>HG995166.1:15722500-18552500 GCA_905333005.2 Lycaena phlaeas | reverse complement strand
CACAAGATAATTTATATATTTATCAGAACCCAAAATAATACTGAATAACAGAAAGAATTTTTGAAGTGAAACTTATTTAGAATCGTTGTGATTTCAAACCGGATGCAACGAAAAAACGACAGGTAAGAGACACAAATACAAAAGAGCGAGAGAGCAAATGTCGGTGTGTATGTACTATGTATATTGTACACTTTTTAATACTTGCTTGTATTTGAGCATTTAACGTGTATTTCACTTCCATCGTGTGTGAATCGCACACACACACACACACACACACCTTTTTTGTTATCATAATAAAAGGTACTAGATACAATTAGAATCGAGTATTGACAACCCAGAACGAAATTTAAGGGACCCTTGTCCCCATCCGACATTAGAACAAGTAAATAATTAAGATAATATTACCATATTATCTTAATTATTTACTTAACTTAACTCCTTCTAATGTCGTAATCATGTTTTGTTTTTTAATTAATGGACAAATTAAGTTTGTAAAAACAAATCACTATATTCTAGTCTTTATAAGCTTGAATCTACACAGAATAAAACATCGCAATCGCAAATGTTTGGTGCGACATCTCCGCCCGAACGTTGGCACAGAAGTGGCTTCCCGTCGCCCGCGCACGGACCCTCCAGCGCTAGTTTGTAGTTTAGTAGGTAAAAAGTAGTTTTTGGCAAAATTAATGATTATTTTTGGGTAAAATTTGCCCATATTATAGATAAATGATTTATCTAAGAGTTTAATTAAACAAAATATATATCTCACTAGTAGTTTTAGAGCTTTAGCAAATTCAAAAACAAAAACAACTTCATTTCAATATTTTTTTTCATACGGTTATTGAAATATTTTCAAAAGTTTTATATGCCCAAATTAGAGTTAATACATCAAAGTTAGGTTTTTTTTTTTTTTAGAAAATTCCGTTGGGTCGTTTTCGAGTTATTAATCATCAAATATAGCCGTTTCACGACACTACGCCTTAATGTTAAAGGTTGGGGGTTATTTTAGACAAATTATTTAACTCAACACTTGCAAATCTCGTGTCACCTAAAATTATCTTTCCATCGTCGAATTTTAAATTTCAATAAGTTATCTTGTTTTTAAATATGAGATTTCAAGAATTATTATCGTTGCCGTGTCGCTCACCAGGCAGAAGAGCCTCGCCTCCTCGTAGGTCATGGGCGCGCCGACGTACACGTAGCAGGAGCCGGCGTGCGCGTCCCAGCCGGGCGGGCACTTGCCGCCGCCCAGCACGGTCGCGTTGTTCAGGTAGTAGGGCCGGTAGTCCACCTCCAGCAGGCGCGGCGAGTCGGCGCGGTCGCGGACGCGGCCCGCCACCGCGGCGCTCTCGTTGTAGCTCCAGTAGTTGTGCTTGGCGTCGATGCGCGTGCGCCACAGGTCGAGGGCGCTAAACATTATGAGTAAAGGTTACATCAGCGGACCAGCTGACCAGCTTGTCGTTATTTGGCCAGCTCGCCACACTAAGCGGGCGTGCTGATTTTTGACTCGGTACACCAATCGCCTTACTTGGGTTGCTGAACATGTACTCAGGAAAGTAGTAATAGTTATGCTATAAAATGCTACTTTTGTGGAATTTGCTCTAAAAGTATTGGAGCATTATTTAAAAAAGCCTTTTATCTGGACTAGTCGCGTTTTGAAAGGTTATTATTTACATTTAGGCTGTGTGGTAAAATGGTGGTACTGTAGGAGATATCCGAGAGCGAGATGGGTATACCATCTCGCTCAGTCGGGCATGCCGGAGTCCACTAGCTATAGCTATTACTTATAGTGTATTAGGTATTGTATATATAGCGAATGAACTGTCTTATTCCGATAGCGCAATTAAGGACTGTGGGATGCTCTGCTTGATTGGTACGCTACATCAGTTTGTCACCAATGTGCGAGATATGTATGGTGTAATTACGTCGGGGTCTCGTGGGGATAAACCAATGGTGATTGTATGGTGGATTCTCAAATTACATCGGGGTCATCAGACGTCACCAATTATGGGATATATGAAAGGCCCCAAAGGGAGGTTCCCCGACTGAGCGCGGTGGTATGCCCGGTCAGCTCGAAGCCCATTTGCTATGGTTTCAGGTGTTGTATATATAGCGGGCGGACGCTGGAATTCTGATAGCGCGATTCAGGATTGTCAACTTGGTCCGCTACAGTACCAATGAAAACATATTATATTATTGTATTAGTTAGACTATAGATAACTTGTTATCACTAATCTAGATTCCACGGTAGTCCCAATCATTCCATGCTATTACACACTGAAGCATTTAAACATCAATACAATAATTAACTTTACTCGTCCGCTATAATAAAACGATTGGCTTATCAGTTATTGGTCTAGTTTATTCGCTAGCACGTCAGGGCATCTTATGGTATCCATACCAGAAATTATCCATTTTAGCCTTCTTCACGAAACACATTAAAGCTATTTCACGTAACAAATAAACAGAACAATATCAGATAGGCACAGCGTTCTCCCGTGATATTTTAGCTTTACTAACATCAATTTTAAGACCTCACCAATCATATGAATAAGTCCAATCGTCTTATTATCGCGTTCGAGTCGATATGGAAGGCAACTTACCTCATAGCGTTCGGGTTATAATCAACAAAGCTATCGTCCGGCAGCCATGCAACAGAAACATGCAAGTCAAATATCATATGCATTAATATAATAATCAAACCCATTTTATATCAACAAACCGTCGCTAGTTTTAGACCTCTTACGGGTAACTTAATATAATCTCCAAATGATATGTGGGTTACATTGTTAAATTTATTAGTAAAGCAAGACTAAAATAATTGAAATTTCGTGATGAAAAATATTTTGCCAGGGCAATCTTTTTGAAGATGACTCTATTGGGACTAGCCCAGATCAAGCACATATCAACTGAGTTTAGTGACTATTGTAAGTTAGTAGGTAGGTAACGTACTTATATTGGCTAAAGTACCCCAAGGTCAATTGATCACTAGCGACGGTAAGGTCTAACAAATGTTATAAACTTCTTAAAACTACCTTACAACTACATAATGTCATGCAACATTTGAAAGCTTTACGATAAAGGGATCGGTCGTCTTGGCATTTATTGTTCGAAGCCATTGTATAAAGTTGGATAAAGGCTGATAATGATGATAATGGCACTAAAGCCGCGCGAATCAATCCACCAGGTTAAGCAACGCTTGCCGAGGTTGGTCCGTGGATGGGTGACCATATTTACATACCAAGACTCCTCCGTGCCTCGGGAAGCACGTTAAGCCGTTGGTCCCGGCTGTCATTCGTGGATCTTTGACAGTCGTTGCGGGTCGTCAGAAGCCCGAGAATCTGACAACCAGTCTAACCGCGGGGTACCGTATCACCAGTTACTGGGTTGTGGAGGTCCGACAGCAGTCGCTCCATGTAAAATACTGGTATTCAGCTGGATCCGGTTAGACTTGAAGCCGACCCCAATATATAGTTGGAAAAAGGCTAGGCCGATGATGAATGATGATGATTTTAAAAGTTACAATAAAGTAAGTTCTGCGAGTTTGTTCGTATTTGGGTGGCTTGGTTGGTTTGGGTGGTTTGATTGGTTTGGTTGGTTTGGGTGGTTTGGTGGTCTGATGACTCACATGGAGCGGTTGACGGTGATCATCTCGTAGTCGTTGTCGGGGTTGAAGAACACGTTGTCGACGTAGTGCTGGCCCGCCGTGCCCGCCACCACCGTGGCGCGGCCCTCGCGGCACAGCGCGTAGTTCCTGCACAGAGTACACAGCACGATTAATAAATACTTGATATACTAATGGAAAAATGACGTCATAAAACCTTGCTCAATATTATAAAGGTGAAAATACTCAACCGATCATCATGAAACATTGAATACATATTCTCGAAGTTACTAGAAGTAACATAGGTTGCCATAAAAAAGGGGTTTTTTGTTAACGCGGGCGAAACCGCGGGCAACAGCCTGTATTAATATATTTGATACAATAATATCTGCTTCGTTTTGAAATATTGTATCTGTATCTTATACTAATATATAAAGTTGAAAAGTTTGTTTGTTTGTTTGAATGCGCTAATCTCAGAAACTACTGATCGGTTTTGAATGATTCTTTCAGTGTTAGATAGAACATTTATTAAGAAAGTCTATATAATGATATATAAGCTTAGATGCCGTTATAATTAAATCATAGTTAACGCAGACGAAGCCGCGGGCAACAGCTAATCTATATTATTGTAAAGTTCATTCAAAAATTTCAATTCAATTTATTACTTAGTCTTTGCGTGAAAGAGTAACAACATACATCCATAGACCATACATTATAACAAAATTTTCCGTCTTTAATATTTGACTTTAGTAGGATAGAATGCGTACTTATAGAAGCCGTTGTGGGAGGTAGTCTGGTAGATGGGCAGCCGCACGCGGTCGAAGCCCGACACCTGAAGGATGCGCTGGCCGGTGTTGTCGTGGACGTAGTTGTGGCTGAAGTTGGAGACCACCTGCCGCAGCACCACCACGTCGTGGTACCGCACGCGGTTGCGGGTGATGTAGTTCCGGTATATAGTCACCTCCTGGTACGGGGACGACTGCCGACCTGCGGGATTGGGTCATCAATGGAGGAAGATCGTAGGACAAAGTGATGCAGGAGATAATAATAATAATATCTATAGACCCTTTTACACCACGTCAATCGGGTCCCGTGCTAAGTTCTCGAAGAGACTTGTGTTACGGGTATCAGACAACGGAAATACATATATTTAATACTTTTTATATTAATACTTATATTTAAGTTTTTTATTATAATATAATACACATCCATGACCCAGGAACACAGAAACTTTTTTGTGTTCCATGGCGAGATTCGAACCCGCTACCTCCGGCTTGTACGCCAACGCGCTAACCACAAAGCCACATAGGTCGTCGTTTATTTTGAATAACATTATTTTGCAGTATACTTTGGGAAAAACACAAGTAAAGGAAATCAAAAAAGGTAGTATGTATATACTAGACTAGAACGCGGGTAACCGCAATGCGGCCAAGCAAAAATGTATATTTCTATAAGCACTGTGATGCGGCTATACGTTTGAGTCCTAAGTTATAGACCCCTATTTCAATAATATTTTAGAACATACCCTCAACTTTGAGGCACGGCATGTCGTGGTTGTCGTAGAAGAGGTTATTGTGGATCCAGCCCCGCAGCGAGGTGGCCGTGCTTCTCGAGTCAGCGCGCAGGAGAAGACCGCCAACGTTCTTTCGAACTAGGTTATTCTAAAATTAAATTATAAAACGCTTATAAAACCAAAATTAAAGAACTGAAACTTTTTCGCCTTTCGGTTCGCTTATTTTGGAATTTGATGTCGATGCACTTCTAAGTGTTTCCAGAAGTCTGAATATAAGTTATTGGTTTGTGCGTGATATAACGCTAATATGCAGGCTAAGTTCAAACCAAAAGGACAGCTATACTTTAATAATAAAACATTTAACTTTTATTCAGAAAAAATGGATTGAGGCTTTAGGCTGTTTAAATAAAGTCAAGGGAAACATGACTTACTCTAAACACCAAAGTCTGTGTGTTCTGGACATCGATCCTGATGGCCGCCGGACACGTGGTGAAGTTGCCGTACAGCTTGAGGCAGTTGCTGGTGATCTCGTTTCTGATGATGGCCACCAGCGGGTTCACCTCCCCGACGGACTGGTACACGATAGCACCGTCACGGTTGTTGATGAACTCGCTGTTGGATATGTTGTGTTGGACGTCGCGACCTGGAACGTGGTATTAAATAGTTTCAATGATAAGCACGATAAAGTGTAGAATTTATGGTCAATCAACCTCAAGGACAGAACGACGATGGTCCAGTAGATAATGGGCCTCGGCCTCTTGAACTAGAGGCTCCGCGTTCGACCCTGATCCCTTAATGGTGCTTTGAAATGATTTTTTTTTAATTTCTTAGTTCGCTCTAAAACACGAGAACGTCGTTCGCTCAACGTAAAGGAAGACATCGCGAGGAAACCTGCATGTCTGATCAGATTCAAAGTCTCAAAAAAGAAGTTCACCAACCTGCATTGGACCAGCGCATCGGTGAAGTATGGCCCAATAATTTCGGATTCAGATTCGATCATATATCCGGGAAGTACAGTCTGTCGCCTACTAACTAAATAGCGTAATGACACTCTCGCACTGGTAGTTCCAAGTTGGAGACGAGTGTAAGAAGATAGACCGTCTTAGCTTTAGTTGAAAGCGCTCCACGTAAAAGAGATATAAATCGGCGTATTATGAAAGATTACGTATAATTCAAAATATAAAGCTATACTTACTAAATCCAATTGAAGATATTGGCAGTGTGACTATCTCCGCGACAAATCCGTGGACAGATGACGCGCCATTTGCGAAAAGCTTCACACTCAAACTAGCACCTTCGGTTCTGAATAATTTCTTCTCTTCCGGAGATCCGTTTTCCAAATATCCAATCATAGGAGCTGTTATGTTATAGATATCACCATCATAAAGACTTAGCGAATCGCGTTTCCCATAGTTCGCCGTATGGTTAAACAAATTGAACTGAAGCAGTCTAAATCCGAATGGCTTCACTCTGAACGTACTCTTGAAGATTTTAACGCAGTTGACTGGGTTATTATCGTATTTGTAGTAAAGAAGTACACGCTCTTCAATAGTTATCACTTTTGTGCTATCACAAATATCTATTAAGGAGAATAAATGATAAGGCAGGTTTAAGTCTTTTAGCGGAGTAAAACTTGACTCCTCAGATTCCCTTCCTTCGCCGTTTAAAGATATAGCGCTGAGGCCCTCTCCGAGGACATTATTGATTGAATTGAACATCATGTTCATAGTGTCTGGAGGTGATATCAAATTGATGCCGTGATAAGCACAGTTACTAATGTTCACATTCCGAATTGAGGGATTCTTCACCACACTTTGTATTGCAGGGGATTTCTCGCTGTGTAGTATTCCTGCGCCAATAATTTGGACGTGTTGCAACGTGCTTTCCACTTTTCTCATCGTTTCATGCGTGTTATGATCATGAATCCTGTGTTCATAGAGAGCGTATTCAAACTCGGGGTACGTGAACCTAATACCACCCCAGTATTCCAAATTATCATCCAAGTTTCTTGTACCACAGTGGATGAATACAAATTCAGAATCCCATTTGCATTCGTGTCTATGACCGTAGAGTTGGCCGTTAAGTCTTATTGGACAGTCTTCGTACCGGTTCTCGGTTCCGACGCATTGCAGCGGTTCAGGCCAGGACCAGATGCGTGAAAGTGAGTTACTATGATATTCTATACGTCGGTCGTGTGCGAAGAATACGTTTATAGGATCGAAACCAAGTTCACGGCACACGACTTGAGCGTTCCTTTCGGTGAATCTGTTATCACACATTGGCACCCATTGTAACGTTGTCTTGTTGTAATATTGCAAAAAACCCCCATTTATGCTATTCGTGCTGGAGTCATCACTAGTACAGTCTGTTGCAGTACACAATCTAATTGATTTTCGAGTGGATAACATTTCTAGTTGTCGTCTTATTATTTTATGATTATGTGAATATTGATTTATTTGTCTCCTTTCTATTTTATTTGTCTCAATATTGTCGATTGGTGGAGAGAGTGGTTTCATAATAATCGGCATTTGACTGTGTCCAACAGCTCGAAGAGTACCCAATACTAGAATACCAACATTAGGGGAAAATTCTAAAATTACACCGGGATTTATAGTAAGTGTTGCTTCAGGCATCACTGTTATATCGGATTTAATAATATAGGGTTCAATACGAGCATCCAAAGTAAGGTCAGAAGTTAGACGACCACCAAGTTCATTCATATCAACAGTCCTTTCAGGGCTAAAAGTAACAGAAACACTCGAATCAAAACTTTCCTCTAGTAAATAAGGTAAATACGTAGCAACTGCATGATTATTCCAATCATCAAAGTCGAATATTTGTTTTCTTATTTCCTTCTCATCTGAGCTACCCCACCAATTTTCTGTTACGTCTAAAAGATTGTTAATTTTAGCAGTTTTGATGCCAGCCAATAGAGTATATTGTATAGCGTTATTTCCAAATATATTCCTGCTAACTTTTACTTTCTGTATTCCTTTAAAACCTATAACATACGTAGGATCCATAGATTTTATTACTGCACCACGATTAACTTGACTAAGGTCTTTATTATTTCTGACTTGGTTCAGTACAAACACAGCATACACAAATCCCATAATCTCACTTTGACTGTCCATGTAAAATTGTACCATGAATAGACCATTATTTCTTTCTATTAGATTCCCATCAATTTTCATTTTCTTTTCCATACCACGAAGAGATAGGAGTCCAGTTTTACAATTGTTTTCAGTGAAAATGTTCTTTGTTATATTTACTTCTGCGAAATGTCCATCAATTACCACTCCAAAATTTTTGTTATTACGAAAAGTGTTATTTTGCATAAATACAGAATGTGTAAAATTCTCATTGTATTGCCAAACATATGGTAAATTGACATCGAATCCTCCGTACTTATTCCTCTCTATAGTATTGTCTTGAAGCACGTAGTGATAAAGATTGTTTGAACTTCTCAAATCCCTCGCAAAATGATATATTCCGGCTCCATTGTCTGTTATTAAACTATTATTAATCATTATAATGATTTCTGTGATATTACTCTCGTGTATGTCCCAAAAGGGGGTGTTAACGTATACGGCTTCTTCGACGTTATAAGCAATTTCACAATTAATTATTTTTATAGTTTCGTTAGCTTTACGCAAAAAGTGGTCCCCTAGTTCATTTAAATATCGGTTGTAGTACGAAGCCTTTATACCTTTAGTATTGCCTTTTATTTTAGAGTTAACTACGTGCAATGTTGGTATGGGACCTTTTATTATTCTGTTTCGTATATTCTGTACGGGAGCAACTATAGTACTAACGACAAGTACAACACCTCCTAGAGCATTTAAACCACTTTGGTATTTCAAAACCACACCGAAAGTGTTACTTGTGGTTGGAAAAGTGGATAAATCTCTATCAAGGCACCAAACAGTGCTTCCGACGTTAATATTTTGTGAATCATATATACAAATACTTTCTGTGGAAAAGTTATGTATTGGGTTTAGAAGTTGAAGGCCCAAAACGTATCCAGGGTTACATTTAATGTTATAAGTTTTGGCTATATTTTCTCCAAGCTGCTTCGTGAACACTATATGTCTGGTTTCTCCGTTTACTAGGGAAATGTCAGTTTCATACTCTGGTATCATGATTGGATGGTAATTAGATTCGTCCATATTAAATCCAGGATCTAGATTAAACCATCCTGCTATTTCACGTTGTTGTGGACCAGTTATATGTGGATTGTGAGATATGCCAGCGTAATTATTTTCTATCACAGAACTATATACTTTTAGACCTAGCTGCTTAAAACTTATACCACTTCCTTTATTATTACTGAATTCAGAGTTTCTTACAGTATTTATTGCATCAGCCCCATATAAATCAGAATATAAAATACCTAAGCCGTCGTGATAATTATTTGATATTTTAACACTTTCAAGGCTGTGGCGTGCAAAATCGATCTGGAGGGCAGGTTTAAACAGATTAGAAGAGTAATCCAGTAACCCAGCTTTTTCAATACTGACATACTGTAAATCTGTTCGTTCTGCTATCACACTAAACCTTACACCGGCCCAACTTGTTTCATAACATCTTATGCCCACATCATGTTCATGAGAGCAAGGATAATCAAAGTGATCAGCTTTACATTTCGTTATATCATTGTCAAATTCTGTACACTCCACATTGGATAGTATAACATCTTCTGTTAAACCTGCGTTAGGAATTTCACTTGGTTCTAAAAACCAATCATCTGGATTAAGAGCTAGACCAAGTTGATTACAAACTAAGGCAGCGTTAATTATATTCCACCGATAATTACAAACAGTTCCCCATTTGCCGTCTATGCGCACTTGTAATCTTCCTTCGTGTTGTGTTCGTCCACCTAGCAGACGAATGGGTACAACTGGCTCGATGTATCCCGGTGTTGTAGGTTCTATTTCAATATCAGTTTCATAAATACTATCGTTTGACATCAAAACTTCATCTTTTAATGTAAATGTTATATCGTTAGGTCTTTTACCTCGAGCTTCTAATTTTCCGGCTACCATCATTCCAATAGCAGGTGGAAATTTCAATGTAACACCGGACTGTAAAATAAGTTTTCCGCCGGGACGTATATTTATGTCTTTATCGACGTCATATTCACCAGGTCTTAGCATTTCTACACCTTCCACTTCACCGCCAACGGTAAAAGATCCAGGTACATTAAATTGAGGCACAAAGAGTGAATTATAGTTAATTTGAGTGGCTCCAGGATTACTGCTATGTAATAAATATGGCATATATAGTATCTTGGCTAAATTGTATCTGTCTTTTCTATGAAATAAGCGATTATAAACCTTTTCCTCTTCACCATATCCAAGCCAATTGTATGTGCAGTTAAGTATTTTACTTTGGTCCTCAACATGCGAACCAATTTCATACTGAGCTTCTGGATTATTGATTATGTTTCTAAATATGTCTATGTTACTAGAGGCTAAAACTATTGTAGCTGCCACTCGACTCCTCGGAGTGAGCCTAGAAGATATGCCTTCCAATGGTTCAAACGGCTCTCTAATTTTATTATCTCTAAGAAAGTTTCTTGTAAATAGAATATATTGTATATCACTATACGGTGACAATCCTAGGTTGACTACGAAGGGTCCTCTGTTACCATAAAAATAATTGTGTTGTATAAAAAATGTTGCGGGTAATATTTCGAATTCTTCTATATATTTTCCATCTACTCTATTTAAAATAGCTATTGCACCATAGTCACCATGTTCAAAATAGTTGAACTCAATGCGACCAAGTATATTTAAAGCTGGCTGAATTTTGATTGGAACTCTACGATTTTGATAGAACCTATTATGTCCAATCTGTAGATTAAGAATCTTAGGCAGTTCGTTGAATAGCCAACAGGTAGCAATTTCGATTGTACTTTCCATGCTAGAATTAAACCAGTTGCCAGTTATGTTAACCCAACTATCACCACAAAAGTTTCCGTGAAGAATTCCAACATCGATGTTTTTGAAAATTTCCGAGTATTCAACCACTGTAGTTTGATTTACGGGAATATATTCAGTTTCTTTCGTATTGTTAAGCCATATTGCAATACCATAACCTTGATTTGAGCTTAATGTACTTCTTGAAATATTTCTATTGCCTCCTGTAACGGTTATATTGATTCCATCTCCTTGATTGAAAGAAATCCTACTCTCTGTTACATTTATGTCTCCAGCACCACTAACAACATGAAGGCCAGCCACATGGTTATTATTAGATATCGAAGTTCGGTGAATATGAATTTGTGATCTTAAATTCTCTAAGGCGACACCTCTACCATTATTGTCGGATATAATGGTATCTGTTATATTTAAATCATATGTTTTGCTAGCTCCGGATGTTAATCTTAAAAAACCCACAATATCTGTTCTCGTATTAGCATGAAACCTTACATGCATTCTGTTTCTGGTAGATGTTACACTTTGAGGCCGAGTATTGTTTCTAATACTGAAGGACATCAAAAGCTTATCCTCAGAAGTTAATCCATCGTATACAAAAATTTCTCCTGTATCATTTTTGTTTGTCATGATTTTTATGAAGCTTAACGTTAACACGTGATCGGGGCGTGTATAAAACTTTTGATTACAGTTTCGCGCCATATTTGAGTATCTAGATTGTTCTATTGACATTTGTATAGGGAATGTCTGACTAGGTGTAGACGCTAAAGTGCATAAATCAAATATTTCACTGCGATCGAATCGCTCATCTATATTCATTTCGTGCACCACGTATTTGACCCCATCAGCGCCGTTGTCGTGAATCAAGCAATTCTCAATCTTTGTCATACCGTAGGTAGAATTCACGTACACACCATAACCTCTGTTATTGTTTATTGTACAATTATTAATAACTATTGGCGCATTTGGGGAGGTAACGTTTATCGCATTGAATGCAGAATTTGATACTTCTATGTGATGCATGCCCGGTGGTACTCCTATTACATCTAATGCACTGGTTGCGTTATTGTCTCTTCCTATTCCAGCGTTCCTTATAGCAACATGAACTAATCTTGACATAGACGTGGGTACATAGAGAGTATTTGAGGCTGTGAGTATTCGTTCGTATACAGCATTTTCGAATCTAATTCCTCTCCAGTGCGTTCCTGAATCTCTCAATTCGTTATTGTCATGGTGTGGTTCGCATTGGATCCCTAAATCTGGATGGAAGTCACATACACCTGATCCTAGCTGCCTCAAATACCAATCGCATTGAAACAGGTCGTATTCGGTGCCTTTACACTTGGGTTGCTCAAATAATAGCCGCGCTCGTCGACCCGCCTGTCGATCCATCCAGTTGTAGAACGTTCCACCCATGAATCCCAATTGCCGACATGCCGTTTCCATGTCATTAATGGTCCAACTGAAATAGAGACATTGAATCATTTTAATTACCCGTGAATTGTATTATTAGGGATGCATCGAAGCTTCTCATTACACCAATAATAAGCGAATGGCTTTTAAATAGATTTTTATTTAAAAAAGCAAGTTTTCGAAAGAAAATTAATCAAAGGTACAGTAAGTTATGATCCCATAAAATTATATCATCCATACAGCTGCTATAGATATAATAATCATTAAATTGAAAAAAAATATATTACAAAGAGAGTCAACATGGCTAATTTCAAATTGATCAAATAACACTTGTAACAACTGCAACGTGAACCTACTTTCTGGAGTTGGTGCATACTGATCTCCACTGTCCCTTGTATAGAAGTTGAACTCTCCCAGCCAAGATCGAGGGCCCGTCCACAAGGCGGATATCCGGCCATGCCTTGGTTTGTTTCTGCGGCTCCTCAGTACTCGTTAAAGTTATGCCCCTGTCCTGTTCACCCTGAAATATAAAAACACGTGACAATTACAATATTGCTAAAAATTTTGTAGAAGCATGGCTATTGATTACTATATTTAGTGCTCTACACGGATTTATCAGAGGTTTATTTAGATTTTTACATTCATTGGGCATGAAGTTACGGATGCTTTACAGCAACCATGGGAGTTAGTTACGATAGTTCGTTTCTTTCTTATTTAATACTAGAGTGCAGCCAACGATTAGGACATGGAAAATGGAGAGGCATTTGAACAACAGTAGGACAGTATAGGCATAGTACAGAAAAAAATGTAAAGACATTTTTTTAAATACGAAATACTGAAATACCATAAAAAAACTTATAATGTTATAATATGTTGAATGGGAGTATATGAATAATATGATTACATGGTGCATTCAATTATTTACGGCTTTAAAAATATACAATTTTGGACAATATTCATTTACACAATAAGAGGGGTAAAATTAGTGTAAAAGTACCTTCTCCTATAGCTAGTCGTTGTGTAACGTTCTCAACAGTTCTCAACATCCGCACAGCACGTCCGCCCATTCGCGATTATTTGCGATACGGATCCCCGCTGTTAGCAACAATATCGAATCGAGGTCTCGGGACGACAATAGACGATTTTGTGAAAATTTCGAAATTTCTTGATCGTTCAAGTAAAAGTAAAACGGAACAAATTTAGGGAAACGCAGATCCGTTCATTCAACATTGTGGATATGCTTTGTTTTTTTTTTTTTTTGCAATCTATTTTTTTTTTTGATATGCGAGAATTTTATGCTTTTCCTAGTGTCATAGAAGCTAGCCAATTAGTGCATAACGTGCTAGGAAAGTAATCATAACAACAATTTATATTTAAAAGCAAAGAAACTTTCAACAAAACCACCCAACTTAACACACTAATTTCATTCACAGTTCTAATGTATACTTAAGAAAAAAAATCTACATTTAATAGCAGTCCTCTTTTTTATTTGGATTTATTGAGCACAATTTTGTCATCAAATTCTCATTATCAGAGAGGAGTCCATAAGGGTGCCGATTGGGGCCGTTGGGGGACCAAAATTGAACAGCAATCGATACAAGGTAATACCGTCATATGGGCTATGCACGTCTGTATGGATGCGCCCTTGCACTTCCAACTTCCTGCCTTTTCACCGTTCCCATTCATACCGTCACGGCTGGACCCGCCCGCTAAATACATTATGTAATTTATTCAACGGTTGTTTTGAAATACCTATCCTATTCACGCGAATAAATGAACTTATAATTCATAATAATATGGTTCGCATTTGATTGATCTGATTTATTTGTACCCCTTGCCAATGTACGAAAGGCTTTCACATGAAAAATAAACAGACAAAGAGACGAAGATGTTTCTAGATAAATGTAAATTAGAAGTTTTAGTTAGTTTATAAACCTTTCAGTTCATCAGAAATTCATGAAGAGTTGACCAGTTCAACAGGGCAACGGCCAACCACTATTCGTATGCGAAACATGAGACCACAGACACGAATACGCGCCTTGTTGCTGTTGCCCCATATTATACGCAAGCTCAAGAAAGTATGCACTTGTTTTTGAGAGCATCGTAGGCGTACAGAAAATAAAAAAAATGCATTTTAGTATTCTGCATCTATCCTTCTTAGTATTCTACTATCTATCTATAATCTCATCTATCTACTATCTCATCTATCTATCTATAATCTTTCTGTCATCGTCACACAAATTACATCTTTGTTTTAGCTTTTCATAAACGTTAGTCATGATATTTTTGGAATCGCTTATCATAAATTAAATCCGGTTTAGAATATACAATAATGAATATCTTCTTCGTCATAAAAATATACCTTTCTTATTTGAGGCTTTGACTTTTGATGAATGCGTCACATTCATCTTTGCCTTGGTTTATTGATCCTATACCCATTAAAAAAAAATCTGTTTTCCTGTGGTATTCGAGTTACGCCTTTGTTAGTGGATTATTACTAGGAACAGATTTTATGTGTAAGGACCAAAATAATTACAAATTTTACAGTACAATTAAAGTTAAGTTAAAAGCTTTTTTTAAGAGATTTTAGTTGTAATAAGTCGTATAAACTGTTGTGTAGATAAAACTGTAAATACCATTAGGTTATCTAACGGCAGGTAACGCTAAGTGGTCACGGCTGGTAAGACTACAAAAACTATAAATACACGAAGGCTGCGAGGGCGTAAGGACGTCGCGGCTTGTGACTCATCCCGCCCGGTCAAAGTCCGGTATAATAAACCCAGGTGCTGATGACCAATCACATAATCTCATTTCATCATCATCAGTATCATCAGCCGCTATCCGTCCACAGCTTGTCTTTATCTTATTCTCTCTCTATTCTACTCATCTCATTTAAAAAAATAGAAAATTCCTTTGTCTCAATTTTGTTTAGTATATATTGAAAGTTCCTTTTTAAAATTTTCTTCAAAGCACAAAATGTCACAATTAAATACTTATAGAGAACTTCTCAATAGTAGAAAACGAAGTAAACTTTAGTAATGTGACTCAAATTGTGACTATAAAATTAACTACATCGTCTAAGGAAGTGTCTCATAATGCAGGGATTTTTGGCAACGTCGAAATTGTGGAGAGTTAGCAATTGTTTTATTTATTTACTAGCTGATGTCCCGGTTAAATAACAGATTTTAAGAAGAAAAAGCTTAATAAACACGTACTAATTATACATACAAAATTTAAATGCATGTATAATAGTAAGAATATTTTATAAAACTATTGTTCATGATGAAATAATGTTAGTGTCATTGGACTTCTATACAATGCAAATTAATTAACCTTTTAATTAAATTTTAGCAACAAGAAACTAAATTGAATGAAATAATATATAAATTGGCTCTACCTTGAAATTGCACCTATAAGGTTACATACATACATAGGCATTAATGATAATTTACATCTCAGACCAAGTTCGTGACGGAACCTGTTATGGGCTTTTTTACAGTGACGCCTGGAAAGATTAGCGATATGTGCACATACAAGGTGCAATTTCGTAATGCCACGAAGCGAAAGTATTTTTAAGACTGCAGATAGAAAAAGAGTATCAAAGGAAACCCTAACGATTCATGCAATAAAAGTAGGTACAGGGTGTGCGCTTTTTACATATTTTATTTTAAAGATAAGAATAACTAAAATAAATTTAAATCGACTTTTACGCCAGTAATTCACTAAATATCGTTTTTGTTAAGAATATCGTTTTTGTGCTCGTTGACTCTGTCGTATCTGAGGATTCCATACTGATCATCGCTCTACTGGGCGATTAGTTCCGAGGACTAGCGTTTCCAAACAAACTGTCCTAGCTGTTGAATAATTTCGATCACATTTAATGTAATTACATAAAACGACGTCGTCATAAAACTTTTAAAAAAAATAAGAAAAGAAAACTCGCTACTAGCGTCTGTGTAAAGTTATAAGAGTCTGTTAAAAGTCCGTTAAAGTTTTAAATTTGTAACATAAACACCTGCATGCCAACGGGCATTAACTGCCGAACGTGCGAAGCTTCCGGCGTGATTGGAACAATGAGGAGACACGCTGTGGAATAACAAGTAACACAGGACGATCACGAATCATTTGTACCGTACGTCATTTGTCTTAAAAGTTCTATCTATCAGTTATTTATATTATACTAGGAATAATCCAAAGACGATAGGAAGCGTAAACTTATTTAGGGCGGGTTGTTTCAAATCATCTGTTAACGTAAGAGACTTCGTTAAATTTTGACGTCTGTTAAAAACAACGCTCTTTGGTCACTAACGTTCGTAACCGCCATTTTTAACGACTACATATTCGTTAAAATCAGTCGATGCAACCCGCCTTTAGTCTATATATTTATGTATTCTACGTAGATATCATTTAATGGACAAAAATTGGCTCCTGTAAAGTTAGAAGAGTATCAACACTCTCTACCAAACGTTTATTCAATTCATTTTATGCATTTCATATTCAAAAATATATTTGAAGAAGTTTGCGTGTGAAGACTATCTAGTAATCTTCTCCAAAATTAAAATTAATTAATTAATTATTAATTTTCCGTTAATTAAAACCATATGGGTCAAGCAATATGTATTATGTACAGAACGTAATGTTACCGCGAAAGAGGTCGTGATACAGTATTCAAATGGCAAATAAATTACTTCACGCTTTCCCGCGATTTCGTGAGACAGGTCGAGTTAGCGAAGTATTGAAAAAATTCTAGAAAATTAACTGCTAGTTCTTGATAATCGATATAAATAAGCTTCTTTAAAGATCTGATCTTCAACTTCTATGGATCCAGATTTCAAATATTAATATCTATAGCAGTTATGATTTTGAAGACCTTTGTAAGAACACCTACAAGTATACACTATAGGGGATCGCAGTTAGATCAAGCCCAAAAATGCAGAACGAAGTCTGAAATGCTTTAATATAGTTCAACTGTAATAGTTTAATAAAAAGCGTATTGTAATGTATTCATCATTATCATCAACACAGCTACCACAGCAACCATATTACTACAGAAAATATAACATTTTCAAAAAACAACCTCCTATCTGGCGTTTAATTTCAATAGATCATTGCAAATTTAATGTAGGTCGAAAAATCTTTCTTTCCTCACGAAATAATAACCACTACTAGACTGAAAACAACGTGAATAAATCTTAGAAGGCTGGTACTATATAAGAAAATAGCTCTGAATATGATGCCATCATTTCTGAGCGGTAGAGGAGAGTACGGGAGTAAATGGAATTTCCCAGAAACCAGTGAGGAATTACGACCAATTATTATTAATTCATCTATTTTAATGTATCACAAATATATACTTATGTGCTATAAAACATTTAGGAGGAACGAGCGGAACAGCTAAATCAGGACAACGGTGACAATTAATATCGCGACGTTTGTCACGCTTTTCAGTTGCAAGCAGACCGCGACGATGGGTATCTCTTGCACCGAATGTTTAACGCACCGAGTCAGTGGAACTATTGTCGCACAGTTTTTTGTCTCTGATACCCGATAGTGAATGTAGTCCTTATGGACAACTATCTATCAACCACCTACACGCGATTTTACTCGCGTAAAGTAGTCTCATCAAATTCCATAATATTTCGTTTCTAATTATGAAGGAATTCCGGAGTTTCAGACAGAACATAGATGGGCAAAACAGCAGAAATATGTATCAAAATAGAAAATATAGATTATCAGCGGCATAGTAAGCACGCGACGGTCTACGTGAAAATTTTGTCTACCGTTACGTCAATAGAAAAGGTAACAGGACATTATCATTCAATTTTAGTTGTCTCTCGTAGTGCGCATGTTAGGATAATCGAGAAAATGCTCGATGTTAGACACTATCTCTTTCTCTCGTCAAGAGATTTGTCGTTGTGCGTATGCTAGCCCGGATGGTAAACCAGTAAACCTGCTGTTAAAAGATGAGTTGAAAACGCTGCATTGAGATTTGAGATCCTATTACATATTAGCAGCACCTTGTGGCTTCACTCGTATACTTCACAGTGGCAGTACTGGGATTAATTATAGTCACTTATAAATAACGTAGCCTTCTATTGGTACTCTTTTAAAATCGATTTAGTAGATCCAGAGATTACACTCTACAAACTCTACCACTTTATATATTAGTATAGATAATAAGGTAAAACTAAATTGGGTGTTAAATTTAAGTGAACTCCTTGTACTATGTTATGGTGTACTCATTTTAGTATTTAACGTCTCTACTACGTACTGTAAAAAGCACATGAAACTATTTCGCCCAATCAATATGCTTACGTCAGTGGACTAATAAGAGCGTTGGATTTAAGATCGGCATGTGATAATGAATCGCTGAGGTCTACACAAGGTCACCTCCGAACAGGTTTAAAGATTAGTATTCTATCCTTATTTTACAAAAACAAATTAGTATTCTCCCATGATATTATGTTGCTTCATCAATTAAATTAGATTTGAGGAATAGCTCGTTTTATTTAATACATTCAAATTCAAATCTATTTTTGTTTTTAAGAGTTGCTTGTTTTCTAAAAGAAGATTTTTCTAAAAAAACCATTGGAACAAATGGGTATTTTATTTTAAATAAGCGCCGCCTAGATACGCCGGAAGAAGTAAAGCTTTATAGTATAAAGCATAGGAACTAAAATGTTAAAATATCATGGGAAAAAGAGGCGAGAGGGGAAAGACAAAACAACGCAGACTGAGGTTTATGTTTAAAATGCCGCGCGCGTTTATTCTAAATGACGACAAAATATCTAACGTTCGATTAAAAGCTTCGCTTAAAATAGGATAGAACGTAGGCCTTTAACAAAACGTTCGTAGTGCTCACGTGCCACTAGCTAGCCCATATCTTCATCAGCACAGCCAGGGGAGCATGAAATCATGTGAGTAAAGTACCCGGGGCTCGAGATCAGAGATAGTCAGACATTGAACCCGTTCATATTGGTGCTAAGGTCGCTCAAGTTGGATATCTTTTCTTTGTGATTCTGTTACGCTCCTACTGGGTTAAAGCTTTGGTTTTGTGGGACAAATACAATATCCGTCCACTGCTGAACATAGGCCTCCCTAAGTGAACGACAAAATGGCCAATTCCTTGCCACTCGCATATAATTTTAACTATTTACAAATCATAACGAATATTTTATTGTTATTTTTGGGGCTAGTACTGGATTTTGTTTACTTTTTAAAAAGAGCCTAGGCCGAATTAACCAGACTGCAGTTAGTATTGAATATTTTAGTTTTGTGTTCACGCAATAGCTTATAATATTGTCTGCAGTCTGGCTAAATCGTGTCTGAAAGGTTCAGCATTCTAAGGTCTAGACATGAGCGAGCGTATTGATTGCGAAAGTAGCCGGGCAGCCTTGAGGTATTGTGCAGTTTGGTGTACCCGGTATTCATAATATTAATGCGACAGCTATATAATTAAGGACTGTATATATATCCAAGTTTAAGTTCGAATCTCGAATTCTATTTCCTACAGTATGGCTATTCTGTAAGAAACTATTTCAATATCGAGCTTCACCTGAGTGATAGAGCTCACATTACGTCACTTCGAAAATAATCTTTATTGATATGGGTAGAGAGTCGAGTTTTAAAGAATACAAATCCGTCAAATTCTTCATATTACCGAGGATTCCGCTTTCGAGATTCGAAAACAACCTTACAGAATAGCCCTACTGATGCTTATACTATTAAAATCGTTTAACTTAAATATAAATATGCCCTACGCGTGCGTGCCGTAGATATAATCTTTACCAAGTCTCCTGATCGAATAAGAATAAATCTTTGAATTATGTATTTACAAAGGGCCTTGGTAGATTAAACATGTATTAATCAAATCGTCATTTTTTTACATCCAACCAAGACATTAAAAACAACGAATCAGGCCGAAGTGACGGTCCAGTAAGGTTTAAGGGTTTAGGTAGAGGAAGTTTTGGTCGGCCATTAACCAGGTGGGAAGACGAACTCCGTGCAGTGGTCGATCCGCGTTGGATGCGGGTGGCGAGGGATCGGTCGTATTGGCGTTCATTGAGAAAGACCTATTCAGGAGTGTACCGATAAAGTGGAAAATGATGAACCAAGACAAATTAAAGATATGTGACTTTACTTAAAATCGCGATTCTGCGTAATTTGCCATGTATAGAGCTAAATGGTAGAGGTTGGTAATCAACATGGTTGATTTTAAAAGCGGACTGCAATATAAATTAGCAATGACTATAGCGGCTGCTTTTGTACGATCATTGTAGGTAACTTGGGTTAGATTCCAGATATGCGTGTTAATTAATGTATCTCTTTGATGAGTTTAACAATGACCCGCCTGATTGCAATCTGTATTGTACAGAGTAGTCTAGAATTCCCCAATATAGTCTGTTGGCTGGTTTAAAACCTAATATGAGCCGGAAGCTTGAAAGGTTTGTAAGGATAAAAAGTATTAAAAAAGTTTATAATTGTATTATAATAAATACAATTTTTGGGATATTATGATCCTGTAATATGTGGTTATACATTTTAGATCGTAAAAAAAACGTATCGTATTGTTTTCTTAGGTTTACGCCAATTTCACTCATTATAATGAAATAACTTTTTACGAATTTTATCTCGGCAAACGTATCGTATCGAAAAAAACAAAAAAAAAAACATTTTCTTACTTATAATCACTGTAACACAAATATGTAATTTAAATATCTTATTATTCAAGGTCTTATGGAGTAGTATTTTAAGGGACAATAACGTAGAGTAACGATCCGTGAAGGATATACTGGGTACAAAAATGATTGCGTATGACTCGAGCACCGCAGACTAAAGATGCAACCACTGTGTACCTACGTGTAGGGTTGCCAGGTATCCGGATAAAGCCGGACATAGGTAGGCTTTTTAATTGCGTGTCCGGCCAAATTATACGATGTCCGGATTTTGTTAGACTTTCTACTTTTGCAAAGCGAGATCCTAAATTGGTCTTAGGCTAAGACTAACTTGGCATTCGATTTTATCTATTAGTTCACAATAATTTAACAAATTGTATGATACTCTCAAAATAGCTTGACTTACATACAATTTCTTTGTCGTACCTATTAATACTGAGACAAAACCCTCAATGATGTTGGGTGTCCGGTCTTTCTACTCAAATGTCCGGTTAAGCTGGCTGGTCTGTCCGGCTATAAGTATTGGCGACCTGGCAACCCTACCACGTGTATTATGTATAACTTATAAGTACCATATGGTGCAATTCTTACAGCATACAACTCGTTTATCTTGAACTCACACTCAACAAATTTTTACTGTTTGTGTAAGTGCATAAATTGATTGTATTTCATGCATTGTGCTTAAATTACTTTTTTATGGTTTATATCGCGGTCTGTTGAGAATTTTACTTTTCTACTCTGAGCTATGCCAAAACAAAATATTACAAATGCGAAATGATAACAAACCAGGATAAAATCATCAGATTAATTTGGTTCACTTTTAAGATATTCCCCAATAAATGTAACAAGTTATTATTGGCATTCTAAATTATAATTGTGAGCATACTTTTCATTACAATTCATTTTAACCGCAATGTAATTTATACAGTAGTCAAATAAATTACAATTATGGTTGCATAAAACCTAAAACAATGAAACGTTGGTTTGTAATCTAACCGTAAGGTGATTCCATAATTATCAAAATATGGTCGTAGTTTAATTATTTATAATAAAAAACTATTACACACATACATTGTGAACTAGATGTATAATAAATAAAATGTAAATTCTCCCGATTCTTTCAGACTATGTTTTCTCAAGGTTTTTTACCCATCTAATACCGTCATATCCCAGCGAAAGACAAATAATAAATATAATTATCATCATCATCAGCCTTTATCCATGCACTGCTGAACATAGGCCTCCATCAATAAACGCCAAGACGACCGACCCCTTGCCACTAGCATAGAACACATAAATAAATATCAATAAACAACCACTATCCCTATTTAGTCCCTAACTAACTTAGCCAGGTACCCTCCTCGCCGAGTAGATCCGTGCCCAGCAGTGGGACATTTACCTTGCTACTTTACTTTATTTACTTTTTACTTAAATAAATGGTTGTCTAGTTAGTATAGTCCGTTTACGGACGGTAGTTTGACGTAACAACGCCAAATATTATATGCAGCCAGATGCAGCACGAACAGAGCCGATCATACCTCTCTCTCGTTCGTGCCGCGCTCTCACTGGCGGAACGCGACAGACGTCATCTTTTTCGTGCATGCTTCTAGTAATATCGAGTTATTAGACGTTTTCACGTCAAAAATTTAATGAAATAATTTAAGTATTTCAACCTGCGACCGCTACCTAAATTGTCCAGTAGCCCTACCATTCAAGCAGCCGGCTGTCAAGTTCGTGATCTCTAAACAATATCTATTGTACAGCCAACGATTAAACGTGACTTACAACACGTAGTCGGTTCGTTAACCTGACGAGGTGCTTTAGCGTGTCTTCGCGGAGGTGCAATGCAACGTAAATATTGCACTGCACTGTAGCTGCATTAAAACATAGAGACAAGCGATCTGATAAAGGCAAGTCACTGGTTCAAAGATTACAAAATTAAGGAAAATCATTCAATATTACGAGGTTTGGTGGTTGGTGCATCGAAGACTTTATATTTACACTTTTTAGTATCATCAGCATCATCCTCCTTTGTCCGTTCACTGCTGAACATCCTCCTCCCTCAATGAACGCCAAGACGACCGATCCCTTGCTACTCGCATCCAACGCGGACCTGCCACTGCACGGAGTTTGTCCTCCCATCTGGTTATTGGCCGACCAACTTTTTTGTATAACGGTATAAATAATTATTGCATATTATCTGGATGGAAGAAAAGTCTCGTATAGTAGATTGTATGAGTTGGATACGAGTGTGTTAATATCTGTATTGGTCAAGAGGTCTACGCAATGTCCAGGTAACGGTAACGAATTGATGACATCTAAACAGACATACACATACTCATGAAAGTAAACATTAACAATCTCACTGGGAGGACAGAGTAACATTAAAAAAAGATAACTAAGTTCGAAAATAAAAAAAATGTATGAGATTGACATAAGTTGCGCTAAATCACGTGGTCAATCGTTATCGTAAAAATATCACAAACTGTCTAGGTATATCGATCGTTATTGTTAATATCTTATTGGCTAGGAAATTGTCATTGATAACTCACAGATGATGACGAATTTCGGTATCTTTGTCTAAGCCCTCTGTAACAAATCATTTCCATCTGTTAGTCACTCCTATTGGCGTATGTGATTGATCTATCCTACACGTTTGGCTGAAAGTCCTAGTATCACACGGGTTTATGATAAGGTGGTTGTCGGTTGAGATACATGCAGATAAGACAAAGGAAATTAGTAATCAGATACGTTCTCGGTAACGCACCTCATAATGTTTCATTCATATGAACGGTGGCTGATAAACAAGTATGTAAAACTATACTATGACTCAACAGTATCGGGTGACGAATTACAAACAGACATTTTATAGCTAGGGTATGAAATAACGTAGATTTGTACATCGAGACCAATGGAGACTCAACTAAATCCTAGGTAATAGTAGGTAACAGGTGTAATACACTAATATGTATATAAAGCTGAAGAATTTGTTTGTTTTATCTCAGGAACTACTGGTCGGATTTGAATGATTCTTTCACTGCTAAATATCCCATTTATTGTGGAGGTGTTAAGGCTCATCCCGCTAAGATGCCGTTGTAAATCTTAGTTAACGCAGGCGACGCTGCGAACGCTTTGGTGATTACTTGTGTCGGACGGCCCAAAGGGAGCCGACGACTGGATGTCACGATTGTGGCGCGGCGGTGGACTCTGCCCAGCACACCCTCGAGGTGTGCCCGAGATGGGCGGCGCTGCGTCATGATGTGACGTCTGTCATCGGAGGGGACTTGTCTTTGTCGAGCGTCATCACCGCGATGCTTGGCTTTGACGAGTCCTGGACGGCAATGGCCTCTTTCTGTAAGACAGTGATGTCCCAGAAGGAGGCCGACGAACGGGTGAGAGAGGAGGCCGCTGACGTAGCCTCCCCCCGTAGACGACGAACGGGGGTGCGTCGGAGGCGCTATTTAATGCGCCTTCAATAAAGCCCTTGTGCTCGTGTCGGGTCGGGATGGGACCCCGGGCCCAGCGTAAGACACGACGTCGTGGGGACTGCCAAGTCATAGCCGGGCAGTCCCCCTATTGTGGAAAATCTGGTCTTGCCGGGACCAGTCTGTCGCTGAGGGTTTCCCGTCGCCTGCACAGATCCGGGTCCCTCAAATATAGCGCCTGAAGGCTCACGCAGCGGTTTTAGTGGGGTAGGGCACCCAAATGCGAGTCCCCACACACGCCAGCGCGCCTACACAGGCCCTGGTATGGTCGTAAAGGATTTCCGCTGCGTCATGAAAAAAAGGCGAAGCTGCGAACAACGGCTAGTATTAGAGGTAAGTATAAAGATTGAATATTTTTAACCTTCCCAACTAAGCGATTGTGATTGATAAAATTTTTGGGGCAATTTTTTTAATACTAAAGCCACTTATAATAAGTCCGATTTATCTTATAAAATAGTTTTTATAAAGTGGCTGTGACTTAAAAGGTGGTTTGAATATTGAGACGTCGTCATACAATACTCTTACTTTATTTTCTTAAATAAGAAAACGTAGACTGTAAATTAAAGTCATTTTACTTGAAATAATAAAAAATCAATACAGTATTCAATTGTGTGTTGTATTTACTGACCGACTTCCAGTGCAGATCGGTCCACTTTCCCCGAGACAAGTTTAAGTAACGTGATCATTTACTTAAATAAGTCTCTTTTAAAGTCATTAATTTAAACAGTTTACATGCTCTTAATATTATTAATATTATTATGTATTTAACAATTACTTAATGTTGTAATCACTTGTAAGATATTAGTGTAACATACGAATTAAATGCAAAACCTATGTCAATAATCTCAGCGTTGTAATCTGGGAATAAAATATTGTTCGATCCGTGCTTTACTTTTTTGCTAAGATTGTGATCTATATATTTAAGTTTTAATGATATGAATATATTTTAAAGATATTCATATTGAATCACAACGCATAATCTGCAATATTTATATACTTAATAGGTTTATTACTATTGCTATTATTAAAAAAAGTGATTATTATTAAATGGCAATATTAGTCTCGGATTCATCTGACTAATCACTTTACGAAACAATTACCTAAAATGAACGACCTTTTAAACGATGTAGGAGGATACCCACGCTCGTCTCTAGCTCCTAGTCGCATATCCTTCTAAAGCCTAAGAGAAACTTGAGTAATAAAAACACGAATTAGACGCGCTGGTCACTCCGAAAACGATTTTTATATAACACTAGCTGTTGCCCGCAGCTTCGCCTGCGGTAACTAAGATTTACAGCGGGATCTTAGTACACAAAATAAGTAACTTTTCTGGTTGATTTTTACACCTTGTGTCCGAAAAATCCAAATATCTTACGGAACCCTATTTTTTTCCAGAATAAAATTTATCCTATGTTACTCGTGGATAATGTAGCTTTCGAATGGTGAGAGAATTTTTGAAATCGGTCCAGTACTTTTTGAGCCTATTCATAACAACCAAACAAACAAAATTTTCCTCTTTATAATATTAGGGTAGAAATGTAACGAATTTCAGAGTTTAGTTTAGTACTAGTTTCTTACCAAATTTCATGATTCTAAATTCTAAAATTCTAAGAATTACTCTATTGGTTTTAGTTTGCAGACAGCCAAACGGAGTTATTTCATGAGCGATCCATTTTTTCATATTAGGAACGTAAATCTGAACTGTTACCAACTAGAAGACGCTGAGAGGAAATACGACCAAACAGATGAATCGGTGACGACTCCGATCGATCGCGTAACTTACTTTTACTTTTAGTTATACTTGATTAGACAAGTGTCTCCTTTATTGTATTTCGTGACTAGAAATTTAGTTATGCCTGAACGAAATTACGAAAAGAGCGCGCAAATAGTTTACGTTAATTTCATTAACAATTTGATTAGCAGAGGAGCACCACCTGAATGTAAGACGTCACAACACACAATTAGTCAGCGTCACTCATCACAAGTACACTAGCAAAAGCAGCTTATTTATGCTTTGCCGTAACGTTAGTTTCGAAAAACACAGTAAAGCTTTTGACATCAGAAACGGACAGGATGACGGGAGCGCTTATATTATAAAGAGGGTCACCATCATCATCAGCCTTAGCAATATAGGCCTCTCTCAATGAACGCCAAGACGAACGATCCCCTGCCACTCGCATTGAATTATTCGTTTTGGATGAAGTTATAATTTTTTACGTTTGTTTATTTGGATGTAGGAGCTAAATAATGTATCGCATGTCAATGGCGAACAACAACAGCTAGTGCTAGTACTTGCAATAAAGTGATTCATCATCATCATCATCAGCCTTTATCAGTTCACTACCGTACAAAGGCCGTCGTCAATGAACGCCAAGACGAC
The DNA here is from genome assembly GCA_905333005.2 of Lycaena phlaeas. Classification (NCBI taxonomy): domain Eukaryota; kingdom Metazoa; phylum Arthropoda; class Insecta; order Lepidoptera; family Lycaenidae; genus Lycaena; species Lycaena phlaeas. Next base: position 18,525,494 of record HG995166.1, on the reverse strand, counting down.
CGATCACTTGCCACTCGAATCCACCGAGCGGCCGCTACACGGGGATCGTCATATGTCGAAGAAGTAATTACAAAATATAGGTATACTAGCTGTTGCCCGCAGCTTCGCCTGCGTTAACTAAGATTTACAACGGGAGCTTAGTACGCAAAATAAGTAACTTTTCTGGTTGATTTTTAACACCTTGTGTCCGTAAAACCCAAATATCTTACGGTCTAGACCTTTCGGAAAAAAAATACATAATGCATTGCATGGACTACACCAAAATAATTCAGAATTCGTGAGTAGATTAAATATTCGAACCATTTTCTATTTCTCTAGTGATAAAGAAAAGTAAATACTTAATTGGTATAGGTTTCACTTGTAACCTATTGTGAGTCACCAATGAGGCGTGACGCTGGTGGGAATAAGCACTAGTCTGGCAACCTAGGTAGGTTAGTGTTTAAACATAGTACCTAGTTTTTGAATAAGCAATACTAGTAGCTGGCCATATCTATAAGATATCTGACGAAATTATGTCTGTCACTTTATTTAAAAAATTTACAGACTTTAAAAAGTCTTAATTTAGTTTGTCCGACATACTTTCAATTCTATAAACCAAGACTACCATAAAAAGTTTTTTAAGTATATAATATTAATGCTATTTCTAATCTTAAACTATTTCTTAGAAAAATAAGTACCTAGGTACATACCTCTAAGACTGTGCCTATATCAATTAGTACATTAACATTTTGGTATTCTACATAACCATAACTAGCATGTACGAACATACCAATTATAAATTTCAGTTAGGTATAGTGAATCGGTTATACCAAGGTTACGTGAACTATAAACGTGGCTAAATGAGTTGAGGGCCGGTCAACCGCGGCGCTGCAACAACGGTCCATCTCAGATAACAGGTCGTTCACCAGCCCAAATGTAATTAGCTCACGGAGATAAAAATCAGTGCAACCTCGTTAGGAATTCTGGTATCTTACCAATCATGGGGTATAGGGCTTTTATAAATACTTAGACTGGAGCTAAGAGTACCTCTCGCTTAAATAATTAACCGGCGTAAAGTGACAGCTATACTGTCGCGTTTCGTGCGGTTTGTGAGTTTCCGGTGGCCCATTGCGGGATAGGGAAAAGGAGGGCAACGCATCTACGTAACCTCTAGTTGGGTTGATGTTTATAGACGTCGATAGTTGCCAAAAGGCTTTGACTGTTCGTTTCCCCTCCTAGGCTATAAAAAAAATAAGAGATATTCACCTTACTAATATTATAAACGTGAAAGTTTGTCAGTGGATGGATGTTTGTTACTCTTTCACGTAAAACTACTGAATGGATTATAATGAAACTTTACAATCAGAATAACACATAGGCTATAGTTTATCCTTTTACCCCACAGGAATGGGAAGTACGCGAGTGAAACATCAATAATGAGGGCAGTTCGCATCATTAAGTATTATAACCGCATTAGTAAGCACAATTCAGGTAACCGTTACGAACAACTATCCCACTCCCCTTCGATTATTCTTATTTGAGGGATCCCACTCTGTGTCTGGACTGGTATGTCTGGGACCTATGTATGGGGGATGTACCTCTTACTAATGGTTGTTTATGCCCCAAATGCATTATTTTTATTGGTAAATGGATTTTTTATCAACCTACTATCTATCTACCACATTCATACGCCTGCATCATTAACATTATTTTTTAGTTCTAACATTTGTGAGAGTATCGACTTCATCACGGATGTTATGAGTCAGACAATTTATAGTACGTCAAGAAAAAATATAAATTAGGAATAATATACACTGTCATTATACATTCTAATTAATAATAGACTCTGATTAAATATAATTATGTATACAAAGAATACAGTGTAATATAATAATCGATAATGAGGGCAGTTCGTATCATTAGGTAATTATACTAATTATAGGCACTAAGAATGGCTATTTAATAATCTTTCTTCTAGTGTCAAATAGATTATGCCGACATTACTGTGTCATTCTTAACTAGTAACCATTAGGTCTTCCTACATAACCTTAATCAATAGAAGTTAATAGTCGTCGCAAAAGAGAAAACAGAATTATCACCCCATTATTAGACCACCGTTAAGCTTAATTAAATATTTTTACTTTTAATATTAGAAATGTAAACCTATCATGTCTTTCATGTTTTAATTGGGGCAATGAATGGAATATCGATATAATTTTTTATTTAAATATTTTAAGAAAACCATGAAAATTTTAGATTATTTTTACGTCCAGAAAACACTAATTTCTCCCCCATGGTTTAGCAACCTACTTCTTTCTTTCTTAAATATAATCAGTGTAATGTAAAAGGGAAAATAATTTTTGGTTTCCATTTTGTATTATTTTTATATATTTATTGGTACTTTATCTATAGCAAAATAAATTGTAAAGATGTTTTGTTGAAGATGTTGGTTGATTATCTCGGGGACGCTGTCGTTGTTTGCAGATCTTGACCCGGTTTTGATAACCGTCCTAATTAAACAACGCCCGGTGCGGCTTTTGTAACACTTGTGTCAATTATTTTATTTCCTCTTCTATAGGTATCTCCTATCACCACAGCATAAATAAACATGGTTATCTCAGCATTTCCTTTCCTATCATGGAGCTTTATAGTGTTTTCTATAACTGCTGAGATGAAAGAAGTCTCTAGAAAAAACGTAATAAAGTCAGCTAGCTAGCAAGTAGCTGTCTGTAGAGTAGTTTTGTGTCTTCAAATTTCGCCAAGTATCTGTATGAGTCGTATATTATAATTCATACACTAGTAGTTACCCGCGGCTTCGCTAGCGTTAACTTAGATTTATGGACGTATTATGATTTTACATTTAAAATTCAGTGAAAGTGATGCATTATAAGGTTCCTACTATAGATTTGGTGGAAAAAATATTGAAACGATACAACAATAAATAAGGACTGACAAACACAGTTTTGTATTTATAAAGAATAACCATCTTTTACATTTAACAAAATTTTCTATTCAATTTCGATAACTTTTTTTATTATGTTTTATTATATGTTTTAATTATCTTTGATCACTTCCAATTTCTTTGAGCTTCGTATAGGTTAGTCTAAAAAAACTTTCGCTTTTTTACCCTTTTACATTTCTCAGTATCAAATGCCCGGGGTAACATTCACCCCACGTCTACATTTTTTACTTCCCCCAACCGGTTTGTGGGTGAAAGCATTCTTTGCACGTAGCGGTTGAGTAAGAAATTTACGCTCTATTTCATTCATTATAAAGGGTTTTGATAACATAGCAATTATAGATATATTTATCTATAAAGATAACAAGATAATATATTTTTCCTTTTTGATCTTGGATTATATTGATAAATTAATAGTCAATTAAAGTTATGATATTCCTTCTTTTGTCCACTACTCTACATATATAGTACCACCATGTCCAACGCACTCCTAATCAAATAACAAAGTGTGATAACCTAATTTTTATGGACACGGTAGGTACTTAATGTGGACTCGATAAAATAGGTAACGATTAGTCTTACTAATGTTCAGAGGCGATATTTAATGCGCACTCTACCTAATTATGTACCAAAACAGATGCAGAATACGTGATGTTTATCTCTGAACTATGAACCGCATAATAAATAATTCCAATTTTATTGCCAAATGGTAACAATTGGAATATAAAATGGAATAAGGATACACGTAGCCATCTTAAAATATAATCATGCCTAAATCACTGACAAGATTTCCAAAAACTTCTTAAAAAAGAGTATTTCGTCTGAAACTGGATATATGCTATAAAATGATATTACTTTTAAAAACAAATGTATTTTATGTTCTTAATTCAAAGCACACGCTCAACTCGCACTTAATAACCATTTCTATAATGCTTATAATTCTGTAACTATACTTCCCAGTTCATTTTTTTCCATCTTGGCAACCTATTTTTCACATCGGCGGACAAAAAAGCTTGATAATGATGATAATAAGTTTTTACAAAAGAGCGAAATCAAAAGAGAGTGCACGAAAGTGAGTATTTAACCCTTGACTTCGGAAGCTATGAAGCGGTTCCTAATGCAATGATTGAATTACGGAGTCTCTTGGGTCAGGCCCGGCGCCTTTGCCAGCTGCGCGTGAATCATCTCATGTAGGTCGGGCAGATTGGATGCATCACGATCGTTCAAATCTATACTAACGCTATAAAGAGGTTTTATACATTTGGATAATTTGCGTAAAATAAATCAAAAGTATAAAGCTTGCTAACGCGGCCGCCGATGGCTACAGCTATTTTTAATATACGTCGAAGTATTAATTCTGAAAGTAGGACATAACAGAAAACTAATTTTAGGCTAGTACGAAATTCCTAAAAAAACACTACACTAATATTATAAAGAGGAAAACTTTGTTTGTTTGGTTGTAATGAATAGGCTCAAAAAGTACTGGACCGATTTCAAAAATTCTTTCACCATTCGAAAGCTACATTATCCACGAGTAACATAGACTAAATTTTATGCTGAAAAAAATAGGGTTCCGTAAGATATTTGGGTTTTTCGGACACAGGGTGTTAAAAATCAACCAGAAAAGTTACTTATTTTGCGTACTAAGATCCCGTTGTAAATCTTAGTTAACGCAGGCGAAGCTGCGGGCAACAGCTAGTAGTTAAATAAAAACGCTCTAAAGAATTATTTAACATATAGCAAAACTTTTTGAAAATATGGTCTGAGCGTAAAAGACGTATGCGATCCTAAGAAGTGGAGCGCACCGTACATACAAGCTTGCATTCATAAAAGTGCCCGGCTGTGCTCGGTAGAGCGCGAACACGACACATGGTGCAAAATGTGCATATTATACAACGGTCAGGCGCTGGGGAACCATCCTCCAAAAAAAAAGTATCAACCCTTAATATATCTCCCACTGCTGGACACGGGTCTCCTCTTCTAATTCAGGAGAGGGTATATTGGGCCATATTTCACCGATGCGTTGAGCCAATGCGAGTTGGTGAACTTCATACAACTTCAAAGCCTTTCAATCTCATCAGACAAATTTAGAAAATTAGAAAAACTTATTTCAAGGCACACTGGAGGTCAGGAGAACTCTCGCTCAAGAGACCGAACGCATCAACCATCGTCGCTCGACGCGAAACTCCTCTGATGAACTAGTATAGCAATATTATAATGGTAATAGTTTACTCAGGTGGAAAGTGTTGATGTAAGTTTTCAAAACATTTGGAATATAATATAAATCTTAAAAAACCGCAATGAAATACTCAATACACATAAGTTTACTGACAGTCTTTTCTAATGTTTATGCATGTTTTTTATAATCGTCATAACAAACTTTTCACAGATTTTATATCTTATTATCAGATTTTATATTACGTTTAAGATTTATTAGATCTTGACGTTTGAGATATTTTACAGCAACCGTGATCAAGGGAGTCGTAAGAAGTTTACTTGAATTGAATCTTAGACACAATTATTTATCAAATCACCAACACAGAAAAAACTAGTTTTTTGTGAAGTGGTAAGCTACTGAATATCAAACAGTTATTTTCAACGCGTTATCATCCTATTCTAAAAGAGGCAGCTCTTAATGGACATAACATGAGATTTATTATTATTTAAACAAACATTTCTAGCGTTTCATAATAGCAATTCAAGAACCTTGCATTTATTATGTGAAAGACCATTGTTTTGAGCCATGAGACTATTTTACCAACTACGTTCGTAGATTGTTATATTTGTTTCGACTATAATTTTACATAAGATGAAGGTATCTTAACCCCAATCAGTGAAAGAGGAGTTTCATCAAAACGAAAACTCTAAAATTGCTCGAATACTAATCATTTATTTGACGTAGAAATTATAAACTTGCATATATTATTTTAGTTTGCACAGGTATTTTTTTTATCTTAAAATTAAAAATTAATTTGATTAACCTAATAGTAAAGTAATTATACCGTCTCTGTTCAATCCCCCTAATAATAAGTCAGTGATATTGTATGTATTTACTCTACATAACATTCTAGAACTTTACCACCGAACCAGCATTTTTTTTAACTTTTTAGAAATATCTTACTTCTTACTAGTATTATAAACGTGAAAGTTTGTAAGTATGGATGTATGGATGTATGTTTCCCTTTCACGTAAAAACTACTGATAGGATTTTAATGAAACTTTACAATAATATAGCTTATACATCAGAATAACACATAGGTTATAATTTATTTCCGTAGTCCCGCGGGAATGGGAAGTACGCGGGTGAAACAGCGGAGCGCTGCTAGTCTCTAATAGAAATATATCCACGTGTGTAGAGTCGCTAAACATTAAAAAACTACGCAACTTCATACTGCAATATAAAACCGGTTGTCGATTGGTAGAGCGGGCCACCGGTCCCACTGTTAAGGCCTACGTCTGTTTGACTTTGAAACTTATGCTTCATATTATGTCATCCTCAAGATCATGGGTGATGGGTCACATTTGAAAATCGAATTGAGGCCGTTTTAAAGCCACCTGGTTGTAATATTATGTAGTTTATCCGTCTTCGCTTGTATGTCATGTTCAGTAGAGCAAAAATATTGAATGCTGAGGACATTTGTATTGAAGACGTGGATGCACCTGATGGTAAGTGGTGAACGTCGCCCAAACCAAAAAATTCAGACGTATATAGAAGCACAATTGTAAAGGATTTTTTGTGCCGACTTTATTATACATGTCCCCAGTTCGCACTCGCTCGCTCTCGTAGGCTCATAATATGCTGGGGACATCACAGTGTCCCTCTCGTCACGCCACCAAGCAGACGTTGACATTGCAGTGTTTGTCCTCAAAGCGCCCATAACAACTGTCCTTCTATGTATAGTCCATTTTTTTAGAAGTGACCAAACTAGTAAACAAACCCTGTCGATGCGTAATTTACGATTTTTCGGCTTTTATCACTCACTTTCACAACACATTAGCTTACGGACATTTGTAACACTCCATTTACTACTTATTTCACTAAAAACAACTATCAATCTAGCATTAAAACACTTAAAATCTAATAAAATACGAATATCGCGTGCACAGATATTTAATAAATTTGAATGTGACATTTCATCTTACTTTTTTTAGAAGAGACATAGGGATGGGGTCATTTCATTTTTAGAGGTGATCGTGTATAAGTGAATGAACAAAATGAACAATAAAACAGGCCGTGTTCTGTAGTACAGATATTTTAAAATTCCATTAATTACAATTTATTAATAGTTTTTAAGACAATGTTACTATAATGCAATTTGTTACTAAGTCGTTCAATTTTTTTAAATGTTGAGAGCAAAAAATGCTTACAAAATATAACAAAATAAGGTCAATCTTTTACATGAAATTGTTTAGTTTTTATTTTATAATATGAATATTTTTGAATATCAATTTCAGCTTAAACATTTAACAATGTCCCAGGTAATATAAAAATATAGCACTGGCATGAAAGTTCATGATAGTTCACAGGAATTTTTTTGCAACTTTAGGATGAGACTAAGGTAAGGATAAGACTACTATGTGAAAAACAATGTTAGCAGTCAGTAATTGGTTTAGATGTTGGAGACGGTGCGCTGCTGGCGCAAGGTTTTTTAGCCATAGTAAATTAAAATAATATATATGGGTTGACTTTTGTTTCTAGGCCAGGCCGCGTTATTGTATTCAAATATCAATAGTGAACGAACACATAACAACATTTTACATATAAGCATCCAAAATAACTAGCGTCTCTTTTGTTTTCTTTGTCTTATAGAAATTGTGAAAGGCTTAAATTGCACGTGTTCCTAAAAAAACATTATTCTTTCTTTTGTCTATTGTTAATCATTATACTTTTATAGGTGATTGTGTATTTGAGAATGAACAAAATAAACAATAAAATAGGCCGTGTTCTTTACACATATTTTAAAATTTCAAAAATGCAATTTATTAATAGACTTTTAAGCAATGTTACCGTACTGTAATTGGTTATTAAGTTATTTATTTATTTAATGTTTATTTTACATTATTCTTTCTTTTGTCCATCGTTAGTCATAGCCGCTAAGCGTTTTTAATGGTTTATCGACTGACCTTAAAAATCCACAGAAAGGTAAAAGATTAATAATTACGCACATCGGCAGCACAGATGGATTTTTAAAATGAGCGGAGTGGATTTTTGAGGCCAATAAACATGATGGGGATTATTACAGTGTAATGGATGCTCATTATTTTGAGAAGTAGTTTAATACTGTTTTAAATAAAGTGGAGCCTGGGTCAGTTTAATATTTTTAGACAATGCACCGTACCACTCAAGACATTCTGTCAAAGTGCCTGACATGAGTTGGCGGAAAGCAAACATACAAGCGTGGTTGCTAGAAAATAATATAAGTTACCATGAAACTGAAATAAAAGCTGAACTCTTAACAAAATTTTAATAAACACGATTATGACAAAAAAAAATATTGACGAAATGGCAGCCCAAAAAATAAAATTGTCTTACGTCTTCCGCCCTACTATTGCGAATTAAACCCCATAGAATTTACATAGGCACAAGTAAAAGCTTACATACGCAAAAATAACAAAAGTTTCAAAATGTCAGAAGTCAAGGAGCTTTTAAGAAAGTTTAACTCAAATAAGTGCGGTGTCATGGAGGAACAGTATTGAACATGTAATAAAAGAAGAAGATAAAATGATGCAGCTTGACGGAATTATGGATGCTGCATCAGACGCCCCAAGCTTCAATATCCACGTCTCTGAAGACTCTTCCGATTCATCAGAAAGTATGAACAGCATTTAATAAAAAAATAAAATAAATAAGTTCCTTATTGGCGTTTTTTCGTATTCTAGTATTTTCCTTTAATATTTTCATAAATAAATCAGTTATAATAGTTTATTTATCTATTCCAGTCGAAGAGCAAGTTATTTCTATTATTATTATATAATTTTGTACTTCTACTAATTCTTAAAAAATATTATAAGTTAATAATAATATATTATAAGTTTTTGAAATAATTTTAGCAATATAGTGTTGTTGAAATATTAGAATATAAAATTAATTATACTTTTGTCTATGGCTTATTATTTTTATTCATTAATTTGCTCTTTGTGTCACTTCACTAAGCTACACTATTACTCTATTTGTCTATGGCCGGAAGTACGCCATATTTGTTTACTCTTTTGGTCACTTCTATAAAAATGGACTATACGTCTGAATTCTTTGCCCAAACATAAACTAGTCAAACCTGGAATCAGCACAGGCAACTTATTTATGTATTGCCTATCCTGAGACATGAAATCCTGTGTAATTACTAGCAGAGACTTACTCTGCTAGTAGATTAGAAAGAAAAGGATTTTGGGTTCCCTTGAAATGTTACGAAATGAAAGAAGAATATGTTACATACATACATATAAATTGTCATTTTCAGATGGGTAAATTAATTATTGGACTAATTTAGGTATAAGCTCTACCAAGTTGGTCTAGATTCACGCTCGTCTACGAATCACTCCCGAGAAAGACTGATCTATTACTACTTTACACTCATGGGTGATGTAGAGAACTTATGGTAAGTTATAGAAACCTCAATTATAACAAGTAGAAAGATGGCAGTGGACAGGTCACACACTGAGAACGGTTAGCCGATGGGCCAATAAGGTTCAAGAGTGGAGGCTGCGTTTAGGTAGACGAAGTGTTGGTCGGCCATTAACCAGGTGGGAAGACGATCTCCGTACCGTGGCCGGACCGTGTTGGATGCGAGGGCAAGAGATTGGTCGTCTTGGCGTTTATTGCGAGAGGTCGGTGTTCGACAGTGGACTGATGATGATAATGACCGACAAACTATAAACTATTTTATCCCGATTACTCAAAAGTCGTAAGAATTTGATTACACATTACACATAGTAAACAAACATAATATTATCTAGTGTAAAATGATAGCACGTTTATATCTTGTAGTTTTACTGTACGTACTACGTGATAAATGGCATTTTGAACAGTAACACCTTGACGGCAACAGTATTTAAGACAAGACTGTTTTGACATAATTTTAATTCCACTTCCTACTAGTATTATGAATGCGAATGTTTGCGTCGATATTCGTTACTCTTTACGTAAAACCCATTGAAAGGATTTTAATTAAATTCTATAAAAATATAGCTTCTCCATTATCATCAGCCTTTATCCGTCCACTGTTGAACACGGGCCTCCCCGAATAAACGCCAAGGCGAAAGTAATATATAGCTTATGCTCATCAAAATAACACAGGCTTATAATTTATCTCCTTACTCGCATAGGTATATTATAAATAATAAATACGTATAATATTTAAATTATTTAAATCAATTAATATTCTCATATTCGAAGTAAATTAATATTCTCATATTCGAAATCACTTACTAAGATACAGAAATATGTAGGTACCTATAAATATTATAAAATAACCCGTGAAGCTAATGCTTGATGAATTAATATCTAAAGCAGGTTTACAAATCAATAGTCAGGTGAATTTGATATCACTTTATCGGAACAATTTTATCACACATAGTGGTATTTATCAATTGTTATCAACAATGGGGACGCCACAGTACACGCTCTATACACCTAGATCATCATCATCATCATCATCAGACCGTCTACTGTCGGACATAGGACTCTTTCGATGAACACGGAGACGGCGATATCACTTATTGTAGATACCACACCTCGGGAATAAGGCGTTTGTTACGACTTACGAAGTTCTGAGTTTGTTTCGTCGGTTCTTCTTAGTACTTCGGTGTAGTAGTAGTCTATTTAACGTTCAGTGAGATAGGTACTTTAATGTACAACATTGAATAAAACTATTTAATTTTATATAGGTATTCGATTAAATTTGTTCGTGAAATACCATAAAGGACTGGAATTGATAAACAGAAAAAATGCCATAAAATTGACCGAGTTCCGTAAAAGAAAGTAGCGAAATATTTATGTCATGATTCATCAATCAAGATAACAAAAACAGCTTTTAAATGTAATCTTATGAAATCTTTATTTAAAAAAAAATACCTTTTGCTATCGAATTCTATGTATAAGAGAGTTACCGTTATATTACCCGCGTGGAATTTTGGATTACTTCGAACCTATTTTTGTCGTTTCACATTGCGAAATAAAAGTTTTATTATTAAATTATTGTAGAAATGACAAAATAAACGAGTACAGAAAGCCTCACTGCCTTTATGATTTTACACTTGTTATTATGCGTACACCAGACACCTCGATGAGTAAAAAAATCGGCAATACAGTATCGCGAAACGAGGAGACAGCTTTGACGTAGTGACCGTAGCTATCGAGTTTGGGTGGGTTTCGGTCGGGGATTCGAATCCCGTTCCACTTATGATTACATTATAATGATTCATTTTACGAAATATTTCAATTAAGTATAGTTTAACTATATTTAGTCACATTTTAATAAATATTCTATGCTAACATGTAAATTTAACATACATAATTTAAAAATTATAATTTTCATTTTATTAACAAATTGATTATATGTTATGGTTTCGTTGGGTGTGATAACTTTGCATGGATGCTAAAGTCTAAACTGATAACGATGGTTTCTAAAATTACCATATCGTCAATAGGACACTTACCACAGCGACGAGCCTCCCTCGGACAGTTATCCCGATCATGGGCGCGAATTTGACCTCCACACCTGGCTCAATCACCAACTCTGCCTCTCTCTCCACGAGCAAGTCATCCCGCAAGAGATAAGGACTCCCGTCCGTCTTCCAAACAGTTCGGCCTCCCGCCAGAACACCACCAGGCAACTCCGTGAGACCCGACGACTTATTCAGCATGTAAGGATCCGTCTCCTCGACCCTCAAGTCTTGACCAACACAACACAAAAAACACAAAAACAACACTAACACAGTCCTCCACTTGTATTTTGTGTCGCTAAATTGACTATGTCTTTTTTGGACCCCCATATCTTTCGAACTTATCATTTTAATATTTTAAACATTCATTTCGTGTTCTGTTTCCTTTACCTCAACATTATCTAAACACGGCACAGGTACACAATTGTTTTCTTATAAGGTACATGATATCGATATCTTCTACCGATTATAATATAGAATCCGATATAAAATAATGAAAATATTTCATTTCTTTAGTGTCGTATACAATATAAAATTTAATAAAAATAATGTAACAAAGGTGGGGCGACTAACACACGGAAAACAAGCAAACGCGCGCTAGTACTGCGCGACCGTTGAACAAAGTTGTAACTCGTATAGCCGGTTTTGTACATAAATTCCCTCCTCTCTACCTTCCCTCCGGTGTCTTTTGTTTTGTATGAAAATTGAAAAGCGTCCTCTTTACTTACTCACTCATAGTTCGCCAGTCATTCATTCGTTCATCCGTATTCCTTTCACCGAGTAGTGTTACCAGATATTGAATCTTCTATAATGATTATATTATAATATATTGTTAAAGAACAATATTATAATCTTTTCGCTTGACATTTACCATTGCTACCATAATTATATTAGCATTGTAATTTGTATCATATTTTTCTTCATATGAATGTGTAAAAATATAATGAATGTGTGAAATCACAAATGACGTGTTACATATTTTTTAAAATGCTTAATATGTTATTTAGTGAAATGCCTTTCTTGAATAGTATTAATGTATTTTATACACGATAATGTTTATTTCTTATTTATTTAGTTTAAAAATTAATATAACAATTGTATTGGAGACATTGTTAACAAGGTGTACTTATCTCTATCAGAGATTTTTTCCAGCAAAATCTTGTAAAGTTGTGGGATACTAACTATTAATAAATATATTAATATTGATTAGATAATAAATAAAATGGACTACATATAATATATACATTGAAATACGATATCCTTTAAAGTCCAACCAGAAACATATTATAATCGCCACCGTGTTTACATACTCTATAGTCTTTACAATACTTAAATGTTGATTAGATATAAAAACTTAAATATTCCATGTGATTAAATGCATATTTTACTTAAATGATATTTATTAATTTGAAATTATCAATATATGATTATTGAATTAGAGTTCAACCAAAAAACAAATGTACACAAAATCATTTTCAAGAATAATTATTTACTTTAGGAAAGCTATACTAGCGCCATCACCGAGCACTGTGACTGTAAGTTGTAACTGGTAAGTAACAAATGGTAACATTGCTTGTGAAATTCATTCATTCTTCCTTTTAGGTCGATGAATAGATCAATTCGACCAAATTATTCTTTAACTCCATTGATTTTATTCAATTTTATTTCATTAACAACAGTATTTGTTTACAAAATTAATTAAATTAAATAGTTAAAAACACAATTGATCACATCGACTTGAATAAAACTTCGTCAGAAACGTAAGTACTTAGAAAATCCCACATAATTTTTTCGGTGGCGTGGCATCGTTATTGATGCGACGACATTTTGATTCTCTCGTATTTATCTACATTACGCCGCTAACAGTTTTATTCAGTGTTTATTGTTTGCTTTTAGAAAATAACACCATGAGTTCAGGGGGCACACGTGTGTATGTTGGAGGTTTAGTAGAAGGAATCAAAAAAGAAGATTTAGAGCGGGAATTTGACAAATACGGAAAACTAAATTCCGTTTGGGTAGCGCTTAATCCCCCAGGTTTTGCGTTCATTGAATTTGAAAACATGCAGGAGGCAGAGGATGCGTGTAGCGCCATGAATGGTTTTGAGATGCTAGGCGCGACCTTAAAAGTAGAGTTGTCGAGAAAGAGAGATGGACCGCGTAGAGGCGGCGGCAACTTCAGGGGTGGCCGTGGAGGTGGTTTTAGGGGTCGCTCCTTCGGTGGACCTCCCGGTGGCAGGTCTTTCGGAGGTGGCGGTGGACGCCCTTACAATCGCCAGGGTAACGGTTACGGGTCCGGTGGTAACGGAGGAGGCGGTGGTGGTGGCGGTGGCAATTTCAGATCCAGGTCACCCCATTCTCGGTTTTAATATAAATCTAGTTCATAGTTAGGTTTAGTGTTATCGTTATCTGAAGCCTTCCAAGTGTTTTAAATTTAATGTCATTAAATACTGGGGGTTTAATGCTGGAAAGACTGATTCCTGCAATCAAGGAGCATAAAGGTAAGATTTTTTAATGTATTAGTAGATATAGAGGTTGGAGAGCAAATTATGTTGATAATGGTCCATATTAACCTTGAATATCAATCAACACGCCCTGTACTATTTATGGATCCCGCTAGACTGAAGTTACTGTTAGTGTAGTCACTGTTAATACCCTAGTCTTGACAGGATTCTTCCTTTACAATCAACAAATTAGGTTATTAAAATCCTGGATAAACACAGTCAAGGTGTAAATTAGGCTATTAAATAAAATGGTCATAATTTAAATAAGACAGCTATCATCTTCAGTTGTAGAGGGAAAGGACTATGACAATCTGTGTGGAAGATTCTAGTTTATAGTAAGCCTCATCTTTAAGTAATTTGGTTGAGTACATAACATTTTGTACTAACTACTTCAAGTAGCATGGCAATATATTTTAGGTTATAAACATAACAAAGAGCCAAAACAGGTATTTAGCTTAGATATACAATTTTATAATAATATATAGAAAGTCTAATATCATCTAGAAATGTACTTTCATGTGAACAAGGTTGGAATATATGGGTTAATTAAAAACTTGGGAATTTCTTCAACTCATTCAATAGTACTGCTATTTTTATAATTGTTTCTTTCTGTTATTTAATACCACATGAAACTGTAATTTTCCCATCACATGAATTTATATTTTAAAATGTATAAATGTTATATATTTATGTTTATGCCATTTAATTTTGCCATTTTATTTTACAAAGATAAATATTTTTGTTATTTATCACCACATTAAGTTTACCAACTGAATAATAATTATTTTATTATGTTTGAAATCTTGTTAAGTCTACAGCAGCTATGGACGGGACATTGATTAAAAATATCAGCATTTTAATACTTCAGCATAATTTGTAATATCAGCAATCAGCATATTTTTGAACTTGAACTTCTGCACATGCCTTGAATAAAGCTCAAATTACTTACATTAACTAATACATTATCCTAACCAACAGGGATCTAATTACATTAGCTAAGGATTTTGAAATAGTATTCTATTGTATTTCATCATCATAGCATCTGTAACCACAATACTCCCGAACATAATTCTTTAATTCATATTTCATTACGAGAGATTATTATCAGAGTGCTGCCGTCCAAAATGTTCATCAAATTGTTTTCTATATTTGAATGACTTTACCACAATATCAGTAAAGCTTGCAGTAGCAGCATTTACAAATTTTGTCTCATACTTAACTTATTTTTATGTTAATTATTATCATGCATCGACCACATAACCTATAGACTCCTAATAACAGGGGAACTGGTTCTCTTCTAAGCCGTAAACAATGTGTACACAAATAATTGTGTCGTCTCATTCTTTCCTGTTGCCAAATATATTCATTTTTTTTTAACGTTCCGTGATTGTTAATGTATGAAATTGAATAAGCATTTAATACGAAAAATCAAACATTAGGAGTCTATATGTTGTGTGGTCGTTGCTATCATGACATGTTGAGTGAGAGCCAGCCTGAAGTATAAGATGATTCAACATAATCCACTAATATCCATTCAATATGACAGATTTAGTAATTTAATGTATTATAAAGAAAATAAATAATTGTTCCATGGAAAATATGTGGCTAATATTTTGTCAGGTGTGTGTTGTAAAGTTGCACATTCCTCTGTGTCGCAGATGTTTCCGATGACGCTCTGTAAGTTTGATTAGAGATTGCATACCTTAAAAAGGCTATCATTTAGTGTCTGTTACAGAATTTTAACTCACTTCTAGCCACTGGATATTTTGAATTCTACTTGGGAGTTAAATTACAATTGTCACTTATTTGTTACTTAACCTAATTTTATTATTTATTGACCACATAGACCATGTGTTCACAAATATGTATGTGTTAAATAAAAACAATAATTAAGAAGAAAAATATGATTTCATGCATTAGGTGTACTTTGAGGGAGAAAGGCATTAATACTTAATCATCTTTTGAGGGTGTATGAGTAATTCATGGTAAAAAAAAGCGGCGTCGATTTGTCGATGACAATATAACATAAATTAGTTCATGCTACGATATATGCGCGTCACGTTTTACGCGACGTTTGTCTTCTATTTTGATATCGATTTTCTGTACATCGTCACTAGTCCAAGCTATATTGAGCCTTACATACTCAACTTACATAAAGAAAGAAATTTTATTAAATAATAAATTGTTTGGTGTAAAATATTAGTATTTACATACTCTGCTTTAATACAGAATTTATTTTTCTAAATATTCTGAGTTAAAGCATATTTATTATCTGAAATAATACTTTTAAGTATTTTATCGCGGTTTAGTAAGTTTTTTACATGCAAGATGTCCTACAGCTAGCTAGTTTTACGGGTTTTATTTATTCATTATTAGAAACTCCAGCAAAGGATGTACTGATCAAAAGTAAACAAGGTGATTTGGCAATTTGTACTTTCTTAATTATTATATAATACATAGAGCGTATAACTTCATTAGCCTAAAAAGAAAAAAAAGGGTAAGAAATTATCTTCAAATTATTTATGTAGAGATGTATGTATATGTCGCAGTCATCTGGTTGAATCAGTCATTTGATTGTATCACTAGCGCGTTAATCAAATGACGACATTTAATTGAATGACTAAAGGACAACTCGTCAAGTTGTTGAATGTAACGTTCAAAGTCTTGACTGGTCATTTAGCATTGTCGTTAAATGGGATATAGCCGACTTTATAATGAATTTTTGTGATTCGCAACTTAAAAGGTAACTTATTTTACATAACAAAAATGAGGACATGACATGACACACCTTATTGTGATTTTATATTGTATTTTAAGTATAACAACGTCCTAACATTTATTAAATTATTAGTATAAATAGGCGTATTAATAGATAAATCCATGCTGCCACACTATTTTATTACGAATAAGTAACTTTAAAGCAAATTTAGTCAAAAAAATATCAAGGCAATTGCTTTCTGCGCAAGCTGTTTTACGCCATATTTGTTTTGGTGACAACTAACGCCGCGGTGGGAAAAAAATGAACTAAATTACAATCACCTGACTGATTTTACGTCCGCTCTGTTCAAAGGGCTATGTTACAATCCGCTATCTAGTTGGACGTTGAGCGACGCTTGTTCAATCAACGTTCAGCCTAGTCATTCAATTAAATGTCGTCATTTAATTAACGCGCTAGTGATACAATCAAATGACTGATTCAACCAGATGACTGCGACATATACATAACCTTAGGGTCAAGGTAAAAAACGTGTTAAGTATATAATTTAGGTATAACCTTAAAAACAAAAATTTAAATATAAAACGACAATGGCAACAATAAAAAATAAAAACTAATAAATTGTCTATGGACTAATCCGTAATAGTCTGCCGACACGCCCTACATGTGATTATAATATGTGGATGTCAGTCTGGCAACTTGAGCATGTTTACCCAGACTAGTGCAATGTCTGATGGTAATCAATAGAAATATAAATACAATGTAAACAGCCCAATCTTTTATATTCATTTAAAAGTGTACTAAGGCGCGATTTATAACTAGCCATGTGTGCGTGTGTTAAATAATTCACCTACACGTACTTATAATTATATGACTGGCCGTCCAGTTGTATTTATTAGATTTATTAAAGGCTATGTTTAAGTTTATTATAGTATTTTAAGTATTACGTTAAAAAATAGGTATGAGAAGATAATAATTATATTAACAATTTTTTTTTCTCTTATTTTCAGTTCCTTTCGACATCTTATGGGATTACATCAACTTCCAGCATCATAACTTTGCTATTAGATATAAATGGACGAACAATCTTCAGTAAATCTTTAACATTAATCCTAAGCACCCTTTGGGATAAGTTCTATGTATAATAAATAAGTAAAAAAATCGACATACTTTCATTGTATTTATTCATATAAAAGAAATTATAAATAATCCTTAAAATACTATGAACAAACTATGATGGACTACTCAAACATGCCATCAACAGCTCCATCTTATTTAAAAAGTTCTTTCCTTCCAGCTTGTCCAGTATAACTTCTTTGAAAGCGCCACCCAAGTTTTCCCATTTCTTATCTTGTACCAATTCACTAACAAAGAAATCTTTCCGAGGTGATTGAGCTATAAACACTTGTATGCCCCTTGATGGTTCGCAGCGAATTGCTATCATTCTATCACCTGCAAAGATTTTTTTATATTTAAAAACTTATTACTACATTCCAAAGGATACATGCAAAACGAATCAAAGACTTAAGAACTGAAAAATAGGCTATTAGTATTAGTAAATTTAGATATGAAATGAAATATATTGTCGTCTATAGATATTAATGGATGCTACAATATATGTTATATATTATGTTGCCTCAAGTGCTATATTAGTACTTTTGCAGGGCACCTCTAAGAGGTGACTGCACAACATAAATACCCTATGGCTATTTGTTAAGCTATAATTGTCTTCGTAGACTTAAAAAGACCAAATTGTCGTCAAACGATAAAATAAGAAAAAAAAAAAACAGTTTACACCTTGTCGCACTGCGCAGTACAAATCAATGCATTTAGAGTAAGGATTTTGCTCAATTACCATTAGGAGAAGCTAGAAGACAGGAAGAAGCGTTGCCCAGTGGTTCGACTGGGCCAGAGCCCATGTGGGAACTGCTAGCGAGCAGCTGCCAGCCCATACAGCGACCTACGGCCTGCACTGCTGTCATTTGGTGTTGGTATATCTATAAATAGAAAAATGTTATATGATATTGTTTAAGAATAAAATTGTAAAATAATAAGGTTATTTTCTTGCACGACAGTAATAATTGTCCTCAAGATGCTATTTAAAGATTGCAAAAGAGAAAACTATTTGTTGAAAATCTAGTGATTCAGAAGTTTCTGAAATGAAAATTGGGGAAAAGGGCTATTTAAACATTTATACTGCTTAGAACTTAAAAAAAATCCTATTATATACTATTGCAAAACAAATAGAAATTCGTAGGAGACAAAGAAAATCTTTATTTTTTTACGAAAAAATAAAATTGTGGGAAGTTCTTGAAAGTGCGAGATTCGATTACAGTTTTTAACATTAGGCTAAAATATTTAGTACGGCGTATATAACTGCCTAATTACCAATGGGAATGATGTATTTATTTCAATCTGCTTATGTCGGCTATAAATAATATATGAATAATGACCGCACACGGCGCGTATAGCAACCGCACGGTGCGTATAGTAACCGCACGGTGCGTATAGCAACCACACGGTTTGTGTGTACAAACCTGTATTGACAAACCCTACAACGAAATCCTCACGTTATTTCGAGGTCAGCCATACTAAATTTCCGCCTCATTACGAGAAGACACAGGCCCTGTGAGTGAGGACGTAAAATGCTTATGCCATTCTAGAGGATGAAGTCCCAAAGCTGTTGGTTTAGGCGTGCGCTTTGCAAACCCGTATTGACAAACCCTACAACGAAATCCTCACGTTATTTCGAGGTCAGCCATGCCGTGGGCATATATATCGTACCTGGCAGAAGATTAGGTCCCGGAGCTCTTGCAGCTCATAGGACAGGTGTCGCACCTTCCCGTCGCGGCAGATGCATTTAAGGGTCTTCTCTCCCACGTGTACCACCAGTGACGTGCGACACACCGCGTCGTATCTGTAACGATTACACATTACTATCTTTCTACTAACTTTCGAAAATGTATGTACGTAAAATAGGTTTTTATAATAGGATATACGCTCTGTCTTAAATACCAAAATTTTTACTTATAATTATTAATGAAATGTTTTATTCTAAGTTTAATAAATTGGATAATATTAAACTTAGTCCCGTGTCCTGCAAAAAACATTGGTAAGCCAACATTATTATCGGCTTCAAATAATGTTCTCTAGTCTCTACTCACCCGTAAGCCATGATGTTAATCTTGACGCACGATTGTGTGGGGCTGTTAAGGGCGTTCCAGTGGGACACGATCAGCGGGTCCTTCACCTGAGCGTATAATATATATTAATACACATGTATCTTTCTTCTCTTTATTATCTTATCTTTTATCGAGCGACGATGGTCCAGTGGTTGACGGACTCTGCCTTTTATGCGAGGGGTTCCGGGTTCGATCCTGACCCGTCCGTGTTGCCTTGAAATGGGGTTTTCTAAATTTCTAAGTGCACACGAGACCATCGTTCGCTCACCGGTGAAGGAAAACTTCGTGAGGAAACCTGCATGCCTGATGAGATTGAAAGTCTTTAAAGGTATGTGAAGTTCACCAACCCGCACTGGGCCAGCTCGGTGAACTATTGGCCCATTACCCTCCTCGCCTGATTTCGAGGAGGAGACCCGTACCCAGCAGTGGGACATATAAGGGTTGATACTTTACTTTACAGGTAGGTATCTTTTTTGTTAGTGGAATAGACGTTGCTGTCCGTTCATTGTAACAAGATCCCTCCCGTGGGCCGTGATGTTGGAACATGTCGTGGTTGCTCTTCAATCTGTCTTTGTCAAAGTGTGAAGTGCTCCGATCTATTTATGTTATTATTTAAGTTTCGAATTGATTATGTCAAAGCCATTTATAAGCAATGCTGCCTATTCCCAAAACATCTTAGGATGAACGCACAGTAGGCACCTTTTCATTTTTATAGACGCGTAGACGTTTCAATGTCTAAAAGTTTGTTGCCTATAGATTTGATTTTGATATATTATGTTAAAACTTATTATAAACATTAAGTAGGTACTTTCATGAGTAAATTTATGAATATATGTTTTCTTTATCCGACCTCTTTGGCGATGGTGTCGAGCACGTACTCGCTACGTCTTCTCATGAAGAAGTGCTGCGCCTGCTGTATGATCTGCTCCAGCAGCGACTGCTCCTTGCTCATCTCCAGGAGCTCGTGCCGGTCCGCCGCCATCGGTCCTGCACACACCATTATAATATACATAACGAGACCAGACCGTTTTAAACGGGACTCTCCCGTTTTTCGATAACCTGTCCCGTTGTCTTAAAAGAAAGCTCCGGGAAGAAAATTGTTCCGTTTTCTCAAAGTGCAATGTCATTTATGCATAGAAACTAGACAATGAATTGTCTGTCTTTTCATTAATTCCTGCGAGTGCTTGGAGCTTACGAGCGGGCCCGTGGCAGGTGCGGGAGGGACGTACCTGCGAGCGAGCGGCGCTTGGAGGGCCCGAGCGGGGCGGGTGCGGGAGGGACGTACCTGCGAGCGCGCGGCGCTTGGAGGGCCCGAGCGGGCCGGTGGCGGGGTGCGGGAAAGGGTGATGCGTGTTGGCGTGGTGCACGGCCCGCAGCAGCTGGTGCAGCGAGTGCTCGAGCACGTGGTCGTGCTCCGACTTGCTGCCGCTGCCGCCGCCCTCCGACTGACAAAAACCCTTACATTACTATTGACTATGTACCATCAATACAATCATGAGGCATATTGTTAACTAATTTTTCACGAATTTTATTTGTATTGAAACAACTTTTAACAGATTTCGTCCCTTTTTGTTATATTTACATTCCATTTCCATCGCGTCGCTCGTAACTGTATTACAAATTGTTGTGAGTAACTTATACAGAGCTTGACTTTACTAAGACTTTTACGAACAAAGAAACAATTAACAATTATACACCTATTTAATAAACTGACCTTAATTGCTTCTGGATTATTTGTGTTTTGGCCATTGTTGTGACATAATCCAATTAAAAGTTGAATCCCGGGTAAGACCTGTGAATTATACAACATTTTTAGCCGAGCTAAAATCACAGCCTACTTGCAATAGGGATGTTGACACATGTTACAAATTCATGTAAAGTTATGTTTTACATATTAAATACAGTATTTGAAAACCTAAAATAACATTTAAATAGTCTACTTATTTGTCTTAAAATTTAGAAAATTAATTTAAAATACGTTATTTATCATGCATTATCACGTGACTGCAAACGCGTATAAGGCGATGACGTCACTGAACATTGAGTTAAGTACAAACTGTCATAACTCACCTAACATAGCGCGAGCTCTGGATGCGGTGTGTGACGTAATGACGCTTGGAGCGTTTTAACGGCAAATTTAAAAGCTATTTTTCTTTATTTAATTTTCATTACAAAAATCTTTTTTTCGTGTTTTTCTATAGTATATCTATCAAATAAAATCAATTAAAAAAAATAGTCAACATCCCTATTAAGTAAAAAAAAAAAGAAGTTTTGTCTCCTGTTTCTTATTTCTCACCATGTAGCTTTGTTATGTAAGTATAAAAAAAAACACAGCGTGCAATGCCAATATAGGCACTTCATATGTCAGCATACTAGAGCTGCGCATCTCAAGCGATACAACATAATCTGTTTTAGTTGGCTAGGTGTGGTGGTTGGCTGTCTATATCTCTTTAACATTCATATAAGTCTTTCAGATTCAACAAGCTTTTTCTTCTATTTTTTTTATTCTACCGTTCTATTCTTATTTTAAAGTAAAATATAGCTTGTATATACATAGATAACAATAGAGTTGATTTGCTTCAGGCTCCGAAGGCCAAAACTTACTGTAGCCATGATCTGGTTGCCCACCACCATGTGCGGGATGGAGGCGTCGAGCTGCACCGCCTC
Source organism: Lycaena phlaeas (assembly GCA_905333005.2). NCBI lineage: Eukaryota > Metazoa > Arthropoda > Insecta > Lepidoptera > Lycaenidae > Lycaena > Lycaena phlaeas. The sequence continues at coordinate 18,502,829 of HG995166.1, read as the reverse complement.
GGCCGCCAGTCGAGCGAACAGCTCCTTACAGAACAGCACGTTCTGCGCCGCCTCCAGCTTCTGTTGCCAGTGCAGCTCCGCGCCGTCCCCAGGCAGAGTCCCCGGACAGTTCAGGGCGGACGAGCTGAGCGTCGCTGTTACTACGTCCTCTTGCTCTGAAACACAATATTGTAATAAGTATTGGTATTATCTGTAGTATATTTTAAGAAGTTTCAATTGGTGCCGCTAGTGCCGCCATTTTATAAAGTTTGTTGGATGATAATGTGTCAGATAGGACATGCAGATAATAAAATAAATAGTAGCAATCATATGCTTAATCCCAAAAAACTTAGGGAAAACATCCACTCAATGCCTCCACCTCCTGGGATCCGATTGTAAAAGCTTCAAAGTTAGTTATCTTAGGATTCCTTACTTTGGTACATCTAGTCTGTGTTTATTCTGTAATCTGTATACGGATGTAACTTACTATCGATAACTTGGTTACTTTTTTATATTTGTAATCGATGGTTAATATTGTACCTTTCTGACACAAGACGGATATGAAGGCGACGCCTTGCAGCTCCGGCGGCACGGTAACACGCAGCGCCGACGGCGTGGGGCCCGACGCGTTCATACTCATGGCCTGAGCTATTTGTTCCTCCGGTGCTTTCGTCACCTAAAAATGTTAAATGAAATATAGAAATTATTCAGTTTTTTATTCTTGCCAATTTCATTCATTGCTAAAAAAATAGTTAACCCATATCAATGGTTGAATTGTTAAAATTGTGTTAAAATATTAATACAAATTAAAGTAAAAGTTTAAATATGTATTTGTTTTTTTTTAATTGAAAAAATAATAATGGGTTGGTTTCTTTTAAACCAAGATTGGGTGGCCCAAGATTTATGGCTATAAATTAAAATTAACCAATGTATGGATTTGTAGGCTGATGTAAAAAAATCATCAAGAAATACCTCAAAAACTCCTGTTTGATTAAATTTAGAACCGGCGGTTCGGTAGCTGAGGTCTCCAACTATGGTGTTTGAGACTTTTTTCAATCTCCAGTTCTGTCTCAACCTCAGCAGGTCTATGTGGAAGTCTGGCATATTCCTGTTCCTGTTCTCGCTGTGTCTGAGTCGCTCAACACCACTGACCAGTACATTTGCTGCAGCTGTAAGGGCTTTTTTACGTCCATAGACTTGGACCATCTGACGACTCTCCACCTGATCTGCTTGTATTGGATCAAGCACCTTAAAGTAACAAAGATTAAAAAATTAAATAAGTTCTAGATAAAAACCAAAGGTCAGTTTATATGATAACTAGCATGTGATAACTATAAAACAGCGCTCTGTGGCTTTACCCGCATACCACATTCAACAACAACACACATTAAATTTGCATGGGAATATGGAGAGATTTAGAATAAAGCCTGTGTTATCCTTCTTTGTAAGCTTTATTATTGTAAAGTTTCATCAAAATCTATCCTGTAGTTTTTATGTGAAAGAGTAACAAACATAACAACAAGCATACCATCCATACATTCTTACAAACTTATAATAACAAATTTATAACTATAATAGGATTGCAGGGGAAGTAATTTTGGATAAGTTTTTGAAAATCTTTGTTTTAATTTGTTTTCTCTACATAATTGTAGTCCTAAAATGAGATTTGCTCAAATAAAATAGAGCATTCTAACAATTGATATGTATATATATAAACTCACCATGTATCTTTTCTCTTTAGCAATGCTTAGCACATCCGCAAGAACACAAACTTCTGTGAGTGCATTTCTCAGTTTATTTCGAACAGAATCCCATGGCCATAATATAGACTGGTAACCTGGTTCTTTATCTTCTTCTGACTTAATATCCACACTGCCTTCTCCCTCTTTTTTTATATTACAAAATTCATCTTCAGCTTTTGAGAAGTCAATTTTTTGAGCTAAGCGTGTCAGGTTCTCCGACATAGACAGAGGGCTAAAAAATGGTTTATCTCTAAGTTATTAATGAATTGTAATTGCTCAAGATTAGAAGCTATCATCAATAATTAATATAGATACTTTATAATTTACACATTCATAAAAAATAACATACATACATACTAGGGATGTAACGAAAGTGGTTATATCGGAATCGGAACAGGAATCGGAATTTTTAAATTTGGTTTATCGGAATCGGAACCGGAACCGGAATCGGAGTTGAAGGCAGATAGATCCTACTATATCTCACCAAGTATTGGGAGACAAAATCCTCAATAATGTAGGGTGTCCGGTTGGCGGACAATCGAGTTCAAAGATACTAAGACCTAAGCTAAAAAAGCTAAAAACCGCCGCAGCAAATCGTGGCCGCCGCCCGCCGCTCGTCGTATGCTGGCTGCCGACCTCCGATGACTTCTGATTAAAATTTATCGGAACCGAAATCGGAACCGAATGTGCAAAAGCAATCGGAAGTTCCGACGTATCGGAATCGGAATCGAAGCTTCGTTACATCCCTAATACATACATACAGAAATAGGTATACACAAATAAAAATAGGTACATAAGGAAATAACTATTACTATCTTTTTTTCTTCAAATGGACCTATGCTGTTGGCCTTAAAGCGTCATCAGAAGAGTATATGAGCAGATGGGTCATCTAAGTACTACTACTACCTCTTATGTTTGTCAGTATAGATATCTGTTAATGTACATAAATACAGTGATGTACATCCGTGTACATAGCTGTAACCAGGATGGTTACAGTTATGTAAATACACTTGATGATAATCAAATCAAATCTGCAAAAACCCATGCCGGGCTTGGGGATTTGAAAATTATCATGGGTACAGTTATCTTACATGCTACACATAGAGTTTGTTATGGTACTTAAAAAAGGCTCAACATCTCGTGAGGTATGATATGGAAATAGTTAAAAAAAAAATAATAAACAGTCAAAAACAGGTGTGTTTTTTAAACTTACGCTTGATATATTTCCTGGCCATCGTATGTTATTTCTTGAATTTGATTTTCTATTGGTGCTTCAACCGATATATTTACAGAATTTGCCATTTTATAACTTTTTATAATAAGCCTCTACGTGAAAAAAACTAACACAAGTAACCACAATCATGAAATGCACAAAAATCACTTAGATTCACATATTCCTGTATATTTTATTAATAAATATATATGTTACGTTTAATAAAACTAATTCGCTAAGAATGAATTGTACTTTAAACTCAAAAAAATAATAATACAACAAAATAGAAGGTTTTCGATCTCAACAAAATTTTGTATGTTTGACAGCACCATAACATTAGTGCTGCCAGTTTTTGAGAGAAGAGAAGAAAACTATGTACTAACTTTTGGGAATGATAAAGAATGATAATATGATTTTCTTTTTCCAAAAAAGACTCAAACCTTATTAAAAATAGAAGGAGACAAGTACACAAAATATAATTCATCAAAACATAAATAACCCTACTATAAAAATGACTATAAATAAAAAAATAAAAAATACGTTTCTAGTAAACCGGCATCCCTTCCACCGTATAATTATTTATAACGCGAGACCTTTAGAAAAATTCAATTTTAATTTTTTGGTGTAGTCTCGTAATAATTGTATTCTTTTGATAGTAATTATAATGTATAACTATTTAAATACCCAAGAATTCCCATACACAAGAATTTTAATTTAAAAAAAAGTTAATGGTTAAGTAGTAATCGCAATTTACATAATTATTAATAAATAAGCTCATCCCTGAATTAATAATATAATCGTCAATAATTTTGAGTGCTATTCAGTAACAATTTTAAAAAGTTGAGGCGAGTGTTTCCGATCGTGAAATATACCTAATTTGACAGTTGTATATCAAATCACATAGAGCTACAATCTCATTCTGGAGGACGGAGGTGGAATTTTGACATTTCTAAATTTTCGGTGGTTCAGTTTTGTCGTGTTGAGAGTATGCTAAAATTTGTCGTGCTTTTCTCGCTTTTAATTAAATAAGTTAATAGTGTACTATGAATTGCGTTTTAACACAATACCTTGTCGAATAGTGGTAAATATTCATAATTTGCTAGTGCCTTTGTCGTGTGTACCATTAATAGATGTCTTAGATAAATTGTGCACAGAAAGGAAGATGACAGTATTTATATTCAATCTTATTATTGTTTTCGTATAATTAAGCCCGTAATTCACGATGGCTAGTACAACAAGATCTGCCAAAGTGTCCCTGAAGCCTATTGAAGTGCCTAAGGCTTTAACGGAGGGAGAAAAATTTATGAAATGGGATGAGGTAAGAAATTTAGTAAGAAATAAAAAATGTTAGCAAAGTTTTTTTCATCTTTTAATGTTACACTAAAGCATTTAACTAATAGGAAGAAATAAAACATTGACATGTGTGATGGCCTATCTTAAAGTTCCATTAAAATTTGTGGTTTTTTAAATTATATTTGAAATACTATATTATAGAACACCTGTTACAAATACTATATTCTAGAATACAAAAACTACAAAATATTGACTTGATTATAGGGTTCATGTTGGTGTTCTTTTCTCAAATCTTTTAATTGAGTATGTTTAAAAACAGGCTTATAGCCTAGCACACAGTTTAACAGTTATCATAGGGTCAAAACTACACCACTCATTTTAGAAAGATATTGAAGTTTTCACTTGTAATCAATAAATTTGTAAACATATCTAAGAACAGTATTAATGAAAGATTTTTATTTTTTAAATTTAATTTTTATACATAAAAATGTTGATTTATATTATGAAAATGTTTATTTTGTATTTATTTTATATTTTTAATATTAACCTGAACCATGATAGTAAATACAATAATTTCCTAAATATTGGGACCAAAATTAATAAATATATGTAGAGAGGTTCTGTGGTGAATCTTTGATTATGGTGAGTGTAAGTGTAAGCTTCTAAATTAGAAACATTCAAGATTTTTAAAATTTATCAAGTAGATCAAATTGTTTGCTTGAGATTATTTAACAGTGGTAATATTTAGTACAATAAATAAATAAACATATGATGGTCATATATTATTCTGACCAACACTACCTTATTCGTTGATCAGCCACTAACCTGATAGGAAGACAGAAGTGGTGGTAACTATGTAGTCCAAAGCATCTGGCATGCCAACTGTTTTGACATTTTTAAAAACATGCAAAATTTTAGAAAGCATTGTCTGATTGTGTTTGTTACTTAATATAGATTAGAACCGTGATTTTAAGATTTTGAGCTTTCCCTTTTTTATTAATTATGGAATTACCTGACCAATTGGTGGATCTTGTGTCCAGCCGTGCGTAAAATAAGGATTATGATGATGATACTCTGCCACAGAAACTCTCTCTCTTCTTAGCTATGTGTCCCACATGGTGGTGGGGTCTGCCTTCCTTATTAAACTCCTCCACTTCGCTCTATCCTTGTCACAAAAATAATAGAATGAAAATTGGTAAGAGGCAGTGTTATGTTGTTTTGCATTCAAATTAGGCCACATCCGGGGTGGTGGTGTCTTGCTCATACAACAACAAAAAGCAAATATTATTTATTTATATTAATAAAACACAAACTTCCATAAAATACAACAATAACAAAATAACTATTGGGTGAGTCACCGTTTTCATAAACAATAACTATATAATTAGTCATAATGGTAATTAAATCTCAGATTCATCGTTTTTAAAAGGTTTTTAAAGTAAAAACAGATAATCAGCTGTTGATAAACACAAACTGGTTGATGAATTCTAACATATGACATCATTTAAATCATCATCATCATAATCTATAAATTTTACCATAAAACCTTTAACCATCCATTGCTGAACATGGCCTACTTCAAAGAACGCCAAGACGACCGATCCCTTTGACATTTTTTTTGGATGAATTCCAGCTGTTAGAGGTAGACCTCTAACAGCTGGTTAGTCTTAGAAGACTAACAAAACTTTACGGCGACCTTCAGCCGGCCTTCATCTAGAACTCTGCTGGCCAAGCGGCCATCTGTTTAGCGTGTGTCGGTCGACCGACACGTCAACGTAGATATCACGCAGATAAGCCGCTTGATCTATGTTTTTATTTTATTTAAAATGCCCCAGTACCATGGAATTACCCACCACTAATTCATTTCGTAAGCATATCAATCGTGCGTTGTTGTTATCATCCTAAGTGTTAGGCGTCTAGTAATAAAACTGCCTAGGCAGATAGTTTTTCTCCAGGAGAACAATACCTAAGACCTAAATTAAAGCTAAGTAAACCGTAAAGCAGATTTCCGAAAGAAATTACAATCACTAAATTTAATATCGAAAGTCGCTGTAATGTCGCTAGAATTGCAATTCTACTCTACGGACTCAGGGTATTGATCTGAGAGGGACGCGATTCAATTGTTATGATGTACTTATTTCAGTTCGAAATTTAAAATGAGTATATTCTAGTATAGTATCAACCCTTATATGCTGGGCACGGGTCTCCTCCTCGAAATCAGGCGAGGAGGGTAATTGGCCATGGTTTATCGATGTCCTGGCCCATTGCGGGTTGGTGAACTTCACATACCTTCAAAGATTTTCAATCTCATCAGGCATTCAGGTTTCCTCCCGAAGTTTTACTTCACCGGTGAGCGAGCGATGGTCTCGTGATTGGGGTGCATTTAGAAATTTAGAAAAACCCATTTCAAGGCACACATGAAGGGTCATGGATGGAACCAATCAGTGTCAATGTCCTTACACAGAAATGAGAAATAAGAACCAAAGCTCTTTAAGAGCTATTCAACCTACACAAGTATTTCTACTTGCTTACTCGACGGATCCAATAACATTTACTAAACTATCGATCTGTAATATATTGTATGGTGAATTATTACCTTAAAATATGTTATTGTTCCAGGAACCAGGGACACTGTTGCCAGTTACTCTGAGAGTAGATCAGAATGGATTCTTCCTTTACTGGACCGACCAGAACATGGAGGTAGAGATGCTGGACATCGCAACCATAAGAGATGTGCGGACCGGGGTGCACGCTAAGCTTCCCAAGGTAAGTGAGAGAGAGAGAGAGAGAGAGAGAGCGTGAAGAGGCCTTTTAAAAAAATCGCGAATCTCTAGTCTTGACTAGTGCCTGAGGGGAACCCTCAGGCACTAGTCAAGAAGGTTTTTTTGATATACATTAAGTTAACGGTTTCAACGGAGATCTTTTCATAAGCTGCTAGACCTCGGTTCTGACCTTTTATGATTTTCTGTTACTGGAACCCTTATAGGGTTTGGTTTGATAGACAGACGAATTATTAAGTTGTATTATACTGTAGAAACTGATTGTATTGTCATGTTGAAAAGCGGCAATATAAAAAATTTACATCCTATCAAATTTTATCAGTACAAATTCGTCCTGGGTTGGAATCGAACCTAGAACCAAAAATAGTTTAGCCGTCATGGTCACTAACCAATAGACTAACAGGCTTCAGCAGTGGACGGATAAAGGCTGATAATGATGATGATTAAATCAACGGAAAATACTTAGGTAAAATTTTCATGATCAATGTTAAAATGTTGATGTTCTAATATTTGTTATATATGGTGAAGATGGTATGCTATGTTAATGAACTTGATGAGTGGAAACTCGTATTGAACGGAATGTCTTTTCTCATCCATAATGATCGTAGATTCTAGATGCGGTCATGGAACGTGTCGCGCGGTGAGAGTGAAACTGCACAAGCGTAATGCCCGTTTGCGGTGCACATTTTTAATTTCATCTAATATGCTGCAAACGATGCACGACGGATTCTGCTTTTGACGTAAGATTATACTAGCTGTTGCACGCAGCTTTGCCTGCCTCAACACTTCTATTATGGGCACCTAACTTTTTTGAAAATTTAATATAGCCTATGTTCACCGGGGATAGTGTAGCTTCCCAACAGTGAAAGAAATTTTCAAATCTTTCAAGTAGCCTCGGAGCCTAAAAAACAATCAAATCTTTCCTCTTTATAATATGTATTAGTATAGATAAAGCTATAACGATTATCCCGTCTGTATTAGCTTGGTTTGTCTCGTTGATGTTAATTTGGAACAATTTTTATTATATTTCATTTAAAACGATGAAAAAATATGGACAACATTCGAGATAAAGAGTGTTCTAATCTACTAATACCTATAGTGCACACGAAATTAAATAAAACAATTTTAGGGAAATCAGATGTGGGCTGTTATTACGTTGGGTTGGGTTGGGTTGGGTTGGGGGTTATCTTTTTAATTTTCTAAAAAAAGTGCTTCATTATAATGAAACAACTTTTACGGATTTTATCGCGGTTTATTTAGTTTTTTACAAGCCCGACGTTTCGGAAACTTTACAGCAACCATGGTCACGGGAGGACTGAGGTGTCAGACGTCCTACTGTTACAAAGTTATTCGAAACTACCCTATGATACAACAATATTTTATTTAGTCCTATCTATGCAGAAGATGCTAACTAAGTCTTTAGTCTGTGACATGTTATGCTTGGGTTTTGATTTTATTATATTTATTATGGGATCCCAAGCAGGTGGTAATGGCCAGCCATCTTCTCTATTGAAATTAGGATGTTTTTTAATTTCAATAGCCTCGTCTGCATAGATAGGACTAAATAAAATATTGTTGTATCATAGGGTAGTTTCGAATAACTTTGTAACAGTAGGACGTCTGACACCTCAGTCCTCCCGTGACCATGGTTGCTGTAAAGTTTCCGAAACGTCGGGCTTGTAAAAAACTAAATAAACCGCGATAAAATCCGTAAAAGTTGTTTCATTATAATGAGTGAAATTCGCGTAAACTTAAGAAAACAAAAGTGCTTCATCTAAAACTAAAGTAACCTTTTCTTAAACTTTCCTTTGAAGCCTCTAAAGTTTTCTCAGTAATTTGTGTATTAAACGTAAGTTTTTTCCTCCTTCCCGCGATTAGCGCGCACAGTCCATTAAACAGATCAGATTTAGTTAATTAGTAAAGATCAATTTTTATATAGTAATTCCCTAATAAATATAAGCATGGATACTTAACGAAATCGTGAAGTATTTTTCGTGTGAATAAGGTTCAATCTTGCTTGGCTTAGTGACTTTAAGTAAAACTACGTGAGTTCTATCGACAGATTTATTTGGGAACTGAATTGACAGCACAGGTTATAATTTTTCTAAATGTTGATAGATACTTAACAAAATATGAAATTAAAAAAGACTTTATAACTTTATTACTATCTATAATATTGGACAAGTATCATATAAATATATTATATCACAAATCAAGTGTGTGGTCATCAATAATATAAAATGGCCAATAGTCTTGTTTACTCTCTTTGTTCTGACCGGTTTGACTCCGAATATTTTTCATATATTAGAAGATATACTCACCTTCACAATGTAGGACAGTATTGTGTAATAAATAATAACTCACAATAGCTATCTCATAAAAAGTGCGTAACCTTGCCGATGTGTGAGATACGCGAGCTTCTTACAAAATATGCTCATTATGTGGCCAGGACGATTGCAGCAAGGATCATTATCATCATCAGCTTTTATCCGTCCTCTGCTGAACCTAGGCCTCCCTCAGTGAACGCCAAGACAGCCGATATCTTGCCACTGCAACAAGAGTCGGCTACTGCACGGAGATCGTCTTCCCATCTGGTCAATGGCCGACCACTTCATCTACCTAAACGCGGCCACTCTTGAACCTTGTTGGCCGATCGGTCATCCGATATCAGCAAGGATACTGTGTTTTAACTATTACATAGAGTTTTAACAATGAGCTTAAATAGAAATGATATATTATCATACATGTGGTAGGGAAGTTTTGTGCCGCGTTTCGGCTGCATAGGGACCACCGTCTTCCTAGTTTTACCTGTGAAACAGACGCGCTGTGTTTCCACTTTCCACTTAACTTCAGGTATATCAGCCAGTTTTCCTATCCAACTAACATAAAAACTAGCTAGTACTATTCCCAAATAACATACAAACTTTGTTTAAAAATGGGCTTATCAAATGTAGGAAGTACTTTTCATATCGGATTGGTAGTTTAAGAGCTCTGGAATTAACTCTTCAACTTTATTATTAAGATTAAAGATTTCCTATATTTCAGAGCGCCGTTTGTGATGCGATAATGATAATTTAATCATTGAACTTAATGTTCGTTAGTTCTAAAATGTTCTAATAGATTTATACCATTCAGTAGTTTTTACGCGAAAGAGTAACAAACATCTATACTGACAAACTTTCACGTTTATAATATTAGTAAGATTATAATAGTAGGATTAATTTTTTTTAGATTATTTTTTATTATAGACTCTGATATTGATGGTGACGGCTAACATTTTTTTAGTATAATATCTTTTTTACCTATACCTATCTTTTTTAGGGCCGCCCTTTTATGCTGCAATAACGCAGGTTATAATGGGTTACAAAATAGGCGATTAGCTTTTGCGTTTATGCGTTTATTAGTAAAAGTCTGACTAAAATGAATGCGAATGCGTTATTCCCAAGGAACAGGGCGGTGATGATGATGAATACAATGTAAATACTGTGACACCGTTCCCAGGAATGTTATCGCTGTGGCGAGCCGTGAGATAGTATTGTCACCTCCGTGTCAAAATAATTGTAATATTAATAAAAACGTTATCAGCACAACAACCGCCGCGCCGGTTGAGCGATTGGAATAATGACGGAGATAAACGGTCCGTGTGTCGTGTGTCGCGTGCGTTGGACCGGCGAACATGTGCAGAGTGATAATCGTTTCATGGAAGTGCATCTTACGTGAATTATGATACGATAAAACTTTTCATGAACGCCGAGGTGGCCAATTTTCCGCTGGATCGACTAGGGGGCCTAGCCAAAATGCCATTAAGAAAGCGTTAGCGAAGTTCAAAAATGATAAAATGTATGGGGTTGACACAAGGTCGCGCTTAATCACGTGATCCATCCTATACATTTTTTCATTTTCGAACTTCGCTAACGCTTTCTTAATGGCATTTTGGCTAGACCCCTAGGACCGGTAACGACACGGAAATCGTTGATACTAGTTGGTGGTTGTTAAGTATGGGTGGTACCTATTATTGAGTAACCATTTTGACGTGACAACGTCTGATAACGCGATATTACGGGCAACATGCACGAAAAAGATGACGTAATGTAGTGTTCCGAAAGCGAGAGCGCGGCACGAACGAGAGAGAGGCATGATCGGCTCGGGCGATCGGCTTAGTTCGGTTCGTGCTGCATGTACTGTTTGACGTTTTCACGTCAAACTACCGCCCGTAAACCGACTTTACAGACTTCTAAGAGTATAATCTACCTATCAAGTATATCTTTACTTGTATTAGTTCTTTTGGGGTTTTTATTGTGTGCGAGTGTCGTTTAGAATCGACATAATTCTGTCGCAAGTCGCATCCTGCGGAGTCATTTCCAGCAGCCGCTTGTCATCGCGTCCCACACGTGTCTCTGTTATGACAACATCAGATCATCTCTGTGGTCTCCTGTGTATGTTATCTATTGTAGGATACAGCTTTGCTAGAGATAAAGTTAAACAATCTGTCTTCATTTGATTATCTATTTTTACAAGATGGACAAGCGTGGTGGCGAGAAAGAAATCATTTTTGAAGTAACTCAGATTTATTTTTCTGACGGAAGTAACGTTCTGTATTCTATATTCAAAAATAGTAACTTGCATTGGTCGTGAGTATCACTCTATGTTGATGAGGGTGATGAGGTCTCGACTAATATGCCAACTAATAGTGGCTACATTAAGTAGATAGATAGTAGAACTGAGTACTAAGTAGATCACACGCACACACTTTTTTCAGAGTTCTAATGTACTACATGGATGTCTCACTTAGAAGTATCGGTCTTTGCATTAATATTAATATATGTATTCGGATATATTTCCAGGCTGTGATTTCTTGGCAACTATTAGATATTTGCCGTGCTCCTCGATTTATGAAATACAAGAAAGATGCAGACTGTTTTAGGGCCTGTTTCACAATGTCCAGATAAGTTCCGAATAGGTTATTCACAACATATTTGACAGATAGAGTATGGAGTATCTGTCAAATATGTTGCCGATAGCCTATTTGGAACTTATCTGGAGATTGTGAAACAGGCCCTTAGAGTCCAAAAAAATCAACAGACTATATAAAAACCTTTCAGAATTGGCCTTTTAAGTAGTTGAGTGTGACTACGCACGAGTCATGCTACTTATGATAATAAGGTTTTACAATAATTTACCGACGAAGCTGATAAAGGCCTAAAGGCCATAGGTTCATCCTAATCCTAAAAATATAACAATGCAAAATGTCAGCCTTGATGAATTCGGTTTGTGATGTCGAGTTCCTTACGATATGATTTTCTGTCATCTCTCGTGTTATGTACATCGTAGGAAGTAGAATATCAACAAAACTTATTACTCATGAATACAATGTAATGTTTAATGTATACATAATATGTTTAAAATATATTTAAATAGAAGCTTACCACGGTTAGAGCGACGATGGTCCAGTGGTGGGAAGACTCGGCCTCTTATGCGAGGGGTTCCGGGTTCGAACCTGACCCCCCGTGTGTGCATTGAAATAGGTTTTTTCTAAATTTCTAAGTGCACCCCAAACACGAGACTATCGCTCGCTTACCGGTGAAGGAAAATATCGTGAGGAAACCTGCATGTCTGATGAGATTGAAAGTCTTTGAAGGTATGTGAAGTTCACCAACCCGCATTGGGCCAGCGCATCAGTGAACTATAGCGAATTACCCTCCTCGCCTGATTTCGAGGAGGAGACCCGTGCCCAGCAGTGGGACATGTAAGGGTTGGGACTTTACTTTTATACGTTAAGATTGCTAGTAGAATGAGAATCATGTTTGTAGTAACGATAAACCTACAGCTGTAAAGTTACATGATATTTATGTAGGTACTAAACAAGTATTGTAATTTTTTTTTGATTATTATTGATTATGTATTCTGATATTTTTTAGTAAATTATCTCTTTTCTAGGCCCCTTCTCTATCTTTTCTAGGCCGCCCTTAATCCTTAAGGAAAATTATAAAGGGTCACAAAATGTGATTTTTAATAAAATTTAAATACTTAAACAACCGTGATTGGGATATAATGTAATGAATCATATATAAATATCCTTTATCAATATTGAACGTAGTAAATTAGTTTCACTGAGATTGAAGTTAACAAGTTTGCAACAAATGAAAAACAGCCTATGTATGAAATGGGTTCAAGTCAGATTAGGGTTGGTGCTATCACGCCACTGTGGAATGAAAAACTTTTTAATAAGAAAATTTAAATGAACGAAAGTTCAGTGAAAGATTTTTTCTGTTTTTAATAAAAGAAATACAATTTCTAGTAATGTAGAGTTTTGTAATTTGTTGACTAGTTTATTATCATAAAGCATCTTTTACATTGGTGAAAGAAATAAATGGAATATAAAGAATACTTCACATTATTACAGTACGTATATTATGATTAAGATGCCTGCTTTGCGGCTTTGTCTGTGTCTCGTGTATTATATAACTCACACGTAAAACTACCGGTGGAATTTCAGCAAAACTTTAAATTCGTAGTTTACTTTGGTGGTAACTTATATTTATTATTTTATAATCATCATCATATTTAGCCTTTATCCGTCTACTGCTCAACATAAACATGAACGCCAAGACTTGCATCCAAAACGGACCGGAATACATAAACACGGCCTCCACTCTTGAATCTTATAATGTGTCCACGAATTTCATTCATTATTATACTAAAATAATTTTTTACATTTAGGTTTATAAAGGTTACATTGTCGATGTTTCGGATACTTTTCGATAATGGTACACTTTACTACCTACTAAAAAGTCTATCTATGTATCTACTATGGTAGCTGTTTGGTTGTTTCTAACAATTTAAACTGAGTATAAATGTAACCTCACAAATCAAGCGTTGTACTCTTACCGTATCAGGTAATAACAGGGAATCAATCGATCTTTCTTCGGATCGATCTTTTAGTATCTACTGAGTTACATAATATTATCTTTTTGCGATTATGCAGCGCACACATAAATGTATTTTACTTTGATGTTGTTAATGATGATATTATATAAGTTAGTTTTTTATTTCGACTCCTATTATTGTGTAAAAAAAGTAAAGTAGCAACCGTTACATGTCCCACAGCTGGGCTCGGGTCTCCTCCTCGAAATCAGGCGAGGTTAATTATCATTATATGTATTATCTAATTCCTTGCTTCCCGGAGCGTATCTCGGGGATCATTGTTAATCTCCTAAACACAAATGTATCAAAACCAGCAAACGTTCTTCTGCTATATAAACAAATAACTAGCAGTGCAACGCGGCTTCACCCGCGTACTTCCCATTCCCGTGGGAGTACGGAGATAAGTATATATAGCCAATGTGATATTCTGATGTGTGAGCTATGTTAAATCAGATAAAAATCAAATCAAAATATCTTTATTTCGTAGCTAACAAATTGTACACTTGAATACGTCAAAAGAAGTGCTTAGTCAATAAAAAGTAAAAACATACAAAAATTATAATAATGTTTCATCAAAATGCATTCAGTTGTTTGCGTGAAAGAGTAACAAACATACATCCATACGTTCTTACAAACTTAAGCGTTAGTAATATTAGTAGCTAGAGATAGCTCATACACCTAGCGGTATGAAACAGATTACCTACGGCATATTCATATACCTAACAAATATACATTAAAAAACATAAAAATCAGTCAAATTTAACGAGATTTTCATACCTACAGCGGTTTCACTACCTGTCCTAATAAGAGAAATAGTACGGGCGCGCGGCATATCGCACCCCTCCCACTAGTGGAGGGACTGTGACGGACGGAGGCCTTTTTTTTTCCGCCGGGAAATGCTCTTACGCATACCGCGGGGGAGTAGGGACTCCCCAGGCGGGTATGTGGGACTCGCTGCGCCCGAAAGATGGTAAAATGGACGCAGCTTCTACCCACTAAAACCCGGCGCTACTCCTCCTATCCGTCATACTGCTGAGCCGCGGGATGGCGTTGGCGTACTCCGAGACTCTGCTGACGGGTGTCTGCTGGTGGTCAGACCCTTCTTCTGCGGGCTTATGGTTGCCCCCCATCGTTTCCTCTCTATAGCCACAATGCGCAGGAGTACTCGGAGACTACGGAGACTCGATTAAACGGGTGACGGCGTCCCCACACCGCCACCCTGGACGGACGGAGGCCTGCGGTGAGTACTGAGGTCGGCTCCGTACTTACTTCCTGGCACGAGATGGGAGATGAATGGGCCTGGTGCTTATTTATATATTTTACGGATTTTATCGCGGTTGTTTCATTATAATGAGTGAAATTCGCGTAAACCTAAGAAAACAAGATACATTACATTCAAACGATTTTTTAGCGCTCGTTTAAAAAGCGCTCAACGGAACGGGGCCTTACAAAATACATGAACAGGATAATATGTTAAAATTATATATCGCGAATATAATGTTATTTAATAGTAATTGAGTGTTTTTTATTAATTAAAACCACACAATTAGGTTCACTAATTGTTTTGTTAATTAAAATATAACAATTCCATAATGAATTGCTAGAATTGTCTGATGTGTTTTATAACTGGTTATTTCACTCGGTTCCGTCCGAATCGTTCAATATAGATTAGTATTTTACATATTATGTTATAGATAGACTATTTAAAACAGGATATTTACCATGTTTTTAGCATTATTTCGCGGAGCTCGATATTTCGACATTTTCTACGAATATCATGTTCACGAGAGTCTCGTGATTTCAATATTTAAATAGTTTAAATAATTTAAAATCCTATATGTAATAGATAGTATACAAAACATAGTAATGATAGATTTAATAGTGTTTAACATTTTTTTAAATTCAACATATTTTTATTTCAATACATGTGTTTTGTTGGAATGGATGTTTGTTTGAGAATAGTTTTTATAATATAAAAATTATATTATAACAAACTGTTTTTATAATTTTATATTATAATATTATATTAAACTTATAAATGCGAAATCTTAGATGTTTGGATGTCACGACAAAACTACTAAACGGATTTTGATGAAACTTGCCACTTGACAGTATGTAGCTTTTGTACTTTTATTAAAATTTTGAAGTCTCAAAGAGAATACATTTTACTAATTCATCTAAGTATACTTCAATTTGATGATGATGATGATGCTAGCTTTTAGCTAGCTTAGCGTTATTGTTTTGCGTATTTTTTTTCGAAAGGACCTATGCTGTTGGCCTTAAGGCCTTAAAGCTACAACGAAAATGTAGATGAGCAGATGGCTCATTTAAGAATCATTTTGCGTACTATTATTCTGGTGAAAAAACATTGAATCGGACGAGAAGATCTGCTTAGGTACTTCCATCAGCCAAACTTACAAACAATTACCTCTTTAATATACGTATAGGTAATAATTGGTTTTGAGCACGTGTGTAATATACAATACAAACACTTATTTAAAACCATTCGTATTATTATAATTTTTAATATTGCTTCATTCATAGTTCGTAAATGGTTTTTTTTTACATAATTTAGTTTTTCTGTTCTATCAGCGTTTTTGCCAACTACAAATGTAGTGAGAACATCTTTAAATGTCATACACCTTGTGCTTTAATCTTCTTTGGTTAGTGTATTTTTTTTTTTTTTTTTTTTTTTTTTTTTCTAATTTTTAAAAGAGGCTTCGGCCACTCTTGATGACCATGCCAGCCTCATGGGATCTTTCATCACTTTAATATTCTGCAGATCGAATTAATTCATATAGTTTAAAAGAGTTTTCTGAGCATGGTTCAGACAGCCAAACATTAACATCCGGACAACGTAATAATACTAAATTATTGTGAAATATTTTTTTCCTAATATCTGATATACGGACACATTCCACCAGCCAATGATAGGTATCGTCTATAACATTACAAATATCGCATAATGGAGAGGGTTTAACTCCCATTAGAAAGTAAAATTTATTACCTGGAATGTGTCCGGATCTCAATCTGAGAGCTGAGATGACTGATCTTCTTGTAAGGCTGGCATGGCCAAACCAGGGCGACCAAAATGGAACACTTTGGAATGTCCTATACCAGATCCCAATACCCTTAGTAATTGACTGTTCCCCATAATGATATTCCCACTTTTTCATGGTTGCCTTTCTTATTCTGTGTAAGTGCTCGCATGCAAAAGGTTTACACCCATGTGCACTACCATCAGTCACAGCTGATTTTGCTAAACTGTCTACTACTTCGTTGTTAGCGACACCTACATGAGATGGAATCCATTGCAGTTTTAAATTAATACCTTTACATTTTAAATTGTGTAACAATTGCAGTATTTCATATCCTATGGGAGTGCCTCTGGAACCTGATACACATCGAGCTAGGTGCTGGAGTCCGCTCTTTGAATCCGTAAGGATGACTATAAAAGGAGTGTGATCTAGCTCAGCTACATATTTCAAGGCTTCTTTAATAGCTATGAGTTCAGCCCTCATTATACATATGGTTAGTGTAGTCAAAAGAACTCCACCACGGTTCAGGCCTTGTCGTGGCGGTGGGGCTCAGTAGCCCAGGGTGACCCCAACACCTTGGGCGAAGCGAATTGAGCGGAGCCCCCTCGGCTCAATTCGCTTTGTACCCCTTTTATAAGTAGAGGAGGCAAAAGAGCAGGGAGCAAGGGGCGAGAATGGGAACCCACCTCATTGTACTGTCCCGACGTTGGGAGGGGTTGTTCTGTGGTGCGGGGCAACCCCTTTGTAGAGGTGGCGTCGATCCCCTGAGGGACTGACTAGCCGTCGAGGTGCCCTGTTGCTTGTAAGTCCAGGGCACCTCACCAAAGGCGGCATTGGTGGCACTCGCCGGGTTTTAGTGGGTAGAGCTGCGTCCACTTACTAGCTTTCGGGCGCAGCGAGTCTCACATACCCGCCTGGGGAGACCCACTCACTTTTTTTATACACAGGTATTATTCGCTGAGAAATGAGAATCATGATCATCATCATCATCATCATCATTATCATCACAAAAATCTATCACCACTACCACCATCTAATGGTATTATTTGTACACCACAGCTGAGGTATTTTAATGTGAGATAATTAGTTATTTATCAGTCGTGTCCCTCCTTTCATAATTTGTCCGTATTTATAACCCGGCTGGTAACCGATACCAGTTCCTGGCTCAAATCCAATTTAAACAACTAAATCATTTCAATAAAAATCGACTGCTAATCAGCGTCTACTAGGCCGATTTTAGAGATAATCTATACATTGATTTGATTATGCCAGTTTTGACGTGACGATGTCTGTGACTTTGCAACGTCTACTCCAGAATCCAGCCGTTTGTTTAATATATTTTTTATTTCTTATTCGTACAATATGTTAAGTGTTATAGTAATAAATGTATGTAATTATGTATGTTTATAAAAAATTGTAAACTATATTTTGAAAGGAGCAACCCAACAGAGTTTCTTGCTGAATTTTTCTTATGTACTATACTAGTATAGTACTATGTATTGTTTGTATTATTATTTTTTTGTAATATTGTATTTGAAAAGACTAGTTCCACTGAGTTTGTTTCGCCGGTTCTTCTCAGTGGACTTACTTTGGAACCGGTGGTAGACTCAATTGACCTTCAAAAAGATACTTGGATAGTACTATTTTGAATAAAATTTTTGACTTTGACTTTGAAATAGAAATGTAATCGATCGAATAAAACACAATGGGGCGTTCGAGAATATCTTTTTTTTCGTTTTTGCATGATTAGGCACTCGTTGAGGCATACCTATGTTGAGCAGTGGACGGTTAGAGGCTGATGATGACGAAAGCTATTGTGTAGTAGCATCAAGTCTTTTTGTATGTGTGTGTGTGTGTGTCATCATTCCTGTATACTTATTTTTAGGAGAGCTTTTTGCTTACCTATTGTTCCGATTGGGGCTAAAAGCCTAAGAGACTTTCCTTTCGAAAGAGCTTTAAGAGGTCTCTTTCGAAAATAAAATCTAGTATACAAGATGGCTTACCCGCTATATAGTATACAATCTACGTTATCATATTGATTATAATGGACTAGAATATACAAAAATAAGTGAGCCACGAAAAGTATATGAAGACAATGCGATGAAATGCGATGGCAAGTGATCAGAAGTAAATGGGTCCTTTGAAAAATAAGAATGAACGGTCCGCAAAGGAAAAAGACGTAAATGAAATGGAGCCCTATGTCCATCATTATCTACCGTGTCAAGTTCTGAGCACTGAAAATACAAGCCAAAATATTTGCACCTTTTCACTGACTTTTATATTCACATTCCCAAACTAAAAATAAGCACTCGGAGAGTTAAATTTCTCACCTTTTTCTCTGATTTGATGTGGGATCCAAATGTAGACGGTATGTAATATGAAATCCTTTGAACTGTTAGCTAGGCTCAAGTAAATGTCTTTTGTGATCTGAAATATGACACTGAAATTGCGTGATAAGATTTTTGGGTAGTGACGAGGAGACGAAGTACCGGACGCCATCGTATTAGGATATTAAATGTTTTTGATGAAACGGCTTTTATTCATTTCTGTTGTATTCCTGTTTTAAGAACTCACTTCGAAAGTCCTGCCATTGGTATAGCAGTGTAAATAATATGTAGGTATTAAAATCAGGGCTAAAGTGTCAAACACGTGATTGCGATGTCTTTTCGAATACTAGCGGCCTGCTCAGATGACTTGCTGTGGTTAACAGCAACCTTCGTTGTTCAAAATCATCCTGCATGCAATGTGTAAAATGCTATTAAATTCAATTTAGTAAATCGGAATTTCTAACTATATTTTTAACCCCCGACGCGAAAAGATCTTTTAAATCTGACCAATAGTTCCTGAGATTAAGCGCGTTCAAATAAACAGACTTTTCAGCTTTATATATTAGTATAGTTGTTAAAATACCAATTATTGAGGATAGCTGGAAAAATATTAGAAAAATACATTGCGATGTCGATTTTTATAAGATCTATAGAACGTAACGAATCTAAAATGTATACAATTTTCTAAACAGATAAATTGGTAAAGATAAAAATTGTATCGTATATATTTGTATAATATTAAGTAAGCAGAAAGGTTTCATGAATAGATAACAAGCGATTTTTGTGTCCCTCGATCCCGTCTAGCCCGAGTATTTTCTTTAATAAATCTGTACTGTATACATTACGTATTCCCTCTAACGCCGATTGCACCTTGGTATTCAAATTTGACTTATTTCGCATTCGGTCAAGGTACGGCGATTCTCTTTTATGGGGACATAACCTTTGCTTCTTCGACTTTTTTAAATTGAGACGAGGCACCTGAAAATAATTTCCATGCTCACACTGCAAAAATTGGATTCCCTTGGCCTAAAGCTAGACTGGGACCGCTGGTGTATGAAAATCTTTGCTCGAAGCAAAACTACTTGTGTATCACCTTTGTGAACATTTTATACTGACTCCATCTTCGACTGCTAAATTAAATTGTTAAGTTTAATTGTAGATGTAGAGTTGACAGGTATTGCTGACGTACAAAGCTATGAGCTCCATGAGGCTGGCTTAACGCAACACGATATAGATAGATAGATATAAAATATAGATAGAAAAATAGATTTAAATTTAGGCTAGCAACGCCGAGGTAATGAAAGGCAAGGAGTATAATAAGTTCATGGTTTGGGAGACCGATGGTTGGTTTTTAGTAGAATAATCGAAGCTTTTGTCTAGCTCGCTAAATTAGTTGGAATTCTAACAAAGAAGAGACAGTAGATGTTGATAATGGTGATGGTTCGTACGCCAAGTGACCCGGACAGTTTGGCAGGAGCAAAGTGAATTATACCGTCGACGTTAGGGCGGTTTCGCACTGGAGACACACACTCAGGAGAGTAGGAGTTCGGCTGGTCAAATCCGATACGGTCGACGAGTAATTAACAAGTGAGTCTATGCCCATAAAAATAAAACGACACAGTGAATATCCAATTTAAAGATGAAACTAAAAAGACATATTCCTCATCTCTAAAATCGATATTTACGAATGTCAGCGAGCAATCTGACGATAAAAGTGTTACAAGGGTTATAAAAATAACCGTTTATATATAGATAGTCCTAAGCCTAGATAGAAAAGTATTTAGTACTTGGACTGGATGCAATGGGTAAACGCCCTTACTTCCTCGTACCGTGTTAGCAGTCTGTACGAGGAATCCTGGCGTATGGCACTTAAACAGATTACCCCGACCAGGGAGTCAATTTGTTTCACTAAACACGAGCGCATTCAATTGTTAAGTACCTATTTTATATAACAGCCTCTCTCGGAAAAATTCTGTTACATTTAAGTACTCTGTACATATTATCTTTCTTATATAAATTGGTTGATTAGCGATCTTAAATACTCGCTGAGAGAAGAAGAGGTTATAAAGGGGATATTAGTTTATAACGGAGGAAAATTCGCGGAAATCACGCCGGATTTCCACGAATTTTCTTGTTCACGCGTGCAGAAATGCTGAAAAGATTTTCTTGAATTTATGCCCATACAAAAATCATGTTTCGGATGCTTGTTAGATAAACTATAATCTACTACTATTTGGCTGGTTACTACACATTGTGATGTGATAAATATCTTAACAATCAGGCTCACATACTGTATCGTAAAACAGAGTCAACGAGACAAAAGCCGATGAGGGCATCGATTGGCTTTCGAATTCAATTTACAAAAGCTCACGAGCTAATGGTCTTTTGGTAAATGAAATACAAGGAGGAAAGTGTCGAGACAGCCGCGCTTTTCTGCGTGTTGTGCCAAGACCGACGCGACCACTTGCCAACGGTATTAAAAGCGACATTTGTCATTTTTACCGGTTTTCGTGGAAATGCAACGATTAATCACGGTGATGGGAATTTATGGTAGGAGTGTAGATAGGTATATATATGCAATATGTTTGTTTTAGTGTTCTACGATGATAATGCTCACGTCCAAAGTAAGTGAGATAATTCACTCAGGGTGTCGAAACGATTCAGACGGGAGGGAGGGATGCGCTTGCCGCACTCCCGTATGGGACCCACCATCCTGCTTCTTTCTTCTGTCCAAAAGATTTGCTGCCGTGTAAAGAATGGCGGGCAGGCAGTGTGATTAATGGCACCGAGATTCACTATCTTGAGTCTCAGGTTGCCAACAAGTGAATGGGTTGCCGGGGCCTATTTCAGTATCTTTTGGTTATGTTTATGGACGACTCTGATTACTTTCCTACCATCGTGTAGCTCGTCTGCCATTTTGCAAAGCCAAATAATAAAAATAAAAATATTGGAACGAATTACATTTAAAAGATTCGTTAAAGAGCGAAAGTAGCCGTGATTACAAGGACTGAATGAAATGTTAGGAGGCCGGTCACGTGGGCTAATTGACAGTTAATGGGTTTGATGTGGGGCCCCGCTAGGGATGGCTGAAAGACGGGATGACTGGTTTACGATCTCCGTGCAATAATCACTCCTAGCTGGAGCAGCCATCTTGCTTTTTAATGACAATGCAATGCGAGTTGCCTTTCGTCCCATTATCATTCCTCTCAATCATCATTGCCCTTTGTCTGTATCAATCGATAGAGAGATAGTCTCTATCCATTGTCTAATCCAAACACTGTTCGTAAGGTGGTTGTAGAATTGTCGTTGTTGATGGAAATAGGTCATCGATTCCTGTGGTTACAGCATAGCAGTAGGGCATTTCATAAATGTTTCATATATGTAAGAGGTTTTAAATTTACTCTTTGATGTACCTCACAGAATTCCTAACTAAAATATAACAAATATGTTTCAATTAAGTTAGCTCATATTTTTCGATGTCGTAGGGCTCTCTCTACGTTATTATTAAAATATACTCTATTGATGTTATTTTTTGCTACTATAACTATCATTAACCTTCCACCCACTTTTCTTACGTGGCTCCTTGTCACCCAGTTAGAATATGAGTGACAGTTGCTCTTAATAACCCTACCAGTCTTGCAGTTCTTTTTGAAGAATGTTAGTTGTTCCAGAGGATAAAAAAGGCAGGATTCTGGTACAAATGCAGGCGGGAGCGCGACCTAAGCGGATTCCTCCCACGCAACATCTTAAACAGACGATCAGCGATTCAATTTTCATCCAAAGAAATCTTGAAGCTGATAATTTATTCTCGGTAAGGAGGCGCTTCGGTAAGGAGATCCTATTGTTGTCTCCGAGTGTATTGTCACTTTAGGAACGTAATTTGTGGACGGACTTGCGCTAAGCTGTCCGCCGCTCGTTATCGATCTGGGGTCAAACACTAATTTTAGAAAAAGCCAAAAGCTTGGCCCGCCAGCGTCGCGACACAGTTAGTCCGTTCTATTTTGGTAGAAATTAGCATGCACTGATTTGGATTGAGGACTAATTCTACGGACTGTCATCGATCGATTTTCATTGGTTTCATAAGGTTTCAATTAATAATGCATTTTACGGATGATCCCCTGACAATCTAACTCTTTAAAAGTTGAAAGTCTTCCATTTTGGTTGAGTGAGTACCCCAGACGTGCCGATGATCGTCACACTAGATGTGTGTAAGAATAGAAAATGTTTATTTAGAATAAAAATACGCATTTAATATAGTTAGGGCCTGATTCACAATGTCCAAATAAAGTTCCAATCAAGTTATTTGTAATATATTTACCACATAACGACAACGTTTCCGTTTCACAATTGACAAATAGCGAAATAAGTAAGTAAACTATAATATTGTAAGTTCCAGTAAACTATAATATTATGTCGGACCACCTGGCCATTTGCAAATTCATTTGCCAGATAAATTAGTTGACAGCCATACCTATACGCGGTTGACAGCTTGACGACATTTGACAGTTTGACGTTCCGGTAACAGTCATATAACAAAATAATGTATTTTCTATTTTGATCAATTAATAACTAAGGGATAACATTATATATAAAAGAATTTTCTATGAATGATTAATTAAAAACATAGTTAATATAATCAGGCGTTACTTTGCGGAAATCCATTTAAAAATATATATTTAACTATATATTAATTAGCAGTATCCCGTGAACCATGCAGTCTTTACAGTAAATATGTGATGCACGCATATGCATGCATCCTTTCCCACATTGCGTACACTTGCATGCACCATCACCACCACACTACCATAAAAGACCACCACTATAAATTATCAACATTGTTATACGTAGGAACCTTTTGGTTAATAACTTTCTGTTTTAATAAAACGCTATTGTGGTTTGCAATCAACTGAACTAACTTTAATCATTCACATAGCGACTTCTTACAGTACAGTACATTCATTCCTTACATATATTAGTTTTACAAAGAATGATAACAGATAGCGCTAGTAGTCTATACAAATATTTTGTTATAATTATTTAACACCCTGACCTAACAAAATAAACCAAATTTCAATAAAAATAAACAGTAGTTATAACTATATGTATGCATGATACATACTACACTTTTGAAACACCTATTAGACTTAAAAACTTATAATGTTTATTCTTACATAAGCTTTTAGTCAGTATATCTGCTGGCATATTATTTGTCGACAGATATTCAATTTTTACTTTATCTTCCAAAACACATTCTCTTACATAGTGATACCTTATGTCAATATGTTTTGTGCGTTTGTTATGAAACAAGGAATTAGAAGCTAATTTAATAGAACTTTGGTTATCACTATACAAATTCAGTGGCACATCTCCACATTGCACAAGCTCATTTAGTAATTTCAATAAATAAATGCCTTCCTTACAAGATTCAGATAAGGCCATGTATTCCGCTTCTGTACTAGATAGTGCTACAGTTTTTTGTTTCTTTGACTCATAAGATATTACAGAATTTGACATAAGAAAGCAAAATCCAGTATATGACCTTCTATCTAGAGAACAAGAAGCCCAATCAGCATCTACAAATCCATGCAAATTAGCAGTGGTTTTCTTATATATAAGACCATACTCCTTAGTTCCTTTTAAATACTTCAATAAACGTTTTAAATGTTTCCAATGACTTTCATTGAAACAATTCTTATATTGACTTAAAAAACTTATACTAAATGTAATATCTGGTCTGGTTAAAACTGACAAGTACATTAAGCTACCTATTAATTGTTGGTATGGGTAATTTTTATTCGAGTTATTATTAATATCCTTTTCCAACTTTAAATTAATTTCCATAGGGGTTTCACAAGGTGAGCAATCTGACATATTAAATCTCTTAAGGATAGTCTCTATGTATTGCTTCTGGTCTACAGTGATACTGTCTTTATATACATTTATATTCATACCTAAGCACTGTTTTAGCTGACCTAAATCTTTAATTCTAAATTTTTCAACCAATAGATTTATTAATTCTTTATATGCATCCTTACAGTTATAAAAGACAAAAAAATCATCAACAAATAGAGCAATATAGACTTTAGTATTCTTATCAATCTTTATAAAAAGACAAGGTTCATAATCTGATTTTTTATAGCCTAATTTTAACAAACAATCCTCAACTCTAATATACCAAGCTCGAGCAGATTGTTTGAGACCATAAATAGCTCTCTTAAGCCTCAGCACTTTGTTATTACAATGATTAAATTCTGAACATTCTGGTATTTCCATATACACATTTTCTTTTAGAAAACCATTAAGAAAAGCAGTCGGTACATCAAGATGATTCATTCTTAAATCAAGTTGAACACTTAAAGCTAATAACAATCTGAATGTAGAATATCTTAATACTGGGGAGAAAGTCTCATCAAAGTCAATACCTTTCTTCTGGGTAAAACCCTTTGCCACAAGCCTAGCCCTGTAGCGCACTTCACCATCACTGTTAAATTTCTTTTTAAACACCCACTTGGCTTTGACCACTGTTTTGTCTTTTGGCCTATCCACTAACTCCCAGGTGTCATTTTCACTAAAAGATTTTAACTCATCTTTGATTGCACATTGCCATTGCTCTTTTTCAGAACTATTTAACACATCACTTGTAGTAAGCTGTTCATCTGCTATTTCTACACATATGCTTGCAACATTATAGTAGTCTGGTTTGCGTCTCACACGTTTTTCAGGCACATTGGTATTACATTGCGTAGAGATTAAATCCATGTCCTCAGGTGATAAAGTGTCTGAGTAATTATCATCAGTGTCACACGAAGAATCACTTAGGATGTATGTCTTATCTTTATCTAGGCTTTCAATGGTATCTTGCTCTTCACTCACAGAAACTTCTTCCTCTTCTGCATTTTTGTGTGATCTGCTTTCATCAATGATGGTGGTTGTCATTGAGCTGTCATCTATGTTTTCCATGACCACGACATCTCTGGCTATAATAACGTTTCTCGTTACTGGATCATATAGGCGATACCCCTTGATATTCTCAGAAAATCCAACTAGGAGCATTTTCTTCGCTTTCTTGTCCCATTTCTTGCGTTTATCTTTAGGGATATGTACCATGACTGGACTGCCGAATATCCGCAAATGATCCAACTTCGGCTTTCTGCCCGTCCATATTTCATAAGGAGTTGTGTTGTTGCCAATGCCTGCAGCTGGCGCACGATTTATGATATAAACAGCTGTATTTACAGCCTCCGCCCACAGGCATTTTTGTAACTGAGCATCAAACAGGAGACAGCGAGCTTTCTCAACTATTGATCTGTTATATCGCTCACATAGTCCATTCTGCTCCGGTGTGTAACTGTTTGTTTTTTGATGAACTATACCACATTGTCTTAAGTAGTTCTCCATTTCTGTCGAACAGAATTCACCTCCATTGTCTGACCTTAATATTTTAATTCTTTTTGACTGTTGAGTCTCCACAAAGTTTTTATATTGTTTAAAATATTTGAAGGTTTCATTCTTCTCTCGCAGAAAGTAGACAGTGCACATCCTGCTAAAGTCATCCACAAACAATACGAAATATCTGGCTTTACCAATTGACAGTTTCTCCATTGGTCCACATAAATCTGTGTGGACCAATTCCAGGACTCCACTACTTTTGTTAACACTGTGAGGAAATGGAAGTCTTGTTTGCTTCCCCTCACAACAAACTGTGCAACTATTCTTGCCG
Organism: Lycaena phlaeas; assembly: GCA_905333005.2. NCBI lineage: Eukaryota > Metazoa > Arthropoda > Insecta > Lepidoptera > Lycaenidae > Lycaena > Lycaena phlaeas. Next base: position 18,475,813 of record HG995166.1, on the reverse strand, counting down.
ATGTCACACTTATCACTGAAATTAACACCTTCAACTACTCCATTCTTCAATTTCTGCATATCAGTGGCATTTATATGAGCAAGTCGTCTGTGCCAGGTTGTGCTCGATACTTTCACTGATGCTGCAAACATTAACTCAGTTTTCACATTTAGTCTGTACACACCATTTTCTAATTTTGCTACACCAATACATTCATTCGCAGAGTTATAGATTGAACAACCGTGCTGATCAAATTCGACTCTGTTGCCGTTGGCAATTATTCTACTTACTGACAGCAAGTTAGATGTTAAGTTTGGCACATACAAAACATTGTCCAACTTTACTTTATGAATCTTTCTACCAACATACGTCGAAATCTGTAGATCCCCTGAGCACTCAACAGGCACTATAGTTTTATTTGCTACTATAACCTCTTTAACTTCGGGTTGATGACAAACATTTAATAGCAAATTCTTGTTTGTAACTAAATGCGTACTCGCGCCGGAATCGAGGTGCCAGTCGGTTTGACGAAATCTTTTTGCGAAAAAAACACTAAATGCATTCGACTTCATTTTGTCTGTGTGTGGACATTGGTTTTTAAAATGTCCAGTCTGCTTGCACTTATAACACCTAATTATTTTAGTTTTAGACGCTATGCCGCCATCTACACTGACATTTGCAGTTGACGGATTCATTCTATTTCCGTTCATTCTACTGCCGCCATTATTTGTATGAGCGGTCTGATTTTTGTAACCGCCGGCGCCATATTTTTGATTAATAAAATGTTTTTTTACAATAAATGCACCTTCCGATTTTACCTCGATATTCATATCTAGCAACTTAGTTTTTATAGCATCCGCGCTTATATTGATGCCCGAGTGTTCGATTGCCATTATCATTGGCTCAAATTTCTCCGGCAATCCGGCCAACATTAATGACCCAATCCACTGGTCATTTATATCAAAACCCGTCCCTTGCAGTCTCTGTGCGGTTTCCATTAGCTGGCTGACATAACTGGTCATCGAACTACAGTCTTCCAGGCGAATACTGATCAGGTTTCTAAGCAAACTAATTCTGCGTGAATACCCAGAATCATCGAACATGTTCTTCAAGGTTCTCCATAAATCATATGTAGTTGCACATTGCTTAATATGAACATATAAAGAAGCGTCGATTGTTAGCACTAGTTTTGCTTTTGCCTTCATATCTTCAGCTTTTTGAACCGATGTAGCCGTTTCTGCTAATGGCGTCTTGATAGCGTCCGCCATGCCTTCCAACACTAGCACATTCTCCGCCGCGAAGCACCAGTCGTCATAATTTTCTCGACCTTTCAGCTTCGAGACGTTTGCTAAATAGTTAGTCGACATTTTTAATCTAACTGCACTGATTGATCACAAAAAAAAATTTTATTTTGCGAACTCTGGGCCCATAACCTAATAAAACGCTATTGTGGTTTGCAATCAACTGAACTAACTTTAATCATTCACATAGCGACTTCTTACAGTACAGTACATTCATTCCTTACATATATTAGTTTTACAAAGAATGATAACAGATAGCGCTAGTAGTCTATACAAATATTTTGTTATAATTATTTAAAAACTTGTGCGGCGGCTTTATGTAGCTATTTCTCAGTATTACATAAAAATGATATATGCATTACAACGATCTGATATATGTATGTGTTAGGCTAATAGTTTGGCCGACAGACGATGAAGCTACACGCCGACAGACGCCGACTTGCGACTACCCATTTGGCAAATGAAAAATTAATTCACTCGCTACTTTTCATATTTGTAACGCCTCACGATAGAATTATGCGGACCTAATGATCCCATATAATGACCAGTTTTATGGGCAACAATAACTAAAAGTTATGATTTTCTATAGTTTTCATACTCCAGATAAATATCAGTCTATCTATTTTGCTTACGAAATTTTATACTCCTATCAAGTGCCGCTTAAAAATTAAGCACCGAAATCCTCGTGTATACTTAAACTTAACTTAACTTAAACTGTTTTTAGTATTTGATATTGTTCGAATTATTTTTTTCTCTGAATTTATCTTTTTACGCACCGTACCTACCCTAAAAAGGGCGAAGCTGTGTATGAGTTTGTAACTATCGCGTGAAGTTTTGTTTGGGTAGTAATTACGTGCCAAGAAAGTTGTTCAGCTTTTTGCTTAGCAGAAGTTTCTTATACCTTACCCGCGACTACATGTTCACTCAGTTTCTTGCGAAAGGTGCTAATGCGAAATGATGAAGGACGAATAAGTTGCCTGAGTTAGTCCCAGGTGGATTTACCTACCATTAGCTACTATTCGGCCCGTTTATAAATCCGACTAACTTTGGAAAAAACCGGACAAATGCGAGTCTGATCTTCGCGCTGAGGGATCGGAAAATATGATATGATTCGATATAAATTAACGGTTTTCAGATTTTTTCTCTTTCCAGGGAATATATATAATATAAAAATATAAGAAGAATCCAGCACTTGCCAGTTTTGGTTAGAAAGATGCCAATTTACTGACCTTACAACGCAGTACCTCATAACATCACCTCACAACCGCGTGATGTATTTACTTGTGTTGTTGTTGTTGTGAGATTATAAATTTCCGTAAAAATATAACTAACTGATTTTCTTCTCAAAACAAGAACTTGTCAGATTAAGCAAAAAAATAAATAAAAAGACTTGCCAGTATTAGTCTCAAGTGTGCTTGATTACCTTCATCAGCTACTTTGACCATTTTCAATTACTCATACTCTTAGTAGCAGGTGGTTACACAAAAAGTTGTAATAGGGATGTTGACTATTTTTTTTAATTGATTTTATTTGATAGATATACTATAGATAAACACGAAAAAAAGGTTTTTGTAAAGAAATATGTCCAATTTTAACAAAAAATTAAATAAAGAAAAATAGTTTTTAAAATTGCCGTTAAAACGCTCCAAGCGTCATTACGTCACACACCGCATTCAGAGCTTGCGCTATGTTAGGCGAGTTTGTACTTAGCTCAATGTTTAGTGACGTCATCGCCTTATTGGCGTTTGCAGTCACGTGATAATGCATGATAAATAACGGTTTTTTAATTAATTTTCTAAATTTTAAGATAAATAAGTAGACTTTTTAAATGTTATTTTAGGTTTTCAAATACTGTATTTAATATGTAAAACATAACTTTACATGAATTTGTAACATGTGTCAACATCCCTATATGCAAATACGATACGATAGCACGCGTACGAATTATTTCCATCAACAATATATTAATATAAACGATACGTTTGATAAACAGCCGCGTGGCTCGCTGAAAAATTATCTGCACGCTGTCTGCTTCCGGATGATATACGGCATATATAATCGTTATAGAAAAATTGTTACAAATATCAATGTTATAGTGTTACCCTTATGTACACGATGAAATGATTTCTACACCCTTTAGTATAATCCTAATAGACCACATCATTCATTTCAGGGACCACATAATATCAGGATTGTGGTTTCTCCGGACACTATAATCACACAACTGAGTGGTTGCCTATAAAGGAATTGTTTTTACACTGTTGTGCATTTTCCGGCGCATATCTATGTCTATGGAAACTTTATCTACATATCTATGTCCGGGAACTTTATTTTGAACTACATTTTATTCTATTAATTTTAATTTTAAGTTTTTGATAATCTAACTCTCTAACTATTAATTGTATATGTGCCGTGTGAGTGTGTAATGCGTATTAGATTAAGTTGTTTAGCAATGTATAATCTGTTCCTTAATAAATGTTTTATTATTATTAATACCTACTGTTAATTTTTTATTTTTGTATCTAATACTAGGAGCGCCCCGCGGTTTTACCCGCGTACTTCCCATTCCCGTGGGAGTACGGGGATAAATTAAAGCCTATGTGTTATTCTGATGTATAAACTATAATATTGTAAAGTTTTAATAAAATTCATTGAGTAGTTTTTACGTGAAAGATTAACAAACATCTATACTTACAAACTTTCGCGTTTATAATATTAGTAGGATAGTAGGATTTTATACCTATAGCCTATCAGCTATAGAATTATTCTATAGTCGTTGGATGTAAACACGATATAATACACCTTAGCTCGGCTGTTGTATTTTGCAAAGGTTGCACTACGGGCTATTTTCTCTCTTCTTGACAAGAAGTCTTGTGGGTTAGAATAACATCAGATAGGTTATCTATAGCATCAGTATATCAGAGTATCACATACATACGCGCAAGTATACATATAACTTAACACACCCATACACACACGCACACATTTGCACCTTTTATTAGGTTTAGAAAATGTTCTTTTCTTTAAGTTTTTAAAACATTAATTTACTAATTTTCCTTTGTTTTTGTTATTAATTTAACCTTAGTGTTGCATTGTATAGTTTCACACTGGCAAGCGGTGATATTCCGTTGTTATAGATACTTTTAGTTTTATTATTACTGATGTTTATAACATAGAATAAGGTTATCTATGTGGAATGTCCATAAATAAATAAATAAAATAAATCAGATATGGAGGTTTCATCACGTTTTTCTTTAGCCATAGTATTTTATAAATTAAAAATAGCATTATTCATTAGAGTACACTGGATGTTCTTGTTTTCAACTCGAGAAACCCACATTGTAAGACCTCCACTTTCCTTTGACCTGTTCTTTTCCATATTTGTTCATTTCCGTCCGTCTGTCGGAGTACTATTTTTAACTTTTATATCTCTATTTATATCAAGCATAATTATATTACATATGTATTGTTTTAATAACAATATCTTGGTATATAAATAATGCAATAAACATTTCATATAATCTATACATATTATGAACCGGTAAAGTATATTTTTGACCTGAATTCTATTCTAAAAGTGATAAAGGTTAGTTTATATTGGTCCTGTGAGCCGTACCAGAAACAGTTTTTATACGTTAGGGACCCGTAGTCGCATATTAAAGGGCTAGTTAGTATGTTAAGATAATTAACTCGTTCTCATAATCATTATTATGGTTATTGACCGTTTGGGCGTTCATTAAAAGAGACCTATCCTCAGTAATACCCGGAAAAACGCTGAAAAAAAGCAATCGATGGAAGAAAAATATTATCATTATTGTTGAACCTTGAATTTAAATATCAATCTATTTTTTAACCGACTTCAAAAAGGAGGAGCTTATTGTTTTCTAATGTTTACTCGAATATGACTCAGTATAATGAATGGCCCGTGACCGTTGTTGCTGTAAAGTATCTGAAATATCGGGCATGTATAAAATCATAATAAAGTCAATCTTATTTTATTAAAATTTTCTCTTCGTAGACAAGAAGTCCTAAATTCTAATTTCTTTCCAACTTATATCTTCTATCCTTCTCCAGCACTACACTTCAAAAGCTTCCAATCTTTCTCTATCTTTTTGTGTCATTGTCCACGATTCACTTCCATAGAGGAATATATTAATAAATTCAATCACATATGTGAATATTTTTATATGAATTGATTATGCTCACATGATAATAAGAAATACGGAGAAATAGCTACTTTCTTTATATTGGCGTATAGGTTTAAAGGTTATTTAGAAAACCTAACCTTTCGACCCTTCAGGCCGTTTAGACATGCAACTCAAATGTAAGTGATCAATTTCGCCCAAAAACATAAACGAGGTACGAGTATGCTATCGTTAATGACAGAAAATAACTTTTCGGCCGCAGTCAGGTGAAAGACATTACGTTAAACTTTTGCATCTGTAATCGTCAAATATTTAAAAGCACAGTATTTATGAAATTTTTATCTGCGACCTGCGACGGAAACGTAGTTTCGTCATTTACACACAAAAGTTCACGAATAAAGGGACAAGCATGTATGAAAACATTAATGCATTGCATGAAATGAATATAGGAATCGTTATAAATGTGCTCTTGTACAATAAGAAGCTTTATCCCGCAAGTCGTGTCTAGTGATGGGGGTTTTTGCTGTTTTAATGCAGAATATATTTCATCACTGCCTATTTATCAAGCTTTTTCTGTTAACTGCTATATATAAGTATTTATTAGGATATAAGCATAAACTGCCAAAAATATAATGCCTCGTTAGTAGTTGCCTAGGAGAAGTCATCATTTTGGTTCTTCACTATCGAAACCAAATTAATTTTCATGGACCCTTTTGACCGATTGTGGAGCCCCATTTTTTGTCACGCTCATCGTGGACCCCCTTCGGGTCTCCCGTAGACCCCCGGGGGTTACCTGGACCACTTTGGGAATCAGTGCAGTGTATTCTAACGAACCGAGATAGGAATATCGATTTATAAAATGGTCCTCAGCTGATTTTCATTTTAAAAGAGGTTTTTTTAATTATTTTTAATTGGAAAAAATCATGTTATTTATTTGCGTGGTTCATTTTATCTGATTTATTTTATACTTTTAGGGTTTGTCTCTCATATACATTTTGGCTTTTTTACATAAAAATCAAAATGCACCAACGCTAAGTTTAGGGACGGTGCGAGAGACAGAGCGACGGTGGTCCAGTGGTGGACGGACTCGGCCTCTTATGCGAGGGGTTCCGGGTTCGATCCTGACCCGTCCGTGTGTGCCTTGAAATGGGTTTTTCTAAAATTTCTAAGTGCACACGAGACCATCGTTCGCTCACCGGTGAAGGAAAACATCGTGAGGAAACCTGCATGCCTGATGAGATTAAAAGTCTTTGAAGGTATGTGAAGTTCACCAACCCGCACTGGGCCAGCGCGGTGAACTATTGGCCCATTACCCTCCTCGTCTGATTTCGAGGAGGAGACCCGTGCCCAGCAGTGGGACATATAAGGGTTGATACTTTACTTTACTTTTTTAAGTTTAGGGTAGTCTTAGCTCTCGTAAGAATAAATCACATTCTTCGTAATATGTAAGATATAACTGCGGTTATGTTTCTTCAAGAAATGTAATATTTTAAGGTATCTTTGTTCTCTTAAGATTTTAACAATTCTATGCTTTATCATGTTTAAAAATTACTGGCACAACAACATTGATAACGCGATTATAGGTTTTAGCAATGTATTGACTGATACGCAAAATATTGATTCCCTAGTAACCTCTGGAATGGTTTTACGACTTTTTAATATTCTTCCAAAATGAAGCGCTAATTTTAACATATCTTGGATCCAGTGGCGTAACTATACCGTTCGGGGCCCGTGGCAAATTCATTGGATGCTAGGAAAGACACTTTTTTTTTACTAAATGTGTAATAATAAATGTTAAGAGTTGGAATTCTCCTCCGACCGGGGGCCCCCTTTCAGCTGGGGGCCCGTGGCATTTTGCCGACTAGCCACCCGGTAGTTACGCCACTGCTTGGATCTTTAAAGAGTTATCACTCTCATGCGTTATTTCACGTCTTTGATAAAAATCATTGGCATGACAACGCGATTGTATCATCAGCAATTTATCGAGTGATACGCAAAATATTCCATCCCTAGTGATTTCCTCCGGTATTGTCTAACGGCTGGGTGTGCGGTTTTATTATATGATCATTAATATCCGCTGCGCTAACGATATCTGCACACTGCAAACGCCCACGTCAAACAATTGGAACGATGCTTTTATACAATTTATATTTTTTATGCTTCCTTTGTCTTTATCGCCAATAAATGCGTGTACATATTATTATCGGTTCTACGTACGTACATATACGTGCTATGATAAAAAAGACTGCCCGTACGCAGTTGGCTGTAAGCAGTACGCACGGTACGTCTTAGTGCGATCCTCGATAAAGCAGCTCGCAGAGTGACCGTAGCGGCTTACGAGTTGTCGCATCGTAGTGCATATTATAGAAATTGGATGTCACTTGTTATCACATATATTTGCTTGCGGTCAGCCGCACGGCACCCGCTAGGTTTCAGGATAGACAATTCATTAATAAGATACTTGAGCTCGTCAATGGTGAATTGTACTTGCTAGATAGTAGCAATTATCAAGTTAAAAAAAAACTTTGAAACTGGTATAACGTGTGCTACAAAGGTACGCATTTTATTTAAAACGTATCTAAACAGAACGAATCGCATATCGTAGAACATAGATGAAACAATGGTTATGCAAATAAAACACCTTTTAATAATACACTAGTAGTGTAAAGTTTGATGCGTTACTAAAGTAAACTATAAAACGATTTTATTTTTAGTTTAATCATACAGTCGCTCGCATAACTCGCATTATTACGTTTCTAGGCAGTAAAATCATTTTCGTTTCCTCTTTTTCCTTGTCTTTAATTTTCGCCGCTTGTTTGTGTTATGTCTGGCAGCTTACGTGCAAGATATTTCAGCAGCATGTTCAAATACAATTGTTATTGCTAACTTGTTGTAAAGGAATTGTAAGATTTTGCGTGAATTCTCAATTGAAATATTAGTATTATCAAAGTATTTAAGGATTTGTTTGATGTAATTGATTTATATGTAACGTTATTAAATTGATTTACCTTTTGTGTTTTCGCGAGGAAATGAATTTTTACTCAAACCACGTTCGTTACGTGGGATTCGAATTATGATTTTGACTGCTCTCGTGTAGTCAGAAGCCCCTTTTGTCCCATGCCATTGGCCGCTATAGTTGAGTAGTATCGGATCTGTCACCAACAGGCACCGAATTGACTCACCTAAAAAGGCTAATTTGATTCAGTTTTGACTGGTTTCAGATTTATAAATCTTGCAGTAAATACTTCATTCTTTCCTCGAAACATGCTTTTGTAAATACTATTTTATTGTTTCGTCGCAACTTTTAAAGTTGTTCTAAGGCTTTCTATAATATACTCAAGGCAAATTACTTAGGTACTAAAAAAACTTAGGGACATTTGGTAATAGAGTAATAAAGTGGAAACAAAATATAGTTTTTTTTAATAGACGAGGGGGCATACGGATAATCGGTTCAACTGATGCTCGTTGGTAGCGACATCCATAGGCACTTTCTGCACCAGAGGATCAGCAGGAGCGCTGGCGGTCTTTCAAATATGAGATATTTCGTACAAATAACTGGTTACGATTTAAATTATCGTTTAGTCACATTAAACGTCCGTCAGGTGAGGGCCTGATTAATGACACGGCTCACGATAGGTACAGTACAGGTACAGTCGCCTGCATTCACGCACTTATTCTTAGCTTTTCAAATGGTCTTACCGTATTAAATTTCCTATAAATGTTTCTAGTGAACATCAAAATTGTGGTTTAGTCTTTATATATATGTAAGACAGGAGGTCGGACACTAATTCTGTACCAGGAGCCGATTTGGTTGATCCGATTAGCCACGAGACTTCCTTCCTACTTGAAACTGGCAAGAAGTAGCTTACGTTTTGTCATGGCACGTGGATACTGATCACTTCCGAGCTCAATACCTAATCTTGTCCCATAAAACGTCCAATTATTAATTTTCTTTAACTTTCAACTAACAGTCTAATGAAGGGTCTCCAAATAACTTACAGATTTTCGACTAGCTGGACGGCGACCACGTTTTTTAATCAATCAAGGCATACATGTAATAGCCGGCGATTGTACCTATTCGAACCATCACGCTTGTGTGAGGGTCATAACACTTTGACGGTATTACCGGATGGATGGAAGTGCTATAGCACCTCTGATGTTATCGCTAGGGCGGCTTTTATGGTAAAAGCTTTATGTGCGGCGGAAAATCCAACCATGGCGAACTATAGTCACTCGTCAAATTAATACAGCAAGCATTCACTAAGAATTAAACAGTAAACTTGACAAAAAAAAAATCCAGAAAATAACTGATAACTGATGTAAATTTTATTCCTCATATTACTGGTTTCAATAATAATTGCTCTAAAGTGCATAGTTTCCGAGATATCGGACTAAAACTTTATTTCAAGATGGCGCTTTAAGTTCGTAATAAGTAAGTGTAAATGACAAGTGTGCATCCTAACACTGCAAGCGATGCATTGTCATGTGAAAATTAAAATCTTCCTGCAAGTTTTGTGCACAGGATCAGATCCGAATCTCGATCTCATACTTCTAGACTAACCAATACCAGATGGATATTGTCGTTTACTTCGAATAGTAAAATAAAGGTGAAAAGTATGTTGCTTTGTTTAATCGTGCTTATCTCCAGAATTATTAGATTTTAAAAACTACACATGTAGTTGCGCTTGAAATAAATTACAGAGAAAGCTTACCATGTCATGAACAAGACATTCGTAGTTAATGTCCAAAATAACGTGGATACTGGATATCCAGTTTTAAATAATTTTAGTAATGAAAATAACCATGTCAATCATCTATGGAAGTTATATATTGATACTCAGCTGTATATCACCTAGTTAACTAAGCACGAGTATCTCAATAACGACATTAAATCATCAGCCAGCCATTACCGCTGACACTCTCATTTCGCCCGCTGAATTACTAATAACTTGTATAATTTGTTACGAATTATCTTGGCACGTATGTATTCATGAATTATCATCACCATCGTCATCGTCGTTATCATCATCATGTTATCATCACCACCATCACCAATTTCATTGAATTTCGCTGAAAGGACATTTGTTGAAAATCTTAGAATCCATGTAGATTTTCAGTCTAATTCCGGAACAAGTTATAACTGTTATTTTTTATACATGAATAAACAAAATACTATAAGCATACAATACATATTATAGATGGAATCAAAAATGAAGTAATAAAGTAATTAACAAAACTTGGCAGGCAATCTTAGTGTTGTACAATTAATTCAAAATTTTAGTTTACTTAGGCTCTGTTTAATTTAATCGTAAACGATTTGGGTTGTATTTTCTGGTTGATTCATTTAAGTTTATATTTTTGTCCTAATTGTTCTTAAAAAAAATCATTGTCCTAATTAATGTAAAAACGGGATGATGTTTAAGATTTTTTCATTAACATAATATGTTTTTTGGTATTTAAACAAATTATGGATTTATTTATGTTTTGTTTTAATTTCTATATTATCACGATATTTTCCTGTTATCTCTTTAGTAATTATTTAAACACAATAAAAGACACTATTAAAGATCTCTCTATCTTAATAAATCGTGATATAAATCTCATAAAGTACTTATTACAATGAATAAAAAATACATTTTTTGTTTCATGTTTATTTGTAATAGAAATCCGCGTAAGGAGGACTTCCTCTTTCGTTTTTAGCTCATCTATAGTGACAAGAAATGCTTAGCCAGGAGCATGGGCAGGCTAAGACGAGACACATGATAATAATCTCCACGCTCGCGCCCCCATTTTACATAGTTTAAATGAGGTGGGTTAATTTATTTCAGTGCGCTAAAAACCGAGACGAAAGATAGTGGCGCCGATGATGAACACAAAGGCGTATGCGACATAAGCGTCTAAATCAGTGATTCCCTAAGTGGTCCAGGTGGACCGCCAGGGGTCCACGGAGGACTCAAAAAATGGGGGTCCACAATCATAAGCGGGGGTCCATGAACATTAATTTGGTTTCGAGTGATCGAGGTAAGAACCAAAAAGAAAAATGCTGGCCTGACATCTACTATCAATAGTGTTAAGAAAATTTTACTGAGCTATTTTTTTTTTGATTTTTCTGATGCGGAAAATCTTTGAAAGTGGTCTATGAAACAAAAGAGTTTGGGAAACACTGGTCTATAGTGTATACATCAGATATAATAAACTACGCAAGAATATAACATGATTTTTCCCAATTCGCAATATAAGTTCGCATTACTACTCGTTTCTCACAATTTCGAAGTGAAGTTATATATAAATAGAACCGCAGAGTTCATGTTGGATGTGAGTAGCAAAGAATGGGTCTGCTTGACGTTCGTTAGGTCTTATGTAGGCCTATCCGGGCTAGAATTATCAGTGAACAGATAGAGGCTGATGATAATGATAATGCTTGATAAGGCCGATTAGTTGGGATGATGACATTAAAATGTTAACGTTTACATTTGCATAGTATCAACGTTATGAAAAATGATGAAGAACGATGGAACGAGACAACGAAGTAAATAGCCAGTGACGATCTTTAAAATTCGGCGAGAGAATTGGAACAATCATAAGGATAATCTAATGATGAAGTCATAATGATAATGTAGATGAAGGTAATGGTATTGTTGATGAAGATAATAAAAGTGATGATAGCAAAGATGATGTAAGGATTATTGATTGACTTATTTAAATGAAAATAAAGTTTAGCAGAAGCGTCGGAAGTATTTCCCGTACCCGATAGCTCGTCACAATGTCAGTTGGAGAGTTCTGTTTGTTCGAGTGGCCGGCTCTAATTGCGCGGTATCTCGCTTCGGACTTGTTGAAGTACCCGCGGACGAGAGATTTCGTTAAGTAAATAAAACTCCAAAGTGCTGAAGCCAGGCTGACGGTGAGGTTTATATAATGGTATTGCAAAATCAAAGCGAGTGGCAATATAGCGAGTTTTAATTAAGCCTTTCTTTGATTTAATATCGAAACGGCGCCTTGTATATCTAACGGTTTGATAGGAACTCTAAAAACTGAGAGTTACCCTTCAGAGCTTGCAATATTTAAATATGGTGGTTATTTTCCTGTTTGACTTCTCAAGGAAGTATTATTGAAATATTTATGCAAGCTTCTAATTACGCTAGTTTTATTAGGCAATGTAAAATTGAAAGTTGCTTCATTTAAACATCTTGGTAGTATAGTATCGTGTTTGCTCCAGTATTTTGGGTTATTCAGCCATAGCTAATACGTAAAGCATAGTGCCCTCTCATATCGTTTGCAGTCATCTCTTAATAGAGTCCGCGCCACTTAAGAAGTCCGATAGACGCAGCGCTGCGGTCTCATAACTCAATGTTGCCAATTTCTAGTGTAATGATTTTTCAACAAGTCTAGTACGATAAAAAATTTAAATAATTATAGGGCCTCTGGTCAGTAGTGGACTGATAAAGACTGATGATGATGATAATGACAAAAATAATTATAGCAGCAAAATAAAAATCTCCCTACCAGGTTTTAGTAAAATAAAACATTTTTTTGTAAATATTTCGTTTGTATTTTTTACGTATAACTGATCAGTAGAATTTATCTAAAACAAGCTTCTTCGGATGTGTTCGGCTTTTGCCAGGGATGACGATTTTCTCAGAAGTAATTGCTGTCATTGTTACTTCTTTTGTTATTCAACCTTTTTTACAGAAACACCTGAAAATATAATTCATCTGAGCAAGGTTTTAGTTCTTTTACCTTGTATTTATATTCGTATTAAATATCATAAGATAAATGTAGGTATACAGTTAATGATAATATTTTAACCATAAATTAGACAAAAATGAGTGACTCTGGCATCTCTAAAATTCAACGGGGTTAATAGTTGTTTATTTTTACTTTCAAATTCACAAAATTATTTCACTTTAATGCTCATTATACGACCTTCAATTTTTACACCTCACTTTATATTATATGCTCCATATTTCACGTAAAACAATTTAAAATATCACAACCTCTTACTCCAGACAGATGTCAAGATGTCATTATCAAATTTAGTTCGGGCATTAGTCGCAGGACTTCATAAGTGGCGCGGACTATAGATGACATAATTGGAGTCCTTAGCTGTCATGTGCTTGCTAACCTATCATTTATCAATAATGACCTATAATATTTACAAAAAAAAGAACACGTCTCAATCTATACATTTTGTTACAAAGCAAAAAGAAAATGTCTTAATGGTTCAATTTTTTTTTACTAAGTTCTAACGATGTTGAAATATAACAAAAAAAAAAAAAATGCCGCCCAAAATAAATATGCTTCCTACAGCTAGTTTATTGCTTGCTTTCTTATATCTTTTGAAATTAATGAACTTCTTATTTACCTCCACAAATAAAAATGTACTGAAGTTAATATTTTAGGAAACATTTAAGTGCAGGGTCGGAACTCTGTTTATTTTGGGGACTCTCATTTGAAGTTGGTCCCATAAAGGACATCGTGGTTATATTATTTAGCAAGTTCCGTCCCTCGTGTTATCCCAGAATATTAAAATGTGATTTATGTATTGTCGGGAACTTGTAGTTTAATTAATTCCCTTATAACCTGTAGTCTGTTCGCTATTTATAACGGCTCATTAAATAATACTAATTTATACATAAACTATCGCGCCCGAGGTGTTTCTAGTTTTTGATTTATGTGGTGTCCCACAGGGAGCCCTTCAGGGGACTGTACTTTAGAGTAAGGCACTTGGGTCTGTTTCAGTTTATCTATAATTAGGCTGTGTTACGACAGCCTTGCTATAAATTAATGTGAATCAGTTGATAATAATTACTTTGATACATATTTAATATATTATTTTTCTAATTAGTATTTTTCTAATAAAGTATGAATTTAATTATTTACCATTTTCATAAAGCTGAATAGTTATTTTCAACTACAGCAACATATGATTAAATTAAGTTAAGTTTGAATTATATTTTAGTATCAATCATCTCTGGTTACAATAAGCTTTGTAACGAGAGGGTTTTGTAAGGCTCTAATGGAAGTCACCGTACAAACGCGCATTAGATATGCATTGGTGCCCTGAAAACGAGCGATGCTTTTAAAGGAAATTCTCATGTAACGGCTCTAGTATGGATCTGTGTAACAGAATCACACCACGGCACGCTCCACTTCCACCGAGCATCTTAATTCTTGAGCACGTACAATTTATATCAAATCTAGTTTAAATGGAACGATCTGGAATTGTGCCGCCATTTTGTTATTCCATTTTTATATCTTGTTTGCTGGTTTTACTGGAAACATATATTTCTTATGGTTTTTAAGTGAGTATTATGTCTTACTTAAACAATACGAAAGAAAATTAATACAGAATAATATCTGTTAATCTTATATTAAAACAGAATTCAAAATTAGGTTTTTAGTTTGAATAAAGTGTTTTATAAAGGAAGTCTTTGAGACTGAAACGAATGCTGAGTTTTCCCGATGTTTGAGTATTCCCGATGATACTATTTTGTTGGAACTTTTTAACGATATTTTTACTTTTTTTGATATCAGTATAAACTAGCAGATTCACAAATACCGTACAGAGCGATTTAAGCCCGGGATTGTGGACTTATCCGGTTGACGTTCATTTTTCTGTTTTCTAGTAGTCCGATCTTATTTTAAGACCCGGATAGCGCCCCTACAAATCCGTATAAACCCACCCGGAAGGATAGCCTACAGGGTCACTTTGTTACGTGTAGATCTCTTTCAGTTAAGTGATTGTAAAGAAAGTTATGTAATTTAAGTAATCTGTATGCCAAAACAGCCGATTCCTCGTCACTTGAATCAATTTTGGACGTGAGGTCTAAATTAATATGTTGATATTCCATTGCTCAAAGTCTCATGTTAAGCTTTGGTTCATGTGTGAGACACGCACAGCTGTGGGCCGTCGACATTTACATTACGCTCACATTCTCCGTAATATAGCGGTTGATGAGTCTTGTCAGCGTATTTAATCTTCCTACGAGTTCCTTCCTTGTAACAGCTCGGTGGCGCTTGGCACACTAAAATGTTTTCTCTTTAAATATTATGATCTTTAAGAAACTTTAAGGATGATTACTTAGAGAAAACAATGAAATATTATAGTCTCCTTTGAATCACTAATATAAGTAGCAGGTCATCATTTTATATGTCGGACTCTTGAAATTATAGGAATTTATAATAAATTTGGTCACAAAATGACGGAACTATATTCTTGCAGCATTCTTCTATCTTCAAAATTAATACCAGTAACATGACATAGATAAGCAGAATAGAGGGAACTTTCACTAAGAACAAATTAAACAATATAATTGTTAAATAGTTAGTAGTATAGTACAATATGATAGAATACTTTACAAATTGTTTATTATTATAATTTTTTTATATATTTTTTTTGAAATTATTGTTTCTTTTAACGGCGTGGTAAAATTCTGAATTAAAAATATAATTTTTTCAAATGATTTAATGGAAACATGCTCGTGCGAAGTTTCTTCCAGTCCGTGCGATTCGCGCTGTAGTATGATTCTTTATCTGTGTACGGTCTATCTACTCTTGTCACCTGTTGATCGCAATAGCAAATAATTGGAAAATTTTGCAACTTGGCAATAAACAGGATCGAAAAATAATTTCATAACCTTTAATTAGTAGTTAATATAAAAAATACTCTTTTTTCCCAACGTCCAGCGCTTATGTCGGCTTCTCTGTGTGTCAGACAGTTTCGTGAAAATATACTTCATAGTATTAGCAAATCACAAATTAGATTCGTCGCCAACTTCGCGGAATTGACTTAAATGTATTTCCGGAGCGGAGTTCCCGCAGTACATATTGTTTTAATGTCTAATTCAATATCTTGTGAGATAACAAGCCGGCGGTAAAGAGGTTGGACGTAGACGTGGAGATATCGTACGTGGTATGTGAGTGTGTTTGTTTGTCCAACTAAATGCATTGCATCTCCTGAGGTAGGGTTATTGGAAACACGGCACAGAACTTACTGAATGATAAATACGATAAAACAAGAGAAAAGAAAAGAAACTGGGAAAGTTTCTAAATATTATTATATTTCCCCCATTTCAAAAGACAGAACAGCTACTATGAATTCAGTGACGGTGATCAAACAAAATTACAGTATGCTATAGTCATAATATTTCAGTAAAGTGGCTATATTTTGTGATATTAATTAAACAGCGCCACAGAGTTGCGTGTGATACAAGACACCCGAATCACAAAAGACTGTAATCATATCTTGCTATTAGTAATTAGTTCGGCGTTCATTTGGGTATCCTGTGATGGACACAAACCACAACTTTGATTATATATCATTAGTAACGCTGCTATCATCTTCATCACCATCATCACCAGCCTTTATCCATACACTGATGAACATAGGCCTCCTTTAATGAACACTAAAAAGACCGATTCCTTGCCATTTGCATTCAACGCTAACCGCCACTTCGCGGCAATCGTCTTCCCATCTGGTTTATAGCCGACCGATACTTCGTTCGAAACCTCAACGTTGCTATACTTGTTTTTTGACAAGGGTTTGTTGAAACTCAAATTTAGAACAGAGAAGTTTAGAAGCACGACTCTACTGAAGGTTATGCTAGCATTATTCTACATATTATTTGTTAAATCTAAAGATTGATTATCTTTGTTAACAGGATCCTAAAGTAAGGAACGTGGTCCTGTTCGGGTCTCCGGGGTCCCTGGAGGAGAAGACGGTGACGGTGTGCTACGGCGCAGATTTCGTCAACGTGACATTCATCAACTTCTGCTGCACGAGCAAAGACATCGCACAGGTATGATCTTTTATATTGTGGCGGACCAATCAGCGTAGCGCCACGATCCTAAATCGCGCTATCGGAGTTATGCAGACAATTCACCGCGACATATACAACTTCAACTTAACAATATTATATTATAGCAAACTAGTGGGTTTCAGTCAGTCTAAGCATTCACTTACCTCCCATATTAGTGACCACAAAATGGTTTCTATGGCTAACCTAACCTAACATCCCACGATATGATTCAATAATGGCAGAGACAAAAAGTATTTATCAGTGGTGCTTCAAAAGACGAGGAGATAGTTCGATTGTTTTCGCACCGACGCTCTTATCTACGGAACTACCGTTCAGATAAATGAAAGATCTATTTGAATTGATAAAAAAAAAATCGTTTAATTTTACAGTTAATTTAAATTATTTATTAAAAAAAAACAATGTCGGGGCAAGTAAAATAGCGGGAAATAGCTCGTCTATTGTTTAGATAAAGGTGATAGAGTCGATAACTCCAACTAACAAAGTATCTTTCGTCTATCGACAAGGTTTTATCACAAAGTAAACAAACAATACGATTTCTCTACTCTATGGCTTTATCCTTATACATATCATATTGTTCTATTTCTACTCTGTGGCGACCATTAATTTTTATGAGTGTCAACAGAATGGGAAGAGTTTTATTAAAAAGTACTGCAGTACAATACATGTACCAGCACAATAAATAACAAGAAACAAGTGTTAGCGGCACTACAAAAAATTAAAACATACACACGCTGAAAAAATTTGCACAAAATTTCATACAATGCATTCTGTAAAGTAAAACAGCAATAGTAATAAAAAAGTATACCTAGTGTATGGAAGCTGTACTCTATTCGCAAGTTTTATTTGCAACGGAAATTTAAAAAAGAAATTTTATGCAATTTCTTGTGAAACAAATACAGTAATAAGATTAAAACATTTGTAATATTACCGGTGGAAGAGATGCGTTTGGAGCGCTTCCATCTGCATAGGTCAACAGCATCATCATCATCATCATCATCAGCCTTTATCCGTCCACAACGTGGCGCTAAATGCACATTCTGCCTCTTTTGCTTGGATTGCCTGCCCCGGTAGAAATGTCCCGGCGTCGGTGGGGGTGCTCCAGGTGGTCGGAGCTTCCCCATACTAGAAAGAAGACCTCCTATTTTGAACAAACCGGCCGGTCGCGGGGGGTGTCCTGTGTTAGTCAGATTCGGGACACTCCCCTTCAAGCGGCGCCGGTTGTATTTGGGAGGGCGCCGGGAGTCCCACATATCCTCGGGAATGACCCATCCCAGGGTGAATGCGCAAAGCATTTCCACTGTGACGAAAAAGAAGGCCTACGTTCAACAGTGGACAGATAAATGATTGGGCGATTCTTTAACCGGCGACTTGATCAAAATCCCATCAAGGACACTAACTCTAATTCGTCCAAAATTTAATAGCTCATCGCCATCTTAACATTTACGACCGGCCCACTAATAATAGTAATCTTAGCGCGAATTATTTGTCAACGAAACAGCACATTAAATTGTGTCCGTAATGGCGTAGTTATATCTCGTGATAATGCGCACGGTTTATGTGTGTACGAGGTTTACGGCGTACACGAGTGTTCGCAACCTCATTGTAACCCCACTTATCCGAATAAAAGTATATGAAAACGGACACATAAGAGGGGGAAGGCGTTTGTGCTGGGCATTTGAATGGGTACCACCACCGTTGGTGTGGTATTTTTTAAGTTATCATAAAAAAATATTTCAATATAAATGGTACTAGCAATGAGACTCCATCCATCGAGAGAGAACATCTCACATCTCAAGATAAACTACCGAACAAGTGTTACATTGCCTCCCTAGAAGGCAGTTAGTTGGCGGTGTGTGAACGAGCTAATGCTGAGACCAAGTTAATCACTTACGACACATTGCTCACCCGTTCATTTTGCCTAAAAAAGCATAACCGTAGTGACCCACGCGTTAAATGTAAGGCTTGAAATGTTGGCTGAAATTAAGAGCACTTTACTCTCGTGGTCGCTTTGAAATTTTGTCCAACGCTGTCCAGGAATTATTTTCAGATATCTTGAATCATTTTGAGCTGTCGTAGTGTTCGTCGACTGTCGACTCAGACTCGATGTAGTGACGAAAATCTCTTCTCAAGAAAACAAGCGAGTGTGAATGTTTACCAATGGACGGGTTGAGAATGACGCCTGACGATCAGTTTATGTAGTATTATAATTATAGTAATATCGCTCGCACTATCTTATCGTAATATATATTTTGAGTGCAAAAGTTTGTAATGATGGGTTTTAGTCCCCAATATAAACATAATTATAGCGAATTATAAAGAAAACGAGAAACGCTATTATAATGATTATTATCAACATGTATATTGTATATGGCAGTAAAAACTTCACTTAGGGATGTATGAACGGGTATTAGTTACTCAATCACATTGAAGCTGTCCAAAACATAACATCTAGTGTACTCGACAGTGACACCTTGTGGATAGACGCTCTATAAATCATCATCATACTAGGTTCGTAGTCTGTTCCTGGGCGGCAATGGCCTCTTTCTGCGAGACAGTAATGTCCCAGAAGGAGGCCGACGAACGGCTGAAAGAAGAGGCCGCCAATTTTTTCCCGTTTCCTGTCTTCAGCTTTTCCGTCACCTGCAGATCCGGGTCACTCAGATATAGTGACTGAAGGCTCACGCAGCAGTTTTAGTGGGGTAGTGCACCCAGTGCGAGTCCTCACACTCGCCAGCGCTCCTACCCAGGCCCTGGTAGGGTCCGAAAATGATTTCCGCTGCCCTATCAAAAGGGTTCGTCGTCTGTCGTCATGAACTAGCCATGGAAGCCATGGAGTAAAGTTTGCATTATAGCTGTAAACAACGATTCAAAAACCCACCACCATCGAGCTAGAGACGGGTCTTATATAAAGTGACAGACGAATTGAATGCGTATGTAATATTATGTGAGTTATAAATGTATGCGTGTGCGTTCGTTTCTCGGAGTGCACACATTAAAAGTGTACTATTTTGCTCTTGTGATTTAAATTTTACGCCATTTGCAGTCATGTACTATGCTTTGCAGATTTAAGTCGGCACGACTATGGTGGTCTCTAGCTCGCATAGTATCGGCGTATAGTGACGGACATGCTGTCAGTGCTCGTGCGGTTTATGAGTTTTAGTTGTCTCATTGCGGGGATGGGGAAAAAGAGGGCAACGCAGGTGAACTTTTGTTGTGCGTATATCACCGTAAAGCTCAGACTGCTCGGTTTCGCCTTATAACATACTAGCTACTGCACGCAGCTTCGCTTGTGTCAACTAAGATTTAAAACGGCTCCCACACTATTTAAAAAAAATAATATAGCCTTTGTTCACCGGGTATAGTGTAGATTCCCAATAGTAAAATATTTTTTTAAATCGGTCAAGTAGTTTCGGAGCCAATTCAAAACAAACAAACATTCAAATCTTTCCTCTTTATTATATTAGTATTATAGAAAAAAGACAAGTATATATCTTAATCCCAGTAGTACCTATATGCTTACTAATGCCTGGCGCGGGTCTTCTTAAAATAAGATCGGAGGTTGGGCCATAGTTCACCGGATACAGGCCGAATACGGGTTGGTAAACTTCACATACCTTTGATTTTCATTCTCATACATATCCAGGTTTCCTCAAGAGGTTTTCATGATAATGTGCTCATGTTTAGGGGCAAACATTAGGAAAGCAACATGACATCCGCTAGGATCAAACTCAAACTTCGCACTTAAAAGTCCTAGCTCGTATTCACTAGACTATCCCCGCTTACTTTATTATTTGCCAAGTAGATAAACAAATCAAAATCATTTCAATACGATGTTATTGAATCATCCCCCCAAACAACAAAAGGATTTTCTTACTCAGACTTTATACAAGAGAATAATTATTCTACGCAGTGTTTCTCACTACAATGTTTTATTTGGGACGAAAACTTATTTACTAATGTATGTTTATACTTTTGAAGCTATTTTGGACGATCTTAGTTATGCCTAAAGTTTTAGTGTAACTAATTAAATTTAACTCTCTGATTTCTGTGTCCCACACAAAGTAGTCGGTACCTTTTAGACCTATCGATAGTAAATTGATTGGGCGCTTTTATTTTCGTTTTCAGCCATCAAAGGTTTTCAAAGCATCTCGTTTATTTTTAGTATTTCTGTCCGCTTGCAGCAGCAATTGGGCTCGTTTAATACTTGTATAACAATAAAAAAACGATTTATCATTGTTTTATTTCGTGATAGAAGTGAAACACACGTTAAATGCTCTAATACAAGCAAGTCTTAAGCAGTGTACAATATACATGCACACCTAAATTTGCTCCCTCGCTCTTTTGTATTTGTGTCTCTTACCTGTCGTTTTTTTCGTTGCATCCGGTTTGAAATCACAACGATTCTAAAAAAGTTTCACTTCAAAAATAATGATATTTTGAGTAAATAATAAATGCCTTTATTGCAATACAATCCGTTAGATACGGTTGAAAGCATTCTAGTGGGTTCTATTAATCTTCATATGCCGCCATTTTTTGTTCAGATACATATTTACAAATGTTGTACCTGGCCCTCCGCGACAGTTCGCAGGAGACCCATATTTTTCCTCAAATATCTTAGTGGTTTCGTAATGTGTAAGGTAAATTTGTTTTTATAGCGATTCTTATTTGGTTATTTGTAGTTACGAACATAGCAGTCCTCTACGTTATTTATACGAAAGATATTTTTTAAAGTATCTCTCGTATATAATTTCTTGATAGGTACGATTTTGTGTATTTATTTTTATACTGGATTGGCTATCGGGTGAATAGGATATATCATGGACTAGTTGACTGTCATTTAAGATATGGCGTTATATTTTGGGGTAATTCAAAACATAAAGAATTAGCATTTAAAGCACAAAAGAGATGTATCAGATATATGTTTAAACTTCATTATACTGATAGTTGCAAGCCATTTTTTAAGAAATATAGGATTCTAACACTTCCGTCACTATACATTTTGGAAAGCGCTATGTTTGTTAAAAATAATAGTAATTTATTTAGTCGTATCTCTGATATTGTAATTCGAAATAGAAGCGATAACAGTAGAATATGTTTACAAAAATGTAAAACAACATTAATGAATAAAAGTATATATTGTATGGCTCCGAAGATCTTTAATAAATTACCAATGACTTGGAGAAACTTAAATGCCGACAAATTTAAGAGAAATATAATAAATTTACTTTTGGACCGGGTGTATTATAATGTTACTGACTTTTTAAATGATAAAATTCCATAATTTATATAAGTACTTACTCTATAATTTGACATTTTTCTATCTTGACTTTAGTAAAATAATATTTTAAATTGTGTTAAATATTCTATAATATGACTTAGACTGATTGTGTACCTTATATTGACTTTGCAACATATTTGTAAGCCTAAAAGGCAGACCATAGAGAAACATTTAATTAATATTCAAACTGTACCATCATTTCACCTATGTGTCACAAATAAATATATATTATTATTATTATTATTATTATTAGGGTTGCCACTTGCCAGGGACATAATAGCCGGACAAACCAGCCAGCTGCGGGCGGACAAGTCACATGATGGTAGGTGATCAGCGCCTTGAACTTATGTTCATGTTACACAAATTAGCCTTAGATTAGCCCAGACAATTTCATTCGCTCTCGCTCACTCACACGTGTCTATCCATATAATATATGAAATGGGTGAGTCTAGATGCTAGTAATAACATTGCTGTCTTATTCTTGTTATTTGAGTTTAAAAGGCATATTAATGAAGAATCCGATCAAATGATAGCGTCTGCATCGCACGAACCGCACTCACGTGTCTTTTTCTATACGAATAATAATATACATGGACGCTTTTAAACAAAGTCAATCTGGTCCCGTGCTAAATTCTCGAAGAGACTTGTGTTACGGGTACCAGACAACGGAATTACATATAATATTTAAGATTTTTATTAAATAATACACATATTTAATACACATACATGACCCAGGAACACAGAAACTTTTTTGTGTTCCCTCGCCAGAATCTCGCCAGATTCGAACCCGCTACCTCCGGGCTTGTGCGCCAACGCGCTAACCAGTGAGCCACAGAGGTCGTCAGAAGAAACTAAGGTCCGTTTGATGCGATGTGTATTTGATGATAAATTGCCTTTTGGTCAAATAATTGATTGTCGCCTAGTGCGGGCTCGGTGCAGTTCATAGGTGGCATCACGTGGCTCGTCTGCCGGTTGGCTATCTGCTAATAACAAAAGAGACTAAACATATTATCTTGTGGTCACACCACTGATTGTTTATTAATGGGACATCGATTATGTAGTTCCGTGATCAATACATGTAATAGTTTATCATCATCATCATCATTGTCTCATCAGTCTGCTGCCGTAGGATTCAATATGGAGAAAATGCGGTATTAAACAATGTACATTAAACAGTACCCACTACCCGTTGTCAGCTAACTCGCGACTGCGACGTCTTTAATTATAATTATTCCCGAACCCTGATCGTCCTTAATTTATTTTTCCTTTCATTTTTATCACACTCCCCTCCTTTTCTAATGAGTTTAATCCTACTGTGATTTTTTTGGTTTTAAAAGTTATCGACACTGATCTATATATTAATCGTCATAATGTTGGAATAGGACAATATTTCGAAATAAATCATTTTGTAGTGCTCAAACTAAACTACGCATAGCATTGTGGACATGTAATTTACTCTTCCAGTTATATACCCTTCAGCAATGACCTCACAGGCGCCACTTGTTCCCACAATTCTCCAGACGAAATATCCTGTAGAGTATGAAGGTATACGCAAAAAACAGATAATAAAACTCGGAGCAGTGTGCATCTCGTTTAAATTACAGAAAATGACAATAAGAGGAGATGGGGACCTTATTATAGACCCACAGACCATACCCAGCTAGAACTATATGAAACAGGATATTTATTGTTTTCTTATGTTTACACGAATTTCACACATAATTGAAACAATTACATATTACGGAATTTATCGCGGCTTTTTAAATATTTTTTTTACGATTCCGACGCTTAGGATACTTTACAGCAACCATGGTCATGGGAGGGCTTGTAAAAAACTCAATCGACTGCGATAAAATCCGTAAAAATTGTTTCATTATAACAGGATACTATTTAGTTTTTCACCAAGATTTTCTCGTCCGTATTTCGTGAATTTTACATTCGTGGCCAATATAAAATTTCGAGCTTCCTGATTTCAAAAATGGAATAAGCTCCATTGTGAAATTAGCCATGTCACATGCAGTGGCGGCTGGTGGGTTATCGAACTGGTAGTGCACTTTACTTGCTCACTAAGTATTAAGATTAGAAATAACAACAAAACAACAATTTACCTAAAATATGTTAATTTTTTATTATTTTTTGTACAATAAATCAATAAGAAATTTTTCTGAAGCGAAATGTTCGCTCGCTCACATCCACACAACCATTTCTTTCTATTAAACAACTTTTAAAATCTCTGTTTAAGATCATTTTAACTGACACCAAACACTGTACACAGTACGAAAATACGAATATTACGAATTTACTATTAATAATTTACACAGAATATTACGAAAAGAAAAATAGTACTTGTTTTTACAATAACTAAAACAAACAATAATTAACGCGGAAACTCAACTTGCAAACATCATGTCCGCCGTAGTCGTGCGCCCGGTGAATTTCGTTAATCATCGGGTGCTCTCGGCAAATTCGGCATCGGACGCGCGTGCGGCGCACGAAATCAGACTAATTTCTCGGTACATTTCTATGAACTATCTTTTGTTTCACGCGTCAGGCGTATAGCGCGTAACTCATACAAGTTATATTAGCAGTCCTCTTGCGCTCGCGGAAGCGCACGATATTTTTTCTATTATGGAAAACTAGCTGTTACCCGCAGCTTCGCCCGCGTGAACTTAGGTTTACCGATTTATCATGTCTGATGATGATCATTTTCTATTTTAATAATTAGGTACTAAGTTTTTGTATTAAAATGAATATATGTTATCTTGAACATAAAGACTATCGAATATATTTAGGATATATAATACTATTATTATATATTCCACCATACGTTGATCATATTATTTCGTCTACCAGAGTTGATACACTACGGCCACACTACGGCCTTAGACACCAGACATGCCAGGCAACCGCCCGCGCCCGTTCATATCACAGCAACACGATTTATTTTCTTCTGCATTATTTTAATTTTGCCATATCTCCTAAAGTATTCATTTAATTTGCATGATGTAAAGGGCAAAAATAATCTTCATAAAATGCACATGCCAATTAACTGATTTAAAATGATAAGGACTTATACCGTATTTGTGTAAATAACTTTCAAATTATCACGTTATAATTGCCCATTTTTTTAAAGTATTAAATGGATATAGTATGATATCCCTAAGAGATAGACATATGCCATCGCGGACTTTTTTGTAGACCTATTTAAGATACACAATTCCACCATACATTATTTTGTTATATCTCAAAGGGTTTAGGCAGCGTTTTAGTTGAAAACTCCCAAGCGGCCTATTTTTTCCCGACACCTTCAACAATTATTGTTATATCTTAGCCAATGTATATAAAAACTTAATAAATTATATACATAAACCTTCCTCTTGAATTGTCCTATCTATTAAAAAAAAACGCATCAAAATCCGTTGCATAGTTTTAAAGATTTAAGCGTACAAAGGGATATAGGGACAGAAAAAGCGACTTTGTTTTATAATATGTAGTGATAAGTCTTAATAGTTTAGCAAAGCGCTCAAATTGTGTCGTCATAATTGGAAATTTTATTAGTTATAAAGATTTTTGTATGTACTTATAAAAATACTTAAATATCTATTAACATGGTTTATAAATAAAGATCAAGTAATGTTTGAAATTTTTAAATCTTAAATTGGTGGTTCAGCGCACGAGCGCACTTAAGGTACAGCCGCCACTGGTCACATGAATCTTGGACTACATTTATTCTATACAATAGTATAGGTACATATTCCTACGTATTCGATCGTGCTGCGGTGGTGATGGTATTTGCGTCGAGCTAACCACGACCATCGGCAGCTTGAGTAGTTTATCCACATTTGAGGAAGATATCTATAATATTTGGTCAAATTGTGTTGTAAGGTTCACTTGGCTATTTATTAAAAAGTATCAACCCTTATATGTCCCACTGCTGGGCTCGGATCTCCTCCTCGATATCAGGCTATAGTTCATCGATGCGCTGGCCTAATGTGGGTTGGTGTAGTTCACATACCCGCAAAGACTTTCAATCTCAACAGGCATGCAGGTTTCCTCACGATGTTTTCCTTCACCGGCGGCAAGCGATGGTCTCGTGTTTAGGGTGCACTTAGAAATTTAGAAAAACCCATTTCAAGGCACACAAGGGCGGTTAGGATCGAACCCGGAACCTCTTGTGTAAGAGGCCGAGTCCATCCACCACTGGATCATCGTCGCTCAGCTATTTATTATCATATAAAAAAGATAAAGGTACACATTAGGTAAGTATCTACTCCAGTTCCCGGACTTAGTTAAAGAGTTGCGGTTTAGAATTTCGGGGAAATAGTTTCCAGTTCCAGTTACGAAAACCGTAGTAATTATAACGGTCCGTTCCGTTTAGGAACCTTACTCTATTATTCGGCTGCTTGCTTGTCAGTCTGTCAAATCAAAATCTGTAGAGATTTCTTTTACACATAATTACACTTGTATTTTTTTACAACCATAATATAAGTGTACAAACAAATCCGAAGAACGCTAGCTAGTGGTTATATATTTTCTTGGTGGTTTTCATCATCTCAATTTTCACTATTTTTATTTTATTTGATCATAAAACTGCACGTCTGTTTTACGAGAGAAACAAACATAAAGGTGGTGGTGGTAAAAAACCTATGAAGACGAGTACGCTGCACAGGCGACATAATATAACCTGATCGGTACATAGAATAATAATAATATCTATGGACGCTTTTACACCACTCTACAATCTGGTCCTGTGCTAAGTTTCCGAAGAATTTGTGTTACGGGTACCAGACAACGGAAATACATATATTTAATGCTTTAATGTTAATACGTATATTTAAGATTTAATTATATAATACACAAATTGAATACACATCCATGACCCAGGAACACAGAAAACTTTTTTGTTCCCTGGTGTTATACGAACCAGGTATCTCCGGCTTGAGCGCCAACGCGCTAACCACTGAGCCACAGAGGTCGTCAATATATAATAATATTTATGTTACGATACCTTTAGTGTGAGCGACGATGGTCGAGTGAGTATGGACTCGGTGTCTTAAGCGAGAGGCTCCGGGGTCGATCCTAACGCCCTTTGGTGCCTTGATTTTTTTTTCTAAATTTCTAAGTGCACCCTAAACACGGGACCATCGCTAACTCGCAATGGGTCAGCACATCAGTGAACCTCCTCAAAATCCTCCTCGCCATATTTCGAGGAGACTCTTGCCCAACAGTGGGACACATATGGGTTGATACTTTTTTCTACATGTATTTTAACATGTAACTGCGTCACTGAACTGTGGGCGTACAGATGACATACGTTAATTGTATCATAAAAGTTAGCAGCAGCCACTCCGATAGAACGATTCAATTATCTACCGTCTTTGCGTATTATGCACCCATTCTATTTTGTTTGTTTCAAATTACTCTCAAAGATACATTAAGTAATTTGGTAATGGACCGTATGATTAACAAGAACCTTAAAAGTAATGCAATTATGTTCCATTACTTTAAATATTTATTGGGGTCATCAGCGTGTTGCCATTCGCTTCAAAGGTAAGGAAGCAAGAGGCCCTTCTCAGCGAATGTCTATCCCGCTCTGATACAGCATAAGTGATCTCTATGGTTGATACTGATACACAAGGGTTATCTCGTGCACCACTGGTTCACGGCGGATTGTCAAACTTTACACATGTTCATAAGTTTTGAATCTCATGGCCTTAAATTCTTTTTTTACTTTTACCTCACAAATGAACGTACACACACATTCATGGGCGCTATTCTTGTAGTTTTCTTACAGACTCCACAATATCATGTATCACTAGATGTTTCTAGTATCCGCATAAGTATGTATGTGAATGGTGTTCCATTCACATACTTATGCGGCTGATCGCCCGTGCCGTTTTTTGCACCCATCATTCCGTTCACTGCTGAACTTATTTCTCCTTCCATGAACGCCGATACGGTCGACCCCGTGTCAGCCGCATCTATCAAGAATTTAAACGGAATATAGTGGTAATGTTTTGCATGAAAACAAATTCAGCTAAATTTGTGCTGAGACGCTGCGCCGGATCTGCACTCTGATTGGCCGATGGCTATTGATGGATTATTGGTCGATATGTCGTCCACACAGATCACTGGTCGGTTGAATTGCTGTTACATCAGTGGCAAATCATTGACCTGTCACGAATTTTTATGGATCACATCCGTCTAGGATCGGCTACTACACGGAGAACGACGTCCCGTCTAGCGTAGGTAATGTATATGGAATATACTCTAAAACATTAAGCTTATCACAGACATGGTGAAGGTGAGTGGTGTGAGCGGCCGCGGGTTCAGTAATCTCACCTTTTAGGCGCGGTCCTAATTTATTGGGGTCCGGGGACCTCTGAGGGGCGACCGCTTTACGAGCTCCATATATATTTAATGACGTGTAGCGACCGCGTCGTAGTCTATATGTGTACTGATTCACTCTTAATGTACAGGTGAAACTGAGTACATCTGAATACTTTACATGCGAAATACGAATACAGTACTCGGTATACTAGTGGTGTGAGTGACGACGGTCAGTTACATAATAATATGGGCTCGGTCACTTGGGTAAGAAGTCCGGGTT
The DNA here is from genome assembly GCA_905333005.2 of Lycaena phlaeas. Taxonomy (NCBI): domain Eukaryota; kingdom Metazoa; phylum Arthropoda; class Insecta; order Lepidoptera; family Lycaenidae; genus Lycaena; species Lycaena phlaeas. The sequence goes on along the minus strand of HG995166.1, from coordinate 18,446,681 downwards.
CGGTCCTGTCCGGTGTCTGAGGTGGAAATTGGAATGGGCTTCTCAAAATTTTTCTGTACACCTAAACATGACGACACATTCGCTCGCGGTGAAGGAAAACATCGTGGGGAAACCTGCATACCTAATAATAAAAGTCTTTGCAGGTGTGTGAAGTTCACCAACCCGCATTGAGCCAGCGCATCGGTGAACTATGGCTCGATACTCGTGCCTAACAAGACATACAATGGTTAAAAAAACATCTAGTAGGAAACGTCTGAAAGTAATTATTGTAATAATACATAGTTCTATGTGGTTCTATTTTATCTGAGGCAAACGTATTCTATAGCGAGTCCTAGGTAATATGATTTTAGGTATTATATTGATTCGTTTGTATTTTAAGTCTGTGCTACTTAAACAGACTTAGACCTGAGACGTAGGATACTAAACATGCGTAGGATACTAAACATGCGTGTAACGACTTTGGAATATGTGTATAAAAAAACATTAAAACTAGCCTTAGGTAGTTAAAGTGGTTGTGATAGAATCTTGTAATTTCATCGATATTACAAGGAAATAACCAATTTGTAAGAGCGTTTCTCTTTTGAACGTCTGCGGAACCCGCAAATTATATCTGTACCGAGTTTGAGCGTGATCGAAGACCTACAAGTGGGGCAAACTTCCCTTACAATATTTCACTCCAACGAACAAGTAAATTAATTTCGCTATTCTTATCTCATTTGTATCTGAAAAGTTATTAATAAAGTTTGTTAGAATATATATTATTTATATATACGATATTTTTGTCACAAATCCGACTGGACTCATAAAATATCAAATAAGGTCAGATGGAAATATGTTTCGCTAAGTTTACTTTTAGCTGAGGTGCAGCTGCTACGGGAACTGCTTAAATGAAACTGGCAGCGCCAGTACATTTAATAATTTGACTAGAGAATTATTATTTTATCTAAGCATTAAATTATTGATGTGAAACAACTAGTGGCACGCCTTGGCAGTAAAATTGGCCCGAATGTCGTGACGACGTAACGCTGTTATTTCTTTTATTATTTAATTTAATCTATCGTTATCGATTTTAATTTATTATGAATACGAATAATAAGAAATGTTTAAACCTACATTAGACGGGCGCTCCTTCAAGACCATTTTTACCGACTTCAAAAAGAGGAGGTACTCAATTCGTCTGGATGTATTTTTTTTGTACTAGCAGCGCCCCGCGGTTTCACCCGTGTACTTCCCATTCCCGTGGGAGTACGGTGATAAATTATAACCTATGTGTTGTTCTGATGTATAATCTATATAATTGTAAAGTTTCATAAAAATCCATTCAGCAGTTTTTACGTGAAAGATTAACAAACATCCATACTCACAAACTTTCACGTTTTTTAATGTTAGTAGGATGTTTGTGAGACGATTACTTGTCGATTGTGAATAGATGTCGATGATTATCTTTTTGTTGAAAAGCTGCTGTTTTCAGGGAACGTATTAATTTCATCAAGACCCTGAGCAATCGCTTTGAGTTGTCGTCTCGATGATGTGCCCATTTCATTACCTGTGAATGTAAAATGAACACTACATCTTTGGGAATCGCATCATATTGTGTAGAAGTCATCGTATTATCCACTATTATTGTTGATGTTTTGATTTTTGTAGATATAAATAACGGATATCTTTAAGAAAACCGCCGTGATTGGTTACAATTCCATGCGTTAGTAATACGTATTGTTTACACAATTCTCCATTGGTTTTCACTATCGGAATCACAAATAATTAAGAAATGAAAATTAAAATCCATTAAGATTTTTATCGTATAATATATACTTTTTAAAATTCTACATAGTTGATAATATTATTAAGATACATTTACCTAAAGCTGGTATGATTCCATCTCGTAGGCGATCTTCATATTCGGCCCTGTACGGACGCGACTTCACGACATACGTCACACATAAACAAATGACTATTTTAGTGATTGGCAAACCTTGGCTGTCGCTCATCGGAGTGTCTCCCTTTTGATGTCTAAAGATAAAGGAGATGCAGTTTATCTATGAGTCCATGACAAAGCTATCATCACGAGTCCGGATCATCTGTTTCGATCATCGAGGCTTTATTATCGTTGTTACCCATAGCGGTGGGCTCACTTTTACTGTCGTTCAGTTGTTCGCTCGTTGTCATTAATTGCGTTCTTATTTTGATCGATGTGCAACATTTATACTATTGTTTTTTTGGAACGAAGTTCCTTACGGCAGGCTTGGAGGGGATAGGGATTATGCTGCGCGACCGAACTGAAAAAAATGTGATAGTAAAACCGTAAGAAAAAGTGCTTGGAATAAAAAGCGTTATATGAGACATGCGCAAGCGCGACAGTCGCATACACAAGCGAGTAGTGTATAATACCTTTCTTTTTTAGTCGAAGGAACTTCGTTCCTACCTGTCGTCCCACGACACCACATTTCTTTCTGGTTTTTATTATTATTTTCTTCTGTATGATTTTGACGGCGAGTGGCAGGGGATCGTTCGTCTTGGCGTTCATTGAGGGAGGCCTATGTTCAGCAATGGACGGATAAAGGATGATGATAATGATGATGGTATTCATCTTCCTTAATGAATAAAATTTAAGCCGAACAACGTAAATGTTCACTATTTCAGAATAAACGCTCGTTTGTTTGTCTCATAGGTACGCGTTTTTATTACATTCAATCGGAAGCAAGGAGATTTGTGTGATCGTCGAGCTAATGAAAAGTTGTCTGTCGGTGTTTCTTTGGGTTGGCTAATCTATGAAACGGCTGGATCGATTTAGACGAGACTTTTACTGGCAAATGTGTATTTAGATATAATGTTCAAATATTCTCATGTAAGTGACGCTGTCTTTTTGAGAATAAATTCTTTAAACCTTATTTTTCATGTAACAAGGAATAACTTAGACTATAAAAATCAACCTGTATATTAATTATAAGCTTAACGTGGATTAAGCTGCAAGCAACAGCTAGTATGTACCTATATATTTAAAAAAACTAGCTTAAAAATTTTAGTATTAAATATTTGAAATGCATTTCTTTTGTTGCAGCTATGGACTGAAGAGCTTTTCGCGCTGGCGTACAATCTGAACCAATTCAACAACCCGACCATCAAATTCCTAGAGAAGCTGCACACCAAAATCGTGCTCAAAGCGGACAAGTCCGGCAAAATACTCGTCAAGAAGTAAGTACAATGCTGCCATTAGGATTATTACATTTCTCCTCGGTCTTTACTAGACGCGTTTCCGCTCTTTGCCAATATTTTATATTTTTCGTAACTACCTTTTTTCCCTTTGGGCTTATTTTAAAACAGTCTGCTGTGTCAACTATTTCGTTAAAACAATCAATGCTACGAGCGTTTTACGACTGTTTTTTAGGAAATTTATTAATTTATTTTTAATAATGTAACTTAGCGTCTAGGTTTTTTACCGACTGAGTTTTTTTGGACGTTTTTATCAGTGACCTGAGCTGAAACTTGATTCTTTGTTTATATGTATTACCCTAGAAGAGGAATGTATGCAAATTCCCCATATTTTTGTCTTTGTTGGCGAAAATCTAACGTATACGTATTCAATTTTACCAACGAACTTCAGCCGTTCGTTGAACACGAGAGATGTTAGGCGTAAAGTAAGTTGTAAAGTTGTAATGTGTGACAGGGAATCGCGCAACTGGTGAGTTTATTATCTAATAACGAAGAGGATAATCGGGACGGACACGTTAAATTTGTCCCTTAAAGGACAGGCGCTTAGGGATGGAGGTGGCGCTAACGAAATTATATAGTTTATAATATGACATCATCATCATTCAACGGTTTTCTTCGTCTTAGCACGTAGGTATCTTTTGATGAACATAGCAGGGGCTTGAGAGTTTAGTTTAATGGGTCAACCATATAGTTGGGCAGAGGAGTTAGAATACATCTGCACAATCTCTAACTGTGTGGATGTGAACGGGCTTCGATAGTCACCAAAGGGTCTCAACTGCTCGTTTGCCCCCTATACCTACGATAAAAAAGAGTCCACCCACCACTGGACCATCGTCGCTAAATTTATAAGTGCTTCGCAAACACAAGACTATCGTTCGCACACCGGTAAAGGAAAACATCGTGAGGAAACCTCCATGCCTGATGAGATTGAAAGTCTTTGAAGGTATGTGAAGTTTATTAATCCGCAGTGGGCCATCGCATCGGTGAACTATTATGGCGCCTGATTTCGCTGAGGAGAGCCGTGTCCAGCAGTGGGACATACAAGGGTTGATAAAGACTAAAGAAGACTATAAGAAAACACGAACACATCGATCCCCGGCCACTCGCCAACCATAATCGGCCAATGCCGGCGAGATCATTATCCCATGTACTCGAAATTCAAGTGCCGCGTCGTCTTTAAGAACAGCCATCAGCATAACTTGCCAAGAAACTAACGAGGCGTGATTCTGAAACGTTTTTTTTCCCTACACTATCGATTTTGGACGGGGAAAAGAAGAGAATAATGATGATATTTTTAAATATGTATATATGTATATATATGTATATATATGTAATAAATCAATATGTAGTATCTCTTTAATTATTTATTAAAATTTCTTATCATTTAAATATACGTATAAGAATTTCACAGTGGCACTTCAATTCATAAATAATTATTCAATTTGAAGGTGGTAAAAATCAGTGCGTATCAATCGAATTATTTCTTTCGAGAGGAGGATTCTGCAGTGGCACGCGTACCTATTACGTAGTATACATGGGTAATATCTTTATGCTTTTTGTGAGTGAGGTAAGACGGGTATTGTCCCCACCACGGTTCAGGACTTGTCGAGGCGGTGGGGCTCAGTAGCCCAGGGTTAGCCCAAGAGGGGGCTTTTTGTACCCCTGTTATAAGAAGAGGGGACAAAAGAGCAGGGGGCAAGGGATGAGGATGGGAACCTCACCTCATCGTGCTGTTCAGACGTTGGGAGTGGTTGTTCTGTGGTGCGGGACAACCGCTCTGTGAAATAGGCGTTGCTCCTCTGAGGGACAGACTAGCCGTCGAGGTGCGTATCGTGTCTCAGCAGGCAAAACAAGACAACAGATAAGCTCTTCTGTACTCATGTGCTCGCTGGCCGTTTAATAGCATCTGGTCGCAATCAACTCAAAAGTATTGATGTAATACCGTTTTCCCGTCACTGCATTATCTTAAGAACTGCAGCAATGATTTGCAGCGGCTACACAATGGCCGTGATGCGTTAAACCATTGGTTTGAATAAAAACACTCGTACCCATTTACTGCATAATACAAGTGAATAGCCCCCCATAAAAGCGACGTCAATAGTTAAATTAAAACGCTCTCTAATAAAACTTTATTTGCAGGGTTTATAGCTTTCAGTGCATTTTGATGGCCAGCAACTACCACTTTATCTTAGAACTAATAAACTTGTTTTTATATATAAGTATATATATAGGCAATATACCACAGCTGATATTTCTATAAGTAAGATTAGAACGGGTTCGCGCACAAAGCTTTTAAGACGAGCGATAAAAAATAAATAAGTTAGCCTATTTATTATTAGTATTGTTTATTAATAAATATGTAATATGAAGAAAGATAGAAATAATTATGGAAAAAATAAAGATTAAGACAACGCGCCCGTACACAGAAACGAATCGAGAGCGGTCGCGGTGAGGCGGGGAACCTAGCGACACGACAAAGTCATGTATTGAGACGATTTTTACATAAAAAATAAAACTAAAGACAAAAACAACTAAAAATGCCGCTTTAGTATACTTTTCGTTAACTATGATAGTAATAATATCGATGCTTACCCATATGTTCACTGCCGGGTGCGGATCCTGTCTTCAAACTCTGGCGAGGAGGATATTGGACCCTAGGTTCACCGATGCGCTGGCCCTAAATCTCATCAGCTACCAATGCATTTTTTCAACACGACGTTTTCACAGAGCGAGCACTGTTCTCATGCTTAGGTGACCGTAGATATTTCGAAAGACCAATTTCAAGGAACCACAGGGGTCAGAATCGAACCCGGACCTTGCACTCCGAGCCGAGCTCACACCCACTGGATCATCTTCGGCTTTACCCGTCCGTTATGAATAATTCATTGAATTTCAAGACAGCCGATGTCTCGCCACTTGCATCTAACTTGTCGTTGCTCTAATAATAGAACGTGTAGACCACAGATTTATAAATAAAGACAGATGGAACATGCCGAACACGCGAGTGACGCCACAAAAGTGAATACAAATTTAAAAGCGAACACAATCTAATAGGCGCTTAGAGTACGACTCTATGTCAACTGTCAAGCACTACAGAGCGCTTTTGGATTTGTATTCGCTTTGAAGCGTCATTCGGGTGTTCGGCATGCTCCATCTGTCGTTATTTATAAATGTGGTGTAGACATACATTGTTTTATATAAATAATTAAACCCTAGCGTTTATACTCTATATAAAAAAAAAAATATTTTTACTTTCTTCTAACATCATTGTTTTTGTGTTATTAGGAGCTAATTATTTCCATTACGCATATGAACCGGTTGAGTGACAACACAATTATAGACAACTCATCTCCTAATGGCACGTCCATAGACACCCGAAAGGGCACTTACAACGATAGGACGATGTTTTATACGATAAAGTGAAAATGGTAATGGATCCCGCTAGCCGAATATTGGATTCGTTCAGTCTTGTCGAGCAAACAATAAGTTGTTTTGGAAACGTCATTTGCTGTATGTGATTTTGTATACATACACGTATTTATCATTAAATATTGAATGTACCATATCATTGCAATGGGCTGTAATGTTTCTTATTTTTTCTTCATTGTGGATTTTCTTTCATTCGTCCAGTGGGCTTGGCCTCTTGAGCAATGGTCCGGGTTCGATTCTGAGCCCTTGTGACGCTTTCGTTTTTCAAAATTTCTAAATGCACTAAACACGAGACTACCGTTCGCTTACCGGCGAAGGAAAACTCACATATGAGATTGAAAGTCTTTGTTGAGGTATGTGAAGTTCACCAACCTGTGGCCCATAAATCGTTTTTTTTAAGTTTTCCAAACTTTGGTCGAAATTGCAAATTTCTAGCTCATTCGGTAGCTGGTTTAAAATTGATCACAAAATTCCACAGGACAGAGCGCCCAAAGCGGGTTAATAATTATCTTATATAACATCACAAAATACTAAATGCGTTAGACAAAATAAGCTTTGCTAGCGGGGCTGTTGTCTTCAACTTAGTGTAGAGTAGTTTTGATTGCAAATCCAACTTCAATGAAACTACGAAAAATTAGATGCGCTTCGCAGTAGCGCGTTGATACCGGATAAAAGGAAAATGTCAATATCAGAAACCTGTGCTCTCATAAAAAGTACTTACCTCATACAAAATTTCATGAATTTCAATTTCAAGAAACAAATACACAAACTCATTTACATAATGTATGCTATTATATATACATACTAGAATAGTATTATAGGGGTCAGTATCTATGTCCGTATTGGGTGCGAGTGGCACGGGATCGGCCGTTTTGACGTTCATTGAAGGAGGCCTATGTTCTGCAGTGGACGGATAGAGCCTGATAAGTATGATGATGATGATTCTAATCAGGGTATGATATAAGCATTAAGCCAGTGCATTGTCCTCGTTACGACTTACGGCGCCGAAATTTGACCTAAGGTCTAAGACTGCAATATAAACATGACCTCTAAGTCTGCGATCATGTTTGTCTAATCTCAGCTTGATATATGTCTGGGTTATAAGTTAGGTTTATGTCTTTGTTTTTTTACGCAACAATGGACCAACGAATTTCACTTTAAAGAGAATATTTAACGGGTCAATTTCATTAGAAGTGAAATACGTTGTAGAAATTATGATAATTGTACTGGTCAAAGTAATAATCAATTTAAGATTCAGAAGTAATGTGCAAGTATACGCATGTGCATGCAGGAATCACCTCCCCCCGCGTGAACTGATACACAGGTAGTCATTGCAATAGTAAGGGCCTGTTTCACAATCTCCAGATAAGTGCTGATTAGGCTATCGGCAACATATTTGACAAATAGAGTATGGAGTATCTGTCAAATATGTTGCCAATAGCCTATTCGGCACTTATCTGGAGATTGTGAAACAGGCCTTAAGACCTTCAAAACTCAAACTCGTCATTACTTCGCCTCCTCGAGTTATCAGATGCAATAAGCTCCTCGACAACTGAACTTCTTATAGACAGAGTTGGGTGTATCGATAACGTGATAGGGACATTCTCACAAATCCTCTCCCGCACACAGTCTCCGACATCTTATATTGCACCCCTTCGGGAAACGAAGACTAGAAATTTATTTTAACATCCATATTTTTCAATACTTCTAAGAGATCACGTTTATAACACCTTTTATTAAAATACTTGTTTGTTTTCATGAAAATTAAAAGTCCAAAACTGTAGCTTTGTTTAGAGAAAGCAACATCCAAATCTTGAGCTTAGGGTTTGCGAATATTTTAATTGAATATAAGATGTCAGATGCCAAGTACGGCGGCGAGATCAAAGCGCGTTACGGAGTGACGGACGGTGTTATATATTATGTAAATGTGCGAGGGTAGGTAATAAAATAAAACGCTCCTAAGGTGATGGGGGTTCGTTTGTGCCAAGTTTGAGTCCCATCAGAAGTAGTCTCGTGTATATATTTTGATCATCTTCATTTCATCTCAGATGTAAAGCCGTTTCAGAATGATATATGAATGATGATATGAAGATAAATTTCAGAATGTCGGAGTGTAAGGTGATCTTTAAGTGGGTGTCCGAAGCTCCACCTTCGTTATATACATTTACAGCAGGTTATAGTATTGATGATGATTGTTTTATAGCATTTATGTCATAATAACGTAACACTCTAACGGTAACAAAATAAGAAAAATCGATTTGGTAGTTTTTTAGTTAATCCGTAACTCACATACATACAAACTTTTTTCTACTATTTTATTATAAAACTATTCATGTAGGTATTATATTAAGGGACTTGTTCTAGTTTATAAAGAAGCCGACGGTGTATATCCTATTAGATTCCGTTTAGTAGTTTAGAAAATAATGACAATGGACAAACAGACCAAAGAAAAAGCATCTTTAATTTATACTATATAAAGAAGTACGTATTGGATATCAGAAGACGTGTTCAAACACTTAAAATATACTCGGAATGTGAAGCTTTAGCTTTATCGTGACGTCATCGCTAAGTGTATTAAATTACGGTGACGTCACCCTTTGAGCGTAGATGCCTAAGGTGAGTGCCGGATTATGAGAAATCTCAATTATATAAGTGCTAAGTTTGAGCTAGGTATTAAGAAATACTAAGCTTTGCTCTTAAAACTTTAATTCTACGGTTTTCATATCACCAAGACAGGTCCGTGGTTAATTCTTGATATACATTTATCAAGTTAAAATTAATCTTGTGATGGGTTTAGGATCACGTGTTTTAAATATAGTGAGCGAAAAGAAATCTTTTATCTTAGTAGCATATATTTCTCCTGGTCATCGACCATACAACCCACAGTTATACGTTCTATACTACTAGCATACAGCACCAGTACCCACTCACAAGGAGTAGTCTGCTTTTGTCAAGGCCAGTCTGTCAATAAGGCTACCAATAAGCTTACCTATAAATTATACCTAAAGTCTACGGATCTGGGACCCTCAAAAGGCAATGAACTCGAAATTCAGTAGGCGATCTCTTAATAAAGATATTTTACCAGTTTTTACTTGACGGACTTAAAATGGAAGGATTAAGGCTGATGATGATTATGATAATAATGATGATGATGATGATGATGATGATGATAGTGATGATGGTGATATTGATGATGATGATGATGATAGTGATGATGATGATGGTGATGATGAGAATTATGACAGTGATGATGATGATGCACAATGTGGTGTACTTGTGCGTACGGAATCCGTGACCGCGATGCGGCTTCTAACGAGATTTCAAACAGACAACAAAGTAAGCTGTTAAAATGCTTTTAAAAGGTTGGAATTCTTTGCAAAAAAAAGTAATTACTAAACCGTGTTTGCCCTTATCACAAAGACGAGATATTATAAAGCAGCTTTGTGTTCCACATTTCACGGGAATACTGTTTAGATGAAATTCATAATTACGGTTTGTGGGCGGTTCTTCTTGTACCCTATTATTTCGACGTCGACTGAATAGATGCAGTGGCTGTTCTATTATTCATAATTTAAAGTGTATTGCAAACAGACGCACATACACTTCTATATTTAACGGTCCTGAATTCTTACCCGCTGCTTCATATTTAAGGAACGTTCCATGTTTGTGGTAAATATTTTAATGCTTTTACAAGGGACACGAGTTACAGTTACAGAGAGACGTAACAAAACTACTCTACCGCCAAATCCTTAAAAAATGGTTGCCAACGGGTATGAGTATTGTCTGCATGGAAGTGCTTATTATGGGCGAGATACTGGGCACAAAAACAATAAATACGCAAAAAATACGATAAAGATTTTCACCCGAACTATGTATACAAAATGCAAACCAAATAGCGAAATATCGACCTATTTTCATAATTTAAGCATCTTTATATAAGGATTTTCCCTGTAGATTAGCCCGTTCCCAAATAAAAAAAGGCGGTAACAGGACGCCCGGCAGATGTGAAACATCTATATAAATGTTAGAGTTCGTTATTAATAACTAATTATAACCGAATATGGATAATACGTAGTCTGGTCAAGTTAGTGGTAGCGATCCATAGCCCTGGGATTCTTACGGTCTCCGCGCAGTGGCCAGTCCGTGTTGGACGAGAGTGGCAAGGGATCGGTCGTCTTGCGTTCATTCAGGGAGGCCTGTGTTCAGCAGTGGACGAATAAAGGATGATGATGATGATGACGATGAATAATACCTACGTGTGATATTTCGAGAAAACTTTCTGCGACATTCTAGAAAACTTTACAGCCAAGGCGCGCCAAAACATGTTTCAAATTAAAAAGCTTTCTTAATTGCGTTTAAATAGTCTCTCAACCTCCCTCAATAATTGGATAATCATTCGCAGAAACATTTTAAACTTTAAGAGACTCGGAGTAGGAGACTTTAGAAATTTGGACATCCAAACAAAAAAAAAAACACCCATATTTATTGTTTTCGTATAGATTCATTTAAAAACCGAATGACAAAAAACCTGAAAAAATATCCGAAATGACTTTGTACGAGGATAGCCCCTAGGAGATAGACAGTGCCGATATCAGACCACGTGATAAATCTTATCCGAATCTCGTGGTCCGTATACGGGCCCAATCGATCCCAGTTAATTTCGATTGCATTGGATTTCGATGGGACGTATCTCAATAGCTTCAAAATTTAATGTGAATATTACATGTGCATTCATATCGTCCTCATTAGCTTCTTTTCGCCCAATGCTGGACATAGATAGGCTTTCCTTAATTATCACTGAGATTATTAGATTATATTTGAAAATGATTATACAATGGAAAAAAAATCTTGTACATGGGAAAGACTTACGGCGGCTTTCTATCTTAAAATTTTGACACATTTTCTTACAAAATCTGTCAAAATTTTAAGATCGATAAGAAAATTTTAAGATAGATAGGATATTGAAACCGCCGTTATTCGTGCGCCCACGGCATGTGATTTTAATTCTGCTCATGTTTCACTAACTCGATCTAGTTTATGTAAATTTTCACTTAATATAGAATTTCATAAATATGCTTGACAATACATGTATTGTTCCCTTTTTTTCTTCAACGCCGGGAAATGCACTGAGGCATCCCGCTGGGGAGTGGGTCTCCCCAGGCGGGTATGTGGGACTCGCTGCGCCCGAAAGCTGGTAAATGGACGCAGCTCTACCCACTAAAACCCGGCGAGTGCTACCAATGCCGCCTTTGGCGAGATGCCCCTGATCTGCTAACAACAGGGCGTCTCGACGGCTAGTCAGTACCTCAGGGGACCGACACCAACTCCACAGAGGGGTTGACCCGCACTACAGAACAACCCGACGTCGGGACAGTACAATGGGCTGAGGTTCCCGTCCTCACCCTTTGCTGCTCTTTTGCCCTTTTAAGAGGTGAACAAAGAGCCCCCTCGGCTCAATTCGTTTCGCCCAAGGTGTTTGGCTCACCCTGGGCTACTGAATCGAGCTGACCTGCTAAGTCTCTTTTGTTGTCAGTAAAGTTTGTAACGAATATATTTAGTAAAATACCTTACATAAAACCTTATCGTCTGCTGCAGCAAATGTATTTGTTATATATTCGCTGATGTATCGGTTTCAGTTGTACGGAGCGTTCGATAAGGCATGCATATCTACGCGAGGGCTCGATTCATCTGGATCTGACGCCTCCTGTTATCGGAGTTACGTTTCCATTTTGTGGTTGTGCAAGTTGGCCTAGTTACGGACTGAATGCTATGTTCGTACAATTAGTTGTGTCAGTTATGTGCAGGAGATAATGCCGACAATGGTATCCTATCTCCGTGTTGGATGCGAGGAGATTGGTCGTCTTGACGTTCATTGAGGGAAGTCTATTGTGATAATGTAGGCGTGTTGAATTGTGTGACGATATGATAGTCCTTTATTAAATGCTAGCCGTTGCACGCAGCTTTGCCTGCGTTAACTAAGATTTAAAACGGGTCCCTAACTTTTTGAAAATAATATATACTATGTTCACCGGGGATAGTGTAGCTTCCCAACAGTGAAATAATTTTTCAAATCGGTCAGGTAGTTTTGAAGCCTATTCAATACGAACAAATAATCAAATCTTTCCTCTATTTAATATTAGTATAGATAAATACATTATCTTATATATATTAGTTACAGACAGGGCATTAAACTTATGTTCAGCAGTGGGGGGATAAAAGCGTATGATGATGATGATATGTAGAGGTATATTTCATCTACAAGCGGTTACCGCACCTGTGTTTTAAGATATTGAAACGATACAAGATACGTAGTGGTTGCTTATGCTTATTATAAATAGAAATGACGGCTGTCCCGAGACGCTACGCGTGAAAAAAAAAAACTAAATAAGGACTCATCATCTCCTAGGTGGGAAAAGCAACTGTATTTTGGGACCGGCTTTTAGTCTAACCAGATTTAGCTCAATACGAATATTTTAAATGGAGCGACTGCCTATATAAGCTCCACAGACCCGCAACTGAGTAATGCAGTACCCCGTGGTAAGACTGGTTGACAGACTCTCGGCTTCTGACGACCCGTAACAGTGATCCACCAATGACAGCCGGGACCAACGGCTTAAAGTGCTTTTCGAGGCACGGAGGAGTCTCGGTATGTAATGATCAACTACCCAAAGACCAACCTCGGCAAGCGTTGCTTAACCTCCTCGATCCGCGCGGCTATTACCACCGAGCCACGAGAAGAAGGACTAATATTAAAAAATATAAATCAAAAGGATCCAAAAGCAGTAATAAAATCACGGCATTACATCGTCACACCTCGCCGTCACGGCACAATTGTTAATTCCCACGGTGCGACAATACACGTTTCAGATCAAAAGTGACATGAACCTTTGGTTTAGTAAAAGGTCCAAGTAAAACACCCAAAAATCAGTTAAGCCACCTCGTTACAGACTAACCGACAAACAAACTTATGAACTACATCGTTTCTTATATTAGCAGGATTTTATACGGACGTTTATTAATGATGTGGGTTGTAATTATAATTAGCGAGCGAACGACATTTTTGCCTCCGCGCGATGTTTTTGTTGCCAGCTTCCTGATTTCCTCGGAGATCGTCTTTTCATCGTACCTACATAATATTAACTATGTTTTTTATGAAATACGAGTATATTATCACTACATATTATAAAACAAAGTCGCTTTTTCTGTCCCTATATCCCTTTGTACGCTTAAATCTTTAAAACTACGCAACGGATTTTGATGCGTTTTTTTTTAATGGATAGTTCAATTAAAGAGGAAGGTTTATGTAAATAATTTATTAGGTTTTTATATACATTAGCTAAGATAAAACAATAATTGTTGGAGAGGTCGGAAAAAAATAGACCGTCTGGGAGTTTTTAACGAAAACGCTGCCTAAACCCTTTGAGATATAACAAAATAATGTATGGTGGAATTGTGTATCTTGAATAGGTCTACAAAAAAGTCCGCGATGGTATATGTCTATCTCTTAAAGATATCATACTATATCCATTTAATACTTAAAAAAATGGGCAATTATAACGCAATAATTTGAAAGTTATTTACACAAATACGGTATGAATCCTTATCATTTTAAATCAGTTAATTAGCGAAGAAAACGCAGGCGAAGCTGCGGGTAACAGCAAGTATACAAATAAATTGAAGTGTCATTTTTTTTTAATTTTATCTGTCTGTTTGTTTGATCCGAATAAACTCTGGCTCCGGCTGGGTCGATTTTGACGGGACTTTCATTGAAAGGTAGCTAATATTTTGAGTAGTAATATAGGCTATAAAATAATGACCATTAATCTGGATACGGCCGTAATCTTAGTTAATACAGGCGATACTGCCACCATATTGTATATTGCTGACAACATATAGTATATGAATCAAGAGGATTCATCATCATCATCATCATCATCATCAATATAAACCTTTTCCCTCCACTGCTGGACATGTTCCTTTTATGAATTGCAAGGCCGGCCGGATGCTAATTCCTCCGTGCTACATACGTACGCCGACTGAGATGAGACCGCACGGAGATCGTCGTCCCGTCTACTAAGTTCAAGAGGATTACTAGTAGCTCCACAGTTTTATTTTATTATTTTTTTTATTTATTAATTTTCACATATAGGATCTATCTATCATTATATGATCACTTATGATCGTCTTAGCGGCGTCTTTTCATCCGCGTACTTCCCGAGTACGGGAATAAGTTATAGCATATGCCACTCTTAAATAAATCTGTCAAAATCGGTTCAGTATATTCATAGGTCACCTTCTATAATCTCACAAAATTAAACTTACAAACTTTACCTCTTTATAATATTAGTAAAGATTTTAAAGCGCTTATCATAATTGCGATACTGATGAATTTGTATCATTGTTGAAATTTCCTACGTAGCTGATATTTGTGAATGTAATTTTTAGCTTTACAGCGAGATTTATGTAAAAGTTATATTATTCAATATAACCAAAGCTCAGCTCACGTCGATGGCTTCACATTCGAAAATATTCCCCTTAGAATCCGAGACTTTTTGTGTCAACGTGAATGTGATGTTAAATTCACTGTACGGCCGGGCTTCGCTGACGGAAGCTCGGGTTTTGCCCCGGGGCCTGCGCTTGGCGCTTCGATTTTTCAAAAATATTATATTCACGATTTAAATAGAAAGTATGGATGGAATATAAATATGTGCATACTATAAGGCTAACACGATTTGTATGTACTCGATACTAAGTTTTGCGTAACTTTTAGACTACCGCTAACTTAATCATCATCATCCTCTATCCATCCATTGCTGAACATAGGCGTCCCCAAATAGACGCTCAGACGGCCGATCTGTTTATTCTTTTTTGTTCAATTATTAAAAAAAAAAACAGAAAAGATCAAATCTATAATTGCGATTATCAATCATTAAAAAAACAAAAAAGTTTGAACCCAAAGCTATAGCCTGACTCGTACTTGGCCGATGTTATAGTTGGTCGGTCGTTGTACCGAGAAGACGCATTAAAAACTTATTAAAAATAA
This sequence comes from Lycaena phlaeas, assembly GCA_905333005.2. Classification (NCBI taxonomy): domain Eukaryota; kingdom Metazoa; phylum Arthropoda; class Insecta; order Lepidoptera; family Lycaenidae; genus Lycaena; species Lycaena phlaeas. The sequence continues at coordinate 18,430,996 of HG995166.1, read as the reverse complement.
TCGCATCTCGATTTGGTCGCGTGACGTCACTACTCTAAATATAATACAACAAATAAGTAAACCGCTGACCGACTCCGGCGACAAGATTAACTATCGCTTATATTTTGATCATCATCATCATCATCATCTTAGATTGACAAAAGGCAGATGGTAAGTCAGTTATTACACATCTCTATATACTCGTATTTACAACAAAAAAAATCAAAATGGTCCCCCGAAGTAAATCGATGTATGTGAGAAAACGTCACTGGAATTTATCATCGTCTTTATATATTCCATTCTAAGTTATTTTGATTTACAACAGAATAAAGGTCTTGGAGGAATTTATGTAAATTAAAGATTAGAATAAAAAAAAAGAAACGATAGTTTATATTTCTTTATAAATATACTAGCTGTTGCCCGCTGCTTCGCCTGCGTTAACTAAGATTTATCACGGCATTTATATATAGTATAGCAGCGCCCCGCGTTCCCGTGGGAATACGGGGATGAATTATAGCCTATGTGTTAATTTGATGTATAAGCTATATTATTAGTAGTTTAGTAGTTTTTTCGTGAAAGAGTAACAAACATATTCACAAACTTTCGCATATATAATATTAGTGAGATTTCCCGGCCAAAATTGTATTTAATTTACTTCAGCTCTGATACACAAAGATAACTTACATAAGTCCTCTATTCGTTTGAGATTGTATTATCCTAAAGTCTCGACCAGGTCGGTAATTGGCTGACAGTTGTGTCAGTGACAGTGACAGACAGTATCAGGTGGAAACGCTTAAAGCTTTTATTCGTTCGTTGGTTAAACTATGCTCAATTGCTGAGACTTTCAATGTATACCAGCACAAAGGATAAATAATAATACCGTTCATATTATAAAAATGGTCTGAGTTCTCATCTTTTTTTATCCAATTAAGATGTTGTTGGAACCGCTGCCAATTGGGAAAGTCACATCATAGGTGGCTGCCAAGACACGGAGTTGCAGCCTTCGAGTGGCACTTTCGACCCAAAGCTTCTACTGTTTTTATTACTTTGCTTCATGAAAGTCAAGATGGTGTAAAAGCTCTTTTAATAATAACTATAGCGATCTCACTTATAAGGCGAGACATGGGTTTAGTGTCCATGTATTTTATAATTTTTAAATTCGCCGAACGGAATTCGGCGGTTCGGGGTTCGCTTCGGGGTTTTTTCAAGTTATCGGAGTTCTTCCTAGGAGTAGTAGCAGTACTGCTCTTGATCATTGTATCAAAATACATGTCTCGCGTCCTACCAGCGTTACGACTTAATCATAATAAAATATTATATGGGAGTTGGATATTTATATACGTTTAATAATAACATTAAATATATTTTATTTGCGTCGCTTTTATACATCCATAATGTCGCCCTCTAAGAGGTTTTTTTCATCGCCACATAATCTCGTGTAATTACATCGACGTGAAAAATTATTGCCACATATTATACCTTGCCGTGGACCGGCAGGCTCCGATGAGATATTACTTAGAAGCCACCATAACGTAATATATCTCGCTTTGTCGGTTCGCTATTATTTCACTTATTAGAATAAGTTTTTTTACTTTGTAATTTTATGTTTTATGCGTATATTTTGATACTTTTCAAGATGTCCGCTTTAAGATAGGAATTAAGTAGGAAGTGCAACAGTCACACTCCTATTTTTCGGATAGGACGCCTCTCGGTGAAAGCCTTGCATTGTATGGGATAGGACATGAGGTGTTAATAGCAGGATCGGCACGGCAGCCGTATGGCAAAAGCCTAACGGCTGCTCGGCGTCCGGTCCTCGAGCGGTGAATGCGCCCTAAGCGCAAAACCTTTTATAGTCACTATAATAAAACTTTATATACACTTTTTCCACTATTTATTTTATAATTTATAACAGTTACAATTTAAACACGACCGGTTTCGACAAAGTCCTCATCACATCTGACTATAACATGAATTTCTATCAAGGACCGACAGTACATTCTATCAATTATATCAAAACCTTTTACCTCGCATGATTACTTTGGTGAGTTCATGTGGCGGACGGCTCGCTCTTGCGCGGCGGTGGGCTCCGTCCAGCACACCCTGGAAGTGTGGAAGGTGGAAGATTGATCCTCTAGGTGGAAGATCCTGGCTACATCCATAAATCTATTAAGGATTTCCCTGCGCGTCAAAAAATATGAAGTGCAATAATGATAGCGATATTTTACCATTTGATGGGCTTGGCCTGCTCGCCATTAAGGTTATTATGATGGTACCACGCCGCTTATTTATTTCGTGTAACTGGTTTTAAAAGTATACAGACAGTGCAATTATGGACTTTATCAGTGGGGAACATGCGCTGCATTTGTTGATCAAGCTGCTGCTATGCATGGGTAACACGATCTTGTTTCTCATGTGAAACGGTTTTGCTGTGTCCCGGAGACAAGGGAAAGACAGGTAGTGTAATCACTGTCTTCTCTGGACAGGAACCACGTTTGTGAGTTACTCGGGTTAGTTCAACTTATGTTCGTGGGTGACGCCGAGGACTATCACGTGCTTGGTCTATCCGTTGCTCATAAAACTAACATAAGATAGTGAAAGATTACTAACATACCAAACCTCACGTCTGATATCATACGACTAACATAACCCTAAGCCGGCCAGAGGGAGATCGCCCCATATAATTACAGTACTACACCGATTTTTTTTCTGTTTCCAAAGATTTAGTTAACACAAAATAGACGTCCATCAAAGTAATGGATAAGAATATTAATCAAAGCGGTATCAGAATGAGCGCTGAGAAAATATCGCGAGGATTTATTTGTGTACGGAAGGAAGGGCCGCCCTCGATCGATAGGTATAAGTTATTAATGAGCTCCGTAATCGCCTCTAATGGAATATTCCGCTGATTACGCCACTTGTTACGAGAGTAGAGGCGGTAATGGTTTTTTTTATGTCAGGAGGCACGACCGGGGTGGTGCTTCTCGCTCACGTAGTACCGGCGTATGACAGTCATGGTGTCGTGTTTCGTGCGGTTTGTGAGTTTTCGATGTAACATTCGGAGAGATGGAAAAAGAGGGAATCGCATCAACAGAGCCTCAGGTTATGCGGATGTCGACTTGTAGGTTCGACTGCTCGTTGCCTCCTGACATTATCTGCCTCTACGATAACCCTAATATTGGTCGTCTTATAAAATCAGGAACGTCGAAGGCATAATATGCTTCACGATACTAACTTTTCGCTCAATCGTGTGAAAAGTAGTTACCTCCGTAAGATACGTTTTAATGTGACTATCATTATATTTACGTTATAGCAAGTATTAGTATTGTATTGTTAGTTTGTTTTACTTTTACATTTTTTTTTCAAATTACCTATAAAATTATAATCTTATAATCCATCACTTGGTACTTATACGAAAAGTCACTCAAATCTGACCATAGCCATGACTTGTGATCATCAGGCCGTTAACCATTGTCCCTTTGTCCGTCCAGGGCTGTAACATCGATCCAATTTGGGCTCGCTGCCGACCTGCTAATAATTTACATACAGTAATAAACCCTTTGTTTCGGCGGCTATCGCTAAATGGTTGAGGGCTCTTTCGAACTTTATAAAAGGCTTTCAAATGGAGTGGTTTGAATTCAATACTGACATGAAATATCTCTAAACTTTGTTTCTGTGATACTGTCGGTTGCACGCGGCTTCGTCCGCGCTAATTTATATTTATAATCGTATTAGCTGATTCCCACGGCTTCCCCCGAGTAAGCAAAAAAAAAAAAATTCTCCTCCCCTTTTAATGTATCCTATGTTACTACTAGTACCTCCCGGAATAACAAGACGATTTTTTGTCAACGACCAAAACTCTAAAGTATGGCTGAGAAATATAATAATCTATGATGTCGCAATCCAATCGGATTCCAATGCGGAATAATTTTTTAACCTCCTCGCTTATTTTCGAGGTGGATTTCGTATGGTATTGCCAAATTTTTCTATTCCCCAAAACATAAGGCGGTAATATTGAACGTTTTTCGTTAACTTATTTCTTTTCGCCGGCCAACCGTCGAGCCGCGCCCGCATAGTTTCAGCGAACTCTAGGCATCATTTAGAGGCTCATTTGATATTTACGACACCGACCGCCTCCTGCGAACTGTAAGTGATTAGTGTAAAGGAAATGTACTGGTATGAAATATCTTTTATCATCATCATCATCATCGTAATAAATCTTTGTCCGTGCACGTCGTAGAGTTTCCTCGAATTTTTTGCATTCTTAAAAATTAGGACATTTTGTAGCAAACAACATTACCTACCTGCACACTGAAATGTTTCAGTTAATCACCAACGGCTTGTCTACTACTGAATAAAGGTCTCTTTTTTTCTGTCAATGTCATCTGTCCCTTGCCTCTTTCATCCATGTTATTCCCACCAGCGTACCCACTTGATAGATCCCGCCATAAGACGTCCTGGAGTTTTCCGACCCAGTCTGGGCTACCGTCGTGGACCACCTGCCATCATCATCTTTCCTGACCTAGGGCCTTGAGTAGGGCATATGCTCTACTCAAACTCCGTTTCTTTTTCGTTATGCCTACGTCTATCCTTGGTATATGTATATCATGTTACATGTATACAGTATTATGTAAAACTATGAGTTTGAAACATTAAATGAGACCCACATTTTCAAAAACTAAAACGTTCCCTCCGGAGGCGAAACAGGATGAATGTCCCGGGATTGACATGTTTATAAATATATTGTATTGGGGAACGTCTAACGTCAACGTGTATAGAAGTTCCCGGAGGAGAAGCCGGGTAGTTCCAGTAATGTAAAGTGGCTGATCGGTAATACATTAAATCTAAGTCTAAGTGAAGGCGTTCTGTTAAGGTGATTGAGGAAACTGGTCCTATAACGCCTCTTTGTGAAGCTTTGGACATAATATTTGTATTTTTAAATTCATTTGAACGTGTTTCAATTTTATCAAATTTCACTTTGTTTAATCTTCAAAGCTTGGAACTGTTTTAAATGGGTGGAATGATTTCTGATCATGTATCTATCTACTAATATTATAAATGCGAAAGTTTGTATGTTTGTTACTCTTTCACCTGAAAACTACTGAATGGGTTTTTAATGAAACTTTACAATAATATAGCTTATACATCAGAATAACACGTAGGCTATAATTTATCCCCGTACTCCCATGGGTACGGGAAGTACGCGGGTGAAACCGCGGGAGGCTGCTAGTTAATTTTATAAATGCATGTTGAAAAAAAACACAGTAATTAAAATTTAAGCTATGAAGCGAAATAAATTCCGAATAAGGCTGATAGCGCGTTCTAACAGACGAATAAAATATTTAACTTTATCATATAGTATAAGTAGGTAGATATAGTAGCGCCAGAAATCTTATTAAAGACTTTTTAATTTAGAGGAAAGCGTGTGTACATTTTATTCAGCATGCTTATTAAACATATTCCGGACGACAACATTCTGTTTATTAAATTGTAAATTGGAACGAATTCGCGCTGCAACGTATATTGTGCAAAATTATTTAAATACTCAAAATAAAAAGGTATTAATATAGCGCATTATTACAGTATTATTTCTTAAAGTATTGAATGTTAAGTTTATTTAAATTAAAAAAGTTTAAATTTTAAACCATTAACATGTTAACTTTATAACCGTTATAGGATAGTAACATTATTTTACCGTATCGAGAGGAAACAATATTTTGAAAGACCCGATCTACTTAGTTATGTTATAACAGCGACTGTTCAATACAGTTCAATATTGAATATTTTCAACGAGCGAAATGAACCGTCGAAACAAAGGGTTTCATAAAACTTGCAATATTAATGAATCGATCGAATTTTAACACTTGTATTTATTTTAAACGCTTTACCAGTGTTGCATGACGAATAAGTCTCTTTAGTTTGGAGTTACTTGTTAAGTATATTTAAATTTTTGCAGGAGTTTATTAAAACACTGATTTTCTAATTTTGCAACGTTTAGGATTTATTTATTAAGCCTTCAGACATCTGAAACATACGACTGATCACAATCGATACAAAAAATTACAAGACAAATATTATTTTCATAAATGACTAAAATTATATTGAAGATGCGGCTCCATAGCTTCTTTGCTAATGTTGTCGGGTGTCCGTGGTTTACTGGTGCTAGGGTAGACAATCACATACAGCCTCTCGGTGTGACGAGACGTTAACTAGCCAACGGCTGGTTCAAGTTGGATGAAGATTTATTTATCTCCATGACCGCGCATTTTCAAATAAGAACGCGAAGAAAGCTAAAGAAATGTTTGTAAGGAATAATGGCTATTCATAATATTTTGTTTCATTTCCTTTGTTCAGTCAACAGCTGTGCGCCCTGTCGCCCGCCGTCATTATTTATTATTACTCAGATTGTATTTTTGGTCCAATTAAGTAAATTAGAGTTATTAACTCGACGGTTATTTCTGTAACAAACCCATTCACCCCGACAGCTGTGTGCATTATGTGAATTACAATTAGTGCGGGTTCAAATTCGATGCAGATTTGTTGGCATTCAGTTATCGTGCTAGTATTGTTCAGATTTTGTTTAGTGGCGTATAAAGGTGGATGTTGTTTTATATTAGTATGTATATGTATCTTGTCTAGTGTTGAAGATGCATAAGGTGCGGTCGCGGACTAAATTACCGCTCTAATTGATCTGTATGAAATACATTATAATATGTTTGTTGTCGACGACATTTTTTTTGAGATAGAATTTTTTTTATTCGGTATCCTCGGTAGGTAAGTTTGTCAGGTTTTGGGTTGTGCTCAATATTTTTATTTAATGCTGCGTCTACACTCCCGTTCAACGCGCTCGAAGACAAACACAATGCGTTGTTCAGCCGTTCGTTCGCGTTCGCCGCTGAAGCAGAGAGAGTTGGTTACTGGCTGTACTGCTTTATGGGTTGTTCTCTAAATTGTTGTTTATTGTTTTTCAAAACATTACGTAAATGCTGTCTTATTAAAATCTGACTGTACAATACAACGTCGAGTCTTATCAAAATTCGTGTACAAGTGCTAATCGTAATAATACTTATTGCATGTGTTAGTGTGGTGGCGTGGGTTGTGTAGGTTGTGTAGGTACTCAACAATAGACCCGCTGGAGACTGAAGGCTGGAGGCGTTGTACTCGTATGAATAGTTCCATACAAACTTTCCAAACTGGCCGCCGTATAAAAAGGTACGTGTCAAAACTTTTTCATTCCAATTCATTAGGTTTTCGCATACTTTCATTTCGACACCAGCGTTCGTTAGTTTATGTTATTAATAAATCTAGTCTGGATGACGCATTACGTTCATTTGTGATGTTCAAGTAAGTCGTTCTCCGGTTTGTCTATCATTTCTAGTAGTAAAAAGTATCACAATAGTAAAAAACATGTTTAGGTAAATTATACTAAATCAGTAGGTACCGCCTTAAAGTATTACCCGTATATGTCCCACTGCTGGGCACTTGTCTTCTCTAAGTCAGTCGAGGAGGATATTGGGCCATAGTTGACCGATATACTGGTCCAATGCGTGTTCTGAACTTCCCACACCTTCAATATCTTTCAATCTCATGAGTCTTGCAGGTTTTATCATAAAATTTCTCTTCACCAGTCGACATTAATTTGACTCTAGAATTGTATGTTAACCGCCATTAACAGCCACGTTAGTTGACATACATATTGACCAACGTCTCAGAAACCGGGCGATAGTCGCGGGCAATTAACGTATACATAACGTGAATAATTTAATATAAGCTACGAAATGTCGTAGCACCGTAGACGTCTACGAATAAGTAATGCTACGATTGTCTAGTTGTAACGCTCTACGGTACACGAAGGTTGCGAATCGCGCTCCCGGCTGCATGGGCTTCTTCATCTTGCTTGCTTCTCCCGTAAAACAGCTTTGGAGAAAAGGGCAGCACATCTGTATACAATATTTCACCTTTTTGTGAAATATGTAAATTGTCTCGTATGTAAAAAGAAACGCTCTCCTCCGCCATTTCAAATATAAATGGTCATTTGTAGAAGACGATTTGTCTGAGTCTACCGACGCTATTTTAAACGCAGGGCTTTTCATGTAAATGTGCAGCAATTTTTTATATGTATTATAAATGAAGCTTTGCGTTTGTAATGTACTTGTTTTAACGTTTTTGTATGTTATGCTGGTAGTAATAGGCTTATCTAGAAGGTAGTAGTTCGACTCCTGAATAGTTTATATGAATATAAATAATTCTGTCTTGTTTCGTTGTTTTAAAGTTCTCTGGGGCCATGAGGAGTATTGATATTTTTGTTAGAGTTAGTTATTTAGATAGAGCAGGCTAGGTACTTGTTGGTAAGTGAGATCGTTGCCTATTTTGCAGCAAAAGATCACCAGTTGTGGTTTTACTTACTGTTTCATCATTCTTAGTTATAAAATATGGAAGACGAACTGTTGCACGCGGCTTCGCTCGAGTTAGTAAAAAAAAATTTTTTTTATACGTTATTTTTTTTTCCCATGCTACTTACAGTACCTTCGAGAATGTGTACATGGAACTTTCATGTTGATCGGTCAAGTAGTTTTCGTGTTAAAGCGTAACATACACCTCTAATTGTACATTTATTATGTTAGTAAAGATTATGTTTCTTGACGATCAGGAAAAGAACATTCATAATATTTTAAATGCTGGTAACGCTCCTGCAAGCCCGGTGCTGTGGCTTTTTATAGCATATAAGGACAAACAAGCGATTGAAGCGTTTCGGAGAATATCGACGCCCATACACATCTACGCAACCAGCGGTTGTGCCGATGCTTGATGATTTTCAACTACTTAATAGGCCAAGGGAAACTCACAAACCGCACGTAAGACGGCTGCATAGCTGTCACTTTATGGTATCACGTGAGCGAAAGGAACTACTCCGGTTCTCTCTACTCCGGCCGTGCAGTCAAAGTATGGAAATTATGGTGGAAGCCCCAAAAGGGAGATCTCCGAGCGATGTGCAATGCTCGGCCAGGCCGAAGCCCACTTGCTATCGTGTCAGATGTTGTATATATACAGTCTGACGCTGGAATTCTGATAGCGCGATGCAGGATTGTAGCGCTGTGATTGGTCCGCTACACACGTTTGGTTGTAAAGCAGCATGTAACTCTCATTACCTAACGGTTCAATACGGTGATCTCTTTTATCGCATAAGCTAACTATTGTTCCCCCATACAAAACTACAATGCCCGGCCCGACCGGTGAGATGTGACATTGTGACATGCGATGAATGCGTTCATAACAGACGCGGATACGGTGGTCTCTTTACCCAGCGCGTTATTGCGTGACATGTTTACAATACGGACCAAAACATCTCGCACGCCATGATAAGATGTATTTGTCGCCTACTCTCGCTCACACAATGGATATCGCAGTACAATCTAGGTCGTAATTTAAGATGGTAGATACGAAAAATACGGTTGAATATACTATAGTCCTACTAATATTATAAATGAGAAAGTTTGTAAGCATGGATGTTTGTTACACTTTCACGTAAAGACTACTGAATGGATTATTATGAAACTTTAGTATAATATAGCTTTACACATCAGAATAACATATAGGCTATAATTTATCCCCATAGTCCCACCGCGGGACGCTGCTTGAATGTAATAGAACACCGTGGAAGTGAGAACCTCCTTTTATAATTCGGTAAAAGTAGCACCTTAGTAAACACTGATACTGAGGATGTCCAATAGTCATGACGTGCTATTTGTTTTCACAAATAGCTCGTTAATTTCGACAATGCAGCAATGTTATTCTTCATAACATTGCGAGTATATCCATTGGCTAATAAGACAAAGTTTGAGGGTGTGTAAAGATGCGATTCGCGTCGGAACTATAGTCTGAAAAATTAAAATATAATTTCGAGGAGGAGCCTCGTTCTATTATCTTATTTATTTACCATCCAAAATTCAGATAACAAAGCTCCACTAATTGTTGATTAGGATCTAAAATGTCAAGAGTACATTTATTATTAATCTTAAATATTAATCTATTCTTACGTTAAAAACATCCAATTCTTTCATGATTAAAATCCATTTATGTTATTTAGAAGAGATTTAAATAAATGACATACAAGAGAAACACAATCGCTGGAGGTAAGACTGCAAGTGATATTGATGAGCAGGTGAATGATAATATTGGCGAATATGTAGTTGGCGGGCGGCCATCTTGAAGTTTATTTGCAGCAAGCGATAAAGAAGTTCACTAGCAGGTGATTGCATCACATACCGCCAGTATGTGATGCTCGCTGAGACTGCAATTATAATTTGTGTATCATCGGTATATGACTTCCATCTTACTGATGAATGAGGTTCTTCAGTTTAAGAAGGAGGTATCGATGAATTAAAAAGATCTCCACTGGCAGAAGAGATACACGTTTTGTGTGTGTGGCATCCGTCTTAACTTTTTTACCAAGGAGTATTGATGTGTCTAAGTTAGAATAGTTGAAAATATTATGTCTTAACAATATGTATCGTGTTTATATTGTTGATATGCCGAAATAAATAAATAAATAAATAAATAAATAAATAAATAAATAAATAAATAAATAAATAAATAAATAAATAAATAAATAAATAAATATTGTCTATGGGTATCGCATGTTCGAGATACCTGAAACTGGTCAAATGTAGACGCATATTTAGAGATACACTGTGTTAATGACTCCTCACTACCCAATGCAGGTCTTGCTCGTGTTAATATTATATACAAGGTTTCTAAACGATGCATTTGTTACAGTATCGTTCGACTCTTCGCACAAAACAAAGAAGACAAGAAGCGAGTGGAGAAGGCACTCAGCGAGTCCGGTCTGCCGACGGGCAAGAACGACACCATCAGCCAGGGCAAGTTCCAGTTCGAGGACTTCTTCGCCTTCTACAAGAATCTTACGCAGCGCACAGAAGTACAGAAGATATTCAACGAATTGTAAGTAGAGTTACTTCAGACTGGAATAGTGTTTTCGAATCAATATAAGCCTCTTTTCAACCACTGTTGGACGTCAAAGTCAAAGTCAAAAAAAATTATTCAAAATAGTACAATCAAAGTATCTTTTTGAAAGTAAATTGGGTCTACCACCGGTTCCAAAGCAAGCCCACTGAGAAGAACCGGCGAAACAAACTCAGTGGAACTAATCTTTTCATATATTGTTACAAAAAATAAAATACATAATACTTTATTAGTATAGTGAGAAACTCTGCTGGGTTGCTCTTTTTAAAATATAGTTAAGAATTTTTATAAACATTCTACTACTACTTATTGCACACTAGCCTAAGATTAATGAGTAGGTAAATTTAGACCCCGCAGCATCCAAAACAAACCGGAGGATGTTAATAAAAGAAAAGAAAATCAGCTAGGTAGAAATCGCATAACACGACCAGCCACCACAGCAGCACCTCCACACAGGCCAGGACGCGTGAGCCAGCATCAACCTCTTCCACATATTAGAGGGAAGTGGAAGACCCATCCCACAACGCCACCACTGCAATGGCATAAGTTTTGACGATTTTGACGATTGGTTTAAATGAATACTGATAGGTAGACGAGATATACGTTTAGATTAATACCTTAATATCTTAGTATAGTACCTACTAGTGCAGGGATAACAAAGCCTTAACGGTGGCATTGCAGAGGCTACTAAAAAAATGTTATCTAAAATGTATTATAGAAATAAAATATTATAAAAGGACAATTAGTATAGAACGTTTTAAATACAGGCTCAAAAATCAATAATTTTAGCTTCATGCTTATTGGGACGATAATGATATCTACTAAAAACTATCAACTTGAAACTCTTCATTGACTTCAAAAAACATGATTATTATGTAGACACTCTTACCACCAATAACACATTTTCTAGCGCTCGATGTGTGTCTTATAAGTGTCCACCTAATCACGTCTAATATTTTAGAGTGGCGTGCCCAAAATATTGGGTCGAATGCGAAAGGTCACGAGAGTCACTGGTTCGCCACCCCTGTACTTGTGTATTAATTTCGAAGACTGAATATTGTATATAAATTAGTATTCGTATGTAGTAAAGTAAATAATATAAAAAAATAAAGTAAAGTATTCGTATGTAGTATATACATTAAAGGAAAAGAGAGAGAGAGACTATAAATTTAATAAAAATAAAAGTTTCGAGACCCTTACATTAATATAGTAGGGAACGTAGGGAAGGTATAAAATTACTATTCCAACGAGATAAGAGATGATAGAGTAAAAAATTATGTATCAACTCTTATATCCCACTGCTGGGCACGACTCCCTATGTCAGACGAGTAGGGTGTTACATCACACACATTCCAAGACTTAATCTCATCAGGCATGCAGGTTTCCTCACGATTCAGGGTGTATTTAAGAATTTAGAAAACTCACTCAAGGCACTGTCGGGGGGTCAGGATAGCACGTGGACCCTCTCACCTAAAAAGGCGAGCCCATACCCACCGGACAATTAACGCTCAGATAAGAGGAAAAAATTATAAAGAGGAAAGATTTGTACCTATTTTTGTATGTTTGTAATGAATAGGCTCAAAAAGTACTGGGCCGATTTAAAAATTTCTTTCACCATTTGAAAGCTACATTATCCACGAGTTACATAGGCTAAATTTTATTCTGGAAAAAAATAGGGCTCCGTAAGATATTTGGGATTTTCGGACCCAAGGTGTAAAAAATCAACCAAAAGTTACTTATTTTGCGTACTAAGATCCCGTTGTAAATCTTAGTTAACGCAAGCGAAGCTGCGGGCAACAGCTATCTATATATCTATATATGGTCACAGCTTCTTACGCAGAAAAGCTTTTTACGTTAAGATAGGTTCGTCATGGTTGTATATTTGAAGTACCCGTGTTTATTTTATATTCTTTATTGGTATAATTTGGTATCGTAATATTAAAAACCCGAAATAACATCGATATTAAATAAAAGCAACAGGTCTTCACACGATACGCTTCGAGTAGCTCTTATGAGCTCGCAATACATTCGAGGGCTTATCTCACCTCGCGCGTCGTGACCCAGTTGAGTGGGAAAAAGAGAAAAGTGGCTTATTTTTAATCGGTCATGCAGCCAATTAGTGTAATGGTCGGTAAGGAACAAGGAGTTTCATTTACATTGTGTTGGTACATTACATTCTCATTTAAAAGAGAATGGAGAATAATTTAAAGATCGAATATTTTTTTAACGGGATATGAAGTTCCATATTGCGACATTACCTTTGAATGTCTTGTACCTACACCTACTCACGATAAAATGTATCAGTTTAAAATAGTTTTTATTGTGAAAATAACTGTGTAAATTAATAATGTAACAAGTTAGTATTAAACGTTTATTATACGTAGGTATATGTATTTTAACACAATATATTCGAGTCGTATATTTGGTCCGTTTACCTGCGGGAGGGCCCGCCCATCTGCACGAGCGAAGCTTCGCTTTCGAAAGGGCTTTATATGCACTGTTCAACATTTTTTTTATGTTATATTTCATATCAAAATCAATATTTTTTTCACTTTAGTTACTAGTAGACTATATAATGATATTATATATATTTTTTTAATTTTCAGAATATTTCGTAGTTCTTTGTTCAGGAACCACAAACATCACTCGCTCGTTACTTTTGCGGAAAAGGGGTTTTGAATATGGGTGATTGCCATTAATATATTCATTATTTCTTTTTAAAAATTATCTAGTCGACAAGAATAAGAGCTCTACTCATAAAATAATAAAATAGAATGTTCAAATCTTTCTCACCTTGCGTACAAAAGATAATCAAAATTGTTCAAAATGAGTTAAAAAGGTGAAGGGGCTCTTAATACACTGCCGTCATCATCATTTTCTTGTAACGTGGTTTGTACGAATTCTAAAATACTAAATAGATTTTAATATGACTTTGCATACCGTTCAATCACAAAGGCTTTAAACACCATTTTCGGACTCAGATACCATTCGGGTTAGTTAAGTTAGTAGATAAAAGATATCGTAAAAGTTGTTTCATTATAATGAATGAAATTCGCGTAAACATAAGACAACAATATAGATAAAAGAACCTTAAAAATAAAACCGTTTAAAAAGTTATGTATAATAATTTATATCACGTCCTAATCGGGGTGACATAATTGCTCTCTCAATAAAGCCTTTTTTTATATCGCAGTGGAAATGCTTTCACACCATACTAGGGCTTCGGGTAGCCACACTGGCGTGTTTGGACTCGCATTGGGGTGCATTGCCCCACTAAAACCGCTGCGAACACCTTCAGCCGCTTTTTGAGAATCCCGGAACCACAGGCAACGGGATCACCTCAGCGAGTCTTGCGATAAAGCCTGAAATAAAATGTAATTATAAAACGACACGACGACGCGATATTCAGCTAACAGATGATGTCTGCCTGAGCAGACCTGTCTGCCTGAGCAGACCTGTCTGCCCAGTGGTCTGAACCACTAGTGATATATAAAAGAATCTACGTCTAAATTAATAGAGAAATATTGTTGCATACTGCCAATTATATGTATAATAAATCGCAAGCAATCACCAGAATGATGGCTCGTAAACAGACGTACAAATCGGAGTACCCGGTACCCACCCCGACGCGACGGTTCAATTTGTAACGAGGCGGCAGATTAAAGGGATATCCAATAACGGCCTGCTAATCTGTTCCATTTCGGGGCTCGCTCGCATCACCTCACACCTGCCGCCGACCCCACTACTGCCATATATCTACTCGAATTGACAGATCGTGCTGTGAGATATCATACATGGGACACGTTCTAGAATAGGGATGTTGACACATGTTATAAATTCATGTAAAGTTATGTTTTACATATTAAATACAGTATTTGAAAACCTAAAATAACATTTAAAAAGTCTACTTATTCGTCTTAAAATTTAGAAAATTAATTTAAAACGCGTTATTTATCATGCATGATCACGTGACTGCAAACGCCAATAAAGCGATGACGTCACTGAACATTGAGCTAAGTGCAAACTCACCTAACATAGTGTGACGTAATGACGCTTGGAGCGTTTTAAAAACTATTTTTCTTTATTTAATTTTTTGTTAAAATTGGACATATTTCTTTACAAAAATCTTTTTTTCGTGTTTATCTATAGTATATCTATCAAATAAAATCAATTAAAAAAAAAGTCAACATCCCTATTATGGCTTCTCGAAATTTAAGAGCCTAGAGGTCTATGAACGATGAATAAAAGGCTAGATAAAAACATGCGTTAGGTGTAAATAGTAGGTACGAAAAACTATTAAGTATTCCGAACGCGCAATCAGTTTCTAAAGTAAATATATAATGTTTTGTTGTCGCTTTGTTTTAATAAATAGATAGTCTGGTTGATATAGTTTAGATGAGGCCGCGTTTAGACAGACGAAGTGCTGATCAGCCATTAGACAGGTGGGAAGATGATCTCCGTGCAGTGATCCAAACCGCGTTGGATGCGAGTGACATAGGATCAGTCGTCTTGGCTTTCATTGAGGGAGGCTTTTGTTCGGTAGTGGACGGATAAGACTGATGATGATGATGGTCGATAATAGGTGTATTAGGTATGCATCCATAATCTCAAATTAGGCTTCTGTATAAGTACTTTCTGTCTGCCAATGGTTTGTAAAGAGGCGTCTTACTTAAATAATTTGCTAGCTACACTAATCTCTTATAGCATTAGAATAGGTGATGTTTCAAAGATTATAAAATCAGAAACGCCAACGTCTTGGAACGGCTGATCCACGAGGAGCCGTCTCTTCTTACACCTTTTATAAATAATACACTAAGTACATAATACCTTTACGGCTCACGGCGAGGGAACGCGACTCATTGTCCCCTTTTTATCCCACAATCCGAACAAGATTGTCCAGAGATTACTATTTATGTCTGTTTCCTCGTAAAAGTGGGATTGTGACGGTGAAGAGATTATGGGATCTGCGTCAAAGGCTTTATGGCACATAATTAAACTGATTTTAAACCGTCATCAGAACTTACTACTTATATAGACTTCAACTGATGTTTCAAAACCTTTCAATCAACATGAAATGGAAACTACAAATTTGCATAGCAAATATTATATAATATTTATATATAATATATAACATAATAGGATCTACTAGCATAACATAATAGGATCTACTAGCACAGGGCACTTCGACGGCTAGTCAGTCCCCTTAGGGGGCCAACGCCACCTCCACAGACGGGTTGCCTCGCACCACAGAACAATCCCTCCCACCGTCAGGACAGTACAATGAGACGAGGTTCCCATCCTCGCCCCTCGCCCCCTGCTCTTTTGCCCCCTCTTCTTAAAAGAGGGGTACAAAGTGGCCCCTCAGCTCAATTAGCTTCGCCCAAGATGCTGGGCTCACCCTAGGCTACTGAGCCCCACCGCCACGACAAAGCTTGAACCATGGTGGGGAATTTCTCTGTAGTACTAGCAGAAATGTACGCTACCTTACCTACCTACCTACCTACCACAAGAAGTCTTCAAAATTATGGACACCTTTTCCTTTTTCTCGTCAATTACTGAGTCAGTTATTTAGTTTACGTTAACCTATAATATTTAGTTGTAGTTGTAATAGAGGACCAAGAAATCGCAATGTACAAATAGAGGACTATATTATACTGTCAGTATTGTAGTGTACGTACTCATGTAAATGGATCGCTTCGTATGTAATACGTGATGGCTCTATCAGGGAAATTACTGAGCCGAGCGTATTGCATGGCTCAGCCTACGTTTAAATAGATCCAGTCAGGTGTATACATAGAACTAGAGCTCAATGGTAATAGCCATGTAACTAGCGTTTATAATTTCAAAAACGTATTGGTTATAAAAACTTGTTTCTTTTCTACGGCCGTTATTAAATGGGTTGGGGGGATTCCCCGTGCGCCTGTCTGTATAAAGGTTATATCTTCTGTTGAACAACATAAAAAGGACAATAATGGCACTGTTATTTCTTTCACCGAAACTTACTATCTTAGATCTCAGGATAGGCAAGGCTGGCAGGCAAGAAGGGCAGGTCTGGTAATATCAATGTAAATGGGACGAATTTGTCAATTGAAATAATTGACCCATTGGTCCCATTGCTTATAATCAGTTCCATGTATCTATTTCTAAGTAAGTCATATAAATAAATACAACTTTTTACGACTTGTACATTCTGAACATTATTTATGCTTAAGTAACTTTGGATTTGATGTTTTTACGATGCTTGTGACATAGATTTTAATCAAATTGTCTACGTAGTAAACTATGTTCGTTTGCGTTATATTCGCCAGAAAAAAAAAGAATGGACGGGTCCGACTCGAAGGACCACATGTAAGGATACATTAACATTATGATTATTATGTATAAATAAAGTCAAACACATGTTGGTCGTTTTGACTTTCATAAATGAACTGACTGTAATTCTTCTATAATCTTATATTAAAACTATAACACGATAACGTTTCACAAAAAAGGCAATTCAAATTCACCAATGTTTTTGCAGAACGGACGGCAAGCCGCACCTGTCGGCCAACCAGTTGGTCGATTTCCTCAACGAGGTCCAGAGGGATCCGCGTCTCAACGAGATCCTGCATCCGTATGCGGACATACAGCGCGCCAAAGATCTTATCAAGGCATACGAGCACAACAAGTACCATCAGCAGCGCTCCCAATTGACGTTTGATGGGTTCCTCAGGTAATTCCGTCGGATCACGATCTCGTTATCGGATTGTTTCCGAGGACTTGGAAATTGTATAACAATAACTTATCCCGTGTGTTACCTTTAATTGGACTCGCTCAAATCTTTTTGCCAATCTTTTGGCGTTTATAGTGCCAATAAACACGAAATATGGGACACGGAATATATGTATTATGGGACTCTGTCTTGGTAACATGTGATAGGCTATTGTAGTACGATTTTTAGTATTAGAAATATAAGTGATTAATTTTTATATTAGAGACTTATATTGTATTTTAGAAATATAAAAATAATAATATCTATGGACGCTTTTACACCACGTCAATCTGGTCCCGTGGTAAGTACTCGAAGAGACTTGTGTTACGGGTACCAGACAACGGAAATACATAAATTTAATACTTTTTAAATTAATACTTATATTTAAGATTTTTATTATATAATACACATATTTAATACACATCCATGACCCAGGAACAAATAAACTTTTTTTGTTCCCTGGCGAGATTCGAACCCGCTACCTCCGGCTTGTGCGCCAACGCGCTAACCACTAAGCCACAGAGGTCGACATATTATATAACTATTAGCGAATAACTTCATAGATTGAAAGAGTCGAAAGTGAAACCAATCTGTTATGAACTCGGAGTTAACTTACAGGATTTCGTTAAGGTTTTTTTTGCAATAAAATCTGCCTGGTTTTTAGCCTATTCTTTATTTTATCAGGTTTCTCATGTCCGAGGACAATCCAATCGTGGCTCCCAGTAAACTGGATCTCTGCGACGACATGGACCAACCGCTAGCCCACTACTTCATCAACAGCTCGCACAACACCTACCTCACCGGCCACCAGATCACCGGCAAGTCCAGTGTAGAGATATACAGGCAGGGGCTGCTCGCGGGATGCAGGTGAGAAATACACATGTGGCCTATCCCGATAACAGTCTAGATATCGGAAATTAAACTTTACTCCATAAACCCTACGAGTGACGGTGGTCCAGTGGTGGACGGACTCGGCCTCTTATGCGAGGGGTACCGAGATCGATCCTGACCCGTCCATGTGTGCCTTGAAATGGGTTTTTCTAAATTTCTAAGTGCACACGAGACCATCGTTCGCTCACCGGTGAAGGAAAACATCCTGAGGAAACCTGCATGCCTGATGAGATTAAAAGTCTTTGAAGGTATGTGCCGGTAAAAGTCGGTTTACTGACGTTACTTGAACGTGACAAGGACAACGTCATAAGAGAATACTGATGGGACGATTTTCTTTGTCGCTCGTTCCGGACTCTCGCTTGCACTTCAAGCCTTAAATGGAACGCCGCATGAGTCATGTTTTTTCGTGCGTGCAGCCGGCTCCATCGAATTATAAAACGTTATCACGTCAAAAAATTATGAAGTTTGTCTGTGATTAAGGAAATATTATTTAATGAGATCATTCATTAGTAAATATATGTGTTTGTGAACGAATCAAATGCAGGACAATTAACAAACGTATATTTTCTTACTTTTACAAATATTAAACGTAAATACAAAATTTTAGTTTTGAACGCGTACAGTTTGAAAACGAATTCTGTATGAGAGTGAACGTCGTGAAGACCGTCGCTGCTCGGGCGCGCCGTCCGCTCCTGCTTCACACCGTTGTTTGTTTGTTCTATTGATCCGATAGATGGCGGGGTCCGTAACATGCCCGGCGCCTTGAAAGACTCGACTTCCAATAAATAAGTTATGGATTTATTATATTAGTTTTGGGTTCCGGTACTCTTCGTTCCTTCGGGACTGGACGATGTAGGAAGTGGACAGATTTTCGTAAGGGCTCGTTTTATGACTCCATTACATGTCCTTATGTCTGCGACTCTGGGAACGCCATCTTTGCCCGGGTATAATCGTATAATTTTTCCTAGTTTCCAATTAAGATGTGGCTGATAGTCGTCTTTGATAATGACAAGCGTATCAATCGAAAGTTGTTCTTGCTTATTGGTCCATTTTGTCCTTCTTTGTAACTCGGATACGTATTCCTTGGACCACCGTTGCCAAAAATGTTGACGTAACTGCTCCACTCGATCATAACGGGCAAGACGCGTGTAAGGCGTCACGGTCAAATCTTCATACGTGGGCGCAGTCAAAGGCCGGCCAATCAGGAAATGACCTGGGGTAAGGGCCTGGAAATCATCGGGATCTGTGGACATAGGATACATGGGACGGGAGTTCAGGACGGCTTCAATTTGCGTTAAAACCGTGCTCAACTCCTCGTACGTTAATCGTGCATTTCCGACAATCCGACGCAAGTGGTACTTACAAGACTTTACCCCCGCCTCCCATAACCCACCAAAATGAGGGGCGTATGGTGGAATGAATGTAAATTTTATATTATTATTACTAGTAAAATCGATAATATCATTAGAATTTTTAAAAAGATTTCTTAATAATTCCCTTTCTGCCCCAACGAAATTTTTCCCATTATCTGAAAATATTTGGTGAGGCTTGCCGCGACGAGATATGAATCGTTTGAGCGCCTGGATATAATCCTGTGTAGACAAACCACTTACTAATTCCAGGTGAATTGCGCGCGTTGAGAAACATATAAATAAACAAATATAATTTTTAATCAATTGAGCACCCCTGCCCTTTTTATTTAAAACATATATAGGACCGGCGTAATCGACTCCACAGTTGATAAATGCGAAACCTGCTTCGAGTCGTTCGGGGGGCAAATTACCCATAATTGGAGTTAGTGTTTTTCCCTTCATACGAACGCAAGTAACACAACTATGCGTGACCTTCCTGGCCAAATTCCTGGCTCCTAAAGTCCACCACGAATCGCGTGTGGTAGATACTAACAACTGAGGCCCCGCGTGAAGTAAACGTTTATGTTCTGAAGTAAATAAAAGCCATGCGAATCGATGTTTAGCACATAATAATATCGGGTGTTTTTTATTATAATTAAATTCAGCGTTACCCAAACGACCGCCTATTCGCATTATTGAATTTTTATCCAAAAATATATTTAATCCGGATATTTTGTTTATCTTTTTATTATGTTTTACTTTTATAGGTAAATTAAGCTTAAGACTGTGATATTCATCGGAAAAGGATTGCTGCTGAACGATGCGTGTCAACATTTGCAAGGAATCATTGATTTCGTCCACACTCAATGAACCGGTTTTACGTTTAGTTTTATCGACGCGAGTGTTATATATAAAACGCAACAAGTATGCACCCATTCGCTTTAATCGATTAAATGACGAAAATCGTTCGAAATCAATTAATTCATTAGAATTATCGACGTTACATAAGTTGATCGTAGAAACTTTCAACTCGGGTACATCGGAACAATTTATGAGATAGTTTTCATCATCATCAGTGCAACTCCAGTTCGAATTATACGGATCACTCAAAAAAGGGGGACCACACCACCATAAACTATTTTCATCGTATTGAAGATAATTTAAATCTATTCCTCTTGTTAACATGTCACTAGGGTTTAAGACACCTTTAACATGCCGCCAAGTCATATCTCCTGTTAGGTCGTTTATTTGTGTGACCCTATTTTGCACAAATGTTTTAAGTAAGCGGGGAGACATGCGGATCCAGCTTAAAACAATTGTGGAGTCCGTCCAAAAACAAATTTTATCAAATGTTAAACGTAATGATTTTTTTATTTTATTATATAATTTTGCACCTAACAAGGCCCCACATAGTTCAAGTCTGGGTATACTTATTGGTTTTATTGGGGCTACTTTCGATTTAGCACACAATAACCTTACACACGGTTGCGAATTATTATTAACGAATGAACGAATATATGCGCAAGCACCGTATGCGTTTTGTGAAGCGTCAGAAAAAATATGTAATTCCTTTATTGTGGCATTTTCTATGAGAACATGACGCGGAATCCTAATTTTAGGTAAATATTCTAATTTTGAAACAAAATTATTCCAGTCTTGTTTAACATTGGCGGGAACGGCATCGTCCCAATCTAACTTGGATAGCCAAAGATTTTGCAATAAAATTTTAGCCCGAATTATAGCCGGAGCCAGTAGCCCTAAAGGATCATATATTTGAGAAATAACTGACAACATTAAACGCTTAGTAATTTTTGAATTAAAATTTTCCAATTTCGTAGTATAATTAAATTCATCATTTTTATTAGACCAGCCTAACCCTAAAGTTTTAGACTGACACAGTTCATCACCGCCTAACTGTTTTATGATATCAAGATTAACGTCATGATTAAACGTCCATTTTCTTAATAAAAAACAACCGCCTCGTAACACTTCCGATGTCTTATTGCAAATATCCAATAAGTTATCTAATTCATCATCACCAGTGAGGACATCATCAACATACATATCATCGGTGATGACTTGAGCTATGCGCTTATCATTACAATCCGCAACCAGCTGGTGTAAACAACGTATACTAAGGTACGGCGCAGACGCGGTGCCGTATGTAACTGTATTTAGTTTATAAATGCGTAATGGGTCATTTCGACTCTGTCTCCACACAATAAGCTGCAAATCTCGTTGATCTAAGTGAATGGCAATATTACGATACATCTTTTGAATGTCCGCACATACTACGTATTTATATTGTCTAAAACGTAACAATATGGAGAATACATCGTTTTGAAGGATGGGGCCAACGTATTGTATGTCATTTAACGAATAATTAGAGGTCGTAGCAGCACTTGCATTAAAAACGACTCTTAATTGCGTCGTCAAGCTACTCTCTCGGTATACTCCATGGTGGGGCAAGAAATAATGTGGAGTTTTTATGTTACTAATATCCCCTGTCCATAACGACATATGTCCCAAATCTTCGTATTCCTGCATAAAATCAATATATAATTACTTATATTGAGCAGATCGTTCTAATTTATTTTCTAACGAAAAAAAACTATTTCTTGCCTTAGTGTACGAGTCACCTAAAACGTTTGCCGGCTCCCGTAAGGGCATGCGTACGTGAAACCTGCCATGCTCGTCTCGTACCGTGGTCTCTGTAAAGATTTTTTCACAAATTTGATCTTCATTGGAAATAACGTTTGACCCGTCCGCAATTTCTTCCAGTTCCCAAAATTTTTTTAATTGGGAATCAATAATATTGAAATTGTTACATTGAACCTGCCTATTCGTATAAACGCTATAACGCATCATATTATAAACAGGCCCGGATATTATCCATCCTACTTTAGTGTCTTGTAACGTTGGGCCACTTTTCAGCTTAATTTTATTAATATTTAATAAATCCCAAAAGACGTCAGCGCCTAGTAATATATCGATATCAGCTGGCACATTAAATGAAGGGTCTGCGAGTACAATATGATTTGGTATATCTAAATATTTACAATCTATTTTTATAGAGGGCAAGCTTGAAGTAATATTTGGCAAAACTAAACATTGTATGTGTGTATTAAAAGAACATGTTTTAGAACGTATATTAATTTTGCATGAATTATTAGAATGTGAAATCGTTTGTCCCACACCGCAAACGCGTATAGTGGACTGTATACATGAGATATTTAAACGTTTACATAGCCTTTCGGTAATAATGCTATGTTGGCTGCCACTATCGAGAAGTGCGCGCGCCGTTTGAAAATTATAATCTGCATCGGCTATTTCTATAAGCGCCGTTGATAAGAGAACCGGTTCGAGTACAGTCGGACAGATGGATGTGTTCGATGCGAGTGCATGACTGATGCGACTAACGTTGCTCGCGTTATTTTTTGTTTTAAATGATGCCACCTGCGAAACCTCGTCCGACATGTCGCTGTTACCTACGCTATTATCAACGTGAAGCAATGTATTATGTTTTATATTACATATTTTACAATGACTGAACGAGCAACTCTCTGCTGTATGACCTTCGGTGCGTAAGCAATTAGTACAGACTGATTTCTCCTTAACAAACTTTAGTCTGTCTAGCGCTGTTAAGTTAAGAAACTTTGGACATGTGTAAAGATAATGATTGTCATTACACAGTATACAATTACGCATATTATGAATTTTATTTTGTTTCTGATTATTAACATTTTTACTCAAAACGTAACTAAATGATTTATTTAAATGTTTTTTGTGATCTGACACACCCGAATGACCTTGACCCGATTTTATCGGTAAACTATTAGGCTTATTAATCGAATTTCGAATCATTTCTAACATATCTGCTCTGTTTTTTAAGAATGAAATTAAATCGCTTAACTTTAAACTATTGATGTTATCTCGACCTACGTTAAAAGTACCTTTGTATGTCTCCCATTCACGTTCTGTTGAACTATCGAGCTTAGACACAATTAAATAAATAATGAGCGTATCCCAATGGTCAGTGGGTTCATTTAATGAATTTAATGCACGTAAATTGCGCAAAGTTGTATCTATTAATTTACGGATTTGAGTGGGCGATTCCTTTGTAATCGATGGTATAGAAAATAGCGATTTAACGTGATTTTGAACGAGTAAACGATTATTATGATATCTGTTTTCCAATAACTCCCAAGCAATGAAATAATTTGGCGCAGTAAATTCTAAAGCCGATATAACTTGAAGGGCAGGGCCACTCAATGATGATTTTAGGTAATGAAATTTTTGAATCGAGTCTAAATCGTTACGAGAATGAATCATGGTCTTATACGAATTACGAAACTCAAGCCACTGGTCATAGGAACCATCAAACATAGGCAATTTTATTTCGGGCAATTTTATCGACACAGGATTAGTTGACAGCATTTGAGGCCTAATATCACTATTCTCATCACGTAATAATTGTTTTACCGCTGCCAATATGTGGTAATACGATTCCTCAAACTGCTGTCGGTACTCCATATGCGACAAAAGATCACACTCGTCAACAATGCTCTCAATTTCACCTTGAATATTGTTAAACTCTTTAAATAATTCAGATAAAGCGATGTATCGCAATTGTAACTCGACCGTTTGATCTGAGCTCAATCTACCTCCATCTAACAATTTGTTAAAATATTTTTCAAACATAGTTAAACGACACTTTACAACACCCCTTTGCTTTTTTAGCAGTGGGATGCGTTCTGATTCAGGTATACTAATAGAACCTAATGGATTAGGCGACTTTGACCTGCCTGGCTTTTGTGCTTGGGCAGGCCCTTTTAATTCATTCGCACCCTCACTCATTTCGGTAAGCTATAGAAGAACAAGTAGGTTAATACTCACAGTCTTGGAGACCAGATGCCCCGAAACCTCAAACGACTATTTACTCTGAGCCCGAAGCTGATGAATTCTGTAATTCGAGGAACGATTTTAACGCAAATTATGAAAGGAGAAGAAATAGGAACGATTGACCTGACCAATACCGGTTGCCCGCTCTTTTTCTTTCTTCCCGCCTTTTGTGCAACGTGTAGCTTGTTCAAATTTTCTTTTAATTTATCCCGGATCGAATGACCAAATTTTATGTTTGTGAACGAATCAAATGCAGGACAATTAACAAACGTATATTTTCTTACTTTTACAAATATTAAACGTAAATACAAAATTTTAGTTTTGAACGCGTACAGTTTGAAAACGAATTCTGTATGAGAGTGAACGTCGTGAAGACCGTCGCTGCTCGGGCGCGCCGTCCGCTCCTGCTTCACACCGTTGTTTGTTTGTTCTATTGATCCGATAGATGGCGGGGTCCGTAACAATATGATAAATATAGAAATCACTCATGAACGATTAAGCGTATTGGAATCAAATGAACGTTGTGTAGTAGAGACAGGCTGATGACGACGATCCTTCCATCAAGGGATCCAATTACAATTTAAATCTCAGGACTTCATTCTAATCCTGGGATTTCGTGATTTGTCATAGACCCACGGATTCAAGAAAGTGTTATGGTAAAAGGGAATCGTTTGAAGTGTTGTTCCTTTACCTGAATCAGTCCAGAATTTTACTCTGATGCTACCTATTGGTAGGAATGTTATTAAGACAAATAGCATTATTAAGGCAAATAACTTACTTGTTACTTATACATAATGCGTTTAATAAATCGAAAGTATCAGAAACGTTTTCTGTGAATCCGACTTCTCATGAGTTTTTATTTTGAAGTGGGCTATGATTTTATTCCCTTAAGGCCCGTAAATCTACATAATAATGTGTAAATAGTGAGTGTATGCCACACCTAATAATAAATAAACCTTATTAAAAAATTATGAGATAAGATATTAAATATTCCTTTTTGTAGAGGAACTTTTAAACCTTCTACCTCTTGACTTACACTTTTTACAGATGAGAGGAATGCGCTACAAAATCATGCCTTTTACGTTGATTAATAATGTACATATTGAAGTACAACAAGTACGTGTGCCTTAGACCCCGTTAGCTCGAGCGAATCTTAACCGAGCGTTAAAAAAGCGTTGGTAGTTGGATAAGTACCCATGTATTTCGTTGTTCACTCCAAATCGTTTTTGTAGCGCGGCGCTGTTGAATTTTCGACGTTGGGCGTTCGACGTTAAATCTAATCGAGCATGCCGAATTCTCAACTCAAGCAATGCAACGTTTATAAATCGTTCGTGCAAACGGGGCCTAACTTTTGTCATTCAAGTTTCATGAAATGGCGTGTCTTTGAACTCTTATGTAATTAAGTATGTTTATAAAATAGTAAACTATATTTCGAAAGGAGCAACCCAACAGAGTTTCTTGCTGAATTCTTCTTATATACTATACTACTATAGTGGTATGAATTGTTTGTATTTAATTATTTTTTGTAATGGAATATTTGAAAAGACTAGACCCGCTGAGTTTGTTTCGCTGGGGCTTCTCAGTGGAACCGGTGGTAGACTCAATTAACGTTTATAAAGATACTTTGATAGTACTATTTTGGATATTTTTTTTTACTTTGACTTTTTTTTTTGTTGACTTAACACCCTCGGTAATATAGCGTGAGGTCAACAGCAGTAGGCCGCATGTGTACCGGTCACGTGATCGTACGGAGTACCACAAGTAATGCGCCCCTAATGGGAGGACGCATTAATAACCAGTTGCTAACGACGGCCCTCCGCCGACACTCGTTTATTACATCGTGGTATTTTTATGCTAGATATTGCGTGGTCAACTTAGACAGGTCACAGGAGTATACCTGGACTATTTTAGTCTGGCGCTTGGATCACATGTGCATCGTTATTATCCTTGTACAATATGAAAGTCAGGCTCGTCTCACACTTGCAATTTACCCTCCAGTCTTTGTAAAGTAAAGTATCAACGTTTATATGTCCCACTGCCAGGTACGGGTCTCCTCCTCGAAATCAGGTGAGGAGGGAATGGGCCATAGTTCACCCCAGTCTTTGAAGATGCCACTATTTTAGGCGATTTCCCCTTTTCTTTTTTTGAGCAGCTTTTTCTTCCCTTAATTGAGCAGATAACACGATGTTATTACAAGTAAAAATTTAAAGAAGGATAATATTAAAAGTTGTAATATAACATAAATAAATATCAATATAAAAAATATTGGAACGCATATCTGACGCGGTTTTTTAATATGAGAAGAACTCATAAAAACTCAAACATTTCATAAACATCGAGACATGAATTTATAATGTAGGCACTTCAAGCGTGTAAGTTGTGGCGAGATTTAATATCGACTAAACACGTTAAGTATTTTTTTGGAATGATTTATTAAATTCGCAACGAGCTTCGCGGATTTAGATTAGCCTCTGTTAAGATAGATTAGTAGGAATATAATTATAAAGTCCAGCCTATTTGGATTTGCCATGAAGATATTTTAATATTCAATTTAGTAGACATGATATCATATTGTTTATTAAATATTTTGCTTGAATCATGTAAACAAATGCATGAAAAAAGACCACCGGCTGGCTTGATTTGGTCATGTTTGCAGAAGAGAAAGAGATTACGTTACATGTAGGGTAATCAAAATGCAGGCGGAAGGGGAAGAAGAAAAATAGTGGAAGGGGGAGATGGAAGAAGCGATGGCTCATCCAGCGAGAGAGATATGGACGATTGCGGAGTGACGCGAGAACTAAGAGCGTGAGGCCAGAATGGAGACAAGAAACATAGAAAGCCGACCCCAATTGGATGGGAATAATAATAGCTCGGAAGATGATGATGAAAAGTGCTTTAATCATCTGTCTTATTACCCACCCGCTATACTTGCTGTTTCTCGCAGTCTCCTATACCCAAAAATTAAAAAAGAAACTTTCTGAAAAAAGTGAATCAGCTTTCGAATACAGGATTTCTTTAATCCTAGTGGTCTTCTCCTTGGCGTGTCGATGGCTACCTAAATTTTATCCGCCTAGAACTCAGCTACGAGTATTTCTTTCTCAGTAGCGTCCATTAATCCTGCAATGTGCAAATGGTAGGGCACGCTGGACACGACATAAGATGGTCCATTGTTTGTGGGACGGCACCACACATGCACTCCATATTGGCGGGGTCTGTGAATCCCCACCGAACACAGTTATCCTTGCTCCGGCAGACCTGAGTTCTAAGTCTATTCTAGCACTTCCAGGTGGGCCACGGCAGCTCGTGTCCAGGTGGGGGATTCTCGGAAGTTGGGACAAATGGCGTAGGGAGCGAAATACTATCTCGCCACAGTCGAATTTTAGCTTGGGATCGATTTTCTGAAAGAGGCTGGACACAACTGGCGAAACTGTTGCGGCTTTTTAGACTGCGGCACCGGGGAGTGATGGTGCATAGGATGACATCCTATCCTAATGGTGCTGGAGATAATTAAAAAAAAACATTTAAAAGAAAAAGAAAAATCTGAGTTACACCCTAGTCGCGCCTAAATAAGTTTTACTTCAAAATAAATCAAATCTATCCTCTTTAAGTAATAGTTGGTATAGATAGATTCGATGTACATTTCACAAACGACTTTTATTGCTCAGTTATAATATTATATAGATTCGGTGATGTGATAACAGCCCGTCCTAATTAGATGTTCGGATAATGACCTCGTAAATGATAATCATTATTGCTATATCAGGATATTACGGCCGGGATTGAGCTGAGGATTACGACCTGCCTAGCTCGCGCGATTATTATAACAGTGAGGCTTTCTTGAGAGCGTACTTAATTACCGTGTGATGTCATCGTGAGACCATATGCTTCCAAAACTGAGTTTAACAGGCTTGTGATGAGTGAATTAGGCCCCGGACCCCGGTCTATGCAGCCTTGGGCTGGACCTGGTCTTGCGTTAAAGGCCAAGATCATTCAAATGAATATAATGAAGATTCGATAATATGCCGGTCGGTGTTGGATGCGAGTGGCAAGCGATGTTCAGCAGTGGACGGATTAAGTCTGATGATGATGGTTAGATGAAGATTGTCCTAGTGTTGATCTTATTGTTATTGTAGTGGTAAATTATATTTCTTTTTCTTTAAGGGCCTGTTTCACAATCTCTAGATAAGTTCCGAATAGGCTATCGGGAACATATTTGACAGATAGAGAGATCTGTCAAATATGTTGCCGATAGCCTATTCGGAACTTATCAGGAGATTGTGAAACAGGCCCTTAGTGACATATTCATAATATATGACACGATGCTTAGCAAGTTGTAATATTTGTGAACTATACATATTTAAATACAGGCGCCAACTTGAAATACCACCCTATTTATAATGTATCAAGAGTAAGCAAGCGAGCAATTTCACTAGGCTAAAGTTTGGTTTACGGACTTAAAAAATCTTGTTATTTACTTCGGTTTCGGGTAAGTAAAAATAAAAATACTGTAACACTATATATAACTTCAATGCCTATTTTAAGCTACTTTTTAATTACACGGTCTTGATATTTGTTGTGAACAATAAAAATATTTTTCTTTCTTTCAAATGTTTTTTCATTGGTTTATCAAAATACTTTATTTTTTTTTGGTATGAGTCGAATGTGATTGTAACTTATGTCGCGGGATTTTTTGTAATTCGTGATATAAAATTCACTTGTGATAAAATTGCACATAGCCTGCAGACTTTGGGTTCACAGAAAACAAGCTTTAGATATTATCTGGTTAGAAAAGATTATTGAATTATCAAGATGTCTGGTTTCTAGAATTACTTTTTTTGTTTTTAAAGTCTTTGTTGTCTTCTTTTAAAATAATTTGATTTACGAATGCTCGATGGGCCAAGAAGGTTCAAGAGTGGAGGTCGCGTTTAGGTAGACGAAGCGTTGGTCGGCCATTAACCAGGTGGGAAGACGATCGTCGTACAGTAGCCGGTCTGTGTTGGATGCGAGTGGCAAGGGGTCAGTCGCCTTGGCGTTTTTAGGGAGGCCTTTATTTGGTAGTAGACGAATAAAGGCTGATGATGATGGCTTTTCATAAAAGCTGGGGCTAGTGTTTATAGATTCCTTATACCAACACAACTAAGTATATATTATGAAACGTGAAATATTAATTTTTGTGATATACTTACTATAAAGATATTTATTACTATAAAAGAAAAAGGATTTTTAGGATTAAGGAGGAAGGAAAAAGTATCATGTATCCTATGATACCTTTTGTACCTCCGAGAATATGTGTGCAAAGTTTCACGATGATTGATTGAGTAGTTTTCGCGTGAAAGCGTAACAAACATGCCTACTTTCTCATTTATAATATTAGTAATATCTAAGTTCTTTTCGAGTATGTTCTTCTAGAGTATGATCACAGAGGTACTGTAGATCCAACTTACTCCACAACTTTATAGGCTTTACCTCTTTAAAATATCAGTATAGAATGTAGATAATGTTTTCATAAAACATTTTCATAATATTATAATGAAACAACTTTTACGGATTTTATTGCGGTTTATTTGCGCAGGACAGTCCTCTCGTGACCATGGTTGCTGTAAAGTATCCGAAACGTCGGGCTCATAAAAAACTAAACCGCGAAAAAATCCGTAAGAGTTGTTTTATTATAATTTTCATATTTTTTTGCAAAGGCCTTTCGTATGTTACATAAGAAAGTGAAAAGTTGTTTGATCATTAGAGTTGGAAGGTTAAATCTTTTACCTGTCTTAATTGGGGTGGAAACAAATAACGTGTGAAGTTATATAGGGATTGGGGCCGTAGTGTCGTACATACTACAGACACCGTCGAACTTTTACGAAGTTACAGACTTTTCCGATGCGCTCGGTTATTACAGCGCGAAACTTGAAAAGTATTGTAAGCTAATTTCGGATTAAATTAATTTCGTATGTATTATGTGTTTACACTTTTACAAGCTTGTTTGTATGGAGTTTTAAGAATATTATGTTCGGAGCGTTATATGTATAGCTTTGGGTATTTATTAACGAACAGGACTAAATCAAAAATACATCTTACCGCTGAAAAGATTCTATGCCGTATTTTAGCTAACTTTGCTATGTTAAAGCCTACGTATATGTGGTACGTATTTCATTTGTAAGAGTGGTTTAATTATTAAAAAATAATATGAAATGAATGCTTATTTTAATCTCTTAACCTCCGTTTACTAAGATTTAGAACGGGATCAGAGCGGGATAATATATTGTGCATGTATTAGAATAAAATAGAATAAACATTTATTAAAGAATACAAACTGCTACACATACTTAATTTAATACATACATACACGACACATATATATAAAAAAAAAAAAACAAAATGAAAAACCTAAAATTAAAACTAAATGTAGTTACAAAAACAAAGTTGACAAAATATGAGCCGGAAAATGCACAACAGTGTAATGTAATTCCTCAAAAGGTAACCACTCAGTTGTGTGATTGTGGCGAGGAGAAGTCACAATCCTGATGTTATGTGGTCCCTAAATTATGCAATTTGAACCTTCCTATTGAATTTTCCTATTGTTCGATCTATAAAAAAATTGCATCGAAATTCGCTGCGTACTTTTAAGGGTCTAAGGATACATGTACATCGGGAAGCGACTTTGCTTTATACTATGTAAAGATTTTTTTGAAGGTACTCGTATTGCGTTTAGCTGTGCCTGATGAAAAGCTTTTTATGTAATGTTCGCGTTCCTCTAATGAGTTTGAGGAGACTTATTAACATTGCACCTTGAAAATATAAATGTTCTCTCTCATCAATACAGGTGCGTAGAACTAGATTTCTGGAACGGCAGGACGGAGGAGCCCGTCATCGTCCACGGGTACACCTTCGTTCCAGAGATCAGCGCCAAGGAGGTACTCGAGGCGATCGCCGAGAGCGCCTTTAAGACCTCAGACTACCCCGTCATACTCAGCTTCGAGAACCACTGCAATCCCCGCCAGCAGGCCAAGATAGCCAACTACTGCAGGGATATCTTCGGAGATATGCTGCTCGATAAACCCCTGGACTCTCATCAGCTGGAGCCAGGTAAGACATTAAAATGTTACAATAATGTATACAAGTTATTTTCTGTGATTTTGCTTGCCCCGAAATTGAACAAAAATATTGCCTTTAGTAATTGGGATACAGTTGAAAACAATTTTTAAGTGAGATTGTCAGTACTAGATATTAGCATGTTCAAAGAAATAAAAATCTCTTCAGGTTTATTTTTATAATAGTATATATTATTATAAATTTTAGAGCCGTTTTAAGGCTTGAAATTCTGTTGAGGACTAACGGAAAACTTAAAAAAATATACTTGTGAATTTAGAATTTAGACGTATTTTTATATGGATGTATGATTATATTTCTATATTTAAATAATATATTATTTATATGTAATTCTAACGTATTAAAAGTGATCGCGAGTACAATAACCATTCAACACAACAACCGTTTTGCAACAAACACTTTAATCCGCTGAAAACAGCTGTAAGGTTAGGTTTTATACTGTCTCAAGCCAACTACCAGACGGGCGGAATTTTCCAGAACAGTAATATAATAAACGCTAGTATTTTTAGAGAATAATTGCCATATTGAAGAGTGGATACAATAAGTTTCGTAAAGGCGCATTAACGACTGCCCCCCGGGTGCGTTTATGGCGATACACTTTATTTACCCGAGTGACCCAAATATACAGGGAATAGTCCAATAACATGATCTTTTGTTATGCCAATACAGAATGGAATTAAATTAATGCTAGTATTATTGCTGAGCACACGATGAAAAGGTATTAGGCATTTTCATATAAAAATAATCCTACTTACTTCTGTTATAAATATGCGAAAGTTTTGGAGAAGAATGAGGAAGAAGAGGATGTGAGTTACTCTAAGTTTTGACGACCCCTGTGGCTCAATAGTTAGCGCGTTTGGGCTCAAGCCGGAGGTAGCGGGTTCGCATCCCGCCAGGGAATAAAAAAGTTATGTGTTCCTTACCCGGGACCGGATTGACGTGGTGTAAAAGCGTAAAGTGTATTATTATTATTTCTCTAAGACCTTGAACATAAGACCATCACTCGCTCACCGGTGAGGAAAAACATCGCGAGGAACTATGGCCCTACATCCTCTTAGCCTAATATCGAGGAGGAGACCACACACTGACCACACTCTGAGTCAGCAGCAGATTGATCCCCAGCAGTGGATTGATACTTTATTAGAAAACAACGTGGTATATATAAAAGTAATTTGAAGTCGTAAATACTTAATAGCTTCATCCCATCGATTTTTCCAGAAACTCAATATAGCTTCGGAGAGTGACACCTGATGTTTGGATTGGCATTTGATGGTTGACGTTGGACAGGGCGCGTGTCAACACGACAGTTTGTTCAAAGGGCTGGATGTAATGGCTACAGTGTGAATGCTAAAAATATACACCTAATGGAAAACTTTATTTCTTTAAAGTTTAAAAGCTATTTGTGATCGACTGTCTGTCGAACTAGATTAATTTATTGTTGGTTATAATATCGTTATAAACTTATTCGCCCCTGAGCCTGTAGTATTGGAGAGTTTCGGCGCTTGATATAAGCGGATTCTGTGACAAATTATTGCTCCTCATTGGCCTTGGCCAGGCTTGCTTTGACTGTTACTGTGTCCAGTGACCGGCTTACACACTTGATATGTTGGACATTTAAAGTTGAATGGTTATTTTTGTCATTAAAATAGTTTTAAACGGCCATTTTAACATGGTGAATATCCCTATATAAATAGTACTTACTTCGGTTTTTCCATTTTATAATGAGAAAATTTATTCTTAAGGTGAACTTCATAATTATTTAGTCAAGAAGAACGTTACAAGAAAAAACTACCAAGTTCGAAACCTTAACGTTCGTATGGGCCTGCCTCTGTGTCCCTTTAGGGTTACACAATTCGACAAACATCGTGTTCAAGCAAGCGTTATGCCATCTAATACAGTAGTAAAACTCCTTCGGGTCTTATTAAAGTCCTTTTTTCTCTTTTATCCGATTACGTCGCTTAAAATAATGGTTGTGTTTTTAACTGTCTATTCAGATAAATATATAATTTATTCTACGAATGGAACATGCCGTACCGTTTACATTACAGTCTAAACTACTAAGTCGAATTAGTTAAATTAACTATCAATCGACTAGTTATTTTAGTCCGAATGAAATGAAATTTTAACCGACCTCAAATAGAAGGGCATTATTATCGCCAAGACACGTGAAAATTGTTAACGTTTCATGTTCATGTTTAGACGATATTAAGTCATCCAATAATCAAGAGCCACAGAACTTCACGTAAACACTTTGTGTCGTAAGCGATGTTACAGCTTTCATTATGTTTTAGTGGTTCCACCGGTAACCTTGCGCCTTGTCGGTCTGATCGGTAACGACGATTGTACCCGAAATTGGGCCATTTTTATCCCATTACATATCCGGTGCACGCTAACCCTCGGCCCCGTGATTTATTATGGAAATATTAATATCCTAGTATTTTCTGTTCAAATTAATCTTTCTGAGCAGCGTATGCCGCATGGAACAACTGCTTTTATTCTTCTCACTGAGAACAGCGGTTTTCTCGTATACTGCTTATTTTTTTTTTGTTGCGATTGCTTTGAATGGTAGATTACACTATAGTGGAAGAGATGTCGAAGAGAAGTGTTGCCTTTCCGTGTGCGAGAGTACTGCCCGATTAATTACTTGTATCTTACGTGAAATATTTTAACTGTTTCGTAGAGATGGACAGGAAAGGCAGTTCTACTGCCAATGAGCCTTATATTAACTTATGCCTCAAAACAAATAACGCAAGGAGTTGCCTGTTTCTAGATGAAATTGTTTATGTTTTTAGGAGGTGCTGACATGTCTCCTAGATTCGCCTATGAAAGTAATATCATAAAATTACCCTCTATTGGTTACACGGGTTGTTAAAAATAGTGCCAGCCTTGCATAGTAGAGTATTCAATTCCAAAAAAAAAAAATTAGCTTCGAGTAAAGAATCAATAATAGATTGCTGATTTTATTGAGGCCTTCGGATTAACAAACAAACAAAACTATTTGATTTTCGTAATGTTCTCTTTTTTAAAGAACCTTCTCTTGGTTTTGGATAATCCTTTAAGTTATATCACCAGTTAATAAATTGGGTTCAAGCTTGTTAAAGGAGAAGAAAATATATTGGCGCTGGAAATATATATTTAACTTGGCACTACACTAACAAAACCTTAATAAAACAGTAGCTAGTAATGCAATCCGTACTCGTACCTAGCCGCCGGCGCCTACCTGATGTTATTTGAATTTTGTCTGGTTATTGGTGGCTTGATCTTATATTAAATGTGCCTCTTTTGAGCTTTTTGTTTTTGTTGGAGACTGGCTGTTTTCTACGGCTTCACCTGCCAGAAAAGAAAAGATAAACTTAAATAACTGCTAATTATATTCCTCGTTTTTGTACTAAAAAATCCGAATTAAAAATTAAAAGTAAGACCGGTAGTTTGGGAGATTATCGTGTTCAAACACACGGTCAAATTCTTTAGCATTACTTATAATATAAGTAAGGATAGCGACGATAGTTCAGTGGGTGTAGGCTCGCTCTTTTGAGCGAGAGGGTCCGGTTTCAATTCTCACCCTGCCTGTACCCTCGTGGTGCCTTGGAATGGGTTTTTCTTAATTCCTAAGTGTAAGTGAGACTATCGTTCGCTCATCGGTGGAGGAAAACATCGTGAGGAAACCTGAAGCCATATGAAATTATGTCTTTGAAAGTGTGTGAAGTTCACCAACCCGCATCGGGCCAGCGCCACGGTGAACTATGGCCCATTGCCCTCCTTACCTAATTTTGGAGGAGAAGACCCGTGCCCAACAGTGGGACATATATGGATGTCTACTTTACTGTACTTTTATAGATATAAGCTAGTTTCAAAAACACTAGATTGTGGTCACTAGAGTATTTGTAAATAGAATATTAGCGTCGATTTTTTAGTTCGATTTTGTGTTATTCTTTGAAAAGGATATTTGTAGGAAATATACTTTTTGAACTTAACCAAACATATGACTTATAGTAGTGATTAGTTTAGAACTGCCTGGTTTCATCCTAGCTTTTACTATATCTTTGTATTCTTAAACGCGCACTGTTTCAAGCGTTATATCTGGTTCACCATAAACCGAGGTAAATCCAGCTCATGACAATATTAAATCATTTATAACGTGGTCATATATTACGGTAGTAAAACAAATGGGTGTGCTAAATTTGAGTGTACAGGATTTTACGAGTGCTCGAAGATGTAACCTCATTATAAGTTTTAGTGGCTCGTTCGGGTGAGGGAGATTAGTGGCGCGTGGCCGACACCGGCCTCGCAGTGCCGACGGATTTTAATAAACCCTCACAAAAACAGAGAGGAAAACTTTAGTATTGGGAAAGCTTTAGTCTATGAATAGGCAAAACTGATGGCAGTGGTCAGCCTTGAACATGAGCATGGTAATTTTAATCTTGAACGTGCCAAGATTACTCATTGCGTCGCCTATCCTATGGGCTGTGACTTATGATAAGTCTCTTCATTATTATCATCTTCCTAACCATTACTATTATTATATTTATTTTGTTTGTTTTCTTGTCCCTGTTTAAGGGGGGTGAGATAACTGTCACACGGGCAATGCCAAGTGTGTCAGCTTAAGTTGACGATGAATTTTGGAGAAATTTGTGTGTGAGACGGCATGTATTTACAGCATGGATAACTGCTTTCTGAATTGTGATGGTGGATTTGGGCTGTTGCCCGCGGCTTCGTCCGCGATGGCAAAAAAGCCCTTTTTTTAATGTATCCCATGTTACTTCCAGAACCTCCGAGAATTTCATATTCATGATAATCGATTAAGTGGTTTTCCCGTGAAAGCGTGATTCAAACATACATACTTTGACATTTATAATATTAGTAAGGATTTATTTAGGGTCGGCTTTGTATGTCTTGTGTCCATTCTAGTTTCAGGCGTCAACTCTCGCGTCACTGCAGCATATCTCTCTTGACCCCATCCAGCCATCGCTTCTTCGGTCTTCTACCTCTTCTACGTTTTACCTACCTCTATATTCTATCCGCATCTCCATTACTCTATGTAAGATTTGTCTGAATGCTAGTTATTTATACTGTCTGTCACGGTCTTCTTTCTGAAACACATCAGAATTGCTTTACGAATGTAATAAGTTGGTGATACCAGTGTAAACGGGTGCGTTTCTTAAGCGCCTTACCCTCTCCCATCGTTGAGTATTTTTTTCTTTAACGCTGGGAAATGCACTGAGGCATCTCGCTGGGGAGTGGGTCTCTCCAGGCGGGTATGTGGGACTTACTGCGCCTGAAAGCTCTTACGAGCTTTACCCACTAATATCGGCAAGTGCCACCAATGCCGCTTTTGGTGAGGTGCCCCGGATCTACAAGCTACACTGGCACCTCGACGGCTAGCCAGTCCCTTAGGGGACCGACGCCACCTCCGCAGAGGGATTGTCCCGCACCACAGGACAACCTCAAACCCATCCCAACGTCGGGACAGTACAATGAGGCGAGGTTCCTGTCCTCGCCCCGTTGCCCCCTGCTCTTTTTCCTGCTCGGCTCAGTTCGGTTCACCCAAGGTGTTGGATTTACCCTAAGCTACTGAGCTCCCACCCCGCACTGGGCCAGCGCATCGGTGAACTATGCCCATTACCCTCCTCGCCTGCTTTCGAGGAGGAGACCCGTGCCCAGCAGTGGAACATACAAGGGTTGATACTTTACTGAGCTCCACCGCCACGACAAGGATCAATGAATACTTGCATTAATCCTGTGTAACATTGAGCGATAAGTGAATATTCATAATGCGATCTTTTTCACGGTATATTCAAATTTGTGTTTGCATTTTTAGCTATTTGACGAAAATCCTACTAAACGAGAATAGGGGCAAACGAGCCACGTAATGAATGGTGGTTAACACCCGACGAAAACTGGCCGAACGTCAGGACATCGGGTCAGCGAAGTTGCATTTTGGCGTTCCGTGATGACGATAATGATAAAGCATGTTGCGATCGCAGCGAGCCATAATTGCGCCTGTCGTTCACGCCGTACCATCTTTCCGGCTAGCCGGATGCAATTAGCTGTTTTACTTTAATAACCCTTTCTGTATACATCCCACGAGGTAAAGCTTTCATCAGCCTTTAATGGATGCATCATTACAGGAGAAAAATACGAAAAAATGTAACTCTTATGCTGAGAATTTCATTTTATACTAGAAAGTATAATTATTATATGAATAGGTATTGTGTGCTATTATTGCGTTTAGATTATAAAGTAGTGCGTAGATAATTGAATAAATGTTGTTTTTATCACGGATACGTTACATTTACAAAGAACCCTGGTAAATTCTTGTAAGTAACGTGTGTAAATATTTTTAGTCATGTACCTACTGCTATCTAGTATGTACAATATAGTAGTACCTAATAACAATTACAAACAACAATGGGCTCTCAACTGCGTAAACATTTGCAAATGTTGTATGAAAATAAAAAGATATTCTCTGATACGAAAAAACTACTAAATGATTTTTTTAACACGCTTTTATTAGCTTCACCTGTATGTTTGTATGCTTGTATGTATGTTTGTAACGGACTCCTTTGAGCTCTATTTTATCCTACTTTGAACGATCAGATTTAATTCAAACTTTGCACACCTGTCAAAGACCGATGACAATGCAATAATTCGATTACAAAATCCGATTATCCCAATAAGATTCGCCAGGATTAATTAATTCCTTTCCACATCCTTTGCATGCGAGTAAGAGAGATAGAGCTAGTGCGCGAACTCGGAGAGACTTGTAAAGCGTGTTTTTTTTAGTTTTTTAAACTATTATTTATTTTAAAACTTTACAAATATAGCTTAAGCATCAGAATAACACAGGCTTTAATTTATATACGTATTTCCACGTAAAGAACGCGGGTGAAACCGCGGGGCACTGCTAGCAAAGATAATGTTTTTACACGAAAGCGTGCAAAGAACGGCTTTTAGTTGAATGTAAATGTATGTCATTTTGGTAAAATATAGATATGCTAATATGTTGACAGGAGGAGAGTTGCCGCCGCCGTCGCTGCTGAAGAACAAGATAATAATAAAGAACAAGAAGAAACACCACCACCATCACAAGAAGGAGGAGCCCGAGCGACCCGAGGAGAGCGAGCGGCCGGCGCCCACCGGCAACGGCGAGGTGGCACACATCACGGTAACTTAGGAATCACTATTTTATTGCTTTTTACTTACATGACGTCACATCGCATCCCTCCCACCGAGCGAGCACACAAATCATGTTTCACATTAATCTGATTTTACGGCGGTTTATTCGGAGTCTTGCCGAGTCCTACGGACCTACATACCGATTCGGATGCTTTACCGAAAAGCTTACGGAAAGACTAGGGAGGCAAAAAATCTCTTTAGCGCGACAGAAAGGGGCAACGCGACCGATACGTATGGGACGTGGTTAACAATTTTAAAAGTGATAATAAACTGATTTATTTAAACGGAATTTAATGAAAGTCGTTTGGAAGCAAAACATACCACAGTGATATTTACATCTTCAATCTTTGTTCGTGCCTTGCTGAACATAGGCCTAGTATTGTTTCTTTAACGTCGGAAAATGCACTGAGGCCATCCCGCTGGGGAGTGGGTCTCTTCAGGCGGGTATGTGGGACTCGCTGCGCCCAAAAGTAAGTGGACGCAGCTCTACCCACTAAAACCCGGCGAGTGCCACCAATACCGCCTTTGGTGAGTTGCCACGGATCTGCTAGCAACAGGGCATCTCGACGGCTAGTCTAGCTCGCCCTATGCTTCTGAACCCCACCGCTACATAAAGGTCGGAATCATAGTGGGGTCCTGAACATAGTCCTCTCTCAACGACCGTCAAGATGGCCGATCCCTCATCACTCGCATCCAACACGGACCGGCCACTATACGCAGATCGTCTTCCCACCTGGCTAATAAATGATGTCTATAATTCTATAATAGATTTCTTGTAGAATTTTCTAGATGGCTTTTCTAGATGGCCCCGATATGAGTTTATCGACGTATTTGTTTGTTCAATTAGTAAGGATTACGTGATCCATTGTGGGACGAGGATCGGGACTCCAGCGATTGCATCGAATTTTTTATGTTGTTGTTTTGGTACGTTACCAATCCCACAAAGCTGGGATTTTAGGTATTTTTGTACAAAACACGATACAAAGAATGGAGATTGGAGACTAAATCAATTGAAGATGTAGCGATAAGTCTCATAATCGGCTTACAATTGGTTGAACCTTGTCGAAGCGATGGACGTCACTCCTGCGACCCTAGTGGTGGGACTCCGCATGGGCTCGCCGCCATCTTGTTTATGTGTTTCTTGAAACCGTCTGTGGTTTTTAAAAACAGGAACTCTCGTTTTTTTACTAAGTTATAAACATTAACGTAATAAATAGCATTCTAGCTGCATCAGAATTAGGATCAGCTAAAATTCAATGCAACATTATTAATATTTAAAATTAAGTAAGTAAACAATAAGCTAAGAGTAGTTAGCTAGTAGTAATAATTCTATCAATCGATGTTATAAAGAACTTCGGGTAGTCTAGTTCCAGAATACTCCTTCAAAACAGGAGCCGGCGCAATTATAATGAAAATACATTGTATTAACAGTCTGTGGGGAATATAAAAGTCTTAATAATTTGCTATTAAATCTCTAAAAAGAGGTTTGTTATTATAATCTATGAAAATGGTTGGATATACAATTTTAAAACATTTATGCTCATATGAAAGTTTTGTTTATCTTTTATATTTTACGTTTAGTTATATTTATTACTAATCAGTACTAATATACCACGCTAAGGTGATGAAAGTTAAATCCGCTCATTAAAGAAAATTCTCTTTTCTTAGTAGATATAAATATGTTAATTCATACATTCGATTATCAACATTAGCTATTTGTGCCTGTGATGTATTAGGGTAATGTACACTGGATTCGTGAAAAGTTTGATGTAAAGTTTTGATATTTGGATGGGCCGGCGGATTTACGGTTTGTTTGTATTGTACAGCGCGTTTATGTTGTTGTTTCAGCGAATACTTTGCTGAATATTTGAACGAGAATATTTGTATGCCTGCCCTGTTATGTTAACTCTTAAAGTGTACAACTGAGTTTTTAATCAAAATCGATAAGTATAGAAATCCTATTTGCAAAAATACATTACCATTATTATATTTTTCGCGCATTATTCGCGATTTTCAGTAATTATAATAAGGCAACCACAATTTTTTAAAAGTTTTTTTCTTTTCACTGCGCGACTAACGGTTGCTGCATAATATCATATAGCAACCGTAAGTCGAAAATGAAAAGAATTAAAAGAAAAATCTTTTAAAAAATT
This sequence comes from Lycaena phlaeas, assembly GCA_905333005.2. NCBI lineage: Eukaryota > Metazoa > Arthropoda > Insecta > Lepidoptera > Lycaenidae > Lycaena > Lycaena phlaeas. The sequence goes on along the minus strand of HG995166.1, from coordinate 18,389,705 downwards.
GTGGTTGCCTCATTATAATTACTGAAAATCGCGAATAATGCTCGTAAACTTTACAAGTCTCTCAGCACGCGTCGCTGTAATTTATGGTAGCCACCATGGTTACGGGAGGAGTCATCGATAATCTGTAAAAAATAAATACTTATGGTGTTGAAATTAATTTCAGTTGCCACGCCAAGGCTCCAAGGATTCATCGGAGTCGTCGGAGTCGGACAGCTCGAGCGAGGAGGAGGGCGGCATGGAGGCGGAGGGGGGCGCGGCGGAGGAGGCGCGGGAGACGCACGCCGCTGCAGAGATCTCCGCGCTCGTCAACTACGTGCAGCCCGTGCACTTCAGCTCCTTCGAGAACGCCGAGAGTGAGTGCTCCAATTGAATACAACCATTCTGGTAATATTGTATTTATTAGGTTGGACGTTTATTGTTGGTAGTAAATAACTATGTGACCTAGTGCATAGAAGAAATTAATTCAGTTGAAAGTTTAAGCGCTGATATAAAATTGTGTGCGAGTTTGAAAATGTTACCATTTCTTGGAGGACTCTAAACTAACTTCTCGATAAGCTAGATATTAAAAAAATCACCATATTATATGTGTGACGTAATAAATCATACCTAAACTGTTACTAACAGTAGTAGTGCACCGGCTTTAGCTTCTTGCCGCTAGATGGCTACATCTACTTGAGCTCCGCCCGGAACCCCGAACGTCTAATATGTTCCATCTCATTCTCTCACCGGCTGAATCCTATACATTTACGTTTTTGTCTCTCTCTGTCTTGGGCTTACTTTTTCGTTTCATTGTATTTGAAATCACAACGATCCTAAAGAAGAATCTAAAGAATTTTAGTCCAATAAAAATCAAATCAAAATATCTTGATCATATATTATATATTTTTGTAATTAAAATAGGAGTCAATTAAAATGTAGGTTTGTAGGACCTACATTTTAATTGATGCCTTTTAATAATATATTTTAGTTATTATAATATAATATTTATATTTTTAAGGATTATAGTTTTGGATTATTTATTATTATTAGATTATTATTTTTTTATAATATTATGTAATTAGTTTATGAAACTAAAATAATTTATTTTACATTAATAGAAAAGAACCGTTTCTACGAGATGTCGTCGTTCGACGAGAAGCAGGCGACGACTCTGCTCAAGGAGCGGCCCATCGAGTTCGTGAACTACAACAAGCACCAGCTGTCGCGGGTGTACCCCGCGGGCACCAGGTTCGACTCTTCCAACTTTATGCCCCAGGTAAATGAGGTCTACGATTAATTAACATTGTTTATATAATTAACACAAAAACAAAATACATTCAATATTAAAATGACAGAAAAAAAATTTAATCTTTTAAAAAAAATTAAATAAATTTTAGAAAGGCGATTTCTTTCAAAGTCACAGTAGGAGCGAAAAAATTTACTTGGTAGTAATCGGTATGAAAAGCAAGGACAACACAAGAATCTACTAGCGGGATAAAAAAATATATCATAATATCTTGGCGTTCTTTGAGGGATCCGTCCACTGCTGAACATAGGCCATGTTCAGCAGTGGACGGATAAAGACTGATGATGATGATGATAAAGTTCAGTATCCTTATGCAAAGTTTTATGATAATCTAATTAATTATTTCGATCCGTTATTTTGTGATTGTAAAGTATTGAAAAATGTATAAAAAATGTACAGTTTTACGGACGACCATTTTGTTCGTGCAGATAACGTCATAATTTGTCACATAATCTTACATCTTTTTATATATTAAATAGAGCTAGTACAAAAACAACGCAAAGAATTAGAATAACAAAGTAATAAAACGCACTTTTGCACAAAGATTTGTATTAAGGGTCGGCGGAAACGCGGGGCAAACTATGTTATATTAACACGTGTGTGTGTGCGTTACAGGTATTCTGGAACGCGGGCTGCCAGCTGGTGGCGCTCAACTACCAGACACTGGACCTGGCCATGCAGCTCAACCTGGGCGCCTTCGAGTACAACCGCCGCTGCGGGTACATACTCAAGCCCGAGTTTATGAGGAGGAAGGTACGACACGCCACACCGGTTTAAATTTGAATAAACAGTGTACTAATTTTGTTAGTAAAAAGCTGTCTTAACATCTTATAAAGTAATCCCGGATCTGTCACTGATAAGAGGTTGAAGCCCTAAAATAACGCAAGTGTTGCAGTGCCACCTCAAGAAAAACTCAAAATACGGGATCACCTTTTGCACAGATAATGTAGTAAAATGGAGTTTTAAAAGCTGACGTACTAATCGTTAGGTCCCTTCTCCATACATCATGTACGTAATGCTCGCAGGACCGGCGCTTGGATCCGTTCGCGGAGAGCACGGTCGACGGCATCATAGCGGGCTCGCTGTCCGTGCGCGTGCTGTCCGGCCAGCTGCTGACGGAGCGGCGCGCCGGCACGTACGTGGAGGTGGACATGTTCGGCCTGCCCGCGGACACCGTGCGCAAGCGGCACCGCACGCGCGTCGTACCCAACAACGGCATCAACCCCGTCTACGGGGACGAGCCGTTCGTCTTCAAGAAGGTCGGTGCTGCTATGTCAAATAACTAGTAGCGCCCCGCGGCTTCACCCGCGTATTTCCCATTCACGTGGGAGTACGGAATAAATTATAGCCTATGTCTTATTCTGATGTACAAGCTATATAGTTGTAAAGTTTCATGAAAATCCATTCAGTAGTTTTTACGTGAAAGAGTAACAAACATCCATACTAAAAAACTTTCACGTTTATAATATTAGTAGGATATTTGTCTAAAAAAAGTTTGTTTTAAAAATATCTGTGTGCAAGTAGTGTGTTGCCCTAATATTATTTCAATATAACATTAGTCTTCAGGTATTACCGACTGTGTTACCATATTATATACAAATAGTATTCGAAATTTGAAATATCAGTGTTGCTATATGAAATTTATCTATGTCAATATTTTTATATTTATAAACAGAGGAATGAAAATACTCGATCGTGTCGGTTATTAGGTGGTGTTGCCGGAGCTGGCCATGCTTCGGATCGCGGCGCATGAGGAAGGCGGGCGGCTGATCGGGCACCGCGTGCTGCCCGTGCTAGGACTGCGGCCCGGCTACCGGCCCGTGGGGCTGCGCTCCGAGCTGGGCCTGCCGCTCACCGCCAGCCTGTTGCTGCACGTGCGCGTCACGGTGGGCATCGTCATCGTCATAATCATGACTATGAATTCAAACGCACCTGCTAATCCTCTGGTGTAGCGGGTGTCGCTGATCATTTGCTTGGTCGACAGACTGTCCGCTACTAAGAGTTTTCGTTAACTCTCCACCCGCTACTAAAGGAAAACCTTTAATAAACGGTCCTCGTCTACATCGTTGTTAGTTTTGAGAAGAAGACTTTTAATGATCGCTGATATCCCGCTAGCATTTACTTCTAGGTTTTGAAATTGAAAAAGAAAAATGAATAATTGATATTTTTTTTAATAATGTATTTAACATTAGCATTCAACAAACAGGGCGTTTTTAATAAGGTACCATAAGGATGTCTTTAGTAAAACGGTGATTCTAGTTGCCAGATTCACCAACCACTTTCACCGGCTTTCATCACTTCATCAGACTTTGGGACCAAAATCCTTATTTTGGAATTACATTCCATTTTATTCGCCCAGATTTGATGTTGTCGTTACCGTTTTTGAGTCCATTCTACTACGCATTCAAACACACATTTCAAAACACAATTTTCTTATTACGCGATTTTTAAAATATCTATCAATGTACGTGTGTTTCCAGGACTATGTACCGGACAAGCTATCTGAGCTAGCGGAGGCGCTGGCCAACCCCATCAAGTACCAGAGTGACATCCAGAAGCGCGCGCACCAGCTCGCCGTGCTCACCGATGACAGCGAGGACGCACCCGCCGCCGCCGCCCCGCCCACCGCCCCCACACCGCTGAGCAGACCCGTGTCCGCTATGCCAACCCCTCGTCCGGTGAGCCCACATATCATACTTGTGGCATGATATATTAATATTATAATAGAGAAACTGGAAAACGATTGATTAGACTTTTAATAAAAGTATTGATTAGAATTTGTTATTTTTTATAATACATATTGCAAATGTATGGGTGTGATTTAGAACTATTTAAGGTTGAGTTAAATTTATTCTTTAGCCATGTTATGCTAAAAAGTTAATGTATGTGAACCATTCCGCTCAGGATTCACTCGGCTCCTCTCGATATCGAACGCGTCAGGATATGCTAAAAATGATTAACCTAATTTACCTAATTTCTATGATAAAGTTTCTCGTCATGTATTGATAGAATTACCTTTAGCTTAATAATGTTTTATTTTGTATTCTAGCCACGGCCTGACAGCATGACTGAAGTTAGCCCAAATAAGCTGAATAGTTCGTCGGAGAAAAAATCTACTGAGAATGATACTCAGATAGAGATTGACAAACCAACGCAAGGTAAATTCATATCAGATCAAATTATATTTTACCCTCTCTCTACCTGGTCTAGTCAGCCCAATAGGCAGACTAGTCACCATTTACCAACTTACATTCATTTATACTGATTCATACATACAACACATACTAAAACGACCTTTTCCTGTGGTATAATGTAAGTTTTTATCATCTGTGTATTTTACAAAAAAATTACTTGATGTCATTTTGCTGTGCACTTTTTAAAAGTTTTACAATAGATATTTATCTATTGTAAAACATGCAATGCTATAAGAAAATAAATAGTAAACACAAATTCGCAGGGGAATCGAATGAGTTAGGCGACGGCGGCGGTTCGGAACGGTGGAACGGTGCGGGGGAGACGGTTGCGGCTGTCGCGGCAGGGCTGGAGGCTGCGACGGGGGCGGAGGGCGGTGCGGAGCCAGAAGGCGGTACGGCAGCGGATGGTGACGGTGGGGACGCACTGGCAGCACTGTTCGACAGCAAGCTCGTGCGAGAGAAACGCGCTGAACTTGCACGCAAGTTGGACGCACTAAGACGCAAGCACGCTCGCACACGCCCCGCCCCCAAGTTCTTTGTGAAGCGTCTGTCTTCCAGGAATGTGTGAGTATCTCAGTGCCGTAGTTCTTTAACTATTCATGATAAGTTGCCCTCTGCACGGCACTGATCTTATAATATCAATCAAGTGAGGTTAAGAATATTTGTAAAAAAAAATTCTTTTTCTATATTGTCATATCTAAATATCATACATCAGAAAAACAGGTTCCAAAGCAAGCAGTAAAGCATAAGAATAGCAAGCTATTATTTAATAATATTAGAACATGCACTAGCCAGACTCGTAACTATTAATTTTAACTGAATAGTTGAAAATTATTTAAAACATTTATATTATAAAAAAAGTTGAGGACAACAGTCTAGTGGATATGGACGTAGCCTGTTGAGTGCGAGGTCCGCCTCCAATCCTGTCCCTCGTTGCCTTAAAATGGGTTTTTCTAAATTTCGAAATTTGCACCTGGACACGAGACACTGCACTCACCAGTGGAGAAAACGTCATGAGGAAAAAGGAAAGCTTTTTTGTAGTTGTAGATAAATAAATAAATGAATAAAAATAGTAATAAAGATATTATCGTTTGCAGGAGCGAGACGTCGATGTCGGAGGAGGTGGGCGGGGCGGGCACGGCGGGCGCGGTGGGCGCGGAGGAGCGCGAGCTGCGGCTGCGCTACCACCATGCCATCTACGCAGCGCTCGACAAGCAGCTGCGCAACCAGCAGCAGAGCCAGATGAAGGCGCTGCAGGTCAGTGCCTTCGTCGTTAAAACATTAACAATATATTGATTTTATAGTATTTGTTATAGCAGCAACAGAAATATAGCATGTGTAAAAAATTCTATTGTCTAACAATCACGGTCCCTGAGAAACAGCGTGTTGATAAACGGACGAATGGACGAACAGCGGAGGATTAGGATTCCCTTTGCGTACGGATCTTTAGAACAGGCTATTTTGTAGTATATATTATATACATTGCGTATATAATTTTTATATAAGTAATTAGAGTGATATAAGCAATTACATAGTCAAGCTTGGTATCAACATATCAAACTGAATGAAATTCATAGAATCTTCAAATTAGCAGCCCCATAATACGTTTTTTATATATATGATGAGAAAATCACATTTACGCTGACAAATGAAAATAATTATAATTGTTGTGTTCAAGGATTCATTGGAAGTTGAAAAGAAGGAAATTTTGAATAGACTCGCGAATTCCCGGAAGGAAGATGTGAAGGCGCTGGCGAAGAAGACCAACCGGGATAAGGACGAAATACTTAGGATAAAGAGAGAGATACACTCACAGGTTGGTCCTCTTGTATCTTTTACTCATATTCATCGTCAGAAACAGAATGAAAACTTGCTTGTCTTGTCCCTTCGACGTTTGAGTCTCGTTTTAATTAGTCTTACCAATTACCTAACCGTTGACATAATGTTGGTTCAGTCTGTGGAGCGCGGAGTGCTGGAGTGCTCGCGACTGGAGCAGACGCACGCGCGCCGCCGCGAGGAACTGGCGCGTACGCACGATCGCCTGCGTGCCAGCCTACTGCGCCAACGCGACCAGGTATGTGCACTGACACACACACACACACTCTCGTACAAGACTGATTAAAAATGTTTAATCAATCGTATTCGGGGCTTTTTTAAGTATACTTAACATTTTAATAATTCTTGTTTTTTAGATTTTTTTTCCGCAATTCTTTTTTTTCCGAAAATTTGGTGTCGATTGCATACCTACCACACACAATCACGTGTTTTGCTAACACCAACATATTTAATCATAACTCGTAGTTCATTATGACGCTTACTTCTATAAATTAAGACCTGACAACGTTTTTGACCACAGGAGTTGCTGGAGTTGGAGCGGCTGTGCGGCGGCGCGCCCGAAGGCTAATCTTCTGCGAGCTCTTACGTAGAAATCTGTGATATTATCCTCTAAGGAGCCCACTCGGCTCCAAAGTCTGCAATCTCATAGTTTTAGTTCACTCCTCTTGGAGCCGCCGGCCGGAGATGACGCGTCGGGTGCTCTTGTTAACCTTCGAGTGGCTTTACTTGTGGTGGAAGCGTTGCGTAGGTCCCGAGTTCACGTTTTAGTGGTAACACTGTTATACCATCGGACGTGTGCAATATTGTGGTTATATATGTAATTAGAGAATGAAAATCACTTGAAGTGCTCTTACAGTCTGGGTGCGGCCCGAGCGCCGCGGGTGGGTGTTGAGCGTCACGCGACATGTACGCACACTGCACGCACATTGCACGCACACTGCACGCTGTGTTTAAAGTTTTTTCCGACTTTATTTACATTCACTGTCGTTTTATACATACATTTTATACATTATGGTTTGAAATTTTACTATGTATCAGAGTAGTGAGCCAAGAAGTTACGTCCGCGGTTTTGTTCGTTTTTTTATTAGAGAATTGTAGTGATTTTTTTTTCGTACCGCGAAAGTAACTTTATGTATTATGTAGTCGAAACTTCAAAAAAATCACTTGTATTTATTAAAATTATATATGTTATTTATAGATATTATTGTTTTTAACTATACAAGTTAAACTGGTTGTAAAATATATAACATATCTGTCATTAAGTAGAGCTCAAACTTGTTTGAAAACTGTTCGCTACTCAAAATCGATAGCGAATTGTATTAAAATAGTTACAAACTGAAATTTCGCGTTTTTGTTACAATTGTATAAATATGTGATGTTTTCCATCGTATGTACTAACTTGTTATTGCATTTAACGTAGCTAAATAAATACATAGTTTAATTTACAAGAGCTTACGCGAAATCGTCCTACTAGTCACCGTTTTAACGACAAATGTGTATAATTTGATTAGCTCGGAGATGGATTATTTATTGCACAAGTTTTATTTGTACATATTTTAGGCACAAATTGATCTGTAGAATACTAATTTATGTTATAAACGGCATTACATTGTTTAACTTAAATTTAATAAAACTTATTATAATTTAGGTATTCTTAACCAATTTACAATATCTATCCGGCTGGCAAATGCCATCGGCTCTGAGACTACCGCCTAGCTTTATATAATATAGCATACTCTTTCACTCTTATTGGCGAGCTTCTTTTTTATAGAGCGTGGTCTCGTTCTTTTTTACTGGTAACACCGCGTTTGTAGAGTGCCGTCTCTTTCACTCTTTCGTTATTTCTTTATCTGTTTGCAATTGTTTACGGCAACAAATAAGACAGTATGAAGTGGAATCCATCCATAAAATTGTCGATAGTCTTGAGAGCCGATTGGTATTTATGCGAACTACATAAGTTTCTCGTTCTGACATATTGTCTTAAAAATGCTGGAATGAAAACTGAATTCAGTTTATAAGCGTTTATTATAAAATATAACAAGTCTGAAATAGGTTTATAATACAAATTTTAATTTATGATTTCAGACATTATAGATCGACAGGTTGGATTGAATTATTTATCAATTTTGAATTAAGCTTATATGTAAGAAAAAAATCGCCATAAACTACGTATATTATTTATTTGGCACAAAAATACTACCTATATATTATTTTTTAATGTATAAGTTAACTTTAAGTTATATACTAATATTGGAATTAACAAACGCGTTTTGTTTGGTGTTTCACTAACGATAACCTAGGTTGTAGATTAACATTCCAGATATTATTAATTGTAACGCACAACTTGTAAACGTTAAAACAAATCATACAATACTGTTAACAAACGAAGAACATTCATGAATAACAGTTGAAATGTAGTTGTATTTCAAATTCTGATATTAAACCTATTAGCATAAAGTAGATTGGACGTATATAAATACACAGACACGCTCAGGACATTTTACGTACGCACTTACATACGTGCACACGTGATAGAAGAACAAACAGTAGTAGGACAGTGCCTTTATTTTATTTACCTTATGAAACGAGTCATTGAAAGGTAGCTAAGAACGTTTTAAAATACTACCAAGGTTGCAACACTTCTGTGTACATTCCAATTAAATCGTGGAATCAACAAAGAAATTCTTCTCGATGTTCTATTAATTTTGAATGAAAACATTATCATTGGTGAGAAGAAAAAATATGCCTTTTATAGCGTAAAATATAATACCGTTCAAATGATTTTAAGTACGCACAAAAGAATTTACATAGATGTGCAAGTGATAATTTTCGTTTAGATGTTTAAGGAACTACGATTAACACATACTTTATTATTCCAATAAATATTTTGTAAACTTCGCGCAACACAATACACTGCCATTTATTTTCGCCATGAGCGTCAAGACTCAAGAAAGTCTATAGTAGAGTATGTTTTAATAAATTTTAATTTAATTAAAAAAAGAACGTAATTATTTAAAAAAGGAATACTAAACCAAATAGTGTTGCCAATCGAATATCGTGTTTATTGGATTCGTTTAATTGGTTTTCAGTAAAGGATAAATTCTTAGGAGTTTATTTGAAAAACATTTCGTCGTGTTTACAAATTTTCTGTAGTTTTTTTTTCAGCTATGACAGCTAGCAATAAAGTGTCCGTCGATGAACATTGCAATAAATTTTAAATATTTTAAGGATCGATCACAATGCGTTCATGATTTACTAACGTAGTTATCTAAAACCAATGCGAGCGATGCTGTGGTTCATGTGGTTGTAGACATAACGGCTACGTGTTATATATTCTACTGACAGCAATAAAAATATTCTAAAATCGTATCGAACATCGCCTTACAAGCACCATGATGTAGTTTAACGTCCCGTAAATTATTATTAGTGTATTTTTACGGAATAAATGTTACTTTTAAGTACTATATTAACGCGAGAATTTTACTTGCTTTTATAATCGCACACACGTTTGTAGTGTAACTAAAAAAAACCAATAAAAGACAAATAAAATATATGTGATGTAAAAACGTTACACTTAGAAGTGATGAGACGCACCGAAACAATATAACATGTTCAATAGACGTGGTAATGTAAGATAGCCGCGACATGTACTAGCGTAGGTAGTGTGTAATCAATGTTAAGTAGTTGAAGCGTGTAAGTCACACTTACTCTCGCCTTGTGTATATGTAAGTTGCACCACAATTGTGATGTCTTCCCTCTTCCATTTAAGGCCTAACTTTTCGATTTCGGTATGCTTATTATTCTTCCATTTTCGATTACATTTTGTTTTTGAACACGTGTTCTTCCACTGATCCTGTGCTATGTAGTGTGTGAGTCCTTCTCGATGTAAAACCTCAGAACTGAAAGTACTTACTTCGCCGATGTTAATCATAGCCTGTATTGCCAACTAATTGTTAAGAGTTATTTATTACGTAGTCGCTGCAGCTTCGGTTGGTAGTCAACATTAATGTTTAAACTTACTCAAATTGTAACCTTTAATTTGTATATCTACTATCTACCCTCGAAAGCTCTGGTATCTTCTCCCGAAGGCTTTCTATTTCGATGTTTTCAAATATTTCATATTTTCTGATGGTTTTGCTTATTCAGATTGAAATGTTATAAACTTGTTATACCAATATAGTTAGCATTTTGAGATCTTTATATTGCATTTTTGAGCATTCTGTCCATCCTTATGTAAAATGCTGAACCTCTAGATCGCTGTGAACACGAGGCGTTTCGCTCCGTTGCAATAGCTGCAACATGTTTTAACTTCAGAGCGATATGGGAGTTTGGCTTGTGATCTAACAGTTTTTGTAATATACGACTAACTTTATTATACGTAGGATATGTCAAACTCCGCTTGTTAAATATCGAATTTTTGTTAATGTTGTCCCAAATTTTCAGTTTAATATATTTTTAATACAGTTGCTCAAAAAGTGGCATATTACAGGGACGTATAGCGTTCGGAAAGTGGGCTATTACACACTCGTGCTTTTTCTTTACCTTTTCCGAACTCGTGCGTTCTCTTTCCCAACTATCAAAATAATGTATAATATAAAAAAAAAACAACGAAGTTTTTACAAATATTTTTAAAAAGAACCTACTAATTTGTTTCAATACCAGATTTAGTGATTTAATTCAATGTGCTCGGCTAGGTTTTATTTTATTTTAGCTTATTAAATTTAATTTTTTCTTATCAATAAAACAATTCCCTTTGCCTAACCAGAATGGGTGAAGAAAAAAAAAATCTGCTTATATTCTTTTACGTTCGGCGCCATTTTGTGTTTTTATTATTTTATTAAATTGCTTCATTTTTTCGCAACTGTATTAAAAATAGTCGTTCATTTCATTACACGTGCGGAACCGTCCTTGCAACTTGTTCCGACTGTCAACCCTCGCCTTCGGCTGCGCTTCGGCTCGGGTCGACATTTGTCGGGACTCGTTGCAATGACAGGCTTTCCGCACTTGTAACGAAATATACTATTCTCTTCCTGTTTTATGATATAATTTATTTGACCTATATTGTTATACTTTGTAATATAATTAAATTTGTAATGAATATTTTCAGGTTATTTATTTTTGTGTCACATAGTATAGTAGCAAGCGGAGTCAATAAGTGATTGAATCCTTTCTTATGATCTATTACTAAGTATTTCGAGTTGGGTTGTGAATATGTGGATGTTTGCCGAGCTGCAGTCGTTTGGAGATGTTCTAGGGAGCCGCCTGTCGCTTAGGAAGATACATATATTAATACTTTTGAACATTTTAGGCAAATTTTGAAATGTTATGAGCCCGATTAAGTTGGTAGCCCTTGGTAATTAATATCTGTAAAGGTGTTTCGAATTTTCGTCTCAAATATTTATGTGATTCCATTTTTGAAAACTTTAGATACCTATATTTTATATTATATATTGGAAAATAAAGTTAGCTATTCGTAGTCATAAATTTATTGTTATTTATTCATTTAAATTTGTAAGTTTTATTTAATTTATAATTATGTGCCAGATAAAGTATTTAGATATTCTGTAAATTTTGTTACTCTCGAATCATGACTAATATTTTTGTATATAATTTTATTGACCTTTTTAAACATATGATTTTAAACGCCTTAGGTCTGTATAATATTGGATTGTGTACTTTGATCATTATCTGATAGCGTTATATTTTGTGAAAAGTATCTTATTGGCAGTTCACAAAATTTCAGATCTTCATTATTGTGGACATTTTATTCGAAATTATTATTAATCATTAATAACATCAGTGATGACGTCATCATGTACCTTTATTAATCATTATTATAAGTTATATCAAAGTGCAATCTACACATTATTTTTATTTTTTTACCTTATAAAAGAAACAAATTACTTTCTCTGAAAACATTTATAGTATTGTCCAATATTATATGGCACTGTAGCGACTGTGTTAACAATTTTGTTGTAACGGAGTTGTACTTATAGGGTCTGTGTCGGCGGCTTCCAATCTCTAAATAGTTCTAGTCATTTTGAATTCCTGTTCGTACCCATACGTTCGCGTGTGGTACAGTATAGCGGACGTGGGGTTACAAATATACATTATATAGTTAACTTATCTATTAAATTTGATGTCTGTTCTCTGTGCCTTTTTATTTACCTACATTTAAACTTAACCCTTACCTTTCCCAAATTCGGGTAAGTGCATATTCTAGGATTTTTAGGGAAGGATCCCATCCACCCCATCTGCTAACTTACCATCAGATGATCCGACTTTAATCTCTAATATAAAAATTGGTACAACTAATTGAATGTACCGTCGCTCCTTGATGGACCGATGGAGAGTTTTCTTTGACGTGGTGGTGTTATAAAAATGTGTATACATATACGCTTACCCAGCTTGGTATCCCAGTTCGTTAAAAATAAAAGAAAACATGAAAAGTATCATTTTTGACATACAATTTTAAAACTGCTTTGAGTAGGTATATGAATATGAGGATATATTTTCTCAGAGTATATTATTAGACGTTTCCGAAATAGGTTCTAAAAAATTTATAAGTGCACCCCAAACACGAGACCATCGCTCTCTCACCGATAAAGGAAAACTTCGTGAGAAAGTGTGAAAATGAAACCTGATGAGATTTAAAGTCTGAAGTTATGACGTGAAGTTCACCAACTCGCATTGGGCCAGCGCATCGGTGAACTATGGCCCATTACCCTCCTCGCGATTAGAAATTCAAAAGTGAACACAATCTAATAGACGTTTAGAGTACGACGCTATGTCAAGCACTTTTGAATTTGTATTCGCTTTGAAGCGTCACTCGGGTGTTCGGCATGTTCCATCTGTCTTTATTTATATATCTGTGGAAGTATATTCTACTCTAAGTCCGAGGCCGGTCCGTGATGCTCTATGCTCTAAGTCTCCGACACCGTAAGGCTGATGGAGGTCCGCATTGCTTTATGCTCTAAGTCTCCGACACCGTAAGGCTGATGGAGGTCCGCATTGCTTTATGCTCTAAGTAGATTCCATCGATAAGTTCATAGAGTAAAGTAATGCAACGGAAAGATAAGTTCTCGTATTATACTCCTTACAGTCCTTCTTTTAAGTTACTTTTTTGACGTTATGTCAAAATCAAAACACTGAAATGACACATTAACAACCAAAACCCAAATTTTTGTACGATAAAAAAATAAAAACCAGAAAATACATGATGTCTAGACAAATTTTAAAATACTTTAACACTCCAAATGTGTTACAAAAAGCAACGTACAAACATTTTGTGATGTCCGAAACTCTGGCTAATATAGAAAGAGAATGTGAGAGATATTGTTACGTACCTCGTGTTCCACCGAGAAAGGTTCCTATCGACTCTGTTGTAACTTTGTATTATTTTATAGCTTTACTCTTTTAATATCTAATAACTATCTAACTAGACGATTCTAAGGCTTGATACTTATACGTGCCTTATGGATAATACGGCACTGACCGTATCAACCAGTTCCTGGGTTGTGGAGTTTAGATAATCAGTAGCTCCATTTAAAATACTGGTATTCAGCTGAATCCGGTTAGACTGGAAGCCGACCGCATAAAAAAAGGGAAAAGGGAAAAAGCTAGAAGATAATGATGGGCTTGAGAGACGAAGGCTTTGTCTGCATTCAACATGGCATTATAGCACCAATTTATATTTGTTTAACAAACACAAATACATTCTCCTCTACATTGCAGTCAGGATTTTCCCACTTTCTCGTAGGCATCCTGAGATCAGAAAGTGTTGTTTGATAGTCACCGCAGTCGATAGCAGTGGAAACCGTAGCCCAAAAATACCTAGAGAAAATAAGTGTTTTCCTAGGTAACCGTAGTTGGTGCCGGGAGTGACGTCGGATGCATCACCTCGCTGTTCCTGAAGCAGCAGAAGGTGATCAAAACCCTGGCCCTGTACGACGAAGACCCGGAGCACTGTGTAGTCGGGATGGCCACGGACTTAGCTCACATCGACACCAGCACAGAGGTGCAGGCGTTCAGAGGACGCGCTTTCCTGAAGACTGCTCTAGACGTACTTAAATCACATATTAATAGTAATAGTTCGACTTTCGTCGTGAGCCAGCCCGTACAGGTAGCGACAACCAGCCTTATGTGTTGTTATCCTGGTTTTTTTTGGAAAAATCGGAAATATAGCGGCTAAATTCCTATTTCTGATGTTGCTAATATAAACAAATCATTTCATTTTTAATTGCAGTTAGTAATGACTCGTTATCATCACATTTGCTAATGTTACTAAAGTTAGAAATTTGCTAAAACTACTCAGGCACGTTTTGGCTGACTTGGGTGCTAAGAGTTCGTTAGAAAGTATTTTTTATCTAAAAATCTTGTTTTATTAAGGGAACGGAACAGCCAGAGCTCTATGGTCACTAACGGCGCCGAAGACATTATCTCTATTTTTTTATAATTATCTCTATCTCTCACGAATGCGAACGCGAAAGCGAAGCTGTCACTTTATTTACTATTATACCATCACGTTGCGAGAGCTAGCTTAGTGCTTTTTACACATACTGAATTTCGACAAACATGTATTCTGTAGAATCACTGCATTGTTTTGTATCATATACAATAGGATTCCTAATGTTCCCATATTGTCATGCTGAAGAACAGGACTAAAAATGGTAGTGTCTGACACTTGTAGAATACCGACGTGGTTGTGATATGCGGCGGGAGGTGGGCGTGCTGCGGGCCCGACCGGGAGCTGTTCTTCCACAACATGCGGCAGGTGCGCACGGTCACCGTCGCCTGTGCGCAGTTCTGCCCTCACGCGGTCATCGCCATACAAACACCGCCCGTCGACTGCAACTTTGCATTGTGTGTGCACGTAAGGCTTTACAAAGTTGACAACATAGTAATGAATCTGAATAAAATACATACATGAAGTTTAGAACCGCTGTGAGCTATTAAAATGAAAGGTACTAGGTAAATAAAAATATAATGTAGATATAGTAAAAAGTGCGTATAAACTATAAACGCTCTCTCGCACTAATGATAACTTTTGAAGGGCATGAAATTTAGTATTTGTTTCATCACTTCGTAATACTTAGGGCCTGTTTCACAATCTCCCGATAAGTGCCGAATAGGCTATCGGCAACATATTTGATAGATACTCCATAGGTAATCTATCTGTCAAATATGTTACCGATAGCCTATTCGGCACTTATCTGGAGATTGTGAAACAGGCGCTTAGTATGTACTGTAATAATGAGACCATCTTCAGGGATCATTAAATTAGTCGGTAGTTTTGGAGCCTATTGAATGCAAACTATTAATTGTTTCCTCTTTATATTATCATTATAGATTATAGGTATTCGGCCACATGACTTTCATACGATTCAAATCTGACTTCTGACATTGCATTATCATCTGTCTTTTCAATCTTATTAACCATGTTCTGTTTTACGTAACGGTAGCATAAAATTCAATCAAATTTTTCTGCATTCATAGACATTGAAGCTGGCGGGAGTGTACGACAAGAGGAAAGTCCTTGGAATGAACGCTATCAACTCCATGCGAGCGAACCAACTGTTCTGCGCCATGACCGGCTCGGACCCCGCGCAGAACCATATACCAGTCATATGTGGAACGGGCAGGTGTACCCGGGTACCTGTGTTTTCGATTGCCAAAGCAGGCAATATTCCGCAGGTACGATATTATGACTATATAGGTATTTAATAATAATAATAATAATATCCATACCTTTCTTAGGGGACACTAAAAGTGAGATGGAGAGTGAGAGAAGGAAATGGAAAAGGAGGCGGTCGGCTGCAGTAATGGGAACGGGACGCTAACGGGAACAAGATCGTTATTTTAATTTAATGTCAGAGTTTTGCTTTGACATTTTGAGGAACCTAAAACTTGTGTTTCAGGGGCAGGTGGAGTGCCTGACCCGGCTGGTGCGGGAGACAGACGACATAGTCTGCCGGGTGAACAGCTGCCATGAGCAGGCCCACCTGTCTCTAGGCTTCTCCACCGCCAGATTCGTCACCAACATCATGACAGGTCTCATTTTTTAATTAAAAAAAATTGGTTGTCTGTAAAGTCGGTTTACTGACGATAGTTGAACGTGACAACGCGACGTCATAAAAAAATACTGATGGGCCGATTGTGTCTCTTTGTCGTTTCGCGCTCTCGCTTGCACTTCAAGCCTTAAATGGGACGCCTCAGAGCGAGGTAACGCCGCATGAGTCATGTTTTTTCGTGCGTGCAGCCAGCTCCATCGAATTATAAGACGTTGTCACGTCAAAATGAGTTTTAGTGTAGTTTTCTGGCATACACGCCAGGAAATTTACAAATTACCTTACCACAATAATTGTCTTCTACACTAATATTATAAAGAGGAAAACTTTGTTTGTTTGTTTGGTTGTAATGAATAGGCTCAAAAAGTACTGGACCGATTTCAAAAATTCTTTCACCATTCGAAAGCTACATTATCCACGAGTAACATAGGCTAAATTTTATTCTGGAAAAAAATAGGGTTCCGTAAGATATTTGGGTTTTTCGGACTCAAGGTGTTAAAAAATCAACCAGAAAAGTTACTTATATTGCGTACTAAGATCCCGTTGTAAATCTTAGTTAAAGCAGGCGAAGCTGCGGGCAACAGCTAGTGTTACAATAAATAACTAAATACTAATTAATTGACAAACACTGACAAGCAAAACATATGTTTGCCCTAGGTCTCCACGAGAGACCCACGTTCATAGACAGCGCGCTGGTGGAGCAAGAGGACCCGAGCCGGTGCTACGGCCTGCCCGTGTGCGCCTCCCCCGTCACCGTGGGCAGCAGCGGCGTCGTGGGCTACGCCGTGCCCAAGCTCACGGAGGTTGAGAGCCGGATACTGGAGGATAGCAAGTATGAATGACAGTTGCCTTAGGGGCTTAGTTCCTAGACTGAATATTACATTAGTAGTTTAAGTTCCTCTTAATAATGTAGTTTGCAGGTAGCTCATTGTAAAAGCGTGTTGTAAATGACATTAATATCAATTTTTCAATGCAGAACTGTATAATTTTTACAACTTTATTTTAACACTTTGGGCACTTTAGTGTACGTCCAGGGTCCTGTATTGTATTGATACCGATGCCATTTGTATTTATTTGTATCAAAGTAGAACCTACATGAAATTATAAAATAAAATGACCGGTCCAATAATCCAATAGTCAGGCAAACAATCTTGTTTATAACTTGATTAGAAGTTACATTATGTACAAAAAGTTGAATTTATGGAAGTTAAATTATACACGAAAATAAGAGAAAGGCTTTTGTCAGCATTCATATATTCTTTTGTTTAAATTCAATTGGAATATTACCAAGTAGCAAAACCCGACATAACGTTTTATTTGATTTCACACATACATCACAGAAGTGATGAATGTGTGAAATTTTAAATCGATAGGTGTATAATTTTTTTTAAGCTATTGCATAGCTTCTATCGCGGGCCTTGAGCGCGGGGACCGAGTACAGAAATTCCGTAACGAAAATAAAACCTAACGCTCCCCACTCCGACGGGCACGGAGGTGTGACTTGAAGGCCATGCATCGTCTAACGTCGTTTCTTTTCGGCAGTCTTCGACACGGTGTTTGTGTGCTTGCAACTAGACGTATTGTACGACACTACGAAGCTCGCACGAATAACAATAAAATATAACACATGTATTGTAAAATAATAAAAATATTTTAAACAATATTAGTTAATATTGTTTAAAATATTTATATTTTTTTATTTATTTAATAAAGGAAAAAAAAATGTTTTCTTATCGGTCACCACGCTCAAAAAGTTTAACTTGAATTAATATCAAAGAAAAAGAAATACTGCATTAATAATTAAAATAAATAAATAATTATAATTGCATAAGTTGATACAAAATGCTATGCAATAGCATTACCGCGGCAGTCCCCGAGTGCCACACGTCTTTTTTTTTCATTTATGACCACAATACAACGCAAGAGAAGCCACGTTCCTTTGTGTGTGTGGAAGAGCAATTAAAACAATTATGTCAACTTCTAATTTATATTACACCTATAAAAATGGACATTACTTAATTAGCTTTAAGCGTAATTAGTACTAATATAAATGGCGTCTGCTTAGTTTCCTCGCGTATTTTTTTGACAAGGTTGGTCATGACCCACGGGTTTTATCAATTGCGTTTAAAAACGACAAGTTTGCTTTCGGAATCATCTAAAAAATCATAATGTTGTTACCAAAATTTTTATTTAATTTATTATTAAAGTTACCCTTCCCATTAAAAAATGAACGTTTATTTATGATAATTTTATGGGTAAGATGCTGAGCTTAAACATACAAATCAATTGTTAATATAATAAGACAGTCTTATTTGTTGCTTCTTTTAGATGCGATTTAGAAGACATGTTGAATTTAGGCCGTTGTTACGCCGTGGGAGACGAGTACTGCCTCCACCCGGACAAGGTCTGTCCCTCCCCCCTGTGCTTCCCCTGTCCCACCTGTGAACCCTGCCAGTCGGAAAGGAAGCGGATATAAACATTTTTATAACTATAAAATTCACGTTGATATTTTAAGTAACAAATAAAAATTTTGAAACGTAACTTATGAATTGTACAAATTAAAAAAATATATTAAAGAAATATATAATAGATCATTTTTTATTTATGATCACACTTTTTATTATTACTTTTGAATTTTTGCATCGGTGCAGTGGTTATAGGTTAGAATAACATTTAGTCACAACGAATGGCACTACCGAACGAAATCTGCTATAATATAAAAAATACATAATTAATTATTTCATATTAAAATTTTTTAATTATTTAAGCAATAAATTAGTATTGTACAAGGAACCTAAATTTTAATATCGGAATCATAAAACAGGATCTTTCAAGTGTTTAATCTTATCATGCAGCCTCCTTTTACGACAAGGATCTACGATTTCAAAAACGACATTGACCTATTTAGATGAACTTTAAAATACTCCCGGTTTCCAGGGGGTTGAAATGTAACCCTCATACGTCATACGCCGGGAAAAGAATTTATTTCAAATATTTGTATATATTAAAAACACGAAAATTCGCAGGAATAAACTTAGCACTAACAAAGCCGTAAATAGGGCGGTGCCACCGGTGCCCAGGCACAGGGCGTAGACTCTGGGGGGTGCAAGAATGGCTAGACCAGGCAGGACTATTATTTTTTCGGTTTGCTCCTGATAAGTTCCCTGTGCGAAAAAAAAACAAGAGCGCACGGGGGCAAAAAAGGCTATTTACGGCTCGATGAGCACTAAGTTGTTATTTTGTCCTACCCTACCTACCACTACTCAAACCATCGAGGCTAATCAATACCTCTCTAATTGTATTTGGCGAATTATTATTTTTGTTTTATGACGTTTGACGTTTCGGATATTTAGGAGTGTAGGTAAATATTAGATAATAATATTATCTCACAGTAGTACAGCAGTAATAAGTTACCTAATATTTGGGGTTATATACGTTAGCCCGCAGTTCGAGAGCACGCTGTCACGTTGTCCTGTCACGTTGTCCCGGTTGTCACGGTACCCGCCGACGTGAAGGCCACGTGCGCCAGGTCACGTTCGGCTGAACATGATAACTTAATTCCCGTGAGCTGACTATTGATCTGTTTCGACTAGCTGTTGAATATGTAGAGAACGATTATTCGATAAGTGTTTCTGAGAAATAGTCTCAAGGATTTATCTTTAATCAATAAAGCGAAGGGCAGGATCCCGGGAAGGCGAAGCCCAGGCCGACAGAGGAGAAAATGGGTAGACGACATCAAAGATTGGACCAAACAAAGTTATACGCAACTGAAGAAAGCAGCCTGGGATCGTAAAAAATTTTGCCAACTGACCTCCGAACTTCAATACAAAGATGGCACCTGATGATGATGAATAAAGCGAAACAAGTGCTGTTGCTGTAAAATATCTGAAACGTGGACATCAAGCAGTGGATGCTGCAAAAAGCCTTAATGGCGCTTTTGATGATTAAGGCGATATTTTTTCATATTTTTCAATGTTCGATATAGGTTTCAAAGGCTAATTGTGTGAAAGTATATTTTACTTGATAGGAAAACTGTTATAAGTAATCTATATCGTACATATAAATGTGTGTTTTAGAAATATGAATCGTTTAAGAACGCAATTTATTATATTAAACGCATACGTTTTCCCTTTTAGTTGTAGCCTGTTGCTTCTATACAAGCTTGGGTAGAAGCTCAAAGCGTGGATAAAAATAGTCAAGGAACATACATCACACGTAAACAAATACTTACCTTGTATATTGAACTTGTAACATGGCCGTGCTCGTTAAGGTCGCCACAGACAACCTACCCCCAGGGATTATCCCCAACGTAACGTTAGTTGGCTCGAGTCATAAGCGATGGCTTGTGGAAAATTAACAGAAATACATATTATGTTAGAATTGTAAATATTATAGTAAGTATTAGTATAGTTGAAAATTACTAGATAGAATAGAAAAATATCTACTTGTTCGATAAGATTGTCTTTTAAATGAAATCAAATTAAATCAAAATATCTTCATTTCCTAGGTTTCTTGAACACTTAAAATAAATCAAAAGAAATAGTCAATAAAAAGTAAAAAACAAAAAGAAAAAAAAGATGCATTCATACAGACGAAGACTTCGAATTATTGGCAGTATTCCCTTTCGCTATTGTAAGCAAATATGTTAACTACGTAAATGAAATTATAGCGTGCTATAAAATTTCCGCATAGATTTCAACTCTAAAGAAATGTCATTTTTTGTTGGTTATTCCTAAAATATGTATTCATATTTAGCAATTTTCAGAAACGATAGTAATGCTATTTATCTAGCGAATTGGGATAAATCATATTCTTTACTTGTGTAGTTTATTTTATATGATTTATTTTATACTTTCGCCGCTTATGCCGCATGCGCGTTTGTCTTTCGTCTCCTGTGTTTGCGCGTGGAAGTAAATATGCTATCATATCGAAATTATGTGAAACGGGTGGAGCGAGCCTGGAAATGATTTTCACATTTAACTCTCCTTTTTTTTCTTTAACGCCGGAAAACGCACTGACGCATCCCGCAGGGGAGTGGGTCTCCCTAGGCGGGTATGTGGGACTCTGGGAAAGCTGGTAAATGGACGCAGCTCTACCCACTAAAACCCGGCGAGTGCTACCAATGCCGCCTTTGGTGAGGCGCCCCGGATTTACTAGCACAGGGCACATCGACGGCCAGTCAGTCCCCTCAGGGGGCCAACGCCACCTCCACAGACGGGTTGCCCCGCACCCAAAGACAACCCCTCCCACAGTCAGGACAGTACAATGAGGCGAGGTCCCCATCTTCACCCTTTGCCCCCTGTTCTTTTGCCCTCTCTTCTTATAAGAGGGGTACAAAGAGCCCCCTTGGCTCAATTAGCTTTGCCCAAGGTGTTGGCTCACCCTAGGCTACTGAGCCCCTCTGCCACGACAAGGCTTGAACCATGGTGGGGACATTTAACTCTCCTCTTTTCGGCTATCCTACTTAAGACATCCACCCATTAAACCCGTGAACCAACTAATCCATCGTCGTTTTTGGCCGCTTGTCGCTTCAAACTTACACCATACATCAATGACCTTTGCTTTGTCAATGTCAAAAGCTTATATACGCCCTTATGTTACGGATACTTCGATTTATTGGTTTAACGAGAAATCTGATGATATAATTAAAATATAAACTCCGTTGTTATCATCATATTTGGATGACAGTCGCTGATGATGCTGTACAACAAACGGATGTCATCGGCCACTTTACTCAAAAGGAGTTGCTGTAATTAAATTGTTGGATTAGACGAATAATTTTCGTCCTCTGACCTCTAGTGCTTTTTAAAAGCCGCTTATTGAAAATACCCCGTTTTTTAAGAAAATAATTATAAGTAAGTTTTTTAAGAAAGTAATTATAAATATTGGAGAGAAAAGTGTTTTATTACAATAATCGTTTATCTAGAATCTAGACTAAACGTTACGTAACTAGACAGGTGAAAATCATTTATAAGTTGTAACTAAGGCCATAATATAAAGATCTTTATATCGTATATTATTTTGAAGTAGATCAGCGGTTCGAGTTACGAAGGGAGTCTGGTAATACGATTCATATGCCTTTGTGTCTGATACAACACCTAAATTGTTTCTTGTTGTTACGCGTGTATTTGAGGCTTAGCTAACACCCGGGCTTCGAACATTGAATAATTATCATCATCACCATCACTGACCCTTATTTATGGGTAAGTCTCCTCCTCGAAACCAGGCGAGGAGTGTGTTGGGCTATATTTCAAATAGGTACGCGGGCCCAATACGGGTTTGTGAACTTCGCCTTCAAAGAGGTTTAAGCCCATCAGGAATGTAATGTTCTTCTGTTCGCTTTTCATAAACTTAAAAAGAGGTGAATTAGAATCTAATTAGGGTCTGATAAGGATCTAAACCAGACCTCTTTGAGCTAGGGCCTAGACCCACTAGACCATTGTTGCTCACACATCGAGCATCAAACCACTTCAGCTTTGTGGTGGCTTATAACAAGCTTTTTCGTGCCCTGTTGCTTGCAGATCCGGGGCACCTCACCAAAGGTGGCAGTGGTGGCACACGCCGGGTTTTAGTTGGTAGAGCTGCGTCCACTTACCATCTTTCGACCCACTCCACCGCGGGATGTCTAAGCGCATTTCCCGGCTTTAAAAAAAAAGGTTCTAACCAATTACTAACCAACCAACCACCAACTAACATGATTGTATTATGGGTATGGGGAACGCAACAAATTATTTTAATACATCTTCGGTGCCGGTGGTATCATTATTCACACGGTCTGTGCTAAGTGACATGTCTATGATTAGCGCCATATATACATCACAAACAAAAAGACATAATGTAATTTGCCGGGATTCAAACCTGCATTACTATGCGTATGCCGGACCATCACACCAATCGTCGTCGCGTCACTCTGACACGGTGTCACGTAACCCATATTAAATTGTCCGTTTCGATTTATCGTCCCGTAATATACAACTTGACTGAAGGGCAAATACCACGCATAAGGGCATATTATTGGCGGATATCCATCCCTTTTTCAGCTTTGATGTTAGTCGGAATGGAAACGTTCAAACTATTTTTATCGCTTTTAACGACTTTTTTACCGATCGGGTGGATTGTTCGTCACTTGTTTGTCTCTCCCGTGAAACAGCTTTGCTGTGTTTTGGTGGGAAGACAGGCAGTGTAGAGTAGCGTCATTACTAGAATCGAGACATAATATATATTCGAATAGGAGATCCGTGCCCAGTAGGACTTATAAAGATTTATACATTACTTTGACGGCTTAGATTTCCCGCCAATCAGCTTCGTTTTGTTTTAGAAATAACAAATGGCGTGATTACTGACATCAAGGCGTAGCATAAGCCATGCGTGGATTATCGATATATACCTGGCACAATACGCCTTGGTTATATTGTGTTCATGCGTTATTTTGCCTGGTTTTTAAACTGTTTAGACAAGGTCTATGCCAAGCGGCATGTCGATTACAGTCATGGTCGATTAACAACTGCAATTACCTGATGATATGTCAAGATCAGCTCATTACGTAATTGACCTGAAACCGAGCTAGATTATAGGATAGCATTTTTAATACTTTTAGAATTTTAATGAAAAATTAAGCAACGTAAGAAGCTAGGAATAGTAATAACAAAGATTAAAAAGACAATACACAGTTAAGACCCAGTACAGACATAAACGTTCCCTATACAAATTATTGGCCGTTTTCGAGCCCTACTCTGGCGAAGTGACATAAACCAGCTATCATAATCTGTTTGCTTATAAACATAATTATTTCATTGTAATAAAAAAAACCCAATAACGAAGTGAGTATAAACCGGTATCCATACTAATTAAATGAAACTATAAATACTATAAAGGTTTTTTCCACTGTTTATAGTTCGTCCATTAAAGAAGTGTTTATTTTATTATAAGAAGTCACCAAATGGTAATAATTTCTCCTGTGTTCCTACTACAAGTATCAAAATGTTTTACTGCCAATATATCCCATGCTGACTGCTAAATTGCCCATTTAATTCATCATCATCAGTGTATCTTGTTCTGTGGACTGTTTCATGGCAAGACTATAAAATTTTATTGCGATGTGAACTCTTGAACTTTATGGCTTTAGGCTCCAGTTTTTATGAAACTACAACGTTTTTATCTCAAGTTTACTTCTTTTTGATGACGCAGGTTAAGGCTGTCGCATAATCCAGGATTGCCACGGGTAAGGCTCCCGGATCAATGTGTTATACAAAAGTAAACCACACGCGAGCGCCTTCAGATTCTTACGGGTCCCGGATCTGCGGGCAAGAAGATCATCTAGCGAAATCTCAAGTGTAACTAACGTAACGGCATCATTATTATTATCGCAGTGGATGATTACGTAATGGTTGGTCTTAGCCTAATTTTTTACTAGCAACATAATGTCGCTTTATAATTGATCGATGTAAAAACGTTTTTCCACAGCGATTTTCGCTCGCACTGTGGACGCAGCCTTACCCACTGCCAAGGTCGTCATAAGCGGGGGCGGGCCACCCTATTCCCTGTTTCAGTCTGTCGACAGCTTTAGAGCTAGATGCTGTAAAAGTTTGTAATTATATCTCAATTTTATTTTATAGTCAGTATATTTAAAGGCAGTTTTAGTTTCAGTTAAGTGAAATATGAAATTAATCTAGAAAGGTATACAAAATATATTTATTAATCATTATTGCTAAGGAATTTATTAAATTTTTTTTTATTGTATATTTGCGTGACACCTGAATATTGTTATCAA
Organism: Lycaena phlaeas; assembly: GCA_905333005.2. Classification (NCBI taxonomy): domain Eukaryota; kingdom Metazoa; phylum Arthropoda; class Insecta; order Lepidoptera; family Lycaenidae; genus Lycaena; species Lycaena phlaeas. The sequence goes on along the minus strand of HG995166.1, from coordinate 18,364,553 downwards.
ATTCGTGGAATTTTCTGATAATTGGTGTAATGTAATTTGTGATACTTTTTATGTGTAGAATATAATCAATATACTTATATATTTATTGGTATGGTGTCGGTTAAAATTTTCATCATCATCACTCAACCCTTGTTCGTGGCGTTGTTATGGTTACAAGTAAGTCGTATTTTAAGAATGTTATCATAGTTTTCCTCGGAATATTTGCTATGGCTCATTTTTAACAAATTTTTAATTAATATTGACGGCGAGTATGTCAACCTGTGATGTCAAATATAGTAATTAAATTAAATAAATATTCATACACTATCAGCGCCCCGCGGTTTCACCCGCGTAATTCCCTTTCCCGTGGTAGTACGAGGATAAATTATAGCCTATGTGTTATTCTGATGTGTAAGCTATATTATAGTCAAATTTCATTAAAACCCACTCAGTAGTTTATACGTGAAAGAGTAAGAAACATCCATCCATACTTACAAACTTTCGCGTTTATAATATTAGTAGAAAGTAGGATTAGTAGGATAACAGGATATAGATATTAATGAATTTCCGCATCTCGTTAATACATGTGGTTCTAACAAAGACATGCGTACACACTAATAATCTCAAAACTTACATTTATATTCACCATGCCCAGCGGTGGATTTACAATAGGGGCAGTCGGGGCTAGTGCCCAGGGCGACAAAATTTGGAAAGTAAAATAACCAGTCTTGGTCTGGGCTTAGAGTCTGCGTCCACCTTACCATTCTTTCGCAGTGAGTCCGACATAACTAATCCGCCCTCCCCAAATGGGCGGCTTTTGTTCCGGTGCCCAGGGGCGGCGATTATTTTAAATCCGGCCCTACATGCCCAGACAGAATTTGAACCCGTAACCTTTGCGATGGTTTTACTGTATTAACAATGTAAATAATAAAACAACATCTTGCAAATAAAGATTCATTTCAATGCAACATAGATATTTCCTATGAGAATGTTGTTGCCTGAGGACAGTTTTGGTTTGTTAACGCAAATCTACAAAAAATTAAAGACATTAAAATTTAAAGTGAAACAATTTTATTTTTAGCAATGGCGGCTGGTGATTCTAAACTGTACCCGAACTGCAATTCTAACGTGTGGCTGAGGTCCTGTGAAATAGAAGTCACAGAACCGCTACAAGGCGAAGTTACAGGTAACTTTGTTACGCCTGAAGTAAGGCTGGCATAATCTAGCCTGGCTACCGCCATAAGATTCTTTATTTTCCATTTCTGAACTGATGATTTGTGGACATTTCACCAATGAATGTACAGGTTCAGATGCCTTGTCTTGTCCTTACACGCATTTGGTAAGTTCGATTGCAAATAAAAAAATCGGTGTAATTTTGTATTTGCATCTGTTCCGCCTACCAAGATACTTAAAGAGCTACTTTAAAAAGAAGTAGACACGACGAAGAACTAGTAGAAGTAACTGTATTTACTTTTATTTAATTTCTCTGTATTTAGTTTCTCGTTAATTCTTTAATACTAATAACTATCTAACTGTTTAGTTAATTATAGTCATAATTAATATGGACTGTCCTGGACGGCAATGGCCTCTTTCTGTGAGACAGTGATGTCCCAGAAGGAGGCCGACGAACGGGGGTGCGTCGGAGGCGCTATTTAATGCGCCTTCAATAACGCCCCTGTGTTCGTGTCGGGCTCGGGATGGCAACCCGGGCCCGGCTTAAGACACAACGTCGTGGGTCAAGTCAAAGTCAAGTCAACGCAGCGGTTTTAGTGGGGTAGTGCACCCAATGCGAGTCCCCACACACGCCAGTGCGCCTACCCTGGCCCTGGTAAGGTCCGAAAAGTCCGCTGCGTCATAAAAAATAACAAAATATGGACTGTAGTAAAATCATCATCACCATCATCAGCCTTTACCTGTCCTTTGTTGAACATATGCCTCCCTCAATGAACGCCAAGACAACCGATCCCTTGCCACTCGCACTGCACGGAAATCGTCTTCCCACCTGGTTAATGGCCGATCAACATTTCGTCTACCTAAACGCGGCCTCCACTCTTGAATTTTAATGGTTATCATCTGTTCTCCTGACTCCTGAGATAAGGACGAATACGTGAACAAAATCAGACATGAAAATTTATACATTAATATATTTTGCAAGATTTTCTATCATATTTACTATCCCGAAACAAGTCCTGTTTGAGTTAGTCGTGTTTGTTATTGAATATTGTTTACTTCATTAGTAGTCCACAAAGACTTTGTAGTGTTTAGGCGGTCTAAAACTATGTCCTATATAATCGCTTGAGTTAGTTTGGTCCCAATTGTATTTAATGTTGGGAATTGGCAGTCTAGTCCTTTCGTTACACTTATTCATCTTTTGACTTAGCATGGCGATCACGTACCTTTTTGTAATATAAACGTCAGTACAGAAAACGGAGTAAAAGTAAAATAATGTCAAGTATGCCTATTTCTTTCTAGGTTTTTATACTCAAAACAATATTATTATGAAGAAATTCTCACAAAACATATTTTATTATTAGCTCAGAAACTAGGAATTTAAGTTTGTGAACAGTGTGAAGTTTTCTTCTCAAAACTGTTACGTTCTTCTGAGCAGGTTAATAATGACGAATGTTCTCCAGGAGAGATCCCGGGGTGGCTGCGCGGGAGTTTACTACGGAATGGGCCTGGATCCCTGAAGGTCGGCTCCATGAAATTCCAACATTTATTCGACAGCTCCGCGCTGTTGCACAGGTATATTTACGAACTATAAACCAAGAGAAATAATTTCAGCGAAGTCGTGTATGTTTGATAATACTTTATCATATTGAAAAATTTATTTGCACTAGTGGACCCTACAGACGTTGTCTTTTAGATACAAATAGATCGAGCCGTTTAGTTGCAGTATAAATAAATAACATAGATACCGACTGCAACGCCATCTGCCGGGCTGATTTGTGAATCTAAACCAACCAGGGCGTCCCCCAAACGCACACAAAAACATTCATTCAAATCGGTCCAGCCGTTTAGGAGGGATTCAGTGACATACATAGTACAGCAGAATTATATAAAGAAGATAAGTAATATTTCACGTGATTACTTAAATAATATAGTTTCGTACACAAATACAGAAACTCATTTTGAATTTCGTGACATACATAATACGATTTTTTTTAAACATAAGAGTTCTAACAATCACACCACGTTAACCTAGCCCCGTACTGGGTTCTCATAAACTTATGTTACCCTACTAGGATCGGAAATCTCTTTCTTCAGAATTCGTGTCTATTGTTCCAGATTCTCCATCCACGACGGCAGCGTGACGTATCAGTGCCGGTTCCTGCAGTCCAACACCTACAAGAAGAACCACGCGGCCAACCGCATCGTGGTCACGGAGTTCGGTACCCAGGCCGTGCCAGACCCTTGTCACACTATATTTGATAGGTGGGTGGGGCTTAACCCTAAAGCGTCACAGTGACCACATAAGTACAAGGTCCTAAAGACCTATCTCATATATTATTTGGACCTTACAGCCACATGGTTCTTAAATTAATGATGATAATTATTAAAGTGTAGATTTTTTTCGAAATGTACTAAAATAAAAGTTTTAATTTTTAAACAGAATCTACTTAGATGGTTCTTTGTCTACAATGTTATACTTATAGTCATTTATGAATCTGGTGCGTTTTTTAGGTACTATTTTAAAATTAATTAAGTATTGTCATTTTCCTGAAAATAAGACACCTTTATAAATGTAAAAGTGGTTAGAAAGGAATTTTCTGGCATTTATTTTTAGTATAATTGTTTCAGAGTGTCAGCCATATTCAAGCCGGGTGAGATAATGTCTGACAACGCCATGATCTCTCTGTATCCCTTCGGCGACGAAATATACGCGTTCACAGAAGTCCCCATTATACACAGGTATTTACTTATAGAAATACATATTTAAGCATCTTAATGCTACATACCGACTGATTATTAACATATTTATTTCAACTTCTTTTAAATATCTAGACGAAGAAAAAGAAACAAATAAAAAAAAAAACATGTGACTTCTTAATTAGCAATTTATTAAAAATTTAACCTTTCTCCTGGAGTATACCATAAAACTTGAAACCTGATTACTGTAGGGCTATTCTGTAAGGTCGTTTTCGAATCTCGAAAGCGGAATCCGCGGTGATATGACGAATTTGTATTCTTTAAAACTCGACTAACTATCTATCTATATCAATAAAGTTCACTTTTGAAGTGAGCGTAAAGTGAGCTCTCACTCAGATGAAGCTCGATATCGAAATGGTTTTTACAGAATAGCCCTACTGTTTTAACGGAGTGGATCCTTTAGCTGTGAATTAGGGTTGATAATGACGATTCTTATGAATCATGACTCTAAGTTCTAACACTAAGCAAGTTCAAACAAGTAAATAAAAAATAACTAATTTAATAATAAATAACTTAATACAATAGAAAACAGTTTTTCTTGTCTAATGTAACCAATTATGCAATTTTTTATATTGATTTCTATAATAGAGTTATTATCTGTTATAGTAATCATTTAATTAATTTATTGCAACTGTCTGCCATTGTTGTCATAATAAGTTTACTTGGTTCCGTAATAAGATAGGTAATGCTTGTAAGAATAATGCGTTTGTGATGCGCTTCTACGGCGTTTTTTCTAGCACCAATCAGCTTTGCTGTGTTTTGGTAAGAACTATGACTAACAGGGGCCGTAATTACAGGCACCAAGACTTGCTTTTTATGTCTCAAGATTGCAACGACGTAATTAGTTGAGGCTAGTTTCAGGTGAAGTTTTTTTTTCTATTGAGACAAAAAAAAAACTTGAAAAATTAATATCTATAATAAGTTATAGGTTCACATTTATTCGATTTAATGACTTTGATTTTTTTCCGAAAGTCTAGACTTTAGGACTGATGGCCTTTAAGCTCAATCGGTAGGCAGGTGAGCAGATGGCTCACCTAAAAATTATTTAAAAGGGGGACGCCCCTCTCCGCGCCCTGCAGGGTGCGCATTGTATCGCGTGCGCTACTCGGGAGAGTAGGAGTTTGGCTAGTTAAGTCCCATACGGTCGACGAGTAATTAGCAGGTGAAGTTATACTATTAGTCGGAGGGCCGGCCCTCCCCTCCCCCTTTGATTAGGGAGGTGGATCGTACGCGGAACACGAGCAACTGACCGATAGCAAAGTGCTATCGGTGTTTTCGAGGTCTAGATTGGTGGCGACTCGTATCGTATTCGAACCTAATTTTACCCGATTGATCTGTGTAGGGATCGACGTCGCTCAATCATTTTAATATAGTGACAGATCCATCACTTATAGAATGCGGGCTGGAAAATATCTAGATTCTAGATTGACGAATTTATGATGATTCCAGGATCGATCCCGTGACTCTGGACACGCTGGAGCGTCGGAACCTGACGGAGAGTGTGGCTCTCATCAACCACACCTCGCACCCACACGTCATGACCAACGGTGCGTACGCTTTGACTTCTCTAAATTGCGGGTTTGACTTCTCTAAATAAAAATGAGGAATCAGGGAGTAGTCAGTTAGTCTTTTAAACATGAATTTCAGGGTTCTAAAATTGACATAAAATCGTAAATCACACACTATAGCCTTAATATAAATTGTTTGTAGGTGACGTGTACAACGTGGGCATGTCTATAATGTGCGGGAGGCTTAAACATGTCGTCGTCAAGTTTCCATACAGCGAAAAAGGTACCTAATATTCATTATCTGATGGTATAATAAACAGAAACTTTTTTTTAAATATATTTTATTGTATTCAAATGTGGGGAAATCTTAACATAAAGCTTAGCAAATACCAGTAAAACTACGATAACAGCATTAATTGCATTAAGAAATTAATACAATTCTAAAACGTTACTTTTAAAGGCATCCCGGAACAACTGAGGTGTCTTTAACACAGAACATATTATATACCCTTTAGGCCAAGGCTACACGGGCGGTTCTCCCAAGCGCAAGTCGCAAGCGCAGTTATCATTGGTGGATCCATGTTGAAATGAACAAAAGGCAGCGATAAACCGCGTCCCGTGTAGTTTGATGGTCTGCGGCAGCTTTGTCAGCGGTTTCCCGCGGTGGGAGACCTGCCCGTGTAGCCTCACACTTAGGGTTGGGTGTGTTCTGTACACTGTGTTCTTGTTTCTGTGTTCTGTATATTATCGTGTGATTTCTTGTGTAATTATTATTTGTTTGCAGGAGACATGTTCTCGACGGCGCACATTGTCGGCAGCATCAGTCCGCGCTGGCCCCTGCATCCGGCGTACATGCATACATTTGGTATTTTTAAGTTTTCATACACCTAAAGGTTTTCAAGGACTTAGGGTTTCAAGCAAATGGAACGTTTTTGTTGGATACAGTTAAATCGTTTTATAACAAGGTAGCTATCGCTAGTAGCAAAAAAATATAAGAATCTTGTTACGGACTGAATAGAGTTAGGTACATATTGCTTAATATATTAATGCTATAGGAAGTTTAGATATTAATTAACTTTGATTTTATTAAATGCATTCGAGATGAACAACAAACGTTATTATGTCCTTACCCAAAAATGTATAGTATAACACAATTTTTTTAAACAAACCATGTTTTGAAAATAATCAACACAACAAAACAATAATTATCTGTGGCAAATACATATATATAACACTAACTATTTGCTGCAGTGGTTCTAAAGTTAAGTCCTTTGTGCGTGAATATATTTCAGAGATTCATTTTTATTCATAAAATTAAGAAATGCAAACACACGCTTTGGTTCAGAAATGACACTGCATACATCATATAATTCTTAGTATTTCTCAGGAATATGATGAGAAAGACTAGGTTAAAAATGTAATTTTTGTAGGTGTAAATACTAATCGAAAAGAAAGTAGGTAATGGTAGACCATTCAAAAAGTTTTGGAGTTTATTGGAGTTTATTGGAGTTTACTCCTTAAGAATCGATTTTCATATATAAGGCGCCCGGTATGAGAAAAATCCGAGGGGTAAAACCAACTGAACTAACGAAAAAGTGTCACGTTTTTGGTGCGCACCTTTAGTGCGCAACTTTTTTTTTTGCGTATGGTTAGATACTCGTACTTGAGGAGTAAACTCCAGTCGTGCGTCGGAGCTGACACACACACATTTTTTTTTATTTAATTTTATTATTTTAAGTATGTATTTAAATTTATAACTATCTGAAGTAATATAAATTATAAATGTTAAATATTTTAATTTTTAAGGCATAACGGAGAATTATTTCGTGATCGTGGAGCAACCACTGTCGGTGTCGATATGCAGCGTAGTTCGCAACCAGCTCGTCAACAAGCCCTTGGCTTCCAGTCTACAGTGGTACCATGGACATAAGGTAGAGTACATTTTCCTGGGACATTTACTTTTTCATCACATAAGGTGTTTACCGCCGCGGAAAAACATAACTTGAAGAGAACCTTCTTGTCGCCTATATTTGATTCCTGATGGTCAAGGAAGGAAATTATACTATTTTAATATTATTTTTATGATATTTCGCGTAGCTCGATATCTCGACATTGTCCACGAATGTCTTTTTCATGAGACTGTATAAGCTCCGCGAAGTATAGATAAAAAGCATGGTAAATATCCCGTTTTGAATGGTTAATGAAAATTACCATGCTAATTAAAAATTGTGTGTGAAATTAAAGATATTGCCAGACTGGGATAGGGTAGATAATGCGATCTCAGTCATGTCCTAGACATAAAAGTAAAAAAGTATAGTATCTTATTCTTATACCTTTAAACGAGCAATTCTTGTATATATATATATATATATAGAATCGGGATGTCGGAAACGGCTCCAACGTTTTTTATGAAATTTTGTACACATGTGTTAAAAGCGGCGATAAATAGATCTAGCTAGGATACATTTTTAGAAAACTTTTTTTTATCCGTGTTTTGAGGCATCTAAATTTGTTGATTAGAATACGAACGTAAATTTTGCTGTCATACAATATGTCATGGTAGTTCAGTGTTGAAATTAGGCAGTTAAATCCGAACGAGCCTGGTTCGAATCTCCAGTCCAAATTTTATTTTTTGAAATGAATAATATTTAAATTTTATCGTTTTTATCGCTAGGGGTACCGAGCAAATGCTCGGTCAACCAGGTACTCAACCATTATATGTCCCACTGCTGGGCACGGGTCTCCTCCTCGAAATCAGGCGAGGAGGGTAATGGGCCATAGTTCACCGATGCGCTGGCCCAGTGCGAGTTGGTACACTTCAAATGCCTTCAAAGACTTTCAATCTCATAAGGCATACAGGTTTCCTCACGATGTTTTGCTTCACCGGTGAGCGAGCGATGGTTTCGTATTTAGGGTGCGCTTAGAAATTTAGAAAAACCCATTTCAGTGCAGACACGGGGGGCGGTGGGTCAGGATCGAACCTGGAATCTCTCGCATAAGAGGCCGAGTCCACCCACCACTGGACCATCGTCGCCCGTCCTAGACGTGCGCTGGCGTAATCCTACTGTAAAGTTTAGGCGCTTTTAGGCATGTACGCATAATTTTATATAAAAGTGTCGAAGCTAGTCGGACACCGCGTTTGGCTACTCCCTGTAGTGGGAGCAGCTCCCCTCCTAAACTAAATTGGTAAGTGGGATGTACAAGAGTCGCTTGTCATGTTATCCACACTGTTTATGGCAGGACGTCTGACGTATTATTTATTTATGATGATTAGTAGCTGTTGTATTTAAGCTAGTTTCTTTAAAAATTTCAGACGCACATAGTTCTTGTCAGTAGGACGAGCGGTAAGGAAGTGAAGCGTTACCAGACTGACACGCTCTTCTTCCTGCACATCATCAACGCGTTCGAGCGGGAGGGGAGGCTGGTCGTGGACCTGTGCGCCTACAAGGACGCCAAAGTGTTGGACGCCATGTACATCGCCGCGATTGAAGTGAGTACCTGACATGTACTTTCAGAAAAAAACTTAAGAAATCTTTGAATTTATATAAGAAATAACTCCAGTTTCTTTTCATGTGTTGAAAGCTCATTTAAATTAGTAATATTTATCTTATTAAATTAATCTTTATTTAGAAGTATATATTAATTAAGGTACTTATAATAAATCTGAAGAGTTTGTATCACAGATATATGAAATAAGTTCTGTTCTTAATATTTCTATGGTTTGTATAATCTTTTTGACTTCCAATAGTACAGAAACGGATTAGAAAAAAAGAGTGTCGCGTGATTTTTTTTTTGTTTCACTTCAAATCCTTGTCATGCCTTACATTTAGGCTATTCATTTAAGTAAAGAAAAGTTAAGGGCATGTTGGGCATAGGTCTCCTCGAAATCAGGAATACTTTACCGATGCGCTGCTCAAATACGGGTTGGTGAACTTCCTACATCTTTTAAGACTTAATCTCATCAGGCATGCAGGTTTACTCACGATGTTTTTCTTCACCGATGAGCAAGCGAGGGTCTCGTGTTCGGGTACACTTAGAAATTTATGAAACAGTCTCAAGATTGCGCAGGGGTCAAGATAGAACCTGACCCTTTAAGTCAAGAGGCTGACCCACTATAACGCACCGATACATTAATTCATTGTCTTTATATTACAGTCCATGCAGAGTAACGCGGACTACGCGGAGTGGTTCCGCGGTAGACCGATCAGGTTGGACATAGACCTGGACGCCCCGGCGCTGACGATGATCAAGCCGAGGATGCTGACGGACCTGGGCTGCGAGACACCGAGGATACATTACGAACTATACAACGGTATCATCTTTATCATGATCAAAAACTACTTGCATGACATTTTAATTACTGTATCCACTTGCCAGACAGCTTTGCTGTGTAATTATTACAGGCAGGTTCTTTCAGGTCTGATTGTAATTTATGTTTGTGAAAGTTTCAATCTCGATTTTATGAAATATTCCTAAACAGTACCACTAATTTTTATTAGCGGTATGCAAGGCTTCGCACGGGTAAATACTAAACAATTTATAGCCTAAGTTTTAATTCGGTTTTTTTTTATTTGGTCTAGTAGTTTTGGAGCCTATTTAATGCAAACGAACAGACAATAATATCTATCCTCTTTTAATATTAGCATAGATGTGCTGTAGCTTGTAAAATAGGTTTAGTTATAAATATGTTGTCTATTCTTACCTTTTTAAAGATTTTTAAAAATATTTCTTTTAAGATTTTTTTAATTAAATTACTTTTAAATGTTTTTAGCTTAAATGTCTCAATATATTGTGTGTTAATTTCAGGCCTACCGTACAAATATTTTTACGCGATAAGTTCAGACGTCGATGCAGACAATCCAGGGGCGGTAAGATATATTTGACTAGTTTATACTTTTGCTAGGGATCGCCGTCTTGATGTTCCTGAAAGCCTGTGCCCAGTAGTGGACGGAAAATATTTATAATGATGATGATGATGATGATGATGATGATGATGATTATATTATTTTTGCCCCGCTGTTTTATGATTATGACGTCAGACGCATAATATTGATATAACACTAAGTAGATTTTTGCTATTTTTTAGATTATAAAAGTGGACACAGTAGAGGGGGGTGTCTCCATGTGGTGGGACACGGACTGCTATCCCAGCGAGCCGATATTCATACCCCGGCCCGGAGCCAAGGTATGCTCGAATTAGTTTGATCACTTTATCTTACACATTTTTCTAATTATAGGTATTTTAAATTTCTGAAAACATCAATATTAATTTTTCTATGAAATAATTGCCGTTGTAGCGCAGGGATCACCGACCTTATAGGCCTTTGGTTATTTAATTAAAAACTTTTAATCAATTAAAAATAACAGAATTTTCACTTTAATAGACTTATAAAATCGTTCGTCTGCTTGGAAAGTCCATGTGCTAATGAATCGAATGTTTTAGGGCTCCATTCCTTAGAATTATAAACTTTGTCAAACCTACGAGGGACTTCGATTACATTGAATGATGACGTAAGAAGCTAACGCCCGGTTTCCGAAAGGCTGATCAACGCAAAAATTAACTAATCAACTGTCAAACCGATTTTTAAGTGTCGAATGAGTTGCTAGAAAGCATTAACCATGCCACTACAGGGTAAAGCTGTCAAATTTGTCTCTCTAATCTCATGTTAACCGCCATTAACAGCCGTGTTAGTTGACATACACTTTGACCAACGTTTCAGAAACCGAGCGTTAGTCTCACAACATAAAGACAAAAATCTTTGAATGTTTTAAGGAAGAAGACGATGGTGTCATAGTCAGCGCGCTCGTGTTTGGCAAGGAGGAGAGACAGGTGGCGATGGTGGTGCTGGACGCGCGGACCCTGACTGAGCTGGGCCGGGCGTGTTTTACCACCCCCTCCCCGACGCCCAAGTGCTTGCACGGCTGGTTCCTGCCAGAGCAATAGGAACGACTAGAATAAAAGGCCCTCACGGGACACCCAGGAGATACGAAATATATCCTATTGAGACGAGGCATCTGAACATAATTTAGACGGTCGTTCCGCATTTCACAATTTCGATGTGATAGCTGCATTTATTTCCGTGCGCAAACAAAACAAAATGGACGAAAGGCAAATGAACACAAATGCGTATGCGGCATAAGCGGCGAAAGTATAAAATAAATCATATAAAATAAACTACACAAGTAAAGAACATGATTTATCCCAATTCGCTAGATAAGTAGCATAACTATCGTTTTCGGAATAATTAGAGAAGAACGTGACACTTCTAATTAAAATCTAGGGAGAAAATGTATACTATTCCAGTTTGTTAGAATATCTATATGATGTAAAATACATATGAATAAAAACACGCTATAATTTCATTCACGTAGTTAACTTACTTCGCTTACAAAAGCGAACGTTATACTGCCAAAAACCGAATGCCTCGTCTAAATGTTGTGATAAAAATATATAACTAAAGATGGAATAAAATAAAGTAATTACAAAATCGTTTGCCGTATTCGTGTCGCATTCGAATATGCAAGTATAATTTATAGTTAAATTATATCAATATGCGGGATATTATGCATTTATCACATCGATAAGTGAAGTGTTAATCACAGGAGCAGTAGAAAGAACTAGAATACAAAACGGACAACCTCCTGGTGTACGGTTATATGAATAGGTCCGTTAGGCTGTGGGTTGGAATATATTTAAGGGTCGGTTGTTTCAAATCATCTGTTAACGTAAGAGACTTCGTTAAATTTTAACGTCTGTTAAAAACAACGCTCTTTGTTCACTAACGTTCGTTACCACCATCTTTAACGATTACATATTCGTTAAAATCGGTCGATGCAACCCGCCCTAAGTGTAGTCAATTTATTGAATTAGTGTACCGGGTAATGTATATTGTATCTGGACACTATACGTTTTTACACATACACTTAAATTCATTTCTGTTTTGAGTACTTGTAACACAACGAGCTTACCGTGGGACTAATTTATCATAGGGTTTACTTATAATATTTATTTTATTTAAATCTACACATTACCATTAAATGTCCAGACACAAGATTGGTAATTTATTAAATACTTTTTTAAGTTAATAAATGTTGAAAGTAAGAAGTTGTTTTTTTTGGACCCTTGTATAAAAGTTGCTAAATCCTTTTTCAATGATAACAAAGGAAAGCCTTTATAGATATTATTTTGTTCTGGACGTGACAGTCATTTGACTTTATGCATAATGATCATTAATCATTATCATTATTAAATCATCATCACCACTAACGTCCAATCGTTCATATCCGTAAATGGAATGGGTGTTACTCCTTCATCATCATCATTATCATTATTGTCAGCCTTCATCCGTCCGCAGCTGAACACTCGCTTCCTTAGTAAATTAAAAACTATTTTTTGGTCTTTTTTGTCTATCACATCATGTTGCCTGTCTTGTCGTTCCTTGAACGGGACTATGTAAAGTTGGATGCGAAAAAAGTCTGATAATGATGGAGATGAAAAGTCGTGGCTCCTCGTGTCTCTTCGTCATCTTTACAAAATCCCAAGGAACACTACTCTATAGTAAGTAGTTAGTAGTTGATAAAATCAGGCGTTACATTGCGGACGTCCATGGTTATAAGATATGTTATACTAGCAGCGCCCCGCGGTTTTAGCCGCGTTCTTCTCATACTCAGAGAATTACGAGGATAAACTAGAGCCAATAGGTTGTCTCGTTTGTAAGCCATGTTATTTTAAAGTTTCATCAAAATCCATTTTCTTAGTACTTTTTGCGTGAAAGAGGTAAAAGACTAGCAAACGGCCCCCACCGATTCTGCACAGACTAAATGAATTTTACGGCAGACATGGTTGTATGGCCTCTGGTCTTAGTCGGATCCAACAGTAAAAATTAAAAAAACATTAAGACTCGATTTTGCTTCTCGATTAGAATATCTAGTCGTAATCGATATTGTTGTTGAATGTCAGAACTTTTTCTAGGTTGCCAGAATTGAGAGACGTGACCAAAGAGGATATAAACACTACGTTTTAAGAGACGTAACTTCATACAAAGCTAGTTTGACAGTTTTTCTCAGACTTAGTGGGAATGTTTGTGCAACCTAAGAAAAAAACCAGGGAAGGAAACTTGACGAAAATAATGACAGCTAGAACTCATTTACCATAGACCATAAAATCTAGTCGATGGTTGATTCGTATTTTGAAAATTGTGGAAATAAAACAAATATATTTTCTATTTTTTATTATAATTTACAAACACACAATGGTATATTAATTTTATTAAACATTCCAAATAACAGTATACATTTAGATTATTTACTACTTTATTTACATCCTTTAATAATGTAAAACTTATCTAGTCGTAAACTAAATTTACATTAAAAAAAATATTAATGTCAATAGTTTTAATCGTTTTAATTGTATTATTATATGTATAATGAAATACAATTATTATTATTTACCGTGGTGAACATTAATGTGTTTAATTTAAACCTAATTTAATTTAATATGGAAATCAGCGTTATGAAGTAATTGCTGAGCAGGCGTGTTTAAGGTGGTTTGTTAAGAAATCCAATGGGAGGATCAGGTGGTCATGTCCTATGTCGGTGGTCACCATCGGGTAATGCCCCTGCTCACAGACTTACTGCTGCTGCAATAAAAATATGTATTGTATGATGGTATTGTCAAAGAAAAGGAACTTCGCCGGACCGATGTATATAGTTTTAAGTATGTGTTAAGGGGGAATTTATAAACACATTCTTAAATAAAAAATTCCTATGCATTTTCGCTTCTTACCATGCACCGTAAGTGCCCTCCTCCTTCTAGTGACGCCTTACAATCATATTGGTACTGATTTGTTAAAAACGAGCCACAATATTCATTTCATTATAATATCAGACAAAGATTTACTTTAGACCACGAACCTTGGAATATGTTCTTTAATAATGGCACGCAATCCCAGTCGTTTAGGGGCCGGATGTATCTGAAAAAAAAAAAAATCTTCATTAAAACAGCTACAGATGTATGAAATTACGTTAATTAAGAAGGCTCTTTGGACGCGACGATGGTCCAATGGTGGGTGGACTCGGCCTTTCATGCGAGAGGTTCCGAGTTCGCTCCTGACCCCCCCCCAGGTGTGCCCTTAAGTGGGATTTTCTAAATTTCTAAGTGCACCCTAAAAACGAGAACATCGCACGCTCACCGGTGAAGGAAAACTTCGTAAATAAACCTGCATGCCTGATAAGATTGAAAGTCTTTGAAGATATGTGAAGTTTACCAACCCGCATTAGGCCAGCGCATCGGTTAACTATGGCCCATAACCCTCCTCGCCTGATTTCGAAGAGGAAACCCGTATGCAGCAGTGGGACATATAAGGGTTGATTTTACTTTTTACTTTACTTTTTTTTTTAATAAGGCTTTTTAGCATGAAAATAATAACAATAGCATTTGTTTAAGGCACAAATATAAGCGGTTTGTACCGAAACATGGCGCGCAACACGCATCCATCGTCCAAAACATTTTACGTGAGAGATGTATTCTTTGCTGCAGAGTCCGAGAGCAAGCGCAACGTGTTGGTCTATTGGTTTAAACTATATCTTAGAAATGGATACATTGACCCTTTTTTCGTCAGTATAGCCGACAGACTGCGATATGTCTCCTTCTTGATGGTTCATAAACTTAGCTGCTACAGGTGCCGTAGATCAGGATCTTAAAATGAACGTAAACGTGGTTGCAAGTAGTAAAGGAGCATAATTTTAATGTCACAGCATAATTTTAGTGTAACAGGGACTGCGGAGATACCCTATGACCGGAGAGAGGGGAGAATTCAAAAGATAGAAAAGCTAAAAAGAGGTCTTCCTCAGTCCCTGTGTCACAATTCACACATTGCGGCGTGACAGCTGATTAGCCAGACTAGCCTAGAGCATCTTGCAAATAAAAATAAATGAAAAGATATTAGAGTTTATATTATATAAAACTATAGGGCCCGTGCAAGCTAGTATGAATAATGACGGTTTTTAAACGAAACACCACTTTCGCGAAGTGTTAGTCCTGACTATCTTTAAATTACAATATATTATATTAATAAGATATACGCGAGAGCGCTATAATAGCTTATGTATCCTCTAAGGTTAAGATATCAATAACTATAAAATATATTATAAAATAGATTGCTAGTAAAGTAACAGCACTAAAAGCTTTATTATTAGAAAAAATAAGAATTCTCAAAGCAAAGTTTCAAATTAGATATCTAGAATGTTTGTATGAAACGAATTAGTATTAAAGAAATGAAGTAAATAATATATAAAGAAATTAAGTAAGAAAAAAACCTAATAGCTAGTCTAAGATACGGTATATAAAACGACCTTGATGACCTTTGACCGTGATGCTTATTTGATGAAACTTGTTTTATATGTCATATGTCAATAAGGAAGAATTAGGAAGATTCACAAAAATTCACAGATATTCTTTCTTACATAATGCCTATGGTGTACCCCAAGGTTCAATACTGGGCCCGTTACTTATTTTAAGTTACATAAACGATATTCCAAATGCAACAAAACACAAATGTATACTATTTGCGGATGATACTACTATACTTATAGAAAACGACAATACAGTAGACTATGAATCTGAAGTAAATAAGACCTTAGAAAGAACTATACAATGGCTAGAATGGAAAAACTTGACAATCAACGCTAATAAAACAAAAATAATACAATTCCAAGCACACAATACATAATAGCACACGTGACTCTCTAAAAATATTATATCATAACACTTTAATAGAAGAAGTATATTCCACTAAGTCTCTTGGTATAATTATAGACCAACAATGTACTTGGAAAGAGTACGTGTATAGTTTATGTTTAAAAATGGAAAATTTCGTATATGTGCTCGGAAATATAGCAAAAACGGTGTCTAAAGATGCAGCCTTATTAGCATATCACGGATATGTAGCTTCCATAATCAAATATGGTATAATCATATGGGGAAATTCTGTCGATTCTATTCATGTTTATCGTGCTCAAAAAAAATGCATCAGAGCTATATGTGGAGCCAACCGCCTATATAGTTATAAACCGTTATTCAAAAAATATTATATACTTCCATTTCCGTGCCAATATATATTTGACATGTGCATGTTTGTATTTAAAAACTCTTAAATGTATTTTAACAACAAAAGCGAAATAGCCACTAAAAGTACTAGACGTCCAAATAAACTCTGCATACCAAAACAGCGGATAAAGCTCTGTAGTAGTAATGCATATTGTATGGCAGTGTCAATATTTAATAGACTTACAAAGCACATTATAGACCTAAAGGGAAAAAATTTCAAAAACGAATTATATACTTGGCTTATTTCAAGAATGTATTATAACATAAATGATTACATTACTGACATAAAATAATAATATGTTTTACAAAAATTTGATTTTGATATGGTAGTATGTCTGAAAGGAGCTTACGTCTATATAATTTTAATAATCAATTGTAACATTAGGTACTAGTTATAGCATTCGCACGCTTTTAAGCAGAATATGTGAAGCTATAACTTGAAAATTAACAACATATTGTAAACCATATTCTTGGAAATAAAGATTTATTTATTTATTATTTTATTTATAAACATGTTGCTTATGGGTTGCCTAAAAAAATTCAGCCCAAGATATGATTTTCAAAATTCTTCAACCGGAATTCGAAACTGATTTTTCGCAGACAACCCTTTACCACCGTATTCATAATGAAATAATCTTTAATATCATTTAATTTCAATTCAATAACCAGACCGGTGCAAAATGCTCTAATATCGATTTACCTGTTTACACGTGGCAACCCGAGAGTTGTGACCAGAAAATAATAGGCAACCTAATGTCTGCATATTCTATGGGCTTCATTCTTTCGATTGGTATAGAATTTGTCAAATAATAAAACCGGAGAAATGTTTTAAAAAATATATTTTTTAAAATTATTAATTAATCATATCCTGGACTGAATTTCTTACGGCAACCCATAACAACAGGTTTATTGACATATTAAATTAAATATAAAATACGTTTCATCAAATAAGCATCTCGGTGAAGGTCGTTTTATATCCCGTATCCTATGCTATAAAGTTTACATAGAATTATAATTCTTTGCCTCCTTTTATTCACTGCTGAACTGTCAAATGAATAAATGAAGAAGAGAGGAACTATCATCCAACCCGAGTTTGACGCAAATTAAGGATTTCTTATTACTGATAGATAGTCGAGACATTTTATTACAGTAAGAAAGCCCTCAACTGTGTACTGGAAATAATAATAATAAAACCTATATTCTAGGGGTGGGGGTAATATAAAATTGGTGATGATGACCAAGATGACAAATCATATAATCTAAATAAACATAAATGAATTGTAAGATATGCTTTAGTTATTTGAACGTCCCCTGCTGTTCTGTCCTTTTATTTATACCTGCTAGGGCTTCTTCTTTAGAAGCTATATTTCTATTAATTATTTGGCAATGACGTCTAATGAGTAATTTACTAGTTAATTGGAAACATAAGTTTTGAATTTCGATCGATATTTGATCCCTGGTTGCATTTGTATTTTTTTTTAAATATATTTTGCAAAGTTTTTTTCTGACGCAAGCGACATAACTGAGACTTAATTTTTTCTAATAATAAAGCACTAACTCTTACAGATGTTAAAGTATATCTGGTTTTTTTAAATTGCTCTTCTAGCTTCTTCCTCGGCGTTAGCTCTGAAACATAAAACAAAATATGTATGAGTAAAATTTAAAAAAAAGTTCTTCACCATGATAGGATATTTTTTCAGCATAGAAGCTGTGACTTCACGCTCATATACATCCGTGAATGTATCACTATATACTATTTTATATGTGTATCAAATAAAATAAAATCGCTACGTCCACATTCGTAACCAAAATTTTCGTAACTGGTTACGAAAAAGAAAATTTTTTCCCTGTTTCGTAACCAGTTATGAAACAAGACTTTTTTTTCCATTTTCATAACCAGAGCCTCTTAGTCATGTATGGCCTCCTGGTACTTTTTCCTGGAACAATGATTTGTATTGTGAATACATCTTTTAAAACGTGGATTTATTTATTATAATTAACTCTAAGGCTTCGGCCTCGAATTCAGCGGGCAGCGGGGTGGCGGCGGTGGCGGCGCGGGCAACGTAGATCCGCGCCGCTGCCGCTCCGCTGTTTTCAAGAACTGGTCTATTTGATTTCTACGCAAAGATCCTGCCGCTCCCGCGCTGACACCGCTTTTTTTCCGAATGCGGGGCATGCGGGACCTAAAAGTCTAGACCAGTGATTGTAAATGGAAAAAAAGTCTTGTTTCATAACTGGTTACGAAACAGGGAAAAAATTTCCTTTTTCGTAACTAGTTACGAAAACTTGGTTACGAATGTGGACGTAGCGAATAAAATCATACTAATATTATAAATGCAAAAGTTAGTATGTTTGTCAATCATAAAACTACCTAACGGATTTTAATGAAAGTTGGCAAGGTTGTAGCTTAATTACCAGAATAACACATAATATTTTATCCCGAAAAATCCAAAGTACTTTAACGCGAGCGATGCCGCAGACAAGCTAGGTACTAAATATTTCTTTGGGCATAAAAACCCTCAGACTAACGGACATGGTAAATATTGGTTTTTCTATTTGATATAAGCAGTTTATATAGTTCACCTACATCCTGGCCTGATAGTGGATGGTAGACTACACATCACATAGAGTATGAAAGCTGACAAGCATTCAGCGAACTGTTCAATGCTGTGTTAAAAGCAAATTTCTTTAGTGCCACTTTAATAGTTATGAAATAACCTTACCTCCAGGGCATTCTTGTTCTGGCGAGGAAGAGACTGCTTCGCAGATTTTTTTCGCAGGTGGCGCTGTGATTTCTGCAATGAAACAGCACATATTTGTCTTACTATACTATTTAGTTAAAGTTATCTAATGTTTGTTGTTGTTTAGCGACGGTGGTCCGGCGGTGGACGGACTCGGCCTCTTACGCGAGGGGTTCCGGTTGATACTTTTTTTTATCTAATGTTTGCGCGAATTGCGAAGCATTAAAATTTTCTACAATTTTGGATAATGAAAGTTACAAATAAGTAAAATAAAAATACATTATATTTCAAAAACTAATGTCAAAAAATGTCTGTGAATTATGTGTAATATGATATAGCCTTCCCTCTAGGGTTTTCCTCTTCTGGCAAGTAAGAGACCGCAACGGTGAGTTTTTTTTGCGAGTGGCGCTGTCATTTCTATAATAGCACAGCACATATTTGTCTGATGATTTAGTTGAAGATAAACAAAAGGGGGGTTAAATGTACATGGTATTATTATTTAACACAAATAACATAGTTTAGAATGTGAACCTATTCTCACTTCCAAATGTGAGGCAGGCCCAAAACAACATTTTTGAGATCGAGACAAGGAAACCCAATTGCAAAATGGTGGTGATGTGTAGACCGGCTACCGCCTTACACACCATTGTACCCCACCTGAGCTCACTAAATGCTTTTCCCAGTAAACCCAAGTAAAAAGAAAAAATACTAAAAAGTAAAAGTAGTTTTATTAATTCTAAAAGAATTTATTAATAAATTTAAAAAACAAGTTTACCTTGAATTTCTGAAAGTGGTCCTTTGTATTTTTGTCTCGTACCTCAATTGAACTCCCCTCTACTGATGTTTCTAGAAATCATAAAAATTTGAATTCAATAATTTTCACAGGTCTTAATTGATATTATGCTTAATTGATAAATATGAGTTTTTGGAAATAAAATAGTAATAATGATTAGCCTTTTAATGGTTTATTAAGGAATTATATTTCATAACTAGCTGTTGCCCGCAGCTTCGCCTGCGTTAACTAAGATTTACAACGGGATCTTAGTACGCGAAATAACATTTTTTACACCTTGTGTCCGAAAAACCAAAATATCTTACGGAACCTTTTTTTTTATCAGAATAAAATTTTGCCTAAGTTACTCGTGGATAATGTAGCTTTCGAATGGTGAAAGAATTTTTGAAATCGGTCCAGTACTTTTTGAGCCTATTCATTACAACCAAACAAACAAAGTTTTCCTCTTTATAATATTAATGTAGGTAGATAGTGTAGAAGTGAAGATGTAGATATAGGGTAGATAGGGCAGATAATTTCGCCACAACTTCAAAACCAAACGTCCAATTTTAATTATTCAAAAACAAAATATTATCTACATGAACTCTACTTAGCGATGAAAAAGTTTATTTTGAAAAATATTAAAAACATGAATAAAATAAACGCGTTTAAATGTAGCCCAAAAAAATTCAAAATTTCTAAATAAAAATATGGTTGTTGTGCCTCACTCGACATAGATAAGTATAGTGTGTCCTGAACTTCTTTGTAGATATTTATAAGATCTACAATTAATTAAAACATTTAAAGGTTCTATCTTTTATAGTTTAGGCAGCGTACGCAATATAAGTAACTTTTCTGGTTGATTTTTTACACCTTGTGTTCGAAAAACCCAAATATTTTTTCCAGAATATAATATATAGCCTATGTTACTCGTTCATAATGCTTTCGAATGGTGAAATAATATTTGAAATCGGTCCAGTACTTTTGAGCCTATTCATTACAACCAAACAAACAAACAAACAAAGTTTTCCTCTTTATATACCTTATATTTTGTTAAAAAAAAAAGGTTTTATAATATTATATAGAATCACTTCATAGATTCTTCTTTAAAATATACATAATACATAGAAAGACTCATGAATACGTAGACATCATGCATCATACTACATAGATATCATGACTTTGAATGGTTAGTGATTAGTCAATAGTGATGAAACCAAAGTTTAAAATAATATAGGAATTTAAAATAATATAGGGATAGTCTTTACCATAAAGACTCACAATCACTATAATATGTAATTGAAAATTCTTTGTGTTAGATATGTATATAGTTTAGTATTAAATAGTGAGATTTATTAATGTAAAATGGTTAGTAATTGTTTCAATTATTATTTATATAAAATTAAGAAAAACACTCCTTTTTTTTCTTCTTTTTAGATAGTCGTCATCTTTAATAGAACTTTAAAAAATATAATAATCAAACTAAAACTACGTTCTTCAATAAGAAACTATGAATATAGTTCACTTGTTTACTAAAAGCCCTGCGGGAGTGGAAAGACTTCAATTGGGTTATTTTGCATCAAAAATATTTTTAAAACAATTGCACTGTAAGTTGATGTAAAATAGAAGAAGTTTATTGTCCTTTCCTTGTCTTATATACAAAAGAATACGATTTAAGGCCATCTTTATAATCAATAGAATATAGAATATGCAGGTGTGCAAATTACTTTTGACCATTAACATTTTAAAAATATTTGCGTATAACAAATACTTTATTGTTCTTTTATATAATCCGCCCTTTTTTTGATGTGACCACAATATGTTCTTTAGCAATAATAAATTTCTTTTATTTTACTTCAACTCACAATGCAATTGTTCTTTTATAAAATATATTTTTTAATTGTTTTACTTACTTTTTAGTGATTTCAAACTCTAGATTGGTTCACGCAAACTTAAAATTTTATTTATTATTACGCGTTTAATAATATTTAGAATTTAGACTAGAGTTCAGAGATAGCGTTATCGTGAATATTATGAAGAATAGCTAATAGCTCTAGTTAGTTTTCAAATGGCTTCTTCACAGAAAATTAAAAATCTTCTTCATCATCATCATCATCATCAGCCTTTATCCGTCCACTGGTGAACATAGGCCTCCCTCAGAACGCCAAGACGACTGATCCCCTGCCACTCGCATTAAAATCTTAGATCTTATAAATAGATAATTTTATTAGATAATCCTGATCTACAATTTGAATCTGAGCTATTTTTATCGTAAAACTAAATTTTTGGCAAACTCATTTTTGCGACATTGCAACCATGGATTTTTCACTGGACCATGGTCTCTTCAGAATTTAATTAGAGAGTTATCCAGTGCATGTTTGTAAGTTTAAAGTACGCAAACAGGTCTTTGCTACTGAGCATATGCATAGTTTATATTTTAAAATTTTATGTGTATTTCATACCTGTAACACTTTTATCAGATATGGTGCAGGCTACACCTGCAGCGATAGCTTCAAGTCCATTTTTGTCCTTACTTGTTGATGGCAATTTTTAGGAATACAATCTGAAATGCCAAATTTTTTAATTTTATTTATATAACTGTAAGATGCATTTTTTATAATTAAGAATAACTATTTTAATATCAGTTAAGGCATAAGTTGCCACAGATGTTAATACTTTGGAAAAGAAAAATTTATAATAAGATCCATATGATTCAAATACATAAGCCTCCTCTAAAATATTCAAAAGTAAATAAAAAATTACTCATAATTAAATTTATCTACTAGTAAATATTACACTGTCATATAACATATTGTTTCCTATGAGAGGTTTAGACTTTATAAAATATTATTTCTGATATCATAAAAAGCATATTCTAAAAACAATTGCATGTCTAAAAATTTGTAAATAAATACATAATGCTGAAGAAGTAAATGATAATATTAATAAACTATGCATAATTTGTGTCATAAAATAATTCATTTTAATAATTTTATCTCAATATTACCATGACTCTTATGCATATGTTTTGGGAATTCTGCCATCTGAATATTGTTCAGTGGGACTGAGATTTATTTCAGAGTAGGAATTGCCTGGCTTTTCAATCAATTATTTATTGAAATATTTCCTCTCAAAATGGTCACCACAAAATATATGAAGCATATATTTTGTGGTGTTGATAGTTGATATAATTTTTTAAAGGTCAAATGGACAAGATCTTCATTACCCGTGATGCGAACCTATTCTCTGCAACTGTTAAAGATAAAAAATTAACAAGCAAATGATAAATCATATTTAATACTTATTTTACAATCTTGAAGTTACTTCCACATATAGGAATAAGCATTTATAAGAATATTTATGTGATGTATGTCAGAATCTGAATTACCATTAAAACTCTAGCACTATAATTACCAGCTATCCTGTTTTCATTACTAATTAGTTTTAAATGTTGAACAGATTTAAACCTCACATCAAAGTTTAATAAAGTAATATTTTTTTGCAACTTAATTTTATATTTAACTAGCAACCCCCCCGGCTTTGCACCCACGCAATGCAGATACTAAGAAGTATACTACAGAATGTCTTTATATACAAAGTTCATAACTTTTTAGTCATTAAACATTAAACAGGTCATGTTTAAAATAATTGGTATTTAACTGCTATATTTTAGATGTATTATACATTTAAACCTTCCCCTTGAATCACTCTATTTATTTTAAAGACCGCATCAAAACCCGTTGAGTAGTTTTAATGATCTAAGCATAAGATCTAAGTAGTAAGGACAGGCAGCAGGAAGCGACTTTGTTTTATACAATTTAATACTTAATGAAAAAGAACAATGCGTAGAAAAAAATAATCGATTAATAATGACGTTAACTTGAAATATATCAAAATGTTCGAGTTAAAAGACGGTTGTGCAATTATTGGTCCAGAATCATGAAAAATTATCTAGATATTTCGTGTGTTAAGTTGTTAAACTTAAAATATTGAAAGGTATGGTACGAAATAAAATATCATTACCGGAATATTATTATTAGAAATAGAATTATGAAATTAAACCGTCTAAATGATTAATGAAAGCTACGTATTTAAAAAAAGATACAAAATTACTTACCGATCTTCGTCCAAAGGAAATCTTGCAAAAAAGAGATATATATCCTGATGATATTCTTTCACGCCGCATATCTGGCAGGAACGAGTACGTTTTTTCAAAATTTTATACACGTTTCGACGTACAGAATAAACGCTAAAGTGATTAAGGATTTCTAAATTCTAAGAAACAATTATCACTCAATAACAAATAACAACAATTAAAATGGCCGATTGACGCTGACTGCTGATATTTGACAATTGACAACTTTCAAAATGTCTATTATGTTGGTAGCACCTCTGTGCTATGCTATGTTGGTAATGAAAGTCTCACTTAGAGTTTCTACCCCCTGGACGTGACCTCCGAGTTATGACATTAAATAAACCGACTATAATGCGAAGGTCACGAGAAAGAGATACGAATAACAATATAAATGTGTGTGACAGAGATAAAAGAGAAAAGTGAAACATTTCTAATTATTATTAGGAGCATCCTGCACTATTATACTGTTCTACCTCATAATAACATGTATTATGCGACAGTTTTATGTAAATAAAAAATAATTCTATTAGTATGCAACGTTGTGCTCCTATTTCCTAATCGATATGTGGAACATTATGATAACACAAGTGTTTTACAGATTAAAGTGTTTCGAATTTAGTCAACAAATACCATCTGTGATCTGTAATCTTTTAATATTGTTATTTTAGTTTTGCCGGCAGTATTCTTATACGTTGTCTGTGAGATAGTCAATTTTGTTTTAGAATTGGTTTTTACTTGTTCCTATCAGCTGGACATTGTTAATCATGTTTAAAAGGAGTGATATGTTTAGAGTTTTAGTACGCTCTGCCAATGTGAGTAAAATTCGATGTTTATGTGTTAAGGGGCTCCCAGACAAATTCGATCGTTTTCATATTCTTAAAAGTATACATTAATGTTACGTTAAAAATACCAAATAAATATATGTTGTAACTTGGTTTTAGTTTATTAATGTTACTATTAGATAATTTCATAAAACTTTCAAAATAAAGAGTAATAATTATTTACCTGAACCTCTTTTCGCATACAAAAATCGAATAGGATTTCTAATTATACAACTCACAGTAGTGAAATATTTTTTTGTTAGTGAGGAATTATATACTTAACAATATTTGAAAAGTCGTTTTTTTAAATGTGCAGTTTTTAATCAGAAAATCGTAAAAATCTAATTTTTGCTTTGAATTCATGCACGGGTGACGGCCGACAGACGGCCAGAGGCCTCCGAACGAGGAAGTCATGTCCGTTGTTGCTCTAAATCGCTAATTTATTTACTGCTTTTATTCATTATTACATTTTTAGTGATCATTATTCATTATAATATATCAAATGGGAGTATTTTAAATTATGTTGTTTTTGTTTAAAAACCAATATGGTGTGTAATGAAAGACAGCGCAGTTCACTCGTGATACAAATAAAACCTTAATAAATGTAAAGTTAAATATGAAAGACGAATGTGGAATTTTTGGAGTATGATAACTGTAGGGTTTTCATATTGAAAATATTATTAAATATTATAAATATGAGAACAGAAAGGTTTTAACAAAAACAGCGCCATCTAGCAATAGTTTTCTGACACGTCATATACTGCCATCTATCAGATAATAGATAGAAGCTTTTGATCATTATATTTATTTACACTAATATTATTATAAAATATAAAGAAAACAGATTTGTATTTTGTATTTGTGTGTGTGTGTGTGTGTGTTGTTTATAAATGTTTCTAATGAAAAAAAAACTCGAAAACTACTGTGTCTGCTATCAAAAAATTCTTTCAAAGCGTACACAAATTCAAAAGCGAACACAATCTAATAGACGTTTAGAGTACGACGCTATGTCAAGCACTTGAGAGCGCTTTTGTATTCGCTTTGAAGCGTCTCCTCCGTCTGTCTTTATTTATAAATCTGTGATAGCATGTATCAATGACTACAAAAAACGTTATGTCAGAATAG
Source organism: Lycaena phlaeas (assembly GCA_905333005.2). Taxonomy (NCBI): domain Eukaryota; kingdom Metazoa; phylum Arthropoda; class Insecta; order Lepidoptera; family Lycaenidae; genus Lycaena; species Lycaena phlaeas. Next base: position 18,338,435 of record HG995166.1, on the reverse strand, counting down.
AAACTATTTACATTTAAAAATTGATAGAAATAATTAGTATAGCACACCGTACATCATTACAATGAAATAAGTAATAAATATCCGTAACATAATAATATGGATGTAATAAATTATGATGTTCATATTATACGTATGGATGTTTGTTTGTTTCTAAAACTACTGAATAGATTTTGACGAAACTTTATAATAACATTATAACGTTTAACTAGCTACCTTATACATATAATAGAACCACACATAGCTTATAATAATTTATCCTCGTACTCCCTAGGGTATGTCAAGTACGCGGCTGAAACCGCGGGACACCACGTCTAGTGACAAATAATTTGCAATAAAAACATATTGAGATAATATAAACTATTTTATCTTACAAGTTGGATCAAACTGAATACTGTAGTTATTTCTTCAATAACAATAATCCTTACTAATATTATAAATGCGAAAGTAACTCTGTCTGTCTGTCTGTCTGTTACGCTTCCACGCCTAAACCACTGAACCGATTTTGATAAAACTTGGAACAGAGATAGATAGTAGGTCAATAAATAGGTTTACAATACATGTTCTACTAGAACATGTACACGGACAAAAAGTAATGTTACCATTCCGTAAAATAAAGATAAAAATATTAACTTTAATATTTATAATAAGTTTATTTACTTTATAAACACAAAATACACATGAATATTATACAATATAAAAAACAATTAAAAAAAGACCGAATAATAAACTTTTCGATAATTGCTACACTGAATGATCTTCAAGTAAATATTGAACCAATATTTAATATTATAATTTCACTATCCCAGGCCTGAATCGCGCTATCGAAATTTTTTCTTGCTGCTAGTATATATACAAACTGTTCTTACGAAATATTTAATAAGTTAGATACCTTCCGACTGCAAGCTAATGTTATAAAATCATAGATGAACAGTTCTTTATAAATACAAAATGCAAATGAATGTTTTAAAACATAAAAAAACAATTTACAAAAAGACTGTGTTTTATAAATTTTTAGATAATTATTGATACACTGAACAATCTTCAAGTAGCATGAACCAATTTTATAGTTAGTAATAATATAGTTTCATCATCGAAGTTCTGAATCGCGCTATCGAAATTTTTCTTGCTGCTAGTATATATATAGCAACTGTTCCCATAAAATATTAATAGGTCGGCTGTCTTCCAAATTCCAGATATTGATTGAGAAATGTTATCGAAGAGTAGTTTTTTGTTATTATATTGAGAAAATGAGTGAGAGACGAGTATATCAACAAAAGTACCTCTAACATAAATAATATAATTTATGTACAGTATTGCGGGATGAGAAGAAATATAAATGATTTTATCTATTTTTTTTTTTTGGTTATTACAAACGTTTTTAGATATAAAAAAACTTATTGCGGAAATGTATAATTTTCGAAAAAATGCAAAATAAGTTTACAATTTGGTTAGACTATCGTTGGAAGTTGGAACATGTATTGTAAACCTATTTATTGACCTACTATCTATCTCTGTTCCAAGTTTTATCAAAATCGGTTCAGTGGTTTAGGCGTGGAAGCGTAACAGACAGACAGACAGACAGAGTTACTTTCGCATTTATAATATTAGTAAGGATTATTGTTATTGAAGAAATAACTACAGTATTCAGTTTGATCCAACTTGTAAGATAAAATAGTTTATATTATCTCAATATGTTTTTATTGCAAATTATTTGTCACTAGACGTGGTGTCCCGCGGTTTCAGCCGCGTACTTGACATACCCTAGGGAGTACGAGGATAAATTATTATAAGCTATGTGTGGTTCTATTATATGTATAAGGTAGCTAGTTAAACGTTATAATGTTATTATAAAGTTTCGTCAAAATCTATTCAGTAGTTTTAGAAACAAACAAACATCCATACGTATAATATGAACATCATAATTTATTACATCCATATTATTATGTTACGGATATTTATTACTTATTTCATTGTAATGATGTACGGTGTGCTATACTAATTATTTCTATCAATTTTTAAATGTAAATAGTTTCTATTCTGACATAACGTTTTTTGTAGTCATTGATACATGCTATCACAGATTTATAAATAAAGACAGACGGAGGAGACGCTTCAAAGCGAATACAAAAGCGCTCTCAAGTGCTTGACATAGCGTCGTACTCTAAACGTCTATTAGATTGTGTTCGCTTTTGAATTTGTGTACGCTTTGAAAGAATTTTTTGATAGCAGACACAGTAGTTTTCGAGTTTTTTTTTCATTAGAAACATTTATAAACAACACACACACACACACACACACAAATACAAAATACAAATCTGTTTTCTTTATATTTTATAATAATATTAGTGTAAATAAATATAATGATCAAAAGCTTCTATCTATTATCTGATAGATGGCAGTATATGACGTGTCAGAAAACTATTGCTAGATGGCGCTGTTTTTGTTAAAACCTTTCTGTTCTCATATTTATAATATTTAATAATATTTTCAATATGAAAACCCTACAGTTATCATACTCCAAAAATTCCACATTCGTCTTTCATATTTAACTTTACATTTATTAAGGTTTTATTTGTATCACGAGTGAACTGCGCTGTCTTTCATTACACACCATATTGGTTTTTAAACAAAAACAACATAATTTAAAATACTCCCATTTGATATATTATAATGAATAATGATCACTAAAAATGTAATAATGAATAAAAGCAGTAAATAAATTAGCGATTTAGAGCAACAACGGACATGACTTCCTCGTTCGGAGGCCTCTGGCCGTCTGTCGGCCGTCACCCGTGCATGAATTCAAAGCAAAAATTAGATTTTTACGATTTTCTGATTAAAAACTGCACATTTAAAAAAACGACTTTTCAAATATTGTTAAGTATATAATTCCTCACTAACAAAAAAATATTTCACTACTGTGAGTTGTATAATTAGAAATCCTATTCGATTTTTGTATGCGAAAAGAGGTTCAGGTAAATAATTATTACTCTTTATTTTGAAAGTTTTATGAAATTATCTAATAGTAACATTAATAAACTAAAACCAAGTTACAACATATATTTATTTGGTATTTTTAACGTAACATTAATGTATACTTTTAAGAATATGAAAACGATCGAATTTGTCTGGGAGCCCCTTAAATTAGCAATGTTATTTTCGTCAACAACACGTTTACTTTTGTAAACGTGTTGTTGACGAAAACAATTAACATGACTAGTGTAAAATGTAAATCAACTGTAGCCATTGTATTGTTTGACATTTTGTATACTTTGTACAAAATAATTTAATATTTAATGATTTAGTTGAATGCTTGTTGAATGTTAAATGCTTAAATATTTAGGTATATTAAATAAGTATACGAAGAAAGTCACTATGCAGCTATTATATATATACTATGCAGCTATATAGCCTAACGGTAAATTATAAGCTGCAAAGTGACCGGCTGGATGCTGTTTCAATTCTTCATCGAAGCAAATGAGATGATGATGATGATGATCATTATTTAATCGCACATCAAGAAATCGCATATCAATAACGCAGTTATCTCCTTATCATGTTCTTTTAGTTTAGAGAGCAATCTTAAGTGATTGTCACCAACTCATTTGCAAATCTATTTTTACTAAGATAAGTTAAATAATAAATATTTTTGTACGGTAGGTACCTAGGTACATAGTAAATTTTTGCTCATTTTTTATTTATTTGTTTATTTATAATAAAGCCAAAGAGTTGTTTCGGTTGTTCCAACGCGCCGTTAATCTCCGATAATACCACTTACATCTATATACAAATTACCCTCCTCGCCTGAGTTCGAGGAGGAGACCCGTGCCCAGCAGTGGGACGTATAAGGGTTGATACTTTACTTTTACTATATAAAAATAGGCATATATTTGCCACTTTAAAGTTAGTTTTAGTATTTTGTATATATTTTTTTTTAATTCTAGGGTACGTCAATTAAAGGTTTAAACATAGTTAGACTAATTTCTAACAGTCCGAGATGCCTGCAATTCGATATGAACATGTGGTTGAGGACTTGCGAGGAAGAAATAACTGAACCCCTGACTGGAAAAGTCACTGGTAAGTTGTTTGTGAGTATTGCTAATATTTAATAACAGGGTATATTTTTCAAAAAACATTTCAATCTATTTTAAAATATTTTCATTTATCCCATCCCATTATTTTAAAATATTAATAAATTAATTTATAATAAATAAATTAATAAATAAATTAATTAATAAATATTTTAAAATAGATTGAAAAAACATTTCAATCTATTTTAAAATATTTTCATTTATCCCATCCCATTATTTTATAAAAGATGAAGAATGTATTGAAATAATCATTATCAATCTGAATACGCCTGTAGATGGAGGTAAACGGTGGTGAAGGTACGAGTACGTCAACAGCAATACGATACGACCGTTACCGACTTTGTTATTACAAGTTACTTTAGCTAAGGAAATATATTATTATTCTAGAATTATTACTAATTTTTGACGTGACAACGTCTTTTAATTCGATGGAGCCGGTTACGCACGAAAAAAACATGACTCATGCGGCTCTACCTCGCTCTGAGGCGTTCCATTTAAGGTTCGAAGTGCAAGCGAAAGCGCGGAACGAGCGACAAAGAGTCACAATCGGCACATCTGTATTTTTTTATTTTACTAGAAACTGGTTTACGATTATTTGTTGTATATTTCAGGCGAGATACCCAATTGGCTGCGAGGGAGTCTCATTAGAAATGGCCCTGGAGCGACCCGGATCGGCGAAACTTCCCTAAATCATGTCTTCGACGGCCCTGCGTTCTTGCATAGGTAGGTCGAGCTGATCGAAGGATCGGGCTGGTGGAATACTTTCCGGAATAAATTAGAAACCCGTCAAATAGATATTTTTTATAATGAATGCACTGAGTCATAGACGTGTATGCTATGTATTTATATAAATTATAAATTTATTTATGTTCCTAGTACCCGTCACACAAGTTCTTACGAACTGACCACGGGGCTAGGTTAGCATGGTGTGGTTGTTTAATAATATTTATATAATTATTGATTAATAATTCATGTTACATAAAAGTTCAGAAGTAACGACGCACAGGGACTTTTACCAGGTAAAACTCTGTGTTAGTAATTACAACACGAAAAGCACAGAAGGAACGCTATAAAGTTGCTTACCAGAAGAAAACAGAAGGATTGATAAATGCACATATTAATGGCAACTAACCAGAAAGTATTATCATGGTATTATATTCGTCATTAATCATTATGTAATTTGTCATGATAGGAAGCGAAATTATGCGCTGTCTATCTACTGTTAATGATTAATGACATTTTTGTCATGCTTGATCTCAATGACCCGTATCTAAATTGTGATGAATTTTAATGATTGTGTTGTGTCATACTTCGTCCTCGTCATCAAAAACATCAATACTTCAGAAGTTTACATGCTGCCGGACTGCATGAGCCGCCATTTTGCTTGTTTCTTCTGTGAAAAAGCTTTGCTGTGTTTCGTAGAGAAGGGCACGACAGACAGTGTAATATCTGGCAGCAACACTTAACACCTTATGTCTCAGGATAAACAGGAATTAGTTGTCTAGGCTAGTTCCTGGGGGCCTATCCAAAATGCCATTAAGAAAGCATTAGCGAAGTTCGAAAATGTTGAAATGTATGGGATTGACATAACACCGCGCTTGATCACGTGGTCCATCCTATACATTTTATCATTTCGAACTTCGCTAACGCTTTCTTAGTGGCATTTTGGCTAGGACCAATTTGTTTATCTAATTAACATAAATAAACCTTTATTACAGATTCGCTATTCAAGATGGCGACGTATCTTACAACTGTCGTTTCCTACAGTCAAACTCATACAAGAGGAATCGCGCGGCAAACCGACTCGTCATCACGGAGTTTGGGACAAAGAGTGTTCCAGATCCTTGTCGAACTATATTCGAAAGGTAATTCCAATGATATTTCCTGCAGTGAACAATGTTCTATTTTTGGAGTTTACTCCTTAAGAATCGATTTTCATATATAAGGCGCCCGGTATGAGAAAAATCCGAGGGGTAAAACCAACTGAACTAACGAAAAAGTGTCACGTTTTTGGTGCGCACCTTTAATGCGCAACTTTCTAATTTAGCTGTGAGTGTATTGAGACGTACATAGGGTATGCTGTATAGGCGACTATACCTATATACTATATGTTATTGGGCTTGTTTGTTTCTATTAGTGTCGATGTATTTATATTGCTATTTTTTTTTGTTATAAATATCAATAATTAACATTGTAATTGTGAAGTTATAATTTTTTTTTATCATTTTTTGCGTATGGTTAGATACTCGTACTTGAGGAGTAAACTCCAGTCGTGCGTCGGAGCTGACACACACACATTATAATTTTTTTTTAAATTCGCGAAGCCCCATATTTCATAATCGAAAAATTCTGTCGTCATTGTAAAATGAGTTTTAAACAGTTATAGATAATGTCTTCCCGAATTACATGTAATCTTTTTATACTAGAATGAAAAGGTCAAGATTTTGACGTTTTCAGATTCTCATCATTCTTCAACCAGATGGAGAACATCTCTGACAACGCATCCATATCCGTTTATCCTTTCGGGGATGAGCTGTACGCCTTTTCCGAAGCACCTAATGGATATTTGCATAGGTATGTAAATAGTTGTTAAAACCTAGATAAAAACCTAGTTAAAACCTAGGTATAAATACTGCGCAAGAATGTTATATACATTCAAAATTGAAGTACGCGGAATTTTTTTTTGGGACTATGTGACCTTACTTATATGACTATTGACCATAAAAAGAACATAACAACAGCGTGTAGTGTGTATAATACGGTAACTTCAGTGTTTTTATGTACCTACCTTAACACATTCGTCTTAATGGGATCAATATATAATAAACAGAAAGGAAAACTGGCAGATAAAATTCCGCACATATAGTATATTATACGTTTTACTATCAGCTCCTTGCAGTTTCACCCGCACCAAAATCGAGAAAAAAATATTAAAAATATGTAAAATTGCCTATAAGTAGAAGTGAAAACTTAGTAGATAGCAGTTTGTTAACATGAAGTGATCTTTAAAATTTGCTAGGATAATAGAACTCTAAGCTTTCATAATTAGACCTATTAAATGCAAAAATATTTTTAAAATTCAGTCTGGTAGTTATGGAGACAAATAAACTCTTCAGCTTCATTATATTATTGTTTTCCAATATCTTCGCGTGCAGGGCGCCTAATCTCCACTATTTCTATCGGCGGGGTGCAGGAGAAATATCTTTCCTCGATAGCTCGTGAGGCCAGATAATATATAAGGGAGATAATCCAGTTCGTTTAACCATATAGAATGAATGCACAAAATAAAAGACATAATATGAAAATTAACATGCATTAGCTTGTATATAAAGGGCAGACGTAAGGTCGATAAACAGGAGGAAGGAATAGGACATGTGCGACTGACCTGGTATTATTGTAAAATGAGTTTTAAACAGTTATAGATTGTTCTTCTCCCAGGGATGCCAGCAGCTCTCGTACCCATTTGTATAATCTTCTAGCAGTCTGTAGATAAGCGGGAACAAAACACAGACACACACACACGCGATCGCGTTCAAATAGTTTTGATAGGCCTATAGCTTAATTTACAGTTTAATAGTTAGCGAAAAAGCGTCTATACTGGTTGACGGCTTGCGGAAGAGAGGCTAAGAGTAACACGGTTATAAAAGGAGGGAAGTTGACAGGTGACAAGCATGATGCAAGTTTTATTTAACTACCCCCAATTTAGGAAAATAATTCAAAGCTCAACAACCCTAATTTCACATAATGAAACCACTTTTACGGATTTTATCGGTTTATTGTGTCCTTCCGTGACCATGGCTGCTGTGAAGTATCCGAAACGTCGGGCATGTAAGAATCTTATTAGGCCTCGATAAAACCCGTAAAATTTGTTTCATTATATTAATATAGACTATATAAATATTAAGTACTTATTTCAAATATCTGTCGTATACACTATAGATTTTTTTAGAATAGATCCCGAGACTCTCGAGACATTGGAACAGAGGCAGCTCCTCCAAATGCTGCTGGTGCATCACACCTCCCACCCTCATGTGATGCCCAATGGTAATTAAACATATCCTTTTTCATAACAGTGTATGTATAAAAGGCCAGTTCTTAGTTCTTTTTATCTCAATTTAAAAATCTTAAGGTCGTTTCAAAATAAAAAAAGCAGAGAAAAAAAACAAAATAGACCAGGTTAAGTTGTACCGTCCGAGTAAAGTAAAGTAATAGCCAGCAGTCGGCCAATCGAATCGTAAAACACTAGTCGCAAGACTAATCTGGCGAATTTCTTTCCTTACAAATGACCTACCTAGCTAGTAGTAATCCTTATTAACTATTACAATTTTTTTTTTGGATTTTTATAGAAAGACTTTATTCTTTAAAAGCCTATTTATAAGAGATTAATTTGCTGTTAATTCATTAATATATTACAGGTGACGTTTACAACGTGGGCATATACCGAATGGACAAAGGACTGCGACACGCCGTCGTTAGGTTTCCATTCACTGAAAAAGGTTAATAATTTGTATAGAAATTATATCTTATAATAAATGGATCTTGGGGTTTTAAGCTATATTAAACAATATGTTTCAGGTGACATGTTCAAGTCGGCTGAAATTGTAGGCAGCTTTGAACCAAGGTGGCCTCTGCATCCAGCGTACATGCATTCTTTTGGTATGTAAACTGATATTACATCATTTCTTTATCATTTTTCTTTTTGAAGTGAAACTTCTTTAGAATCGTTGTGATTTCAAACCGGATGCAACGGAAAAAAACGACAGGTAAGAGACACAAATACAAAAGAGCGAGAGAGCAAATGTCGGTGTGTATGTATATTGCACACTACTTAATACTTGCTTCTATTTGAGCATTTAACATGTGTTTCACTTCTATCGTGTGTAAATCGCACACACGATTTTTTTTAAAGTGAACTTTATTACATCGTTTCAAACTTTTTCGCCTGTGTTGCATGTCGCGTGACGGTCGGCCGCGGAGTAGGGATAAAATGAAAGGCGCTCGTCAGGCAGCAGAGACCAATATGGCGACGCCTATAGTTCGCATCAGCTGACCGCGTAGTTTATAAGACTATTAATCATTTTTAACTCCATATATTATTTAGCTCCGCGCTATTTTGTTTGCTTTTTAGTTAAATGTCTATAATGTGAAAAAAAGTTTCACTTTTATCGTGGTTCCATAAACCACATAATTCTTTTGTTTTAATGATGTCGTTCGACTAAAGAATGATAAGGTGATTTGAATGCCACTACCTCTACTTTATTTATTATTCTAGCAGATTACTCTTGCTATATTTTACAAAAATATAATATTTAATCATGTGGGACGCATACGTCCCCATGGTGGAAGGCCCCAAAGGGAGATCTCAGACCGAGCGAGGTGGTATGTTCGGACGAAGCCCCCTTGATATCGTATCAGGTGTTGTATATACATGGGGTGAACTGTCAAATTCCGATACAGTAATAATAGCTGAAGATGCTAGGTGGCTTTTATCAACATCAAACGACTTTTAGACTGGTTTATACTTTAAATTTATTCTTCTCTTCCAGAATAATCAATACCTCCATTTTGTCTAATTTTGCAGGTGTGTCAGAAAATTACTTCGTGTTGATCGAGCATCCGATGTCGATAGCTGTCCCCGACTCCCTCATGTCTCAAATTACTAACAGACCTCACAGATCAATCCTGAAGGAATACCCAGAACATGAGGTAAATCTGTGCCGTGAGTTCTCATGCTTACGTGAATTACACTCATTGTCTTTAAATTAATAAAAAATGGGATAATTATTGGATGAATTTTTCTGTATATTAGAGTGTTTTCTTAACAATTTTCTTGTTCCTGAATTGAAAGAAAGAAAGAATAAGCTTTATTTGACACAAAACACACATATATGGGTGAAATACAAGGCAAAAAGGTCAAAAAGGCAGTCAGCTCAGTATTATGTACGAAATGTTTCGTTTAGTACTATTTCCAATTATTCGTTTATTTCCAGACGCAAATAGTTGTAATGCACCGTAGGACGGGTGAAGTGAAGCGGTATCTGGCGGACACTATTTTCTTTCTGCACACGATTAACTGCCACGAGGAGAACGGCAAGCTAATGATTGATCTGTGCTCGTATAAAGATACCAAGCAGATTGATATGATGTACGTGGATGTTATTAAGGTAAAAAAATATATTTAAAAACACATAAGTACATTCATTTCAAAAATTCTTTTTAATATAGTTAATAAACCCTGGCAGACTTTTAATTAATTTAAAAAAAGATATTAAATTATTATATTATGTTAATATTATATATAAATTTCCTGCGAAACATGCAGTCTTTACAGAAGTGTGTGAGTGCACACATTTAGCACCGACGTTCTTTCCCACACGGCATGCACCACCACTAGACACTACCTACCATAAAAGACCATCACCATAAAATCTACGCACGTTTCGCCCCGACACCGAGGCATCCTCAGGAGACTCTACGATTAGTAATCGTTAATTTTTATTATTCCTTACTTCAATCAGCTTTGCAGAGAAACGCACGACAGTGTAATTATAGGTATATAAGATATACCTGGGGTAGTTATTGAATCTTATCTAGGGCTTATGGATGCTTCTAACGATTATAAGATTTATTAACAAACTTGATGAAGTGTCCACGTGAGATTTTGATGCTAATATTAATAAAGTAACCGTCTAACTAATGTAACTGTATGCTATTATCATGGCTTTTTTATCATTAAGATGTTGTTTTTACTTTCAGAAAATGTCCACAGATCCAAAATATAAATCCTGGTCACATACTAGGCCGAAGCGACTCGAGATTCTTTTAGACGCACCGGAGTCAACCAAGGTCCAGACATATCTCCTCGCTGACGTCGGATGCGAGTTGCCAACTCTTAACTATAAACAACACAATGGTAAAACTAAAACATACGTAGTATTATATATAATATATCAAATAACTTATCAAATAACTCATTAAGAAGAGTTAGTGAGTATTCATTCATTCCTCCTATCCTGGGAAGCCTCTGCATATCTTCCCGAAAAACAGCAAAGCTGTTCCAAGGAGGAAAAAATCAGGATGTTGGCAGGTATCCCTGCAGAAGGGAGCGGAACAGGCGCATCGATCACTCCGGTAGTTCGCAGAGATCAATTCTTTAATGGCAGATGTAATGAATAAAACTCCATTCTATTCAATAATATCCCTTCAATAATATTGTGATTGTTCTAAATGTTAATTATAATAATGTTTTTGTGTTGGCAGGAAAACCTTACAATTACTTCTACGGTGTAGTCACTGAAATAGACTCGGATTTCGCTGGCGCGGTAAGGGATATCTTTCAAATCCTTATTAAAAATATATTTTCTTCACACAATTAATATGCATAGTGGAAACTGATTGCTCGCAGATCGCGAAGGTAAACGTAAAGTCAGGTGAAGTATCGACGTGGCAAGAAGGTGACTGTAGTCCCAGCGAGGCCATCTTCGTCCCGAGGCCAAACGCAAAAGTAAGTAATCGAAGTGAAATAGTAATTTAAAAAAATCATAGTTATTGTATAGATTACGTTATAGTTTTGGGTTCCAAAGAACTCATAGAAATTTACAGATCGATGCACCTTTCTCCTTTCGCCACCCGAGCGACGATGGTCCATGTATATATGGGCTCGGCTCCTTGAACGGAAGTCATGAAATGAAATGTTTTTTTCACATATTCAAGTGACAAAAAACCACAATTTGCTCACCGGTGAAGGAAAATATCGTGAGGAAACTTGCACACCTGATGATATTAAAAGTCTTTGAAGGTGTGTGAAGTTCACCAACCCGCGTTGGGCCAGTGCATCGGTGAACTATGGCTCGATACCATCCTCGTATAGCGTAGCACTCAACGAATTTATAATGCTCAAATTTAATAAAATATTGATTCTATGTTAACGATTTAGAATCATTATTTGCTCAACGTAGCAACTGCACTGAAGGGGGTTGTAGAAGATAATTATAATTTCTTTCCATTGCAGTCGGAAGATGACGGCGTATTACTCAGCGTACTTCTACAAGGCAAGGAGGAGAAGTCAGCACAGCTGCTTGTTCTCGATGCTTCATCATTGAAGGAAGTTGGTCGGGCGCATTTCACCACACCCTCGCCCGTGCCAAAGTGTTTCCACGGATGGTTTTTAAATAAGTAGCTTACAACTAGACTTCAATAAAATAGTACTAATGCGATTTTATGAATATTTTAGAAACTTACCCGTGCCTATTAACCGTTCAGATAATAATGTAATAATAGTGATAAGATATAATATTTGCAGCGGATAATCTAATCATAATATTGTGGTATACATTATATTTTTCTGGATAATAAATATTTTTTACCATAAACGGTTCTTTCTGTCTTATTTTACTGAATTCTTGAAGCGTACTTATTTAACAACAGGTCAAAATATATTTATATTTTTATACCTTTTTATCGCATCAATATATTTGAAATACGTCAAGAAAAGTCAGTAAAAAAAAAGAAAATAAAAACATCTTTTGAGATGCAGGATCTCCTAAGAAAAACGAGAAACTTAGGAGTTACTCTTTTGTCAACAAAAAAAAAATTATAGATAAATCATTAGTACCCTGAGAGTATTTATATTTTATCCCCAAAGTCTTACCTTCAATCAAATCTTTTACTTCACCATATACTTTATTATACGAACCTCCCATACCATTCAAATTTCATGTTTCTCAAATTTATATATACCAACCAATTATTTTTATATAGCAATCAATTATTTATATATTTGCAACGAATGTCCTGATATTTTTCTGATGTTTCAGATGTATATATTATATGAATTATAAATAGAACTATGACTAAGACAGATAACAATCTTTTAAAGACTTTGAACTTATGGATTTGTAAAAGGTGAAAAGCCGATTTCATTATATTTATCATTTGGAGATAAAATAATCATGAGTTAAAAATGCCTACAGAAAAATTTGCAAACACGTGCATAAGTATTATGTAAATAAATTAATATATAACTATGAAATGAAACGGCGGGTTAGTAATAATAATTGTTATAAAAATGTAACATCTGCCTGCTCTGCTGAAAGTTTGTTTTGCCACCAACTGCATCTAAGGTTTCTTAACGTACTTAGCACCTTTTTTGACAACGCAGGGGAATACGTTGCGCATGCAGTGGCCAGGGGGCTTAGTCAAAACGCCATTACGAAAACGACAGCGAAGGTCGTTCGAAGTTGTGATTGACTAAATCACGTCGTCGATTGAATGATCGAGCGATCGACGACGTAATTTAGCCAATCACAATCCCCTGGTTACCGGGCATGTTCTTAGACCTATGTGGAACGCGTACTTGGGAACCACCACCTCCGATCGCCATAGAGATTGACGGAATAGATCTTACATGCAATTTACAAGTTAGAGCGTGAAACATTATTTTAAATGTTTTATCGTGAATTACATTGTTTGTTCACAAATCACTATCGGCTAACCAGACCACCGATTTTAAAGACACTAACTGGTAGAGTTATGTACAGCATAGGTTGTATGAGGCAGAATCACGTTTTCGTGAGTGCACAATTTTATTATATTATACCTTTCTATTAAAACGGGTTTAGGAAAATTTGAAGTTCGTCCGCTTCAAAATTCAAATACTAAGCCCTCCTATGATTACACATACGGCCCAAGTGGGACTCTGTACTGTAATTCTTGTAACTGGACATTCATATCCAAGTTTGGTTATGCAAGATGACTTGCATGAGCTCGTGTATGCAAAAAAAGGCCAGAATAACAAATAACAGGGAGTCACCGTCGACGAACACGTCTGGGTCATCCTTATCAATATTATACATAGCTAGGGTTGCCAGGTCGCCTAACCTAATAGCCGGACAGGCCAGCCATTGGCCGGACATTTGGGTAGAAAGACCGGACACCCAACATTATACAGGATTTTTTTCAGTATTTATAAGTACGATAAAAAATTGTATATATTATATCGATACAAAATCAAGCTTTTTTATGAGTAGGTATCATACATTTAGTTAAATTCTAGTGAACTAATAGATAAAATCGAATGCCAAGTCTTAGCCTAAGACTGATTTGGCATTGCTCGTTTGTGAAATGTAGAAAGTCTAACAAAAGCCGGACTCAGTTTATTTTTGGCGTCCGGAAATCCTATACATCAATCGAGACCGACTTAAGCGGATGGCGCGTCCAAATATGGTTTCACCTTGATCCTAGAGCCCTTGTAGCCTTGTAAGGGAAATACCTTTTCACCTCAGCAGCTCAAACATGCCACTTTTGCTGCGAGTCAACAGTGAACAAAATGCGATTTTGATTCAAGCGTGAGGCAAAGTAGCTTTTTAATTTTTCAATCTTCAGTGCCACGAATTGACATTGTTCAGCCATAAATTTGAAAAATTCGAGTTTTACTGTGCTCTGTCTCATTCACATCCATGCATGTGAAAGAGACAGAGCACAAATAAAAAAGCGAGAAAAAAACAAACCCCTTCGAAATTTGATTTTGAAATACGACCTCAAAGAAAACACGTTCGGAAAGGCGTAATACTAGAGTATTATGACTTTCCTTTTAGATTGAATGAAAAATAACTTTATATATATTTCTAATAAAGAAAGTACGTTATTTTTAAATATTATTTTTATGTTTAATTTATAATTGGATTTTAATAAAAATAAGTAATTAATAGTATAAAATTGATATAAAACCAATACATTTTTATTCAACAATGTAATAGAAGAAGAAGAAGAAATCTTAAAAATAAAGCTTTTATAATTTATATTATATATGTTATATTTGAAAAATTAACATCAGGGACGCGGTATTAAAATGCAATTTAAAAAATAGCGGGAATAAAAATAAAAATAGCGTATAGCATAACGTGTTAAACTATTGCTGTTCATTTCCATGTCTCCTAAGTAAATATGTGTTCTCACTGCTGAGGTGAAAAATTATGATAATTTATCATACTTATTTTTTATGCTTAATTTTGAATAGATCCAATTTTAAAAACATTAATTTAAAAAAAAACTCGATTAAAAACATTTTTCGTCGTTCATTCTTATATAGATGGTCGGATGATGATGAATGTTCTGTAAAAATGTAATATTGTTGTATTAATGTATGTTTTATGTAAATTGTTTTAAAATTAAATAAAGAAATTGCGAAAAATATGCTCGAGAGGGTGAGGCATGGAACATTCTGGAGGGTTTGAAAGGAATCATATATAAAACTCAAAGTCTCTGAAATTTATTCGAAAACAGTCTCCGGAGCAAGAAAGTATAAGTAAGAGTATAAGTGTTACAGTGAAATCCCCGTCTCGCTCTCAAGAAGTCTTCCCAATAGTTCTCAGAAGTGCAGTTTAAATTCAAGATCCGCAAGAAGAATTAAAAGTATCCACAAGCAACCACCAACCCATATATTTTGTCCCACTGCTGGGCACGGGTCTCCTTCTCAGGGGAAGCGGTCTTCAGGCCACATAGTGTTTTGAAAAATCTATTTCAAGACACCACATGGGGTCAGGATCGAACCCGGACACGCTTAAGAGGCCGAGCTAATACGCACTGGGCCATCTTCGCTCAAAAAATCATTTAGGCCAACACAAATGATACTACGGAACTACTATGGGCACTAAAAGGAATACAATATATCGTGAAAATTCGCATTATCTGCGTATCATATCTACAGATAACATAAATTTTGTGCGTAAGTACTTATAAGTTTCATTCAGTTTGCAAACATAGGCTCTAACGTAAACCGTTGCCGCAGCAAAATGGCAGCGACCGAGAATCTATATCCCCACTGTGATATGAGCGTGTACCTCAGAACTTGTGAAGAGGAAATTCTAAAGCCTATTTCAGGAGAGCTCACAGGTACTTGGGTTGTTTGTGTGGATTTCTAATCAAGTAATTCATAATGTTGTATATTGTAGGAAAATTAATTTTAGATTATAGAATAAACGGCAGTTTTGTTTAGTATAGAATAAGATTTATTCTTCGGAAGATGTGTGTGACGATAGTCTAGTGGTGGGTGGAGTCGGCCTCTTATGCGAGAGGTTCCGGGTTCGATCCTGACCCCCCCGTGTGTGTCTTGAAATGGGTTTTTCTAAATTTCTAAGTGCACCCCAAACACGAGACCATCGCTCGCTCACCGATTAAGGAAAACATCGTGAGGAAACCTGCATGCCTTATGAGATTAAAAGCCTTTGATGGTATGTGAAGTTCACCAATCTGCATTGGGCCAGCGCATCGTTAATCTATGGCCCATTACCCCTTCTCGCCTGATTTCGAGGAGGAGACCCGTGCCCAGCAGTGGGACATATGTGGGTTGATACTTTACTTTTCTTTAAGATTTATTTATGCCAAAGATTTTCCGAGATATCCTAGTTTCAAGTGTAAATTAACATTAGTTCTGGGATTATGACTCATCATACATACACATACACTTGATTTGTGTGTATGATGAGTTAGTTTTTTCTGTAATCGTAACATGAATAAAATTTTAATAACAGATTTGTAGTGAGTTTGCGATTATGAATTAGAATTAAAATTAAATTTTGAATATAAATATATATAAAAAGAATTAAACTGTTAAAGAATTAAACTAATTAAACTGTTAATCTGTTAAAGATCTTAATTACATACACGCAAAAGTTTAGAGTATCTTTGAAACTACAGGGAGTATCCCTGTATTTTCAAAGGTCAGTCCTCCCGCGACCATGGTTGCTGTAAAGTATCCGAAACTTTGGGCCTATAAAAAACTTGATAAACCGCGATAAAATCCGTAAAAGTCACTCATTATAATAGTAAATGTAAACATAAGAAAATAATAATTAATATTATTTTTGAGAGGATAATAAAACCTTTCATGAATTTCACTTATTTTTAATTAACTTAAAAAAATAGTATATTATGCTCGATTCATCAGAGGCAGAGTCAAAAGTAAAATACTTATATGACTCTGTCTGCCGGTGAGCATGGCGTGGGACCGACTTTACGTAGATTTAAAAATCTTAATATACCTAGATATAAAATTAAGTTACTATGAAATAAAATTCATAAAACCTACCATGATATACAGGCTTTTGTCGTATCTCTTTTTTTTAATCAATGCTTGATTATTTATTTATCAGCAATTATGTATTATTCTTGTATAAAAAATTCGCGTGCGTGATTGAACTACTTCGAAACGGCTCGACCGATTTTTATGAAATATTATATGCATATCCAGTAGGTCTGAGAATCGGCCAACGTCTATTTTTCATTCCCCTAAATGATAAGGGTGCCCCACCCCGAAATATATTTTTTTAATTTTATTGTCAATATTTTCCATTTTTCTTTTTTTATGATAGAACATATAAAAATACACACAAACGTAAATTATTTCATCGATCTACGACCAACCACGACTTTTTAATAGCAATATTAGTACTTTTGGCAAACGAAGTCTGTCGGGACAGCTAGTATAAATCTAGAATTCTCAAATGATTATCTATTCATATTAAATTAATGCTACATATTATGTAATATTTTTTTTTTCAAAATTGATTGGTAGAACTCTATAACCATTTTTTATTTTTGTTGCTTATTTGATACTTTGCTTTATTTATTAAAGGAGTTCTTTAAGGACTCGTCTTTGGTCCTGTGCTTTTTAATTTTTATGATTCATGACGCGTATCTACAACTATTACAATATATTTGATACTATAGAAGTCTCATTTAGTTCTTCATTAAGTTTTTAAGTATATTAAGATTGATTAAGATTTTTCAAGTGATCAGTTTATATCGTAAATAAAAAAATAAGAAATGGTTAACACAATTAGTACATAGAGCAAAACAATTTGCAATAAACAATTTAATCACCTTATCTCCACAGGCTTATAATTTGGTATCTTAACATATTTATGTGTAATTAATTTATTGCGTATTTTGTATTTACTAAGAACCATTTCATTGATCGTATTCTATTGTATCGTAAAATATTTTTTCTTCTCATTTTAAATGTTACATGGATTGGCAAACGGGCAAATAAGTCACCAAATGATAAGAGGTTAGCTTCAGCTATGGACATAACCAAGTTCAGCTGAGACCCAACATTTATCTGTTGCCTATCCTAAGATGTCAGTTGGTAAGCCTCTATCCCATTTAAGACAACTACTTCTACTCTACTACTACTCCTATCCTTCTTTCTGAATCACCAAAGCTGTTTGATGGAGAAATAAAGTCGTACGGTGGTTCCCATGCAGCCTAATCTGCGGCATTGCACGTTCCCATCATCGGTAAAATTAGCCACTCAAACCGCAGAGCGTTATAAGAATCATATTTGTTTAAAAAATCTTATATATTTTTAGGGGAAATCCCATCGTGGTTAAACGGCACGCTTCTGCGCAACGGTTCCGGGGCCAATCAAGTAGGCCCCAATCGTTTCGGCCATGTTTTCGATGGATCAGCACTTTTACATAGGTAATTTATCAATACATTAATTAATATTACATTCCCTGTATGAATACTATATTGGTGTAGCCAGGGTACACACCAAAACTAAAGTTAATGCGAGCGGTTTTTAACTGCCCCGGATCTGCAGGCAACAATTACTTCTCAGCGACAGGATTGCTCCGGCGAAGGCCAGACAACTCCACGTAAGGAGGACAGCCCGGCCATTAAGCAGTTCCGGCGATGTCATGCCACACGGAGCCCAGGTTATCAACTTGGAGCGCATTACTAGCACAGGGACGTTATCGGAGGTGCATTAAGTAGCGCCTCCTACGCAACCTCGTTTATCATAGAAGGCCTCGTAGGTGGTCACCTCTCTCATCCTGTCAAAAACGAAAAACGGCATTTGTTGCTTCACGTGACTAGTAAGTTGAGTGAAGGTAGCAGAGAGTGACTCCTTCAACCCAAAGAGAACAATCCTTTCCATCAACATGGCAAAGTTAAGTAGCGGAGGAAATAGTTACGTTCGTGGTCAAGACGGGGTATTTACCATGTTTTTTATTTTTATCATGCAGACCTCAGAGGAGAGAGGAGTGAATATGACTATGAATATTATAAATAAATAAAATAAATAAATATGGCAAATATCCCGTTTTCAATGTAAATATTATAATCGCGTAATTGTACTTATATAAGAACTATAAAATAAGAACTTTTTTAGTATAAAATAAGCACGCCGTTTGTTTATGGAATAATGTCGTTTCAGGTTTTCAATAAGGAACGGACAAGTGACGTACAACTGTCGGTTTTTGACGTCACAGACGTACATGAGGAACAAGGCTGCCAACCGTATTGTTATCTCGGAGTTCGGCACTAAGAGCGTACCAGACCCGTGCCATACTATTTTTGACAGGTAAATAAAAATAAAAATAAACTCAATAGCAAAAAAGAAAGAAACGTAAATAACAAAAAACATAACAATAAATAATACTTCGGAAAACAATAAAGTGACAAGTTTTTTACCGACTTCAAAAAAAGGAGGAGGGCATCAAAATATATTGTAGACAGCATAATATTTAAATTTACTTAATAATTTTTATACTCTCTTTTGTCCCCTCTTCTTATAAGAGGGATACAAAGACCTCGGCTCAATTCGCTTCGCCCAAGGTGCTGGATTCACCCTAGTCTGTTGAGCCACACCGCCACGACAAGGCTTGAACCGTGGTGGGAAAGCAGCAGGCCTAGCTCATCTTTTTGAGAGTTGCAATGTCTATGAATTCATATTTTTCTTTTACTTGTATTCATTCCACGGGGTGGAAGTTTATTAAGAGTAGGTTAGTTATTTGAGGATTATCTTTCTAAATCCACAAAAATACTACATAATATAAACTCAACATAGATAATCTTGTTGTTTCAATTGTCGATAAAGATAAAACTAACAGATTATTATCTGTTACGATACGTCGTGTCCAAAGATATTACTCATAAGGCCTTGAAAAGGTCTAGCTGTAATTTTAGGAAGGAATGAATGGCTATCTTTTCATTTTTAGTGACGCATTTTATTTAATGGAATTTAGTGGCACTTTACGTCATTTCAAAAATATTGTAATTATCAACGACATTTACTAACGCGTATTGTCTTGAAGTTCATTGAAGGTGGCCTATGTTCAGCAGTAGACAGATAAAGTCTGATGATGATGATAATGATGTTGATAAAGGATTTACCACTGGTCAAAGTAGGGGTAGATTTACCACTAGTCAATATTCTTAATAAAACTATCTATTTATAATTAGCTGTCCTCCTTTCAGGTTCTCCTCATACTTCAATCCCTTCAAACGGATTTCAGACAATGCAGCGGTGTCCGTTTATCCGTTCGGTGATCAGATGTACGCTCTGACAGAGGTGCCCTCTGCGTGCATACATAGGTTGGTTTTCTCTATCATTGTTTCTGAACGTTGAAAATATTAAAAACTATTTCCAGTCTTGAAATTTTTGTCTGTTTGTGAACCGATGTTAATAAATTTTGTACATAAAATTGTGCGTAACTTTCAGTAATATTTGATTTTTGTTTCATTGCTATCGCTTTACTCTATCACGGCAATGGCGAGTGAAACCGCAAGGCGCTGTTGCTAATAAGAATGTAAAGATCGTTGCGTAAATATAGTACTTTTTTTTCAATTGTTTTAATTCTTGGAGTATGTAGTTTAAGGCTGGTATTCAGCTGAATCCGGTTAGACTGGAAGCCGACCCCAATATATAGTTGGGAAAAGGCTAGGCAGATGATGTAGTTTAAGGCAAAATAAGTGTCTATATTCAAAAATACTATTTTTTATAAAACGTGGTCTGTTAGGACACAATAATATATTATTTATGTTCGAGTAGCATTTTATATATGACATATATATGACGTTTCAGAATCGACACCGAGACCCTGGAGACTCTTGAGCACAAGGACCTCACTCCGACAATCCTGGTGCACCACACAGCTCACCCACACGTTATGCCCAATGGTATTTTTTGAATAATAAAATTAATTTTAAATAAAAAACCAAAAACCGACTTCAACTAAAAAATGTAAAATAATATTGAAGTACTTCGAGGTGAAGTAGAAGTATACTATTTAAAATTGGGTATTTTTGGAGTCGGTGCCAGCCAAAGTGGATATTTTAATGATTAATCACATACACCAAGTATTGAGTAGATGTCTGTGAAGGGCATCGATGTTTTGGCTGGTAAAAAGTATCTTATTCAGTGGTTTTTGTTCATATCACATCGACAAGTAATAAAATGAAGAAATCGTCTGGGTATACAAAACCAACCAAATAACTAATAAGCATTATTGAAAATAGCTTAGAAACCGCTGATTAGATGTCGATCAAATTAATATGGGACCAATTCGGAAACATAAGCTTTCAAACAAAACAAGAATCCCCAAAATCCATTCTCAAACAACGGAGTAACAAAACATCAACACATACAAAAAAAAAACATAGAGACTAATTGTTAACCTCCTTCTTTTTTTGAAGTCGGTTAAAAAAACGAGCCATTTGAAGTCGGTGTCGTAAAGATCGTAGATTAGGAATCCGTATGTACTCCGTATACCGTACTTCCACGGGACTGGGAAGTACGCGGGTGAAACCGCGGGGCGCTGCTAATTACACGATCAATCGCTTTATAATGTCATTTTATCAATATCCTTGTTTTTTCAGATCAGTTGTGTAAAATTTATTAGTAATGCTAATAATTAAATAATAAATAATAATCCGTGTTGGATGCGAGTAGCATCTTGGCGTTTATTGGGGGAAGCCTGTATTCAACAGTGGACGAATAAAGGACGAATAAAAAAAGTATTTGAACAATTATAGAATAACAATACAATCAGAATTATTATATCGAGATCTGCACCAGACGAACCATTAGTTTGCGGAAATCGTGGTGAATAATAAGAAAAATATCCTATTGATAAACATTATCAACACGTATTTGAACTTTGTATGATATTATTGATATCAGTATATATTATGTTATCTAATAAGTGTTATTTCTACGTGTATAGATTATGTTTCAGCTGAACTAATCTGTATCAATTGATTAATTTTAAATTCGAGAACCTCAATAACATATATTATTCAATTCACCCCTTAATCATAGGCTCCTTAATCTTCGTCATCATCATCATCATCATCATCACCACCACCACCACCACCACCATCATCATCATCATCACCATCATCACCATCACCACCACCATCATCATCATTACCACCACCACCATCATCATCATTACCACCACCACCATCATCATCATCACCATCATCACCATCACCACCACCATCATCATCATTACCACCACCACCATCATCATCATTACCACCACCACCATCATCATCATTACCACCACCACCATCATCATCATTACCACCACCACCATCATCACCATCATCATCATCATCATCATCATCATCATCATCATCACCATCATCATCATCACCACCATCACCATCATCATCACTACCACCACCACCAACATCATCATCATCATTATCATTATCATCATCACCATCGTCATCATTATCATCAACATTTTTAGACAATAGACTCTATCCGTAGTACGGCTCCAATATGAGCATAAAGTAGGCACCGAAGAAGACGTCGTATATTATAGAATTGAATTGAAATCGTGTTTGCTCGGAGCTGGGTTAGGCCCTTGAGCCGGATGACAGATCTATTTTTCATTACCTATTCAAAATTCTTATCCTGTTCTAAATAGGAAATATTCTTCACTCTCCACATAAATGACTATAATTTTCTCATGCATTATTAAGAAATCGTTAGATGATGGTATCTTTACAAATTTGATGTTAGTAATATATTTAAAAACCTTAATTTATTCTTTTTTTCAGGAGACGTGTACAATGTAGGCTTCTACTTTTTGAAGGGCCTGCTAAAACATGTTGTCGTCAAGTTTCCATATTTGAAAGGAGGTATGTATTTTAAAAGCTGTTCTTTTTCATATACATTAACGTTTCATGGTTGTAATGGGGTACGCTTTCTGATGATAGTAAGGACAAAAATTATAGACGCCAATTCATAATATTATATTATGTACTAAATATGCTTGTGGTGGGCAATACTTTTACTGGAATATGTAGCTACAATATCTCGGTTATCACGGAATATTTTAGTGTAGCTAACCTTTCGAAACACGCTAAAGCTATAACAAAATTTTTGTCGTATATTGCCTAGTCTTGTTTTTGTTTTGTCGGCAATGTTGCTGGCCATCCTGTTGCAGCGACATATCTCAGAGAAATGATTGCCCTTTTAAAAACACGCCAAAAAGTTAAAAAAAAGTAAGGTATCAACACATATATTATGACTATGTCCAGGAGAGTAAGAGACCATAGTTCACCTATGCGCTGGCCCAATGCGGGTCGGTGAACTTCACATACCTTCAAATACTTTCAATCTCATCAGGCATGCAGGTTTTCTCGCGATGTTTTCCTGCAGCGCAAGCGAACGATGGATTCATGTTTAGGGGTGCACGTAATTTTTTAACTCATTTCACGGCACCACAGAGGGGTTTGTATTGAACCCGGACCCTTTCACTTAAGAGGTCGAGTCCGTAGCCACTGCACCATCGTCGCTCTGAAACTTTTCCTACTCCTCCTCCGATCATGATTACCGTAAAGTACCAGTGACACCGGACATGTATTCTCTTAACAAGAATTTAAAATTACTATAGTTTTCTACATCTACATCTACACTAATATTATAAAGAGGAAAACTTTGTTTGTTTGTTTGTTTGTTTGTTTGGTTGTAATGAATAGGCTCAAAAAGTACTGGACCGATTTCAAAAATTCTTTCACCATTCGAAAGCTACATTATCCACGAGTAACATAGGCTACATTTTATCCTGAAAAATCATAGGGTTCCGTAAGATATTTGGGTTTTTCGGACACAAGGTGTAAAAAATCAACCAGAAAAGTTACTTATTTTGCGTACGCTGCCTAAACTATAGAAGATAGAACCATAGAATGTTCTAATTAATTGAAGACCTTATAATTATCTACAAAAAAGTCCGCGACACACTATACCCATCTAAGTCCAGTGAGTCACAATAACCATTTTTTTATTTAGAAATGTTGAATTTTTTTGGACTACATTTAAACGCGTTTATTTTACTCATGCTTTGGATCCTTATCAAAATAAATTATTTCATCACTAAGTACAGTTTATGTAGATAATATTTCGACTTTGAATGATTAAAATTGGACGTTTGGTTTTGAAGTTATGGCGAAATTAAAATATTACGATTTCTGCTGCACGGCGAAAATGGGCGTCATCAAGGGGTGCGCGTGCGAGTTTAGATATTAGTTATCATTAAGGTTTGTATGTATGTTTGTAACGAATTTGCTCAAAAAGTATTTGTCCGATTTTGAAAATTCTTTCACCATTTGAATGCTACATTGTCACTGATTAATATAGGCTATTTTAATGTTAATTTAATAGCTATAGTATTTTAATAGCTGTAGTACAGGTTCGGCGCGTGCTAGGCTTTTGGCCTCGGGTACACATGAGGCCGGCTACTGGCTTCACGCGTACCCTTCTTCAAATACAGGAACATTTCTTGAGCCTGACACGCTCCGAATCGCAACCTGTCTACGGCTTGGGGTTCCGGTCTGCGTTCCTCATAAATGTCCCTGTGGCAGTGATGTCGACAAGCTAGGACATCACGGACTATCATGCCAAAAAAGTGCAGGCCGCTTCTCGAGACATGCTGCACTCAACGATATCATACGCCGGTCCCTTGCCACCGTCAACGTGCCAAGTTTACTTGAGCCGCCTGGTATTGCAAGAGACGATGGCAAGAGACCGGACGGTATGAGTTTGATTCCATGGAAGATGGGCAGGGTGCTGGTATGGGATGCAACCTGTTCAGACACGCTGGCCCCTTCCCATCTACATGGAACCAGCAACAGAGCTGGTGCGGCCTGTGAAAAACTAAAGCTTGCAAATATAGGGTTCTAGGCGCTGAATATGATTTTGTCCCATTCGGTGTCGAGACCCTTGGTCCGTGGGGTCCTAACGCTTTAAGGCTTTTTAAGGAAATAGCAAAAAGGTTAGTCGACATCACAGGAGACCGAAGAGCTGGCAGCTACCTCGGACAAAGAATTAGTTTAGCAATTCAAAGGGGAAACGCCGCCAGTATCTTCGGAACATTGCCTAAAGGGACGCCTTTTAATAATATATTTTAGTTATTATAATATAATATTTATATTTTTAAGGATTATAGTTTTAGATTATAGTTTTAGATTTATTATTATTAGATTATTATTTTTTTTATAATATTATGTAATTAGTTTATAATTTTTTAAATTATATTGTAATTCTTTTAATGTCATAAAATAAGCTATTACTATTATTTGGCTATTTTAATTATAAGAAAAAAATAAGTATCCCTACTAAAACTACAATAATGTTACCCAAGGTGTAACAAGAATGCCTATAAAATATCTTTCATCGCGTGCGCTGCGAAAACTATTGACGATAGAACAAAAAATCTTTCACAATATCAAAGAACATATTAATATCTACAAAACATGTCGGGATAGCATGTATCTAACTATTGTAGTTATGTATAAAATCCGACCAAAATCAGATCAAGTTATTTATACCTTTGCCTTAATCCGTATCTAAATAAATGATTTCTCAAGAAAGGCTGTTTAAATGCCTGTAAATTACTTTTTAGTTTATTAAAATCGGAAATTCCGTTCGAAATATATTACGAATTTAATGAAATTTAAATAAAATTAATTCGCGGCTATGCCGTGACCGTGACGCGCCGTGACGCGCCTGGGCCACAGTACAGCCTACAGGAGAGGAGTTCTACTCAAACTGAAGGGTTTCTTCAGCTTTATATAATATTATTACTATATTAAGATATAAAGCAAAAGAGTTTGTTTGTTTGAACGCTCTAATCTCAGGAACTATTGGTCGGATTTGAATGTTTCTTTCAGTGTTAGATCGCCCATTTATCGATAAAGATATATCATCCCGCTAAGATCCCGTTGTGAATCTTAGTTAACGCAGGCGAAGCTGCGGGCAACAGCTAGTTGTTTATATGATTGTATATTTTCAGGAGACATGTTCAAGTCGGCTCATATAGTGGGCTACATGAAACCCCGCTGGGTCCTCAATCCGTCCTACATGCATTCATTTGGTAATATTTTTATCCTTTCAAAAAATGTTCTACTTAAAAAAAACTGCCTATAATTAATTGAATATAATCAACAATTAGTCACTGAAATACAATAAAAATATAATTGGTATTTAGTTCTCGCATAGTTTGTATATTTAATGATCATACTAGGATCATTCTGTCATCTGTGTAATCTGTAAAAGATTCTTATATTTTTTGGGTAATATTATTGATAAAACAAAAGATTAAAAAAAAAACACAGTGAACAATAAAAAATAACTAGGTTTTTATAATGTATGTATTGTATAATTGAATTATATTTTCAGGTATATCAGAAAACTATTTTATAATCATCGAGCAGCCGCTGTCTATATCACTCATGAACTCCCTGATGATGTACATCAATGACGATCCCTACTCCACGCTGATCAATACATTTCCTGATGAAGAGGTAATCATGCTACACATTATTTACCTTCGAATATTTGGGATGTTCTTTTAAGACAATATTTGTTACATCATCATGGACAGACTCTACCCGTCCACTGCTAAATTCGCATTCTTCAATAAACGCCAAGTCGGCCGATCACTTGCCACCTTGCTATATGGAAGCCAATAAAAAATCTTGCAACAGTTGCATCTATACTAATATTATAATGAAGAAAGATTTGATTGTTTATTAGTATTGAATAGGCTCCGAAACTTAATACTTGATTGATTGAGAAATTCTTTCACTGTTGGGAAGCTACACTATCCCCGGTGAACATAGGCTATATTAAAATTTACAAAAGTTAGGGTTTTAAACCTTAGTTGACGCTGGCGAAGCTGCGTGCAACAGCTAGTAGATTATACATATAAACAAGTTATAAGTGAAATTCGTGAAAATGTAAGAAGTTTATAATTAGTATGCTGGGGTGAGCCACCTGCCCACCCGCCCCGATTTGGCTAAAGGGCTTTAAAGCCATAAGTTAAGGACAGTTGGAAAAAAAGTTTATATTATTATCATAGTAATTTCTACATGATAAGAGCGAGCAAAACATATAATGAGATATTATGTCAGAGTGTCGATCTTGATTTATTTTATACTAGTGTCGAAAAATAGAAACAACTTTTCAATCTTTAAACTTTAACTCTGTTCATCAAGTATTACTATTGTCTACTGTCTTTGCTTATCTGTGAAAACTTGTAATTGGCCTTCTTTCACTATTGCTGTTTCTATATGTATACAATCTGTAAGTTTTATAAAGTAATAAAAAAAGGCTTACTTTTACGCCGCGCTTCTCTACGTGGGTACGACTACCCTGTTTATTACTTGTATGAAGAAGCTTTGCTGTTTTATACAGTCAAGTCTTTAGTGATGGCCTCACTGCCACGTTACTTAGTCGAAATCAAGAGAATAGAATAGAAAATCTTTATTTCAGACACAAGTATGCCCTTATAATATTATAGTTAGTTTGTTAGTTGTAATATTAGCTTATAATCCGGGGGCACGGCAGTGTGACTATGTGACTTGGCCGTTGAACATTCTTTTCAATAAGGTCAAGTTCAAGTCGCACAACATGAACTATAATAACAAAGAAATCGCAGTAAGGAACCTCAGACTTGGCACGACTATGTCCAGATTTCATTACTTTTTAGAGATGATCAAGCAGCTCCATCGAGACTTATCTAGTTTTTTACAGAATGTTTTTGGGGGGATTATATATACAATAGGTATTTGTTTGCGGTAAAATAGTCTCTCAAACTGAATGTTATCAATTTCAGACGCACATCGTGTTGATACATCGGGAGACAGGTGAAGAGAAGCGGTACCGGACCGACACGGTGTTCTTCATGCACACCATCAACTGCTACGAGCGAGACAACACCCTCATTGTGGACCTCTGCTCATACAAGGACAGCAAGCTCATCGATGCCATGTACGTGGAAGCTATCGAGGTGAGGGCTTCGATATATCTTAAAATATTAGTAACTTATTTTTGGTTGAAGCTATGTAATAGGGATGTTGATTATTTCTTTTAAATAAATATATTTGATAGATATACCATAGGTCAACACGAAAAAAACATGTACCTAAAGAAGAATAGTTTTTAAAATTGCCACTATAACGCTCCAAGCTGTCATGTAACCGTCGTGACGTCGACACACACCGATAAACAGAGTTCGCATTATATTATGAATACAGTTTGTACTCAGTTTACTGGTCAGTGACGTCATCGCCTTATATTGGCGTTTGCAGTCACGTTATAATGCATGATAAATAACGCATTTAAAATTAATTTTCTAAAAATAAAAGCGGTCTTTAGTGCGGCGACCAACTATGATTTACATAAAACAATTAAAAAAAAATTGTTGTCAGTAAAGTCGGTTTACGGACGGTAGTCTGACGTCACAACGTCAAACATTACATGCAGCGCGAACTGAGCCGATCGTCTGTTCTGCGCTGGCGGAACGCGACACGACGTCATCTTTTTCGTGGATGCTGCTCATAATATCGAAATATTAGACGTTGTCACGTCAAAACAAATATAATTTTTCAGACCATGCAACACAACAGCGAATACGCGAATTGGGTTCGGAGTAGGCCGAAACGGTTCGAAATACCTTTGGACGCCCCGGAGCTGACTAAAGTTGAATCTCGCATCATCGCAGACATCGGCTGCGAGCTGCCGAGGATCAACTACGAACGGAATAATGGTAAATAGTTTGTATGTTTGAGTGTGAGTCGCAAGAAGCTGGTAGACATTTGGTTTAAAAAAAATAGAATATAAAAATATGCCGCGTAAGCTTTAAGTTGCAAGGCCCACACCAAATAACATCAGGAGTCAGGACATATGCATATAACTTTTTTCATAATTTTGATTGGATTGGCAATAATATATCAAGACATATTAAGTTCATTTGTAGGCTATAATTCAATAAAACTATTCTCTTTTACTTCTTATAAATTAATTTTGAAGTTGTGCTAGATGCTAAGAGTATTGTTTCGCTTTTTAATTTAGATATTGGTTGTGTAGGAATTATGATTCAATGGCTTTTCTTTATATTGCCATCACTGTAAGTTTTAGTGTGTTACCGTGAGTAGTTAAGTTTTCTCTATATTATATTCACAAAAAGTTTTCTTTTTCTTCTAGCTGACTACTAATTTAATACATTTCTAAAATGTATTGATATGAAATAAAATCGTTTGTAACTTTGAAATTGTTATTTGTCTTATGCCTAAATTGTGTTAACTTTTGTTTCAGCGAAGTATTATAAATATTTTTATGCTGTCGCTATGGATGCTGACTATGAATTCACCGGATCGGTAAGTTACCAATATAAACTGTACTAGTGTTCTGGTTGCTTTATGTTTCAACGTGGCTAAGGAGGTAAAGTACAAGGCAAAAGGTTTATGTGTACTTATATATATTTTTTTAATTTATTTAATGTTGTTCGTTAAAATAAAAAATATTTCAAAATAGATTTAAGTTAACGTAGATAAACGGTATTTCATATGGATTTCATTCTTACAGTTGATGAAAGTGAATGCAGACACTGGTGAGGTTACGTCTTGGTATGAGAAGGATCGTTTTCCGAGTGAGCCAATTTTTGTAGCGGATCCTGACGGTAAGGTTAGTACCAGCTTAACTAATACAACGCATGCAATACTTACCACCGGTTAGTGACGTCATGATTAAAATTACAAAGGGATAATAAGGCTGAGACTAAGAGGTAACTTTACACAAATACAAGAAGATTAAACATAATCTGGACGAATACATATGTTTATGTCTTTCAACTTTAAAATCTATTAAGTTTAACTGGCGTACATTGCGGGAGGCCTATATTTAGCAGTGGACGGATAGAGACGGATAATGGTGATGATGACTAATAACTATAGCATATTGTAAGCATCACAATCACCAAAGACATATTGCGTCACAGATTTCATAATCTATACTGTATACCGTATCGAATCGTAAACTATGCATTTGATCATAAGATGATCCTTAGCAAAATTGTTGTGCGTGAGCAAACGAAGGTTTTTGAGTTGGTACGACCAACGACAGATGACGCCACCCACTGTGATTCCAATGAATTTCAATATAGTGTAATGTCTTTCCATCAAATTTAAACTCAAAAATAGATCGCAATTTATTTGACAGGAGGAAGACGACGGTGTTATACTTAGCGCGGTGCTAAAGGGAAAGGACAAGAACTCAGTGCAGCTACTGGTACTAGATGCTAGGACGATGAGCGAGCTGGCCAGGGTTGATTTCACCACACCATCACCAGCACCCAGGTGCTTCCACGGATGGTTCTTGCCAGAACACGTTTCCTGATGTGTTGAGATACCATTGACCGAAATCTGTTTCGGTTATGTAGATATTTATGTGCCTAAAAGTTCAAATAAATGTTATTTATTTTTTTGTTAATATGAATTTCATTTGTCACTTAGGTATATTTTGTAAACTGCTGTCTACTAATATATGTAAGAGAGTTAAGCCTAACTTGTTGTAAGTTTATTCTATGTACACGTTCAATATTAACTTAATTATGTAGTAGGCAGACAGAATGTAGGTGTTACAGCCATTAGTATAATGTAGATTCTAATTTTTTAGCGCATCTTTTAGCAAACCTTTAGATTACTAAATTTGAACACTGATTTTTTTTTAATGGGCTCAAGTTAGGATATGAAATTGCTTTTTAGTATAAGGTTCATTATACTCTGAAATAAAACAGCATACAATAGTTATATATTATGACTTATAAATGTTAACACAATCATATTACACACATTTTATTTTATTACTTTGTACTACAATTGAATTTGCAGTCAAAGATTATGTGATGATTGTGATCGGTGTGCGATTTTATTATATATTCTACGTAGATGCCTAAATAATATTTTAATTATTTATTATTAAAACAATTAATTATTATCATCACCGAAGTAGCAGCATCGTTAAGATATTATATAAACTGCGACACTATGTATTTTTTTTTACATACAGAAAACAGTACGTAGTATATAGTATATACAAATAGTTATT
This sequence comes from Lycaena phlaeas, assembly GCA_905333005.2. NCBI lineage: Eukaryota > Metazoa > Arthropoda > Insecta > Lepidoptera > Lycaenidae > Lycaena > Lycaena phlaeas. The sequence continues at coordinate 18,307,157 of HG995166.1, read as the reverse complement.
TCATGATAATTAATTATTATTTTTTGAAGAATTAATAATTCTTAATTTTGCGATCCCTATTGTACAGTACATTCATTTTTAAAATAATTATAATCTATATCTAGTGTCAAATTATCAAATATAAATCTCCCATTACAAATCAGTTTTGTGATTACATGTTACAGCTTAGTTCGATTTAAAATTCCTAAAAACTAACATTCGTAAGGGATTTTAAACAAACTTTTATTTAACTTTTTGTTCTTAGAGAGTAGTTAGTAGTAGAGTTTAAATAAAACCAGACAAAAGTAGTTTGTATTAACGTAATCACGTAAATGTTTAAATCCACGAGAATGTAAGACAAATCAGACGAAAAAAAAATATTTTACACGTTTCTTTTTTTTTAATTAGAGTCTAGATTGCAGGTTGACATATTTTTTTTGTTATTAATGTATTTTTTAATTCTTATCTCTGCCTCGTTCGAATTCAACGATACAAAGTTTATATTTGGAATCTTGATACAATATAAGTTCTTCCAGCCATCTCCTTTGTTACTATGCAACACATTTTTGAAGCATTTGTTTTTCATTGTCATTCGGCATTCCGAAATTCTTTAAACTTAAACTATCGGGGGCTTTCTAGACGCGATCGAAAATTCCGTTTTGAATCGAATTTCGGTTATTTGCTCTCTTTTAATTTTTCTTTTCCACAGCATCTTAAATAAACAAAATATTAGTATTAGTTTATGTTATTATAACATAATTTTAGAAATACAAAATTGAAATTTGTACGTGTGCTTTCATAAATTCCAATTTAGTTTAATGTAATTGTTTAGAATAGGTATAAATTGTACCTAATCTAAACAAATACATTGAGCCAGAACATATGAATTTGTGATTAAGAGAAATATAGATATCAACCAAATTTCGGTCAAAGCCGTTTATAACAACATTCGGCGAGTCTTACTTAAACTGCGAAAACTGCACACAATTGTAAGTTGAACTCACTAAAACACTTACCTCTAACGCTTTCCTAAATTTCGTAGAGATCAGACTAAAGATAATTGGGTTTAAAACTATGCTTAGCCAGTTAGTGATCAGCATAACTTGAAAACCGATACGCCAAAACTGAAATCGAAAAACCTACTTAGTCCTGACTATCTAATAATCGTTAATGTGAAAATATTTTAAAGACTGTAAATCTGAAAATATTCAAAAAGTATTTTTGCATATTAATATGTAGTTGTAAATATTGTGTATCGTGTCAACTTACTTGAACAAACTGTATTAGTTGGTTCATGTTATAAGCGAAAAAAACCACTCGGAACATGAAGAACGGCATCCAGCAGATGAGAAAGGACAGCGTCAGCACTGCTGAACATTAACGGAATATTATATTAACTACTCAGAGATTAAGATAATTAAACCTATAATCACAGATATAGAAATAAAGACAGATGGAGCATGCCGAACACGCGAGTGACGCCACCAAAACGAATACAATTTCAAAAGCGAACACAATCTAAAAGACGCTTACGACGCTATGCCAAGCACTTGAGAGCGCTTTTGAATTTGTATTCTGTTTAAAGCGTCACTCGGGTATTTGGCATGCTCCATCTGTCTTTATTTATACATCTGTGCCTATAATAATGAAACATCTTTTACTCAAAAAAGCAGCACAACCAGTGCAATTACTGGCTTCGAGACTTATCACCTTACGTTTAAAAGAATCACCAAAATCCATTCTCAAACAGCAGAGTAATCGTGTAACAAACATACAAAAAAAAAACATACAGACAAATTGATAACCTCCTTCTTTTTTTGAAGTCGGTTAAAAATAAGTAATGCATGAAGTAGTCGTCTCGGCTAGTTTACCATCCTGTCACATTAAAAAAAAGAAATTGAATACGTTTGAATTATTTTCAGGTCGATTTTTATCAATTTTGTTCTGATATTATATGACTTTACTGCTTTTTAATGATGATAATAACTTGAAATTTATTATGGCTACCTTTTACATCAATACGATAAATTTCTACTTACTTATTGACATGAGAATAAGCGTCAAAATTTATTGGCATTCATTAAAAAAATGAACAGCAGTAGACGATAAAGATCATTACACCATAATAAGTTCTCACACATTATAGCAAATGGCTATCAAAACTTACCAATTAATTTATTAACTTTTCCTCTATTACTTTTGTGATTGAACACTGTATCTTTGCAATTTGTTTTTTCACTGGTGTTTACTTTTAGCGCAATCATCGTATACACAAACAGCATGATTCCAAGTGGTAGTAAAAAGGTTACTATCGCCAATATTCCATTTACTATCCTACTGTATTGAGTTGGTACTGTGTAACATATTGCTACCTTTTTCGCCTTAACCAATTCAACTCCCCAAATTTCCGGGAGCGTTTCTACTACTGCTACAATCCATAAGCCCGTAATCACTTTCACCACTCTCTTAACACTCGTTTTCAGTAGCATGGGATACCAAATAGCTATGTATCTTTCTATCGATAAAGTCGTCATTATTAAGATACTGTTGTTCCACAAAACTACAATACAAAAGAAGTGTAATTTACAAGCGATGCTCCCGAATTGGTACGAGTTACTCAGATATTCGTCCACTTCTAGTAATATAGCGAAGGTCACTATCATATCGGACACAGCCATGTTAAATAAGTAGTAGTTAGTAGCCGTGTGCATGGTTTTATCAAAATAAATGACGATGCAAGTGAGTAAATTGCCGATTAAACTCACTATAAATATTACACATTTTGCGACTACGTTAAATACTTGTGCGGAATATGGATCACTAATTGCTACTTTCTCTAAAAACTTAGACCAGATTTCAACGTTATATTCTTCGTATTCTGTTCTATTCATTTTTGTTGTGAACTCTTGTTTTGGCAGTAGCTTTTCTTTATTTTAATATCTTGTTTCAATAATTGTCTTATTTAGTACCATTTTTTGTAAACTCTTAATAAAGTAGTCTTTTACGTATGTAGTGCACTTGTAGTGTGGGGGCGGTGTGCTGCTCGAATGGCCAATGTTTGTCCAACGTTATTACGATAATCTTGTTTGCTGAATAAAGTGTACCGAACAATTAGGTAAATTTAATTTCCGGAAAAAATGAGAGGATTAAAAAATTGCATAATAGTTTTTTCTGCGTTAGTTGAGAATAGGCTAGTGAAATTATAATGCAAAATCAGTAGAAATATAATTATTATGGTATATGCATTATGTAAAAAACACCCTAGAATGCGACCTCATTAATAGCCGTGCATTTTCGCTATGTCTGTTTTGTATGTCAAGAATATTTTTTATTTATCTATTATTTTACATTTTTACTGTATCTGTTTTTTACTTTTTTATCTTACTTGCTACTGTATGGTACTATTTACCTAGGTAGTTGGGTAACTCAGGTAATATTTACATAATCCGCAGCTTGTAAATTACTTATACCAGTTGTGATTAGTGTGAAGTAAGAAAATTTCCTTACACTATGGGATAGGCTATCCATAACATATTTGACAGATAGAGTATGGAGTATCTATCAAATATGTTGTGGATAGCCTAACCGGCACTTATCAGGAAGTGGTGAAACAGGCCCTATAAATTGTACTTTGCAAATAAATATGAATAAAAAACTAAGTTTAGTAGCAGACGGATAGAGGCTTATGGTGATCATGTTAATATAAAAAAAGAAAGGGAAGTTTATCTCAAATCTACCTGTTGCAAAATTCCATTCGGACTGGCATCAAAGCGAATAATGGAAAATCTAAGGTAATCATAACATTATAGAAGCCACTTACTTCGGACGTTTTTAATCTGGACTTCACAGAAACGATCAAGGAAAAAAATATATAACAATAGAAAATATATATATTTTTTAAATTAGCAGTCGTTGTTGAAACGGATTTCCGGAAATTCTATCTCTTCGGCTTTCTTTAATATTATTCCGGATATAATGGTTCTGCCCCATCTTGTAATGCTGTTACTGTTCATATGCGACGCGAACTGTAATGTGAAAGTTATAATAAAACAAAAACTACTATTTAAAGCGAACACAATCTAATAGACGTTTAGAGTACGATAGTCAAGCACTTTAGCGCGCTTTTAATTTGTATTCGCATTAATGGCGTCAATCGCGTGTTAGGTATGCTACTATTTATATACTATATAATGCTATAAAAATTACTATATAATATTTTTTAAAGAAAATTTTAGCATTTATGTATTTTGTATGCCCGCGATGTATGCATACACAGTATGAACTCACGCTGACCGCGAATCGCGCGCGGTGCGGGAGTTCGTATACTTCACGCAACTGTGAGTCAGCTGTTACATTTCTGTTTTATTCAAAAAACAAAACGTTTATTTTAAACTTTAAAGCATTGTCATCAAGGTCTGTATCATTATGTTTACCAAACCAAACTTTACAAAAAATAAAACTGTTAGCGTGTAACCTTTACGCGCGATGGAAGTAAACCTTCTCAATAATCATTTGTCATTTATTATTATCTTTTTTTTTCTAAAATTAAATTATCACATTGAAGATTGACGATGATTGACCTTAGGTCTTAGCCTGTTCCAACAAAATTTAAGAAAAAAGAAATATTACTTTTTGAATAACAGACTATAGAGTAGGTATAATATAAGCGTTACAATATGATACATCCGTCGGAAAAAGAATCAGAGTTACTCCCCAGTCGCGCCTAAAGAAGTTTTACTTCAAAAAGTTAAAAAAGACAACTAAAAAAAATTATGATTTCGCGTTTTTGCACTTCTATCACGTCAGGCCACGCCTACACTATCATACCTTTATATTTTTCAAAGCGTTAAAAATACAGCGTGTATTGCTATTTGCTCCATTAAAATGGCTATTGTAGCTACAAATTACAATGTAGTAAACTTAGATCAATAATATGTCTAGATTGAGTGTCGCGCGGAAAACACGTCCAAAAAAATAGCGTCCAACTGTTGGCCTCTAAATGCTTTCTCCGTGTTTAGTATCCGTCTCGCTGTCGTAGAATACGTATGAATTGTTACGCATTATTGTTTATATTTATATTGAAGGTTTGTGTTGAAGTGTAATGAGATTAAAAAGGATGATTATGGGAGAACTGTAGTAGCTGGTATCACTATTCACGAACACATGTTTGAAAATGTTGGCCTGTTATTTTTGTTTTGATTGTAGGGCGACACTCCATCTAGACATATTAATGATCTAAGGTAGTAAACATGTTTTGTTAAAAAGTTTTTGTTAAAAATTATTTTCTTATGTTCAAGCGAATTTCACTCATTATAATGAAAATGTTCTCCCGTGATGATAGATGCTGTAAAGTATCCGAAACGTTGGACTTTTCAAAAATTCTTTATTTATAAATCTATGTAAAAAACAATAAACCGCGATAAAATCCATTAAAATTGTTCATTATAAGATTGAAATTCGTATAAGCATTGAATGTATGTTGCTTTATCTTTCTTTTTTTATGTGTTTGTTTTCACAAAACCAATTACCGTCCTTGACGCTGCTTCAGTAATTTTGCTCGCCGGCATGTAGACCATCCTGTGTGTGCCTCCGGAGATACTGTCGTCAGAGACGGAGATTTCTGTCTCGTCTGTGTTTAAGTCCCTTATAATCTGAAATGTGTATAGAGCAAGGAAGGGTGAGCGCCATAGAAATATTTCTAATATCTGTGATGAGGGCCTTTACACATACGAGTATACCATATTTTATTACAGTTTGATTTGTAAAACTGGTGTAACTTTAATATCTAATATATAGATTACATTAATAAAAAGAAATGTGGTGTGGTGGGAAACCAGGTAGGAACGAAGTTCCTTCGGCTAAAAAGAAAGGTATTATACACTACTCGCTTGTGTATGCGACTGTCGCGCCTGCGCACGTCTCATTTAACGCTTTTATTGCACGCACTTTTTCTTACGGTTTTACTATCACATTTTTTTCAGTTCGGTCGCGCAGCAAAATCCCTATGCCTGCCGTAAGGAACTTCGTTCCAAAAACGTTTTCTCGCCTTTGTTAGTTAATAAAATTAATACTTACGGTGTAAGTCCACCTTATAGCCGTGTAGGTATAGACACCAGACACACGCTGGGGAGGTATGTCGTTGAAATCGATGCCCACGTCGAAGCCAATATTCAGGTTTTGGAAGTTGAGGTTCCCACGCAACGTAGCTAAAGTGTGTTGCGTGCCATTTACCGTTCTCGTGGTGAAACTCTGGAGGAAATTGTCCACGAAGATCCTATCTATCGATATCAGGAATCCGTTTGTGTAGTTGACTGTACCGATTACGTGCCAATTGTACAGTTGGATACTGAAATAAAAATGGGTTTTTTGAAGTGAAACTTCTTTAGAATCGTTGTGATTTCAAACCGGATGCAACGGAAAAACGACATGTAAGAGACACAAACACAAAAGAGCGAGAGAGCAAATGTCGATGTGTATCATCGACCATATAACCCATAGGTTGTGTGGTCGATGGTGTGTATGTATTTTGCAGACTGTTTAATACTTGTATTTGAGCATTCAACATGTGTTTCACTTCTATCGTCTGTGAATCGCACACACACCTTTTTTAATGTTACTTGGATAGAGTTCCATAAAGTGAGTGGATACCGCCGACCATGAACAGAAACAAGTACACCTGGAACTGGCCCAGGCAATTCATACATTGCTTTGACCTATCTATCTATGTATCTTCACTGCTTATCTGTTTTTCGAGATAGCAAACTTGTGTGGCTCACAAGTAGACAGGAGCACGCCATTAACGTATTACTGGCAAACAGCTAGACTAAGCTTAGACAAAACAGTGGGTCGTTACACTGCTTGGAAAAGTGTAAATTAATAAATTACCACTTTCCCTGTAAATATAATCCTTCAAGGTCACGGTTGTTCTATTCTAAGCATCGAAATACATAAATTGCGAACTATTATGAAACTACTTTGAAAGAGTTTCCTTAAGTTGAGTAACATAGTACTTACTCAACTGATGATCAATATTACTTACTCTATCGGTACCGACACATCGTCCAGCTTCATGTTACACCATTTGACCTCCGTCTCCAGTTCAGTCACAGCCGCCTGCATCACCTTCGTGTAATAATCGAAAGGATTCACCACGCATGATCTACTTCCTGAAAGAATAATTAGAGATAAATATTAATAATAATAAAAATAAAAAAATCACGCAACTATCAAACAACGTCAACCTTTTTTTTTTATGTCGCAGCGGAAATCATTTACGACCTTACCAGGCCCTGGGTAGACGCGCTGGCGTGTGTGGGGACTCGCATTGGGTGCCCTACCCCACTAAAACTGCTGCGTGAGCCTTCAGCCGCTATCTAAGGGACCCGGATCTGTGCAGGCGACGGGATTATCAATGTCAACCTGTGGTAGCTTCGTAAGAACTTAAGTTAATACAAAATGTATTATGTCCATGACTTGGTGCAGATATTCATCTCATAAATTATCTGCACTTGATGGGATTTGAATCCGCTACCAGAGTAGCGAGTCATAGCGTGCGACATCTAAAAACAACTCTTCCTCTTTAAATGGATGTGTATATTTAACTTTTAGACTTTCTATAAACTACATAGAAGCAACCTGATGATAATTGGTGATCTGCACCCGTAAATAAAATGAATTCACATTCACGCCATGTTTATACGTCCTCTGTTTTATAAAATAGCACAATGTAAGTTTGTGCATTTTATTGGTAAATAGGTTTTGAATTAACCTAACCTAACGCAGGGGGTGTTGGGCCACAGTGGGTGCTTGAGTCCAGACATCGGGTAGTTTTCGATGTATAAAATGTACTGCGGTAGAAGTTCTGGATGGTTGACTGATCTACGCATACAGATATTAAAGCGAAGCCTCCAAACTGACGTTCAGACCGCTCGTTTAAAGGCACTAGGCGCTCGCCGCACGGCCACTCTATCCGTGCTAAGCTTAAAATTTTACAATTACACTAAACGCGCGGCATTTCAGCGCTTAGGTCGTATGCTAGAGGTTACACTATAAAGCGTCGCTTCTTTTGGGCGTCCCAAGACGGCAATGTTTTTTTAATAAAGTTTTTAGTAGTTTTTCATTATACAAATACATAGCTGATAATCATCGTTGTAATATAGATGTACCATGAACTCTACTAAAATTAACTTACGTCGCCTTTAGCATGTAATATAAGATAATACAAATACAATATATAATAAAATGTTCCTAAATTAATTTGACAAAAATATTAATAATAATATTCATACCCCAATTTTGACATGACACAAAACACAGCAGCACACTTAAAACAATACAGTATTTCAACATATTGGATCGATTCAATAAAACTTGTGTAAATTGTTTGACTTTTCCTTAATAACAATAATAAGTCTGTTATCTAGAATTTATTAAGTAGATAATACTGGCGGTGATTATGACGTTCTTCACGATCGATTTTAATAAGAGTAACAACATTTATCCTATCAATTGATAATAACATTCACTGTACTTTGCAGACAATTGAATGCTAATTAGTTTTATCATATTTATAATCGTGATTATAAAGTGCATATACAATTTGTATATATGCCGTTGTCGCTTAAATCTGGAAAAGTGGTCAGCTTAGTCAGAATGTATTCAATTCAATTCAAGATAGTCAAATCGGCTGCTCATCAATTTGACAAATGTTACGTAACTTTGAATTCCTATCCGATACATTTCTCCCCAATTTTGATCATTAAATGGCAATGTTTAACCCTTAATGAATATGATTAGCCAATGATTAACCATGATTTGATGATGTTTTTTTTATATGATATTTTATAAACCAAACCTCGTCATACCATAAGCTCGAACTGTAATCAAGACTTAACACATTACTAAAAGGAAGACTATTCTTTTAAATTATATAAATGAATATTGTTTTTATTTTACTAGGTTTCATTGAGTGACGATTGTTTTTAAGAGTGGAAGAAAAGGCACGATCTCTGTAGCTACTGGGGGTAGGTACCTGACTGGATAAGAATCGACCGTTCATTCAAATATAATATTTGACACTGGACGGGAAAAGGTGGCAGTGATGATTAATAATTGTTTTATTAAATTAACATTTACAATAGTCATCAATTATTCTTCTCTAAAAAATTAACTTATTTAAATAATAATAACATAAATATTTAAGTAATTTATAATGCCTAAGATAATATCATAATTATTTAAAAAGCAATTTTATTAGCATGAAAGATCTTTGTAAGTTTTTATATACTTTTTCAAAATGTATGGAATTAAATAAAGCTATTATTATTCTTATACCGTATGGGAAAGACCAACTGGGAAAAGGAGAATAGGGCGTCCAAGAAAAAGATGGATAGACGATATCAAGACAATAGCAGGAAGTGAATGGAGAGAGAAAGCAATGGACAGAGTTGCCTGGAATAAGCTGGAGGAGGCCTATACCCAAGAAGGGGTTCCGATCGACGGTGATAAAGACAGTTGTGATAGTGATTAGTGATTACCATTAAATAACTTCAAAATTAACTGCAAAAAATGCAACAGAATAATTTAACCATATTATATTACTTGTATATACATGTAAAAAAAAAACGATTGTAAGATTGGAAATAAATAGGCTTTATTATTATTATTATTTATTATTATTCTTATATTGTAAATGATAGCTGTCTTCTTCAAGCAATTGTCTTATTAAGTTAGGCTAAGCTATATTAGCATCTGATACCATAAAATGTAGAGTCGCTTAAAACTGGATTTTTTAAGCTTGGTTATAGGGACGGATAGAGGATACTATGGGAAATTGAATGGAAAAAAATATGTTCGTTTATGAACAACAAGTTAGCCTCGATCATGTGTTGCCCATCTCAGACGTCCTTCTTAGGATATATATATATACATTCTTCTTGGATAGGGCAACTAGTAGACATGCCACCTGACGAGAAGTGGTCGACATGGCATATGAACATAAACTAGTTTTATGGAACTAGCCCAGGTAACTCATTATGTGTGGCCCATCCAGAGACATAGAACCAGCCAGCCTCCGCCAGAGAACTAAAGTTACCGATATCACGCGAAGAATATGCACGTTGAAGTGCCAATGGACTTTTCAACACTCAGAAAAACAGATGGCCGATGGGCCAATAAAGTTCAAGAGTGGAGGCCGCGTTTAGGTAGACGACGTGTTGGTCGGCCATTAACCAGATGGGAAGACGATCTCTGTGCAGTGGCAGGTCCTCGTTGTGCGAATGCGAGTGGTAGGGGATCGGTCGTCTTGGCGTTCATTGAGGGAGGCCTATGTTTAGCAGTGGACGGATAAAGACTGATGATGATAATATATAAAGTAAATAGTAAGGTTAAGAAAACAATATCATCGATGTAATTAATCTTATCGTTTATTTAAGTAGCGCAGTTGTAGCAGATGGTAGGGAACTTGACTTCGTGCTGGGCGATGTCCAGGGCAATCGGAGCGAAAACAGCAGCGCCCCAGTCGGTCACGGAATCAGCTATGCTGTTGAAGTTGAACTGAAATTTTCGAGTTTTATAATAATCTATTTTAAAATTTATAATTATTTGCTTACTCCTAAAGAATCGATTTTTGTATATGGCGCCTGGTGTGAAAAATGAGAAGATTAAATTTGTAATCGAATATATACTAAAGCTTAGTTTTATTATTCGTAGTATAGATAATTAATATTAATATTGCGGATTTTGTAGTATCATCATTGTTCTGAACCTACAATCGTTCTTAAGTAGTATCAAGTCGTGCGTCGGAGGGCAAAGCTGAGATAGGCTCTTTTATTTTTAGTTGTGGCCATACACGCAACGAGAAATCATCACGATCAGACTGCACAATTTGAACGGTACCGATAAATTTCTACGTGTATGTTATAAAACTGTACAGTTTGTACTAACAATTCTGTTAGTTGTTCTTTTTGTTCCCTGGCGAGATTCAAACCCGCTACCTCTGTCTTGAGCGCCAACGCACTAACCGCTGAGCCGTCAAATTCGAGTTCACTTGATCTATCTTGACTGGTTGTGTAAGAATTTATAGGATACTTACTAGTGGAGGTATAACTTTGGAGATGCGGTTGTAGGGAAGCATTCTCATTCTATTGGTTGTCGTCGGTACTGTCCCAACCACTCTACATGTTATTTCGTCGGTGAATAAATTTTTAGATATCTAAAATACATTTAACAATTAAGTAATATTAATATGGTTATTAAGGTTATTATCATATTGTTATTTTTGTTGAGTAAAATATTGTTTAAAACTGTATGTTAAGAAGTTCTTCACTTTTACGTAGAGTTTGGTGTTTCGAAATTCTTTTCGTAGACAGTAAGTAGCATTCGTATGCGTTGTTTTAGGGACTCAATGTTTTTCATGTTATTAATATATGCACATTTCCCTCTTGTCGTATCGAGATTATCACCTTCTATTACCCACTAGAAACTTTTGTCATTACGGACGCTGCCCTCCTCCATAAATTCAAATATTACCACAATGATGAAATATTTGTTTTGTTTTAACTCAAAAATTACTCAAATGATTAAAAATTATTTTACCCTCAGAAGCAATAACGTTGCTTACTATTAAACACTAAGTGACATCTAAACATATAAATAAAATTGGAGTATCAGTTTGTAATATTAAAACAACCGCTTTTAGTTCATATAATGAACATCAATTTACAAATCCGCTTTAATAAAGTTAACGAAGGCGAACCTGTGGGCACCAAGTAGTTATATTTTTCTTCCACTGAAACCATCTTCGTCATCATCATCAGCCTTTATCCGTGCACTGCTGAACATAGGCCACCTCAATTAACGCCAAGACGACCGATCCCTTGCTACTCGCATCCAACACGGACCTGCCACTAATGGCCGACCAACACTTCGTCTACCTAAACGCGGCCTCCACTCTTGAACCTTCATCGGCCATCCGTTCATCTGAGTGCGTGACCAGCCCATTGCCACTTCAATGTGCTTGTTCTTCGCGTGATATCGGTAACTATAGTTCTCTGGCGGCCACTGAAATACTTACAATAATTTGAAGCTGTATAACCGGATAAGTTAGCACCCCCGTGAAATGATGGAGTTCATCGAAGAGACGAGCTGTTACGTCGAACCCCACAGCCACATCGTGGAGTCTTAACGTCGCCTGTGGTTCCGCTGAGGTGGTATTGTCCGCGTTGTCTACCCACATTTGTTGAATCGTATGTTCGATTAGGTCCATCCTTTGTACGGATACAACGAATCCATTCTTGAAATCCAAAGTTCCCGTATATTGTGAACCAAAGATATCTTCACTGAAATTTAAAATAATAGGGATGTTGACACATGTTACAAATTCATGTAAAGTTATGTTTTACATATTAAATACAGTATTTGAAAACCTAAAATAACATAATTTAAAAATTCTACTTATTTGTCTTAAAATTTAAAAAAAATAATTTAAAATGCGTTATTTATCATGCATGATCACGTGACTGTAAACGCCAATAAGGCGATGACGTCACTGAACATTGAGCTAAGTACAAACTCACCTAACATAGCGCGAGCTCTGAATGCGGTGTGTGACGTAGTGACGCTTGGAGCGTTTTAACGGCAATTTTAAAAACTGTTTTCTTTATTTAATTTTTTGTTAAAATTGGACATATTTTTTTACAAAAATCTTTTTTTCGTGTTTATCTATCAAATAAAGTCAATTAAAAAAAATAGTCAACATCACTATTATCTACTTATTAAATTCTTACTTTGTGTAGGTATATTTAAATATAGATCATAAGAAGTTACTATAGTTATTTATGTGTTTCGTAAGAATGTTGTGTTGTACTACTATGCGGGTTTGACTTTTTCGTGCTAACTATCATGTTTGTGTTTTTCTCTATCTCTCTCTCTCTCTCTCTCTCTCTCTCTCTTGTATTCTCAAATGTTGTATGGAAGAAATATCTATGCAAACAATAAGACGGCCTTTGTGTACACAAATGTGTGTTAAGCACCGTTTTTAATAATTATGTTTTTTTCACTATTAGCATGATCTACAAATTTTCATTGAGGCAGGCTTATTTCCAGCAGTGGACAGATAAGGCTCGTGATGATGATGAACACGATGATGATGAACATGATGATTATGATAATGATGTGTTACAATATATTAGACATTTAGGTCTCCTCGTAATTGATAGAGGATGTCTTTTAATTGGTTGATTTTTTAATTATTATGTTAATTTATAATAGAAATCATACTTTATGTCTATAGATATATCGCTTATTTTTAAAGTAGACCACGTCAAGTCCTCTATGCGGTTCACAGTCTTCTGTATCACCTCTATGATGTAGCTCCTGTGGTCGACCAGGCGAACATTCCTAACTGAAATTAAACTTCATTACAATAACATAAAATCCCATATATTATGTCCACTGGCTGGGCACGGGTCCTCGAGATCAAGCGAGAGCGATGTTGGGCCATAGTTCACTTATGGCCCAATGCGGGTTGGTGAACTACACATAGCCATCAGACATGCAGGTTTCCTCGCGATGTTTTCCTACGTGGGTGTAGGCATTGTATGCAGTGGCCAGTCACACACTCAGGAGAATGGATGGCCGATGGGACAGTAGGATTCAAGAGTGGAGGATTTGGTCAGCTAATTACCAGGTGGCAAGGCGATATCCATGTTGGAGTGCCCGGGGAATGAGCCTCTTGGCGTTCATTGGGGGAAAGACATATTCAGCAATTGACGGATAAATGCTGACAACGATGACGATGATCATCATGAATTCCAATAAACGTCATATCTTATTTAGGACTAGTAGCATCCCGCAGTTTCACCCGCGTACTTCCCATTCCCGTGGGATTACGGTGATAAATATAGCGTGTTATTATGATGTATAAGCTATGTCATTGTAAGGTTTCAAAATCCATTTAGTAGTTTTTACGAGAACGAGTAACAAATATTCATACTTACAAACTTTCACATTTATTGTAAAGTTTCATAAAAATCTATTCAGTAGTTTTTTTTACGTGAAAGAGTAACAAACATCCATACATAAAAACTTTCGCGTTTGTAATATTAGTAGGACTATACTACAACAGTAACTCACCAGCCTGACAAATCGACAGACAAAACAACACAAACACCACAAAAAACACCCGTTTCATGATTCTAATTTATTTGCATACTAAATATTATTTTATCACATCAAAATAACAATGATTGCAACATTGTCTCTTAACTTAATACGTGATAAATTATTATAAGACGATTATTATCAGTATGAGTAGACTTTATAATATCGCAAACGGGAAAAGAATAAATAATCATATACTGTAACAATCACACCATGCCTAGACCTACCGATTGAGCTTAAAGACCATCAGGCCTAAAAGTCTAGACCTTTCGAAAAAAAAACCATGCCTAGCTTTGCTAGTTATAACTAGGAACTGACATACATATCCAAGATCCTATGTAGTTATCTACATTCATCATACTGATCGATCACTATATGTATTGGGATTCGAATCCGGGAACTCTACATAAAGTGTAATAGGCGGCCAAAAGGAGCAGGAAAATAAATCTCTTATCTGGCGCGGTGATTAGTCAAATAACAAATGCAGGGCATAAAAAAAAATATCGTTCTCGTATGCCACTGTCGGTCTACGTAAAAATAAAAGAGAAGAGAAAAGAAACCGTGATAGTACGATGTTTCGTTCGTATTTTTTTTTTTTAAATTATTGTTGATACATAGAAACAACAGTTCTCCTTATTGATATTTAATACATCACTGTTATTAATTTCGTCAAGATTTTTTCACAGAAAATACATACGATTGCTAGAATGTAAATTTTAAAAGTTTTTTTTTATGATCTTTGCCATCGACAAAAAATTGTTACTCAGCTTACAAGAGGGAGGATATTTTTACATCCCAAATGTTTAATTCGTACATATGGTCGGTGAAGGAAAACTTTATGAGGAAACCTGCATGCTTGACGAGATTAAAAGTATCTAAAGTTTACCAATCCCCATTAGGCCAGCGCCTCGATAAACTATGGTCCGGTACTCTCCTCGCCTGATTTCGAGGAGGAGACCCGTGCCCAGTAGTGGGACATATGTGGGTTGCTACTCTACTTTTTACATACAGTCGAAAAATAACGTTATTGTATCATTTTTGATCACTCGATTAAACAATTCATTTATCTGGCTAAGCCTTATCTAATCTCAATTTACATACAAATAATAGCGGAATGTGTATTTGTGGATAATGAAACTAGACCGCCGCGTCTGAAATTATTTATTGCCAATATCATTTTTAACCATTACAAGAAAGATTTACATCTGGGTAGAGATGGAGGCAGAAGGATTTCGAACATTTATTTTTATCCCCAAGAGGGATTATTGGATGTACCCCCTCCCTCCCTCCTGTTTCCCTCCATGGCATGTGCTTACGCCATTTTATTTAGTACCTTTTCTTCACTCTTGTATTGTGCATTCATTAATACTATAACTTTCCGGAATCAAGAAGTTCCTTTAATTTATACTTTTGTATTTTCCCGGACGCTGTTTTAGGGAATTCGTCAGTTGATTTGACGATTCTTGGTATTTTAAACCGGGCTAAGCGACCTTCGCAGAATTTTTTCACGTCATCGACTGATAGGGACGCTCCCTCTCGTAGTCTTAATACAGCGCAAAGCTCCTCGCCAAGCCTTTCGTCTGATACTCCAACTACCTGCGGAAGTAATTTCACTTTTCAGGGTACCATTTTTTATAGCTTTGAAACAAACCTTTACAGATTTTTTTTCCGTGCAGTGGCAAGTCCGCGTTGGATGCGAGTAGCAAGGGATCGGTCGTCTTGGCGTTCATTGAGGGAGGCCTTGTTCAGCATCCTGGACGGCAATGGCCTCTTTCTGCGAGACAGTGATGTCCCAGAAGGAGGCCGACGAACGGGTGAGAGAGGAGGCCGCTGACGTAGCCTCCCCCCGTAGACGACGAACGGGGGTGCGTCGGAGGCGCTATTTAATGCGCCTTCAATAAAGCCCCTGTGCTCGTGTCGGGCTCGGGATGGGAACCCGGGCCCAGCTTAAGACACGACGTCGTGGGGACTGCCAAGTCGTAGCCGGGCAGTCCCCCTATTGTGGAGAATCTGGTCTTTGCCGGGACCAGTCTGTCGCTGAGGGTATCCCGACGCCTGCACAAATCCGGGTCCCTCAAATATAGCGGCTGAAGGCTCACGCAGCGTATTTAGTGGGGTAGGGCACCCAAATGCGAGTCCCCACACACGCCAGCGCGCCTACCCAGGCCCTGTTATGGTCGTAAATGATTTCCGCTGCGTCATCAAAAAAAAAAGGCCTTGTTCAGCAGTGGACGGATAAAGGCTTATGATGATGATAACAGACTTATAGGAAAAATCACATCGTCTCTTTTGTCCACGAACTTAACTTATCAGCTGATTATAATATGAAACCATCTACACTGCATGCTTATTGATCTAAAATGACCAATAAAATTGTTTTAGTAATGTTTTGGTCTTGATTTGACAAAAGCCGACAGTTTTTCTGGCTTCTACTACTACTACTTCTACTACTACTACTACTTAAGAGACTTCTAGCTTAAATTTAAAAAGAATGTCATTCATGAAAAGTAGTGCTCTTTCATCATATTATATTCATAAAATATAAGCTACGCAATGATCTTTTTGTGATGAATAATCTCCATTTTTATTCGCCTTTTATATTTCTATATTTTCCACTATATTTACCTGACTCTCTATAATATCTGGATGTGTATTGAGAAGGTCTTCTATTTCTTTTGGTGCAATGTTCTCTCCCCCTCTGACGATTATGTCTTTGAGACGGCCCACGATGCTGCCGTAACCTTCTTTTGATATTTTAAATTCGTCTCTAATAAAAAACAATTATTTAATTTCAGCATAATTTTCTATATTTTTGAATATAAAATCGGAATCATAAATTAAAAAAAATAGATACATAAAATTTAAAAAAAAAATACAGTAACGATTTTCTTGGCAAAATTTTTTCCAATGAAAAATTAACTTAAATGATTTTGACTTTAGATGTATAATACTGGGCAAATTGTTAATATTCTATTCTTACTATTCTATGATTCTCAATTTAATTGAAGTATTATTTATTTAACTATATTCATTCAAATATTCACCCCGTAGCCAGCCATCCGTCTTTGTCAACCATATCCTTCGTCTTTTCTTGGCCCCCCCAATAGCAGATCAAATTATTGTATCCACGAACTTTCAGCTCACCCGGACTGCCGAACGGTACCATTTCATTATCCTTATCAACTACCTAAAATCAAAAACAATGTTACGATGCAACTTATCTTTTTCACCGTCCATGAGTATAATAAACGATGCAACTTATATTTTGCCCTTTCATAAAGTAGGTACTATAACTTTTAAATATATTATAATAACTTTGTCAACATTCATGTATAGTCGTTTCGGAGATTCTTCTTCTTAGGGTCCCCAACAAGACGAATCCTTCAACTAGTGAAAGTCGGAAGACTGCTCTACATATTTCTTCTTGTCCGAAGATTAGATGTTTCAAACAAACAAACGGTTCACGTTTATTTTATTTTTTGAAAGTTACATACACTATTACGTCATTGTATTATTTATGAGAGGCTTTTGTCTAGCAGTGAAGGGAAGAACATGTTTATTTTGTTTTAAAGATTTACAACAAGTAATAAAACTAATACCTTGACTTCTACGTGGTCATGAATGTAGCCGACCGTTTCAGCGACCACCTCAACTCCGTCGTTCTCGGCGGACTGGAATACGCCGGCTGTGGTCTCCGTCATACCGTACAGAGCCTGGAATTAATATTGCTTTAGAGCAATATTATAATGTTTAAGCGAGTTCCATTATAGAAAGAAGAAATATCTCTACCTTAATTACTTAATTCATAAGTTAGTAATGTTCGTTGTTTACCTTTACAGCCTTGGACTTCAGGTTGCTGTTAATTTTCCGTATGAGATCTGGACTGCAGGGGGCCCCCGCTGCCAACACAAGGTTCAGGTCAAAAGGTAGGTTTGCGCCATTTATGTGTGAGAGCAGGTCTACATACATAGTCGGGGTTCCCGAAACAAACGTACATCTGTAAATTATTATCGTATATTTAGTACTATACAATAAGAGACGATTTACAATTAATTACATAAATTTCTATAAGGAATTCATTTGTATATTTAGTAATTAGATACTATATAATAAAGGCAATTTACAAATAATTATATACAATAATTCGATAAGGAATTCATTTGTATCAAGATATATACTACGAGCTACTAGAAAGCTTTACTTGGAATGGAAACATGTAGAAATTTTACTTACTTTTCTGAAAGTAGAGCTTTAAGATTGTTAGCTACGTTGTAAGTGGAGCCAGCCAGGACCAGGGTGGAACCGAACCGTAGCGGCGACAGGAGAGTGATGATTGAACCCAGAGCGTGGAATAATGGAACCTTCAAGTAGAATATTCACTAATTTCAAAATCATTCGTTTGTCGTAAAGAAAACAGGGCGGGTATAATATTATGAATAATAGGTATCGTTTCTAAATTTAGTTCTTTATATAATTTTAGTATATTTTAACATATTTTAGGGGCTTATTTTGTTACAATTTTGTAACGAATTAGCATAAATTAGACATAATTTTGTAACTATGTATATTATATTATGTAACTATGTATATATTTTGTAACTATTTGTAATATTGTAACTATGTTACTGAAAAATAAATGTTATAAAAATTGTATTTGAGGGCAGAGCTTTTGTTCTTGATAGCTAAATAATCTTCTGAAATAATGACATCTGTGTGTGCTTGTTATTACCTACTACAAGTAGAATTAATTTTCCAACAGTCTGTGACATGAAATATAGATGGCGGTAGTGCCTTCATTCAATAAAAGTCACTCAGCCCTACCGCCTACCATGATAGTTTATAGATTATAAACAAAAGTGTAAGACCAGTTTATCTGAGACAGATATTATTATAAAATATTAAACAAGACTAAAAGTGAACTAAATTATGTTGTGGGTCTCGAAATGACCTTACAAGAGCTAAGCCATTAGCCATATAAGTAATAAGGATAGTCGGAGAGAGCCCATAATACCAGGACAAAATTATACAGTTGGTAACATGTCAATTTAATATTTACCTACTTCTATATTTTTGTCCTAGAAACATACGATCTCCCTAGAAAAGGGTCGATGTTAAAAGTCCTGTCTATAGATGGCGCTACATGATTTATAAGCCCGTAATTACTTTCACGGTTAAATGTTTTTTTTTAGAAAGGTCTAGACTGTTAGTCCTGATGGCCTTTAAGCTCAAACGCTAGGCGGTGAAATGTACTATAAACCCTATTGTATTAGAAACATGGGGTAAAACATATATATTTTTGTAAGGACTTAATACATCTTGACGATTATTGGAAAAGGAGACTGGAGAATGTGCGCGAATGTGTCCAGCGCTAGAGTAAAATAATAATGATGATGTGGAAGGGCCTACAACTGCGACTCTGTGTTTCAATCATAGCAGCAAAACTTACTTGAACACACACTTTCTGATGACCCTCATGCAAGAAATTTCGTTTACCAACGAAGTAGGAGTTGTTCACCACACCGAGATGCGAATCTAGCGCCGCCTTTGGTTTACCTGAAAACAATTGATGGGAAAATATTTAAAAATAATCATCATTTAAAAGGACAGTTTATGTTTGCGACTGTCGCTTTGTGGTGACATTTCTACAAGTCTTAGCTACAAAAAATAAAAGCTTTAGCGACTGGCTGGCAAATTTTGGAATACTTACAAATAACAAAAATACTTACCAACAAAAGAAATAGTCTTTTAATAAATACTTTTTTTTATAACTTCGTCAAATTAGCTTGAGAGACTTCCTAGAAACGTTTGATATTGAATCAGCGACGCAAATTTATGAGAGTTGGAAACGGCCTATCGGTGGACCTGATGGCAAGTGATGCTAACGATTGATATTTGTATACATTTACATAGTTGTTGAAAATAATCATGAGATCGAATTATATAGAGTTGGAAGATAATAAGATGCAAATTCATCTGTTGTTGTGAAAAGAGGTTCCTCCTTTAAATGGCATGAACTTGTTTTATTTGTTATTATTTATATTAAACGTGGCTACGAAGGTTATCGTATCGATACATTACATAATTGTCACGTATTATTTATCAGATTGTAAATTAATTAAATACGTTTCATTAATAAACCTTAATTCTATAACAATAATACATCATCATCACCACCACCATCATCATCATGATCACCATAATCATAATCATCATCTCGAAAATAGAAAGGAAAAAAGGCTAATAATGGTTGAATTTTTCCTAGGTCACTGTATATATTATATACATTTTGTGAAAGTGCTAACTACTCACATCTTGAATTTAGACGTTGGTTATCAATATATTATATTCCCTTCTACGATCCAAGCCAACACCAATTACATCTATCAAACGTTTAGTTTTGACACTAGTTATGATACATATTTGTGTGTTTTTATATCTTTAAACGGCTCGGTTAATCCTTATTTTACCACATCAAACCTGTTTTAAAGATAAAAGTAAAGTATCAACCCTTACATGTCCCACTGCTGGGCACGGGTCTCCTCCTCGAAATCAAGCGAGGAGGGTAATGGGCCAATAGTCCACCGCGCTGGCCCAGTGCGGATTGGTGAACTTCACATACCTTCAAAGACTTTCAATCTCATCAGGCATGCAGGTTTCCTCACGATGTTTTCCTTCACCGGTGAGCGAACGATGGTCTCGTGTGCACTTAGAAATTTAGAAAAACCCATTTCAAGGCACACACGGACGGGTCAGGATCGAACCCGGAACCCCTCGCGTAAGAGGCCGAGTCCGTCCACCACTGGACCATCGTAAAGATAAACGTTATAACGATTGCAAGGAGATCAAAGAAACTCGTTAATACTTTGCCTGTTAATGTAAAATTTATGATAATCATTGAATGACTAGACGATTTTATTTTATTTTTATTTACCAACGCAATTTCTAGAAACTAAATTACTTACTACTTACTAGTGGTGCCTGAGGTGAAGTGTATTATACTGCCGTCCTTCGACTTTACTTCTCTTCCATATTTTGACACGTCATTGTTACTGTAGGAATTAACTAGCGTATCTATTGAGAAAGCGCCACTGTAACAAACAAAAAAAAATATAAATCATAAATTAATTAAGTAATTTTCTTATCATGGTGATTCCTGCTTGACTTGATTAATCTTTATTATAACCTAAGTAGAAACAGCCTTGCATTTCTATAGCCATTGTCAAATTTTGAAACACAGCAAACAGTTTTGGTGTGCCCTGATCAGGCTCGAACCCACTTACATTCGATGCGATATAACATCTAGAGCAATGATTCCCAAAGTGGTCCAGGTGGACCCCCAGGGGTCCACGGAAGACTCGAAGGGGGTCCACGATGAGCGTGACAAAAAACGGGGGTCCACAATCGTAAGCCGGGGGTTCATGAAAATTAAGAAAATTAATTTGGTTTCCATAGTGAAGAACCATTGAGCCATTCAACCAAGAAAAAATTTACTATTATAATGAAATATCTAACGAGCAAAAAAAATGATCAGCAAGGGGACCACCTGATGCAGGAAAAGTTTGAAAGGGGTCTATGAAGCTAAAGAGTTTGGGAAACACTGGTCTAAAGCATTGTCACTCACACAGACACTCTGGTCTTCTACAAATAAGATACAGAAAAGGCTTAAGAGTAAAAGCAAAGAGGGTGAAACTCACTCAAATTTCTCCCTCCCGCAAGTGAGGATTGTCGTCAATCCTGGAAACTCCTCCGACTTCAGTCTTCCCTCTTTCGATTTGTCCAAGTGTGGTATCATCTGCCGCAGCGTACCGTAGTAGTTCTTGCTTGGTATGCTATCGCCGACGACCAGACCTCTCAACTGGGTCTTTTGAATACAATAACACAGCTCGGACTTTTCATATAGTGGATTTATAAGGACCTGTCGAAAAAATATTTTCCAAGAAGCGGATAAACGAATTAAACTAATGATGTTGGACATGAAATTCTATTAAGCGAAGTCGAATTATCCTTCTAATGTTAGAAACACAAAGGTTGTATAGATGTATTTCACACTTTTACGCGTAAACTACCTAATTAATTTTTAATAAAACTTTACAATGATATAGTTTATACATCAGAATAATACAAGGACTATTAAATAATTTATCCCCGTATTTCAATGGGAAAGTATAGGTAAAGAAAAGTTCGCGGGCGAAACCGCGGGGCTCAGCTAGTTTTTATCTAAGAACGCAATAATTATATTAATAATTGTACAATTAAGACTATTTTGGTATAAGAAGTTACTAAGAAAATAATTCCCATGTTGGCAAGTGATTACCAGCGAGTGTGAAATCTATAAAATAAAATAATTTCTTGTTTTATCAGACAGAAACGGCTAAGGCGGATTATTGATTATGACATTGAAAATGTATTTTTAAAGGATGTCTAGACTTTGCGTCAAAGATCTTCATATCTTTCTTAGAGCTAACAATAATATGTAGGGCTCATACTTGGGCATAAAGTGTACACCTCAGCAATAGGTAGGAATCGGCAAAAGGCCAGACTGGGCCCTGGTTCCCTTCCGAACCAGAGAACAGGAGCGTTCCCTGTTATTTACTCACCGATATGAGTCCAACCCTCGCGGCGGCGACCATGGCTATAACCCAGTCCGCGTTGTTGTGGGACCAGATGCCCAGCCGATCTCCCTTCTCGAAACCGTTGCTTCGGAGTGCACATCCTAAGGAATCCGCCTGGAAGTATTTTTTTAATTCTGTATAAAGTTTAATTCTAAACGTATATAAATTAGGATTTAAAATACATGATTCTTCTAGTACCTATTATAAACGTGAAAGTTTGTAAGCTCTTTAACCGCCATTTGCGTTAAATAGCATCAAACATAAAGAATAGATTTTAAAATGCAACTTACAATAATAGAGCGATCATGACAGTGGTCGGTAGACTCAACCTTTATGCGAGAGGTTCCGGGTTCGATCCTGAACCCCCCGTGTGTGCATTGAAATGGATTTTTCTAAATTTCTAAGCGCGTCCTAAGCACAAGACTATCGCTCGCTCACCGGTGAAGGAAAACATCGTGATGAAATCTGCATGCCTGATGAGATTAAGTCTTTGAAGGTATGTGAAGTTCACTAACACTGGCATTGGGCCAGCGCATCGGTGAACTATGTACCATGCCCAGCAGTGGGACATAAAAGGGTTGATACTTTACTTTACTCTTTAACAATAATATAGTTTACACATTAGAATAACACATAGGCTAAATTTATCCCGTACTCCCGGGAATGGGAAGTACATGGGTGACACCGCGAGGCCCTTGCGTATTTGTTGTAATATCTTGTAATATTTTGATTGTGTATATTTTGTACTAATTATAAAAAGAGATTTAAACTCTGATCCATCTATTAAAATTTAATTTAAAATACTAATAACAAAACACTAAGAAACTGGTTATTTTGGCATTTCACCAGGCAAAACAATTTCATACAAATCATCAAGGATTTGATTGTCTGTTTGTATTGAATGGGCTCCGAAACTACTTGACCGATTTGAAAAATCCTTTCACTGTTGGGAAGCTACACTATCCCCGGTGAACATAGGCTATATTAAATTTTCAAAAAGTTAGGGACCCGTTTCAATCTAAGTTGACGCAGGCGAAGCTGGTCCCATCTAGTCCCATAGTAAGTTGTGTCGAATTGTATAATAACTATTTTTGCGTTCGATAAAACAAAATTTCCATATTAGTTATCATATAAATTTAGTGATTATTAATTATAAATGATCAAAACAAAACTCGTCAAGCCTGATTTAATTTTATTCGTGTGTAGAAAAATTTAAAAAAAAGATGGTTTAGAGACTTGGCTTCTTATGCGGGAGGTTCAGGGTTTGTGGTTCCTTGAAATGGTTTTTGTTTTGTTTCTAAGTATACCATAAACACAAGACCATCGCTCGCTCACCGGTGAAGGAGAATATCGTGAGGAAACCTGCATGCCTGATGAGATTGAAAGTCTTTGATGGTATGTGAAGTTCACTAACCCGCATTGGGCCAGAGCTTCCGTGAACTATGGCCCATTACCCTCCTCGCCTGATTTCCAGGAAGAGACCCGTGCCCAGCAGTGGGACATATAAGGGTTGATACTTTTTATTGTTATTACTTGTGTAGTTCAGTTTATACTTTCGCAGCTTATGTCGCATACGCATTTGCAAGTCCAATGGCCTATTGGGCCCTCCCAAAAAGGAAAGAGGATAAGGGAAAAGGAGGGTAACTTATCTGCGTAACCTTTGGTTGTAGGGTTGTCTATAATAATAATAAAAATAATAATTAATAAGCGTCGGTAGCATCATAGGGCTCCGACTGCTACGTTGCCTTCGTATGACATAAAAAAACGTATAAACAAATATGAGATTTACGAAAGACAGAAATATATATAAATTAAATAAAATAGAATAAAATAAAATAGGAAAAATATATAAATAAAATAGGAAAAATATATAAATAAAATAGGATAAAATAATGAATCCTTACGAACTTTATTGAGCAGTTCCTCATACGTTATATTCCTATCCTCGTATATAGATCTGATAGCTATCCTTCCAGGATACTTGTGGCAGGTGTCGGCGATGGCGTCTCCCAGGGTCGTCGGCACCAGCGGCTCGCTGCCAGGGTGTTTCAGGTAGCTGTTCGGTCCATGTTGCAACTGCCGAGCCCATCTGAGGGTTAATATTGAAGTTGCTACATAAACACTAGCTGCCCCGACAGACTTCGTACTGCCAAAATTAAAATTGCAATTAAAAATAAGGGTTGATCGCAGAGGGGTGAAAATTTAAGGTTGTATGTATTTTTGTATGCTGTATCATTATAAAATAAAAAATAAAAAAGTCATAAAAAATATTTTGGGGTGGGTCACCCTTATTATTTAGGGGGATAAAAAATAGATGTTGGCGGATTCTCAGACCTACTGAATATGCATTTAAATTTCATAAAAAATCGTTGGAGCCGTTTCGGAGTAGTTCAATTACTCACCCCGCAACCCAGTGTCTTTTATATTAGAGATTAATACTATTTTTAATGTTGATTCGATAGTCATAATGCTAGACGTACCACCCGATGGTAAGTCATGTAGCAGGCATTGAATTTTAATATTAATAATTTAATTTAATTCAATAATAATGATTTGGCTGGCCCGGGGATCCTGTTTTTGTTCATAAACGCCAACCAGTCGGTCCAGTCAGCTGTTACTGGGGATGCATCTGCCCCTTACTATCATGTGGTAACATAGACATTTTTAATCAGTCCATCATACATTTATACTGTGCTGGTGATGTCACTGCACGGAGGTCTTCTTACGGCTTGGTCCGTGTTGGACTCTAGTAGCAAAGGATCGGCCGTCCTGGTGTTCAATAATGGAGGCCTATATTCAGAAATGGACGGATAAAGGCTAATGAAGACGATGTCAGGCTCCCAAGTAGAGTACTTTAGGTAGAGGTACTTTACATTTGTATTGACTTGTCGAATAATTACTTTTTATATTCCTGTTTATTTTTAAATACATTTTTTTATGTTCTATCTTATTTACGTACTTTAGAAAAAGTAATTTTCTTATTTATGAATTAAGTATTTATTTCTTTATATAATTTTTCATCAGTCACGACTGGTGCCCCTTTGCCCGCGTACTTCACATTCCCGTAAGAGTATGGAGATAAATTATAGCTTTCTTCATTCACAAATAGCGTAGCATTCTATTGGTAAAATAATTTTCAAACGGTTCAGTAGATCCAGTTCTGTTCTTTACCCCCAAAGACCTCTCAAACTCACTAATTTTATCTCGTTATAATATTAGTATAGATAAGGCACACTCGTCGAATATTTATGTATATTTTTATGTTTTGTACTATGTAATTTACACCCATGTTATCAATCCTGTTGTATAATTAAAATAAAAGTTTCCTTTAAAATAAATAGCTTATTCAATAATTGTAAAAAAAAAAACAAATTTAATTTTGTTATTTCTAAAATGCAAACAGACTAATCTTTAACTTCATTTTGTTAGTTATTTAGAATAGCTTTCATTGTTAATTATTATTTTTAGTTTTTGGTAAAAAAATACTGTGTAATACATATATTATATCATAAATAATATATAGATTTAATTATTAGATACACTTGAAGCATAATATGTTAACTTTCTTATTATTTTTCTTTCAATTAATTAATTAATTCAAATACATAATTCATTAAAGTATGTTTGTTCTATGTTTCTAATTATATATACGATTGATTTATATTCACGAAGCCGCGTTTGCCGTAGCACAACGTGCTATGAAGCGTGCTATGCTGTTTTCTTTGGTACATAGTATTCGAAGTCCTCCGCCACTAACCTAAGTTAGGTTGCCAATATCACGCGAAGAATAAGCTCGTTGAAGTGGCAGTGGACTGGTCACACTCAAAAGAACGAATGACTGATAGGCCAAAAAGGTTCAAGAGTGGAGGCTGCGTTTATGTGGGCGAAGTGTTGGTCGACCATTAACCAGGTCGGAAGACGATCTCCGTGCTGTGACCGGTTCGTGTTGGATGCGAGTGTCAAGCGGTAGTCTTGGCGTCCATTGGGGGAGACCTATGTTTAGCAGTGGGCGGATAAAGGCTGATGATGATAATAACGACTATGATGAGAACACGTACTAGTCCTTAGGCAGGATATTTTTTACAAAATTATACAAAACGTGATATTTAGGATATACTACTCAAGTACTAATTAATATATTAGAAGAGATTGTTTGTTTGAACACACTAATCTTAGGGACGATTGGTCGGATTTCAATGATTCTTTCAGTGCTAGAGAGTCCATTTATCGAGGAAGGCTATAGGCTACAGGCTATATTATTATAATCCCGCTAAGATGCCGTTGTACATCTCAGCTAACACAGGCGAAGCTGCGGGCAAAAGCTAGTATCTAATACATTAATATCGAGGCTATAGGCTATATTATTATCATCCCGCTAAGATGCCGTTGTACATCTCAGCTAACACAGGCGAAGCTGCGGGCAAAAGCTAGTATCTAATACATTAATATCGAGGCTATAGGCTATATTATTATCATCCCGCTAAGATGCCGTTGTACATCTCAGCTAACACAGGCGAAGCTGCGGGCAAAAGCTAGTATCTAATACTTCTCTGGTTGATCATTTCCTCAAAGAGCCATCTCCAATACAAAACATT
The DNA here is from genome assembly GCA_905333005.2 of Lycaena phlaeas. Taxonomy (NCBI): domain Eukaryota; kingdom Metazoa; phylum Arthropoda; class Insecta; order Lepidoptera; family Lycaenidae; genus Lycaena; species Lycaena phlaeas. The sequence goes on along the minus strand of HG995166.1, from coordinate 18,279,811 downwards.
TATTAAATACGTTAAAATATGTTACAATTCATAAACAGCTCTTTAGGTCTGATATTTTAAAGGTCGACCAGATTAATATATTAATGCTGTACATACATTTAAAAGTAATTAGTAAGTTTACTAATATTTATTAATAACAATTTTTTTTAATAAGTTTATTAATTTCAAGTTAAACATACCTGAGATTGTATTTGAGAAAACTTTTAAACAATTTGAACTCGTTTTTAATCATGTTGTGCAAACACGACACACAACATCCGGCAGATAAGTTCTGCCGGCGACTGATACGGAATTGTATTTTAGTTGATAACAAATATTATATATGCAACATGTTTTATGTCACATTTATGTAACAATATATCATAGGCGTTGTAAATTAAATACAGCAAGGAATTAATAAAAATGTTATCTTTTAGCATAACTTCTAGATATTTTAAAAGCAAAATAATTAGTTAAAAAAAATTTCGGGCGTTGCCAGATTAATAGATGACTGTCTTCAGACGGACCCGGGTTCAAACCCGAATTAGCGCGTTCTAATAAACAAGCAAGCTGCTATCAATGACCACATTAAAGGATACAGTTTTGCATTTATTAGAAGAGCTTATGCCTAGGAAGTAAGAAGTTGTGAAGTATAGTAGTGAAGTAGATGTGTGTTGTGAAGTAAATTCGGCGTAAAGTGACAGCTAAGCTGTCGCGTTTCGTGCGGTTTGTGAGTTTCCGGTGACCCATTGGGAGGGATAGGGAAAAGGAGGGCAACGCATCTGCATAACCTCCGGTTATATAGATGTTAATGGGCGTCGATAGTCGCAAGGCTTCGACTGTTCGTTTGCCCTCCTATGCTATAAAAAAAGGAAGGTCCTTTGAGCCTTAATATGTAATTTGTCTGATTTCGAGGAGGAGCCTCATGTGGTAGTATTGTCTATTATAGTCGCTATTCTTCAGTATACAAATATTTCATGTGAACAATGTACTAGAATCGCTTGGTATGAATATACAGGCATACTGTTTTTACTGTTGAGGTTTGTTTATTGTATCAAGTTTATTGATATGTAAATTCTATAATTAAAAATAATACATTACATCCAATTATATTTTTTTTAATTAATATCATCATCATTATCATCATCATCGTCATCATCAGCAGCAGCAGCAGCAGGAGCAGCAGCTTAATTCATTCCCTGCGGAACACTTGTGAAAGGAGAGCGGTTTTAGCGTGGCTGTTTTACTACTGCCGGTAATAAGTATGGCCTTCCTTATTATGTACCTATGTACTTACACTACATGTTCTGCCCTTTTTTTGGAAACACATAAATACTCTTTTATGAAATAAATGAGCAAAGATGATAGTGTATATACAAGCGCATAGCTCAGTAAAATATATTAATTCCCGATTTCTACTATAGCAATGCTGGTTTAGTGGGTATGAGCTCGGCATCTTGGGGGATGGCATTGGATTCGAAACCGTACTCCTGCGGTACCTTGAAATGAGTTCTTACAATTTTCTAAGCGTTCACATGAGACCATCACTCACTCCTAGGAGTTCGCAAGTTTAATTCGCAAGGTTAGTTAAATATTCTTATTACTTATATTATCTGGCTTAAGTGATTTTGGTTTTATATTCCTTATTATCCTTGTTTTTCTAACACCATGGATCTCGTGTTTGAAATTAGACGAGGACGTTAGACCATATTTCACCGATACGTTGCCCTAATATGGGTTATTGAGCTTTACACACCTTCACAAAATTTTAAATCTCATCGGGCATGTTTCGTTACAATGGGACCATTTTGGAAATATATTTGATTTCAACAAAAAAATAATTATCAAAATCTGTTCATAAATGACTATCGGTATGATGATTATCCGCGAAGAAACATAAAAAAGCATAATTCGAATTAAGAAAAGCCTCCTTCTTTGAACTCGTTTAAAAATTGATGAACTAAAATGTGAAAAAATCCCGAACATTCAGTGCGCAAAATTGCTTATTTAGAATAATTACTATTATTGATATTTTTACATTTGGCTAAATTATCAGAGGGCTATTGACCCTAATAATTGAACATGGTCAAGCGTATCCCTCTATCTGATCTTGGTGGAATCGAGGCCGAGTCCGACCCCCTCCGGCCCTCCGACCCCTCCCTCACCCCTCCGGAAGTGGAGCGTAGAGCGCACGCGACGCCCCCCTCGTCAGGCTTGTGACGAACACATGCAAATTTGCTTGACCTCTTAAGGCCGATACCAATCGAGTTATTACAAGACCCCGTTTTAAATGCCTTCGTAATATCAATAGGATTTTTATATATAGAAAACTGAACAGATAGTAAGAAACTATTAGAGATTCCAGGCTAAGCTAGATAATTTCCCTTAGCTTCTGGGAAAGAGAATCTCTATTTAACCTCCTTGATTTTAACCTCTTATTTATGTTGCCTCTGTTACCTACGTCATACAGTGAATTGGAAAAAAAGACAGTAAATTGAATTGTATAATATATAAATTCACAAAACATAGGTACTGAAAGCTCTACATTTTGCAATAATAATTTTAATTATAATCCCGATGATACGCATATATACACATATTATATTTGGTTTAGTTATGACGTGTTATAATGGTGTAAGATTATTCAAATTGACAATATGAATGATTATGTAGTAGTACATACATTTTTAGCAAAAGCTGATGGACTATGTATGGATATAAAACAATAAAATAAGACATAATATGCTAGTGCTTGCTCGTACAAGTAAATGAGTCTACTGAGATATGTATAGCAAAAATTGTAGAGCTACAAAGATGCTGACATACATAATCTGAATGTAAATCATGGTAAATTTGAGTTAACAATTTCTATAGAGTAAAATTATGTACAAAAACTACAGGGCCTGATGATACACTTTCTAAGCAGATCCATCTATTATCAAATTGACGAACTAAACGCCCTAAACCTGCGGATGTCACCAAGAGACACAAACGAGCACGTCGCTCCTACAATGCAATATTTTTAAAAGTTCTAGAATTAAATTTCAAGTACATGCTGGCAATTTTTTTAATTAATTTAAATCAATACTTGCAAATATATTTTACGACTTTGTAACGACTTAAATATTTTTATTTTTAATTATACAGATTTATTATAACATTATTTGCCTTTCTTTTTGCATTAAAAAGAATAATAATATATTATTATGTATTCATTCCTGGTAAATGATAATCGTTATAAAATACTTTATACGAGTTTATTTGTTTCTTAAGAATTTTCCTGTGGGCATTTACTTCATTGTGACAACGAGGGAACAAATCAGAAGCTTATATTTGAGTGGTATAAATTGTTTGACTTCAGGTTGCTTTATTTCATCAAGTTTTTCTTGCATATGTGTACAAAATCAAAAGTTGAACTGCATAGTTTCCAGCGATTCAGCATTATATTGTACTTCATTTTAAGTCCGATTTCAATGAATAATAAGATGTAATGATAATATAATTAATTTAAAAAATTTATATATAATTAATTATTAGTTTTATATTAAAAATGATTTTTTATATAAGTAAGACCACTCCGTGGAATCCGTGTTGGTTGCGAGAGGGATCGGCTGTATTGGCATTCTTTTAGGGAAGCCTTTAGAGTGAACTTTTAATGCAAATATAGTGTTAGATTTCATGAATACATGAACATTCACGGTACTCTTACATTAATACCTTAGAAGAGCCTTAAATTTGCCATTATACAGGATAAGTAAAAAGAACAGAATAGAGGTTAAAAGCGCATTGCATAACACAACAACCCCCAATAAAAGCCCTCACGCATCTTCAGCACGGAATCCAAATCATGCCAAATCCACCAATTTTATGAAAAGAGCTATGGAAATAGTTAGTTGCATAATATACATGTAATTAACCCTCTCCTGATTTCGAGGAGGAGACCCGTGCCCAGCAGTGAAACATATAAGGGTTAATACTACATGTAATAAAAGAAATCATGGGTACTTTTTTCTTATGCTTTAAAAAAAGCTTTAAATAAATTATAGGAACAGTACAACAATAATAACCATCATCAGCGCGCAATCGTCCAGCGTTTAAACGATGGAATAAGCTCGCATCTATTTTAACAGCAAGGTGAATGTCAACATCGATTTCCTAGTCCAAATGGAACCCCTAATCTAGCCTAGCAGCGGTTCCTCCGGAAAAAGCCTTCACCATTAATTAGAAAGATTGAATCGTATAATGCTTTTTGGCAACCCACATCCCCCTCCAATAATCGGACAAAATATTACGCAGGCTTTTAAAGGTTGAAATCGGGTCAGTGCATAAGACGTTTTGAGACAATTTTTTTACGTTTGTTTGTAAATTTGAGTTGCGTTGCCGCCGACTTTATTTACTCAAATCATGCAAGAAGTTGGCTGGGCTACGCAAGTGCCGCAGTCATGTCCCGCCCGCCTTACCGTCCGCATCGCTGTGGCCACTCGACATGATTGTGAATACGTGCTGTGATATATTTTGGTGAATTGGCATGCTAGAATGTCTCAAGCGGGCGGCAAAAAGGGCAAAGGCCCGCCGAAGAAAAACCCACCACCCGCAGAAGAAGATAAAACGGCAAAAGCAGAAGAGAAGGACGAAACTTCTTCTACTAATGGAGATAAAAAGGAAGTTAAGGATGGGAACGGGGTGGTGGATGCCCCGAAGCCGCCCAGTGCTGGGGTTAATATGCGGGATGCTGCAGCGAAGATCTTGGGACTGGCACAGAAGGGGGAGTGGTCAGCAGTGGAACAGACACTTAAGGTGCTGGAAAAGTTGGTGGCGGCTGGTGGAGAAGACACGGTTTCCGTGCCCATGGCTGGGATTATCGATGCGGTAGGATTACTTTATTATTCTGACATGATATTATGGTTATTTATTTAGCCCTAAAGCAGAATAATTTTAATTTAACCTACTCTACAATAAGTGTTTTCTATTTTTTTCTTTGATTTCTTAATTCGTTTTATAATCTTGACGTAGCTTATTCATAGTATACGACGATATTTCATCAGCGCGCATGAGTTTTTGACACTGACAGATAAAAAAATCTCATCACTGGGAACCAACCCAGCAATTTCGGATAAGTTTGGTAGTTCCCAGGTAGCAACTTCGTTTTATTTGGTTTCCTTTTATCAGATCTTTGGTATAGGCCAGTTATGTCTTTACGAATCAAAGGAGTTTTAAGAGAGAATTTTAAAGCAATATTCTAGATTTCGTTCATGTCTGTATTAAATTATATAAACCAAATAAATTTTGATAGTTCAGTTTAATTGAATGAAATAATTTAACATAGTACGTGCCGTACAAGGCTCTGGGCGGGTGGCTTATATTATTTGTAAAAAATAATCAAGATGTAGCGGTCGGGAATGCAAGAACACGCAACTTTGTGTATGGAATATTTCCTATTTAAATGGGTTACTTAATATTTGAATTCTTTCATTGTTTCTTAACTAATAGCTTGACTATGGAATATACGAAGACCCTTTATGGAATATAAAAAGCCTTTACTTGATATCGTGATGGGTTCCTGATCCATCTTCCAGCCGCTTTCATAAGAGTTTAGACGGGCTTAAATGGGTTACTTAATACTTCAATTCTTTTAGTGTTTTATCATTAACAGCTTGACTATTGAACGTACAAAGACCAAAGCCTTTACTTGATACCGTCATGGATTGCTAATCTATCTTCTAGCTGGTTTCAGAAGGGTTTAAATGGATTACTTAATACTTAAATAATTCTTTCATTGCTTTATCATTAACAACTTGACTATTGAACGTACAAAGACCTAAGCCTAGGCTAGTAATAAATGTATGTAATTAAGTATAATAATAAAAATATATTTGAAGAGAGCAACCCAACTGAATTTCTTGCTAAATTCTTCTCATATTCTATACTAGTATAGTAGAGTTAGAGAGAGTAGCATAGAGGAGTTTCTATGAATTTAGGCCTATTATGTTAAGTCTCTGTGCGTAAGTGTCAGTAATTAGACTGCCTGTCTTGCCCTTCTCTTCGAAACACAGCAATGCTGTTTCACGGGAGAAACATGCAAGATGGTGGTACTCATCAGCCACGAGCGCGGCACAGCGCATCCCTGCCACCTTTAAAATGTATGCGGAAGGATAATTAGCTGACTTGTATTTGCAAATTGAGTGTGTTTGATTCTCTTTCCAAGATGAAAGTCAATGCTTCTCCCCTTTCACAAAGTGAACCCGTCTAACATTTATATATAGTTTCATTCCTACAGCCCACAATTCATTTTCTACTGATTATACCCGGTGAAAGAAAATATAGAGACCCGTTGCATGCATGTTTGATAAGATTAAAAGTCTTTGACGGTTTTCGACCGGCACATAGGTAAACTTTGTACTTGATGTGCTTCACTTAAATTGAATCTAATTTTAACACCGTTAATGGTCGAACATACTTGATATTTTAAATTGATAAAAGTATTATGACTTTAATTTATTTTAGAAGTAAAACATCTTTCCGCGCAACTAGGCTGCCCCCTAGACAAGTGGCACAAACGCTAAATGTATAGAAATAGAATAGAATACTTATTGTACGGGAATGACACTAGTTTAGGACATGTAATTTGAGCAGCTATTGTTATTCCCATACAATAATTATTCTATTCTATTTCTATTCGTTTAGCGTTTACCACTTGTCTAGAGGGGCAGATCTTTCTGACGGTAGTGACGCTCAGTGTTCTGTATTCAAAAATAGTAACAATTATTAGTAGTATTTAGAAGTGAATATATCCCACTAATATTATAAACGCGAAAGTTTGTAAGAATGTATGGATACAAATATATAAATATAATGTAATCCTTGTACTACTTCTGGGATGGCAAGTACGCGGGTGAAACCGAGTGTAGCTACTAGTGTTATATATTAAACCCTTATTTACTCATGCAGGCATACGCCAAGTAGTAGCAAGCTTCATAATAGATTAGGATTATTAATTATTTCTAATTTTAAGTTTTATTTCAATCGCGGAAGATTGCACTCACAAACTATTTTACTTATGGAAAGGTATTCTTAGTTTATAGGATATGCGATTTATATACATATCTTATCTTATACCTTTAAACGAGCAATTCTTGTAAATATATATAGAATCTGAATCTCGGAAACGGCTCCAACGATTTTCATGAAACTTTGTATAAATGGGTTAAAAACGGCGATAAATCGATCTAGCTAGGATACATTTTTAGAAAACTTTTTTTTATCCGTGTTTTGAGGCAAAGATAAAATATGATTAGAATACGAACGTAAATTTCGCTGTCAATTAGTATGCCATGATAGCTTAGTGGCAAAATTAGGCAGTTGAACCCGAACGAGCCTGGTTCGAATCTTCAGTCGGATTTTTTTTTTCATTTTTTAAGATCATTTTTTGGAAGAAAAATTGTATCGTATTTAATCACTAAGGGTACCGAGCAAATGCTCGGTCAACCAGGTTCTTAATTATTATATGTCATAAAGCTTAAAATTGCACTCGTCACCACACCCACAATAAGAGTCACCAAAAAAGCACTACTCCTGCAGTAGAAAAAAAATACGTTTGTATTTTCCATAAAAATATTTTGTTTTAAGAATACCTTGCCTACCTTAAGTTATATTTAGTACAGTAATAGGTTTTCTAGTCAGTCTTGGCAAATAGTTAATTAACTTGATATTATAAGTATGACATTTTACAGCATTCGCTATTGTACTTACTTATTGTATTTATTTCATTAGATTAACTTAAAGTTTCATCATCATCGTCGTCATCAACTATTATGAGTCCACTACTGTACAAAGGCCGTCCTCAATGAACGCCAAGACGACCGAAACCTTGCCACTCGCATCCAACGCGCACCAAGATTGTCTTCCCACATGGTAAATAGCCAACCAACACTTCCTTCACCCTTAACTGAATTCTGATTAAATCTTATTGTCTTTTATGCTTTAAAATTTATTTTAATCTAAATGTGAAGAAAATATTAAATATCTTTGAAAATAAAAATATATAATTGTTACTAATCTTATGACTTCTCTACATTAGTCGTAGTATTGGTCGTCTTGGCGTTCACAAAAGGGGGCCTATTTTTTCATTATACTAGTCTAAAACTAAGATTCTATTCACGTTTCAACTTGTATCCGACGAAAGAGCTGTTATTGTCGTAACGTCATCTTTTCCTGTCCCCCAAGACAGGTGGCAAATGCCAAACGAATAGAAATAGAATAGAATACTTATTGTATGGGAATGACACTAGTTTACGACATGTAATTTGACATTTATTGTTATTTCCATACAATAAGTATAATATTCTATTTCTATTCGTTTAGCGTTTGCCACATGTCTAGAGAGGCAGACGTCCTATTTTTCGCCTCATTTCGTCTTCAATTGCCTATTGTCATTAGACAAACATTTACCGCAAATTATTAGACAATATTTATTGCATATTAACGTTGAACCAGTTAGAGCTTTGCTTCTTTGCCAAAAGGCTCGATTTTGAAAAAACCCATGATTATCGTAATCTGACCTTCCCAGGCACCGTTTTTTACCTTAATAATATTACAAGGCCAGGAGAGTATACGACGCCGTTAATATTTATATGATTTCCTAATTACAGCTGAAACTGAAGGGTTTAATAACTCAGGACCGGCCCGTTCAGGGTTACTAACGCTATACTCCGTACTACCGTTATCAACTTTTACAGACGATTTGATATTATTGGAACATTGTAGGTATCTAGATATCTAATAATATTTTTTTCACTTACTTAAAATTTAATGAAACAGTTTAGAGAATTTTCAAAACTAATTTAATTTCTTTATTTTTCATTAATTTCAAAATTGTGAACAAGCAAGCTGCTTATTTTCGTTTAAATCTTATACTAATATATGAAGCTGAAGAGTTTGTTTGTTTGGACGCGCTAATCTCAGGAACTATTATACTATGGAATAATCTCTCAGTGTTAGAAAGCCCATTTATCGAGAAAGACTAAAGGCGGCTAAGATACCGTTGTGAATCTTAGCTGAGCTGCGGGCAACAGCTTACTAGTATAGCTGTTATAACCCATACGCATTTTTAGGTGAGTCTTCTGCTCACCTATTATACCGATTGAGCTAAAGGTCCATAAGCCAAATAGTCTTGCCCTTCCGGAAAAAACCATACGCTTTAAATGTCATAATATTTTTTTACCTTCCATAAATTAAGTAATTATTTAACGACTTCTTTATCGTTTTCGGGGATAATATAATTCCTGGACATCATCTTTTTTTTGTTAAAGTCTTACGTTGAATGAGAATAATTTATGTCTGTAGACCTTTCAGAGAACCTTTGTAATCCATTACACTTCATACAATTTTACACGTTTTTATAAAAGATAAATTTACATATTTACTCATTTATTTACTAGCGTATCATCGAGCATTATATCGAGCGAGCATTGACCTAGGCTTTGTGGCTGATCTGTCTTTTGATGACATTCAGATAGACGGGGTATTAGTACCATCATGTTGCCCGATACAACTGAGTGGTACATGTATTGTTTTTTTTTTATGTTTGCGCGAATTTCACTCATTCAATTCAATTTAACATAGGTATATAACATTTCACTCAAATCCGTAAAAGTTGTTTCATTATAATGCAATTATAATGCATGACTGAACTTGGTGACGAATAAACGTCGTGTCTCGTGTTGGATGTGTGGATGTCATTGAGCGTCTTTAGTCGCCAAAAGGCTTCGACTGTTCGTTTGCTTTCTTTTAAAGTTTATATCACAGTTCAAAGGTGTCAGATTTGTCTTCTTTTTTTGTCGTAGGAAATTACGCTTGTATCCATGTTACCTGGTAAGGCTCCTGGACTTATAAGGGACTAGCACTTGGGTATTTTATATTATTATTCTTCTTCTTTAATGCCCCTCCACTAATGAAGGCTACACTAAACGTTGGCTATTCTTGTTCATTCTCGAATGTTTTCGAGCCATGATTTTCTCCTCCTACCAACGCTCTTATTTCCCTCAATTTTTCCCATCATTATAGTTTGTAGAAGGCTCGTTCATTTCTTAAATATGTCCTATATAACTTTTCACCTTTTGATGGTCAGAATGTGGACCTTATCTCGTCCGATGCGTCGTAGGACTTCATCATTTCTGACTTTTTGGATCCAGCTAATTCGAAGCATTCTGCGGTTACACCACGTTTCGAAAGAATCCAGTTTCATTTGAATCATGTTTTTTATGGTCCATGCCTCACAACCGTACATAACTAAAGGGCAAATGTAACAATTGAGAATTTCCAATCGCAAACTTATTTGCATTTATTATACATATTATGTATATTATTGTAAAGTTTTATCACTAACATTCATGAAAACTTCTCCAATAGATTTTAATTCTAGAAAAGTAACTTATTCCGTAACTACTTTACTTTGAAATTCTTACTTCTGCGTATTATTTCTTTGAAATGTTCTCTGGAAGGAGCTTTGTATTATAAAAAGAAAAATCTTTGTACTTCCATAAACAAAGTAACGCTACTTATCTAGCGAATTGGGAAAAATCATTTTATTTACTTGTGTAATTCATTTTGTTCGATTTATTTTGTACTTTATACCGCATACGTCTTTGTGTTTATTTCACGCCACTGTCTTTCATCTCCTTTGTTTGCACACGAAAATAAATTAGGTTTTCTCATCAAAACTATGGGAAATGTTCGGAGCGAGCGTGAAAATTATTTCGTGGAGCTCCGTCTTTATGGTAAGGAAAATTTTGATATACATGTTGTGGCGAAAAAGTAGACAATCTTGGAAGATTCCACCCCTGTTAGCCGATGTCTTGGCAACGGATGGCGTGACATCCACCATTCGTGAGTCGTTTACCCAACTTTTTATTGCCAAGGGTTCTTTACTGCCATGCCTATAAACGACTATCATGTATGATTTGTTTTGAATATTTCTGACAATCATTTTTCTACGGATTTTTTATAGAGGATTGTATTTTAACCGTGCCGAGAAACAAAATTAATGGTTCAAGGAATGCGCTTTCGGTAAGTCTGTCTACAATAGTAAAATAGGTATATCAAACTTTCTGATCTCTCGTTAATTAAGAAGCCACGTTTCCGTCTTGTAAGTTGTCATGGCTGCGACACATTGGTTAAAGATTTTCGTCTTAAAATAATACAGCATAGACGTTAGAATACGACTAACGCCCGAATACTCAAACGCCACTTTAATACTTAGGGGCTCCTCAAACTACTAAGCACGCCTTAAATCTGCGCTAACAAATCCATGTCATCAAAAATAAATTAGTGTAAGCAGCTTCTAAATTTGAGTTGCATTTGAGTATTCGGACCACGACATAAGATTCCCGAATGCTGCCGGACTTACAATTGTCCAGCTAATAAATAAACCTTCTCTATAATAACAAATACAATTTGTTCCACTAGTAGTCGTAGTGCCGGTAAACAAAATATTATAATTGTAGACTCGATAATCGTCTGACACACTTTCCGAGCCAATAGGGCTCCACGTTAAGATTTAGCATGTTACGTTACACGCGCACTCCTTCGTAAATTAATTTGTGTCAAACAAAAATAGAAATTGTATGAAGTTTTCTATTATGTTACAAACGCCCGTGGCTTCGGTCGGTTTCTAGAAGGAAATTTGAATGCTATTAGTTTTTATTAATAGTGGTATCTACGGTCTAATTCTGATTGAATATGATTTCATTGTCCTGGGCATATAATTTGACTTTGACTGTGTATATTGTATGGGCCACAGAAACTCACAAACCGCACGAAACGCGACAGCTTTACGTTGATTTCATGTGAGCGAGAGTTTCCTCCCTTACTGACTGTGAAAACTTGATCTGATGAGAATCGTTGGTGGATGTTCAAGGGATGGCTATGCCTAACGTACTTTCAAGCTGTTCGTTTCTTCTGTGAAGCAACTGGGTTGAAAAAAAACAAGCATAATATCATTATCGTATGTATTTAAAAACTATAGTATAAATTATTATAACTAATAATAAAATCAACTTTGTAGTTTATACTAAGAAGTTTATTTAAACTAAAAATATTTATAGTAGATAATATATTTACTAGTCGTTGCTATTTTTTTGTTTCCCTTGAGTAATATCTTCTTATTTTATTATTATAATATGTAGTAAGTAATATGGTCGTCTTGGCGTTCATTGAGGGAGGCCTAAGCTCAGCAGTAGGCGGATAAAGGCTGATGATGATGATGATTAAGTAATACGGAAATAAGTAGCTGCCATCTAATTTCAAGTTCTGTTTATATTGTTTTTAATGTTTGTTCTTGCATAAAGAATAAAAGTTGGCAATAGTAAAGTATTTTATTATTACTAGCTGCCCCGACAGACTTCGTTCTGCCAAAATTAAATTTGCAATTAAAAAATAGGGGTTTATAGTAGAGGAGTGTAAATTTAAGGTTATATATATTTTTGTATACTGTATCATAAAAAAATAAAAACAAAACAATAGACATAAAAATAAATAAAAAATATTTTGGGTAGGTCATCCTTATCATTAATAGGGGGATGAAATATAGATGTTGTCCGATTCTCAGACCTACCTGATAAGCACACAATAACGTACACAGGGACAGGAGACTTTTGTATATAAGATACCTAATCTTATATCTATTATCAGTTTGATACACATCTCATCTGAATAATTGAAATGGGCGCCGCGTGTGGTCGAAGTTTGTCGCAGAAGTTTTCGAACAGGAAAGTTAAAAATGTGTTTATCACATAATTTATTGTATCTCTCCTGTTTCGCTCAGAAATGACGGCATAGTGCTCAGAGTTATTTACTGATATAGTACAAGCCTTCTGCGTTATTCACGTTGATTCATTTCACAGGTTTTTTTTTCTCCATGGGCTTGTTGTCTAAGAGATATACCATAGACGTTAACCGGCCTCGGGAGAACTCGTTGAACATGACTTATGTCTTGCTTTTTTCATAATATAAAAGCATTATTATAAGAATATGCGTGTAACGGACAGCAGATATTTCCGCTAGCGTCTTCCGCACACGGTAAGGTAGGAAAGGTCGTCTTTAAATAGATAAAACTGCAACTTGCCGCAACATTATGTACATAATGCATGTTTAAGAGCTTTTTAATTTCAGGATTTTATATGAAAACTACGAATATAGGTATCAAAAGCTATTTAAATGCAATTGGAAATATATAGTTATTTTCCCATAGCTCATAAGCACAAGTGTAATTAGTACTGACCTAACTGCCAGTTTCCTACCAATTCTATAAAAAAAAAACAAGCTAAGTCCGGCAAACGTGGTCCTGCCCACCCACGCCATCATATTTTTTTTAAAGGAACCTTGTGCTGAGGATAACCAACTAACAAAAAAAGAATTATCTAATTCGGTAACGTGGTTCTGAAGTTATCTGCGTATGTTTCGGATTTTTTTCGTAATTATATAGTCAGAACTAACAAGAATTTTACTAAATTTCATATTCGTTAGCCACACATGTATAATATAATATATTTTATTTAGAAATTTCACTAAGTTTTTCTTAATCTTCTTTTCGTATGTCTTTCTTAGATTCAATAAAAGTCTGGAAAGTGCTAAGCAATAATGTGCAAAAACCGCCTTAATGTTGCCAAAATAAAAATTTAAAAAATATAAAAAATATTTTTTAGTAATTTCGTATCTTTACTTGTGTACACAATAAAGCATATTTCATCTCAGACTCGGACTCCGAAAACTCGAAACTTCCGATTGATTGACCTCCGATTTCGACTTCAGTTTCAACACTTTCAAATCGAAAGTTAGAATCGGAGGCAGCACACGTACGAACGTCTACGAAAACTTTATATTATGTACCTTTCACACGGATCACCTCCCGCGCTTTCTCTTTATTAAATACATTATTATATTTGTATTAAAAATTGTACAATTTTGAATTAATTTAAAAAAAGAAGTACTTCTTTTGGAATCAATTCATATGACATAACTTACTAGTAGTGTTATACAAGATTTATCAAAATATCATAATATTATGTTGTATATTTTTAGTTCCATCCTCTTGAAATTAATAAATAAACTTTATTATACCTGTTTGAGATCAGGTCTCTCATTGGCCAACTTTCAACTTCAATGCCAATGACTCAAATTCAGTACTCCGACTTCGGTTCCGATATAACCACTTCCTTAACTAAACTATACCCTCCTACTCAACTCTTACGACACATATTATGTCGTAGCTATCATGATTTCATCGGATGTCATAACGACATGACTGTTTGTAAAAAAATACACAAATAAAAACTTCCCTAGTGTTTCTAAACGCCGAGCTTACATAGGCTTAACATAGCTTCGAGCTTGACATGCTCTTCTTGTCAACGGCTTATAATATTAGAATATGATACAAATAGAAAAACATTTATATTATATTGTATTAGAAGGCTTTACTAAACAACAAGCATGATAATTTCAAAGCTATCAAACTTAACTTTAAGACAATTTTGGAGAAGTTATCGTTACATTTGCAAGAAATAAACACTTCTTCAAGTTATTGAAATTTACTTTTTCACTTGCTCTACATTTTTTTACGTCTTAATAGCTTTGACAAACACACAATTAAGTAGGTATATTTTGTTTTACATACGAAATGTGTAATTTGCATTCCTTATCTATGATCAAGGTCACGACAAACTGCCGAAACTCCGCCCAAGAGCAACGTCCGTAGCATATAAAGTGTTTCCGCCCAAATATTATTTTTGCTGGCACACATAATTTTAGTTTTTCGGCTCGGACTTAGTGGGTCAAGGGTGTGAGGCCAGGAGATTTGCGTGAGCTCCAACCTAATCGATGTGGGATTTCCGACCTTGCTTCGAAATCCTTGGGAATTGGCTGACCTGTCTAGCGAGGCCAATCCAACGTCTTAATAATTTTGATTACAAATTTTTGAGAATTAAAAAAAATCAAAACAATGGGCAAACGTTTAAAAAAATATGTATAGATCCCGTCACATGAAATTGTATGACATGAGACACATAAATGTAAAAAAAGGATAAAAAATATTTTCCAAGAGGTACTTTATTTATTTTTAGTTTTTTGGCCAATTTCAAATATCAGATGATACTCTTCATCAAAACTCATCTGTTTGGGCATTTTTTGTACGGACAACTCGTTCAATTTCTGGAAATTTCTGTTTCCATTTGTTATACACTAGTACATAATATGTAATACAGTAGAACCTCGATAAGTTAAAGTCCAAGGGAAACAAAAAATATTTTAAGTTATAGAGGTTTTAAGTTATCGAGGTTCTATGTTAGGGATAGGTTGATATAGTGATAGGTATGTACATATTATGTATGTATCCTTGTTCCTATTTGTACTCGAATGCGTCAAAAGGATTAGTTCAATAAAATACAGAAATTTAAAAATACATATTTCTTTTTCCTTTTTAATGATGATGGATAATGTACTCTCATGTATCCCAAACTGAGCTGCAACTTCTTTCCCTTTCAATCCATTTGTCACTGCCTCTATAGCTTTTCATTTATCAGCGTATGTAAGTGTCATTTTTTTTGGAACTCATTTTAAGCCAGCAGGTAAAGCGATATTTCTAGGACAAAGATAAAAACGTACGATCCAAGTAAGCCGTTGCGTTGTCTTAAGGCTAACCGCCGCAAAGCTTTAAAGAATATGGAAGAAGCAAAAGCAAGCAAATAGGTGACATAATACGTATTGTTTACGTTAAAAATTTAACTAGTGATCACTTGCAAGCAATAAATACCGAAATCTTTTGTTTTACACTCTTTCAAAATGAGTAATTGGCAAATAATTTTATGTTATAGAGGTTGTGGAAACATTTCTTTAACTTACTGAGGGCCAATACAGAGATTACTTCTTTAACTTATAGAGGTTGCGTTTTTTAAGTTATAGAGGTTTTAAGTTATCGAGGTTCTACTGTATAATAATTTCCCTCGCTTAGCACACGCAGCTTTTGGAAAACACCCTATCTATATTTGTAATCTAATAAATAGTTGAATCGAATTAATATTTATCGGCATTTGGAATAATTTGGTCGTCTTAGGATTGATTGAGGCCTCTGTTCAGCAGTGGACAGATAAAAGGTGATGATGATGAAAAAGAATAACTGACCACGTGCACTCTCCACTCTAGTATGTCTGTTGTAATAGTATTAGTATATTTAAAACAATCACACCGAACGAAGCAAGTAATTTTAACATAGAAATAAACCAACGACAATTAAGGCCCGGTTTCTGAAACGTTGGCCAAAGTGTATGTCAACTAACATGGCTGTTAATGGTGGTTAACATACGACTATAAAGTCAAATTTAACAGATTTTTATTGTAGTGGCTATGTCAACAATATAATTTAACCATGCTTCTACCAACTCATTTTACACTTAACAAGAGATTTGACAGTTGATTTGTTAATTTTTGCGTCGATTGGTCTTTCGGAAACCAGGCGTAAGAGATAGTAGTTTTTGTAGAGAAATAGACCCTATAGAGGTGACGGTATTTTTAAGATAAAACCCCTCTAATAAAATACGATTTAAAAAAAGTGATAGAGAGTATTTTTGTTTCATATTTTTCACTTTGTTACTAGAAATTATTTACTTTTATTCATAATACATCCTATATAAAAATATTAAAGAAATTACTACATTATATTTTACGTGCTTTAATTAGACGTTCAAATAAATAACATTAGATTTTAGTAGTACCGATATTAAACTAGTAACGATGACGGTGCGATGTCTATGGTCAATCTTTAATCCGACTAAAAGCCTTCTATAAGGGGTATTGCAGGTTGGGTGTATTGTGTGGAGCGGTGCCTTCCGCCGGTGAATCGGAACGGATATTAAACCTGCAATAATAGTTCATTTATTGGAAAAAAAATGGGACGGACTGAAACCTAGTTAATACTTAGTTTTAATTGTCTAAGCTAAATATTAATGTCAAATTTATCTTGAACCAGACAATCAGTTAACAACCAGGCAAACAATTAATATAATACATTTTTAATACCCATGGATGCTTTTACACCACGTCACTCTGGTACCAGACAGCGAAAATATATATTTTATTTCCTTAATATCATAAATAATAAATATATTTAAGATTTTTGTTACAAATACACATATTTAGTACACGTTCAGTACCCATGGACATGGAAACTTTTTGTTCCCTGTCGAATTCGAGCTCGATACCTCTAGTTTGAGTAAAATGCGCTAACCATTGAGCTACGGAGGTCGTTATTTCAATTTTGAAATTAATCTAAATGGCCAGGTAAGATATACACGGCGAAATTTTATAAAAAATCGGTTGTCTAAAAAATTCAAGCCTTAAATGGAACGCCTCAGAGCAAGGTAACGCCGCATGATTCACGTTTTTTCATGCGTGCAGCCGGCTCCATCGAATTATAAAACGTTGTCACGTCAAAAAACTTTTAGCGCCTATTCTATCATTCAAGTTCAAACATTAGCTTTATTATTATACACATATTATTATTATACATAATTATATACGTACTTTAGCGACATAGAATTCTTTTAATACCATCGTATTAACTGAAAAACTCTTCGTGGGCAGAATTACTTTGCCTTTAAAAGCTCTCTTCTATTTTTATTCAAATAATCACATTCGACCTGAATTTCAATGTACGTAATTCCGGTTGTGCCAAATAAAGGTGGTAGTTACGGTGAGCTGGAGGGAGCGGTAGAAATATTACACCTGCAATCATTATGAATTACAGCCCGGCTGGATGCGAGTGTTTATGATTCGGTGTATTACCATTATAGTACTTAAATGTTTGTAAGAAATAGGGGTGAAAATTGTCCAAATAATATTCGTGACAAGACGAACAATTTGTTATTGTATTCCCTTTACTGATTAATCGGCTTTTCCATAATATAACCTAAGAGTTTATTGGCAAGGCCAATAAGGTTCGAGAGTGAAGGCCGCAGCTAGGTAGAAGGTCGGTTAGTAGCAAGGTGGAAAGACAATCTCGGTACAGTAGCCGGTCCGTGTTGGATGCGAGTGGCACGGGACGGTCGTCATGACGTTTATTGAGGTAGGCCTATGTTTAGCAGTGGACGCATAAAGGCTGATGATGATGATGATGATGATAATGATGATGAAAATTTTATCATGTATTCATACATTCATTACTACCTTACTATTAATGACTTCTTGATGATGATGATGATGATCTGGCCGACCGATTTCGGCCATGGCGACCACTTATTACTCCTGGCTGAGAATTGCTCTTTTAAATCGTTAAAGCCTTTCAGTTACTTTGATCATGACGACTAATCGTCCACCAGTTTGCGAGACAAACTTTCATAACATTTCTATCCTTTCACAAATCCTTTCAAGGGTTGTATTGGAATGTTCTGAAAATTTAATGTTTCGTTCATAGCGTCCTCAGTTCAAGCGGAGGGTTTTTTTATGTTTTTTTTTAAGTTAGATTATACTTTTTTTACTGTATTTTTTTGCCATTTCATTTCTTTTATTCTTATATGCAATAATTGCGTTCTGGAGTTAATTAGTATTGTTATGAGTAATAACGCCCGCCCAAGTCTCAGTCGAGGAGTAATCAGGCTTGCCATTATTCAGCCATTACCATGTCAAGGTGCACGCAACTGAGTCTATGCAAACAAATCGCCTTCGTGGAAAATGTTCCCTTAGCTAAATTAGCTCACGTTGATAAAGGTTATCTGTGACCTGAGACATACGACTGAGACTAATTGAGTGTGGGCAAAGTGCTCTATTGTTTGTCGTTTAAAGGAAAACTGTGGCGTTGATTAAAGGATTTGGTGGTCAACCCACCACAGATACCATATAAAATCAGGATTGTTGCTTCTCCAGATAACCATAATCACACAACTGAGTAGCTAGGGTTTGCTAGGGTGTGGCGAGCAAAAAATAAATTCGCTCGTGTGGCAGACTTTATTAATAGCGAAAAAATTACGAAATACTATACTTAATATTAAAAAAAGGTTGATCGCATCGGATGCGTGGTGGTTGTAAAACATTAATGCTTATAATTTCATAATTAATATAGCGGCAGCGTATTGAGGGCACCAATAAATATTTCACATTACAAGAAAAGTTGTGTTTATTTTAAAATAGACTTCTATTCATGCATCACCAATAGCCCTTGGACTTAAGTATAAATAAAGAAACAACATACATATTTTGATTATACACATTTCAACCAATTTGAATTTGCCAATAGATGGGCTTGAGTAGATAATGTGTATATTTGAGGTTATAGAGGTGAGTAATGACAGCAACCACTTAACGACATTTATTGATAATTAAATGAATTACAGATACAACTATTGCCAATAGATCTTGGAAAGTGACTAACTAAAACATACAATAAATTTATCTTACTTAGTGCCTAAAATGGGTAGGTAATTGGATGACGAAATTATCGTGCAATTATATATTATCATGACACATACAATACATATTTGGGTAGGCACATGAATTATCCCAAAAAAATTCAAAAAACAAGTTACAATAATAACAGAACTCTCAGGGCGATTCGCACGCAGACGTGTCGTGGCGACGCAACATTTAAAATTAAAAATGCTTGATTATCGTCCATGTATATTTCACAATAAAACGTTATCTATTTACCTATTAAAGTAATATAAAGATTTATAAGTTGATTAAAGAAACAGGACAGACCGATTTTTTTATATTATCAACCAGCCAAGTTCTGCAGCCACCCGCATCTAACGACTGCCGGCCACTGAATGTAAATTGTTATCCAATGTAGTTGGAGGTCACAGGCCTCCGTCAACCCGCAGCCAACACGGACTTGCCAATGTACGGAGATGGCCCTGGTTAATGGCCGCCCAACACTTCGATTGCCTTGATGTGATCTCCACTTTTGGAGTGGTTGTGGGATGATCACATTCCCAGGAAAACGGACAGGCCAAAGTTCATAACCATTACAGCTCCATTATTATACATTGCTGGATATAGACAATCTTAAAGAATATAAAACCTGTCAGGAAATAAGCATTTTCGGGGTCAATGCCCGGACGACTGAGCTTTACTCGGTAAAGTTGATTGTTCATAACACGGATAAAACAACATTTTCTTACAAACTCCACGCATACTCAATTTCATGAAAATCGTTGTAGCCGTTTCCGAGATTCAAATTATATACATACAAGAATTGCTCGCTTATAGATATACGATAACTTTTTAAGAGATTAGTTTGTTCTCAATATTATAATTCTTGTACTTATGTAATGTTACATCTTAAATTATCCGCTTACTAAATCTAATAAATATTACAAATTGTAGACTTCAATAAGGATGGATTAAGGAAACTTCGCCATGTTCTCACGTCGTCTATACCGCAGAGTTTGAAGATAAGAGTCTTCAAGCAACGCGTTCTCCCCTATGACCTGTCTATCGACCTGATTATGTCTGTCCGGTCCGTAAGTTAGCCGTAGCTCAACGTGCTATGGAACGTCTTATGATGGGTGTTTCTTTGGCAGGTAGGATTAGGAGAGGACATAGGAAACAAAGACCTCCGCCAGAAAACCAAGGCTACCGATATCACGCAAACAATAAGCTCGTTGATCTGGCAATGGGCTGGTCACACACTCAGAAGAACGGATGGTCGGTGGGCCAATGAGATTCAAGAGTGGAGTTAGTCAGCCTTTAACCAGGTTGGAAGACGATCTTCGTGCAGTGGCCGGTTCGAGTTGGATGCGAGCGGCAAGGGATCGGTCGTCTTGGTCTTCATTGAGGGAGGCCTATATTCAGCAAAGGACGGATAAAGGCTGATGAATGAAATTGAAGTTTTTTTGTCATTTTCTAAAATTTTTGCCTTATATCTGACTTTTATATATTTTTCTTATCACTAATTTCGCAAAGTTTAGAAGTTGTGAGCGACTTTCGGTTTAGAAGGCATGCCTGGGCCTAACTGTAATCGCATTAGATAATCACTGTTAACAACTGCATTTATCAAATGGCGTGTCATATCAGTGGCAGTAGTTTTTGGGTTTTGACTCATTAAAGTAAAAATACCTATCATTAAATACTTGGCAAATTATCAACACGGAATTTTCCCTGCAATGTATGTAAAATAGGCAATTTGCAAACTTATTTGTACTGCGGATGTTGAAATTATATATACTTCTATTTACAGAATGAATGTGTGTATGATTTTAATTTGTATGTGTTTCATTGTATGAAATACTGTTTTACTGGCTTTTCCCTCACATCTCAATGTTTATTTCATTAAAGCCAATCTCAAATTTTTGTTCAAATACTTGTTTGTACCCCACATACAAGTACCTGAACAAAAATTTGAGTCGAATCCACGATAACCAACCAAACCACGATACAGAATACACAAACAGCCCCCCTAGACAAGTGTCAAATTACATGTCATAAGCTATTGTCATTCCCATACAATAAGTATTCTATTCTATTTCTATTCGTTTAGCGTTAGTGCCACTTGTCTTGGAGGCTAATATGGAACAAACATAATTCCAAGAAGTATATTATTTAGAAAAGGTTACTTATAAAGTATAAGCTAGCGAGGAGAAAATGTTCCACTGCAAGGTTTTTTTTTTTTTTTCGAAAGGTCTAGACTTTTTGGCCAGATGGCCTTTAAGCTCAATCGGTAGGTAGGTGAGCAGATGGCTCACCTAGTAAAATTCGAAATCCACTGCAAGGCATAGGTTTCCTTTGTATACAGATTTGGGAACTTGACACAAATACTCTGCTTTTTTCTTTACTTTTTACACACATCAAGCTAGTTTATTTGTGGCAGTTTCTTTCTAGAGCAAGCTATATAGAAACTTGAAATACATTTCCAAAAGTTTACAGGTTATGCTACTTTTTTTTTTCTTTTACGCCGGGAAATGCACTGACGCATACCGCTGGGGAGTGAGTCTCCCCAGGCGGGTATGTGGGACTCGCTGCGCCCGAAAGCTGGTAAATGGACGCAGCTCTACCCACTTAAACCCGGCGAGTGCCACCAATTCCGCCTTTGGTGAAGTGCCCCGGATCTACAAGCAACAGGGCACCTCGACGGCTAGCTAGTCCCTCGGGGGACCGACGCCACCTCCACAAAGGGGTTGCACCGCACCACAGAACAACCCCTCCCACCGTCGGGACAGTACGATGAGGCGAGGTTCCCATCCTCGCCCCTTGCCCTCTTTTGCCCCCTCTTCTTATAAGAGGGGTACAAAGAGCCCCCTTGGCTCAATTAGCTTCGCCCAAGGTGTTGGGCTCACCTTAGGCTACTGAGCCCCACCGCCACGACAAGGCTTGAACCATGGTGGGGAGGTTATGCTACTTATTCTAACTGTAACTTACCTACTCTTATATAAATTGAAACATCTCTGTGGATTTTATCATGGCTTATTAGGTTTTTACATGTTTGCTGTCCGAATTGTAGTTCATCAAAGTAAATAAAATGTGATAAAGTCCATGAAGTAGCTTGAATAGAAAGTCAAATCGCAGCTCTACCACAGCGCACGTAGGCTTCTACAGACTACGCACATCAAGTTTCGCTTGACAAGAACGTATGTGATTGCATGATATGCTACGTATACATTTTTTTGCAAATAGTAGCTTAATACGCGTGCATAGCCTCTCTGTGCGCCGCGGTGGAACTACGCCTTAAACATGAGGACATATACACCAGATCTCTCACTTCAAGATCGAACCCAGATGAAGATCATCACCTTTTAGCACTACTATGACGTGAAATAGAAACGTGCACACTTTGTACAACTAAACGCAACAACTTAATACAGTGTCATAAAAACTTTCTGTGTTGTTTCAGACAACAGGCATGACACCGCTGATGTACGCGGTGAAGGACAACAGAACAGCCTTCGTGGAGAGGCTCATAGAGCTCGGCTCCGACGTTGGAGCAAGGAATAACGTAAGTATATCAAACATTAAATAATATTAAAAAAAAAATACTGAAACAGTTTTTAAAAAAGCTTCTTCTAGCGTAGCAACATTATCACCATAAAATCTTATAGTTTCGTCCATATAAACAGAATAAGTAATAAAATATAAGTTTACTTTAATTACAAATACAAGTATAAATTAATGTTTTAAACAATATCAAACCATATATAAGTATTCCAATTAGAAAATCTTACTTCTAATACCTACTAACATATTTTCTTGTCTAACTATACCTACGCTGTAATAATGAGAAAACGACAATTTTTCTGATGTAAAATCTATGAAGTAAATATTTATAAGTGTTTATATTATTATTGTATATTCCATATATGAGACGTTAATATAAATACTAAAGAAACTAAATATAATAAAGTGAGGGTGGAGGCCACGTCAAGGTAGTGGAAGTATTGGTCGGCCAGGTGGGAAGACGATCTCCGTGCAGTGACCGATTTAGGCTTCACGCCGCCCTAGGCCCTGTTTGTTTTGCCGCCCTCAATGCTAGAAAAAAGTAAAGTATCAACCCTTATATTATGTTCCACTGCTGGGCCAGGGCGAAATTATTGAGATTTAGTCATTTTTAATAAAAGCTTTATATGCATGTGATATTCAGTAATGAAACAAAAAGTAAAGAACATCATTCGGTAAAGACTATAATTAATCTTAAAAAAACATAATCTTATTCATATACTGAAAAGTAAATAAAAAAGTGAATTGTTATAGGTATATTCTATAGAGAATTATTAAAAAAAATAATCCAAACTCATTTTCAAAGGCGGTCTTCTTTACTTTTTTCGTCTCTGAAATTTTGGCGCCCCTCAAATCACGTATATACGTAAATATATACGTAAATCCAGCACTGTCTCCGTGCCGTCTCAGTTAAGAATGGCAAGAGATCGACCGTCTAGACGTTCATTTAAGGAGGCCTATGGCAAGTGGACGAATCAAGGATAATGATGACTAAATGAATTTCTTATATTGTAAATATAGCCTTTATGAAAAACTAGTTTCAAAATTTTATAGATTTTCTTAGTTCCTTAACTTTCATAACGTGAACATAAGCAAAGTAGATAGTATTAAGTGACATTTGAAACCCCTTTGATCTGATAAACGTGATTCATGTTAGCAAGAAGTAATAATTCATAACGATGGCAACTGTAAAATGCATAATAAAAAGGTTCAGCTCAAGGGCGTCAGGAAAATTATAATTACCGTGGCATTAACGGCCACCCCCTTAACCAGCTGCTCTGACTTGGGTTACGCCTTGGTATAGTATTTTATTGGCCGATAAGTACACTGACTAAATTGGACTGTTGCAAGTGTAATCTCACGCCCGTATTCAAGAAGTGTACTTGGCTAAGTATTGAAACAATACTATGCAAAGAACGCTTGCGCTCTTGTGCTCCTTGTAGTGTCAATAGTTGGGTTTTATATGGATTTGATAAACACACAGTTGCGGATTTCATTTAAGTATTGTCTATGAGACTTAGGGCCTGTTTCACAATCTCCAGATAAGTTCCGAATAGGCTATCGGCAACATATTTGACAAATATTTGACAGATAGAGTGTGGAGTATCTGTTAGTTATATCGAGCGACGATGGTCCAGTAATTTTTCTAAATTTCTAAGTCCACCCCAAACACGAGACCATCGTTCGCTCACTGATAAAGGAAGACACTATGAGGAAACCTGCACGCCTGATGAGATTGAAAGTCTTTGAAGGTATGTAAAAATTCACCAGCTAGTATTGGGCAAGCTCCACAGTGAACTATGGCCGATTGCCCTCCTCGCCTGATTTCGAAGAGGAAACCCGTGCCCAGCCACTGCTGGGCATATAAGGGTTGATACTTTACTTCTTATTGTTTATGATTTGGTTTGAATGACCCAATGCGTTCGGGAGTACTGTGACACCACAAAGTATTGCTTGTGAATACGGGTGTAATAAACTATTTGCTAGGTTAATAAAAACGTATCCAGTAACTTCTCGGACGAGCTCGTCCTACGTGATGAGAACTCGCGCGGGTGGATCCATCAGGTTAAGCTATGCTTGCCGAGGTGGTTCTGAGAATGGGTGACCATCTTTACATACCAAGACATCACCGTGCCACTCTGAAAGTACGTTAAGTGGTTGGTTGCGGCTGTCGTTCGTGCATCTTTGTCCTTTGATAGTTGTTATGGATCTGCAGAAACCCTGAGCCTTTCGGAAAGTCTGACTGATACCGTATAACCCATTTACTGAGTTGTGGAGGTCAGATAGGCAGTCGCTCTATTTAAAATACTGGTAAATTATTGGAATTCGCAGGAAAAAGGACAATTTCCTGCGAATTCCAATAGTTTATATATATATAATGGACGCAACTAGTACTAGTACTACAAGTATAAAATACTGGTATTCAGCTGAATCCGGTTTGACTAAAAGCCGATTCTAAATATAATTGGGAAAAGTCCAGACAGAAGAAGGACCTAGTAACTTAAATCATTGGACATTATTGAACAGTTTTTGTCTAATTGGGACGATATCAATATGATTTTATCTAGGAATTCACAAAGTATTCATGTATACAATAATAAACCCAGATCTTAATTCTCTTTTCTACCACTCGCTGCGCTAGAATTGTTGGCAACACCAACAAAAATAATATTATGCCAGTATGTAGGGTATATTAAATTTTTAAATGTAGAATGATTTTGTTTTGTTATACGAGTTATTAGATTTGTTTCGGACTGTTCCCTCAAGGATTGTTAACAGTCAACACGCATTTTACTTTTGTGGTTACAACTTACAATATACAGTTAAAGTGAGAAAATTGTTTTAATTCAACCATCAAGCCACCGACCACTGTCTACAGCGCCAAAGAAAATAATTACAGTCCACGATCCTTACGCTGATGCTATTGTAGCGGAGCAACCAGCGCCACAAATTTTCCGCGTGAAGATTTAAACGAGTACTTCTTATTAAAGGCGCACTCTACCGGTAAAAATTTGTTCTGTTCTGTTGTTCCTAAATTGAGACCATTAATTCAACTTTACGTTCGGACTCCTTATAAACTATCTATACTTCGTGTGTGAATAGGTACATCATAATATTTCCATGGAATACATCAACTAATAACCTTTTTCATGAAGAATCATGAAGAAGGTTATTCAGTTTTCTACTAGATGGCGCTACCAACCGGCCGCCATGAAAAGCTCCTTATAATTTTCACACTGAATTCTTTCGTTTTTTTGAATATCTTCTTTTGAGTATGTGTGACTTAGCACATTCGAGGAAGTAATGAATGTAAAGAAATCATTGAAAGACGTTATTCCGTGAATCACCGACTTGAATCATATCAGCTGTAATCAAAAACGTACCGTAAGACCCGGACTTCGAACACGCAACCCGCAAATTAAACAAATTATAATACTGAATCAACCCAGGACAAGCCACTCGTAATTCAAAAATATACACGCCTTACTAGAAAATTTCTTCCAAATTCCAATGTTTACGCGAATTTCACCCATTATAAATTATAATCCTACTATCCTACTAATATTATAAACGGGAAAATTCGTGAGTATGGATGTTTGTTACTCTTTCACGCAAAAACTACTAGGTGGATAATAATATGGCTAATATATCAGAATAACACACTGGCATTATCAGCGTACTCTCACGGGAATTGAAAGTACGCGGGTGAAAGGGAGGGAAACTTTTGATGTCGCGGTGTTTGTGACCAAACTCCTACGAAATGGCTTGACCGATTTTTATGAAATCGTACATATCGGGTAGGCTTAAGAATATGTCGACATCTATTTTTCAGACCCCAAAATTTTAGGAAGGCCACCTAGCCACCAAGCCACTAAGCCACCGTTTAATTTTTATTTTTTAGATTTTTCTTGTTTTTTTAATGTTGCTTTCAAAATCACATACAACTTTAATATTTTCACCCGTTTTCGATCAACCTTTGTTTTTAGATAGACTATGTACTTGGGGCAGAGCAAAGTCTGTCAGGGAAGCTAGCTACTTATGTTATATATAAACTTATATTGTATTTTATGTTATATATTATACTAGAAACCACTTATGTTATATATTATTTATATAAGTAATATATTTATATTATATATTATTTATATTATGTTTTTCTCCAGGATAACTACAATGTGCTACACTTATCCGCAATGTATTCGAGGGAAGATGTTGTCAAATTGTTGCTGTCGAAAAGGGGAGTGGATCCTTTCGCGACTGGAGGTGTAAGTACTAGTAGTCGTAGTATGGTCACAAAATAAAAAAATATTTTGTGGCATGGTTTTACTCGCATCTAAGGGGCTGATCTTTAGGGTCGCAATTAAATACCTAAACACAATGTGCTGTAAATATCATAAAAGATAAAGCTTGTTATATTGTATTCCAATTACATTTTTTTAACCAAATTTTTTACACTTGCGAGCAAGCAAGATTTTAGCAAGGTTGAAATGCGTGCGTTAAATGATGATATACGCAGCATAGCTTACCATGGTTTTAAAGATCTTAAAACGCATCTGTGCCTTATCATCATAATCATGTTCACAATTTGACAAATCTTAGTAAATTATATTTCAACGTCGATTATTTATTTATTTATTGACATGCCTTTAAAATGAAATCGACTCGCGCCGTAAAGGTTAACAGCAGTACGCTATCACGACACGTGTTGTGCACTAGTTGTTGTCCGCAGCTTTGCATACATTAACTAATATTTACAACGGCGTCTCAGCGGGATGATACATAGCCTTCTTCGATAAATGGGCTATCTAATACAAAAATAATTTTCAAATCTCAACCACTACCTAGTTCCTGAGATTAGCGCGTTCGAACAACCATATTCTTCAGCGTTTTATATTAGTGTATTATAAGATATATTAATTATAATTATACCTAATACCACTATAACATAGCAGCTGGGCATCCAGTGATGTCCAATGTATTTGACGTGTGAACTTATAAGGAATGCTTTTTACAATTTTTTGTAAAATGTTTAATTCGAGGAGCAGTAGAGCAGTAGCCCAAAATAGTTTTAAATCTTTATGTATAACTAATTGTGTTGCTGTTGGTTCTGGGGTGAAGGAAAACATCGTTAATAGGTTTTGCAGCGATAAACAATAGCGATGTAAACTTCAATTTAATATCGACAAAATAATATAGGGGGATAAATAATCAATTCTAACGCTTATTAAGAGTGCATAGTAAAAAAATGAAACTAATATCTTTAAGTTGGTTGATTGTAAATAGATGGAAAAAAAAACATCTTTAAGTCATATTTTATTTTACGCGTCGAATTCAGTAAAGCTTCATTGTATCATCATGAATTTAATACCAAATACTAGCTTTAAAAGCATTAAAACAAACTGACAAATAAATAATATAATATTTTGGACCATTGTCAATATAGAAAATAGGGAGAACACTTACTTTAATCTTTTTGTCTAAAAGGGACTTTTGGATACAAATCAATCATTGTCCTTATTAATCTTTTCAATACGAAATTAACTCTGTCAAAGTTCCTTCCTTCTGACCTGAAACCTTCTGAGGGTAAATCCTGCGAAACCGTCGTCACGCAGAAGCAGGTCGTGGCAGGGAAAAGAGAGGACGATACGTCCATCCAGCTTCATCGACGTAGGACGGGAGTGCGAAGGAATTTAAATGGAGATATCCCTTGGCGAATTCCAGGACATCCTATGGCGAGATAGACCGATGACATGATGTAAAAACATGGATGAGATAAGTGACAGAAGAGATTAACAAAAAAATGGAGGCTAATTCTCAGCAGTGGGAAATAACGACCTGATGGTGATAATGTTGAATCACGTTTGTCGTATGTTTGGTATTTTAGAGTCGGCAGCAGACGGCGGTCCATCTGGTGGCGAGCAGACAGACCGGCACCGCCACCAGCATCCTGAGAGCGCTGCTGGCAGCTGCAGGCAAGGACATACGGCTCAAGACAGATGGGGTAAGTGTTCATCATATACATAAATAGTTGGATAAAGACAAGAAGAAGCTATATAGCGAATTTTTTAAAATGAAATTTCGGGGTGAGAGTATTGATGAAAAAAAAGCATATATACGGTCGAATTGAGAAACGTCTCCTTCCTTGATGTCGTTTAAAAACTTACGAAAAATTTCTGAAGTATTGTAATAAGCTATATTACATGCAACAGGATTACTAGAAGTACTATTAGTAACGATTAATTGGTATTATTCCATCGCTGAAGTTACCGATTACACGCGAAGAATAAGCTCCTTGAAGTGGCAGTGGTCTGGTCACACAGGAGAACGGATGGCCGATGGGCAAATAATGTTCAAGAGTCAAAACCGCAAGGTAGACGATGCAATTGTTAAATTTTTGAGGTCCATGGTAAGCAGTGGATGAATAAAGATGATGATGATTAATTGATCACACAACTAATTTTAATTCTTATAGTTATATCTTTCGTAAAATCGTTTTAACAATTTAAATTGTTTTTAGAAGATGAAATACAGTCTGCAAATTTTTTCGCAGATTCTTTTATACAGCCATAAATCGTGCACATGACTGTTTATTTATTTCGACCTTGTTTGTTCTAACACTCGGTTAATCTTGCTACCATAATACACATTCAACACATATTAATTGTAATGTAGTTCCTTTACTAAATGCTAATTTCTAAGAAACTTGTATTGACTTTCCAAGTTTTAAATAGAAAAGTTTGCAACACATTAAGTAAGCGAACACGCATAAAAGAGATCTTGTTTTGATTAAAGTTTTCTGACTTTGTTTACTTCTGTAGGTAATAATGATCCGTCATTTATTGCATCATATATTTTGGATTGATATTATGAATATTTTTGTATATAGACAAGTTATGTGATAGTGAATTGATTCACTGCAGCAGTGGTCACGATTATCGCGTGCAGTTCCCCTCGCCTGGCACCGACGTCCCCAAGAATCACCTCTTAAAACTTACTTGTAAACAAAAGTTCAACGCTATAAAATTCTTCAAAGATCGATCATCCCTTAACCTCCTGTATATATAACGCATCACGCACGTACATTAAAAATACGGTAAACTATTACAAGGCTTTCGTTTTAACGACATTCCAACACAGCAGAAATGAATAGAAACAAGCTAATTATCCGTCGAGCTTTAGCGGTTTACTAAACCCCAACGCGAAATTTACAATGCAAATCACTAGCGGAATATTAGTTATAACGTCAACGTTGAAATTCAAAATTAGTAATTTTAATACAATAAGTCTCAGTCAGTCCTACGGCACGACTAGAGCAGGGCTGTTTTGCAATGTCCCCACCGTGGTTAACATAAGATGGAGGAGCAAGTACGTATAAGATATCGAGGTGCAACTTTTTTATTGCATGCTTAAAACAATTTTCAATCGATCAAATATGGTGAACCGCCTACAAAGATTGCAATACGAGTTCGAACTAACGTTTGTAATGTGACGGGTCTGGTGCTTGGTGCGATCGCCTGCCGCACTAGCGTGAGTAGTTCGTACGTAGACACTGCATCGCATGCATTTCTTCGCGGATTGGCACAAAGTAAACCGATGATAGGATATGTCGGAAAACGAAAGAGACGCACCCACGAGTGCGAACCTAAATTACCGCTCGAGTATACGCAGTCCGCCCGCGAATTTACAGGCGAAAGACTTACAGAGGCTCGAACTTAGTTTTATTGAGTTGAATAAGGAGCGAGCTCGCCAGAAAGAATGGAAAAAGTTAATCCGCGATATGGTATTCCAGAGGGGCAAGATCCCGCTGCTGTTGGCGGTGGAGGCCGGGAACCAGAGCATGGTGCGTGAGCTGCTAAGTGCGCAAACGGCAGAACAACTTAAGGTAAGACCCGATTCTACAGAGGTCCCACTTAATTTGAACGTAGAAAATTTTAAAACAAATTATGAAACCTCTCTTATAACAAGTCTACTTCTGTATTTTTCCTGTTTGACATTTAACATGGGTAAGATTTTGATTCGATTGATCTGATTAAAAGCCACATTAGTAAGGGTAAAATCTGCAGTTTAATTATGGATTTATTGAACAAGATCGTCCAGTCGTAATTTGATGTATTTCGTTTTAGGTACTATAAGAGCTTCACGTAGCGTGTAAATTATCTACTGCAAAGTCTTTAAGATTTCAACGTTGAAAAATAAATTATGTAATACTAGTAGCGCCCAGCATACTTTTCAATCCCGTGAGTGTACGGGATGAATTAACGCCTATGTGTTATTTTGATAAAGGTGTATTATTGTAAAGTTTTAAAATTTATTGAATTTTGTTTGCCTTCAATCTTTCGCGTTTATTATATTAGTATGAGATTGATGCCGACGTTACCATTATGTTAGTAAATTTTATCAAGTCTTACAGGATCTTTACTATGCTTTTCACTTCTGCTTCACGAAGTTACGATATTTTGCCACAGTCTTCACGTGTATTTATATTTTTAATATATTTACAAACAATGACAAAATATCTTGCAGGTTATGTTAATTTAAAATCTTGTATAAAGTATATTCTTGAATAACTTTACGTTGTGTAGGCATCAACACCTCTAGGGGACACAGCATTACATCTAGCAGCTAGAAGAAGAGACGTGGATATGTCTCGGATACTCGTGGACTACGGCGCCGCTATAGACGCGGTTAATGGCGCAGGACAGACAGCGCTGCACATAGCTGCAGCGGAGGGAGACGAGCCTCTGGTGAAATATTTTTATGGAGTCAGGGCTAATGCTGCGATAGCTGATAATGAAGGTATGTCTAAAATGACTTTAATGGAAACCACATCTGAAGGGCATCCTTTAAAAACGGAATTGAGTTAAGAAACTGGTTGTAAAGCTATCGAGTTAAAAATTACGTAGACTTCTGCATTATGCTTCACTTCTGGTGTTTATTTCTGAGTAGCGGTATCTTTTGAAAAATCCTGAACCAACAGCAATTCTTGGACTATCCTTCAAAGTCTATAGACATTACTAGCCTTCCGGATAGGAGTCGTCTTAAGATATCTTCATTATGTAAATGAAATCTCAAGTTAATTAAAAAAATACTATCAAAATGTCAATGAAAACCAGTTCTGTAGCTATTTATAAATGACTCTTTTATCGCGGCTTATGACTATAGTTTTCTATGTCTGATGTGAGATACTACCGCTGCTATAAAATCTGTAGTATTTTTTTCATTATTTATTTATTTATTCATTTTGGGAGGAACAAAAGCTGACAAGTATACATTTATATAGAAACTAAGAGATACCAATAGTTCCCCACTGATAGTAACAAAAATAAGGAAATATAACAAAACAAAACAAAACAAACGCTGCATATTAGTAAAAAGAACTATACAATTACTTATTAAAGAAAGAATTACTGATTTTATTCCTTGCAGTCGCACAGCTAGTGTTAAATAGATCTAAGTCATTTTTTTTAGAATACGCATTAAATTTACTACCCGCCCGCCCGATAAATGAGTTTTGCATATAGTTTGTGGAAACGAATGGTGTGTGTATTAAGGGATTGTTTCGAAAATGTTTAGTAGGTACTCCTAAGGAGACTTTGGCTAAGAGATCAGGACAATCAACTATGTTGCTTGTGATTTTTAAAAGGTATATTATGTCGCTAATTTCGCATCTCAGTTCTAGGGGGAGAATATGGTATTTTTTGCAAAATTGCAGATAGTTCTTTGGGTTATATGGCAGATTAGATTTAAAACAAATTAATTTTATAAACTTTCTTTGTATATTCTCGACGTGTGATGTATGTAGCATACTTAGGGTTCCATACTTCGGAGGCATACTCGAGATGACTTCGAACTAGTGAGCATTATGATGAGTGAAATTCTCCTAAACAATATCTTTTATATTACGGACTTCTTGCTTTTTAAAATCGGACATTTCAATTTGTTGACTTTGAATTTCAAAGACTTAATTCGAAGCGAAGCCTAAATCCGAAAGCCTAAGTGAATTTCAATAAACTTTATTGGGATTAAAGTAGAAGTAGATAGGGATTAAAGGTTTACTTTAAAAATTTATGTAAAATCTACACATCTTCTTGAATAGTTTTCCCACGAATTGTAGTACACTTTGTAATAAACATAATGTTGAAGACAAGGAAACATAAACTGACGTTACAATTGTTTTCAGATCGGACACCAATGCACTTAGCGGCGGAGAACGGCCACGCAACAATAATAGAACTCCTGGCTGATAAATTCAAGGCATCCATCTTTGAAAGGACAAAAGACGGCAGCACACTCATGCACATCGCTTCCTTAAACGGGCATGCAGATTGCGCGATGATGCTGTTTAAAAAAGGCGTTTATCTTCATATGCCTAATAAGGTGAGACAATTCAATGTAATAATATCCTACTTAAAGTCATAAAGTTATCATTTCCTTTAACGTTATTAAGTAGCAATCCTACATACCTACCTCATACATGTCCTACTGCTGGACACGAGTCTCCTCCTCGAAATCAGGCGAGGAGTTTATCCTTATAGCTCACCGATGCGGGTTGTTGAACTTGCCATACCTTAAAAGACTTAATCTCATCAGGCATGCAGGTTTCTTCACGATGTTTTCCTTCACCGATGAGCGAGTGATGGTCTTGTACTTAGGGTGCACTTAGAAAGGCAAGGCACCACAGGGAGTTAGGATCGAACCCATACCCACTGTGCCGTCGTCACTTATGACCTTTTTATTGGCACACGTTGAGTATAATTAAAAAATTTAGCGGATTTAATCTAACTTAATAAAATACAATATAATTGCTTATCTACACGTGTGTTGACTTGGGGGTTTTCACTTTGAGGATGTAAGATAGTAGAAATAAAATGACTTATCGTTATATAACACAATCGTTAAGATACCTGGTGAAATATAATATATATTCAATAAAGGACCGAAACGTCGAAAATTAGCGAATGTATTTCAATTGACATCTTATTGTCCACTTTTCTGCGAATTTCATTAGTTTATAAATATAATGGATGCAACTACAAATTATAATAACCTTCAACGTTACTTATGAACAATAAAGTAAAAGCCTTTAATAGAAAAGGACTTAATATAATTTAATTCACATATTCAGATAAATATACCATAATTCAGAGATTTAATATTATAAAATGGTCATGATGGTTACACGACACATAAACATAGATGATGTTTAAGTGTTGTGTAACAATGATTTTGACAGACAGACAGAATCAAAGCATACTTTATAATAAATAATTTTCAGGACGGCGCCCGAAGTATCCACACAGCAGCCCGGTATGGCCATGTCGGTATTATTAATACCTTACTACAAAAGGGGGAAAGTGTTGATGTTACCACTAATGTAAGTAATTTTCTGAAATAACAACTATTTATTCTGTCTATAATAACCACTACTACACACACACTGTGTATCAATCATTTAATATATATGCGCAGAAGCGCGGCAAGCCAAGTTCAGCTAAAGATAAATTAAAATATAATAATTTGGCGTTATTATATTTCAATTTATCAATATCTTAATAATTTAGTTAATTGAATAGATATAAAGATTACCCGTATAATATGCATATTCATTCATTCAGTCATAAGTCATTAGTTATTCTTTGCTTATTTGGTAAAACATTTTGACGTGACAACGTCTTATAAATTGGTTTGCCGGGTGACACTTCAAGAAACTGCGTTACGCTCCGCTCACGTTATGCGCTCACAATGAGAGCGAGTGAGAGGCACGCGTCCCTTCCACTCGGGCATGGTTAGCCCGCCTAAGAGCGAGAGAGACAGACATAAAAAAATTTGTTAATATGAAATTCAGTGCGAGATTCTTTGTATAAATTAATGTTTTAAATATAATTCTTTGTATAAATAAATGTTTTAAATTGTTACTATTATTTCATCCTTCTTCCTACTATACGAATGAATATTCACATTAAATTATTTTACCACTCAAAGTCGTTGTCACGTAAAACTTTCGCCCGTATACCGACTTTACAGGCAACCAATCTTTTTTATAGGATAACTACACTGCGCTTCACATAGCTGTGGAATCCTGCAAACCCGCTGTAGTGGAAACTTTGTTGGGATATGGAGCTGACGTCCACATACGAGGAGGGAAACAAAGAGAAACACCTCTTCATATTGCTGCTCGAATACCTGATGGTAACTATGTATTTTTATTCTCTCTTCACATCTATCCTGCTTGTCCATTTTTTTTTCTTAAAATAATCATCATCTTCTAGAATGTATTGCAAACATAATATGAATGTCAACCCTTAATTACTAATATATTATACTAATATCGTACTAAAGCTGAAACACAAGTGCAATTTTATACACCCAAATATATTATGGGATTTTGATTAAATTTTTATTTTCAATATTTTTTAAATAATAAAACTAACTTCTAGACCAAATATCAATCGCTCGTCATGAAATATTAAGAAAACAATATTTTTTATACTACTAATACAAAACTTAACTTAATTTCAGGGGACAAATGTGCACTTATGCTTCTGAAATCCGGTGCTGGACCTAACAAGGCTACCGAAGATGGCATGACTCCAGTCCATGTTGCTGCAAAATATGGAAACTTAGCTACTCTAATATTACTTTTAGAAGATGGGGGTGATCCGTTAAGAAAAACAAAGGTCCGTATATTTAAATAAAATATTTGTTTAAGTTATTTTTCAAAAAAAAAGAGTGTATGAGGTAAATAAAAAAAATATATTATTTCTAATTTCAGAATGGTCAAACGCCTTTACATATGGCATGCAGAAGTTGTAAACCTGATGTCGTACGGTATCTATTGGAATTCATTAAGGAGCGTAAAGGAGAAAAAGTTTCTACTACTTATATTGATGCTGTTGACGAACATGGGGCCAGTGCTCTTCACTTCGCTGCGCAGGTAACAAAAGAAGAAGTTAAAGCTCCCTCTGCTGATAAAGAAGTTGTTAAGTGTTTAATGGAACATGGAGCCGATGTAACATTAGTCACAAAAGACAATCATGAAACAGCATTTCACTTTTGTGCGATAGCAGGAAACAACGACGTCTTAACGGAAATGATTTCTGATATGTCTGCAGCTGATGTTGGCAGGGCGCTAAATAGACAAAATTCTATAGGGTGGACGCCTTTGCTAATAGCTTGCAATAGAGGGCATATGGAACTTGTAAACAATCTACTATCAAATCATGCAAGGGTGGACGTATTTGATACAGAAGGTAGATCAGCATTACATTTAGCAGCAGAACATGGATACCTACACGTTTGTGATGCATTATTAACTAACAAAGCTTTCATAAATTCTAAGTCTAGGAATGGACGTACGGCGCTTCACTTAGCCGCAATGCACGGTTATACTCATTTAGTTAAGTTTTTGGTGCGAGACCATAACGCCATGGTTGATGTGCTTACGTTAAAGAAACAAACGCCTTTACACTTAGCAGCAGCGAGCGGTCAAATCGATGTCTGCAAATTACTGTTAGAACTTGGTGCCAATATAGATGCAACAGATGAATTGGGTCAGAAACCAATACACGTTGCGGCACAAAATAATCATTCGGAAGTGGTTCAATTATTTTTACAACAGCATCCCAATTTGGTGATGGCGACTACTAAGGATGGAAACACTTGTGCACACATAGCAGCTATTCAAGGATCTGTAAAAGTAATCGAGGAGTTAATGAAATTTGATAGAACTGGTGTAATATCGGCACGGAACAGATTGAATGACTCCACACCACTGCAATTAGCAGCTGAAGGAGGTCACGCGGATGTAGTTAAAGTACTAGTCAGAGCTGGAGCCTCGTGTACTGATGAGAATAAAGAAGGTTTTACTGCTGTTCACTTGGCAGCTGAATACGGTCATACGAATGTACTTGATGTGATGCGCTCAACCAACACTTTGAGGATATCAAGTAAAAAACTGGGTTTAACACCTCTCCATATTGCAGCTTACTATGGACAAGCAGGTAATATACATTTCGTTTTCTTTTACACACGCTTATTTACAGTACGTGAATTTAAAAAAAACGTTGTTTTAACATTCTTTATGAATATAAAATTGTTGTTTTTCACCAGAAACTGTAAGAGAACTTTTGTCATTCGTTCCGGGGACTGTTAAGTCTGAAGCACCAACTGGAGTTTCTTTAGTACCTATTTTAGGATCGGAATCTGGTTTAACGCCTTTACATCTAGCAGCATATAATGGTAATGAGAATGTTGTAAGATTATTATTGAACTCTGCTGGTGTTCAAGTTGATGCCGCAACAAATGAAAACGTAAGTATTATGGATTCAAAAGATTATATTCTTGTATATTAAATTAAATAGATAATAATCTATAACTAACTTATATTTCTTACAGGGATATAATCCTCTACATTTAGCATGTTTTGGTGGTCATATGTCAATTGTTGGATTACTTCTAAGTAGATCTGCAGAACTACTACAAAGTACTGATCGTCATGGCAAGACAGGACTACACATTGCATCGACTCATGGCCATTACCAAATGGTTGAAGTCTTGCTCGGTCAAGGTGCTGAAATTAATGCTACAGATAAAAATGGATGGACGCCACTGCACTGCGCGGCTAAAGCTGGGCACCTCAATGTTGTAAAGTTGTTATGTGAATCAGGAGCATCACCAAAAAGCGAAACTAATTTAAACTGTGCACCAATTTGGTTTGCTGCTTCTGAGAATCACAATGATGTCCTTGAATATTTGCTTCATAAAGAACACGATACACAATCACTAATGGATGACAAAAGGTTCATTTATAATCTAATGGTTTGTTCTAAAAACCATAATAACATACCAATAGAAGAATTTGTGCTCGTATCTCCAGCACCTGTTGATACAGCTGCTAAACTATCGAATCTGTATATAACGTTGTCAACGAAGGTATGACCTTTCTTATTAAATAATATTCCTATTAAATATCCATAAAGAAACACAAAGTAAAACAATTATTATTTGGAAAAAAGTTTCGCAATTTGCAATGTTTACATTTTTTATATTTCTCTAATCATTTTTTGCCAAAATACTAATTGATATATATTATCTTTAATTAATATAATTTCTAATCAACACAAATTACTGGATTAACCTTTAAAATCAAATTGGTTTATAATTACTATATGTAATGAAATAATAATAAACTTTGAAGGGTTTTCGATTAGATTTTTGATAGTATTATATTTATTCTAGGAAAAAGAGCGTGCCAAAGACCTTATAGCCGCCGGGAAACAGTGTGAAGCAATGGCGACGGAATTATTAGCGTTAGCAGCTGGAGCGGACTCTGCGGGTCATATTCTAACTGCAACGGATAATCGTAACATTGAATTTCTAGACGTCCTTATTGAGAATGAGCAAAAGGAAGTCATCGCTCACACCGTCGTTCAGAGATATCTTCAGGTAAAAATTAGGTAACTTGTCCTACTAAATAATGATTCCTTTAATAAACTGTTCACGAAATATATTATTGTCTCCATTTCAGGAACTCTGGCGGGGGAGTCTTAAATGGAGTGGCATCAAAATTATGTTCCTTTTTTTCACATTCATAGTTTGTCCGCCCGTTTGGGTGGTGTTCTCTCTTCCACTTGGTCATAAGTACAATAAAGTTCCCATAATCAAATTCATGTCATATTTGACATCACATATATATCTTATGGTATTATTATCGTTAGTTGGTATCACACCAATATATAATTCTATATTTAGAGAAAGTTTAGTGCCCAGATGGTACGAATGGATGTTGTTAATATCATTGAGTGGCCTTCTACTTTTTGAGCTAACTAATCCAAGCGACAAGTCTGGTTTAGGTTGGATAAAGATTGCAGTGCTACTAATGGGAATGGTAGGAGTTGCAACACACGTCGTTGGTTGGATATTCGTCTTACCAAAATATTGGCCAACATTAATGTACTGTAGAAATCAATGTTTTGCTTTATCGTTTTTACTAGCATGTGTACAAATCATGGACTTTTTATCATTTCATCATCTTTTCGGGCCTTGGGCTATTATTATTGGTGATTTGATGAAAGATTTAGGAAGATTTTTGGCAGTATTAGCCATTTTCGTATTTGGTTTTTCAATGCACATCGTAGCGTTGAATCAGCCGTTTAGGAACTTGTATAAACCAGAGGATAACAAATACGCAAGACAAGTCAGAAAAAAGCTGTTCTCAGACGGTAAGAAACTATTTATTTCGCTTTTTTCATTTTACCATATAAAATGCTAAGGTACATAAAAATAACGTAGCAATACTAATTTCTTAATTCTTTCAATTAATCGTATATTTCCAAAACTAGATATTACTCTCCGTACAAAACGTCAGGCATATGGTTCTCAATGGGTCCCTACCGGAGAATCTTATCGCAGAAAACAGGGACCATCTGGTCGTAAGTTTAAACAGAATCGAAGATATATTTAGTTTACTGTGTCGCCTAATTGTTATAATTCAAACATTATCAATGTGCTTACTTCATTTTTAATATATAAACCATTCACTTGCAAGCTTCAGCGTTACCTACAAAACTTATGGATATTTCAAAGTCAGTGTAAAAAAAACTTTAAATAAACATGTCTAGATTTTCGCAAGTATCACAAGAATGCATTTTTTAGGACTTGTAATATACAAATGTAATACTTTTAACTTTTATTATACATATACAGATGTTTGGTATTGACATAATAATATAGATTTAGAGCAATTTCTGCACAATGTATATTCTGTTAGAGATAGTATGTAGCTTTATACGGATTAATTTTTATTGGAAAAATCCAAATACAAAATTGTTTTTCGTATATGACAGAACATGCATGGTGCATCACAAGTCTAGTTTTAGTGGAATGAGTGGCCGACCTCACCGCATTTGATGGAGCAAGTTTGATTTGCGCATGCAGTGGCTGCATTATCCCGCGTTTGTTCACCGGTGTCTTGAGGTATTTTATGTTTGACAAATTTGGCTGTATGTCTTCTATGTGGCACCATTGTCGTGACCACGCTATCTATGTCGCGACACAGAGTAGAGGGACAGGGGTAGATTGATGCAGGATCACCACCTTGGTCAAAATTACTAAACAAAATTAACAATATTGAAGCGTCTAAGACACACTCATTGAAAGACTAACACATTCGATACAACAACATTCACACCAATCTACCCCCTAATTTGCACACACGAATTCGCTTAAACAAATGAGAACGCTAGATGTGATGTTTAATTTACAACGTATCATCTTTAATAATATATTTAATGATCATAGTGCATTATATGGACTATAGAGGCAATCTTATCAATAAGAGGGCTTTACCTGGAAGTAGCAACAGAATATATTAATCCTGTATTATTCTTATTTGACCTTGGTTTGTGTTATTTTTTTTTCTTATTATAGTGCTCACTGCTCACTCAGCCCTAAATTACTTATATAAATATGATACGACGTAAATTAGAAATGTGAATTTAGTCAGGGTAAATTGATGCATACAACATGTATAACATCCTGCATTAATCTACCCACTTGGTGTATTAGATGAAAGGAATAGAGTCCAATTTCGTATTGTCTTCTAGCGAGTTTGACGCCGATTGAAGCTCTGGAGAAATCGTTCTTCGCCCTTTTCGGCCAGATTACCTTGTCAGACCTGAACTACATATCTAGTGCTCGGCCCTGGTGGACGCAGTACCTCTTCAAATTCGTCTTCGGCGGATACCTATTGATATCCGTCGTGGTACTTATTACGCTCCTCATTGCCATGATGTCGGACACTTACCAACGCATACAGGTAACTTTACTGTCAACTTACCACCTTGTTCACAGTAAGCATGAATCCAATATTATCGTTCGAGTTGCTCTTCTTTGCGGTGTTTGGGCAAACCACGACGGAGCAAACTAAGGTCCATAGAAGCGACA
The DNA here is from genome assembly GCA_905333005.2 of Lycaena phlaeas. NCBI lineage: Eukaryota > Metazoa > Arthropoda > Insecta > Lepidoptera > Lycaenidae > Lycaena > Lycaena phlaeas. Next base: position 18,238,921 of record HG995166.1, on the reverse strand, counting down.
GCAACAACCAGCCGCCGTGGACGAATTATTTGTTTAAAATCGTTTTCGGGATCTACATGCTCGTGTCAGTAGTGGTTCTGATCAATCTGCTTATCGCTATGATGTCGGACACGTACCAAAGAATACAGGTTTGGAAAAGTATTTAGTAAGGCATATAACACTAACTTTACATCTTCCCGTGGAAAGTGATATACCACTGAAAAAAACAGCCATGATTTTCTGTCAGATAATTGATTCGACATTTAATTGTAAGCAAACTTTGTTTTTATCAGTTTGTTAAAGTGATTGCACAGAAAGACTTCTCACACGTGAAAGCAATTTTAAATACAATTAATATTGTATTTTTATATTGAATAAAAAAAACATGCATTTCAATGGACACAACTAGTGTCACCCAATATTGTTCTTGACCTACAAAAGGCAGGAAATTTTATAGATGACTTTTGTTTTATCAACTCTCATTTCCTCCGTCTGATAATGATAATCTCCGAAACGATAAAGGTTACTTGAGCACATAATTCTAGAAGATCATAGGTAAATTACATTACAATATAAAAAAATAAAGCGAACGAACGAACAAAGACACTGAGGACAATTAAAAATACTTTCTGAGATGCGAAATTCATTTTCAATATTTGTGCACAAAATATATATTTATAATGCGAAAACATGACGACTCTATTATTTTTAATCATAAACTAAAAAAAAGATAAATTTCTTCTTGGAAATGTCGAATATTTCATGAGATATTATTTTTAGGCTCAATCGGACATAGAGTGGAAGTACGGTCTGTCCAAGTTGATTCGGAACATGCACCGGACGAACACCGCGCCGCCGCCGCTCAACCTCGTCACCACGTGGCTCATGTGGCTCATCCACCGCTGCAAGGTAATGTTGAAGATGTTCTTCTACATAGCCAAGCAAGACCCAACCAAGCTTAATGAATTAACGTAAACTAGCTGGGATTCTAGAGCGAAGACGAGTGCGTAACAGGCTCGCCCTCTCAAGCGAGAGTGTTCGGGTTCGATCCTGACCCCCTGTGATACCATGAAATGGGTTTTGACGTGACGCCAGCTGCACGCACGAATAAACATGACTCGTGCGGCGTTACCTCACTCTGAGGCGTTCCATTTAAGGCTTGAAGTGCAAGCGAGAGAACGAGCGACAAAGAGGCACAATCGGCCCAATCGTATTTTCTTATGATGCTGTCACGTTAAACTATCGTCAGTAAACCGACTTTACAGACAACCGATTTTTTTTTCTAAATTTCTAAGTGCACCCTAAAGACAAGACAACACGAGAAAACCTACATACCTGATAAGATTGAAAGTCTATAAAGGTGTGTAAAGTTCAACCCGCATTGGGCCAGCGGATAGGTAAACTGGCCCAATACCTTCCTCGCCTCATTTGGAGGAGGAGACCCGTGCCCAGCAGTGGGACATATATGGGTTTTTTTAGCTGGGACTCTCTAAGGCGAGGACTAAAGATTGAGTTCAATATTTATAGTTTTTGATATTCTATAGTATATTATATATACATTTTTACTGATGTGGGCTATATATGTTAAAAACCGATAACTCACACGACTACATTCACAGGAGCGAATGACTAAGAAAAAGCGACCGAGCCTGATACACATGGTGGGCTTGCAGCGTGAAGATCAGCTCAGTGCCAGATCAAAGGCTGGAGTCAAATGGTTATCAAAAGTTAAGAGAGGACAGGTGGTACCCAAAGGTATTATTACAATTTATATGACTTTTCTTTATATTAGGCATATAAGTCTTTCTTAAGCCTTAAAAAAACGTATAAATCATCAAACGTTTCTATTATTTTTAATTTATATTCAAAAGAATTAATTTATTTAGAAAAAAAAAAAAACAGGAACAGAAAGATACAATATGTCTGTATTGTTTGATAATTATTTTTTGACATTGCGCTGCTTTACTTCAACCTTGATAAAAGTATCATTATGTATGTTAGAATTGGGCCGACACGACCGGGGTGCTACCTCTCTCTCACATAATACCAACGTAAAGTGGCAGTTATGCTGTCGCGTTTCGTGCGGTTCGTGAGTTTCCGGTGACCACCGGAAATATATAATGGACCCATTGGGGGGACAGGGAAAAGGAGGCCAACGTGTCAGCATAACCTTTGGTTGTGTGGATGTTAATGGGAGTTGATAATCACCAAAAGGCTTCGACTGTTCGTTTGCCCACCTATACTATAAAAAAATAAAAAATAAATGTCATAAAAAAAAAGTACTGAAAATCCAATTTATTACGGCTTATTAATTATTAACTACAAACTTGTGCTTCTATTAACGTCTATAATTTCTATGCAGATTCAACGCGCTTATCAGTCGTCCATCTTAGTCCCCTCGGCTCTCAACTGAGCTTCAGCAACATGACTAGGATAGAGAACGTCGTCGATTGGGAGGCGATAGCTAAGAAATACAGAGCCCTCATGAGAGACGAGCCTGAGGAATCTGTGAGTAAAGAAAGCGAATCCGACAGCGGAGAAGATTCTTCGGAAATAATACCTAACAATATAGCGACAGTTCCGCCTTGATTGTGAAATGGTTGTTATAGTGTGTAAATAAATATATTTTAATACGACAAATGTATCAAATCTACTTAAGTGTACTATATTATTATTGAACCAAAATATGGCAAGGATCAAATATTTTACAAGATTTGTATAATATGTATTTCAACACGTGATTTTCATAAGAGCGTTAAGGTCAAGTAATTTGTTTTAGTAACTAATCGCATGCATTCTAATCGTGTGCCGCATGAGTGATTAGACATACCAAAGATTGGAATATTTCAGATTGAGAAAGCAATATGCAAAGACAATGAAAATTTCCTTTTTTATGAGACTTATTGAAGGCTTCGGTTGGGAAATGTGAGTGTAGATATCGTTAGCTCTAATAGACGTGGCATTTATAACTTGATAAATAATCATTTTTGTAAATTAAAGTGTTGATTTTTTTTTCGTATATTAATAATTGTTCCTGTTGGAATCGGCTAAGACCAGAGGCCATGCTGCCGCAGATTTTTTTATTCATGTCTTGGTCCTTATTCAAAAAAGTTTCTATCGAGTAGATCAATAGTCTACGACGATAATATTAAAGCCTTAATATTAATATTGAAGGGATACTTAACATTATGTTTACTAAGTGGGTGATAATAAGTATTTCGTTAATTTTAAGTAGTAATAATTACGCTAAATAATAATTTTGTAAAAGCAATAATCTTGTGAATATTTATTATAATGATAATTTCATATAGTGTTTTGTAAATAAAAGTGTTGTGTTTTATGTACTATTTGTATTGTTTTATTTCCTGTGCACGGTTAATTTATGTTTTTATGACGATTAGATATGTTACACATCTTATCAAATCATAGGAAACTTCCTGTGATATTTCACCATGTAACGAGATTAATTCTGTTGCAAGATTAGAAAATATTAAGTGTTCATAACCAGTAAGTCCAATACAAAGAAAAAGAAGAAATAAGGAAAGAAAGTAGGGATGATTGTTATACTTTCACGCGAAAACTACTCAACCAATAATCATGCAACTTTGTATACATGTTCTCGGAGGTAGTAGAAATAACATAGGATACCTTTATTAAAAAAAGGATTTTTATTGCTAACGCGGACGAAGCCGTGAGCAACAGCTAGTAAGTAAAAAAATATATCGTTGCTCTTTTCGTGTGGATTAATATATTATGAGGCGAACTCATATGGAACAGATAAAGGAGAAGCTACCGGTAATGTTGTGTCAGGAGGTGAAAGTATTAGCGGAGAAAAAATTGGAAATTACTCTTTTTTTTAGAGTTTGCTCCTGTCACTCTCACTTCTTTTATCGTTGGAATCAACAACAAGGCATATAATATCTTTATATTAAACTTGGCTCTCATTTCACATTTATGTTTTGATGGGATTTATCTTTTATAGATCTACAAAAAAAGGAGGAAAAAGATCATCATCAGTCCCGACACATCCATAAATCTAAGTTAGCGCGGACGAAGCCAAGGCAATAGCTTATTGTGAATAAAAACAAGATGCAATAAAGTAAAGAAATATAGTATACGCACGAGACACACAAAACGATTCAAGAATATTGTTTAGAGAGTTCATCACGACAGACAATATCATGCCATTTTCCGTCACGGCAATCAATTCAGACGCGCCGGTAGATGTCACACATCCTACTAATTTTATAAAACGCGAAAAATTGTAAATATGGATGGATGGATGGTTGTTTGTTACTCTTTCACGTAAAAACTACTGAATGAATTTTAAGGAAACTTTGTCGTATGTCTAACCCGCTCAGTCGCCTCTGGCATCTCACAAATCTCTACTTCTGTTTCTACATCTCATCTTCATCATTCTCTCTAATCTCAATACAAGTGCTGGACAAACTATAATTAATGAATACGACCTGCAACCTTTTAATGAAAATTTGTTAATAGACGTGGGCACAATCAAAATTAAAAGTAGGTCACAGTTATCATGTGTAAACATAAAATAACTGGTTTCTTATCAGTTAATGGCTTAACTACTTTAACAAGGTCTAGGCAAATTTTGATGATTCAAAGAGACGCCCATCGCTTCATATTACACACGTAATATATTTCCTGTAATTTGATTTCCTGAGAGGACGTTTGACGTATGATTACCTTGCGTTATCTGTTGATTTTACTGCTTACACCTCAAAATCTCAATATGTAATTGAATTGAAGTTATTATTTTATCAGCATCTAAGATAATTATATTTCCGCTTAGTATACATCCCTACAAGTGATTTCCTATGTGCTTCTTATATATTGACGTGACAACGTCTTATAAATTGGTTTGCCGAGTGACACTTCAAGAAACTGCGTTACGCTCCGCTCACGTTATGCGCTCACAATGAGAGCGAGTGAGAGGCACGCGTCCCTTCCACTCGGGCATGGTTAGCCCGCCTAAGAGCGAGAGAGATAGACATATGTCCTCATGTACCACGTTGTCACGTAAAACTTTCGCCCGTATACCGACTTTACAGGCAACCAATTTTTTTAGTCAATCTAAAAAACCACTATTTTTCACTTTAAAGTACAAAATACATGGACGAGTTTAGGACATAGCGCAATAGAAGCTACTAGAAAGAAAGCTAAAAAGGGGAAAAAAGCAAGTACGACTTACCAGATGGTTGAAGTACTTTTTTCCTATAATTAGATACAACTAGGCGAAATTGATTAAACTATCTACTAATAATATTAAAATATACAACCTCATTTCCGTACTTTATCATTTATTTATCAATACAAGCTTTTAGCTTTGCTATTCTCTTATTATTTTGCCTCAATTATTATATAAGATGTCGTGTATTAAGTATGTATAAAAATTGTACGGAAATTAATAGATGAGCCATTTTAGGTGGTCTGTATCTCCCATGACAAAGCTCACCAGTCCGTCCTCCATAAGGTATTACACAACACACAAGTCTAGCTGCAAGTAATCACAAAAACAATATAGGCAATTGCTTTACTGTGAGGTAAGAAACAAGGTAACAGCCGGCCTAAATCCACTTTTAAAAATTATAAAGTTAGTAATTTAATTAATACTTATTAATTAATTGACTAATTATATATTTAACTACTTTATGAATATTTTGTCATTATTGAATATTTTGATTATGTTTTCTCTTTCTCCGAAAAAAAATTAATAAACGAACGACACTGTTACGTACGTTTCCGGACACGTTTTATATTTCACATTAGATGTATTTACTTAAATTCTATAAAGATGCTAGCTATGATCCACGGCTTTACTCGCTGCTTTTGAGATACTATTAAAGATTAGAATACAAAAATTTTTGAATATTATATGCAGCTTATGGACATTACAAAGTGATCATATGCCAATAATGTCATTCTAATAATTAATGTAATATTTTGGTAAGCACTTCACTTCATTCGAATTGTCTAGGATCTTAGACAACGTAAAATTAAGAAAACGATAACGAATTTAGAAAAGAATACAATGTATAGGATTGACATAAGTCGCGTATCGATCGTTATTGTTAATATTTTGTTGGCTAGGAAATTTTCATTGATAACTCATAGACGATGACGAATTTCGGTATCTTTCCGCTACAAAACGATGTTACTTTGTTTAAGGCCTCCGTTTTTTTATGCAAAGCAGAGTTTCGCCAAAACCCACAAATTTTCATTTCCTTTCAGACATGCCTACATAATTATATACAAGTATAAGAATTAGACAATAAATATACAGACAGATATGAAGTGCCAGTGACATATAAGTATATAAACAAGTACGCACTCTAAGTACACTAACAAACTATTATGTATATAAACAGAATAGATAAACGTCTCATTTCAGTTGAATATTGTGTATTTTTTATTAAAACTGCTATAATTGTTTAAAATGAAACACCATTTATATATTTGGTACATTTATATACGTAAGTATTATAACCGCTTTTTAATTGTTTCGACTTTTTTATGTTTTATTTTTGATGTTCCAACAATATTTATAACAATATTGTTATTTAATTTGGTAACTTCCATATATACCTTAAAACAATCTTCTTAATGTAATTTTATATTTAGATAAGTAGGTCAGTGATGTCGCCCCAAGCGAGTGATCACCAGGAGTCACTGTAAATCAGCATCTCACCATTGCTATAATGGTGTGACAAATGCTGAGGCTCTATTGTTCGTTATATTAATATCTATTTCAAACTGCTTTTCGACTCTTGAGTTTTGTTGTGAACAATAAAATATTTTACTTTCTTTATCTCTTTTTAAATTAGCAGATAAGATAAAATAGTAATAAAATGGTAATGTCTTTATCACGATCATCACGCCAATAAAAAAAATCTCTTATGTGTTATGTACTAAAAGGAATTTGTTTGGAACTACCAGATTCTACAAAAATCCGATGCGTTACTAGTTAATTATAAGCAAGGTCAATCTATCAATGGGACCGACTTTTAGAACATTCCATGTGATGTATCTTGGATAAATTTTTTCCCCATTCTTCCACTTTACAACATTGCTTATTACAATTTATTGCTTATCCTAATGTATAACTTACCCGAAAATCATTTTACTGTAAATATAATTATATAAGTCAGAAATCATCTTCTTTTGACTGTACGTACTTCTGACGTACTGAATACTGATTGTGCTTGTTTCAAAATATATAACTGTGATGTTTTAGGGAAATAAGAATTAAATGTGTATAAATTAACTTTTTTCCAGTATTATTGCAATTCTCATATTTCGCGTTGACGGCAAAGTTAAGGTTATATTGTGGGTAAGTTTAACACTATATCGGTATACGAACATCTTTATTATCACCATCGTCTTCTTGTTCTTCCTCATCATCACCACCATCATCATCATCATCATCGTTTTCGTCATCATCATCATCATCAACATCATCATCGTTTTCGTCATCATCATCATCATCATCATCATCAACATCATCATCGATGATAAATATGTTTACAGATGAGATGCATGCGCTTGTGCAAGACGTCTGTTATATATTTCATGGTTACAGGCGTAATTACAAGTATCAAAAAAAGTTGTGGTCACAGCCACGCGAAAGATAGTGAAAGTTAGGAGTATGAGTGGATAAACAAATTATACTGTCAAAATGCGACGAGCCGCATTATTATAGAGATTATATGCAAGAAGAAGTATTAATTTGCTAAATAACGTGCGTTTGGAATCACGCACGCTTCATGGTTTTTTTTTTATTACGGCAATGGATTTAATATTACCTATAAGCCTATCGATCTGAATTAAAACCGTAATAGTATAACGTCACACGTCATGTTTTAGGATTGTGGGTATGACTTTATGCCCACAGCAGTGCATCCGCGACGCGTAGGTACCACCATCTTTGTTCGGTTTGTGTGTTTTGCTGGGTTTCGAAAAGAAAAACGGAACAGGCGGTGTAGTTTAGTAACAAGCCCAGGCTTAGCTCAGGCATTTCGATCACTTGTTTCAACGTGTGAGTGAGTTGCTTAGGCTAATTTCAGGTTAACTTGTTTGTCGTAAGCCACTAACATTACAAATCACAATTCTGCTCTCGATTCGAAGCCAATCATTTATCGTTAACTATTCTAACTTCTAATATTCCAGGTCCCTCACAAATTTCACAGCAGAGCCGCTGGAGGACCCTATCTCGTTGTTGCAGTCAAAGTGCTTCAATGCAAGCCTTAAAACTATAATATATGCCTTTGGCTTCACCCAAAACCCAGATGGGGAGGACACACATATTATTGTTAAAACATATTCGGCCCTTGGAACCTATAATGTGTTTGTGATAGACTGGACTAAGGAAGCGTCAACTCCGAGTGGAAACTTAGACCCCATAGCATACGCAACCTCTGCTGTGCCAAACACAGAGAAGGTAAGTGAGTCAGTTGATGAAGAGCATTGATCTGTCACGTTACGCCCGAGCCGAGTGTGTGAGCGAGAGCGCGGAACGATAGAGACACACGATCGGCCTAAGCGTTCGGCTTGTAGAAATTATGATCACGTCATACCTACGTACACTGACTACACAGACAACATTATTTTTTATTCAAAATAGTATCAAAAAAGTATTTTATTGCGGGAGCGTGGTATAGCATATACCTCCCACCGCTAAACTACTTTCTTTCTAGAAATTTCTGTACATTTTTTCGATCAGAAAGTTTTTCAGCAATAGTTTTCAAAACGAGACAACTCTTCTCTTCAAAATAATATTCCATTAGTCAAATCTTCATCGTCCTCTAAGCGGCCCTCATAGGAGGATCACAATCAAATAAATTTTATGAGGGTAGATAGTATTTGGTATATAGGCGAATTGTTAACCTTCCTTTTGGAGGTCGGCTAAAAATTGATAGCTGCAAGCAATTAACAACAGTTATACAGCTCTACACATAGATCAAGGTGACCTGATAATGATTACACTATTTGGCTTGCACAAAGGTTGTCTTCGCGGCAAATTCTTATCATTTGTTTATCTCAAAACTTGAACTATTTTTTTTTAATGTTCTATGCTGTGGCCAAAAGGTCTTAGAGCTAAATCGGAGCTGTGGGTTAGCTCACCCAAGCAAAAAAACGCTTCGCGGCTCAGCGATATTAAGACTGGTTTATCGATAAATCGTAACTTAAGCTAGAGTAGCCTAACATAATACTAGACAGTACAAAATTATGTATTTATATTTTTAACCGACTTCAAAAAAAGGAGGAGGTTATCAATTCGACTGTATGTTTTTTTTTTATGGTTTTAATGTCTGTAAGAATGCATGATAATCGATCGCTGATGATGATTATTAATGCAGACGTGCCATCTGATTCACATCGATAGAATTTATTAGAAACTAGCCTTTTAAATGTGTCTATAAGTCTCTAATATTGGAAGATGTCAAAACTTCAAGACAGAAAGTCTGATAAAACACTTCTCTGCCTCGACCTTCAGACCTTGACTTGTCACCTAAGCAGCATGGTAGACGGGTGGGCACGAGCAGTCTCCCACTTCTCTTATATTCTCTTATATATACCGCCTGAGTCTCAGAATGTTGTTACGAGAAAATTTCAAAGACAGACATTTCGGTCTTTTCGTAGCATATTACATTTTTGTAAATATTTTCCCAAAAATAAAATAAGCGAAATTGTTAACAAATGCGATAATCTCGATAGAAATGGATATAAATTGATAGAAAGGAACAAAAATACATAATATTATTGTCAGTAGGTACAGTTAAAAAAGAACGCTATATTTTGCATATATTACAAAATGTAGACCAAGGTAAAGAGGATCAATTTTTGTTTGAGAAAATAAAAATCATACTTTTTTTTTTTTTTTTTTTTTTTTTCGAAAGGTCTAGACTTTTAGGCCAGATGGCCTTTAAGCTCAATCGGTAGGTAGGTGAGCAGATGGCTCACCTAGTAAAATTCGAAAGGGGGGCGCCCCCCTCCGTGCCCCGCAGGGGGCGCGGTATATCGCGCGCGCTACTCTGGAGAGTAGGTGTTTGGCTAGTCAAATCCAATACGGTCGACGAGTCATTTGCGGATGAAGTTAAACTACTAGTCGGAGGGCAAAAAAAAAAAAAAATCATACTAAATGTAGCATTGTACTATTAAAAAGGTAATTAATAACTATCCAGCTATGCAATATACGTTTTGTAAATTGTTTACAAATTCTTCAAAATAATAACAAAAAACCTGAAAGACAAATATCGGAATTACTCAATACCTCGGGGCGAATGGCATCGTACACAACTTATGACGAAATTCTAATTCTCTTAAAGGAATCATCGATATTTAAATACTAACTAATCCACATTAATATTAATCTGTGGCACATAAATCACATATATACGGGCCTTTTTTCCTCCGATATGAACATATTTTCGTGGCACCATTCTTCGCATACACGGCAATGAAATCTGAATACAATCCTCCGACAGATGAATGTAATTTTATGTCCAGTGAAATAGAAGTGTTCTTTTCCATCGGAAGTCCAATATTTTATTTATTGATGAATTGAGGTGACCTATGTTCAGCAGTGGACGGATAAAGGCTGATGATGATGGTGAAGTTGAAGTGACGTATTAAAATTTGTTCTTAGGTCGGCAGAAAATGTGGTCAAACGGTACACAAGTTGTCTCAAAGCACGCTTAACTTGACTACGCTTCACTTAATAGGTCATTCTCTAGGAGCTCATTTAATGGGCTACTGTGGGCAGGAACTTCAAAAATATCACGAAAATGCGTCTAGGTAAGCTACCATTTTATTTACATAAAAAAACAACAAAACAATAACAAAATAATAACATAAAAGTAAAGTATCAACCCTTATATGTCCCACTGCTGGGCACGGGTCTCCTTTCTCGAAATCCGGCGAGGAGGGTAATGGGCCAATAGTCCACCGCGCTGGCCCATGCGGGTTGGTGAACTTCACATACCTTCAAAGATTTTCAATCTCATCAGGCATGCAGGTTTCCTCACGATGTTTTCTTTCACCGGTGAGCGAACGATGGTCTCGTGTGCACTTAGAAATTAAGAAAAACCCATTTCAAGGCACACACAGGGGGTCGAGTCCGTCCACCACTGGACCACCGTCGCTGTTAACTAATCTAATAATATAAATAAATAATAACATATTCATCACAAATATAATGTGATAAATAAAATGTTCCAGTTTTCAAAAAATAATAATTACAAGTTTGCATTTCATCAAAATAACCAACTTAAGTAAAGCTTTAGCCAACTTAATTGAATACTTATTTGACCACATGCATCAACAATAGGTGCCTAGTGCTAGTAGTAAGAGTTCTAGGGGCACACAACATGTTTTTTTCTCGCCGCAAACGCGATTCAATTACTATTTACTATCTCTATCATATTTTTGCGCGATATCGTCGCGCGTTAAAAAACGCGGTGCGTCTATAAATGTTATATCCCAATATTTCGGCCTAACGTTGCCATTGATATTTCAGAATAAGCGGACTAGATCCAGCAGGGCCCATGTACGACGGCCTCATATCCCTCGACGGCCTCACACCGTCGAGTGCAGCGTTTGTGGACGTCTGGCACACCAACCCCGGGGTATTCGGCTCCAACGAGCAAATCGGCCAAGTCGACTTGTGGTTCAACTGCAACAAAAAATCTCAGCCAGCATGCGTCAATGAAACTCTAATTAATAAAAGTATTTTCCTTGACTAACTATTAACTCATTGGGTTATAACTTTTTATGTTAGTAAAATAAAATAACGGCATTTTTTTTATAAAAAGCGATTGAATTTAGCTACTTATGTGATAATATGATACTAGAAAGAGGAAGAACAAGAGGTTGAATATCATCTGTCAAATAAAACAGTGATAGGATCACTGTTTTGTTTGTTTTTATATAATTCGAAACCATTCTGTATGGGCAGAGGATCCAGATGAAGGTCTATATCACCTATTGCATTAACTATCAACTTGAGACTAGCCGAAGCGACTCATTTACGTGTTGCCTGTCCTAAGACTTAACATGCTTTTAGTTGTATTTATGCTGCTTCTCCTGCTCTCCTTTCTAAAATACAGCAATTTTACCTCAGAAGTAAGTAGAATGGTGATTACCCATACAGATGGAAGCGTGGTACAAGCTATCCCACCGGTAAAATTATGTTATGTTTTTTGGGCATCCTTAGAATAGAATAGAATATTTATTTGCATTTGAATAAGGTACATACATCCGGTGGTCAAAATTATAATCAACTAGCAACGCCCCGCGGTTTGACCCGCGTATTTCCCGTTCCTCTGAGAGTACGGGGATAAATTATAGCCTATGTGTTATTTTGATGTATAAGCTATATGATTGTAAAGTTTCATTAAAATCCATTCAATAGTTTTTACGTGAAAGAGTAACAAACATACATATTTACAAACTTCCGCGTTTATAATATTAGTAAGATTCAGCCCCCTTAGACTAGTGGCACAAACGCTAAACGAATAGAAATAGAATAGAATACTTATTATATGGGAATGACACCAGTTTACGACATGTTATTTGAGCAGCTATTGGTATTCCCATACAATAAGTATTCTATTCTATTTCTATTCGTTTAGCGTTTGCCACTTGTTTAGAGCTGCTTATTCAGCCAATAATAATAGCATGCATAATATTACACATTATTTATTCAATTAGGATAATATTTGGCTTGGTGAATATGGCATTAAATGAATCATATTTATTTCAGTATTCTGCAACCATGACATAGTAACGAACTACTTTTCGGAGGCGGTCCTCAACTCGACATCATTCGTTGGCGAGTATAGCAGTGATTGTGGGACTTGGGGTTCGTCCTGTCAGCCTGAACACGAGACAGTCCTTGATGTTGGAGAAACAATAAACAGACAGTGAGTTCTATACTATAACTATAAAAAGTAAAGTATCAATCCTTATATGTCCCACTTCTGGGCACGTCTCCTCCTAGAAATCAGGCGAGGAGGGTAATGGGCCATAGTTCACTTATGTGCTGGGCCAATGCAGGTTGGTGAACTTCACACACCTTCAAAGACTTTCAATCTCATCAGGCTTGAAGGAAATAGGTTGCATGAAGGTTTCCTCACGATGTTTTCCTTAACCGGTGAGCGAGCGATGGTCACGTTTTTGGGGTGCACTTAGAAATTTTGGAAAACCCATTTCAAGGCACACACGGGGGTTTAAGATCGAATCCGGAACCTCTCGCATGAGAGGCCGAGTCCATCCACCTCTGGACCATCGTCGCTCATACCATAACTAGGTATACATCATTGTATTTATTTTGCACGAGTTTGTTTTTTACACGCTTTAACGGAAGCAAGAATTAGCACAAAAACTTCCAGCGGGTAGAAAGCCCTTAATTAGGTTATCGGATACTTAAGACCTGATAACCTATTATCATCAGATGCTACCTTCATGATGTAGTTCAGAGGTTAGTTGGCAAAACTTTCTACGATCCTAAAATGTTTTTTTCAGATGTGTATAGCTTTGTTTGGTCCAGTCTTAAACCATTTTCTCCTCTGATGAACTGAGCTTCGTCTTCCCGGTATCTGGAAATTCACTCTACATGTGTCCAATGAAACTTTCCGTTCATGATAGCCGACATCAACTCCCTCCTGCGGTTGGCTTTGTCAAGTACCCTGACGTTTGAAGTGAGACTAGTCTTAGACTAGGCTAGATTTTTTAACATTCTACGTAAATGATTTAGGCTAACACAAGTTTTAAAATAAAAGTTTTAAAAATAATATCGTACAAAGTAAAGATGAAAACTCTATTTAAACTAAAACTAAACCTCTTTTAAAAATCCAGTAAAAGTATTCATTTTAAATATTTGTGGTTTTAAAATTCAATATAGGCTATCGCCAGTAGTGGCAAGGTATCGGTCGTCTTGGCGTTCATTGTGGAAGGCCCATGTTCAGCAGTGGACGGATTAATTCTGATAATGATGACGAAGTGTTGGTCGGCCATTAACCAGATGGGAAGACGATCTCCGTGCAGTGGCAGGTCCGTGTGGGATGCGAGTAGCAAGGGATCGGTCATCTTGGCGTTCATTGAGTGATGCCTATGTCCAGCAGTGGACCGATAAAGGCTGATGACGATGATGATGATGATGATGATGAATGGTGACGACCATAATGATGATAATTACCGAGCACCCAAAACGGTGATTCAATAAAAGTGTATTTAAAAATGATAAAGACATATCAAATAAAATGTTTATAAAAAATGACCGTCTGCAACCTTGACAAGGAATCGTATGTTTGGCAATTATAACTTCCTCGGTTACCCATTGGTGGAACAACCTCCAAGAATAATATATTTATGTCTTAAATTAACGAATGATCAATATACACGCGAAACATACATAAAATATTGATTATGTTAGACTTTATTGGATCAAAGCGAATGGGGAAAGATATTTGTTTGGATTTTATAATTATAGCCATGGCTTAGAAGTATTTTACAATTCTTAACACATAATATTTTACTATAATATTATTATGAAAGAAGACCATAATTTCGAAGAAAATTCCTAAATTCGGAAAATGACTGACAACCCATCGCAAGATTTTAATATAGACATGTGGAACCTGTTGGCAAGCTACGACTAATTCTAAGTCCACATGAATAACTACTACTGTTATTATCTAGAAATTATAATGACTGGTTCACTATTAATCAGAGTAATAACATACACATCTGCCCCTCTAGACAAGTGACAAACGCTCCGAAACTCAGTTGCGATAAACCCTAAAAATATAACGCCTTTGACGATTGTTTATTCAGACACATACTTAAAGTATATGGTTTTGTTTGTAAAAACGTATGCAATTCGTCCCCCCTAGGCAAGTGGCATAAACGCGAAACGAATATATTAGAAAAGAATACTTATTGTATGGGAATGACACTAGATTACGACATTAAAAAATCAAGAAGTATTACAAAAATAATGTTCGTTTTAAACCATGTATTAATAAACGTTGTTAAATATTTTTACAAACAAAACCATATATTTTGTGTCTTAATAAACGTTCTACAAAAAATTTTGCAACAATCCTATGGAGTTAGCGAGAAAACGCAACATAGAATCGGAGCGTTTGCCACTTGTCTAGAAGGGTAGTATATTATCTTATCTTATACCTTTAAACGAGCAATTCTTGTATATATATATATATATATATAGAATCTGAATCTCGGAAACGGCTCCAACGATTTTCATGAAATTTTGTATACATGGGCTAAAAACGGCGATAAATCGATCTAGCTAGGATAGATTTTTAGAAAACATTTTTTTATCCGTGTTTTGGGCAACAATAAAATATGATTAGAATCCGAACGTAAATTTCGCTGTCGATTTGTTTGTCATGATAGCTTAGTGGGAAAATTAGGCAGATAAAACTGAACGAGCCTGGTTCGAATCTCCAGTCTGAATTTTTTTTTCCTTTTTTTTAAGACCATTTTTTTTGGAAGAAAAATTTTATCGTATTTTATCACTTAGGGTACCGAGCAAATGCTCGGTCAACCAGCTACTTATATTTAATCAGCGATTCGTAATGTTCCACGTTGACAAACTCTTATGGTTTCTCACAATACTCGTAAGACACGTGATCGTCATTGTATATAAGTTTGACACTTCGCTCTTGAGCAGAACACAAAAGCTGTTGATACAAGTGGTATCTGTTTTGAAAGACTTTACGATATCTTTTCATTTTACAATGCCTATTATTGTCGTTTTCAATGCCTATTATTTGCCTACTCGCTGGTCATCAGAGCCTGGTTAAAATGTTTCTTTTTTATCTGATAAAATAACTCGAATACTACTTGTATGGTTACAAGAATCTTGTAATTCAAAAATTCTTTTCAAGGCAAAAATATATAATCTATTATTAAAATCTTGATAGTGTACGGATGATAATGAAAGCTGTTACATAGAGAATAGTAAGCAGAGTTGAAGACGATCAATTGATGAAAATCAATATTGTGCAAGGAGAAATTCTTATTATTTTCTTCTAATAGTTTCTTTAGAATATAAAAGGGTAAGGGTGTAAAAGGTTATATTATCTACTCGAATTTACGGACATTTTATATTATCCACAGATGATTTTATCGCCAAACTCAAATAGGAAACTTGAACGTAATAATATTGCCTACCAAAACATTTTAAATTTTTTAACATTAATCTATTATGTTTAAATCATACATTTTATTTTTCAGAGCACGAGGCAGCTATTTCTTCAGCACTAATGCGTTTTCACCATTCGGGAGAGGAATAGAAGGCTTACGGCCCATTTAGTATAAGTATAATAAAGATTGCATAGTTTAAACTCTTTTATTATAACCTTAATAAAAATAATTTTGATTTCTAATTGAAGACATATTATACATTACATACACATTGTGGTGGTGTGGTGGTGGTGTGGTGGGTGCAACTCTTTTACCCTATTTAAAAGGTAATATTACATAGATCTTCTAGATAACTCTGGAAATCGTACAAGCGTATGTCTACCTTGGGCATAATTTGCAGCTAGGTCGAAATAACTTCGAGAGGGAAGCCGGTAAAAGGATTCAATTTAGGTGGACAGCTTAGTAATATTCTCACGTCGTCTGCACCGCAGAATTTGAAGACGAAAGTCTTTAATCAATGCATTTTCTCCGTAGTGACCTACGGAGTCGAAATGTGGCCTCTAAATTTACGATTGGTCCCTAAGTTTCCAGTAGCTCAACATGCTATGGATTGAACGAGCAAGCTAGGTGTTTTTGGCAGATAGGCTTCGAAACGAAAACCTTCGCCAGAGAACTAAAGTCACAGATATCACGCAAAGAATAAGCTCCTTGAAGTGGCAATAGACTGGACACGCTTAGAATGGCTGAGCCTGATGGGCCAATAAGGTTTAACAGTGGAGGCTGTGTTTAGGGAGATCAACCAGCTGAAAAGACTATCTCGGTGCAGTGGCCGATCTGTATAGGATGCTAGTGACAAGAAATCGATCGTCTTGCCGTTTATTGAGAGAGGTCTGCAGTGTTCAGCAGTGGATAATGTTGACAGGTTGATTATTATAATAGATCTTATATTCAATATATTATATTGCATATATAAGAATGTAGTATAAAACAAACGTAAGAGCTGTTTTCGGCACATTATAAAGTTTTTTTTTGAAGCAGCCATTATTAAGTAGAACCTTAGGAGTAAATTCGACTCGTATTTGGATGTAGATATTATTTAAATTTGAATTCTAATATGAGCATAGATATTACACATCTACCAGGCGACTATTATGGTCATATTTTTTAAGAATAAAATGAAATATTATGTAGTATAACATGATTTTTTTTCACTATTCCATGCCACCATTGTTCATAATAATTAGTTGTAAAATACAATAACGTCAAGGATATTAGTAAAAGGTCATTATCATAATATATTCTGCTCTGGCCTTGACGAAATTCAAAGTAAAAATTTCTTACCGTCAAAAACGTCACGCTATGATTAATTGATTGTGTGCAATAGAAATTTAGCTTTATATAAGAAACTAGATGACGGCGAACGAGTGTTAAAAGCCTAAGAATATTTATATTTGCATTAGTAATTATTAGTTAATATTCTCTTGGTCGTCTTGGTGTTTATAGATGGAGGCCTATGTTCTGTTGGGTACCTTGACCCCGCTAGACACGATAACGATATCTTGGGGACTGCTTGGTAGCGGTCGGGCAGTCCTTCCTAATGGGAACAATCTGGCCTTGCCGAGACCAGTCGCTGAGGTGATGTTGCTTGCCGATCCGGAACCCTTACAAAGCGACTGAAGGCGCTCGCAGGTGGTTTAGCACCTACCCAATTGATTGGATTATGCAAAACCATTTACTGCGTCAAAAATGGCCTATGCTCAGTAGTGGACGGATGGCTGATGATGATGATGAATTTTCTCTATGCTAAAAAGTATAATATGTTGAAACTAAAAAATGTATTTGCTTATCATCAGAGTGAAGATGTAACAAAAAAATAATTACCTACAATTAATTTAATTAAAAAAGCAATGAACATTTTTCCATAGACAAACTATTACAGTTGCTTAAAGATCAAAAATATTTCTTAAAATATACATATCTTAATATGGTTGTCAGGGGGTGAAGGTCGATCTTCCACGGGCTCTTATGCCATACGACTAATAAGTGCTTAAGCTTTTTGGGCCATAATCTCTCAAAGCTTTCGTAGATAGGTCAACATTGTCAATTTATTTCTGATCATTTACTTTTATCACAATAAAAAAAAATCGGAAGCCAATAAGGAACCCAAAATTCTTTACTCAGAACATATAAAAAGGCGCTTCAATTATTTTTTTGTCACTTATGTACTACGAAGAGCCTTCGACACATTGATATGAAAAGCGCATTACCTACGCTACAGCGTGGTTACTGATTAGTATTGTCGTACGGTCAAACGGTCTGCGCGTACGCAGCCGACGCACGCAAAATGTTTGCGAACGGTGCCTCCTGTTATTGGATTGTATTATTATATTTTTACGGTTGGTATTTTTTTTTTTTACAAATATCACTCATTATAATTAGATAACTTTTATTGATCCTCCTTTGCCATTGCTTTGAAGTATCCGAAACGTCGGGAATGCAAAAAACTTTATAAATCACAATAAAAGCCGTAAAAGTCATTTCATTACAATGGTTGTTATTATTATATTTTTAGTATCCAATTTAAAAAATATCAACGCTTCGTCTAGAAAACGACTCCGAAAAAAATGCGTAATTAAATAAATAATTTAAAATTAATACATAAAATGTTACTTGTAGATATTGTACATACTTATAATAAAATTTAATAGCTAAAACTTTTACCTTTATATTTAAATTTTATCTTTATATAGCACCTAAAGTTGTGAGTTCATATTTTTATTAATGATAATTATTACAGTTACCCAATTTGAAAGTATGTCCTTCATTTTGTTCGTTTAATTGCATTTTAACATTGCATAAATTAACATTCGAAACACCATACATGCTCTATTTTTATAAATATGCCTTTTTAGTTAAGGGCCTGTTTCACAATCTCCAGTTAAGTTCCCGATAGGCTATCGGCAACATATTTGACAGATAGAGTATGGAGTATCTGTCAAGATCTGTCAAATATGTTGCCGATAGCCTAATGGGAACTTAACTGGAGATTGTGAAACATGCCCTAATACTTGTAAACAGTTTATTCGAAGGAATGCCAAAATTTATTAAGATAGATCGGATTCACAAAAAAAACACTTTCTTTTTACAAAATACATTATCATCAAATAAAAGTACATTTAATACAGCAAAAAAAAAATTACATCAATGACACATAATCCGTTAATAATTTAAGCAGATATTTTTAATACAATAGCATTTTACAGAATATTAGTCAAGACGTTGTCTCGTACAAAACGTAATAGAACTAACAATGGAAGCTTACAAAATATATAGTCTTTTACACAAGTACTCTCACAGATTTATCTGTGAGCACTTTCTTCAAATTTCTATGTTAGACATATTGATGTATCACACATAGCAACCAGCCCTGGTAGACTACAAAGACAGTGAAAATATCGAAGCATATACAGATCAAATGTAACCGTTTTTGAACAGAAAATGTACGATATTAATTTATAACTATGTAAAGATGTTCAAAAGTAGCTTACCAATTAAAAACGAACGGCTATTCGCCTATTAATACCTAATCAACGCTATAGTAACCTCTTAATAAAAAAAACAATAATATATTTATAGTGGCTATAATAAAAAATAGCCAAACATGTACAATGAATCCTACTAATATTATAAACGCGAAAGTTTGTAAGTATGGATGGATGGATGATTATTACTCTTTCACATAAAAACTACTGAATGGATTTTAATGAAACTTTACGACAATATAGCTTATACATCAGAATAACACACAGGCTATAATTTGTCTCCGTAATCCGACGGGACCGGGAAGTACGCGGGTAAAACCACGGGGCGCTGCTAGTATCTACATAAATAAAAATGAATCGCTGAAATGTTGCACGGACATAAATTCAAAACCGCTACACCAAATTATATAATTCATTTTATGTTGTTGGTTATCGTCAGGACAAAGTTTTTACAAAAAGATTTTTGATAACGCTAAACATTTTCGGGTGAGAGAAAAATACGGCTGCCAATATAACATTTCCGGCTGCTGAGTAATGTGCAATAGATCTTTATGGATTATGATAGGCGAACTAGCAGACGGGCCTTTAAATGGTGGGCAAAGTCAATGGCATCTGAGACTACCCAATATTGATTAAGATTTAATCGTTGCCTATTCAGAGTTGCGCGGTGTCGATATGGATAATTTTGATGAATAATTGAAGAAAAAAAAAGTGGACGAGTAATCTTTACGGGCGATTGATGTAATACTTCATATTAAATAATCGTAGTATATTATGATCTTTATTGGCGTATCAGTCTCCTAGACAAGTGGCAAACGCTCCGAATCTATTCAGCCCCTCTATACGAGTAGCCGCGCCGATTCTATTCAGTTACGATCAACGCTAACACCATGGGGTTGTTGCAAAAACTTTGAAAAACGTTTATTCAGTCAATTATTATGATGTACTTCGCTTAAAACGAATATTATTATTATTATTATATTCCTTGAGTCAATTTCATTGCCGTCGTAAGCTGGTGTCATTTCTGTACAATAAGTATTCTATTCTATTCGCTTAGCGTTTGTGCCACTTTTCTAGGGGGCATTCCAGAAGCGTGGTGAGTTGATGAGATGAAATGTGAGTGATCGTGACCAAAACGGCCCAGTGTCCATGGCTGACGTTGGCCGAACGCACTCGCCGACTCGGCTTTACTTAGTCACAACCATTTCACGCACAGACATTTGAAATAAGTTCTTAATATTTCTATGATTTCACGACTCACGAGTCACGACCAATGCTAGTTACTATTTTTGAATATAGACTGAGCGTTAATTTCGTCATAACAAATCTATATTACCATATTTAGTCGCGCCTAATATAGTTTTAGTTTAAAAAAAAACGCAATCTCAGATTATTTAGATCAAATCAGATTAGAATAATCTCAGATTAGAAGTATATAGTACCTAGATGGGTGAAATATAGTTCGCAAGAATTTTCAATATACAAGTTTGTTTGATAAATTATCAATAATCGTTTCATACAACATTCGTTACGCTAAACTCGTCGAAGACATTACATAAAATACTTGTTGTTATCGAACGCTTCGTAACCGACGAGAAATTAAGATACGCTAAGGACCTATTATAGATTAACGTAACTGAATAACAAATAACGGAAAAGAAAATAAAAACCTAAAGTAAGGACCAAAGGAAATGCACAAGATAAGGAATAATTGGGTAAGGAAATGGATATTGCCTTATGTAATATTGCTTACACTATTACAAAAAAATGGCGTCTGAAATGAAGACCTCCACCAGAGAACTAAAGGTATCGATATCACACGAAGAATAACCTCGTTGAAGTGGCAGTGGGCACACTTAAGAAGAACGGATGGTCGATGGGCCAATAAGGTTCAAGAGTGGAGGCCACGTTTAGGTAGACGAAGTGTTGGTTGGCCATTAACCAGGTGAGAAGACGATGTCCGTGCAGTAGCCGTGGTTGGAGTGGCAAGGGATCGGTTGTCTAGGCGTTCATTGAGGGAGGCCTATGTTCAGCAGTGGACGGAAAGCAGCTGATGATGATGATATTTATTTATCAGCTGTATCCATTTTTTAATGTAATCTTCTTTTTTTTTGTTTTTCAGGACTTTTTCAAATCGCATCAACGGCACAGCTATTATGTTATAAAACGTAAGTACTTTTATTGTTTCATTTGTATTTATAATTTATTTATTTGTGTTAAGTTTTGACCTATACATAATTATAATTTAGATGTTTAGGTTTATTTATTTATTGTACATTTAATTAGGTTGTCCCACATTAGGTCAATTAATTTATTATGTATTAAATATTGTAGAATAACAAAGGATAACATATAAATTTAAATGAGGTAAATAAAAATATGCAGAAAAGACAATTTTAAAATATTTAATTTTTTTTAATATGCAAAAAGAGGAATAAAATTCTTATTACTTACAATAGTATCTTTAGTAAATAAAAAATACACAATAGGGCTTTTTGTTTACGTATTTTATTACATTATTGTAATAAGCATATTGTTCATATAATCATATTAATTAAATTTAATTATTTACATCCGTCCTACAGGAAGCGTTTGTATTATTTCAGTGAGAGAATTGTACAGAATAAGCGTGAGAAATCACATTTTAATTAAACTCATACAAGGTGTTACCCATAACTATGCATCCTTAATTTAAAAAATGTTTAATAATGTACATTTATAGCTAGTAGCTTATTTTTTTTATTGGATTAACAAATTCAAAAGAATACCAATTACCGACCAAGAGAAAACCTTATATTAAATTATTGTTCTTCTTCTCCTCTATTAGGTCAGCTGGAAGAAATTTCAGTATAATAAGCTGTACCTTTGTACTGTTTTCTTTTAGTTGTGTACATTAATAATTAAATACATAAATAAATAAAAATCCGATAAGGAGATTCGTTCAAACAAGCATTAATTATATGGTATGGTAATATGCTTTGTAGAGTCAGCGAAGGTAACGTGTGGTGGAATATGATGTATATACATATAATGTAATAATAAGAACACATCCAATATCTGGCCATCGCAAACGAGCTGACAACATCTAATAAAAACACTCTAAGAAAATACCTTTAGAACAAAGGTTGCTACCTACCTACCTACAGCTAAATTATTCTAAGATAATGTTTACTGTGTTTTTACGATTTATTTGCCCATTGTGCAAATGATTTATTTAATATTTTTGGAGGTTTCCACCTCGAGGTCGATCACATTGACTTTGTGTGTTTGACAACCACTTGAAGACGTGTACTCTTACGGTAGTCGCGCGTGGTCAGATCATCATCATCACCACTTTCGTCAGATTCTGTTTTAGAATTGGACTTATTTTTAAAAAGACGATCAACGCATCATCAAGAATTTTAAGTAGCAACATGTCGTCAGAAATCCGATTAGAGTGCTGGACTTGGTATACAGCGAATAACTTGAATATTTTCCCCTTATTATTATTCCTGCGACGATGGTCCAGTGGTGGGTGGACTCGGCCTCTTATCCGAGAGGTTCGATCCTGACCTCCTCACATACCTTTGAAGGTATGTGAAGTTCACTAACTCGTATTGGGCCAACGCATCGGTGGTGAACATCATCGGAACATATAAGGCTTGATACTTTTACTTTTATTGTTATTTCCGTGGACGCAAAAAAGTCACTTACAGTACTTTATGACTTAAGGACGTCTGGCACCTCAGTTTCCCCTTAATCATGTTCCGGTCTATTTATCATGGTCCGGTCTATAAAAAGCCACGATAAAATCCACAGACATTTTAGTATGCTATTTTTCACCATATTATATTCTAACGAATTGGGATATGAAAAATGGATGAGTAAAAATTTCCCCTATAGAAAATCTATAGGGGAAATCTATAGAACTGTCCTTTTTTGCTCCTTATTCCGAAACTATAAGCTTCGGAATTTTCCGAAACTGTAGTGACACTACTCATCTAGCGAATTGGGAAAAGTCATGTTATTTACTTGAGTGGTTTATTTTATATGATTTATTTTATACTTTCGCCGCTTACGTCGCATACGCGTTTGTGTGACTGTTAGCGCACGGATTCAATTAAGCTATCTCATAATATGTAAAATGGACGGAGCCGAGCGAGGAAATTATTTGTGGGTAACCCATCCTGTTGTTGTAATATTATATGACTACGAAGAGTTTGAATCGACTTTCCTTAATGTTGTTCTTTGTATAATTACTCATTGTCGTTAATATGCCGGGCACAGGCGGTTGGCACACGAGCGAGAATTTAAAATTTTAATACAATCGACAACCATTGATGCATTTAAACATGATGATAAGGCTGTTCTTGTTTTTACACAAATAAAACTTGAAGAGGATCGTTGCGGGCGATCAATCCGTCAAGGAACAAAAAACCCTCTAAAGAACACCTATGGGCCAACATAATATTACGTATATACGGTTGATAAATGATAAGTCTAGTGAACTTTAGTGTCGTCGAGAATCATGCCTAGTAAACCTGGGGCGTCCATTAATTACGTGATGTGTTCTAGGGAAGTCAGAGATTAAGCTATTCGTAGATCCTTCCAAATCTCACTTAAGGGAATGCGGGGTCTTGGCAAATATCACGTAATTATTTTTCTCGCAGAAAACGGAGTAAAATTGCGTTCAAAATTATTTTTATAATAAAATATGGCCAAATCTAAGACTTTATATAAGACCAAATAGTATTTGTTGTGTTCATCAAATATTCATATTTTCATGTTCATATTTTAAAAAGAGCAATCCTACAGAGTTTCTTGCTAGATTCTTCTCTGAGGAAAACTGCTACTTTGCGAATCTAGCATTAGCTTATAAAAAAAATTGACATGTTTCAAGTGCTATGTAATTTGCCTACGAAATAAATATTATTTGATTTGATTTGATTTGATTTGATTTGACATCCGAACTTCGCAGAGCAGTGAAGTAGCGCTCAATTGTTTAGCAGTGACAGTGCTACTAAGAGCCGAAAAACAGCAATTTTCTCAATAATCCAACACGTTTACAACCCAAATAGAAGTTTTGAAGAATCTCGCATGAGATTAGGGTAGAGGGTGAGGGAGTTGAGGAAAATCTTACGATATCTCACCAAGGGAGAAAGGGGGTGGGTTGAAAATTTCGCAAAAATGCATTACGAAATTAATGAACGTCCCCTAAATGGTTTTGTGTGAAGAATAACAAACATACATCCTAACATTCTTGCAAACCTTCGGGTTTATTAATTGGCCCGTTGATCTAGTGACCCTGATTGCTAAATCAGAAGGTCGTGGGTTTGATTCCCATCCAGGACAAATGTTTATCTAATGAGCATGATCATTAATTGTTCTTTGTCTGGTTGTAATTAATCTACATATATTATGTATTTAGAAATATACCAGTAGATACCTACCTGGTTGCTAAAATACAGACTCAGTCTAGTTTATTACTAGATGGCCTTGTGTAAGCTGGCATAAAATATTATTATAATAATATTATCAATAGGTATTTTTGGGATTTCGGATAGCATATAGATGATTTTGTTTAAAGTTTCACTGGCAAAAATTGTGAATATGATAAATAAAAGCACAAAACCAAAAATTTAAAAACCAATTGAGGTTTATAGAATTCAAAAACTATTTAAAATTTAGTCAAGCCACTTCATGTCTTAATTATGCTACAAAAGATACCAATAAATAAAATTTGACGTAGAAGATTTTAAGAGAATAATAACAATATTTAAAGTAGGCCATTGAAAAGTTCCTAACCATGGTTCAGGCCTTGCCGTGGTGGTGGGGCTCAGAAGCCTAGAGTGAGCCAGCACTTTGGGCGAAGTGAATTGAGCCGAGTGGGCTCTTTGTATACTTCTTATAAGAAGAAGGGACAAAAGAGCAAGAGGTGAGGACGGGAACCTCACATCATCGTCCCGACGTTGGGAGTGGTTGTTCTGTGGTGCGGGACAACCCCTCTGTGGAGGTGACGTCGGTCCCATGAGGGACTGACTAGCCGTCGAGGTGCCCTGTTGCTTGCAGATCCGGGGCACCTCACCAAAGGCGGCATTGGTGACACTCGCGCGAGTTTTACCGGGTAGAGCTGCGTCCACTTACCATCTTTCGGGCGCAGCGAGTCCCACATACCTGCCTGAGGAGACCCACTCCCCAGCGGGATGCCGTAGTGCATTTCCCGGCGTAAAAGAAAAAATGGCCATTGAAAAGATACATTTAAAATCGCATTTTTCAGAGGACGTAAATTAATTTTTTTGATGTTTAAGCGTGTCTAAATTAACTTGAAGAGAATCGTTCACAAACAAACAGACATAATAAAAAGCTTGTAAAATGTATGATTTCAAATGACTTAGTATGATCATTATTATTATCATCATCATCATCAGCTTTTATCCGTCCACTGCTGAACATAGGCCTCCCTCAACGAACGCCAATACGACCGATCCTTTGCCACTCGCATCCATATTAACAGTATAGCTACTTAAAATATCATAAGCCAAAATATTATAAGCGACCATAGCAAGAAACTATCACACAATTTGACATTGAAGATAAAAAAAAGCGGTGCATAAAATATTCTAATATATTTTACTGAACTATATAATTACCTCGCCTTAGAATCTCAATCAAACATTTAGTTATTGACTTAGTTCGCAACAAACATGAAGTAATACCGAATACGAGCAAAAAATCGGATGTTTACGAAATCGGATTTAGTGAGCCAATGGTTTAAAATGTAGTGTATATGTATATCCTATCAAAAACATAAATGTGAAATGAGAGCCAAGTTCATTATTAAGATGTTATATGCCTTGTTGTTGACTCCAACGACAAAAGAAGTGAGATCTAAATGGGTGCCAAGTTCAATGGTCTGTCCTGAAATTTATTTATAACAAAATAAAGTATCATTTCTTCTTATAGCTTAGAATAATATATTGTAGCCTAAGGTCTGACTTGGCTAGTTCTCATACCTATACGAATTATTATGTTCGATGGCTAGTTTCTGCCAACAAGCCAAATTTTCGGAATAATAAAATAAGAACCGACAAGTAACTGGCATAGAACTTGCGAAAGCTACAATATAATTCGTATAGGAAAACTAGCCAAGTCAAACCTTAGGCTACAATATATTATTCTAAGCTATAAGAAGAAATGATACTTTATTTTGTTATAAATAAATTTCAGGACAGACCATTGAACTTGGCACCCATTTAGATCTCACTTCTTTTGTCGTTGGAGTCAACAACAAGGCATATAACATCTTAATAATGAACTTGGCTCTCATTTCACATTTATGTTTTTGATAGGATATCATTACTTTTTGTACTTACTTAAATTATTGGTAATTAGGCAGGTAGGTTAAATAATACCAAATATTATTTTAACACCGTATTTTCCTACCTTTACGGGGTATAATTGTCTTTTTTATGTTATTTTATATGGTACGACTCATTTGTACATTACTCACTCATTGTTATCAATGAGTTTTAACTCTCAAACTTAACCAGAGCTAAGTATAATAATTCTAATATTATATGTATTATCTATGGACGCTTTTTACACCACGTCAATCTGGTCCCGTAGTCACTTTCCAAAGAACTTGTGTTACTGATATCAGACAAGGGAAATACATTTATTTATTTAATACTTTTATATTAATACATACATATATTTAAGATTTTTATTATATAACACACATATTTAATACTCATTCATGACACAGGAACTCGGAAAAATTTTTTTGGTCGTTGTCGGGTTTGGAACCCGCTACCTTCGGCTTTACCCAACGTGCTATGCATTGAGCCACAGAGGTCGTCGATACATAATATTATTACCTACTTATAACTATATATTATTATAACTGTACTAATTTTAAGCTATTGCATAGCTTCTATCGCGGGCCTTGAGCGCGGGGACCGAGTCCAGAAATTCCGTAACGAAAAAAAAACCTAACGCTCCCCACTCCGACGGGCACGGAGGTGTGGCTTGAAGGCCATGCATCGTCTAACGTCGTTTCTTTTCGGCAGTCTTCGACACGGTGTTTGTGTGCTTGCAACTAGACGTATTGTACGACACTACGAAGCTCGCACGAATAACAATAAAATATAACACATGTATTGTAAAATAATAAAAATATTTTAAACAATATTAGTTAATATTGTTTAAAATATTTATATTTTTTTATTTATTTAATAAAGGAAAAAAAAATGTTTTCTTATCGGTCACCACGCTCAAAAAGTGTAACTTGAATTAATATCAAAGAAAAAGAAATACTGCATTAATAATTAAAATAAATAAATAATTATAATTGCATAAGTTGATACAAAATGCTATGCAATAGCATTACCGCGGCAGTCCCCGAGTGCCACACGTCTTTTTTTTTTTTATTTAAACTATTGCCTATACCATACGTACTTACTAAAAGAATCTTATTATAATAAAATTAATAGTAATAACCACAATTAATGTAATACATTTCTAAGAACATTTTCATGAGTTACGAGCGCCGCGGTCAGTTGCCACTTGCTCAACCATATTCAACCCTATTGTAGTGTCATAAGCGCTAATATTAAAGTGCGTAAGTCGTATCCCAAATAGAATCAATTAAGTGAAAAACTATAATAAAACGATACAAATTTACCAGTTTCAGATTTTTTCCTTTGTATTCACCTTATTACCTATCTGCATGCCAAATTTGATCTTTCTAGGTCATCTGGAACTGGGTGTTAATTTTGATGTATAGGTAAAATCAATTAAGTGAAAAACTATGATAAAATGATACAAATTTACCATTTTCCGATTTTTTCCTTTGTATGCACCTTATTACCTACCTGCATGCCAAATTTGAACGTTCTAGGTTATCTGGAAGTGGGACTTAGTTTTGATCTATATGTCAGTGATAAAAATCACGATTTTTGGACATTAATATCTAAATAACCGTTTGAGATATATTTTTGAAATTTGGAGCACGTGTTAATCTCGCAGGTCTCAATATATGTGCCAAATTTCATACGTTTATGTTTAATAGTTTTTGAGTTATGAGGGGGTAAAAAGTAGCGCCAAATGGTTCGTGTAATATTACTTTACGTACGCTCGCTCGCCAGCTGAACTTGGCTTGCCGCGCTCCCGCGCGCCTAGATATGCATGGTTTAAGTTTTTAAATATGCAGATTTAAGTGAAGGGTTAAAAAATAATCAGAAAAGACATCTGGTATTACTTGACAAAAGAGCAACCCCTAAGTTTTTTCTCATTTTCCTTAGGGGATTCTGCATCTCAAACGAGTTTTTTTTTCTTAGTTCTTTTGACTATTTTTTTGACATATTTCGCGTACGAATTGATACCCACGATATAAAGATATTTTGATTCGATTTGAATTGCGCTGCAATAGGATCAAGGTTCAAATCTCATGATTATGGAATGACGGTAAAAATGGGAGCTTCTGTATGTGTGGGTATCTACTTATAAATATAACCTAGGTATCTAAAATCTTAAATTCATTAGTGTTTTTCGGTGCACATATCGTAAGTTATTGAAATCTATATCACCATGTCAAGGGCAGTGCTGGATTTATGTATAGGCCCGTGAGGCCCGGGCCTAGGGCGGCATGATTTGAGGGGCGCCAAAATTTCAGAGACGAAAAAAGTAAAGAAGACTGCCTTTGAAAATGAGTTTGGATTAATTTTTGTAAAGAATTCTCTATAGAATATACCTATAACAATTCACTTTTTTTATTTACTTTTCAGTCTATGAATAAGATTATGTTTTTTTTTTTAAGATTAATTATAGTCTTTACCGAATGATGTTCTTTACTTTTTGTTTCATTACTGAATATCACATGCATATAAAGCTTTTAAAAATGACTAAATCTTAATAATTTCGCCCTGGCCCAGCAGTGGGACATAATATAAGGGTTGATACTTTACTTTTTTCTAGCATTAAGGGCGGCAAAATAAACAGGGCCTAGGGCGGCATCAAGCCTAAATCGGTCACTGGTCAAGGGACACTTCTTTGGAGTTAAAATTTTGGGAAATTTCCAACAACCTGTTTCTATATCAATTAACACACAATTAACAAATGAAAACATTTAGAAATAACATATTATAATTCACGTAATTAACTTAATTTGTTTACCAAAGCGTAAGATACACTGCCAAAAATTGTGGTCAAAAATTCGTCTTGTACTATCGTTGACCTTGCTCGGGACTCGGGTCAACGTCGCCCCACATGCACACCACAGCTCGAAGGTCTCGGCTACTTACATTGAGCTAACCGATCAGATTCGTGTCTAGAATATATAACAATCCGAGAATCAAGGCCGGCATGGAAGGCTCCTTAGCTCGTAAAAATATTTCTTTTCGTAAGTTCTCGTCTTTTATGCCTGCTGGCCTTTAAACCCAATCGGTTGGTAGGTGAGCAGATGGCTCACCTAGAAATTAGAGTAAAAAAAACTTTTCTCACATTGGGGTAGAGGATTCGAAAGCTTGTGACCTTCAAAAGTCCTTCAAAGAGCTTCGAGGTCATTATTATAAGCTTGATGATGTCTTTAGACTCAAGTGTAACGTATAGACGCGTATAGATACGAGCCCGATGGGGATTACACCCGCATTCAAGAAGCGTACTTGGCTAAGTAATGAAACAACACTATGCAAAAAACGCTACTATATATGCGCTTCTCGTGTCAATAGTCGGGTTTGACTGACGCACAGTGGCAGATCTCACTGAAGTATTGTCTATGAATTGGTTTGAATGATCCCTATGCGTTCGGCAGTACTGTGACACCTCAGAGTATTGTTTGTGAAAACGGGTGTTAATCTCGTGTCTCAGAGGCTTCGGCACAGGGCGGCAGATTTTGAGACTTTTTTTTGATACTTTGGAATGAAAAAGGTTTTTGCATGACAGATTTAAATTAAAAAAAGGTTAGGAAAACCTTTCCAAACTATACCTTGAAAATGTATAGTCGGCCAAAGCGGGAAATCGATATGCTTCCATATTAGATTTGGTTTTTATAGCAGACCATGCCACCTGATGGTCGGCGGCCAACGTGGAAAATGAACATATAACAAGTAAACCTGAGACTTGCCCAGGCAAATGTGCCAGTTATGGCATGACACTGCATGTTTTGCGACTCTCTCCGAAACACAGGATACACTGTCTATGCAAGATACCATACTTACGGCCCCGTTCGCACGAGCGCTTAATAAACGTCGCGTTAAATCCCGACGTTGACGCGAGTTGCGAGTTCCGCATGCTAAAGTCCGCGCCACTTATGAAGTCCTGCGACTAATGCCCGAACTAAATTTGACAACATTGACATCTTGACATCTGTCTGGACTCTGGAGTAAGAAGTTGTGATATTTTAAATTGTTTTACGTGAAATATGGAGCATATAATATAAAATAATGTGTAAAAAGTGAAAGCCGTATAATGATCATTAAAGTGAAATAATTTTGTGAATTAGAAAGTAAAAATAAACAACAATTAACCCCGTTGAATAATGTTTATAAATGTCACTGCCATGACAGATAAATTTTAGAGATGCCAGAGTCACTTATTTTTGCCTAATTTATGGTTAAAATATTATCATTAACTCTATACCTACATTTATCTTATGATATTTTATATTAATATAATTACAAGGTAAAAGAATTATAACCTTGCTTAGATGAATTATATTTTCAGGTGTTTCTGTAAAAAAGGTCGAATAACTAAAGAAGTAACAACGGCAGCAATTACTTCTGAGAAAATCGTCACCCCTGGCAAAAGCCGAACACAACCGAAGGAGCTTGTTTTAGATGAATTCTACTAATCGGTTATACGTAAAAAATACAAACGAAATATTTAAAAAAAAATGTTTTATTTTACTAAACCTGGCAGGGAGATTTTTATTTTGCCGCTATAATTATTTTTGTCATTATTATCATCATCAGTCTTTATGAATCCAATACTGACCATAGGCCCTATAATTATTTAAATTTTTTATTGTTAGTACTAGACTTAGTGGAAAATGATTACACTAGAAATTGGCAACATTGAGTTATGAGACCGCAGCGCCGCGTCTATCGGACTTCTAAAGTGGCGATGACTCTAAATTCAATTTAACGTCCAACGCTCAACGTCAAAAAGCCAGCAGTGTCCGATCAAAACCAACGCGTTTTAAATACACTTTCGTGTGAACAAATACATGGGTATCCATTTGTCTCATTCAAACGCTTTTTTAACGCTCGCTAAAAGCGCTCGTGCGAAGGGGGCCTAAGTCCTGATAACACCAAAATGTACTTAAAATATTATATTTATTTGCAGGTCCCTTAGTAATTATACAACATTCGATCTCGAAAATCCAGAACCCTTACTAAACTCCACCTGCTTTGACCCCGAGCTACCTACAGTCTGTTACACATACGGATACAAGGGTAAAAACAACGGCCCCGCAACCACAGCAGTTCTGGAAGCATATTTGAACTATTATACTTTTAAGAGAAACATACTTCTCTTTGATTGGGAGAAAGAAGCAATGAGTGGTTTACTCGGTATCAAAATAGGATATGTTCTATCTGCTTTTCCAAACGCAAAGCAGGTATTATTTGCATTTTGTAAATTATTGTTCATTATTATAACTTCTGCGGATTTTGTCGCGGCTTTTACATGCCCGGCGTTTCGGATACTTTACAGCTACCATGGTTGAATTGCTGTAAAGTATCCAAAACGTTAGGCATGGAAATAAACTAAATAAACCGCATAAAATCCGCAAAAATTGTTTCATTACAATGGGTGAAATTCGCGTAAACATAAGAAAACCATTGTTCGTCAGTTTGCTTGAATTACGTCACTAACCGTTTTTAATAGATTCTTAAAGAAAATTTTTAAAAAATAAAAATAAAATACTCGTCCATTTGCTTTGTCGACCATTTTTGCGAATGTTTTGCTTTTGTTTGTTACCAATACAGCGTCTATACCCGAAGATATAAGTAGGAGTAGTACCGTCACTAATCTGTATAATATTTATAGTGTTTCTTTTTGGTGTCCAACTGAAGAAGTTTCTACACTCCCTCGGTTTTTATATTTAAATTTAAGTGTATAGATTATAGACCTACTATAAGTGATAATTTTTTTTTAATCCGTAATAACTCCAGGTAGGTATACGGCTTGGGAGGACTCTAGTAAAGCTAGCTAAAGCTGGGCTGAGCATGTCCAGATTGCACCTGATGGGGCACTCGCTAGGAGCCCACGTCATGGGGCACGCAGGCAGGTGGGCCCGCGAAAGTGGACACCCAATATCACGGTTTGTAAAGTTTACATTACAATAAGAAAATAAGGCCTCTTACTATATTTATACACAGAGTTAAAAAAAAAAACTGAATTATACTAAATACTTACCTGCTTATTACTTTGAATATTAGTAATTTTATACAACAGCGTTGTTTCGGATACAAGATCAAGACATAAAAACAATAATATCTAATAAATTGGTGATGAATGGAATTAGTGATCACCTATAAACCATCAATGACGCTAATGTTTGCATTTACTCCAACAACATAATCAACTGTCGGAGCTGTGGTTGGCCCCGTCCAAAACCCCAAAATCATTCTAAAAACGTTAACTTTTACTAGGTTTGTAATTATCAACATCTCAAATAATGTAAAATCTTTTTTTGTTATGCCTTTGAAGATGGACTGAGGTGTGAAGAAAAAAAAAGGACTGTGATGAATTAAGGCTGTCAATTTATATATATTTCATTCTTATTCTGTTCATCGATTCCCTGAATTGATAGATGGATGGATGGATGGGTGGATGGGTGGATGGGTGGATGGATGGATGAAGATGGATTTGGCCAAAATGTTAAAATGGAATACTGAGACTACTCAGTATTCCTATATACTCCATATCACTGATACAGCTGATACAGCAGTAGCAAAGCTCCTGACATCCTCATAAATATATCAAAACACAAAAATGTATCATCCCTAACTTTTTGACGATATTCTTTCAGAATAACTGGATTAGATCCAGCTAGAGCGCTGTATGAAGGTATACCAACACTTCAGAAAGGTTTGGATCGGACTTGCGCCAAATTCGTTGACATTATACACACGAACCCAGGCGACTACGGTACAAAAAATCCATCTGGCACTGTTGATTTCTGGCCCAACTTTGGTAACAAAGGCATACAGCCTGGATGCCCTGAAGGAAGTTACCCACTATTCAGCCAAGAAGGTAAGAAACTATTTCTGACAATAAAACCACTAATGCTTATTCAAAAAACCAATACCTACAGGCTGTAGTTAATAAATTAAATATTGATACGAGTAAAATCTTCAAAGTGGCAACGCAGATTTATGTCTTAGACTTATTTCTCTTTAAAAGAACGGGACAGCTATATATCAACTTTCGAATAACTTTGTAACAGTAGGATGTCTGACAGCTCAGTCCTCCCGTGACCATGGTTGCTGTAAAGTATCCGAAACGTCGGGCTTGTAAAAAACTTAATCCGTAAAAGTTGTTTCATTATAATGACAATATTTCTTTATAAAAGAGGGGGCAAACGGAGTCATTTTCATTTCCTTGGGAGTACGAGGATAAATTTAGCCTACGGTTGTGTTATTCCCAAGTGTAAGCTATATTATTATAAAGTTTCATAAAAATCCATTTAGTTTAAGCGTGAAACAGTAAAAAACATACATCATACACTCTTACGTACACTCTTACGAACTTTCACGTTTTTAATATTAGTAGGACTATATCACAGTTTTCTCTAACCATAAACGAAAATGCTACGATGCTTCAATAGTTTGAATTGACAAAAAATAGAACAATAGTTATCTGAAGTAAAACCTCGACTCCTTCGAAAGGCCAAATACAACTACCTACTTTGTACTTTTATCATGTCAATGCCATATAATGGTGTTAAAAAAGTAAACAAGGCAAAGGTTGCAGGTGCAGATATCAAAAAATATGTTTCGTTTTATAGTATAGCCTTTCTATGCTTCAACAAAATTTCTCAAACAGACAGTCAAAGATTTAAAGAAAGAAAGAATAAGCTTTATTTGACACATAAAACACACATAAGTATAAAAAAGTTCAAAAAGGCAGTCAGCTCAGCATTTTACGACTATCGACGCCCATTTTCCCTATCCCCCCAATGGGCCACCGGAAACTCACATATCACACGAAACGCGACAGCTTAGGTGCCACTTTACGGCGGTATCATGTGTGCGAGAGGTGCCACCCCGGTCGTGCGGCGTGCTGGCCCGATTCGGCTACAGCAACATGGCGCTACCTCTTTCAAAATCATCATCACCATAAGGTCCCACTGCATACGGCTCTCCTCGCAATCACGCGAACAGGGTATTGGTACATTCATCTATACTCTGGCCCAGTGCGCGATTGCGCTGTACCGCGCTACCGGGACCACCATCTTGCTTGTTCCTCCCGTAAATCAGCTTTGCTGCGTTTCAGAGAGGTCGTAGGGTTGGGTAGGAAGGGAAATAATCACTAGCACTGAGACTTAAGATCTGGTCTCAGGATAAGCAGCTGAGTTGCGTATAATAAATAACAGGTAAACTAGTTTATGTATGTTGATGAATGACGTCGACTACTTTATTACTAGCTGTTACCCGCAGCTTCGCCTGTATTAACTAACATTTAGAACGGGATCTGAGCGGAATAATATATTGTACATTTATTATGCATATAAACCTTCCTCTTTAATTGTTCTATTTATCAAAAAAACCGCATCAAAATCCGTTGCGTACTTTTAAAGATTTAAGCATACATACAAACTTTGTTTTATACTATGTAAAGAAGATGAAATGATTATTTTCAGGCCTCTGCAGCCACAACCGAGCATGGAAATATTATGTGGAGTCTTTACAATCCCCCACTGCATTCCCCGCAGCGGGCGCGGAGGATTACGACGCTTATCTTGAATCGGAGGGATGCACCAACAATACCATCTACATGGGCGAACTTGCTGATCCAAGGTAAAGAAAACAGTATATTGCTTACCCAGTGCCATATGATGGTACATTATGTGGCACTGTCTATATATAAAATGTACTAAATACATTACTATACTTGATCAGAGAGCTGAATAAAAGTCTCAGAATTTTTTTAGTGGTATCATGGGTGTATAGTACAAATTATTTTACGACTATATCGTGAAATTTGAATGGTTGTATTCTCACGGCAGACTGACATGCCGTAAGGAGTACTTTCGAAGCATAGAGTAAAAAAATAATGTTTTTTTTAAATAGTCGGAACAAATATTCAACATTCTGAAAAGGGGAAAAACAATATTAACCCTAGACGTACCTAACTTGTAGCTACTACTTGTGTCGTATGAACCACCGCTTGACACATAAGTGTTCAAATGAAAATAAGCTCTCTTACGTATTAATACGAGTCATAAAAAATAAAATAGTTTGCACATCGGGAGTCATTACTACTGATTCGTGATAGCTTTCGAGTTTTGTTTTTCAGAATATTATCTGCATTTTTTACTTCTAATATTTTTATAAAACGATTGCATTATCAAGACAAAACTATTTCAAAAAATGAAAACAATATAATTTCTGTAAGAATGTTAAAGTTTAATCAATTTCAGTAATTTACCGTCAACACCCCGCGTTTTCATGACTCAAAAAAAATTATGATACTTTCAGTGCCACTGGTAACTATTATTTAACGACCAACGACCAAGAACCATTCGGCAAAGGAGAAGAAGGCCTGTATCCGAGCAACCAAGCAAGAAGGCGAAGAACAACCTACACATCGGCATTAATAAAATTCACGGGAGTCTTCAGATGACGACAACCATAACGAATTGAAATAGACATATGATAATTAAAGAACTAGTTTTACCTCAGTAAATACAAAATGTACATTGTTATTTATTCCAAATGACCCAACTATACTTGCTTCAGAAGCACGTATAGTTCATTACAGCTACTTTGATAGTAACGTGTCTTATGTCATACTAGTGCAGACTGCAGTGTAACAAATATTGAACTAGTATTACCTACTATTGAATTAAAAAGTATGTTATGTGGCTATTGCTTTGAGGCTCAATAGGCAATATTTAAAAATTTAAAACCTACATTACGTCCTTTACTTTGTATAAATTAGAAAAAATACCGCGAATATTAACAAAATTATCCACTCATTGTGACGTAACGGCGGTAACATATAAAATGGCGTCTACCTGGTGTGTAATAGACTGGCTTGGGCACACTTATGCAAATTATAAAAAACAATTGTTCAGGTGGTTCGATTTGATCGTTTATCAACTTGATTTAGTTAGAAAAAATATCACCTGGCCAAAACTTATATTTATATTGTTCATTAAAGGAAGCCTATTTTCAGTAGTGGACGGATAAAGGTTGATTATGAAGATGAAAAAACCTATTTATTCAAAATTATTATTCAATTTAAGCTACATAAAATTTTTTGCGTGTAGTATAATAAAACAAAAATCCAAACATTACTATTATTTACAAAATATATTTATCTATAAAATATACAATAAATTGTAATACATAATATGTACATGCCTCAAATACTTAAATTAAATAATACTGAAAATATATTTCCTGTGGCAACACTAATACCTGTGCTAGGTCGGTGACGTCGTGTAGTATCGTTTCATCGTGGCATCGATATCGACAATAGCGTTTCGCATATCGTGCGTCGCTGCACTAATCGTTTCAAACGTGTTAGCGAGCCGCTCTACCGCTCTAGCCTATAAAAATATATATACATAAAAAAAGGTGTGTGTGCGATTCACACACAATAGAAGTGAAACACATGTTAAATGCTCAAATACAAGCAAGTATTAAACAATCTGCAATATACATTACACACCGACATTTGCTCTCTCGCTCTTTTGTATTTGTGTCTGTCGTTTTTTCCGTTGCATCCGGTTTGAAATCACAACGATTCTAAAGAAGTTTCACTTCAATATATTTTAAGCATATCGACTATGAGACCATAATTATAAGGCCTGATCATTGCTGGCGTGTAAGTGTAAAATACTGATCACTTCATCACGGTCATAGATTAATTTATCGAAAAAGGTTTTATAATAGTAATACTAAAAATAATTATTAACGAACCTGCAAGTGTGATGCTTCTGCCAGCCTTTCCATTGCTTGGGCGTTTATCTGTGACGCCTGTGCTAATTGACTCATAGCTGATGCTTGTTCCGACATTACTTTTACCTGATATATAAAATAAAATTTTATTATTGCAAAAAAATATTCTACAATTAATTTATTTAACATAGATAATTTTTTTATCTATATTTAACCCAGCCATTATTCTATCCTAATTTAAAACAATTTATATACAATACTTTATATACATTAATGAGATATAGATAAGTCATGTTGATTATAGTATAATAACTTCAGTACATGTTTAAGGTCCATGTCTTATTATAAAATAACTAAACTAATGGATCATGGACTATAGTTATAAATAATATAATAGTATAAATTCCAACATACCAGTTTCTCCATTACTGTCATTTGACGCTCTTCAAAGTCAGCGACTGGTTCCTCAAAATTAATAGTTGGTTCAGTATCTAGATGGTTTTGATCCGTGCTGTCTTCTTCACCGGGTTCTTCGTCAAAAAATGTGTCATCTGCATAGTGCTCTTCCAATTTCACAGCATTTTTCTTCACTGATAGATAAAAATACTTATTGTTATATCATACATTTAATGTCAGACCCATTGTGAAGATGTTCAATAATTGAAATGTCCAATATTGCTACAAACGCTTTTACAGTTTTGAGTTCTAATTTATATTTAATATTAAAAAAAAGCCACTAACAAATACCTCACAAACTAAGACATTTATAATATTAGTAATATAATGTGTAAACATTTACATAACATTTTTTAAATAATAGTAAATCCTACTTACTATTGTGTGCCAGAAAAAGATCATATATTTTCTTCTCTATATTAGAACACAGAGTATTAGGATCTCCACCTCCAGACAATACTTTTGATCTGACAGTAGATTTCTTATCTGCCCAGTACTGTAAAACATAAACATTAAATTACAAAAATAGTATATCAATAACAACTTTAATTTTTAAATATAGCAAGCAACTGCACAGCAAGCAGGGTACAATATGTAAGCCTGGTATAACCATCACCTGGCATCACTGCAAGATGAATTGAAGACCTTATGATATGACCAAAGTCTTAATGTAGTAAATTTGAAATAGTTTTTTGGGTGTATGGCATACTCTTAGTAATGAAATATTATTACATTACATACATTATTAATGTTATTACTTTTTGTATTCTAATCTTTATGGAATTTTCTTATTACAATGATTTTTATGCCCACAATGTTGGATGTTTAACAGCAACCATGGTACATGGTACATGCACATTTTCATTCAAGTTTAACATGGTGACTATATGAGAACTAAAATATATATTTAAACTCGCATAAAAGAACATATTAAAGCTGATTTAAAACACTATTGCTATGCTGAGTTTGCCATCTGTATACATCCTTGACAAGGATTGCAATTTTATTATATATGCTCAAAAACCACAAGTCTTTGTTAAAGAACACAGATTCCATCCAGGGATAATCTGGGAGGCTATTAAAATAAAAATACATTCTCATTTATGACAGACTTAATCAAAATCCAAGCAAAATATGTCACCAATTAAAGAACATTTTTGTTACATTAGTATGTCTGACACCTCAGTCCTCCCATGACCATGGTTGCTGTAAAGTATCTTAAGCGTTGGGCAAGTAAAAATTAATAAAACTTTATAAGCTGTTATAAAATCCATAAGTTGTTTTATTGTAATGAAAATCCTATGGAATCTATGGACGGGCACTTTTACACCACATCAATTTGGTCCCATGCTAAGTTTCCGAAAAACTTGTGTTACGGGTAACAGACAGAGATTATATTTCATTATATTATTATATTTTTTATATTTAAGATTTTTAGTAGATTATATAATACCCATCCATGATCCAGGAACAAAGAATTTTTTGTCCCCTGGCGAGAATCGAACCCACCACAGAGGTCGTCATAATTAATTTATTATAATATCAGACCACAAATTTATCGAAAATACCTTTATCCATGATTTCATAGGCCTTGTCGGACCATTAATATTATTTACTATTCTCGTCAAATGAAACCATAGCTTTTTACTTTCATGTCTTCCTTCTAAACCCCTCAACTGACCTAGTGCTAGGGAAGGGTGTTTTTCCATAAAATCCACTATAGCCAAAACTTGATCCAAACTAGGACGAGACTGAAATTTTCGAAATCTGCCTTATAATCTTGATTATTGAGACGATAGAAACAGACTACTGCATTTTGAACATAAAAATAAAATATATTTTTTATTCTAGTAGTTCCAATCAGTCATAATACATATTTAAAATTAGATAAGGTCATAAAAATAAGATCTTATAAAATAACTCCATAAATAACTAGTAAAGCTTGACTAAAGTTCAGAAATACATTCTACAATATTTTCATTACTATACAAAGACTTGTCGAGTTTATACTTGATTACACTCGAGAATAAAATATAATTATAATTAATAACAGTACCTACCGCTATAGACCGATCGGTCATTTTAAACAGCCATAAGTCCCTTTTACGAGTGTTTTATTCAAATTATTTAGTTCATTTTATTGGTTTTTCAATAAATATTAAGTAACATTAGCAAAAAATTACGAATTGGAATATAAAGCAAAAACAAGACAGTTTCAGATACGACAACAACTAGTTGGGGATGTTTTTTTTTTAAATAATATAATATAATACCGGATCCACACGCTTGCAGCTTGCCGCAAACTCCAAACCTCTACAAGGCACAAACATGTGGACGCATCACAAGCGCTTGCGGCAAATTCCCTTTGATTTGTGTTTGATACCAACACCCGTCGGATTGGCCACAAACCCTCGAGAACCTACGCAAGCTCAGACTAACTCAGTATCCACGCGTTTAAATTTGTGAGAGTTTGCCGAGGCTTGCCAAGCGTGCGGATGCTGCTTATTATATTTGTTCCTGTTGTAACCGGCTAAGACCATAGGCCATGCTATCATGGCTGATTTAAAATACATTTAGTCTGTAGAGAAACGGCGGGAAACCATTGGTTAGCGAAAATTGTGGTGGACTGTTCGGGATGGATGGGTTTGGAAGTGATAGTTAATTGGTGTCGTGGAGGACGAAATCGCGCCCCTTAGCGTTTCTCCAAATTAGAGACTAAAGATAGTTTCTTCTTTTTCTTTGAAGATTTCGTTACCTTGAATAGTATATAACTGCCTTGTGGCTGATAGTTTACAAACTAATGCCCTAAATAAAACAAATAAATATCTTCTGTGATTTGTATTTTGTCATTTGTCATTTGTCAATTTGGGTTTCCGAGTTTGTGTTTGGCGGTTTCACGGGCGGTTTAGTTTTTAGTTAGCGTTGTTCATGATATTCTTATCAGTTATCTTACTAGTATACAGTTAACAGTCCAATTCCTACATTACTTCAATAAAGTAATGCTTTAAATTATGTCTCAACCAGAAAATGTAGAAGCTAGAGATAGTGACGCTAAGAATGAGAGTCACCCAAAGAAAAGAATACGACATAGAAAGAAAAATCTGTATGAAAATATTTTAAAACAAATAGAATTTTATTTTAGCGATGCAAATTTAAGTAAAGATAGATTTCTAGGTGAACTGGTAAAAAATGATCCATATGTACCGCTAAACGAATTTTTAAAATTCAACAAAATAAAGTCTTTAACTCATGATATAAGTGATATTGTTAAAGCCATGAAACATTCTACGTTTCTTGAATTATCAGAGGATAAAACAAAGGTTTGAAATATTATTTTTTTTACTTAATAGGTGCAAATAATTTTCTTATTAGAGGAACATTCAATGAAGAAGAACTTTTATCAAAATTAATCTAGCTTAGATATTAGGTAAATTATTTTAAATGTATAACAACCCTAAACAAATATCACTTTAATACTGGTGACTAGTATTCACCAGCTACTTTCACTGCTGCCATTGCAAAGAAAGTGCACCACAAGTTTTATAGCCATAAGTTCATAAAAAGTTTATTTTTATATCCTTTGATATAGTGGTGTGACTATAATAATAAAGTGATGATATTATAAAAATATTAAGAATGACAATATATTTTAGTACCATAATCATCAGACTTCATGTCTACTGATGAACCTTTGTTAGGACTACTTGGAGGAGTATGTCTGACTACTCAATGAACACCAAAATTATATTTTAATATAGTATTTTTAATGGTTTAATACACTTTTAGGTGAAAAGAAAAATACCGATGATGCCATATGATGCTGATTTGAGGACTGTGTATGTTGAATCAATACCAGTAAGTGCCAGCAGAGAGTGGCTAGAGAGGGTTTTTTCTGACTTTGGGCATGTGGCTTATATTTCACTGCCCAAATTTAAAAACTCACAAAAAATAAAGGTATTATAGATATGGCACAAATATTTTTTTATATATTGATATTTTTTTTAATACTTATATATGTGAAATTATGTTATAGACAGATTTCTTTTACAAAGTTCAGTTTAGTTAAAGTTCAGATATATTTTACAAAGTTGAAAAACAACTGTAATAGAATAGAATAGAAAATATTTATTTCAGACACAAAAAGTATGCCCATATAATATTATAGTTAGTTTGTTAGTTACAGTATTAGCTTATCGTTATTTAGCAGTTTAGTTTTATAATATATACTATATGAAGGTAGAACATGTAAAATATTGATTCAATATGGTTTTAGGGCTTTGCTTTTATAGAATTTGAAAAGCCTCAAGATGCACAAAAATGTATCAGTGCATTTACAGAGATGGGTTGTAAGTTGCCAACTTGTATGCCACCAGAAGAACTCTCATCAATTAAACTGTTCTCTGTGGAACAACCAGAAGAAGTTATTGAAACTAAAGAAGAATATGAACCACCTAAGAAAAAACCAAAGAAAGCCAAAGATAAGAAAAAGCATTTGGATTTAAAACAGGATCAAGAGTCAGATAGTGAAAAGAAATTAGATACACCTACTGTAAGTACAGATTCATCATCCATATTGTACTACCAATTTGTGAAAAGAATATTATTCAATATAATTTACGCTTAATGGCAATGTCTAGGTCTATCTTTTTAATTAATATTTGTATATTTTCAGGAGGAAAACAAGTCTATCATTTTAGGTGAGGTAAGCAAACTTCTTAATTCTATTTTATACTTAAACTAGTATTGGTTAGCACCTAGTAGTGTAGCGAGTGACTGTATTTATCATTTACCATCAGATGAACAGACTCCGTCTGCCCCCTTATCTATAACAAAAATGATGATTTATTAAATTTGCAATTGTTCAATGGGTTTGGAAAATGTTGTACCTAATGACTTTGATTATTATAATGGTTTTTATATCCATTATAATAATTTTAACTATTCCATCTGAATGTTTTACAATTTTTACACCAGTATTAAATGTATAATGTAATAGTAACTCGCCAGCTGAATTTGGCTTGATGCGCTCCCGCGCATCTAGATAAGTACAGACATTTCTGATTGAAAATTTGCAAAGATTTATCTGATAACATATAAACTATACTTTTAGGGTGACAAGGGAACAGATGTGGAATCCAAAGATGAACTCACAAGTCATGATGAAGGGAAGAAAACGGATGAAGTGCCAAGGAAAAAGAAGCAGAAAAAGAGATCCAAAGATAAAAGTAAAGGGAATTTGGCAAAAGGTGAAGCACCAAAAGGGGCTTTATGGGGCTTACAAGTACTACCCAAATCGGAATGGAAGTCTCTAAGAAATAAGTATTTAAATTTACAAAGAAAGTATATGAAGGAAATGAAAGCAAATGTATACAATAAAAGACATGCATATTCCGGTATACCGGCTGCTGCTTCAGCGACTGATCAAATTGAGCCAGGTAAATATAAGGATGCTTTTAAAATTTTAAATATTATAATACATTGCCACTTCTCTTTGGATTGAATCAATTTTAAGCTTGCTGTATTTTGAATAGGTCTGAACAGGAAGTGCAAGGATTGGCCTCACTTAGTACTTTTAATTAAGGCATTGGCTGAAACAACTGTAA
Organism: Lycaena phlaeas; assembly: GCA_905333005.2. NCBI lineage: Eukaryota > Metazoa > Arthropoda > Insecta > Lepidoptera > Lycaenidae > Lycaena > Lycaena phlaeas. Next base: position 18,195,040 of record HG995166.1, on the reverse strand, counting down.
TTGGCTTTCAATTACCTAATAAGGTTGTCATTAATGGCATGTGCAGTGTTGACAGTTGGACCATCTACTAGAAAGCTTATGGTCATTGCCTTAACATATGCTAAAGCTCTGGAAAACTGTCTTTAGTATAATCTTGATGCTATATATTTATCATCATATTTGCATCCTCTAAGAAGAAATCTTAAGGACCTTAAACCTCGCTCTTATTGTTTTTATACCATTTTATTTTTTCACATTGCAGAAAACACTACACAAGACATTGAGAAAGAAAAAGATCCATTACAAAAGATACCTGGGGTATTTGTTAAAGAAATTTTACCGGAGCCCTGTTTAGACGTCAGGGGTACTAAGCGAGCAGTAAGCATAAATTACTATCAGAATTTTAAACTTCTGGCATCATTTTTATTAATGATTTTTGGCCTTGCCCAACAAATAATTTCGGGATGTGAACTGTCGGGAATTTTGCTCGAAATAATAGAAGTATTTGGATATAAACATTATGAGTTTAGTAAAAGTGGCGATTTTTATGCCATCACAAAAGCCTTAAACGGCATCAAGCTAAACAATCGAGTCTGAATCAAACAATCACATTCGGATATGATCATAAATTTATGAAATTCTATGTTCAACAAAAACACTGGAATTAACCTGATAAACTAAAGTAATTTGGTGTCTTGGCTTATCCCATCCCAGAAAATACTATAGCCATTTAATAAATTATAGGATATTATTTTTTTCGAAATCATGAAAATATTTCCAATGATATGATTTTAATTAATTTAATGAATTAATGTAAGGATAGTCATGCAATGGATTAGTCATATTTACTTACATTTTATTGCTTTCTAGATAAAGACCAATAGTCACGCATTACATGTGGAGGTAAAGGAAGGACAGAGTGAGCTTTTCATCAGGTTTGACTCCGCTAAGGCTGCTGAGGAGGTATGTTTTAAAACTACTTAACAATTATAGTATTGTAGTAGACTGGTTATATTACCAGTGGCTGCTCTTTGAATAACCATAGGACCATTAATAGTAAACCATTTAATTAAACTCTTTTATCATATCTGATTGGCTTGTTGGTCTGGTGGTTAGTGAGCCTGACTGCTAAACCAGAAGGTTGTGGTCAATTCCCAATAAGGACAAAATTAAATGCTAACCGCATAAGCATGGTTCAACAGAACAAATGTTCTGTGTCTGTGCATAATTTTGTTTGTAATAGTTTTGTAAACATATAAGTATGTATCAGTTGTCTGGTTGCCAAAATCCAGTTCTGCCTAGTTTGAGATCAGATCATAGATTGCTGTGTGTAAATTGTACCAAAACATAATTATTATTATAAATTGACGTGGCTTTTAATCGACTTGATCCAGCATCTTATTGGCCTATTTGATCACTGAAGAATAAAACATCGCCTAGAAAAGTCATTAGGCTCCGGCTTGTGCGCCAACGCACTAACCACAGAGGTCGTCGGTTATGTCTGTAACTTATGTACATTATATATAACAATATAATGATGGAATGTGTGTATTACAGTACGCGGCCAAGTCGAACAGTTGCGCGCGCGTGCTAAGCGGCCCCGAGGAACAGGAGCAGTGGGAGCGCGCGGAGCGGGCGCGGGGCGGGCGCCGGCCACACCCACGCACGCCCGCCTCGCCGCAGCCGACGCACACGCACATACGCTTCGACGAGTGAACTATGTTAGTAATGTGTTTCTCCGTAAACCGATTCATTGTCCCGAAACACTTTCTCCCGGGGATATAAAATTGAACCGTTTTTTTATAATTATCGTGTACATAAACTGTAATTTCGTTATATTATATAAAATAAAAATCGTCAGATAAAACGTTACAAAAAATTTCATTTCATTTTATTTCACACTAACTGTTGCCCGCAGCTTCGCCTGCGTTAACTAAGATTTACAACGGAATCTTAGCGGGATGATATATCTTTACCGATAAATGGGCTATCGAACACTGAACTCTTTAGCTTCATATCTTAAGGATTAAAAGTAATTAACAAACAAAGTTTTCCTCTTTATAATATTAGTGTAGATATATAGTATAGTTGGATTTCGCCATAACTTCAAAACCGAACGTCCAAATTTAATCATTCTAAGTCGAAATATTATCTACATAAACTGTACTTAGTGATGAAATAATTTATTTTGATAAGGATCCAAAGCGTGAGTAAAATAAACGCGTTTAAATGTAGTCCGTATATTGTAAAAAATTCAAAATATCTAAATAAAAAATGGTTATTGTGCCTCACTCGACATAGATAGGTATAACGTGTCGCGGACTTTTTTGTAGATAATTATAAGATCTACAATTAATTAGAACATTCTATGGTTCTATCTTTTATAGTTTAGGCAGCGTACGCAAAATAAGTAACTTTTCTGGTTGATTTTTTACACCTCGTGTCCGAAAAACCCAAATATCTTATGTGGGTTACACGGAACCCTGTTTTTTTCCAGAATAAAATTTAGCCTATGTTACTCGTGGATTATCACCGGTAGGTTTCAAATGGTGAAAGAATTTTTGAAATCGGTCCAGTATTTTTTGAGCCTATTCATTACAACCAAACAAACAAAGTTTTCCTCTTTATAATATTAGTGTAGATGTAGATATTTTTTCGTGCAAAATGTGCTATTTTTTAAAATTTCATTACTATATTTTCAAAATAAAACTAGGGTGTATTGTCAGTTCAGTAAACGCTCATAGAAGTAATTGATGTGGGACATTTTGAGTTCAAAAATAAATCAAGGTTATTAATGGTACTTTATTTTATTTGGAAAGGTACCGCACAAGCGCTGGACAATGGACATCCATAATGATATCTCAAGGTCAATTTTAAAAATCTTACTTTTTGTTGTATAGTCTAAAAGGGTCACCAGAAATTTTGAACATGTAAAATAGTTGTGTACAGCAGTAACTGTTTCGTAAAGCATATTTACATACATGCAAAACAAAAGGGTAGATAAAAAAAACTCCATTTATAAGAAAGTTTATTACAGCAATAAACATCAAATTCAGTCTTAAATACCTAACTTAGGGCTTAGGCACTGGCACATTTTATAAAAAAAAAATAAGTTCATATTAGATAGGGATACAAACATTACTTATGTTTTACAACCTGTTTTAAGTTTTTTATCATAATGCACTATAATTAGTCTTTATATACTAAATGATAGATTTGTCGTTTTAAGAATATAAACCTGTATTTGTCATGGTGGGGTCGGTGGGTAATGGAACATTTCTTTCTTACAGTTTTTAATGTTGTAACAAATGGAAAATCATATTGCCAATCAATAACTGATACAAGTAACAAAATTCAATACCTACATTAAGTATTCTAGATATAGCACGGTATATATACATTAAATGCTCTTGCACTGCAGATGTTATCGATGACAATTTTGAACAGTAAATTATAAAACGAATTTGACAATAATTGTCTGAACATTGCCATAAACGTGTGTATGTTTACATCGAAATGTATTAGGTACATTATGAAGCAGGGTTAGTACAAATGTTCACCAGTAACACTACTCTGAGACAGTATGTACACATTTTGTTGGTACCGGCGACCGGTATCCCCGCCGTGGTGTCCCGGTGTAATATAGTCCTAACAAACAATATTGCAAAAACTATATACAAATAAAAAGTAAATTTACCTATATAAAAACAAAATGAAAGTAAGGCAAGGGCATTGTCTATATCCAATTTAAACGTGTAGACGCTAGGTTAAGGACATTTTCGTAGGATTGAAACGACTATACTGCCGCCTTCGTCCTGAAAAGTATAGGTACAGCGGACTGGACGTTGTCGTCGCGTGCGGACGGTTTTTGCTTCGTTGGGATTTAGTCGCTACATGTGATGGTTTGTTCTGCTTTGTTTATGCTTCTTCAGAATCATCATGAAACCGTCTTCTCAGTTTGAACTGTACTGCCGTTTCAATACAACCTTTTTTTCCTTTTCAGGAAAAAATATTCAATGAACCACAATGTCCTTTTCAGGATAATCAACTTGCTACATGTTTTAATCGGTTACAATGCCGAAGTAAAAAAAGTATATAATTTTTCTAACTATAAAAAAGTAGATGTAAAGCACAATATAATTTTTTCCAGGAACAAATTAAGTAAAGATTATATTGCAAACTGCAAAGTAAGTAATAAATAATTAGTATCATTAAAATACATTCATTGCTCTTTTATTTAATATTAATTAAACATCTTTGTGCCATGTCATCTAGTTTAAAATCATATATTTTAATCTTCACATTCTTAATTAACAGGTTCTAATCATTAAATAATATTACTAATGACATACTAATATTTATGAATACACCATACATGTAAATCAATGTATAAAAGACATACAAAATTAGCTGCACACTTTGTTTCCTTAAGTAAATAAGCTCAATTATGGCATATATTGTGGGAAGACACTATGGAAGGTTTTTGATAAAAAGATTAGTTTTGAATAGGTAAGATGTGTTAAAATATATTGCAAATTCATTTGTTGATTCTAAACCACTTCAACACAATACTCATATTCAGGATTATAAGCACCACATAACTATTAAATATAAGTTATTTAAAAAAAAGCACATTTTTATACATACATTTAAGCAAAATATTAAAATATTATATCACATCATTAAGTAACTAGTTTATGTTATTATGTACATTGGAGGTAGATTTACTTAGTTGCATAAGTTTATGACGCTTCCATGTTACGATGCACAGTGACTGGTGCTATAACACTATTTTTGCCACATGGCAGTACAGTCACAGTCAAATCTGTAGCATTATGTCTATGTTTAACTTTAGTAGGAACAGGGAAACTTACATCAGATTTAGTATCATCAGACAATACTGTGGGATCATTCACTGAAAAGCCAGTAGCCTCAGAATCTTCATGGGGAGTCATAGTTGAGTACCCATGATCTGAACCTCCCGCTGTGTGAGATCTCCTATATCCTGTCACTACGCGGTATGGTGATATTGGAGCTTCAATCTCCATAACCGGTAATAATTTTTCTTGGCCGCTTGGATCAGGTACGTCATCAGAGGGCATGTAACTTAATTGTACATCTATATCTTGCCATGTCTCAGCGGGACCATCAACATAAAGATTATGGCAACTAGCTGTTGTAGTATTCTGCCTATAGCAGTATATGGCAACGGCTATTACTAAGCTGATAGTAACTATACACCCAGCAATTGGTCCAATAGCGGAATAGCTTGCAAAAGCATCTTTATTCACTTGGCCAAATGTACCTTCACCATATGGTGTCACAGCACCAAGAACACCATTGAAACAAGTTGACTGTGATGTGCAGAATGGTGTCAAAAGTGGTGTATGACCATCTGCGTCTATCTGACACCATTCACAAGCCAATACACCTAGACAAGAGGAGTATGACATATAATTTTCACATTGAAAATCGAAACAAGATTTTAGATTCTCAGCAAAATTATGGAAATAATGAGACTTGTGATTGTTGTTCTCTGGTATCATGCCACACAATGGTATGTCCTGATTAACATTTGATTTGTTAGCTCGAGGACACTCGTACCATTCGGAATTACATTCACAGGGACATTCACATTCAGTTTGTTCCATGCGATTGCAATTAAGACAAAGACGGTCAAACATACTACAAGGGCAAAATGGTCCAATACTTCCAGTGTTCGAACACTTAGCATTTACAAGACCAATGAATGAATTAGTTCCAGGGATTGAAGCTATATGATAATGGACACAGTGATCACCGGACACCACATTAGATAACACATTTGGCACTGACATATTAAATTCATAATATCTTTGTATTGTTTTATCAAAGAAGTTACTGCACAACCTTTTTGTCACAAAACCTTTATGGTTCAACATGTCAATAGCTATCATTGACTCTTTATGCGTAATATGTTGTTGTTCTATAGGTCCTGAACTATTTGGATCCATCAAACCTGGATGTGAAACTAAGTAGCCATGATTATCCATTATAAAACACTTGACATATGTCATGGCACATTGGGGCATATTTTCTATGAGTAGTTTATACAGAAAACCCATTGTAACATCCATAGATACAATCATTGGTGGGTAAATAGGACTTGTAACGGCATAAGATATTGATACAACATAACCTGCTCCGCCTACATCAAGAGTTGGTGGAGTCAGTATAATCTTACCAATATTTTCCATAGCATTAGTGTACCACGGTCTTCTTACCGGTTCATAGTCATATTCTAAGACTGTACCAGGAAACATTACTAATACACCACTTTCGGTGGCTGCATATCTTCTCACAACATACTTTGATAGTGGCCCATGTAGATGTTGTCTTTTGTAAAAGGATAAAATTGAATTCAGGAATCCCACATCTTGCTGTATCTCATTTTTTAAGCCAGGATTAGAGAGCAAGCCATGAGCAACACTTTTGATATAAGCTAAATAGTTTTGCATGTATGACAGAGCTTCTTGACCATCTGCCATATCATAAAGATAAGTAAATGGTGACTGAAAACTAGATGGACTTAAGTACACAGTACCTTGGTCTAAAGTTGCAATTTGTTTAAAATGTCTACATATTTTCCCAGTCTTTGGTGGAAATAAATCTAACCTATGGAATAATATGTCTTTACTGGTTCTTGAGAAAAATATATTTGACATATTAAGCACATTGGCCTTTTCATATTCTGAGACAATACATACAATATAAAAGTTATGTACCCACTTCCACTCATATATTATTTTAGATGAATTGTTTGTATTAAATGTCATGTTACCAGAAGAGTTGTGTAGCATTTTTTGTTTTAATTTACCAATAAATTTATAAGACTCAACATATTCCAAGTTGCTAAATTTGATTTTGTCCGAAGTAGATTCCGGTCGTGGAAAGTATGTATGCATAAGGACTCTCCCTGAGAAGTCCATTACAAATGCCCTCTTATGTTTATTAATGCCTTTAAAATATATTATATCTTCTGCTAAGTCTGACCAGTATAGATCTAAGCCTAATATGCCATTTCTTACAGGATAGACAAAAGATATAATAAAATCCCTTTCGGTTGCTTCCCAAATTGGTCCTTGAACTTGCAGCTTCACATCATAGTTACTTGGCATTAATGACAAAAATGCTGATGCAACTTGGCCAATAACACCACTATTATTTATATGTAATTTCATAACTGAATGTTCTTTTGAATGGTTATGCCATTTGTCAAAGGATAAAATGCCGAGAGAACTATTCTTATCATTTTGACCTTCGTAAATTAAGCCAATAGCTAATTTGACAGTAGCATTCTTTTCTATATGAGGAAATATTTTAAGCCATGTGTCATTTTTCAGTACTTTTGTGTCAGTAAGATATATGAACAGCTTGTTTTCAGGTAGTTGCTTTTCATTTACTAAGTTTTTCAATTCATAATTAATAGTCTTTGGTGATAACAAAGTATTTGCTATGTCTATTGTATTCAAATATTCTCTCAACAATAGTTTGTTAGTATCACTAGCATTTCCATAGTTAGACATCCCATCAATACTGCATGAATCTTCAAACTTAACAAAATTACTTGTATTCATAAACTTTACAGCAAAAATGTCTGTACTTTGTAATGAAAAAGCAGTTTCTTTAACAACATTTGCAATGTGCTGCAATGTTTCTGTCTGAACATAATTGTCAATTATAAAAACAACAAATTTAGGATCTGGATGAACTATCTTGTGATACAAGTACCGTAAATTTGTGTGTGGCATATTTGTACAGTCTTTGTCAGTGGCATAATCCATATGAGCGAGATAGTATTGCCTCTTTACCTTCAAGTCCTTGAATCTCCCAAATAGGCTTGATGTTTCTACTAATGAGATATCCAGTATATTCGGATTTTTAATAAACACTGTCTTACGTATTGAATTAAACGGACAAGGATGCGTAAAGGATGGTGTATCTATGTGTTTGAAAGTGTCATTCATATCTACAAGAATGTTTGTTGCCGATGACAATTTATAACTTAGTTTATCCGCGATGCTAGATAAGACATCATCGTCCGTGTTAGGAGAGCGATTCACTTTGTATGTTGTTCGTAATTCTAAATGCGACGTATATTCACTGCCCAGTTCCTTTATTACAATTTCATTGAATTTTCCAGCTAGTGTCTCGGATAGGTTTCTTACGCGCGATTTAAAGTCACATCGGCTGCTATTCTTTCCGCAATTTAAATCGGTCGATAGTAAAAGTGAGAATATACTCGCCTTAATTAAAAACAACAATAATATCTTCATCTTGTAAACAATCGGTTGTTAGGAGCTACATTAAGTATTTAAACTAATCAATTCCATATGAAGTTTATCCATTATTTTTCTACGCTTAAATCAACACTCATATTAACACATTTGATACACGTTATCACACAACAAAATAATAAATGTTATACAATAAACATTAAACATAGATGGAAGGTCCAACAACGCCGTTCGCTTCGACCAATGTCATGTTTCGGTCTTCTTCTTCTTCTTTTATTTTTGGCAAACGATGGCCTTTTGCGACATTCTGCCAGTATCAAGCACCAGGTAAATTAACTAAACCTTCATAATCATCATCATCAGCCTTTGTCCTTAAATCCTAACTTCACAACTTCTACTACACAAAAAAAAAAGAATGGATTTACCTTTCAGCGGAAAAGGTATTCGATTTTTCTGCAATTCCGTATCATAGATACCCATAAAAAATCAATTTGAAATTGAGTAAATAATACATATTTTACTTAAGTTTATAAATTCTAATAAAGTAACTATTTTTTGCCATTATGGTTGTCATTTCTTAAAGATTTCCGTTATGCGTATCACCAAGGATCTTCATCAGAACATCACCAATAAGATATTACGATAATTTCGAAATACTATGATGTGTTTCAAATGCCATAATATTAACATACAGTGTTTATTTTACATCTACGAGTAATAAATTAACCATGTCATTAGGATAAACAAAGTCAACCAAATATTATTAATTAGAGTAACTCAATAACGGTTGCTCGGACCTAAATCAAAAGGGGGGCTGGAAATCCGTAAAAGTTGTTTCAATAAAATGGGTCAAATTGCGTAAAAAAATTAAGAAAACAATGATATTACGGTCCGTTTTGGAAACAACAGCTTTTATCACATAATTTATATCTTAATATATTATACTATATGTATTGTAATTCTCGTGTCACGGTGTACGTTATTGAACTCCTCCGAAAAGGCTGAACCGATTTTGATAAAATTATGTGTGCTTATCAGGTAGGTTTGAGAATCGGACATCTATTTTTCATCCCCCTAAATTAATAGTACCTATTAGTATACATATATACTTATTAATAGTAGATTATAAAATAATAGTACCGTATTGTTACGATATTTGAATCGTTAAGATATAGCAACTAAACAAACGATCTCATTCGATTCGACTCAATATAAATAGGGTTAATAAGTGAGGTCGAGAATAGGTACTACAAGCATAATATGCATTCATAACCATAGTACATAATATGCGTATTGATTACATGTATTGGAAATTACAGTCTTGCGTAGTCTCGCTCTTAAATTATAATACTATAATATTATGTGGGATAACTATTGTTAGCTTTATGTTTCTATGAAATCATTAATATCATATAAAACAATACATGGGGTTAAAGCTTGTAGTTCTTATAAAAGTAATGTAATCGCGACATACCTTACAAGTAATTTTAAAACAAAAATGTTCAACAGCTTCTGTATTTACGTACTATGTTGCCCACAGACTTATAATTAAAAATATTGCCTTTACGTACATTCTAATATGTTTAATGTCAACAGCCTTCTTTATCAGCTTAAATAAGTCACAATAGTTCCAGGGCATTTTTGTTGTAAAAGAGTCTATGGATTATTGCTAATGAAAGCGAAGCAGTGATGCGAGCGGTGCGGCGAGCTGGTTACCCTGGAGTTCTGGTGTCTGGGCCTGTGGACCATATTCGGGGAGACGGGGCGTAAATTGAACTCTAACTCCTAACAATGGCCTTTACTAATCGATTGTGAGTGGTGGGGATCGAACGTTTTGGCGTCTTGTCGCTGTGGACTGAGAAAGGTTTATAATGATGATGATTATAGTCGTATCCATAAATTATTACAAAACAAATGCGACACATTTTGACATTTTCTAATTGGTCTTCATCTTCGAGCCCATCGAGTATATTGACTTGATTGATTTGTTCTCAATTGATTATTATTTAAAAAAAACCTCGGCAATAGATTAGTTGTTCTTTATTTAAACAAACACAAGACAACCCACAGACTTACTAAACTAGTTTATAGCTCTGTGAGACAACCAATATTGGGTGAAAGTTGTTTAAAGTTGCCATATACTACAGTGCTTATCTATAGTATCTATAATTAATCTATGGATGCATTAATTTGTCTGAATGAAACAGCACATAAGTACATTTATTGTTTATTCTCATGTTGTCTCTGTCATGCTCGTACGCGGTAACTTAATACCTCAAAATGGAGTTTTTTGTTATCCTTTCTACCTTTTTAATTCCACACAAATAAATAAAAAATCACTAAACTGGATTTGTTACATTATCTAAACTTTGTCGTCTATTGTCATTCGTCGTGGCTTCCTTTATCTGTGTCGCCTGTTTCGTTTTTAATTCCTTCGCTTTTTGCCAACTAATTGTGATTTGGTCTATCGTGTCCAATAACGGTGTGTCCTTTGTCTCTGGTGTCACAATCAACAGCGCAGTTGCAAGTGTGGCCACAAACGCAAAACAAAACGATGATAGAACTGGAGATATAAGAGTCTGAAATAAAACGATTGATTGAAATCAAATCTACTTAAATATCTTAGTAGTCTTATTTTTTGTTAATCAAGTCCGAAAATGCTTTAAATGTACCCTTGTGGTTATATTTAATTATATACAACTAGTTTATAATATACAAGGTATTTCGAGCGATTACTATGTGATACTTCTTCAATTTATAAACATTACGCGCGTTTTAGCCAACAATAATCAAATATACAGTAAGAGTTTCTTTTCTCTTGGTTCGTATTAGTAATTACTTCTGTAAATAGATATTTATGTAAAATAAAGAATATATTAAAATAACAAGATGATGCTATTGCTGTAAAATAGTAAAATAAACAAATTACCAATGCAGGTGATAGAGGTGCGAGCATACTTCCGGCACAGGACGCCAGTGTACACAACCCTATACATGAGCCGCGTACGCTCGTTGGGAACAGTTCCATAGTATAGACCACAGTTCCAGTATAACATGCGGAAATTAGCAACTTTCCAAATAAGAATAATGCTATTTTAACCCATTTGTAAGCTGAAAGGAAAATAAAGTTATAATCGTTTGCGTTATTTATAACACAGAAGGATTTAAAAGAAATACTGAGTAAAAAATACAGATAACTAAAACCATACCATCTAATATTTCATAATTAACACAATTCATAATTAACTTTCTCTAACTGGAAATTGAATGCACGTGTAGTGGACTATCATCATATTATAGCGACATTAGATAGCGTCACCGCACTTACAAGTCGAACGCAAAATAATTTTACATACAATGTTTCAGAAATCATAGCAATAATTAGCAATACTTACATTCTGGAGCGTAGGCGCTGGCAACACATGTTAATCCACAGATAAGGAATCCACCCATCAAAGGTTTTCTCCTACCAATTTTGTTCATTAAATACATAGACAGCAGTTCCCCGGGGAAAGATGTCAGAGCGGTTAGAAGGAAAACAATATATTTGTTACCCGGCAAGAAAACCGAGTTTACAACCAGACTGTAGTAAATAAAACTCGCTGCCAAACGCCAAACTATTCCCGCTACTAATCTTATCACGATTTGTCTAGATCTGAACATTTCTCTGAAGCCTTCGCTTTCAATATTTTTGTCTAAATTGAACATTTTCTTTAGTTCCTCTTCACTGAGTTTGTCAACTTCTTCTGTGTCCACTTTCAATTTGTTCGTTTTAACTATGTGTTTTAGTGTTCCTTTCGCTTCATTAATTTTACCATTTAATATTTCCCAGCGGGGGCTTTCCCTTATGAGTAATATGTATGATAGGAACATTGCAGGAGGGCTACATATAATAAGCAGCAGCTCTTTCCAGTTCGGTACATACATACCTATAACTGCAAATAACGCCTCGCCCAAGTAAATCGCATAGGCAAATAAAACTCCAGCCACTATCCTCGTCTTCGAGCTACTATATTCTGTCACTGAAAGATCAATTGGTGTTTTATAATTGCACATACTACTATAACATAATATATAAACATCGTGAAATAGTGGTTGCATTCCCGCAGCGAAATGGTTAAGTCTTGACTAATCTATTTTATTTATTTATGCTTTATTGTTCCAAATTTATAAAATCTGATACAATTTGGCAAACTTAATGCTAAGCATTCTCTCCCAGTCAACCATAAGGAAAAACCGAGAAATACGTATGGCGCAATCGTATTCGTATGGCCTAATCGTTTCATGTATAAATAGAAATAATATAGAAAAGAAATGGCAGATTTAATATTATTCACTATAATGAAATTTTATACACTTTTTCCACTATTTATTTTATATATTTTAACAGTTACAATTTAAACACGACCGGTTTCGACAAAGTCATCCTCAGGTGTAGGTAGATAGAAAAAATAAAATTACAAATAAAATATAAACATTGTGCAATTTAAATTAATGTTGCTTGCTTCATAAATTTTGCACAATAAATTGTATTAGATGTAAATAATTTCAAGTGATATTTTAATTTACATATGATTGATAAATTAATGTCATATTGAATTCATTATAATTAATCAAAGAACAAAAATGTTTAATCATGTAAAAATTAACTTATGTCAAAGAGAAATTAAATTTAAAATTGTTAAAATTAAATCATGTCAAACAGAAAATTAAATTTAAAATGTTACATTAATGTCAAGTAGAATTAAAATATATCTAGTAATATAGAATTGGAAAGGCATGATTGGTCATTCAGCAATATCCCACTATTCTTGTACCTATTAATCTCTAAAGCTTCTAACGCGTTTATTCTAAACATTTTTGTTCTTTGATTAATTATAATGAATTCAATATGACATTAATTTATCAATCATATGTAAATTAAAATATCACTTGAAATTATTTACATCTAATACAATTTATTGTGCAAAATTTATGAAGCAAGCAACATTAATTTAAATTGCACAATGTTTATATTTTATTTGTAATTTTATTTTTTCTATCTACCTACACCTGAGGATGACTTTGTCGAAACCGGTCGTGTTTAAATTGTAACTGTTAAAATATATAAAATAAATAGTGGAAAAAGTGTATAAAATTTCATTATAGTGAATAACATGAATTTCCATCAAGGACCGACAGTACATTCTATCAATTAGATTTAATATTCTCAATATTAAAACTCGAAAATGATCACGAACCAATAGTAATAACCAATATAAAGCTAATGTGCAAACTATTTTATGCCGTATCACATGTACTAAGAGTTTATTTTGGCTAGAACATTTATGTATTGCATTCCTTTGACGACGATTTCCTAATTTTCAATTTGAAAGATATTTTTTAAATTACAAAAAAAAAACTTATTTTACTACAACTACTGCTCCTTCCTTGCAATCAACGGTATTTCGAAACGAAGCGCAAAGCAAGAAGAGTAACCACTGTAACCACTGGCACATAGTCCAACTATCTTGCCGTTCAGGGGGCTTAGTCAAAACGCCATTACGAAAACGACAGCAAAGTTCGTTCGTCCGTTCGAAGTTGTGATTGGCTAAATCACGTCGTCGATTGAACGATCGAGCGCAATGGCGTTTTAACTAAGCCCCCTGGACTGGCAATACATGAGGAAAGGAAGAGTACACCTACACGAAGGCCAAAAGGCTTGCCTCGGGTAAGCTTATTTTCATGCGAGACTTTGAGTCACCTGTTACTATAGACTTCAGCGCATTTTTACGTATAAAAAAACTCACTTATAACTGCTGCAGCCGTATAAGTCCCCGTGGATACTGCACCTTCTAGAAACTCAAAAAAGATATACATGTTATAAGACGAAGCAAATACTTTGAGATTCCCGAGTACACATCCCACACAACAAATAATCAAGGTAGGCTTGCGTCCAAACCTGAAACAATATAAAAACATTTTAATTATTTTCTCAAGTTTGTGAAAAATAGCAATTTATGTAGATTTACCGCTCGAAAGAAAAATCTAGAAATAATTGAGACTTTAATCCTGTACATATTATTATAAAAAAGGTAAGTAAACAGTACACTGTATTGTTTAATAACATATTTACAAACTCTTTCTTCATAATATTATCTTAATCTTCAAATATTGTCTTATTTGTACGTCTCTTGAACACAAAGTTATCTTCTGAGATATTAACATTTTATTATACTTACATACTTGTGATTAAAATTATTAACTAATCAGAATGAATCAGAATTAAATTAATATTTTATAATCTTCGATAAGTTATTAGAATAAAATCTTTGTAGTTAATTTATATATGAAAAAGAAAACAATAATATTAACGAAACAACTTCTACGGATTTTATCGCTGTAAAGTATCCGAAACGTCGGGTTCATAAAAGACTGAATAAACCGCGATAAAATCTGTAAAAGTTGTTTCATTATAATGAGTGAAATTCGCGTAAACAAAAGAAAACAATAATTTTAACGAATTTAATTGATAGAAAAGCGATTATTGGATTTTTTAACCGAAATATAACAAACTTTTTTCATTAAACTAAAATATTAGTCTTCACTCGCCTGTCACACATCCAACCCGAGGCTACCATCGCTATGATCATCCCGACGCCGTGTATCGTCCCCACTAAATTCACTTTCCATGGTTGACAGCCAAGATTTAGCTAAAAATATAATAACTATTAACATACAAAACCAATAAGACCCTTGAAGTACCTAAATATTGACCTTTTTTTTTGTCTATAATATAATTTATCTACAAGTAAAATGAAAAATCTGTAAATCTCATCATCATCAATCATGCTTCAAGGCAACTCAAATTTCAATAAATTAAAAAAATCGTAAGATAGGTACGCATTCGAAGTGAAAATGATTATTTTTGTAGCCTAAGTTACTCCTTACAATATCAGGTAGGTATCTACTATTATATCTACCAGTGAAAATCCCGTCAAAATTGATACAGTCATTCTATAGATTACGCGGAAGAAATAGTTAAACAGACAAAAATGTTAAAAATTGATTTTGAATGTAAGCATATTATGTACTTTATACAATGCACTAGCTGTTGCCCGCAGCGTCTTTAACGCCTGCTTTAACTAAGATTTACAACGGCATCTTAGCGGGATAATATAGCATATAAACTTCTTCGATAAATAAACTATCTAACACTGAAAAAAAAAACGAATCCGACCAGTACTTCCTGGGGTTAGCGCGTTCAAACAAATAAATTCTTCAGCATTACAATATTAGCATAAACTATAAAATATTATGAATGCATTTATCGAATAGCTGATAATTTGAAATTACAAACAGACACTCCAAAGTAGGGTTCAGAAAATTAATTTCGACCAGTAGTCTGTAAAAACCATTTCGATATCGAACTTCACCTGAGTGAGAGCTCACTTTACGCTCACTTCGAAAGTGAACTTTATTAAATATAGATAGATAGTCGAGTTTTAAAGAATACAAATTCATCAAATTCGTCATAATATTATCATCGCGGATTCCGCTTTTGAGATTCGAAAACGACCTGACAGAATAGCCCTACAGGTTTACCTAGCTGATCTAAGACTATAATACTAATTACCTCAGCAACAATGGTGTCGTTGTTTTCGTAAACCCAATCGGTGCATTGCTCAACTTCACCCGTGAAGCTGGTGTTAGTGCATGCTGAGTCCAGGCCATCAGTTCTGTTCAGGACTGGCCTGGAGCAACTGTCGATGTGAGAGTCAGGCCACCAAGTAGGCGAGAAAACTGCACCAGTGCCCTCACATTCTGATACACGGCATCTAAAAAGTTTAGTTTAGTTGAAATCTTTTAAGCATATTCTTTACCACCGAGAATTTGTGTACAAAGTTGTATGATGATCGGTCAAGAAGTTTTCGCGTGAAAGCGTAACAAACATCCCTACTTTCATATTTAGAGTATTAGTTAAGGAAAGTAAGGATAATCTCCATTTTTAAAGCGAAAACCTAGGAACACAATATTATTTAGTTTTTTTTAAATGTTACTGTTTTTGTTTTACTGTTTTTTATGTTAATGTTGTGTTTTAAATAATGTTACTGCTGTTCATATTTCTACGATATTTTTTGTTCGATTTTTGAGGTGAGTAAAACCGCGGAGCACAACTATTTAAAACTGCCTCGAAAAATAGGTTAGCTAAAAATACAATTTGGACGAGAACTAGTAATTTGACGAATGACGGCCGGCTGGCTGAGTGGTCAGTTATTACACCGGTCGCGAGTTCGAATCACGCTAAGTGCAGTACCCCTAGACAAGTGGCACACGCACCGATTCTGTTCCTTTGCGTTTTCTCGCTAACTTATAGGGTTGCTGCAAAAACGTTTTTACAAACAAAATCATATACTTTATGTGTCTTAATAAACGTTCTTAAAAATTTTGCAGCAATATGAGTTAGAGTTAGTTAACCCTATAAGTTAGCGAGAAAACGCAAAGGAATAGAATTGGCGCGTATGCCACTTGTCTAGGGGTGCTGATAATTTGTATGGCCTAGTATCAGTAACACAAGTTCTTACCACGGGACTAGCTTAACGGGGCTTAGCTTTATTTATTTTCGTTCGTATTGTTTTTATTTGATACTAACAGCGCCCCGCGGCTTCACCCGCGTACTTCCTTACCCGTGGGAGTACGAAGATAAATTATAGCCTACGTGTTATTCTGATGTATAAGCTAAATTATTGTAAAGTTTTATGAAAATTCAGTAGTTTTTACGTGAAAGAGTAACATCTATCCATCCATCCATACTTACAAACTTTCGCGCTTATAATATTAGCAGGATATAAATTTTACACAAGTTTCGTTCATATTCACAATCCATCACAATCCAAAATCCACAAAGTCTAATTGGTACGATTATTACATATATTATTTAATAAGGATCCGTTACATTCAAAGATAACTTTCAAACAATATTTCCAATGTGGAGAAATAACGAGCACAAAGATCCATTTAAGTTCTTTTTTTTGGTCGAGAGAAGTTTTTGGGTCCATTTTGATTTTATTTAAACATTTAAATGCAGTTGGTCCATGGTTGCGCGTTGTCCATTTCCAAGAAAAAATAGAAGTTCGTGCTCGTGATATTCGGTATGTCAAATGAGTATTAAAGATTGATTTTAGCATAAGATTTTTCAAAAACAACATACCTATGATTCACATGGCCGGCCACAAACACAAAATTAACACTAGACATCGAAACAAAAATCATCGGCAAACAAAACAAAAAATATTGCCACGCCTGATATCTGCCGAATTTCTCCAAAATACTCGATATATCAATGGCATCTTTGTTTATCTCGTCTTTTTCTATTCTCTTACACATTATAATATTATATCGATGTCAGCACTACACTTTTCCTACAACTGCTACGCGGCAGATACTTATTGATACTGTTTGAATATGGCGCTCTTATATAAAGTCTACGAGTAAATATTATAAACAAGCGTAACAAGCGTACACAATTAAATCTGTCCGTCCGTCATATATATTAATATAAATACTTGTGCGTTTTAAATTGGTTACGTTTCGTTTGTTTGGTTATAGATAAGATGTGGCGTTCATTGAGGGAGGCCTATGTACAGCAGTGGACGGATAAAGGCTGATGATGTTGAAGATGTGGATTAACAATCTAATAGTTAACAATAGTTATTACCAAAAGGATAAACTATTTGAAAAAATGTTCTGATAAAACCTTAATAGTATAGAAAACATAAAAAATAATTAACATTAATTAACTACTTTGCTGATATAAATCCCCTTTGCAACTAAAATAAAAATGGAGAATATTATTATTTAGTTCGTGAATCATAATTTGACATAAATCTTTTGTATGTCTTTGAAATGATTTCTAACCATTATAGGTTTCAGTCTGGTTAACAAGAGTACAACTCATGAACGAGCCATCTGTAGTAAGGTCTTGATGAAATCATTTCATTGGCAATTGGTTTCAGACCGGTTTCATCTCGACCAACTGTGGGGGCGCAGAAACGGTCCTGAAGATAGTGTTCAAATAAATTGACCGGATTCATACAGTCACAAAGATGACCGCGAATTGGACGCGCTTAGAAATTGTTGCTAATGTTGCTAATGCTGTACAAAATGTATTTTTTCCAGGTCTTTAACTTGGTATCATGGTTATTGTAGCACGTAGCCTTTACGTAGACATAACGTTGATCGGCTATTAACCAGCTATGAAGACAATCTCCGAGCAGTGGCCAGTCCGTTCTGTGAGCCGGTCCATCCAGATTCGAGTGCCAACTGCCAAGTGATCGATCGTCTTGGCGTTCATTGACTGAGGCCTATGTTTAGCATTGGATGGATAAAGGCCTTGGGATGGATAAATGATGACGATAAGGATGTAGCCTTGGTCCCACAGGAGTTCAAAGAATGAACTTCGGTTATTGGGCGTTCGATATATATTTGATCAAATTTCTTTAAAAAAAATTCCGGACATCGTCTTCCTTCAGTCGAGCCTAATAGATGTGCAATCTAAATTAGTATCAGATAGGACCATTGAAGAACTGCGTGCCGAAGTATTATTACTACGTAATACTGTGTCGGTAAGTAGGTCGCCTGAAGAGACCTCTAATGTGTCCGTCTGCAATTTTGCATGCGCGGACACCGATTCGTCACCGCATGCCACCGAGTGCGATGCCCCGGCAGTTGCTACGAGTGTAATTGTGTCGACACCTCGACGCGCTTCTGCTGACTTGGCAGCTAGCAGGGCCGCGGCTCGACCACCAAGCTGCGCTGCACCCGCGCCCTCGCTCTCCTCAGCCACGTGCAGCATGTGCTCCGTGTACCTTTCCGAGGGTGCAGAAGCTGGTGTCGCGCCGCAACGTCAATTTTAAGGCGTTTGGGGTGTGAGTACCGAACTGTTACGTGCCGGACGTAAAGCGAAGACATCTGGCCGCAGGATATGGTGTTCGGGATATTTTAGGGTTCCTTTACTTGTCTCGCCTTCTGCATGACGCCGATTCTTACTGGACATGGTAGCTTCGCTGGGTTCGAAAGAGCTAGATGGGAGTAGGAGCCTCGCTGAGAACGACTCGACCCAGCACACCTTAAAGGTGTTCCTATGATACTTAGGTTACTTGTGTAGTTATATGCGCTCTCTACAACGCACAACGCACAACGATCTGATGGCGACATTGGAATATTATAGAAACCTCTCGTTCATTCGGTGCTAGTTAGTGACAGGTCGCTGAAGATCAGATCCAAACTAGGCGCTAGGCGCATCTTCTGGAATCTCCTTAAATAAAATTGGAGCCGCGGTCGGATCAAGAACCTGATTTACTTTAGGGGCTTTTCTAGTTATCAGTATGACCCTCATTAATGACGATACAACCTAGTTAGGGCTTAAGTCAAGATCCACATAAGATCTCTCGGTCGGTGCAATCTGTCTCTCGATCTCTCAAACCGAAACTATAGGATACTACCCATTGAATAAATAAGTTAACTAATGAATAAAATAAGTAAAGGAAAAAAATCTGATAAACGTGAATTTGTTGTTTTATTATATTACAAAAAACACGTTTTTCGGAATCCTCAGTCGCGAGAGTCATCGGTCTACTGACTAAAATGCCTACAATTTGTCCCGCACTTCTGTTTTAAATACAAATTTATTTAATCAGAAATCAAATCAAAAAGTATTTAATCAGAAGGATAATTATAAAGGTACAGGAAATAATAAAACGTATTGCGTATAAATATTTGTCTTGGTTTTCCATGCACGTGGCAGATAAATAATCTATAAATATTTTTGTTTGCATCTTCGTATCGCAGCTGAGCAAGAACATGTATTGAACCTTGGTTACTGCAGTATGTACATACATACAGTCAGTCGCTGAGGGTTTCCCGTCGCCTGCAGATCCGGGTCCCTCAAATAGCGGCTGAAAGCTCACGCAGCGGTTTTAGTGGGGTAGTGCACCCAATGCGAGTCCCCGCAGACGCCAGCGCGCCTACCCAAGGCCCTGGTAGGGTCCGAAAAGGATTTTCGCTGCGTCATCAAAAAAAAAGTATGTACATACATAGACGTAGGAGATAACTCCAAAAATGATTTATCAAAGATCGTATCAATCAAAGAAAAGGCTAATATAGATTTGATGACTTTGTCGAAACCGGTCGTGTTTAAATTATAACTGTAATAATATCTAATAAATAGTGGAAAAAGTGTTTTAAAAAAGTTTCATTACATTTGCTATAATATAGATTTCTGTAGCAAAATATTATATGAAAAAATTAATTTTAAATAAAAAACCAAAAACCGACTTCAAAACCATACCATAATTAATGTACAACTAAAAATTTTAAAATAATATTGAAATACTTCGAAGGGAAGTAGAAGTAAGTATACTATTTAAAATCGGGTATTTTTGGAGTCGGTGCCAGCCAAGAGGATATTTTAATGATCAATCACATACACCAAGTATTGAGAATATGCCTGTGAAGGGCAGCCATGTTTTGGCTTTATACATAAGTAATATAGTTTTTATTTTTTCTTGCAAATTTTTTGGCGTTCCCGATCTGTGTTGGATGCTAGTAGTAAGGGACCTGTCGTCTTAGCGTTTATTGAGGGAACCTATGTTCAGCCGTGGAAGGATGAAAGTTGATGATGATGACCTCACAATACTTTGATACTTTCCAAAGTATCCTATTCAGTGGTTTTTAAGCTATTGCATAGCTTCTATCGCGGGCCTTGAGCGCGGGGACCGAGTACAGAAATTCCGTAACGAAAATAAAACCTAACGCTCCCCACTCCGACGGGCACGGAGGTGTGGCTTGAAGGCCATGCATCGTCTAACGTCGTTTCTTTTCGGCAGTCTTCGACACGGTGTTTGTGTGCTTGCAACTAGACGTATTGTACGACACTACGAAGCTCGCACGAATAACAATAAAATATAACACATGTATTGTAAAATAATAAAAATATTTTAAACAATATTAGTTAATATTGTTTAAAATATTCATATTTTTTTATTTATTTAATAAAGGAAAAAAAAATGTTTTCTTATCGGTCACCACGCTCAAAAAGTGTAACTTGAATTAATATCAAAGAAAAAGAAATACTGCATTAATAATTAAAATAAATAAATAATTATAATTGCATAAGTTGATACAAAATGCTATGCAATAGCATTACCGCGGCAGTCCCCGAGTGCCACACGTCTTTTTTGTCCGTATTATTCATATTACATCGACAAGTAATAAAATGAGAAAATCGTCTGGGTATACAAAACCAACCAATAAGCATTATTGAATATAACTTAAAAAAACCGCTTAGCAGATGTCGATCAAATTAATATGGGACCAATTCGGAAACATAAGCTTACTAACAAAACAAGAATCACCAAAATCCATTCCCAAACAGCGGAGTAATCGAGTAACAAACATACAAAAAAAAAACATACAGACGAATTGATAACCTCCTTCTTTTTTTGAAGTCGGTTAAAAACTAAGTCACATCTACAGTATAATAACAGGCGAATGCCCGTTTCAGAGGCATTATTTGCATTACACATGCATACATAATAGAGACGTAGGTACAATTATTCTGCATATCGTGATTACTCCATATGTATATAAGAAACGAAGCAGCGGGAAAAAGCTAGCATATCTATAACAAATAGTCATAAAATTAAATAAATTAAATTAAATTAAATTAAATATAAAATAAAACAATAAAAATAGTAAAAGGTAATTGGTTAGCGAATCCAATCGATTAAAAATACCTAAAATTTCGAATAAAAGATATTTTTTTTGTAGCATAGGACCTTCATAGGACGAACAATCGAAGCTTTTTGCCGTCTATCAACGCTGATTAAGATGAACAAAAACAGGCTTAGGTAGATTTATTTATAAGATGGAGTATTTTCACGGCTACGCGCGTTTGTTAAGCTTCGCCTTTTAAAAAGTTGTAATGTTTGTTATTTCCACTGCATCCCACGTACACGCTAAGCATCAATTGACCGTGAATGCCTTATCTCTCCTTTCCATCTATTTTTACATTAAGACATTACAGATGTCATCCACGTAAACTTTACTCGAGACTATCAAAGTTATCTGAGTACCTATCTTGAGTCATACGGTGGTATAATTATGTACTTTGCAGTTTTATGGAAAAAAATAAGCACGGTAGTAATACCAATGCAGACGGTCGCGAGGCATAGCGCATTCCATCGATAAACTTGGATAGGTAAAAAAATTGGTTGTATGTAAAGTCGGTTTACGGAATGGGTTTGCGGACGGTAGTTTGACGTCACAATGTCAAACATTACATGAACGAACGAACTAAGCCGATCATGCCTCTCTCGTTCGTGCCGCGCTCTCGCTTTCGGAACGCTACATGACGTCATCTTTTTCGTGCATGCTGCCTGTAAAATCGAGTTATTAGACGTTGTCACGTCAAAACATTTCGCGAAAACTATGTCTGTACTATCAGAAGAAATACGTGTGGCAAATATTCTTTGATCACCACAAGTCTTAAGCGTCGGGTAAACCTTAAGATAATAGTGGAAGGTAAAGGCAAGGCTTGTTTGCGTGTAGTAACTAGTAGTAATAGG
This sequence comes from Lycaena phlaeas, assembly GCA_905333005.2. Classification (NCBI taxonomy): domain Eukaryota; kingdom Metazoa; phylum Arthropoda; class Insecta; order Lepidoptera; family Lycaenidae; genus Lycaena; species Lycaena phlaeas. Next base: position 18,172,179 of record HG995166.1, on the reverse strand, counting down.
TAGAGTAATAAACACTTTTCTATTTTTGGGTTTTCCTCATGTAATATCTTAAGTAATTTGCATTAATAAGAAGAATTTGACGTAAGGTTTGCTATTCACATGTAATAGATAAGATAAAACAGTGTACAAGCTGTTACAAACATTTCGTAATCGTCACCGTAATAACCTGGAGACGTGGAAAAATGCTAAATGTGAACCGTAACGCTTAAATATTCAATAAAAAAAAGAAACATTTTCATTTATTTTTTATACAGGGATTATTTTTTAAAAAAGGAAGCGTTTCTGAATTCGACCGTATAATATATATGCTTTTTTATTAATTAAATAATATTAGCATTCGTCAAGAGTCTAGACTTTAGGCCTAGGGTTGCCAATTTTTATTGGAAGAAATATTGTTGCGATGGGAGGGATGCGTTGTGCCACGCTCCCGGCTGATCAAAAATGAATTTATCATCTACATTACATAATTAGCATTTGGGATATTTAAAACAAAAAAATAGCATGGACTTGTATTAATTAATTAACCGCGGTAAAATCCATAAAATACATTAGAAAAAAATAATAAAAAACATGGCGTACTTAGGAAAATCCAGTCTTAAATGGATATTCCGCCATTACTATGATAAGCTTATTTATTAGATTATAATTTGATTGTATTCGGTTTAGTTAATATTTGTCTTTCTACCACGTTCTGTTACAAATATATTAACTAAATAATAAAGAACAATATCTTTAAAGATAACTATTTAAATTTCTCTGTCATGCAAATCCCTATTCAAATAACTGAGATAAGATATTTTAAATTCAATGTTTTCTTATATTTTGGAACATAAGCACTGGCAATACACGTTATTCCACAGATAAAAAAATCACAAATTAGAGGTTTTCTCCTTCCAATCTTGTTCATCCAATAGGAATTCATGAAGGTGGTGACAAAATGTAGTAAAATTAATTACATTCAAAAAGCCAGCAATATAAATAAAAATAGATCATAAAATATGGGTCTCACATTATGATTAGCCGATAGGTGAAGGTCAATCTTCCAAGGACTCTTAGAGCTATTAAGGCTGATTATAATAATCATTATTAACATTCAATACCGTAAATAAATGTAAATAAAACAACAAAAAAATATCTACAAGTAATTTATCACGTACCTAAACCTTAGTAAATAGCATTTTGTTTGCGAATATAATATAAGATAATGTTATCAACGCAAGGAAGCTATAAAATATAATGTAGCAAATATAGACCTCAGAGATATTAAGTAAGACTTTTTATTTCAAGTTCATGATTACGAGTATTTTTACGAGCCCAACCCCTTTTGTGTGGCTAAATTACTTTGTTACTTAATTTAGTTGATTAATTATAAGCATAATATTGTCGTGCAGGGCCGGATTTAGGGGAGGGCAACCGGGGCGGCCGCCCTGGGGCCTCCACACACGAGGGGCCTTTACAAAAAAGATTTCGGGTGTTTTTTTTCAAATCCCGACTAGTAAGCACCAGTGTAACTTTTTCTTTGATATGTTTTTCCGTTGCCTTACCTTTGCCTACAGTATTTTGTGTAAATATTATTATATTGTTCTTAAATATCAACAGAAATCGATCTTATCTTAATTAGGCGGTCAGTAAAATGTCAAAATCTGAAATTAAAAAAAATCTACCTACTTGGTTTCACAATAAATTATTTATTGAAAAAAACTTGACTGTGGGAATTGTCTATTTTTTTAGAAAATAATTTTGGAGCCAGGGACCTCCACTCCTTCGTTGCCCCGAGGCCTCTAGACCTCTAAATCCAGCCCAAATCGTTTTTTTTTGTCAAAATAAAATTGGTAACGGCAGAGGAAAGCAGGTTGTAATATTTTGTCATAGTAATATTGACTCGCCGGGATGAATGTTGATTTAGCCTGATGTAAAGTATTCAAATCAACAAAAAATAAATATAAATCCCAATACAATCAAAAATTATTTTATATTAAAAAGCGGCCAAGTGCGAGTCGGGCTTACGCACATACATTTATACACTATTAGTGTAGTATAATACTTTAACTATCAGCGCCCACATGATTACGATTCAGAAGACTCTTATCTCAATTGGCGCCAACTGTGTATAGATAAAAAGATAAGTTTTCAACTTACAAATTTTTTTTTGATTTTTTATTTATTTGCGCTGCAAGGCCTTGCTTTTTGCCAAATTTCATGATTTAGAATGTGAACTACCATATTATAGGTTTTCAATTTAATTTTTTGTCCGGTAGGTTTCAAGCCAGGCTTGGGTAGTTCCTGCGTTGTGACCAGACCAGACCACGGTATAGTTTTAAAAAGTGTATTGCTAGAGGTTTCACAACATGATCCTTTTTTTTCTTCTACGCCGGAAAATGCACTGACGCATTCTCTCGGGTCTCCTCGGGCGGGTATAATATATGGAACTCGCTGCATCATGCATAATCATTGCATGTTAACAACCCTATTGTGGAGGGTAGAGGGAAGGATAACCATCTCATTTAGGGGAAAGGTAGAAAAAGTGTCCAACTGTATGTTATAAATAACAGTTCATAAACCGTCCGCAATGGCGCTGGTGTAGTAAAAGGGTGTGGTGTTGATATACTTATTATTTGTGCGTGTGTGCGTGATTTGTTGGCGCACACACGTTTAAAAATTTACTCTCTTGCTACTGTGGCGCTACCTTTATTTCACGTTTTTCGACTAACACAGAGATGCTTTTCATGTACAGAGATGTTGCTCCTTACTTTTATACTCCATAAACCCTATATAAATAAAATATCGGGTATAGATCTTGTCATTAAAGGCATGTGTGCACTAGACGATAAAAATTGATAATGATAATTATTTTTTATACAAATATTTGCAGTGAATTGTTTTACACTATAATTATTAAATATTCTTAGCAAATACATAAATTATTGTGTTGTAATTATGTATTTTTATATTTAGTAGTTTCAACTAATAGCAATAAATATAATAATGATTAGGTACGTTCGTTTGGTTGAAGCTTGCTTAAGTGGCCAGCTAAAACTAGCTTCTCTTTTTTATATTACAGTAATTTCAAGTCTGGCCATAAATACTGTTACAATTAAAAATAAACAAAATGCTACATTTGAATTTGGAACCTGTTATCATCATCATATTATTATAATCGTTCATTTTGAGGACCTCTGCGGCTTAATGGTTAGCGCGTTGCTTCTTGCGCGTGGCTTCAAATTCCGACAGGTAACAATAAAATTTCTCTGTTCCTCGGTCATGGATGTGTATTAAATATGTGTATTATAATATAATAAAAATCTTATACATATGTATTTTCGTTATCTGGTATCCGTAACACAAGTTCTTCGGAAACTTACCACGGGACCAGATTGACGTGGTGTAAAAGCGTCCATAGATATTATTATATATTATTTATTTACATCATTATTTATTAGCTGTATAAAGTAAATATTTTACAACTGACCAATATTTTAACAAACCAAATGACCGTATTTACGCCCAAAGCTCTCAGGAAGCTTTGGTAGGTTGTTTAACTGTGAAGAAGTGAATTTTGAGCTATATTTTTGTTATAAAGTTATCAAAACATTGACATAAAGGTATACCATTCATGAGAAGGCAGTAAAAGCCCGATGAGTAAATTCCTTATAGCGCAACGCATTTAAAAACAGAATGGAATAAAAATAATTTAATTCAAGATTTATCTAACCGTCAAAGAGATTAATTGCAAAAGCATGTTATACTATTGTGTAAAAACATAATAATTACATAGTAATTGTAAAGGAAGTAACACTAAAATCTTTATTTGAAATAAGTCTGAATTTGCATACATGATAGTTTAACATTAATTAATTAAATGCAGACATTAAATGCTGTATTTTCGTAGGTGATAATTTTATTTCATTTTTATTAATTTCGACAACTTATGTATATGTGTGTTTGTGTGTGTTAGTTTTTATGACGTATGCATGTGTATAAGTCGCCGTAACATTGTAAATTTCAATCCTCTTCAATGTTTTGATTTTGATGACTATGAGGAAGGAATAACAAGGACGGAATATTCTTTTTTTAATATATAATATTTTATATGTTAATAGTAATCCTTCGCGGACCTTCTTCCACCTTACGGTGTCGTAGAGGAAGACCGTAATGCTCTAAGGCACTTAGCGGGATTCGAACCCAGGACTTGTATCAAGTGTCATGAAGCCTAATCTAGTGATTAGGCTAGTAGCTTGGTCTAGTGACCATCCGACCGTCAAACCTTATAGAATGAGTAATAAAAGTCCACACGTATTTTGCTATTAAACAGTATTTATTTGGTCAGCACTATAACCGAGATTACTCCTTCCGTCATTATCCGTTACTGAGCCTCTCATTTCTTTGTTTATCTTCGTATTCTTTTCTTTCTTACTTTCGGCTATAACCTGTTCTATTGTGTCCGGGAGAGGCATTCCTTTTGTTTCTGGAGTGGGGAATAATAGAGCAAATGCAACAACAGCAAACGCTGCTATGCAGAACGAAGATAGGACAGGAGAAATGACCGTCTGAAAAGACAGAAAAAACAATCAATTTTAGAAATATGACAAAGAAGATAAGTAATTTTTTTTAACAATCATAATATTATAATATAATCACTGCTTCTTTCTTTGGTTGAATATCATAGCTGTAGTTTTGTCGTGCTGAAACTAAACTTCTATCACAATTAATGTATATTCATAGGTGATGTGGACCATTTATTTACTTTTGAATGCTTCGTCCACTAATCATCATCATCACCATTGTCAGCCTTTGTCCGTCCACTGCTGAACATAGACCAACGGACAATGAACGCCAAGTCGACCTATCTCTTGTCACTCGCATCCAACGCGGACCTGCCACTGCACGGAGATCGTCTTCCCACCTAGTTAATGGCCGACCAACACTTCGTCTACCTAAACGCGGCTTCCACTCTTAAACCGCTTGTCCGCTAATAAGCTAACTTAATATTATTTGATTAAGATATCAATAGAAATGCAGCAGCTCTTTGTCGTAAAATCAGTTTTGTTCATATCTATGTTGAAATCCTACTAATATTATAAACGCGAAAGTTTGTGAGTATGGATGTTTGTAACTCTTTCACGTAAAAACTACTGAATGGATTTTAATGAAACTTTACAATAACATAGCCTATACATCAGAATAACACATAGGCCATAATTTATCCCCGTACTTCCACGGGAATGAGAAATATGCTGGTGAAACCGCGGGGCGCTGCTAGTAGGAAATAAACTTACAAAAGCCAAGATTTGTTTGAAAGAAGCATAGAGTTCTTACCAGAGCTGGCGTCAATGGTGCGAGCATAGTTCCAGCACAGGCTGCTAGCGAACATATACCAGTACACGAGCCGCGGACACTGGTCGGGAATAGTTCCATGGTATATACAACAGATGCCGTGAAACATGCTGAGGCTAACAATTTACCGAATAAGAAGAAAACTATTTTCATCCACGTGTAGGCTGGAAAATTTGGAAATAAATTAAATAAAAACTTAAAATTTTCTACTAGTACACTTATTATTTCTATTTTAGACTTACATTCTGGTACATAAGCACTAGCAATACTCGTTGCCCCACATATAAGAAAACCTGCCATCAAAGGTTTTTTTCGTCCAAATTTATTCATTAGATACATAGAAAGCAATTCACCGGGAAACGATGTCAAAGCTGTCAGCAAGAAATTCGTATACTTGTTACCAGGCAGGAAAACTGAGTTGACAACCAGACTGTAATATATGAAACTCACTGACAAACGCCATACTGTTCCTGCTATGAGTCTTACAGTGAGGTCTCTAGACTTTAACAATTCCTTTAATCCTTCTCTTTCTACACTGTCATTTACATTAAACATTTTCTTCAAATCTTCATCACTGACCTTGTCGATTTCCTCAGCTTTTATTTCCAACTTATTCCATTTTGCGATCTGCTTAAGCGTTTTCCTCGCTTCTTTTAATTTGCCATTTATGATCTGCCATCGAGGACTCTCGTTGAAAATAAAAATATACGAGAGAAAGAGTATAGGCGGACTGCATATTATGTGGAGTAAATTTTTCCAGTAAGGCACGCTCATGGCAATGCAGGCAAAAAGTACTTCCCCCATGTACACAGCATATGCGAACAGTACTCCTCCCACAATCCTGGTTTTCGTGTTACTGTTCTCTGACACTGAAATGTGTGAATATATAAATGTTATATGCAATGTAATATTTAAATTAGCTATAAGTATGTCTATTCTTTACTTCTCTCGACGGAACGAATCTCTATGAAGTATAAAATGAGCATAAGACTTGTCCACATAAAGGTGCTGCTTCACCGTAGCGCACTAAAAGGCTACGCACTACGCACGTTAAGCTTAAAATATATTTTCACGTGCGTAGCCTCTAGGGCCGCGATGGATTACGGGCCTTTACGTGCACATCGCCGTGGAACACTACGATGCCGTAACGCCTCGGTTTGACGAGTCACGAGTTTCATTATCATCATCAGCCTACCGCCCAATGCTGAACATAGGTCTCCCTCAATGAACGCCAAGCGTTAGAGACCTATGCGTTCAGTAAAAGAAAAAAATATATAGAAATCTATGACGGCATACTGTGTCCTAGCAGTGCGTAGCGCCGCACCGCGCCCTTGATCTGTAACACTCTCCATGTTCATGACATCGTGCCGTGATGTAGACCTTACACGCTACGATGTAAAGGAGACGCACCCTGAAGTAATTAACTATTAATTTTTATTTCAGTGTGGCAATGTATCTCATTATCTCATATTAACAGAATAACAATCTTGGGCCTCAAAAAACTCACAAATTAAGAACGCACACGTTTCTAGATTCTTACACAGTGATTATTTCACACTTGACAAGCTCAATGCAAATGGCACGTTATATATATTTTTTTTAAAGTTATGTGACTATATTGTCGTAGAGTATTATTGGTATCAAGATCTTACTTATAACAGGTCCAGCGGTATACACTGCTAGTGATATAGCACCTTCCAGAAATTCAATAAATATGTAGACGCTGTATGATTTGGCTAATACTTTGAAGTTGCCTATAATACATGACACTGCGCCTATTATTAGGGTAGGTTTGCGCCCGAACCTAAAACATAACAAAAAAAATAGTTTTATAAGAAAACAAAATATACTTTATTGTAAAAGGATTTTATCGTATTAATTTATGTTTCAAGAATATTTTATTTATTTTTTATATGTTTATTCATACAATGATTTTAATTAAAACAGTACCATGATATCTCAACCGTTGTTAGAAAGAAAGTGGCCTTCTTGGTGCACTTGCAAAGAGGGTCCGTATTCGAATCACTTCGGACAATCCTCGAGGGATACCGGGTAGAAAGCCATCAGGAAGGCCAGGGCGAAAAAGATAAAGTATATCCTATGATAGGACCGAATACTGGAAGCTGACCTCCAAACTACAGTATGAAGTTTAATTTATTCATGTAGAAAAACGGACATACAATTTTATTATAATAAGGGCCTGTTACACAATCTCCAGATAAGTGCCGAATAGGCTATCGGCAACATATTTGACAGATAGAGTATGGAGTATCTGTCAAATATGTTGCCAATACGAAAAAACAGTTGCCAGCTCGAAACTTATCTGGAGATTGTGAAACAGGCCCTAAATATAAAAAACTTGCTTATTGTTCAGCTATTGTCTCAATATGATTTGCTCACCTATCGCACATCCAGCCTGAAACGATGACCGCTAGTATGGATCCTATGCCGTGCATCGTCCCGACAAAGTTCACCTTTCGGGGTTCACAACCAAGGTTCAGCTACAAACCAGAATAATGTCAATAAAAAACTTTTTTTTGTGTGAAAATAAAAAAAAACATCGTCATTTTAATGAAATATTTTAGAAATATGAAAGCATGCTGGTAAAGCAAATATCATTCAGTTCTCTTGAATTGAGTAATCCTGGCAAACTATACTAATCATCATCATAAATCCGCTTCTGTCCACTCCTGGCTATGGGCCACTTTTGAAGAACGAAAAATGGCCGATTTCTTGTCACTTGCTAATTAGGAACCTAATATGTCCAACCTACCAACCTACCTACCAACCTACCAACCTAGTATGGCCCGCGCATGCACAGAGTGTGTACAAAAATCGTTGTTCCGAGAAGTCGGAGATTTATCGTCACTTCGTTTTCCCATGGTCTTCCCGAACACGGCTTCCGTTCTAGAAGTTGCTAAATTCCCAAAACAATGTTACCGTTTTAGTACAGATTTATAAATATAGACACATGGAGCATGTCGAATACCCGAGTGACGCTTCAAAGCAAATACAAATTCAAAAGCGCTCTCAAGTGCTTGTGCGTCATACTCTAAACGTGTATCAGATTGTGTTCGCTTTTGAATTTGTACTCGCTTTGGTGGCGTCACTCGCGTGTTTGGCATGCTCCATCTGTCTTTATTTATAAATCTGTGCGTTTAAGGGTAACAAGCGATTTATTACCACAGAGACAATAGTGTCGTTGGATTCATACAACAAGTCCGTGCACTTTTCAACAGCATTCGTGAAACTGTTGTTAGTACAGACGCCATCTAGTGCGTATATAGTGTTATTCAGAATCGGTCTGTAGCATCCGTCAATCTGGGTATCAGGCCACCAGGCTGGCGAGAAAACTGGATCCGGAGACTCACATTCTGAGACGCGACATCTGCAAATTTTAGCAAGAGCATTTAAAACAACACATGAACGAAAATTACGTGACTGTATTCTTTTGTTTATGGGAACCATCTTATTAAAAAAGGGAGGATTCCTCCCATGACCAAGTTTTCTGTCAAATAAACAAAAAACATGATAATGATGATGATGATGGAGGCCTGCCCGATAACATGTAAAAATCTTAATAAAATAAAAATCTTGAAAATGGTAAGAAATAGAAATACTGCTCTTAAAAGTACGTAGGTACTTTGTCATTATCATCATCAGCCTCTATCCGTCCACTGCTGAATATAGGCCAATTAAAGCACATCGGGCCTAAAAGTCTAGATCTTTCAAAAAAAAGTAGATCTACGACCAAACTCTCAGCTTCCACATACAGCAGAAAGTCCCAAGTTGAAGTTGCGCAATTTATTTATTTATTTAATAATTTATGTACATGGAAATCTCTGTCTACCGTTTACTACTACTATATAATTAAAATATTTATAAAACAGTTGTCTTTCCATCTAACAAGTAAAATGGCTTCCTATCTCAAGTCACGGTCTCTTAGTATATTATAACAAAGCTGCCAGTCTATTCAGCACCCCTAGACAAGTGGCAAACGCTCAATTCTATTCTTTTGCGTTTACTCGCTAACTCCATAGGGTTGCTGCAAATTTTTTTAAGAATGTTTATTAAGACACATAAAGTGTATGGTTTTGTTTGTAAAAACGTCTAAAAACGTATGTAATTCGTTCCCCCTAGAAGAGTGGCATAAACGCTAAACGAATATAATAGAAAAGAATACTTATTGTATGGGAATTAACTAGCTTGCGACATAAAAAAAATTCAAGAAATATTATAACAATAATATTCGTTTTAAACGAAGTACAGAGGTTGTTAAACGTTTTAACAAACTAAACCATATTCATTATGTGTCTTAATAAACGTTCTTAAAAATTTTTGCAGATCGGATCTCTGATCTGAAGGAACCTCTGGATATAGTGAACCGATTTTGAAAATTGTTTTACCAAAAGGCTTTATATTTTGTGAGCGTCATAAACTAATTGATCCCCGTACTACCAAGGGAATCAAAAGTACGCGGGTGAAACCGAAGGACTATGCCAGTATATAATATATACACAATCGCTTTCTTAATAACCAATATAACTAGTTCCAAGCCATGACAAAGACAAAGTTCCAAGTCATAAAAATACCTCACATGGTGTCTGCCGCATGAGGTGCCGCGAAAACAAAAAAGGAACTTTGAAAGCGGATGACCTCTTTCAAAGTAACTGACTCAGACACTAATCGGTAACAATACCTAGTGTTTGAGTCAGTTCCTAAAGGTTAATAACCTTTCAATGTGTGTACCTTTCAATCATTGGAATTGAAAATTGTTACTACCTGGACAGTTTGTTGTTTTTTTTTTTCTTCTTTCAATTTATAGTTTTGTGTCTTAGAGGCTTATATTCTGATTACAATAATAATATATGTCTTATTGTCTTATCATAATCAATAATGTCTTGATTCATTATCATCATCATGATCAGCCTTTATCCGTCCACAAAACATAGGCATTATTGTCTTTATTACTTGATAACAATATGGAACATAAACACAATGCCTTACCTATGTTCGACATCTCCTGCAACGAACACAAAATTAACATTTAGCATTGACACAAAAATCGCTGGTAAACATCCTAAAAAGTATTGCCATATTTGATATCTCCCGCTCTTTTCCAATATTAATGATATATCCACCGCACTATCACTGACATCGTTTTTATCCACTTCTTTACACATATTCAAACTTTTTCCTTATTCAAATGTAGAACATTCCCGAAGACTGATGTCTTTTAAGAAAATGTCGAGATTCCGACTGGTATATAAAGGCTGCCTTTATAAATATTACAGCATAATCTAGCTTATAACCTATAAAGATAGGATACACACAATACACATAATCTTTACAGTTTGTTATCAAGCTATATTCAATAGGATTGTAATAATTACTAGTTTGCTTGATGACAGTAGATAAGCATGAATACGTGAATTCCATTCAAAATAAGATGATTTTTTTTAAACAGACGCAATTACTTTTAATTTTGTTCTACGTCTTTCAGTCATATAAGTTCAGACCTTATAGATCAATTAAAAGCTGAATATAAAATGAATCTGCAATAATAATAATAAGTTGGAACCACTCACACACGGCTATCTTATCCCAAACTAGGGACTGCCTGTATTTTGGCAACCTAACGACTGATACAGTATACTTATACATTTCTAAATATAATATATTACATATTATAGATAAATTCATTAGCCTTTATCCGTCCACTGCTGAACATAGGCCTCCCTCAATGACCGCCAAAACGACCAATCCCTTGCTACTCGATAATGGCTGATGATGATTATTATGATGATAGATAAATTACATCCATACACACAAGAAATTCTCATGCACATCACACAAATATATTTTGTCCTAGTGGGAATTGCCCCACGATCTTAGAGATTAGCAGTCGGGGTCACTCGACCTACAGGCCTGTCAATTGTCATCCATAATTTTTGTGAACTAAGTTTACGCGAAAACAGCAATCAGGACTCCTGTCCTGCCGTGACCATGTTTGCTGTACCGTAAAGTACGTAGTCGTATTAAGAGTCAACTATAAAAAACTTAATAATCATTGATTTTCCAATTTTTTAAAGAATCAAGACATTTTCATGGGTAGCTATTAGAAATGATAAATTATATAAGTAGATAATGTACTCCTAAATATAATTACATTTCCATGACATGTCATATAACTATAATGTTCTTCCATAAGGTCAATTATGACATGCGAAATCGTAAAACCAAGCCTATCTAATACTAATGGAACTTTATCATAGCACAGTAATTTGCCTTATTAAAAATTTGTATACAATAATTTCAAGCCAACCTAGATCGTGTGTATATTCCATCGATTGGTCAGGGGCGGCCCAGCGTCGAGACTTACCGTCCGATCATTAACCCAGTTGTGTGGCGCGAGGCGGCGCGGCCGGGCACGCGAGCCTGTCCCCGCCGCTAGTACTACACGATGCAACTGCCTGAAACGCCGCCACCACCTCTGGCTCCACTATGGGACCGCGTGCTTAGAGCCCGTGCACTTCCACCAGATATCGACGTGCAACTGTTGTACATAGCGATCAAAGACCGCCTAACGCATCCCGAATGGGAAGTCCGTCTGCACGCTCTCCGAGTGCTAGCCGATCTTTTACCTCTCTCCGGTAATGCACTTTCGTTTCCGTTCGATCAAGTCGTCGATAACCTTGGACATAATTCTCCGAACGTGAGAAAGGCAGCGTTGGACGCCTTGAAAGTGTTTTGCACGTACTGTGAGGATCCGGAATGTGCAGCTGGAGCAATTTTGGATAAGTTTTCCTACAGCAACATACGACCGTTTTCTTCAAATATGGATAGCAAAGTAAATGTTGTGACTGGACTTATTTTATCGATTCCTTCTGTGGTTGGAATCCTAAAACGGAGAAATGAAGATTTAGATGTATTTCCTATATTTTATATTCTGGGGGAGAAATTATTTGATAATACGCACAGAGATGTAGCACTGCGATCTTTAATGAAACTGCGTAGGATATGTGGGCCCCGTTTATACATGACTTTGTTCTCGAAGCTTGACCAAAAAGTGCAAAATAAATTTCGTTATTTATGTGAAGTGTACGATGAGGATTCACTCGACGTATATTACGCACCAAGAAAAACTAATAACCAATCTGTTATTCATATAAATCGTGTATTCAATAATTCACTATCCAAGCCTATTAATCTTTCGACGGATTCTTCATCTGAAGACTCTAATGGACTGCCGTTTATCAATAATAATAACAATTTTGCGAAAGTTATAATTGAGACCGAAATAAAATTCGATTCAGATACAGCTATAACAATGACTGTTCTAGAACAAAACGATACTGAGTCAGATAAATATACGGGCAGTGAAGATGACTTTGATCATGCTGAAAGAAACATGTTAAGATACAGCGACGAGGATACAGACGAAGACTCAGATGTAGTAGTTAAAAAAGTTAGATTTGGTGGTGAAAGTGTCAAAATACGGACTCCAGATAGTGAAAACCTACTAACCAGTGAAGATGATGCTAATCAAAATAAACCCCTAGCATTATTAGACAAGCCCATTTATGAAGATGTATTCCTTGAAACCCCAACAAATGACAATCAAGTTCCTCAAATAAAAAATAATCCTAGTCAACAAGCGAAAGACATACGGACTTCAAAGAAAAGTGGAATACCTTTACCAGTTATAAACAATAAAGTTAAAGAAAATGCAGTGTCAAAGTTTAATAAATTTAAATTAAAATCTAAATCTTTAAGTGAACTTTACGATTATTTTAACAATAAAAGTTATAATTTCGATAGTAAACCGGTAAGATCTGAGTTCTCATTGACGTTAGTCGAAGCAAGATCTCCAGAGAAGATACCAAGTCCTATAGAGCCCCACAGAGAAGTCGAAGTGCTGCATAACCTCCAAAGAAGTCCAACACTGTCACCAAGAAGACAGCATACACGTGTGAGTGTAGACCGAGACGGGTGAGTATTCTGCAACATTAAATATTTAAAGAACATTAAGATAAGGATTCAATTAAGGATTAAGATAAGCTTACGATATATGGGATAAGGCTTGCATAGATTTTTCCGCATGCTATAAGTTGATGATGATGATGATGACAATTATGATGATGATAATGAAGTAAAAAGATATTCTTGAGACGTTTTCCGTATCATTTTATTTGCACACCATAGCTAATCCATAATATTAATTTTACAACGTCCATAAGCCATGTGTACAAAAATATCTGAGAAAACCATGATAAGAATATTATATATTATAATGTTTAGTATAACAACCACATATTTCACACACATTCACAAATACTGTGATTAGGTTTAAGCATTTATATTAAAACTGATTAGAAACAAATACGAATAAAACCAACCAATAAGATGTTACTGATCCAAAAATATTTAGTCAGGTTGTATTTGCACTAATATGTGATATAAATTTGTAGAGTAGACTCTACAAAGGTAGATTTGCAAGCGAATCTGTATCATAGAATAACTCACTTGATTTAATTATTCCAAATACACTACATCTTTAGGTTTCTTTTTAAGTGTTTGTCAATATTGTCAACCTTTTGTTTATTCTTTATTCTATTTTATTTCTGAGAAATACAGTACCGGTAATAAACTTACATAAAATATAAATTAGGCCAATTGTGTTGTTAGCGGCTTATAATAGCGAACATTTCTTCTTCGAAAATTATTAGGACCTATTTACGTTTTACTTTTAAAGATAATTAATTAGTGGGAATATTTATAACTATTTACCACCACGCCATTGCTAGGCTTTATTGAGCTTATTTATTAGCCTTAACCTGTATGTAGCAAACTTACACAGAGTAGCACAACATAATATACAATATTATATATTTTTATATACAAACCAATACGAATTGACACATCGTACAATATATTGAAATAATAATTTAAATAACAAAAATCATTGTAAGAAAATCAGAGCTTTTATTTATGACAAGCATACAATATCGGAGGCATAAATATGTGTCTCTTTAGAGTTTCGTTCCTTAAAATTACAAAACGTAATATTGGCCCCTTGGATCTGTCTATTATATCTTCTCGTCCAAGATTTTCAAATATTTGTCTGGTATTTAGTATTAACTAGTTGCTACTTATTTTGTAAGCTTTAGAGTGTCTGCTACGCAAAATGGCCAACGACAGTCTGGGAGTATTAACGACTTATTTTTAACGATATTGTCTAAACATACAAGAAAATTTACGCCTCCATGAGAATTTATTTTTATTACGTACCTTGCTCACCTGATACTTGGAAATTGGCCGTTTGACCAAGCTAGCTGCTAGCAGGTAGGCGTACAATCATAGTAATACTCAATCGTTAATATTTCGCCCGTCAGAAAATACGTAACGTTTGGTGACCGTGGGATCTGAAACTCCGGTTGAAATAACTCGCGCCGTTTCAGAGATTAGTCATAATAAACAGACAGACATAGAGACAAATATGCATGCAATAAAAGGTAGTTAAGGTAAAGTTTGTAAGGTTGTAGGGGTATCTCTTGATGTACTGAAGCTATCATTAAAATTATTTTACCAATGGAAAGCTATGTTATTTGTTAGTGGTAAATGGTGAAGATTGTATAATTTATCTACAGACTCCCACGGAAATGTGAATGTGTGTTTGCTGCTACTATTTTATAAAGCAAAAATCTGAAAATCTCTTTTTTAATGGAATATTATAATATAAGCAAATCATGGTGCTTATATTATAATATTCCATTAAAAACACGTTTCTCTGAACCTTCAGCGCGTGAGTCAGACTCGTTTAAATAAAAGTAACTAATTGGTTCGTTTAAATATTAGTTCCATGAAAAAAAAGATTTAATCTAGACTGAGTCTAGACTACAATTGAGCTTTGCAAGATCTAGACAAGTTAGACCTACATTTATGGAGGTCGATAAGACTTAGATAAGTTAGGTCAAGGTCGGTTTAGGTTAATAGGTTCAGATAAGATTCCTAATCGTCCTAAACTTAAATAATCTGACCTACTGGGCACTGGCCAGTATATTTTTTTTTAGGGTAGGCCGCAGAACTCATTAGAAATAATTAAGATTGTTTGAAACGAAATAGAATTAGTAGTTTTAACAGAATTCGAATTTCACTAATGATCATAACTACTTGATTTTTTTTATAAAGCATCTGTTTTAACGCTAGCAGTATTTATCTGCGTTTGACGTAGCTAAATAATGATTTCAATGTTGCTATTTTTTGTTCTTTCCAAGGGAGTGCAGATAAATAAGTGAAAAAAAGAATAAATGAGAAGAGAATAAATAAGTGATAAAGTAATAATATGAAAGAATATTGTTACATATTAAAAAAATGCGTAACATTATCGTTATCCCTTGCTGCTATTAGCCGGAATCAGCTCCAGCTCCCAAGACGATATCAGGCCATTAGCATCCAACTCTGCAGGCTCTGGCAAAATGCACGTAGATCGCGTCTAGTTGAAATTTATGAATGTTCCTTTATTATCATGGCTTTCACTCCAAATCAATAAAAAAATTTGGTCAAATGCCAATTAACTTTTGAACTCAATGACAGATTTATCGTGAACCTGGTGGCGTCCCACGACTCGTCCCTGGTGTCTCCTCGACCTTCCTCGCCCCTGAGGGAGCGCTACGATTGGGAGATGCTGGGAGTCGTGCCAGCGCACACGATAGAACAACTGCACAACACGGTAAATACTCAATTAGAGAAGTTTCTACAGATGTTGGATTAATTAATGTTTTTATAAATTGCTGTTTTCCTTCTATTTCAACAATGATTATGGGAAATATTTGGATTTTGGGAAAAAATATTAAATAGCATTCTAAACATGGCACGAGATATAATATGAAAAGGGCCCCATGGACTCATTCTTCAGTCAGTTCGGTCTTAAGACTCGGTGTTTTTTTTTTTCTCAAGCGGTGATAGCTGATAACTGAGATTTGAGACATTTAAAGGTCATTTTTCGAAATCAAAGGCTAATTATTATGAATAATAAAAGTCAAGGACGTTCGTTGAATCACAACGTCTCAAACAAGACCTTGGTATGAAAGAAAATTCGATAAAACGCCATGATACATGTAAACCACATACTGAAATTAAAAGGCAATTTTGTAGGCTATTTATATTCATATTTAATTTCCATAAGTAAATTAGTAGTGCCCTTGTCGATATGGATAACATGTACGTCTGAATTACTTAGGCAGTACATTTTCTTTTCAAGTTTCGACGTTATTGTTTAAAAGCTCCGACTGGACACGTCGGAAGGAGGTTTTTTTTTTTTTTTTTTTTTTTTTTTTTTCGAAAGGTCTAGACTTTTAGGCCAGATGGCCTTTAAGCTCAATCGGTAGGTAGGTGAGCAGATGGCTCACCTAGTAAAATTCGAAAGGGGGGCGCCCCCCTCCGTGCCCCGCAGGGGGCGCGGTATATCGCGCGCGCTACTCTGGAGAGTAGGTGTTTGGCTAGTCAAATCCAATACGGTCGACGAGTCATTAGCGGATGAAGTTAAACTACTAGTCGGAGGGCCGGCCCTCTCCTCCCCCTCTGACGGGGGAGGTGGGTCGTGCGCGGTACCCGTGCAATCTACCGATAGCAAAGTGCTATCGGTGTTTTCGCGGTTTTGATTAGTGTAGACTCGTATCGGATTCGAACCTAATCTTACCCGATCAATCCGGATCGATGTATTTACCATGTGTAGGGGTCGACGTCGCTCACGACCCCGAGGCCTAAGCGGTGTGACTGAGTACCTAACCCCGGATGTTGTATTGTTATGTGTGTGTATTCTAGCTTGAATTTCGCGTCGCGCTTTTACGTCGCGCATTAATAGCTGAGATATTTCGTCAGCCGGATCGGTTGTAACATGTTTAGGTAACCTAAAACTCTTTGAGACTGAGCTATCAGGGACATAGTCTGCCGCGCTCACTATGAGCGGGTTTGGGTGATGAAGTGCCTTTTCAAAGTGACGTACTGACATCTCTTTGAAGTGGCCCCTAATCGAATCTAACTTGAGGTCCCTATGTAGGTCGATGTTTCTTATGTACCATGGGCAACCGGTTGCTATGCGTAAGAATTTGTTTTGCAATATCTGCAAAGGTTTGAGTCGACTCTGTGGCACGTGCGCGAACGCAACACTGGAGTACGATATAATCGGTCTTATACACGCTTTGTATAAGGTAAGTTTATGCCTGAGGGGCATCTTACTTTTCTTGTTTATCAAGAAGTATAATCGACTCAAAACGAATTTGGCCTTTTTTATTATGTTATTTATGTGCGGCCTGAATGACATCGACCTGTCTAACGTGACCCCCAGGTACTTCACCTGCCCTACTCTGGGGATTATGGTGCCGTTTAGTTTGATCGGCATCATTTGCCGACGACTCTGATTGAGCGTGCCCCTTCTCTTTGTAAACTGAATTGATTGACTTTTGTCTGGGTTAATCTCTATTCTCCATTTAGCAAACCATTCACCTAGCTCGGTGACGGCTTTCTGAAGGGAGCGAGATGCTGTCCTTGCTGACGTATGGGTCACATATAGTGCAGTGTCGTCGGCAAAGAGTGCTAGTTTTGACGCAGGGTTTCTGGGTATGTCGGACGTGTACAGATTGTACAAAGTTGGGGACAGCACGGAGCCCTGAGGGACTCCGGCCCTCAGAGGTCTCAGGGAGGATAGAGTGCCTTCCACTCTATACCTAAAATGCCGGCCAGACAGGTAGTCGCGGATGATGATGACCAGCCTGTCCGGTATTCCTAACTTGTAAAGTTTATACATAATATATATTAGGCCTTCGTGCCAAATCTTATCAAATGCCTTAGCAATGTCGAAAAACACTGCGCACGTGTCGCGCGGGTTTCTTTTTTTATGGAAACCTCTGAGGATATCTTCGGTTATACGATGCACCTGTCTCGGACAACAGTGATTTTCGCGGAAGGCGAATTGCTCGTCTATGAACAGTTTCTTTTCGCTTATGACGGTCTTCAACCGTCTAAGCAGAATCCGTTCATAGATTTTACCTAGTGAGCTTATCAGGCTTATGGGGCGATAGCTAGACGGTTCCGTGCCCGGCTTTCCGGGTTTGGGGATACCTATAACCGTAGCTTCTTTCCATATATCTGGGAATTTACAGCCCTTTAGGAGGGCGTTCATAATGTTTACTAGGAGGATAATTAGGGCGGGCGGCAGTATTTTTAGTACCTTGTTCGAAATCCCGTCCGGCCCGGGGGCCTTCTTGGAGTGCAGGTGTTTAATGATGTCTTGGACCTCATCAACATCCGTCGGAAAGATTGGATCTCCCTCCGGCGGAGCCGTGGCCCTCCTCGCAACCTCCCTATTTACCTCCTCTATGTGGGGCCCTATGGGGGGGATGTTGTCCGATTGGTTTGGGGTGCATTGTTGTTCTAGCGTATCGGCTAGAACTTCCGCTTTGTCGGCGTCCTCTAGTGCAGGTTCGCGGTTTGGTCTATTCAAGGGGGGCATAGATGCCTCCCTTTTGTTTTTTAAAGATCTCGCGAGTGGCCAGTATGCCACATGTGAAGGTGAAATTTCACTAAGGAATCGATCCCACCGTTCCGCTTTGTTTTCGATGATGCGAGCTTTAACCTCTCTCTCAAGATTTCTGAGGGCGCGACGACACTCGTCTGTCCGGTAGCGCGAGTACGTGCGTCTAGCTGCGTTTTTTACGCGAATAAGATCTTTAATGTCATCCGGGAGTTCCCACCTGCCACGTTGCGACGGTGTAATTTCCCTGGATGACTTTTCAATTGTCGCTACCAGATGGTTAGTGAGGTCGGAGCATGCTGATACAGCATCATGAGGACTATCTATTATGTCGGGGATTTTATCGAGGTGACTCGATTTCAATGTTTTTAAATTCTCGCTTAGTAATTTATAATCTATGACCTTCTGTTTGTTGTTATTGGTATTGTTCAGAGGGTCACCGAGTTGTATTAAAACCGGTCTGTGGTCCGAGTTAAGCTCGTGGATAGTTTCAATGGAATATACCTGAAGGGAGATATTCCGAAGAATCGCTATATCTAATATAGATGGCTGCTCGTACCGCTCGCAGTTTGCGTGGCTGTAGCGAGTTGGCTCATCTGGGGCGATGACCACACTATTGAGATCATCGACTGCTCTGCGGAGAATTGTTCCGTTTTTATTGTTTTCTCGGCAGCCCCATGCTTGATTTTTGCTATTTAGGTCGCCGGCTAATAAGACGGCGTTGCCTAATTCGGATAGCGTTTTTAAATCGCTGTAAAGCAGTTGCTTGTTACAGGATTGATATACCGAGGCGATTACGATCGACTGATGGCCAGTCATGCTCACCTGGCAGACGGAGGCCTCGAGAGATTCTAAAGCTGGCGGATCCATCGCTATGCAATGGAGGGGGCTCTTGTAGTAGATGAGCGTGCCCCCAAGCTGGGATCGTGTCCTGTCGTTCCTGACTATTTTATAATTGGGGAGTCTCGGATTTGACATGCTAGGTTTTAAGAACGTTTCCTGCACAAGGAGGACGTCAACGTCGTATTTCTTGACGAATATTTGCAGTTCGTCAATGTTTGCTCTAATGCCGTTCGCATTGAAGGACACTATTCGTAGTGAGTGGGGTTTAACTCTAGCCGTGGTAGCCATTTAAACGTTTGAGTTAAAGGCTTCGATCTGTTGGATCAAAGGGAGGTGATCGATTACCGCTTGTAACAGACCGCTGCCTGAGCGGATTTTATCCGCTAGGATTCTGAGCTCTTTTCGATCAATAGACCTAAGGAAACTTGACACGATGGTCAAGTCGTCCCCTAAACTATCTGTAGTGGGTTGGGGGCGGGGGGCAGGGCGGGAGACTGCGTGCATCGAGATGCTAGCAGGGGGTCCCGTTGGTCTGCTTACAGCCGCTACCGGGGGGGTTTGTACGGGTGGCGTGGTTTGGGCCGGGGATGTTACCGGCTTGTCCCACGCGTTTGTTGTGGGAAGGGGGGCGGGGGTGAATTCTTCATCCCTAAGCGCCTTGAAACGCGGGGTGGCTTTTTGCGAAGCCGTTTTCTTCGTGGCGGGCTTGGAGTATCCCGTTGATTTAATGGCCCTACGCTTTACGGCCGGAGGGGCCTTCGGACAGCCGCGATAGTTGGCCGGATGGCCTTCGTTCCTACAGTTAACGCAGCTAGGTGGCTCTAATGCCGTGGCTCTGTCTCGGGAGCAGTCAGAGGTGCCGTGGTCTCCCAGGCATTTCACACATCTGGGGTGGGCGTAGCAGTTGCGGGCGGAGTGCCCGTAAAGCTGGCAACGATGGCATTGCCCGATTATTCCCCTTTTACGTGGGGGCTCTACTCTCATACCTGTCATGTTGCAGACAGATTTTAAATTATAAATAGCTTTACCAGCTGGGGTCAGGGGGAGGATAACTAGCACCATGTTGTATGCATAGTTAGTCCTGGGGTGGTGCATTCTATGCACCTCCTCTACTGGGTAGCCCTGATGGACCAGGTCATCTTTTATGTCGGCCGTGTCCATCTTTTTGGGCACGCCTGCTATTACGACCCGGAGGACGCGTTCCTCCTCGAGGGCGTATGTGTGGTAGCCTATGTTATGCTCCTTTAGAAAGCCTGTAAGCCGCCTATGGTCGGAGGGAGTACTAACTTGAACGCGGATACCGTCCGCGCATGTACGAGCCGATTTATGGTTAATTTTTTTCTCATAAATGGCTTTTGAGATTTTTATCCAGGACTGCGTGTCCTGGACTATCACGGGTGGGGGAGTTTTGATGAATGGCTGGTCTGTGTCCATGCCCTCGTTTGGGGCGGACGATGAGCCGGCTACGGGCGACGTGAGTTGGTCGCGCCTAGTTACATGTGGCACAGATGGTGCCTCCGCATGTCTGTCTAATTTGGTAAGGTTCTCCATAGAACCTTTTTTGTTTCCCTGAGGGGGCTTTGCGGCCACTACTTTAGGAGCCTTTGGCGGGGGGGACGGCGCGGAGGAGGTCGTGGACTCCGGGTCCGGGCGACGCCTCTTTTTCTTATTGCGCACTTCGGTGAAGCCGCAATCGTCCTCCTCGGAGGAGGTGCCCGCGATGGACATCTCCTCCTCAGTCGGAGTCGCGCTTGATGAGCGCGTTGATATTGACGACTTTGTCGTCGAAATGTCGTTGTTTGCCGACAGAGACACAGGAGAATCGCTTAGGGCGATCTTCGGCTTGATGAGCTCTAATTTTTCGTCTAAATCCGGGTATTGACTGGCTAGTTGCCTTAATAAGTCCTCTGGGGACACGTTTTTAAAGTGGTGGTACACCGCCATGTTTTATTGTTGAAATATTTCTTTTGTTTACAAGGGTAATGGGAATTGAATGTCTATTGTTTAAACTAATTCCATTGTGTACCTGACCCCAGCCGCCTGTGCGGTGGGTGTGTATTGTTTGATCGACTACCTGAGGTAGATGTGTGTATCGGGTAACTTACGTGAAAAATATTTGCGGGATCGCACTTTGCACTATTCGCACGAATACGCAAACGGCACACCGCGCCTAACAACACCGGTACGCGGGTGGTACCGGCACACCACGGAATTGCAAACGGACGACCTATATGAGCGCAGAAAACCTATGCGAGGTTTCCGCGCTAAATGCGCTGAGCCCGGCGGAGCTCTTCACTAAAGACACTTGTACTAACGTAGCCGTGTGTAAACATGGGAAGCTTGAGCGTCTAACCAGCAACAACACAGGACGTTTTGGCTTTACACCCCTTCTTGCTTTCGCAATAGTCGAGTTACCAAAACGAACGGATCACTGGGTTTACGGTCACTCACTAACGATCAAAACAATGAACTCAGCGTAAACAAAGCTCACTGATCTAACCTATCGGACGGACGACTGTACGCGCTGGCGGACGCGCACCGAAATGCGGAAGGAGGTCCGTGTGACTTTATGGTTAAAACAAATTCATTCTATTTGTCTATGTATTTTATTATCACACATAAATACTTCTTAGTAATCCATAGGTTAAAGATTGAAGTTTTTTGGATACTATAATACTATAGTAATAGAGCTGGTACCTACCACTGAGGTCCGATGGCTACCACCATCTTTTACCGTTCTTCGGAATATTGGGATATATAGAATACTTAAAATCTTTAAAAAAATTTACTCTGGGGTATGTATGTTGACCGTATCAATATTGTAATTAATTAATTTCTATAGGAAAACTGGATAGCTACAGTGAGGGCTGCTGATCAGGTCCACAACGTTTTGCTGAACCATGAAAACGTGACGAGGATTGAACCTGTGGCCGAATCCTTCATCAGACACATGTTTGCACTTAGCGATTCGGTAAGACTTAAAAAACTAGCTGTACCTCAATTCTTCCTACTATAAAATAAAGTATCTCCTAAATACTTAAGTAATACTTAGTTTTTAAGGTCATCATAGAACTTTGTACAAATATTCTCAAAGGTACTAACTAGAAGTAACGATACATTTAAAAAATAATAGTTTTTTGCTGACGCGAGCGAAGCCGCCGGCTACAGCTAGTATTTTAATAAAAATGTTAAAGCCATAAAATTCAATCGACCCCTTAAATAATTATATACACAAATGTAGGTTTTGGGTTAAGAAAGCACAAATAATTAACCCCAAAGTGGCGAAACGCTCGGAATTCATTCATTTCGGTCGGTATTATTTAGGTTAACGTTTATTGATGTGATTATTATTTTAACCCTAACCTATTTCTCCCCAACTTAACCTATTTTTGGTCACGCTAAAGTTTTACATGTCTATACTTTTAAACAATCCAAATTTGTTTAAAGTAAGCGGCTGTAGCGGCTATATTCTTGTAGGTTTAAACGAAAGAAGAAAAACAATGAAACA
This sequence comes from Lycaena phlaeas, assembly GCA_905333005.2. Lineage (NCBI taxonomy): Eukaryota > Metazoa > Arthropoda > Insecta > Lepidoptera > Lycaenidae > Lycaena > Lycaena phlaeas. The sequence continues at coordinate 18,148,960 of HG995166.1, read as the reverse complement.
ACTTTCATGGATCTTATCAGATATTATATTTATTATTGCAAGTTGTAGCTCGTACTCTTCTTTAGGTATCCGCTGCGAGGGCGCCCGCGGAGGGGGCGGTATGCGCGCTGATCCGAAACAGCAGCGCCGACTGTGTCCGCCGTATCCTGGCGCAGCTGATGGCCAGGATCGCCAGGGAGCCGCCCCCAGCCGCGATACCACACGCGCTGCTACAGAGAATGGCGCTACACCATATCGTGGAGCTCATATTCGAGGATAATATGCTTGGAGTAAGGTTTTGTTGTATGGGAGTTGGCATTTTTACCTGACGAGTGCCAATTTTTTTTGTATAGACCACTATCAGGCCGTGACTGCTTACGTTTTTTTTTCGAAATATCCTATGCTAGTGGCCATAAGGCCTTTGATCTATATCAGCTCAGCCAAGCATAAGTTTACGTATGAAAATTAACGGTTAAGTATTTAATGTACTGCTATGGAAAATAAAGCATTCTACAAGTGGGGATACTTTTCAATAGGATTAACGCCATATTGGATCTTGCCAGTATCAAGCAACTGGCAATATAAAACAATAGCAGGGCCCCGTTGCTTTACCCGCGTATTTTGATATTCCCGTGGAAGTATAGGAATAACTCTGTGGTGTCAAGGAAAAAGGGGATAAGTACACATACTTGAACTTTTCACTACGGCCAAAAAACAAAAGAACTCATGTGGTTTATTAGAAAATTGTAATTTATTTAATGTTAAATAAATCTTAGTTGCATTTTTAGTATTTATTCAAACAATCCTTAGCATTACGCAGTTTTACTTAAAAAATAAACAAAAACAATATTTTTTTTTATTAAAATATTGACATGTCCCATTTTACTTTATCGAAAAAAAAACAAAAAAATGAAATTTAATTACATAACTCGTTATTACATAAAAAATGTGCAAATTTAAAATATATTTAAACTGTCAACGGAATTATTTAAAGATCATTAAATTCTTCTATGTCAGGGTCCACATCATGGCTGTTTGAATTGGAGTCCAATTTTTTATAAAATTCGTGGCAATCACTGTCGATTAGATGAAGAATACTAAGGAGATCTTTTTTCTTTTCCTGACTTATAGGCAATGGTTTATCGTAACATTTCTGGGGATTTAATAATTCATTTGCTTTGCCTCTTCTGCAAAAAGAGATATATTTGAATTCAGTCGAGTCTAAGCTTGTCTTAAATTGTATCACATTTGATTCGTTTTCGCCACTGTACCGAAACCATTTCACATCATGCCATATAAATTTTTCCCCTGATGAATCGACTTTCCTCAACTGAAGTGGACCCTTGTACAAACTTGCGAAATCTAGAAACATATCATTTTTCATAACAATTACAGTTATATTTGGACTTGTCAATCTAACTAAATTGTACCAATCTCTAGGCAAATGTATTGACATATCAGTGTGTTTCTTTTTTCGCTATATCTGAGCGTGAATGGAATCGCACTCCATGTGAGTATGACCAGGAGTTAAAAATTTGTGGTCAATTCGCATGTCCGGTATAAGTTTACTTATGCAAAGTAACATAGCAGCGACGTGGCTGTTTTTGTTTTGCCCACCACACGTATCTGAGTAAAAAGTAATTTCTTTTATATTACGAGGAAGTGATTTTAAAAAAAGAAACAAACAGGAAGCTATTTGGTTGGCTCCACGGCCCCCATCCGCTTCATGCCACATATAGCAAAAACTTTTTTTGCTAAAGCAATCATATATGGTTAGGTTAAAGGTCCATAGTTGCCGCTTGTAAAATACAACATTAGTTTTTAAGAAGGGTGTTGGGAGACATTGTTGGAGGTCAAAACAATAAACTCTCTTTCCGTCATTACAGTCCTCCTTGTCTTTCTTTTTCATTGAATAAGCTAAATCCGCTTCAGATTGATGGGCTTCAAGTTCTTTTTTAAGAAGTTCTGCATCTTGCGGCAAAGCCAATTTAATTTTCATTTTATACGAGTCACACATATTGCAAGTGTCTAATGAGGGCTTTTTAAAAGATAGACCCATGGTGCGAAAAACATTGCCAAAAAATGTATACGACACTGGATTGTTTGTAAGCTTTTCTTTATACATCTGATACATTAAAGTCAATGAGAGTCCTGATGGTAGGTATCGCCTATTTGTATGACTTCGACTGTAGTGTGACTCATATAGGGGGTATGAATTAATATGATCTTTTATTGTTTGTACTACATCATCGCCAAATTTATTAGATGGAACAAAAGATCCGCGTTTGTCAAGGCTTGTAAGTCCAGATACCCTCTTTGATTGTTTCTTGATAATGACCTCTATACATTTATTAGAAATCGCAAATGTTTTCACAAAACATACTTTGCAAATTTAGATCAATTCGCCATTAACTTTCAAATGATATTTATGGTTTATAGTTCTTAGTTTAGGTTCTCCGCCAGTATTCCGTATACGCTGGGTCTTTTTTGGTGCATCTAAAATAAGGGATGATAGATATGCAGAACGTTTATTATAATTTCCCAATGCCCATAACTCATTAAAAAGTGTCGTTTGGATTTCTAAGCTAATTTTAGTAGAACACTTTTTACGACACTCTGATAAGGCTGTAACTTGTCTAGCCGGAATTATTTTACCTTTTTTTGTTTTGTATGATTGGCCTTTATTTCTTTTAAGCTGTATAGACTTGCGTAAATTTTTTCCCTTTCTCTTTCTTGTTGTATTCAAAACGCCATTATTACTGTTTGTATTTCCTTGATGCACCTCATCTTCAGAAGAGATTGAGCTGCCTTCAAGTGATGAACTTTGCTCCAATTCTGGATTGAATGTTTGATCACGTAAACTGTCGTCAGAATCAAAATCTGCAGGTTCAGTTTGCTCCAAACTAAAGCTTGGTCGAGGACTTTCTGTATCTAGTGCTGAGAGTGGCTGATTAACATTATCATTTTTGTCATCGTGCGTCATTCCTAAATCTGAAAGAGTTATCAAATCTTCTAAATAATCGGCAGCCTCTTTTTGTTCTTGGGTAAGCTCACTGCTAACTTCAGATGTATTTGACAGCGTACTGATATTATTACCAGAAGAACATACTTCTGATACTGTAAAAATAAACAAATAGTTTAGTAGGTAAATATTTTAATCCATTAAACAATATACACAATTATAGTGCTTACTTATACACAATGATGTTACTTATAGCCTAACGTAGTAAAAGTAACGTAAAAAAATATCCAAATCGCTTGAATTACTTACATTATGTTAGAACAAACCTTAAAAAAAACATTATGTACCAGCAATAACAAATAAAAGTTACATTTATAATATTTATTTTAGGTACAAGACGAAGAGAACTTATCGAATGCTCAGCTGCAAGCAGCGCTATGTCTCGCGCGAGCTGCGGGACCGGCAGCTGTGCTGGCTGCTGTGAGAAGAAGATTGGCTGGATCTCCTCAAGCTGACTCCTTCTGTGATAAGGTAACATCATTTTCCTTTAGACATAATATATCATTTCCTTTCATAACCCATATAAGCTTTATTTTTGTTTTAGTCCCACCTACTTATTTTTTTCAAAGGTTTTCAGGTTAAATCCAAAATAGTGTTCATGTAAAAAAACTTATGTATATTTTTTGGGGTTGCATTGTATTGATTTTGGTTAAAAAAATATTTGCCTTTATTTACCAAGATGAAATTACAGTGATATTCACAACTTGAACTAATAATACAAGTATAAGAAAGTCAAATAGAGGATTTTCAAAAACGAAGGTCGTTAAGGGCTTTTGTACTTGCAAAGGGCTACAATTAAGCGTTATTAACAAACTATTTTTCTAGTTGCGTGAGCGTCTCAACAGACCGATGGAGAACATACGGCCATCTCATGTCGCAAGGTGATTTCTTTTACATACATTGGCATATATACTATATTTACTACTGAAGTTCTAATTACTATCTTTTTCATTGATTTCAAAATGTTTCATAAGTAGACACACGAAGGGTGTAAACGTGCCCTTAACGGTGGCATTGATGTGATTTACTTTCCCGCTTTCAACAGCCACCGTCAATCATTTCTCCCTTGTTTATGGTAAGAGAGACAGGATAAGCAGTATAACTACAACGTTGTCTATTGGCTCAAGAGTATTATTTCGTTTATCTCTGTAGTCAATAGATTTTGAAGTTTTATACATCACATTTGATCCGGCATACTTTAATTTTCAATGCGTAGATCATCACAGCTGCCCATTCCGACTCGTCGCAGGGCTCGGTCCACCCCTCCCGCCGCGGCACCCCCGCGGCCGCGCCGCCTGCGACCCCTGCCTGATTCTGCCCCACTGCCAGGTAGAGTGATAGCCATATTCTACTCTTCATGCCTACGTAACTTGCTTCATGCTTACTTGACTTGCTACGCAGAATCAACGAATTATGAAAATGAAGATGTAAATGTCAATCTAGATATTATGAGTCCACACGACGTTTGATCAGCAACTACTACAGATAGAGAAACTAAAGATACCGACAGCGAATAAAACAAATATAAGAAAGTTATTTTGTATTTTACATAATTCTAATGAAAAATATTTATTCTTAAACGGAAAAACCTTTTATTAAATATCATAGATAATTATTATTACGGGAGAAACCATGTTAAAAAACGCGCCTTGCATTTTACCTCGCAGGTGGTGAGGAAATGAGTGCATTGTCCTAGTAGTCGCTTTCCCAGCGCTCTACTTCGAAAACGGTTGATTTTACAGAAAAACGCAAGCTACATTTTTTGTAGATAATTTTAGTAGAAACAATTTTATAATGACCGCTATTGACCTGATATTTGCGAAAAACTGATGTTCGTGACCTTTTGGCCTTTATTACTTTTTTAGCCACCACGTAACAACACAGTTAATTTTTCACATCTTCATTACAACATCGTAATAAGGGTGTGTATAAAAATCCAGCTCACTAGGAATTCTTCCGCAGATTGTGGTTTAAAATACCAAACATGACTAGATTATATCGTCTTATACAATATTCAAATAGCAACGTTAATAAGGAAGTTTCACTGTCATAATATTATTATTTGAATGTATTTACCAGGTGTGACACCACCGGGTCGGGAATTCGTCTCCAATCCACTATCACCTCTAAATGGCAGGTGAGTTTTCAAACATTTTTATCAGACTTCCAACGGATTTATATTCAGTTTCTGTTAGTTTGTATTGTTAGTCATTGTATCTTAAATTTCTCTAAACCTAAGGCAAGAGCTACATTTAACTTGTTCATATGATAGAATAATAAAATTAATTTTAAATAAAAAATCAAAAACCGACTTCAAAACTACTACTTAACTAAATTATGTACAACTCAAAAATTTAAAATATTATTTAAATACTTCGAGGTGAAGTTAATTAACAAAAATAATTAAGGAAAATATTAATACTTATATTATGTCTTACTTATACAATTTAAAATTGGCTATTTTTGGAGTCGGTGCCAGCCAAAGAGGATATTTCAATCACATACACCAAGTATTGAGATGTTTGTAAACTGTAAAGATCATCTAAATCTAATCTAAAAAAATTGCGAGTTATAATATGTGTTGTTAATACTATTATAAAGTTGTGAAAAATAAAAGCAGCGCTCTAAACACACAAGTCACAACCCGTAACCTGTGCAGCACTGAAATTGCTATTTCATTCTCACTAGATCAAACGGCGGTGAATGGAAAGTCGCGAATAATCATATATTTCAAATAGCCTATAAAAATCCTTCACAGCTGCAGCTTGTAAAGTATACGATTTTTCTTAAAAAATTTAACTTCCGAACCGATGTACCCAACATGTTTGTTTCTCAGCGCGGTTCACATTAGTATCTTTATAAATGAATTTATTATTAATTTGGCGGGAAACAATACAGCTGTCAAATGTCAAGAGCATAGAGTTGTCTATTCTAGAGAAAGGCATACTAAGGCCCGTATTCTAAAACGTGACTTGAGCGCTGATCGGTGCTTGATACTAGTTTTGGCTGTACCAAAATCTAGTATCAAGCGCCGATCAGCGCTCAAGTCACGTCTCTGAATGCGGCCCTTATTTTTATCGTATCAACTTTATTATGCATGTCAAGCAGGGAAATTAACTGGTTATTTTAATATGAGAAAAATTATATGAATGAAATCTCCACTAAGATATTATATTATAGTTATAGTGAAGATTCAGAAGCGTTATTATTAATTACAGAATCAGTTAGGAGAGCCCGTATGTATTATGTTTTTTCATCTAATAAATCATAAATAAAGTTTATTTAATTATAATATTTCAACCGATGAAGTTGGTAGAGATGCGCCCGTTCTTACACTTCTCATATAAAGCTTCAAGCTGTGGTGCTTTAGAGGTCACGACAGGTAGTGTGTTAACTGATAGGTAGCGCATAGAAGAGTTGGTTCCTTCCGTTCCTTAATTCTGGAAAAATAGCTAGTTTGAGGTTGAGTTTGACCATAACGTGCGTATATTTTTTTTTGGAAATTGCTAGATGTTTTAGCCTATAGGCCAATAATTGCTCATATTATCTAGATCCAAGAATGTAAAAATATTGATTTTAATAACTTATTTTATTACGTTTACGTGGCGTATTAACATCTACAAAAAATAATCAATAGTCAAGCTTTTAGGCTAATGTCTAGTTCAGGTTTTTATACCTAGAGCTCAATAAATATTCAAACCTAACTGATTCATTTTTTTTGTTTTTGTTTGCTTCTATAAATTAGTTTTTTTATAAAATTGGTACCTCTCTACAAAAAGAACTTTTTATTTGAGAAAGTGAATCTGAATACTGCACAATTGATACCTATTTAAAAAGACCGGCCGTTACGGGACGCCAGGCAAATACTTTAAATTAATATGTTGCTAATATTATGCACGTCGCATCACTGGGACTCGAAAATGCTGCTAAGGCGCTCTATAGATGATGAAAGAAAAATAACTATAACTTCATAATAATTAATATCTGTTAGGGCCTGTTTCACAATCTCCAGTTAAGTTCCCAATAGGCTATCGGCAACATATTTGACAAATAGAGTATGGAGTATCTGTCAAATATGTTGCCGATAGCCTATTGGGCACTTAACTGGAGATTGTGAAACAGGCCCTTAAAATAATAATAGTAATGTGAAAAAAAATAGTAAGTAATGTGAAAATATCCGTGAAAAAAATAGTAATGCGAAAAAAAATGTAATGTGAGTGGGGAAGCCCCTCGGCCTCTGGGAATATACATAAGCCAAGAAGCGTGAATTATTATGACAACACGACACCACCAGTGCAAGTTACTATTTATGAATGTGGAAACTAAGCGTTACTTCACTGCTTAAAAGAAGTTTTAATCGAGAGTAAAAAATAATGGTTGCTAATCAGAGAGAACCTAATCATTTCTAATTTATCATAAACGATTAGCCAGCATTGGGCACGTTCCGTCTCCTATAAGTCAAACAAAGGTTACTAGAACACAATTCACCTGTACGATCCGTGGGTCAGTGAACTGAGTTAACACTCTTATCAAATATGCGGGCTTAATGACGTTTACCTTCACTTACGAAAATTTTGGAAAATTCTACCTTACTGGTGCACGACTCAGACTCGAACCGAGATCACTTACAGGATACTTGTTTAATTTGTATACGTAGTATGTACCATAGTTGCCCTCTATGTATCGAAATTGGTTACACTGACATACAGGTCGTAAGCGCCGATTTTATGACGATTTTTTAATGTAGCTTTAACGACGTTTAAACTATTAAGTACGACAACCATAGTTGGTTGGTTGCTTGTAAATGACTATGGTCTAGTGGATGTGGGATAATCCTCTTAAGTTAGAGTTCGAAGCTGACACAAGGTTCTGCACCTTAAATGTTCGCCATTGAAGGGAAACATCGTGAAAGAACATGCATAACTGATGAGATTAAAAGTATTTAAAGGTCAATTATTCATTCCAATAATTTATTAACCCTCCTCGTCTGATTTGGAGGAGGAGACCCGTGCCCAGTAGTGGTACAAATAAGGGTTGATATTTTACTTAAAGGTCAATTCAAAGGTCAAATTAAGAAAAAAAACAACACTTCACTTGAATTCTAGGAGGAGACCTATGCCGAGCATTGGAATAAATAGGCATCGATGATAATGATGATTATGGTAATAATGAAGGAAGTGAAATTTCGTAAATAGATGATGACGGGTTGAAGTGTTAATAAGCAAAGTTGTTTTATCCGCAGGATTACTCATCGAAATTCTTTGTAATGGTGTTAAATACCGCGTAATAGTCTAACAGCTGACATTGAAATATATAAGGCATCGCTCAAACTACAAACTGTTTAAATTTTAAACATAAACTAAATATACGAAAGTGCGACTACATGGCTAACTACTATGCGGTAGGGATTTTAGAACGAAAAAGTCCTAAAGCTCACTTAGCTGCTGCGTCGGGGTTCCGCATCCTGGTGGTAACAAACATTTTCTATCATCATATTTATCAACAACCAAAATTTTGTTCATTCGAGTCTAGATAACTCGTTCGCCTATACTCTATAGCCTATCCTAAAACGAAAGATAGTGAATTTTAGTGCCTAGAGTATCACAACTTACCCTTCTTTCTGAAATACGAAAAGCTGTCTCCAGGAAAAAATTAATCAGAATGGCCGTAGGAACTCCTCCCACCACTTTTTTACACAATTCATATTATTACGTTACGGGAACGCTTACACAATATGGAATGTTAAAATTTTTGACTATTAGTAGCTTCGAGAAAAGCAATTTTGTAACAAATCATGGCATAGTATTTTTACTGACTCAAAATAAAAGAAGGTTCTCGAATCGGCTGTAATTTTTTTATTTTAAATCAAATTATGTGCTATTTAGAATTTTATATACTTAATAATTAAATTATAATATGTAGTTTAGTACATTCTATGTGCCTGCCATTTATCCTGTTTCGCGCGTTATAAGATTTGGCAATGAAGTTGTTGCATAATTAACGATTTTGGCAAATAATAAAAGGTTGTTTAACAATGAAGGCCTATAAATTAGGGCAAATTTCGATCCCGTCAGGACCTTAATAGTTATTTTGTAAAGCGTTTGTTTGCGTTGCTTGGCAATATGAGGAATGGAAGTATTTCATTGTATTAACACAATTACGGGTCGTACATCACCCGAGAGGCCTGTTTGTTCACATATCGGGTCAATGGGTCGATAGCCTGGCATTAGCTTTGTAATTTGAAGCTGGCACAACACCGGTCGGTCACCTGAACATTTAACAGCATGAGACCAAGCGGGGGGTGTGATCTCTGGCTATGCGGCTGCCAAAACGCTACAGCGTCGTACTAAACCTTACTAATATTATAAATGCGAAAGTAACTCTGTCTGTCTGTTTGTCTGTCTGTTACGCTTTCACGCCTAAACCACTGAACCGATTTTGATGAAATTCGGAACAGAGATAGATTAGACCTTGGGAAAGGACATATGTTACTTTTTGTTGCGAAGAAAAGCTTAGGGGGGTTTAAATAGGGGATGAAAGTTTGTATGGAAGTTCGTCATTATACATATGAGGTGCCACCATGAAACTTTGCATTTAGGCACTTGATAAGAATTAAATAACCATTAATAATTGTTTCACCGTTTTTAAGGTTTTTACCTATATGGGCATGAAATAGTAGATGAAAGTTCGCAGGGTAGTTCAAAAAAATCTGTCTGTGTTTACTATACGTACGTACGGAACTGCGCTACTCCAAATTTAACGCGAGCGAAGCCGCGGGCAACTACTTTACTATTTATACTAACTGCTGGAATAGTATAAATAAAAAAAAGCAGACGAGTCAAAACAAATTCATATCAATGTCATCTATTAAAATCATAGATCAGCACGGTCTTCTCCGACACCGTTAGTTTAGGAGGAAGGCGGTCCGCTTCAAGATTAAAATTAATATGGACTTGTCTGACTTTCCTAAATAAAAAAATCAAATACTGGCAGTATCTATTTGTCTATTCTGCTCTAAAGTAAAATACTAGGTACATCTTGTCATCCGCAAAACATTTCGCTAGATTCTAGATTCATAGATTGTTTTATATCTCAATGTATCATGGCCATAATGACTGCAATAATTATATCTCTCATGTAATATGTATCGTTTTAATTATACGCAAAAAAAGAAGTCAATATGTAAGTGTAGGTAACTTACCTATATAGGTACTTTGATGAAATTGACAAAGGGGATAGTAGTGTCTAAACTAAAAACCATGAAAATATTATATTAAATTTATGAATTATACTCTACTTACATTCAAAAATATAATGCAGTGTAACATATGTTAATATTAATTCAAAGAGAAATGCTGCAGCGCAAATTGTTTTGATAATTTTTCATAAAATTAGAACGCGGCTGAAATACAATGGCAATTTAATGTCCGATTTATAACACCATTGCGTGCCACCAACATTTACACTAGTAATTTACCAATAGACGTTCATTCAAGCTAGACGACCTATTTGTTGTATCGTCCGATCGCTCCACTTCATGTAAATATTCTTTGCACCATGATTTAGGTCGCAATTTTGTAATGAACACACGTCATTCTGTAAAGGTGATTCAATCACTTTACATAATATGCTGGTAGGGGTGAGTTCGAGGTGTCCATGCGTAGATCGGTGTCATTAGTTAAGGGCATGGAGTTTAGTGGGCTCGAGTCAGTCGCGGCGCCGCGAGCATATGCGACGCCTGTGTCTGTGCTGCTCCTGGGGGGGCGCCGTGGGGCCCGCTGCCCCCACCCCCGACCTCGTAGCTGACCTGCCCACACACACGCGGTAACTTTCCCGCCACCCCATCACGCTTATAATCGTATCGTATTATACAAACCACATTTTTATTCACAGAGAATCGAGCTCCAGCCTTGACAAAGAAAAGGAACCGGTGAAGGACGAAATTATACAAACCGAAGATATCAATTGCAACAACGTGGAACCAGAGACGCAAGGGCACGAAGATGAAAATATTTCGATAGCGTCGCGTACGCCATCCATCCAGGTTGAAGATATTTCGGAGAAATCCAACCCGTCCATACATAGTACGCATACGATAGCAGAATCGTTAAAGAGCTCCTCGTTGGAGAATGTATCTAGACACAGCAGCTACAACAATAGGTGTGATGCACTAGACGTACCCATAACTACTGAACCTCAACATAAAAGCGAAAAAACGTCACCTACAGTTTCCGTGTCGAGTAAAGACACGAAGTCATTAGCATCACAAGAAACCATCCAACTTCAATCGGAACCTGCAACCCCGGAGCGCTTGTGCGATCGGGACGTTCGAACTGCACTTTCAGAATGCATAGTGCCCCACAAAAATGAGGATTGGGAGATGATTTTGAGCGGACTGTTAGAAATAGAACGACTTGCAAAGGATGAAGGGGCGCGAGCACCAGCAGCCAGTTGGCGTGCCTCCTCCCGATCGGCAACTTTACACGTCCGGTCACTACGATCTAGGGTCGCCCGAGCCGCCTGCACAACGTTAGGTGCCCTATTCGAGCATCGAGGTAAAGTCCTAGATCCTGAATTGGAAGAGGCAGCCGCAGCGTTACTCGAACGCTGCGCAGATGTCAATAGATTCCTCCGAGCAGATGCTACGGCGGCCTTAAGTAGAGTCGCTTGTGGAGGTGGATGCGTGAGGGCAGGGGTAGCTCTAGCAAGGCGAGGGGCGACCCACCGCGCCGGACCAGTGAGAGCTGCTGCCGCTCAAGCTCTGACTCGCCTTGTGAAGCAGCAGGGGGCATCGCGAGTGTTAGACCTCCCGAGCGAGCCGAGAGTGCTAATCCTCCGGGCTGCGGGCGAGTTGCTGGCGGACGCTAACGCCGATACTCGATTACACGCCCGTCACTTGTGCCTTGCGCTCGCCGAAGATTCCCGCTTCAAGCCGTTGCTAAAGGAAGCGATGCCGGCGAGTCGATACCGCGCTATAGAGAAGTTTGTTGATAAGTTGCGTTGTCGGTAGTAACTATTGTTTGTTGTACGCTCTGATTAACTCTACGTCATTCTTATTTAACAGTGCCTGAAGTATGACTTTGGTTTCTTGTCGTGAATGTTAAAATAGATTATCTATTTATATAAGTTCTTTAAGTTTTCTATAAATACATTTCGATATTAAATAATTGATGTATTAGATGGATTGTGGATTGGCAATATAAAAAAATATTGCACTTATATTTTGCGACGCGCAAGTGACGGTGCGACGGAGCGACGGTGGTCCAGTGGTGGACGGACTCGGCCTCTTGTGCGAGGGGTTCCGGGTTCGATCCTGACCCGTCCGTATGTGCCTTGAAATGGGTTTTTCTAAATTTCTAAGTGCACACGAGTCCATCGTTAGCTCACCGGTGAAGGAAAACATCGTGAGGAAACCTGCATGCCTGATGAGATTGATAGTCTTTGAAGGCATGTGAAGTTCACCAACCCGCACTGGGCCAGCGCGGTGGACAATTGGCCCATTACCCTCCTCGCCTGATTTCGAGGAAGGAGACTCGTGTCCAGCAGTGGGACATATGAGGGTTGATACTTTACTTTTATTTTACTTATATTTTTGGTTACACGTTAGAATTATCTAGTCTAAAGAGAGTGATTTCTACAATGATATTATATTAAAATAATATCATTGGATTTCTAATAAAATTTAATTATTAAATTTAAAATTATTAAAAAGTAAATTGACCTTTTATCAAAGGTAAACATTCACTGCAAACCATAATAGACTCTATAATTATTTTAATATTAAGTATACCTAGATAAAAATACTATTTATACCTAATATCGACTGATGATAATTAAAAAAAAAAAAGTTAATTATCATATTTATATAGCTGTGGCATATTTGAAAGTGTCTTCTTACTCAGACTTGTTTCATTATTAGATAATAAATTGGTTTGTAGATTACAAAATACATAATTGTTATTTATTTGTAATATTTTAATATACAACTACCATGGGTATAAGTATAATATTATTTAAGATATTTTCCTTATTTTCTTTACAGACCTTTTTGTTACAAGCATTGTATATTGAGTACGTATTTAACATAGGATTATGTATACAACGGAATTTGCTTCGTAACTGAAATTTCAAAGTGGTCAGTAGAAGACACCTTTGCCCCCGTCTGACTAATTGTTGACAAAAATTATCATTCTCAATTTTATTATGGTCGAATTACTGTTACTATGTGTTACTATGTGGTTAAAGATTATTTTTTACAATGAATTATTATATAAATGAAATTTGTATAGATAATATACGTTATTTCAAATATGAACGTTGTTTTCTTGTTTTTATAAAATCATTAAATTTTAACGTGTACTCTATAAATTGAAGATTTTTTGATAATTGTAATTAATTTTGGCTATGACAGAGATTAGATTTTGCTTGTTTAGCTAAATCAGCGACAAGAGCAATTTGTTAAGTTTGGAGCGGACATGTCGCTATCTACTTTATCCTAGAAATGATGACCTTTACACGGCGAAACAGGGATCGGTCACGCTCGCGGACGGTGTACGAGAATACGAGAAAGGGACGCCATCTTCAGAGGACGGAGGAGGACGAGGGTAGGAATTCCGGATGGCACACCGTTGAGGCCCTGAGTTCCAACACTTCACTCAGACTCGGCTTTGGAAGGTTGAACGTTTGAGACTAACGCCCTATTAGGTCTGGTCTACACTAAGATGATTATTCTAAATTACGCACCATTTTCATACTTAATATTAAATTACACTCCCAAAAAGGAAATAGTCGAATGTTTTTTTTAAAGCCTATAGACAAAAAACATTTGTTTTGACATAACATTACAGGACCATGACAGGACCACATAAAAGTCACACGTGACATTCAAATAATAAAAACAGAGTCATTTGATACTACGGAAAAATAAAAACATCAGCGATAAACTATGAACCAAAATACATAACAGTAAAATTCAGCCTCATATTTTTTTATCCCCTGTATTTTTATATGGCTTTTCAACCTGTTGTGTCGGACTCGTTATTGCTAAAGCTGGGCTCGTTCTTGTTTTGGAGCTGGTCCTATATTTGGTGCGTGCGTGAGGCGCCAAGGCATTCGCCAGAATGGTACTCAAGAGTCTTGACTTTCGTGCACGGAAGTGTCGCCACATTGGCTGGTTTCATCCAATGTGGTATCACCAGTTTGAGCCCTTATAAATTAACGAGTAAGTTTCATTCATTTTACTAGGAAACGACCGTAGTGATAACTGATTACCACTGTCTACAGATTTAAACATTTTGTGCGTCACTTAGTATTTTTCGTGGCGGGACTCTAGAAGGCGAAGATGATGAAGATGATAAATGAAATATATTATATGTACTTATTTATGATCACTTACCGAAACAACGTAGGACGTAGGTATATTAGACCAGTTTTGAGTGGAATGGTCAATGGACGTAAGGGGTCAGCTACGCTCAATCTATTAGAAACCTGTTCTAAAAGAAAACCTATTTTAATCTACTACTCATAGTTAAATTACTGAAATACGATAAACTTGATATGCTTTTATATTTTCTAGTTTCTTAAATACTTTTCTTTTTTCTTATAAGAGGTAAAAAAAAGGTATTTTACTTAATACTCAATTTTTCGCCCCTAAATTAATTGTATCTCCTTATTATATTCACCTCTGGGATATAATATATCTCAACGGGACATAAATAGCTCTCAATAGACTCACTAATAACGAACGACGATATGGACTTTAGAATAATACTCATAACTTCATCATTCCAACAATAATATATACAACTAATTATATTGCTTATACGTATTATTTTCAGTGAAACTAACAACCTATCACTATGGCCTTATGCTTTTTTCGTGGGGATATTTTGCCTTTGACCTGATGTGGTGTTTGATATATTGCCCACAAAATTATGTAATGCTCTTCCATCACACGAGCGCACTAGTCGGCATCACCATTTATATGGGCAAGGACTATACAGGCTGCACCTTCGCTTGTACCCTCGCGCTGATGGAAGTTACCAACCCTTTACTGCAAACTCGATGGTAACGAACTTAAAGTACTTAACGTTTTTTTAGTTTAAGTTTATGCTGGATAGGCAAAACACATCTGGCACCTGATCAATCTCCGCATCTACAAGCAACAGGGCACCTCGACGGCTAGTCAGTCCCTCAGGGGACCAAAGCCACCTCCACAGAGGGGCTGTCCCGCACCACAGAACAACCCCTCCCAACGTCGGACAGTACAATGAGGTGAGGTTCCCGTCCTCGCCCCTTGCTCTTTTGCTCCCTTTTCTTATAAGAGGGGTACAAAGAGCCCCCTCGGTTCAATTCGCTTCGCCTAAAATGTTGAAGTCACCCTGGGCTACTGAGCCCCACCGCCACGACAAGACCTGAAACGTGGTGGGGACCTGATACTTAACCCGTAGCAACGAAGCCCCAGAGACGCACCTCCGAAAGTATATTTAAAAAAAATGCTAACAGACCGATGTCTGCTCTCTAACTTCATCTGTCTATAGACTTTTGGTGAAGCCCTCGCGGGGTCTCGATGACAAAATTGTAACAATTTCGCCCGACATATCCACACGAGACAAAGTTTAGCGTTACATCGTATGGACATATCCGTACGATGCAACGCTAAAGCTACGCCCGCGCCATCATTTCGTTTATTAACACAAACGCATTATTTTATAGACACACAGCGAAACTAACTTAACGTAATAGGCGAATCATTAATATTTTGCACATTATAAGGCGAGGAGGGTGCTGGGCCATAGTTCACCAAGGCACTGGCCTTATGCGAGTTCTTGTCACACACTTACACACACACAATAATAATATCTATGAACGCTTTTACACCACGTCTATCTGGTCCCGTGTTAAGTTCTCGAAGAGACTTGTGTGACGGGTACCAGACAATGGAAATACATATATTTAATACTCTTTATATGAATACTTATATTTAAGATTTTTATTATATAATACACATATTTAATAAACATCCATAACCCAGGAACACAGAAACTTTTTAGTGCTCCCTGGCGAGATTCGAACCCGCTACCTCCGGCTTGTGCGCCAACGCGCTAACCACTGAGCCACAGAGGTCGTCAAATCATGGTCTCATGTTCACCCGAATGTAGAACTTTAAAAAAACCCTACCCATCGGCGCTAAATCTATGAAAGTGATATATTATGTCAATACATAGATACCATAATATTGGTTTTAAAATATGAATAAATAGTTTTTGTTTATTTGCCCGTAAGCGATCGATTATTTAAGCGTCGATTTTGACGTAGTCAAATATCTTTTAATCTTTTTGTCATTCCAGGTTTCTGCGGGAAGCAGGGTTTCACAAAACCATCATGTACCATGTGGTAGAGATAACATATTTGCTCATGTTTTTATTACTACGCGGCATTCTGTGTACATACCTAATATACAAAATTTTGAAGTCTGATATTTTTGATATGGGTGAAAAATTAGTATCCTTATCGTTGTACATCGTGTCTCTAATTTTTATCTATGAAATAATCGGATACGTAACTTACAAGTACAAAAATAACATAGTAAGTATAGGGACTAATTTTATCACCGTGCTCAGAGGTAGGAATACTTTCACTCATCACTGTCTTACATACATTAGCTATGAATAAACGATGAGTTACACCAACTAAAAAATTAAACAGAAATCAAAGTATTATCGATGCTTTTAAAATTAATGTCAATGTCTTATTTGCCCAACTGCTCCAGAAGATGGGTTATGTTTCGAGAGTACTTTTTTTTGGCACACTCAGTAGCCTAAACTATTTGATGGCTTAAGGCTAGAAGAGTGTCGTTAAACTTTTCTCATCATATAAAAATGGCAAATGTACAGAACCCCAGACTTAGAAAATAAAATATTTTTCAAAAAATGTATTTACTGGATGTGTCAGATACTTATGACTGTTCATAAGACACTGGCGAGGTTCCTACTACACACAAAATTCATGGCATCTTCGGAATACCTACTGATGGAAGTCTCATTTATTAATAAACTCTTTTAATGCTCATAAACCAGAGAAGTTTCAATTTTAATTTAATATCCTGCGATTATTATATGTTTATTAATATGAAAAAGAAGTTATTTCTTAGCCTGTACGAGAATACAGTTATATTTCAAGAATATGACAATATATTCAACTAAACTTGTTTCTTAAATGTTAAATACATGAAAACAGAAAACATATTATTGTCTCAAAGTAACTCCTTGGATTGTTTCATGATTATATTAAGACCATAAAACTCACACACACAACATAAATTATGGGCAACTTTGAACATCAGTTACTTTTTTTAACATACCTTAAATAATAATAATAGTATTTACCTAATAAGACACTTATCTATTTTCAGGAAGAGTTCAGGGGATTTGCTAATGAAATAGGTATTATTTTAAATGAAACCAGATAAACATTATGAAAGATAACAAAATATATAGTTACACCTTTGTCTATATACTACAACTTGTCATAAACTTTACAATAAATAATGCCTAAAACTTTTTTTTGTTTTTTTTTTGAAGCATCATTTTGAGAAAATTAATGTGCTACTCATCAAAATTATCTTAGCAGAAATTATATGCACCTTATTAAGAAATACTTTAAAACAATGAGTATAATCAAACTCATGGGCATAGCCAGCTCTGGGCTCAGGGTGGGGCAGCAGTCAACCTATCCATCTCTCTCCAACATTGTGGAGCACCCGTCATTACCAGCCATTGCCTCACACACTTTTCTGGATCCAGGCTCATGTTCGTGATGAATTTATTTATGGCAGAGGCAATAGGTTAGGTCCAAATATATTGCCTCTGCCTCCTATGGCCTTAATTAATACTAATCCTATGACCAGGGTGGGGCAAGCGCCCCAGCTTGCCCCAGTATGGCTACGCCCATGATCAGACTACTAACTTGTATTACATCTATAAAATACAGCTCCAATTACATTCTACTAATTATAATGAATATCTCTCATAATTTAAAAATATTTGTGTTTAATAAAATTAGACTTGGAAGAATAAAATATTATAAAATGGTGCATGTAAAGATGCAAAGGAGCATAGAATTGTTATAATTCAGTCTCTTCTATGATTACGGTGATTTCTTCTATCTCTCCAATTATTAGAATGTTTGCTATTACGATTTTTAAAATCATTATGACTTTCACCGTGTCTGTGATGGTCCCTACTGTGTAGCTTGTCTTTTGGTCTGTAAGGATGATGTCTGTGTGTCCAGTTCCCTTGTAAGCTGGCCATAACAAGCTTATCATTCATTTCTTGGTGTTGGATAGGCCTATACATAGATGGCGGGTTATCCATTCTCATCCTCTCTGTCATTTCTGAAAATTGTTGAGCAACAGCATCCTGATTCGGGAAGTTCATAGGCACTTCGAGTCCATAACATCTTATTGGTGGTGGCAGCATTATCATGCGTCCCTTGTTTTGTAAGTTTAAGGTTCTGTTATAAAGAGCCGTTCCGCGAAAAAGGTTCATAGCGTAAGGCACAGATACCTCGTGACAGTATGTAATGAATGCAAAATTTTTTTGACGACCATCTCTGTCCCTGGGAATCTTTACCTTTTCTAATGGACCAGCCTGTGAAACATAAACATACACTAGTGAAAGGAAATCTTATTATCACAAGAAGTTATAATTAAAATGAATCTATCTATAAATGTACTTGTAAGAACAGCTCATAAAGTAATTCCTCTGTCACTTGATCTGATAAATTTCCACACCACAATGTTTTTGTGTCCTCGTCAATCATTTTTAATTTACAAACACAGCCACATATATGATCTACAAAAATTCACGAATATTTATTATAATTTGGTACATTTGTACACAAGTCAGAACTCAGAAGTGTTTTCTTATTTTTTTTTTTGTGTATTTGTTCCTGTTGGAACCGGCTAAGACCAGAGGCCATGCTGCCATGTCTGACATAAATACACATATTTTGTGTGAAGAAGAAGGAATGGCGGGAAACGCCAAAGGAGGGCCCCGTCCCTTACGTCACCAGCAATCAATTATAACTCTAAATCCATCCATTCCGAAACAGTCCACCACAATGTTTGCGAACCAATCACGTTATAATATATGGATCGAGTTTTGAAGACAAACACTGTAGAAAACCAGAACAGTCACTGTATATAATACCGCCGAAACAGTCCCATACAGAAAACAGCCCCAGAACAATTTTCCGCAGCATTCGCGAACCAATCACAATGGGCGTTTTCCAATTACAGCACAAACGCGCATTGTGCGGATTGTGCCGCTCAAAGTTGATGTTCCAATTACAGCACCGCATCGCATTTTTGAGCTCTCTCAAAAGTAGCGCTTTCACGAAATGCGAATGGACGTAATAATATATAACAGGACCGAGCACTCGTAACAGAAAAACGAGCCGACAGAGATAGCCAGTGTTAATGAGTGTGTCCCTTTCTTATAAGGTGACAATAAGATTTTGACAGGTGGGACAAATGTCTTTCAAAAATTCAAACTGTCAGGAAATGGGTATTGAAAATATTTTATTTAATTTTAATTTTTTTTATTGGTTTTTTTTTTGTAAGGTTTATATCCTACTAGTACATACTTGATGTATGCAGTTTTAAGCGCTGCATGAGTTTACCACGCCTGCCATAATATTATAAATCTCGAGTTTTTAAGTTCTTCAAAAGGCGCGTTTAGCCCCGGCAGATATCGCAAGTTAGCTTGAATGCATTTAGGGTGCTTGAAAAATCTGACACAAGTATTATACTTATAAACGAAAATACCAACATTAGCAATGGTTAAAATCTGAAGAATAGTAGATGGATTACGAAATACATAATACAAATACTTCCATACTACAGACTTGACAGGAATCCGTCATCAGGTGGTCGAGTTATCATTATCATCCCAAAATATTAACTGCAAATCTTAGGTTTACTCTCATTATAACGCATTCTTGAATTAAGATTACAAAACAATTAAAGATGCCATGGATTCAAACTGATTAAAATAATTAGGAACGTGGGAAGTTTAGTACGGAGTCACTCTGTCACACGTTCTGACCATTGCTTTTCGCATTGCTATTATTCCCTTCCAAGCCTGCCGTAAGGAACTTCGTTTCAAAAAATCATGGTCACCATAGTAGTTTGATTTACTAATTATGTTATTTAAGTAACCATAGCAACCATTACAATACAAAATGTCAAGATGACACTTAACTGGGCTACCATAAGAAATAAAAGAAATAAGCAAAATAATAATTTATGTTTTCTTTTTGAATTGGAAATATATTTAAATAAATAAATTCAATTACAATTTCTTGACATACAATTGTCAAAATAATATTAAAAAGACATTTTTTTTCGATGAAATTTTTGATCAGCCCAAATTTTTAATAAAATACATTTTTAAGCTGGCAAGATAAAAGAACGAGACACACTTCTAACATATTGCTATCCCGCTCGGCTCGGATCAGCATCTGTGTAATGCCCATTAGAATATAATACTTAATGCGTTGAGTTAGTGTTCACTTTCGTAAATACATTTTTTTCCGAGTAAGCCATCCTGTTATTATACTACATCCATGGAAATGCGTGCATTGCCAACTGTGACAGAAAATTAATAAGTGTTTTTTCTTTAAGTTGTTCATTTATCGAAATGTTTTATTTAAGTATTATCGTTCATAATAATATTATTTATTGTTAAAGAAAATACGCGTACGTGCACAAAAATATTAAAAAGCTTATTTCAGCGCTGATGGGTTTCATCCCAAGTATATTCGGGAATAAAATTCGATGTTTCAAGCTCATCTACAAAAAAAGGTTTCAGTAATCTTAGTAACATTATAAACGTGAAAGTTTGTAAGTATGGATGTTTGTTACTCTTTCACGTAAAAACTACTAATGAAAAGAATGGATTCTAATGAAACTTTACAATAATATAGCTTATACATTAGAACGACACATAGGTTATAATTTATGCCTGTACTCCCATGGTCCATGGAAATGGGAAGTATGCGGCTGAAACCGAGGGCGCTGCTAGTATATTATATAGTATAAATACTTAAAAATCAAAAATATGAATTCTTAAAATACCTACTTATCAGATGATATGCAATAATCGAAAATTTTCTTTAAATTCAGCATCCATCCAAGTTTTTACTACATTGAGATAATTTTCTACTTTTTTGATTTAAGCTCAGAGTATTTAATAAATCACCATTTCTATCATTTGGGTAAGATGATGCAATTAAAAGGTATATAATTGCTTTAGAACTCATTTAAAAAAAATACTCAAAATAAAAAAATGTTAATGAAATAATCAGAATCCAAATAACCTAAATTAATCGTAAATAGCTTTTAACCAATTATTTTGTATACCACTTTATTTACATTAATGAGGTTATTGCTAACTTTTATGAATATTTTTTATTCTACCCTGAACTTAGCGCACTCTGCTGGCGCATTTTAAAACTATCGCGTTCCAATTAAGCAACAGCATTGTGCGGCATTGTGCAGCACTGAGTCGCATTATGCTCTGTAATTAGAAAACACACATGATAAACAGATTGTGTTTTCAAACCAAACACTATAGAAAACCACTCCGAAATAACAAAATTGGAAATAATGATTGATTAACGGAAAATAGAAAAAACACGACCGTTACGTTTCCCACCAGACCTTTTTTTTTGGTACATTTCCTGTTGGAACCGGCTAAGACTCGAGGCTCCCATGTCTGACGTAGAATACATTTAGTCTGTGGCGAAACGGCGGGAAACGCCAGAGGGCGGAGCTTCGTCCCTCACGTCACCATCAATTAACTATCAGCACAAACTATATAGAGAATACTACGTTCTACGTACTATCAGTTCTAAATCCATCCATCTTGAACAGTCCATCACAATATTCACCAACCAATCCCGTTATATTATAATAAAACAAATTTTAAGGATTTTATCGCGGTTTATATAGTTTTTTATGAGCCCGACGTTTCGGATACTTTACAGCAACCATGGTCACGGGAGGACTGAGATGTCAAAAGTCCTACTGTCACAAAGTTATTCGAAATAAGGTACACAACAAGAAGGTGCTAACTAAGTCTTTAGTCTGTGACATATTATTCTTGGTTTTATTATTGATATTATTTATAGATATATTTTTCCCATAATAAAAATAATAAAATGTAAATCCAAGCATAATAAAGCATAGAGGCTATGCTACTAAATCGTAAGCAATATTAATTAGTCCCATTATATTATAGAAAAACGATAGTAAATCTCAATGTTGCCAGCTCCCATTAACCCAAAAATAAACCAAAAATATATTATACAGATTAATTTTATAAAACAAATACTATAGGAAACTTCAAATGAAAAAATTAAAGAAAGACATTAGTTACCGGTAAACCAAAAAACTATTTCTCAATAAATTACTCCAAAAATAAACTAAACATTTACGTAAACTACGTCAGATTAGCATGACCTCTGGTCATAGACAGTTCCAATTGAAACGGAAAAAATCCGTCCAACCGGTGCCAGGTGCAGGCAGTGATCGCCTGTCAAGTGTCAGTGTATCAGTGAAGGAAAATAAAACGTAGTGTTTATATCCTCTTTGAAGGAAAACATCTTGAGAAAACCAGCATGCCTTATAAGATTCAAAGTCTATGTCGGTCAAATATGGTCCGACCCCCTCCTCGCCTGATCTTTCAGTGGGACATATGAGTTATCATTAGTATCATTTTAAAATTGTATATTGTTTCCTGTGCAAATATAACTTTACAATGGTGTCCATGTTGTACTTATTGCTGACTTAAAACATACTATTTCAATTCATTTCTATATCCAGCTATTGAGGCATCTACATCAGATTGTTTTGGTTATGTAATTCAGGAAGCAAATGAATACTTAGAAAGAAGACTTAAGAACGAACACTTGCACATCTTGTATTATGAAAAACCTAAAAGACATTAATAAATTAAAGTATCCATTTCATGTTTTTGATTGTGAACTACATAAGTGCTGTTTTGGAAACATTTTATGAATTAAGTCTTAGGTTAAGAGTATTTAATTGGTGTAATCTAGATTAGATAATAAACATTTGCCATCAATACAGCAAAAAGCATTTTTGCCTTTTTGATATTCTTATAATATACTGATACAGTTATCATCATTTATTGTCTTTAATCTGTCTACACGTCACTGGAAATAGGCCTCTCAATGAATGTCATGACTATTAAAGTAGAATATTGCAAATTTGTTCAATTATCTTTTGAAGCTTTAGCATGCATAAAACACCAAACTTTAAAACAAGCATTGTTTAGGATACTAAAATTGATTAAATACTGTGTATGTAAAAGAAATTTTAATTGCAGGTGATAAATAGCAGACAAGTATTAAGTTAAACTGTAGCAGTCACTCTGTAGTTTTATAAAGAATTTACTAGCAATGAAGATTTTTTGAATAGTTGAAGTTTATCTATATAAAAAACTAAAGCTATTCATTATTAGGTCTATATATGCAGATGGAAGATTAGTGAGCCAGACTAGTCAGATAATAAAAGCCAGTTTATAAAAATAACAATGTAAGAAAAACAACAGTTGTAAGTATATTAGAGCTTATAACATTCAAATGCTTTTGTAAACCTATAACAAATTTTATGATGTTTGATTTTCTGGTTTATTTCTAATTGTGCTGTAACTGTAAGTTATAAGAAAAACTAAAGCACATTTATTTTTAGGTGCACATGCAGATGGGACACGTGTGAACCAGATGGCCAGATAATCAAAACCAATTAATTTAAAAAGCAATTAATGAAAAACAGCCATGATGGACAGTGAAAGAAACTTCTCGTCACAAAGCTGTAAGAATATTAGAGCTTATAACATTCAAATGTTTATGTAAATGTGTAACAAATTTGATCATGTTTCATTTTCTGGTTTATTTACTAATTATTGTGCTGTAACTGTAAGTTATTATCTATGTAACATTTGAAAAATTGGTTTCACTGAGTTTGTTTCACCGGTTCTTCTCCAATGATCTACCTTCATCACTGTAATGGTGGTAATTAAATTGATTTTGAATTTTGGTAATTACCGATATTGGTATTACAGAAGAAGGCTTCTCATTGGACAAGAACCAATTGAATTACTAATTGAAAAATCAAATCAATTGAATTGGTTTTTCAATTGGTAATTCAAAGCTAGTTAGGTTGTTTGATTAAGTCTTAGATTTATTCTCTTTTCAATTACTTTTTTTCAGATTTTAACAATAATTTTCAGTTCATTTTTTTTCCACCTTTTGCTCAGAATAGTTACAGCATTGATGACGATATATGTTATTTTTACCCACTTTTGTGAATGTGGGAACATTGTAGGTTTTTATAGATACTCAGATTGTAAACTTCTGTTATAATTTTTTTTTTTTTTTTTATAGTTAGCAACAAGAGATTACTTATTTTTGGGCCTACACTGTCCCCTATACTTAAGTACTTAATACATAATAATATTGTAATGATTTGCTCTACAAATCATTGGTTGCCATGTAGTTTCTAACTAGTTTTTTTCCATGAAAACAATGCCCTTGTCGCCTACAGATGCACTTATAACAGTAACAAGTACTTATGTAAAACAAAATATTTTGATTTGATTAACAGTAAATATTAAGTTACATCAGTACATCTTGTACAAGGTGGAAAGAAATGGAGGAGGCCTTTGCCAAAAACGACAGACCGACACAACAGACTTACGGCGGCTTTCAATATCCTATCTATCTTAAAATGTTCTTATCTATCTTGAAATATTGACACATTTTCTTACAAAATCTGTCAAAATTTTAAGATTGATAAGAAAATTTTAAGATAGATGGGATGTTGAAAACCGCCGTAAAAGAAACAAAAAAATGTATATTAGTTGTATGTAAGCAGCATGTAGTCGGAAATAAAGGTTTTTACTATTATTATGATATAATTATCATCATTGTTGTAATTGTTATTATGTATAAAATATTATTATGTAGTTATTATTGTTAAGATAATTTTTTTTACCGATAAATAAAAATAATAATTAAATAAAATGTCTCTTATTTACCATTTTATACTATTAAATAAATCCAAATAATTAATAAATTAAATAATAAGGGTACAACGTAATTCTAGCGTTTAACGAGGCTAAAATCCTTGTATCCATAGCTTCCGTCAAATGTCTAAAAATCCTTGTATCCATAGCTTAAGCGTCAAATTGAAAAAAGTGATATTCAATAATTAAAGCCGGAATGCGAGAAATTTTGTATGGGAGATTACCGTCTGTAGATATACTAAGTAGTCTGTGCAAGTGTCATTTGTCAAAATAATTTCATAGAGTGTTGATGCCTGATGGTGACGGGGATTTCAAATTTAATTAATTAATTTCTTTCACCGGGTATTCGTTAATCTTAAACCTTAGTTAAATTTACGTATTATGTGAAATATTTTGTGAAATTGAGGTTAATAATCGAAAGCACATTTATCAACAAATAGTGAAATCAAAACTAATATATAACACGACTATACATATTCTACCCTTTGGACATGCTTAACAATGTATGTACATGTAAAATCGCGATTGTATAAAACCAAATTATTTTAAAAACTACGTAAAGATTTTGGATTTCTTTTAGTTCAAAGCAATAGAAGCACAATGGACGACAACAGTAAATTTCAACAGATGCAGGATGAAATGTCCAGGTGAGTTTAGCCTAAATTATTACCAGAGTGAATTTTCGAGCCCTAGTTTTTCGTATTTACATAAAAGGCCAAAGTATATAAAAACCTATACTCTCAGGGGTAAAGTAAATATGGATAACCACAAATAAAGCCAAAACCATGATTACTATTAAGGAAATTATAAATGCTTTGTTTACTTTATTGGAAATTGACTATGCCTTGCATTTTCATAATTTTATGTGTTTCAATAACTACAGTATCTTCAAAACGAATAAAGTGTGTAGAAGTTGGTTGTTATAAAGCAACTAAGTCTTCAGTCATTATGTCATTTTCTTATGCAAAATATGTGTAACCGTCCGATATTACATAAATTAAAGCAAGATCCTAAATTACACATAAAATATTAGCTATGAAATTTAAATCACAATACTTTATTGCAGATTCGAAGCAGAGATTTCTGGATCGGACTTGATGGTGAGACCTGTAATCGGTCCTGGTACCTTTGGTGCTGTTCAGCAGCAGTTGGATAGAGCTCTGCCACCTCCGCCTCCTCCACCGTCCTTACTGGCTCAGTTTGATGCGGGGATGGGTGCTAGATTAATGTTCCCTAATGTACCACCACCCCCACCTCCTCCTAACATGATGGTACCAGCATCTGTAAGTTAATATTTTAGTAATTTTCTCTTTTACATTTTTTACCCCATTTTGCCATTTT
Organism: Lycaena phlaeas; assembly: GCA_905333005.2. Taxonomy (NCBI): domain Eukaryota; kingdom Metazoa; phylum Arthropoda; class Insecta; order Lepidoptera; family Lycaenidae; genus Lycaena; species Lycaena phlaeas. The sequence goes on along the minus strand of HG995166.1, from coordinate 18,122,503 downwards.
ATGAGTGACCTACAGTAATTGTTCCACATTTGAAACAACTTCTAAAAAAAAAAGAAGAAGGAAACATTTTCAGAATGTTTAATAAAATAGATTTAGGTAGAATCATTGGAATGAAGAAATTTACTAAATATATTTTCATTTGAATAGTCAGCATAATCATTGTAAATCACAGTCAATATAGTGTCTTTAAAAATTTACCACCACCACTTTTATGTTTTGTTCTTTCTGCTAATATTAATTTTGATGTAATTTTTTCTCTTTGTATATTTCAGGAAGCTCGGTTTTTCACTCCATACATTTATATGTAACTTAAATTATTATAATCATGTATAATATAATATATAAGAAATTACAAATATTAGTGCAATTTGATATAAGTTGTTATTTTTATAATAATCACTTGATAATGAGGAACAAACAAATGTATTCTAGAAAATGTCGTTAATTTTAGTTTATGTACAAAATTTCAGGTGCAAAGACTCAGGCCGCCTTGTGGACCAGATGGCTTTCCTGGTCCGATGCCGTTCCTTCGTCCAGGGGTTCAAGGGCCCCAGTTGATACCACCTCCCCCACCCAAACCACAGCCCGTGGTGCTATCTGCAGCACCAAAATTATATAAACAGCCGAAAGAGGATGAGGACAAGAAGGATAAACGCGAGAAAAAACGTGTAAGTAATAAAAGTTTTACCACAAAGGACATTCAATTATAGATTTAAACATCTTTGTTCATAATCAAATTTGCCCAGTATCTGTATGCAAATATACATATGTGATCCACTGTAGCCTCATGTCTGTTTAGTGATTTTGAATAATAAGGTATCAAATATGTCTTTTGTGCGACAATAGCTGCATTTTAACTGACTTGAAAGTCTTATTTTTTTTAGGGAACAACATAAGTAATTAAATCCATAAACTAATAAATTATATGGATGTGCCTGCATGTAGGGATACCCTAATGTCTTGTCCAAGTCCAAGGACTCTGAAGGACAAACCTTTACATTTTCATGCCCTAGAAATAATTAAATTCTTTTCTTAAGAAAGAATCGATTGAGTGATGTAAGCTGTGTGTTTAGAAACGTGAGCGCGAACGTACCCCGTCGCCGGTGCCTGTAGAGTTGCCCCCCGCCCCGCTGCCCGCGCCGCTGCCCGCGCCGCCGCCAGCGCCTACCGTTATCGCCGATGTTGCCACAACCAAGCCCAAGAAGGAGAAGAAACACAGAAAGGTATAGGATTCTTTTAAGTTAAAAAATAAGAAAAATATACTTTATCTGTGTATGTAAGAAAGTTACAGGATATATTTTAAATTTGTTTCATTATAATTTATATACGATCGAGACAATTATAGTCGCTGATTGTAGCTAGTTATGAAGTAAAAGTGGAAACAGATATTATACTTAAGTATATGTTGACCAGGTCGTGAGGACAGCTGGTGGACAAGTGTGGGAAGATGTGACCTTGTTGGACTGGCCTGATGACGACTTCCGAATGTTCTGCGGGGACCTGGGCAACGACGTCACCGACGAACTGCTAGTAAGTGCTAACCACCGATCTAGACAAATGCCATGCAAATATTACACAAAAAAAATTTAAACAACATTACACATTTTTTTACAAAGTACATTTTGTACAAAGGTACAGTCCACAATAAGTTGCATATAGATTATTAATAACAGAAATGCATTTATATATATATTTTTTATTTTCTATTATAGTATCTTGCAATCAATTTTTTCTATTACTCTTACTTCTTATTGCCTACTTTTTTTTTTTTTTACTTATTTCAAGTGTAAAAGTTGTACAGTACGTAATAAAGATATATTTGATTTGATTTGATCAGTCTTTATGGCACTATGAGCAGATCGGTTGTGGGAATTTTAAAATTCTCATTATGAATTAACCCTTTTCACATTTCAGACCAGAACATTCGGTAAATACACCTCCTTCCAAAGAGCCAAGGTGATCCGAGATAAAAGAACTAACAAGAGCAAGGGCTTTGGCTTCGTCAGCTTCAAGGACCCAGGAGATTTCATCAAGGCGATGAAGGAGATGGACGGTATGATGTTTATTTAGTTAATCTCCAATAGATAGGTTATTATAGCTGCTCCAACACACTCTGTTCTACCAAAAGCACTAATATAGCTATTGAAAAACAGAGGTTGATCGTAAAAGAGTGAAAATTTAGAGTTGTATGAATTTTTGAATGCTGTATGGAAATAAAAATCACACAGCTTATAAAATTTTATGAGAATCAGTGAAGCCATTAAAGAGGAGTTTGAGAACAAACAACGCGCCATGAGTGACGAGAAGTGTATAAATTGTGATGTATGTAATGTGTATTGACCCTTAGGTCTTAAGTCTATACTCTAAAGCTTAAACTAATCATCTGATTTAAAAAAAAAACAGTAAATTTATGTTTGACAAACATATTACTTTTACTTCAAAAAGAAAGACAGCAAAAAAAATATTTCTCTGGTTGAATTATTTTAAATAAAATATTGTCTTGTAGGTACAATTATTTATGAAATCCATGCAGGCAAATCAATGTGTGATAACTAATATTTTATGCATTTCTGTCTAAAATGTTATGTATAGAGTCCTCGCCACTTTAGAAGTCCGATAGACACGGCGCTGCGGTCTCATAACTCAATGTTGCCAATTTATAGTGTAATGATTTTCCACCAAGTCTAGTACAATAAAAAATTTAAATAATTATAGGGCCTATGGTCAGTAGTGGATTGTTAAAGACTGATGATAATAATGACAAAAATAATTGTAGCAGCAAAATAAAAATCTCCCTGCCAGGTTTTAGTAAAATAAAACATATTTTTGTAAATATTTCGTTCCAGCCAGCCAGGAGTGACGATTTTCTCAGAAGTAATTGCTGCCATTGTTACATCTTTTGTTATTCGATCTTTTTTACAGAAACACCTGAAAATATAATTCCTCTGAGCAAGGATTTAATTCTTTTACCTTGTATTTATATTCATATAAAATATCATAGATAAATGTAGGTATAGAGTTAATGAGAGTATTTTAACCATAAATTAGGCAAAAATAAGTGACTCTGGCATCTCTAAAATTTATCTATCGTGGCAGTGACATTTATAAACATATTATTCAACGGGGTTAATTGTTGTTTATTTTTACTTTCTAATTCACAAAATTATTTCACTTTAATGATCATTTTACGGCCTTCACTTTTTACACCTCACTTTATATTATATGCTCCATATTTCACGTAAAACAATTTAAAATATCACAACTTCTTACTCCAGACAGAAGTCAAGATGTCAATGTTGTCAAATTTAGTTCGGGCATTAGTCGCAGGACTATAAGTGGCGCGGACTATATATTTGAATTTCATCTTGTATTAGTCTTACATCCACATTATTTTTAGCAGGATGTCATTAATATTCGTAAAACGATATTACGTTTATCATAATGTATTTATTATCAAAGATCAAAGATATTATTATTAGAGATAATAAATACATTATGTATGAGATTATAATAAGTTGTCGATTTTCGAGCGTCTCCTCATCGGCGCCGTGGCTTAGTTGGTTAAAGCGCCTGTCTAGTAAACAGGAGATCACGAGTTCGAATCTCGTCGGGGCCTTGAGTTGAACTTTCATTTTTTTTGTTTTTTTATTTTTTTATTGTATAAATATTATTTTAAAAATATTTGTTAATAAGCTTTTTTTTAAATAAATACATTTATTTTTTAAAATTTGAAAATCATATTTTTACATTTATTAATGTTTTTCAATATCGTTGATATGCCACAAAATTTTGACGATTATCGTAGTAATTTGTTTTATTATACTATACTAATAAACTAACAAGATGTAATATTATTATTGAACTATTTTTCTATTTTTAACCATTTACTTTTCGTTTTGTTTATTTTTATGTTTGTTATGTGAATACTTATTAGTATTACTCGGGTTTTGTTTTATATAATAAATAAAATAAAAGCATATCATTATAATTTGCAGGACGGTACGTTGGCAGTCGGCCCATTAAGCTCAGGAAGAGTACTTGGAGGAATAGAGCATTGGATGTGGTACGGAAGAAGGAGAAAGAAAAGGCTGCTCTGCTCTCTCTACTTATGTCTGGGAATAAGAGCTGACAGAATTAAGATTAAGATGACATAGACTACAGACACAACCATAGATATATTAGTGTTTCCAATTCCATAGACACCGGTTTCATTTCTATAAATAGACGGTATCCTACATTCAACTTCAAATATTAAAAATGGCGGCGTTTCACACACGTGGTTGGCCTTTATTAACTTATATGATAGTTAATAATACATCATAGAAATCTAAATAATGAAGTAATAGAAATGCTAAGTGCGCGTGACCTTGTCGCCACACTGGTGACTTGGATGGCACCAACGCGCGTACTTACGATTAGTCATTTTGTCATAGCAAGAGAGATTAAAAATGGTGTTTTACCATTTCCAAATGTAAATTCTACAACGTGTTTACACTAATAAAGATTAACATTTCATCGGTAACTAGTTTTTTGTTGTAATATTGATGTTTTATTAAAAATAATTTTAAGTCATAACTTACTAATAAATTGGCACAACCTTCGACTTTATTTATCCTACTTAATACATTGCCTCTTATGCCTCTTATCTAATAGAAGAGCATCGTATCACACAAGGAAATGAATTACGCAATGAATAATAATATTTTATTCCTCGGTGTAGCCCGCCTACTAGCGACAAGCGTTTTGGTAGATCACCGCCCTATATATCATTTCTATCACCTTATTATTTAGATTTCTATGGTACAGATCGTGTTCTCGAAATGAACTGCTTGTATTATTTTTTGCAACTCATAAAGTAAAGACTCATTGTATATGTTTTATGAAGTATATTTAGGATTTCATAGTAAAATGGAAGTCATAAAATGTTGTTTTATTTTGTTCTTTTCCATGTTCATGAATTAGCTAAGTATACTAAATGCCTCATGAGCGACGATAGTAGATGGTGGATGGATTCGGCCTCTTATGCGAGAGGTTCCGGGTTCGATCCTGAACTCCCGTGTTTGCTTTGAAATGGGTTTTTCTAAGTTAAGTGCACTCCAAACACGAGACCATCGGTGAAGGAAAACATCGTCAAGAAACCTATATATAAGATTAAAAGTCTTTGAAGGCATGTGAAGTTCAGCAACCTGCACTGGGAAAGCGCATCGGTTAACTATGGCCCATTACCCTCCTCGCCTGATTTCGAGGAGACCCGTGCCCAGCGGTGGGACATATAAGGGTAAAGTAAAGTTGCCTCATGGTCGTCAGAGATCAATGTCGCTCACGGCTCATAGTTGAATAACTACCGGGTCTAACCGGTTAATGCGCTGTGCACTTCCTTCTGCTTGGATACTACCGTCTTGCTTGTTTCCCCGTGAAGCATCTTTGCTGCTTCAGAGAAAAGAGGATAGGCTGTGTACTGGCACTAAGACTTAGCATCTTGTTTCAAGGTAGGCAACACAAATGAGTTGCGTTGGTTAGTCTCAGGTTGACTTATGTTCATAGCCGACGCTAACTCCTTATCATCATGCGCCTTGTATGCATATTCATATCCAGCTAACATAAAAAAATCAAGTTCAAGCGAATTCGATAAAATAATAATTTCAAAATGATTGAATGTAGAAGAAAACGCATATTAGTATCTATCCCTTTATTCTTTGGTTCAACACATGACAATTGTACTGTTGAAAATCTGAATTTACAAAATTTGCTAAAGACTAAATTAAAAACTGGTATAAGCAGCCGCTATACCACGGCCATCTTTTAAATTACATCTTAAAATCTACGATTCAATAAATATTAAATTACGTTTCTATACCCATATAAATTAAAAATATCAAATTCATTCACCTGTCACATGAAATGGCTTTGTGTGTTAAGATCTCTTCTGTTTCAATATTTAATATGATCCCGCTTTGGCTAAACCAAATAGTAATAAATTGACAACTTCAGTTCTTCACATAAAATAGCCTTAACCTACAAAATGCGTCCTAATCTAGTCGAGCAGTTTATTGTAGACATCGAAGTAATCAAAAGTGGAGTTTTGCTCCAAGCCGGCTTTGACTCTGTTGTTCCGGAGTCTCAGCGGCGGACGCCTGTTCCGTGGCGTGGTGGTGATTGCGGCGGCGTACTGCTGGTCGAGGCAGCAGCGGTCGTCACCATCCTTCAGGCCGGTGGTGGCCGGACAGAAGGGCGCTGCGAAGTCCTCCACGCAATACGCGCCTGATGCACTGAAATAGAGATGAACAATCGATTATTGTTATATACGCGTCTTCCACTTGTAATTAAAAAAACTTTTTACACATTTCCAACCTATTATATCTACTTATACATATAAATAAAATTGAATTGTCTGTTTGTTACATTAATACCGCTTTTTAAACAATATGCATATGAATATGATATTATACGGTACTTAGGTATACGATATACTTACATATAATATTATACCAATACATAACATTTTTATATATTTTATATTTTTTTTTGTATATTATTTTTTTGTCTGCCTGTTTGTTCCGGCTAATCTCTGAAATGGTCGACGATTTTGTCAGGTAGCTGTTATAATAAGGAGTAACTTAGGCTATAAAAATAATCATCATTAAACCATATACGCCCGTAAAAATAAGGTAAGGCGGGCGAAGCCGTGGGCCACAGCTAGTATTTAAATAAAACTCTTTAGTTACTCTGTATCTCTTGCACCCGTTCGCGTTTCTTTTTAAAAGGTATCAAAACGATTTGTTCTGTTGATGTTGGACTCATCTTGTTAAAGTCACATTTCCCTTGGCTATATACTCACGTCATAGGCGTCGGCTGCCCCAGCAACACGGGCAGAGCTGACGCCCTCGCCGGTGGCACCCGCACGGAGCACCTCCGGCCGCACGGCGTGGCTGGTCGCGGCCTGAACAGGCTCTCCGCCTGGTAGCATATCGACCACACGTGGCTGCACAGCGCCTCGTCTGTAATCCAAAGTATTAAGGATTAAAAAAGTCTAGAATAATCTTAAATAGAGAATAGCCCTGAATGCGTTTGGACTCTGACTTTGTCGATGATTGCTCGTTGGTCAAGCTAAGGTGGATACAACCGTCTATGCTAGATAATCTTACGAGGATTTATCAGCTAAAGATCTATTACTTCATCATATTGTGTTATTAAGGGCACGGCTCACACTTATGTGTGTGCAATATAAAATTGTTAGACAAGATGTCGCAAACGTAGGTATAATTTTTAAATTTTTATTTGTCAAGACCATTACACCAAGAATTAATTACATAACTATAGTAATACTCTCTACTTTGGCCAACTTAGCGTACTACATTTTATGACTTAAATAATGTTATGACAGATAAATCTTAACTAATATTATAAACGCGAGTGTGATTTTGTGTGTTTGTTACGCTTTTAAACCTAAATCTAAAACCGATGGTTAAATTGTTTTACCAAGAGAAAACTTTAATATGAGTAGGTAATACCTAACAGTAGTGTACATGTTTGTTATTCTTTACCTCAAAAACTACTGAATGGATTTTAATGAAACTTCACAATAATAAAGGGTATAACATCAGAATTTATACAAACTATAATTTCTGAAACAGAATGGTAGATACGCGGCTGAAGCCGCAGGTCGCTGCTAGAAAATAATAACGTACCTACTAAAATCTTGGTGAATTTATTCTGATTTCGATTCGATTCCGAAAGACCGGTGTTCGTGGATTGGAAATTACTTAATTTTTATAGCTTAAGCTTTATAATTATAAGTAAGTATGTGTAATTAAAAATTGCAAACCCCTTAATTATGTACCTATACACATAAGTAGGTTAGAAAGTAGTTTCATATACCTACTTATTGTTATCACTTACTCGGTGTGTCTTCACAGAACGGCTGACTCCTGCCGCCGTTGAGGCAGAAGTCTGCGTGCCCTAGTCTGGCCGCCTCCCCGTAGCGGCCGGCGTTGGTGTGGATCACGTGGACTGCGCGCGCGTCCCCCGGGTCCAGGCGGAGCACGGGGGCCGACCGTATCAGGGGCCGGGCTGGGTCGAGACCTGGCAATTACAAGATTAGGGAATCGCTCGGCCTGTATTAGCTAAACAAGGAAGAGCGGGGCAAATCATATACAACAGAGACTTCGGGAAAACGACGGATGCGATCGAAGAATATTTACTCGAATTGTTGGAAATTATCAATATAATTATGTTAATTGGACGACAAACCCTAAAAAACTAAAAGGTTGTGGGTTCGATTCCCACCCAGGACAAATGTTTGTGTGATAAGCGTGATCATTTGTTCTGTCTGTGCGTAATTTATCTATAATATTATGTAGGTATGTATTTCGAATCAGTTGTCTAACTAGGCAGAGTTCGGGATTAGGTGGTCTTGCGCGTGTTGTCCCAACATATTATTATTATTGATAGCTAACCGATAAGTATCCCCTTATTTAATCCAAAATATATAAGATGTAACAAGAGAATTTTTTCTTTTACATAATCTTTGTCTTATTCTTCTATCTAATACGTTTATTAAAATCATAGACAAAATAAACAAACCTAACAGAAATTACATCTCTAGATTATACTTATACACGTTATTATCCTAAATAATTCATCATCATCATCATCATCAGCCTTTATCCATCCTCTGCTGAACATAGGCCTCCCTCAATGAACGCTAAGACGACCGATTATTAAGATAATTATCCCTTGCAACACTGACTAAATATATCATTTTAATGCTAGGTAAAATCATCTCAGTTCTAGTAACAGACATAATATTGTTGCTCACCGATGATTCTATTTAGTCTGAAGTTCAAGTAGTTCGCCATTATACCGCACATGTGAGCACCCAGCGAGTGGCCAACACACGTGAGCTTGTCTGGCCTGAGTCCAGCCTTGCGGAGTGAGGCCAGGGCGTCGGAGATGCAGCGCGCGACTGGCCTCAAGTTGTGGACCGCGGCGACGTAGCACGGCGGCTGGCACAGCTTGCCCCAGTCCACCATAAACACGTTGAAGCCACCGCGACGGAGGTAAGCTGTGAGACAAAAACCATTATTAAATTAATTAAAAAATAATCAAGGATTAAAGGATTCATTTATATCTATGTCTGCTATTCGCAGTTTTGCGAGCCGGACACAATTTTAGGTCGTATAATAAGTCCACAGGAGAGTGTTGGATGGCACGCTATCGATCCTAATTGCGGACGTTGCTGGGCCGGCCTGGAGATAAGGAGCACACTATGGTTATGGTGAGGGTGACAGTTCCACAAAACCACCTGGCCCGGGGTTTCATTATAACTTCCCAGTGAAAACAGAAAAGTTGTATTATAATACTTTATACAAAGTACAGTTTTATCAATTGATTTAGTATTATTATGGTCAAATTTATTGTTCTTATTGAAGTAGGTGCGTGTAGTTTAGAACGTAAAAGCTAATTATGAAAGGTGTTAGTTTCCGACATAAAAAGTAGCCTTTGTAGACCTCAGTTTTACCTAGGACAAAAATAGCCTCACTCTTATCAAAACAGCCTAAAACTTTCTTCTCACAATAATATATTTTCTTATTCAACTGGTAAATTTAGATTCCATAGTTGAAACAACGAAGCTCTTCGTAATAATAATCTCTCATATAGATAGTCGGTATACATAAAAACCTCTTAAAATATATTCTGGTTACTGCTGCAATAATACCTGCAATCCTGGCAATACCAGACATTTACCGATGTCACAATAAAAATTACCGAAGGTAAAGTGAACTTGCATTGCGCACTCGGATATTGACCTGTGCATTAAAGGAGAAAGTCTTAGGAAGCAGACGAGTGGGGGATGCCAGAAGTTATTCTGATCCCATAAACGTAGGACCACTTTCGCGTTACGCAATATCGCCAAAACGAAAGTTCGGTGATCGTTGTTACATAAAAAATGCTAAAAAAACTGATTATTTTAACTTAATATGCTAATCTAATTTAAAAAGCTAATTTGTAGTTTATGTAACGATCAGATCGAATACAGATGCTAATTTTAGCTTAGGTAAATAAAGTCAGTATGGATGGATTTTAAATGAAACTTTACAATAATATTATAGCTTACACATCAGATAACACATAGGCTACAATTTATTCCCGCACTCCCACGGGGATGCGAATACGCGGATGAAACCGCGGGACGCTGCTTGTATCGAATTTATAAAAAAATGGTTGTCACATGTCTGTAAAGTTGATTTACGGGCGGTAGTTTGACGTAACAACGTCAAACATTACATGCAGCACGAACCAAATCCGATCGCTTGAGTCGATCATGCCTCTCTCTCGTTCGTGCCGCGCTCTCGCATGCGGAACGCGACATGACGTCATCTTTTTAGTGCATGCTGCCCGTAATATCGAGTTATTAGACGTTGCCACGTCCATAATCGTTTGACAAGCCTTACCATCACGCAGCACTATGATAGGCAGGGTGTCGTCTCCTCCAGCATAGCCGTGGATGAGCAGGATGGTTTCGTGGGATGACTCCCAGCTGCTTTGCCTCAACCAGTCCTCGCTGAACAGATCTACCTGCAATACAAACAAGTGTCAATTGAATAAAATATTAGTATTGTAATCTATACAAATAAATAAAATTGGAGTGGTTGTTTTTAATGTGAAAATAACTGCTTTTCACCAAAGACGCATTTATATGGATTTATAAACGGTACCTATATAATATACCAAAATAAATTACATAGCCGCAAACCTGAGCCAAAGAAACTGTACCTGCAGTTCCAGAAACTATATAATAAATATATTATACTCTTTGGTTCCGGTGCATAAACGTCCAACGCGTGTTAATATATCAGTTTATTAGATAATTTAATCTGTGAAATGAATTATCAAAACGGAAATCGCTTTTTATATGAGGTGAGAAACGACCGTGAATTACCAAACAAACAGAAATGTGTGGAATTTGTCGAGTGTGAACTAAAAGGTCCCGTCTTATTTGAAAACGTCCATTCAATACTACACTGGTTTAGAAACGCACAGGTAGGTGCAAGGACAAAGGACTTGTATCCAGCAAAAAAAAAATGCACAGGTACATTTTTTTATCGATGAAATATGAATGAATGGATCATGAGACAGGAAATACTTTCAATGTAATTTTTGTCTGAAATGGTATGGTCAGTTTATAATACTACCTAGTACCTACTTTATTTTCAGCTTATTTCCAATTTTGTGGACGTCTAAATACCTACAATAATTGAAATTTCGTCCTCACCAACACTAATCAAAGAAATGAGTCTTTGATTAAAACACAAGTCGCAACCGAATATAATATTTACCACTGTAGTAGTTTTATAACTAATTGGTGAGATATTGCGTTAATAATAACTATTTCTTCATTTATGAACCTAGTTTTCGATCAACCTTCGTGCAAAGCACATTTAGTAATTTGTTTGTCAATAATATGTTGACCGCCCAAATGAATCTAAGCATTTGTGATGAAAACCCAGTGTCTCTGTAACCTGTTAATTATGGAATGTAATAAGTATGCGAGAGACGCGCGTAACGGGCGCCCTGCGTGCCGACGGTAAGTCGACCGTCACCTAAATATACCTTGACACCTTTATCATCACATGTACTAGTCAACTTATTCAAATCAAGCTAATGAGCCACTTACTCCAGTGGTCTATTTTGGATAACTAATTAGGTAAATTTTTTCTGTTAGGAATCTTGGTCATCATTAATTAATCTAAATAGCATTTTTGTGCAATGACAACATATTAATGATCCGTGAAAATCATAGAAATATTAAGAACTTATTTCATATATCTGTAGTGAAAATAAAGAAGGAACCAAATTATAAGAGTTTTTTATGACCACTTTCTGATTACAAATTATGAAAATTTACTCTTATTTCATTCATTGCCGATAGCTTACTGGAATTTGAAAGGATTTGATACAGATAAATTATCAACTTACGACAATCATAGTTCATAAATTAGAGTCATAATTTATCAATTTACGAAAAATATTACCGGTTTAGTATGAATGAAATATTTTTGACCTCACTACATTATTTCTAATTCCTATAGTTCTCATGTGTACCTATTCTCCAAGTTTGACCTGTAAGTCACATTGATCGCGCGTGAGAGTTTTCTAAACAATACAATATGATATGTAAGATAGAAACGTATACAAAACGCTTACCGATATGGCAGGTATTATTAGGTAGGTACTATTAGATATTATAAAATTAATTGCATTATAATTATGGTAGGAAGTCGACAATTTTGTAATCTTATAAAATTAACGCTTGCCATCGGTAAATTTGTTATTTAATATTACAGCTGCGAAAATATGGAAGCTACATAACTTTCCGCCATGAGGAATAGAGGGTTTGTATAGTGGAGGATATTATGAAGTAAAATATTTCATGAATACCACACAATAGGGCGTTACTCCCAGATATTTCAGGATGCTAGTTATAGAATATTTGAAAAGATTCGCTCAACTGAGTTAGTTTCAACTTTCGCCGATTCTTCTCGATAGCTTGCCTTGGAACCTATGGAAGAAGTTGTTTTTCAAAATAGTAAACTTGAAAAACAACTTCTTTTATAGTTATTCATTTGATCACGTGGATAAAATGTGACCTGAAAACCTAGGTGTCATAAGTGGATAACGATTCGCATGTCCCAGATGACCTAGAAATGGAATAAAATCGAATTTTACACTTTGACGTTGTTTCGTGACGTTTTACATTCCCGACGTTTTGCATAATTCATGGTAGCGAGGATCACGATACAAGTATTTAGTTGTCATTACACTTTTAACAATGAATATTATTTGCCTAAATTAGAAAATCCTAAATGACGTCATAATATTTATTATAGATTTCTTAAAATTCAAATTTAGTGAATGACTACTGTTTATCTCATGATGATTGTTTATTAAGTAGTGAAAATTTAAGAGGCATATTTTGTAGCCATTAGCCAACGTATTGAAAACACAGGAGCAGCTACTAACTTGTAAATAAAATTTTATTGTATTGTACTTGTACAAGGTAACGGGACTGACCATTTTGGCGTTAATTAAAGGAGACCTATGTCTCTACGGAAAAGAATCTTATCTTACTAAAATTATAAACGTGAAAGTTTGTAAGTATGGATATTTGTTACTCTTTCACGTAAAAACTGCTGAATGGATTTTAATGAAACTTTACGATAATATAGCTTATATATCAGAATAGCACATAGGGTAATTTATACCCGTACTCCCACGGGAATATGACGTACGCGGGTGAAACCGCGGGGCACTGCTACTTCATCATCAAGTATAATTGTACTTACAGTATGTTTAAAGGGTTCAGCCTCGGTGTACAGGTTGATGGTGACGTTCGCGTCTGGACACGGTTCCCTCTCTCTCCTCCACACGCAGTCCTCGAGCGTGGTGTTGAAGGAGTCCACGTTCAGAAACAACGCCTCCTTGATCGGCTGACGCTGTGTATGACACCCTGAAACAAGCAAATGATGTTAGCAGAATCAGGGGCTTTTACGCATATATGCGTGCATTACATTTACAGTACAGAGTACAGACTAAGAAGTTCAGAACATTTGTCAAAACTAACATAATTGTATATTAAACGAATTGAACCCAGCAGACGTTATCCTATATACCTGAGCCCCTCATCAGCATTTTTTGTACAAACCTTGTCCTGAAGATAACCAATCCAACAAAAAAAACTAATTAAGAGCATTTTTTAATTATTTATATATAAGTAGGTACAAATATCGTATTTAACGATTAGCGATAAAAAACTTCACAAGATCTATCAATATGTTGAATAAGTAAAATACTCGTAAAAATGTTTGTTACATGCATGTACACATAGTGCATATGCAGATATTGGCATGAAAATCAAGCACCCACATGCTGCACCGCAAGTTATATGCACGGAAAACGCGTAAAGTGCACTTCTTTAGTTCCTTACATAGTGAAACCTGCCAGCCACACAATACAGACCAGATATTAAACCAACAATGTAACAAACATATTTTAACCCTGACAATGAAACATTCTCTCTTCTTAACAACAAGTTATTTATCAAGCTTTACAGCTATAGTCAAACGGCTGGCATACAAAAAAAATCCTTACAAAATTTAATATAAAAAAATGTGGACTCTGATTTATTTGTACAGGGGTTGAAGGAGATAACTTTTACGGTTATAGACCAGTATCTGGTATGAATATCAACTTCCTAGGTCCACCCGTTTCTTAGATAATCAATGGTGATACACAGACAGACGGACAAGAGAGTGGATCTTATAAAGATTCCTTTTTTAAATTTTCAGATGCGAACAATAAAAACAGTATTATTATTTCTTAATTAATTAATTAATTATCATTAATATTATTTTTTATTCTGAGTGGCAAGGGCACAGTCGTCTTAGCGTTCGTTGAGGAAGGCCTATGTTCAGCAGTGAACGGTTAGCCCTTTTAAGATTATGATGATCATGATGCTATTTAATTAAATCAATACTTGATAGTTTTAAAAAGCATAACAATATCAAATGCGATATAATACAATTGAAAAATGTAGACAGTAATATACTATTTTATGAAATAAGAAATAAAAAATACATATACCTAATGCTAATTTACATTGTCTCATACTATATAGTATATTTATAAGTTATTACACACATTAAATTTAAAAAATAATAATATTTCACTATAAAAAAATAAAAAAATGGTATCCCTAATTATTTCGATATAAAAATAATGAGTAATGAAATAAAAGCATTAGTCTCCTAAGTTCGCTAGTGATGAAGTAACAAAATAAAATAAAAAAAATTAAATCGATTTATAAAAAAAGCAATACTAAATTATATTTATTGGTGAAATTATTTTTAAATAAAAAGATGGTCACGAAAATATATAAAAAAAACTTACCATTAAGAAATATCGCCAGGAGTGTCAGTAGAGTAGCGCGCGCCATCCTTGGAGGCTACCACTGCTGTATTGAGTGTGTGCGCTGCGCAGGAGTGGGACGGTTTGGTTGTTTTGTATGCAATGTTGTCACCGTGAAATATTGGTGAAATGCATGGCGCGTCTTCAACTTGTTTTCGCTCGAAAGCAAAATTCCTTGCGGTCCCATCGGAAGAGGTCGAAAATGGTCCTTACGGAAAAAAATAGAGCATTTTAGGTATTTTGCGTTTTTTCGCGGTCAAGGTGATCTATGTTTTATTAAAATATTTAGTTATTTACTTTGGTGAACTTAAGCTACAGTTTAATACCTAGATATAACATTTGAAAGCATCAGATATGATTTAACAAGCGATATCGCTTGAAGAAACTACGGGTCCTGATTCCTGGCACAGAATTGTGATGAAAATATTGTAGATAATATGTATAATAAAATATTTATCATATTTCTATGATAACACTTTTTCATTATCATATTATACGTTCGCGATGTTATGCGTGCATCTTTTAGAAAAAAATAATAGATATTTTTTATAAATTAACAAAATAACTTCCACTAGTTTACAGAGCCGTAAATAGGGCGGTGCCACCGGTGCCCAGGCACAGGGCCAGGCAGAACTATTATTTTTTTGGTTTGCTAAGGGCGCAGTTATAGAAGCTTGCATAGGGCGCAAAAAAGGCTGTTTACGGCTCTGCTAGTTTAGCTTCCATCTTCTCGTCTCCATCCGCCGTAATATTTTAAGAAAACATTAATGTTATAAGAAATCCGTTATCACAATCTAAAAACGATTAAAAATTTATATATAAATGTCTTAAAATCTTGGAATTATCCTTTCCATATGTTTAAACAAAATTATTAAATTACTCGTAAAAGGAACGGAATTTTACACATCATTACATTATCCGAATTGAGGTAAAATATGAAAGTGCATTTTTAGTGAACGTTATCTTTACAAAAGTAACCCGCTAAGATGTTGGTCATTACAAGTATCGATGATTGGCAGACGAATACTTACTTAGTCACAGACACCCTTTTAACTCAGTCAGACCCACTTATTCATACCAGTAACAGCTTTTTTTTCTTTTTTTTTTATCGCCGGGAAATGCGCTGAGGCATCCCGCGGCGGAATGGGTCTTCCCAGGCGGGTATGTGGGACTCGCTGCGCCCGAAAGCTGGTACCTAAGTGGACGCAACTCTACCCACTAAAACCCGGCGAGTGCCACCACTGCCGCCTTTGGTGAGGTGCCCCGGATCTACAAGCAACAGGGCACCTCGACGGCAAGTCAGTCCCTCAGGGGACCGACTCCACAGAGGGGTAGCCCTGCACCACAGAACAATCACTCCCAACGTCGGGACAGTACAATAAGGCGAGGTTCCCGTCCTCGCCCCTTGCTCTTTTACCCCCTCTTCTTATAAGAGGGGTACAAAGAGCCCCCTTGGCTCAATTCGCTTCGCCCAAGGTGTTGGGGTCACCCTGGGCTACTGAGCCCCACCGCCACGACAAGGCCCGAACCGTGGTGGGGATATATCAGTACAAGCCTACTCCACCTATCCCTGTCCTACTAAAAAGGGTATAAGAATCAATATACTATAAATGGTTATAGTATATTGATCAGCTGCCCTCTTCCAGCGCTGATATCCGCGACTCTCAGTTCGTAACATTATTGGTATGGAACAATAATGATACGAACTGAGAGTCGAGGATATCCGCGCTGGAAGAGGGCAGCTGATGCATGACGGGGGGTTTATCAAGCAATCCTTGGCAAAGGCCTCACCCATTGTCCAGCAGTAGACGTCAGTTCAGGGGGGTCTTGTGAAATTTCAATTCCAGTCGACATCTTGATCGCGTACTGCAGGGTAATTGGCTCGCGTAAGTTTATGTATAATAATACATTTTTGTCTATGAGTTAACGGCGTAGCTAATTCCACACAAATACTTCACAAATGTACACCGTCAACTTTTACTCGTAAAGCTCTTAGGCTATCTGATCCCATTGTTATCTTATCTGAAGTAGCAAATTTAAGTTGAAAGATGATAAAGATACAAAAAGAAAGTCCGATATGTATACCATTTATCGGACTTTCTTGTAATTAAAAAAATCCAATTCAAATATCTTTATTTCGTAGATAACTACACTACACTTGAAATACATCAAAAAAGGTACACAATAAAAATGTGAGTAAAAAAACACATTCTTTTCCTTAGTTCACACAGCGGAATGTATACAGGAATGAGAAGATTCTCGAGATAGAGATTATAAAGCACTTAGGTCCGTACAGGACTAGAATAAGTTAAGGGCCTTAGGTCAGTCAATAGCATAATAATATTGTACGAATTTAATACAATCTCGAGTAAATATTATGATTCAAAGAATAAATAAAAGAAAATTGTATTGCCCAATTATTGAGGAACGTATTTATTTTTTAATAATATTTATTTCCTTTTAAGTTCTAGCTATATGTATATTGGAGAGATATTTGTATTGTGTATCAAAAATGAAGTGGTTATTAAATAGGTTAGACGCACATATTATTAATATGCTTTCGTATAAATCTTGGATGTTGAAATATGCGATACCCTATTATTGTGTTACAATCGAAGGCAGTGTTACTACGTATACGTGAATGACCGGCGTATATGTGTGCGTGGCACAGGTAAGAGAGAGCGCGGTAGAGCGGGACGCCGCGAGAGCCTCCGCGATCGGCGCACGCGCAGGTAGAGTACAGCCAGTCAGACCTAAGCGCCCCACGCGCGCCCGCGTTCTCTTGCCATAGAGTATAAACCTGTTCTGTGAAAACAACATTATTCCAACCTCAAATTAGATATACAAACAAATGTGAATGAAAAACATTTCAACGCGTTTGTGAAATAATCGATAAAAGTGCAAAATAACACGTTCAAGATTGTTGCGTGAATGCCACGGTCTACAGCCTACGCAGCCGGCGGCGTTCCCCACCTACGTTCATTCAAGGACCAGCCGATGAACCTATGTCGCCACATTTGTAGATTGCGCGCGTTTCGTTTGATTTAGAAATGTATATGAAAAATCAAGGCAAATAGATCATCGACTGATGACTGTATCCGAATCAAATGAAACAATGTCAAACGCGGCTCAGTTCAACAAACATAAGCAACAACTGGGTAAACAGGGCTCGGAACCGGTCAACTTTCCACCTCGCTATCATCCACCGCCACCTGCCGCGGCTGGTTCTAAGATCGTCACTATAGACGCGTCGGCTAAGGAGTTTAAAGCTCCCTACACTAATAAGCATATCGATCCAAACAAGTTACAATATACAGTGCAAAATCCTGTCTCTCTCGCGTACCCTGCTGGCCCTTATCCGCCAGTTAAATATCCTCAAGGGTATCCTGGATACCCTATCCCTCCAGGAAACGGTCGAGTTTTAAGACCATCGGGTGAAATCATAACGAAAGCTATCGTGCACGAGCCCGTAGAAGCGGCACGATCGAGAAGCGCTGACGACACTCAGCGGGTTCAACGTAACTTAGAGGAGGAACAAATTCACAGACGCTCCGCTGACATGCTTAAATTCACAAAGCGAATCGAATCCGACAACACAAGACAGCCACCAGACCAGAGGCGACAGATTCAAACACTTTTGGACGAAATAAAAGCGTTGAAAGAGGCTAATCGTAGATTAAGTGATGATAACCAGGAGTTGCGTGATTTGTGTTGCTTTTTGGATGATGATCGACAGAAAGGACGTAAATTAGCCCGAGAATGGCAACGATTTGGAAGATACACAGCTTCTGTGATGCGTCAAGAAGTGTCCGCCTACCAGAACAAATTGAGAGAACTGGATGATAAGCAACAAGAATTAATACGTGACAATTTGGAATTAAAAGAACTTTGTCTATATTTAGACGAAGAACGCGAACGGAGCGCATGTGTCAACTGTGGGAGAACACCTGGGAGAGAAAGAGACGATGGAGACGGGAGCAGCAGTGGCACAAACGCAGATGAGGCTCCACGTCCACCCACCACTTCTGTATCGATAACTCATCCTCAATTAGCCGAGAGGACAGTTCAATATGTAAGGGATTTGGAACAAAAAGTGCGTAGACTCGAAGCTGAGAAAGGATTGGGTAGCGGATTAAACGAAAGGCCTGAAGCCGTAGTGCGTGCTTTACAAGTATTAGAAGTGAGGGAGCGTGTAGAAAGGGAACGTCGAAGGCCGGCACCGGACCTTGACTCCGGGGAACAGGCTCTAGTGAGAGAAATGTGTAACGTAGTATGGGGCAAACTAGAAGATGCGCCACCACAAGCCCCACCACGTTGAAATCTCATTCATTAAAAAACATTTGTCGAGAAACTGTGTGAATTATGCAGCAGTCGGTCGGAATGAGGTCAAACAAACGATGTCAAAGCGACCTACAGTTCCCTTAGTAGTGACCTTGTTAGCGTGTCTATAAGACGTATTGACAGTTACTAAACGAATGTGTTACTTTACTTGCCGTTAGTGTAGAACTTTTTAGAACCGAAAGTACAAACATAGCATTTAAATAGGCTAAGTTTTTGTTGTAAGAATTTTATAACAAAAGTTAAAACACATTATCTCTTTCCATTCTTAAAGCTACAAACTAATCTGAAATGGGTATCGTAGATAATTTGATTGAATGAGGCTATAAAATAGTTTATTGTCTGTGATCACCCATCCATAGTTCTTAATCACAACTGTTTGAAACTGACAAAAAATAAGTATTTTTAAAGAGAAACAAAAACGTTATTTTCGTCTTCTAGTCACCAAGTGGACAATCGCATTTTAATGTTTAAGTAAATTATAGTATGATTTGAATTGATAGCTTTTAAGGTTACTTTTAGTTAAGAATGCCTGACTTGTTTGTGTTATTATTTATTTGTAATGATTCAGAATTAATAAATTATTAATGTTTGATTTTTCGTTTTTGTTGAAACTTATAAGACAAGCTCTGTAGTCTGCAGGAAATAATGAGATGGCTAATATTTCTTCTTCAAAATTTCTACACATTGTGTAAGATATAATAATGACATATTCTAACAGGTTACATTATTCCAACATGTACAGTATTAAAACAATATGATTTAGATTTTCTTGAAAATTGTAGTTAAGTAAAGTTAAAAACAACACTGTTTTTTTACTATTCAAAGTAAAAGTAACCTAAGTGTATTGGAAGGAAGAAACAAAATTTAAAGCAGTATTGAGAGTAGCCAGCCATTTTAACTAGAACATAGAAAAACTATGTGGAGCAAGAAATTAGGAAGTTATGATAGTTATCACTATCATAACTATAGACCTGTAGGGCTATTCTGTAAAAACCATTTCGATATCGAGCTTCACCTGAGTGATAGAGCTTACTTTACGCTCACTTCGAAAGCGAACTTTATTGACATAGATCGACTCGACAATCTAGTGGAGTTTTAAAAAATACAAATTCGTCATACCACCGCGAATTCCGCTATCGAGATTCGAAAACGACCTTACAGAATAGCCCTACTGCAGTGGGCCATACGTCTAACATCTACACTAATATTATAAAGAGGACAACTTTGTTTATTTGTTTGGTTGTAATGAATAGGCTCAAAAAGTACTGGACCGATTTCAAAAATTCTTTCACCATTCGAAAGCTACATTATCCACGAGTAACATAGGCTACATTTTATTCTGAAAAAAAAAATAGGGTTCCATAAGATCTTTGGGTTTTTCGGACACAAGGTATAAAAAATCAACCAGAAAAGTTACTTATTTTGCGTACTAAGCTCCCGTTGTAAATCTTAGTTAACGCAGGCGAAGCTGCGGGCAACAGATAGTATAATATAAAACTACTGAATTTAAAAGTTTTTGACAACGAGAGGCGAAGATAAAGCAGGAGAAAACACTTCGATGAAGTTAACAAAATTGTATTGAATACTTATTGAGAATCATTATTTTGTATTTTTGTATTCAAAATTGAATTTATACTTCTTTATCAAAAATTAAGCAGTACAATAATTTAAACATCCGTTTAAGCGTTACGTAATTAATACATTAACATTATAGATTTGTCTTATATTACGAGCCCTGATCAAGTTCTTGAACTTTTACTTTGCCCTTAATTGCAAGAGAGAAAGTAGAAAACTTTACATTCGGTATTAAGCTGGCACATAAATATGAACAAAAAATGTACTTTTGGATTCGAACATATGTACTTAAATGTATTGAAAAAAGTCGTTTAACAAAACAAGCAGATAATTTGCAAACCAAAGTTGCTTATATGTAATAAGCTGTTGAAATATTAATATTATTACTGAATCCATAAAGACTAGATTTTTAATAGCGTTTAGAAAGCTGATAAACGCCTCATCTCCTATTCTTTATGTTTAAATCAAAAATCTTTGGTTTAAACACAGGGTTATTTTATGGGTTTAATTTATAATAAATTTATGTTTTGCTCGTAGGTACATCTGAACCTAAATGAACGTGAGGAGCTTATTTGGAATTTAGGATAATCCGTCCATCTTACCATCGACGCTGACTAAATGCAATTTTGATTTTCGAAATCACTTATTACAGTGCTGATCGTCTAAAGAGGAAGTGAAACATACGTCATACCATAGAAATATTAAGAATTTCATATATCAGTGGTCTATACTCTATATTATGTATTAAGTAGAAACCTATTTGATCGCATCTATTTTACATACATACATCCTTTTTAAGTCTACATTTTTCACACTTTAGAAAGTTATAACAAAAGTGTCAATAGAATGTCACAACTTGAATTTTGATTACGTCTTATAGTCAATATTAACATATTAGTTTTCTCTTTTGATAAAGTGAATAAAATATTACAATGGCAACAACCGAACAGAAGGGTGAAGGACCAGAGGACGTAGATACCATTGGTGTACGTAACCCCACTATAGGAACATACATATAGGAACTTCATATTATTATTTACCTTTGCTTATTATTACCTATGTACCTTGCATGAAGTATGTTTTCATGTTTAAATATACGTTTTGCATTTTCACCGAAAAAAAATATATAATAAAATAGTAAACCTATTGTTATATCTTACTGTACTTTATTATGCCTATTGTTATATCTTACTGTACTTTATTATTTATTTTAGCTATTTTCATAGCATTATGTCTTATGGGATACTATTATGGGGAAATGCTGCCGATGTAGACAGTGTTTTTGTGCTACAGAAGCGGGCTATCCGTGCAATTTACAAATTGCCCCCCTACTCATCATTAAGAGAGAAATTTAAAGAGATAGGAATTCTGACAGTTGCTTCTCAATACATTTTAGATAATTTACTGTACGTCCGGAAGAATATAAATGATTTCAATAAGAAAAGCGACATTCATAGTAGGGATATACGTAATAAACACAGGCTAGATGCCCCAGTGATTAGACTTGCAAAAGTAAGCAACTCTTTTAAAGGAAACTGTATACGCTTTTACAATAGGATCCCAGAAAACGTTAAAAATCTATCAATCAATAAATTTAAAAAAGTTATTAAAGAGCGTTTGTGTGGTAAAGGATATTACAAAGTAAAAGACTTCATTGAAGATACCACACCTTGGGAATAGGGCGTTCCTCCCAGGCATGCAGATAAAAAAGTGTATTTTAAGACTAATTAATAATTATTATTTCGATGACACGAACTCTTGGGATTGTATTGCTCTTTTATCAATTGTCTATCTAGATTGTGGGTAAACTTTGAGCCTGCAGTATTTTTAAGTAAACTTGTGTAAAGGTGAAACGTATGACATGTCATGCTCGCTTATGCCATTGCAGTGGTGGCGTTGTGGGATGGGTCTTCCACTTCCCTCTAATATGTGGAAGAGGTTGATGCTGGCTCACGCGTCCTGGCCTGTGTGGAGGTGCTGCTGTGGTGGCTGGTCGTGTTATGCGATTTCTACCTAGCTGATTTTCTTTTTTTTTTTTTATTAACATCCTCTGGTTTGTTTTGGATGCTGCGGGGTCTAAATTTACCTACTCATTAATCTTAGGCTAGTGTGCAATTATTTTTAAATATTTTGTGTTTTAAAAAAGAGCAACCCAGCAGAGTTTCTCACTATACTAATAAAGTATTATGTATTTTATTTTTTGTATGAAAATATGAAAAGATTAGTTCCACTGAGTTTGTTTCGCCGGTTCTTCTCAGTGGGCTTGCTTTGGAACCGGTGGTAGACTCAATTGACTTTCAAAAAGATACTTTGATTGTACTATTTTGAATAAAAAATTTGACTTTGACTTTGACTTTGACTATGTGTTTATTTCTCATTTTGTTGCGGTTCAATTAAATCTCTATTTTTGAAGTTATAATGAAACAACTTTTTAAGAGAAATTTTATCGCGGCTTATAATTTTTTACATGCTCAACGTTTCGAATACTTTACATTTTACAATCCTGGTCAGTGGTCACGGGAGGACCATGTAAAAGTTGTTTCATTATAATGAGTGAAAACCAACGCGATAAAATGTCAGCTTAAGTTCTCATAACAAAATATTAAATAATACTCATCTAAATAATAATAATTATACTAATAATATTCGAGTTATATAGTGTGTAGTTAGCATGTATTTAAGCAATACGTAAATCTAAAATACTGCTCATAGATTTATGTAGGCGCTCGCAATATTAATGGTGAACGACACGGAAAAGGTTGGGCTGTGCTGCCCAACGGGGATTACTATGAAGGCTGCTATTGCCGAGGGATGAGGAATGGAAAAGGATTGTATGTATTTAAAAATGGAGCCCGTTACGAAGGTATGAAAGTCCTTAAAATATTAACCTTTGCGTTACCTAATAGTCATGCAATAAGTATCTATATATATATATATATTATGGTGTAGATGTCTACGTAGCCATCGCTGTAGCAGTTGCCAGTTAGACTTCAATGTTGTCACTAAACACTATCAACCAGTGTCATAAGTAACGGTTATTATACAATAAATAGGTACTTGCCGTTATGGTCACATGTATAATTGTTATAGTAAGTAGATGTTATATAGAATTTTGATGATAGGTAACACACTGTCTTCCAGGTGAATGGCGGCAAGCTATGAAGTACGGAGTTGGGACTATGACATACCCAGACGGGTCCCGCTATGAGGGCGACTGGAGACACGACCTAAAGCATGGCTTTGGAGCTTATTATTATTCCAACGGTGACATTTACGAAGGTGCCTGGTTTAAGGGAAAACGTCACGGTTTGGGAACTTACTTTTATGCTGAATATCAAGTAAACATTTTTTTCTAGTTTTTGCTTGCACAGCTTGTAAACCCTACTAAAATAATTTCCTAAAAAGGTATGAACTACTTGAATTGTCAGGTTTTAATGTGTACTATAATTATCAGGTGAAATTCATGGGGACCTGGGTTGAGGGGGTAATTGAGGGTCCCGGGCAGATAATGTACCCTAGAGTTCGATTCCACGGCTCCTGGTTAAAGGGAAAACCAAAGGGCAACGGCTGTTTTGTCTTCGACACGAATTGCATGCAACACGGCTTCTATACTCTGATAAAAGATCCCGATCTGGAAGAGTTTGGAGAAGAGGAGGAAGAAAGAGAGGACGCAAATACGAAGGAGAAATTTGAAGAGGGCGAGGAGGAAATTGAAATCGACGAAACACAAGGTTGGAATAAAAAATAAATCGTAGAAGTAGTCAATTAAGTTACAAGCTTTGGTCAGTCTTCACATAGTTACATTCTTTCCTAGTCTTTGAATTGTCTTCTTACTTTGTCTGCAATGACTTCCTAAAATGGCGAAGTTGAAACGTTATCATACCGCCGTCTAATATGGGTATTCGTGTTCGTCTTCGTTTGTTCCTCTTTGTCCATGTCATAAGAACTTACTAATCTTCTAATAAATAAAATTCTCGTGCCACGGTGTTCGAACTTGAACTCCTCCGGAACCGCCTTGACCGATTCTCATGAAATTTTGTGAGCATATTGAGTAGGTCTGAGAATCGGCCAACATCTATTTTGCATACCCCTAAGTAATAAGGGTTGTTCACCCTTAAAGATTTTTTAAGTTTTGGACGAAATTTTTTATTTTTTTATAATGTGGCATTAAAAATACATACCTACAACTCTAAATTTTCACTTTTCTACGATCAACCCCTATTTTTAAAATGCAATTTTAATTTTGGCAGAACGAAGTCTGTCGGCGCAGCTAGTATCCTATATTAGACACAATTCCACTTTGACATTACAAATTTGTTTAACGTGGTAGCCTAAGCTTCTAAACGTCTATAGGTAGCTTTAAGACTATATTGTTTTGCAGGTAAAATATCAGTCTGGAGAGCGCGTAGTATAAGTGCGTACATGTCCGAACTCATGCCTCCAGAGCCGGTTCCTCTACCAGTACACGACTCTTTGCCGTCTTTGGCGGAGGAGAGTATCGAAACTGATGTACTTCAGTTTGAACCACCCTCAGTGGAGGCGGAAGAAGGTGCTTATAGCGAAGACTCCTGGCTGTTACACAGACAACAGTTTATTGAAGAGGCCGCACAAAAGGAGTAATATATTAATATATTTTGTGATGCTGTTGTTTAATATTTATAAAATAAATTATTCCAGCCAGTAAGCTTTTTCTTTATTCAAAGCTTTAGGTAGCACACCTGGAGGGCTTTGATGAATAAATGTAATCGTATTTGACAAGTTACAAATCTTCTATTTATTTAAATATACAACTTACACTATAGTGAAAAACTGTTAAAATTTATAAGGCAAAATGAATGGCAAGGGATCCGTCGTCTTGGCGTTCATTGAGGCCTATGTTCAGCAGTGAAAGAATAAGGGCTGATGATGATGATTGTTTTATTTATCAAATCAAAGCAAGTAATTACTTTACAGTATTTTATTAACCCAAAATATTTTTTGACACTTTTACAATTTAGAATTTACTACTTATTCTTTAGATGACTGAAAATGTGATAATGAAAAAAAATATATACATCAAATTAAAATTATCACAAACTAATAAGAATATTCTAGTCACATTTGTAATTACTAAGACATCTGCTTGTTTTAGGTAAATAAGTAGTGGGTATGGTGAATACATATTTGATCACAATATTGCAGGTTTTGTTTCCTCCGTAACTAATATTTAAATCTAAATTTTAAAGTTTAAATATAATACAAATTTATTTCAATTAAGACAAAATTATTTTTAAGTATAGCAGTATTTTTTAATGACTGCTAACTTGCACACGTTTTTAAGATCACAAATAACATGGATGACAAACTAAAAAAGCACTCAAAAGGTTTGTTTAACTTATAATTTTTTTTTTTTTTTTTTTTATTTACCATGTTCCTAAATAAAATATTCTCACACTTATATATTCTTTGATGTAGACAGAATAGTGTATAAGTAAAATTATTCTATAATAAGATAGATCAAGCAAGTTCCCAAGTCCAATCCAAGTTAGTTCCAAAGAGAACAACTAGAAAACTGGTATATCTAAATTTTCCGAAAAGGCCCACAAATTATTTGTATTGGTACTTACTGATAGTTGAGACACTGTCTATATTTTTTTTATTAAAAATTAATATTAAAGCATAGAAGTATCTGATGTGTCTATGTTGACTCTAGTATAACTTGCGTGGTCCGATTCATTGGTATTCCGTGCTTATAGGTTCCACTTTCATCTTTACATTTATATTCAAAAATTAAGATAGCGGAATAATTGAGATCATGTTTATACAATAAATGAGAACAAATCCACAGAATTGTAATATGCAAACATTATTGTCGCAATTATAGTTCAAAGATTGAAAGTAGAAATATCGGATATATTTAAAATGTTGAAACTCGTCTGCTTATATTGACTGTGTGCAATAATTGTACTATACACTAAGTAATTTTAATATAACCTTTGAGCTTGAGTTATTAAGGGTTCAATATCATAATACCAACTGTAACCTAAGTTTAGATGTAAAAAATGTGTATACACAAACACAATTGTGGTTAGCTATTATAAGTATAATTTCATACTATGTTTGAGTGTTTGGTTGAGAATTATTGTTGGATGTAGAATTACTATTGTCAAATGTAGTTTTATTTTTTAAAAGATAAGCAGCAAGGTAGTTAATGGGATCTGGTGGTCGTTCCTTTGCTAGTGCTGAAAGTCCTTGGAGTAGTATAGGAACTACTGTTTGGTCCAGGTACTGACGTGTTGGTAATGCGTTAAGATCGATTCGCGATTTTCTATTTGAATTACTTTCATTTTCTTTTTCCATTGATATTATTTTCTGTAAAAAATACGACACAATTACCAATTAAGATATTCATGACATATATCTAACTATCTGAATCTAGTTATCAAATATTGCACAGGAGGTTTGTCGATTTAGGCCAGAAATGCAATTTTAAGTTTAATATTTTTTTCTTATTAACTTTGCTACTAACCTTAACTGAGTCCGGTATTTTGGATGAAGGTTGTTCTTCTTTTGAGTTTTTGCTACCTTGCAAAGAAGTCTCTGACATCGGTTGCAGTTGTATTTAATCATACAAAAGCTTTAATAATCATAAAGAGAAACGAAAACAAAAAATAACAGATTTTTTTATTTTCAGCAGTAACAGTTTACAATTATTTGACAAGTGAGTTGACAGTTGACACTTGACATTTGACTTATAACTCAGTGTTGCTAGCTTGCTAAGTGAAAACATTATAGAAATACTATAAATCGTAAGTAGTAGTCGGCCGTAGACAGAGTATTCTCTAATTTTTAGACGCCTCACCTCGTCAACATATATATGAAAATAATAGCGAATAGTGATAGTTTACAGAGCCTATTACTTAGAACTTATTTACTTACTTAACAAGCGTATGACAAGCGATAACTTAAAGCTCGAGAGTCGAGACTTAGCACTACCACATCATTTTGAGTTTATTAGAGTAGTACAAATTAACTACAATTTCTGATAATATAGGATAATATATTAGGTATTAAAAAAATATCTGTTTTCGTCTTCAAAGTTCAAACAAATTTATAGTAATGTTATAATAGGGATGCTGACAGTTAAAAACATGATTTTGATGTAAAACGGCGGTTTCTGTGATAGAATTTCAATAAAAAAAAAAACAATGTTATCTCTAAGTTTTTTTTAAATAAAAAGCATCATTGTTTTATTCATAAATCAACTAAAACTTATTTGTAAATTAAAAACATATAGGAATATTTGAAATTATAAAAATACTTAAAAATCCATCCAATGTGCCAATATCTAATTTAATTATTTAAAGTAAAAATATATTTTACATGTTCTTCCCACTACATTACCAATTTTTTTTATCGTTTTTGTTTTACAAGAAACTTCGTGTGCCAATATTCTTTTATCTCCATAGCTAATTGACGATTGCTATAATCTTATTTTAGGAAACGTTTGCAGTCAATCAATGGTCATATTTATGATATTATATCTGTTATGATCCTGATTTTAAATCAAAGGCGACTTATGCTAAAATAAGAAAGCTAAACTGGCTTGGTAATTTATTTGCTCGGCAACACTTTATTCAAGTTTTGGCGGGAAATTTGGAAATTTACGAATCTTCACAGACAGGAAACGTAGTGTTTATAATTTATATCCTCTTTGCAGACAGGATGACCTATGAACGGTAAACCTTCAGCTGAATTCTGATTTCGATTTTCGAAAGAATTAAATATAGTTGAATTAATGATAAGTTGATAACCAAGGTAAACTATATTTTTTTTTGATTCAAATCATGTATCTATAAACTTGATATGAATATATTATTTGGGAAGATTAATTAGATTATCTCCGTGCAGTGCTCGGTCCGTCCGTCCGCCTTGGCGTTCATTAATACATGGCTATGTTCAGCAGTGGCCGCATAAAGGTTTTTATAAACTATTTTTATTTACATTTATCTTACATCAATTAATCAGGTGAAGGCCCTATGTTGCAGTTAGAACTTAAAATCGAGTAGCTTGTGTGAATTTACATTAAAATTAAGGTAGAGCGCCATAACAGCATTTTAAATAATTAAGGGTAATTTAAAGTTAAGGTAAAAGGTAAATAAAATAAATAAGGGTTAATACCTAATGAGGTAAGTACCTATGTATTTAGATTTATACTATTTATGTTTTCGCAGTTTCAACTGCCCTTAAAAAACATACTTAGCAGTCGTTCGTCCAAAATTCGGGATAATAAATGGAAAATGCTGGGAAATACATTTTTTGAAAACGGATGTAGTTTTAGAAATCAGATGCAAACAAATAATATTTTTTTTTTACTTATAGCTATAGAAAGCTTTTCAACCTAGTAGATAGATTTTGTTGCATTATTTATTGTTTGGGTACACACCGATTAAATCTTTAAGTACCTAAGTAATAATTTATTTTATCTTAGATTATGAACATAATATTTTATATAAGAAGAATAATAGACGAATGGCAAATAATGCGATTAGCTCAATCTTCTGTCTATAATAGCAGCTTTTGAATGTACCCGACTTTTAATTGAGTTTTACACAGTATGGTCCAATATATAAACTAATATACTTAATATAAACATTTACCATTTCAAACATTTTTTTTAGGTTGAAGATTATAAAACTTATATTTTAAATTTCCTAGTCTACTTTTAATATTGTTGTTTCCAAGGAGGTCCTCACTTCTATAATGCATATTATATTGTTGTATTTATTGACCAAAAAAAAAAAACACAAATAAAAAATACAAAATATTAAATTCACAATCTTTATTAATCACTAAAGCTAAATAACTTATATATACAAACTACATATTTTACACACAACACTCATCTACAACACATTTAGGGAAAGAAAAAATATTTCTATGTATGATGACACATACAGGAAATATCAAATTCTTATGAGGCGGTTTAAGGCCCATAATATACCTGAATCGTGTAGGTTAGTACATGTTTACTTTGGAAACATAATGCAGATATAGATTCTGTTTACTTTAGGGTAGGTTCATAACTCAGACTTGTCACAGAATGTGTCACATTATATTTAGGTCATATGTGGCCATCCATAAAATACAAATTCAAGATATTTTGAACCCATCCCAATCATGGTCACATTTAGTTACATTTGTGAAACTCCCCCCTCAATAGTGTTACGTCGAATATTTTGCATTTTCACACATTGAAACAAGTTTTACAGGATGTTTTTTATGATTATTTTATAAATTGTGTTTTAAAACCAGACATGTGAAAATGTGACATCACAAAAACTACGACCCTTCACCTCTCATACCTTGGTCGATTTATTACCTTTATCTTTCGTTCCATTAACATGTAACGTATTTTCTGGATGATCCCATGTACCAGTAATTCAGGTCTATAAATTTGTAGCCTAGATAGACAGAGAGCTTCATAAAGATAGACTTTTTCATCAACACTACACTGCAAACCTCATTCAATTTTCTTTCTATGATATTTTTTGTCTATGGGCTTATCTAATACTGTTCCGGACAGAATATTTTGCTTACATTTATGACAGGTTTTTTATTTCTCTGTAATAAACTAAAACACCTGTAAGATAGTAACCATGTGCTTCTACATCAGTATGTATAAGTATATATATAGTATATACCCTTATATGTAGAATTGAGGTGGGCTACATATTATAATAATCTGAATATACCTAATAAGGAAAATATTAATGGCCTGAAGTTCTGATAGTAAAGTTTAAGTCGTAATCTCATTATCAACGTTAAGTACAAATTGCTCAGTTTAATCAGCCTTGACAATAATTTCATTGTTTGCAAATAAATTAGATAAAATAGATCATGTTAAGAGCATAGTCTTAAGACATATTTTTAATACTTGATTGTTAAAATCAAAGATATGAAATATGATCTTTGATCTCTTAGAAATTAATTCGTGATCTCAGATGTAGTCTGACTACATCATATACTTATAGTTCGAGGCTAAAATACTACGTTGCGATGTTGCACGAATATTGACGACGCCGCATAACGCATCGTGGAAATATTAAATACGCTCCCAAAAAGTCGCATCTGTGATGCGACGCCTATAAGTGCAGTCCATGTTTCACTAGAAAGTAGAAACTGAAATGACGGTTAGTGCTCTTTCGTGCTACACCACATTCGATGTCATTTTTGCGTTGCGTCATTGCATCGTTCTAATATGCGATGTCGTTTTAATGATGCGACGCCACAACTCAGTGTTGTGGTTCGCCCATTCTATTTAACAGCCGATGCCCAACTGTTTTATGATCATTGATAATTTTGCCATATTGCTATCATTTCTATTTTCGGCAAAGTCTAGTTAACGGACAGAAAGTTATTTGAAATAGGACCTTATGATACTTGTATTGCCGGTCTATATAGACTACTGGAGTTGTTATTATAAAAATACAGATTAAACTATTTTAATGGAGTTCTGGTGAGTTGATAACAACTGTAAATGCACTGTAGTATCATAGATATAATTTTTCAAATACAACCATGGATTTTTTTTATATAATATGAATGAAAAAGTCATGGTATAATTTCCTTGGTAATTATAATTAAAAGAATGATAAAAAATCTATAGGAGAGACGTATCTAGATTATTTACATATTGTATCCTGCAGGGGACTGACTGGACGTATTATGTATTACTTATTAGGTACATCCCGCTATCTGAGCAACATTTGTTTATTTCAATATCGTATTCCTTCCAAGTCCAAGCAGAAAAGCTCCATTTACTTGTTACTTCTCGCTCTTTCGTACAAAGATACAAGCTATGATATAAACAAACGACGAAAACAAATACCACGGGAAGGATATTCATATATCGATTATTGTTCAATACTGTACTCCAATAAGCTTTCACGTGACAGTCTATAGGGTAAACTGAAATATATCTCGAAGTAGACAAATTACAAAAGCAATAAAATTATTTTATTATGTTCTAAGATAGTGCGGTGGCGGCGGCGGCGGCGGTGCTGGTCGAAGCCGGGGCCCGCGCTCCAGCTGCCGTCTCCACGACGCCATTGTTTCACTCAGCGTCCAGAGCTCCGAGAGCAGGGACAGGTCCAACTGACGTAGGCTAGCCTGGAAAGAGAGAAAGGTATCTTTAATAATGTGTTAGATAGCAAAGATAAAAACAGCATCGGTGTGAGCGTAGCGGATGTGAAAAAAATTATTAAAACGGTGACGGCGATTATGAGCTAAATATAACTAATTTTTTGTTTGTATTTACTATTTAGGAGTTTTAATTTATATCAAGCTTTAGATGATTTGCTCATTCGAACACACACTTTTTCAAACGCACTAGATATGACTAAGTTAAACAGCATTTTAAGCTTCTTCTTCTTTATCGTAATGTCTTTATTCGTCCACTGAACATAGGCCTACCTCAATGAACACCAAGACGACCGATTTAATCTTAAGTAGCTTAAAAAAATATTAGACGCGATTTTAGGCTTTTATCAGGAGTCCGTTATATTCTGTCTGTACGTTACATCTGATAGTGATAGAGAAAAAATCCTTTCGCTTGTTTATTTTGGAACGACGTCAATGAATCGATAGTGTCAAGATAAACTACGAGGAAGCCTTTGAAATCAGCCTCCTATTATCCTGGTCCTTATACAAAAGGCGAACGTTGCTACACTCTATGATAAGAGGTCCTTCCCTTGTTCATCCCAATTAGCTGGATAAGTGAATTCTGCTATCAGACTTATAAACGCGTAAGTTCGTAAGACTGTACGCAAAAATTATAGAATACATTTTGATAAAACTTTACAATATTATAGCTTACACACCAGAATGACATATAGGCTATAATTTATCCCCATACTACCAAGGGAATGGAAAGCATGCGAGGAAAACCACGGGGCGCTTGTAATTTCTAAATATTTTTAGTTATGACTTTGCCGAAGACTTAAAATATTGATACTTAAATATTTAAACGTATTATAATATATAGCATATCTCAGTATATTCTGTGTACGTTATCAAGGACTAACTAATATGCAGTCTAGGTATGTCTATGATCCATTAATAATAAACTTTTGCAACAATCGCTAGCATGGAAACATAATATTAAGCGTGAGAGATTCTCCCACACTATATTAATTACCTACCTACTTGTTTGCATTATCTAGACAGTGATGTATCATGGATTGAAATATATTTCGCACCCAAATTAGACGCAATAATAAATATCGGGTCACTAGTGAAACAATTGTTATGACTAGAACAATATTCTTACATTTTAGTTACTATTTTTGATGCGACAACGTCTTATAATTCGATGGAGCCGGCTGCAGGCACGAAAAAAAAAAGCATGACTCATGCGGCGTTACCTCGCTCGGAGGCGTTCTATTTAAGGCTTGAAGTGCAAGCGAGTGTGCGGAACGAGCGACAAAGAGGCACAATCAGCCCATCAGTATTTTCTTAGGACGTTGTCACGTTCAACTATCGTCAGTAAAAAAGTAGTTTTTTTTTTAATTTTGGGCTAATATTTTAAATGCGTAGTTTAATTAAAAGTGAGTACGCTAATCATGGGAGCCGGTCGTGCGACCTTCCGGCTGCGTTCTCTTCGATTGCGTTAGATAGGAATGCAGCGCGATCACGACCACCTTATGTAGGACACGGAGACAACCGCCGTAGAAAATTCTAGACAAAAATCCATGTTACATAATATATTATATATTTTCTGTGTTCTTATTTTATGTTACATTGGCA
The DNA here is from genome assembly GCA_905333005.2 of Lycaena phlaeas. Taxonomy (NCBI): domain Eukaryota; kingdom Metazoa; phylum Arthropoda; class Insecta; order Lepidoptera; family Lycaenidae; genus Lycaena; species Lycaena phlaeas. The sequence goes on along the minus strand of HG995166.1, from coordinate 18,088,834 downwards.
GCTAAGGTTTATTTCACTATTGTTAGCTAAACCAAAGTATAAAATCGTAGGTAAAGTTCTAACAGTGCGTAAGTAATTATTTGACTTTTTTTTGAGTTGTAATTGTCTTGTATAAAAGACAAAGGCGCGCATCGTATCGACCAATTGAAACTCATGATTGACCAATAGAAGTCCATTTAAACAAAAGTAAAACCACGTAACAATTTAATAAGAGAGAATTCAATTTTATGTCCTTTATTATTTAGTAGTTTACTCTTCTCTGATAGTCTGCAGAGTGTCGGCTAATGATAACTGACTACTATAGTTAAGGATAAGTTATGAACAAATATCTCAAACGGCTTGTTGAAGTGGCAGTGTGCTAGTCACACACCCAGTTGGAAATCATATCGCTGATGGGCCAATAAGGTTTAATGAGCAAGAGTGGAGGCCGCGTTTAGGTAGGCGAAGTGTTGGTCAGCAAATAACCAGGTGGGAAGACCATCTCCGTGAATGAACTGGTCCGAGTTGGATGGGAGTGGCAAGGGATCGGTCGTCTTGGCGTTCATTGAGGAAGGCCTAAGTCTAATAGTGAACGGATAACGTCGACGATGATGAATGATCACAAAAAGCAAATAAAATGTGTTATTTCATACAAGAGTGCCACTGAGTTTGTTTCGCCGGCTCTTCTCTAAATAACTATTCAATTGACGTTCAATAAGCTACTATGTTGGCACTTGGCACTATTTTAAATGAAAACATAATATATATGTTTTTAAACTGAATACAAATTAAAGATAAAAGTTTGGTTACAATAATTTAATTAGTATAGTATAAACACTACAAACTACAAACGAAATCAAACAGTTATAAATGCTCGAACATTGGCTAGTATATTTTCTATTAAACAATTAGTGAAACAGAAGAAAAAGATGATCTAATAATGAAACGTAAACGTTACATGCGTCACGAGATGAAAATACGTATTCGCAGTTTTTTAAACAGCGAAAGTAATTATAAACTGAAAAACAGTTCGGAGGAGACTTTATTGACACTGTAGAAATTTTCAGAATTATTAAGGTCGATTTGGGAACCAAACGTACCGCTCTAACTGGCTATAATCACGTTATAAACAAAATGTCTTTGAAAATTATAACATGATTAGCAATTAATATGTAAAGAAATCGTGATAAGGACATTGATTTCGTAAACCATGTGTCGTGATCTATGTGGGTACATACATCGAAAAACAATTTGAATGATAAATTGTGTACTAGAAAGCAACAGAAGATAAGAATCTAATTTGAAGGGAATATAAATATTCAACACCTTTTAGAATTTTAAAGAAAAAGTAAAAGTGTTGACAATTTTAATTAGAATAGTAATCAACTTTCCCGATCGCTTATTTGCATCACAGGAAACCAGAAGCATTTAGTTTATACAAAACAAAACGTATGAGATATACGATACAAGACGAGGCATAGCAGCTTCTATTTGTACACCAATTTATCATGAGCAAAATCTCATAAACAATAACCTATCGGCTTAAGGCCTAGAACCTTATCTAGCTGCATTTTTTACATATCAAAATAACAAACTTAGCTAGTTTGCCGCGACGAGTACGGCTTTTTCACCATTTTCTAAGAAAAATCAATTCGCGACCTCACTTTTAGCAAACTGCAGTCCAAACTACTGAAATTTAGTAATGATTAAATAGTACTAAGTTTTTTAGTTACAAGCTTTATTATTTTATGATCATCATCCTTTATCCAACAAAGGTCTCCGTCAATGAACGCCAAGATGATCGATCCCTCGCCACTCGCATCCAACACAGACCGGTTTTATTATTGTAATATTTTGCATATGTCACTCTAAACAAATGGTAAATTTGGAAGGCTCGGTACGTAAGCATTCAATTTTGTAACGGGTTACGGGACTATTCCATAAATTATTATGACACATATACCGAATAACACAAACAAATCTAGCAGAACAGTTGCGCCAAATCGTTTGTTTGAACGTGTAATAAACATGGTCTAAAATAATGATGTCAAGGAGAAACAGTAAATGTTACGAATTACGATGGCTATTAAATTATTTTTATGTAAAAACTGTGTGAATAATGTTATTACGTATATCACGGGACGATCTACAAATATTTTATGTAATCTTTTTGTAATTACAAGACACAATGAGAAACAAAACATGTCGATGTCTTAAAATGAAATTTACGTACTGTTGTTATGTATGTGTGTAACAGATACACGTAAAATCAAAATTAGGACGTTTTAATAAAATATCTATTTGATTAGTGACAGTAATTTCCATTGGCATTGAATTACCTCACATTAAATGCCAGGATATCCTAATACAGTAAATTTTCTGAGTGTGGCAAGAATTAGTAGCAAAATCCTAAAACTCAATCATACATCTTCATCATTCAATCATTCGTCTCTACAAATGAAAAGCACCGAAATGCGAGATATGTAAGATCTCTTCAGTTAATGGACTCGGGGTTGATGAGAGCTTAGGCGTCTAGTTCGATAAGTTAGGATATAAGATTACATCTTATGTGATAAGTATAAGCCTGTAACCGACGAATTAGTAAACTCGTAAGTTCGCTGCGTGTAACTTAAGATTCATAAACTTTGAGGTAACGGTTGAAACATCTTCATGTCAATGTCAATAAGAGCTCACGGAGTTGACCAATTTGGATAACATCAATTAAAATCTCAGAGAATAATTTCTTGATATTGAAACCAAGTTTTCTATAGCACAATACCAACGTCAAGGCTTCTAATAAAATATAAATAGTCTCGTACATGTTTTATAGGAAACATCCGCTGGGCCGCTGTAGGAGTCTACAGAATGCAAATAAACGATCATGACCAACTGTTTTGAGTTGTTATTGTTGCAACTAGTTCAAAGGAAACCCTTATTAGAGTTCACTACGTCCGACCTATTGTGTACAAATATATGTCTATAGTTGGAACAAAGCGCGTTGCAACCGCGCCACCGCAACGCCCAATCATTCATGGTGAAACTTTTAAACACAGCTTATTTTGTTCCTGTTGTATCTATATTTTGTGCTGAGCAATTTGTGCGGAGCAATTATTTAAAATTATAAAACGTTTACCTCGATCGCTATTTTTCTAATAAACGTATGTTTTCTTTGTTTGCATTGGCAATTATACAAATCAAGATTATTTATAGATATATGCAATTTGAAGAAATAACATTACGAAATTAAGATAAATCTTATAAAGATACGTCTATTTCAATGAATGCAATACGTAGAAATAGAATATATGGCTAGTATAACATCAAGTAACTGCATCAAGCCTGTTGGTATTTTGTAATCTTCTGCAGCGACGCCGGCGCCTCCCGGTGGGTCTGCCCACGCCCTAAAATCTAATTTGAATTCAATGTGTTACCGGCACTGTATTATTTATTGCTACCGCAGTCGGAAGAAAGCGTCCATAGACCAAACCTGACGACTTCCTGATAATGTATATTGTTAAAAAAATATTAATATAAAAAATTAAAACCATGAAGGTTCATAATATTATGATATTACAGTACAATGTATTTTTTTTATTGTAATTGCTGGGTAATTTCAAGAATTTATAAACGCATGAAATATTTTGTGGTTATTAAGATACTTTACCAAGGACATGATTCGCGCAAGCTTCAAATATCCTACGGAATGTAGAATATTAATGATGACCTACAGACATAGATACGCTGAAAAATGCACATAGTTGGTATAGCGCTACCATTTATACAACCTATAAAAAAGATGCTAATGTGGCCTTACATTTGAGCACTTGTAAGCATAAAAATTAAATTTGTGAATTTAATTAATGACAATATTTATACTAGGTCAGTCTATTACTCGAGTAATTCAGTAGTTTATAAATAGGCGAGACAAGCAAGAGATATACACTTAAATGAAAGTAGCTACCGAGAGTTGAATTTCGCAATAGAAATTATTATGAAAACAAGCCTTTAGGCAAGTCCCTGACAAGTAGAGCACTTAGCGCCGGTTGAAGTGTTAATCAGAAACCTATATGATAGTAGTTAAACATTACCTTACAATTGCTGCTTTAATAACAATATTTTATATTCGAGAGAACATCATCACAAATCAATTTGTGTGTTGTGATGAATCAAATCAGATTCATTTAGTTCTAACAAAACAATAAATGTTTTAGTATTTAAAGAACAGATACATTATCTCAACAATAAGCAACAATAGATACATTATCTCGTTTTATATTCCGTAAATAATACGAGCTATAAGTTCATATAAACGAAATACTTTAAAGCAAAGATACAAATGAAAATAAATAATTTTATTTATAATGTTTATCGGAAGAAGCCACTGACTACGGGAACGGACAATTTCGAATACTATTGTGGGCTGCACCGTTAAAAATTATTTGTATGAATAATTTCTGAGAACTAGGGTTTATAAGTAAGCTCGCACCATCTCTTAAGATACAGGCTCGTCTTAATATCAAGTTTTCTACTTTACCGCCCTTTCATGAAGCGGATACAAGACATCGCTACTGTGCGATGTTTGTACTGTTTTTGATTTGATCTCTCATGAAATCGAATAACATTAGAAAACTTAAATCGGTGTGATAATTATAATAACTTTTACGGATTTTATCGCGGTTTATATCGGATACTTTACAGCCACCATGGTCACGGAAGGACAAAACGTCAGGCATGTAAAAATATGATAAAACGCGATAAAATCCCTAAACATGTTTCATTATAATGAGCGCTATTCGCTTAAACATAAGAAAACAATCAATGGATAATATTTGGATGGAGTTGGTAGATATTTGGAGTATTGCACAAGATATAACCGCTATCATTTCCGGCGTAGGTGTAATAGTTCATTTCAGTGAATAAGTGAGCATACACATGTGTATACGATGCAACAACGGTATCTGTATGTATTGACATACCGTAGAACAGTTAGGTACGGAGGCGTTAGAAAAACGAATCCCTCAAGACCGGTCCACCCACTGCTGTATTTGCTACCAATTTTAGCCAACTACGTTAACCTGTCCCACCGTTGACTGTTTATTGATAAAACATCATAAGTAATAAAAACACAAGCCAAGACAATCCTCATTTTTATTTTTTTTCCTTTGGCTCGCATACATTTAGACGTAGTTCTTCCTTTCTAACCAAAATTGCAGTAGCTATAAATCGATGGATTGTAAAAAATGAAACGAAGGCGAGTTCTCAATAACTGCGGAGAGTCAGAAATGGCTGCGAATGTGGATTGAGTTCAGCAAAAAATGATCGGCGAGACCTTTGAGGATATACCTGGTCCAGATCACGAGTCATTCACATTCGTGAACACGCGCGGCCCGTATTCACAGACACGGATCCGGTTCCACTATATAATGCCTTGTAAAAAATATTACGAGACCAGCATTCACCACGTTCAATTAAAACTAGTAAGTGGATTGCGGTTTCAGTGTAAGTTTGATAATAGCTTAGTTAAAACGATAAAACATAGTGTCTAGAAGCTTTTCGTTGTTTTATAGAACATGGCACAAAAAAACTTAAATGGTTTGTGATTATCCTATTGTCACTAAAATTGCGAACCTCACGGTTTATAAGGGATCAAATTTCATCAGTTAATCAAAAGCTTATGAGCGAATTAATCGTTTACGAAAATACGTAGGTATACATGAACTACGTAATTAAGATGGGCTTACTAGTATAATTTTACATGTATGTATTTACAATTTTATTTACCTGTATAAAAAACATGTTACTATAAAAATACACACTTCCAATGCATTGCCAAGATTTCGGAATTTAGAATTTTACATAAACAAAAGGCAGGAGACAAAAATAAGAGAAACCGTATTATTTAAAATATAGTACCGTAAGATACATTCTGGTAGTTTCTAACTTTTACGTGCAATCGATCCGAAAATAAGCTTGAATCGTTACGGCGTGTTATTTATTTCACCCTTGTGTGGCATCAATCATCCCTAGCTATTCACATATTTCTATATTGACAGAACACTGTACGGTGCAGGTGTATTGGATATAAGCGAGTCCTTTAGCCATACACAAAAAGGTTACTCACGTGCCGAAACAATTATCACCAGCAGATGTGCGCATTTCAAAACATCTGCCTGCTCAGGTAGAATACGAGTTCATGTGAAGTAGCTACGAAGACCTCAACGTAACAAATATGTAATACTGGCTGTTGCACGCAGCTTCGCCTGCGTCAACTAAGTTTTAATAGAGGCCTTTAACCGTTTTGAAAATTTAATGTAGCTTATATTCACCGGGAATAGTGTAACTTCCCAACAGTGAAAGAATTTTTCAAATCAGCCAATTAGTTCCGGAGCCTATTCAATACAAACAAACAACCAAATCTTTCCTCTTTATGAGTATAGAAGTATAGACAATGCGGAATTCCCATCTATTTTTCCACGTCTATAATTCTAAATACCTACTGCACGATTAACACTTGTCAAGGTTTCAAATATACTTTTACTTGGTTGAAATAATTTCATCTAATAATATTTTTTTTGTCAGTTGGTAGGACTGGCACTGGAATAATAATGGCGAGGAAGATGATGATGTTGGTTGGACTGGCAGACATGCAACCTGATGGTAAGACCCGATGATCATAGCCTAGTTTACCTGAAACTAGACCAAGCACCTCATTTATGTGTTTTCTATCCTGAGGCATTAGATGTTAAATCTCTATGCCAGTAATTACCTGTTCTTGTCCTCCACTTCCTTCCCTTCGAATAAGCGAAGCTGTTTTACAGGAGAAACAAGCACATTTGGTTTTCTGTTACCAAATTGTAATTTCATATCGTTGCAATCGTTTTGCGTCATGTTATATTAATCTGAAAATTGCTTGAAATATCTAATATTATTTAGAGGAAAATGCAACCATGTCCGCTAATAAAATCTTGAAGGCCACTCGTATTTCTAAGGCGCTGACGTCACCGTAAACTGGTTGAAGGTGACCACTATTCATACTTCATATAGCCTCGGTTATTCTACGCGCCTCGAATGATGTGTGTATTATACTTCTTTTATTGACATGAGATGAATTCCTCTTGCCATATAATACGCACAATTTCCTAAAGAAAATATACCTACATTATGACAATGTATAACAGCCGACGTATGATAATGATCTAGTTGGCACAGAACAGAACCTACCTAGAACATGCTGTTTAAAAATTTTTGTGAAACAGCTTTGCTGTGTGTTAAGGAACGCTTAATTTTGTAGTGGCAACATTCGTTGCTTATACACCGCTGTGAAGTTAGTTAATTATTTTGTATAAAACCCGCCGTACTATCATTCTCCGCCTCTCTTTTTTGCTCCTCATCGAAACTCAAGTTAACACCTATTGTAACATACAATATCAAATAAATATTTGTAAAGGTACAGTTTTGATTTTTATTCAAAATTGCAATTCGTCCACTACGAGACGAAACATTGGCGACCGTGACAGGACAAAATATCAAGCAAGCAAATTCAAGACGCAGAGGCCATCTTATCCAGCCGGGCAGTGAAGCAGCTAAAGCATCACCTCGCAGCATCTAAAGATAAGTGCCCTGTATTTTCCATTTGCCTAAACAATTAACCTAAACAACCTAATCCCTATATTCATCAAATTCTACAAAATAGTATCCACTTTTGCAAATATTAATTTTTTTTCTACCCGCATATATTTTTTTTTATTTTTTCTTTGTTCTTTTAAGACGAGATTTTTTATTTATTGCAATAAAGTATCGAAATATAATACAAAAGCAACAAATTGTTCTATTTGTAAAGGCCATATTAACATTTCACATCAGTTATTACGCGATACTTAGACGATTTGGCCGACTATTTCAGCGTTGCGGTATACGTGGAGTGCCGCGTTGCTGGTTGCCGTTTCGCGAGGATCAGCCGATAATCATCGCCACGCTGCCGGTCTCCTGGGTGTCGCTGTCCACAAATTGAGGAGCGTCAGATAAGATTGCATTATTTATTTTCTCATGAGGTGCCTTGTAATTTAAAGTACTACTCAAGTCCATATATATATTTTTCATACTTGTTATAATTACAAAATTAATTATTGTTGGTGTTGTATTTAACTACATATTTATATAATGTCGGAACCTTCAGTATCGACAGTGTGCAAAGATCCCGCGCTAAAGGGTTTAATTTTAAAACGATGCTCTATAAAGGGACAGATCACTAAATTCAAAAATTATTTAGACAAGATTACAGGGCAATCTCAACTTACAGACATTGAATCAGCTGAACTTTCCTTGAAGGTCAGTCGGTTTGAAAGTTTGTTAATTAAATATGATGAGCTGCAAACTCAAATAGATTTAATAAATCCTGAAAATTTAGATAGTGAGCTTAATGAACGAGAACGAATTGAGCAAGATTTTATATTATGTACCGCGATGGCAAAAAATGTAATTGAGGAACAAAACCAATTAAAGAATTTAGAACAGGATAAGAAACGCCGCGAATCGTTATTTCAAGATGCTCAATACGGACTCGATCATAATAATGAAAATTATATAACCTTGCCGCAAATACAAATTGCAAAGTTTGATGGATCATTTTTCCGTTGGTTAGAGTTTCGCGATACTTTTAATAATTTAGTGCACAACAATAAGCGTATACCGTTAATACAAAAGTTTCATTATTTAATCTCTTATTTGGAAGGTGAAGCAGCTCGTGTCATTTCGAACATCGAAGTGTCAGCTGCCAACTATAATAACGCTTATCAGTTGCTTTACGATCGTTACAATAATAAAAGGTTGCTTACAAATTATCACATTAAATCATTATTCAACATTGAAAAAATAAATCGCGAATCGGACACATCATTACGCGTTCTAGTTGATCATGTAACAAAGAGTTTGCGCGCTTTAGCCAGTCTAGGCCAACCAACAGATCATTGGGACACGTTAATTATATTTTTGGTTTCATCCAAACTCGATACGCAAACACTTGTCAAATGGGAAGAACAACGTAATAATTTAGGTGAAATTCCGAGTTTAGATGAGTTTAATAAATTTTTGATCGATCGTGCTTACATTCTTGAATGTACGCGGCATAATAAATCTGACCAAAATTATAGTTTCCCAAATAACGCATCGACTAATAGCAATAGTAGGCTGCAATATTCAAAACCTACTACTTATCATCATCATCATCAGCGTGAACGCCCAAGTTCAAAATCATTTATTACTACCAATCAAAATAATAACAATATATCATTTAAGTGCATAATATGCAATCAAAATCATAGGATTTATGATTGTCAAGTTTTTAAATCTAAAGCTACAGAAGATAAATTAAATTATGTCTCAAAATATAAATTATGCAGTAATTGCTTAAGGCAAGGTCACTCTATAAGCGAATGTCGAATGGGGCCATGTAAAATATGCAAAAAACGACATAACACATTATTGCATCCAGCTGATACTCTAAAGATCAGCGATGCCCATAGTGATACCGTGGAAACCATAGCAAACTTTTCTAACAAAAAATCAAATGAAGTTATATTGTCTACTGCCCAAATATACGTTTCGAATCCAATGACTAAAAAGGCGCTTAAGGTACGTGCTTTATTGGATTCAGGCAGTCAGTCATCATTTATTACGAAGTCGCTTCAGCAAAAACTTTCACTAAAGTCGAATCCTATTTCTATGAACGTCATTGGTATTGGTCACTCTGATAATAAAATTAGTGAAAGCTGTGTCATACAATTAAAGTCTATTTACAATAATTATAATACTAAATTAAATTGTCTTGTGCTTGATAGGCTTACTGGACATGTGCCTAAGGTACCTATAAATTTGCAGCAAATAGGTATACCATCACACTTGCAATTGGCGGACCCAGATTTTAATCAGCCCGCTCCTGTTGATGTACTAGTTGGAGCCGATCTCTTTTGGCAACTCATGAAAAACGATCGAGTTTCTTTGGGTGCAAATAAGCCTGTACTGCAGGATTCTATTTTTGGTTGGTTAGTTGGCGGGCCCATTTGCCAGCCACAGCAGGTGCTTTGCAATAATTCAGTTAGTGATGATAACTTATCCAACGTTAATAAGGTTGACAAATTACTAGCAAAATTTTGGGAGCTAGAAGAACTTCCTCAAAAAACAATTTTAAGTGAATCAGAATTGGCTTGTGAAAATCATTTTCAATCTCATACATTAAGACTTCCTTCGGGTAGATTTAGTGTAAGACTTCCACTGCGCGATTCGCCTGATTGTCTCGGCGAAACATACAATCTTGCGAAAAGTCGATTATTAGATTTAGAAAAACGTTTCAGAAAAAATATTTCATTAAAGTCTCAATATATACAATTTATGAGAGAATACCAAAGCTTAGGCCATCTGTCAGAATCTACTACTGTCTCACCAAGCCCTTCTTATTTTTTGTGTCATCATGCCGTCTTTAAAACTACCAGCGAATCCACTAAACTTAGGGTCGTATTTGATGGTTCCGCTTCCTCTTCTTCTGGTTTTTCAATCAATGACCTGCTAATGGTTGGGCCAAACATTCAGGAGTCTCTTTTTTCTATATTGATTAGAGCTAGAACATATAAATACTTGTTAACCGGTGACATCGAAAAAATGTATCGTCAAATAGTAGTCAATCCGGATGACAGAAATCTGCAGCTGATTCTATGGAGGGAAGATGAATCCTTACCCATCAAAACGATGCAGCTGAATACTGTCACTTACGGTACCGCAAGTGCCAGTTATTTAAGCACGAGGTGTTTATGGCAGGTAGGGGAGGAATGTGACGATAGTTTTATCAAAAATATTATACAAAAGGATTTTTATATCGATGATCTCATAACAGGTTCAAATGATAGCGAACAACTAAACTATATTCGAAACTCGGTTGCACGAGAATTAAACAAGGGCTGTTTTAAACTACGTAAATATAAAAGTAATCTACATTCTATTTTTGAGGATAGTAATTTAAATTTGCAGGAAAATTTAACGCTAAGCGAGGCGTCAAGTACGTTGGGCCTAGGTTGGAATCCAAACAATGACACGTTAAATTTTCCAATTAATATTCCTCCAATGAGAAATATTATCACAAAAAGAAGCATAATGTCTGATGCATTCAAAATTTTTGATCCACTCGGTCTATTAAGTCCATGTATCATGCAACCAAAAATAATATTGCAAAAATTGTGGAAACTCAAATTAGACTGGGATCAACCAATACCAATTGATATTGAAAATGCGTGGAAAACCTTTTCTAAAGGTTTATCTTTAATTTTTGATTTCCAAATTCCTAGATTTGTTCTTACTGATTCGCCACGAATCATTGATATTCACTGTTTTAGTGATGCCTCATTGAATGGATATGGTGCTTGTATTTACGTTAGGGTTTTGTCTTCAAACAATCACATCGAAGTGAATCTTTTATGCTCAAAATCGAAGGTAGCTCCTTTAAAGCCTATAACAGTTCCTCGATTGGAGCTATGTGCTGCCTTACTTGCAAGTCGTTTAAGTAGGGCCGTTATTAATTCTATTAGATTTAGCCCTGATTCCGTCACTTATTGGTCTGACTCTAGCACAGTGCTACAATGGATCAATGGTGACCCAACTAGATTCAAAACTTTTGTGGCTAATAGAGTAGGGGAAATTCAGAATAACACAAAATCATCATCATGGCGTTACGTACCTACAGCTCATAATCCTGCTGACTTGATATCACGAGGTACTACTTTTAGTCAATTACAAAATTCAACTTTATGGTGGCACGGACCATCATTCTTGATGAAAAATGAGAATGAGTGGCCTGTTTTAAAGGCTTGTAATAGGGTCGACTTACCTGATGTAAAAATCACCGCCACAATAATTATTACAGAACCTATTGTGGAGTTTGAACGATTTTCAAATTTTTGTAGACTACAGAGAGCGATGGCATATGTTATTCGTTTTATAAATAATACAAGAAATATTAATAATAAATGGTTTGGCATGCTAACTATCGATGAACTTAATAAATCTTTTGAAGTATTATGTTTAATGGCTCAGCAACAAAGCTTTTCTGCGGAATATAAAACTTTACGTAACAATAAACAGTTAAATTCAAAATCTAAACTTTTAAATCTATCGCCCTTTATTGACGAACATAATTTGCTGCGTGTTGGCGGGCGCCTAGAGTCTTCTAATTATTCCTACGATAAAATTCATCCAATACTTTTAGATTCATCACATTATATGTGTAAATTATTGTTTAGATATGAACATGTTCGTAATATGCATGCCGGTCCTCAGCTGCTGTTAGCGACAGTTAGGCAAACAGTTTGGCCAATAAAGGGTAGATTGCTCGCACGTGCTACAGTCCGTAATTGTGTGCGTTGTCGACGTGTGCAGGGTAATACACTATTGCCAAAAATGGGTACCTTGCCTTCACAACGCATCACTCCGGATTTCCCATTCAAGGCTGTTGGCACTGATATGGCCGGACCATTTTATATTGTAAATCGAAAGGGTCGCGGAGCAAAATTAATAAAGTGCTACTTGTGTTTGTTCATTTGCCTTCGCTACAAGTGCTTACATTTGGAGGCCGTTAGTGATCTTTCCAAGGAAGCTTTCATTATGACTTTGCATAGGTTTGTTTCGCGCCGCGGCAGGCCAACGGAGATTTACTCCGATAACGGACGCAATTTTGTAGGGGCTGCAAGGGAACTCAACAATTTTACTAACATACAAAATATTGCATTGACTGAATTTGCAGCTCAAGAAAATATTAAATTCATTTTCACACCGTCTTACGCTCCTCACTTTGGCGGCATATGGGAGGCCGGTGTGAAATCGGCAAAATATCACATTAAGCGAGTCATGGGGAATTCGCACTTAACTTTTGAAGAGATTTTAACTCTATTTGCACAAGTGGAGGCTATTCTGAATAGTCGCCCTTTGTGTCCTCTATCCACATCACCTGACGATTTCCTTTTCCTTTCCCCAGGGCACTTTTTAATTGGAAGACCACTAAACGCGCTGCCATCCACTGATGCGGAGAATAAGGAAGAACCTCCATTAAAACGCTACGCCCGCCTCGAGCAGATTAAACAACATTTCTGGCTAAGGTGGCAAAAGGAGTACATCTGCGAATTACAAACACGAACAAAATGGAAGACAAACAAGGCTATACTAAAGGTTGGCGATTTGGTACTCCTAAGCGAAGACTCCCTTCCACCATTATGTTGGCGTTCTGGACGAGTAGTCAAGCTGTATCCTGGTCCAGATGGAATTTCTCGCGTTGCTGATGTTCAGACGGCCACGGGATGCTATCGCCGCCCTCTAGTTCGTCTCTGCCCCTTGTTTGACGACGAAGATAATATACGCAGTTGAAGAATTTGGATTCTTCAACGGGGGGGAGTATGTTAAGGAACGCTTAATTTTGTAGTGGCAACATTCGTTGCTTATACACCGCTGTGAAGTTAGTTAATTATTTTGTATAAAACCCGCCGTACTATCATTCTCCGCCTCTCTTTTTTGCTCCTCATCGAAACTCAAGTTAACACCTATTGTAACATACAATATCAAATAAATATTTGTAAAGGTACAGTTTTGATTTTTATTCAAAATTGCAATTCGTCCACTACGAGACGAAACACTGTGTTTCGGAAAGACAGATAAGACAGGCAGTGTAATTACTGGTACCGAGAGTTATTATCTTGCGACTTGTAGACAACACGCGAATGTGTTGTAGTCTCAGGTTCCCCATCATGGTTCAAGCCTTGACGTGGCGGTGGAACTCAGTAGCCTAGGGTCAACCCAGCACCTTGGGCGAAGCGAATTGAGCCGAGAGGGCTCTTTGCACCCCTCTTACAAGTGGGGGCAAAAAAGCAGGGGGCAAGCGGCGAGGACGGGAACCTCACCTCATTGTACTGTCCGACGTTGGGAGGGGTTATTCTGTGGTGCGGGACAGCGCCTCTGTGGAGGTAGCGTCAGTCCCTGACTAGCCGTGGAGATGCCCTGTTGCTTGTAGATCCGGGGCACCTCACTAAATGCGGCATTAGTGGCACTCGCCGTGTTTTAGTGGGTAGAGCTGCGTCCACTTATCATCTTTCGGGCCTACTCCCCCGCAGGATGCCTAAGCGCATCCCGGCGTTAAAGAAAAAAAAAAGACCATTGTATTATACTTTACATATATCGATGCTATGACTGTTCGTTTATAAATATTTGAATTCCAACGATTCTTCGCTTCTTACACAGTTCACGTTCACAATAATTAATGTTAATCGTTTCTGCTAACAACACAATTACTGTGTATTATTGTAATATCATGTGTATAAACGACTACCCTCTCAACATTTCAAGGTTCATCGTAAGACTGTCCCGCTGAATTTTGTTTTAGGTGAATAACTAAATTTACAGTAGGCAGGGATGCGCTGTGCTGCGCTCCCGGCTGTATGGTTACAAACATCTTGCCCGTTTCCCTCTTTAGTTACTAGGACTTACTCCAGATAGCCTAGTTTATGATCATGGGCGACGTCGGTCACTTCCCATCAGGTGGCACGACTGCCAACTATTGAACATACAACCTATATTAAATACACATGGACAGTTTATTCTAATAAGCAAATTTATTATTTGCAAGCAAATCTACTCATTTATTTGCATTTTTCATTGTTAGATGTTTGGTTAGAAAAATATCAAATAACTTTCTCCCGACTAAATTATGTACTTGCAACAGTTTTCAACTCATCTCATAGTTTTATGTTGCCAAAGAATGTTTAGAATAGAATAATTTTTGAGTTTTCCAAAAGCAGATCCAAGACAGTTAGTTTACCAAATACTATGCCCCTTAGCGCCCAGAAGTTACTTTTTCCTGCTACGCTTTACTATTATCGTATTATTTGTCTAGGCATATCTCACATATTTTCTCAAATTGTCTGAATTCTAAAATTGCATTGATCACATCGCAACAACCTTGCCCCCAAAACGTAAAATAATATTTAAATAATATTTTAATAATTAAGAAATTGATTTTAAATATTCATTTATGTACTCCATAATTATAAAGTATATTATTTTAATTCGATCAAGTGTATGTTAGTTATAAGTTATACTTCAAGATTTATTAGCAAAGTATCGATAATAATACAGTAATTACATTTCCATACATAGTGTAAATTCGTCAAAAAATATTTACAAGTACCTCCATTGAATACTACATGAATCCTTATTCTAGCGTAGTTGACATAAAAACTTGCCTTTACTAGCGGGCTACTCTTTGCTAGCTAATAACTTGCTAAATACAGTTTCAATTATTCCCTTATCAAACACTCTAAAAAGATGTATCTAACCAAGTCACTATGTTCAAGTTGAAAGCATTCTATTGTTGATCGAAGCTTTAAGAATGCCAACTTATCACATTTAGGGCATTGAACTTGAAAGTGCCAAGTAACATGTGGCATATCAAAATACTATAGCGCCGAAACACATTCGCGGCACGCCTTCGCCGGTGGGTCATCCGGTACATGACCTTACTATGTCAGAGCGCGCGTTAAGACTTACAAATTACAATATGCCTTAAACTATGTACTACAATGTAGGCATAAAAGTAAAGTAAAGTATCAACCCTTTATGTCCCACTGCTGGGCACGGGTCTCCTCCTCAAAATCAGGCGATGAGGGTAATGGGCCAATAATTCACCGCGCTGGCCCAGTGCGGGTTGGTGAACTTCACATACCTTCAAAGACTTTCAAGGCACACACGTGGGGGTCAGGAACGAACCCGAAACCTCTCGCATAAGAGGCCGAGTCCATCCACCACTGGACCATAGTCGCTCAATGTAGGCATAGCACGTAATATTTGTGACTAATACATGTTAAACTTTATGTACAGCTACGGTAAGTTAAAAACACGACTTATTTGATTACTAAACAATTTGCTTTTTTAAAAAAACAATTATTATATTGATCACTACGAGAAATATTATAAGAATCTTTAGACAATGTAAGACCAGAAAATTGATATAATCTTCTTCTGCCTAGCCTTTTCCCAATTATACTGGGATATGCTTCCAGTATACCCTGATACAGCTGAATATACTGATTTTTAAAGGAGCGACTGCCTGCCTATCTGATTTCTACAGACTCGACCTACGAGTAACGTGCTTTTCGAGCACTGAGGAGTCTCGTATTTTAAGATGGTCACTCATCCACAGACCAGCCCCGGTAGTCGTAGCTGAATCTGACGGATCGACCCGCGCGACTTGTTATGACTTAGCCACGAGCTTCGAGAATATAATACATAATAATAGAATTATCTAATATGTAAAATTCTCCTGTTGCAGTGCTTATTATAAAACTCCTCCGAAGCGGCTGGACCGATTTTTAAGAAATTTTGTGTGCGTATCGAGTAGGTCTGAGAATAGGCCAACATCTATTTTTCTTACTCCTAAATGTACCTCATACAACCCCTTATTTTATATCCTATTTCTTTTTGTTTTTTTATGTATTGTTTAGTTTGTTGTATTATTTGTTTGTTCCGGATAAATACTGAAACAGACGACTGTGCCGATTTTTTCGGGACTTTGACTGGTAGATAGCTGGAATCCCTTTCTTCTAGAGTACATAGGCTATAATATAATCATGATCAATCCGGATACCTACGGCTGTTAATCCAACTTAACGCGAGCGAAACCGCGAGCAACAGCTAGTATTCAATATAATAAATACACAACTATTGTGTATTCAGTTAATTTCAGTTACTAAATATTATTTTATATACATACATATTTATATTATGTGTGTATTATAACAAAGAACAGGTTAATGTTAGGTTACGTCTCAAAAAAATATAATAATTTCTACTTAATCCAACAACAGAAAACACAATGGCCGTTGATTTCATAACATTTTTTTAAATATTTTACCTTGACATAGTAGCCTTGATGTTAACATTTCTACAAATGTCGTGTCCACCACCAATACTAGGATATTCATAAAATCGATAAACAGCTGCTTATAAGCCTGTCCTCTAAACGTATTATGAAAAGGTATTTTATCGGCCAAAATAATCTCCCATGTATTGGAATTTATACTTAAAGATATTTTACTAATCCTACATAAATATTTAAGGAGGCGAGATATACTCTACGTTACTTGATAGCAAGTAAAATTTATTTGAACTAATTTGTATGGCACAATAAACTATAATACCGTGGTCCATTTAATATAAAAAAAAAATAAAGTTTTAATTTCAAATATCGAATATACTAACTTGTAGATATCTTAATACATACACATAACAGAGTTAAACTCTATAAAAAAGTATTGAATCAACACAATCTCAGATTCAAATCCTTGCCTTCCATTTTTAGCCACTACATAAAATATTATATTTAAAACGTTTTATATTATTTTCTAGAATCTATAACAAGTCTATAGTAAAACGTGACTAATTTAATTTTTGATCCTCCAGCTCAGGTCGTTGGCAGCGCAAATTTAGACGCAGAAAGATCAGATGACTCACCGTAATAACTTCTTATTATACAGCGGATACCATACCAATTTCACGATACATATCACATCGATCAATGAATATAATAGTCATGACCGCCGCGTTGGGAGGTACACGTTTGGTGGCAAAATTAATTATTAAAGAGTATAATATTCATAAAGCAACTGTATCCGGTATATAGTTGAAAGATTAAGTTAAAGAAGCTCACTAAGCTAGCAAAGCTACTATTAAAAGAAAGAAAGATGTAGAGATATAAAAAAAGATATAAAATAATTCGAAGGAACAACTCAGTGTATAAACGACGACTCAATAGGCTACTCGAAAATAAAACCTATCTCATAGATATTGTATCATGATCTTGAATCATTAAGCTTGCACTTCCACTGCTAGATACAGGACCATTGGATGATTGCCGAGACAATATCGTATTGTACACTAGTAATTACTAACCAATGATTACATAAGATTTGTGGTTAGTTACTTTATAACTACAGAGCTTTTTACTTTTATATTTATATACTTTCAGGATATAATGCGACTAATATAAAACAGTGGCTGCTAGTACGCGACTGGTGCCTGGAGAATAGTTTAGTCAATTTTAAAAATAGCCCATGTTCAATAAATAGCAAAAAATAAACTAGATATAAAGATTCCTAGATAGATATCATGAGCCATAGATAACAAATAATGACCACAGTAATACTTAACACTTCTAGATAACATAAATTGTACTAAGTAGCACAAAATTTAACTTCTTCAGTAGTTAAATGTTTAAGGCCAGTTGACTAATCACAAAAATATGTAAGTCGAAATTAATGCAGTCTCATTTAGATCTCCTACAAGAAATGTTGACGTGAAGTATTAAGCGAAGGTTAGATTTAGTTTTACACTTGTAATGATTGCGTTGTCTAAAATGTATAAAGAGTATTTGAGTTCTAGTTGTTTATTGAACGTATAATTTTATGCGTGTCAACAATATCTTTCGCGGCTAAAGCAGGTTTTTTTTAAAGTTGCCAAAAAATATTTGAACATTCATATTCATAAATTAGTAAATTAATACCGCAATACAGAAAATTTGCAAATGTAAATGGCTAGACTGATATTTACTTGAAACTGGTGTATTTCACTTCTCTAATAAGTTCTGGTATGTGATTCTGGAGTAGGATCGATAAAAATCTCTATCTAGTGGCCGAAGATTCGATTTATGATATTATTGCGTTGATCAGTGTAGATTACACTGACTCATTAGTTGAAGAAGCCTCCTGTCTCGCTCTGCTTATCTCATAAGAAAAGAAACAATAGTCTTACGATACATTTTATTTCACCATCTACTAAACCAAGCAGAATGGACTTGCACAATATTCAAATTAGATGACCGTTGCAGTTTAACGTGAGAATTACTAAATATTTGTATTGAAAAGCTTGTGTTTTTTTACATAATTTCATTTACGACATCGTTCATGTCTTCCGTGGAATTATTTTTAAAATTACGAATATGTATAGTCAAGATTATACATCACTATAAGTAGAGTAGTGAAGACAAGATGTCTTTATCGATAAAATTTAAATTCGAAACTCGATGCACAAACTCAGATGCAGCAAGCCAATGAATGCTGCGCAACCTGATAATTGATGTTTTGGCTCGACTCCTCGACATAGTTTCGATCACGTTCTCGACAATCACTCGAACACTTTCCGGAATATGCAAACAAACAAGGAAACCGGACTATTGACCTTAAATCTACAATTTCTCCATCAATTTCACAACTCAAAATCTTATTTCTTCAAATATTTTATAATTGGCATTTTTCAATTCTAGCAACTTACATTTTTATATAATTACTGTATATTAAATATTGCCTACTGTTTGCTGCTGTTTCTATCGCCTTTAAAATGAAAATTAATATAAAAATAAAAGGACAATGAGATTAACAATAAAACTTGAGTATCTGGTAAAGATACTGATTAATAAAACTTACAACTTGACCTTCTCAGAAGAATATGTTTTAATTAACTTATAAACACATATAATGAAGGTATTTTAATTAACAAATCCAATTAAAACAGCACACATTACGCGCTTGAGGCGTAACGATATCGTTAGAGGTGTTTGTAGAGTACCGCATGTTACATAAAACCTTTCTTTTACTGGATTTTATAAAATGTTGCACTTGGGTACAATTTGTTATCTAGGTCCACATATCTAAACTAACTTGAAATGTAACAGGTGAAATTGCTGTAAATGTCATTTACATGCAGATCGAAAAGCGAAATAATTGAAATTGAAAGACTTGTCTCAAAACAGAGCTGCACCGAAAGCGTGTCTAAGTGCCGGTAAAAGTGTTACTAAACTGTACCACTTCTAATTGCAATTAGCGGAAACTAAACAGCATCCGATAACAATATCATCAGTGACATAATGATCCACAACAATTATTTAATCTCATGATATTCTTAATTAACTATTGAAGATAGCCTATTGTTTCAAATCTTAACGGAAGTTATGAAGTAACTCGTGCTTTGTCTTTCATCATCAACCTTCACTGCTGAACATAGACCTCCCTCAATTAAGGCCAGTATATTCGGGCGTTTTATGCATTGAGCGCTGTCGCCCTTCCCGCACGACGAGTTACGCGTAGTCTCCAAACAAATGAACTTTCTTGAACCCGGCGTGAACTTATTGTCCGTCCTAGTATAATTTTAAACGTATGGCAACTTACTAGGTTTTTTTTTTACTTTAGTTTATTTCATAAGAATTACATTATATAAAGAGCGTTTTATGGTTTTGTTATCGATCCTGAACACACATGATCATTTTCTATTTTAATAATTACTAAGTTTTTGTATTAAAATGGATACGTTACGTGAGTATTTAATCTTGAACATAAATACATATTTCCCTTCGCAGACTTTCTGAAGGCATATTTAGGATACTATTATTGCTTTCATATTTTCATTTTCATATTCATACCGTATTTGTGTCAATAACTTTCAAATTATTGCATTATAATTGCCAATTTTTAAAGTATTAAATTGATATAGTATATATATATATATATGCCATCGCGGACTTTTTAAGAGACCTTTTTAAGATACACATTTCCCCTATACATTATTTTGTTATATCTTAAAGGGTTTAGGCAGCGTTTTCGTTGAAAACTCCCAGGCGGCCTATTTTTTTCCGACACGTCCAACAATTCAAATCAAAAAATCAAATCAAAATCAAAATAGTTTATTTAGCCAAAAGAAATACACGTTACACAGAAGGAACAGTGATTCCCACACTAGGCAGTGCCTGTATCGTGGGATTCAAATTATTTGTATATAATATAATTATTGTTATATTTTAGCCAAGGCTCATAAAATTTTAATAAATTATATACAAAAACCTTACTCTTAAATTGTTCTATCTATTAAAAAAACCGCATCAAAATCCGTTGCGTAGTTTTGAAGATTTAAGCGTACAAACGGATACAGGGACGGAGAAAGCGACTTTGTTCCGTAATATGTTTAAATGGATATAGCATGATATCGCTAAGAGATAGACATATGCCATCGTGGACTTTTTTGTAGACCTATTTAAGCTACACAATTCCACCATACATTTTTTTGTTGTATCTCAAAGGGTTTAGGCAGCGTTTTCGTTGAAAACTCCCAGGCGGCCTATTTTTTTCCGACACGTCCAACAATTATTGTTATATTTTAGCCAAGGCTTATAAAATTTTAATAAATTATATACAAAAACCTTACTCTTAAATTGTTCTATCTATTAAAAAAACCGCATCAAAATCCGTTGCGTAGTTTTGAAGATTTAAGCGTACAAACGGATACAGGGACGGAGAAAGCGACTTTGTTCCGTAATATGTTTAAATGGATATAGCATGATATCGCTAAGAGATAGACATATGCCATCGTGGACTTTTTTGTAGACCTATTTAAGCTACACAATTCCACCATACATTTTTTTGTTGTATCTCAAAGGGTTTAGGCAGCGTTTTCGTTGAAAACTCCCAGGCGGCCTATTTTTTTCCGACACGTCCAACAATTATTGTTATATTTTAGCCAAGGCTTATAAAATTTTAATAAATTATATACAAAAACCTTACTCTTGAATTGTTCTATCTATTAAAAAAACCGCATCAAAATCCGTTGCGTAGTTTTGAAGATTTAAGCGTACAAACGGATACAGGGACGGAGAAAGCGACTTTGTTTCGTAATATGTTTAAATGGATATAGCATGATATCGCTAATAGATAGACATATGCCATCGTGGACTTTTTTGTAGACCTATTTAAGCTGCACAATTCCACCATACATTTTTTTGTTGTATCTCAAAGGGTTTAGGCAGCGTTTTCGTTGAAAACTCCCAGGCGGCCTATTTTTTTCCGACACGTCCAACAATTATTGTTATATTTTAGCCAAGGCTTATAAAATTTTAATAAATTATATACAAAAACCTTCCTCTTGAATTGTCCTATCTATTAAAAAACCGCATTAAAATCCGTTGCGTAGTTTTGAAGATTTAAGCGTACAAACGGATACAGGGACGGAGAAAGCGACTTTGTTTCGTATTATGTTTTAATGGATATAGCATGATATCGCTAAGAGATAGACATATGCCATCGTGGACTTTTTTGTAGACCTATTTAAGCTGCACAATTCCACCATACATTTTTTTGTTGTATCTCAAAGGGTTTAGGCAGCGTTTTCGTTGAAAACTCCCAGGCGGCCTATTTTTTTCCGATACGTCCAACAATTATTGTTATATCTTAGCCAATATATATAAAAACTTAAAAAATTATACACAAAAACCTTTCTCCTAAATTGT
This sequence comes from Lycaena phlaeas, assembly GCA_905333005.2. Lineage (NCBI taxonomy): Eukaryota > Metazoa > Arthropoda > Insecta > Lepidoptera > Lycaenidae > Lycaena > Lycaena phlaeas. The sequence goes on along the minus strand of HG995166.1, from coordinate 18,066,504 downwards.
CCTATCTATTTCAAAAAACCGCATCTAAATCCGTTGCGTAGTTTTAAAGATTTAAGCGTACAAACGGTTACAGGGACGGAGAAAGCGACTTTGTTTTATAGTAGTAGTAGTAGCTAACATGCGTACCCGGGATATTCTTCTGTGCATTATTAATAATAATAATAATATCTATGGACGCTTTTTACACCACGTCAATCTAGTCCCGTGGTAAGTACTCGAAGAGACTTGTGTTACGGGTACCAGACAACGGAAATACAATATATTTAATACGTTTTATATTAATACTTATACCTATTTAAGATTTTTATTATATAATACACATATTTAATACACAACCATGACCCAGGAACACAGAAACTTTTTTGTTCCCTGGCGGGATTCGAACCCGCGACCTCCGGCTTGAACGCCAACGCGCTAACCATTGAGCCACAGAGGTCATATTACAAACAGACACACAAATCATTGTAAACGTAATAAGTGTTAATTATAACCTCCATCACCATTCATCACCACCACCACCACCATCATTATTCTCGTCAGCGTCATCACCACCATCATTATAATCATCAACTTCATCATCATCACTATTACAATTTACACCCCCCTCCCCCACCACCACCACCACCACCACCATCATTATCCTCGTCAGCCACATCACCACCATCATTATAATCATCAACTTCATCATCATCACTATTACAATTTACATCCCCCTCCCCCACCACCACCACCACCACCACCATCATTATTCTCGTCAGCGTCATCACCACCATCATTATAATCATCAACTTCATCATCATCACTATTACAATTTACACCCCCCTCCCCCACCACCACCATCATTATCCTCGTCAGCCACATCACCACCATCATTATAATCATCAACTTCATCATCATCACTATTACAATTTACACCCCCCTCCCCCACCACCACCACCACCACCACCACCATCATTATCCCCGTCAGCGTCATCACCACCATCATTATAATCATCAACTTCATCATCATCACTATTATAATTTACACCCCCCTCCCTCACCACCACCACCACCACCACCACCATCATTATTCTCGTCAGCGTCATCACCACCATCATTGTAATCATCAACTTCATCATCATCACTATTACAATTTACACCCCCCTCCCCCAACACCACCACCACCACCACCACCACCACCATCATTATTCTCGTCAGCGTCATCACCACCATCATTGTAATCATCAACTTCAACATCATCACTATTACAATTTACACCAACATTACTATGTTTACGACTTAAACAAAAACAGGCGCTTTGGGATATACTGGCCTTAACGCCAAGACGACCTATCCCTTGCCAATCGCAGGCAACGCGGACCGCGAATTTGTCCTTTATGGCTTTCGCAAATAATATATTGATCATTTAGAAATTTATTTACCACTTATATAGATTTATTTGCCACTTTAATTATCAAATCGATGATATGAAAACTGCAGTTCTATTCGTATTATAGGGATATATATTCGTATATCAACTAATCTACACTAATATTATAATCTACATCTACATCTACACTAATATTATATTATAAAGAGGAAAACTTTGTTTGTTTGTTTGTTTGGTTGTAACGAATAGGCTCAAAAAGTACTGGACCGATTTCAAAAATTCTTTCACCATTCGAAACCTACATTATCCACGAGTAACATAGGCTACATTTTATTCTGGAAAAAAACAGGGTTCCGTAAGATATTTGGGTTTTTCGGACACGAGGTGTAAAAAATCAACCAGAAAAGTTATTTATTTTGCGTACGCTGCCTAAACTATAAAAGATAGAACCATAAAATGTTCTAATTAATTGTAGATCTTATAAATATCTACAAAAAAGTCCACGACACACTATACCTATTGTCTTCAACGACACCCTGGGGCTTCAATTAAACCCAAAAGATTCTTCATAAATTGCTTTATTACTATTTTTACAATAATTTCGATGCGAGCTAATGTTATCTTAATACAAGTTATAGTGAGAGAGATGGTGTGGGTATCTTAATAACTACATTCTACGGAATGACGTATGCGAAATAATACAACGCCTGATGAAAATAAATAGCCACGAATTGCTAGCTGTCGCTGTAATTCGGAACATCCTCCCGCCTCGTTGAAAGGTATCTTTCAACCATGGAATTCTTCATCTACTGGAAGGGGGCACAGACGAACCAATGGACGTCGTACACATCCTCTTGTTGTATTGACATCAGCGACGCGCGAGATATCATCTGGTCCTGGAAACAATCTCTTCACTCGCCCAAGTCGCCAGTTTAGTGGAGGTACGTGATCCTCTTGAAGGAGAACTAAATCCCCAATCTTCAGTTTGGCCAAATTGATTTTCCATTTGGTTCTTTGCTGTAATTCAGCCACATATTCCTTCTGCCATCTACTCCAAAAATGCTGACGGATTCTTTCAAGTCTCTCGTATCTGCGCAAGTTTGTTTCCTTAAGACTGTCTAGAGATTTTGAAGACAGTGCGTTTAAGGCTCTTCCGATTATAAAGTGGCCGGGAGTCAAAGATAGGAAGTCATCAGGGGAGGATGATAAAGGGTAAAGTGGACGACTATTCAAAAGTGCCTCTACTTGAGCAAATAACGTTAATATTTCTTCGAATGTTAAATGACTATTTCCTATTACACGTTTTAAATGAAATTTAGCAGATTTTACACCTGCCTCCCAAATGCCTCCGAAGTGAGGAGCGTATGTTGGCGTAAAATGAAATTTAATTTGTTCTTGATTGGCAAAATGGCTAAAAGAATCTTCGTTATGTTTTAAGAAATCAGTTATTTCCTTAGCTGCGGCAACGAAATTACGTCCGTTATCGCAGAATATTTCCGTGGGCCTACCGCGACGACTGATAAATCTTTTTAGTCATAAGAAACGCATCTTTTGACAAGTCGCTTACAGCTTCCAAGTGAATACATTTATATCTTAAACAAATAAAAAGACACATGTAACATTTAAGCAGTCTACTCCCTCGCCCCTTTCGATTAACTATATAAAATGGACCTGCAAAGTCCACACCAACTGATAAAAAGGGAAAATCGGGATTCACTCTTTGCGCTGGTAGTATTCCCATTTTCGGATTGAGCGTGCTACCACGAATACGTCTATAGACTACACATCTATTGACAGTGCGCCTAGCTAATTGTCTACCACCTATAGCCCATACAGTTTCTCTTACACATGCTAATAATAACTGCGGGCCAGCGTGCATATTTTTAAAGTGTTCCTTTGCAAAATATAATTTTGTTAAATGGTGTGCGGAATGCAACAAAATTGGATGTTTTCTTTCAAATGAATAACTAGAATTATCCAGTCGACCGCCAACTCTTATTAATTTATCCTCATCTAAAAATGGGGAAAGAGAAAGTAATTTTGACTTAGAACTAAGGTTCTTTCCCTTTAACAGCAAGTCATATTCTATAGGAAATGATTGTTGTTGAGCCACAATACAAAGAAGTTTAAAAGATTTATTTAATTCCTCCACAGATAACATATTTTTATTTCTATCATTAATTGTATTTCTTAAATTACTTATAAACCTATTAACATACGCAAAAGATCTAACAATTCTATCAAATTTCGAAAATCTCTCAAATTCTATATCAAATGTTTTTAGAATTACAGGATTCGATTTAATTTCTGGTAAATCAGAAGTGACAATATGTTTATTATTTAACTTTGGCCATTCAGATTCAGTTTTAGATAGAAAATCTGGGCCAGACCACCATAAATTCATTTTTATCAGATTACCAGCATCAACCCCTCGTGATATGAAATCAGCGGGATTCGATTTAGTATTAACATAACGCCATGATACTGCTTTCGTATTTTCAAGTATTTCATTTACACGATTAGCAACAAAAGTTTTTAATTTGCTAATGTCACTGTTAATCCAACCAATCACTACGCTAGAATCACACCAATGGTATATAGACGAAGGTTTGTAACGTAATGAATCTAAAACACTTGTGGTTAATCGAGCAGCTAAAAGTGCAGCACACAACTCTAAACGAGGAATCGTCATAGATTTTAGTGGAGCTACCTTTGATTTTGAACATAACAAACGTACAAGTATTTGTCCATCGGCGTTTACTGATCGTATATAAATACATGCTCCATAGGCTAATTCTGATGCATCACAGAATGAATGTAGTTCAATGACTTCAGAAGGGTTAATAAGAACTAATCTTTGTAATTTGAAGTCCTTTAAATACTGTAAATTTTGCACAAAGCTTTGCCAATCCCTTTGGATATCAATAGGCACCGGCTCATCCCACTGTAACTTATTTTTCCACAACCGCTGTAAAATCAACTTTGGTTGGATGATGCACGGGCTTAATAGTCCAAGTGGATCGAATATTTTAAATGAATTAGACAAAACTGATCGCTTAGTTATAATATTATCATTAATTGAAATGTTTTCAAATGGAAAGTGCAAAGTATCATTTAATGGATTCCATCCTAATCCTAAAGTACTAGCCGACTCACTAATAATAAGATTATCCTGTGAATTTTCGATATCATTTTCCAATATACTAGGTAAATTACATTTAAATTTCCTAAGGTTAAAACAACCGTTCCTTAACGCATTTGTTACAGAAGTTTTAATATAACGCAATTGATCTTCATCATCACTACCAGTGGTGACGTCATCAACATAAAAATCCTTTTGAATTATTGTTTTAATTAGCACATCTTCCTGTTCTTCCCCCAATTGCCAAAGACATCGAGTACTTAAGAAGCTTGCACTGGCTGTACCATACGTGACAGTATTTAACCTCAATGTTCGTATAGGTTCATTTTCCTTTTCCCTCCATAGTATTAACTGTAAATTACGATCATCATCATGTATATCCACTTGCCTATACATTTTTTCAATATCGCCACACAAAAGATATCTATACTGACGACTTCTAATTAAAATGGAAAATAAATTATCTTGCATATTTGGCCCCACCATTAGGATATCATTTAAAGAATACCCAGAAGATGATGAAGCAGAACCATCAAATACAACCCGTAGACGCGTTGACTCACTATTTTGTTTTAACACAGGATGATGACATAAAAAATAAGAATTATAAGGTTTAGTAACCTTTGATTCCGTGAGATGACCTAATTCAGCATATTCGTTAATGAACTTAGTGTATTCTGATTTTAATAAAGGATTTCTTTTAAATCTCCTTTCTAATTTTAATAGCCTACATTTGGCAGTTGTATAGGTATCTCCTAGACAGTCAGGAGTGTCAAGTAATGGTAGCTTAACACAAAACCTACCTGACTTAAGTCGATATGTATTTTCTACAAAATGCTTCTCACAAGCTTGTTCGTTTAAACTCAGAAAAGACCGTTTGGGGAGGTCTTCAATTTCCCAAAATTTAGGTAGAATCGTCACATCTATATCATTAGGTGACAATTTAGTCAGAACTAAGTTACACTGTGCGGATTTATGAATTTTACTATTATTACATGAAGGCAATGAACCACAAGCTACCCAACCGAATTTGGAACTTCTCAACCTTATGTTACCATCACCAATATGCTTGGTTTTATTACCTATAATGTCCCAAAACATATCAGAGCCTATTAAAAGGTCAATGGATCCCGGATCGTAAAATCTTGGATCAGCCAAAGGTAACTTTTGAGGTAAGTTCAGATTTTTTAAGTTTACTCGACTCTTAGGAATATCTCCGGTTATTTTATCAAGTACCATGCAAGTTAAATTTAAATTATATGAACTGTTTATAGAACTTAGCTTCACAGTACAAGTTTCGATGACATTGTTTAAAGCATTATTGCCAATGCCAACAACTCTTATAGCATCTATGGAGTTGGTATTTAAAGATAATTTTTTAATTAAAGAACGAGTAATAAATGAAGACTGGCTTCCACAGTCTAAAAGAGCACGAACTCTTGTCATTTTATTGGTTACCGGATTAGATACTTCTATAAGAGTAGTTGGTAACAATGCTTGACCGCAAAATCTATTGAAAAAACACATGGCAAATTCATCATTATTAGTGACTGCATTCCACTTAACTTCTTCTTCTGGATTGTGAAGTAAGCTATTGTGCTTTTTATTACAGTGGCATGGTTTCATGCGACAATCGCTTACGGGATGCCCCTGCCTGAGACAATTCACGCACAATTTATATTTTGACACTTCGATTAATTTTTCCTGTATGTTTTTGGATTTAAAAACAGGACAATCATATATTTTATGATCATTATTACAAATAACACAATAATACCTGTGTGGCCTTTGATTTGTGACTGCAAACGTTTTTGTATAATTTGTAGTCTTATTATTGTTATTGTTGTATTTGTTTTTATTCATAATAGCTTTGTTATGATTATTGTAATTTGGTACAGAACTAGAGGTAGGTACTCCTTTATTTATAGAATTATCGGTTTTGTTACGATATAAAGATTCTAAAACATCAGCTCGATCGTTCAAAAACTTATTAAATAAATCTAGCGTTGGAATATCATCCAAACCATTTCTATATTCTTCCCACTTTATTAACGTTTGACTGTCTAATTTTGATGACAGCATATAAATTAATAATATATCCCACTTATCTGTCGGTTGACCCAGACTTGCTAGGGCACGCAAATCTTTATTGACTTGATCTACCAAAAAACGAAGCGACTTATCAGATTCACGCATTATTGGCTGTAAGGAAAATAAAGATTTCAAATGATGATTAATCAATGCCCGTTTATTATTGTAACGCTCACAAATAAGGCTCCATGCTTTAGAATAATTAGCAGATGACACTTCGAGATTTGATATTAGCCTAGCGGCATCACCCTCTAAATAAGATGAGAGATAATGAAATTTCTGTATTGGCGTGATGTGGCTGTTGTTATGAATTAAGCTTTCATAAGTGTCATGGAACTGAAGCCAGCGGAAATATTGACCGCCAAACTTTTCTATTTGTATTTGTGGTAACCTTATACCTAACTCGGTGTGATCGTGTAAGCATTGAGATTGATCCCTTTGATCTATATTGTGATCATCTATTATTGTTTTAGCCATCGCAATACAAGAGACAATATCATTTTCGATAACGTCGCGTTCATCAATTTCGATATCAATGCTTTCCGAATTTATCACTTCAATTTCGCTTTGTAAATTATCAAACTTAACGGACAACGACTCGAATTTAGTTAATTTTAAGTTTAATTCAACTAGTTCAACATTCGACACAACCTCCCTTTCTTTAATTTGACTTAAATAATTCTTAAATTTGGTAATTTGTCCCTTTATGGAACTACGCTTTATTAATAATTCCTTTAAGCAAGCATTAGATAACGATGACCCTTTATCCGTCATTTTGCCAACCGATGATTATTATTTTTATTATATAAATGTAAATAGCCAAATGTATGTTAAAATGCTCACGCGCGCTGATCAACTCGGTGCACTCAGGAGTCAGGTGCAGGTAGCTTATGACGCAGCTCGATCTCGAACCTTCGAAGCTGCCGCCACCCGTCGCTGAAATGTTCGGCAAATAATTTTAAATAAACTGTGACAATTTTTTTAATTAGTTGTGCCTATTTTTCTTTATATATAAGACACAAAGGATTAATACAGCGCGCTTCAATAACAATAATATAATTTAGGGCTAAATATTTTTATATATTAATTTATTAATTACTTATATATGGCTAAAACTAACGGTAAAGACCTAATTTGAATATATTTTGTACTATATTACCGTATTACTTACACTGATGTAGGTAGGTAACAAAGATCGTTACAAAAATGTAAGAACTTTTAAAGTATTAAAATCTTTAAACCTTTATTATTATTTTATTTCGTTATTCAATTATTAATAAGAATATATTTATTTGCTTAGAGACAATTTTGAATAAGTCGTAAAAGGATAATTACGGAACAAAGGATGCCACTTATCTGCTATTCCTGGCTCCGAAAATAGGCGTGAGCTTTATTGTCTGCACTGTCCTTCCTTGTACTTCTTATGCCTTGGTTCTGGTTCTCGTATCGGGCTGGTTTAGACTACAACCTCGACGTGGCCTTCTTCGAACACGATGGCGATTTTGTTTCTTTAATTTCTTCTTTAATATTTGTTCCCCTCATGGGCCACCAATAAATGTCTTCAACGACACCCTGGGGCTTCAATTAAACCCAAAAGATTCTTCATAAATTGCTTTATTACTATTTTTACAATAATTTCGATGCGAGCTAATGTTATCTTAATACAAGTTATAGTGAGAGAGATGGTGTGGGTATCTTAATAACTACATTCTACGGAATGACGTATGCGAAATAATACAACGCCTGATGAAAATAAATAGCCACGAATTGCTAGCTGTCGCTGTAATTCGGAACACCTATCTATGTTGAGTGAGGCACAACAACCATATATTATTCAGAAATTTTGATTTTTTGGACTACATTTAAACGAGTTTATTTTACTCATGCTTTTAATCCTTAAGATATGAAGCTAAAGAGTTTGTTTATTTGAACGCGCTAAGCTCAGGAACTATTGGTCGGATTTTAATGAAACATTTCAGTGTTCGATAGCCCATTTATCGGTAAAGATATATCATCCCGCTAAGATCCCGTTGTAAATCTTAGTTAACGCAGGCGAAGCTGCGGGCAACAGCTAGTGAATTAATAATTAGGTTCGATTGTTATTTTAGTTTTTAAGCGAGTATTTAAGCATTTAATCATAGATCAAAATTAAACGATGACATTGTAAAAAACTTATTAAAAATTGATTTGCAAAAATAAATCAGAAGACCCATCTCCTAAAACCAGGGATATCGTAAGTCAATATTGAGCACTTGCACAATAATAAGCCGTTTACGTTTCAATTGTTTATCACCACAATACTCCCTAACAAGTGTTTATAGTACATTTATAAGTATTAATCATAGCTTCCATTCATTGATCGTTACGTAGTCGATTTGAATACAAAAAAATGTAGGTGAAATTGGTTTTATTGTTTATGGATAACGTGTGAAAGTGCCCGCGTCCGGTGGCCGTGATGCGAAACCGATGATCACGATCACGCAAGATATTTCAAGTGTAAGAACAAATACACACGAGCCGTGGCCTATGCGATCGGTGTATAGAACGTAACTGTATTTCCTATAGCATCTAGAGCTATTGAGTCTAGGATTGAGCCTATTGAAGGCACTTACTTACATTTGAGGGTACATCCTATTACATATTGATCTATTAATTTGAAACTGGCAACCATCAGAGTACTTGCAAAAGACGTAACTTAAAATTCTCAATCTTATTTATTACTTAATCAGGACCAAGTATTTGTAAACTTGAACCTAAAAAGTAACAAAATGAAATCTTGGAAGCGACATTAGTAAACTTTATAATTTCAAGCAATTTTCATAAAGCCCTTCCCTTCCTTCCTTTGCTTTTATTTGCTACATCAGTTACAAGACGTTGAGCTTCTGCGCGTGTAACCCAGCTTTACGTTTTACTGGTGGTGATAGTTTTTCATAGTCGATATATTAGGTGTTAACTGAATTCGTGCTTCATCTGATAAGTGTGATAAAACTTAAAACTAACGACATATTCGAGAAATTGCTGCACTAAATTCCTAACGTTTAGTTTGTATCTTTCATAGGTGAGAAATCGTATCGTACATTGTTGTATATACCTATAGCTAAATTATAGTTTTTAAGTAATGATAAAGATATTTGTGTAGACGTTAAAGAATATTCAATCAATCAATATTTGGTTGTGATTTCCTTTAGTATACCTAACGTTGCAGATCTGGACTTCATCGTCAACCTACCTTAGATGTACTAGTTTTTCAATATTTTTTAGCTACTACATTCCCAATATTTACATTTTTATATAAAATTTTGTTTCCTTTATGTATAATAATATTTATTTGTAATTAACATTCATTCCATTTCAATACATAGGTAGATATTGTGTAAACGGTTGTAAATAAAAATCATCGAAGATATAAATTATAATCAATAGGAACAAGGCTAATCGGTCAATAAGTATCAGTGTAATCTTGAGATTACATCACACGCGAGACGGAAGCCCTGTGATTTTGTAAGTAAATAACAAATAGGTGAAATATTAGTTAAATTAATTTTATAAATTTTCAATGTTGTAAAAATAATTAGTAATTAATAAAATAAAGTTAATTTTAAATAAAAAACCAAAACCGACTTCAAAACTATACCTTAAAATTATGTACAACTAAAAATGTTTAAATAATATTTAAATACTTCGAGGTGAAGTTAATTAACAAAAATAATTAATCAATGAATATAATGAAACTCATATGGCTTACTTATACTTTTTACAATTAGTTATTTTGGGAGTCGGTGCCAGCCAAGAAGGACAGTTTAATCACAATTCACAGCATTAGAATACATAATATTATACTCTCACATCTATTATAAATTTCTTTGCAATTATTGATTTTGTACTCATACAAGTAGTCTTAAAAGTCTTGAATAGATGTCTGTTAAGGTTATCTTTGCTTTGGCTGGTACCGACTCCAAAAATAACTAATTTTAAAAAGTATAAGTAAGCCATATAAATTTCATTATATTCATTGATTAATTATTATTTTTGTTAATTAACTTCACCTCGAAGTATTTAAATATTATTTAAACATTTTTAGTTGTACATAATTTTAAGGTATAGTAATGGACGTAATAATATATAACAGGACCGCGAACTCGTAACAGAAAAACGAGCCGACAGAGATAGCCAGTGTTAAGGAGTGTGTCCCTTTCTTATAAGGTGACAATAAGATTTTGACATGTGGGACAAATTCAAATTTGTCTTACAAAAATTGAAAATTTTAATTGCAGTAAGGTTGATATTCTACCAGTACATACTTGATGTATGCAATTTTAAGCGCTGCATGAGTTTACCACGACTGCCATAATATTATAAATCTCGAGTTTTTAAGTTCTTCAAAAGGCGCGTTTAGCCCCGGCAGATATCGCAAGCTAGCTTAGATGCATTTAGGGTGCTTAAAAATTCTGACACAAGTATTATACTTACAAACGAAAATAACAACATTAGCAATGGTTAAAATCTGAAGAATAGTAGATGAATTACGAAATATATAATACTAATACTTCCAGGTATAATATACTTGACGGGAATCCGTCATCAGGTGGTCGAGATATCATTATCATCCCAAAATATTAACTGCAAATCTTAGGTTTACTCTCATAATAACGCATTGTTGAATTAAGATTACAAAACAACTAAAGATGCCATGGATTCAAACTGATTAAAATAAGTAGGAACGTGGGAAGTTTAGTACGGAGTCACTCTGCCTCACGTTCTGACCATTGCTTTTCGGATTGCTATTATTCCCCTCCAAGCCTGCCGTAAGGAACTTCGTTCCAAAAAATCATGGTCACCATAGTAGTTTGATTTACTAATTATGTTATTTAAGTAACCATAGCAACCATTACAATACAAAATGTCAAGATGACACTTAACTGGGCTACCATAAGAAATAAAAGAAATAAGCAAAATAATAATTTATGTTTTCTTTTTGAATTGGAAATATATTTAAATAAATAAATTCAATTACAATTTCCTGACATACAATTGTCAAAATAATATTAAAAAGATAATTTTTTTCGATGAAATTTTTGATCAGCCAAAATTTTAAATAAAATACATTTTTAAGCTGGCAAGATAAAAGAACGAGACACACTTCTAACATATTGCTATCCCGCTCGGCTCGGATCAGCATCTGTGTAATGCCCATTAGAATATAATACTTAATGCGTTGAGTTAGTGTTCAGTTTCGTAAATACATTTTTTCCGAGTAAGCCATCCTGTTATTATACTACATCCATGGGTATAGTTTTGAAGTCGGTTTTGGTTTTTTATTTAAAATTAACTTTATTTTGTACTTTTTAGTTTTAAGTATAGGGCCAGTAAAGCTAGTAGACTTTCTCAGAGGGCTTACACAAATTTATCAAGGCTTAATGAAAAACAAACGAAGAAAGGATTTAAATTAACACACAGCCAAAAGCAAATTGGAATTGTGTAAATGTACGATGGATGAGAGTGGCAAGAGATATGCCTTCTTGGCGTTCATTGAGGGAGGCCTATGTTAAGCAGTGAATGGATAAAGGCCGATGATGATGATAATTTTATGTATTGCATACACAATTTTACAGAGTGCATACACAAATTACAGACAGTTAGAATTTCTGCCACAGATTGCATCGTTACTGTTAGCTGTTGAGGAATTAATCATCATATTGGGCTACGACAGTTACTTGACCACTTGACCATAAAGATGTTACGTTAGGCAATATCCGGATGGCCTATAAAAGATTCAGCCGAGTATCGTTAATTTGCTCCTAAGAATTGAAGAGTTCCGTCACTTTATTATGGATCCCATGATCAGAACCTAACCAAGTTTTCACCATACTACCCTTGAACTATATTCTTTCAAATAAACTAATAATCATCGAAATCGGTTGGCGTGATATTCAGTAATTCATCTATTTGTCGCGCACGTACCTAATGCAAATTTAAGACTTATATGGTTTTCACATGGATACCATCATCAGAACTGGATTAGATTAAAATGGGACCACATGGGGAGCATCAGCTTTCTAATAAAAAAAGAATCATAAAAATCGATTCACCCAGCCAAAAGTTATGAGGTAACACTTATAAAAAAAAAAAAAAAAAAAAACATACAGTCGAATTGATAACCTCCTCCTTTTTTTTTAAAGTCGGTTAAAAAATCCAATGGACGTATTCCGGGAGTATCAAATAAGGAATAAACAATTTTAAACCAACATAAGCGTGTACTTTTACTACTAAGAGGATTTATAGAAATAATTAATATGAATTACATGATGTTTTTAGATTAAAAAAATACTGTTACAAGCGTACATTTTCTTCTATTACGCAAAACATTTATTACAGCAGTATGTTATAATTAACATTTTAATAATCTGGAACTTATTAAAATGTCTTAAATCGTTAAAACATTGTGGTCTAACTTTCTCGATGGGAAGATTACTATCAATCCTTAGGGTTTCAATTTAATCGTGGTTTTAAGACTATTTCATGTAGTCTTAAACTACTATTTATCATGAACATAGGACTCTACGGTTTTTCTTCTAACCACGTCTCGGGCGTCTCTATTTCTTATCTATTTGGCGTGCTACCTTTTTTGATATCGCAGGGCAACGCATTGCATGTATCTTACTATTATTCGTGGTAGGCTAATAGTCCTATGTGCGACTGTGTGAGCCTGACCTGACCTGTGAGCGCATTGTGTATTTATTATATTTACTAAATCGGTGCCGAAATGAGGAAATATTATAAATTTGATAACACGAAAGCTGTATGGCAGCATACAGCAGCATGAAAAGATATTCAAATAATTATCGACATACTTTCTTTTGTACTTTCCAAAAAGATTTTTTATCAAAAATATAATAAATAGAATAAAGTTTTTAAATACGCGTAACATTTTGACATGTTATTATATATTTTTTGTTAATAACATAGTCTGGTTTGTGGTTAAGGTATTCGGTGTTGTGGCAGATTGCTTGCAATTATTTCACAATGGCGTGTATATTGTTATTTAATAAGGTCGAAATTTAACCTAACCGATCACATTTTTATAGGAAAGAGTCCCTATAAAACAAATAATGTTATTTTAGCTTTTCCTACTTACGTCATAGATATGTTATTTGGAAACTATTTGGAACGATAACGTTCGCGAGATCGCCGTGTCAATTCTGATTTATAATCTAATAAAATGTCCATAAAAATGTATATTAAAATCAATCAAATTTCAAAATATGTTGAAACAACGAAAGCCACAAACAAATTGCAGTGGCACTAATGTTTTTATAATTGACATATTTAAATGATTGTTTTGTAACGATAACATTCATCTGGCAACCAGCTTGCGTGATATACCAAGAGCAGATTAACAAATAGACTGATATACATTTTGAGGAAAAGCTTACGCGTTAAAATAACGTAGACAACAAATGTTAACTGTAATGGGCATTTGTGTTCCAGTTGTGACCTAAAGGAAATTTAAGTGACGCTTAATTTTAACCAAGCCAAATTTATCGGAAAATACAGTACTTTATGACTAAAGTATTACTCATAACGAGTAGTCATCTATAAATAGATATCCAAAGGCAGGAAAGAAATAAAAAAAATGCTAATTATATTCCAACAAGCCTACATGTATAATTTTATAAACGTTTATGCTTGTTAGAATTAAACAAAAATATACTTAAGTCTGAAGGAAACCAAATTTACAAGATTTCAGAAGTGATAAATAATTATGTAAAAGCTTTACTCCATCAAATTGGAACCTTTGCGAAAAATAGCATTTTAAAACATACATACAATAAATGGATTTATTTCCTTTTGTATAAGATGTATTCAACTAAACTTACACCTGTTATAAGGTATTTAAGGCGGACTATAAATACCTAACGATAGGTATTAACCCGATTGTAAGCGCTGAGAACCGCACAGTCGTGATCCCGCTATTATTTCTTGCGTTACTGCAAACATCTCATGCAATTGTACAGCACAAACATTAGCTATACGTATATCGTATTTCCTTTCATTTTTGTTTCGCATTGCAGTAAGTTCCGTTTATTTCTATCGCTATTAAGGTAATTTTGATGTAATTTTATGTTTATCATCATAATCGGCCTGTTTTCCCGCCGTGTTTGTTTATGTTTTATTAGGCATGGAAATCTTTATGGATGTTACCGGGCACCTGGTTCCTGATTCTATATCGCGCTTGACTTGGGCAGTGCATACGCAACTGAAATAATTACGAGTACTTTCAGATACTTTTTGAGGGTCTCCAAACTGCACGTTTGTTACGGCTACTTTAATAAACGTCAAAGCGTCCGAACTCTTGTAAATAACTTTAGCCTGTGATCTGTCAACGTTTTTCCATTACTTATTGAATAGTTTTCGTTTACCTAATTCATTCTTAAGTATCATTGAACAAATACCTATCAGTCATTTATAGCATAGACAGAGTCC
The DNA here is from genome assembly GCA_905333005.2 of Lycaena phlaeas. NCBI lineage: Eukaryota > Metazoa > Arthropoda > Insecta > Lepidoptera > Lycaenidae > Lycaena > Lycaena phlaeas. The sequence goes on along the minus strand of HG995166.1, from coordinate 18,051,418 downwards.
TACGCGCCACTTCGTAATCAGAAAAAAAAAGTTTAGGGGAGTATAATTTAATCAGTTTACAATTAATAAATTTCAATTTCAGGTGCAAATATATACGTGGGGCGATCATTTTCACGTCGTAATAATGTCATAAAATTACATTTCTTTTAATTGACCGATAGGTTAGATAAACATTAACAATATTAATCGATAGATTAGATAAATCCTCAACAATATCCCATTTGCCTTCACTAAGTTGAGCACCCAGCGAAGACTTATCCCGCCATGTGGAGGTTGTGTTATCGTTATCACTAAACGACCATTAGCTAACAAAAAGTACGGTCTTAAACACTTGCAGTTAACAGTGCATGCAATGTTGCAATTAAGTGTTGATTAATGACATAATTCGTATCATTTTTGCCGTCGCTTGCAAAACCTGACACTAAACGGTGAGGCTCAAACATATAGTGTTAGGAAACGGCGATCAAAGGTGTGATTATAGACATAAGTGGTTATATAGAAAATCCGTTTGCATCTTGCAACAAACTTGCCAGTATAAAATTGCAGATAAGCAATTCAGACAAAAACTACGTCGTGGAATGTTGAAACTACAAACGTCTGGTCATTTTTCTATTGCCATTTGCTTAAATTATGTATGCATCACAACTCATTTAAAAATATTTTTGCATAAATAATTTGAATAAAATTATTTTACGAAGGACCATAATTTAGTAACGATAACATTGATTTTATGCATAAAAATTAATGGTAGGTATGGGTTTATTAAACTATGTAGATCCTACGATTGAAGGTTCGCAGGCGGCAGGAGTATGATATTAATGAATCCATTCGGCGTATCTTTTTAGAACGAGGCAGACTGACGTCATAGCACAATTATAGGCTTGCTGCAAAATTTTTGAAGAACGTTTATTAAGACACACAAAGTAGAAAGTAGGAGTAAACAAAACCATAAACTTTATAAGCGAGAAAACGCAAAGGAATAGAATAGGCGCGTATGCCACTTGAATAGAGTAATACTGAGTCATACTTGAGTTTGCGGAAGAAAGGAATCAACTACGATTTTCTGATGTCACCCAAAAAATGCCTGGTAATATTTATACTTATTTTGCAATTTAAAATTATTATTAACACTTATAATTATTTTCTAAACATGAGGCACTGTTTTCTTCCTTTTTGGTCGCTATCTATGGTATATATTGAGCACATTTATTTATATATGTACATGAGACAAATTACGAAAAATGAAAAACTTAATTTAATAAATTTAAAATCTGCTAATTCTGACCAGTATAATTAATTATTTATTTTGAATTAAGTGTGTTTTGTAACAATTGTGTGTTGTCCGTATTGTTTGTATATAATATGTAGAGCACTGAAAGACTAGAAATAGCAGTAAATTGATACATTTGAAGCCCAAGAATCGTCGAAGCTATGTATTAAGCACGTGAAATATTCGTTTATTCCTTTGGAGTTTTCCTTTTTTGCCCTTCTAAAGATATCTTGATCAACTAGCAATTTATGCTTATCTTTAGATTCCAACGTGACTGAAACACGACGCGTCATGCCTAACGCCATTACGTTTATAGGGTTTCCATGACAAGCCCAAATTAGAGAGCTTTCGAATATAAAAACTGTTATGATGCTATAAATGACGCTATATGTATTTAAACGATTCATATGTAGCTAGGATTGATATATAATCTCTTAAATTTCTTATTCAATTAATTTGTTTTTATTATTAGGTACTTATTATGATTTTCAGACAAGCGCACTGTCTTTTTTTAACTTAGAAAATTAAGTTATTATTTTAAAAGCAACGTAGCACGATAGAAATTCGCACAGTACGCGGCGAAGGGAATTAAAAAATTATTGTCAAGTAATGGAATGATCTCCTTGCAGTGGCCGGTCTGTGTTAGATGCGAGCGTCTATTTCGGTGATCTTGGCATTCATCGAGGCCTATGTTCAGTTTATTATTATTATTATTATTTTATATACATTAACCGAAAAATAGGTAAAATGTTATAATGTATTTCCTTGCGTCAGTAATACCCAATGATCTGTCACTGTAATTGATGATTCTAAAGGCGCATCCACTGAGGACTGTAACAATTATAATGGCACTATATTAGATTTTAACATAATTATAAATAAGTACCTACATTTTATTTAAAATAATAGTTCACATTAAATTCGTCCCGTTGGAAACTTGTGAGAACTATGTGTGTATTTAATGGGTAACTGTAAGAGCTTATGGCAAGGTCTATATTCATGTTCAGAACTCCAGAACCTATGTCCATCATGCAATATGCACTTAACGGGACTCGAACCTGCAAGCCTCCTGTAGTGCCATTTGCCAAAAAAGCTACACCTGCCGCATATATTTTACACATATAATTGACGATTTAAAGATTTGTGATGGAGTCAAAGATTGCGTTTCCGCCATTATCTAAAACAACGGTCCTTATTATACGCGGACCATTATACTATAGGTGGCCTCGCGTGCGAGAAGTTGGTCCCTAACAATTGTACCACGTTTATTTTTATACAAACTGAAAAAGGAACAGTGAAACACAACATATTGATTGTCAAAATTGTTTATGTCATTAGCAGACAAACGACAGCCAAGTAGAATCTCACAAACAGCAAGAAACGCCACAGCATAGCTGTCATATAACGCAGGCATTATGCCAGTAAGGTACCTACTACCCCGATTGTGCCGGCCTAATTCGGCTGGAAAGCTGCACACAAAACTTTACGCTCGTATATTTTACGCGCACAACTTTATTATTATTTCGTACTTTGTTTTATTAACCTGTTCCTCACGGCTTATATCTACTAACACGTGCATAATTAATTGACGAATTAATTTATCAACAAAATCTAATTAAATAGTTTCCAGATGAGTACCACCGTAAACTATTGTGTCATTTAGTGTATTTAAGTGTGGATGCGCCTTAAATTCATCAGTAGCTGGCAGGCGCATTATGTCACATGCCTATGAGGTTGATGCCCTTTCATTGATTGGTTGTTATTCCTTGTAGGGCCTCTTGCAACCTTTTATCAAACAATTAACCACTAAAAATATATTTCGCTTTTCTTGAAATATTGTCAATTCACAATGTTTTCCCCATATGGTAGTTAGTTAATCAAAAATATTTTATATTAGGTAGTATCGTATTATTGAAATTACAAGTTTATGAAATAAGCTAAAGAAACAGGAAAGGCATAACATGAGTCATACGTCAGGCAGATGTAAGCCAAGCAGGCCTTAACTTAGAAGACTGTATCTGTTACTGACAATTTGTATAATTCAGGTATTCTATACCCAGGCAATGGATAGAAGAATACATGGGACATCCAGGCAACGTTTGAAATATCATTTAACATAACCAAATGCAAAATTAAATAGTGTCGGTGCTCAACGATGAACCTATGAACTATAGTTTTCCTTAAGATATATAGATTAAGCTATAACATGCTTTAGATATATTTATGGAATTTCCGATCAGCAATGACAATCCATATTACACACTGTGGGAAAAAAATGTAATAGAAGTCGATGCCAATTGCCAACCCTAATTTCTTTAATCTTAAAACAGAACAAGAAGTCAGCTAATGAGTTTAGCATCTCTATTACATCAACAGTGTCATTTGCTGGAGCTAGCGGCGCGTCGCCGTTGACCGACTTTATTTATAGTCGATGCGGTTAGTTGGATCAAAAAGCAGTTATAACGCACCATCAGTGTTTACTTTGGGTGTGGGAAAACTTCTAGTTCAATTATTTACGCTAAAGGATATTGATTCGAGTAACGGAGAAGCTTGGAGTTTATATAAAAAATATTTTTATTACGACGGATGTAGTAATAAATAATTTTATTTTTCGAATAAAACTTTATTTGTGTCACTGTTGGGCAAGACTTCAGTTTTGGGCCATAGGCAATAGTTCATCAATGCGCGGGCGCAATGACTGTTGGTAAACTTTACACAACTTCAAAGACTTATAATTGTTATTCTTCAACAGAAATGCAGGTTTCGTCACATTTTCATTTTTCATTTTGTGAAAAAATTGATATGGCTAGCATATTTTAGGCTTTGGACTTTGTGAAAAACGTTACTGTTATAACAAAAAAGTAAAGTGCATTTTATCATGAGATAACTACTAGAGATAATATTTAAAACGCTTAAACTAATGTAATTTTTATTTGTTTAGTCTGAATTACTTGTACTGTAGGTTAATTGGATAACTTTTTTTTTAATTTTCCAGAATAAGTGTGATAAAGTAGATTTCACAGACAATGATCGAATTAATCTCTTTGAAATAAGATTTATTGGTTTTATTTACCATTCATAATACTCATCTAAATAGACTAAAAGCTATTTCACGGTACATTTGTGACCGTGAAGGGGCGTCCCTTTCCCGCCGGTTGTGACATTTCGTTTGATCCAGTTATAGGTGTGACGTAACACTGCAGGGTGTCGTCCGCTATTTATACCGGCGCGTGCGCAGGCGGCAGGACCGCCACGTAACCTGATGTGGATTTGATTTATTGTCCGGGATAGATAGTGTAACATATGATATATCAGTATGCTCATTGAAAAACCTTGAAATTGTTATGATAAAGTATTAAAAAATAAAATATAAAGTGTCACAGCGTTATAAATATAGTGGCTAATTATTAACTATCTTCATATTTTGGACAAATACTTTATCAATGAGATAAATTCGCTTTTTTGAAATGAATTTTCTTAGAAAAGCCGTTGCTTGAATTTTATATCTCTAAATAAACTCTCGGCTAAAAGGCTCGGGATACGAAAGGGGAATGTGATACAAGGTGAGCAACATAGACCCCTGAACCTGGCACAAAAGGGCTAGCCCTCCGCTTAAAGTGCACGGACACTATTAATCTCATCAGGCATGCATGATGCAGTGCAGCAGCATTACTTCATTGGTGGCAAGGAAAAACCACTAGACCGTCGTTACTCCCTTGATGATAATAGACAAGACAAATTATAATGATTTTCTTCACGGATATTTTACGGATTTCATGACTTATCGCGGCTTGTTTACATTTTGACATCCTGACGTTTCGTATACTTTAGCAACCGCAGTTAGAGGCGCCTTGTTTATCTTAAACGACAAAATGCGTAGATAAAAGTAAATTCATAATACTTAAACCTCGCAAAACCATAAGATGGAACTTATTCAATAAAAGTAGTATTTTAAAGCGGAAATCAATATATTTTATAACAATGCATATGAAGCCTGATAACTGATAAGTCATCGATTCCTAAATATACCACTAGGTATCTACTCTATACTGTTATGTGGTTTCTTACCATTATATGGAAAGCGAATAAATACTCCGCTCGAAGATGTCCGTGTATCTCAAAACGCTCTGGTTCAATTATTCCAATCTAGTGAGCACGGAGCGGCTGAGACCTAGATATCCAGATCACCTAGACGCTGCCAACGCGGATGTGTCCGCGTGACATTATAAAGAATACGGGTTAATCGCTGTTACAAATGCTAATTAATAATATTTACTTGTCACTACCCACTTGTATATAATAAATAACACATATTATTTATTCTTGAGATAGGCACAGTGGATACTTGACGCCAAGTTTTTCCCATCAGTAGAAAGGTATAAACACAACACCATGGTGCAGGCCTTATCGTGGCGGTGGGGCTCAGTAGCACAGGGTGAGCCCAAAACCTGGGGCGAAGCGAATTGAGCCGAGGGGTCTCTTTGTACCCCTCTTGTAAGAAGAGGGGGCAAAAGAGCAGGGGACAAGGGGTGAGGACGAGCACCTCACCTCATTGTACTGTCTCGACGTTGGGATTTGTTGTGCTGAACCACACTGTTCTGTGGTGCGGGACGGCCTCTTTATGGAGGTAGCGTCAATCAGTCCCCTGAGGGACTGACTAGCCGCCGAGGTGCCCTGTTGCTGACAGATCCATGGCACCTCACCAAAGTTGGCATTGGTGTCGCGAGTCTCACATACCCGCCTGGGGATACCCACTCCCCAATGGAAGTTTATCAGAACAAAACGTAGCCCACATTATGAAAAATCCGCATGTAAATCTTATAAATGTGTTAGCTATAAAAGAAAATCATATGAGATGTGCTAAAGGAAACCAATAAATTATAACGTAATTTATCGCTATGATGACACGTCGTTCATAAAACTTCAAAGGACTACACGTATGTTATCCGGATAGTCTGTATTGTTTAATGTATTTTTCAGGGGATAGCAGGGGGACCAGTCCCACAATTCTAGTTTAGCTATCTTTGAAAAGGGCCTTAGGCCAGACCTGAAGATTAAACTTATCTTAATCGCTCCCTAACATGTATCATAACTTCATCTTTCATCGTATAATAATCTAATTAAATATTACTAATACGTTTACGGAATCGAAATCGTAAGGTTGCAATCGAATTCGGATGCTCAAATACTTTTTCTACGATACGCAGTCGAAGTCGTGGTTTACTTCTAATTATTTACATGGGTACATAATATACTAAAAATATGTCTTTTCCGTCAGTTTCCAGAGGCAATTACTAGTTTTAAATAGACAAGTACTGAGCATTAGACAAAAATTATACAATAATTGTCCTTAATTCGTTTAGCAATAAGATCGTGAGCACAATACATAAAAACAAAATGTCAAACGTTTTTATGTGAAACCGACCGCGGCGCAACAATGAAAGCACTTGTCCCCTTCACATCGCGGTGACCAACAATCGCGTGGGAAGACTGTACGTACCTTAGGTATAGAAAGTTACTTGTTTTGGTTACCACAACCAAATCTTATCAGCATCGGTGTTTTAAACTAAGCATACAATACGCATACAACTCACGTACAAAAATTTAATATGGTTGACAAAGAAAGATCAAGAAATTATTTTCACTTTCGTATAGAATATCGATTTTAAAAATGAAGGTACACATCATTTCAGTACCACAAAAAGTTAATGAATTGGACAAGATTTTCGTGACACAAAATAAGAGAAAAAAAAATAGATAAGAGAAAAAAAAATAACACGTATTTTCGGCTCTTACTATAAAATAAATATAAACAATATGAAGATACAATACAATCTACCATCAGCAGAGAACCTAATTTTCATCATTTTCCTGAGGTTATGTTCGACTATTCATAAGGCAAACCAGAAATCAGAATAATTTCTGTATAAGCCATTAAAATATAATGTAAACTCTAGTATATAAATAAAATATAGTTCAACTATCTAGGGAAATGTGGTGCGGTAAACATAAAAAACACGCTTCCGCCGTTACAGCTTCCGTGATTAAAAAGTTTTTAAAAAGAACTTTTACCCGTCATTTTATTTAAGAAGATATTATTTATGCCATAACCAACACATTTTGAAATATCTTCAGTTCAGGAAAAGGATTTTTTTTTACATAATGAACAATTAAAACTTATTTTTTTTTTTACTGACAGTAATATTTCACAATGGCAAAGTTCATTGTTCAATACAGCCGGTCATGTTAAAGTATAAGTAGACAATGGAGTAAACCCCGAAACCTTCTATTTACCATTAAAACGGTTTGAGTAACATCCGCTCCAAAGATGTTCCGGTTGAAAAGAACACAGCGGTGTCGCTTTACTTGAAATGCATCACGCGTGGAGGAAATAAAAAAAAACATTGACACGTGTTCGGTTGACAGTTTTTATTAAGTAGAATCCAGTTGGGGTTAAGACAAGTCTTTCAAACTGTTTCCTATGCACAAAACAATAATAGATTGCATTTGCATATGCAGGGCGTTTGAAATTTATTATGATTGTCTTTAGTCTTATTTATTTACGAATTGTCTATACATTTAGAATAAGTATAAGTTATTTATGGAAGACACCCGTTCGTTAAGAACTGGTTATATACATATAATAAATCATTACATTTTTGGTATACCCAAAGACTTCTTTAAAAAATATTTCATTAAGTTAATGACCAAAAAAATTCAATAACGGACCAGCTATTATTTTAAATTTCCGTATACAATTGTGTATAATTGTGTGACGAATAAATTTCACAATGCATAGAAAATTGGCACCATTTAAAAATTATTTCTACTCTATTGCAAAGCGGAGACAGGATATTAATGACTGAAGCGAAAAACCTGCCATACATTTTCCTTTTATCGGACAGGGTTTGTATGATTGTTTAATTTTACTAGATGAGCCATCTGCTCACCTACCTACCGATTGAGCTTCAAGGCCATCAGGTCTAAAAGTCTAAACCATTTGAGACAAAAAAAAGTATGATTGTTGCCATGGTATTCGTAGTAGACACTAAGTGAAGTCTTCGTGGTTCTGCTATGTACTCGTGGGCATGTATTAGTAAACAGAGCTGCGTTAATCGATCGCTGTTCATTATCATAAAACGCGAACGTAGGATGCGAAATATTACAAGGACACCAAGGTTGTGTCTGCGATAATTTATAGTATTAGCACACACTACCAACAAGCGGCAATCGATTTCTATTAATTAATTTGGAGCACAAGGAAATTCGATTAAATGGATTAACGAAATGAAATATATCCTCAGTCATAATATCTGTGGCCCGGTGCTAAAAGGACCAAAGTACGTTTTTGTATGAACAGAGTTTATTAAGCCAGTTTATTTAAAAACTATATTTTTTTTCGTGCTAACAATATTTCAAATGTTTACTTTCGTGACAGACATATTTCAAAATAGTCCAAAAAAATAGGTTTTAAGTCGAAGCTTGCTTAATAAACTTTGTTCATTCAAAAACGTACTTTGGCCCTTTTAGGACCAGGCCACAGATATCATAGAAGGTCTTCGCCTTAAATTTAAGAGCTTCGCTCTTGTCGGTGGAGCTTTTTCCATTCCTGTCTGCACTCAGCCCTTCTCTTGACCTCCTGATACGACACGACCATCAGTTTTTCCTTCCCTTCAATTATTCCTCTCATAAAGTGGTCGTGCCGTATCAAGTGTCCTAACATCTTTCCTCTTATGCTTTCGATGGTATTTAATAGCTCTCTCTTCTCACCTACTAATTCCAAAACTTCTTCTTAACTTCTTCTAATTCCTTTTCTTTTCAGTCCAACTTATTTTCTCCATTCTTCGCCAACACCACATCTCGAATGCTTCCAATCTTTCTCTATCGCGTTGTGTCATGGTCCACGTCTCGCTACCATACAAAGCAATACTCATAGAAGGTCATTAGGGTTTTTTTTAATCTATTCATGAATATTATAATTAAATAATAATTATTAAGTTTCTTCATTATTGAATATTAATTAAAGTCATATAATATAATTGTCTGTCACAACAAATATGCAAAGTTTAAAATACCCATTTGTTTATATATCCAGTCTATGTGGGTGTAATGATAAGCATGAGTATTATAGAACTTGTATTTATACCAAACACTGCATAACCTCCAAAAGAACGCATAAAATTAGGGCAATTTTGCTGTTATTAAAAATAGAATAATAAGATGCATGAGAAATGCATATCCTTACGGACATAAGGACATGCATTTTTCTGGTCTGAAATCTACACAATGTGTATTATATTTTATTATTTCACTTGTAGGATAAACAGGTACAGTGTGTTATGTCGTGTCAAGTCCCGTTTAAATGCCTGTATAATGACATAATTGTTCAAACACAGCTTGCTACCGGCAATAATGATACTTATTTTAGTTTAGTTGTTTTAAACCGCAATGAATACAAAGATGATTTTCATTATGAAAAAAGTAATTTTCACTTTCTTCTTATAAAGACCTTATTAAACTGTATTGTGGTTAAACAAAAATCACAATAAAAATTCTTGATTATTAAATGTTAAATTATTATAAAATATAATTAACGTCTGTGCAAATAATGTTGCGCAATAACTGAATCAATATAATATGTCCATACATAATATAAGTATACTGCATTTCCTAGTGAAGGTGTGACATACGTTTTTGCGTCACAATATATATGTATACAATGGTAGAACAATTAACTCGTGCGCAGGCGCAACTCGTCTGGTTGATGAGTATGACTGGTTTAATTGCCTTCATACACGAGAGAACATTACTTGATGACTACTTTTATCAGTTCTTTTTTATGGAAGTAAAAATATGTAATGTCAAACTAATCTGGTCCCCGAAGCTTCGTCTGCACAGGTTTAGCTATTGGACAATTTACACAATTTTTTTATTTATTATAGCCTATGTGGGTTATTTTAAAGATTGGTTTAAAGTTTAAACTCCATTTCTCTCCACTCCAAATTTTTGTATGAAACAGTATCAACCATTCTCATCATCAGAATGTTCATATATTTTGATATCTTCGACAATTTCGATCCGTGTCAGCAACAGATCAGATGTCTTCATTGCTATTGTAAAAGATTATAAATACTAAGCGGATGTAAAAACCAATTTTATGTATAAACTAGAATCTTAGTGGACTCGGATACCAATTCTTTTATCTTAGTGTTCAGTCCTAGTATTCTAGGATAAAAATCGCTTTTACTCGATAAAAAACCGTATAGTCCGAAGATCCTTCATATAATTTCAAATATGTAACTCAATTCGCGAGTAGAGGAGAAAAATGTATGAATGTTCAATCTCAGCTTAATGTCTCATTTAAAATTCAACTTAGCGACGTAATCACTAAGAGTAACATTACCATTATGGGCGACATGTAACTCGATGTAAAATATATTATATTAATAAAATACAACGTGCGTCGGTCCTGACGCCATTTAAGGCAACGAAGGCTTCCCAGTGCACTAGGAAGGTGTTCGTTGATGAAATATTCATATTGTCTCGTAGCCTAAGCAACAGATTCAAATAAAATAGTAACCAAGAAATGGTAACATAATATGTATTATTTTAATAGTCATATTGTTAATAATAGTCGAGCGACGATGGTCCAGTGGTGGATGGACTCGGCCTCTTATGCGAGAGGTTCCGGGTTCGATCCTGACCCTCCCGTGTGTGCCTTGAAATGGGTTTTTCTAAATTTCTAAGTGCACCCCAAGCACGAGACCATCGCTCGCTCACCGTGAAGGAAAACATCGTGAGGAAACCTGCATGCCGAATGAGATTAGAAGTCTTTGAAGGTATGTGAAGTTCACCAACACGCACTAGGCCAGCGCATCAGTGAACTATTGGCTCATTACCCTCCTCGCCTGATTTCGAGGAGGAGAACAGTGCCCAGCAGTGGGACATAAAGGGTTGATGCTTCACATTTTTTTTTAATTTCAAACGTAACATTTTAGCGTAGTGTTCAATATCAATAAAATTTTATGTAGAAATTGCGGGCACTTCGATAGCACTAAAAACCCTTTATAATAAAAGAGTTAGGCCAAGAGGCCAATTAGGCAAGATAGTTAGGCCAAGTTCACCATTTTGTGCAACAATTTGGAGGTTCCTCAAACTACTAAGCACGCCTTAAATCCATGTGTCGACAAAATGTAAACAGCTCCCAAATTTGAGTTGCGTTTGAGTATTCGGCCATACTGAAAAGTATCGCCGGGAGAAACAAGCTTACTAGTATAATATTATATATAGGTTCAAATGTCGGGTCAACTACTTATACATCGGTAATAATATTTAAACCGCAAGAAGTCAGAAACCCTACTAAATGGAAACAAAACTATGCAAACGAGATTAATTATTGCTAAGGATTCCTAGCGGATGCGACTATTTACTTTACACATACATTTTATTACATAATATTCTAACGTATTTTTTATGATTTTTGTTCAACCTATGCATCGGGCATATAACTGGAATATAGCGGTAATGTTATGTGTTTAGTATGAAAATAAATTCAGTCTTTGTGCTGCGACGCTGCGAACCTTCTGTTTGTTTTTGTTATATAATTTTAAATTTATTTGTATGCAAATTATAATAACGTACGTATAAAGTATCAACCCTTCATGTCCCACTGCTGGGCACGGGTCACCTCCTCGAAATCAGGCAAGGAGGGTGATGGGTCAATAGTTCACCGCGCTGGCCCAGTGCGGGTTGGTGAACTTCACATACCTTCAAAGACTCAATCTCATCAGGCATGCAGGTTTCCTCACGATGTTTTCCTTCACCGGTAACGTAAACGGTAAACGTACGTATAGGTACGTATAAAGTACATTTTTTTCTATTTACTATAGTCATGAACATGTACAAAATGTTTTATTAATACATATCTAAATGTGATATGTATTTCAACATCATGTGACTGGTAATTTTATTTCAATGGTCTTAATGTTGGTTTAATATGCATATGATTTTCTTTATCACCATTAATTCAATTCCCCTATATTATTGCTTTTTTATTATTAATTACTTTATATTATTGCCTATCGCATAAAAGCAATAATATAAAGTTGGCTAAAAATGGGCTTATTGGCGAAATCTAGTGCTTAAGTCTCGGAATAGCTCGAATTCAAGTTTTAATCAAAACTTTTTAAGTAAAAAAAGTTCTCGTGTAACGTAACAAAAATATTTTAATGCTTTCCTAATATATGGGTTGGTAGAAAAAATATTCACAATGACCTTTCTACTCTAAGGGATGCTCCCTTTGTTTAAAATGTTAATACTTTAAAGAATATTTCGAAAATAAAAATGATATTATGGAAAAGCACTTTTTATTTGTCTGTTAGATTTGCATAGACTTTATCTCGTACAGGATGACACATAGCAGCCCGTGCAGCCCGCAGGTGCGACTTATCAAGAGATGCGTCACTTATTTAACACGTCTGAAATAGTCTCGTAACGTGCCCGGTACAGATAGGTTACGGACTGGTGACAAGACCATCACAGGGCTTCACGTATTTCAACTGAATAGAGATAATATTTACCTAAGGTTTAAGGTAAAATTTAATCTTCCAAACACAAAAGGTAGTTCTGAGATGAGATATTTTAATATTAAACTTTAGAAAAAATATATAGTTTAATAAATCTATAATCTATTTAATAAATATATGATAAATCTGAATTATTGGAGAGTGAATGCAGATTAAGAATAAAATAAAAATAAATCTTATAATATAAGTAGTTCCTGGTATTTGAATATTTGTTATTTTTGTACTTCACTTGAGTGAGAAAATATATTTGAGATTTATCTTTTACTAGGAAAACAAAAAAATATCATGTTATTTTTTATTGACCAATGTTTCAAATTGTGTTTTTTCGGAGTGCAGCTTTTTAGCAACACTTATGAAATGTCAAAACTTCACGGAATTTAATATAAAGAGTTAAGTTTACACTCTCAGAAATGATCAGCTTCAGAAAGATTTGTGAGTTGACGCTGATTTGACTAAAAACACTTGACACGTCAAAAATAAACGAACTCCATAACTTATATAATATAAAATAAATAGTGGATAAAGTGTAAAAAAGTTTTCATTGTAGTAGCTAAAACATGAATTTCCATAAAGGACCGACAGTACATTCAATCAGTAATTACTTAACACCACGTGGCCCATTCGACGTATTGTCTGTATCCAGTATCCGCACATTTATATTGGCTAACATTTTACATGCACGGCAAAGCGTATTAAACGTGTATAGTAACCGCCTATAAAGTGCTCGACCTCAATGCTCACAAACACCAGTTGCCTACTTCGAATTTGTTACACAGGTGCATTACAAGATAAAATGTGCATTTTAACTTATCGTTACATACAACGCTTTCTCGTACGCAACTATTTCAAAACCGATATAAAGCAAATACGCGGGTGTACTCACACTGCACTTGTACTTTTCGTGGTGGATGTATGTTGGCCCTTTTATCGAATAAAGGTATGATTGATGAGTTAAAGTCCATTTTTTTTATTCAAAATAGTACCATCAAAGTATATTTTTGAACGTCAATTGAGTCTACCACCGGCTCAAAAGCAAGCCCACTGAGAAGAACCGGCGAAACAAACTCAGTGGAACTAATCCTTTCAAATATTCTATTACAAAAAATGAAATACATACTACTATTAAGAAGTATAGTAAGAAACTCTGTTGGATTGCTCTTGCTCAAAATTGATCTACATTCTAGATAAAGACAGCTTGATAAAAAAGAAATTCAATCACAAGGGTTTATCTGCATGCCTTGGAGGAACGCCCTATTCCCAAGATGTAGTATTTTCCATAAATTTTTTAAGATTAAGATTTAGGTTTTGCTGAAGCAATGCTTGAAATACAACTAATCAATACCAGACAAAATCGGCGATATTTAAATTTTTCCTTGACTTAGTTAACGGTAATTTATCAGACTGCACGAGAATATTCTAAGTCAATTTTCTCATTATCATCCTCTTTTCGTAAAATAACAACATACCTTTTGATAAACGAATGCTTACGTTTATGATAGTAAGTTTGTTGTTGAATTCTAAGGTGAAAGTAATATAGTATGTAAACATCAAAATATATACCTAGAGGTAGATCAAAATATATATTTATAATAAAATAAAAGAGAGCTTACAAAAAAGGGTGTATGATCCGTAGTGCGCAGTTGGCTCTATTTGAGCAACGATAACGAGCGATAAACCAATGTATAGAGAACATCTCTTTTTTAAACTGCAACAGAATCTGTTTGGAATAGTTGTTCTAATGGTCACCAAAATAGTATTTCATAGTTCCGCACTTAAATATCCGTCTAGTAAGACTAGTAGACACAAACTTGATGAGGATTAAGGAATCCTCATTCCTAAAAATTCACCATGAAGAAAGCCTGGTAGTGATTTTTTTCCTTTTTTTACTAGAAGAGTAATTTTTGGTTCCAGTTGCACGGTCACCATTGTCGTGTTTGCTTGGACGGATAGTAAGCTATTTTGGGTTTCAGATAGAAGAAAATAGAAACCAAACAAACAAAGTTTTCCTCTTTATAATATTAGTGTAGATGTAGAAATATGAATTCGAAGTTCCTATTACTATTACTACGCACAAGACGGGGGAGCTGACGAGCTAAGCAGAGTAGACTCATGGCCGATGGCTTAGCGACGATGGTCCAGTGGTGGGTAGACTCGTTCTTATGCGAGAGGTTCCGGGTTCGATCCTGATCCTCCGTGTGTGCATTGAAATGGGTTTTCCTAAATCTCTAAGTGTACCCTAAACACAAGACCATCGCTCGCTCACCGGTGAAGGAAAACATCATGAGGAAACCTGTATACCTGATGAGATTAAAAGTCTTTTAAGGTATGTGAAGTTCAGACTAGACTAGACCGCACTGGGCCAGCGCATCGGTAAACTATGGCCCATTATCCTCCTCGCCTGATTTCGAGAAAGAGACCCGTGTCCAGCAGTGGGAGATATAAGGGTTGATATTTTTAAATAATTTAAATATACAAAAGTTATGTAAACGAACAGCAAGTATAAACGCATCATGGTACAGGGTGAGGTGCGTCGACCATACGGAGGCCTTCCACTCCATATTCGTCTAACGTGTATTTCGTGACCCGACTCACACGTCGAGTCGCGTGCGTGGGTTTAAGTTAATTGGAACGAAGTTCCTTACGGCAGGCTTGGGGGGGATAGGGATTTTGCTGCGCGACCGAACTGAAAAAAATGTGATGGTAAAACCGTAAAAAAAGTGCGTGGAATAAAAGCGTTAAATGAGACGTGCGCAGGCGCGACAGTCGCATACACAAGCGAGTAGTGTATAATACCTGTATTTTTAGCCGAAGGAACTTCACGACACCACATTTCTTTTTTTTAATATACAGTATATACGTATCATTATTATTGAATTATCTAAATATGAATTTGAGCTAAAATCCCGGATTTCTCTCGAGCTATTTTCGGAAACATTTGGTTAATGATAAATAACATTTGGCAGTTTTTCATCTTACATACATAAATATAACAGAATCGATTTTTGTAGATTCATATTACAATTCTATTTATACTAGTTGTGTAATTGAAATCGCAAAATAATGTTCGAAATCTTTATGAAAACTTTTCTTGTAGTTACATTAACCTATATGACAGCTTTTAGCCAATAAAAAAAAAAAGTTTCTACAATGTTACTAGCAGATGTTTTAGTTTTTAACGTTATTGTGATATTAGCTTATCTATACTAATATTATAAAGAGAAAAGATTTGATTGTTCGTTTGTATTGAATAGGCTTCGAAACTACTTAACGGTTTGAAAAAATTTTCACTGATTTTAAGCTATACTGTCCCCTGTGAACATAGGCTATAATATTAAATTTTCAAAAAGTTAGGGACCCGTTTTAAATCTTAGTTGACGCATGCGAAGTTGAGTGCAACAGCTAGTAGGCAGTATACGAGATGTTCGGACTGTAGAAAAAAGAATGATTTGTTTTTTATCTATTAATTATTAACATTCCTTATTTCATTATAGACGTGCAACGATGAGAGATCACCATCGCCTCGAGTATGAATCGTCTGGCTGAAATATTAAATCTGATAAATGATAAACAAACATCAGCTCAGAATGATTGCCAATCCGTCTGAAGAAGCAAACCATTTCCAAAAACTAAAATAAACTAAAACAAAATCTTTTCAACGATTCAAACTAAAATCTACAAAAGAATTCAACTAATTAACAATTTCAATTTCTTAGAACCCATATGGAAGGACTATAAAAATAGACGAAAGCGGTTCTCCACCAATGTTTATCATACTATTTTCGTCTCTGAGTTCCAGTTTTTTCAACAAATCTTTGAAAGGTAACGATCTTTTAAGTACATATTATGTAACCGTTCAGCGATAGGTACCTCAATCGTTGTAAGTTGTAGAAGGGGAAGAACCTATGGGTACACAATAAAGGCATAGAAGTAGGTACTCATCACCAAGCTGAGAAAGCGGGCGGAGAATAGAAAATACATCGCAGACAAAACACGATCCTTTGATGGATGTTCATCATCATCATCATCATTCTTTATCAATTCACTAGCCACAACAATGAACGCCAAGACGAACGTTCCTTAATCGAGTAATCTATATTTTTTATAATCCACCGTTAGTAGACATGACAGAGCGCATATATTCCGTCTTACTTATTTTGTGTTAATCGTCTACTATTCTACTATTAAATATTAAAGGATATATTCTCATAGCAAATCCTTAAAGAGAAAAGGCATGACATTGCATAAGCCTACTTCTCCCACTCGACAAAAAGTGACTCGAATCGCATAATCATTGTTTAGTCTAGCGTTCTCTAATCCTCCGTCCCTGTGAACAGAGTAATTTCGGTGGCCGAGTAGCACCGAAAGTACTCTTCAATCCTGGATGTATCTTTACTTGTACAGATAAGGTTCAATTTAGCAGTTTCAATGCTAGTCTGACAACTAACGATATTGACATAGTCAAATGACTTGACATGTCAATAAGTGTGTGAAAGAAAACATAAATAAAGGTTGTTCATGAATGTTAGGTTACGTTAGCCTTTGAATAGGGTGTGCTGCAGTACCGAAAGTAAATATGTAGGTCTAGCGCATTCATACCATATTCCTTAACATAGGGGCGTTGAAGAGACTTCTAAATTATTAAACCCAACTTTTACCCGGGCATTGAGATTGAAAAACAGTAGGTAAAAGACATAACATCAGATATGAAAATATAAAGGATGGATTATGTATTTAAATAAAATAGTCTCCAAAATAGTCTTATGACACACGGTCATCGACTTACATATTAACGCATGAGAATCTCAAATATACAATATTAAAAATAAAAATAAAACATACAGACGAATTGAGAATCTCCTTTTTTTAAAGTCGGTTAAAATATTAGGAAGTTATAACAAACAAGCACCAAGAAGAAGAATTAGGTACCGATACGGTTTTTAGGTTTTGTTTGGCCTTAGGCTTAAACGTTTGGCCTTTAGGCTTAAACGGAAAAGCAAATGAGTAGGTGGCTCTTCTAAAAAGTTTTAGGGTGGGGGTTTACCCCGCCAGTCGTGGAGTCTTCGACCACAAGGCCTTCTGGCATCGAATCGGTATTTTTAGATTGTTTCTATTTTTGTAAACATAATATAAGAAATTATGAAAAAAACTATGTCATTAAAGACATTGCGTTCTTAGGCATATCATACAACAGATTTTATTTACCGTTCATATTAAAAACAGATTAACCGCTACAACTACAACCCACTAAAAAAATATTATGTAACAACTACCTAAATACATAATATAATTGATCACCTAAATGCAACAGTTACAACATGAATATGTAACACCAGACTAAAAACCGATATAGCCGGGTCTAATTACTAAATAATGTCTATAATTTTATAAAATATGATCTGATGGTTTTATAAAATGATCCAGACTTACGAATACTGATGAAATTCTTTGTCGCAACACACGTTCTCACATACGAAATGTGTAAAAATCAAAAGAGCAAAATGTTGCCTGATCAGGGCTATCAGATTTACAGCTCTATGGGAATTGATGGTGATTTTTAAAGGCTTTACTTAAGACATAATATATATCACTGTCTATTGAAATCTAATAAACGGTACTTGGTGTAGATGACATCACGCTACTAGTCTAAGTGAACGGATTGGGTTGATAAAAACTACCTGTGTCTTATTTTTTTCTGTTCAAAATCAGTGTTTGTCACTAATGAAAATATGTTAAATATTTAAAAATATAGATACATGTATCACTTTATATATCTTCTTAGTTTTGTGAATATAAAATTATAAGTTCATTCGTTCGATGCGAGTAGTAAGGGATCGATCGTCTTGGCGTTCATTGAGGGAGGCCTATGTTCAGCAGTGGACGGATAAAGGCTGATGATGATGAAGTTCATTCGATTCGATAGTCTGTATTTCTTCTTGCAATCAATACCTTTTGATATAAAGATAATGTACTCTACGATAATCACGTTATATATGAATACAATCGACAAGTCCCGCGAGTAATTACTATGTGATAATACATACCATTGGCACATAAGTTCAAAGACAATGCAACCTCCCACACTTTATCAATAGCTCAAAGAGGCCCATGACAAATTAGTAGGCATTTAAGGATGAAATAACCCTTATAACCCTTATTTTATCGATAAAGAAAAAACGACTAAACTTCCTGGACGATATATTACGGGAAGTGGTTACCGACAATAGATATTACTATATTATTAAATATTAGTATTCAGAATGGAAGAATTTTAAATCCAGAAACAAGCATTTTGAATTTAAACAACGAATAAAACGGTGATTGGTCACAATCACAACAGATTCACATAAACGCAACAGAATCAGAACAAGTAATTTAACTATGCGGCATCGGAGTTGGTTTTACAGAGTTTCGAGCAAATATTTTCCGTATAGAAATGACACACAAATTATTTAAAGATTTCATTTCTAATAACTATTAAAGAATTAAATACCTATAAGTATATATTATATTGCACTCACCATTTCTTTCTTCAAGTACACGAGTTGTGAGTCGAGATCAGTGGGTGGATGTTCGTCGATGGCTGGTGTGGTTTCCACTTCCTGAAGATCAGGCTCCCCTTCAGCAAAACCACTCAGGCTTTTTGGCAATGGTGGCAGTCCTTGAAGCGACATTGTACTGATCGCCTTAAACTGTTTCCGTAGTCTGTGAAAAAAACATTGTTTTTAGGATACTATAGGTACTTTTACTGTTAGTATATAAATTATACAAATAAAAATTTAGTTTGAGAGATGTATTAGGATTAACTGATACACATATAGAAAACCAGTCTTAGAAAATAAAAATTATAAATGATAACATCATTATTGTGGAAGACATAAATCAAGAAACAACACTTACTGAGTAACTTTTACGAATTTTATCGCGGTTTATTCGGGAGTACATAATCATGGACCTATTGTCCATTTCTCATTTCTGTAAACGTCGAAACAAAGAATACCTATTTTCATTTTAATTAATGTATGAATTATTTCATTTTAATTAATAAAATCGAATTAACGAAAAGTCCTGATATAGAAGAGAAGAAACAGGAGTCAGAAACTTCGTTTGCGGGAGTAGCAGTAGTAGAAAATAATAATATTTATGGCCTGGCCAGAAATACATAAATCTTGCATTGGTGTCACCACTGTATCATTTATATGATAACACATACTATAAGTATAGTCCATACAGAAATTAGTTCCGAAATTTTCTGCAACTTAAGGCGGGTTTATATTTCTAGTCAGCCTATAATATGAACGTCAATATTACAACTGAAAGATCACCAGTTTTCGAAAGTTCTATATATCCCAATGTAGATCTATAATCTACACTGAAGATGAAGACTTAGAAAAGGCTCCAAAGCTTATCTATTTCGCCTTGACATCCTTTACACCACAGCCTAGTTCCAAGTGGCTTTAAAGATAGGTTTAAATAGTGCATCCGTTGTCCACGGCGAGCCGGATTCCTTACAAGTGCGAACCGTTCACGACACACTCATTCCGATAAACCATTGACGTTAATACATTTTTATTTAGAAAGGAAACCTTGAGATATAAAGGTGATAAGTAATGGATCAAAATAGAAAAAAGTTTAAAATTGTGTATATATCTACACTAATATTATAAAGAGGAAAACTTTGTTTGTTTGTTTGGTTGTAATGAATAGGCTTAAAAAGTACTGGACCGATTTCAAAAATTCTTTCACCACTCGAAAGCTACATTATCCTCGAGTAACATAGGCTAAATTTTATTCTAAAAAAATAGGGTTCCGTAAGATATTTGGGTTTTTCAGACACAAGGTGTAAAAAATCAACCAGAAAAGTTACTTATTTTGCGTACTAAGATCCCGTTGTAAATATTAGTTAACGCAGGCGAAGCTGCGGACAACAGCTAGTTTGTAAATAAAATAACAGTAAAAAGTAACAGATGAAGTCGTGTAATAGCAGTGTATAATCTGTTTCTTAATAAATGTTTTATTATTATTATTATTATTAATATCTAACCTTATTTATATTTTATATTATACGGAATACGGTTATACATATTAAAAACCAGCCAAAACGGACTCGAACATGAAGGGTTCCTTGATTAGGACTACTTGTTTCACGGTAAAACAAGCAAACAAATATCACATATTTTTCGGAGATAGTAAAATATAAGTGTACTTATTTCGCATCAACTAATTAGCACTTAATATCCAATACACTTATCATATTATCATTATCAAAAATTTCGTCATATCACAATAAGCGACCTATCAAGGAGGATTGCCCGATAAATCCGTTGTATTGACAATTTGATCGATTTTATATTATAAGTTATCGCTTATTCGATTTACGAGTAATTATTGTTATATCTTTTTAGGTTATTGTTCGTTGCAGATATAATATACGTATGTAGGATGTTCTTTATCGCTTACTCATATATGATTTTAAGTCTAAAAAAGTCATAAACGCGTTCCTGCCACTCGTAACTTTTTCTACGATAATAATTTAGTACATACACATGGAAGACAGAAGTTTTGCTATTTGCATTTGATTAGATAAGAAACAAAAAAAACTGATGCAGAATAGTTGAATGGTCAAAATCGATATCAAGCTATCGGCATTGCGGTATAAACAATTTTGACATCCAACTTTACTTTTGATAAAGAGAGGAACTGCCTTGAAGGTTTTTTCCTAACAAAAAGTTGATGATATAATAGAAGCAATCAGACATTTTTAGTTTTTACAGATAATGGTAAACATCGAAGGTCTCTGCATTGTCAAAACCGCCTACAATCGGCAAGGTCATGTCTCGCACGGTCAAATAATGACCATTCACGATACATTACAATTCATTATATTACACGCATTAATGAATAATTAAAATTCATTGCTCAATTAAAATCATAATAAATAAATAAGGAAATATTAATTTTACAATAAAATGCACAAATCACAGGAACACTTATTGTATTTTGGAAATTAATTATAATTAATTTGGAATGGAAATTAATTATAATTAATAAGTAATTACTTATTATAATGTAGTGAATTTGGGCGTTTTTAAGAAGCTACATTTGAGGTATCGGGACCCAAGGAAAATATGTTTTCGGTTAGCACATTTATGAATATAGAGTAAGGGCCTGTTTCACAATCTCCAGTTAAGTTCCCAATAGGCTATCGGCAACTTAACTGGAGATTGTGAAACAGGCCCTTAGTATTATAATATTATTGTAACAAGGAAACGATGGGCATGTAAAGAGAATGAATGACTTTATGTAATGGTTAAAGACATTTAAAATAATGAGATGTCTCCTTATATTATATAGATAGATATATACTTATGATTTCGGAAAGTTGATATTTAATTTATTTTACTTGAACTTGTCGAAGTTTCAAAATCCCCTTTAAATGTATATACCACATAATTAAAATCCGTAGAAGTAGAGAAACTGCTTGACCTTTCTGTCTCGTCATACACTAAGGAGGTCAATTTATCTTAAGTTGAAATCTTAAGTTTTTAGCGTCACTTGGAATTATATGAAAACTCATGTTAGATTATTCAAAGCAATCTGTGAATCTGTGGTAGTTTCACAAGTTTTTTGTTGACAGTGGGTGCTAGATGAAAAAAAGACAGTTCAATTCAACAAACATTTTAAAATACATCGAACCTACTACTAATTAAATTGCTTGTATCCCTTTATTATTAGATGTGTTGTGTATCCGCTTTTAGTTTCACCTGTTCGGATTAACGTTTATGAGTGTTAACACTAATAAGGAATGTACACACTAATAAGAAATGTTTTAAAATAGCGTTCAATTTATTATCTGTTAGATAGTATTGTGATAAAATAACTCATCTTAAAAACCTTGGGAGGATTCGAGTGTTCATTATATATTTTATAATAAACACTTTGATGAAATCAGCGAGTTGTGATAACTACGTAATAACAGTTCAATGAATAAAATTCAGAACAACTAAATAACAATTTTTATAATAATGCAAAATCTAATATCAGAGATGAATCGGACATAAGTAACCAAATTAAAGTCCTGATTAGTCCTAAACTTCAGTAGTTTATTTCGTGACAATTTTAATTAGATTTTCTCATTAGATTAAATGCCTATTTCCGCAACTATGGACTATGTAGCAGCTTCCACATAAAAATACCGATTTATTAATAATCTAATCTTATTGATATTGTGAATCGTTTCATCAAAGCGCAATAAAATATTGACCTACACACGAAATGGCAATAAAACGGCCATTTCAATTTACATAATTAGATACGGCGACTTTTCTAGCACAAATATTTACCTAGATTTGAGATCGTCATCTTGAATGTACGCATATGCTTGATCGTTGCAGTCATCTGTGTTGTCACTCGTCACTGATGCTGCACAATTCAATTCAGAATCTGAATCACACTGCATTTGTGACATATTAATATCAATATTTTCAGAAACGTTAGACTGCGAATGCATCGTTTGCAGCTCGTAAATTAGCATTTCATGATTATTCATGTCCTTCATTATCTCAATGTTTGGTGATAGATTACCGTTCGAATTATTCTGCTCTTTCCCCTTATCAATAACCGTGTTTGGTTCATCTTTATTGTTATTTCTGCTCGCCAGAATTTCCGATATCAACATTTCTGTCACCTGGGAGGTTTTTCTTTCTAGTGAATTATTATTTTTATTTATACTCTCGTTAGATAATGTATTTTGTTTATTATTTTTCAAGACTATAAGATCATTGTTTTGCGTTACTGTAATATTTCGAAGTCTATCTTCTATATTTTGAACATCGTCTACCGTGGCGTATGTAGATTCCTGGGGAATAATCTTAGGTTTGGCGTCGATGGGCAATGAATACGAAGTGATTTCGGGATCCTCGATCCGTTTAATGGGTTCTTCTAAGCTTTTTTGTACAGGCAATTGTTTCATTGGTTTTAACTTAGGTTTTGGTGATAACGGTGGTGGAGGGGCTCTGCGCAGAGGTAGTGTCTTCTCGGCGAAACTAGAAGATTTGGATACTTTACATTTGGAATCTTGGTCTAGTTTGTTTGATGTAGACAAAGAACGCACTAATATTTGCTTACAAGTTTTGACAGCTTTGGAATTAAGTGATTCATTGGATTTCTTATTGGACGTTGGCGATTGAATAGAACTACTGTCGCTGGAGCTGCGCCTAGAATTTTGTCCGCTCGATTTTCTTTCGTCGGAAGAAGAGCTTCTATCGCTGATCACATCCTTAATAAAAGACTTTACTCTCGCAAGACCATTTTGTCGAGGAGATACTGAAGGTTTACTAGGAGTGGCGTTTCTATCTAAGGTTTTAGCCTTGGACGATACTCGATGGACTTCATTTTTGGTATACGTTTTGCTCTTTGTCAAATTGGCTTTTGAGTCGGCAACCGCTTTCCTAGTTTTGGCGAGCGCCTCAGCAACCATACTCTGACTTGGCCGCGGTGGTACCGGCGGCGGCCCTTTAATTTTGGTGGTCTTCATCGGTTGAGCGTTAGTCTGCACCATTAGCATGCTTACACGAGGCGTCACTCGGACAATACTATACGCTGAACACTATAGTATAATGAGCGGTCACACACACACGAGTCACGACACACGCGGGAAGTCCTATTAGCGCTCGATCGACACGACCGTCTCCGGCCGCGCGCCACACTGACTGACTAACGAGTAGTTTATTATAACTGGCCGACTGCGGTTTATTCGTGATTCACGGATAGCGCGACCACCACGACGCGAGTGTTGCACCAATTCGTTTTCGATATAATAATCAAACGACAACCGATGTATTATTTTATTGCGTTTGTAGATCTTTGACCAATACTTCACAAAAGCCATTGTTTGTAATATGAATAAAGGGTATGTTGGTACAGCACGCAACATCGCATGGCGGCTCCTATTTAAAATAGATACTTTGAAAAGCAGTTCTAGTCCTTTGTTGATTATAATATTAAGCTTTTTGAATGTAGGTAACTTATATAGTCCTTTCACATATTAAAGATTGTAGTGTTTTAATTAATTACATTTTTTGTCTATAACAATAGTTCTGTGAGCCACTGGGTTTATAATTTAAGATTAAACCTACCTACATCTACTCAGACAGACAGCCCATATGGCATTGTACAATTACAAAAATGAGCCTATTCAATTAGGTTAACATCTATGCAAGCTACATTTACAAAAATGAATAGGTAAAAGTAAAGATTTAAAAGACTAAACTAAGAGTTAGCTTATGTTTTTTAAAATAAGTTTATAAAGTTAATCCTATTCCTCCAGGGTTGGTGCAAAACACTAATTAAATTCATGTTTCATATTTAAAGTTTTTTAAGTCTCATAGGATAATTAGGAGGTAGCCTAGACTAATAAATAAGAGATGATTTTGGACACATAAGACTAAGTGGACTAGAAAACAATATATAATTGAATAAAATAAAAATATATAAAGTTAAGTTAGTACATAAAATATTTGATTCTTAGGAGATATAGCTAACAAAATATATTACAATACATATTCCATTTTCATTCTAAGGCCGAAGGAAGAAGCACAAATGAGAACTGAACCTTAAAAAATGAGAGAACTTCCTTCCATTTTGCATCCATGCTTAAAATTTAACAGTTAAATGATACCGTAAAATTAATAATCTTAAAAGATACCATTCTATTAATAAATTAAGTTAATATGAGTTTAAAATAACCAAATAGGCCAGTAATGTTTCCAATGTTTATAACCTTTAAATTTATTAAAAAAATATATTTATTGTTGCATTATATACAAGAGGATTAATAAATTATATAATTAAATAGTTTTCATTCAACTAAAATTTAAATTGCTACCAGATAGATTATTTAATTATCACTCCCAGTATACCATTTTTAAGCACAGGCTAAATAATCATTGAAAGATGAGTGCCCCCCATTTGAGGCTAGGGTGAAGAGTGATCTAAAGGTTACAATAACAATGTCTTAAGCTACAAAACATCCTAGGTGACAATTTATCTTACAAGTCTTATGCTCCAGTTTCATTTAAAGTATTAAAACTAAATTAAGACATGAGCTTTAGTGTGTGGAATATTTCTTAGTATTTTGAATATATAAATATGCTAACATTACTTGAAATTTATTGCTGCAGAAAAAATATAATCCATTTTAATTAATATATAAATAATGTACAATGTTTACAACTAAATTATTTTGTACTCACATGTTATTTGTTGTCGAATTTCCAATCTTGTCGGCACATAGGGCACTGCTGTTGTGGTTGGGAACGAAGCCACTTGTCAATACAGTGGATATGGAAGCAGTGAGAGCATGCACCCCACACTAAGGGGCAGTCGTCTCCAGGCAACTTGCAGTCTGGGCAACAGCTATCAAATGGCATACGACAAATACCACAGTTATCGTCATTTGCTATCCAACGCCAAGTTGCTACTCCAGTCCAACCTACATCATAACATTAAACGTTACATAGTCATGTTTAATAATACGAATATTTCTCGACGCACACATAATAGATATTGAAGGCTTACTTTTAATTGTTACTTTCATTGCATAATTTTATTAGATTAACGAAATGTAATTGTTTTTAATATGCATACATAACTTTATTACAATATTTTTAACGAATTTAAATAAAAGAACTCATAAGACTGTCAAGTGTCAATGTCATATTTTTTTTGTTTTGTTTAAGGCATTAGTTGGCAAACTATCAGCCATGAGTAAGTTTTAATAATCGACTGTTTTTTTTTCCTATTTATTTTTATTTTTGATTTAGACCAGAGTCTTTCTATTTCAAAAGGAATGATAAAAAATACCTATGCTGCCCATTTCTGTGAAAATCTACTTTCTATCTTCTAGAGATCGATGGGAAATATCGAGGCTTTATATTAAGGGGGCCCCTTAATATAAACTCACTAACAAATTGTAGTGTA
Source organism: Lycaena phlaeas (assembly GCA_905333005.2). Taxonomy (NCBI): domain Eukaryota; kingdom Metazoa; phylum Arthropoda; class Insecta; order Lepidoptera; family Lycaenidae; genus Lycaena; species Lycaena phlaeas. Next base: position 18,024,586 of record HG995166.1, on the reverse strand, counting down.
GTGAGTAACTGTCTTTAGATTATTTTATGTGTAATTACCTTTACACCTTGCTAAGTAAGCATTTTGACATATAATTGCGCAACTGTTTCAATACATTGTGAATATGAAATATTATGTACTTTCTGGAATTATAATAAATGGGACCTCAGATCGAGAAGACGTTTTCTTTAACAACCCTGACCTACATGTCTACATCTTGACACATCACATGGCGACCCTGCCAGTGCTGCCTCGCGGCAGCGCTGTAATTTCAAGATTATTTAATATTTATGAATAAAAAATAAAAAATAAATAATATATATAAAATTAAATAATGAAGATATAGAAATAAGAAGATAAAATAATAATGACAAATAACGAAAAATGAAGAATTGTAAATTAAATCCAAGAAGAATAAATAATAAGAATAAATACAGAAGCAAAATAAAAATAATAATTTACTAAAATTCAAGAAAGAAGAATCAAAATATGAATGTTAAAGTATAAAAAGAAAAATAAAATTATAAAGTGAAGTAAGAAGAAAAAGTAATAATAAAGAGATGCATCGGAAAAGAAATGGTCTCCAAGAAATTCAAAGAAAAGGCACCGGGAGACGATGCTGCCCAAGGGATCAAGAGGAAAGGTGCCGGGAGATGCTGGTGTCCAAGGGATACAGAGGAAAGGCGCCGGGAGGTGATGGTGTCGAAGGTCCAGAGGAAAGGTGCTGGGAGATTTAAGAGAAAAATTGGCCCAACTCTTTCTTAACTTGATCGAGCACTAGGTATATTTTTTTTATCGTTATATTTAGCCTATATTATTAAAATGTGTATCAGAAATTAAGAAATAACACAGACACAGAATTTAACAGAATCAAAAATAGTTAAGTACAGTAGATTAAAGTATAAAAAAAAAAATAGCCTAATTATAATATTATGATCTTTTATAATAATTTAAGTATAGCTAGAGAAAATTGTCATTAAAATCAATATTTTATTAGTTTATATTCATATTATGGTGTTTTAAACCTCGTGTATGTTTTGTTAGTAATACTACACTTATTAATGCAACGTAGTACATTCTTGTGTTACTTGACTACATGCTAGCCATTGATATAAAATAATATAGATGTAATTTTTTTTTCTCATGCTATAATTTAATATAAAAAAAAATTAAAAAAAAATATGGAATTCGATGAGTAATTTTGAAGAAATTAGTTATGAGTTACATAAATTAAGATTCAACTTATATTTATGACATTCATAGATTTTCTTGATTTATAAAATTGTGTAGATTGATTACGCATTCAACCGGACAGACGTGAATATGGAAAGTAGTTATGATTAAAAAGGATTTGGTTAAATTTACGAATAATGTGGCTGCAAACGCATTATTTCGATAAATAAAGAAAGTAGGAAATAATAAATTGACGAAAATATATAATATAAAGTGCTTTGTTAAATAACACTTCCTTCGATGAACGGACTGATCACCCGCCCGTCGATTGGAAATGCTTAAAATATCAAAGAATTATTGTATGGAACTAATAGAGACGAGATTTTAGAAGTTGTTTTTATGACATATTATAGTCCAAATACTTGATCATGTTAAACGCGAGACGTTTTCGTGAGAGTTTTAGGATTATTTTGAGAATAAATAATAAGGTATAGAAAAGAAATAAAAGGGGGGACATTGATAGAAATGTTGATATAGTGGAGTAGGAGACATTTAAATTGTCTAAAAATTGTGTGTTGAATCCTTCCATTCGATCATGGTGTGAACGAGCTTTCCTCCGTGAGATATGTTGGAGTCTAAAGAGACTTAAATGATGACCACAAGTTATGTAGAAAGAGAGTATAGTATGTTAAAAGATGTTATAAGAATGTATAAGAATAATGGAATATACGAAAAGTAAATAAATAAAATGTAAAGTGAGTACTAAGAGTAAGGAAATAAAATGAATAAATGAAGTTAGTACCTACATTATATGTAGCCTGTATAGGTCGAAAAATAAACTAAAAGAATAAAAGTAAAGATATAAAGTAAGGGTTATAAATATTATGTGAAACCCAATGAAAATGTATGATGAGAAAGTAGGAATTTATGGAGAATAAATAAAGTTATAATGAGGAATATGATGATGATAATGATGATGAATAGTTATAACTCAATAATTAAAAGTGTTCGTAATATGTGCACATGACCTCGCCGAAGAGTTGTAACGCCGCGTCAGCGAAATATGACTTTTCAATTCTAAGGAAACGCGTGATTAGGGTTCCGCAATGATTTTATATTATAATATAATTAGTATTAATTTATCAAAGGAGAGTAGAAAGTATACTGCATTCACCACCGACAAAGGCCAATATCAAATGTGTAGATTGCCCATGGGGCTGAAAATTAGTCCATCTGCTTTTAGTAGGCTAATGACTGTTGCCATGTCAGGTCTCAATTATGAGAAATGTATCGTTTATCTCGACGATCTGATCATATTTGGCAGAAATTTGACAGAACACAATAAGAACCTAATGTTAAAATAAATTTAGATGGTAAGCATGTTATAGTACATAAGGATAGAACTAAGTTATATAAGATACCGCAGTTAGCATAAGTTTATATATATATTATATAAAAAAAAAACCAAACAAAAAAAAAAAAAAGAAAGTTTAGTACTTAAATAATAATAATAATCTAGGTTTTTTTTTCTTTTCACTAAGGGGGATGGTGTAGTGTAGTGAGTAACTGTCTTTAGATTATTTTATGTGTAATTACCTTTACACCTTGCTAAGTAAGCATTTTGACATATAATTGCGCAACTGTTTCAATACATTGTGAATATGAAATATTATGTACTTTCTGGAATTATAATAAATGGGACCTCAGATCGAGAAGACGTTTTCTTTAACAACCCTGACCTACATGTCTACATCTTGACACATCACAAATTGCCGGATGATAAAAATCTGTCAGCTAATCGCAACAGCCCACGCACTAACAGTTTTGTATAAGGTTTTGGCCGGACGACTCATACGAACAGATCTCAGCCGGACAATCTATGGCCTCAAGGGCAAACTAGCACCAGCGGGTAATCATCCGGCGGCTTGCCGACCGACGTCTGATGTTAGTTCTAAGCCGTCAGTTTTAAGAATTTACACTTGTTTAATTTTTAAAAAACCATTGTATAATACTCATGTTTACAAATAAAATATCTTTATCTTTAAACCGATTTCAGACAACGGCCGGCTGGTGATCCTATGGTTAAAAACTGTCGACTCCCGACTGCCTGTGTGTAGCCTCAATAGTAGTATCAGATTATTGCCGGCAGGCAAACATCACTTTAGTGTCCCACACACGTTTTCGACCTAGGACGGCAGGCCACCGGATAGGACTTGAGACTGCAGGCGGACTGTTAGTGCGTTCAGAGACTTCTTAGAGACGTCATGTAGCTAGTTGAATTGGAAGTATGACCTTCGATCTCAGTTGGTTCAGACAGAAAAAAATCTTATATCTGACAATAATTGTTAAATGTCAAATGTCATCGCTTTTGATGTGTTGGATTTGTAAATTGTGTTGGCTAGAGAAATAATATATATTTTTTAACTTGAACAGGTTAATAATATAACGGAGCAGTATAATAACGGCACTTATTTTCTTTAAAAATGACGACTTTTGATTCAAAATATGATGTGAGTAATATATCGAAATTCGAGGCTTACATTGATTAGCCCATTCATTCGTTCGTATCAAACAGACTAGATTACTTCTAAATACTTGTTTAAATTAAGTTCTATATAGAGCTTAAATAATATTTATTTAATTTTGACATTCAAACACTGTGCACACCAATTACTTTACAAAATATTTAAAAAAATGTGGAGATAATATATCAGTAAAACAAAGTTTTTACATTAATAAAGTTCATTAACTTATATAATAAAATAAAGAAAAAATAAATAATGTTAATACTCTTTATTTAAGCTTAAATCTTGCAGTTTAAATTTCGTTTGATTTTAATTTAATATATTTAATCTACAATTTTGGTCTTAGATGTACCCTGCAGGGGACGTAGGAGTAGTGGAAGGAGAGATGAACATTCCAGGAAGAGGAGTGCCGTCTGGTGATAGTATGGAATTTAACACATTAGATGAACCCATTAAAGAGACTTTTGTGAGTACAAATTATATTGAATTGTTAATCGTATAATTTTAAAAATAAACTGTAATGTTTAATTTAAATTAATCTTCTTTCAGCTTCGTGATCTAAGAGCAGTGGGTAATAAATTTTTCCATGTTCTTATTCCAAGAGAAAAAACAAGCTTACTAAAAGAATGTAAGTATTCAAAATCACATATTCAATCATATCATATCAATATAAAGAAAATAGTAATAAAGTTAAATTCATTAATATTTTTTTTTTTTGTAATTTAAAATTAGTATAGTGAGTAGTTTTATGTTATGGATGATTGGGATGACTAATTGGTTTGTTTTTGGTTTCTATTATTATTATCAAAGGCAACTCAAATGTTGTACATATTAATAAACATAAAACAAAGCTTAGGTAATATTCAAATTGGCAGGAAAATTTCATTGGTTACCTATACTAATTTAATAAAGAATTTTTGAGTTAGCACATTTGTGGTTATTTTCAAAACTACATATCAAAGTTAAAACTTCTTTAACTAGTATAATGCTACATTATCAGTGAGTATCGTTATAAAAGATCTTCATCATCTTATAAAAGTTATTACATCTTTAGACATGGCTATAATCTAAATTAATGCAGACAAACCTGCTAGGCGCATTTACAGATTGCTTAGTACATATTTATATCTCACAAGCGCAATCCCGCAAACATTGTCAATACTTACATAAACCTTGTCCTGACGATAACAAACCCAAAAAAAAAAAAATTGTGTGCAGTGGGTTTGAAGTTATGTGCGTACATACATTTCGGAGATTAATTTCATTAATTTAGATTAATGCTTTGTCTGCTAATACAGAGAATTTTTTTAGTGTAAAGTGTTTAATTAAAATCGTAAATATTAACATTTTAGGGGATTTATGGGGGCCACTTCTACTGTGCACCTTTATGGCTACCATACTACAGGGAAGTACGGAGAGAGCAGACAATTCAAATGATGGTGGCCCAGAATTCGCTGAAGTGTTTGTGCTAGTGTGGATAGGAGCTGCTGTTGTTACATTGAATTCCAAATTATTAGGTGGCAATATGTAAGTACTTTGTCTATAATTATTATACTATGTGCTCATTGGTTAACCTGAAAATGAGATGCATGCAAGGTAAATGACACTTCAGTGCAATTTCATTCTTTAGACCACCTGCCAACCACCAACCAACTTAATTTGAGATATACCTAATTTTCATATTTTTTTTATTGTATCATAGACAAAAGGCTTATATACCTTTGTCACTGGTGGATAAGAGACAGGCCTTGGATTTAGTATAATTGCCATATTGTTTTCTTATGTTCACGTGAATTTCAGTCATTATAATAAAACAACTTTTACGGATTTTATGAGAGAACGAGAGGACTGATCCCAGTGTGTGACCATGGTTGCTGTAAAGTATCCGAAACATCGGGTATATAAAAAACTCAATAAACCACCATAAAATCTGTAAAAGTTGTTACATTATAATAATTGCCAATTTATTTAATACATTTTTATTATTTTTGTAACTAACTTTATAATTATTTAATTACAGATCATTCTTTCAATCGGTGTGTGTGCTCGGATACTGTTTGCTGCCGATCGCAATATCACTAGTTATATGTAGAGTGATACTCTTCACAACACAGAACACATTCCTCTTCTTCTTACGACTGACCATTTCAATGCTTGGTTTCGCTTGGGCAACATTTGGCAAGTATTTTTTTGACATTATAATTTTTTGTAGAAATTATGTTTTTCTTTTTATGGGGTATGAAAGAAAAGAATCGCACTGACAAAATATATCTGTGAAGAGTGTGAAATGATTCCTGCATCTGCATCATAGTGGGAGGTTTTAGAACTGTTACAGCTAAAAGTGGACATTTAAAATTTTCTCCCATATGAGCAAGTATTTTTATACTTTCCTTTCTTCTGCTATTGTGCAGTATAATTTTGACAAGACAATATTTTGATGAAATCTTTCAAGAGTAAAATCGCCAATGTTTTTACGAAATTTAACCATTTATTTTTTTCCAATTATAGCCGCAACAAAATTCCTGGGTGACAGCCAACCTGAGGGCAAAAAGTGTCTTGCCGTATATCCCATATGCTTGTTCTACTTTATACTATCGTGGCTCGTCGTGTCGCACAGCAACGCTTAGGTATTAGTTCGCCAATTGTATTTATTATTGTGATATAAACATTTTAGAATAATTTGTGTATAAATATTAAGAAGTTTTTATAATGTAAAATTATATTATACATAGTTACTATGTTATATCTTGTACAGAATCACTGAGACGAAAATGTTTATCTTTGTTGCTTTCTGTCTTTTTATATAATTCATCCAATGTCGCTACAGTATTGTATGAAAAAGAAAACAAAGGCCCGAATTATTTGTTACATGTGTTTAATATTGTTTTAAAATTTTATCTTATATATGTATACACTTTGTGCTGATTGGCCGCTAATGGTTTACAATTTATACTCTCATAAGCGAGAGAGAGACTTCAATTGTACTTCAATAGATTTTAATTGACTATTATAGTCAGTGTTAAGGCTAATTATAATTTCATAAATAGGGAAAATAGGCATGGTTTAGCACTATAAAATAATAATAAAATAAATTATTTCAGTTAAAGTATATATTAAAAGGATTCTTGACTACGTCCCAGTGTTATTAAAAATATGGGGATTAAAAAGGTTTCTCTTAAATAAAAACTTACTACATTCGGCCATCTTGACAAAACCGCCATTCAGTGCAAATGACGTCCCGCATTAGTAAACAATCAGTCGGAGATGATATATTTATTACTACTATAATGCACTGTGCAATGCATATTAAGGAGCAACGTCAGGAGCGAGCGCCATAATACCTATTTCGTTCTCGTTCTTAATTCAAAAACCAATTTAAATTTGAAAAAATGTTCTAATTTATACTTAGTAGACGTTTACCTACAATATAAAGCCAAATTTTTAAATATGTTACCCCGTCCATTACTCCTTAGGCAATCGTGCCGCCCGTCTTTTACTCATTTTAACCAACTCAAAAAGGAGGTTATTGGTATTTTTTTTGCTTTGATTTACTGTCTGTAAAAAACAAATATAAATTATCTTTGATAAGTCTGAACATGTTCTACTAGATATGTAAAATACAGATTTTTTTTATCATACACACGGCGAATAAAAATATGTGCGCTTAAAATTTATCCATAGCATTGACTTGTATTAATATGAGTGATGCAACATTTTTATTTGATACATAAGTTTTTAAAATTGAGGTTGAAATATTACCTACTTCTGTATAAATTGAGTAGCTTTAAGTTTTTTTAAATGATTCGTAGCCGACTTCTGTAGCAGGACAGAAATTCTCATAAAATATTAACGGACTTCTAATATCAGCACTTTTTAAAATATTCCTCGTGTTGATTGGAGCTGAAGTAGTGCACCCTACAATTTACAGCTATCGCGTACGGCGTATGACACCAAATGACAATTGCAAATGTTGGTTTGCGTTGAAACTTCTGCCGTATTGTCGAAGCTTCAATTATAATAAACTAGCATATGTATTTTTTTTTCTTTCTTTCTATTCCGCACGTTAATTTGGCTTTATCGATCGACAATTAACGACAATTATTGTATATTGCATTAAATTTAATAGCAGCGACTTCAATTGTATGTAATTTGTGTAGTAATTGTGAACTCAAATGTACAGAATGTATTGAAGTACTCATAAAATGGCACATTTATTATTATAAAGCACAAACTATGAAATACTGATTTTTGGGGGCTTTTGATCGCTCAGACACTTAAATAAAATCTAGTCATAAAAACCTATTTTAAATTTAGGAAGAAAAAAAACCCTAAAAAAATGTACTGGATAGAGCTGTAATACTTTAAAAACAGTATATATACATTTTTATGCCTTCTATTTACTTAGTTCACGTTTTATGATTTTAGAATTTTTGTCGAAATAATTATTCTTCAAAAAAATTTTCAATGACTTCCTGTGAAAATTATTTTGTTTTTTTCAAATTAGTATCGTATTTTGGGTTAAACAATAAACCTACATTTTAACATTACGTCGTTGACTATGTCTGATGAAAATTTAGTGAAATAGGCATAGTAAGGACTTCCATGTCTCACTAAAGGATATGAGACTTACTGTCTTGGGAAATAAATAAAAAGGAAATAAGCTAATATTCACACAGAATGCATATTCTTAAACAAGTTTCCCCAAAATATGACAATCTAAGGGCCTTACGCCCGAATTCTCAAGCGCCATTAAATCCGTATGTCATCAAAATGTAAGCAAATTTGAGTTGCGTTTGAGCATTCGGGAATTAGTTGTTTATGTATAAATTTAGTAAAACATGTATTATAATATTCTATGTAATCAGGGTCTATAAGAAGACTGCCTTATTTTAGGCAAAATTTAACGAGCGGTCAGAAACGCTTCTGATTCAAATCTCCGAATACAGAGCGGTTCCTTCAGTGTTGCCACACAATCTGTCAACTAAACAGTTTATGTAAATTATATTTGTAACACGCATTTACATTCCAATCAAAAAAGTGTGTATAAATTCAGCTTTTGTACATATTATTTTGTATTACCAATAAAAAACTATTTTCCATCAATTGTAAATTTTATTTGAATAAGTTATACAAAACATTTATCTGAAAAATACATCACGTGGAAAATTCGAGAAGTTCAGTACGTGATTAAATCTATACAGTTCAAGAACTAAACGATTTCTGGGTAATATCAGTATTCTAATAGGCAACTATACGTGTTGTATGACATCTGTTTAGGAATGCAAAAAACAATTTAACACTTATCAGAACTATTTGAAAATTAAATACATTTCTATAAATTTAATATGACACCTATCTATTCTACAAAATTAAACAATTTAGCACATTCAATTCGCAATGAGCGTGTAAGTGTACATTAGAGAGTATATTAGTCTTTGGATTTTCTTTAAATTTAATCACAGTTTTTGGAATATAATATTGTGTGGATCTATTTGATAGGGCAGGTTCAGTCGCGTATAACGATTGTGGTGAGGGCGCCACTATCGCTCAATATGAAAAAGTATTTACTAATTTTAATCAGACTATAAATTACATATAATTGATACAGTTTTCAGCTATAAGGATACGTGTTGCATTTATTACCTGTGAAATATTTATAGGCGAGTGTAATGGTTATTTGTTAATGTATAATATGGATTATTTACGGGTCTGCGTTTAACGCAAATAAAAACTTGCTATTTATTATAATAGTATTCAATACATGCAAAGGAAAATTATCGAAGATTGCGACTATACTAATGCAAAAATTAATGACATTTTCATTACAATCCTCTAATGGTTTAATTAATTTAATGTGCTTGATTCTCTATTTAAATTAAACGTACATGAAACTATAAGAAAACACTTAAATCTATTATTTACATAATTGTATAAATTAGCCTGTTGTTTTTAGAAATTTTATTTCAACTAGAAAAACCTGAAATAAAAATAAAACTAAAACTACTTGATCACATTGGCATAACAATTCGACAAGCACAATAATGTGCGTAATATTACAAATAATAAAATTAAATTTGTCTGTGATGCGCGACAAACGCATACATACTAAAACATTACATACATAATACATAATATTCCAAATACAAGAGAGGGACATGTTATATTGATTATGTACCTTGATTATTAAAATTGTAAATCTCCATGTAAAGTATATAAATATATTGTAAATGTGGTCAAAGATAAAATTTTATATCAAAAAGAAATTTGTTGAAAAATAAAATTGTCGAAAACTTTAAATCTTTGGTTAGCTCATTCTTATTAATCATTATTTACAGAAAAACAAAATTCTCTTCTTTTTTTCGCTATTAATAAAAAATGCATTATTATGGGAATGTTAGCATATTTTATTCCAATCACCTTCAAGGGTGAGTTGCACCAACTGACGTTAAAGTTAAATATCTGTGCAATTAAGATTCACAATTTTAATGAAGATTTATATTTTTTTATGAATATTTCGTTTATTATATAGTATACCACATCCTATAGATAAATATGAAAGGTTATCGAGCATATGATTTGAGTGTTTTACTGTTGTTCTTTGATTAACAATTTGTAACATTTAATATAGTTTTGTGTTAGACTCAATATTTGTACAATTTATGTTACAAAATTTTGCGCGTTAATGATACACTACGGATAGAATTTAAGGTATCTACGTTCAGAAACAAGGGAAAGGTGCTCAGTGCCGTAACTAGGGACTAACCTAGGCAGGATCATAGGTACCCAGAAGGGGCTACGACTAGATAGTACTACAGGGTTTGTCAAAAGCGTAGTTAAGGGTGCATCATTATCTTTATATTGAAGTTATAATGTCTGTGAGCTAAATTTAAACCTCTACAAAAGACCTATTTAAGACGGGTACATTTTGTTCACGAGAGCAAAACATTCGTAGATGATATCGAAATATCCAGTTTCGTGAAACAAAAGTGATAACAGGGCAAATATCTCGTTAAATTATTTCAGATGCGAAAATATTCGTTAGGCTAGTTACTTGTTACGGTACTGAAGGTTATACGTATATATGTATATATTCTAAATTAACTGGACTCCGAGCCGCTGGACTTGTCGGGCGTGCGCGGGGGGGAGCGGGGCGGCGTGTGCAGCGGGGAGCGGGCGGGCGGCTGGTACGACATGTGCGTCTGGATGGTGTCGCGCGCCTTGCGGGCCGCCTTGTAGGTGAGCGAGTTGCGCGGCTTGCGGCGGGAGAAGTGGCGCTCGATCCACTTGAGCATCGCCAGCACCGAGTCGGTGGACGGCAGCCGCCGCTCCGCCGACGTCTTGATGATGTTGGACGACGCCACGCGGAACGTCGCCGCCATACCTTTCAGGGCCTGGGAACAGTCTTAGTGTGAGATTTTATGTTACTTGAATAGAGATATAGATAGATGTGCCATCTTATGGTAAGTCAGCGTCGCCTGTGCACGTAACTAATTCATGTTTTGCCGATCCCGAGAAATAATATCCTAAATTTCGAAGACAGCTTTTGCATTGCCTGTACTGCCCTTCTAAATAGTACACATATTCACGGAAGAAATACCTAAGGACGGTACCAATAAGACGAGCGTCCGCCACTGCGCAATCCACCCAAGTACCTTTTGAATTTGTTACCCTGAATGATGGTCACACTGGGACCAATAGATTATAAAAAATAAGAAGATTTAGAAAAGTAATTTTGTCTATGGTTACCTATGGTACCTTAGGTTGAGGTAGTGGATATCCTAATATAATAAAATATGAAAAGAATATTATGTTGTTTACCAGCATAGCGTCTTCATCGGTGACGTCATCACCGGCGTAGATGATTCTGATCCTTTCGCTCCAGTCCAGACCGAACGCTGTTCTTAGGATGTAGATGGAGGCGCGACCTGATGATTTTTTATATATTTTATTAATTGAAAGAAATTGGTTCAAAGAATTCCTTCAATATGAATTTCCCAAAAATGAAGATAGAGCAGAACTTAATTAGATGAGAGGTTATGTTTGAAGTTTTTAAATATATTGAATGCTGCATTTAAAATAGATATTAGTAGATATATATAGAGAAATAAATTAAAGACGTCTTTAGTTTTATAAAATATTGCAACGTACCCTTGTTCCACTGCACGGGCGGGCGGGCCTCGAGCGCGCAGTGCGCGGGCGCAGGCGTGAAGCCGGCGGCGGCGATGAGGCGGCGCGCCTGCTCGGCCAGCGCGGCTCGCTTGTGCAGCGGCGTCTCTCGGTAGTGGAACGTCAGCAGCGCGCCCTTGTTCTCCACCCACGCGCCGTCCTTGCACACCTACAACATGACGATGGAAAATAAAAACGAGCTCGAAAATATAAGAATTCCTCTATTTATCAAATTGGCAGATGGCAGGCACCTGATAATCAGTTGGATGGCTAACTATGTAGGTACCAAATTTTGCCGAGTAATATAAAGAAATACTGACCTGTTCTTGCAAAGACTTCAGCAATTCCACCACTTTGTCCTGCAACTCCAAAGGCATTGGATGTACGAATTTGCTGCCGTCTGGGTGAAGGATTTCCAACCCGTGGTTACCTGCGTACGTGATTCCTTCTATTCCAACCTTTGAAAAAAAGGAGTCATAAATTATTATTATATCAAAAATAGATTTTACGATGATGTCAAAACATTTCATTGTAGCAACATTTTTTTAATTGTAACACGAAAAACAGATTGGAGGGATTCGAGGGATTTTCATTCCATTCTGTTTTCGTGACTTGTCTAATAGCGCAGTGTGCAATAATTCTAAGGGCCTGTTTCACAATCTCCAGTTAAGTTCCCATTAGGCTATCGGCAACATATTTGACAGATAGAGTATGGAGTATCTGTCAAATTTGTTGCCGATAGCCTATTGGGCACTTAACTGGAGATTGTGAAACAGGCCCTAAACGTTACTTTTATGCACTTATACAAATGTAATAGTCTAATTTCGAGGAGATGGCACGCAGGAGTCATTGGGTCATACCTACGATAGGAGTCTATATTGCGTAATTGTTATTGAACTACCAAAATATGTAAGTATTTAATTGACAGATAAAGACAGCCAAAGTTCGAGTTGATAAACATTGATTGGTATTGCAAAGCGTGCCAGTTATTGGTAAGTGTGTTAGGATTGTTGTCTTTGTGATAATATTATCGTGGTGTCATTGCAGCGACAAGATCTGACAATACGAGTTGGAAGAAAATTTAAACCAGTCAGCAGGTAAAAAAAAAGGAAAATTTTGGGCCCGAAAGGAGAAATTTCCAATATTTTTATTATTTAGATTTCATAAAAGTAAGTACACTCCGACATCTAAGACGTGTCTGTTGTCTGTCTTTCGCCATCTTGGAAGTTATACGCTCAAGAGCAATAAAATATGTTTTTATATTATCTAATAACTAAGATTTACAACGGGATCTTAGTACGCGAAATAACATTTTTACACCTTGTGTCTGAAAAACCAAAATATCTTACGGAACCCTATTTTTATCAGAATAAAATTTAGCCTATGTTACTCGTGGATAATGTAGCTTTCGAATGGTGAAAGAATTTTTGAAATCGGTCCAGTACTTTTTGAGCCTATTCATTACAAACATACAAACATTCAAAAATAGGTACAAATCTTTCCTCTTTATAATATTAAGTATAGAATACACACAGTTTATTTCATTAAGCTAGCTTCTTAATTTCCAAGATTTATAGGTTTCTTTAAGTGAACCCGGATTCGTAGCTTTCGAGTACAACACAATTTACCAAACATAATTATGGATACCTGCAGGTATCTAACATAATTAATTGTTATCTCATATCTGTACTTGAATATTTGTTGTTTTATTTACCGCGTGTAAACAATTACAAACATTTCTATTTAAGTTTGATTAAAGCATGCCTATTCCGATTACTTTAGTTCTAAGAAAAATGTGAATTTTAATATTTTCCAATTATTTTATATAGCAACAGTTATAATATACTTGGGGCACGTTATAATCAAATCACTGATAAGTAGCGGATACGAATTTGACGAGCGCGGTGATGTTAATATTGTTGTTAATGTAATCGGTTAATGTTATTGGTGCAACTGGGCCTGAACTTGTTTATCGTAGGCATAAGGTAATTATTTATATAACGAAACTCATATATTTTTTAATATATAATTCAGAATAAACTTTAAGGGCCATTTTCTTTTATTATAAAATACATGTGGAATTTTAATATTTTATCCAATTTGGCATATCAAAATAGGTTATAGGTATAGGTAATCTAATATTATAGTATAGTCCATATATGAGATATAATTAATTGGAGTTCTAGGTTCTTAGGAGGAGTAACAAACAGTTCTGGCGCTATCTAAAAAATGACACTTGAAAAATGTACAAAATGATCTGCCACCTGGCAGATTATTTTTTTTTAGAAATTGAAAAAAAAAACTAGTTCTGCCTGCATGCAGCTGAGTCCTATATACTTTTGTTTTACTTTGGAGGAACTCAACTGCATGCGAAGAGAACTTTAATTTATTCGTGATCTGCTTGGACCAGGATCAGCTTAGCCCACGGGCTTGGAAATAGCCTTAAATACTATCCTTGCCACTTGTCTGTTACTAAACCTTTCACACCTTCCAAGTGTAATTAAAATCTTATTGCGACATTTTTTTGGTTGCAAAATAAAAATGGAACTATAAAGTAGGTTTTTTAATAAAATTAGTAAATTGTTTTTCATACTTTGGAGAATCACGCCTACTCGCATACATAATATCTTATATATAAAATTCTCGTGTCACGGTGTACGTTATTGAACTCCTCCGAAACTCCGAAAAAAGATTTTGTTAAAATTTTGTGCGCTTATCAGGTAGGTCTGAGAATCGGACAACATCAATTTTTTTATCCCCCTAAATGTTAAGAGTGGTCCACCCCTATTTTTTTTAAATATTTTTTTATGATACAACATATTAAAATACATTCAACCCTAAATTTTCAAAGCTCTACGGTCAACCCCTATTTTTAATAGCAATATTAGTACTTTTAGCAGAACGAAGTCTGTCGGGGCAGCTAGTAATATTATATTTGATAGTGCAAAATAGCTTGTTATCGTGGTGAAATATTCGATAGCGACCCGCCACGGGGGTCAATAACAATAATTGTTTGTACACAGATAGCGTTTCTTTACTTCAAGGAAAGCTATAAATCGTCGATAACGCCGACGCCCGCTATCACGACGTCCGCCACGCGACCATCGTATGCCGCTCCAAGGTGACCACTTGGGTGGTAATGTTATTTCATTATATTTTTATATCAAACATCTAATGGCGCGCCTTCGTATTAAAATTGATTCAAGTGTCATGACCTAACGCGTTTTTTTCGCCTGTCGGTCGCCTCGAGACGCAACACATACGTTTTTTAGATTCACTCTCACGTGGTCATTGAATTTAATAAATTCTCATCACACTTGTGATGCCACTGCATGCTGTGAGACCGTTTGCTTCAGCAATATGGCTTCTAGTCAGACTAGTGACGTCACGTGTCAGTAAATCTAATGGCCTAGTGTAAGTAACGCTCCGAATAGGCTATTCACAACATATTTGACAGATACCCCATACTCTATCTGTCAAATATGTTGTGAATAGCCTATTCGGAACTTATCTGGAGATTTTGAAACAGGCCCTAATGCAAATTGTCTATAAAGTCCATATTTTACGCGAATTGCAATAAAACCATAAATATTTTTTCAACTGTCAAATAACCTAGGTATATTTATTAATTTATTTAATTGAAGACATACTCGTATACGGACGCGATAGACAGCATTTTTCAAACTTGTAGATAAGTCGGCGTTTACCGATGATGAAATATAGCTTAATATTGCCTTTCATTCGTATCTCGTTATTTTCTCGCTTAGCTATTTTTATCCATGCCATATTACATCTTTTTTGTGTCCTGTATTAAGGTATTTCATTTTAGGGATAACTCTAATATTATAGGCTGCTAACGCACCTGTAAGAACTACGGCACGGCGGGTGGATGCCAGTGATTTCTATCATTACTATTAACATACAAGAGTAACTCACCATTTTTCCTACTCGTTATTGGCAATGCACTAAGTGCAGTCCATTAAAAAACTTACCATTTCTTTAACATTGTTGACATTTCTCCCGGATATGATGGCGATGTACACATCGGACATGTTGGACAGTCTCTGCAGGGTGTGTTTGGTCTCCAGTGGGAGGGTGGCCAGGTCGGGATGGGGGGCTATGGGCGCCAGTGTACCGTCGTAGTCCAGGAGTAGCGCTAGCTTCTGTGTGAAACCTATGTACCTATAGACAGACAATATGAGTTATTACACAAGTGGGTTACAAGGGAGGGTTTTATGACCATAAGTTGTAAGATTCATATATTCAAGAAGATTATGTTGGTGTCTGCAATTTAGTTATTCGTTAAAGATATTGGGAGTCTAAATCAGGAGCTTCGCAATAGATTTTTGTGCCACGTCCTAACCCTAGGCCCTAGAAAACATTTGAACCCAACATTATATAAGAGGTATCCATTACCCCGCTAAAACAAAAAGTTGCTAACTTATATTAATATATGTTTTTTAGCCATAATTTTTAAACCTACTTTGTGAGATAGTCGTTGAAGTCGTCGATGGTGACTGGCTGCATGGAGGTGGCTCCGATGTCGTCTGCCTCCTCCTCGAGCGAGTCCATGGCCTTGAGGAAGGCCTTCATCCAGCTGTCCACGTCGTTGAGCTGCTCCCGCCGCCGCAGGTGGTTCATGCGGACCGTGCGCTCGTCTTCCGGCATTATCAGCGCTCTGTAAGGTAAATTTTGTCTGTTAGGAGACATACCTCGTGGTGCCATCTGTTGGTGAGCTAATACGGCAAACACCAGCATTATTTTTAGCACATTTATACGATTTTTTCCGGAATTAGCCCAAGCAACATTCACGTGACCAAAGAGTTGACATTAAAATTGCCGGACATTACACCACCTGTCCTTGATTCCGAAACATTAAAATAGTTTGCCGGAAGAAGAAAACGGTTAAACAATTCCTGTGCAAGCCACAAACGTATTAGTAAGTTTGTGTAAGAGAGGCCTATGTTCAGCTGTGGACGGATAAAGAAGGAGATAGGTTGCTCTAAATTGCCTGTAAAAAAAGTAAAGTATCAACCCTTATATGCCCACTGCTGGGCACGGGTCTCCTCCTCGAAATCAGCCGAGTAGGGTAATAGGGTAATGGGTATCTAAGCGATGCTCGTTAATTTGATATTATTTGGCATTCTACATTTTTATTTGACTTTACGATCAGTATAAAACTAATAAAAACATTATCAAAGAACGCTAGTGATAAAAGAAAAAAATATTATGCAAAAATATTATGATAATAACAGAGGGTAGCGTTTCGTAACTGTCCCATTAACGATAACCTTTGGCAGGAGCTGACGTATGGTACTGATTGTCAAACGCTTATCGAAATTGCTTTAGCAAAATCTAAAAAGAAACAAGGAAAATAATAGTTAGAAAACATTTTTATAAAATGACAAAAGAGAATCGACGTTTGATCGTGAGTAACTCTTTCAAAATATTTATAAGTTTGTTATGGATTCCATTATGAGTCCTAACTCCTAACGATAAACGTCATATTTTTATGGTCCTGTTGAGTGTTGACACCATTCAGTGAACCATATAGTCTAGACTTTAAGCGCAGAAGGCACAAATTATATAAATATTAATTTGTGCCTTCTGCATAGACCCTCTTAAACTAGAAGTAGTGTTATATAGTTGATAGGCATTCAATTCTTTTTAGATTGTGTGTACTGTAAAATATACAGTAACAGTACACACAATTTTATGAAATAGTTTTTAATCTAGTTATTATTCGAAAAATACTTAAGTGATCATTTTCTTGAATTAAAATTACATTAGAATATAGTAAGATATGTAACGCACGTAAGAAATAGGGATAATTCGATCGTAGCTCATTCACGAGAAATATTTTAAAGGTTTTAAAAGTACAATATAAGCCCGTTAGATCTCATAGTGTCCATTAATTTTCACGTTCGCTATTGTTTGTGGTGGCTTCTATTTGCTGCATTTCCCACGTAATCAGGACAAGCGTTCACAAATAACTTACACCTATTTTCCGCACGTCGACGGTGGAATTTTTTTGCAAATGAGAATATTGTGTGGTATGATATATTTGAAAGGATTTTTTTTTCTAAAAGTTACACAGTACAGTACATATGGTTACAACATATTTTACAGTTACGGAAAACTTTTGTTTGAACATTGAGTGTTAAGAAAACGAAATATGTAATTTGCGCAACAAACATATTTTATGTTAATTATTATTATTTAAATAAAGATCACTTGTATGTGTTGAGTAATGTAACGTATTGCTTCCTACTGCTCGCGGTTTCATTGGTGTTGCGCAGGGCAGCGTCTTAGCGACTTATCTTTTTATATTGTTTGAGATTCACATAGATCAATTTTAATTTTAAAGTATATAAGTAAATACACCGTTTTCGTTTCGCGAACTCGTTTATATACTTTAAGGACTATAGTAATTGACATTTTTTATTTAACTCCTCACATAGTGAAGTGATACAAAAAAGATTTACCTGTGTATAACTTCAGCCGCATCATCCAACTCGTAAGGGTTGCAGATGAGGGCCTCATGCATCATCTCTCCCGCACCAGCGAAGGGCGACACGATGAGCACGCCCGGCGGCTGTTTGATCTGACAGGCCACGAACTCCTTTGCCACGAGGTTCATGCCGTCCCGCAGCGGCGTCACCAGCGCCACAGCCGCGTCGCGATAGAACGCGGCCAACTCGTCTTGGCCCACGCACCCGTAGATGTATCTGGGTTGAAGGAGTTTCGAATGGATTTTTCTGGGATTTTTTCCTATTTCTTTCTCAGGCTTGTTACTTAACAACAACTTATTTTGTAAATCTGGTATTAGGGGAAATATTGCTCGTAAACAACAAGTAAGCGAGATAGTACTTGCAAGACTTTTAAGCTTGAGATTTTTAGTTTCACTGCCAAGACACTGTTACACTTCTCATTAAAATGAACGCCTCTAATTTATAACACTACTTACCTAATAGGAGACCAGTTTGGTGTAGTGAACCTGCCGTTTATTCTTCCCACCAGCTGATCCATCTCCTCTTTGAGATCTTGATACTCTTTGACATCGGTCCTGGATGGCACAGATATCTGTAGGAGCACCACGTTCTCTATATGCTCCGGATGTTTCTCTAAGAGTCGCTCGAATGCCTTCAACCTGTGCACGAGGCCCTTGGTGTAATCCAGTCTGTCCACACCGAGGATGACTTTCTGGTTAGTGGAGAGAACCGCTTTGGCGTTTTGGGCTAAGGTCACGAATCTGTCGAAGGGCACTCCGATGGGCAATGGTCTGACACAAATGGTTCTCCCACCGAGCTCGACTAGAAGGTTCTTTCTGTCTACACGGCAACCCAGTTCCCTTTGACAGCAATCGATAAAGTTCAGACAGTAGTCGGTTATGTGAAATCCAACCATGTCGCAACCTGAAATATATTGCCAGTTAAATATACAATAATTTTGGGAATAAGGAGGGCAAATTGATCTTCACATAGATGAGATTATGATATTCATTCGATGCAGGTGATCTGCCGTATTGGAGTTCATGCCCAATAACGGAAAAATGTTGTTGATGGTGATGATGATGATAAGAGACTGTGATTAGCATATCGCACCATATACGGACTACATTCTACGCATGTTTTATGTAATGAAGTATTGTTGACACCTTATTTGCTCAAACACGCTGCAGGGGAACAACAGAAATACCTCCGATAACATGACAAATTCTCAAGCAACATCTTTATTCATACAATTTCTGTGACACAATAATTGTGCGCGTCAAACCCTGGCTGTACTTATCTATTACTAACTACCTAACTTATTACTGAACCATTTTTAATGAACCATCGCCCAACTTGGAAAATATAAGTTTTATTGGTGTTGTATGTAAAAATATATTAATATTAATCACAGACGTCATAAGAATAGAATAGACTCACCTAAAATTCCTTGAAGCACTACATCAGACCATGGAAACAGGCGGAAAATGTCCCAAGGCGGGAACGGAATGTGCAAGAAGAACGCCAGCTTACATTTCAAATTGTCCTCTTCGGCTCGCTGAAAAATATTTCTATTAAAATCGAACTGACAAACCAATGTTGATCAGAATTCAAGGTACGGGGCTGACCTCGGAGAGTTTTTTATTATCATATACCACTACAATGTCACTTGTTCAGTTGTGAAAAAAGAATCATTGTAAGAAAGAACCACGACATGAAATATTTCACGGTAAATGTTTTATTTATTATAACTGAATTTACTTTATATTATATTTTTATATTTACTACGTAAAAGTTCGTTATATTATATCCGACTAGTAGCGCTCCGCGGATTCACTCGCGTACTTCCCATTCCCGTGGGACTGCGGTGATAAATTAAAGTCTATGTGTTATTCTGATATATAAGCTATATTATTCATATTATTTATAAAAATCCATTCAGTAGTTTTTACGTGAAAGTGTAACAAACATAATATAATATGTAGGAGGTAGGAAGGTAGGAATAAACCAAGTTTTTAGCCTAGTCTGTGTAAGTTTGATCAATATTTTCAATTCATTTTCGTCATATCATTTTAATATTTTAATATTTAAGATAAACTATTAACATAACATTAAAGCAATTCAACTTCGGCGGCAACTTTGTTGATTGCGATTTAAAATAACATTAACTATTTCTAAAAAGTAGGATAACTTAATTTGGGGTTCTTTATTGCCGATTCTATGCATCGATGAGTGTGATACCTTACCGGCGCAAATGTGGAGAATGAGTGACTACACTTACCTCTCTGATCCAGTTAGCAGCTAACATGAGATGGTAGTCGTGCACCCAGACTATCGGCGGCGAGGTGCAGTTTTCTTTGTTCAATATTTTGAGCGCCTGCACCGTTTTCTCCGCGAACTCTTTATTGAGTTTGATGTAAGCATTCCAGTGGTCTGCGATAAACGTGGCCCGGTCCGGCATGGAGTGGAATAGTGGCCAGAAGGTGCCGTTGCAGCAGCCATTGTAGTAGCTGTCGAACAACTTAGGTTCTGCATGTATAGCAACTATCTGTAACAAATATAAAACACTTTATACCATATCACTATACACATAAATTAACTATGAGAAGGTAGGTTAACCTAACCTAGGTTAGTTACCTACTAACACTACGGCTATACGTTTAAAAAAATCCTTAATAATTGAGTTCAAAACAGATAGTCCGTGCAATTTTATAGAATACGACAAACACTATAGCGTGTACTGTAGCATGTACTGTATGTCCTTTTTTGATGTTATTTGATCTAATAATAAATAAATACACTTTATAAACTTTAAAACTTTACAAAATTAATAGGTTTTTATGGAGATATTAAAGAGTCTAAAGTAGTATAAAAAAATGAACATTTCTAGTGCGCAAAATAAATTTGCTAAACATAACTAAGTTCAGGAACAAACACGGGAGGGAAAACTACCTTATCTGATAATAGTCACAAATAATGGCGATACAATTGTTATATTGCTTTATTTGTACAAGATAAAATTAGCATTGTAAATATTTATATGTCCTTACTTCCGTACTAGTTATTACACACTATCAGCCCATTATCATTCGGGCTTGATCAAGAAATACATAAGCCTCTATATACCATACCGTATTAAATTTATTTATTTATTTATTTATTGTTTATTTATTGTTATAAGGTACACCAACAGCACTACATATTAAAACATTTACAAATACAAACATTTAAATATCCGCCTCTACACGAAAATCATCCAGGCAGCTATAAATTCCTTAGTAGGCCCTTATTCCTTAGTGATAGAAAATCTAATCCATTTGAACGAGAAAACAGATAGTCGATGCAATCTTCTCGCAATCAATTTCATTGAAAGCATTGCACTACTTGCATTTTATAGGAACTCTGTCGCTGAGCAACAATGTGCTTTTAGACAAGACTTAAAGGAACGATGCCATAAGCTTCGGCGATTGTGTCGGTGACATCAACGCAGTGTACGAGTAATTCTCTTATACAGATGACTAGATACTAATCCATTTGTATATTCTATTGTTGCTGGTTTATTACATTTTTAAAATTTCAAAGTGCTGTTCCTTATTTGAATAATGTCCTTGCCATGCAAAACTGTAATGTCTAAGAGAGGAAATTCATAAACTGCACGTATCTTGGAATATATTGGACTCGCGAACTGGGCAAGCAGAGGGAAATTACATTAGACAACAAACATATTTATGTTGACAACAGAGTTGAAGGGCAAATCACAGAAGGAGTATCTAGAGGAAGAAAATTTATAGCAATAAAGTAAAAGTTAAATTCTATTTTACAACAAAAGACAATAATAGAAACAGGAAGCTGATAAAGACGATTACAGACAACAGGTTTAAACACCTCCAATTATAAAACGACAAGACAAACAAATATAATTAAAATAATAAACTAATAATGCTACAGTAGCATTTACTGTAATGCGTTAATTTATGTCATTTATATCGGTAATAATTATTTGCATTAATATAATTCTATAATCATTTTGTTATTGTGTATCTAACCCATTAAACTGAAAGAAGATGGTACTGGAGTGGTAATACGATTGCCAACTATACGAGAAGATCCCCCTGTGGCGGTCTTAGTGGCGGTGAGCGGCGGAGTTTCGTCGTCTTGGTGTTTATTTTACCTTTGGACTATATCCACTTGGGTACTGAAAAAGGATCAAATGACGAGTCACTAAAATGACATTCATAGGCAACTGGTGTAAAGACAGAAATGGACAGATGATATGCGACAAACAACAGAATCACCTTAAAATGCAAAAAGCTATGTTTATTGTATGAACGATTAAGTATTAAGACACCAAGGCAAAGCTATCCTATGCATACACAATGTGCTATTTGGTCCACTGGAGGATCTAATAGTACATTATCATTTATCATCACCTTTAGTAACTGTCCTCCTGTATTATTGATAAAAAAATCACATAGAAGATACGCTGATGATAATAATGAGTGGTCGATTAAGGTAGTCATGAAATATCCGCTAGTATATTTACTCGAAAATTCTGGTTCACCTTCGCCTCTGTTTGCGGAGCTCAACGCGCGAAATCTTCGCTAATTCATATTCGTAATAATATCAGAAGTTCAGAAAAATGTCTATGAAGGAACGCTCAGGTGTGAATCAAGTTATTTTTAAAATTAATACAAATCTAATTAAGAAAGCACTCCATTTCACTGCAGAAGCGCTCCAATAAAGGTTTCACATTAAAGACAGTAAATTCGTACCCACTCTAGGTCTTTTGTGGACTAAAATAAAGAAATCTTGATATTCGAATTGTGCTAAGGTGGTATTTCTCTTTATACTGATTGGAATTATTCCACTACTGGACACCGGTCTCCTTCTCGAAATCAGGCGCGGAAGGTGGTAGGCGAGGGTAATTCACCGATGCACTGGCCTAATGAGGGTTGATGAACTTCACACAACTTCACAGACTATATTTCAGCAGACATGGAGATTTCCTGGCGAAGCTTTTCTTCACCGGTAAGCGAGCGATGGTATTATATTCAGGCACACTTATAAATTGAGAAAAACCTGTTGCGAAGCACAGCAGGGTCAGCATCGAACCAGTCATTCAAGAGACCGAGCCTGTAGACCATCTACCCACTACCCACTAGACCATCATAACTCATGAAGCCAAAGCCAAAGTGAAGTAAAGGAAGAAAGTAAAGAATTTTAAAAATATAGTCCAAAGGCTAACTCACAAAAATGAGTACGTGTGTATCGGTTTTTCTGATTGATCTTCGGGTAAGACTTAACAGTCGAACAGACATAAATCTTAGAAAACTATTGAGTTAAAATAATAGTAGCTGCAGTGGTAAGTTCCTAAAACATTCATTTACAGCTCAATAATGTCCAAAATCCTACCTTGTCGGAGTGAAGTCCAGCGGTGGGGGTGGTGTCATTGGGATCTGACTCTGGGATCTTCTCGTTAGGGTTTTCCAGGTGTATGCCAGGCCAGCCGACCCATATCCCATTGCCTCTAATCACCACCGGCGCTACAGCAGTCACCAGCCCGCCAGCGCTAGAAAAATAATAATATGAATATAGATGATATCTTGAAGTAGGTCTGCTTTGATTCAGCATTGGTTTTACTCGCTAAAATATTGTAAACGTCCAATACATTTAACACTAAAAATCTCTTCCATAAACTATGTTTATCTAGACGCGTACGTAGTAGGTGCAGTAGGTACATTTTTGACCAAAAAGTTATGTTTACGTAAAAAAATATGTGTTCAAAAAACTTCATGAAATTATAATGGAACGGTAAGTGCTTGTTGCTTCTTTACCGGGGTTAGTTTTCAGTGTTAGTTTGTGTATTTGCCTTGAAATAGGACACCAAATCTTTTTATTCCGCATCGAAAACACAAGAAATGAGTAGAAAGTAATTCCGGTCTCACAAACAGGAGTTGGATATGAGTATTGTTACATGGTGATTTGTAGCGTGGCCTTGGCAGCCAGTTCAGTGCACACCGACGTCGCAGCCTTGTAATATATTGTTACCGCATACACGCGTTACGACATTTACATACAAAGACATTTTTAAAACTACATTTATTGGACGATTTGACGCCTGTTGGTAAAAGAGTTTTTGAAAATCGAACAAGCTGGTTTTTTTTTGCGACTTTTTAAATTATTTTCTGCGGAGTAATCTGCCATGTTAGTAACCTACTTTTATTATTTGCCTATTAATGTTGTTTTTAATCGTAACAAGTCATGAATAGATGTCGTGTATATGCAAGAGTAGAGTGAATCGCAAAGGAATCTGACGGGCAAAAAAAACGGGCTGCGCTTGTTTATAAGTCCTAATATTTTGGCAAATTTCAGTCGCGATGTTCATGGATTAGTTTAAATAATAATTTAAATAAGGAACGTGATTGTGTTATCTTAAAACAGTTTGAGGACATAACGTCTGGTTTAATGAAACCCAAACAAGAGATAAACCTTTGATAAAGCTGTGTCATTCGTAAGCATAAAGGTTTTTAATATAGTTATATTTCATACACCCTCAACCTTAGCTAATGCTGTTTCGGTTAGTTGTTGATCCAGTTGGCTCACCTAATGATTTATGAAAGGGGACTTGTCGCGTGAGTCTTCGATTGCACGTGTTTCTGGAGTCTCGCAGGGTTGTTTTTTTTTTTCTTTCGGGTTCGTTCCGCGTCACCGTCGGATGCAGTACCCTCAACTATCTATGTCAATTTATATAGATAATATACAATTTGTTTTATTTAAATTATTAATATCTTTTTTTTTATTTTTGTGCTATGCAAACATTTTTCGTTTTAAGCACATAATTACTTATTGTCCTGTATCTCATTTTGTGTCCCTAACTTTTAGGTTATATATATATAAGAAACACAATTAGTTATTTTTTGCTCACCATGTTTTAAATATGAATACCAATCAAATATACTCTGCTTATAGACATGTTTTATCTCCTGCCCATCATGAAATCTTGCTACCAAGCAGTTATTTTGCAGATATTTTGCCGCTGCTTATTCTCCTATTTTTTATTAAATTTTTGACCATTATCAAAATTATTTGCGGAACAAGGATTGCTGCCAGATTTATTTTTTTGCATACAAAAATCTTTGTTGTATGCCGACCAAATTATTTAAATGTTTTTTGTAGCTCAAATTTTTTTATAATTGCTGAACATTTATTTACTTCTCCTCAAATAATTTCCTTTCTTACACTAAAAGGCTTATTTTTGGTTTCCCTTGATTTCGAATGATAAGTTATGTATCACTTGCAGGTGGTAGCTGACCTTAATAGATGTCAGCGACCGTATACAGATGAGCCTGTTGAGTCGCATTGGCCATGAAATTTTGGAGTTTTCTGTGCTTTTATGACATGTGAGATATGATAAATCATTTTATATTATGATAATAACCGCATGTAATGTTTTAAAACCTTAGATTACAACCATTCTGTGTTTAAGGAAAACGTAAAAGCATGTTCCTTTTTATTATATGTATGTAGGTCTGTTACCAGCGCCTTGCGGTTTCACAAGCTTACTTTGCATTCACGTGGGAGTACAAGTATAAATTGTATCCCCTATGTGTTATTATGATGTGGAATCTATATTATTGTAAAGTTTTATCAAACTCCATTTAGTAGTTTAATGTTAAAGAATAACAAATATATACATACATTCTTACAAACTTTCACTATTATAATATTAGTAGGATAAATAGGCAAACATACAGACAAGCTCTAGTTGTTCCTCATTGGATCAAAGTATTAAATTTTGTTTCAGTTTTAATAACATGAAATACTTGGGTGCCAGTCACTGCGTTACCTGAATTTCTGATAAGATCACAGCAAACTTATTTGGCTGTAGAAACTAGAAATAAGACGGCCAGGTGGTGTATTGTTCAGATGGAAAAGCCATATATGTGTCACAGGTTCGAATCAAGACAGAACGATGAAAATTCTTTTCGTAAATAATTGCATTATAATTTTTATAATTGGTCAAAAAGTTTTATTTGATCATACAATATGCCTTCAGTATTTTTACATAAATAAGTCTCATCTAGTTTTAAAATAAATAAGCTGAATAAAATCAACATGATATGGCGATTGGCTCAATTATATTGCTCCCAGTAGGGGTTAGAGTTTAGAAAACATTGGAATCGATTTCCTCGGCGAATCGACTAGAACTTCCAATGACGTAATGTCGATAGTGTATAAGTCAAAGGCGTAGGAACTTCGACTTCATCGACACTTGAATATAAAAGCTGTGGGAAATGTAACACTTTGATTCGTCCTTCAAAATGACTGCAATGTCAAGAGCTTAAAAGTTGAATAGTGTAACGTTACTGCGTTTCCTTCATTGGCAGCTGTGATTGGCTGCTTTTTCTGGCGTACGTCATTATTCGTTGCTGGTACTTATGCAAGTTTTCGTGCTCAACATCACGTCACAATGTTTCATTGATTGATTGATTCAGTTTCCGTTAGATCAGCTTTGTGATTGGCTACTTTTGTTGACGTGACGTCATCTTCATTTAAATACGATGCAATTTTCTTTCTACACAAAACGAAATGTGTATGGCCTGTCTAGTTAACATCTGATGATAATCAAGCTCAATCAGTCATTCGAACGACAGTGGGAGCTCCAGCAATTATTTACGCATCAGTGTGGCGACTGTTAGCATATTTCATACACATCATTAAAGGTTAATCATATAAAGGACATCAAGGCCTACGTTATGAAGGCCCATTTTAAAAAGAGTTTGATATTTTAAACTGAAACTCTGAGGCCAGGGCTCGTCTTTTCATAGGATCACATTCAAGGGCGGATCCAGCATTGGTACCAGGGGGGGATCACATAGTCGTGGTCAAGTCTTGACTTTTGACTGGACTAATGCTCAATTAGTGGTCCACCTTAGTTCTGGAACCAGCCCATTCATGACCCCCAAGACCCGCCCCCCGTGAATGCGCCGTTGATCACATTATTTCTATTCTATGCACGAGTGATAATTTTGAAATAATCTAATAATTACTATCGCTTATTAGAATAGTAGTGTAAATATTGAGGCCCATTTAACATCTTACAATAGTTGATTTATTCGGGGCTCCATTATTCTAGTGCCCAAAGTCTATAAGTTAAAAGCGACTATGCCAGTCATCAAACCCATAATAGAAAATACCTAAAAAATCAAACCTAAGGGCCTGTTTCACAATCTCCAGTTAAGTTCCCAATAGACTATCGGCAACATATTTGACAGATACTCCATACTCTATCTGTCAAATATGTTGCCGATAGCCTATTGGGAACTTATCTGGAGATTGTGAAACAGGTCCTAAGTAAACTAGTTACTAGTAAGTGTAGGTAACTAACTAGCAGAAATGTATATTATCTACGTTCATATAGAAAAATCATAATTAATTCTACATTTAAATTCATAATTTAATTATTTTAATAACCTTGTAATATTTTTGTTTTAATTCACGTCGTAATAGTCATTTTAGTTAAAAATTTGGTTAAGTTCGGTAAGTGGGCACTGGGCTAACACCATAAGTGAAAAAATAATTTTCATTATATTATATTAGTTTTTGTGAATTATTTTACACAATAATATGTTTTAAAATACAAATATTATACATAATTAAGAAATCTTTAATTAAATTTAAGGTAGAACAAATACTACTAAATTAGTTTAAATTAATAGTACATACGACAATATAACATTTTTTACAATTTTTGTCATTCTGTTTGTTGTGGCTAATCTCTGAAATGGCTGGTCTGATTTTGACAAGACTTTCCCTGGCAGCTAGCTGATGTATCAAGGAATAATTTAGGCTATTAAAATAATCATCATCAGTCGAAATATGTCCATGAATGTAAGTCAACGCAAAAGAATCGGCTAGTTACCAATAAAAATGACTTCTTACTGTAGCCGAAGGGTCTGATAACAATTATATCTGATAACAAACAACACTATAAAACATAGCGGCATCTTTCGTCTAGGGATTTTCCTATATCAAGATAATACTAGAATACATTAGTACCCAGTCGTTAATTGCGGAACATCTGAGTGCACTATGATAATTAATTCGCTTACGTAATAGGGGACCTACGTAACTCCCTCCTATAAATCCTAGTTCTAGGTTATCTGTTTAAATTTATGTTTCTCTTATGATGACAACAATTTTGACTCAAGTTTAAAGTGAGACCTTGCCCTACCAGAACGATAATGATATTAATTTCGAAAAATTTCCCATAATTGATATAAATAAATTAATATTATGATTTTTATTAAAAATCCTTGATCCTAGAGACGTGAAAGATCACATGTTAAGAAGCCAAAAAAAAACTGGCCTGTACTTGTATGTTCTACATTTCTTTTGAAAGCTTTCTTTGTCAATTCTAGTTATTTCTAGTAATTGACAAAGCTCCGCTTTACTGAACATGGTCTTCACATAGGGACTTTAATATTTTAAAGTTTATCTCAGTTCTTTTAGTTTTGAAGTCTGGGTGTATACGAGTATAACTCTACAATGCCAGTAAAATCCCTAAAATAGCGGCCATAAATCTAAGGAACAAAATAACTTCATGACATTTGGAGGTGTGAAGTATCGTAAGGTAGTAAAATATACAAACACAAATGCAAAAATAATCCGTAATCTATACTAATATTATAAAGAGGAAAGATTTGATTGTTTGTATTGAACAGGCTCCGAAAATAATTGACCGATTTGAAAAATTCTTACACTGTTGGAAAGCTACACAATCACCGGTGAACAAAGGTAATGTTAAATTTTCAAAAAAGTTAGGGACCCGTTTTAAATCTTAGTTGACGCAGGCGAAGCTGCGTGCAATAGCTAGTACATTATTCAAGGCTAGTGTTAAGCACACTGGTCTACTTACGCAGGTATAGGTATAAGTAGAGGATTCGTATTTGTTTTGTTTGGGTAAAGGCAAGCCTTGCTATAAATAGTTGGAGGTGTCCACGCACCGTTCGCTTGGCCGTCTCGGCTATTGATCTATCCCGCACTTCCAAGAAAATATGCAGATAGAGACCATTTTTGCACGTTCTTCGTAGATATTATGTTTTTTTAATAAATAATAATATGTAGGTATAGCTAGAAGCGCCCCGCGGATTCACACGCTTCATTCTTGTTCGTGTAGGAGAACAGGGATAAATTATAGTCTATGTGCTATTCTGATCTACTTACAAGCTAAATTATTGTAAAGTCTCATTAAAATTCATTCAGTAGTTTTTACGTGAAAGAGTAACAAACATCCATACCTACAAACTTTCACGTCTATAATATTAATAAGATTAAGGGATGGGGATACTCCATACTCTATCTGTCAAATATGTTGCCGATAGCCTATTGGGAACTTATCTGGAGATTGTGAAACAGGCCCTAATAATTGCATAGTACTATATTATTATAACATTTATAATTTCTAGGTGCTAGCGTACATTTTAGTCCTCAAAATAGGTTGTATATCGCAAAATTTATAAGGATATTATAGTATCAAATCAGCTAAAAATTATAAAACGTTGTAAAAATATAATATTATTTTATCGTCAATCTTATCGCAGTAAGTAGCAACACAGTTACGAAATTGTAATCGTATTTTAAAAAGATTCAACTGTAGAGTTAATTTTAAAATAACAACGGAGACATCATCTATATATGCATATTATGTGTCTGTCACTTGTACTATGTTAATTATAATCAAGATGTTTATAAACAATGCTCGTTTGTATGGTCTTTTTAGCGGAAAAATAAGATGATGAGATACCTATAGCACATTTCGTTCTCCATAAAAGTCGATTGTTAACTCCTGCCCCGAGTTTGAGCGGCTCTGAGGCAACAAATATTATAAAAGAATTAATGGTAGTGATAATATTCTCTTGGAAAGGAATTACAGTATAGTTTTGACGGCCGGCTAGTCGAGTTGTCTGGCTACTGGACCCTTACTTTATACAGCTTACAGAGTCCCACCAAGAGCAGAGAAATTGTGTGTTGAATTAATAGTTTAGGAATTAACACGTAAAATACTAACTGCGATATTTTTTTTTTTGATGCTTTCTTGCTTTTAAATAGCATATAGGTATTTTTAAAGTAGCAATTCGTATAACAAAACATACTTCAGAGAAAAACGCTAATAAAACAATGTAATGCATAAATCTCATGCATGCATGCATTGTAAATTCGCTTCTCAAGGAACATGTTTTTTATGAAATGAACATAGGTTCTTAGTGCTTTTTTTAAATAAAGAATTAAAAAAATGGTTCTTACCCCGGTCGGACGGTTGCCTAGCAACGCTTTATCGTTAAACATTCCACAAGTTTGGATGAAGTATAGAGGATACTAGGAACCTGATTTCGTCTTGTCATTATTGTACCTATGTCCGAAATTCCGAATATGCCTGATAACGATCCATCTCATTATCACACTTACACTTATCAAACAGTTGTTATTACTTACGAAATAAACATAGATAACTTGGACGAACTATGGCCTCATAACCCAATCATATCGAGAAGGCCAACTATGGTTAAAACAATATGATATTCATTATTTAATATGCCAATTTTTTCTTCATATTTTTCGGTAAAATAAGATTTGTTTTAAACTAACGCGATAACTATTCATATTTAGAGATAGGCACCGACATATTTTGTTCGGGTGCCGAGTTTTTATTTCTATAACAAACTGATCATATCAGTCTTTCCGTGATGAAATATCGGGACCACAATATTTATAAAATTTAAAAAAAGGCGGTAAGCATCCGAAAAAATATAGTGGTTATATTGTAATAACTAATAATTATTAAAATAACTATGTAATCTTCTAATTTCTAATAAACAGTGTACTAATAAGTACTACGTCTTATTTACGTTAAAAAATATTGGGGATACAACTGTCATGAGGGCCTGAGGTTCTTAAACTTTTTTCATTGATCAGTTGTAATCGATATTATTTTGTAAAATATCTCAAATAGCCTCAACAAGTACATAATAGGTAGTAGGTACTATGTTGTTTCACGTAATGAATTCTAAACATGTTAATCAGAATAAATACCTAGCATGTTTACTGTCAATTGTCAATACAAATTATCGTTATAAACAGGAATAATGTGTTACATAACTGCTTATAAATTAGATCTATATAATACTTTTGTTCATCATTATATTTACTTAATTATTGAAAACAATCCATATTTCTTATTTGATTCTTACTAAACAAAATATAAAACTAAAACATTGTTTACGTTGTCACTTGTTTATCTTTGATAAGAACCCGTTTTAAATTGTAATTAGAGGATAAAAAATCAATTGTTATTTCCACACTTGAGCAGTGAGACAGTTTAATTGTATTTGAATATCGAACACATTTGAATTTAGAAAGGCACGACACGTGAGAGCGCGCAGATGTTTTCCCGAATGTTCCCGAAATCGAACTGTAAATGCTAACTAGCTTAACGTAGAACTATTGAAAACGATTTGAACCTTATCGTCACACTTTTAGTACTGGAATTTATATATTTTTCAGTGCTACAAATTTAAAATTTCAAGAGTAGGTAACATTATTATATTTCATAATTTCACAGTAAGGTCAAAAATGTACTTACCAACAATATGTTTTAACGTTATTTCTTCACATTTATTTAATACAAATGTCTTCACAATCTGAATTCATGCAGAACAAGATCCTTATATATTTTTTTTAGTATCCGAATCCTGTTAGAATTTAGAGAAAATGATAACGAACACTGTTCGAGGTCTTCATACTATCACGGCTCACACTAATCACATTTATTTAAGATAGAACATAATTTTAACACTTTATTTACATATATTCTTACCTGGCCTTTCTTTCTAATTCACCGGTTTTCTCATTTCTTTTCAAAACAAATGGTAATCTATTCGAAACAACAATCATGCTCCCCTTGCTGTTGCACGCAGAGCGACTAACGCCGTTTTTCGTTCCACTCATTTTTTCCTGACGTTCTCCCACAGACAACCAATCACAGCGTCGTGTTTGCGCGTGCGCGAACAAGAGAGGGATTTTTGAATATTTAAATAAACACTTTATTTGTTTTTGTTATTTGGATAACGTATCATCGCACGCAAGGTTACTTCGTTTAATATAAAATGATCTTGCCCGCGTAGATGATATACATCATCGGCAGAGATCGAAGGCAAACTGTTTTCTTTGTGTGTGTCGGTTGCCTTTATAGAGTAGACGCGACGCAGAAGGGTGAAGTTCTTGCTTGCGTCTGAGAGTGTCGGAGGTCTGTTAAGCTGTCGTAAAGAGGTTATCACGCAAATGAACCGCAGAGGGTTGAGTTCGCTATCTGTATAGCGAATTGTTTGATCTGTCTGTACGTGTGCGTACTTCCCCGGAATCTCTGATGATGCAAAAAGCGATGGACACTTAATTATAATTACATTTCTTTTTTGGCAATCGAACGTCATTTATTTTTATTTTAATAACACATCACATAAGATACTAAAGTTTGAGAATCAAGTATTATATGAAGGGAGAACATTTTTAAAAATTAAGAACTAGAAAGATATAGGTACGGCTCATCTACTATTGCGTAACATTGACAGATTTTCATACAATAGGGATGTTGACTATTTTTTTTAATTGATTTTATTTGATAGATATACTATAGATAAACACGAAAAAAAGATTTTTGTAAAGAAATATG
The DNA here is from genome assembly GCA_905333005.2 of Lycaena phlaeas. Lineage (NCBI taxonomy): Eukaryota > Metazoa > Arthropoda > Insecta > Lepidoptera > Lycaenidae > Lycaena > Lycaena phlaeas. Next base: position 17,991,524 of record HG995166.1, on the reverse strand, counting down.
TCCAATTTTAACAAAAAATTAAATAAAGAAAAATAGTCTTTAAAATTGCCGTTAAAACGCTTCAAGCGTCATTACGTCACACACCGCATTCAGAGCTCGCGCTATGTTAGGTGAGTTTGTACTTAGCTCAATGTTCAGTGACGTCATCGCACTATTGGCGTTTGCAGTCACGTGATAATGCATGATAAATAACGCATTTTAAATTAATTTTCTAAATTTTAAGACAAATAAGTAGACTTTTAAAATGTTATTTTAGGTTTTCAAATACTGTATTTAATATGTAAAACATAACTTTACATGAATTTGTAACATGTGTCAACATCCCTATTAACGAACTGCATAATATATTGTCTTTTGTATGATTTTGCTCGTTTAAACATTATAATTGTAAAATTCTTTTAACAACATTGATAGGAGAAGTTAAGCCATGATTTTGGTTCTTCACTATCGAAACCAAATTAATTTTCATGGACCCTCGCTCACGATTGTGGACCCCCATTTTTTGTCACGCTCATCCTGGACCTCCTTCGAGTCTTCCGTGGATCCCTGGGGGTCCACCTGGACCACTTTGTGAATTACTGGTATAGTTCAAGGAAGGTCTCACAGCCCAAGTAAAAAAAGGTCTAAATATATATCTGTTTTAAATTTCAACTTGCTAGGTCCACCCGTGCCTATGAAAATCGGCCGTAACACACGAGGTAGTAACCCTAAAAATGAAATAGCTTCAATGATTTGAATTTCCGTTTTTTTTAATTCCACGTAGTTACATGCTGATGAAAGGACCAAACTACGTATGGACATACCCGAAAATTAATACCGTGACCACAACAAAGATAAGGACAAGGAAGAGATATTACTGGATAAAGACCTTGTTAGTGACAGTATGTTCAGCAGTGGACGGATAAAGGCTGATGATGATGATGAGGATGAATGACAGTAATCCCAATCTTATCTGAGACCGTTTAAAATACGTTAGAAAGTAGCCAACAATTTATATAGCACCATACTATACCTGCAATGGAGCGAGGATAGTCCAGGGGCTGGCCTCTTGAGCAAGATGGTCAGGGTTCGATCCTGACCTCATGTGGTGCCTTGTAATGAATTCTAAATTTCCAGAATCGAGCGAATAAAAGCGAGACCATCGCACGCTCGGAAAACTTAGTGAGGAAAACTGCATGCCTGATACGATTGAAAGTCTTTGAAGATGTGCGAAGTTCACCAATCCGATTTGGCTAGCTTATCGGTGAACTATGGCCCAATACCCTCCACGCCTGACTTCAAGGCGAAGACCCGTGCTCAGCAGTGGGACATATATGGGTTGATACTACCTGAAACGCAATCAAAGGAAGAAGATTTTTAGGAATAGATCGCTAGTCTTGAAAAAAGTAAACTTCAGGAATAGCGCTAGCAAACCTAATCACTAATTTGCTTTCTTCTAGTCCGATGACTCTATGGATTCTTGCTGCCCTGAAATAGTTAACAGTCATGGCACACAACTAAGATCACACTTGACACCAGAGGCGCTATCTAATTTCAGCTGCAGAAAGTAGGTGACACCACAGTTTTCTGCGATCCTCTGTGTGTGCGGTTATTGACTTACTGTCAGTAGTCACGATAGTCTTATGTTAGCGATCCATAATACCTAATAAAAAACAGGCAGGTGCTAGTCTTACAGTTCTAATCAGCATTATCATCATCATCATCAGCCTTTATAATCTACCACCTATCTACGGATCAACACCACCGGCTACACATAACGGATAGTTCGTAATTATAATTTTTTCTGGGGCAAGCATAATTGTAGCTCTACCCACTAAAACCCAGCGAGTGCCACCAATACCGCCTTTGCTGTTGCTAGCAGATCCGGGGCACCTCACGTGCCCTCCACCGACTCCAGGGACCGACGCCACCTCCACAGAATGGCTGTCTCCACCACAGTGCGGCCACATAACAACCCCTCCCAACGTATGGACAGTACGATGAGGTGATATGTCCGTCCTCTCCCCTTGCCCCCTCTTCTTATAAGAGGGGTACAAAGAGCCCCCCCTTAATTTGCTTCGCCCAAGGTGTTTGGCTCCCCCTGGGCTACTGAGCCCCACCGTCACGACAAGGCTTGAACCATGGCGGCAACAAAATGGTGTTCTTTTACCTAGTTTAACCTAGATTCTTGCCAAATTGTTATGAGAGTGTATAATATGTTGTGATGCTTGAGTTTCGTTTTTTACATAATTAGTAATTTTATAGGTACAAAAATCTAAAGATGTTGCCCTAATTAGTTCTCTTTGTTCAATAAATATTGATACGGAACAATTACAAGCGCATTAATTAACTCACGCGTGTTCTCGATAGTCGACATAACTGGAATAAATATATTGGGCAAAAATATAACCTACTTTGCTTAAATTCTTTCTTTACTCAATCAGTTTTACTGTAGGATCTATTCTCTCTCGCCATTTAAATTATAATAGCATTTTAGTATGTGAGCTACTAATAATGTGAGCATAATTATACTATTCCATCATTCATAAATACTGTGATAATATCCATATATTCTTTGAATATATAATATAAACGTATGAAGCATCGATAGATATCGATATCTGTGGATGTTGGTAGGCACCATAAGCAACTGCTCTTTTGCCTCCTAGTCAGGAAGACAAAACCGTTTGATAAGACAGACATTAAGTATGATCTACTGATACTCAATGACTCGAAATCGAAACGAATTATCTAATATTTAAAATTCCCGTGTCATAATGTTCGTTCCCATACTCCTCCTAAACCAGTCGATCGATTTATATAAAATTTTGTGTGCATATCGGGTAGTTCTGAGAATCGGCCAACACCTATTTTTCATCTCATAAATAATAAGGGTGACCCAACCCAAAATATTTTTTTTATTTTCTTGACAAAATTTTTCATTTTTATTTTTTTATGACAATATACAAAAATACATACAACCCAAAATTTTTACTACTCTACGATCAAGTCATTTTGTATCTCGCTAAGAACTTATGTATTAAATAAGTTTATATTTCTACTTAGGTCGAGGACTTGGTAAAAATGTATTATGTATCTATACTTAGGGCCTGTTTCACAATCTCCCTTTAAGTTCCCTATAGGCTATTGGCAACATATTTGACAGATGTTTGACAGATACTCCATACTCTATCTGTCAAACATCTGTCAAATATGTTGCCAATAGCCTATAGGGAACTTAAAGGGAGATTGTGAAACAGGCCCTTATAGTAATAATCATCTTGCTTCAATTAAAAAATGGTCGTCACCTGACATTTGCCCAATGTAGGTAAGTAATATTTTAATATTAATAAAAATACATAACAAAAAATGCATTAAAATATAGAAAAGTGTATTCATTGACTTGTGACTTTTGAGGCCTTGGCGTGCATTTCTCAGAGAACACAGGTTTAGTTTATGCTTAAGACGCCTTAGTTACACCAATTTCAATTAATGTAGTTGAGAGGGTGAAGAAAAATAAAGAAGAGTATGTGCAGGACAATTCCCTCTAAGAACTATCTGAAGTCACTGTCGCTGTCAAAAAAAGTGGCTTATAATTTAAGAAACAAGTGAAAGTGTAAGTGAAAGGTCATGCACAAAAATTAATATGTCTGTCAAAGGAGGAGCTCGTGGCGCAGTGGAAACAGCCGCGCGGATCGATCAACCAGGTTAAGCAACGCTTGCCGAGGTTGGTCCGTGGATGGGTGACCATCTTTACATACTGAGACTCCTCCGTGCCTCGGAAAGCATGTTAAGCTATTAGTCCCGGCTGTCATCCGTAGATCTTTGACAGTCGTTACGGGTCGTCAGAAACCCGAGAATCTGACATCCAGTCTAACCGCGGGGTACCGTATCACCCAGTTACTGCGTTGTGGAGGTTCGACAGTAGTCGCTCCATGTAAAATACTGGTATTCCGCTGAATCCGGTTAGATTGGACGCCGACCCCAATATATATGTAGTTGGGAAAAGGCTAGGCAGATGATGAATATTATGTCTGTCAAAATACTCTAATACGACCTTTAAAATATTAAAGTAGATAATTAAAAGGTTCATGGGCGTTTTCTACTCTAATTATGGGTAATAACTGTTATGTGTGCCGCTGTAATGTCTCAATGGCGGTTATCGTTCTCGGAAAATATTTTCCGATATTTTCACGCGGGCCGGCGGCGGTCGCATGTGCGGCGGGCGTGGTGCGTGCATGGTGCGCACGCGCATGACTCATGCAAATGCTCATTACTGAATGAATCGCTCTACTATTTAAGATGCCGCATTTGAACGCCGCAGATGTAATAAACAATAATAAAAACGTGTCTATTTTGTTTGTTGGTTATGTTGGGCTGAAGGATTCGGAAAATCTGTGGACACAACGGGTAATTTTCTTTCGATTGCAAATATGTGATGTATATTATTTATCTGTGTATTTTATATCAGAAACACAGGAGCGTTATTGAAAACGCATTAAGTAGCGCCGTTCGTCGTCTACGGGGGAGGCCATGTCGGCAACTTCCTCTCTCACCCGTTCGTCGGCCTCCTTCTGGGACATCTTGTCTGACAGAAGGAAGCCATTGCCGTCCAGGACTCGTCCGAGCCAAGCATCGCAGTGATGACGCTCGACAAAGACAAGTCCCCTCCGATGACAGGCGTCAGATCGCGACGCAGAGCTGCCCGCTCGCGGCTTACCGGCCGGCAGAGGTAGTTACTTGGGACTCTCCGAAAGGATGTTAAGATGGACGCAGACTCTAAGTCGTCTTTGCCGTCCTAGAAACTTTGCCGCCCTGGGCACTAACCCCGACTGCCTCTATTATAAATCCACAGCTGGCTTCGCCTGCGTTAACTAAGATTTACAGCGGTATCTTAGCGGAATAATATAATTTAGCTTATAGCCTTTCTCGATAAGAATACTATCTAACGCTGAAATTATTTTTCAAATCCGACAAATAGTTCCTGATATTAGCGCGTTCAAACAAACTCTTCGGCTTTATATATTAGTTTAAGATATCAGGTATTGTGATGGGGCAGATTTGACTATGTTAATCGGAATACGTGCTGCGAGTAGTTACAATAATTTTGTGGATGGCTTGACCTGGTGTTCCACTTCGATGTCTGAGTCTATTCCTGATATATATGTTACATACTCCAAATGTTTTCCTTTGTTTGTAAGTATTCCTTATAGATATTGAAGACTATCCATGACAAAATCAAAACTATAAAACAAAACATGGACTGCAATTAAATGAATATTCTTCTTAGATCGATTTATTTTATTCACTGTATTACCATACAAAATTAAAATTATAATGTTGTGTAATATAATATAATATTCATATAATATTCCCGTTGGAATATTTTAAGATATTTAAGATGTACAATACCAATATAACAAGACGACTGTAACTTTTTTTTCGAGATGTAAAATCCTCATTCCTCCGCTTTGGCTGAGCGAAGGGGGTGTGTAGGACTTTAACTTGCTAAGCACCCCGGTGTACCTCGTCTGACCTATAGGTGGGGTACGGGGTACGCATCTTGCATTCGCCAGATCCCCCGGTGATGACTGCTTGATGCTTGTGATTTATGATAATGATGATGATGAATTACGTAACGTAAATAACACAAATACACACGACCTTGTCCGGTCCTGTAACGTGTTACTCAGTCGCGTGTTATTGACACACATTGTGTATTTCAGAGCTGTTTCTACATGAACTATGTCGACTAATAACTTTTATTTTTCCTTATTATGTAAGTTAATATCTTATATTTTTAAAACAAAAAAAAAAACGCACTACATGATAGCGTCATTGCATTCGATTTTGTTGCCAATGCGCGCTGAACATCAAAGCTTTTCATAGTTTATCACATAGTATAAAAGTCCGCCCTCCGACGAAGGCAATTAAAGATTAAAACAAAAAAATTAAAAAAAAAAAAGACAAAGGTAGGTAATTGTGCCCCGCGGTACTTCCCATTCCCGTGAGAATATGGAGATACGTATTAGTCTGATATGTAAGCTATATTATTGTAAAATTCCATCAAAATTCATTCAATAATTTTTGCGTGAAAGAGTAACAAACATACATCCATACATTCTTACAAACCCCCGTAGTCCATTGAAATGTTACATTTTTTAGGCCTTGCTTTCCGTTTTTTAGAGGACGCAATTTTTTTTATGTGTAGGTGGGGTCAGGGTAAAGCTAAAACCAAGTTTGTGGGGTTGCCACCCTTGTCCTACGGCCGCCATCTTGAATTGAAATTGTTTTTACAATATATCTCTTAAAATATTTACCTGATAAAAAAAAATTGTTTGCATTTTTTGTTGCAAATTAAATTCTCTACAACTTTGGTTCTGTAACTTTTTGTCATAGAACTATAAATGAAAAAGTTAAAAGTGAAAATGTTCGGTTAATGTTACAGCTCGGTCTAGTTAAGATTTTACACTTTTAAGACCGAGCTCTCGATTAATCGAACATTTACGCTTATAACTTTTTTATTTATAGTTCCACGACTAAAAGTTACTGGACTAAAGTTGTAGAGATTTTAATTTAGAACAAAAAATATCTACAATTTTTTTTATCAGATAATTATTTTAAGAGATATAACGTAAAAACCATTTCAACCCTTATTTTCTAGATGGCGGCCGTGGAACAAGGGTGGCGACCCCACAAACTTGGTTTTAGCTTTACGCTGACCCCCACTACACATCAAAAAAATAAAATTGCGTCCTCTAAAAAACGCAACCCCAAATGTAACTTTTCAATGAACTACCGCGTTTATAAGTCTTAAGATAGCACTAGGATTATTTGAATGAAAATCACATTTTGTAAATTGGTTCGACGAGATACGATAGTTTTGGATGCGCTGTTGTCTGGCTACAATACTTTATACAGTAAAGTATGAACCCAAATAATGTCCCACAGTTGGGTACGGTCTTCACCCCGAAACCAGACGAGGAGAGTATTGAACTATAGTTCACCAATACTAGTACTGGCCCAATTCAGGTTGGTGAACTTCACACACCTTCAAAGACTTAATCTCATCAGGAATGCAGGTATCCTCACGATGTTTTCCTTCACCGGTGAGCGAGCGATGGTCTCATGTTAAAAGTTCACTTAGAAATTTAAAATAACTTATTTCAACAGAGCCTATACCTTGCTCTTAAAATCGAACAATTAGTTTTAATGTTTTGTGCAAGGGAAATACCCATAAAAAACTTTCTAATTTAAATGATTCTTTAGCCTTAAAAAAAAGGAAGTATTTTTTATCTTTTCCAAAATCAGTTAGTTACTATAACTTTGAAAAAAACCACAATTATAACCGCCTTGCCACCGTATATCTGATTATTATTTCAATTACCGTAGAAAAGTAATGTTACGTAAACGCCGATATCATAGTGTTTATAAAACATTCTACTGTGATGTAATATTACAATTTTTCGGTGGAAAAAATTATCAACATATTTTAATAGCCAGATGTTGAGATTACATCTGGGAACATGAAAATATTATGAATCGAATTAATTTTGTCCGTTTAATATCTTATTGTATATAGATAAGAATATTTTCAATGAATCTGCAGCTTAAATATTATACGCAGTTCCACCACAAGAATATCAGCTAGCTATAGCTGATTATGGATGTAGGATTTTATTGCGGCTTACTATTTTTTATATGCTCGACGTTTCGGATACTTTACAGCAGCCATGGTCACGGGAGGACTGAGGTGTCAGACGTCCTACTGTTACAAAGTTATTCGAAACTACCCTATGATACATCAATATTTTATTTAGTCTTTTGCTAGCCATCTTCCCTATTAGAATTGTGATATTTTTTTAATTGCAATAGCCTCACGAATCATACTTGGTTGGAATCGGTGTTCTTTTGCGAGGACCTGTGGTTATTAAATCTGATATAATTATAAAAATAACGAGCGTTCTCTAGACGTATGTAATGACAAGTGACGATGACAAGTGCTGTGTACATACGTATCGTATAATGACTGTGGGCAATCTATGAACATGGCAGTAAAAACATAGTCTTTTTATAGTTTCAGAATTTCTACGTTTACTTTTTATCAGTTGGAGAATTGCGCTTCAGCCGCACACACGTATGCCATCCACCGTCTCAGATATTTGTTCCGTCAGCATCGTATGTGCTTCCGAAAGAAAGGCGAAATGGAGTGTTATCACTACTATCATCTTAAGCCATACTAACGCCCAGTGGTATCAGTTATGGCTTCTGACTTTATCTGTCCACTGCTGAACAATAGCCCATAATGAATGCAAAGACGACCGATCTCTTGCGACACTTATCCAACACAGACCCGCCACTGCACGAAGATCGTCTTCCCACCTAGTTAATGACCGAGCAACACACATTAATACTGAGCTTATGAACGAAAATACTTGACCGTTTATACTTAATCGAATTAAAGTAATAATTTTATGAATGGACAATGAAATCACTTTACGCATTATTCTAAAACTAATCGCTCATCCTAAATACCGTTGAAATTGTTATTAGAGCATTTATCATACGAAAACAAGTTGAGGTCAGTATATAATATACAGTTCATATATATACATATACAACCTCGGTGCGTGCGGGACAACGTGACTTTGATAACTGATTAATAATACATTAATATATGAATTATTATTATATATTATTATTATTATTATTATTATTATTATATCACTTTTATTACATCTATCAGATAGACAGCTACATTTGTCATAGTAAAGTATCAACGTCCACTGCTGGGCATGCTTTCTGGAAATCAGGCGAAGCTTCGTGAATCAGGCTTTTCTTTTATCTACATAAACAACAAAATATATCGAACGCTGCAAAAAAAGTTAGACACAACAATTTGTATCACGAACAAAGTCCATAGGTCAATGAACTATATATTCCTAGCTGTTGCCCGCGGTTTCACCCGCGTTGGCAAAAAAAATCCCTTTTTTTAAATATCCTATGTTACTTCTAGGAAATGTGTACAAAGTTTCATGATGATCGGTTGAGTAGTTTTCGAATAAAAGCGTAACAAACATCCCCACTTACACATTTGTAATATTGGTAAGGATGAAATGATGTGTAATATTCTTTGTTTTTGTGAAATTTCATATTTTATGACCAATGGCGGAGTCTGCGACAGTAATTATTTCAATTATAATATAAATTATGTATTTATTTACATCGACTGTTGAAGGACACAATATCGAATAAATTCTTGTATCGAATCTCGTGATTTATTATTTTGTAAATAAATGTCGCTCTTGAGAGGCGTGGTTGTGCGTTTTCATTATCTTAATAGTTGTTTATAATGATCAGCTCGGGTGCTCTCACTGTAATATATGTTATTAGACCGACGCACCCCTTCTGATAACAGTAAATTTAAACATCTCTGTATCCTGTACTACTCTTCTTTACCATTATTTGTTAATTAATTAACAATTAAATTAAGGTCAATTAATTAATATGGACCAAGCATCGTTCTATAAATTACTCAGAATATGAATGTAGGCTATATACGCCTATATCATCAAGCAGAATCTGGAGGATAGCTTCAAAAGAAAGCTTTGGAAGTTTGAAACGATTATCCCAAAACTGGCCTACCTTTACTTCAAATTCAAGGACTATTTGGTCCTTTAGTTTAAAATTTGATATAGATTCTTCCAAAAATAGTCTTTATCCTTCTTTTTCTACTAAATACAAAAGAGTATTATCAATATTAGTTATATAGATTGATATTAGCATATCAATATTAGTTCTGGAAATTAATGAATTGCGGTTAACCCTACAGCTACATGTATACGATTTATATACAATGTATATAATAAATTTTTGAAGTAATTTTTGGTCAATAAGTTAGTACTACGGCGTAGCTGTCTATTTTCCTCATACGTAGCAGTAGCGATGGCCCAACTGGAGCCAAAGTCCGGCGGCTATCGCATGCAAATAATGCCAATACGATGTCTTTGTTTACTCGGAGTGTTAGTGTTTACCCGTGCAATATAGATTGTATGACATCACCTGGAGCTTTATATTTCTTTAATTATGTATTTTACCTCATTAGGTGCTTTTAAAGGTCTCTTAACTTATTAAGAGGAAAGGAGGAACGTAGTTGTCTGTTTCCTCCCTAGATAATAACACAATTATTTAATCCATACTCTTGTTACTTTTTGTTCGGCTTGGCGTTTATTTAGGGAGGCCTACGTTGAGTAGTGGACGGATAAGGGCTTATAATGAGGATGATGATGATGAAATACTTTTGAACTATAAAACATTTAACTGCTATTACTATGCCCCTACATCTGGGTTTTTTATATGATTGTGATCATAAGAGTCTTCAAAAATTAGAAAAAACTGATTAAAAAGATATCTACGCAATATGTATTTTTTAGCCGGCACGACCGGGTTGGTACCTCTCGCTCACTTGAAATCGACGTAAAGTGACAGCTAACCTGTCGCGTTTCGTGCGGTTTGTGAGTTTCCGGTGGCCCATTGGGGGGATAGGGAAAAGGAGGGCAACGCATCAGCATAACCTCTGGTTATATGGATGTTAATGGGGGTCGATAGTCGCAAGGCTTCGACTGTTCCTTTGCCCTTCTATGCTTATAATATTTAGGTACTAAAACTATTTAGAACCATGTTTTTTAATATTGTTTCGCAGAGCTCGATATTTTGACATTGTCTACGAATGTCGTATTGACAAGACTATAGACTAGTCTCGAGAACAAGATATTCGTAAACAATGTCATAATATCGAGCTCTGCGAAAGAAATATAAAATACACCGTAAAAAAACATGTTAATTTAAAATTCTAAAATACAAACTCATACACAGACTAGCACAGGCCTATGTCTTTCTAGCAACTAAAATTTTTGACTTTTTTTAAACTTATTCACCTGTATCTAAAATACAGCACGTTATTATTTAGTATAGAGCGTATGAGCGACGACGGTCCAGTGGTGGGTGGACTCGGCCTCTTATGCGAGAGGTTCCGGGTTCGATCCTGACGTGTGTGCCTTAAAATGGGTTTTTCTAAATTTTTAAGTGCACCCCATACACGAGACCATCGTCCGCTTACCCGTGAAGAAACCTGCATGCCTGATGAGATTGAAAATCTCTGAAGGTATGTGAAGTTCACCAACCCGCACTGGGCCAGCGCATCGGTGAAGTATGGTCCATTACCCTCCTCGCCGAGGAGAAGACCCGTGCCCAGCAGTGGGACATATTATAAGGGTTGATAAGTTACTTTACTTTTTATAGAGCGTATTATCAGTCCGAATTCGGTAGGTAGTCTAATCGGTGCAATAGAAACTGCAGGCAGCACCTACCTAAAGGTAGGTAGGTATAATATCATTAGCAGTTTGTGGTTAATAAATATGAAGCTTAGGCATCAAGTGTCATGTAACAATATATTATGATACTATGGTCGCCCAGAAGAGCACAATATCCTCTATTGTGTAAATGAACGTAGACGCTGAGATAAATCTATTTATCAGGTATGTTACTAAAAAAGCTATGTACGAGATGGACTCGCGCACCATCATACACATAATATGTGTACAATATTAGAACTTTAACAAAGGTATGAGCTTCCAAACAACTGAGAGGACTATATATTTTTTTTTGGCATTATTCCTTGCTTACCTTGCTTTTTGGCAAATTATGTGGTACTAGGTTAATAATATAGGGTTTTAACCTAAGCCGAGGGTACGTAGACCTACTTTCGGTTGACTTAGAATTGTCATTTTTTTTACAAGCAATGTATTGCGTTGTAAATTTTGATACTTACTAATTTTTGAAAAATCTAAATTTTCCAATATAATTTTACCATGCTGACTTGACCTTAATTTCCATACAGTTTATAGGGACTAATAGAAATTAGTATTTAGTATACATTTCAAGTCGCTACGTCAACCCAAGCCTGAGAAAATCCGCGATGACGCACGGATAGACAGACAAACAAGAAAGTGATATTATCTTATTTTTTTAACTTTTGAGCAGAAACGCAGCTGTCGAAATAAAAAAAAATGTGCGTCGGTGGAGGCTTAGCACTCGGCATATGTATTTTTTATTTTTTACATTGATTTTATTATTAGAAGTCATAATTTATTTTTATTTATTTATGAATAAGGACCTAAGACAGTTTGTATTAATAATGACAATAAATAAATATTCAATAATCTATTCTAGACACAGTAACCAAATACATTCGCTCACAACTTATAATTTATATAATTCATAATATAAATTATATATATATCAGGGATAAAAATAAATAAATATTGTCCTTTTCGATTGTATCCAATATCATCGTGTGACAGCGTCATGTCTGTGATCCGTCACGGCATTGACTACCAAGGCGCTAAGGTAGCCCGTAAAAGTCGGAGGGAGTTAGAGGCGTTCGACTCAAGAAGAAGGCCGAGATGAAGACGTCGTGCGGTCAATCACGACGACCGCAACGTCCCGCCTTAGCCGGGGTACTCGAAGCGGCGGTGTGGGGACGCCCTTGCCCGTTTAATCGAGTCCCCAAGTGGACCACGATGTGCAAGGTACTCCTGCGCATCGGGTTAATTTAGAGGAAACGAGGGGGGCAATCATAAGCCTCGCAGAAGAAGGGTCTGCACCACCAGCAGACGCCCGTCAGCAGAGTCGCGGAGTACGCCAATGCCATGCCGCAGCTCAGCAGTATGACAGAGAGAAGGAGTACCGCTGGGTTTTAGTTGCGTCAATTTTACCATATTTCCGAGTCCCACATACCCGTCTGGGGAGCGCCCGCTTCCCCGCGACATGCGTAAGAGCATTTCCCGGCGAAAAAAAAAAGGTAACCCGTAAAAACTCGTAAGCATACAGTTTTTATTTTCTGATGATTCTCTCAATGAGTGATATTACTATAATATCACTCATTGAGAGCTTTTTACATGCCCGAAATTTTGGATACTTTAAGGTAACCATGGTCACGTGCCGCAATATTGAATTGTCAGATGTTTTAACTCCTCACGTTCATTCGTATCCGAATCGTCCGCATGCCCTCCGACTAATAGTTTAACTTCATCCGCTAATGACTCGTCGACCGTATTGGATTTGACTAGCCAAACACCTACTCTCCAGAGTAGCGCGTGCGATATACCGCGCCCCGTTTCGAATTTTACTAGGTGAGCCATCTGCTCACCTACCTACCGATTGAGCTTAAAGGCCATCAGGCCTAAAAGTCTAGACCTTTCGAAAAAAAAATCGTCCGCATGTAAAAAACTTAATAAACCGCCATAAAATCCGTAAAAGTTGTTTCATTATGATGGTCTAAGCGTATCAAATAACCGTTTTGCATCCTTAACGAGGTGTCGGGTTTATCCGCTATTATATAAACTATTGACGCAAATCATCACGGAGAAAAATATGGGCAATGCATGATCTGCGATAAGCCCTGGAATGCGTGCTGTCTGATAGATCCTAGGGCATCTAGTCGATAGCACAGTTCTAGGTCATACTGGGCCGTTAATGAACGTTATTGTGAAAAGTTGAAATGGCATTGTGCACGTGTGTGTGTGTGTGTGTGTGTGTGTGTGTGTGATTCCGGGTCAAGATGATGTTACGCTTATCATTATTATGGATAATTAATTAGAGCTTACAGTTCCAGAAACGAGCCGTTATTTTTATTTGTGAATCCAAGTACAATTTTATATAAGTATGCTGCTGTAGGGGCAGCTCTACCAGCCAAAAATACTTATATTGCTGTTAAAAAATATAAGTAAAAATTGAAATGCCTAAAAAAAACAAATATAAAATTTTTCCTAAAAATTAAAAAAAAATAATTACGGCCCTTATCTCTTAGGGCCTAGGGGTATGCAAAGTTGATAGGAGCCGATTCGCAGACCCACGGAATATGCATATAAAATTTCATGAAAATCAGTCAAGCCGCTTTGGAAGATTTTGAATTATTATATTACTAGCTGTTGCCCGCAGCTTCGCCTGCGTTAACTACGATTTACAACGGGATCTTAGTACGCAAAATAACATTTTTTACACCTTGTGTCCGAAAAACCAAATTATCTTACGGAACCCTATTTTTATCAGAATAAAATTTAGCCTATGTTACTCGTGGATAATGTAGCTTTCGAATGGTGAAAGATTTTTTTAAATCGGCCCAGTACTTTTAGAGCCTATTCATTACAAACATACAAAAATAGGTACTAATCTTTCCTCTTTATAATATTAGTTAGTAATTAATTTATATGGTGAGTTTTTGCACGAGCGCTTATTAAGCGTTGTGTTAAAATCCGACGTTGGTTCGAGTTGCGAGTATATGGCATGTTCAATTCGATTTAACGTCTTACGGTCAACGCTAGATAACAAAGCGTCGCGCTTTAAAAACGCTTTCGTGTGAGCAATACATGGGTATCCATTTGTCTCATTCAAACGCTTTTTAACGCTCGGTAAAAAAGAGCTCGAGTAAACGCAACCTTAGGTTACTAATGTAAGGTCAATCTGACGCATAAATCATTTTGTCAACAGGTTGTACCATGTTTTAAAGTATTGGACCGACACATCCGGGTCGGCACCTCTCGTACGATACCGGCGTAAAGTGACAGCATAGCTGCATTTCGTGCGGTTTGTGAGTTTTCAGTTGCCCATCGGAGGATAGGGAATAGGAGGGCAACGCATCTGCACAACTTTGATTAGGTATGTGGATGTTAATAGTTTGTCGATAGTCTGCAAAGAAGAAGAAAGTAGAAGTATCAGATCCTTCATGGAAATGCTACAGTTACTAGCTGAATCCATAGACTAGAATGTAAGAAATTAAAATTTTCAAGCATTTTTTCTAGAAGAAGCGCGGATAATTCACCCATACTTCAGACAAACTGAGGAAACGCTGAGGGATATAAGCTATTGAAATATTCATCATCGAGACTGTTATAAATCTTAAAAATAAAATTGAAAACAAGTGTATGTACCGTACTATCAAGGTGTTAATATTAAGTAATTAAACACCATACTTTTATTAAAATATTTATTACAAAATGTTTTTCTGATATAAAATGTATGATTACAAAATCCACATAAAAAATCCTACAAAACAGTAATATATACAAAAAATATTGCTAGCATTAAATTACTTTGAGCAAACCGTACATGGAGTTTATTTTATTATACTTAAAGATAAATAAAAAATAATGTGTCTATAATATAAATAGGTTCCATTGACCATAATCTTCATTAAAATTGCTTCAATTTTTTTAAATGTATTAAGAGAACGATACAAGTCCTTATCCCTTTAAATATCGTTTGTATGTAAAATTGCCATTGCTAAAAATATTACATATTAACAAAAGTCCACTTTTTTCGATGTTCAATAAAATATATATTTTTTTGGTAATTTATTCTTTGGCATATACAAACGTTAACTTTATATTCTGTTTTTATTAATAAGGCATTTCTTATGTCTAATAATGAAACTCATTTTATATTAAACAAAACAGAATGTGTATTCTAAACACAAATATTTGTGTACATTATTCCTACATTACTGGTAGGTACAAATATGGTATAAATAAATTTAAAACTAGTTTAAGAACCCAGTTAAATAATTGACTAACTACTTCTATGCCTATCTTTAATTTGTATACTCCCCTAACATAGAGTTGCAAACAATTACTAAGTCCATACTTTTTAACTTTACAAAACTTTACATTTACTTTTCGGGTTTGAACTCTTTGAAATTTTTATAATTGTTCTATTTATTTACCGTCAAATATCAAAAGTATTTTTTACAATAAAATAACAGATATTTTATTTCTAATAATAATTGTATTGTATTGCCATAAATTTTGTGGTCAACAACGCACAAAAAATTCAATCTGATTTTTGCCAAACCATTTTATATTTTGTACTATATTTAATATACTCTATTTTTATTAGTGCTCGAATATTGCTTTCACACAAGCTAGTATTAAAAATAAACACTACTAACTTATTTGGAATGTTAGTACAGTAACGAAAAATGTTCCTAAATAATATACGCATACAATTTTTGTTGTCATACACAATGGTCTTAATTTTTTTTATTAATAAGGAATGTCTATACACTTTTGTATTTAAAACTTCCAAATTTTTGCCATATCACAGTTATTTGTATTATTTTATTAATTTATAAACGAATTTACTGATAAAATGAACCACGCAATGAGGTAAGTTATCTGAAATAGCATCACTTGTTTCAGTTAATTCCTGTTGGGAAATTCGTTACAAGCGCCAACTCCATTTTCGACACTATAAAACTTGTATTATGGTGTATTCATACATCACAACTGACTAGCAGACATGCCTGCAGGCTCGTATACAATAGCAACGCTACTATTACTATCTCTATAGCCCCGTTGGCATAGCGCTTTTATACCGAGCGTTAGCATGCAAAGCTCGCAACTCGAATTTCACGCGACGCTTATAAAGCGCTCGTACGAACGGGGCCTAAAATCTGCAGCACACCTTAGCTCAACGTGTACTGCAGCTTTAAAATAGAGGAGACTAAAATGACAGATGTCAAACCATTACTACTAATATCATAATATACAATGGGCGTGTTCGGCCGAATTAAGTTCTTACAAAATTTAGTAAGTCACTCACTTGCAAAATTTAGTTTAAGTCACTCACTTGCAAAATTTAGTAAGTCACTCACTTGCAAAATTTAGTAAGTCACTCACTTGCAAAATTTAGTAAGTCACTCACTTGCAAAATTTAGTAAGTCACTCACTTGCAAAATTTAGTAAGTCACTCACTTGCAAAATTTAGTAAGTCACTCACTTGCAAAATTTTCGGCCGGGACAGAAAATTAAGTCCCAACAGTAAGCACGAAAGACGCCATTTTGCTTAATGTTGATTTTTTATGCTTACAGAATTACTAAATTTTGTAAGTACTTAATTCGGCCGAACACGAGCAATATAGGATAGTGCAACATCTTAATCAAGTTTAAATTTATAAACTGTAGAATCTCTATATATATATCTCTCTCCGGGTCAAAATAAGTTTGCAGTAAACCTTAGTTGAATTAGCTACGCATTAATCCCATTTTATTTTACTGGCTTTAATATTTTACTGCTATATACTATAAATCACTACAATAAAAGCTTTATTGTTAAATCGGGAATGTAAAAAATCTTATCTTCCGCTAAACAGTCGTCAAAATAGTTTTAAGTACTTTTTATTTAAAAGTACACACCATGATAAAATCACCGTTTTATATTAAAAAACCACAAAATGCTAGTTACTGGCTAAATGTCATATGAAATATCTTTTTTGGCTTTCGCTTGGAAACGCTTGGTTTTTCAATTAGAAAATAAATAAACTAGAATTCGTGTTTATCGCACGGCATTGATTTTCCACTTGAGAAGGAGGAAGGCTGCCGTCCTGAGGACCAGCAGCGTCACCGTCAGCGCCAGGATGTCCCACCAGAACATGTCCGGGGACATGGCGATATCCTTCAGGAACTTGTTGGGATACCTGACGATCAAAAAGTTGTATTATAATATTTTAAGCGCTATAATAATAAGTATACGGACTTTTAAGATCAAATTCTTTAACTATGAATCTATAAAATACGACGATTGTATCTCTATTGCAGTATAACGATAGGATCTTTTAACTGACATAAAAAAAGGTTTTCATTCTATTAAGGTTCATAATAGATTGAATTGAATTCCTAAATAGGTTAGGCTGGAGATCCAGAGGAGTGGCACAGTACTTGGATCTCATCTGGCCCGATTATATTATAAGTTTAAATTATGCATGTAGCTTTATGTGTGTAATGCAAACTTATACTTAGGGCCTGTTCCACAACCTCCAGATAAGTTCCGGATAGGCTATCCGCAACATATTTAACAGATACTCCATACTCTATCTGTCAAATATGTTGTGAATAGCCTATTCGGAACTTATCTGGAGGTTGTGAAACAGGCCCTTATTCTTACCTACAATTCAATTTATTAATCTATCAAAAGCCGGCGAAACAGGAGCAAAAAGTTAATAGAATTACCTGTAATGACAATACTTGGCCTCTTCACAGGCCAGTATCGGTCGCTTCAGGCCGTAGATCGCCGCGATGTAGCCCTCGAGGCCGTACCTCAGGTAGGAGATGTACGAACCCCAGGCCAGGTACGGCGGCAGGTCGCGCAGCGTCACGCCGAACCCCGCGAACATCATCATCGGCACCGACAGCACGGGGCCTACGAATGTGCCGTTCTGTAATAAAGCATACTCATTAGCACCTGAGGCTATTGTAGTTCTTTGACTGAAGGCTAATAAAGACTTATTGGTGTTTAATTAGTTAGTCACAATTGGGTAGACTCGGCCTCTTATGCTAGAGCAGTGATTCCCAAAGTGGTCCAGGGGTTCAAGGAAGATTCGAAGGGGGTCCACGATGAGCGCGACAAAAAATGGGGGTCCACTATCAACCAGCATTGGGCCAGCGCATCGGTGAATTATGGCGCATTACCCTCCTCGTCTGATTTCGAGGAGGAGACCAGTGCCCAGCAGTGGGACATATAAGGGTTGACACTCTAGTTAGTCACAAGATGGTGAGCGATTAACATGCCAAGTTGGTAGTAGGTTGCATTGCTACTAGGTACAACTTCTTCCAACTGCTATATTTTCCAGGCTTATGTAAGTCATTACAGTCTTGCACTGTAGAGCTATTCTGTAGGGTCGTTTTTGAATCTCGAAAGCGGAATCTGCGGTAATATGACGAATTTGTAGTCTTTAAAACTCGACTCTCTATCTATATCAATAAAGTTTTTTTTTCGAAGTGAGCGTAAAGTGAGCTCTATCACTCAGGTGAAGTTCGATATCGGTATGGTTTTTACAGAATAGCCCTACTGCTCCTACTTTGATTGGATTACTATATAGATTCCCATACTTCCCAGGGCAGTTTAAGCTTATCCACCATATTTGTATCAAAAGGCATTTTTTCTACTAATACCGATGCAAGCTACACAAGAGTAGAAACGAATGATGGTCATACAGATCCATCGTCGGATATGAACGTCGCAAAAAAGTGCATTTAAAAATATAGCCTGCGGGTAAGATGCAGTGCCCACATAACAGTTTCTGGTGGCTCACCACAACGTTAAAGACTGCCCCGATCATGAGGCCGAAGCTCTGCGCCACCAGCACCGTGTACAGCGAGATGGCGAAGAACATGGCGAACCGGTACCAGTCCAGCGGCTGAGACGACATCAGGTACACTATCACGCTGAAGATGGCGCACGACACTATCTGTTGACACAAGGGTAAGAGTTTTCATATGATACATGCAGCGACATCTAGGAGTAGTTTACAGCATAGTTATAATATAAATTATAACAGGCACTCCACTATACATATTATTATAAGTAATATTTGGTCGCGGATCACGGATGAATCAACACCCGGCATAATCAAAAACAGTCAGACATAATCAAAAAACCTTCAATATAGGGAAAAAAAGACTCTTTTGTAAATAATATGAAAAAAAAAACTCTATACAAAATGAGGTTATAATATACATTTTTTCCTGCCAAAGGTCTTTTTTACAAGTATAAAATACACCAAATTCTCAATGGATAGATGCATGCAAGTTTGAAATTTAACATTATTTATTTATGTATATTATACATTTATTTATTTATGTACACAGAAAACTTATGCACACGACTGTGAAACTAAAACAATAAAACAAAATAAAAATAAAATTATTTATTAGCAATGAATTTATTTGCTAATCGTCACCACGAATTTTCAGTCATTCAACAATGTCCGAATAGAAAAGTGGTCAAGAGGTCTATTGGAAACGATTAAATATATCCTTATATCGTATATTGCATAAGATAAAAAGACTGAGACTTTCTTTCAATCATAATAAAGGGCTTACAAACCGAAATGGGAAGATCCACTAATGTGATGGAGATGTAGTAGGAACCAAGGGAGTACCAGCGGTTGAAATGCTCTTTCAATAATATTGACATCTCCGAGGGAACTGAAAACAAAATATATTTCATAAGCACCTGGATATAAAATATATTATCATTCCTATTTTAGTAAACTTTGCTTAAAGCATATTATAACGTATAAGCGCCATCTATGATCAATGTTCAAAAGCTACACATGTGTAGTTTACTCTATTTAAACGAGATGGCAATCTCTGTATGAAGTTCCTTGGCAAGAATAAAGCAGCGATAACAAAGCAATAATTATAAAACAAGGTTGTTTATTGATCTTTGTAACGTTAAGGGGAAGTGCATGACTTATGACCATCTTTTACGCCATACTATAATTATTTTAACATTGATTTTACAAGGTATTGTGGAACTGCAACAAATAATATCTAACAACTAATTTTCACAGCTCACACCTCATAAAAACTAGTTGTCTTTGTAATTTAATTAACGTGTCTAACTGATTCATCATCGCTGGCGCCAAGGCAAAACGGGATTTTTCCAGAAGTGTATCCAAGAAAAAAAAAATAACGTTACCGCTATAATCAATCATCTTTTTAGACATGCATGTTTCCTTACGAAGTCTTCCTAGTTCCTTCACCGAATCTATATTGTATAGATTTAAGCCCCTTTCTTACGAAACCAGTAACTACTTACAGGAACGATGATAGTCCAGTGGGTATGGGTTAAAAAGGGTTTTTCTAAATTTATAATTCCACCCTAAACACGAGACGCTCGCTCAAAAGTGGAGGAAAACATCGCGAGAAAACCTGCATGCCTGATGAGATTAAAGGTTTCTGAAGGTCACCAATTGGGCCAGCGCATCGGTTAACCATAGGTCAATAACCGTCCTCGCCTTATTTCCAGGCATCGACCACATAACCCATAGACTCCTAATAACAGGGGAACGGGTTCTGGCGACACATCTGACTTATAGTTCCGATGTAAGCCGTAAACAATGTACTCAAACTATCGTGTCGTCTCATTCTTTCCCGTTGCGAAATATATCCATTTCTTTTAACGTGATTGCTAATGTATGACATTGAATTAGCTAATCACAGCATTGCAACCCCTTTCGTCTCACCTCAGCTAGCAGAATGCATTTAATACGAAAAATCAAACATTAGGAGTCTATAGGCTGTGTGGTCGATGTTTCTAGGATAGGCACATATGGGATGATTCTTTATTTTTTTTTACTTACAGGTGAGTATGGTGAGCATCATGGGCGACATCATATGATGCATCAGTATAGCGAACAACAGGTTGTAGTTCTCGAGCACGCGGGACCCCTCGTCACCGGCGTTGATGAACAGAGCGCCCAGCATCACGCCGACCACCACGTTCACCATCAGCCGAAGGTGGGTCATCGTCTGCCGTTCAAATAATCATAATTGTAATTAATTAATTATACGAATGAATCAAATAATTATACTAATTAATTATGATTAATTGACAAATCTCAAACACATTTCACCTAAAAACAAAACATTGTATCTGAAATTAGAATAATAAGTGCAACAATTTATAGTACAGTAAAATATAATCCTACTAATATTATAAATGCGAAAGTTTGTGAGGATGTTTGTTACTCTTTCACGCAAAAACGACTGAATGGATTTTGATGGAACTTCATAATAACTAAGCTTATACATCAGATTAACACAAAGACTATAATTCATCTCCGTAATCCCACGGGAACTGGAAGTAGAAGGCTGGAAAGTAAGGGAGCGGGTGAAACCGCGTGGCGCTGCTAGTGTATAATAATATGTAAGTATGGTTACAGAATGTTGATGCCTCATAATTTAAAATTCTATTCATAATATATACTAAGGCTACTCGTATTAAGTATAAGTTATTTACTAATTTCTATCATGAGTCTTGCCACATTTGATCTTGAAATTATTATTATAGTAAATAATTTGTATTCAACTAAAATGTAGATCATTATTCATTACCGAGTCCCGTTTTGCCTTCAAAAATCCTCGCCTGATGAGTACCGCCCTCTGGTTCGACTGGGACGTCTCCTCCGCGCCGTAGTGTCCATCTTGGTCCTTCATAGAAGTGAGAGGGTACTGCTTCCTCAGTTCCTCCATGGAGGGGATCGATTCCGCGTCCTCCAGCCATTCCAAAGCCTTGCCGTTCTCCACTTTCGTCGTCAAAATGTCGATCTTGTCTTCACCGTATTCGCCGCACGCCAATTCGATTACTGCAACAAATTGTATCGAATTTTGACGTAAAATAACATAGTATAGTAAAAGTTGTGCAAAAGTTCCTAAAGAGATTGATATAATACCCATCATATCGTTTTCTAATGTAATGCGAATTTCACTCATTATAATGAGCGGACAAACACGGAAACATAGAATTTGAATTTAGAATTCAAATTCAAAATTATTTATTCGAAATAGACAAAATTAGCTTTCTGAACGTTGAACGTCAACTAAATTTATAACCGCCGCCCCGTAGCCGGCATCAGTTATTTTCATATTACGAATACAAACAGAGTACACACATTCCAATTTTGTTTATAATTATAGATAATATGCTGAATTACCAAATAAGAGTATGGTTGCGGAATCTATCGTGCAGTAATCCGTCTTGAGCGGATTTTTATTGTAAAGCTTCAAAGAAATAGAACATTATAATTACGGACTACGGTGTAAAAACATAAATAACGTACTGTAATCTGCTGGGTTGTGGTAGATGGGGCAAGGAATTCCAGCTTGCTCCAAATAAGGGACCAGGTTCTTTGTGGTGCCCTGGTAGAGGCATCTCCCGGCAGCCAGGACGTATACTTGGTCGAACATGGCGAAGAGGGTCGCTGATGGCTGGTGGACAGTGCACAGGATGGTTCGACCCTGGTGTGCCAGGTTCTGGCATAGCTGTACAACTTGGGCACAGGATGAACTGTCGAGACCTCTGAAACAATAAGATATTGGGTGTTATTTAAACGACTAGCATAATATTCGTATTTTTGTGAGCAGAAAAATATAATCTGGTAGCAGAAATAGCTAATTGAGTGGCAACTTATGTTCAGCAAACATTTTAAAATCAAGCAGCAATTTTTGTCATTTTTTATGGCTGTAATTATTTTTTAAAGGCATATTAATTAAAAGAGGGGCAATGTGCTGCTCCTGTTTAATAAAATTTTGGTAAGCACTCAGAGGGTAAGCAAAAAAAATAATTTTGTGCTGCTTATATAAGTAGCATGAATATAACTTCAAGCAACTTTCTTTTTCATTAAATTCTGCGTTATAGCCCAGTCCACAGGATTTGATGACGTCATGATTTGAATTAATTCCCTGGTCCTTTATTAAGAATAATAATATAATTTATTAATTTCTTATTCAATTTTTATACAAAATTTTAGTTTGTAAATCGTATTTATAATTATTGTAATAACAAAAAATATTATTTAAAAATGTATAAACAAACAAAAGAAGAAATTCATAGATAATGGTTTGAAGAGGATTTGAACTTACGAACGACAGCGTACAGCCTGAGCGCGCGCGGACAGTGTTAACCGTAGAGCTGTACGTTTTGTTACAAATAAGTTTAAAATTGTGGATCCATTCTTGCGTATTGAATGTTTTAATTTGATTTGATTTTTGTAGGTAATGATTGAATTGAATATTGCAAGTTTTTGAACTGCTTGTTTATTTTACACACCACCTACAATTTTTAATATCTGCATAATCTATCTACTATCTACATAAATCTACGAAACTGAAACAAAACAAAATCTTGAAGAAAAAAATTTCATCATCATATTATCAGCCTTTAGTGGACGGACCACTGCTGAACACAGGATTTGACGACGTCATGACCTGAATTAATTCACTAGTCTTTTACTAAGAATGATAATATAGTTTATTAATTTCTTCTTCAATTTTTATAATTTTGTTCAATAACATACTTACAACACCATCTAGCGGTAAATAGCGCAAACCTACACCGGTGTGAACACAGGACATAAAATGTAATGCAAAGAAATGTGCCGCTCAAGTATTTATTTTGCCCGATGAATGTTTATTATGCGAGGTCATAATATTGTAAGCTGCTTATTTATGATTTAATTTTCGACCATTATCAAAATTATTTGCGGAACAAGAATTGCTACCGGCTTTATTTTATTGCGTACAAAGTCTTTGTATGCCAACCAAATTATTTAAATGCCGATTTTTTTTTGCCCCTCCAAAATTTATAATGCCGTTCATTTAATTACTTCCCTAAGATATTAGTATTAAAGTCAACACAATAATGTAATGGGACAGAAAGAAGATTATTTAGTATCAAAGTCAAGCTGATTTTTCTTCTCTTACAAGATTCTTCTGTCGCTCTAAGTATTAAAAGTTGTTGACGATTTATGAAACAAGAAATTCGCAATTCGCGTCTTATGTTTTTCTTATGTTCTAACCGCGGCGCACGTAGAGACAACGCACGTGTGTGAAAATTACTTAGAATGTCAATTGCAAGAAAATGTCAATTAATGCATGTCTCCGCGGGTTGCAATGGAAAAAATTATATTATACATCTTGCAAAGCGAAACTTGTCAAACATGGATAGCGTCTTCGTGCGCCACGGTGCAGCCGCGCCCTTAGAAACACGTTAAAGCGATTGAATGAGACAAATGGATACCCAAATATTTGTTTACACGAAGGCGTTTTTACATCGCTGCGCTTTTTATCGAGTACTGTTGGATTTTCGACGTTGAACGTTGGACGTTAACTCGAATTTGGCATGCGGAGCTCGCAACTCTAGCCAACGTCGGGTTTTACCGCGTCGGTCTTTAAGCGCTCTTGAAAAGAATGATCAGAGAAAACGTAAATTAAAAAAATATTAGAAAGATGAACTAGCAAAGACATAAAAGTAAAGTTTTATCGTTTCTAAGTATGCATGGATATAATATGAATCATGTATGGAATAGGTGCAAAGTTTATGAAACACTCATCGTATCCAAAGTAAATATTATAAAGTGTAAGGCATAACCATTTAATTATTCTATTCATATACATAAACATGGTTTATGCATACACTTTGTACTCTACATAATAACATATAATTATTAGTTTTGCATATTTTTTCGATGTTCTTAAAATATGTGCTAATTTTATTTTATTTTATTAAAGATGTATCCAGGTACATCTGAACAAGTAAATATGAACCTCATTGCATATTCATATTTTAAACTTCACTCATTTCTAAGGTTATTAATTTTTATCTCGGTTTTGTCTTATTAAAAAAAAAGACATACGTGTGACGTGGGTACAAGGCATATCACTTCCAAGAAACAACTCCAAGAAGTTACTTACGTGGTGGGTTCGTCCAGGAACATGATGAGCGGGTTGTTGATGAGCTCCAGTGCGATGGACAGGCGCTTCCTCTGCCCGCCGGACAGCTGAGCGGCGCGCGTGTTCATGTGCTCGTACAGACCCAGGTTGGTCAGGATTTCTTCTATCTGTATGGAAATTATGTAGAAATTGACTCCATATGTTACTTAGATAGGCTATTTGGCAGACGAGGCCAGGCCTGATGCTACGTAGTCTAGGTCGCCTATGAACACGACTAGTTTACACAGGACTAGCAAGGTTAAATAATTCATGTGTTGCCTATCCACAGACGTAAGATGGTAAGTGTCACCCGTGGCGTGGCGCTGCGCATCCCTTCCACAGGTGAATTAGTATATTGTTAAAGATATTAAGCATTACGATTGTAAATGGGGTTCATAAATTAATCTTAAAACCAAATATAGGTAAATTTCATAAATAAAGACTCCACCACGGCGGCGTGAAAAGATTACTGCCCGCTACGCATGTGTGTTAAGATGAAGTTACACCGCGGCGCATGAAGAGGCTACACACGTGCGTTTATGGTGCGACTCCACCGCGGCGCAGGGCGCACGAAAAGGCTACCAAGTGTATGTGTAATGTGGTTGTGGCCACTGCAACCAGCGGACATGCTCCGCATCAAGTGATTTCAATGGGACGTGCGAGGTTTGCTCTGGGTACAACTTTACAAATAAACGGCAACTTACCGTTTCTTCCTTCTGGTATTTATCTAAGGTCGTGGGTAGTTTCAGATCAGCTGCCAACGCCATGTTCTCGCCAACTGTGAGCAAGCCCTGCAACCGGTCGTCTTGCTGGATGTAGCAAGACATCTTTTTGAATCTCTCTGAAATATAACAATATATTACATATATTCGCTCTCATTTATAAGCTGGGCATGGATATTTAAAGCGACGTTACAGACGAATATGTTCGTGGCGGGCCAATCAACACCACATTCCTGAAACGCGCTATCGGAATTTGACATATTGGCGCCCATAAGATACAAGAGCAGAGCCATAGACATATACCATATCGCTCGGTCGTCATGTTAGGTCAATTTTTTAAAGTAATTTAACTACCATCAAATACTTCGCTGTCCTATTATTTTATTCACTGCCTTGTTATCATACGCAATATATTACTTAGTTAGATAGGTTGTCAGGAACCAGAGCTTTGTGATTATTCTAGAGTTTTCTTTCACGACAAAATTATGTCAATAACTCCTACAAATTCACCTTAAGTCCACCTGGTATAGATATACTATACTTTTGCCATCGAAAAACTTACTCATAATTCTGCCTCTGCCGTTGATGAATATGGCGCCCCCCACCCCCGTGATCCGGTACCCTGAGAGCACGTCCAGGAGGGTTGACTTCCCCGCGCCTGAGGGGCCCATGATGGCTACCAGTTGCTTTGGTCTCAGACGACCGTTCACCCCATGGAGAATTTGTTTGGATCCTGTAACAGAATATGTGGTTATTGTAATTTAAATTTTTAATAAAGGATTCTGTGTCTTTTAAGGACGACAGACACTTTAACAAAAACATCACGTTTGTTTTGTTATCTGAAGGAATACACGGCTTTTGATGCTTTGGCTCAAAACGCCATCTAGTGATGTATTGGTTATACTTTAATATTGTTTTAATTTAATACTATTCTAACAGATGCCGCTTTTACCATCAATTATTGTTGAAGGGCTACCATACTCCTTAAATATTGATTATATTTTGTTTTTAGGATTTGTTGTTATGGCGACAAAAGGAATGCGGTTCATAAGGCTACACTCTGGTGATTTCTGGTGGCTAGTAATAGTTCTCCTTTTTCTCATTCCCCCAAAGGGCCACCGGAAACTCGCAAACCCCTCGAAACGCGACCGCATGGCTGATGCTTTACGCTAGTTTATTAT
The DNA here is from genome assembly GCA_905333005.2 of Lycaena phlaeas. NCBI lineage: Eukaryota > Metazoa > Arthropoda > Insecta > Lepidoptera > Lycaenidae > Lycaena > Lycaena phlaeas. The sequence continues at coordinate 17,964,311 of HG995166.1, read as the reverse complement.
TATTATTAAACCATGACGGCATGGCCGACTTGTCTTACTCCTCACAAGTCACAACCGACTATTATTATAGTAATAATAAACACCCCACCTAGCCGCACTATGCTCAACAACCTATTATATTAAAAATTTATAATTTCTACATACCTAAATAAAGTTAAAATTGTCTTGATTCTTTTATTTACAAAAAAAAAACCGATTTCAAAACTAAAACTTAGTATAAAAATTGCATTTCTTTAATTATCGTGCCTAAAACTTATAATCAAGTTATTTTCTACTAATGTGCCATCTTTGCTTTTACAGGGTCCTTATTGTTACTTTTAAGTCGGACTCATATCGATTGTGCCTTGGCTGACACCGACTGTTTCATTTTACATAGTGTTCATTCTACATCTACCTACAAGTAATGAAACGAGCATATCATCAAGAAAACAAAGCAAACTGGGAAGCTTACTTAAGAGAAGCTCAAAAACAAAAACGGCTGATCAGATAACGATTAAGTTAATAATCATAAATCATAATATGTTAAAAATGTTGATAATAAGCATGAAATCCTACTAATATTATAAATGCGAAAGTTTGTAAAGATGTTTGTTACTCTTTCACGCAAAAACTACCGAATGGATTTTGATGAAACTTCACAATAATGTAGCTTATACATCAGATTGACACCTAGGCTATTCATCTCCGTATTCCCACGGGAACTCAGGGCACTGCTATGTATAGTTGCCGTTGTAAATCTTGGTTCACGCAGGCGAAACTGCGGGCAACAGCTAGTAATAAATAAATAAGTGGCATACATTTTAACTCCCTTGCCACCTTCGATTAAAATTAAAAGATTAGGATCCACACAACACGCTATCTGTGACCCCTCGGCTGGGTGGATTTCCTCAATGCCACGATAACCTTTTCGCGCGTCACAGCCCACAGGTCTCTCAGCCATTATCGTGTTTATGTCAATTACAGCTAATAATATCTTCAATTAATACTACGCTCGAAACATGATCTTATTACATTAACGAGAAAAGGCTTCTTCAAGTCTTTGGCTTAATCTTTATTAAGGCAATGGTGATCATAATTAAATGGCACAATGCTCCCCTCGCCTAATTTCGAGGAGACCCGTGTCCAACAGTTGGACATACCTACATACAAGTTGATACTTTACCTTATTTAAAATAACGAATATAATACCTATATTTGAGAAAAATATTAATAATGCTTCATTATTATTACTAGCCTAAATCCTTCCAGTGCTGGATATGTCTCTGGGTTTCTGTTATTGAACGTCGAGACTGCCGATACTTCGCTAATAACGGAAAGTCATTTCACCTGATCGCAAGTGATAAACGACGTCCATATACAGCCGCATCATCCTCTGGTGCACACACTTGCTAATCCTGTAGGTGCGTTGCCGGCCTTTTATTAGAATAGATAATATTAGAAGGTACACTCATTTCTTGAAGTTCCTAAGTTCTATATTTATCCTTGTCGTTGAAATCACTGCATGACAATCGTCATTCTTTCTGGCTAAAAGCAACATTAATGGTTGCTTCCTAGTTCCTACTTATTTCTCATTGCCAAAAAAGTAAGTAAGTTGGTAAGTTACTAGACAGCAGTTTGTAACTCATTATGTTCGAACTTGACCCAATGACCTCGAATCTTGATATTATAGTAAAAATATTATGTTCAATATTTTATATTAGGCGCGTTTATGTTTAACTAATTATTTCTGATGTAGCTCAGATTAAGAATAAGGGCTGATTTATACTATCTTTTCCTTCTTTTTTAGCATTCATAACCAAAGTTATCATTATCATGCTATCAGTCATGGGACATGTGCATCCAATGAACGCCAAAACGACAAATCCCCGTGCGTTATTTATCCAGGGCCGTATTTAGGGGGGTGGGGGTAGGGGGCATTGTGGGGCGATGCCCTACCTTAAAAATATCAAAAACTACTAACATAAATTATAATGAAACGAATACGACTTTATGTTCCGCCCTACCTGTAACAAATGCTGCCCTACCCCAAATTAGACTATAGTCTACAGGCCTGTATTTATCTAATAGATTATTATTTATTACAAAAAATGAAACAAAAACAGTCTACTATGTAATTAACAGACTACAGTCGTATCTTAATTTTTATCTCGTGCACTTTATAAATAAGGAAATATGTTATTTGTAAACAATAAGTATTGCGTTATTGAACATTAAAATTCAACAACGCACTACCCAATGTACTGATTAAACTTCTAGATCTCATTTTTAAGAAGGACGCGCTTGTCTCGCGTAACCTTCATAATGCTACTAAATACTATCAGACCAACGAGAAACTTCGGTTTTGTCAGGAATAGGGATGTTGACACATGTTACAAATTCATGTAAAGTTATGTTTTACATATTAAACACAGTATTTGAAAACCTAAAATAACATTTTAAAAGTCTACTTATTTGGCTTAAAAATTTAGAAAATTAATTTAAAATGCGTTATTTATCATGCATTATCACGTGACTGTAAACGCCAATAAGGCGATGACGTCACTGAACATTGAGTTAAGTACAAACTGTCATAACTCACCTAACATAGCGCGAGCTCTGAATGCGGTGTGTGACGTAATGACGCTTGGAGCGTTTCAAGGGCAATTTTAAAAACTATTTTTCTTTATTTAATTTTTTGTTAAAATTGGACATATTTCTTTACAAAAGATTTTTTTTCGTGTTTATCTATAGTATATCTATCAAATAAAATCAATTAAAAAAATAGTCAACATCCCTATTCGGCTTCAGGTCTTTACACCCAATATGGTCGAAGGAGAAGGTTTTATCGTATGTGGCCACAGCGGATCGGTTTTTTTTTACATCATAGAAGGGCAAACGAACAGACAAAGCCTTGCGACTATCGTCGCCCATTAACATCCACATAACCAGAGGTTAGGCAGATGCGTTGCCCTCCTTTTCCCAATCCACCGGAAACTCACAAACCGCACGAAACGCGAAAGCTTAACTGTCACTTCATGCCGATTTTATGTGAGCGAGAGGTTCCTTCCCAGTCGTGCCGACCAGATATGGCTGCAAAGCAGCATGGCACTACTTTTTACAAAATATGGTGGTTATACCTTACTTGGGCTTTATCAGGAAATAGGTTTCCGCAAAATAAAAACGAAGTGGCCATAAGTGATCCAAGCCTCGGTCGGATATTTAAAACAGGCAGCTTTGACGCAAGATGGCAGGTCCACGGGACCAGCCATCTTGCGTCTGAAATTGGATGAATGAGTTGCCTGTGTCTGCCACAACAGGGACGAGTTGCTGATGATTGTATTTGGATGAAGAGCATAATAATAAAATATTTTTATGCAGGGATTCATTCAGGTAAATTTCCAATCCATTTTTATCCGGTCATCACTACGCAGTACGATATAATATAGAGTAAAGTAGAGTAGCAACCCATAGATATATGTCCCACTGCTGGACACGGCTCTCCTCCTCGAAATCTGGCGAGGATATCGGGTCGTAGTTCATCGTGGCGCTGGCTCAATGCGGGTTGGTGAACTTCACACCTTCAAAAATATGAAATCCCATCATTCATGGAACTTTTTTCCTTACGATGTTTTCCTTCATCTATGCCTACATTTTAAATACGATTCTTAACATTCAAACAAGTAATGCCCTGTAAAAAATATATGTAATAATAAGTAAAAGAGTGTGAGAACTGCGAAAACATTACACAATTCATATTATTTAACAGGATAATATAATTTTATTAATTAATTGAATAAATAAATTAATTGGCACAAAAAATTAAACAAAGGTTGCTATCGATTAGCAGGCTATTATTAAATCTTTATTTTCACATACGTATAGGAAGTCACGTTAATGTATAGGATGTAATCTCATGTCAATATTTACTTAAGTTTACGTAAACACGAAATATATAAAAATATGTAAACAATATTAATATCTGCCTATACGACTTAAATTTCACAAAAATTATAGTAAGTAAGTATATTATTAAAAAAAGTATTTATTTTTATTTATTTAATAAACTTTATTGTTCCAAATTTGTTAATTAATACTGAATATTCCTTATATATTGATAATAAGCGAATAGATAATGATAAAGAGGTAGCAACTATTTTTAACGATTTTTTTGCTAATGTTCCACTGACAACAACTAAAAATCTTATATCTTCTCCTACCGTCGCCGAGACATTACTGAAAAAATGTGTCAAAGAAAATAAACATGTATTTAAATTTCAATATATTTGCCCAAAAGATGTTATCAGTGCTTTTAAACTAATTAATGTTAAGAATACTACAGATTTGTGGGGCATGTCTGTAAAAATTATAAGACACATTGTGCATATCATTGCACCGACTTTAGCTATCATATTTAATGAGTGTATTGATTGTGGTGAATTTCCTGACTTAATGAAACACAGTAAAGTATTACCTCTTTTTAAATCGGGTAGCAGTACAGACCCTTCGAATTTCAGACCAATTTCCATTCTTCCAACTCTCAGTAAAATATTCGAAAAAATTATTTTAAATCAACTTTTACTGTTCTTTAATAAGCATGAGTTACTACATAAACAGCAATTCGGATTTACTAAAGGTAGATCTACAACAGATGCGGGAGTTGATCTTCTAAAATATATATTTACAGCTTGGGAGGAGTCCCAGGATGCTCTAGGTGTATTCTGTGATTTGTCCAAAGCTTTCGACTGTGTTGAACATGCGACGTTGATCAGGAAATTGCACCACTATGGTATCAGGGGTGCTGAACTTAAACTATTGACATCTTATTTAAATAATAGAACTCAAAAAGTAATTATAAATGGTAAAAGTTCCTCTGGTACCAAAATAAAAATGGGGGTGCCTCAAGGATCCATTCTTGGTCCATTTCTCTTCCTTGTTTATATAAATGACTTGGCTTCACTCATGAAGGATAAACATGAAATTGTATTGTTTGCTGATGATACATCTGTAATTTTTAAAATTAAACGACAGCAAATGGTCTTTGACGAGGTAAACAATGCTCTTTCGAACATGGTGCATTGGTTTAGCGCCAATAACTTATTGCTTAACTCAAATAAAACAAAACTGATAAAATTTACGCTCCCTAATGTTAAGCAGGTGCAAACTAGTGTATCACTTAACGGAGAGGTGATGGACTTGGTGGATTCAACCAAATTTCTCGGAATTACCATAGATACTAAGCTACAGTGGGCGCCACATATAGCCACGTTGGCAAGTAGGCTCGGTACTGCAGCTTTTGCAGTTAAGAAAATAAGAATCATAACGGATGAAAATACGGCGCGATTAGTATATCATGCATATTTCCACAGTATTATGTCTTACGGCATTCTACTGTGGGGGAATGCCGCGGATATTAATACGATCTTCTTGTTGCAGAAGCGAGCTATTCGAGCCATATATTGTTTAGGCCCCCGTGTATCATTGAGAGATAAATTTAAAGAAATTGCCATCTTGACTGTCGCTTCTCAATACATATTTGCTAATGTGATGTATGTCCGTAAAAATATTAATGAATTTGTAAAAAAATGCGACAACCACAATATAAATACTAGAAACAAAAATAAATTAAATGTTCCATTCTTTAGACTGAATAAAGTTAGTACTTCGTTTATGGGACAATGTATACGTTTTTACAATAGGATCCCAGAAAACGTTCAAAATCTTTCCATTAATAAATTTAAGAAAATTGTTAAGGAACGTTTGTGTGGTAAAGCCTATTACGAAATAAAAGATTTTATTGAAGATACCACACCTTGGGAATAAGACACTCACTCTTAAGATATGATGTTACATGTTGTATTTATAAAATATTATGTACTCATTTTATTGACAAAAGAGCAACCCCTAAGTTTTTTTCTCGTTTTTCTTAGGGGATCCTGCATCTCAAACGAGTTTTTTTTTTTTTTTTTTTTTTTTTTTTTTTAATATATACTATTACTACTTATTGACTACTTATGTTTTGACTTATTTCAAGTGTACAAGTTGTACCTACGTAATAAAGATATTTTTGATTGATTTTTTGATTACAAATTGGCATTTTTGCATTGGCCAAACTGGCATTCGGTGATATTCGCTATAGTAATATGACTATCTACCCATGTTTTCGTATTGTTTAGCAGAAGAGTTATCTGTGTGCAATATCATCAAATAAATAATTTTTATTATTAATTTAATACAAGACTTATTTACGGATATTGTCATTAACACAGATATAAAATATAATAATTATAATTATCTTTGTTAAGTATATAAATTATGTAGTGCTTATATTTGTATGCATGTATATATGTCATATCAATATTTTTACTGTGCGAGAAACAAATATGGTGATATTATGTACATTTAGTGATATTTAGTAACATATTATTATTTTTCATGTAACAACCTTACAGTCTATTTAGATTATCTTGCAACAATTTAGCGTCCTTGGGTGTTTTTATAGGTCTCATTTATTAAGTCATCGACGAAAAGATAGAATCTAGGAATTTGAAAACAAACAGATATATCAATAATGAAGACATTGGAAGGAATAGGCCCTAAATAAGATCCTTGAGGGACTCCCGAAAAAGCAGTAAAATCATTTGATGTAAATCTATTAATTTCTACCCTAGAGTGACGATAGAAAAGGTATTATTTTATCCAATGGAGTTGCACCCCATTGTCACCCAGACATGAGTTTTTATTGGAAAGAATGCTGTAATCGACCTTGTTGAAGGCTCTACACAAATCCGTGTATATAGCGTTATATTGAAAGTACGAACTGTATAGATCAAAACGAAAAATCGTCAACTTATACTATGAAAACTTGTAGCAAGTATACTTTTTATGCCTATAATAATAACAGTAATCTGTATTTATTAACTTTGCTTTGCAATGTTTAGCTTAGCTTTACCGCCGTTTCTACGAGAGTTCTCCAATACGTGTTAGTTACTACCACAAAAATCTAGGCCTGGACTAATTAGTATAAAAATTACATAAAAAAGGCACTAGCTACCAGCTTGGGCTTTACATTTTCCTATTGCAATTTGCACAAACATAAAAATTACTAAAAATAATCAATTAGGTCACGAGGAATAATAATTATTATTATACTATCTACTACTGACATACAGCGCTATTTCGTTAATCTAAATGAAATCTAGTTAAATCGTACAATATTATATGAAACACAGCTTTTCAGGGTTCCGTGCCAACAAAATAGGAGCATTATTTCACCATTATTGAAAGGAAATGCGGAAAATATAGATGGATTTTTTAGGCTACAATTTACGTATAATAAACAGAAAGCTCTGGTGCTCGTTTATGTGAAGCCATTAGTAAGGATAGTGTATCGGTGTCAAATAATTATATCGTGTCATGTTTCAGGAAGTCTCTAACGTCATTGAACAAGAGTCAAGACAATAAGCTCCATCGCGGTTGCCCAGACCAGCAAGTCATCTCATTTCTCCCATCATTAATCAGTCAATGAGGATCAGTCAATTGCGAAACGAGCTCAAACTTTGAAACGTTTACTTGGTAAAATCATAATGCTTAGTACGTATAAATATTGTTACGAAACCGTTGATGTGCAAATGCGCCTTGCTTTTCTGGAAAAATCAACATTCAAAAAATAAAAAATGCATAAATTTTTGTTTATTGTAGTTCAAATAATAATATTTAATATAATATAATCCGTGATAATACTAAAATAGTTCGTCAGTCGACTTATCACCGGAATTACCTAAGTGGGTATCAAATGTTTTGTAATTGACCCACATCGAACAATGGCTGATAGTGAAATTGCGCAAGTCGCATTTCAAACTATTATTCAGCTATTGAAATACGATCACAGTTTTGGCTTTTTACTATCTTTGACTTTGTCATTTCATCGTTGGAAAATCAAAGATATATTTTGTTGCCCGGGAACCTTATATGTATTACCTACATACATAATATAACAATATGTGTTGGTGCACGCTCGGTGAAACTTTATGACGTTTTAAGAGGTAGTGCCAAATGCTGCTTTGCAGCCAAACTGGGCTGGCACGACCGATCGGGGAGGAACCTCTCGCTCACATGAAATCGGCGTAAAATTACAGCTAAGCTTTCGCGTTTCGTGTGGTTTGTGAGTTTCCAGTGGCCCTTTGGGGTGATAGGGAAAAGGAGGTCGCATCTGCATAACCTCTAGTTATGTGATTAACATTCACATGGGCGTCGATAGTCACAAGGCTTCGACTGTTCGTTTGCCGTTCTATGCTATAAAAAACAAAACTTCTTAAAACAACTTTGGACCATCGTGTTATATCGGGGAGTTGGGAAAAACCATAGAACATCATCAAATAGTTTAATAAAATTGCTCCGCAAAGTACCTACGGCTTCAAATACAAATAGACAAACAATGATTATTGGTACGGAACTAGTAAAGTAGCGACAAAATCATATCTTCCCCATACGCCTATTTTATATTCATGTACTGTTGCGATACGCGCAACGATTCTTAATTTTCACAAACTTATTTCATGTATTACGATCAAATAAATAAACAAAGAACAATGACCGAACGATAATGTACAATATTACTTTATTATTCATCATCATCACCGACTCGAGTCTCACTGCTCGGCACGGGTTTCCAAGAAATTAGGTGCTTTGCAGTTAATTTATGCGCAGGGCGCAGGGCGCTGGCCCAATGCGGAGTAGTGTTCTTCACATTTACTACAATTACATCAGACATGCAAGTTTCCTCACTATACCATAATATTTCCCTTCACTGGCGTGCAAGTGATCTCAGGATCGGATCCAAACCTCAGGCACTAGAGACTGGTCCCAAACTGCTCCACCGTCGCTTCGATAACACTATTTTTACCCAGAATTTATTTAACTTATAATTAACACGTCAAAGCTTTATCACCATTGAGTTTTTTTATTAGTAAAGTCAATGGCCCAAGAATATGTGTGTGTAGAACAAACGTTTTGGATAAGAAAATAAAGAGTCCAGAAAAAAGGACGCCTCTCCTTTTCGGCGTTTTACTCTTTTACTTCGCATTCCCGTGGGAGTACGGGGATAAATTATGTGCTATTCTGTTATGTAATCTATATTATTGTAAAGTGGAATCAAAATCAATTGAGTAGTTTTTTTCGTGAAAGAGTAACAAACATGCATCCATAAATTCATACAAACTTTCGCATTATAATATTAGTAAGATAGTTTATCTCTGTTGTTGCCTACCATCGGTAACATGACTTATGTACTAAATAAGTCTAGGCAACCTATGTACAGTAAACTAAGTCCAAGCATCAACCTTTGCTCAGCGCACGTGTTCAAACGAGTTCCCGCTAGTGAGTTAATTTAGCCTTGTCTTTGTTATCGCGTAAAGACAGCGCTCTGTACTTTATCGTTTTTTGTCAATGCTCTTTATACTGTTTTCTTATAAGTACTGTATATCCGTTAATTATATATTTCAATTAACGGAAGTAGTTCATGTAAATGAAATGCGAGTTTTTATAGCGTTACATGCTGCTTGGTATTTCCTAAGCAAAATATATTTTGTATTATATTATCTATGTAATTTTATTTAATGTTAATTTATTACTTAATTAGCTTCAGTTATTTTAAAATTTTCGATATATTTAATCCCGTTAAGTTAACATAAACCTACTCTGTAGTTTATATGTTCACACTAAATTCCATCATCTTGAGTGTAAATTATTTAGTACTTACCTGTTTTTATAATAATAATCTAATAATTATCATGTTAGCACATAAATATTAGATTAGCACTTACATGTAACTTCTTAACATTGTAACGAGTTATTAATTATTCTCCACCTTGCAACTATGACATGAGTTGTAGAATTCTAACGACAATAATGATGCACCAAGCTCATATGCAGCATCATGATTATCAGCATTTATCCGTCCACTGTCAAACAAAGGCCTGTTTCGATGAACGATAAGACTACTCTTAGTTCTTACCACTCGCATCAAACACGTACCGACCACTGCACGGAGATCGTCTTCCCACCTGGTTAATAACCAACACTTCGTCTACCCAAACGCGGTCTCCACTCTTGAACCTTATTGGCCCCTCGGTCATCCGCAGTGCTAGATTTACGCCTAGGCCCGTGAGGCCCGGGCCTAGGGCGGCATGATTTGAGGGGCGGCAAAAATTTTGAAATTCCAAAATTTCAGAGGCGAAAAAAAATCCATAGAATATTTATAATAATTCAAGTTTTTTATTTACCTTTCGGTCTATGAATAAGATTTATATTTTTAAAAAGATTAAAGGCCTGCTTCACAATCTCCAGATAAGTTCCGAATAGGCTATTCGCAACATATTTGACAGATAGAGTATGGAGTATCTGTCAAATATGTTGCCGATAGCCTATTCGGCACTTATCTGGAGATTGTGAAACAGGCCCTAATAATTATAGCCTTTACCGAATGATATTCTATCATTAAGGGCGGCGCAATAAACAGGGCCTAGGGCGGCATAAAGCCTAAATTCGTCACTGGTCATCCGCTCTCCTGAATGTATGACTTCTTCCACTTCCTGCCACTTTAACGAGCTTATTTTTAGCGTGAAATCGGTATGTTTAGTATGCATAGCTTATAATAATATTACAAAGGGCGCTCATAAGAACTTTTTAATACACAATCAAAAAAATTGTCTAAGGCCAGATGCGTGCGCAAAGTGTCATGGTTGTTACTTGTTAGCACAAAAAACCTGTTGACCCTCTAACATAATTTCTCGGCATGTAGAACATCAGGCATGATTCATGAACCTCTTAAATATGGGTTATATTTTAGAGCTACATGCCTGACGTTCTACATCCAAACCAACTTCCTGGACTTCCTGCTCGCTCTCAACTTCTGCCGTCGATCATTGTACAATTAGAAAATTTTAAATTACCAATTGTTCGCCAATATGAATTTCGATCAACAACAAATTGACGGTCGCTAATCAACTGATGTTCGAATACCGAAGGAGCAGTTGACAGTTGATAATGATTCTAGAATATTATAGAACAAGGAAGTTACAGCTATAGATCTATAGCAGAATGGTTGCATGGTTGGATGGTTTGATGGCTAGATGGTTTGAGCGATCTAGACTTTCTTTCACAAGGTTAGATTTCATTGCCTCAGTGATATGTGATATCGTAGCCGTTAAACATATAAAAGTTTTGTTTTAAACGGGTCAGCTTTCGAAAATCATCGAGTAAAGTGAACATTTGAGTTTGTACTCACAAGCACGATTTTTCTACACTAATATTATAAAGAGGAAAACAAAAAGTACTGGACCAATTTCAAAAATCTTTCACCATTCGAAAGTTACACTATCCACAAGTAACATAGGCTAAATTTTATTCTGGAAAAAAATAGGGTTCCACAAGATATTTGGGTTTTTCGGACACAAGGTGTAAAAAATCAACCAGAAAAGTTACCTATTTAGCGTACTAAGATCTCGTTGTAAATCTTAGTTAACGCAGGCGAAGCTGCAGGCAACAGCTAGTCTTGAATATACACGCACTAAATTTATACACTATTGTATTGATTAAAAAGTAAACCCAGCACTTAGCTTGCTGGTCATCAAGATTAAAGTGAATAATTTTACATTCCAATAAGAATGTTCAGATAACAATAAAAGTGAGTCACATCGACACAGTAACCGCAACCGGCAGCAATGTCGTCACTAAAGGAAATTGAAACCCAAATTTAGTTTTGTAACTACAAGCCTTGTAATAAAAGCACTAGTAGCTAAGTTTACGCGAATTTCACTCATTTCTAAGTACCAACCTACTATTTACAGATTTTATCTATTACAGCAGCGTTCCGCGGTTTTGCCCGCCTACTTTCCATTCCGTGGACTACGGGGATTATTAGCCTATGTGTTAATCTGCTATGTAATCTTAATTATACTAAAGTTTCATAATAATCCGTTCAGTAGTTTTTACGTGAAAGAGTAACAAACATCCATACTTAAAAAACTTTCGCATTTATAATATTAGTAGGATATAATTTATTTTATATACGGCATGACAACGGTTGTTGTCCGAAACACCGGGAATTCAAAAACTTAATAAACCGCCATGGATCATTATGTGCATTAGAGGACACCTAAGTTTAGCTGCAGGATGTTCGTAATTCCAGAATTTACTGCGGTTTCCATAATCACAGTTGCGGAATAATCGAGAAATGTTCTTGTTATGAATATACGGTACTTGGAATAACTCAGTACAACTAGGACATCTGACACTGGACTTAGAATTCATTCATGTTGTATTCCTATGAATCCCTAAAATTTAATTCCAAAAAAGCCGTTTTATCCTTGCATTTTGTCCAAAATCGTAACGTTTTTTGGCATATCAAAAATTTATGTTAATGCTTTTAAAATATACTATTTTCTTAAGTTACGAAAAATAGTAGTTTCGTCTCAAATGTAATAAAACTTTGGACCGGGTCCTGAATTAGGATATCGTGTCTTGAAATTGAAGTAGTGGCGTGCCGAGTGTATCGTCGTCGTTTTGAAACCGAGTTTTGGTCGTGAAATTGAAGTTTCATCGTCCTTATGTATCGTCGTGGACCGTGATTTACGCGCCAAATGTTTCGGCGCGGCCTATATTCGCGACTATCAGCTGGGCGTGACGTCACGCGTTCACTGACACTGGCGATAAGTATATTTGTGTTATGACCAAACTGAGCTACTCTTTGTTTGCATTGTTCCAACGGACAAAGACCTTCACGATCTACGACACTACTTACTCCGCAAATATTTCACCAAGACAGTGATAAATCGACGTTATTATTTGTTGAAGTGTCTATCTTATTGTTAAAAGTCTGAAAATGTGTTTATCGCTAAAATGATAATATGTTCTTTTGTAAAATATTTATGCTTTTCTCAAACTTGGTTGTACGTCAAATAGTGCACTTTGATCGACATCGATGAATTATTGTTCGTTTGACAGCGCTAATCAGCGGAAGTCGGAATTCCTAGTATAGTAATATATAGTATACTTATCAAAAAAATAATTTGAAGATGATATCATAATCACAATAATTTTCAAAAAATAATTTATTTTACTTTTAAGTAAACCATCTTACATTATAATATCTTATGGTATACATTTTACGTTGGAAGCCGTCGCCTTCCCGAAACCTGTGGATATTAAAGATTTCTAATCATATCCCTCATAAAGGTTTCTTAACTTGTTAGTTTTATAGGTGAGCAAACAATGTTAGCAAAAGCTCTTCAAGCTCAAAAGACACCGAATACAATATTTATTCTTAACACAAATCTATTTCATCTTAATAAATATTCTAACCGCGTGTGAGAAGCTCCTAAGCATGATTCTGAAAAAAAAATTCGATAAAAATATGTGTATTCATGTCGTTCATGGTTTGGATTAAAAAAAATCAGCTGGATAATACAAACAAATAATTTATGCAAAATATATTCCCTATTCCTGCCACACCTACGAAGTTATAGACACGCGGTAGTAACAAGAACAAAGACCAATTTTAATGTTTTAGATATCTTTCAAAACAGAGTGGCCGACCTTTCAGCTGGTATCGTACTTGTGACACTTTTTAACGAGATCGCCTCGTTCAGATTGTGACTTGAGAGGTCGCATTTGGAAAACTAGTTTTACTTTTCTTACTTGAAACATTTCTCGCTTATAAAATCTATTATATTATAGATATTATTTCCAGAGGTTACAGAGGGCTTAGACAAAGTAACATTGTTTCATAGTGGAAAGATACCGAAATTCGTCATCGTCTCTGAGTTATCAATGGCATTTCCTAGGCCTAAGATATTAACAATAGCGGACGATAACCAATAGACAGTTTGTAATTTTGTGACGATAATAACGATTGACCACGTAATTTAGCGCGACTTATGTCAATTCCATACATTTTATTCTTTTCGAACTTCGTTATCGTTTTTTTAATGTTACTTTGTCCCCAGGATTAAAATCTGGTTGGGTTTGAAGTATTTAAGTTAGGTAGATATTACAGTCAGTCAATTCTAGTACCTATTCAATTGTATTGTAGAAGTACAATGACAACTTTTATATCTAAGTTAGTAGTAGTGTCATGCTGAATCGAACTGAATTGGGTCGACACAACATCTCGCTTACATAAAACCATTGTAAAGTAACAGCTTTGCTGTCGCGTTTTGTGCGATTTGTATGTTTTCGATGCCCCATTTGGGGGAGATCACCTTATAGCTTCAACAGCTCGATTGCCTCCATGATATAAAAAAAATTTCTTCATGACAAACTAAATATTATTTTTAAGCTATTTTTACGAAAATTCATGCTGTTTTTGTGTGACTGATATTATCTAGTGATTCACTTCATATGAAATTTGCACTAAGAGTCCGCAGGCTAGGCCGTTATCGAGTTATAGATAGATTAATAATAATCAGTAAGGTCACATCCGGGAGCTAATTTGCTCTCGATACAAAATATACAGCAATCTGTTTGCATTATATGAGTTATTGCATTATTATTGATATTAATTGTCTTCATTGTTTTGTTAGAAGGCTTTTATACTATTCCTTAGTTTTTGACTAGTTTCTTTATCATCACCATCAGCCTTTATCCGTCCACTGCTGAATATAAGCCTTTTTTTATTTTATGACGCAGCGGAAATGCTTTTCGGACCCTACCAGGGCCTTAGGTAGGCGCGCTGGCGTGTGTGGGGGCTCGCATTGGGTGCACTACCCCACTAAAACCGCTGCGTGAGCCTTCAGCCGCTATCTGAGGGACTCGGATCTGCAGGCAACGGGAAACTCTCAGCGATGATGAATCTATTAAGCCTCCCTCAACGAACGCCAAGACGATTTAGCTCTTTCCACGCGCATCCCACACGGACCTGCCACTGCTCGGAGAACGTCTTCCCACCTAGTTAATGGCCGACCAACACTTATCTACCTGAAGGCAGCCTTTACTCTTGAACCTTCTTGGCCGATCGGCCATCCGTTCTTTTGAGTGTGTGACCAGTCCATTGCCACTTCAACGTACATATTCTTCGCGCGATATCGGTAACTTTAGTTTATTAAGGTTTATTAGTTAATTTATTGTTTATTGTTTAATTTAACATATAGGATCTTTATAATGATCACTTATAATCGTCTTAATTTAAAAAAAAATTAAAATTAAATCCATTTAAAACTGAATACATATACATTCATACATTTTATAAAATTTAAAATTAAACCCATTTAAAACTGCTTATAGCAATTTTAGCTTTACAAAACATATTGTTTTCTCATGTTTACACGAATTTAATTCATTTTAATGAAACTTTTACGGATTTTATCGCGATTTAATTTTTTCACAAGCCCGAGATTTCGGATACTTATAGCAACAATGGTCACGAGAGGACTGGACTTGACTGGAAAAACTTAATAAACCGCGATAAAATCCGTATAAGTTGTTTCTTTACAAAACATTTTTGTTTTATAAGCACATTTCAAACGATTGCGAAACTCTTGCATATAAATTAGGCCAGTATATCCCAAAGCGCCTGTTTTTGTTTAAGTCGTAAACATAGTAATGTTGGTTTTTTTGATCCGTTAAAAATATATGTTGTAGTTTAGTATACATTCTTTTTTATTAACCTATTCAAAACACGATCATTGTAACTTGCCTCGATAAAAAAAAATCACAAACACAAGATGTTTTTGATTATTTTTCTAGTTGTAATTGAAGAATGTGAGATTTTAAGTTACAAAATTTATATGAAAAAATAGGTAATAACATTTAGAATTTTATTCTGATCTTACTTCTTTAAATAAATGTTTTTATTTTTCTCAATATCAAATAATGTGAAAAACTCGACTAGTCCCCAGCGCGGCCTCAATTTAGTTGCCTGCGAGGCGTTAACAAAGAAGGACCTATGTTTCGCTGCTGCCTGGCGGCTCTCCCCCGCTATAGATCGTTAAAACAACGTGTGGAATATATAAGCCGGTGCCTGATATGATAGTGTACATAGGAAATAAAAATAAAAATTTGAACAATATTTAGTTTTAATATTTTTTTCTCATTTTTGTCGTAATCATGATCATCAGCGTGTTTTTTCCTCAATTTTATTTCAATATCGATTTAATGTTACTAATTCATCATCATCATCATCAGCCTTTATCCATCAACTGCTGAACATAGGCCTCCCTCAATGAACGCCAAGACGGCCGATCCCTTGCTACTCGCATCTTTATTATAAAAATATTAATTTTAAATTCTAAATGGTGGTGATGATGATGATCGCGGTGATTGTGGTGGTGGTGATGATGATGATGGTGGTGGTGGTGGTGGGGAAGGGGGGTGTAAATTGTAATAGTGATGATGATGAAGTTGATGATTACAATGATGGTGGTGATGACGCTGACGAGAATAATGATGGTGGTGGTGGTGGTGGTGTTGGGGGAAGGGGGTGTAAATTGTAATAGTGATGATGATGAAGTTGATGATTACAATGATGGTGGTGATGACGCTGACGAGAATAATGATGGTGGTGGTGGTGGTGGTGAGGGAGGGGGGTGTAAATTGTAATAGTGATGATGATGAAGTTGATGATTATAATGATGGTGGTGATGACGCTGACGAGAATAATGATGGTGGTGATGGTGGTGATGGTGGTGGTGAGGGAGGGGGGTGTAAATTGTAATAGTGATGATGATGAAGTTGATGATTATAATGATGGTGGTGATGTCTCTGACGAGAATAATGATGGTGGTGGTGGTGGTGGTGAGGGAGGGGGGTGTAAATTGTAATAGTGATGATGATGAAGTTGATGATTATAATGATGGTGGTGATGTCTCTGACGAGAATAATGATGGTGGTGGTGGTGGTGGTGAGGGAGGGGGGTGTAAATTGTAATAGTGATGATGATGAAGTTGATGATTATAATGATGGTGGTGATGTCTCTGACGAGAATAATGATGGTGGTGGTGGTGGTGATGAATGGTGATGGAGGTGATAATTAACACTTATTTCATTTACAATGATTTGTGTGTCTGTTTGTAATATGACCTCTGTGGCTCAATGGTTAGCGCGTTGGCGTTCAAGCCGGAGGTCGCGGGTTCGAATCCCGCCAGGGAACAAAAAAGTTTCTGTGTTCCTGGGTCATGGTTGGGTATTAAATATGTGTATTATATAATCAAAATCTTAAATAGGTATAAGTATTAATATAAAACGTATTAAATATATTGTATTTCCGTTGTCTGGTACCCGTAACACAAGTCTCTTCGAGTACTTACCACGGGACTAGATTGACGTGGTGTAAAAAGCGTCCATAGATATTATTATTATTATTAATAATGCACAGAAGAATATCCCGGGTACGCATGTTAGCTACTACTACTACTATAAAACAAAGTCGTTTTCTCCGTCCCTGTAACCGTTTGTACGCTTAAATCTTTAAAACTACGCAACGGATTTAGATGCGGTTTTTTTAAATAGATAGGACAATTTAGGAGGAAGGTTTTTGTGTATAATTTATTAAGTTTTTATATATATATTGGCTAAGATATAACAATAATTGTTAGACGTATCGGAAAAAAATAGGCCGCCTGGGAGTTTTCAACGAAAACGCTGCCTAAACCCTTTGAGATACAACAAAAAAATGTATGGTGGAATTGTGTAGCTTAAATAGGTCTACAAAAAAGTCCACGATGGCATATGTCTATCTCTTAGCGATATCATGCTATATCCATTTAAACATTACGGAACAAAGTCGCTTTCTCCGTCCCTGTATCCGTTTGTACGCTTAAATCTTCAAAACTACGCAACGGATTTTGATGCGGTTTTTTTAATAGATAGAACAATTCAAGAGTAAGGTTTTTGTATATAATTTATTAAAATTTTATAAGCCTTGGCTAAAATATAACAATAATTGTTGGACGTGTCGGAAAAAAATAGGCCGCCTGGAAGTTTTCAACGAAAACGCTGCCTAAACCCTTTGAGATACAACAAAAAAATGTATGGTGGAATTGTGAAGCTTAAATAGGTCTACAAAAAAGTCCACGATGGCATATGTCTATCTCTTAGCAATATCATGCTATATCCATTTAAACATATTATGAAACAAAGTCGCTTTCTCCGTCCCTGTATCCGTTTGTACGCTTAAATCTTCAAAACTACGCAACGGATTTTGATGCGGTTTTTTTAATAGATAGAACAATTCAAGAGTAAGGTTTTTGTATATAATTTATTAAAATGTCATAAGCCTTGGCTAAAATATAACAATAATTGTTGGACGTGTCGGAAAAAAATAGGTCGCCTGGGAGTTTTCAACGAAAACGCTGCCTAAACCATTTGAGATACAACAAAAAAATGTATGGTGGAATTGTGTAGCTTAAATAGGTCTACAAAAAAGTCCACGATGGCATATGTCTATCTCTTAGCGATATCATGCTATATCCATTTAAACATTACGGAACAAAGTCGCTTTCTCAGTCCCTGTATCCGTTTGTACGCTTAAATCTTCAAAACTACGCAACGGATTTTGATGCGGTTTTTTTAATAGATAGAACAATTTAAGAGTAAGGTTTTTGTATATAATTTATTAAAATGTCATAAGCCTTGGCTAAAATATAACAATAATTGTTGGACGTGTCGGAAAAAAATAGGCCGCCTGGGAGTTTTCAACGAAAACGCTGCCTAAACCATTTGAGATACAACAAAAAAATATATGGTGGAATTGTGTAGCTTAAATAGGTCTACAAAAAAGTCCACGATGGCATATGTCTATCTCTTAGCGATATCATGCTATATCCATTTAAACATTACGGAACAAAGTCGCTTTCTCCGTCCCTGTATCCGTTTGTACGCTTAAATCTTCAAAACTACGCAACGGATTTTGATGCGGTTTTTTTAATAGATAGAACAATTCAAGAGTAAGGTTTTTGTATATAATTTATTAAAATTTTATAAGCCTTGGCTAAAATATAACAATAATTGTTGGACGTGTCGGAAAAAAATAGGCCGCCTGGAAGTTTTCAACGAAAACGCTGCCTAAACCCTTTGAGATACAACAAAAAAATGTATGGTGGAATTGTGAAGCTTAAATAGGTCTACAAAAAAGTCCACGATGGCATATGTCTATCTCTTAGCAATATCATGCTATATCCATTTAAACATATTATGAAACAAAGTCGCTTTCTCCGTCCCTGTACCCGTTTGTACGTTAAATCTTCAAAACTACGCAACGGATTTTAATGCGGTTGTAACGTTGCGCTAGCTCGTTACATGATTTTAGGCTTAAATTCAAGATTCAGCAATAGATATTATGTTTAATCTAAGCATACTGGTGGTATAAGCGCCATCTATCGTTAACTAGTGTCAACTATTGACATACTTAACCTGAAGAGGGCTAGGGCAGCATCCTCGCCTCTGATCAGTACTTCATAGGTTAATTCGTTTTTGTTTAGCAAAAAGAATTTAATTAGGTAAGTCTCCATATTATCTAGCTATCAAAACTATTTATGTTATGATATAGAAACAATTAGGTTATGTAGGTTTAAAAATCTTAAGTAGTTAAAAGATTATCGAACGATAGAACAGCTGTTTACAAGTAGTTATAGTTAAATAGTGTTTTTTACAAAGCAATCTCCCTATTACGCTAAGTGACAAGTGAAATGTAAAATATCAACGATAGAAGTTTATGACTTTAAAATAAAAAATTGAAGATCAACTAAGTATTTAAATATTTTGAAAATAGAACTTGAATTTACTAATTATTACTAAAGCTTTGCGAACTTTTACGTATCACAATAAGTATTTAGTGTTTTTATAGTAATTTCAATAGTATTAAAGACAAAAGGTTAGATAATTAAACTTAAATTTTGACGTCTAGCACGACCGAAACAAAAATATTGTAGCAAAATATTATTATATAGGCACAAAATAAGGAAATATAGATGAAATAGTAACAAACAGATATTAATTAGGTAAATAATTACGTACCAGCTCGCTCGGCGTCACCTCACGCTTACAACATTTAGTATATGTGGGTATATAGAAAAAAATTTTTTTAGATACTAATTTATTTTAGAAAAAACACTATATTTCCTTAAAAATACGCTATCAGAACTTGGGCAGGCCTTAGAAAGAATACACGTTGGGCGCCAGCTGTCGCGTGGGGGTGGTAGATGCCCCCAGCGAGCACGATAGGAAGGGGTAGAATAGAGTAGGTTCGGACAAGTCTCACCTTATCTCGAGCCAGAAACTTTCTTTAGCTGGCCCACGTTCCGACAGCGTATTGCGTAGGGGTAATAAGGGAGGAATCACTGGCCTGACTGGACTCCTGGCGATGGTAGGTTGGCTGCAGCTTGGGTCTTCACGCTGGGCGTTCGGTTCAGCCGGCCGGCTGTTAGATGTTCTACACTTGGATACCTAGTCTATCCGAACTGTGCTCCGCGAACTCCCAGCGGAATTCAATAAAATTAGACGAGGGTTAGCCTCGGCTTCCGCCAGCCACGAAGTCAGGACCAGAAAAGGAGGGCCAAGAGGTCGGTTAGAAGTGACAGCAAATCAAAAGGTCCCTAATCACAGCTTGTCTATCGTTCCATAAACAATATAGTTCTATAGTCAATTGTCAAACAGACTTTATAATTAATTAAGTTTTAATTTAGTTTATTTGTAATTTTGTTTAGAGATTAGATTAAATTATTATATTTATTATTATAAATTACAAGAGGTATTTTAATTTTATTTGAGAAAAGGATGTAAGCAAACAGTTATTGAATTTTAGAATGTCGCTAGTGAGCTAACAGAGTATGTCAATAGTTGACACTAGTTAACGATAGATGGCGCTTATACCACCAGTATGCTTAGATTAAACATAATATCTATTGCTGAATCTTGAATTTAAGCCTAAAATCATGTAACGAGCTAGCGCAACGTTACAACCGCATTAAAATCCGTTGCGTAGTTTTGAAGATTTAACGTACAAACGGGTACAGGGACGGAGAAAGCGACTTTGTTTCATAATATGTTTAAATGGATATAGCATGATATTGCTAAGAGATAGACATATGCCATCGTGGACTTTTTTGTAGACCTATTTAAGCTTCACAATTCCACCATACATTTTTTTGTTGTATCTCAAAGGGTTTAGGCAGCGTTTTCGTTGAAAACTTCCAGGCGGCCTATTTTTTTCCGACACGTCCAACAATTATTGTTATATTTTAGCCAAGGCTTATAAAATTTTAAAGGCTTATAAGGCTTATAGTAGGACCCTACATCTTACTAAAATCAAATATCTTTATTCTTTAGGTTATAAGTATTGATTTTGTAGGACTCTACCCCTACAAAAATCAACTATTTTATTCTAGTTGTAACTTGTTGTTTTGGTATGTATTGCTTACTTTTTACAATCAAGAGAGCAACCGCTGAAACCGTTACTAAGATTTATTTGCATTTATTCAATTCATTAAATGTAAAGTAATTGATAAAAAGTCTCCTCTTGTCTACACACTTGCTGATATGTCAGGTAAACCTCTGGGTGACTGGCATATTAAAGATATTAAATTGGTAAACTATAAATCATAAAACCTACTTAAATAAAACTAAATAAATTACTTTAACAAACCTAATTGAACTTTAACTTAAATTCAAATATTTAAATAATCTAACCTAACCTAACTTGAACTTAACTTAAACTCTTAATATTTAACATCTACTACCTAAACTATGCTGTATTAATTAAACTAAATAATACTAATTAATACTTTTAAACTAACTTATTGAGTCAACAGCGGCTGGGTTGTTTACTCTATATGTAAGGATCTTTAGGTTACTACTATTAACGTAAAGATATCATGGGAGATGCAAGAGTGTATAGATGTGATGTATGTATATGTGTGATGTATGTATAGGATGGAAGTGTAGTAAGTTTAGTTCTATGCATAGTTGGTATGTATGACTGCAGTTCAGTATATTATCTTGTAGTGAGTTTAATAGGTAGTTAGTTTACTCGGATTTTGCTGTAGTAGGCAAAATCCTACGCTTTTTGGCGGGGTACTGTAACGTTGCGCTAGCTCGTTACATGATTTTAGGCTTAAATTCAAGATTCAGCAATAGATATTATGTTTAATCTAAGCATACTGGTGGTATAAGCGCCATCTATCGTTAACTAGTGTCAACTATTGACATACTCTGTTAGCTCACTAGCGACATTCTAAAATTCAATAACTGTTTGCTTACATCCTTTTCTCAAATAAAATTAAAATACCTCTTGTAATTTATAATAATAAATATAATAATTTAATCTAATCTCTAAACAAAATTACAAATAAACTAAATTAAAACTTAATTAATTATAAAGTCTGTTTGACAATTGACTATAGAACTATATTGTTTATGGAACGATAGACAAGCTGTGATTAGGGACCTTTTGATTTGCTGTCACTTCTAACCGACCTCTTGGCCCTCCTTTTCTGGTCCTGACTTCGTGGCTGGCGGAAGCCGAGGCTAACCCTCGTCTAATTTTATTGAATTCCGCTGGGAGTTCGCGGAGCACAGTTCGGATAGACTAGGTATCCAAGTGTAGAACATCTAACAGCCGGCCGGCTGAACCGAACGCCCAGCGTGAAGACCCAAGCTGCAGCCAACCTACCATCGCCAGGAGTCCAGTCAGGCCAGTGATTCCTCCCTTATTACCCCTACGCAATACGCTGTCGGAACGTGGGCCAGCTAAAGAAAGTTTCTGGCTCGAGATAAGGTGAGACTTGTCCGAACCTACTCTATTCTACCCCTTCCTATCGTGCTCGCTGGGGGCATCTACCACCCCCACGCGACAATTTTTTAATAGATAGGACAATTCAAGAGGAAGGTTTTTGTATATAATTTATTAAAATTTTATAAGCCTTGGCTAAAATATAACAATAATTGTTGGACGTGTCGGAAAAAAATAGGCCGCCTGGGAGTTTTCAACGAAAACGCTGCCTAAACCCTTTAAGATATAACAAAATAATGTATGGGGGAAATGTGTATCTTAAAAAGGTCTCCAAAAAAGTCCGCGATGGCATATATAAATACTATATCAATTTAATACTTTAAAAATTGGCAATTATAATGCAATAATTTGTAAGTTATTGACACAAATACGGTATGAATATGAAAATGAAAATATGAAAGCAATAATAGTATCCTAAATATGCCTTCAGAAAGTCTGCGAAGGGAAATATGTATTTATGTTCAAGATTAAATACTCACGTAACGTATCCATTTTAATACAAAAACTTAGTAAGTAATTATTAAAATAGAAAATGATCATGTGTGTTCAGGATCGATAACAAAACCATAAAACGCTCTTTATATAATGTAATTCTTATGAAATAAACTAAAGTAAAAAAAAAACCTAGTAAGTTGCCATACGTTTAAAATTATACTAGGACGGACAATAAGTTCACGCCGGGTTCAAGAAAGTTCATTTGTTTGGAGACTACGCGTACCTCGTCGTGCGGGCAGGGCGATTGCGCTCAATGCATAAAACGCCCGAATATACTGGCCAATAATTACAATAAGCCCGCCTATTTCTTTCTTGATGTGGGCAGAGACTACACTCTGTTTCTTCTGCTATTGTTGTTATCTTTCACGATTTTACTTCCATATTTGATACGGCTACTTACAAACTGCATTTATAATATCAGGATTTTCCCGTTGTAATAGTTAGTCTTAACTGTCCACCGCAGTCTTCGTAAGTTATTACTGTTATTACTGAAATGGTAGTGGTTACTATATTACCACGGAATAACCAGTTTATTAGCAAGATAATCTGTTGCTAGTCGTCACAGAGTACTTTTGTATATATAAGAAATAGAGATGTAACTCGACGGCCAAAGTGGGAAAGTACATGTGCCGCCCTCTCTACGCGAGTGTCTAAACTAATACTAACATAAATATACATATAGCTAATTACTGACTATATAATATATAAGTATACGCAGGGCCGTGCCTGGGTATATGGCCGCCTGCGTGCCAGTCTGTATGGCCGCCCCCAGGATAACATTAAAAAAAACTACTTTAATTTTTAATGTTTATTATTATACACAGGGCATCAAACCGGGAAAAAAATCAGTTTTTGGTTAACCGAAATCGAGAACGAAAAAAAATATTGGTTTTGTTCCCAAAACCGGTTTCTGAAAAGAAAAACTGGCTAAAAACCGGTTTTATGAGATTTATATGTTTGGATGAAATTTAAGAAAAAAAAAATGCACAAAATAAACATTTTTTTATTTAAAATTTAGACAAAAATAATAACATGAAAAAATTATGGTATTGGTATTATAATCACAGACAAAATTATCAAACATAAAGAACAGAACCTGGTTGACCGAGCATTTGCTCGGTACCCTTTTAGTGATAAAATACGATAAAATTTTTCTTCCAAAAAAAAATGATTTTAAAAAAAGGAAAAAATAAAATTTGTACTGGAGATACGAACCAGGCTCGTTCAGATTTAAATGCCTAATTTCACCACTAAGCTACCATGACATATTATTTGACAGCGAAAATTACGTTCATATTCTAATCAACAAATTTCGATGCCTCAAAACACGGATAAAAAAAAGTTTTCTAAAAATTTATCCTAGCTAGATCTATTTATCGCCGTTTTTAACACATGTATACAAAATTTCATCAAAATCCGTTGGAGCCGTTTCCGAGATCCCGATTCTATATATATATACAAGAATTGCTCGTTTAAAGGTATAATAAGATAGGAATACGATAATTTAAAATCCTAGGTGTCGCTCGGTGACAATTTAAAATTATTTGATTTTAAAAAATCAAATCTTACGTATTATTTATTGATATTGAAAATAGTAAAGGTTTTTGGTTAATTAACCGGTTTCATAAAATTGTTTCGGTTACATTACCGGTTAATTAGGGAAATCTTTCAATCTTTCAATTATCGCGATTGAAAACATTTTTTTAGCTTCATTTTGCTTTTCCTCTCGCTTTCTTTTATATTGCACTCCAGACAATCTTTTCGTTTTCCTTTCAGACATTCGTAGGCCTTTAAAAATGTAAATGAGCAGTGATATTAAATTTTAGGGTAGACTTTCAATTTTGGCGGGTCTTTTTGGAGGGAAAAGGCCTTTTAATATGAAATTCTTAAATAAATATTAAAAAATATTTAATAATATTAAAAAAAATTAAAAAAAAATTAAATAATAATTAAAATAAATAATAAAATAGTGCAATTTAATATTAAATTACTTAAAATCTTCCTTAATTTATACTAAAAAATGAATATCTTTCTCATTTTGAATGCATTTATATAATAATTAAAAGTTGTTTGTTTGCATACGAGATTCTCTGTTTAAATCGCTCACAACCCGCCGATGGAAAATCAAGCATTTGAATTTGTGTAGCCGAAAGCAACTCTTTAAATTAAGCTTATGATTCCTTTTTATAATAGCAATGTTATTGTTATTAAATAGAAGAAATTTACCTGACATTGAACTAGAAAACAGTTATATGTGGTTTAATTTTCCTCTCCGTTTTCATTTTCAAAAAAATCTTGACATATTTATGTTTAAAAATATGTTTTACTTAAAAAGCTTATAAATGATTTTCTCATCGTGTCATCCTATGCGCATTAAAATATACATTAATAATAGATTTTAAGTAATTTAATATTAAATTGCGCTATTTTATTATTTATTTTAATTATTATTTAATTTATTTTTTAATTTTTTTAATATTATTAAATATTTTTTAATATTTATTTAAGAATTTCATATCAAAAGGCCTTTTCCCTCCAAAAAGACCCGCCAAATTTTCCCGGGCCCCAAAAGTGAAAGTCTACCCAAATTTTACATTTTTTGTGTATTACCTATTTCAGTCTTTGTCGAGTAAATAAACTTTTTATTAAATTTCACCACACGAACACACAACTAAAAGTTTTCAGGAATTAAGCAATTTATTTTTATTCGTTAAATTAAAGACTTTAATAATATCGGATCACACACAGGACACAAATAACGATTTATCCTCGCTAGTCTATAGACTAATACGACTAATAAGACGAATAAGACCGCTTACGCGACGCCGGTCAATTGAAAAAACTATTTCGGCTCGTCGCTCGTGCAATGTTCGAAAAAATTCGGATTCGCTGCATGACTAGGTATATAAATACTACAACGACCTAATCAGTTTTTATACATTTCTTATTTCTGAGAAACTCTTTTTAGATAGATTAGATTAGAGAAACTGTTTTTACTTCGTATCTTAATGAAAACAAACCGATTGTATTTTTGCCCAGTAAACAACTTGTAACGATTTGGCCGCCTCTTAATTTCGGCCGCCTGCGTGCGGTGCACGCAATGAACGCCCGTCAGGCACGGCCCTGAGTATACGTACGTACGTAATATACGTACTTATGCGTGTATATTATACATACATACGTATTTTCTGAAGTTCTTTTTAATAGTCAATACTTATTCTCAGAAAGATAAAAATAATAAAATATATTACTAAACAATGAAACAAAGTAGCTTACGATTTAGTGCTTTATTTTTTCTTCACATACACTTTATTAAATATTAAGCTTTTAGACAAGCCCAAAATAGAATCACACTCAGTTTTACTAATAACATAATATTAGTAATAAATACACATTACTAAACAATCACACAAAGTTAATATCAAATAAGTTCTTTAATTCCTTCTTAACGAACACTTTATTTAGTTTTGATTTTATACAAATTCAAATAACAATCAAACTCCGTTTTAGCTATTAGTATAAATCCCTATAATTAAACATTAAAATATAATGAATAATGAAAAAAGTAACTACGACTTAATGCTTTAAATTTTAATTTTTGCAAACACTCTTTTCACAAACTACTAAGAGATACGTTAACTTTCACTTTACACATATCCGTATTATTATCACACTCCTATTTATCTAATAATATAATAATAAATTTATATTTACAAAAGATAAATATAATTTAAACCACTGTTTGATAATTTTTATTTGTCATAAATTAAACTTTTAAAGTTTTTTTTGTTCCTGTTGGAATCAGCTCAGACCAAGGCCATACTACCCTCTCTAAATATAATTTAATTTTCATTTTAATTTTCGGAGTTACAACTACAAACGACTTGAAGTATGATGTCACAATATATAAATGTTATATTTATAAAAATCGATTTAAACTACTAAATATAAAAAATGAATACTTTCCAATTAATTACCATTGGAATAGTGTTTGTGAATTCTTTTTGAGTTAATACTTCTACCCTCTACAGTTAATATTTCCAGATGCTCCATATCATTTAGTAATTATTTTTATACCATTTAAAATTATAACTAAAATTGAGAACATGATTTATTTTAAAGTATGAGAATTATTGAGACTAAAAATGCTAAAATAGTTGAAAATTGAGTAATACAATATAGAACAGTTGGAAATATTAACAGTGGGGAGTACAATTAACCTTACCCTCCACGTATTAACAAACTTTATTTTAATTATATCCAAAGCATAATATTTCAGTAATAGCTGTGATAATTAGTAAAAAAATATTAATTTAGTATAAATTTATTTTTACAAATGTTACAGTTAAATATTGTGATAACATACTCGAAGCAGCTTACTCCGAAAATTTGAATGAAAAACATTTTATTACATTAAAATAATTCGTAGTTACGTCCTATGTATATAAATTATTCAAATTAACAAGGAAGTGGACAAAAATATATAAGTCAGGCATAAGTTACATGTAGTTGCTTAAAATAAGGAAAGATGTAGGTGGTTTAATCAAATTATAAATAGCATATTATATATAACTTAAATCATGTAGCTGCCCATAAAAAAAATGTAGCTGTGATAACCATTTAATATTATTAACATTAATGATAAGGTGTAAATTAAACTTCAAGTTAAGATGCCTGATGAAGGTCAAATAAACGAGCGAAGCGTCGTAAATTAACAATGAGTGTTTTTTATATGTCAAATAAGCCGAGAAGTAGACAGAAAGATGTCTTTCTGTCCACTTCTCGGCTTATTTGAGTAATATTATATAATATTATAATATGAAGAAATGTCAATATGGACTCTGGTCGTAAGAAATTAAAAATATGTTTTTTTTTGAGTTATAAATTAAAATCTTTAACTAAACAAAAAATAGATTGGTATATTTTTGATAAAACAATCGTATTCTACCAAAGAACAAACATTAATTATTTGTAATAAAAATGAGGATAATAACAAAAGAAGTAATAAATTGACTTGTGGGGGGCTAACTTGAAGGCAGATTTTTAATCATTTTTTATAGTTAAATTATTGACGAACAAACAAGTACAAACGACGAATAAATAAGTGCAAATGACGAACAAACGATATGTGATAGCAAAATTTAAAAAACAGTAAAGTATAACTTATTCGGGGGCTAACTTTAATGACCCTGTTTTCATGCCATCTTTCGTATTAAAGTGGAACTACGAAAGATAAACTTCAGTATACTGCCATCTTTACTCGTATGTGGGCAATACAAGACAATATAATGAAACAAAATTGAAACGTCAGAATAGTTTATTGGTCAGCTATACTTTAGCCATCTAACCCTATTTTGTAAATTTATAGGAGAATTATTTCCCGGTTTCTACTATGAAGATTGTCGACCCTGCTAGTCGTCTTACATACTTACCATGGTGCTAACGTTAATTTGTTGTAATTGTCGATTAATATGTATTTGTTTATTATTTAAATGCATAAATCAATCAAATGATGTATTAATTTGCCCATGGTGCAGTTTTGCCTGCGCAGACTTTGTAATAAATAGTATCTATACTAATGTAATAAACTTATCTCTGGAACTACCAGTTATAACTAGGTATTTAAAAAGTCGATTCGTTTAAGAGACTTATTATCGATGAAAATTTTTCCAAATTTGGAATTGATGTTACATTTTTCATATTTAAATTTAGAGTTAGATCAAAAGATCTTATTTCAAAAATAGGTCATTTAAGTACGATTGTACTAACGCGAACTTCAAAGAATGTAAGATGGTTGACTGATAAGCGATATCAAACAAAAACTATTTTTGATAAAACTGATCTTGAGTTCGTAAGTGTTAAAGTTTTATACAAAGTAAGCATTATTATCAATCAGCACTGGAATAACTATCATATTTTTTCACTCTTAGTAAACACCAAGACGACCGATTCCTCCAAGAATCTGACAAGTACCAGTAACCCA
Organism: Lycaena phlaeas; assembly: GCA_905333005.2. Lineage (NCBI taxonomy): Eukaryota > Metazoa > Arthropoda > Insecta > Lepidoptera > Lycaenidae > Lycaena > Lycaena phlaeas. The sequence continues at coordinate 17,935,074 of HG995166.1, read as the reverse complement.
TCATCAGTAAAAGAGGTAGTGCCATGCTGCTTTGCAGCCGAATTGGGCCGGCACGACCGGGGTGGTACCTCTCGCTCACATAATATCGGCGTAGAGTGACAGTTATGCTGTCGCGTTTCGTGCGGCTTGTGAGTTTCCGGTGGCCCATTGGGGGTATAGGGAAAAGGAGGGTAACGCATCAGCATAACCTCTGGTTATGTGGATGTTTATGGGCGTCGATAGTCGCCGAAGTTTTCACATTTCGAAATACGGGAACCTAAAACGTAGTTGGATACAATATGTCCCGGAGTATATCAAAGGAGTCCGAACGTAATGTCGAACGAATGGTCGCAATTTAGATGACAGAAGTTTTGCCGGTAGAGCGCGCCTTCAGATAATAAGTACATACTTGTTTAAGAATTAAGAACGTATAGACAGTCCTTTTAGAGAACTATTATCGTACCAATAGTACGATAATAGTTCTCTACTTGCAATAAGTATAATTTTTCGTGTACGCTGTGACTCAATATAATATTGTTTTTATTACTAATGACATTGGGTCAAAGTACTTTTCAAGACCTTCGCATTTAAACGAATCTCAATAAAAAGTTGGGTTTTTATTAAACGAGTGTACTGTACGTGTTGCTTAAGTCAGTAAATCATAATATGTAATGATATATATTTTAATGTAAAAATATAAACCGCAAAAATATTATAAAGTCTTCCCTAGAAACAAATATGTTAGATGCTTATGAAAAATTATAACATATTATTAAAACAACAGATATTTAAAATAAGTTCTTAAAATTCCTATGAATAAAACACACTACAACACTTGTGAATTTATTTAATACTAGCTGTTGCCCGCAGCTACCCCTGTGTTAACTAAGGTTTACGTCATTTAGCGCGATGATCATAGCCTTCCTCGATAAATGGGCTACCTAACACTAATAGAATCATCCAAACCAATAGTTTTTCAGCCAACTCGTAATAAACATACATTTTACAAACCTTCCCTCTTTATAATATTAGTATAGACTAGCCGTTCCACGCAGGTTTTAGTTGCCCCAACTGACTTCAACGCGAAATTTTGTGCTTATGGATGTTTGGCACTTTGTCTCACAAAAACTACTAAATGGATTTTGATGAAACTTCACAATAATATAGCTTACACATCTATATAACGCATAAGTTGTATTTATCCCCCTACTCCCACGAAAGTGGGAAGTAAACGGGTGAAACCGCGGAACGCTGTTAGTGAATAATATAATAGAATACAGTACAGATAAGTATGACGCAAGATTTCAAAGTTCAAACAATGTGTTGTTAGCCAAGATAATCATAATTATTGATTATTTATCACACTATTCAATATATTTCTATGCAATCAATTGATTTTGTTGAAATTATGATAGAAAAATCACACATTGTGGTATCCGTAGCATATGCATAATATGTATTTATGTCTATTAATTAATACTTATTGAGCGACGGTAGACTAGTGGGTATGGCTTGGCCTTTTATGCGAGAGGGTCTGGGTTCGATCCTGTCCCCCAAATGTGTCTTCAAATGGGTTTTTTTACATTTCTATGTGCAGCCTATACACGGTACACCGTTCGTTCACCGGTAAAGGGAGACAGATTGACAGTCTTTAAATGTGTATGAAGTTCGCAACCCACATTGGGCCAGCGTATCAGTGATCTCTCTGATTCCGAAGAGTGGAATCCAGTGCCCAACGGTGGGACATAATGGGTTGATACTTTACTTTTTTTACCAAACTTATTATTACATATGTTATTATATTATTATGTTTTTGAAAAGCAAACTAAATTAACCTATCAAAAAGTAAATGAGTTCGCCGAGTACCCTTGACCTATGGATCAGAATTCAGGTTCACTAATCTTAAAATCCATAGGACAAGACGCAAAAAACTTCAAACGATATTTCTTAGTGAGAGTAATTTATTTGCCTTACCTACCTGACAAATGCTAAAATGCTCGTTCATCCCACACTTTAGACATTTGGATTAGCTACTTCTCTTAGCACCCTTAGCCACTAAGAGAGCGCTGAGATCTTTAGTCACATTTTTTGCACTACACAGCACACAAGGTTGACGGTTTATATCATTTTTGTATAGCAATATGTGTAAAGTTGCGCGCAGCAGCTAGTATAATCATGCAAAACATACAGCACGTAGACAAACCTATTGGGTTTTCTTATATTCGTTAGCTTAATAAATAATGGGTGTCATTATGTCAAAAACAAAATGTATGCAAAAAATCCTTTTGTTTTGCTCGTTTCGAAGTTCAACATTGTTTTCCTTTTAACTTATCTAATAAAATCTATTGTTACAACAAAATTTTGTCACGACACATATTTTTAAGCGTCTTACCATCATCTTAATGAGCTCGTGTACGAGCATAATGCTGTAGCACTCTCATATTTGTCTGGAAATCCACAAAAATACTATTTTTTAGACACACTTTCTCGTAGTACCAGCGGTATTTCCGAACTGACTTAGGAACACTTCAGAACAGAGCGTCACTCATATTTGTATGGCGAGCAACGCGCCTTAGGGGCCGTTCAGTAGCAGGTTTCTATCAGTATCACTTCCTATCAGGTCAAACGCTGTAATTTTGCCACCTCTTACACTATACAAAAAAGCTCGTTATCACTCAAAGACCCCAACAACTATTTCCCGTTCATACAGAGTCTACATTAATAACTAGTCAGCCCCTCTAGACAAGTGGCAAACGCTCAATCCTATTCTTTTGCGTTTACTCGCTAACTCCATAGGGTTGCTACAAAATTTTTTAAGAACATTTATAAAGACACGTAAAGTATATGGTTTGGTATGTAAAAACGTTTATAGACCTCTGTACTTTGTTTAAAACGAACATTATTATTATAATATTTCTTGAATTTTTTTTAATGTCGTAAGCTAGTGTAATTCCCATACAATAAGTATTCTTTTCTATTATATTCATTTAGCGTTTATGCCACTCTTCTAGGGGGGACGAATTACATAAGTTTTTAGACGTTTTTACAAACAAAACCATATACTTTATGTGTCTTAATAAATGTTCTTCAAAAATTTTGCAGCAACCCTATGGAGTTAGCGAGTAAACGCAAAAGAATAGAAACGAGCGTTTGCCACTTGTCTAGGGGTGCTGATATATCTATGATTAACCTTTCTCTACCAGTAGCATAAAATGTGTCTTCCGTCCTACTAATATTATAAACGCGAAAGTTTGTAAGTATGGATGTTTGTTACTCTTTTCCGTAAAAACTACTGAATGGATTTTAATGGAACTTTACAGTAACATATACATCAGAATAACACATACGCTATAATTTATCCCCGCACTCCCACGGGAAGGGGTACGCGGGTAAAACCGCAGGGCGCTGCTAGTATTATATAATTTAAAAAAAAAACACGTGGTACGTCTAAGAATTCCTAAGACACTGATCCGATTTAAATGGAACTTTGCACACTGCAATTGACGAGTGATTGAGAGATTAGATAGTTTTGGATACGGCATATGACGGGAAGATCGGAACACCAGGAGGACTATTCTGTAAAAAGCCATTTCGATATCGAGCTTTACCTGAGTGATAGATCTTACTTTACGTCATTTCGAAAGCGAAGTTTCTTAGCTTTGATAGATAGTCGAGTTAGAATACAAATTCGTCAAATTCGTCATATCACCGCGGATTCCGCTTTCGAGATTCGAAAAGGACCTTACAAAATAGCCCTACTGATATATTTAAATAGAGAACAGAAAGCAATATGATGATAATTACTTTGTAAAGCCAATTCTCTATTAGCTCATTCTGTTTTTACAAAACTCAAAGTCCATTTATACATTGATAAAAAATATTGCGCGCGTAACACGAGTATGTATGCCAAAGTTCATTGAAAAAATTGTTGATGTTTTTATTACAATACGGAATAAGTCACAGCAGAATTATTGTATAAGGTTTCATGTTGATTTAACCGCTCTATTATGATATAAACTATAATATATGCATGCATATGCGTGCACTCACACATCACTACATATTATAAAACAAAGTCGCTTTTTCTGTCCCTATATCCCTTTGTACGCTTCAATCTTTAAAACTATGCAACGGATTTTGATGCGGTTTTTTTTAATAGATAGGACAATTCAAGAGGAAGGTTTATGTATATAATTTATTAAGTTTTTATATACATTGGCTAAGATATAACAATAATTGTTGAAGGTGTCGGGAAAAAATAGGCCGCTTGGGAGTTTTCAACGAAAACGCTGACTAAACCCTTTGAGATATAACAAAATAATGTATGGTAGAATTGTGTATCTTAAATAGGTCTACAAAAAAGTCCGCGATGGCATATGTCTATCTCTTAGGGATATCATACTATATCCATTTAATACTTAAAAAAATGGGCAATTATAACGTGATAATTTGAAAGTTATTTACACAAATACGGTATGAATCCTTATCATTTTAAATCAGTTAATTAGCATGTGCATTTTATGAAGATTATTTTTGCCCTTTACATCATGCAAATTAAATGAATACTTTAGGAGATATGGCAAAATCAAAATAATGCAGAAGAAAATAAATCGTGTTGCTGTGATACGAACGGGCGCGGGCCTGTCTAAGGCCGTAGTGTATCAACTCTGGTAGACGTAATAATATGATCAACGTATGGTAGAATATATTATGATAATAGTGAAAATCTGCGAAGGGATATATGTCTTTATGTTCAAGATGACATATATTCATTTTAATACAAAAACTTAGTAATTATTAAAATGGAAAATGATCATCATCAGACATGATAAATCCGTAAACCTAAGTTCACGCGGGCGAAGCTGCGGGTAACAGCTAGTTTACTATAAAGACTGCATGGTTCGCGGGATACTGCTAATTAATATATAATTTAATATCTTTTTTATAATAATAAGATTTAACTAGGCGACCCGAGATTTCGCAGATCGTAGATAAATAATAAACCTGCTTTTCGTAAATAGCAAGGGCAGGATTAGGAACATGCGCTTTAAAATGTTGTTTAGCTAATTCATTCTTATAAAGAATTCATGAATATGCCAATTAAAGTTTGCATCGTTTAGTTTCTAATATATGAAACATAATATAATAATAAAGTGAACCGTTTTTTTTGATTTATCGATTGAAATGAGATGTTTTTTTTATGAAATCGCACCATCGCAGCGTCTTTTCGCTTCACTTTCATTCCTATGTAGCGGGAGAGTGACCGACTAAGAGTCTACTGATAATTGTTTTTCTAGCCTACAAGTATTTATATACAACGGTGTTCGATCAGTGTATATATATTATATAGGCTATTCTATGATAATGTACTGTTAGGGATTTTTTCCAAAACATGCGTACAATATGAGTGATAAATCGTTATTCTTTTTTAAACCAGACGAGTAAATAGAGCCCATATCTTACTGCCAAACTCACAAACATTGTCTTTATTAATATTTATTTGCCAAAGATATTTGGCAAATCCTAGAGGAAGCTAAAACTGAAAGGAGAAGAAGAAGAATATTACTATATATTAATAGATATTAATTGTTATCGTAATTAATTTGATATGTCATGTACAAACCCGACCTAGAATCATTTCACACATACGTAATACGCGAACCGGTCCGCCTTCTCCGCGAAGGCACTTCCCGTAGGCAGAGCAGATTCCAATGGCAACGCTTACTAATCTTCTAGTGTATTGCATAATTTGATACGTCATATCGGCATCCTCCTCGAAATATACCGAACCGTCATTCTATTATTCTTTCATGCTCTGGCATATTGATGCGCCTTTGATAAAGGTTGATCGTGGTTTGTTATATGCAAATACATAGTTTTTAATATGGAGACTATTATTATCTGAATTCGATGTGGATAATATAATATTTTATATGCCACAAGCTCTTCTGAGCTTCTCTTCTCATCTTCTCTTCTGATAATTTATTTATTATTAATTAATATTAAATTAAATTTAGCCAGAATGCGAGTATATGGTAGATGTTTACATAGAATTCATTTATAATTAAATTGTTACTAACTTAAATGTTAATTAATGGTCGCGATAATATAATGACTTAACATAATGATATTTACATTAATTTAATTAATTAACTATAATATTATAATACTTATAATACAATGTCAATGTGAAACTCGTTTGTTTTATTTATTTTTTCAGATTTATAAATTTACTAGCTGTTACCCGTAGCATCGTCTGCATTAACTTAGTTTTTTTTTCTAAAGGTCTAGACTAGTAAAATTCGAGGGGGGCGCCCCCGTCCGTGCCCCGCAGGGGGCGCGGTATAGATTAACTAAGATTTACAGCGGTATCTTAGCGGGATGACATATACGGCCTTATAGTATGTCTAGATAAATGGGCTATGTAAAACTAAAAGACTTATTTAAATCTGACCGATAGTTCATGAGGCTAACGCGTTCGAACAAACAAACAATACATTAGAACTACGCACGGTACTATATGTCACTATCGGCGGTTTTCAATAAACTATCTATCTTAAAAAATTCTTATCTATCTTACAATTTTGACAGATTTTGTAAGAAAATGTGTCAAAATTTAACGATAGATAAGAACATTTTAAGATAGATAGGATATTGAAAACCGTCGTATATGAGCACCGGTATTATGTGAGCGAGGGCTACCACCTCGGTCGAGCCGGCCAAATTGGTTTGCAAAGCAAGAACGGCACAAATAATATCAATAGCTTTTGTAATATGTAGAATATTTGAAAAGAGTAGTTCCACTGAGTTTGTTTCGCCGGTTTTTCTCAGTGGGCTTGCTTTGACTCAATTGGCGTTCAAAAAGATACTTTGATGGTACTATTTTTTTTTTTTTTTTGGTTTTTGAGTTTTTTTTTTTGAGTTTTGCCTCATGCGTGGAAAATTTTGTATAATAAAATTCTTTTTAAATTTCGCTCCGAAACGCTGGCACTTGTGTGATGTCATATGTTGACAAAAATCTATTCTAAAAATCACTATTCAATAGTGAATAAATAACAATATTTGGAATTCAAAAGGTTCAAAATTTTGAAGAAAAAAAAGGTGTGTGAGCGATTCACACACGATAGAAATGAAACACACGTCAAATGCTCAAATACAAGCAAGTATTAAACATTGTGCAATATACATACACAGTACACAACGACATTTGCTCTCTCCCACTTTTGTATTTGTGTCTCTTACCTGTCGTTTTTTCCGTTGCATCCGGTTTGAAATCACAACGATTCTAAAGAAGTTTCACTTAAAAAAAATTCAAATTGAACTTCAGCCGAAAATCGAAATAATGAATATGATGTTTAATTGAAATGCAATTGGTGAGTTCCTGCCGTCCTGTGGGGGACAGAGCGAGGAAACTGCTGCACGGCAATTGGGAAGATTAACCGTGGATACAATTGATCGAGTGTGGGAAGTGGGAAGATGGACACGTAATGAGGTCGTTGTTTCGTGTTCGGGGCACATGGCGATCAACCAATCAGCGTCTTAGAATCAGTGAAACTTCACAATTTAAGGGTTTCACTTCATTGATTATAATATATCGAAAAATAATTCTTTAAATTGTAGCAGTATCCTACGGTTCACAATCTCAGGAGAGTTTAAAATTTCAGGACAGTTTACAATCTCGCGAGTTATATTGTAAACTAAGGGTATTTACAATCTTACGGTGACACATATAAAATGTTATGACTAGAGTAAGTAATAGAATCAAGAGTTGATTTCCGAAATATCACGACTTACGATATCCAGAAGTATGCCGTAAGCCGGATAGGTAGGCTTTTTGACTGCGTGTCCGGCCATAATAAACGGTGTCCGGCTTTTGTTAAGACTTTTTAAATTTTGCAAACGAGCGATGCCAAATAAGTCTTAGGCTAAGACTGTCTTGGCATTCGATTTTATCTATAAGTTCACTACTTTAACAAAATGTATGATACTCATAAAAAAGCTTTATTTTACATACAATTTCATTGCCGTACCTATAAACATTAAGACGGAATCCTCAATAATGTAGGGTGTCCGGTTTTTCTACCCAAATGTCCGGCTTTTAGGTTTGGCGACCTGGCAACCCTAACCAGAAGTAGGTACTATATAAGTATAGATTGATAATAATAATAAAAAAAAACTATAAGTTAATAGGATCTGTATGCGTCCTTCGTTATATGCATCACTCTCATATTATCAAATCAAAATAATTTACGACATGAAGTAAAACGCCACGGAGATTAATTCGATGATAAAGATTCGCGACCTTCTTTGCCATTGATAACGTTATCGTGATGCATTCAGAATTTCGATAATATCACCCAATTATATCGAATTTATATTGTTCGCAATATATTCACGGTCGTTTTATGTATGATTTTTATTTCGTTTATTATACAAATAAATAAATTACTAATGACGAGCTGTTACACATCTTAAGGAGGAGCTCGTGGCTCGGTGGTAACAGCCGCGCGGATCGACTCACCAGATTAAGCAACGCTTGCTGTAGGGCGAGCACGAACAATTTGCGAAAAAGTATTCGTATAGTTAACGTTAGCAAATTGTATGAAAATCTAACAGCGCCTCTGCTGGACGTAAAAGGAACTAAATTCGGGAGCACGAACACAAATTATTACTTTCGTAACGTAAGCGTATCGTGACCTTGGTCGTAACTAACACGATACTAGAGCGTTTGTACGAAGAATGGCAGCACGAACATGTTTTGACGTATGGTATCGTCCACGCATCGTCACAAGTATCGTAAACTTACGAATATTTATTCACGTAGAATTTTGCCGTGAAAAAACTTGCGTTACAGTTTCCAACAGTGATTTGCAGTGTTTTAGTGTATTTTAAGGACCAATTTCTAATAAAAATGCAAGGATAACCTAGAATTGAACTCACACAAGTTTTATTATAAGTATATTATATTATCATCTTGTTGCAAGACTACTTGAATGAAGCGGCGTAATTGGATGTAGAGAGACTAGGTAAGTTTAAATCATTATTTATAGAAAAATAAGCTTTAATTTATGTAACAAATATAACACGAATCAAATAAAGTACCTAACATTTTATTGTCAGCTAATTAAATAAAATGAAAATGTCAGTTTTAATTTGTTTCTAGTAACATAAGTCGCAGGGCTAAACAAAGGAGAATTAGCATTTGTGAGATATCACTGAAACAGAATTGTATTTATTCTTTCTTTTATTATATATTTCTTCGTCAGAATAAAGCTTTAAAATCACCTACTACATAATTAATATGTAACGTTGAAGACAAAATATAGGTACTCATTAACTCATTAGAAATACTTTTTAAATAATTTAAGAAATAATTTGATAAAATAATTTAAGTCAAATATCTAATACGAAAAATGAGTATCACTGCTGCTATGAGACGAACGATGTAATTTTTCAATTTATTATTATATGACTTATATGACCATCGTATATTTACAGGTGACTTCGGCTTAATCCCTCGCGGATCTGGGCAACTGTGCATGAAAAAGCAAGGGTCACAGTGGGGAACACTTTTGGGCGATTGAAAAATCGTTGGCTATGTTTGTGCAAAGACTGCACTCTACACTATGCACAAGAGAAATGTGCAAAGTGCAAAGATAAAAGAAGCATGCTAGTGGAGAGAATTAATGGACTCCACACATAGCAGCCACATATTATATAAAGTCACATCCCCTTCTTTTTAATATAATATATATATCGGATGCCATTTATTTCGTTTTATTGTTACCTTCTTATAAACTTTATATATTTATTTAAATAATAAGGAAGTAATAAGTAAGGAAATTCTATCTTACTCTACAACGACATTTAGATCACCGCAAAAAAATCCGTGAATTTTGAAGCATTTATTTAGTAAGTATCGTTAAGTGTAAAAAGTTGTAAGTGATAAGACTAACTGAACAGACTTAAATGAATACCAAGACGGTGTTTAACACAACCCTGGCTGGTTACATTTATAAATTATATTTATATTAGGTATATCTTGGTATTATAAAGTTATTGATTGAATTTACTTAGTGATCATAGAACAAATTTTATTCAAATAATTAATTATATTATGTGAAACTGGGATTTAATAAAAACATAAAGTTAAAACATAAGTTTTAATAAAGTAAAAATCTTATTAAAAATAACATTCATAGCTTCTTTCAAAAATTCCAACCACTGAGCAGCCACAACTGATTTGTGTCCAACTTATAACAACTAATAATTTAGCAATATCATTGCGATTTTTCTTTTTCTTGTGCTGATGGTGCCCAATGCTCCTCGTGATTATCATCATGAGGAACCGGGGTGCTTTCCGGAGGCCCCACAGTTGGTTGACTGCTTGTTTCGTTTTGCCGTTCCTCTTCTGTAACGTAAAAATATTACAACATTTTACTAAGTACTTTGATTTTGTAAGTTATGAGTTTTCATTTAACTAAGTTGTGTTTTGAAACATGGAGAAATAGAGAAAAGACAATCTATTAATTTTTGCCTATTTCCTAATGGTGATATTTTTTTAAATCTCTCCACACATTTACTACAAGCAAAACAAAAAATAAATAGGAATAAAAAATAACAACAAAAACAAAATTATTATGGAATGTCCAAAGTGGAGCAAAAAAGAGTGATGACTAATTGAGGGAACACTTGAGGAATTGGACACTTGTAAAAGCATAACTTGCTATCAAAAATCTACTGTTCCCTAACTAATAAATTATTATGTTATTTCCATTTCAACAAAATAAAATGGCGACCACAAGAGGGCTAAGATAAATCTCCATATCTAAAAAACAAATCATACTCCTAAGTAAATACATTCCAATAAGTAAAGAAAGTACAATTACATGTAAACAATAGATCATTGCTTAATTTTTTATTTATATAGAAAGTAACATGCTTACCTTTCCATAAACTCCACCATTATTAGTTGTCCTCATTTTTATAAAATAATATTGAAAAACTTTCATAACTTTTAGTTTGCCGCTGCTGCACAAGTCACTATATGATTTGAAATTGAAATACAAACATGAATCCACTTGACATTGTTATGTTAGTCGTTCGGAAATCAAAACCACAAAACGTTTCGACAACATTTTTTTTAAATGAATCTTATCATGAAAAATATATGTTTTATTAAATATTAATACAACTTATGCGATAAACTAATGTTTTCATTTGTTTTTGATAAAGTTTTAATCAAATATCTTCATATAATCCGTGATTTTAAATAAACGTCAAATTTCAGAACGTATCATTCGTTCCTATTCATTCGCTCGGGCCCAACCTTGCTTACGTTAGGATGACGTCACTATCGTATTCGTATCGAGTTCACGTTACGAAGACGATAGGGCTTCGTGCTACGTACTAGCGTTACACTGCGTGATTGTATAGTGAACTCGAAACGTTTACGTTACGAATACATTAGAAGTTCGTGCTCGCCCTACTGAGGTCGGTTCGTGGATGGGTGACTGATCTTTACATACTAACGCCCGGTTTCTGAAACGTTGGTCAAAGTGTATGTCAACTAACATGGCTGTTAATGGCGGTTAACATAAGATTCGCAAGTCAATTTTGAAAGCTTTTCATTGTAGTGGTTATGTCAACTGACAGGCTGATCTAATAAAATAATTTAACCATGTTTTTAGCAACTCATTTGACACTTAACTTGACAGTTGATTTGTTATTTTTTGCGTTGATCAGTCTTTCTGAAACGGGGCGTAAGACTCCTCGTGTCTCGGAAAGCACGTTAAGCCGTTGGTCCCGGCTGTTATTCGTGAATCTTTGACAGTCGTTACGGGTCGTCAGAAACCCGAGAGTCTGACAACCAGTCTTACCGCGGGGTACCGTATCACCCAGCTATTGGGTTGTGGAAGTCAGATAAGCAGTCGCTCCATTTAAAATACTGGTATTTAGCTGAGTCCGGTTAGACTGGGAGCCCACCCCAAAATATAGTTGGGTAAAGACTAGGCAGACAATGTACGAATAACTAAATTAACAGATATAAATGACGAATAGTTTGGTATTAAGTATACACACTATAATAAGAAAAAAAAAACGAATAATAAATAACTAACGATGAGTAAACCTTGTATACCTTGGGCTCTTCGGTATTGAGCGTCTAAGCTTAATTAAAAAAAACGCGTGAAACTATGTATTCAGTTTTATTAAGACAAGTCACAAGACACTCCCATCACATCCATCACTCCCATCATAAAAGTAGCTGAAAGCTCTCCCAGGCTTAGTTACCTTATTTTTGTGCAGTCCAAAGTACAAATCACACATAGGTTCTAGGATCCTATACGAAAAAACAAAAAAAACAAAACCACTACACACGACGTCTGGCTACAACTAACATACCAATACCTCAATTATTATAGTGATTTATTTTTTGTTCTGTGCCATTTGAACAGCATTTAATTCTATGAAAGCAATGTGTTAGTAATAAGAGAAATGATCGTCATTTGCCTTTACATTGACACAGATATTTATGTGCAAATAAATGCTCCTTTATTTGCACTGTTTATACTTTTGGAATCTCCATTTCAGACATTGACAAACCGAAGTTTCTTTATCAACAGAGTGGCATTAGGAATTTTCTGAACGTCTATCTCCTCGGATTCGGTTCAAATTGGAATAGTGCGTAACTGGTCTAAATTGCGGATAGCTTTAATTACGTGAGCAGTTACTGCATCTCAAAACTGGACTGACCGGTATTTTCACTGTCGCAGCTGTTCGCGACCATGGTCGACCCTAACTCGTTTATATTTAATTAATGTTTAAGGTTATTTGAAGTTAAACATGTTTATTTCACAGGCATTATTTAAAACAAAAACTTTTTCAGCCAACTCTACGAATATTGTTCTACTTTTTTTTTGCAAGAAAGCTTTTTTGCTTTGGTCAACTTTGGGTCACCTTTGAGTGAAAGAGTGGTTAAAAATTAGCAGTCAAAGGGACTTTGACAGCTCAATTTGCTTCGTTAAGTGCTGGATTCACCCTAGGCTACTGAGCCCCACCGCCACGACAAGGCTTGAACCATGGTAAGGAGCAGTCAAAGGGACTGCCGTGGGAAGTAGCAACCTATAACAGACATGATGAAATTTTAAATTTTCATGCAAAAAAAATGTAATATTTTAATTTCAAATTGATAATGATCTTTTACTCACATTGCAAGATTATTGCTCTAAAAAATGCTCAACGCGACTAAAGATGTTTGCCCTTCAAAAATTTTGGTCCTATGCATATAGTTATTTATTTTGTTTTTAATTATGCTGTTTTTGTTTTCAAACTAAAATCTGTTGAGTTTATAAAAGATTTTCTTCTAAACTGAATAATATTCTTCTTCAGGTTTTTCGATCACCATTAAAGAGTCAAATGGATAAGTCAGATGTAGAAACATTACACAGGTAATTGTAATTGCTGTAGATACATTGTTATGATCATTTGATGCACTCATATGTATCGCATATCAACTAGCTACAATAATATTTGCTTATGAGATACGTTATTTACCGATTTCGCTTGCGTTGCTTGCTTGCGTTTAGTTTCCATCAGCATTGAAGACAACATCTTTATTTAAGTCTGCTGTAAAAGCCAAAAGAGACCACGACAACAAAAAGGGACACTTTTTTTTGTTGCAAAACTCTGAATTGTAAAGTTGCACTATTTGCCATCATTATATGAATAGCGGATTTTTAACCTTGACGTACCGCCTTCCTTATGGTAAATGGTTGGATGCTATTAATAGCACTGTCCAGCACAGTATAATATTATTCTAGTCTTATCAATTTTAGTAGTTTTGAGTAAAAGTGACAATAACATACATAACCATTCACTCTTACCAACTTTCGTATTTATAATAACAGTAGGATAAGATAAGCGTTTTGACATAATATTTGTGTTCTATTACAACGTACAACCAATATAATGACAGAACAATTTTCTTTAACAGATGTTTCAAGAAGGTATTTTAATATGAATGAGGAAGCAAACGGACAGTCTGCTTATTTGGTGGCAAGTGATAGAAACATCCACAGACACCAACACCAGATGATTACCAGGAGCTTTTCAAATAGGAGTATGCTCTTTTCTTCTGGTGTCGTGGGACACCAGGTAGGAACGAAGTTCCTTAGGCTAAAAAGAAAGGTATTATACACTACTCGCTTGTGTATGCGACTGTCGCGCCTGCGCACGTCTCATTTAACGCTTTTTATTCCACGCACTTTTTCTTACGGTTTTATTATCACATATTTTTCGGTTAGGTCGCGCAGCAAAATCCCTATCCCCTCCAAGCCTGCCGTAAGGAACTTCGTTCCAATAATGCTTTATGCATGTCATTATAATGAAACATCTTTTACGGGTTTTATCGCGGTTTATTGAGTTTTAGAGAGTTTTTAGAGCCCGACGTTTCGGATACTCTACTGTAACCACAGTCACGGGAAGACTGATGAAGTAATGTAAAGTATCCGAAACGTCAGGTATATAAGACATTCAATAAGCCGCTATCCTTAAATATAAATAGAAATCCTTAGAAGTTTTTTCATTATAATGAATGAAATTCACGTAAACCTAAAAACACGACAAACGCGTATCTTTTAGTGAATGGAACATTTTCTATTAAGGCTAGACAATGTGTGTACACGTGTGGTTAATGGCCATAATACTTTAATAACTAGAAATTCCTATGGCGATGAAAAAAATCTTCCACTTTTAACAAAGTATTCGCGATTAACTTGGTATGTACAGGCGAATTAATGCGACGAGTTAGCTTTACAATCTTGCGCTGTAACACAATGTGTTGCAATTATTAATACACAGAAGTAATTTTGAAACGTCTTAATATTATTATCGTCAACTTCAGTTTTGTAAAGTTTCTACCTCATAAATGCCCTTAAAAATTCAGAGAAAAAGAACCTTAAGAGGTTTTTTATAAATTCATAAAATGCCGAGTAACAACCAGTCTTACGGTCGATTTTACCAAAGTCAAATAAGTTGAATTCTCGGAATTATCTTATTACTCACTTACAAGGAAATTTAATGCAACTAATACTTATCCGTGAGATAAAGAAGTTTCACGTTTTTTTAAGATATGATTGGTCTAACAATAGTATCATTACCCCTAGCCACACACGTCGGGCTCGGGCCCAACTCTGGCATGGACGTTAGTCGGTAAGTCACTAATGTGTAGAGGCACCACCAACGTCGTCAAAGATACACTCTTTGCTAAAGAACCGAAACACTCCGGCCAACTACCAACGTTCACCACGTTGGGGCCAACCGCCAATGCCTTTTTTCCAGATCCACACGTTAGATAAGTGTTGCTGGGTCCAACGTTCGTGTTGGTTGGTACCAACGTGTGACGCCGGCCTTAGGACAATTCATTCACAGACTGGTATCCTCCTTGTCCTATTAATCCTACTTGCTACTAATATTATAAATGCGAAAGTTTGTAAGTAAGGATGGAAAACTACTCAAGGGATTATTATGAAACTTTACAATTCTATAGCCTACAGATCAGAATAACACATACTATAATTTATCTCCGTACTCCCACGAGGATAGGAAATATGCGGATGAATCCGCGGGACTCTGCTTGTGAAACATAACAGATGAATTAGTTGCAAGTTTGCATTACATCGTAGACAAATTAATTTTAAATATTATTTTTCCTTAAGATCAGAGGTATCTTAAGGACCAAAAAATAGTACCAATCCTGCTAAAGGTCACTGTTTTGAATTCCGTCCTATTTATTGGTGCGCTGGGTTTATGTGTACAATATATTTTGTATTCGATATTTTGTCTAATATCAGAAAAGTATCGTATACTTATTGTCATTTTATAATAGTGTATATTTGTTTTTTTCGGCTGAGCTGAGTAACCTGTCTTGTGTCTAATGACAAAACGTTACAATTAGTTGCTGTCGTCTTGACGAGACTTGGTTCACCGTTCACGAATTAGCGATTTTCTACCATAGCGTACGAATTTAATCATATTTATTTACTCAGATTTTTTTTCTTTTACGCCGGGAAATGCGCTTAGGCATCCCGCGGAGGAGTTGGTCTTCTCTGGCGGGTATGTGGGACTCGCTGCGCCCGAAAGATGGTAAGTGGACGCAGCTCTACCCTCTAAAACCCGGTGAGTGCCACCAATGCTGCCTTTGGTGAGGTGCCCCGAATCTACAAGCAACGGGGCACCTCGACGGATAGTTAGCCCCTCAGGGGACCGACGCCACCTCCACAGAGGGTTTCCCCCTACCACAGAACAATTCCCCCTAACATCACAGTACAACGAGGCAAGGTGCTCGTCCTCGCCCTTTGCCCCCTGCTCTTTTGCCCTCTCTTCTTATAAGAGGGGTACAAAGAGCCCCCTCAGCTCAATTCGCTTCGCCTAAGGTGTTGGGGTAACCCTGGGCTACTTAGCCCCACCGCCACGGCAAGGCCTAAGCCGTGGTGAGGAGACTCAGATACCTGATACGTTATACCTTATATGTCGTCTGTTCTAAGGTTTATGATACTCTATCAGTAGTCACACTGTCTACCCAGCCTTCTTTCAGGAATAGCAGGACTGATTTCACGGTATAAACGCATTACTCCAACCATTAAAATATTAAAAGAAACTTGTTGAAATAGTGAATCGATATAAAATATGAACTGGTGTTTAATGTGTGTAGGTAATTAAAAGTGTGTGTGTGTGTGTGTGTGTGTGTGTAAATTAAATAAAGGTCGTTATGTATCTTAATCGGCTGATAAGAAGTTAGTGCCTAGCTATTAACAAATATCAACTAATCAAAAATAAAAATTAAAAAATACAGGTCTATTTTTTGCATTAAAAGAAATAGAGAAGTTGACAGTACCATTTGGCAAAAGAAATTTTATATTGTAATTCAATTAAATTAATATCTACCAAATCTAATGCCGGCTAAGATCTCGAAGAACTAATATTACGGTACCAAACAACGGAAATATAATTAATACATTTATAGTATAGGTATATTTTAGATTTTTATTATAGTATGATACAA
Organism: Lycaena phlaeas; assembly: GCA_905333005.2. Taxonomy (NCBI): domain Eukaryota; kingdom Metazoa; phylum Arthropoda; class Insecta; order Lepidoptera; family Lycaenidae; genus Lycaena; species Lycaena phlaeas. The sequence continues at coordinate 17,918,033 of HG995166.1, read as the reverse complement.
TATATTATATTTAATACACATCCATGATCCAGGAACACATATTTTTTTTTGTTCCCTGGCGGTGTTCGAACCCGCTACCTACACCAATATTAAAGAGACGTAAAGTTTTTGAGTTTATGAGATTGTAGGTGATTATCTTTGGATCTACTAAATCGATTTTGAAAAATCTTTCACCCATAGATTGCTGCGCTATTTGTGAGCGACACAAGCTATAATTTATACCTAATTATTTTTAATAATATTATTAGCTGAATATTTCCGATTGAAGCTTATAGAATAAATTTAATAATAACAAAGATGGTGATTATTATAAATCAAACCACGAACAAAAAACATTCACTTATGTTGAATGTTTTTTTCGGAATGCAATTGAGTCACATTTGTAGTTTTTTTACTACATTAAAAAAAGCTTATCATATAAAGTTTTCTTTGGCTATTAAATGCATTCTAGTACTTCGCCTTGGAACTTGATAAAGCGTAAAAAATAGAACCTGTAAATATTTGAAATGGAGGGAATAAACAGTACCTTTGTTGATTCCCAGTTTGACCGTACAAGTTACGTTGGTGAAGGTGATATCCACTGGGTCCCTGGTAGGGGCCCGAGTGAGCCCTATGGCACTCGGTTCCGGCACAGCCTGAAGCACCACAGATTTTTTATCATGTTCAACACTATCCTTATCCACAATACTAGCGCCCGCGAGCATCATTTTGTCACGATGCAATACGATGTCTTATTTATTTTTACGACAATATGCGTTGAGATCCGCGCGTGCGACTATAACAACTGCGCGCGGTTGAATGCGCGCGCTACTTTAAATAATCAAATTTCAATATCCAAGAAGCCTTTTGTTTTGCTCGCATATACTACGGCGTGAAGTATACTAATTTGTAAACATTTATTACACATAATGACCGTGGTAGATACATAAGTTAATCATCAAACAAACAATGGCTGGGAACAAAGACCACGCGCTTATACTCTTACAAGTCACATCTCCTTAATGTTCATTTTGTGTCTCTCACTACTTTCATTGTTGTCAAATGTTAATTAGTCATGTGCGTTTGTTTACATATTTAATGTTAAAATAGCATGCTTTTAATTAAAATAAGACACCATGTTAAAAGATAGGGACATATTAGTTTATACAATAATAGACTGGACTCCAGAAAAATTGACCGAGCTACATTTTCACAGAACATTTAATTATAATTTTACAACTTATTATGTAAAACTGGCAGAGCTCCGCGGTTTCACCTGCGTACTTCCCGTTCCCGTGGGAGTACGGGGATAAATTATAACCTTTGTGTTATTCTGATGCATAAGCTATGTCATTGTAAAGTTTCATTAAAATCCATTCAGTAATTTTTACGTGAAAGAATAACAAACATCCATACTCACAAACTTTCACGTTTATAATATATGTAGGATAGGATAGTAGGATACAACTACCTATTCAGTGATAATTCGAAAAAAATGGGGTTAAAATGTGGAAGGATTTGAAAACGTAATTTTTAACATAGTTGGTACTTAATTATTAGACCACATACGTATTTGTGATATAAAGCTTACATTAGATGTTTTGTTGTTTTGCCGTTACGCCCAGTAATTGATCGGGTGAGCTTTTCAATGTGCTTCTTTTGGAGCCTGTTCCCATTAGCGTGTCTGGAGCTGAATAACGGGATCTAGCTTGGAGCTTTGCTGGTCCCAGAAGTGTTCTATCGCATTTAGGTCTTAGCTATTGTCTGGCTACTGAATAATATGTATTCTAACCTCCTGAAGACATTCACTCACAATTCTCATAGCGTGAGGCTTTCTTCTCGCGGTATTCTTACTTACAGACACTTCACGACTTTCCCTCATTTTACCCTGAATGTCAACAACAAAAAGGTGCCGATATCGCAGAGAAACCAAGGCAATTAAACGGTCATCAGGTTCCTCAATAAGTTTTTGATAGGTTCTCTTCCTGATTGGTTTGACGAACTGATTAAATGTAATCTCTTGCCAATTTTGCTGACTTAACCCCTCACGAATGAAGAAGAAGAAGAAAGAAGAAAGAAAATCGTTTATTTGATCACACACTAGAGACAACAACAGATTAGATTATTGATGATTATTATGATTAATAGATTAAGTACATATAGGTTAAGTTAGTAACATTGATCCCATAAACTAAAGTGTGCCTCGAGGATGCAGCAAAATGGTTTAGTTCGACATTGTCAAATAACCATAGTAAATATGGTATCTGACTCCAACCAAACCAGTAAAGGAGTCCGTCCCTAACATCAGATCATAAAATAATTAGAGCTACGACTTGATCAGTTTCCGTTTCAGTAGCATTCATAATATTCTAAGTTATAGAAAGGGTTGTCCGACAAAATTCAAAAGATCAATACGATGCACAAAAATATAGAGATGATTACGGCTTACGCGTTAAAAGTTCAAAATAACCATGCATTTATGCACTGATGAACATTTTTTTTTATTCTTAATTTATTTAGGGGTTTTATTCTTACAAATATGCCAACCCCATTGTGCCCCTAGCTTTATTCACAAAGAGAGAGAGAGTCACTGCGGGGGCTCAGTAACCATCCCACACAAGTCTCTAGCTACCTCTGCTGTTGGTTGAACTAATATACTGTGAATGAACATTTTATGAACATTTTATAATGAACGTATTTCAAACGTTATAAGAACACATAAAAACACTTGCCTTCCTTTAAAATAAAGTCAATTAGGTGCTGAGATGTTAATTCAAAATGTTTAAGCAAAAAATATAAAAAAAAGGATGGTGTGGTTTTATGAAATCACGGTAAAAGCGATTTTTTTCACATTATAGACATTTAACTATACATTTTCGGAATAATATTCTATAAGGGTATTAAAATCTCAAACATGGAGCACTGGCTGGAATGAGTAATAGGCAACAAACAGACGAAAAAGCTTGAAACAATGCAATAAAAGTTTTACTTTAATATTATGTTATCGCCTAGGTACTTATAATAACAATTACTTTAAAAAGTAAAAATTTACAGGCGAGTCAATTTTTTTTTGAAGATCGTGTAATTATAATAAATATTATCTTAAATAAAGTCCGTGATGGTTAACTTAATGCGAGGTACTTAATCAGTTTAAAGTTATTACTTAGATACAATATAATAATGTATGTAACTATTATTATATTATGTAGGTTATGCAATAAAAAGAAGATAAGTAATAATAACTTTTTAAAATATAATATATTCACAAATAGACAGATAATTGCTAATAGATATTGCTAATAGTATAAAAAGTTAGTACTTAGTATTTAAATATAAAGCTCATTGGTTTCGGTTGTGGTTTCGGTCTTTATTTTCCTTGTTTATTTTTCTTTGAAAAATATATTATACTTAAATATAAAAATAATTCTGAATTTTAAATAATAATTATTTAAAATTTAACATATACTTAGAATAATTTCATATAAAGCAACAGTGTTCATACAAGGGATCTGTAGAAAATGAAGCAATTTTTAACACTACGGTCGCTAACCGGTGCAGTAGAAAAACATCGTGAGGAAACCTGCATGCTTGATGAGACTAAGTCTTTGAAGGTATGTGAAGTTCACCAAACCGCATTGGGCCAACGCATCGGTGAACTATGGCCCATTACCCCACCTCGCCTGATTTCGAGGAGGAGACTCGTGCCCAGCAGTGGGACATAATATAAGGGTTGATACTTTTTTTTAGTTTAAGCAAAAAAAAAAAAAGCTACGATCAAAACAGTAACAATTATAATTTACACGAGAATGTATCTGTTAACATATAACATAATATAATATATTCTTCTAACCCTAAGAGAAATAATAATTACAATTTAAAACAAAAGGTGGGGTTAAAGTTTGTTGGCGGCTGTGAACGTAATTCTTTTCACTTTCCTCCCAGGCTCTATTTTTAAAATAAAAATATAATTTGACTCTAGCGCCATCTAGACCTATTCGTGGAACACTGGACTTATTATCGATAACTAGTAAGCGAAAAAGTACAAGAAGGCTATAAGTAGAGGGCGCTATTAGTATGATTGAATAAAATAAAATCTTAATATATATATTTCTTGTGTGCGTGTGTATGTGACTGAACTCCTCCTAAACGACTGGACCGATTTGAGTGATTTTCTTTGTGTGTGTTCAAGTAGATTCGAGGATGGTTTAGATTCACAAATCAGACCGGCAGATGGCGCTGCAGTCGGTATCTAGGTTATTGATCTGTACTGCCACTATCGATTCGTATCTAAAGGACAACGTCTGTGGGGTCCGCTAGTATAATATATAAAATTCTCGTGTTATCACAGTGTTTATCAATTTATCTACACTGTGATGTTAATTACCATACTCCTTCAAAACGGCTCGAGCGATTCTTATGAAATTTTATATGCATATTCAGTAGGTCTGAAAATTGGCCAACATCTATTTTTCATCCCCTTAAATGATAAGGGTGACCCACCCCAAAATGTTTTATTTTAATTTTTATGACTATGTTTTTATTTTTTTATGATACAGCATACAAAAATACATACAATTTTAAATTTTTACCCCTCTACGATCAACGCCTATTCTTTAATTGCAATTTTAATTTTGGCAGAATGAAAAAAGAAGTCTGTCAGGGCAGCTAGTACGTATAATTATTTTATGTATCGCGTACATGTACGTTTACCCTACTCTTTCATTGCACGCTAAACGGTCGCGGTACCCCGCTGCATGCATCTTTGGACCATTTACTTTGTATAAGATAGCTAAAAGTACTAAACTTATACATAGTTAAATAATTTGACAAGAAGAGACTTGTTAGTATGATCTACTAAGTATTGTTTAACAACGTGCTAATTGCTGTAGTTTGAGAGCGAAGTCCTAATTTTCAATGAGAATTAATAAAACTTTTTTTTTTCAATGGCAATAAGTTTTTACTATTTGCCGGTGTCAAGTTTTATTAAAGGTAAGGAAACTATGTAGGTAATACGAAAATCATAATTTGGACAAAGGAATATGATCTTGTATTGACTTGTCATTTTTAAACGACTGCAAGGAAGGAGACGTTTCTCAATTTGACCGTATATATGCTTTTTTTTCATCACCATCTTCTTCTTCTTTATCTTCGGCCTTCATCCCATTTTTTTACCGTAAATTATTTTCAATTTCATCAGTTGGGCCGTTTTTTCTTTAAAAAAATATAGATGGACTGACAAAAAAAATATAATAACGTCGGTCAGTCACAAAACATAAAATAATAAAATTATTTTTAATTAAAATCGTTATTTAAATTAATTCAATTAAATACTTATAATTATAATCTTTAGCGAAAAAAATTTGCGCAGCTGACAGCGCCTACAGATCTTGATCTTATATTATTATATATCTAGTTGTAATTAATTTAATTATATATAATGGCGTCTTTCAATAACGTCGAAGCTAGTTTAGAAGACAGCCGTAATAAATTAAAATTTTCCATTCATTTTCTTTTCTACCTGTTGAGTTAATGTGTTCATATTGCTTGTGGCTTCTCAGAACACGTGTGTTTCGCATGACATTTAGCAACTGAACCCAATTATAGGAATAAATATTTTCAATACGTCTAGCAGTGCCCACGTCTTTATCATTATGGATAAAATAACTTAAATATAATTTGAAATGTGTGAAGCGCCGCGTTATACCTATTAAAATTATTATGAGCTGTTGAAAAAATACTCTCTAAATTAAAAATCGAAAAACTTTTGACAAGAATTTACGATTTTATTGAACTAACTTCATAGTACCTTTTTTTCTTTTACGCCGGGAAATGTGCTTAGGCATCCCGCGGGAGAGTGGGTCTCCCCAGCCGGGTATGTGGGACTCGCTGCGCCCGAAAACTGGTAAGTCGACGCAGCTCTACCCACTAAAACCCGGCGAGTGCCACCAATGCCGCCTTTGGTGAGGTGCCCCGGACCTACAAGCAACAGGGCACCTCGACGGCTTGTCAGACCCTCAGGGGACCGACGCCACCTCTACAGAGGGGTTGCAACGTTGGGACAGTACAATGTGGCGAGGTACCCGTCCTCGCCTCTTGTCCTAGACTCACATTGGGGTGCACCCCACATTGGGAGCACGAGCGTTATTATTAAGAAGCGCCTCCGACGCACCCCCGTTCCTCCCGGGGAGGCCACGTCGGCGGCTTTTGAGATAAACCTCAGCCCTTTTCAGCTGTATTTTCCTTGGTCCCACCATGAAGCCTTTAGAGAAGGGGAGCCTCAGATACCCTCTTTTTGAATAAAATATTGTTCCACAAAAGTAAAATTATTATATTAAAATTAATATTATTATCTCATAATATATTTTTTAACGTAATTATAGCATTTATTTACTTACTGACAACTGACCTCACAACTATGACCTTAAAGTAATAATATATATCGAAACATAATATTATACTTGCGATTTTTTGTACTACGATTTTCAGCTTAAGCTTATAAAATACACTCACAAAATGTTGTATGTTAAGGTCAAGCGAACCAATAACACGGTCGTTTTGACGTTCATTGGCCTTTGAGCTATATTAGTTTAGGTAGCTGGTAGGCAAACTTGCGAGATAATACGGTATACAGCACAGTGAAGTGGTGAGATATCCATGAGGATATAATATTAGGGTCGTCCCCAGTGAATACACAAAACGGTAAGGGAGTAATCTTGAACTTAATATATGCATATTAGTTTAAAACGCCATCTGCAAGTCTTAACGGGAATTAAACTCATATGTACTGTATACATAATATAAAATCTTAAATACATATCTAAATACATAATATTATCTAGTAAGTAGGTAGTATCAACATATTATGTACGTAGATTTAGTGGTATTACAATTTACTGTATACAAATACAGTTATTGTTTTTACCTATTGGTAAATAATATTAATAAGTAAAACCAAATTATTAAAATCGACTTAATTTATTGAAAATTGAAGAACATTTATATTTTATGTATAAAATAGTTGAACGTTTCCAGTGTCTCATGATATTACAAACTTTAATATAGTTCTTATAAGTACAATGTTTATAAGATGTAATGTATGCCATTAAATTTTTATTGTTGTAAGAAAAATAATGTAGTTAAAAATAATGCAATGGAATAGACATAATTACAATTGAAATATTATTAGTTTCATTTGTGGTACTTATAATGTTTTTAACTTTACCCAATAGAAGTGACATCGGACAGGTCACATTTTGAAGAACGGATTGCATAAAGTCTAATTGTTATTAGGATTTAAGGAGTGTCAAGTACCAACTGATGACCCGATGACCTCCGTGCGTTGGTCTTAGTTGGGTGCTAGTAAAAAATAAAAATAAAACGATCTAATTTGTGGTCCTTGAACGAAGTTTAAATCCAGTCGACGGAAAATATTACCGATTACACTCGATACATCAACAAGTAAAACTTTAAAATAAACCTAGTGTAGGTTTATTTAAAAGTTTTACTTGTTACTCGCTACCCCCGAAAGGTAGTTAAGTGGACGCAGCTCTACCCACTAAAACCCAGTGAGTGCCACCAATGCCGCCTTTGATTAGGTGCCCCGGATCTGCTAGCAATATGGCACCTCGACGGCTAGTCAGTCCCTCAGAGGACCGACGCCACCTCCACAGAGGGGTTGTGTGGACCACAGAACAGCCCCTTCGAACGTCGGGACAGTACAATGAGGCAAGGCTCCCGCCTTCACCCTTTGCCCCCCGCTCTTTTGCTTCCTCTTCTTATAAGAGGAGTACAAAGAGCCCCCTCGGCTGAGCCATGGTGGGACCCCATCTGCATAACCTCAATTGTCTCCTATTGATGTCAAAAAAAACATACACTCAGGCGCAGAGCAAATGGTTATGCTCATCAAAGTAACATTTGCCCTGGGTGGTAATCGAACCGACGACCTCCTGGTTTGGAATCTTACGTGGCTCTGTCAGGCCAACCTTATTTAGTTTGTTCCTAAAAACTTTGAATTTAATTTTAGCAAAACTTAAAATGAATTTAATTTATGAAATATAAAATATTCCGTTATTGTTTATGTCGGTATGTAAATACTTTTAAATGTTTAAATAATAATATGATACCTACTAGTTGGAATTATAAGTGTAATAAAGTATTTTTATGTTATATCGTAAAGCTAGGAAATCAACAATTGTGTTGTTCCACGTTTGGGTTTATTGTAGAATATTCACTCTGCATTATTTTTGCAACAACACTTTTGCAATTTCAACATTGCACCCGTTGTACTAGTCTTTAGAACATTATAATTAAACATTCGATCTTCATTTGTATTAATTATTATCATTTACCTAAAAGTAGCAGTTACGGTATGTTATGGTTGTGTTGTATTATAGTACAGCGGAGTGATATATTTTCTTTTTGTTATCACTATCATCATCACCATCATCATCATTAGCCTCCATACGGACACTGCTGAACATCCTCTTCAATGAACGCCATGACGATCGATGCATCGCTTCTCTCATCTATTACGGATATACCAGTAGACGGAGATCGTTCGATAGTTTCTGTTTATATTCACTTTAATATAATGACACAATTTTTATAATTACATCTAATTTTTAGGTTTTTTACGCCCGAATTCTCAAACGCCACTTAAATACTTGGGGGCTCCTCAAACTACTAAGCACGCCTTAAATCTGTAGCGGACCAATCAACGCCCACAAGCCCATATTATGTCGTCCAAATGAAAGCAGTTCCCAAATTTGAGTATTCGGGCATTAGGGGTTGTTACATGGTTGTTACTTAGTTTTATTTTGATTATATAGGATTTTAAATTAACATGGTTATTTTCATTATTTAAAGTATTTAAAACGGGTGAGTCTCGTGAACATGACATTCGTAGACAATGTCGAAATATCGAGCTCCGCAGAACAATATTAAAAAACATGGTAAATATCCCGTTTTAAATACTTTATTTTGATTAATTCACAAATATAGACACTTTGATGCGTTACATACTTTATACGTTTATATATATTATGTAATCTATGGTTACTACCATAGATTACATAATTTATCATTAAAAAATTCCGTGTGATAAAATTAAGTTACAATCGTATCATTCTTCCCTATCAGAACATCTGGACTCATATTTGACCATAGCCTGTTACGGCAGGTCATGGTCAAATATAAGTGTGTCAAATAACGTAGCAATGTCTATATCGTGATATATAGCAGTTTATTCTGTTAACAAATGGTACGTAAAAAGTACATGACATATAAGTTTGTTTTTGATGACGGAAGGCTGAGCATAGCGGCACTCCTTGCTGCAGTGCTGCAAGCATCTTTGGGTGATGCAGGTCTCCGCGCAGAACGCGACACACGCACTTGACCAGCCTTAAATGGAAGGCCTCAGAGCGAGGTAACGCCTCATGAGTCATGTTTTTTCGTGCGTGCAGCCGGCTCCATCGAATTATAAGACGTTGTCATGTCAAAAAAAAGCGCACGGATAGTACGGGTCCCAGGTTCATTCCGTACGCTTTTAAAAAGAAAATTTTCGATCATTTGTGTTGATGCCTGATGAGATTGAAAGACTTTGCAGGTGTGTGAAGTTCACCAACCCGCATTGGGCCAGCGCATCGGTGAACTTTTGCCCGATACTCTCATCGCTTGATTTCGAGTAGGAGACCCAGCAGTGGAGCATGGAGCAGTGCTGGTGCTTACCTTCATCGGGGTTCCAAAGTAGTAGTAAACTAATTGTTAGTTTGATGACGATTATCGGATAGCTCAGAGCTCGTAGCTCGTATATTATTATATCGTATATTTTTTGTGTATCGTACAGCGAACGTGTGAATTAGTCATATTTATCCTTTGGAGGTCAATAACTCTATAACTCAGTTTTGTTAACCTTCTCGTAAATATTACGGTATAAACATGAATCGATCACACACTTTCTTTTGAAACATGTGTTTATAATTTTTTATAAGTATTTATTTCGATAGTACTAGCTGATGCCTGCGGCTTCACCCGGGTTTAAATAAAAACATTTTTTTATCCAAATGTCTCTTTTGCTACTTAATTTTCTTTATAATCGGTTAAGTAGTTTTCGCGTGAAAGCGTAACGAACATTCATACTTTCACATTTATAATATTAGTAAGGATGGATGAATGGATGATATATTTTATGAAAAAAATTGCATAAAATATTAAGGTACATAACAGAATGGTGATAATGGAATGTCGACATAAGGGGAAACCCTTGTTTTCACTTAACGCCAAACGCTCGGTGACAAAATTGGACATCCAAACATACTCGCCATTCCAGACGGTTAGTCGGGCTTTCGAATTTGAGCAGTAACTTTTTAAGGTTTCTTTCCTTTTCTTTTAAGGCGACTTGGCACAAAGGTTTGGCCACCTGCCATCGGATTCCCTACTGGGTACCGAGTACAATGATGAATACAGCTTTGACCATAGCCGTTTAAGGTCTAAAATAATCGCTAAATATAAAACGTATCCGTAAATGTTTTTTTTAAATTCATTATGATGAGCGAAATTTGCGTAAATATGAAACAATAATATCGTCTTATATTATTTCGAACATCACTTGAAGGTCGGTGAAGGAAAAGCCGTTAGGAATCCATGCCTGATGACCAAGACTCCTCGCCATATTTCCAGCGTCCAGGCATATCAGGCAGTGGATCAAAACTCATAATATAAGTGTCGCATAATATGCTTTAATAATACAAGTATAAATTCCAAGCGCACGAGCTAATACGAATTGAACGGGTTTTTCACATAATTTTTAAACATTCTGAATAATTAGGGGCCCATTTAACTTTGATAATTATGGCACATGTATACATCTATATATATGCTATACAGATAAATAAAATTAGAGTGTCTAAAATAACCACTTTCTTGAAGTAGAAATTAGAATACACGGTAGGTACACTACCGAAATATTTTTCTTACAATTTTAGTCTCTGTTTGTTTTGACTTATCTCTAAAACGGCTGGACCGATTTTAATGACACTAGCATTAGCATATAACTGATGTGACAAGAAGTAACTTAGGCTATAAAAATAATTATCATCAATTCGGATACGTCTGTAAATCTAAGCCAACGAAGACGAAGGCGCGGGCATTAGCTAGTATTCATTACAAAAGCATCCTCTTATCGTCTTACCGCCACGGTCATATGGCGTTAGGACGGGCGTTGTTTGTCATTGCTGTACCGTAAAAACGGTACTACCTCGATCCTTGTTTGAGTATAATAAACATATGATAAAACCGGTAACAGTGGAGTCGGGCTCAGTGGTAACAGCCGCGCGGATCGATCCACCAGGTTAAGCAACGCTTGCCGAGGTTGGTCCGTGGATGGGTAACCATCTTTATATACCGAGGCTCCTCCGTGCCTCGGGAAGTACATTAAGCCGTTGGTCCCGGCTTTTATTCGTGGATCTTTGATAGTCGTTACGGGTCGTCAGAAGCCCGAGAATCTGATAACCAGTCTAACCGCGGGGTATCCAGTTACTGGGTTGTGGAGGATCGACAGCAGTCGCTCCATGTAAAATACTGATATTCAGCTGAATCCGGTTAGAGTGTAAGCCGACCCCAATATATAGTTGGGAAAAGACTAGGCAGATGATAAGTGGAGTCGGGCTCACGATAAAGATATTCGGAGTACGAATTGTCCGACCGATGGGTAGATATAGTAAGAACTGTCAGACAAAACATCTGATGGAAAGACTCAATGTCACCTTTGAACGTTAACGAGTTCAGAACGGACTAGACTCTATAACCACGCATGGTCTGACCTCACACACAATGTTGGTTAGTACTAGTCAAGTCTCTCTGTTCAGTTTCAGTAACTAGCAAAGCTGCTCTATTAAAAAGTAATTAAGATGGCTCCTCTTAGTTACTTTTTAATAGACGCAGAGCGATTCAAGCTGCATTCTTCTCACCAATACAGTAAGTATTCAGGAAGTTTGTGTAGTACTTTACAGTCAAGACTCAAGACCAAGCACGTACGATAATCGTACTAGGATTATGCATTGATATCAAATTGGTTTTTTTAAGAGTTTTTTTTATTATTTTTTATTAAGCTAGGCAAATGTTATTTTGGAGAAATAATTTTAAAGAAATCCCTATTAAACGATGTTAAAAGTAGACATTGATTTTTATTTAGATCCCGGTCAAGTGCGAACCGCTGTTATGCACCGAAAGCTCCGTAGTCCGTACATTTGAAAAGCTTCCATAACTATAATATGATTAGGTTTTTTATAAATAAAATGTGCATCCTCATATTATTATCAATTATTTCTAACCTTTGTTACATGTATTTTATCTACGTCCAAGTCGACACGTTTTTCATATAATTTAATAACCGCAATTACAATTTTTCCATCATTATATAAGATAATTGAGTAATTGGTGCGTTTTAGATTTATGTTATTTCATATTTCTGCGTAAAATAAAAAAAACAGCAAAAGGAATAATGTCAACTCGAATGACGCCACACGTTGAAATTCAACCAATCACGAAGATTCTAGATTCAGTGAAATAAATTACGAGGGTCTCCAGCTGTCAAATATCATGACAATTGGCAAGCATCAATTATAAAGACAGGAATGAAGGCGAAGGCGTTTATAGAAATAATAAACGAGGACTGTCGACGGAGTTGGGGCTCCTGTTCACCTTGTTCTGCTGAAAGCGTAGATTTGGCAATTTCAAACTATTAAGACCATAGACTGGCATCGTATGGGAACCATTAGTAAAGTTCCTTTAGAGATCTCAGAGGTTGTCACGTAACGCGGAGGTAGTCCAGAGTTTTTTTTGTTGACAAAAATCTCCACATATCCTGGGCTCATCTGAGAGTCTAAATGATTTTCAAAAAGATCGACAAAAAAGGCTGGGAATATATTTGTAAGCTTTGATATGTTAAAGGCGTTGTAAAATTTCCCTCTCAATCATAACTGTGGTATTTTAGTACTTGTTTCTCTTGAGGTGCTGAATGACTCCGGTTTTCAAACACGATATTAAACGTAGTAAACTACTTATTAAGAAACTCGCCAAGTGCATGATTTGATTCGCTAAATGGTTAGTAGACTAGCGCAGTCATGAAGAGTGGCTTTTTGAGACGGTATTCATTATAATCGCACCGTGTTGTATTATAGTTGTACACGTAATAAGAAACTAATATTTAATTGTATGTGCAATGGTGGGGTAAGTTAGATTTCCGCCACCGCTTAATGGAATCAGCTGCCCCGCTAATTTTACCGAACCGATACAATATAGGGACTTCCACCGGGAAGAGGAAGCGTTGTGTCCCGCTGTCTGCTGCATGGGTATCACCTTGTTTATCTCTCCCGTCAAACAGCTTTGCTGTGTTTCAGAGAGAAGGGCAGGACAGGCAGTGTTATTACTGGTAAAAAAGTAAAGTAACAACCCTTTATGTCCCACTGCTGGGCACGTATCTCGAAATCAGGCGAGGAGGGTAATGCGCTGGCGCGGGTTGGTGAACTTCACATATTTTCAAAGACTTTCAATCTCATCAGGCATGCAGGTTTCCTCGCGATGTTTTCCTTCACCGGTGAGCGAGCGATGGTCTCGTGTTTAGGTGCACTTAGAAATTTAAAAAAACCCATTTCAAGGCACTCACGGGGAAGTCAGGATCGAACCCGGAACCTCTCGCATAAGAGCCCGAGTCCATACACCACTGGACCATCGTCGCTCTATTACTGGTACAGAGACTTAACATATTATTATATCTAAGGATGAGCAACACATGAATAAGTAGCCTGGGCCAGTTTCAGGTAAATTATTTCCACAGATGATGTCGATTACTTACGTAACATCACGTCGCTAGTTTGCTTATCCTAAGTAACAAAAATCATTATGAAAACCCCCATTATAAAGGTAGCTACAATATTTTTAAACGGCTACGTCTGAAACCCTGTAAAATCGTATAAATACATACCTTTGCCCCTCTCTCTTATCACCAGCGTATAATTAAACCGTATACTAGTAAACCGTAAATGAATAACTATAGTATATACTAGCTATTGCACCCAGCTTCGCCTGCGGCAACTAAGATAATTTAAAATAGCCTATGTTCACCGGGAATAGTGTAGCTTTCCAACAGTAACAGAATTTTTAAAATCGCTCTTTATAATATTACTAGCTGTTGCCCGCAGCTTCGCCTCCGTTACTTAGATTTACAATGGATCTATCTTTTATAGTTTAGGCAGCGTACGCAAAAAAGTAACTTTTCTCGTTGATTCTTTACACCTTGTATCCGAAAAACCCAAATATCTCACGGAACCCTATTTTTTCCAGAATAAAATTTAGCCTATATTACTCGTAGATAATGTAGCTTTCAAGCGGTGAAAGAATTTTTGAAATCGGTCTAGTACTTTTTGAGCCTATAATTCATTACAAACAAACAAAGTTTTCCGCTTTATAATATTAGTGTAGATTAATATCTACACTATTTATTTTTGATTTACTTTATTCTATAATTAGAAAACATTATATTGTAGTTATGGATGTACGGCTTACAAACAAAACGTTAAAAATGTTATTAATTAAAAGTTTTCTTTTGTGATAGGTTCTGTTCGTATTCAAACATTTGAATGAATATCCGCTTTGATAATGATAAAAATTAGTTATGTCATAAGTTACAATCGTAATAGATAGAATGCATTTCAAAATTTTACTAAAAGCAGTTAGGACACATACTCTCGTATTTATAGTAAAGATAAGTAGAAGCAATCATAACTATATTGCGGAATCCTAAAAATGTATTATTTACCACCCGCCTCGCGAAGTCGCGAGTCGCTATTTCTTTTACCACAGTCGGTTATAGTCGGCGACTCTGAGCGGATGACGGACAACGGACGGACACACATTCCGTAACATCTGAATTCTTTTTTTTATTTTATATATAGTGAAAAACAATATAATAATGGAGAATTCACCGAGTGAATGTGAAGTCATCGAAGATGTTTGTGAAGAAGTGGATTTACTTTATCCGGACTCGGTGGATGTCATTTTCGCAAATATATCCCTGAAGATGACGACAGGAGTATTCAAGAAAAGTAAGTGCTTTTTAGTTTTCTTGGTTTCTTGTTACAAAACATGATATAAAATTTTCCGTTACCTCTAAATTTTTAGTATGAGTGATAAATAAATTCTACAAATATGAAAATATTTTATCCTTATAAATGTAACATCGCGAATCGTCTATATCAATTTTACATCCTACCTGCTTGTTGATTTTGTGTATTACGATTTCAAGATTAAGATGCCAGCTTGAACAGTTCAAAATGCACAAATTTCCATGTAATATTGTATCACAGATAGAAAAAGTTGTCGAGATTTTTTAATTTGACAGTTTCTTTTCATATTTATTATTTATCATTATTAACCTATTTTATTTTAGAAACTAAATCTTCAGAAGCTAAGCTCGATTATATCGAAATGACTATAAAATATTAAAAAGACTTCAATTATTAAATCCCATGTTTCATTCAGTCAATATTTAATGTTTTTATGTTGAGGTGACGAATTCTAGACTGAATGATAATGTGATAAGATGGCTGGAGTATATTCTTTTATTTGAATTTAGGCGTATGTCAAAAATCTAGTCAGGTAAGAACTAGAAATAAAAACTGGATTTAAATATGTACAACGATGCAACTTAATTATGTTAAAAACTTGACATATGGCTTTATTTTGCCGGTTATTCTGGAACTATCTTTGAATTTGCTGGTAAATTCAATGGACGTAAATTTCTATGTAAATAACACACGCAAATTAAAAATATTTTAACGTCATTACCAGACTTTTTAGGCCATATATTGCAGGAGGTAGGCCGATGTTGTTGAACGCCAAAAATGCAGATCTCCCGCATCTCGCATCCAACCAGAAACGGAACAGAGATCGAAATATGCAACTTGCACCTTATAGGGCTGTAGTAAAAAGCGAGTAAGCCAGTACCGTTGCAAAATAAATAAAACCAGACAAGTCCAAATCTGTCTCGTGCGCTGCGGGTCCTTAAGGCGCGGTCTTAGCTTAAAATTCACAAAACTGGGTTTTTTTGACACTCAGTATGAGGAAACCCAATGAATATAACTATTGCAAAAAATACAGAGCATAGAAAAGGGTCTAAAGAAAATGTTTACGGTAATATAATATTAAATATTTGTTAATTATATCCAATAAAAAAATCATAATTTCCTTCTCAAAAATAACCTTAGACGTTGGAGTTCTCTGTATTTTCAGCGGTAACAACATATTTTTTCTAAGAATATAATTAGAATATGATTTTATTAAGAATTCGTCCCAACAGATATTGAATGCGTATATTCAGAGTTATTAAAGAAAAACCCGCAAATTAAATGTTTATTTACAACATGGTTACACTACTGCTTTGCAATTTTTAACCTTATTCAATGTGTGGTAAATGTAGCATTAGATTACGCGGTCATATTCAGTTTTTTAATGTTATATAGCAACAATAATACAAAAAAATTGTTGGGGACAAATCACACACGGCAATCTAATTCCAAACTAGGCAGAGCCTGTATTAGTTCAAATAATAAGCTGATACATAGTAATCATCATCTGTCTAGTCTTTTTCCCAACTATATATTGGGGTCGGCTTCCAGTCTAACTGGATTCAGCTGAATACCAGTATTTTACATGGAGCGACTGCTCTCGGACCTCCACAACCCAGTAACTGGGTGATACGGTACCCAGCGCTTAGACTGGAAGCTGATACATAATAATATGTATATATTTTTAAATCTTGATATATTATCAATAACTTACTCCCAAACACAACAAATGATCACGCTTATCACCCAAAGGTTTGTCCTGTGTGGAAATCGAATCCACGACCTTCTGGTTTAGCCTTCAGGAGCACTAACCATTAGACCAACAGGCCAGTCGAACAAACAAGAATTATCAGATGTTTCCGCTTTAAATTTATGTTGTGAAACTTCTTCCCAATTTCATGATCCTTTGTCAATACTATGAATTATCATAGAAGGCTTGTCTGACCAACAGACAGACATTAAAATGATCCATATATTTTGTAAGAGGTAGTGCCATGCTGCTTTGCAGTCAAATTGGGCCGGCACGACGGGGGAGGAACCTCTCGCTCACATGAAATCGACGTAAAGTGACAGCTGTCGCATTTCGTGCAGCTTGTTAGTTTCCAGTGGCCCATATAGGGGAAAGGAGGGCAAGGCATCTGCATAACCTCTGGTTATGAGGATGTTAATGGGCGTCGATAATCGCAAGGCTTCGACTGTCCATTTGCCTTCTTATGACACAAATAAAATGATATAAGGGCTCCATTTTGTAATTTTAAGCAACGGAACCCTAAAAATGTTTTCGTCAGAACGTGTTTTGGTCAAATTCCTTTTTTGCTGAATACCGTTTGTCGTCTCACTCGTCCCCAACTGATAAAATTTTTACGTAATACAAACCGTTACAAGGACTTCTGAAGTAAATACAATTTTGTTCATTCAATTATGATAAATATAAATCGTGATTTTAAACATTACATACAATAATTAAATTCAATAATTCTCAAGTCAACAGATACCTACGTAATATACTTATATCGGTAATAATATATGCAGTTAATGCTCCTTGTGTGTTGAGATGGTAAACTTTGCATATAACGTATGCATGTTTATTGTTTAGTGAACATCGCTTGTGATCATAAGCAATTATTATATTATTCACACGTGCTCGATTTGAATTCTTTGTAGACGACTGTCCAAATCAGTAAATTACAGTAATTTGTAAGTAAAAGAAAGAATTATAACAAGCATAAACAGATTACAGGCATTTATAGATGAGCCATCTGCTCATCTACTTTTCCGATGTAGCTTTAAGGCCTAAAAGGCTAACAGCATAGGTCCTTTCGAAAAAAAAAACAGATCACAGAGTAAGACTTTGTAAAGTAAATTTTACATACCCAGTGGGAGTAAATGCAGGCGTATCCTTTTTGACTATTTGCTTTAGAACTTTTGGCAATGGGGTGCTCATCTGCTTCACCTATACAGTAAATTTCATTTTCTATTCAATATTTTATTAATTAGACAGTCGAAGGTCGAGAGGACTAAGGTAAGGACACTGGTCCGCTCTCCATACAAGCGTAGTCGTCTGTTTCCTCCCTCATCGTCGTCATCATCAGGCTTTGTCCGTCCGCTGCTGTACGTAGGCCTCCCTCAATGAACGCCAAGACGACCGAATCCTTGCTCGCATCCAATATCCTTCCTAGATAGTGACACTTGACAATAGACTTAATACTTTTGTACTATATAACCATGGCCCTATGTCTTGGTTTTTTTTTCATATTCTTAATATTATCATAAGATGAAGCAGTCTTCCAAAATTATAAACATGGCCTCATATTATACCATACATTTTCGGTAAGTCATAAAAAATACGCAATTTACATAAAAAATACAAAAAGGATATGATTTTTTTTGTTACATTAATACATAAAAAAAAAGAAATGTGGTGTTGTGGGACACCAGGTAGGAACGAAGTTCCTTAGGCTAAAAAGAAAGGTATTATACACTACTCGCTTGTGTATGCGACTGTCGCGCCTGCGCATGTCTCATTTAACGATTTTTATTCCACGCATTTTTTCTTACGGTTTTATTATCACATTTTTTTCAGTTAGGTCGCGCAGCAAAATCCCTATCCCGTCTAAGCCTGCCGTGAGGAACTTCGTTCCAAAAAACACAAGAAAAAGCTTCGGGGGAATAAATACAATACAATATAAATAAGCAGATGGGAGCGCAATACATCACAGCTCTCCTCGCTCCCGAAGTTGGACGGTCTCAATATCAGCAAAGCATTTCACTAAAGCATATGATGGTCTTAGAACTCATATTATGTGCTATGATAACTCTTTTCCTGGTTATACTTAAAACTGTCATCTGTTTGAGTCTGGTTTTAGTCATTAACTACGTAACATGGTCCATTAATTATTTGCACAACGCTTACACAAAAAAATAACATTTATTTATTACGCAACTTCAAGGAAATGTCAATCTAATTCTAGAGCGAAAAAGAAATGTTGAACATTTTCAAATATCATATACTTACCTATAACTGGTATAATGCATATTTTAGTGTAAAAGCTCGAAATACGGTAAATGATATCGAATTAATAAGTAATAATAATAATATCTATGAAAGCTTTCACACCACGTCAATCTGGTCCCGCAGTAAGTTTTCGAAGAACTAGTGTTACGGGTACCAGACACCGTAAATACATAATATAATAATTTCCATACTTATACATAATACATATTATATTTAAGATTTTTATTATATAAAACACACATCCATGACCCACGAACACAGATTTTTTTTTGTTCCCTGACGAGATTCGAACTGGCTACCTCTGGCTTGAGGGTTAACGCTAACCACTGAGCCACAGAGAGTGAATATTAGGATTAATGAAAATGTTACGTTTATTTACCACTGACGGCTGGCTAAGCCATCAGTTGTGGTTTCCTTCAATCCGCAAGTCCAGATAATTTTCCGACAACTTCTTGAATTAAGATTTTCACTTCTTTATCTTTAACAACTTCTATGTTCATAAAATATTCCGACCATGAGGTAAACTGATTTTTCCAGTCCAATTTTGTTATGCAGTTGGTACAACCCATCAAGTCGATCTATTAGACTATTATCACATTAAGAATTGGAAAATCTTAGGTTTTACTGAAGAATCTTAAGATTTACCGCACTTTGTGCTTTTATTATAAAATATATACAAACACATTCATAATACTATTATGATAAAAAAATAAGACATTGAAGAAAGTAAGGTCTTAACCTTTTAGGGTTTAAACTTTAAATATTGGTAAGAAATATCATAATGATGTAATGTATAGGTCTGCCAGGATCTGATGACAAAAAATGGAAAAAAAGTAATTGCGATCGAAGAGGTTTCTTCGATTTTTCACCACTTTTTAATGGAAATTTGAAGCCAAAACAAAAACAATTCCTCGAAATTTCAGTTCACACATGACATTTTTTTTGGATCCTTATGAAAATCGCTATATTTTAAACATTTTTTTTGCCATCAGTTCCTGGTAGACCTATACTAAAAGCTTGAATGCAATTAGGATGAGTATACAAAAAATCGACACATTGATTCGATGGCCGTTTTCGTGGTTGAGTAACAACCGTCAATACTACATTGACAAGGACTTAGGCTCCCTTCGCACGAGCGTTTTTCTACCAACCTTTAAAAAATGTTTTAATGACACAAATGGATACCTATGTATTTGTTCACATTGAAGCGTTCTTGAAGCCCGGCGTTTTTTATCAATCACTGTTGTATTTTCGACGTTGAGCGTTGGACATTAAACTGAATTTGATGCGGCGCTTATTAAACGCTCGTGCGCACGGGGCCTTGCGGACTATGTTTTCATTTACAATGAACAAATAATCACTCAATACAAATATTGCCAACGTGGTGAAGACGTAAATAGCATCGTCACCATTCATTATTGAAATATATCTATAGATCTATTTTAGATGAACTGGGTAGATAAATTGGCGATAAGTGATGGTTTTTAATTATACAAATGTATATTATTTGAGAGTAGCACATCTTGAACTTATAATTTACTGCCTCGTGAGATCGTAGTGTGAAAACAAGGTTAGTCCTCAAAGATATATGTATTCCTAGTGCATACTATTAGCGGTAAAGAAATGATATCTATAGATGTTGCCTATAGACTATAGTATCTCAAAGAAGTTCCTCGAGGTTCTAATTAAAAGATAATATTATAAGACTGGCTTATATAATTATAAAAAAGTGTTCATTGAGGGATGCCTATGTTCAGCAGTGGACGGATAAAGGCTGATGATGATGATGATGATAGGACTTGGTGTTCAATGATGCGATATAAGATTACTGGACAGTGATAAGCATCCTGTCCACACTAAAAAAAAAAATTAAATTACAACACTTTATAATAGATGTTAGAAGTAAAAAACGAGACAATAACCTACTTTGTAGCAAAATCCTGTATAAAACTTGATATCTGGAA
This sequence comes from Lycaena phlaeas, assembly GCA_905333005.2. Lineage (NCBI taxonomy): Eukaryota > Metazoa > Arthropoda > Insecta > Lepidoptera > Lycaenidae > Lycaena > Lycaena phlaeas. The sequence goes on along the minus strand of HG995166.1, from coordinate 17,896,953 downwards.
TGTTCTAAAATGTTCTAAAAATAACAACTGTTTTTACTTGGTTTAAAATTAATGGCATAAACAGTTACGCGATAAGAAAATTTTCTGAACCGACCCCTGAGCGGTTCTCGAGATGTTTTGTGAATAAATTATGTAAGTGACTAATGGAATAACATATACATCTTGATAACCAGTTGTTGTACAATAGATTTCGCAGAACCATTTTTACTTTTTATGTTTCTTGATCTAATTCCTTACAATACACATTTAATGAACTAACCAAAACTGTACCATTTACAAGTCAAAATGCCTTGCTAGTTGTTAGCAAGATTTTATTATTTCCTACTTTACAAGTTTGTTTTCATCTTTATTTGCATCAAGTTCGATGTTTGTCCGTATTGTCCGTATTTATTAGCCATCAATTCATACAACAAAAATTGAAAGCAAAATTCAATTTTTTTTAATTGAAGTTTTTCCATGCAATTTTTTTTATTTTATTGTTAGTTATAATCAATTGTGATTAATGTATAGTTCAGGAGTACCGCTGCTGATGGCAGAACTGATGTCAATGTGAAGGTTAGAACAAGCTCGTTAAGCTCTTCGTTTATAAGAATTACTATTTATTAAATACTATATAGTTTATTGAAAAAGGTGGTAGTCGTCAGCAATGGACGGATAAAGGCTGATGATGAAGAAATTTGGGTCACTTTAACTAATTCCAGTCTGGCGAAGGGAAATGATGCCAAAATGTTGCGGGTGATAAGATATAACAATAAATATTAATAAATAAATCAAATATATTTTATTTATCATTAAAAAATAAGTACATAAAATACGTTATACAACTTAAATTTTTTACCCTTTAACGATGAACATCTGAATTAAAAAAAAAATTAGTTATTTTGGTAGAATGAAGTTTCTCAACTAGTGATTACTAAAATTTTTCCATGCTCGCAAAACCGACGTTTACGTCCTTAACGAATGTTTTACAGCAATCATAGTTCTCCCGTAACTAAGGACATTGTTAATTTCTTTATGTGTTTGTATAGTGAAATAAGAAGTGGCGAATACTCCACCGACAAGAGCAAAGCTCTTAAATAGAGAGAGAGAGATAGTGAAATAAGAGAAATGGTACCTATACAGAAGTATAATCGTATGAGGGCATCTGCCATCGGCAATAGTTGATGGTGAAATATTGATATAGCGATCATCATCAGTCAATAGTTATAAAACTTCACAAGTCAGTGGTAATGACGTGTGCTCAGTATTACCACATCTCTTGTGCAACCAGGAACATCAGCTAAGATGTATATGATGATACAATTATGTGAAGAAAATATATACGGTAATAAGTCGTCTCCTGCGATTGCTCCTTCCTATAAAGTGATTTTCTTTTTTAATTTCTCATTATACTCGTAATGAGTGAAATTGAGAAAATGTAAGAAAACAATACACATACAACAATATTAATTGTTATTATATAATTTTTTTAAAGTCGTATTATGGTTAGAATTTAGTAATCCAACTATCCTACTAATATCATAAATGCGAAAGTTTCTAAGTATGGATGTTTGTTTCTCTTTCACGTAAAAACTACTGAATGGATTAGTATGAAACTTTAGTATAATATAGCTTACACATCAGAATAACACAAAGGATATAATTTATCCCCGTACTCACACGGGAATGGAAAATACCCGGGTGAAATCGCAGGATGCTGCTTGTCTATAAGACATTCAACCAACTCGCACGCAAATCAACAATTCGTTGTTGGCCAACCCCAAAACGATGTGTTGTTGGACTATTATATTTTTATAGCAGATTTGAACTTAAGATAAAATTAATGTAGCTTTATTTTTGTCTAAATTTTATGATTATTATCATAGTTGGCATACTAAAAGTTAAACTTTAATTTATTTCGTTATATATTATAATACATTGTTTTGGGGTTGTATTTACGAAACATGGGTTTAACAAATATGGATCTGAACTATACTATAGTAATTTAAAAATTTACTGACATCTACAGTAATTTAAATTAATTTTAAAAAATGACATTCTTTAGTCAACTACTAATAAATATTATCCATTTATCACACCATGTTAACCTAGCCCTATGGTATAATATGCATATTTATATGAGCAACGATGGTCCGAGGGTAGGGGCTCGACCTCTTGAGCGAGAGGGTCCGGGTTCGATCCCTGAGATGCCTTGAAATGGGTTTTTCTAAATCTTTAGGTGCACCCTAAGCACAAGACCATCGCTCGCTCATCGGCGAGTAAGCCTGCATGCCAGATAAATTTAAGTCTTTAACGGTATGTGTAGTTCACCAACGCGTATTGGGCCTCGGTGAACTATGGCCCGATACTCCTCCTCGCCCGATTTCGAGGAAGACTGTGTCCAGCTGTGGGACATAAAAGGGCTGCTACATATAATACACATCCATGACCCGTTGCAGGCTTCTAGATGAGCCATCAGCCCACCCACCTACCGATTTAACTTTTATATTTTATTATACAATTTATCTTAACGGGGCGGGATTCGAAATCCCAACCGCTGCGCAAAGTGTACAGTAGCTTGATCACTTGAGCAGCTAACCGTCTAATACAAAATATATTTTATAATCCGACCAATAGTTCTCGAGATTATAAAGATTATACAAAAAATATAATAATAAAAAATTTAAACTGTTGTTTAAAAAGTAAAAATTACTCGTGTATATTTTAATTGTATGAGATAACGAGACAGCAAAATATTAACAAGTCTCATAAGTCATAATAATTTGGGTGTAATTATGAAAATGAAAATTTTTAATATGTTTCAAATAATCCACCGATATAAGAATCTGTGTAATTATATAAAGTCATCATAACCTCAGGCTGTGGTTTCAATACAAGGCAAGGCAATGTCTTGTCTTTTTAAACGACTTCAAAAAAGGAGGCGTTTCTCAATTCGACCGTATATGTTTTTGCCATCTTTATACATATTTGTAAATATGGCGGTATAATTAATAATCTCATTTTAATAAAAACGTTAATTACCTCGTAAAACTTTAATCGCCGTTTTCAGCTTTAAATGTAAACGAACCGTGACAATATTATGATCGTTTTTGTTCCGCTGCTGTATAATGTTTTCTTAAAAATTATAGTCTCTGAATCCGTACATATGACCTCGTTAGGATCCCCTAAGTAACTTAACTTCTGTGGCTCAGCGGTCCAAAGTGGGTCTTGGCCACCAAAACGAGAGACTTCCACCGGTCTCTGTCCTGCGCAGCCTCTGGCCAGTCCTCAACCCCGAGCTCACGCAGGTCAGCCTCCACCATGTCCTTCCAGCGATATCTGGGACGACCGACTGGGCGCTGTCCACTCTGTTGTCCAAGATATGCTCTCAACACTCCCCGATCCTCACCCATTCCGACCAAGGCCGAGCCATCGGAGGCGGTGGGCTTTTATTTCTCCAAGGATATTTGATCCGGCCACTAGTTCTTCAATCTCTGCGTTCTTTCGGACTCTCCAGCTATCATCCTCCCTTTGTATTGGACCCAGGATTCCCTAAGTAGGGTCTTGTATTTGTTAACAGCTTTTTTTTGATGTCGCAGTGGAAATGCTTTCGCACCATACCAGGGCCCCGGGTAGGCGTGTGTGGGGACTCGCGTTGGGGTGCATTACCCCACTAAAACCACTGCGAGCGTCTTCAGCCGCTTTGCGAGGGTCTCGGATCCGTAGGCAACAGAATACCCTCAGGGACAGACGTTCTGTGGCTGGTCCTGCTTAGAAGTGGCTTTCGGGCGTATTGACGTTCCTTGAAAACAAGCCAAAAGTGGACGAATATAGACTGCTAAGGAAAATTATGATGATAAAATGCAAAGTTATAATAATCAACTACATCTCGTATTTGATGAAACAGATTGTATTTCATGTTGAGTTACGCGCGAGTGTTTGAATAAGTTGTTTTAAATGTTCTACGTGGACAAACAAAAGCTTTATATATTTTTGTACAGTATAGGGAAAATCGAAATTAATATATATGCATTATTTTAAGATTTTTATTGGTGCTCTTAAACTTCGTTTGTCTGAGTTTTTTCACTACCGGCGCTTTCCTCATCCAAGTTAGGCGAGGAAAAATACTTAATTGGCAGTGATCTGGGTAGCATTATAATTATCAAATATATATAAAATAGCCATCTGACTTTAAGACCTTGGAATTTAATTGTCTCTCTACGTCTCATAATATCGACATTTACATTTTGCTAATTATTTATAATATACATAACGATCGTTGAAGGCTTGATGATCCAGTTACGTAAGGCAAACTCGTGTGGGCAGGTTGACCACCTTTCATCTGCGGTACTAGTTTGCATACTTGTACGCGAACAGACTAGTCAACTAACGTATCTATTGCAATCCAACCAGCTTACAAAGGTAGCTGACTTGCCAACTAACGTACCTATCGCTATCCAACCAGTTTACAAAGCTTAAACTGACTAGCCAACTAACGTACCTATCGCTATCCAACCAGTTCACTAAGGTAGCTGACTAGCCAACTAACGTACCTATCGCTATCCAACCAGTTTACAAAGGTTAAACTGACTAGCCAGCTAACGTACCTATCGCTTTCCAACCAGTTTACAAAGGTTAAACTGACTAGCCAGCTAACGTACCTATCGCTATCCAACCAGTTTACATAGGTTAAACTGACTAGCCAGCTAACGTACCTATCGCTATCCAACCTGTTTACAAAGGTTAAACTGACTAGCCACCTATCGCTATCCAACCAATTTACAAAGGTTAAACTGACTAGCCAACTAACGTACCTACCGCTATCCAACCAGTTTACATAGGTTAAACTGACTAGCCAGCTAACGTACCTATCGCTATCCAACCAGTTTACAAAGGTTAAACTGACTAGCCTACTAACGTACCTATCGCTATCCAACCAGTTTACAAAGGTTAAACTGACTAGCCAACTAACGTACCTATCGCTATCCAACCAGTTTACAAAGGTTAAACTGACTAGCCAGCTAACGTACCTATCGTTATCCAACCAGTTCACAAAGGTAACTGACTAACCAACAAAGGTACCCGCTAGCCCAATTTGGCCTACAATTTGACGTACGACATATAAAGCGTCAAAACTGGTATACAAATCATAAGCTGGCGTACAAGTTATCTCACTATCAAAAATATAGCTTCCAAGACTAAAGCTTTTAAATCGGGCATCGTGTCAATACCAGGCATAAAATATGATAGAAATAATATTGTTAAATTTTTTTGCGATACATTAGAAAGATAAGATCTTTACATACCTTGTATAAAGTAATAAATACATACACAAAACACTTACCTATATATCATATGAAAATTTTAATTTTAATGAAGCTATGTTTAACATTTAACAAAAAAGATAGCATAATTAATTTTAATTTTCTTGATATGTATATATAAATAAATATATGCATCAATTATTTTAAGGCCAAAGGCGCCATGTGTGCTTTAAGTAAACATCAGATGCAATTATAATTTATATATAATATACTTAAAATTTAAAAATATGTAAAACTAGCAGTCTCGCTCACTGGGTAGTTGCTGGCGCACTGCATTAAATGTTCACATTATATAAAAGCAAGAGAGTTTGTATTATTCTAGGTGGTACTAGCTCCTATCTCTGATCAAACAACTGAATTGCCAACTAATGGCGGGTTCGCAGGGTACTGTTATAAGTCTTAGTACTTTACAGTTCAGATTCAGTGCGATGCTTACCTTGAGAGAGCTTATGTAAGGTTAGTCTTTAGTCGTAGAACAGGTTCAACGCAATTTCTTTTATTATAACATTTTGTTACCTTCAATATTGATTCTGTTGTTTCTATATACCAATTTTATAACTCATTTAGTTTAAAGTATTTATTATAATAGCTAGAATGTAACTGCTAAATATTCGACCGTTCTTGATTATAACTCAGACTTTGGGTCTAGATTTTATATTAAATAACACTAACTACTACTGTGTAGTTTATGTCCAAGGGCGTGACCTGATACCTCTAATCATCATCATCAGCCTTTATCCGTTCACGACGGAACATAGGCCACCCTCAATGAACGCCAAGATGACCGATCCCTTGTCACTCACCTGCCACTGCATGGAGATCGTCTTCTAACCATAAGAACATACAATTGTTGTTACTGTTATGAAGAGACAGTGACATCAAACAATGAAACCATTGTCGATGGGCACCTAGCAAATGTAGGTTTGAATGAATTCGAACAATCGTAGCGTTCATTATATTACGAGATTGGATATGGATTTGGATAATAATGATGCACTCAGTCAGTCAGAGCACTTTAATTAATATCAGTGTTGCATCAACATGAAATAAAATTGCATTCGAATGAGTCATGCTCGGGAGTCATTAAAAGGAAATACCTTATAAATGAGCTTACATCCAAAAGAAACAAAACGCGTCTTGGCACCTGGCCCAGGTCACAGAGTACTTTTGTATATATAAGAAATAGAGATGTAACTCGACGGCCAAAGTGGGAAAGTACATGTGCCGCCCTCTCTACGCGAGTGTCTAAACTAATACTAACATAAATATACATATAGCTAATTACCGACTATATAATATATAAGTATACGTACGTACGTAATATACGTACTTATGCGTGTATATTATACATACATACGTATTTTATAAAGTTCTTTTTAATAGTCAATACTTATTCTCAGAAAGATAAAAATAATTAAAGATATTACTAAACAATGAAACAAAGTAGCTTACGATTTAGTGCTTTATTTTTTCTTCACATACACTTTATTAAATATTAAGCTTTTAGACATGCCCAAAATAGAATCACACTCAGTTTTACTAATAACATAATATTAGTAATAAATTCACATTACTAAACAATCACACAAAGTTAATATCAAATAAGTTCTTTAATTCCTTCTTAACGAACACTTTATTTAGTTGTGATTTTATACAAATTCAAATAACAATCAAACTCCGTTTTAGCTATTAGTATAAATCCCTATAATTAAACATTAAAATATAATGAATAATGAAAAAAGTAACTACGACTTAACGCTTTAAATTTTAATTTTTGCAAACACTCTTTTCACAAACTACTAAGAGATACGTTAACTTTCACTTTACACACATCCGTATTATTATCACACTCCTATTTATCTAATAATATAATAATAAATTTATATTTACAAAAGATAAATATAATTTAAACCACTGTTTGATAATTTTTATTTGTCATAAATTTTAAAACTTAGTTTTTTTTGTTCCTGTTGGAATCAGCTCAGACCAAGGCCATACTACCCTCTCTAAATATAATTTAATTTTCATTTTAATTTTCGGAGTTACAACTACAAACGACTTGAAGTATGATGTCACAATATATAAATGTTATATTTATAAAAATCGATTTAAACTACTAAATAGAGAAAATGAATACTTTCCAATTAATTACCATTGGAATAGTGTTTGTGAATTCTTTTTGAGTTAATACTTTTACCCTCTACAGTTAATATTTCCAGATGCTACATATCATTTAGTAATTATTTTCATACCATTTAAAATTAGAACTAAAATTGAGAACATGATTTATTTTAAAGTATGAGAATTATTGAGACTAAAAATGCTAAAATAGTTGAAAATTGAGTAATATAATATAGAACAATTGGAAATATTAACAGTGGGGAGTACAATTAACTTTACCCTCCACGTATTAACAAACTTTATTTTAATTATATCCAAAGCATAATATTTCAGTAATAGCTGTGATAATTAGTAAAAAAATATTAATTTAGTATAAATTTATTTTTACAAATGTTACAGTTAAATATTGTGATAACATACTCGAAGCAGCTTACTCCGAAAATTTGAATGAAAAACATTTTATTACATTAAAATAATTCGTAGTTACGTCCTATGTATATAAATTATTCAAATTAACAAGGAAGTGGACAAAAATATATAAGTCAGGCATAAGTTACATGTAGTTGCTTAAAATAAGGAAAGATGTAGGTGGTTTAATCAAATTATAAATAGCATATTATATATAACTTAAATCATGTAGCTGCCCATAAAAAAAAGTAGCTGTGATAACCATTTAATATTATTAACATTAATGATAAGGTGTAAATTAAACTTCAAGTTAAGATGCCTGATGAAGGTCAAATAAACGAGCGAAGCGTCGTAAATTAATAATGAGTGTTTTTATATGTCAAATAAGCCGAGAAGTAGACAGAAAGATGTCTTTCTGTCCACTTCTCGGCTTATTTGAGTAATATTATATAATATTATAATATGAAGAAATGTCAATATGGACTCTGGTCGTAAGAAATTAAAAATATGTTTTTTTTTTAAGTTAAAAATTAAAATCTTTAACTAAACAAAAAATAGATTGGTATATTTTTGATAAAACAATCGTATTTTACCAAAGAACAAACATTAATTATTTGTAATAAAAAGGAGGATAATAACAAAAGAAGTAATAAATTGACTTGTGGGGGGCTAACTTGAAGGCAGATTTTTAATCATTTTTTATAGTTAAATTATTGACGAACAAACAAGTACAAACGACGAATAAATAAGTGCAAATGACGAACAAACGATATGTGATAACAAAATTTAAAAAACAGTAAAGTATAACTTATTCGGGGGCTAACTTTAATGACCCTGTTTTCATGCCATCTTTCGTATTAAAGTGGAACTACGAAAGATAAACTTCAGTATACTGCCATCTTTACTCGTATGTGGGCAATACAAGACAATATAATGAAACAAAATTGAAACGTCAGAATAGTTTATTGGTCAGCTATACTTTAGCTATCTAACCCTATTTTGTAAATTTATAGGAGAACTATTTCCCGGTTTCTACTATGAAGATTGTCGACCCTGGCCCAGGTTTATAGTTTGAACAAAGGCCTTTCTGTATTCAACAGAGGCCAAGGGATGGATAATGAATTTCGTATAATATTTAGCAAGTCTAACCGTGTATGCAGTTTTTAGCACGCTTTACTTAGATTGTCGCCTGGTTTCTAAAACGATGGTCAAAGTGTATGTCAACTATACTCCGTGCGGTGTAGCTTGGTGCGGCTGACACATGCCAATATGACGTTGACATACATGGTTAGAGATGTGACGTTATGCAATTTATTTTTATCGCTAACGATACTCGCAGCGTAAGTATAGTTCTTATTAATAGTAGTGTGTGTTAGTGTGTTTATTCTGTTGTGCAGTGTATCTAGGTGTATAAACTTTTCAATGTATATATTTAGGTGCTACATAATAGTAGCTTTGAACTTATATTAAATAATCAAAATCAGGTTTATATTTTTTTCGTGACAACTTTTTTTAACGATATTGATAGATTCTGTTGTTTCATTAATATAATGATAGACTTTTTACAATAATAATTGAATTACGCCCAATATACATTTTTTATTATACAGAACATCGACTTTCCATCCCAGTATAATACATCCCATCACTAAGCACGTCTATGGTTTTACGTTATACGCATAGGACTTTGCTTAATTTTTCTTTCCATTTGATTTTATTTGAAGACTATCACATTCTGATTGGGTTTGATTTAATTTACCACAGTAATTGGCGATCTACTATTTTACGAATGAGGTATTAATAAAATACTTAATTATATTTTTTTAATTGCGACGGCTTGCAAGAGTAAAACGTAACGTTACTGGAACTGTCACCCGCACCATGCTACACCGAAATAGGTATAACATGGCTGTTAATGGCGGTTAACATACGATTCTAGGGTCAAATTTGACAGTTTTTCATTGAAGTGACTATGTCAAGTGACTAATGCATGATCAAATTTAGTAAGTTAACCATGCTTTCAGCAACTCTATCTTCTAATTTTTGGATTGATTAACCTTTCGGAAACCGGACGTATGTGTACGAGGCTATTACAAAAAGAAATTCGCGTACTAGGTAATGCAAAACTAAAATTTTAGATACCTAATTTCCCGCGTTAAATAATAAAATTATTTTAATGAAAATAGCCAATATCCGTGAAATGTCTACGTAAAATCTCATATTATGTTTGTGTTGTAAAACCTTGTTTCTTGCCAATTTTATAATTGTAGGTAAAGTTTGCGAGTAATGATGGCAGATTGCCGGAAAACCCATTCATTCAAATAGAACAATTGTTTGAGTATAATATTTATGCATCTTCGGATACTTTACAGCTTACAGCAACCATGGTTACGGGAGGAGGACAGTCCTCCCGTTTCAGAGTAGTGAGAGTAGTAGTAAATAAACACTTTTAAACATTCACACTACGTTAAGCTAATCTATTACATCAAACTCGTGAACTTGTAAGAACAAATAGATTTATCCCTTTTTTGGGTAAAGTCTAAAAAAACTTAAAACCTGTCTATACGTATACACGGTCTTGGATTAAACAATATACTATTCTGTTAATAAATTAATTAAGCAGTTGAATTGCCATAATTCTAAAGCGCCTTTGAAAAATGTATATGCAATTACATATAGCCGTGTTACATATTTGAAAACGAATAGAAGCGCTTATGGGATATTTAGCGTAGCGTATTCGTATCTGGTGATGAAGATTTAAATATACTTAATAATATAATTATACTCAAAGTATTTGCACTGGAATCACTGTCCTGAAACCAGTACCAGCAAAGGCAAGCTAGGATAAATTTTAAGAAAACTTTTTTTATCCGTGTTTTGAGGCAATGATAAAATATGATTAGAATACGAACGTAAATTTCGCTGTCAAATAGTATGTCATGATAGCTTAGTGGAGAAATTAGGCAGTTTTGAATCGAAAGGAGCCTAGCTCGTATCTCCAGTCCAATCACATTTTTGTCTTTTTTTTCAAGTTCATTTTATGGAAAAAAAATCTTTATCAAATTATCACTAAGGGTATAAAACAAAACAAAATAAGAGCAAATGCTTGGTCAACCAGGTATTTAGTAATAATTCTAATCCACATAATATTTATTATATTTCCAATGTACATTTGTATTATTACTGATTACATATTATACAGTATACTAGCGGACCCGACAGACTTCGTTCTGTTTATTTTATCTCGAATTCAAGAAATAAACTATCCTATCTCTTAAGTTGGTGAAAAGCACACATTTTAAAAGAAAAAACAAAATCGGTTCAGTAGTTTCGGAGTTCATCCCGGACAAACATCGTGACACTAGAATTATATATAATAGATATACCTACCAAAAATACTAAACAAGTTATTTTCATTAAAAGCCTTTAGTTAAGGGTTACTTTCAAGTATTAGAAAATACCAACAAACATCACTTTTATGATTATTGTTCAATTATTTATATAATATTCAATTCCTTTTCCATCGCGTATACGTGTTAATAGTTTCTCGCATCAGTGATAATTTGCAGTATTTTGCAGTTAGGGCATGTTCCCATTACAAGCGCTTTTAACTTTTTAGTAACGTGAATTAGTAGTTGTTTAACAGTGCAGGGGCGCGCCGACCCCAGACAGCGTCTGTGTGCGAACCTATCAAGCGCCTATTTTGTCTCGAATCTTCTTTATGCTTAAGCTTATTCATTTTTATTATTTGCTAAATACTCGTAGGTGAAATTTGGTCCCCACCATGGTTCAAGCCTTATCGTGGCGGTAGGGCTCACTAGCCTAGGGTGAGCCCAACACCTTGGGCGAAGCTAATTGAGCCAAGAGGGCTCTTTGTACCCCTCTTATAAGAGGAGGGGGCAAAAGAGCAGGGGGCAAGGGGCGAGGATGTGAACCTCGCCTCATTGTACTGTCCCGACGGTGGGAGGGGTTGTTCTGTGGTGCGGTGCAACCCCTCCTTGAGGTGGCGTCGGTCCTCCGAGGGACTAGCTAGCCGTCGAGGTGCCCTGTTGCTTGTAGATCCGGGGCACTTCACCAAAGGCGGCATTGGTGGCACTCTCCGGGTTTTAGTGGGTAGAGCTGCGTCCATTTACCAGCTTTCGTGCGCAGCGAGTCCCACATACCCGCCTGGGGAGACCCACTCCCCAGCGGTATGCGTCAGTGCATTTTCCGGCGTTAAAGAAAAAAAGGTGAAATTTGGTCGGTCAACTAAGATTTATGTTATTTTAATTCAATGCTCTGAAAAAAAGTCTTTGTTCCCCTTTTGCCTTGCACATAAGGGTGGCGCGGTCCTGTGTATATAAACATTTGTTAGCTTGTGCATGCCTTGAACATAATGTTTGTAGTTGCAAATGCGTTATCAAAACGAGCGCTAAGCGCTTGCATTGGAAACAGGCTTTAATTCGGACTTAGCAATTATATGTGACTTTGTCCCGTACCTTTCGATATCGTTTATTGACAGTGCAATCACAGACAGTTTATTTTTTAAGATAACAAACAAAATTAAATAGATAAGAAAACATTTAAATGACACAACATTCTTATTTACTTTACTTAACTTACTACTGCATCCATGAAATTATTCGCACAAAAGCGTTTTTAAAGCATGGCGCTTTCTTATAGAGCTAAAATGCCATTAAGAAAACGTTAGAAAGCGTTAGCGAAGTTCGAAAATGATAAAATGTATGGGATTGACTTAAGGCCGCGCTTAATTACGTGGTCCATCATAGGATAGACAATGTATAGACATTTTATCATTTCGAACTTCGCTAACGCTTTCTTAATGGCATTTTGGCTAGACCCCCTGTTGTAGTTTCAATGTTCAGCGTTGGACGTTGAATCCATCAGGAACTTTAGTAGCGCCCTTCAATGTGGGTTTCCCCCATACTTTTACACGCCATCTGTTATAATTACCGTAAACAAGGAAATGTGGAATCAATTGGATTGCACACTCGAGGTTATTTTCTTGTCTGCACACTCTTCCGAGTAGTCTTTTGTATAATATAATACATGTTATTATAAAACATAAGCGAAATATAAATTAAACATAACACCAGCCCAGTGAAAACTTGTATTACAAGGCTGATAAGTCTTGGAAGGTAAAGGCCTAATAAGAATTCAATGTTGAGCTCTTTTATCCCAGCTTTACGTAATAACATATTTCATCATCATCATCAGCCTTATCCGTCACTTCTCAACATAGGCCTTTTTTTCTTTAACGCCGCGAAAAGCGCTTAGACATCCCGCGGGGCAGTGGGTCTCTCCAGGCGGGTATGTGAGGCTGCGCCCGAAATATGGTAAGTGGACGCAGCTCTACCCACTAAAACGCGGCGAGTGCCACCAATGTCGCCTTTGGTGAGATGCCCCGGGTCTGCTAGCAACAGGGCACCTCGATGGCTAGTCAGTCCTTCAGGGGACCGACGCCACCTCAACAGAGTGGTTGCCCCGCACCACAAAACAACGCTTTCCAATGTCGGGACAAACGAGGTTCCCATCCTCGCCCTTTGCCCCCTGCTCTTTTGTCCCCTCTTCTTAAAAGAGCCCCTCGGCTCAATGGAAAGTAAGATGTAAAGACTGGATGGTTCGCGAGAAATATTGATAAGTAATATATATTTTAATATCTTTTTTTTATTAATAATAATTAAAGCAATATAATTTCACGGATCCAGACCAAATGAAACGAGCTTTTTGATCTCAATGTTATTCAACTAAATTGTCACTTGTGTAATTAACAAAACGTCCTTACCTTCTATCAGTGACAGTAGTTTACAATTACTTCCCGACCATTTTTTTTTTTCGGTTGGAGTTGGGCTCGGTTGGATGGCCCTAGTGGCGTTAATGCTTCATTGAGTATGAGGTGATTTGGTTGGCTTCACCCTGTGATGAGAAAAAATTGGGGGGCTGCCCCCCGGAAGCCTTGTGACTTCCACGGCTTCATGGCGTCGGGTTCGTTCCTGTGGCGGGAACATGCCTCACAACCGTCGGATTCGTAACGCGTATCGATGTTAAGTGTCACAAAAGACTTTCCCTGTTGGAGATATAACATGTATCAAGTAAAGGCCAACAGCATAGGTCCTTTCGAAAAAAAAAAAACATGCATCAAGTATCACGAGTGACTACTATTTCGTTGGCGAGGGAGGTTGGAGGGAGGCAATCACGAACCCGACTTTAAATTATGAAAAGTAAAATTATGTGATCGACCTACCGATTATTATTTTCTCTGTCTCCCTTATGAAAAGAAAATAATCGTCACTATTAAAGCATAAATTAGTAGTTAGCATAGAATATTTACATTAGCGAATGGTAGTCTTTATACAAGCGGTCTGTTAAAAACTAAGCATTAAACCGAGCCACACAAGTTGCCAGTAGAGACTGTGTGGTTTTCCCGAAAGCGGGAAATGATTCGGCCACTATAAATAACCAGTTAGAGGGCGTCCATAAATTATGTGAGGTGTTTTTTTTTAATTTTCTGCTAATGAAACAAGCTGAATCTCCGTCCCTTTCATCTTTAAGGAAGCCAACGTTTATTTCATATAAAAAATGTATAAGAACAATGTAAAAGAATATTCTATTTATTCTTATGTTTATTCAAATTTCACTCATTATAATAAACATTTTTTAAGGATTTTATCGCGGCTTATTTTTTCTTTTCTTTTATAAGAACCGCGGTTCTATTGCTGAAAGAACATTCTAGAAAAGTATTTTCGGTCATACATTAGTGGACACCCATGACTAGGGTTGCCAGGTCGCCAAACCTTATAGCCGGTTAGACCGGCCACTTTGGCCGTACATTAAGGTAGAAAGACAGGACACCCAATATTATTGAGGATTTGTCTCAGTATTTATAAGTACGACAAAGAAATTGTATGTAAAATCAAGCTTTTTTATGAGTATCACACATTTTGTTAAATTTTAGTGAACTAAATAGAATAAATCTAATGCCAAAACTATCTTAGTCTAAGACTGATTTAGCATCGCTCGTTTGCAAAATGTAAAAAGTCTAACAAAAGCCGGACACCGCTAACTTTGGCCGGACACACAATCAAAAAGACGTATTCGGACGCCTGGCAACCCTACCCATGACCCATCAATAGTGAGTGTCAGATGACTCGTAATGTAATAAAATATTTTTTTAAAAAGAAGAAGAAGAAGAAATATACTTTATTGTGCTACAACTTAAATAATACAATTGGTATCTTAAAAATAAAGCTTACAATAAATACTTAATGGTATGCACAAAGGCGGTCTTATCGCTAGGGTAGCGATTTCTACCAGACAACCAAAAAGATGATGATGGACTCCAGGGATACCTGAAAAAAGAAAAGTAATTGAAATGAGAAATTCATCTGTATTAAACGCTGCCGCCGAAAACAATCGCATTCAATCGTTTACAAACATATAGGTAAGTACTTTGTAATCGAATCGTAAAATTGGTCCACATTTATCAAAGCACATTTATCACTGTCTCGAAAATGGCAGGTTAACACAGGAATTGTGGAATGCTTAATTAGACCACTATAATATAATTTTGTTAATGGATCGCGATGAAACTGGTAGAGGCAAGTTTAGTGAATACTGGCGTTTGGCTCTGCCAGTAAACAGCCTGATAGCGGCACGGACAGACGCGCTATCAACACGCTAAAATATATCGTAAAATGAAATTGTAATGAAGTGAAAAATGGCGAGTGTTACAGTGAACGGTTATGAACAAAAAAAATATGAAAATTTGTTGAACGGCTACGCCGATTCTATCGATATTGAATTCGAGAAATTATCTCTTGACGTATCTCTGGGATTTAGAAAAAGTGAGTCCAATATTATTTTAATAGCTTTCATTTAAAATTTCATGTACCCTAGACAAAAAAAAATTATAAACTGTTAACAATATAGCTTATCTTTTTGTAACGGTTACATAAAAAATATTTTTTATTGTTATACATAATAATATATTCATGCCAATTTTATTTTGCAAATTTTATCGCGGTCATTAATGAAATCTGGAACCGTCTTATTAAGCCTAGTAACTAGTTTTTTGAAATAATAATAATAATAATATCTATGGACGCTTTTACACCACGTCAATCGGGTCCCGTGGTAAGTACTCGAAGAGACTTGTGTTACGGGTACCAGACAACGGAAATACATATATTTAATACTTTTTATATTAATACATATATTTAAGATTTTTATTATATAATACACATATTTAATACACATCCATGACCCAGGAACAAATAAACTTTTTTTTTGTTCCCTGACGAGATTCGAACCCGCTACCTCCGGCTTGTGCGCCAACGCGCTAACCACTGAGCCACAGAGGTCGTCAATAATATGTAATATGTAATATATTATAAAATATCGATATAATATACATAAAATAAAAAATAAAAAATGAATTGTTAATACATAATATAATAGATATATACCATGGTTTCTTTATAGTGTCTAAAAAGTCGGTAATGTAATTTTATGATAAACTGCGATAAAATCCGTAATCAAGCTATCTTGTTATAATAAGCGAAAATCGCATCAACGTCAGAAAACAATGAAGAAGACAGAAGACAGATTAATTCAGAAAATTTGAAACTTTCTCTTTTATACCCTTTCTGCGTTCTGCGTTTCCCATTCGGTGCTGCAGCTGCTTCTGGGGCTCAAAAACAAAATACCTGGACACACCATTGTCTTCTTGTTACGCTTAGTAGAAGTTAAAATATATACAAGCCAACTTAAAGTCGAACCAGATCCCAGTATATTACCCAATGCGAACGTTTTTAGTAAATTGGATTCCTAAGTCAAAAATAGGCACCATTATACTTTTCACTAATGACTGTAATACATACATTCATTTTACTTCCTTTTGCTGGCAATAAATGTGTTTTATTGCACCTTATATTCAGGGGGCTTAAAAACTTGAGAGGTCTATAAATTTGCCGGGCCATAGCAGAGCAAAGTTTAGGAAACACTGTTATAACGCTGTTGCCCGCGGCTTCGCTCGCGTCAGCAAAAAAAATGTTTTTAATGTATCCAATGTTTGTACTTCTAGTACCTCGGAGAATATGTGTTCAAAGTTTCATGATGATCGATAAAGTAGCTTACGCATGAAAGCGTAACAAACATCCAGGCCCTGCTTTAAGCTTATAATATTAGTAAGAATAGTGCGCCGCGCAGACATGAGGCAGCAGCGCGATGGATTATTTTCTATTTTCTTTCCTTTCTTACATTCGATTACAAAAAAAATACTCGTATGTAAAATTTCATGATTTCCTATTTATTTCCATTCAAACTCGAAGCAATGGTATTTCTAACGTCGCGCACATATTTTAAAGAGCTTTTTATCTATCATTACATACTCTCTACTACTTCTGTCATTATTGAGATCCTCAAGACTCCAGTCACACACTCGACACATTTAAAGCACTTCAAATATATGCCTTTTACTATTTTGATATTATACTGTTCAAATCTCTTTAAGTGTGAGAATCGTGTAAATATTTCATAGAACAATTTTTGTCTTATAGCTTTTAGAGACAACGTTGTCACTATTGCTAAATTCTTTGCTGTCGCGCTTCCGGTTTGTGAGTTTCCGGTGGCCCATTGGGTGGAGTAGGATAGGGAAAAGAAGGGCAATGCGTCTGCATAATCTTTTAAACCACACACCACAAATGTTACTGTCAAAAACACAAACATAAATAACTTTTAACATTAATTACTATTCACTCCAACACGTATTTAGGTAAGGTCAAAAACGACCATAATATCCTGAGCGTGAATCTCTTAGAGCTTAGATAATAGTTGTTTTGTTTTCGATGATATCAAAAATTATATTTAATTAAAATTGGGTTTAATCATAAAGGCTTAAATTATACAAACTTGTATGATTTTTTTTGTTCCCCACAAAACAATTTTTATTAAATAATATAAGAACTAATCTATAACTAAAATCCTTAAAAAAAATACATATCTAACTAACTAAAATAATAATTAAAAGGCGTCCCTTTAGGCAAAGTTACGAAGATACTGGCAGCGTTCCCCCTTTGAATAGACTAATTCTTTGTCCGAGGTAGCTGCCAGCTCTTCGAAATAAATTAATATATTAATTTCCAAAAAGGTAATAATAATAAAATAACATTTTTTTCTGCACAATTTTCGTAATTTATGCCAGTGCAGTGACCGTAGTTTGGTTCAAATTAAAACCGGATCCGAATAATATAAAAAGAGATATATTAAAGACTCATTTCAGAGTTCCGCTTCTCAAAATAACAAATGGAAACCCTTATAGGACCACTCCATAGTCCGTTTGTCGGTCTGTCAGTCTATCAAACTAAAACCTTTATGGTATCTTAAAATTGACAGAATCATATTCAGAGTCCGTCCATGACCATGGTTGCTGGAAAGTATCCTAAATATCGGGCATGTATAAAACTTAACGAACCGCGATAAAAACCATAAAAGTTGTTTCATTGTAATGAGAATCATAAAATACGATAAGAAGTTACTTCTCTCACGGGTAAAGGAAAATACATGGAAATCGTAAAATTATATCGCTAAGCGTGCGAGTCAGACTCGAGCTTGCCTGTTGTTTCTAAAAGGAACATAATATTTTATTAATATCTTCAAAGAGTTCACTGACACTTCTCAAAATTGAGGTGATCATCAAAAAAAAAATATGCGAAAAAAACGTATTTCCTCTTGGTCAATACCGAAAAACATTATGGTATGATTAACAACAAAGATTTATTTACTTTTGTTTGTATTTATTTTATTTATTTCCTTCTTGGTATTGGGCGAATTTTTCAAATCAGCGATTGTGTTCTGCTAGGCACTAAACCTACGCTTAGGCTATTCACAAATTGGGATCTTGAGCTAAATTTGGCCAGCATTTCACACACTGTACAAAACGCATTAAAGCTGTAACACCATCTCTATTTACGTCTGCATTGCCAACCGACAGTCGGTGCCCGTTCTGTATCAAGAAATATAACATAGCCTTAACAAATATATTTTAGAAATCAATGGACCATCGAAATCAATTGGAATATAAATCGCAAAAATATTTTTTCAAATAAGGATATCCCGGAGAGAGCCTTCAAACGTGCAACTTGCTATATAAAGTTGCACATTATAGAACATTGCCACTTTAGTTTCAGAGATCAATTACATTTGTATACATACAACTGTGAACGATGATGATTCTGATGATTGGAATCTAAATACAGATCGGTCTCGTGCGTTCGGGACGTAAACCGTCAAGGTCGTACAAATAAACGTTCGCTTCAGCAATGCGAGCCATTTTCAGTACTACAGATGACCTTGGCTTCACATTGAACTAGATACGAGTATATTCTGCCGATTGAAAACAATATATTAATTACACTCAATTAAAACGACTGTTATTACTGACTGTGTTTAGAAATGAACCAACCAAAACAATATTAAAAAACATGGTAAATATCCGTTTTTAATTATTTTAAATAATGAACCAACTGTTCCAAAAAGTGGGATTCGGTTCGTTCGAAGACAGTATTTATCGCACAGTTACAAAGCTCTCTCTCTATCTGGTTGTGCACTCTTGACAGAGTGGTCGTGGTTTCGTTATAATGTGGTGGAACTGAATTACTTTCCGCCATACGCCTCCTTCATCTTCAGCATTTCGGGAATATTGCGCTATGGTTTGAGTGGCAGCCTTATCAGATCTGACAGTTACAAAGCTACGTTTCTCAATACTATTACTTGCTCATCATCATCCGTCTACTGCTGAATGTATGCCTCCCTCTATGAACGCCAAGATTGGCGATCCTTTGCCTCTCGCATCCAACACGGACCGGTTATTGCACGGACATTATCTTCCCACCTGGTTACGACCAACACTTCATCTACCTAAACGCGGCCTCCACTCTTGAACCTTAATGGCCCATCGGCCATCTGTTCTTCTCAGTGCGTGACCAGACCATGGCCACTTCAACGAGCTTATTATTCGAAAGATTTCGGTAGCTTTAGTTCTTTGGCGGATGTCTTTATTTAGCAATTTTCCTTTCTGCCAAAAAAACACCCAGCATAGCACGCTCCATGGCACGTTGAGCTATGGCAAAATTTTGGGCCAGTCGTAAATTAAGCAACCATGTTTCAGCTCCGTAGGTCATCATGGAGCGAACGCATCGAGACTTTCATCTCCAAACTCTGCGGCGTAGGCTACGTGGTCGTGACAGGATCAGTGGTCTTGGCGTTCTTTAAGAGAAACCTATGTTCAGCAGTGGATGGATAAGGGCTAATGATGATGATGATATTAATCGGTTTATTTGATTATTATCTCTAACATTTCACACCCTGTCGTCTAAGCCAGATCGTCGCTTACTTCAGAATCATGTTGATAATAATGTATAATACTTATGTTCAGGAAGGTTTTGTTCTCAAAGTCATGGGATTAGAGGAAATTTATAATCATCGTTTGAATAGGAGATAAGAGGATCGCTATAAAGGAAATTAACATTTATAATTTATATGAAGTTCTTTATCAGATGAGTTGAATGCGAAGAAAATTCCAAAGCATTCCAAATAAATGATTCCACAGTATAAAAATATATGCAAACAACAATTGTTTTATGCGATATTTTTGCATAAAAATTTGCATAATCAAAGTAAATTCTTTATGAACATACCACAAGTTTTTCAATATAGAGCTATTGGCAACATATTTAACAAAATTATCTGATTATGACACCCAAGATTTCGAGGATGCCATACCCGTCTGATAGTTGCCAATAACCACACTTTCATGTTGATTCACTTTTAAATCCAATCGCGTTCTAGTCGAAAATGTGTGCCAAATATATATCTATTTATATTCAGGTAATAATATTCATAACTTTAAATTATCTGTTGTATAAAGATAAACATAAAAGTGTTTGAAAATAGAGTGGATTTTTTTTGTTCTTTCAAATAAATAACTATTACATATTTTCATCCAACAAGAACATTTATTCTTCGTCGGTCGTCTTAGCGTTCATTGAGGGAGGCCTATATTCAGCAGTAAATGGATAAAAGCAGATGATAAAGAAAATTTTTTTGAGTTAAAGAAAACACAGATGAAATAATTCATGTATAGAATTTAGTCCTATATGCGAAGACATTTAGCCTCCCCTTTTTTAAAGCCAGTTAAAAACTTGTTCCATGATTTCGTTCAATAAATTAATTAGTATAAATTATTGTCGTATATTTTCGCGAATTTCGGTTGTTTTAGCATAATAAGTCGTTGACCTTTACATGTAATCAAACTAGTTAAACTGGGCATACTGCTACTTCACCCCATTCGTTTGTTGATATGACCATGATTATCATTCCAGGGTTATCATCATCTCTTATGATTTACTACTGATAATAGGAAGGGATTATCTCAGTGAGTTGGAATGTACGAAACTACTCTTCCGATTTATAAGATTCTTTAATAAATATGATACTACGACCAATGCGTGAGATTGCTCTATATCTCGCTATAAAAATGAATAATTTTATTTTTTCAACAGTAGATGGCAACCCTAATATTAAATGTGTAAATGTGTAATCTTTAAAAAAACGTCAACATAACTTTAAGGTCACAATGTCATGTTGACATTGTTCTCAGAATCTGGACTAAGATCTTAATAAAACGACCACAATATGAAACATTTATAATAAAGAAATTGCTATATTATAAGCTGTTTAACCAACAATTAATCTTCGATTGATAAAACAATAATGCTAAAGAAATTAGTGATTTTTTATATGTAAACTTAATTTATCAGCATCATTGCGAGATACAACTCTTTATAATAAAATCATTTCAGGGCACTTCAAAGTAGTAATAACTAGTAAGCGTACCCAGAAACCTGTACTTTCAAGATCTTCCCCGTACTCTTCCATACACCGTGGCCACAAACAACCAGTGCTCGCATACACACATACAATCATACAACATCCGGGTACTCAGGTACACCGCTTGGGCCTAGGGGTCATGAGCGAAGACGGCTTAAACATACATATGCTTAATACATCGATCCGGATCGATCGGGTAAGATTTGGTTCGAATCCGATACGAGTCGACACCAATAAAGACCGCGAAAACAACGTTAGTATTTCGCTATCGGTCAATTGCTCGGGTTCCGCACACGACCCACTACCCTCAGAGGGGGAGAGGAGGGCTGGCCCTCCGACTAATAGTATAAATTCATCCGTTGATGACACGTCGATCTTATCAGATTTACTAGGTGAACCATCTGCTCACCTACCTACCGATTGAGCTTAAAGGCTATCAGGCCTAAAGGCAGGAAAGTCTAGACTTCTCGAAAAAAAAAGATAAACCAATGCTCGACGCCTCCAGAGAACTTGTTATCTGCTTTCATAATAATATTATCCTTTAGCACATTATACAATTGACGGATTATAAGTTTGAATAAATCAGAATCGGGATATCGACCTCGTCCTCGTTTCCCTTCCACCCGACCCTGAATATGAGATATGACAGGTTGGGGTATGACAGATTCCATAATAATTCACATCGGATGTGAATCGTTAATTATAATTTATTATTCGACAAGGAATATTGTGAACGTAAACAAAATATGATAAATAATAATCACAGCGGCGTATAATTTTTGCTTGAGAGCAATCGTCAACATTATTATCAACATTTATCATGCCGCTCAATGTTAAAATAACACCTGGTCTTGTTGTTCTTGTTCTTGCGCCTTTAATGAGGTGCCCCGGATCTATAAGTAACATGGCACCAGGACGGCTAGTCAATTACAATACACAGAGGGATTGCCCCGCGCATTGAGGCGAGGTTCCCGTCTTCACCCCCTGCTTTTTTACCCCCTCTTCTTATAAGAGGGGTAAAAAGAGCACCCTCGGCTCAATTCGCTTTGCCCAAGGTGTTGGGGTCACCCTGGGCTATTAAGCCCCACCGCCACGACAAGGCCTGAACCATGGTGGGGCTGAACATCGCCCTCCCTCAACCAACGCCAAGTCGACCGATCCCTTGCCACTCGCATCCAACGCGAGCCATTGCACGGAGATCATCTATCGATATACGTCTACGTGATCGAAACCATGTGAACTAATGTTCTTAGATTGTAAATAACAAAAAAATGGTCACGACTTAAATCAGCCTAATTGACGATTAAATTTAAATGTATATAAAAATTACAATAACTGGACACAATCGTTTAAAAACCGTTTGCGTGTAGGAATGTATAATGAATTGGTTTGATCATTAATGTTAAATCGGGTCGCTTCTCGCGCCACTGATATGAGATGTTTAAGAAGTAAATTGTTGATATTTTTAAGATTTTCACAATTTGGTCAAATGTTATATTGGCATTAACGACGATCTTCTTGAAAGTGATCAATGTAGCCAAATGTAAATGAGTTCTCTCATTATTCTTTAATAGACGTAGGCGACTCATACGCATACCTCAGATCAAGAAAAAAACCTTTTTTTTACTTTTTAAACCTTCTTCTACTTGATCTGAGACATATATGTGTATGAATGGTTTCAGCGCTAATAATTATGGTGCGGAAAAACTGCATTTAAAAAAATTTTACTAACATTTGTAGATATTTTTAAATTATTTGTAACCATCATTTCAGTATTCGCAATGGTTGTCACAAATGTTTAATAAGATTGATAGACTTTAATAAACATTTTATAGCATTAGTGTTGCAAAACTATTACACAGTATTACTAGTTTTTATTACATACTTTTACTTTAATAATTATACTTTAACTAAGTACTTTAACTTACTATTTTACGAATAATTTCTTACTAATCATGCATTTGTTTTTTTTTGTTTTATATTATGATGCGAATCTTTAAAGAAGTTCTCAGAACAATTATTATCCAAATAATTATCGGCACAATAAATTAACAATCTATCAATTCTTGACTTAACCAAAACTAGTCATCGGACTCACCAATCACTGAGCATCTTACACTACCTTTTATTATCCTTTTTGTCTTAGCCCTTCTTCCTCGTTAAGAATGTCTTACGTATGAAATTCCTTACTCGTCAAGCGAGTTTCCATTTAAAGAGACAAGGTAATAATTTCGTTCGCTCACAAGTACCTACTAGAACTCCCATTTTATTATTACCATGTCGTTAGTATTTCGCTGTGTGGTTTGTCTGTCCGGGTGAAATTTTCGATTAATTTTTAACTAACTTCCAGATGAGATAGACTTGAAATTTTTATCAAAACTTAGAAATGGATGATAACGCTCAAATATCTACAGCTCATTCTTTTCAGCGAAACATACGGCTGATATTTTTTTATTTGTGTACTAGCTACTTATCTCACAAGGAGTAAAGCTTAGGTGATTTGACTTTCCTAATTAGGGCAAACTCGTCACGTAGACGGACGGAACGGATGGCCGATGAACCAATAAGGTTCAAGAGTGGAAGCCGCTTTAAGTAGACGAAGTATTGATATAAACCAGGTGGGAAGACGATCTGCGTGCAATGGTCCGTGTTGGATGCGAGTGGCGAAGAATCGGCCGTCTTGGCTTTCGTTAAGGTCTATGTTCAATAGTGGGTGGATAAAGACTGATGATGATGATGATGATGATGATGATGGTGGTGGTGATGATAATGATTGTATGCAGTTTGTGTTTAGAGGATTATTTTCTAATATAACATTCAGTAATGTTTATCATTGAAGGGTCACTATTAACATTGAGGTTTATCGGTCACTCTCTCTTATCTATTTCTTGATAACGTATTAAATAAAATGCAATATTGTGAAAAATATATTCATAATGAACATCAACCCTTCATTTATATAATGATTAAATCAAAGCCTTAAAAAACTAGACTAGATTTCGAAAAACTAGAACATCTGGGGCTGAACTCTGATAAGCCTATTAGACCTAGGTAATTCACATTATTATCTTAAACAAGCTTTTATAAGCTTCACGATTACTAACTCTGCAGTATTAGTGAAATAATTTTCGATTTGCTCATAACCATTTTCTAATAATAAAAAATAGCCCACTTATTTTTATGAGTAGTAGTTATTGTAGCCTAGTACAACAGTTTTCAGAGTCCCGTCCCTTAAACATGACAAATCGGACCTTTTAGAACCTCTACTCTCATATGAAAACCTATAGAATATTTCTCGTTGACATATTTTACAATAATATCTATGGACGCTGTTGCACGACGATATTCTGGTCCCGTGGCAAGTTTCCGATGAATTTGTGTAACGGATACCCGACCACGGAAATGCTTATTATTATATTTAATACTTTTATATTAATACATATATTTAATTTAAGATTTTTATTATATAATATCATATTATATAATCAGTAAATTGGGTTAGAATTATTTAGCTTTAACAACATTGTACCATTATGTAAAATAATTATATGATACATTTTTATGATAAACAACTAATTAAATTTTACTCTTCGCAGAAACTAGATAGAGCATTTTTAAGGGTCACGGCCACAGATTAAAAAACACTATTCATCATCATCGTCAGCCGCTATCCATCCACTGCTGAAAATACAATATAAGTTTTATATAAATAACCATACTTTTCCCTCAGAGCGCGGGTCGAACTCGCACTGCTGCGGGGTTTGTTATGTTCGTTATGTAAGCATTCTCTTTGCTAGTCCCATATACGGCTGTAAGCAGATTGCGTACATTCTCAGCAATTAACCTTGTGAGAAAAATGCTGTCCATAAATAACAGCAATTTTTTATTACAACTTTAACAATCAATCAAAATATACAAGTAACAATTCATTTTGTCAATATTGTCTCGGTTTTGCCGAATTCGAATTAATATCTTGAAAATGGACATCATAGTGGGCATGTGTTAAATGAAAATATAAAATTGTGTGTATGTCTTTATGTATATAAAACTAGCTGTTGCAGGTAGCTTCGACTGCATCAACTAAGATTTAAACGGGTCCCTATATAGAAATAATTTTTCAAATCGGTCAAGTAGTTTCGGAGCCTATTCAATACAAACAAACAATCAAATCTTTCCTCTTTACAAAATTAGTATAGATTCATTTATGCACTCACTATCGGTTGTATATAGGTAACTAACCCAATATCACTAACTGTTGGATCAAGTATGATTCTGTTACTGCTGTGACTCTGTACCCACTGCTGCACTGGGCTCAGCCTCTTGAGCTAAAGATTTTTTGCCATATAGATTTACATTTCAAGGCACCAAGGCATATCTGAAAGGATACCAATGGGATGTACATGGGTTTCTTAGTTTACTTTTTTATGTTCTGTCCAATACAAAATATTTTGTGTAAGATATTATTATCTGACGGCTACTTCTAGTAAATTCATACATTCCTTAAACTCCACTTCACTATCTACTTTAAGTACCTGTTATGCAGGAGTACAATAAATATATATTTACTTTATTTATAATGATTTATTTTATCATTGATTATCATTTTATCTGTAGGTTATTGTTTTAACCTGATAAGGGCTCCAGACATTCTGATGCATTTTGTTATGCCCATAGTACTTATCTTTAAACTAACGTAGCTATATTATATAAATGCACCACTACAGATTTTGTTACTTTGAAATAAACTGTATTATTATTATAAGCTAGACTTTACTCACTTCGCCTTATTTTTCTCCCATTCTAATCTATATTATTGTAGGTCTAATACTTATATTATGACTTTCTAATTCAAACTTAAGAAAAATGCACCTTTTAGAATACCTACATTGCAGTTGTTTTAAAAAGTTAAAAGATGGAGACTAAAAATCGTTTGCATATTTACTTTATGCTAATTTTTGTAAAAAAAATATTTTACCAATATTTAAGTAGACCTTCATAACAGGTTTTTTTGCATAATTTCCTGTTTATTGTTTATTTGTTGCGAGAACGAATTCAACTCTGGTCCTTAGATATTGAACCTGAAAAAAAAATACTTTAAGCATTTAACCTTGGCAACACAGGGCCACCATAAAACATCTTTGGGTATAGAACTTCTATCTAGCTCCTAATAAATTCAAAAATATCTCAATATTTTACGAGAAAGAATTTAAAAATAAATAATAAAGCGTATACTAGTATATTTTTTTAAGTTGTCCGCCAGTAGAAGCTCAGCCGATGTGAAAATTCTATGTTGATATTAAACCCATATAAATTGATAAAAATATTTCACAAAGGGTGGAATACAATAAGAAATATTTTAAACGCCATTTTTATTTATTGTTATGTAGTGTGAGGGTTTTTTTAATTTTTGCAAAGGGGTTAAAAATGTTTAACGGCAAAAATGTATATTTTTTGGTATTCGAGGAAAATAGAAATACTATAATATACTTGCGCAGTTCCTGCATCAGGTGTTCTATATAAGAAATGCGCATTTATGTATAATAGTAACATTATAAGTTACACATGCAAGATATTACTTAAGTCTTAGGAAAAATTGCGTCGTATTTTCATACGCTTTGTTTGGTTTAAGGTTGGTGGTACTTTAAAAATAACATTGCACACGATGGATAAACAAAACACGTTAATCCAGTCTTCTGATAAGCTTGTAACAAGTTTTACTTAAGCGAAAGGTCATGAAAACAAACAAATATGTATCGGAGAGAGGAGAATGGTTGCGGTTTCACTCCCGAATCATGGACACAAAAAAGAACTAAAAATATCCGGATATGAGCCTTATCTCTGTACTAATTAACAACATTTCAAAATTGACACGACTTTAAAATAAAAATAACATTTTTAATTTTTGTATCCTGAGTTCAAAGTTGTTGTAGCGGATGAAGTTAAACTATTAGTCGGAGGGCGGCCCTCCCCTCCCCCTCTGACGGGGGGGTGGGTCGTGCGCGGAATTCGTGCAATCGACCGATAACAAAGTCATGTTCAATGACAAATTTCAAAGTAATTATTGTCTAGGCCTTCCTGGGCCAAGTCCTGATTGATAACGGGCCCTTCGCAAATAGCACAGTCCACGTTATAATGTTTTGGGTTTGTTTACCGTTTTTGTTATCAGTAACCCAATGCACTATTTAAATGAGTGAACCGGGCCAGTAACCGATATGATGATGCGCCCTTGAATTTCTTTTATTTTAGCAGCCAGTTTCAAAAGGTAATAAAAACTTAGGTAGGTACTCGGAGACAAATTTGGAAGAACTAATTCTTCTAATGAATTTGACTTATTGGATGGGCCTCGAGTAGTTCGTGGCTAAGCAATAATAGCCGCGTGAGTCAATTCATCAGGTTAAGAAACGCTTGCTGAGGTTGGTCCGTGGATGGACCATCTTTACATACCGAGACTCCTCCGTGCCTCGGAAAGCACGTTAAGCCGTTGATCCCGGCTGTCATTCGTGGATCATTGTTACGGGTCCTCAGAATCCGGAAGCTTGCTATGCTGGGTGTTTCTTTGGTAGATAGGATTCGAAACGAAGACCTCCGCTAGAGAACTAAAGTTACCGATATCACTCGAAGAATAAGCACGTTGAAGTGGCAATGGGCTGGTCACGCACTCAGAAGAACGTATGGTTCAAGAGTGGAGGCCGCGTTTAGGTAGACGAAGTATTGGTCGGCCATTAACCAGATGAGAAGACGAGCTCCGTGCAGTAGCAGGTCCGTGTTGGATGCGAGTAGCAAGAGATCGGTCGTTTTGGCCTTCATTGAGGGAGGCCTATGTTCAGCAGTAGACGGATAGAGGCTGATCATGATGATGATGGTGCTGCAACGGTATCTGGGTTATTTATCTATACTGCAACTAAAGGGCTGGATCGATTCGTATCTGAAGGACAACTTCTGTAAGGTCCTTTAGTTACTGAAGTAAAACTTCTTTATGCGCTACTAGAGGATAAATCAATTTTTTTTTCTTACGGAAGTAAAGCTCTGTATTCTGTGTTCAAAAATAGTAATCAACTTGCATTTGTCGTGACTCGTGAGTATATCTTATTATGTTATCATAATAAAAACTCCCCGCATCCTGACTTACATGCTAACAAATGGCAAAGAACAATGAATTAGGTTTATTTGTTTCTAATTAGTTTCAAACGGATGAATTGTGAATGTAAATAATAAAATAACCATTTGTAAAGTTTCTGACGTTCAGTTCAGTGTTCAAAAGACGAAAGTAAATCATCTACATCTACATCTACACTAATATTATAAAGAGGAAAACTTTGTTTGTTTGTTTGGTTGTAATGAATAGGGTCAAAAAGTACTGATCAATAATTCTTTCACCATTTGAAAGCTATATTATCCAAGTGTAACATAGGCTATATTTTATTCTGAAAAAAAATAGGGTTCCGTAAGATATTATATTGAATGTTTCTTTCAGTGTTTAAATAGTCCATTTATCGATAAAGATATATCATCCCGCTAAGATCCCGCTGTAAATCTTAATTAACGCAGGCGAAGCTGCGGGCAACAGCTAGTGTTTTAATAAGTTTTACATCAATAGCGCGTAAAGTGCGTGTAGCTCACACTTTTCATACACCCGTAACGTAACATAATAGTGAAAACAATGATTTGTGATGACATAAATACATTTGTAAACGAAAAAATCTGATTAATATTATTTAATCAAATTAACAAGGCGATAATAATTATATTTTTTAGAATCAACATAATAAGAATAGGCCATCCTCAGTTAAAAAAAACAAAACTAAAAAACCTAACTTTTTTTATTAAAAAATACTTTTATATATTACTATAATCTATAATAATGTGTTTTTAAACATAAAAGTTTATCAATTAATTAAATATTAAGTAGGTAATATGTAAAGTTTTATCATAAAATTAAATTAGTAATGTTAATCAAAAATACTATACCAGCTATGACATAAGTTATTTCACTGTATAAAGTTATTTTATAGCTAACTCGTGTCTATGTGAAATATGAGTTAATTATAAAGATTTCATTGCCGCGTAAAAAAATCACGCAAACAGAAAAAAAAGTCATTATTAAAATATGTCTCCACGTTTCCGACACAGTCAATTCTCAATATTTACTTGTCTTTTAGTGTTTCCTTTTACCTTAGTTGGATAGTCCAGCTGGAAGACCACCAGATGCAACCAACATCTCCTATAACCTCAAACTAGTTCACCAAGTACTAGCCCAGGTAACAATCATCCCACCATGGTTCAGGCCTTGTCGTGTCGGTGGGGCTCAGTAGCCCTGGGTGAGCCAAACACCTTGGGCGAAACGAAATCAGCCGAAGGGGCTCTTTGTATCCCTCTTATAAGAAGAGGGGACAAAAGAGCAGGGGGCAAGGGGTGAGATGGGAACCTCACCTCATCGTACTGTCCCGACGTTGGGTGTGGTTGTTCTGTGGCGCTCTGTGGAGGTGGCGTCGGTCCCCTGAGGGACTGACTAGCCATCGAGATGCCCTGTTGCTTGTAGATCCGGGTCACCACACCAAAGGCGGCAGTGGTGGCACTTGCCGGGTTTCAGTGGGTAGAGCTGCATCCACTTACCATCTTTCTTGGTAAGTCACAGCACCAAAAATAATACTGCTTGATGGTTCTTACCATGTTCTTACCACTGTTTCATCTACGTAATAAGTGGTGTGGTGGTAAGTGACCATACAGACTCGCCCAAGGGCATCCTCACTTTGGTGTTATGTACTTGCGATGACGTTCTTTAGAGGTTTACTGCTACGTTCAGCACGCATTCTTGACATTCGTAGGCCTTTATCAATGCTATAATAAACAACCCGACAAGGTTATCTCTGTCTCGTGTTGAGATCGAAGAACTGATTTTAAGAGTAAAACATATGAGATAAATTTAACTTTGTATACGTGATACGTGTATATGTGATCGGCCGTCTTCACGTTGTTTGATGATGATGATGATGATGATAGTGACCTTGATCCATAACCTTTGACCAGGTTCTTGTATATGAACCCGCGTCCATTACACGTGCTAGTCTCCAGATTAAATCATAACCCGTCCAGACGGCACTAGGATTGTCTCCCAAGCGAACGATTTAAGCATGAAAATTAATATTGTATAATATGTATAAATGCGTTTGTATTGTTTAATAAAGAACAAAACAAAATGATCACAATTTTATTATACTGCGACTATGATTATGGCGCTACCACACAGCCGCCGACCGGCGATTTTGTCGGACTGTATGCCATTATTAAAACACTTGGATTGTCAGTTAAATTTTGGCTTAACACGCGGAGTTGGTATGTAAATATCCATAGCCATCCATGGACCAGCCCCGGCAAGCATAGCTCAAATGTCGGAATAATTATATATTTATGGGATATCTAACATAGCCGAGACATACTTGCCGTATTTTCTCTCAAGTCTTACAATACTAAATATGAATGCTATTAAATACAAAATTGTCTAGATTCCGATTAAAAGCTGGGAATATTAAAGTTTATGAAATGATAATTTTTAATATATCCATAAGATTTTACAAAACTGATCAAAGATTTTGAAGTGATAACTTCTTTAACGGCGTTGTGCACTTTTTGTGATGGGTAAAAAATCACTCGCGTCACGTGAACTTTGTAAGACTGGTCAAAAATTCGTAAGACTACAATAATGTAACTATTGATTTTTCTGAAAGATAAACTTTTTAATGTAAATTGTCATGTTTGTGTACGATAGCGCAATAAATAAATATTGTATCCTACCACATAAATGATAGTACTTTTATAGTGATAATTAAAGGAATTCGTGTAAAATTATTCCCTAGCCATACCAAAATATCAAAAACGCAACGTTAATGTTCAAGTTTTCACTTCTGTCGGCGCTCCCGGAGTGCAACCAGTCATTTTTTTTAAGTAAATTATATTCTGAAACCACCTAATATTGCCCATATTACAATACGATATAGCGACAGTGACGTCGCACGTGTTACCAGGCCCTTATTCGTTGACTCATAAAAACACAAGCATATCGCAATCTAATTATGAAATAATGTGGAAATATCCACTTCTAATGAATAAATGTAAATCATTATGCGACAGTTGAAATAAATTTATGCGTATTTGTGTTAATGGCGAATTATAAAACATAATATTATCGTTTAATACTATTGTTCTTTATATTTCATAACTAGCTGTTGCCTGCAGCATCGCATTAACATTTTTGAATAAAATTGTACAACGGAGTATTTCTACGATAAACTCGTTAAGCGCTCGAGCAATTTCACGAAATTCTGCACAAACGTTTGGTCGTATTCTAATCATGGCGTTTTTCCTAGGCCCAACTGGCCCTCTGGTATGGAGAATTTAAGATGATCCACAGTAATAAAACTCGCAGCTGAGCCCCTTCATTCCTATTAAAAAAGACACAATGGACTTCGCACTTATGCTATAGGCAAACACAACTTTGACAAAAAAAAAATTAAGCCCATGTAAGCCAATTATCAAAGATTAGCCGGAACACACAGACATACACACAAAGAAGGTGAAAAACGCATTTTTTTGGCATGTAATAAGCAGACACTCCAATTTGATTATTATGTATAGCGTATTGTATATGATACACACATACATTGTGTTTATAGATTTTTTATTTCTTATTTCAACTATTTAAAACGGGATATTTGCCATGTTTTTATCTTTATTTCTTGATACTCGTATTTCAAGACTGTCTACGAATGTCTTGTTCATGAGACGATCTTACTTCTGATTACTTGGTTACTTTTCATTTCTCTCTGTTCATAGCCTACGTATTTAATGGGTTTTCCGTGTAATGATTTCCGCTTTCAGCATATAAAAGGCATAGAAGTTGCTTAGTGAATATAATACTGATTAATACAACAGAGACAAACTTAATAAACCGCGATAAAGTCCGTAGATTTGTTTCATTATTAGGAATGAAATACGCGTAAACATAAAAAAACAAAATAATAAAACAGAGGTTAAAGAAGGTTGTCGTAAAAATAAAGTGCAATTAAATATTTTTTTGTGTGAACTTTACTGCTATTAGGTTCTGTAGAAGTGCGAAAACAATATAAAAATCAACTAAGCGTTGGACGAGATATATAAGGATCCCGCAGTAATAACATTTTAGTCAACGACTGAACAACGACATCGAATGAGTTATGTGAAAAGCACCAGCCACCTCGCAAGATAAATCTTTATAAAAAGATTAATCTTGATAATATCAATAAACTACCAGTTGTTTGATAATAAAATATTTAAGAAACTTTTCACACTAAGTAGCAATAAATACTTTGACTTGGCTTTGTTTTGACATACTTTAAATATAATATAATACATTGAATTTAAAAAAAAAACAAGATTTTGTTGTCCTATCGCAATATTTGTATGTCTTATTCATTTCAAGACAGACTGTGTAATTACTGTAACATCTTATCTCTCAGTGTAGGCTACTACTATTTTACGTTTATGGGTCATGTTGACCATTTACCGATTAAACGTCTACCAGCTTACCTATCCTATTAACAAAAAATATTATAAACGAAAAGACGACACACACTCTCGCGTCATGTTACGCCGCCGAGTTCATTTTTAACATTGAAGCGGACATTTCAGTATAAAATCTAAATACTATAGAAGTGATACCTATTACCTAGTCCTGCCAGGCTGCTGGTATGTTACCGAACTCCTCCTAAACGGCTAGACCGATTTTCATAAAATTTATTGTGTGTGTTCAAGTGGATTTGAGAATGGTTTAGATTAACAATATACCGGGTGTATTTGGAACACTTGCAAAGATTTATGCCTAAAATATACTAATTTTTATATATTTATCTCAAAAACGTTATTTTAAGAAAATTATAGGACTTATGTATTTTGCATGCCCGCGTTGTATGCATAAACACTATAAACTCGCGCTGAACACGAGTCGCGCGTGGTACGGGTACTTTGTGAATCAGCTGTTGCAGTCTGGCCGGTATTCTAT
This sequence comes from Lycaena phlaeas, assembly GCA_905333005.2. Taxonomy (NCBI): domain Eukaryota; kingdom Metazoa; phylum Arthropoda; class Insecta; order Lepidoptera; family Lycaenidae; genus Lycaena; species Lycaena phlaeas. The sequence continues at coordinate 17,863,200 of HG995166.1, read as the reverse complement.
AATTTTTTTGCTATTTTTTTTTTCAAAAATACGATTATTATTTTTCTTTTTATTATCATCAAATGTTTGTATCATTATGTTTACTAAACCGGATTATATAAAAAAAAAGTAAAAAAAAAAAGACAACAAAAAAAAACGCGATTTTTTTCACTTGTATCATATCAGGCTATGCCAACACTATCATACCCCTTCGTTTTTGCAAGCGTTCCAAATATACCGTGTATATTTCGCACAGGACAACGTCTGTCGGATGCGATAGTAGCTCTATAATATAATCTCGACAATATTTGCAGGTCAAGTGCGAAGTGCCTTTAGTAACCTCGATACGCTGAATATGAACTGCTAATAATATTTAACAATGTAACCTACTTTAACACTAACGCCGGAGATAACTTATCTTTGGCACAATTTGTTTAATGAAGAGAAAACAATTAATGACTGTAATATTCGTGTCGAACACGACAAAAACAGGTGTCCTCCTCTCGACTCCTCGAAATTTGGCGAGGAGTGTAAACCTCTGTGTGTGTTAAGATATAATGTAATTTAATAAATTACTTTATTAATTTCGGTTTTCTGACCCCTGAAATACACATAGCTCGATACTATCAAACGCTCGCGACACCAACTAGTTAATAATTGAAAGGGTTTAACCCTTCAACTTTCTTTTCTCCGTCCGTAGAGTCCCCTATCTATCTTCTGTTGGAAGCGTAGACCTCGAGAAATGCTATAATAGGTCTAGTTTTAAGAGATTCGCAAAGGATAAATACTTCTAAATGCTTAAACACATGCGCTGTGAGTATTTTAGTTAAGAATCTTTTGATGTGTAAAAGTAACGTCGCCAACTGATTTGCCCACCCTATATGAATTTCAGCGTTAGCATTCCTTTAAACTAACTTCACTCACACTCCTTTAAACCGTTAAAACTAATGTTGGTACCTATATGACATGTGTAGTGTGTCGTCACCATCATCATCGTCAGCCTTTATCCGTCCACTGCTGAACATAACACTCAATGAACGCCAAAACGCCTCATCCCGCTTAAAATAAAAATAGTTTTCAAAACGTATAATTTAAAATAGTATAAAAGAATAAGAGTTCCTAATTTATTTTCCATCGTTTAAAGTATAATCAAATAAGGAAAGGCGGGCAAAACTTGCCAAAAAACAGTCGTCGTTTTTTGTTGAAACTCGATAAAAACAATACATAATGTTCTTACTAAAATTACCATATCTAAAAAAATCTTTATAACATGAAAAAACGAACTTTTCGACATAAAATTATATTATTAATGCCTACACGCAAAAACCTCTTTATATAAAAAAACAATATTCCTATAGGTAATTGGTAATAACCCTTATTATATGAAGAATGCTTTTACAAATAACAAAAACATTAAGTATATCTTTTAAAATTACACCTGCCTTCATTGTAATGCTGAACAAAATAGGTCTTAAAATAATATTAGGACGACATCTTTGACTTTCATCATCATCAGCCTTTATCCGTACACTGCTAAACATAGGTCTCCCTCAATGAACGCCAAGATCTATTCCTTGCCACTCGCATCCAACACGGACCAACCACTACTCGGATATCGTCCTCCCAGTTCCCACCTGGTTAATGGCCGAAATGAATTCAATTAAATAAAAGAATAAAATTAGAAAATCAATTACTAGTAGAAGGATAAGATCTAACTGGGTAACAGGATAGGATGATATATCATTACTATCTGCCCCGTCGAACTTCGTTCTGCCAAAAGTACTAATATCACTCCTAAAAGATAGGGATTGGTGATAAAAAAGCAAAAATTTAGGGTTGTATGTATTTTAATGCCACATTATAAAAAAATAAAAACAAAAAATTTCTACCAAAAATTTAAAACAATTTTTTAAGGGTGAACACACCTTATTCACCTTAGGGGTGTGAAAAATAGATGTTATCCGATTCTCAGACCTACTCAATATGCTCACAAAACATGAGAATCGGTCAAGCCGTTTCGGAGGAGTACGGGACCGAACATTGTGACACGAGAATTTATATATAAGATAAGATTAGCAGTCCGAAAAGCCTTATAAGTAAGTGATGCGGATGAAGGTTCTACGAGCAATAGCTAGGAAATAAAACAAAAAAATGTGTGTATGTTTTCGCGGTGGAAAATGGAATTTCTTATCGAGTACACGAGAGCTATTACAGATAAGGATAATTATTTCCTTATGAGATGCAGTTTTGTAAACGGACATAAACGGATAACAAACTTTATCTTTTACTCAGTGATTGTATCTGTTATTACATACTAGCTGTTGCACACAGCTTCGCCTGCGTCAACTAAGGTGGAATAAGGGTCTCTAACTTATTTGAAAATTTCATAAAGCCTATGTTCACCGGGGATAGTGTAGTTTCCGATCAGTTAAAAAAATTTCAAATTAGTCAAGTAGTTTCGGAGCCTATTCAATACAAACAATCAAATTTTTCTTCTTTATAATATCAGTATAGACAACCGAAATTATATTTATATCTTTGTATATATTTTTTCTGTGCGTGTGTTTATCACTGAACTCCTCCTAAACGGCTGGACCGATTTTAATGAAATTTCTGTGTACCTTCAGATGGATTCGACAATGGTTTAAATTTAGAAATTAGCCCGGCAGATGGCGCTACAGTCGGTATATGGGTAATTTATCTATACTGCAACAAAACGGCTGAATCTATTTGAATATAAAGGACGTCTGTTGAGTTTTCTAGTTATTGAAGTAAAACTTCTTTGTGCTTATATATTATGATTACGTTACATCATATAATTATTGTGGTCACAAAGTTTATAAATAAAAAAAGTTGTTGTAAAAAAAGGAATATAGTAAAAGAAAACTCACAGAGGCGTTCTTCTGGAATCGTAAGATATTTTATATCTAAAGCCAAGCTAACAATTAAGAGCCCCTTTACACTAGCGTTTGTCCAGAGTGGGTGTTAGATGAGAGTATGGCACGGCGTAGGCCGCAATGACATGTAAACTTTGTCACAGGGGTTTGTTCCTCTGCAGTAAAATTTGTCAATATAATGTGTATTTAAAAAACCGTATGAATTGACTGTCGTGACACTCATGTGTACACTACTACATTCTATCTCAGCGAAAAAACGTATGTAGGTACATGTCTGCGACTCATATTACGTGATTCATCCATCGAACGAATATACTGACTGCACTGGAGAAACGCAGGTGTAAAGGGGCTCTAAGCTTGCCATGTATGACGTAGTAGACATAATACATTAATCATCGTGTTTATGAATTTTACTAAATAAATAATAACGGTGATATTTATATTTACGCGACTTTTATGCTAATAAATCTGTATAATATTATGTATTTCATCGTATCAAAAAAATACGTATTATTTTGTTCGCGTCGTTTATAGTAAAAATATTTTTAATTATGCTTTGTTCTTAATTCTTGTCATTAATACTTTGCATTCGCTAACTGAAACTTGTGGTGGCTCCGGTGTAACTATATTTTGCAATAACCGCAAGGGAAATAAAAAAAGTCGTAATATTTTTTTTAACTGAAAGGTATACACATTATACAGAAGAAACAGTATGCCTACAAGAGGCAGTGCCTGTATCGTTTGATTCAATAACACAAATAATAGTAATTATTAGATATTATTGAAATCTAAATAATATGCTAAGGTTAACTTATTATTTAAATTTTGATGCCTAAGGTAGAGCAGCTTATGAAAATAATAAGTATCTACTTTGCTACACAAAATAATTCGTTTTTATTTTATGTTAGCTAATAATAAATTAAATTACAAATCTATATTGTGTCCCTAATATTAACGAAAATTTGCTCATCTTATTAAAATAACTTTTCACAGATTTTATCGCACTTTATAAAGGCTTTAACAAAGCTCGATTCGGATACTTCACAGCAACCATTGTCCTCTCGTTTACTACCGCTATCCGTATATATATATATACCGTTTCATCGTAAATGAGTATAATAATGTTTATTTCACATTTCACGTGTCAAATGAGGAACTGACGCAAATGTATGGTAAATATTATACCGTTGTCGTTGACTGAAGTCGTTTCAAACAATTAACTTTTATATTATGGTCAATTAACATCAACTACGCATAACATTTCCATCAATATCATATTGATTTTATTTATCGTCTACAATTTTTTTCAATTAAAACCCCGTGATGATGTCACCAATGTCTTGAAGAAGAAGCGTTATCTGAATCTATTTCGGTACTAAATATATTATACTTATCCATGAATAATCCCATGGTATCAAAATTGATACCATCAATATGACATAGTGGATTTCGAGGAAGGTTTTCGAGCAGCGAATGGCTTTTATATGCACAATTCGGTCCACTACAAAACGATAGCGTCTATCGGGACTTGTTAACTTATAATAAGTTTTGACACCCAATAGAAGAGCGACAATGGCTTCTTCTTGTGCGAGATGTTCTAGGTTCGATCCTGAAACATCCATGTGTTCCTTGAAATGGGTTCTTCTAAATTTAAACATTTGCTGTCGGGTTACAAGCCCGCTGCGTGTAATGTTCTAGAAAGATATTGCTCTTAATGGTATATGAACCCGCAACCCTGCGTATCTTGTTACTCTATTCGAAGCCGAAGGAGGTCGTAATGTCATTGACACCACATTAGGCGTGAGGCGACCCTCTCATAAAAACTTTAAGATTTCGAATATATCTTGTCACGAATTAAACAGTCGCCCATATATTTTTCTTCTCAGGTAGGCCATTTGCCCCCTTCTGTTCCGATACAACTCTAAGGGCTCGTAAAGGCCCAAAGCATAGCCTTTCAAAATAAATCTTTATCTCTCTAAAAATACGCTTTAACGTAAGTTGTAGAGTTGCAATGACAAGCTCCGCGCTCATGATTGATGAGAACATTAATTACTGTCCTATCACTATTCTCCATACAAACCATTTGACATATCCTCCACAGATAATTGATGGGCACGATTAACTGTTGATTCATACATCCAAAGCCTTAAGGAAGATATTATATTATACATAATTTAAAAAAAAGCTTTTTTAAATTCAAATTAAGAATAAAAACATGAGAAATAATTTTTGCAAAGGAAAGTCTTTGTTTTAATTTTCAGCGAGTGAAACCGCGGGAGCAACCAGTGAATATGTCTACGTGACTCCTCAGTAAAGACCTCGAGGAGGGCTTATGGTAAGCTAAAAGTAGCTAACTAGACCTCGCCACGACTCAAGGTCCAATTAAAGACGTCATATTATGAAGATTATGCCCATAACCTTTCGTTATTGCCCTTACGACCCAAAAAATGATCACGTATTCTGAAGGCTGTCTCATTGTTACTTTTTTACTTTGTTGTTAATAGTTTCCATTACTTGAAATGAATGCAAAATGAATACTTAGGTATAAAGGAGACGGTCCATTTCTGGTCTAGTCTTGTACATTATACTATAAATAAATAAAAATACATAGATTTCATTAAAAATAAAAGAAATTAGTTCATCGTAATAAGTTACGTGCAAAAAATTAAAAAAATTATCAAGTTTTTCAAATATTAGCTATTCCACACAAAGATGGGGCTATTACTTAAACGTCATTATTGAAAAATGGCGTCACTCATGGTACTTTCGTAGCTTTTTGTATCTATTTCAAGCTTTGTTATGGAGTTGTTACCTCGTAAATGTGTTTCTTGCATTTTTGTGGACTTTTTTGACGACTTGGACATTTTATTTTGACATAGATTTATAGCCATAAACGCCAAAGAAAATATTCATACGCCATTGTTATAACATGTAGTGTTGCATATCTTGGAAATATTAAATTATACTTACGCTGAAATTGAAAAGAATTTATGGATATAAACATATTGAAACTGTTTGAATATTTATTTTATTCATATCATTACGTGTACAAAAGTAGACCAACGTCCCATACAATTTTGGATCGTCTCCTTTAATTCTTAATATAAAAGAAAATATTCCCCTTTATAGGACAAATTATTTTTCACCTCAGCAGCTCAAACATGCCGCTTTTGCTGCGAGTCAACAGTGAACAAAATGCTATTTTGATTCGAGCGTGAGACAAAGTAGCTTTTTAATTTTTTAATCTTCAGTGCCATAAATTGACATTGTTCAGCCATAAATTTGAAAAATTCGAGTTTTACTGTGCTCTGTCTCATTCACATCCATGCATGTGAAAGAGACAGAGCACAAATAAAAAAAGCGAGTAAAAAAACAAACCCCTTCGAAATTTGATTTTGGAATTCGACCTCAAAGAAAACACGTTCGGAAACGCGTAATACTAGGGTATTATGAGTTTCCTTTTACGAGAAGATTGAAAGAAAAATAACTTTAAATATATTTCTAATAATAAAGAAATTGCGTTATTTTTAAATACCTATTATTTATATGTTTAATTTATAACTGGATTTTAATGAAACTGAGTCTGATTAATAGTATAAAATTGACATAAAACCAATATATTTTTATTCAGCAATGTTATAGAAAAAGAAGAAGAAGAAATCTTAAAAATAAATGTTTTATATTATATGTTATATTTGAAAAATAAACATTATGGACACGGTATTAAAATGCAATTTAAAAAATAGCGGGAATAAAAATAAAAATAGCGTATAGCGTAATGCGTTACACATTATTTCAATCTATTGCTGTTCATTTCCATGTCTCCAAAGTAATATGTGTTCTCACTGCTGAGGTGAAAAATTATGTGTGCAACATGAGAGCAAAGTTTTTGCATCTCGTGCTGTTGAGTCCCTCACTACGCTCAGGATTCTTACTTTGATACACTCGCTACGCTCGTGAATCAATCATAGAATCCTTCGCTTGCTCGGGACTCAAAATCAGTACTCGAAACAAAAAACAACTTTGCTCTCTTGTTGCACAAATAACTATATCTCTACAGTTATTAATTGCTTGAAATTTAAGAGTTTAAAGCGCTTAGCAAGTATAGTTCACCTTGCGATTATTGAAATGGTATTTTGATTTATTTTTTATTGATAGGCGTTTGTTTCGTGCCAGCCTTTGCGACAGCCTTATCTAGCTTCATTCTTCCCTGAAAAAGTTTTGATGAGTTTCGGTAAATAAGGATAGGTTTGGTGATAAAGTTACCGGCAAAATTACCATCTAGGGATATCTCAGGAATGATAATGATAATAATGGTGTATGGTGTTAGGTAATACATGAATTAGATCAGAATAAAGAGTATTGGATGCGAGTGGGCAAGGGAGCAGTCGTCTTGGGGCTCATTTAAGAAGGTTGATGTACAGCAGTGGACGGATAAAGACTGATGATGATGATGTTGATTATGAATTAAATTTAGAAAGATAAAGAATTAAGAAATTGTTGTCTACACTAGAAATCGTAGCTCCCTCATCTTCCGCTTTGCCTTTTCTACAAACAATATAATTTATATCCGGCAATAAGATAATTCTCTCTATTTTTAGTAATTTAGGAGAAACTGCAGCTTCTTCTCAAATAAATAAAAGTCGCATACGTGTCTGATCTACCGTTACGGTACATCTGTGACACAAATCGTCCTTGGCGGATTTAAACCCGTGAACTTGTAGCAAATTCCCAACTACACCCAGCGACCATTTTATCTCATTGTTTAAAAGGAACATGACATTTGAATGAAACGTTTTCAATTTGAAAAAAAATCAAAAAACCCCATTGTGACAAAAATATGTGTGTTTTTCCCATTCGATGACAGTTTGGAAAAACTTTTCGGTGAAACAAGAAATAGTTTGATTTTATTTAACTAGCGGATTTTAACATTTTTCCACAATATTATATACGATTCGACAGTGATCGCAGGTATCTGTATTTGGAGATTTGGAGGATCCTAGGGGAGGATTAAGTCCAGAGGCGGACTTGTTTTGGCTGTTTTATAAAATTTATGAATGAATATTTTATATCTTATACTATTAGCGGAAGAGTTTATTTGTTTGAACGCGCTAAGCTCAGGAACAACTGGTCGGAATTGAGGGATTATTTTACTTCTAGATAGCCCTTTAATCAAGAAAGGCTTTAGGCTATATATCATTCCGCTAAGATGCGGTTGTAAATCTTAGTTAACGACGGCGAAGCTGCGGGCAATAGCTAGTTATTTAATAAAAAGTGTTGTAAATGTATGAATGATCAAAGAATTACTTGTAGCTATAAGATCCGCTGGCTGAGCTGAGCTGAGCGACGATGGTCCAGTGGTGGATGGACTCGGCCTCTTATGCGAGAGGTTCCGGGTTCGATCCTGACCCCCCCGTGTGTGCCTTGAAATGGGTTTTTCTAAATTTCTAAGTGTACCCCAAACACGAGACCATCGTTCGCTCATCGGTGAAGGAAAACATCGTGAGGAAACCTGCATGCCTGATGAGATTGAAAGTCTTTGAAGGTATGTGAAGTTCACCAACCCGCACTGGGCCAGCGCGGTAAACTATTGACCCATTACCCTCCTCGCCTGATTTCGAGCAGGAGACCCGTGTCCAACAGTGGGACATGAAGGATTGATACTTTGATAAGATCCGCTAGCTAGGTTTGGTATATCAACACGCCAAGAAGCCGTGGAAGTCCCACTCCACCGCTGGCGGGGGGCACCCCATATTACTCATCACAGCTTGAAGCCAGATGGTTCGCCTCAGATCCGATGAAGCATTAAGGCCATTAGCATAGCTCCAACCAAAAAAGACAGTTTAGTATGTGTGAATATATTATGTACTCTGTAGTACTGAAATAATTAAATAATCTTGTAAAATAAATGAAACCTCTACGTAGACTTTTTTCATGTCTCGCTATTTACTATAATTGCTTTTAATCGGATAAGGAAAAAATAGTATATCAATTAGGTAAACTCGCCACACTCGTTTATTATAATCACTTCGTTATTAACAACTAACGACTATCGACTAGCTGTGTCATTTGGGTTTGGCCGCATGGACGTCCAAAACACTTAATATATCTTAAATATAAAATTCTCCTGTCACGGTGTACGTTATTGAACTTTACCGAAACGGCGGAACCGATTTTGATAAAATTGTGTGTGCTTATCAGGTAGATCTGAGAATCGGACAACATCTATTTTTCATCCTCCTAAATGTTAAAGGTATTTTTTTAAGCAATTTTACACATACAGCATACACAAATACATACAACCTTTCACCAACCTACGATCAATCCCTATTTTTTATTGCAATTTTAATTTTTGGCAGAAAGAAGTCTGTCGGGGCAGCTAGTCACACGAACACTATATATACATTTATACAAAATACGCTATTTTCATATATAGAACTGGATACAGATGGTAAACAAAATCTGAGCGTAAAACACGTTTGCCACATGTGGTTACGTCTTTAACAATTATGGCGTTTCTAAATCGTATGGAATAAAAAGTAAGCGACTATATTAGGCTCACTAGCAGGTTCCTGTGGTTTCGCTCATAAAGAGTTATATAATATATAGTCATAGCGTCATGTAGCTATTTAGTCAGTTACCTTCCAAAGAACATAATCTCTTATTTACCAAACCCAATTATAATTAATGGTTATGATGAAGTAGTCCAGGGACTGGGCTGAATAACAAGCGCCAAACAAAAAATGGGATTTTAATTTTTGTTTTTTTGAAGTGAAACTTCTTGAGATTTCAAACCGGATGCAACGGAAAAAACGACAGGTAAGAGACACAAATACAAAAGAGCGAGAGAGCAAATGTCGGTGTGTATGTATATTGCAGACTGTTTAATACTTGCTTCATGCTTGTATTTGAGCATTTAGGTAATATGTGTTTCACTTCTATCGTGTGTGAATCGCACACACACCTTTTTTTTGAAGTGAAACTTCTTTACGCGCATGAGGGTAAAATTCGAAGAAGAGGGAGAGAGTGGATGAGACCGATTGAGAGAGAGATTGAGAAAGATGGTAAGTGGACGCAGCTCTACCCAGTCAAACCCGGCGAGTGCCACCAATGCCGTCTTCTGCTCGCAACAGGGAACCTCGACGGCTAGTCAGTCCCTCAGGGGACCAACGCCACCTCCACAGAGGCGAGGTTCGCATCCTCACCCCTTGCCCCTGTTCTTTTGCCCCCTCTTCTTATCAGATGGGAACAAAGAGCCCCCTCGGCTCAATTCGCTTCACCCAGGTGTTGGGGTCACCCTGGGCTACTGAGCCCCACCGCCACGACAATTCCTGAACCGTGGTGGGGTGATTGAGCCTGAGTTAGTTCTAGATGAGCTAGTCTTTCACGGGCAGCGATTTTCCTGTAGCGTTGATCATGAAAAACGTATGCAAGTATTACAGACTACAGTGAATAAGTGCATATAATTTGTACCCGTAATTGCTATGGATTGATATAATCGTTCTTAATTACTTTAACGAGGATGTAATATGGAGCAGTATTTATTATGATTTTTTATTCGCACGTACATAATTATTGTAATTAGTGTCTTCCTATATCACGCCTATATACAATGCTATTTTTTAATTAGGTACTAAAATGTTTGGTATTTTAAGACAATTTTATACATTATAAATACGCAATCAAATATTCAAAATATTCATATTATATAAAATATCACAATAATAAAATACTACAAAAAGTAGAATCAATATATGTACCTACCAGAAGTTTGTAAAAAGTTAAAAGTAAATAACAAAATGTAAAATTAGTTTTTATTTTAAAAATAGTTATTCAAATAGTATTTTCACTAAACTCAACAAAATATAATAATTAAGTAATCATTGCAATAATTCATTGTTATACTAGCAGCGCCCTGCGGTTTCACTCTATATATATATAATACACATATTTAATACAAATCCATGACCCAGGAACACAGAAACTATTTTGTTCCCTGGCGGGATTCGAACCCGCTACCTCCGGCTTGAGCGCCAACACGCTGAGCATTTAGCCACAGAGGTACATTCACGCATGCAAACACTTTATGGTGGGGTATTATACTATATGGAAATAATGAGATAAATTAGCTATTAACACGAATTAATTAATTATATAAAACCTCATTCAATTCAATTCAATAATTTATTCACATGAATGTAGTACATAGGTGATATTAAAATTTTAAAAAAAAGTTTCATACATTCTACCATGCCATGGTGTGTGAATATAAGGCTTAATCTAGTAAAAATTAATTACATAGCATTTTTTTTTTTTTTAGCTTTACATATTAATATCATGAAAATTGAAAAAAGTTGATAAAACAATTATGTCCAAAAATATTAAAATATTAGATACTATACTGTTTATAATTAATAATAATATGTCATTACAATCATTGTTCATAAATATTAAAATATTAGATATTATACAGTTTAGAAATAATAATTATGTCATTACAATAATTGTCCATAAATGTTAAAATATTAGTAATTCAATATCGAAATAATTAATTATAATAATTGAAAGAAGTCACATTTTAACATACACAATTTCAATTATATTTTGTCATTTTCCATGAATAACTCATTTAAATCATAAAAACATTTTTCTGCAAGCCACGTTGTTACATTTTTTTTGAATTTAGGAAATGGTAAATCTTTAAATTTATCAGGTAAAGAATTATATATTTTTATTGCTTGAATGTATGCATTGTTTTTATAAATATCTAAATTACATAGCGGAAGATATAACTTAAATTTATATCTTTCATTCCTTCGTCCTACGTCTGACTTAAGTTTAAAATATTGGGGATTTAACTTTACAAAAATACAAATGTCCTTTATATACATACATGTTAGCGGCAAAATGTTGAACTTTTTAAACAATGGCTTGCAGCTATCCATATACCAGGCGCCACAAATGGCCCTCACGCATTTCTTCTGTACACGAAAGACCTTTTCTATCTCAACTGAGTTGCCCCACAATAAAAGCCCGTAAGATAGTACCGATGATATGTAACCATGATAAGCACTAAGTGCTGCCTTAAAGCCCACGGTTTGTCGTAGCCTCTTAATAGCGTATACGAACCGATCAAGTTTATTACATACATATTCCACATGCGCTTTCCAATTAAAATGTTTGTCCAACATAAGACCTAAAAATTTTGTAGAATCTACTTCCTCAATTTTAGTATTTTTATAGTGTATATTTAAATTAAGCGGTTGTTTTTTATAATTACGGAATTGGATTATTTGAGTTTTGGTAACATTTATTTTTAAATTATTATAAGTTAGCCATTTGATGACTTTATCCAGCGTATTATTTATTTCATTTTCAAACATATCTTTATTTTCACAATTTACTATTAGCGTTGTATCGTCTGCAAATAAAACCATTTTTTGATGAGTTACATTAGGTAGATCATTAATATATAGTAAAAAAAGGAATGGCCCCAGCACACTTCCCTGTGGGACGCCAAATCTATTATGTCTAAAGTTTGATCGGTTCGTAAGCTTTTCATTATGTTGTGTATTACTAATCTCTACGCATTGATAACGGTCAGACAGATAGCTTTTGATCCAGTCATTAGCAACACCCCTGATCCCATATTTTTCTAATTTATAAAGAAGTAACGCGTGATCAACGTTATCAAAGGCCTTTGACATATCGAGAAAGATAGAAGCTACATGTGTTCCATTATTAATATATTCAGTCACTGATTTCACTAACTCAAAACAAGCTAACGTTGTGCTACCATTTTTGCGAAAACCAAATTGAGTTCGTGTGAGTATATTTTGGCTGGAAACATAATCACAAAGCCTAACTAATACTACTTTCTCAAAGATTTTTGAAATCACAGAAATTAACGTGATTGGGCGATAATTATTCATATTTGTTACGTCTCCTTTCTTATATAAAGGTTTTACAATTGACACTTTAAGATTCTCAGGAAATGATCCTTCCTGGAGAGACATATTGATGATAAAACTCAATGGTTGGGATATAGATTTGGCCGATAATTTAAGTATCTTTGTGTTAATGTTATCCACTCCAACCGAATTAGTATTATTAAGAGTAAATATCAGTTTATATATCTCCATTGGGTCTGTGGGTCTTAAAAATATTGAATTAGTGGAATTTATGTTCATAGTGGCATTTATGTCATTTTTGTTAAATTGAAAATCATTATCATTTGTAAGATTAATATAATAGTCATTAAATAATTGGCTGATGTCACACGGTCTCGTAAATAATTTATTATTATGTAATATTTTCTCTATATCTCTATTCAAATTATTGTCATTAATATTTTCATTTATTATGTCCCATATGGCTTTACATTTATTTTTATTGTTTTGTATACGTTTCTCATTCTGTAGTTGTTTTGACTTATACACGCATTGTTTAAGTATTTTAGAATATTTTTCATATAATTTTTTGTAATTATTTTTATCAGAGCTTGCTAATTTATGTTTTATATAAAGGATCCTTTTTTTTATAGAGCATTTTTTTAAACCTTTTGTTAACCAAGATCCTGCTCTATTAGCCTTATTATTTTTTCTGAGTGTGTATAAGGGAAAGCACAAGTTAAATAATAGTAAATATAAACTATGAAATTCCCGAAACGACTCATTTGAATTTGGTTTTTCATAGACATCAGAAAATGATACGGAAGACACACAATTACAAAACTTGCGAATGTTTTCTTTACTAAAATCTCTAACAGTTATATCCCTACTACAATGCTCAAGATTTTTATTTTTTATTTTTATCGTTAAGGTTTGACCCGTTTCGTGATCCGAGAGACCCAGATAATGAACCTCTGAATTTACTATTTTTATATTACTCGCAAATTGATCAAGACATGCATTTTGTCTTGTCGGTGTTTTAATATGAGTCTCTATATTGAAATTTCTAAAAAGGCTTATAAGATCTAAGCAGTGTTTATTGGGCTTCAGGGTATCGAAATTCCAGTCTCCACAAATTATAATTTTTTTTGATCGACTTGACATTTTCAACAGTAAATTTTCCATTTTGTCCAAGAAAACACGTGGATTACTTATAGGTGTCCTATATACACATATTAAAAATAGTTTTTGTGCGTTTATCTCTATACCACAGCATTCGAAACAAAAATCACTAGCTACATCTGATACCCATGTTATTTTTTTGCAAGTAAAACCCTTCTTCAACAAGATACAAGAGCCTCCTCTTTTAGAATTACGCGAATAAAATGAGACTAAATTATACCCTGGTATCTTTAACAAACTCTCCGTCCCTTTTTTTATGAAAGTTTCAGTTAAACAAATTATGTCAATTTCTTTTTTTTTTTGATAGATCAGAGACCGCGATGAAAATATCCTCACTTTTAGTAATGGCCCCTGCTATATTTTGATGAAAAATTGTTAACTGAGAGTTACACTTAGGGACGAAAAAATATGTCACTGGTTGTGCTTAAATGTTTTTGCTGGTTAGTATTTTTATAAAAATAGTATGGTATCGTACCCTTTTTTGGTGTTGTCAAAAGTGGTCTAGGAACGTCATTTATACTTATTTTATTAAAATCTTTTTGACTGTGTTTTGGCTGAGATTTATTGTGTTGTAAATAGAAAGGACCAGTTATATTTTTTAAAATATGTGGGGCTTCAGTTCTAACGCCTGGCGACACATAACAGGTTTCACAAAAGTGCTTATCAGTGCGTACTGACAGCGTACGTACAAGTGATAACAACTCTAGTTCAACCAACATTTTAAAACTTAGACTTTTAACATATTTGCTGTAATTATTAAGATACATACTGTCCTTATGGCTATTAGTTTCAATAAACTGACAATTCTTATAATATTTTTGTATTAGTAATTTAATATTTCTATTTAGCATATTTTCATTCAAGTATGGATTGTGCTGTACATTTATAAGGAAAATTGTATAATTTTGTAATAAAAATAATAGGTTACATAAATTGCAGAAAAATTGGTAGGGATTAGTGTCGTGTGAACCGACCGACAAAATAATTATATCATCATTGTTGAGAGACTTTGTTAAGTTCATACCAGATTTTAATATCTCGCTACTATCAGCCCCCGGTTTGCTTAAACCAAAAACATTGTAAGTTTTACATAATTTGTCTTTGTTGCGGATATAATCATAAGCTAATTGAGAAGCCAGGCCACGGGCTGCTCCATCACTCAGTATATAGATCTTGCTTGTCATGCTACCGGTGGCGCCATCTTGTTTTTTTTTCAAAAGTTTTTTTTCTGTAGTTATATTAGGTAACAATTTTCCTTGCAGACAAACCGAGACAGGATCGGTGTTGAGTTTTTTATGTAATTTATGAGTATTTTGATTTACACAAATTTCATTGGAGTTCGATGTTTCTGTAGTGGAATTTCTTTTTGCATTATTTAGGGGCGATATTCTAGTACTCGTAAAAAGGCGCTTTTTTACGTTTGAATATACAATGCTTTCTGAACATCGCCTAGAAACTGAAGAACTCGGTGTATTTGGTGTATTTTGACTGTTGGAAAACAAGTCAGTGTTTAAATTTTTTAGAAATTGAATTTGTTTGTTACTTTTTAATAATTTATTTCTTAGCTCCGCGCATTCCATTTTTAGTGAAATTATTTCTTCATGGGCACTGGTGTTTTCGAGTTCTAGGTCTTTTAATCGTTGTTGCATTTGTTGCAAGTTAACTGATGTTTTATCTGGTGATGAGGCCGAGTGATTTGCGGGTATGATTTCGGCTAACGAAGTGGGGCTGTGGTAAATATCCTCTGAAATACATTCTGTGAGATCAATGTATTGGTGTTTAGTTGGTCTTGGTTTTCTTTTAGTGACGTGGTGGTCACTATAATCATCCATCATAGAGAATATAATATATTATAGCGCTATCTAGTGTATAAGATGAGTACTACTATACAAGCTGCATCAGATGTGTAGGCGCATCTAAATGTGTCTTATCAATTGTCCGCTAGATGGTGACACTTTCTATGTGGTATTCAAATTTAACGGTGTTATATTTTGTGTTAGTTATTTAAAATTACTTTAAAATACATAAAGACCTCTGTATTCTTACTAATATAGCCTCTTGATATTGGACGAACTTTCGCAATGTTTTAGTTGACTATTTTCACTATATATTAATAAAGTTTGAGTATATTTTTTAGTCTCTAATGTAAATTTTTCACTTTAGGTTTTTATTGTTTATCACTTATGGAGTACTTCACAAACAATTGTACGCATATATCACTTCACTATACACAAGATTTTTCACTTTTTTGTTGTTTTTTTATCATTTTAATATTTTTAATTATCAAATAACTGCAAAGCCAGTGTTCACACTTGACAGCTGTCAAAAAAAAAATTTATTATTAGTAATGTTTATATTAACAGTCAAGTTCAAAGTTAATAAATAATTATATTGCAGTGTGAAATGTGTTTATAAACAAACACTATGGTTTATATTGCGCGCGTGTGTGTGTTCACTCGAGTGCTTCTCATTGTCGTGGAAGTTTGGGGATTATGGCCTACGTCTTATTTCTGATGTGTGGGCTATATTACTGTTAAGATTCATAAATAAAAAATACAGGTGTGTGTGTGCGATTCACACACAGTGAAACATATGTTAAATGCTCAAATACAAGCAAGTATTAAACAGTCTGCACTATACATAGTACATACACACCGACATTTGCTCTCTCGCTCTTTTGTATTTGTGTCTCTTACCTGTCGTTTTTTACGTTGCATCCGGTTTGAAATCACAACAATTCTAAAGAAGTTTCACTTCAAAATCTATTCAGTAGTTTATTTTGACTTTAACTTTTGCGTTTCATTCACCAAGGTTTATCAAAATCTATTCAGTAGTTTATTTTGACTTCAACTTTTGCGTTTATAATATTAGTAGGGCAGATGTCCTTCAGTGTGTTGCCAAGGACTTATATATCATTGTCTTCTGAGATCTAACAATATTAATTCATCCTAGTTATTATAATAAATTATAGTTGCGACAATATAATATTATGAGAACAATTAAGTACCTTGAGATTTTATTTTCTCATGATTAAAAAAAAATACTATGTTTTTAAAGAAATAAATTAAGGAAGTATTTACAAATTAGTTTTCAGATTAAAATATTATAAAATTATGTACAACTTAAATAAATATATCAAATTATAAAGCTCTATTTTGTAATTTTAAGGTTTAATTTTGTACGTAATTACAAGCAATCATAATCCGCTGCTAGATTTTTTTTAAAAGTATTAGAACATGAGGCTTATTTATTTTCACATTATATTCTCAGGTATATGACACGGCTATCGTTGGCATAAGAAGTAACGCCGAATTAACATCGTAGTCTAAAAGCTACTAGTCATGGTTTAAAAAGCTCTACCTCTTGAGTGACGATGGTCCAGTGGGTAATAGACTCGGCCTCTTAAATGAGTGGAACAGGGTTCGATCCTTGGCCCCCCTGCGGTGCCTTAAAATAAGTTTTTCTAAATTTCTAAATGCCACCCACCCACCAGACCCACGCATGCCTGATGAGATTGAAAGTCTTTGAAGGTGTGTGAAGTTCACCAACCCGCACTAAGCCAGTGCATCGGTGAACTATGGCCCGATACCCCCCTCACCTGATTTCAAGGAGGAGATCCGCGCGTAGCAGTGTTATATATAATATGGGTTAAAACTACTATTTATACTTCTCATAAGAAACATACAATTTGAGCTACGGCGGCTTGTTAGTACATCTTATCGAATCGTAAATAATAAAAAGTAAAAATGCATATTACCACCCAAAATTAAAACTGCGTGACAAACTTTATCGAATAGCCATCGCAGTCTTAGCAACTACCAGTTGATAGAAATTAGAATATTTTTAGTCTCTAGAAAAACATTATAAATATGTTTGAGTGTAATTTAAAAGGTTGGATTTGAACTCGCGATCTTAGGGTATTCAAGTCATCTAAGTACCATCCATTTCCGATTTCCTTCGCACTTAAATAGCAGAAACCTGTACTCAATACCGTCTCTTATAAGGAGACATCGACTCTGCAGTCTCTCAACATACAAAACGATTGTTGCTTACCTCCATCGAGAATATTATAACCGAATGCATTGGAACGGGATTAGTAATGTGAGCCAAAAAAATAAAAAGAACTCACTGACGTAATAACGATTCCACCAATCAGTGATCGGTGTGTACGTCCGATCGGCCAATCGTCCATCAATACCCATCAGTCGGCCAATGAGATCGCAGAAGCAGCGCAGCGTCGCAGCGTGAATTTGGCGAAATTTATTTTTATACAAAACATATAACATTACCCGTTCATAATATTGATGTTAAACTCTTAAAATCAGGGATCTTCCGGACACTTATACAATTCTTAGACCAGTACCGTGCCTATGCGTGTTCACACGCATAAAGCTCGCCAACATTTCCTGGTGCAACTGTCCTTACAAATTAACGCTCGTCTTCTGAAACGGTCAAAGTATATGTCTAACATTGCTGTTAATGGCGGTTAACAAACGAGTCTAGAGTCAAATACATTTAATGTAGTTATTATGTCAACTGACAGGCTGATCAAATTAAGTAATTTAAACATTCTAAAGCTGCCACTAGTCACTCATTTGACACTTAACAAGACACTTGACAGTTAATTAGTTAATTTTTGCGTTAATCAGCCTTTCGGAAGCGGGCGTTAGTCGTTCTGAAAAAATTTAAAACCGAAAGATGGCAGCACTACTGCAAATATTAAAGCTGATGTTTGAATTAAAACAAAATATAAAACACGTATTTTATTTTCAGGGCAAAAACGGATACTTAAAAATGTGTCAGGCCTTTTCAAGTCGGGACAGCTGACAGCCATTATGGGTCCGTCTGGCGCTGGTAAATCTTCACTACTGAACGCGCTAACTGGGTTTTCGTAAGTTCTATTTTATTTAACTTAAAGGGTATATATACCTTGTTAACGTTGGTCTCTATCGAAAGTGTTAAGTCATATAAATCACTGGGCGGCTGGTTAAATTCAGCGTTTGTCGAAAGATACCTATCTAAAAAAAAGTTTTTTTCCAAATGTCTACACTTTTAGGCGTGATGACCTTTAAGCTTAATCGGTACTAAAAAATCGTACTCTTCTAGATATTCATCTGTTGATGCTGTGACTAGACTGTGTGTATCTTTGCGCCTGAGCCAATAGACCAGCCTAATAATAATAACGAATGAAGATTATCTTTTCAGGCAGGAGGGAGTAACAGGCTTAATACGAGCTGGGGATAGAGTGTGGGAAGTGGGTAAAAAGGAGTCTGCGCACCTGCTAAAGGAGTACCGTAGGAAGTCCTGCTACATCCTACAGGATGACCGGCTCAACCCCCTCTTCACTGTTAACGAACTCATGCAATTTGCAGCTGATCTTAAACTAGGAACCACTATAACAGAAGAAGTCAAAAATACTGTGGTAAGTCATTGTAAAACTATATTTTAAATTTTTTATTTTAAATTCGCAGTAATTTAGACGGTAATAAAAAAAACATTAATTCGCTAATTTGCTACGTTTCGGCTTTATTATTAAGCCTTCATCATACATCTTAAACAATACACCAACCATCAACACATAATAAAATTATACACCAATTTGTAAAATTATAACCAAAATGTTTTAGATGCCTGATGGAGGCTTAATAATAAAGCCGAAACGTAGCAAATTAGCGAATAGGGATGTTGACACATGTTACAAATTCATGTAAAGTTATGTTTTACATATTAAATACAGTATTTGAAAACCTAAAATAACATTTAAAAAGTCTACTCATTTGTCTTAAAATTTAGAAAATTAATTTAAAATGCGTTATTTATCATGCATGATCACGTGACTGTAAACGCCAATAAGGCGATGACGTCACTGAACATTGAGCTAAGTACAAACTCACCTAACATAGCGCGAGCTCTGAATGCGGTGTGTGACGTAATGACGCTTAGAGCGTTTCAAGGGCGATTTTAAAAACCATTTTTCTTTATTTAATTTTTTGTTAAAATTGTACATATTTCTTTACAAATGTATTTTTTTCGTGTTCATCTATAGTATATATCTATCAAATATAATCAAATACAAAAATTAGTCAACATCCCTATTAGTGTATGTTTTTAAATACCGTACAAATTCTTGCAAATTTAAAATAAAAAATATATAACCAACATGGATGCCAATTTAAGTAATGTAGTTTAAAGGTAACAATTTTAGTGTCACTTGTTTCATCATCATCATCATCATCATCATCATCAGCCTTTATCCGTAGTTATACTAGTTTAACACATGGAAAATTATTCTTAATGTCCGCAAAGGCCTAGTAAAACTGTATAGTTTTTATTGGAAAAACTTTAATTTTCAAATATTCCACAGATAACAAAAGCTCTCCAAACGCTAGGGCTGACGTGCGCTGTAAACACGAGATGCGGCCATCTGTCGGGCGGGCAGAGGAAACGATTGTCGATTGCATTAGAGCTAATAAACAACCCGCCAGTCATATTCCTTGATGAGCCAACAACGTGAGTAATGTTATTGAATTAGTTTCGTCATTATATTGTTTGTTTTCCTGTTTTCATAAACCGACTCTAAGAAAATCTTCTAGGATTCTCCCGTCCTAAAGTAAACAAAAACTATCCTTTAAAATAATTTAATAGCCTTATTATCAATAAGAAGGCTATCGCATGTAAAAATATTCGGAGATTAGATTGGTTAAAAAAATAAACTTTGCTTAATGAAACAACATTTAAGGATTCTACCGCGATTTATTAAGATTAACAAGCCGCGATAAAATTAACGAAAATATTGAGTAAATTTACGAAAATATTCGGCTACAAATTTTCAGTTGTAACTGAACGGAATTATTGCTTGTTTCAGTTTTTTTTTTTGGGTCAGTTAAATGGAATACCATATCAAATTATCATGAGATAAAAATATATAACTGCATAGTAGTTGAAATGTATAGTTTAAAATTTCAGCTATTAATAGTACCTAAATATGTATTACCTTCTTTGGAAATAAATAAAGAATATCAGCTTGGCAATGATATAATTATTGTTTTCAAATTTATTCCGAAGCAACAATCGGTTGAAGCATTATTGCCAGACACTAACGGCGGCTTTCAATATCCTGTCTATCTTAAAATTTTCTTATCGATCTTAAAATTTTGACAGATTTTGTAAGAAAATGTGTCAAAATTTCAAGATATATAAGAAAATTTTAAGATAGAGTCCTCGCCACTTTAGAAGTCCGATAGACGCGGCGCTGCGGTCTCATAACTCAATGTTGCCAATTTATAGTGTAATGATTTTCCACCAAGTCTAGTACAATAAAAAATTTAAATAATTATAGGGCCTATGGTCAGTAGTGGATTGTTAAAGACTGATGATGATAATAATGACAAAAATAATTATAGCAGCAAAATGAAAATCTCCCTGCCAGGTTTTAGTAAAATAAAACATTTTTTTGTAAATATTTCGTTCGTATTTTTTACGTATAACCGATTAGTAGAATTCATCTAAAACAAGCTTTTTCGGATGTGTTCAGCTTTTGCCAGGAGTGACGATTTTCTCAGAAGTAATTGCTGCCATTGTTACTTCCTTTGTTATTCGACCTTTTTTACAGAAACACCTGAAAATATAATTCCTCTGAGCAAGGATTTAATTATTTTACCTTGTATTTATATTCATATAAAATATCATAAGATAAATGTAGGTATAGAGTTAATGATAATATTTCAACCATAAATTAGGCAAAAATAAGTGACTCTGGCATCTCTAAAATTTACCTGTCATGGCAGTGGCCATGACAGGTAAATTTTGCCATTATGCCAGACATATATAAACATATTATTCAACGGGGTTAATTGTTGTTTATTTTGACTTTCTAATTCACAAAATTATTTCACTTTAATGATCATTTTACGGCCTTCACTTTTTACACCTCACTTTATATTATATGCTCCATATTTCACGTAAAACAATTTAAAATATCACAACTTGAACTCCAGACAGACGTCAAGTTGTCAAATTTAGTTCAGGCATTAGAATGGACGTAATAATATATAACAGGACCGCGAACTCGTAACAGAAAAACGAGCCGACAGAGATAGCCAGTGTTTAGGAGTGTGTCCCTTTCTTATAAGGTGACAATAAGATTTTGACATGTGGGACAAATTCAAATTTGTCTTACAAAAATTGAAAATTTTAATTGCAGTAAGGTTGATATTCTACCAGTACATACTTGATATATGCAATTTTAAGCGCTGCATGAGTTTACCACGACTGCCATAATATTATAAATCTCAAGTTTTTAAGTTCTTCAAAAGGCGCGTTTAGCCCCGACAGATATCGCAAGCTAGCTTAGATGCATTTAGGGTGCTTGAAAAATCTGACACAAGTATTATATTTACAAATGAAAATACCAACATTAGCAATGGTTAAAATCTGAAGAATAGTAGATGGATTACGAAATATATAATACAAATACTTCCAGGTATAATATACTTGACGGGAATCCGTCATCAGGTGGTCGAGATATCATTATCATCCCAAAATATTAACTGCAAATCTTAGGTTTACTCTCATAATAACGCATTCTTGAATTAAGATTATAAAACAACTAAAGATGCCATGGATTCAAACTGATTAAAATAAGTAGGAACGTGGGAAGTTTAGTACGGAGTCACTCTGTCTCACGTTCTGACCATTGCTTTTCGCATTGCTGTTATTCCCCTCCAAGCCTGCCGTAAGGAACTTCGTTCCAAAAAATCATGGTCACCATAGTAGTTTGATTTACTAATTATGTCATTTAAGTAACCATAGCAACCATTACAATACAAAATGTCAAGATGACACTTAACTGGGCTACCATAAGAAATAAAAGAAATAAGCAAAATAATAATTTATGTTTTCTTTTTGAATTGGAAATATATTTAAATAAATAAATTCAATTACAATTTCTTGACATACAATTGTCAAAATAATATTAAAAAGACAATTTTTTTCGATGAAATTTTTGATCAGCCAAAATTTTTAATAAAATACATTTTTAAGCTGGCAAGATAAAAGAACGAGACACACTCCTAACATATTGCTATCCCGCTCGGCTCGGATCAGCATCTGTTTAATGCCCATTAGAATATAATACTTAATGCGTTGAGTTAGTGTTCACTTTCGTAAATACATTTTTTCCGAGTACGCCATCCTGTTATTATACTACATCCATGGGCATTAGTCGCAGGACTACCAAAAGTGGCGAGGACTATAGGTAGGATATTGAAAGCCGCCGTAAGTGAATGACATAACGAAACTTCGGCGTAAGTTGCATTTGGAAAAATGTCAGCTATCTTGGCGTTGCAAAAAATCCCTACATCACAGAGTTGTTGCTGACAATAGATACGGAGGTCGGAGCTCATCAGGTTGACCTTCGTCTTTCATAACTTCTCTTTTGATAAGACCTATATAGATATAGGTTATTGTAATTCACCCATATGAGTACAAACGTAATCAATGTAGCGCAGACGCGTAAACCAGATGGTCGAGCTGCACGTGGTCTGCACGTGCTCATGCGTTATTGATAAGATGTTTTATGTCCCCAGTTTATGTTTTAAATATCAAGATCCAAAAAAAACATCTATCCATGTGTTTTTGTTACAAGCGGACTATTACCACGTCATGCGATTCTCAGAAATGTAATAATTAAAAACTTAAGTTTTTTACTTTAATTACGCTATTAACCATAATTTGTCATTTTATATTGTATGCTAAATTATCTCACTGTACAATCAAATGTAGGAATTTTCATGATAATTTTAATCTCTTCTACAATACTACTGATCACCTGGGATTAGATCATTGATGATCTGATGATGATGATGACCTTCCATTACTAGACGTCGGACTTATTAGCGAATTCCAAGAAATATAATCTGTTCTCGCTGGACGGAGATTATCGTTACCTCTTTGATAGCTTTGGAAAGAACTTTCGAGAAGCTAAGAGGTCTACACAAGATACGGCCTTCCTTCCAAATTACACTATCAGAAGCTATCAGTTCTTTGACCTGTGATTAGCATAAACTTCACTGTCGATATCATAATATTATGTTTGTGACTTGTGTGTCCATATAACGGCAGGGCTCTACTACTCTCTCTCATTTAGATGAGTCATCTGCTCATTTACTCTTCCCATGAAACTTAAAGCGTAAGTCCATTTAAAAATGGCGCACGAAGGATATGCAAATATGTTAAAATGTCCATTGCAGGAAGATGTCAATTAATGCGAAGCGTGTCTGTGTGTTGCAGTGGAGACTATCACATACATTCTCTTGCAAAGCGATGCTTGACAAAAGTTTGTAGCCTCTCAGTGCGCTGGGCTGGGCTGGTACTATTGCAGTTAAAGACTCCGTAACATTTTATTTATTCTTAAAGTAAAATCTTTTTTAGAGGTCTGGACAGCCTGTCGTCGTTACAGTGTATCAAGATGCTCAAGGACCTCGCGGCCAAAGGCCACACCGTGGTGTGCACTCTGCACCAGCCCTCAGCGAGGATCTACAAGATGTTTGATCAGGTAAACATTATGAGCTGATAGTACGATAGGAAATCATTTCCTTTTTGCATAACCTTATGATAATTATATCTTAGGAGGAATGTTGTATATCTATTCTGGGATGTTACTATGGTTTATCCCAGATATATTGGTAATTGGGCATTCGGGCAAGCCTATAAATTTATATTGTATAAATGTGTTATGCGTTGGATGTGAGTGGGATCGGTTGTCTTGGCGTTCATTTAGAGAGGCCTACGTTCAGCAGTGGACGGATAAAGGCTGTTTATCTATAAAATTGTCTTCCTTGAATCATCTAGTTAGAATAAAAAAAAAATTGAATAAATATCTAAATTTATAATATCATAAAAATTTCATCAGATCGAGTTTTATTTGTTTATAGCGTTAATATAAACATTCAAATTATAATCATTATTTATACTTCTATTTTTTCATTTGCTGTCACATTCTAGAAGTCAATATCTAAATATAAATCATAATTATATTTATCATAATGTGGTTTACATTTTACGGATTTTATTCTGATTCGGATTTATAAGATTCATAACATTCCTGACATATTTACATAACATGTATATTATTAGAATATGTTCACAATTATACAGAGTATGTCTGGCGTACATGCCGGACATTCCTAATAAATGCTACAAGACTTGTAAAGTATTTTATTAGAACTATTTTATACTAATATTATAAATAGGTAAAGTTTGTGAGTTTTTGAGGTTGTATGAGATGATCTCTGGAGACTGAATCAACTAAATGATTTTGAATATTTTTTTACCAATAGAAGGGCACATTATTTGTGAGTGAGTCTTTAATTTACTGCTATAATAATTGTATTCGTTATAAAACGATTGAAAATTCTAAATATAATAAACTGTATTGATTTGTAACTGTGTAAAGCCAAAATATCTGAATGGATTTAATTTTTTTCAGTACTTAAATGAAATTAAAAATATTATTTTAATGGCGACTAATACAAGATAATAATATATTTGTTAGCGGAAGTTCATAATTGGATAGCATGAATCAACATTATGTTGAATGACAATAACAATCATGAAATAATAAAATTTACAAACTGTCCAAGTGCGAGTCGGATCCATGGACATAGTAAGTTATAGGTACTTACTATATCCATAGCAAATTATACTTACTATAAATATAGTAAGTATAACTTACTATAAATATAGTAAGTATAACTTACTATGTCTATACTTACTATATCTATAGTATGTTTTACTTACTGTATCCAATGTCGGATCACACAATAAGTATAAACTTTTATTTCTTTCAATTCGAATCTATTTTTATTTTTTTTGTTTTTGATTAATCAAAATAAAATTTTGTAAAGGTTTATAGTTTACTAGTAAATTTCTAAATGTGTGAAGTTTATATACCGTAGCACTTAGCCCAGAATAAATAAATCATAATATTATTTACTCCTAATCCCATCTATGCATTATTTCTAAAAGGTGACCAAAAGTAGCATTTGTGGTATGAAAGAAACATGCTAAAGAGACAACAAAATACTGTGACAATGACACGTGTACATGAAATAATTCATTGTTTTCAAAATTATATTTTCATCGTACGAGTCAAATTACTGGTAGAGTCGGAAATAATCGTCATTTATGCGGTCGCCTGAAGCGTTAAGTTGCGGTTGGTTGAGTGTACGTAATGGAATTGCTGTGTAACACACATTACGTTATCGATCCTGTCCCGTAATTGATTTAAGGCGGTGCACACACTACATCGCGTTACGGCGGTAATACCCTTTTTTTTCTTTAACGCCGGAAATGCGCTTAGGCATGCCGCGGGGGAGTGGGTCTCCCCAGGCGGGTATGTGGGAATCGCTGCGCCCGAAAGCTGGTAAGTGGACGCAGCTCTACCCACTAAAACCCAGCGAGTGCCACCAATGCCGCCTTTGATGTGGTGCCCCGGATCTACAAGCAACAGGGCACCTCGACGGCTAGTCAGTCCCTCAGGGGACCGACGCCACCTCAACAGAGAGGTTGCCCAGCACCACAGAACAACTGCTCCCAACGTTAGGACAGTACAATGAGGCGAGGTTCCCGTCCTCGCCCCTTGCCCCCTGCTTTTTTGCCCCTTCTTCTTATAAGAGGGGTACAAAGAGCCCCCTCGGCTCAATTAGCTTCGCCCAAGGTGTTGGGTCACCCTGAGCTACTGAGCCCCACCGCCACGACAAGGCCTGAACCTTGGTGGGGCGGCGGTAATACCCCCGAGGAAAGGCGTTGTTAGTGTTCTCCGCGTGTGCTTGGGTGAGCCATCTGCCTACCCATTGCCCCGACATAGTTCCAAAGCCTTAAGTTCACAAGCGTACCTATAAATTAGAGTACAGTATGATAAAACAGTTGAACGACGATGGTCCCCTGGTGGGTGGACTCGGCCTCTTGTGCGAGAGGTTGACTGACCCCCGTGTGTGCCTTGAAATGAGTTTTTCTAAATTTCTAAGTGCACCCCAAATACGAGACCATCGTTCGCTCACCCGTGAAGAAACCTGCATGCCTGATGAGATTGAAAATCTTTGAAGGTATGTGAAGTTCACCAAACTGTACTGGCCCTCCTCGCCTGATTTCGAGGAGGAGACCCGTGCCCAGCAGTGGAACATATAATAATAATAATAATAATCATTTATTTCAGTATCTTTTCTTAGACTATACATAGATTGTGGATGCACTCCTTTTAAGTAAACAATACTTGTGAATAACTAGTAGTGAAAAGATATGACAAACATAAAAATAACAAGTTTGATTAAATTAAATGCTAAAAACTTAAATTTATATTACATAACATTAGGCATGCGAGCGCATATAAGGGATGATACTATTTACTTTTATGATGAAACAAGGCAAAGAAAACACTTGGGCTTACTTTAGACCAGTAAAGTTGAATTGCAAGTAGGTACATAGAGAACGTGTAATTGTTCGGCTTAAAATAAAAAATGTTTATATTGTCGTGTAAGAAACAACATAATGTAAAACATAGGAGTTTTATTTTATGCAATGTATAATATTTATTATCTTTATTATTTATCTTTTTATCTGTTTTCCCATGAGAATAACGTCATTAGCCTTTACTTCATATGCTTTTAGTTATTAATATAAAAAAATGTATACTTTTAACAAAATAAAAATCCCAACAAATTTTTGTAGATCTGTAATTTCCTACATGAGATAAGATTATTTAAATTCTTTTTATTTTTTGATACACTTAATTTGAGAAACAGAAACTAAAGAATAATATGATTATTTTGTTCAGTAATAATGTAATTTGCTAAATTACGAAACAACTATAATAATAAGCAACATGCCATACTATAATTTTGTTTAAAATAGTGTAAATACTAGAATTACCGATCTGGCGGTAAAATTATATATCTAGAAAGCCGTTGCCCGCGTCTTTGCCCGCGTTAGCAAAAAAATCTACTTATAATAATACTTATCCTCCCAGAATATGTGTACAAAGTTTCATGTGGATTCGTCTAGTAGTTTTTGCGTGAAAGCGTAACAAACATCCAAGCTTTCACATTTATAATAATAAGTAAGGATTCTAGAGCTGGAGTCGAAATCGCGGCAAACATCTAGTCTAAAATAATATCTTTCTTGTCTCGTGTTAGTGATGGAACTTTTAAAAAGCTGGTCCTATCTGGAATCATATTATTAGTGTGTGTACAATTAAACGCGAGTATGATATATATTCACAATTCAGCGAAAATTTTTAACTTTTTGTTTGTTTGTTACGATTTAACTCAATACACTCAACCGCTTTCAATAACCTTGCCTATCGTTGAACTTAAAAGTCAGGCCTAAAAGTCTAGACGCTTCGAAAAAAAAATTTCAATAACTCTCACAATTATAGAACTACGTTAGCACTGAGTGATACCTATAGGCTGTAAAATAATGTGCCCTGTTGCTTGTAGATCCGGGGCACCTTACCAAAGGCGGCATTGGTGGCACTCGCCGGGTTTTAGTGGGTAGAGCTGCGTCCACTTACCAGCTTTCGGGCGCAGCGAGTCCCACATACCCGCCTGGGGTGACCCACTCCCCAGCGGGATGCCTCAGTGCATTTCCCAGTGTAAAAGAAAAAAAAGGCTATAAAATAATAATTAATAATCATTGAATTAATGATTATAAAGGACACGATTATAAATATAAATTGTAACGCGGGCGAGGCTGCGGGCAACAACTAGTATAAGTAATTAGCAAATTGGCAAATTATGATATAACAAGCAGAATTATTATAATAAATATTGTAATGGCGGATAAACATGTGTGGGAACAGGTCACAAGCTTGCCATCAAAAACGGACCGTATGACGTAACAGCCGCTGGAAGACTAAATATGAGCGATTTGACTTTAGCTCTAGTCTCAGAATACAAAACGACACGTGGTTGGCGGATACGTATGATGAAATTGTGATAATGTCTCCTAAAAACTAATAAAAACATCATTTAATATGACAGAGTAGTCAGGATGGACAAGACTCCATTAATTATATATTATACATAGTTGTTGTAGTACATACAAACGTAACAGCGTACGACGCAGGGGATACCGAAAGTTTAAAACTAACGGGGATAAATATAAGAAAAGCATAGAATATTTACTATTCACTACAAAAGCAGAAGGTAAGGCTAAACACCAAGTCTACTCGAGATCCTTGTGTCAGGTCAGGGCGACTCGACCATTGCCTACCTTGACACAAAACTGCTGCTGCTTTATTATTATCTTAAACATTAGGTATTTTTACTGGCTTAATGATAGTAATTAATTCTCAGCAGGACCTTTGGGTCCTTTGGACCTGCAAAAAAAGTAAAGTAGCAACCCATATTATTATGTCCCTCTGCAGGGTACAGGTCTCCTCGTCGTAATCAGCGAGCGTCGTAATCACAGAGGCGCTGGCCCAATGCGAGTTGACGAACTTCACACACCTTTAAAGACTTTTAATGTCATCAGGCATGCATGCTCGCGATGTTTTACTTCACCGGTGAGCGAGCGATGGTCTCGGGTTCAGGATGCACTTAAAAATTAAAAAAAACCCATTTCAAGGCACCACTTGGTGGGGGCGGGGTCAGGATCGAACTCGGGTCTGTGTCTCTCACTCTATCTCTCTCCTCTCTCTCGCTCAAGCGGACGAGCCCATTCCGACTGGACCATCATCGGACTAAACCTGTGGTGACCCAAAATAGAAAGCCCGAAAGATGAAGATACTTAACCTCATTTTCTTTTTAGGTGTATATTTTGGCGGACGGGATGTGCGTTTACAACGGTACGAGCGAGGACACGGTGGAATATTTCGCCAAGTTCGGTCTGAAGTGCCCCATGTACCACAACCCTGCAGACTATGGTATGGACTATTTATAAGCTTTTAATTACGATTGCCTGATAAAACGTTTTAAAACAAGTATGCCTTAGATCAATAATATGTCTAGATAGAGTGTCGCGCGGAAAACAAGTCCAAAAATTTAGCGTCCAACTGTTGGCCTCTAAATGCTTTCTCCGTGTTTAGTATCCGTCCCGCTGTCATAAAATACGCGTTATTGTTTTTATTTATGATGAAGGTTTGTGTTGAAGTGTAATGAGATTAAAAAGGATGATTATGGAAGAACTGTAGTAGCTGGTATTACTATTCACGAACACATCTTTGAAAATGTTGGCCTGTTTTTTTTGTTTTGATTGTAGGGCGACACTCCATCTGGACATATTAATGATCTAAGAAGTATGCCTTGTTCTCGAGACATTCGTATACAACGTAAAATAATATTGGTCATTTTATCCCACGGTATAACGACTTAATGAACGACGATAAGGAGTGGGTAGAGATACTTTTAAAGGATAGAGTAAAAGTATTATAATAAAATGTTTTTCTTTTTATAGAGTATCAACCCTTATATGTCCCACTGCTGGGCACGGGTCTCCTCCTCGAAATCAGGCGAGGAGGGTAATGGGCCAATTGTTCACCGCGCTGGCCCAGTGCGGGTTGGTGAACTTCACATACCTTCAAAGACTTTTAATCTCATCAGGCATGCAGGTTTCCTCACGATGTTTTCCTTCACCGGTGAGCGAACGATGGTCTCGTGTGCACTTAGAAATTTTAGAAAAACCCATTTCAAGGCCCACACGGACGGGTCAGGATCGAACCCGGAACCCCTCGCATAAGAGGCCGAGTCCGTCCACCACTGGACCACCGTCGCTCAACTAGAATTTAAACATTATATAAAATTCAGCAACTCGAAAAAGTGAGAAACAATAGTAACGTAACTTGTAGGTACTACCAAAATAAGCTCTCGCACGTAGGACACGCCATAAAATAGTTTGCAAAGAGGGAGGTATAAGGTATTACTATTTGTTGGTGATAGCTTTGGAGTTTTGTTTTTTCATTTTTTATTTCTAATAATTTGTTTACTCTAGAATCGATTTTATTACCAAGACAAAATTATTTTCCCGCATAAAAGCAATATAGATTCTCACGGTGTATTATGAAAGGAACAAAAAAACAACCAATTTTGAACGATTTGAATTATAAAAATAACCATGTAATTTTAAAATCTTATAGTTATTTTAATGACGATATTATTAATCCACAAAACCTTAAGGGTTATTATAACGGTTGTTATAATATAGACGCTATAGAGATTCTATAGGCATTGACCTCATCGAGTATGACACGACAAGGTTAACGAATAAACTAATGAAGGTAGAATAATATTGAACAGACAACATTTCCATACATTGCCCTTATCATCTTAACAAAATATTGACTTATAGAGAACCTTACATAATATAGATTATGTCATCATCAGCCTTTATCCGTCCACTGCTGAACATAAGCCTCCCTCAATGAACGCAACATACATAATATAAATAATAAAATAACCTTAAAATAACATATCTAAACACAAAACCATGACTATTGCTTTGGGGCTTTGTTAATAAAAAAGCCATTTCTTTTGTTCATCATAATATATATTTTTTAAAGATAAAATCCGTAAAAGTTGTTTCAATATAATAAGTAAAAAAGAAAACAATATTGAAAACCTTTATCAAGACGTGACTCAACTTCAGGCAATAATCAATTATCGGCAACAAACAAATGGTAATTCGTTCGCTTTTTAAACGAATTAAAAAAAATGGTTGACTGTATTTTTCATTGTATGTTCACCGATTTCTTCGTCAATTGTGGACCGACTTTCATAAATCTTCCTTTGCTCTTTGTCATATTTTACGATTAGGGTGAGTTTCAATAATATAATCGTAAGTTCTTAGGGCCTGTTTCACAATCTCCAGACAAGTTCCGAATAGGCTATCGGCAACATATTTGACAGATATTTGACTCCATACTCTATCTGTCAAATATGTTGCCGATAGCCTATTCGGAACTTATCCGGAGATTGTGAAACAGGCCCTTAGTCTAATAAACCAATCTTATTTTCAGTTTTGGAAGTGGCAAATGGAGAATTCGGTAAATTCAATGATTTCCTCGCTGAAAACTGTCCGAAACGCACTGAGGGAATGTACGCCACCAGCAAAACACACAAGAACTGCTCGATTAGGGATACACCGTCGGAATTCTACCAGTTCAGAGTACTTCTGAAGCGCGGCATCCTTCATCAGTTCAGAGATTGGGTAAGTAGGTACATTATAGCCGTTTCAAACCTATTAAAGCTACTCTGTATTTTGTTATACCTGCAAGAAAAAACAAAACGGCAGATCACAAGAGACATCTTATCATCTGTCCGCTTGCTCCTTTGTCAATACTAATATTATAAAGAGGAAAGATTTGATTGTTTGTTTGCATTGAATGGACTCCTAACAGACTTGACCGATTTGATTTCTTTCACTGTTTGGAAGCTACACTATCCCCGGTGAACATAGGCAATATTAAATTTTGAAAAAGTTAGGGATCAGTTTTAAATCTTAGATGACGCAGGCGCAGCTGCGTGCAACAGCTAGTCTATAACAATTGCAAAATCTATCAATATCTATCATGATAACATAGCTTTAAGGCCTTAAGGCCAACAGCATAGGACTTTTCGAAAAAAAAACATATACATATCATTTACCGCTTACTATGCCGCGTTCCCGACTGCACATGTTGCTTGTTTCTCTAGTGACATAGCATTGCTGAAACTCGGCATCTCAATTATCAAGATGTTCTACATAGACTAGAAAGTCTTCATTGGAGACTTTTGTTATTTTATGATATTAGACTCATGAAGAACTATTTATAAAATTTTATTTATAAAGACGATATTTAAAAAGGCGCGTTTTTTTTCCCGCTAAAAGAGAGACTCCTAAACTTAGCATCTTGTCTCAGTGATTTGTCATTAACGTATTGTTATTTTGATTTACCAGTACAGTGTGTACGTCCTAGTATGGGCCAATCGTCCAACAGTAGCCATTTTCTTAATCTTCATAATCCTGTTTCCATTGATCATATTTTCGGTACACAACTCACAAGGCAGTTTTCTTTCCTGTCCTCATGGGAAAAAATACTTTGTGTATTTTTTCCCACGAGGACTAAAAACGAATAATAAAGATTACGATATTTCGTAATCTTTATTGTAATTTAGTTTTGATAAAAATTTAAATTATAATAATTATTTCTACGATAATAATTATACGACGGATTACATTTAACTTGTTCTTAAATTAAAATGTACATATTTTTACCATGTATCTTCATGTAAAAGTTAGATAGCGCTGATTAATTCACGAAATATCAACAACTTATATATCTACTTATCTTCATTTAGATACATACTTAGGAATATTGGTCCTGGAAAGAAGTTGGATTTCAGTATTTTTTTAATTATGTGTAATGTGTAATTGTGTAAACCAATCCGATGCCAGAAGGCTGTGCAGTCGAGGACTCGACGGCTGACTAGGAAACCCCTACCTTAAAATCTTTTAGATGAGCCATCTGCTCTGTCTGTTCTTCTACTCTTCCGATTAAGCGCAAAAGCAATAAAACGGCATAGGTCATTCCGAAAAAAAGTTTAGTATTATATTATCGCAATCATAGGCGATGCTGACAACTTATTGTAATCTACCTAGTCATCGCCTAGCCAAATGCTTCTAGAAAGTTCTCTATAAAGTACTGCTAGAGTATTTACAGTCATAAAGATAAATATCTTTTTTGCAGACAGTGACCCAACTGAAAATCCTTTTACACTTATTGGTTGGTATTCTGCTGGGGCTGGTGTTCCAACATGCTGGTCATGACAGTTCCAAATCAATAAGCAACCTGGGCTTCCTCATAGTGTCGCTCGTCTACGTATGCTACACTTCCTTGATGCCGGCTGCGTTGAAATGTAAGTGTAATTGTTGTTTGTAACTTTGTAATTTAATTAATTTAAAATTCACATCAATATTAAAAACCATAGAAAAGAGAAAATATGATTGGCTATTTAATACTGCAGCCAGTGTTTCCCCTTTTTGTATAACCATAGAATGACGGAGGGAAAGAAAAGACCTCCTCCTAGATCGAGAAGAATTTATATAGAGCAAGATGAAGATTCACGAGCATTCACGTAAAAACTATAATATAATAACGATAATAGCTCGTATCGGTCAAGACGTGAATGCACAATAAACATAAAAGGAAAAATATGCTAATAATAATTTAATTGATCCGACAAACTAGATTTTTAGCTAAATAACTAGCAGCGCTCTGCGGTTTCACCCGCGTACTCGCGTGGAAATCCGGGGATAAATTATAGCCTATGTGTTATTCTGTAAAATCCATTCAGTAGTTTTTACGTGAAAGAGTAACAAACATCCATACTTACAAATTTTCAAGTTTATAATATTAGTAGGATTTATTTTTAGGTTTTTTTTATTGGAATATTATAAATTTTATTTTTAGCTTTATAACATGCTTTTAAAACTTTATATATTATTATTAAAGCGACCGACATTAATTCTCACCTTCGTACAAACAAACCCTTTTCAAAACCTTCTACGCCATTTAAACTGCGTACTTCATTACTTCAAGTGCTGTTCACTCAACTTTTCACTTTTCGCATTAATATGAATCTTTATTGAAGTGATCACCGATTTCTATATGGAATAAAATGGTATTTTAATTCGTTATTATAATTTTATAAAAACATTTAAAATTAGAAAAAAATTTCCCACTGACATTTGAAAACATAAAGCAGTCGGATCCGATTTATTTCTTATTTTGAAAAAAGAGCTTTTGCTTCTTTTAGAGACCCAGAGATCTTTTTACTAGATGCGGGCAAACCTGTCTAATGTAAGTCCCAAAATAGCCTGACAGAAATATGAAAATCGCTAGTAAAGCTTCTATGAATTAGAAATGTCGTGAAAAGGATGTTTATAGTAAGGGACAGCCTACACTATGATTAGTTTATGTATCAGCTCAGAATTGCGTCGAAATTTAATAATATTCTATAAGCTGCTAATAGCTAAATATTTCCAAAAACAAAAACCTGTTTTTTTGTAAAGAACCAGTATTAAAACTTGTTTTTTTTTCAGAACATTATCATATTATATAAATAATAATATTCATATAAGACGTTTTCTTAAATTGATAATGTGATTTCAGGTTTGTCCGTAGTCTGTTCCATTACAAAATTATAATGAACTTTTTGTTTCAGTTTCAGAAGAGTTACCAGTATTGAAAAAAGAAAACTTTAATAATTGGTACAAACTAAAAACGTATTATGCTTCATATCTCATGCTGGGCATACCGTTACAAGTGAGTATATATTTTCCGTATAAAAATAATTGACTTTTATTATGGAATTATTAAAATATCTCTGCCACACAATATGCTTACAATATGCTTCTTGCGTTGAAGACATTATATCAGTTTAAGTCCATTTCAACAAACCTTTCCAAAACAGGTAGACAGGGTCGCTGATAACACATAGTTCATTTTTCACAAGAGCGCATTATTTGCGTATTGTATTTTTATAATTATACATACATAGAATACCTATTTTAAAAATAATTAGTTCTACAAATGTGTCAATTAAATGTGACTTTTATTGCTAAGCAATGCTCGTGTTTTTTTTTACATTTATTACTGGTGTGATAATAATATGGGTATTAGAAGATCTCAAAGGGAGAGGTCTGGACTCTCTCTGGACTCTGAGATAAAACCAGAGAGGAGAGGAGCAATTGCAGTTAGAAATTTAGAAAAACCCATTTCAAGACTACCCCTGGGTCATAATCGAATCCGGACCAACTCGCTTAAGAGGCCGAGCCCAAATACCATCTGCACCCACTGCACCATCGTCGCTCTTAAAAAATCTCATAAAATATATTTTATTCGATTTTATTATCAAGTGACACGATGAATAATGCAAACTCTTCTCGAAGTTTATTGGAGGACGGTCCTCGGAGGACATACGTGATTAGTGATGATAAAATCCGCTATTTTTAGCCACAATCCATTCCGCAGATTTAAATTTAGAATAAAGGTTTTATGACAAAAAACCTTATTATTTGCCAGTCTTTTTGCCGCCACACGTGTCGTTGACCCTGAACACAGTTATTATTACCAGACCTTGATCGACAACAAAAGTTTTTTATTATTTTTTAGCGTTCCGCAACTTTACGCGGCAAAAAAAAATATAAATTAATAATTAATATTGTAAAATATATTAATTATTTAATAATGATTATAAATTCGTCTGCCCCATATACATTTAAAAGTATATTTCGGAATCTGCTGATCGCTTGTAAACGGCCTTATGTTTTGAGTCTGAGATAATATATAAAACATGTTGAAAAAAAGGAACATTGTTGAACATAAAAATAATAATAGTAATAATATGTACCACATTGTTTGTTTGTTGATATCTGTGTTGTGGACTTTTTTGAAAACGTAAGCCAGCACTCTCTCGTGATCCTCGCCTCTTCATTCGGAATCAATAAATGATTTTTCCATTTCCAGATTTTATTTAGCGCCACGTACACGGTTCCTGCTTACCTGATAACTGGGCAGCCAGTGGAGCTAATACGCTTTGCCATGTTCACCCTCACACTAGCCTGCATGGGGCTCCTGTCTGATGCCCTGGGGAATCTGATTGGGACTTTCGTAAATCCTATTGTAAGTTTTAAGATTTAGATTACATTTAGAGATTTAGAGATTAAAAGCTGAAAGCTTTTAAGGGCCATAAATAGTTCATGAAATTACTGTATTTGTGTCTTGACTGACATGAAAAAATTACCTACACTTATCTAATCCCAGAGTTGAATTAAAAGCTCTTCCGAAAAGATGTGACCAAATTCTGTGTCTGTTCTGATCAGTTCTTGGCAGATTTTAAGAGTCAAACCTGTGAATAGAACTAAACCAGAAAGACTTTTGATTCTCTCAATTGTGATGGTTATATTGTGTACATTAATTAGAACAGTATGAATAACAAGACAGAATTAAGTTTTTTTTTTCGGATGCGGTGCTTAATTTTTGTGTAGGGTTTTTTTTGGACATTGCCATCGAATACCGTTTCAAATATAAAATAATCATTTTAATCGAAATACGAGGAAAAACTTAGAATCCCTGCCATATTGTCTTTTATATTTAATTTTTTTAGTCATAATTGAGAGAACATGTTTACTTCACTTATTACTATTTAATATCTATCCCTTTATTATCTTATCTAAGCGGTATTGCCAAGATGATTTCTCCAGCCTATCCATTCGATGCTATTGGACCATTTGTGCCAATTAATACTTTTCCTTCAAATCCGTTTACGTCAGTTGATAGCTGATTCTCTAGCCTCTTCTCATCGGAAGAGTATTTGGACATCTGAGGATAGAAGGGGAAGTTCTTCCAATTAAGTCAGACTAACTTTATGGTTTTTCCAATTTTCATTTTTAAGCATAGTTATGTAGATCTTCTTTATTTATATTAATATTACGGTTTTATTACACATTTTGAGGAAGAAAAATATAGATTTTATACTTTAAATTACTTAATGACATAAAAAATGTGTTATTAAAACTTTTATAGTAAGTACTACTATCGTAAGAAATTCTGTAAAAACGAATTCTATTTTCAGAATGGAACATTTTTGGGGGCGATCACATTAGCGGCGATGCTGTTGCTCGCTGGCTTCTTGGTCTTCATCTCCGACATGCTCTACGTGATGCAGATTGTATCTTACGTGTCGTATTTACGATTTGGATTCGAAGCGATGGTTCTGTCGCTGTATGCGAACGGTCGACCGGCAATACCGTGCCCGGAAACTAAAATATACTGTCACTTGAAGTAAGTATTTTATATACCTGCTATTTATTTATCTACTAGCTGTTTAGTACGGCACTAGCAACGGCATTTATACATTACTAGCTGTCCCGACAGACTTCGTTCTGCTAAAATCGCTATTAAAAAATATGGGTTGATCGTAGAGGGGTGAAAATTTAGGGTTGTATGTATTTTTGTATGTGGTATCATAAAAAAATAAAAACAAAAAATTTCGTCCAAAAATTAACAAAAAAATTTTAAGGGTGAACAACCCCTATCACTTAGGGGTATGAAAAATAGATGTTGGCCGATTCTCAGACCTACTGAATATGCATATAAAATTTCATAAAGATCGGTCAAGCCGTTTCGGAGGAGTACGGTAACTAACATTGTGACAGGGAAATTTTATATATTAGATAGTATAGCAGCGCCCCGCATTTCCGTGGGAACACGGAGATGAATTATGGCCTATGTGTTAATCTAATGTATAAGCTATATTATTATGAAGTTTCATCAAAATCCATTCAGTAGTTTTTGCGTGAAAGAGTAACAAACATTTTCACAAACTTTCGCATTTATAATATTAGTAGGATTGTAAATAAACTGTAGGCTAGTTCATTATCTGATTATTCTGAAACACGGAAGCAACGCATCTAGACAACCGGATGTTCGCTCCGCTTATAATTATGTAATACCGACAGTTTGCCCTTGTCTATAACAATTGCATAGATTTCAATGACAAAATAAGTACCTATCATTTACGGGTAGAAAGGATGCGCTTTGCAATGCTCCTAGTTGCATGGGTACCTCCATCTTACTAGTTTCTTTTACGTTGGTGGATAGGTAATCTGACAGACGTGCTATTTGATGAAAAGTTGTCGCCTTTGAATTAGTTTACCAGGATCCAGCCCAGCTAACTTACATATGTGTTGCCCATCCTCAGACATAAGATGTTAAATATCTGTGCCAATAATTTCACTGGCGGTCTTGTCCTTCTCTACGAAATACAGCAAAGCTGTTCCACGGGAGAAACTAGCGAGAAGGTAGTACTCATTCAACGTTCATCTTTCCCACCGGTAAAAAATAGAGAAATAATTATCGTCAAGTCTCTTTATTTGTAAATCTGTGGTCAGTTCATTATCCTTAATACTAAACAAAATGGCGTTCTCTAAACATTCGTTTAAATGATATTAGACAGAAATAAATGTGATATTCATTACAACATAATATCAATTATTATCAACGTAGTGATTATACCTACTCTCTTGGGTTGTAAGTAATTAAAACACAATATGATCGTAGTCGATTGTTTTTTTGCTTCTGTGATCGTAATTTTTTTTTCAAAAGGTCTAGACTTTTAGGCCTAATGGCCTTTAAGCTCAATCGGTAGGTAGGTGAGCAGATGACTCACCTAGGGTGTGACCGTATTATTATATCCTTCATGCAAAAAGAACGGAATACCTGGGAGAAACGTGTACAGCAAATACTATATTAATATTATGTTCACAACATTTTTCTTAACTTTCAATTGTTTTTTTTTCAGATCACCAAAGGAAATCCTTAAGCTTCTTAGTTTTAGCCCGGATAATTACTGGTTCGACATAGGCATTCTATTAATAGAGATAATAGCCATTAGGATTGTTGCATTTTACGCGCTGAGACGAAAAATCAGTCAGTCGTGATAAAGCATTTAGATAAAAAATAGGAAATGTTCTACATCTCTTGTACTTATTTATTTATAAAGAGACATAGTGTCACGTAGCTAAACTGGACCAAAGGTGATTTCAGCCCATGAAAAAATATACGGGCAAAGAGAATTTACGCCAGAGAGGAAGAATTTTCTAATTAGACATGTCTAAGTATTTACCATGTAAAAGAGTTAGGTGCTTTTAAATAAGCTCAAAACAATTATAAACATAAATACATTCTAAATGTAGTTTTCACAAGATGTATTTTGCTCTTAAAAGAGGTATAATGTTAATATTTATTTATTTACAACTCATACCTTCAACGAAATAATCGAAAAATATAAAATAAAAGTGTTGTCCGATGATCCGCTTTCATCTTTCATAGCAATGTGGGCACTCATGGGGCACTCATTTTGCAAAAATGTAGCATAATTAGAATGACACCTGTCAAACCAATTATACCTGTTAAAAGTGGTTTATAAAATAACGGAGGAAAAAGAAAACCATATTTTTTCAAAGTAGCTAATCTTAAAGATTAAATATAGCTTTACTTACGTTTTAGTATTTTAGTAGTATAAGATAGAATAATGGGCGTAGGATTGGTAATCACTAAGCAGGTGGGGTTACTATTTTAATAATTGTACGCTGTAAATAGATATTTCGACGAGCGCCATATTTTTTTTTCTTTTATTCAAAAGCTTTTGAAATATATAGCAATATTGAAGCTTTTTTTTAACATATTATATAACGTACAATTTGCATCAATATCTTGTTACGTTGTGATAGATATCGCCACATTGTTTGCCATTTTAGGACCAAGATACATTTATTTTTATATATTGTGAATATTATGCCGGTGTTCCTGATTATTTATATAATCACTACGTTTATTTTAGGATAAAATATATTAATACTTATAAGTAAAGGTTACAAGAGTTCTTAGTGCCACTGCCGAATATTTACAAGATCATTGTATTAAATAATAAAAAAGATAATTTATTTCGCCAAAAATATATGTAAATTTTAAAGGTGTTAATAACTTCG
The DNA here is from genome assembly GCA_905333005.2 of Lycaena phlaeas. Taxonomy (NCBI): domain Eukaryota; kingdom Metazoa; phylum Arthropoda; class Insecta; order Lepidoptera; family Lycaenidae; genus Lycaena; species Lycaena phlaeas. The sequence continues at coordinate 17,822,726 of HG995166.1, read as the reverse complement.
AGGCGCTACTTGATAAATGTATAAACGCCAAATATGATAAAAGCCTCAAAATTAAAAATGTTAGCAATAATAGAAAAATATATATTTGGCTGCTTAAGACCGCACGGCAGAAGTGAAAACCAAAAATGAAAGCCAAATGATTGTTCAAATAATAATTAATATTATCACGAATCAATAATATAATAGGAACTATTGAATATAGAAAACACCCACACAGCAGCGAAGAGCAGCTGACTGTATCTTTCTCGCTCGGGTACAACCGAGCAAGCCTTTCACTTCAGAGCGTAACGGAACAGCCTTATTCACAGCCTACAGAAAATCTGTGTGCGGTGCGCCAAAACATGTTTTCACTCCAAAACTATGCAATTTATGTCGACGATAAACAAAGTACTTATGTATATTATAACATATTAGAATTTAGATACTGGCAAAAGCACATAATATCTGATATCACAGATTTATAAATTAAAAGACAGATGGAGCATGTCGAATACCCGAGTGACGCTTCAAAGCGAATACAAATTCAAAGCGCTCTCAAGTGCTTGATATAGCATCGTACTCTAAACGTCTATTAGATTGTGTTCGCTTTTAAATTTGTATTCGCTTTAATGGCGTCACTCGCGTGTTCGGCATATTCCATCTGTCTTTATTTATAAATCTGTGTGTGATATCTATAAAATTGGAGTCTAATTGTTTACGATTTGGTTATTCTTAAATCAAAATACAATGGGGTACAAATGTATTTAACTGCATGGGGAAAAATAAGATTACTAACTTTACTGTCGTTCTTTATCATGTTGTGCTCTTGGTGTTACTTAATTATAGAATATAACATAAATTTTTATTTATGTTATATTCTATAAGCTATTATTAGCTTTATTGTTTTAATACGAGGTACAGCACTAAATATTCAAATTACCATCTCCAATTAATATAGTACCTACATCTAAAATTTTATATAAGTACCTAAACTGTAAATAAATTTAGCTAAGTATTTTATGTAGATATCTATTAATATTAAAATGATCTGTATTAATTTTCAGTAATTTATAATATTATTTCTAAAAAGTATAACAAACTATATTAATTTTATTATAATTAATTAAATGGCTGTTAATAGAAATTAATGTCTCATTTATAAATTATAAAAAATAAAAAAATTTGATCGAAGGTGGGCTTTAGCGATGGCCAATGCTCTTATTACAGAACTTATGTTTGAATAAAAATGTTGTACAATAAATTACAACTAAAAGAACTTTATTTTAATTTTTCGTTTTTCTTAAAATTGATATTGTAAATAATATATAATATTATACACATTTTATAAGTTTTTAATTTATTACTCTTATATACCTACATATTTTAGATATCATTGTTCTGCGGTTTGAAGTTTACTGTACATTGTATATTATTTTCATGTAAAACCTATCAACGCTTTGTTTTATACATTTTTTTATTGTTTTTCAATTTTGTGATTTAGGTAAATAACTTTTTTTTATTTGAGTAGGTACAATGGTATGTGGTGAATACTTTTATAATGAAATAAAATATATTTTGAATGTGTCTATGTTTTATTATTATTGAATTCATAATACTATGTAATAGTTCTAATATTATCCCTAGCATGAGCACTTGTAAGCAAAAATAAAGGGCCACGCATAAACATAGTGCATACATTATTTATCCCGGTAAGGGTGGTCCGCCTGGGGTCACACTCAAACACACAGCTCCTCTGTCGCTCCGCTGTTTTCGAGAACCGGTCCATTTGATTTTTACGCAAAGATACTGCCGCTCCCGCGCCGCCACCGCCATCGCTCCGCAGCCCGCTAAATTCGAGGCAGAGGCCTTAAGGTCAACAGGCCAACAGCATATGTCCATTCGACATTCTGCCTTGTGGTTTCTTCTTATATGAGCCATCTGCTTATCTACTCATCCGATGTAGCTTTAAGGCCTTAAGGCCAACAGCATAGGTCCTTTCGAAAAAAAAGGTCCATTCGAAAAAAAAACATTATTTAAGTACACAATATTAATTGGTTTTTACAAATTATTACAATCTAAAAGAAAAAAAGGCATTACAAACCTTTGGTAGTGCGGATATTTTTTTTTTTCTTTCCTTTCCGATTCCTTCACGAATATATAGAACACTTTATCTTATATTATTGAGGCATTTAAATGGACGGTAGTAACTAGCTGTGGTAAATAGTAAACTACATAATATTTACTGTAATATTTTCAAAACATTTCATACGCTTTCTTATTAGACTAATATTATAGCATAGGATACGGTATATAAAACGACCTTCACCGAGATGCTTATTTGATGAAACCTATTTTATATTTAATTTAATAGGTATGTCAATAAAGATATTGCATATGAGTTGCCTACAAAAAATTAGTTAAGTAATCATATCCATGATTACTTAATAATTAAAAGAAAAAAAAATAACATTTCACCGGTTTGATTATTTGACTCTTTCTTTTTCTTCTATTCACTTTGGTTTTAGCATGATAATAATATTATATTTTTAGCCCAGTAGATAGTAAATTATAATATTATGACTTTTCTTCGTGACTTATGGCTATAATGCTGATGTCTATTAAAAAAGTATTCTGACTTAGTTGACACATGACAGATTGACATTTGACAGTTGTTCATTACGAATTATGATCGGCATTTGGCTTCGGCAAGATATAATACTAGTGTTTATATCCTCTTTGATATAATAAAATGTTCAATGAATTTATTTGTTTCGTGTATTTATAATTACAATTGTTAAATTAGAAACATAGCTATTCTATTTTTATACATGTAGGACCTGTAAAATTACGATATTATTTATACAGCCCTATTTAAAACTTATTTTTAACTTTTAAAAGTGTACAAAAAATATGTATTTAAAAGTGTACGTGTTTTTATGCTAAATTGAAAACTAACTTAAAGTTTTACAGCATTAACAAATAAAATTATTTGAGCTTATAAAAATATTTAGACGTTCAGAATGGGTGTATATAATTTATTATGAGTTAAGTGTTAAAACAAAATAAAACGCTATTATGGAATACTTCTTTATTTTTAGGGGTAATATTATATTTATTTTTATTGTGCTGTTGATTGGAAATGTAAATTTATCCGATGTATCTTTTTACGAAATCTTGGGGGTAACCAAGCAGGCAACGACTCAAGAAATAAAACAAGCATATAAGAAATTAGCAGTGAAACTTCATCCAGACAAAAACCCGGTAAATATAAAATAACACTGACATGTACAGTGACCATTAAAATGTTATAATGTATTGGGTGTATGTAACTTAAATAGCTATACTTCTTGGTGATAAAAACCTTTTAGAACTAGCCCACTTATGAAATGTGTGTGGGAAGTCTGTGGGTTCAATTTGTAGGTCACATCAAACATTGATAATAATATGATGTGTCTAACATGTGACATAGAATGTGCTTATCTTAAACAAAAATGTTTGGTTTTTTTCTTCATTAAATTGCCCATTTTACAGCATCTTAGAATCTCAAGATAATTAATTTCTCACCTCTATGTAGATGAAATTAAATGATAATACATTATATGAGTAAGGCAGGATGTTGAATTTCGGTAAAATGTTGTAATGAAACTAAAACTACAGTCTGGCGGAATTCATATTGGGTTGTTAAATAGTTAGACTGTAGTAACTATCAAGTGTAGAAATGGTCATAAACCAAATATGAATGGGACAAAAAATATGATAAACATACAATAATCCTCTGGTGTAGTGGGTGTCTTTGGTTGTTACTTATTCACCACAAGGTGAGACATTTGTATGATGAATATAAAAACCTGAAGTAATGTGGGGCCGGAGAAATAAATATAATCGGTATTATCCACACCACAACTCTTTTGCTGCATTGGTCTCAATGCAAACTGCATTGAGACCAAAGGAATGTGAAAAATAGTTATGATACTTTTTTATTGTTAATAATAATCTTACAAAATATTAATCTCATTTCAGAATTCTGCCGATCAACAGAGATTTTTGAAAATAACAGAGGCATATGAAACATTGAAGGATCCTGAGAAAAGACATCAGTATAATCTTTATGGTTCACAACAGTCTTATACAAGGAAATATGATTACCAATCTCAAACAGAATACAATAATTTATACTACAACGGCTTATACCACAATGACGCTTTTGTGGACACACTGTCCTCTAATAATTTCTGTTAGTATATCTCCTTTATAACTAATGTGAAATGGAAACAGTTTCGCCTGTGTCAACTGAAATTTAAAATGGGTCCCTAACTTTTTTAAAAATTTAATATAGACTTTGTTCACCGGGGATAGTGTAGCTTTCCAACAGTGAAAGAATTTTTCAAATTGGTCAAGTAGTTTTGGAGCCTATTCAATACAAACAATCAAATCTTTCCTCTTTATAATATCAGTATAAATAGGCATTTAAACTGTTTCCTTAAACCTAAGATTAATAAAAAGAAAACTTTCTTCCAAACATATAAGCCTTCTTTTGCAATTCACACTTTTAACTGAAGTTAAACATAGATTAAACTTAAAAATGCATACTTAAATTAAGTAATAATAACTATGTGAGTTTTTATATCCTTGAAGATTGTTCTTATGTTATTACAAGGAAGAGATTTGATAATAGAAGGGTTGTATTATACATAATAATAATTATTATTATATTATTATAACTATGTGAGTTTTTATATCCTTGAAGATTGTTCTTATGTTATTACAAGGAAGAGATTTGATAATAGAAGGGTTGTATTATACATATAAGAGTTTATTCTTAGTACTTTTAATTCATACCAACATCGGTCTAGTGTGTAGGGGCTCAGCCTCTTGAGTAAGGTTTGATCTTGACCCCTTGCAATGCCTTGAAACGGGTTTTTCTATTTTTTTAAGTGCAACTAAACACAACACCTTAGCTTGCTTGCTGATGAAGGTAAACATCGTGAAGAAACCTGCATTCCCATGGAGATTAAAAGTCTTTGAAGATGTGTGAAGTTCATCAACTCACATCGGGCCAACACATCGGTAAACTGTCGTCAAATACCCTTCTCGTCTGCCTGAGAAGATGAACCCTGTGTCCAGCAGTAGGACATATACTAGGTTTGATAGTTTTTTTTTTAATACTTTGATTATAATTATTTCTACTCTTACAGATTCCTATTTGAATGATGGATTCTATTTCATAAATTTTTATTCACCATTCTGTCCACCATGTCAAAATTTAGCTGAGCACTGGAAGAAACTTGCTGAAGTATATAAGGGCATTGTAAGTACATTATAAACTTGCTTAGTATTTATAAAAAGTATGTGTACTAGTTGGTATATGAAGGCACCCGTTCTGCAGAAACATACATGTGCTGACGGTACCAATTTTCTATGTAGTGTGTATCAGAGATATTGTTACTGATTATGGTGTTTTAATAATATATATTAGAAACAAAAAATTTATTTTTGAAACAATTTTAATAGCAAATTTACAGTTATTTATATTTTTATAATGAAAATTTTGTAATAAGCATGTATGATTTATCATTCCCTAAACTGAAAATGTCACTACGTCATAAAGCATAGTGCACACTATGCTAGTGTGTTTTATTAGAAGATTCCAAAAAGTACTTCGATAGTTTGAGCGCGCCATTTTTTACGACAACTAATGAACTCTACTAATTCTTAAGCCGCTTTTCTTTCTACTTAAGCCGCAGTTTTTATATTCGTAATGAAAACGAGTGGCGCGGTCCGCATTGCATCTACAGTATGCGTAAAACTTGTGAAAATAAAAAACATCTTGCGCCTAAAGTATTGATTTAATTATTTTACTATATTATATTACTATATTATATTATTTTAATTATTTTAATACAATTATTTTACTATATTATATATTATACTTTTTTAAATATTCTAGTTACACTATTCCTCGCTGCAGTGGCGTAACAACAGGGTGGCAAGTGGCCGCCAGCTGAAAGGGGCCCCCGGTCGGAGGAGAATACCAACTCCCAACATTTATTTTAACACATTTATTTAAAAAAAAATTGTGTCTTTCCTAGCATCCGACGAATTTGCCATTAGCCCCGAACGGTATAGTTACGCCACTGCCTCGCTGGTATTAAATTAATTGATCCCGTCATTAACACCCTGCTCACACGAGACTCGCAGCCAATTCAGTTAACTATTTAAATATTAATAAGTAATGAACATGACTTCCGTTAGAAAAAGTCCGAGTTAACCTCTAGTTGCGCTGAAAGATTTACTTCAAAAATTACATATCACAAACAAATTAATTGTTCACAATATGGTCTTATTATACATTTATTTATCAATCATAACTTTATATAACAATCATTGCAGGCATGCCTAATGCAATAGCTTATGTTTCTAATATTTCAGGTCAATGTTGCCGCTGTAAACTGTAAACATTACAATTCATTTTGTTTCAACAACATGAGGATAGGAAGCTATCCATCTCTTCTCTTCTACCCTGATGTAAGTACTTCAGAAATTATTTTACCTTCAAAACTGGATAATTTTATTAGATAAATAAGCAGGACTTGTTATTTTAATCAAAATCGACCATTTTCTACACGTAGTATAAGGAGTCCGAAGTACTCTTCCAAATCTTTACACGGGAAGTGTTATGGCGCTGATTGGTCCGCTACAATGGCATCGGTACGTACTCGATTCTAGCGCAGCCGGTGGCAGAAAACGGAACTAAGCTGGGTTTATTATTGTGTACATGAATACTATGGAAAAGCTTACATCGATCGGACTCCATGTATCTATGTTTCGTGATTTCTACTACAGGAATATATCCAGGTTCATTTTCTATAACTGATGTCTTGTCTGTCTTGAAAGAATAATGTCCCTATTTTATTTCAGGGCAAACACGGTAATTATATTTACTATCGTGGAGCACACAGGTTTGATTCTTTAGAGGAGTTTGTCATGATGTATATTAAGAGCAAGGTGAATGTGGCACATATATCACAGATACAAAATGTTGACAAACCTATGGTGTATGTTGTAGACAGCGATAGTCTGTACAAAGATGCAGTGATTCGGATAGCTTATCAACTGGTAAGTGCTTATACAGTAGAACCTCGATAAGTTAAAGTCCAAGGGAAACACAAAATATTTTAAGTTATAGAGGTTTTTAAGTTATCAAGGCTTGACTTATAGAGGTTATACTGTATATACAAACAGCTATCTAAAATGTAAACTATTAACAAAATTGATAAAAAAAATGTTAAAGAAATTTGGAAGTTGTATAAAATATAGAAATTAAAAAAATAACAACTTTTTGTTATTCTCTGTTTTCATTTGACTATTAATTCTATTTGGAATTACTATATGTTTCTAGAATTTAACATAGTATTAAGTAAAGAAGTAATATCAGAATTAGCTAAATACAAAGCCTCTTTTCCTATATTCACTTCTATAACCATCCAAATCATCAATATTTTTTGTTAATGTTTTTTTTTATTTACAGAAAGGAATGGCAACTGTAGTTATTGCTAAAGATAATGTACGAAAGAAACTAACAAGTAATGCTGAAACTGTGGTAGTATTCAAATATAAAAATGTTCATAAAGAAATAGACAGCACCGACGAGAAGACGATTATCAAAGAGATTGTAGAGGCACTGCCGAGGATAGAGAAGATTGGACTGGACAAGTTAAAGGTAAATCTTCAGCAATATCAGAGGATGTATCATGTAATATTGTCCAGTAATTTTTTTTTTTTTTTAACTTTTACTCTGAATTTAACTTAAAACTTTTGACCTTTTAAAAAAAATTACTATGATGTGATTTCAATAAATGCATTGACTTAATATGAATGAATAATGAATCATAGGCCTTTTAAAACAAACAAGATCTGCTATGATAGACACTGCATATTACAACTAAAATATATATAATGGGTAAGTATCTAACAAACATTGCTTTAAAATATATATTCTTTCTTTCCAGAAAATTAGAAGCGATTTGCGTAACGGCCACAACACTGCTTGGGTGTTGTACTTCACGAGGAAAGGTGACGGATATATGCTGCTGCATCAGATTAAGTCTGCATTGCCACATGTACATTTCGGTAAGTATTCGGTGAACAAAATATACACACACTGGAGCGGGTGTTTCACTCTAGTTTCGATGTACAGGGGGCCTAGCCAAAATGCCATTAAGAAAGCGTTAGCGAAGTTCGAAATGATAAAATGTATAGGATGGACCACGTGATTAAGCGCGGCCTTATGTCAATCCCATACATGACATTTTATCATTTACGAACTTTCTTAATGGCATTTTGGCTAGGCCCCCAGGTCCTAAAAGCACAACTGATGCACGTCTAAAATATGCGTTTTCTTTTCACGTGCATCTTAATCTATAAGCCCATCATTGGCTTGAACCCTAAGCTTCGTTTGCGATTTAACGTCCTACGCTCGACTTCGAAAATCAAACAGTGCTCGATAAAAAAAACTCACGCTTTAAAAACGCTTTCGTGTAAATAAATACATGGGGCCATGATGGGTATCTATTTGTCCCAATCAAACGCTTTTTTAACGCTCGGTTAAAAAAGCCCTTGTTCGAACGGAGCATAAGGAGTTGCTAATTAATCGGATTTTATTCGAGAAGGATTTCAAGATTAGTGATGATGATGGTAACGCGCCTGGAACATTCTTTTATATTATTTTAGGCAAATGTGAATTAATTTATGTAACTAGCATGTTGTTATTATTTACATGTATGTTAGTATGTTGTTATTTATATGTATTTACAAAAATTGTAAAACTATATTTTAAAAAGAGCAATCCTACAGAGTTTCTTGCTAGATTCTTCTCTGGGGAAAACTGCTACTTTGCGAATCTAGCATTAGCTTATAAAAAAATATTGACATGTTTCAAGTGCTATGTATTTTGCCTACGAAATAAATATTATTTGATTTGATTTATTAATATCATCATCATCATCAGCCTTTATCCGTCCACTGCTGAACATAGGCCTCCCTCAATGAACGCCAAGACGACCGATCCCTTGCTACTCGCATCCAACGCGGACCTGCTACTGCACGGAGATCGTCTTCCCATCTGGTTAATGGCCGACCAACACTTCGTCTACCTAAACCCGGCCTCCACTCTTGAACCTTAATGGCCCATCGGCCATCCGTTCTTCTGAGTGCGTGACCAGCCCATTGCCACTTCAACGTGCTTATTCTTCGCGTGATATCGGTAACTTTAGTTCTCTGGCGAAGGTCTTCGTTTCGAATCCTATCTGCCAAAGAAACACCCAGCATAGCACGCTCCATAGCACGTTGAGCTACGGCAAACTTGCGGACCAGTCGTAAATTAAGAGGCCACGTTTCGGCCCCGTAGGTCATCACGGGGAGAACGCATTGGTTGAAGACTTTCGTCTTCAAACTCTGCGGTATAGACGACGTGAGAATATGGCGAAGCTTCCTAAATGCTGATTTATTAATAAAAGTCCTTTAATACACGTTTCTAGAATATTCTTTTCCTTTTTGCAGGCGAGGTGGACTGCGACGCGGTGGGCGAGCTGTGCAGCTCCCTGCAAGTGGAGCAGACGCCCGCGGCCGGGGTGCTGAAGCCGGGGGGAGCGTACCAGCGGCTATGGCTCACGTCCCCGGCACACGTAGCTCAGGTCATAGAGGCGGTCGGCCTACACACATTGTCGCCGTCAGACCTGAACAACATACTGAACGGTGGTAAGTGTCATACCATATTTTGTAAGCGGGCTAATCACATACGTGACTAGTTGGTCAATACGTTGAGCGACTAGTAGAGTGTTTAGTTGGTCGAGTAGTTGAATGAGTAGTGGTAGACTAGTTGAGTGACTAGTTGATCACTTAAGTGAAAGATTTTTTTGCATTTGCTCATATATCTTCAATCGAATCTTCCTACAGTTTCTAGGCAAACTGAGAAGAACTGGCGAAACAAACCTTTATTTAAACCAAGCTTATTTTATCTCATTGTAATAATTATCCTTGGTAATACTTCGTAATACTTGTAAGTATGCAAATTATTCCAGACATGTCCATGTGGGTCCTGCTGGTGGTCCCTCATCAAGTACCCTGGGACCACATCGCCGAGCCGTTCACGCAGGTCAGCCTCGAGCTGATGGACACAGACATCCATGTAAGTATTATACCTTAGTGTTTGTATTCAGAGCTTGTAGGAATAGACTGTAAGCCCCCGCTCGCACGAGCGTTTAGAAACCGTCGCGGTAATACCCGACGTCAGCTTGAGCTGCGAGTTTGGCATGCTAAATTCGATTTAACGTCAAACACTCAACGTCGAAAATGTAACAGTGCTTTATAAAAAAGCCTTGCGTTTTAAAAACGCCTTTGTGCGAACAGATTTGGGTGTCCATATGTCTCATTCAAACGGTTTTTTACCGCTCGGTAAAAAAGCGCTCGTGCAAACGTGGTCTAACACTAAAAGACTGTATGTCATAGAAATAAATGTTATTCAACAATCACACCACGTTAACCTAGGCCCGTAATAAGCTCAAAAGAACTTGTGTTACGGGTACTAGATATGGAAATAAATTTAAGGAATTTATTCCCATTCCTAGTACCGGAAACGAGCGACGACGGGGTATAAGCTCGGCCTCTTGAGCGAGAAGGTCCGGGTTCGATCCTGACCGGCCCCTGTGGTGCCTTGAAATGGGTTTTTCTAAATTTTTAAATGCACCATGAACACGAAACCATCGTTCGTTTATCGGTGAAAGAAAAAATCGTGAGGAAACCTGCGTGCCTCATGATATTAAGTCTTTGAAGGTAGGAGAAATTCACTAACCCGCATTTGTGTGTCACAACCTCGGTGAACTATGGCCCGATACCCTCCTCGTCTGATTTCGAGGAGGAGACCCGTACATTTCGACATAATATATGGGTTACTACTACTTTAAATATAGGAATTTGTGTTACATACAAGTCCACGACCCAGTATAGATCCATGTCCTGTGCGGGATTCGAAACCGTTAACGCCGCGTATAGTGCCCACAGTACAGGAGCCTAATTACTCGGGCAGCCGGCCGTATATACATGGTTGTTTCAGTTCGGCATAATGGCGTGTACCCGGGCGACGGACGAGTACTGTCAGCGATTGACCAACCAACACCCGGTCATAGTGGTCCAAAACAGGACGGCCAGGCACTTCTACACCGGACAGATGGACAAATACGACATCGTAGAGTTCATCGAACTACTCAGAGACACAGAAGGTAAGAGAATATAATAAAGTTGAGTACGCTGAACATCGATCAAATATACCCGAGATACCGCGAGGCCGCTAAAAAGTGTCCCGATCCAATTGTGCTTAAAACTGTTCTAAGCACAATTGTGAGTATGGTCTCTAATCTCTCTGGTAATAATTTTTTACGACTCCCGCGATACGCGCATTCTGTAATTCCATAAGCGCGAAACCCTGGTATTGAAAATAGTATGTTTAGGAATAAGTAAAAAAAAATATTATAGTGTTTTCTTATGTTTACGCGAATTTCACTCATTATAATGAAACAACTTTTACAAATCTAAATTTTCGGACGTATCCGAATAATTTAGATTTGTAGATGTATCCGAAAAACTGTGAAATATATTGAATAAATAAATTCTCATTTTTATATACTTTTACTTTTTTTTTGTGTGTATCAGTGATAACATAGCACAAACAAGTAATTTTTTTTAATCAGAGAGTTAATAAAAGTATCCTCACCTCAACAATATTCAAACTTAGACTTCTACTAGATCTTTACCATGTGTACAGACAAGCCTTTGCAAGTATAATATTCCTATTATAATCAGATTTGGAGTTGACGGAGGACCAAGCAATAGAGGTGGCGACGAGCCGTAAGCAGACGTGGGTTATCGCGTACCTCCCCGCCGGCTGCGGCCGCGCCTGCCACCTGCTGCTGCACGAATGGAGGCTTGTAGCCAAACGGGTAAGGAACTTAATGGCCTAGCTTTAAAATCTAATGTAAAAATGGCAATCACATGATGTCCCTCACATGTGAAACATATACTGGGTATGTAACGAAAGGTGAAATATAATGAAGAATTATGATGTACGCGAAACACAAGAAGTTAAAAGTGCCGTTGTATCCCCACCGATCACACCATTACAGCATTCATGATCGTCACGTTCGACTATATTTCACCGCCAATATGCTTAATTTAACACCAGAATATGTTCAAAACATTTCATTAAATATATTTAATAAAATTTAAAAGAAATTTTGCGTGATTGTTCAGATAAGGCGTTTGCTACGAGGATTATTTTTATATATTACCTGTAGCAATTAACGTTCAACAAAATACTCATAAGTACAATATTGAATAAAAAGTTTTACTTTACAAATAAATTTACGGATTCTATTTTTTTTTTTACTTATGTTTTAAGACCTAGCTTCTTATCAAACTTCATGATTCTATCATATGAAATCCTATATAGCAGATCGGAAATACCCTAAAGGTTTACGTTCATTAAACCGACATACCGTTTTACCATTTTGAACAACGGAATTTGAAAAATTAATGTCTATATCGTTGCAGTTGCGTCCGTTACGCGAGGCAGTGGGCGGGGTGCGAGCGGGCGCGGTGCGGTGTGCGCGCGCGACAGGCCCGCTGTGCGGCAACGTGCGCGCGCCCGCAGCACGCCTCTACCCCACCTTTAGGAGGGAGCACTACGCGTGAGTACTAGTACCATTAACAATTACACCAGTATTGTAAATGAGAATAAAAATAAACGAGTAATTTTTGTATATATGTTATATATTTATATATAATCTGAATCTCGAAAACGGCTCCAACAATTTTCATTTTTTGTATACATGAGTTAAAAACGGCGATAAATCGAGGCGATCTAGCCTCAGGATCTAGCTAGGATAAATTTTTTGAAAACTTTTTTATCTGTGTTTTGAGGCAATGATAAAACGTAAATTTCGCTGTCAAATGGTATGTCATGATAGCTTAGTGAATAAATTAGGCAGCTACGAATCGAAGGGAGGTTTGTTCGTATCTCCAGTGCGATCACTTTGTTGTCTTTTTTTTTGTCACGTTCATTTTTTTTTAAAGAAAAACTTTATCATATTATTACTAAGGGTATACAAAACAAAATTAAAAAAAACCGAGCAAATGCTCGGTCAACCAGGTACTGAGAATAAGTTGTAACAGAAAACAGAAATATTATTTGTGTTGCACTGAGTTTGTCTAATCGTTAAAATCCGTTTGTTTTTAGAGTAAGTTTACAACAACTGTCCGAGGCTCCATATATGCTCGAGTGGATCTTCGATTTCACGGCCGAATCCATCACCAAACTCAACTGGCATACGTTTTCCAGATCAGTCATTGCTGAAGACTTGAATCCTAGTTCGTAAGTATAAGGCCAAGTTAGACTTAAGTGAAAAAGTATCATGAATTCTAGTAACATTTTATATACTCTCAATGATTTGGGTACTTCACAACAACTATATCATAGATGCAAGTACCCCTGACCTGACCATGTGTGAAATTTGTGTTTCAGTCAAAAAATCTTCCTAAACTACGATTTAACTTTTTTGATAATATAATGTGTTTGATTTATAATCTATTAAATATATAATCACATTAAATATAACGAACCTTTTTGTCGTCAGCAACAAGAAGCCGTGGCTGGTATACTTCCACTCGCCGAGGTGCTACCGTTGCTACGAAATGTTTCCAGAATTCGCTACTGTGTCCATTGTATGTATACTACTCATGTCTGTATAGAATATGTATACTACTTCCCTTTATATATCTAAGTTTCAATCAGCTAAGCTTCGTTATCAGTCCTAAAAATCTATGAATTATTTCACTAACAGACTTACCAGCGTTGCTGGATGTCTTAGCTGCTGTGTTTATAGATGTAGAATCATAAGGTAAATAATCAATATCATCATGTATAACAATAATCTATACATGTACTATTAGGGTGGACCAAAAAAATACTTCTAATAATTTTTAGCTACTACGAAATTTTTAAGATTTTTAGTAGCTAAAAAAAATAAATTAATAGTATTTTTTTGGTTCACCCTAATGTTACTAAGTCTAAGATGTGCGTTTGTATTCTTTCTTCAATATTTGCTTAGAAACCATCAGTGAGGGAATTACTGGTAGCTTTTTGTTTCTGTAATAACTTATTCTTCGTATTTTTCAGCTTTTGTTCCTCCCAAAATTCAATTGATGAATGACTAGATTGTGTACCAATTTGAATATTATCTTTATTAATTTTGTAAACCAAATGTTACTTAGTAATCGTTGCTCATTCGCTTACGCGTTCTTACATGTTCCAGCTACTCAAAGACAGCATGCTCTACGGTAAAGTGAACTGCGTGTCTGACCGAGGAGTGTGCCAGCACGAGAACATTGGCAGCTACCCATCCCTGCGGCTGTATCTGCCCCGCAGTGGCACCTCTGGAGCCAGTGTCCGTGCGATATCAGTGAGGGACTATTCCTACATCATAGAGGATATAAAACCTCACCTAGCTAGGTATGACATTAATTTACTGGCCGATATTGATATGGGTCTCAGAAGCCATATCCGTGATGAGTTGTAAGCCAATGCTACAAAGCAAGTTTTAGGAGATCTGTTAGTCATTCATTTTTATAAAAGTATGATAAAAAAACATTTTCTACTTTTATAAAAACAGTTGTTTACCAGTGCAAAGTTAAGTATTTTGTATTTACTATGTAACGAGAAGCTACTTCATAAAGTAAACAATTGCAATACATAACGCTTATTCAATATAAATCGCTTAAAAAAACCTGGTGATAATATAGTTTTGTAGAAGCTTTTATCTATGTTTAATATTTAAACTATTCACAAATAAAGGTTTTGCATTTAAATACAGTTTATATACAGTTATAACCTAAGTTTTGTTTACTGCCTTAGAGTACATAATTTTATGTATCATATAAATAGCAATCTACTAGATTATTATTATTGAACCTTCATCAATAATATTTGTGAATTATTTAATGGTAAATGTTAAACATTCGACACTTTCTCGAATCTTCGTTGAAATACATATATGTATTTCAAATCCTATGTTCCTGCAAACTATCTCGTTTAATCTAGCTTAAAGGGTTTAGTTCTAAGTAGATAAAAGCAATTATTATCATGTTATGTGCATGTGTGCACATCTAAGCAATATCTCAAATTTGTGATAAATAATCTAGGGCTATAATTTTAAGACTCATTAAAGTAAATGAGATAGATAGGACATCAATTTTAATAATAAATAAATTTCTTTGAGCAATAGTAAAAAAAAGGCTGATAATGATGATAATGAGCAATAATAAATGGGGAATACATAATATGCCGACATCTATGAATGAATTATTCAGCAAGCAATCACTCATTCAGAATGATAGTACTAAACTACTTTAATACAATATGAAATATAATACAATACAATATGAAACCAATACAGTTGATCAAGATTTGGAAAAGTAGGTAGTTTTTTGATATCACAAGGTGTTAATAAACAAGAGTAATATAATAAATTTAAGATAATCAATAATTTTGTACTAATAGTAATGCCATAGCCGACAATATTATATATGAGAAGAGTAAACATTATTTAATTCACCGTTTTTGCACATTTACATTCCTGGTTCCATTGACAGCTTAACGCCCGGTTTCAGAAACGTTGGTCAAAGTCAACCAACCAACAGGCTGATACAATTAAGTAATTTAAACATGCTTCTAGCAACTTATGCAGACACCTAACAAGAGATTTGACAGTTGATTAGTTAATTTTTGCGTTGATCAGCCTTTCAGAAACTGCATAACCCTTTTAATCAGTATTTCCTACCTATACCTGCATTTAATTTTTTTATGTTAATTGCTATTTAATAGGTAGTATATCCATATGTAATATTGCTTTATGACTGCTCAGTCTTAAAACAAGTTTCCCTATTACCTTCACATATCTTGATGAATCTTCAAGAATGTTCTGCTATTAATGCAATAGCTAT
Source organism: Lycaena phlaeas (assembly GCA_905333005.2). NCBI lineage: Eukaryota > Metazoa > Arthropoda > Insecta > Lepidoptera > Lycaenidae > Lycaena > Lycaena phlaeas. Next base: position 17,806,697 of record HG995166.1, on the reverse strand, counting down.
GGATAGTTAAGGCAAGCTTGAATTAATAAGATTGATAACACTGGCCAACTGCAAGGGACATACAATAGTACAATAATACTAATCATTAGATATAATAATAATTAGTAAAATAAACTATAGTTTTGTAACAACTGTCTGTTTTCTTAATTTATGCAGTAGTAAAAACTGGAAATAGTTTTTGTAAACTGTAAGTGAAAACTTGTTCATTATATTTTAAATACATTACCTAATGTATACAGATACTTTTAAGTTTTAACTGTAACACACATTTTTTTTATTTAAGGCACAAATTGTATATTTACATAACATCACATTACATGCAAGATTATGTTAATATTGTTTTATAACTTAATATTTGTAAATAAAACAATAATATTGAAACTGTATTATTTTAACTTAATTTTATTTGATATTCATTAAGTTTTCCTAATGGATTACTGGCATCTTAACAGACAGCAACTGCAACAAGAAGATATATTATAGGTATTGCTCAATGCTATAACTGCTACATTTAACTGGTAAGTTTATATTATGTATATAAATAGCTTGAGTACAAGAAATGAAGTGTACAAAATCAATTTGCATGGCTTTCTATGTTATATCCATTTTAATTTTGGCAGCGTGTCTCCCAGGCCCTACGTCACCACTTACATAACCTTTTAATGTAATTTTTAAATATTATTTTTTTGTATTTTTACTGGCATTAGTTACAATGAGTAATTTTGCAAAAGAAGGTTTAAGTCGGTTGTAGAAAATTGTGTCAAACACTCAAATTATTTCATCATTATCAAACACTATACCTATTATGTTGTTCAACAGTGTATTTAAGGAAAAAAGTTTATCTTGCCATTTCTTGTGTTCTTATGTCGTCATATCCTACGAAAAGTGCCACAAAAGCCAAAGTGGCTCTTTATTATTATTGTAGATTCAAAATCTACACTCTAGTTTACATAACTCGATTTCAAAAAAACATGAAAAAACTAATTATATCAGCAAGAAAAAAATGTTTTAAAATAAGCCACAATTGTTGCCGCTAGAATCGTTCGCCGAAAACGGCCACAATGGCCACAGTAACTATTTTCCACGAGTGTTTGAGGTGGCGGAGCGGGTCGCAAGCGCCATACCGCCACTTTTCGTCGTGTTTGCGTGATGTGTGTAATTCTTATGATTTCACTCGCATGATTCAAATATTACCACAAAACAAAAGGAATAAACGAGGACACAAGATAGTAGACATGGCAGTGTTTTAAACCAAAATAACTCGTAAAACTATGAAATTAATAAATAAATAGATTAATTTGTAATTTAGTGCAACACTCAGTGTGTTTTACTTAACTCCGTCGAAAAGGGTCACTATGGCTGTAGTGGCTAGAGAAAAGTGGAGCCCTAATTACTTTTGTGTCCTTATTCCATGTGCACTTTATATTTATTGATTTTTGGTACTTATTAGAATTTGTATGTACGTTTAATAATTATTAGAAAAGCCCTTAGTGCTCTTACGACCCTGAGTATTCCGAAGAAAAAGGGCATAATGTCAATTATGGCTAATATATAATACACTATGTATTATTTTCCCGCGAATAAAGCTTTAAGGGACAATTTTAGTATAAATATGGGACTATAAGCCTCATAATGCAAACAAAGGCCTAGATGCCTTTACGTATGTATTATATATTAACATTTTGAAACTATCAATTAGTATTGATATAAAACACAAAAAACCTCCCCCTGAAAACTTGGTCATTTGTAATTATGGCACTATTCGTAGGATATGACGATGTGAGGTTTTGTATGATTATTATTTACTGATCCCATGTCTAGATTTTTGATTGCAGTTTTTATAAGTATACTATACTATATATTTATTATATACATATATATTTTAGGCTGCTCATCACCATGTCACACAAAAACCATGTCATGAGTTTAAGGTTACAGCTCTACAATGTGAAACATAAAAAGTACTAATATGGATACTTACATCATTATTCCTATTTAACTTGGCATCTATAACTTCTTGATCTACATTACACGGCAGGAAGAAATCAATATTACCAAATAACCCTTTTGAGTCCAGAACTAATCTATCTTCACCTATTTCTAAATTAAGATCTTTTAACTCCACCTGAAATTGATGGTTAATTTTACAACATATGTTTCCTTGATAACTGATTAATTTTTATTTGGATTTCTTGAATTATGAAAAAAAAAAAAACAGCACAGAAAAACTTTTCAAATAAAACAAAACAGTGTTTAAGTGTAAATCTGCATTGTTCACAGCAAATACAAGTGATTAACGCACAAGCTGATGACTAGTGTAGTTTTTAGAATTATTATAAACTGTCAATACATTTTACCCACTCAAACGTCCGAGCGCGCGAGCCCAGAAGGCCTTGACCGTTCGCCGCGCGATAATGATTAAATGGCGTCGCGCGTCCAACGCTATTCCAAACTTAAACCGTATTTTCTAACTACCTACTAACATTACAGCAAATTAAAAAATACCACCATAAAGCTGACAATTCAGAGAAACAATATGTGTAATAATCAAATTAAGACTCTTAATGTAAAATGTACAACAAGAAATATAAACTTAAGTTTTGGGTTTAATTTGGATAAAATTTAAAAAATATATAAATATTTATAAATATCGTATTAAATTTCGAATGCTTTAAATTTGTAGATATTTAAAAAGAATGAATCTTCGTGATTATTTAAATATATAACACTATTTATATAATAACTTACTATTGTATTATAATTAATTATTTAGTTAAAATATCGTACTTCACTAATTAAATTTTTTTTTTTTTTTATTTTAAACTTATTATTTTTAAATGTTGGCTAATGCCAATATATGTATTTTACCAACCAAAAGACGCGGTAGTTAATAGAGAACAATGTGGTATACTTCAAATGAATCTCTTTAAATTCGTTCATATATAAAAACTCGTTTCAAGTGCAGCTGGGAACGTCAAACGTCCCGGGCGACTATAGTCGCCCTGAATATATTCGCCCTGAACGTTTAACGCTAAAAAGTTCTGGGCGACTGTAGTCGCCCGGACGTTTGAGTGCTGACAATGCACAATTATTAAAACTTAGTCATCATAAATACTTACTGATCCTGGAATTTTAAATTCTGCCAACAAATATTCTATTTCACCAGTTGGGGGCTCTCGTCTCAATCTATATGCTATTTCCTTAGGAACCATAGATACTAATGAAACTGGTGTTGTTTTACTTATTTCTTCAATTAATGGTTTACTTGTTTCACCATATTGTTTAGAATCTCTAATTTGAATCCTATGAGTCTGCAGTGTACCCATGGATTTCCTATGTTTAAGAACTGTAAACTTTTGCATGTCTATTTCAAATTGATACTTATCCTGCAATCCCTCAAAGACCACAGTCAAAAAGAATGTTTGGAACAAATCATCCTTTTCAATTTTAGAAAAGAAGTCTGGATTTATAGCTACGTCATAAACTGAGGCTGGAACACCAGATTTATCTGCTTCTGTACGACCCTCACCAATGCTCATAGGCACTCTATAACTTGATGGGTCATCAGAATTCAAAATCTGCATCAATTCTTCATTAGTAATATTTCTAGGACATGGAATTGCTTCTGTTAGGCAAACATTAACAAAAAGCTTTTTATTGTCGGGTTTAGTGAATGTCTTCACACAAAATCCTGAAATTTAATAAGAAAGTTTAAAATTGTTTTTGTCTCTTAATATTGCAATATCAATATGAACAATAATAATACAGGCATTGAGTATAACTTTAATACATACCAGGTCTTGGTTTGACCACTTGGTATGGAAGTGTATCAACCGCAGACAATAGCTTATTGAATTCCTCCTCGATGGGATCTTCCTAAAAAGAAAACCCTAGCATCAGAGAGAGTATATTATTAAGAAGAGCTATGAAAACTAATAAAAGACAATTATTTACCGTGATTATTCTCATGTTTTTCTCCATTATCGACGGGTCTACTTCAAGTGTGATTGACTTTTTAGTCATTTTGTTAGGTTTCTATGGAAATTATGTATTGTTTGCAGCAAAGAGTATGTAAAGCTAACGCTGGTTTGCAATAAAATTATTTGATATTAAAATTTTTCATAAGCTATGAAATTAGATTTAATTATGACAACAAGCAGTGGATTATAATTTATATATTATATAGTTTTGGACAATATAAATTAGATAATGTAATGGTCAGCTGATATATTATGTGTTTTCTTATAAGTTTATTGCAAAAAGTTTGCTTTGGAAAATCTTAAATAATAAAATATTATTTTTTCACAGATTTCACAATAAAAGCACCATAGAGTACTGTTATTGTATTCTGTTTTTTTTGTTACTGTTGGAACAGGCCAAGACCGGAGGCCATACTGCAATGCCAACTACAGTCAGCTGTTGTGAAGCCCCGCGAAAAGACGTGAACGTTAATGAAAGAGGTAGTGCTATGCTGGTATGCATCCGAATTGGGCCTGTCCTACCAGGGTGGTACCTCAAACTCACATACTACCAACGTAAAGTTACTTATTATGCTATCAATGATATATCGCGTATGATCTGGTTTGTGAGTTTCTGGTGGTCCATTAGGGGAATAGGCAAAACATCTGCATAGTCTTAGGTTGTGTGAATTTTTATGGGCGTCGTTAGTCACCATATGGCTTCGACTGATTGGATGCTTTCTGACATAAAAAAAATAATGTCGAAGGTTTTTGCGAGGTTCACGGACGTTCCCCATTTGGAGTCAGTGTTTTGTAATCTGAGTTCTGACAAAGGCTCACTCTAATTCTGTAAATACTAAATAGGGTTTTCAATGCTAACTGTCAAGTAATAATATAATATTTATTATAATAATTTTTGTTCAATATCAATGCTAAAGTTTTATTAATATTTTTTTTTAAAAAACGTTCTATTAAATCTTTTTATATATTAAATTTGAATGCTAACTAAACAACTCGCAAAACCACGGATTTATAAAGAAAGACAATTAATGCAGCATGCCGAACATGTGAGTGACGCCACCAAAGCAAATATAAATGCAAAAGCGCGCTCAAGTGCCCGACATTGTAGTACGTTGTACTTATAAACGTCTATTAGATGGTGTTCGCTTTTGAATTTGTATTCGCTTTGGTGACGTCACTCGTATATTCCCCATGCTCCATTTGTTTTTCATTTATAAATCTATTGTTTAAAATATGTAATACAATATTTATATTAAAAGAAATAGGTAACAGTTTTACAGAAGCTACTTCTTACCTTTGGCGGAACTAAAAACTTGCCTTTATTTTGGATTTCAGTGTCTTTGAATCTTAAGCTACATGGAGAGGATCTTGGCGATTTACCGTATCAATACAGCTGTCAGAAATTATAATAAATGTTGTGGTTTCTGTAGTATCAAATTACTCTACGTGTTGTGGGATAGCTTAACCACAGTATTACAATATTTCCTATATTGTAATACTGTGGCTTAACTACCAACCTTTTTCAGTTTTTTTTTAAATTTACCTTGTATTAATAATAAAATAAGTGGACTTACTATTACAAATATAGTACATATCCCTATAAAATTATGTACAATTTGCTTAATATGCAATAAAAAATAGACCCTTTCGCGTATATAATGGAAATGTTAAATCCAGATTTTGTATACTTGATCCTGGTTCTTGAAATTTTGAATGCATGTTATAAACAGGTAGTCTGCTAATGTCAGAGTCATCCCATTAACTGTCATTTGTCAATCGTCGTGTCCGTCATGCGAACTAGGTCGTAACTCGAAAGAACAGTCAATATCTAGTTTTCAGAATAATTAGAACAAATTTTATTCGTAGGCCCTTTTAACAATTATTTATGTAAAATAAATAGAACAAACTATGTTTCTCGAACTTTATTAGCGTATAGGCGGCAACCTTGGTAAAAGAGTCAAAGGTAAAGTACGATAAAAATATATTACTTTTTGCCATATTTTGTCCACTTTAATATGTTTTAAGTATTTAGAAAGTACATTTTACTATCCGAATCGATAGCTAGTATAGAATATTTTATAAAAGAAGTCTGCGACTTTTTATTGATGAGTTATATCGGTTACGATAAAAATAAATCGAAGTCAGCTGTAGCGAGTGAATGTTATACGTATGCATAATACTAAATTCAGAAAAACATAATGTAAATAGCTTTTATGAAGGTTGTTTAATTGTAAAATTAAGATACGGCTTTTTATGCAAAAATCTTTGCAACACAAGTTTATATATAAATATAACAAAATCGACTACCTACAAGCTGTATATTTTTGTATAATTTGATTAAATTGTGGTTATAAATCACTGTGATAAATGTACCTAAGAGTAAAACTTGATTATAAAATATGAAAAAAACCCCTAGTTTTTACTTTAGTTATAATATGTGAATTTTGTAAGTAATATTATTACTTAAATGCAAACTGAGTATTTTATTTTAAAAATATTTGGTATTTAATATTATGTAATGACACAGTATATATAAATATGTTTAATCTGTTGTTTTTAGCAAAAAATAATTTCAAGAAAACTCAGCAGACAAATTAATTATCTTTTTATAACAATTTAAGACTATTTTTAATTTGCATTGTTACAGATAATAAGATTTATGGCGTTTGTAAGATAAGATGGCTGATAAACATAGCTTAAACTATGATGTAAGGGAGTTAAAACTGGGAGCATCTTTTACCACAAATAGCTCTCAGTATCACACAATTAAATGTAAGTTTACATAACTTTTTTATACAAAACCTTATTATATATGGCCAGTTATACCCATGAAAATAACCTAGATTATTGCCAGTAATAACACAGCACCAAACCTGCCCTTCTCTCCAAAACAAAGCTGTTTTACAATGAAACTCGCAGGATTGTGGTACTCATGCAGATAAGCAGCAGCCCGGGGCATTCCTCATAACCAAGAAAAAATGTATAAATTAATATCACTGATATTTATAGTTGATTATTAGGTGTCAGGTATCCCTTAACCTATTATTTTTTATGCATATATTGTCAGGAATTTAATTGATGTACATGTACGCAACAAATAGTTCAGTTTACTAATAATAATCTTACTTCTTAGTCTCCAATAAGGTATTCCTTAGATTTACTTTGTAAGGCAAATAATAGAGGTTTGAATTTAATTCTTGAATTTATTCAAATTTAACCATTTTTTAATAACATTTGAGGTATATATGTTAAATTTATTTTAACATTCAAAAGCTAACCAACACATAAATAAAATTTTAAATTAACAATTTTTCACTTGCATATCAAAGTATAATAAATATAGTGCTTATATAAAAAAATCAATTTTAAATTAAGCTATAAAAATAATGACCACAAATTCTGATATGTCTGTATATTTCAATTAACAAGGGAAAAGCTGCAGGTAACGGCTAGTATACAATATTTTAATTGATGAAAATTTTCATACCAACAAAAAACATAAAATGTGTAGAAAATAAGTGCATTGTATGGAAAAAGAGATTGATCTTTTAAATGGAAGACATATCATTATTCAGATGAAAATATCAAAATTGTGCATAGTATCTTTGACCTCCGTATCTGCTGATAGTGTTATTTATATAATAAAGAGTATCCTATAAAATATTAAGTTGCAAATGATAATTTCTTACTATTATGATAAAGTGCAATACAGTATAATACTAAATATAATCATCAAATATATAGAAATTAACTTAGACATTTAAAAATAAAGTATATGTCTGCATCAGGCAGCTACAGATAACATAGATTAATATTTTATTATTATAAAAAATGTATATAGATAATAATTATTTGGTTACTTAACATACATGTGAGACGTATTTAAATAATATAATTATTCATATCACATTGGACATGCAGTGATTTTGAGTTAATTTAATTAGATGTAATTAAAAAAATATGTTTAAAACTAACAGTTCCGATTTAGCTCCTAAGACCTTTTGCTCACACAATAGGACATCTAAAAAAAATTGTTTAGAACTCCTTTAGCGGCGGCTCGCGCATGCCGTAACTGCCGCGCGGAGCCCTATTTTCAATGTCAAATTAAAACGCCCGAGACACACTCCTTCGTCTCGGATAGGAGATATCTGGACTTGAGCCTTTCGCCTGACGGGGTCCTACGGGTCCGCCGACTAGGGATGGAGGCATTAATGCGGAGGTGGGGAGAGGACCTGGCGCGTCAGCCGTATGGCAAACGCCTAACGGCTGCTCTGCGCCCGGTTCTTGAGCGGTGGATGCGCCGTAAGCGCAAACCCCTCACCTTAAGTCTGACGCAGGTTCTCACCGGGCACGGATGCTTTGGTGATTACTTATGTCGGACGGCCCAAAGGGAGCCGACGACTGAATGTCACGATTGTGGTGCGGCGGTGGACTCTGCTCAGCACACCCTCGAGGTGTGCCCGAGATGGGCGGCGCTGCGTCAGAATCTGACGTCTGTCATCGGAGGGGACTTGTCTTTGTCGAGCGTCATCACCGCGATGCTCGGCTGTGACGAGTCCTGGGCGGCAATGGCCTCTTCCTGCGAGACAGTAATGTCCCAGAAGGAGGCCGATGAACGGGTGAAAGGGGAAGCCGCTGATGTGGCCTCCCCCCGTAGACGACGAACGGGGGTGCGTCGGAGGCGCTACTTAATGCGCTTCCAGTAACACCCCTGTGCCCGTGTCGGGCTCGGGATGGGAACCCGGGCCCAGCTTAAGACACGACGTCGTGGGGACTGCCAAGTCGTAGCCGGGCAGTCCCCCTATTGTGGAGAATCTGGTCTTGCCGAAACCAGTCTGTCGCTGAGGGTATCCCGTCGCCTGCACAGATCCGGGTCCCTCAAATATAGCGGCTGAAGGCTCACGTAGCGGTTTTAGTGGGGTAGGGCACCCAAATGCGAGTCCCCACACACGCCGGCGCGCCTACACAGGCCCTGGTAAGGTCGTAATGGATTTCCGCTGCGTCATCAAAAAAAAAAAAAAAAGTTAGAGTTCCGGGAGCTGGAACTTTTTATCGGAAATTTCTTTCTCTTTGAGGAGCTTTTTTCAAAATTGCTTAAATATTAATATTTTCGAGTTTATAACAAAAAACTAAATTTCATTATTTTTATGTTATTTTGTTAATATTATTTCTATTATTATTAATAAATTATGTCATTCTTTGAATTCCTGATTATATTTCTTATTCCTGCAATAATTATCTTATTTATAGATGATTTCAAGCCAGCATCTGTGGATGTGAACAAGATGGCAACTTTGGACGTTGAGCTGAACAACCAAGTGACGGTCACTGTACCGCATTTAGGTAAGATATTTAGATTACTATAGTTAATTGCTATACAAAAATAAACTAGAAAAATAGTTGGAGAAAATTAATCACTGTGAGACTCATGGATAGTGGGGCCCGGGGCACTTGTCCATAGTGCCCAATTGTCAAACAGGTCTATAAATAATACAATGATAATGATATTTTCTATTACAGATGGTGCTGGTATCCCACAGACAGTGTTCAAGGGCAATCAACGGCCATATACAAAGGAATGTGTGTTGATAATTGATAAGGTGACCGGTGAAATAACGCTCGAGAAATTGTCAAGCAATATTCAAGTCAAGAAAACACGGTAAGTTCTTTCAAACTAACTAACTTGCCGGGGGGCAAATCCTGAAAAAGCTTCAACGTGTTTCGGAGAAAAGACCACTTTTTACGTCATGACTACCCACCCCCTCAGACATCCACACTACCAAAGCCTATGCAGATTTTTCTTGCTGTTCCGTTTTAAATTGAAGCTGTTGTTTTTTCAACCTACTAAATCCCTGGCATACCGTACTGTAGGGCATACCCCCGTTCGCACGAGCCCTTTTCATCGAGCGTTAAAAAAGCGTTTGATGAGACAAAATACGTCACAACAGCATACGAACAACTCGCGCCAACGTCGGTATTTGACGCGACGCTTATTAAGCGCTCGAGCGAACGCGGCCTAAGTGGATCTTAATCCCCGACACAAATTACAAGATTCCACCAGTCTTTTCTGTCCTGAGCAGCTTGTCATAATTTGAAAGGGACCTTAAAGCTGATACGGGGGTTTTGGACTTCATGTAATCTAACTGATTTTATTGTAGGCAAGAATCCTTACAAAAGCCACGGCCACATACCCCTGTCACGTCCGAGCTGACGAACACGACCCAACGGTCTACGTCGAGGACAAGAGTCGCCACAAACCGAAGGACTAATAATGCAGGTAAGCGTGATATGTTTAAGGCTAGTCTACATCTACTCTACTAGAGTGACGAGATAAGACCGTTTATGGTCATATAGGTGTACTAGCAGCCCCTCGCGGTTTCACCCGCGTACTTCCTATTCCCTAGGGAGTACGGTAATAAATTATAGCCTATGTGCTATTCTGATGTATAAGCTATATTATTGTAAAGGTTCATGAAAATCCATTCAGTAGTTTTTACGTGAAATAGTTTATTTATAATAGTAGGATGATTGCATATTTATTTAATATGATATTAGGTGATTTAATGTCAATATTCAATATTTTTTATGTTTGTACGAGAGTGGAAATAAAAACATCATTATTTTTTCATTCTGTAAAATAGGCTTATAAGTATTGCGAATTAATTAGGATGTCTACAGCAATCCAATCATAGGAGATTTTAAATTAAATCTTCTTTCTAATATGTTTTCCGGAAGATAAAGTTCAGTTAAACTGTAAATGCCAACTTTATTCAACTTAATTTACGGCGTTATCTTATCTTATATACTTAATGCATAGCTGAAAAGTTTGCTTGTTCAAACACGCTAAAATCAGGAATTATTGGTCGAATTTAAAAGATTTTTTAGCTTTACAAAGTTTATCGAGGAAGGCTAAAGACTATCATCCTTAATCCTTATATCCTATATCAGCGGGCAACATCGATCACACAACTTATAGACTCCTAATGTTTGATTTTTCGTATTAAATGCATTCTGGCAACTAGCTGAGGTGAGACGAAGGGGTTACAATGCTGTGATTAGCTGATGGATAGAAATGGATATATTTCGCAACGGGAAAGAACGAGATGACACGATAGTTTGAGTACATTGTTTACGGCTAACATCGGAACTATAAGTCAGATATGTCGCCAGAACCCGCTCCCCTGTTATTAGGAGTCTATGGGTTATGTGGTCGATGGCGGACAACAGCTAGTAACTTTGATCATTAATATTTGTAATTATTGTCGCTTATTTGCATGTTATATATTATTTATATTATTGTACAAGAATTATATTTAATTCGTGTAATGTTTAAGGACAAGCCAACAATCAAGCTCGGTTTAATAATACTCAAAAGCCACCCCAGAATATGGTGCGATCTCCAACTAGAGTTAAGACATCTCCACCACAGGCTCCGTAAGTACACACCATTTTAATTTATATAAAAATAAATACAATATATATAAAAAATATCATATTTTTAATTAATTATACACACATTATAATACTGTTTAATAATTTTACTAATTATAATACAACTTCTATAACTTAAACATAATAATTATTATTATATTATAACGTAATCAAAGTATAATATATAAAAAGTATATAATAATATTAGAAAATTCTTAGCATTTTACAGTTTTAAAACTTTAACAGCTAGTTAAGATGAAATTGTTTTTGTATGTTCATTACAAGTTGTCAGTATAATCTCCCGCGGAGGCCAGGATATTCAGTCAGGATATTTGTATATATTTTTTGCAGATGGTCAGCCGGAGGCAACAGTACTCTGGCTTCCCTACCAATGATAGGATTCGACGACGGGCCATCTCGGTCGCCGTCCGCCCCGCCGCCCGCTGCCGCCCCTGCCCCCGCGCACCCTCACGGGCACGCCCACGCTCCACCTCATGTCCCCGCTCATCCTCCTGCCCACGTGCACCCTCACGCTCCCGCTCATGCGCCCGCCCATGTTCCCGCTCCGCCTGTGAGATATCCCGTCCCCACTCCTGCCTCCCTACCGCCTGTCCCGGCGCCAATGGTAAGTGAACTTTCATTTTATTTTATTTATTATATATTTAGTTATGTTTTACTGGCATCACAAAGTTTCTAGATTTCATATTTCCCGATAATCTTTATCTTAAAATCTTTAAATAGGTGTTTTCTTGATGATATGTAAAGGTATTTTTATGTGACAATTTTTTTACCTGTACAGGCTCCCCAACAGGATGACAGTTCGTCGAGCTCTTCTAGCGATAGCGATAGCGACAGCGGCAGCGGAAGCGACAGTGACGACAATGATTCCAGCACACACCAGTCGCTTACCAACGGTTTGTTGCATTTATATTTTTATATTTTTTCCATTCCATAATTTATGTCACTTGCATTATTAGATATTTCTAAACTATCATCACAATATTTATAAAGTTAATCTGTAAAATTAATTTATTGTATTATAATTACATAACTTTTATGGATATTTGTAAAGTATCCGAAACGTCGGACGTGTAAAAATGGTAAACAGCGATTCGTAAAAGTTGTTTAATTATGATTTAAAGTGATATTGGCGTAAAGTGTAAACACTAGAAAATATTTTTTTTTTAATTGTATGTTTAGTAGACTGTGGTGGTTTAGCAATTAAATGGAAGAGTATAGAACAAGATAAAAAAAAATAATAATAACATAATAGATTTTTTTTAATGTTCTATGCTTAGGCCTAATGGCCTAAGAGCAAAATCGTAGCTGTGGGTGGGCAGGTGGCCCAAATATGTTTAACAATATATATATGAACAATATATATATATATATGTTTTGTGTTTGTTTACTAATATAATATATTATACCTATTTATAATTTCAGGGACCACTAACAACACTTCACTACCAACCGACGTGTTGAATGATGACCTTTGCCTGTCGGAGAGCGGCAGCGACTCTGACTGACCTTACGAATTAGTTTCTTTATTATGCTTAGCAACTTAAAGGTTATATTCCACTGTTCGCATTAACTGGATAGATGATACCAAAACACTAATATTCTCTATTCAGTAAATGTGTCAGTGCTCGGTAAAGATCAATTTAGGTCCACGAACATACATACTTTAATAATAGACATACGCTAAAATAAATCATATAATAGTAATATTGATTATTATATACTTATACATATTATATGGTGATAATTTATAAGCATAAAGAGAGAGAGGTCTAAATTGGTCTTTAGAGGATTATTTGGTCTTATTGTTATGCTAAAATTGGCAAGAGTCATTGTTAATGGATTTATTAAATTTTATGGTTAAATGAATCCTTGTTTCTATTGATAAAAATGAATGAAATGTGTTAATGAGAATCGAGCATTTAGTGAAAATTGCTCTTCATAATTTGATTACATGTATAGTGTTCGCTAGATGGTTTTTTGTTGAGTACAGATTTTTGTTTTGATGTCTTGTAAAACCAGTGGCTTATTACTCTCATGCTTAGATCAATAATATATCTAGATATAGTGTCGCGCGGAAAACACGTCCAAAAAAATATCGTCCATCTGTTAGCCTCTAAATGCTTTCTCCGTGTTTAGTAACCGTCCCGCTGTCATAGAATGCGCATGAATTGTTACGCATTATTGTTTTTATTAATAATGAAGGTTTGTGTTGAAGTGTAACGAGATTAAAAAGGATGATTATGGGAGAACTGTAGTAGCTGATATCACTGTTCACGAATACATCTTTGAAAATGTTGGCCTGTTCTTTTTGTTTCGATTGTAGGGCGACACTCCATCTAGACATATTAATAATCTAAGCTCTCATGTAAAATTTGTGGATTCGTGTTTCGCGCGTGAGTAAAAATCCATCTTGTTTGTAATTTATGATTAAGGACGTCCATGTCTATGCATAACTATATTATCTATGGATAACCATTTCTTAGCCTGTTGACATTAATCGTCTTAATCAAATCGTTAAAAACTAACTTCATACAAAATAAACAACGTAATTATAATAATATAATTTTATTATGTCCATATTATTATTAACTTTTTTGTGCATTTTAAGTTTGAACAACAAATGACTCTTGCCACTTATTGTGTATTGAGGTCGAGTGTCGAGTAATCTAAAAGTTTAATGTTCTAAAATCATCGCTGTTTGTAGGTACTTTTAATCGGCTTTTTATACATTTTAATATCTTGGTGCGTGAGGAATGTATAACGTTAAAGGGAAAGTGTATCGTGACCGTGGTAAGATTTCGATATAAAAGTTCAATCAAAATTGCGCTAGAAAAGATGGAAAAAAGGCGGCAAAATATAACGCTGAGAGGCATATATAACGTTATATAAAATCTTTTTTTATTTTATTTTATTATCTATTAAATTTTTTGAGTGATGGGTCTTTTGACCTTTCTCTTATGCCGATTTTTGGTATATAATTACAATCGCCTACTTTTACAAGGGTTTCGCATTCCACTGATGATTTCGTATTTCGAACTTAAAGTGACTATGAAAGTGTCTTACTTGATGTTACTTAGATTCTACTTAAGTAATATATGAAATTTATGTAGATAGCTGTTTAAATATCACAAATGGTTGTGATTTTAGAAATCTTATTTTGATAATATAGAAACATTATCAAACAATAACGTGCCTGAACGAAGTAAAGTTGTTCTTATTTTATGCCAATTTTTTAAAGAAATAGTGTTAAGTTTATAGTGTTCGGTCTGACCAGGCTAACTATATTATACATAGTCTTAAGTCATAAATATGCAATAAATTATTATATTTACTATAAAAAGAAACATTTGTTTTATTTATATTTCTTAAAGAATTACGAATACTACTTGTCTTCGTCTATCGTTTTAATATGTTGGATATTAACATTTTTTTAGTATTTTTTTTAAATCGTTCGTGGATATCTCATGGAGATCTAAGTATTAACAACTTTTGCTCAAATATACCTTATACATACCAAATCTTTTTCACCGCCTACTTAATAAGAGGGTCTTGCAAATTTATTAAAGTTCATGCTATAATAATTATTATAATATGATCAAGTACATAGAGTAAAGTGATACTACGGAAAACATAAAGTATGTTGGTGTTTATCACTGCATGCTGTTCTAACATATGGAATTCTCTCAAGCGCCTTATTACCCTTTCTACATAGATTCGCAAGCTTGCAATTATTTTAGTTTGTTGAACATAAGAACTGACTGATAAGTTTGCACAAGCACAGACCTGGTGACCGTAATAGTTTAATGCCCTTAAAAAAGTAAAGTATCAACAACGTCGGAATGACCACAAACCCTTGCAAACCTGCGCAAGCTCAGACAAAGTCTGTATGCATATGTTTGAATTTGTGAGTGTTTGCCGCGGCTTGCCAAGCGTGCGGAAGCCGATTTGGAGTTTCCCGATTTACAGATTAAATATTGTTTATTTAGCTGCGTGAATTGGTAGCATAGCTTCTGGTTTTATTCGTTATTAATAAAAACGAAAAAACCCCGATGTTTGCCAGCTGTCTGGAGAACGACGATAATGAAAATAAATAGTTTTTGACAGACTTAGGAGCTTGGTATTTGGTCTTAGTCGGTTCTAAGAAGAACGAAAAAAAAAACTGCCGGCCTGCCAAGCATGAGCTGCCCGCATCCTGTCAACTGTCAGTACAACCGACAACGTTTGACACTTGACATGTTTGTAGCTTGTCTGACTACTTTTCGCGTACTGTTTTGTGTTATGTGTGCGTGATTTTATACAATTTAATGTTTATACTCTGGAAAAAATTGCATTGAATAAATTCATACTTATTTCTATCCTTCATATACATTATTATTTTGCAATTTGCCATGTTAAAATTGCACGAGCCATAAGTTTTTAGTATGTCTAACGTATCTTCATCAAGTACTAAAATACATTCAAAAAAAGTAAATAATAGTAGAGAGAGAGATAAAAGCAAATCATTAGCGTCTGAATCTGGAGGTTCTAGTCAATGTGATACTCCGCCACTAACAGAAAAGGTCAGTAATACACTAAGTATTAAAGCTTCTAGTTATTTTCTTGTGTCTGCTATTAACTCAACATTAGATGTAAATACACAGCTATTGTATATTTATGTTTTTCTTGCTAGCCGCTAAAAACTTCTACTCACACTCTTGTAGACAGCCATAAAAATAGTTATGGCCCTTCAACTTTTTTTTTGTACAAAAACGATGTCACGATCGGTATTAATTTCAGGATGGCTCATCACAGGGTAAATTTGCTGGGATCGGAGCAGATTCAATTCAGTGTATGGCAGAGCAAATTGGTGTTGAACTTAACTCGGAGGCAGCTTCAAATCTTGCTGAAGATATTAGTTACAAGTTACGACAAACAATTAGTGTAAGCAAATATCCAACATTCATTCATTATTTTTCGTGAATTTCATCAAATAGCGTCTGTAAAAAACCTTATTATATTTGTAAACCACACATATGTAATTTAGCTTACAATATTTAGGATCCAACTTCATTTGAATGAAAATGGACTACCATTTTAAATTAATTTTTTAAAGGCTTTTTTTGTACACTTACTGTGCTTATGTCAGCCTAATAGCTGCACCCTACTTACATTTACCTACTTAACAGACAAATTAATGAGCTGAGCTTGTATGGTTATAGCCCTTGAAGCTAAATGATCTGCCAACATTTATTTAACCTGTTCATTGTAGACTTTTCAAATCATCTGAGACTCTGCTTTCCAGAGCTGTATTCTTACTATCTTTCAGCAATATATGAATCAGGTTGTTTGCCTTTTGGCAATATAACACACAGAGTCACATCACATCACATTTTTTTATGCCCATCATGTTAGATACAGTTTGGTTTTAGGTTCTTTTTAAACAAATTGTCATTTTTTTTTCATCATTATAATAAATATTGAAAGATGAAACAGCTCAAGACTTTTTTTTGGTGTTTAAAAGGAAGTTTTTTACCTCATTATAAACATCTCTCTTTGTTAATTTTAGTTGATATTAGAAAGAGTGTGGATATTGAAAAGGTGCAAATCACAAAAAAAATAATTTACTTTGATTAGGTGTGCCTTAACTTCTATAAAATACAAAATAAATAAAAACCAAATAAAAAAAAAATACTGAAAGTTAATTATTTTGTTTGTTAACAATCAAAAAACATATTCATTTTCAGACAATTGCATTGCACAGTGAGATGATGAAAAAATGCTCTATTGATAGTTGGGATGTCAATACTGTTTTAAGTTTATCCGACACAAGCCCTGTCGTTGGTGCTTGCAGCTCTCAATATGTACCTCTTGGAGATGAGAAACTATGCTGTGAGGTGGTAAGATATTCACATCATATTTGATAAAATAAAAACTTCACTGCTACCCCTTTTTTAAAATTGTTGATTGTAGTTTTAATTTTAATATTAATTTTTGTTACAGGAAACATTAATAAATATAGCAGAATTTTCTCTAACTCCTCAAACCTATGTTTTCACTACTCTACCCACTGTATCTGTTGAGTGGATCACAGATGATAAAAGTTTAAGTAATAATAGCCACATAAGTGCATATCTGCATAATTATTATACTAAGGTCGCTAGAGGTATGTTAATATTTATTTAAATATAAAATTAAGTGCCAGTTAACACTGTCTCTAAAACTACTTAACATAAATATTTGTTGAAACAAATTAACAAACTATATGTTTCATTCAAGTGAAAGAAAGTAATGTTGTTATAAATGCATATTTGAAATATTGTGTTTCAGCAATACTAAATTTAAGGAAGAAACCCAAACAGTTAGCTGTGAATGATCTCACCACCAACACTCGGATTGGTCCCATTTTTCCGAACCTGTTCAACCTCGCCGTTCTAGTATTAAATGAGGATAATCTGAATGCTCTCAACGTCCCAGCCAAGAAGCCTCTACAGTCTAATGTTTTGGATATGGTTGATGCCCTTTGTTCGAATCCCTGCAGTCTTGATACGAACATACAACAGCAAGTAAGTATTTTATTTGTTTTTTTTCCCTTGTTGCCTTCGGATAATGACTATAAAGTATTTATTAACGACTAGCGGACCCGACAGACGTTGTACTGTCCTTACTGTCGCGTCACAGTGTACTGTCTAAACCAAGTGTCATTATTTTGTATCTAAATATTACCCGCAATTTTTCCCCATTTTATCACCGTTTAAACCCTGCCTGGACTCCCACGAATATATCAAGACTAAAATTAACTAAATCGGTTCAGCCGCTCTCGAGTTTCAGCGAGACTAACAAACAAGTATTTAATATTATATATAAGACTAGCTGCCCCGAGTCCGACAGACTTCGTTCTGCCATAAATACTAATATTGCAATTAAAAAATAGGGGTTGATCGTAGAGAGGTGAAAATTTGTGTATGCTGTATTATAAAACAAATATAAACAAAAAAAAATTGTTTAAAAAAAAAAAAAAAAAAAATTAGGGGTATTTACCCTTAACATTTAGGGGGATAAAAGATAGATGTTGTCTGATTCTCAGACCTACCTGATAAGCACATAAAAATTTATGGAAATCGGTTTAGCCGTTTCGGAGGAGTTCAATAACGTACACCGTGACACGAGAATTTTATATATAAGAAGATTTAGAACCAATAATAGTTCTATTTCAAATCAGTTGATATTCTATGAGGTAGTTTTTTGTCATTACGGTGCAAGTATTTGTATGGGACTATACTTATATACATATTTTAACTTAGGTTACATTCACTCTCACCTATCTGACGCTCGTCTTGCTCTTTCATAAAATATCCTTAAACAGCAAAGATTGCTTTTCACTTTTTATTATTTATTTGTAATAATATTCTGCAGTAATCATTTTTGTTGCAGTTTCAAAGACTTTTTCCTGTGATGGTGTCAAATATTTTAGGCAACGGTCAGCTGGCGGAGAAGATGGTCACAATACTTACCAAAATAACTCGAACTTGGCCATCTTTTATAGCAATAGGTAAGTAATTCTATTAAATAGCAATAAAAAATCATTGTAATAAAAGGGATACAGTGTATTATTTGACTAAAAAGTCATTCAGACATACATTGTCTACTGTGGTTTGCAGTGGGTTTGCAGTGGGTTTGCAGTGTATGTCCACATATTATGATCTCATTCCACTAATATTATAAACGTAAAAGTTGATAAGAATGTATGGATGTGTGTTACTGTTTTACGCAAAAACTACTGAATGGATTTTGATGAATCTTTATAATATTATTGCTTACACATCAGAATAACAGGCTATAATTTATCAACATACCCTCATGGGAATGGGAAGAAGGTACCTGGATTAAACCAAAGAATTCAGATTTAAATAGATAAGAAATAAGACAGGAATATTCGGTGAGATAGCAAATTCGTATTCTTCAAAACTCGACAGTCCCGGCAGCGCCGCACTTGTGAGTGTGGCGATGAGACGAACCCTGTTGCGTGAGATCGTTGACATTATTAGTATGAATTCAGTATTCCGTAAGGGGCATTACCGCTTACCTAATCAAGGTCAAGTGAGTTAGCTTTCGAAGTGAGCGTGAAGTGAGCGGTATCACTCAGGTGAAACATTTCGATATCAAATCGAAATGTTTTTTTACAGAATCTTCTGTCCTTTTCCGAAAAGTAAAACTACTAGTCGAAAGGACTTGAAAGGAGCAAGGATATACCATTAAAGTGGGCGAGCCGTGTATCACCTACTGTATCGTCTTTAACATAAAAGCCGTAAAGCATGGCTCCATTTAACCGATATTAAACGTGAACGCTGCAGGCAAGGGCATCCTGTTCGAGTACCTCTCCCAGGGCACGAAGGAGCGGCTGACCGCGCCCATGCTGCGCTGCGTCGGCGCGCTGGGCCGGCGCGCGTTGCTGCAGTGCCTCGCGGATCATCTGCAGCACATCGACGACCGGATACACGAGCCGCGCCGCCGCCAGCCGCGCGCCGACCTCAGGGAGACCATACTAGTGAGTACATCATACATGTCAGACGTAGGTGGTTTCATCCTAGTGATTCTCAATACATATTTGCTAATGTGATGTATGTCCGTAAAAATATTAATGAATTTGTAAAAAAATGCGACAATCACAATATAAATACTAGAAACCAAAATAAATTAAATGTTCAATTCTTTAGACTGAATAAAGTTAGTACTTCGTTTATGGGACAATGTATACGTTTTTACAATAGGATCCCAGAAAACGTTCAAAATCTTTCCATTAATAAATTTAAGAAAACTGTTAAGGAACGTTTGTGTGGTAGCCTATTACGAAATAAAATATTTTATTGAAGATACCACACCTTGGTTATGATGTTATGATGTTACATGTTGTATTTATAAAATATTATGTACTCATTTTATTGACAAAAGAGCAACCCCTAAGTTTTTTTCTCGTTTTTCTTAGGGGTCCTGCATTTCAAACAAGTTTTTTTTATTATTTTTTATTACTATTACTACTTATTGACTACCTGCTTATTTAATTTATTTCAAGTGTACAAGTTGTACCTACGTAATAAACATATTTTTGATTGATTGATTTGATTACCTACTGACCATACTAGTTTAGACGACCACAATAGATGTATACAGCAGCGTCAGTTTGATTGTATAGTAACAAGTATATAATTGTACGACGAGAATAATGGTTCATACTAAACTAGCGGACCCAACAGACGTTGTCTTTTATGGCTGGTTGACACGATTTGAGGTTCCTCGCGCGAGAAGCATGCCGTCTTCTCGAATGAGAAAAGTACCTTTGCTGAAGCGTTTGTTAGTTTCATTCGTGAACGAAGCTGTGTTAGTGCTCGCATGCGAGCGTCCTAGAACCGTCTACACCAGAGTTTCCCAAACTCTTTTGCTTCATGGACCCCTTTCAAACTTTTCCTGCATCACGTGGACCCCTTGTTGACCATTTTTTTGCTCGTTTAAAGATATTTCATTATAATATTGGTTGAATGGCTCATTGGTTCTTCACTATGAAAACCAAATTAATTTTCATAATTTTTATGGGGGTCCATTTTCATTTCCCAAATTTTTTTTTCGCTGACGTAGACCCCTTGCAGGTTGTCATAGACCCCTAGGGGTCGATATAGACCACTTTGGGAATCACTGGTCTACACGATACGTGAATGCTTTCAAAAGGCATTTCTCGTTTGTAAACTAGCATCATGTCAACCAGCAATTCGTCAAAAAACAAATCGATCCAGCCATGTAGTTGCAGTATAAATTAATAACCTAGATACCGACTGTAACGCCATCTGCCGGGTTGATTCGTCATCCTCAAATCCACTTGAACACACAAAAAAAAAAAAAAACTATTCGAATTGGTCCAGCTGTTTAGGAGGAGTTCACTGTCAACATACGTACGGAAGAATTATATATAATTAAAACGTTTTTTTTTTTCAGGATATATCCACATGTCTTCTCAGATCTGAACCGACGACGTACTTGGAAGACTACGTCACGACTGATTCCACACTGTACGAGATGTTAGGAGATTCGATAATGCCGAGGCGGACTATGTTTCCTTATAATGGTTAGAAATTTAAAAATATTAGCGATACATGTATAACTTATTTTTTTAAGAAATAATTCGAATTTCGAAAATGAAGTGTTTACATTTTACACAATTTCACATAATATTTTGCTGAGAGAAACCCGTAATGCGCATACGCAGGCAGATAACTCTCACACCCTCAAAGACACACATATTGTACCCTTCAGAGCTGGTTTTGAAATAGGAATGTTCCTGCAGAGGCAAATATAAAGTAGTTAAAATACTGAAAGGACTGTACTGTCTGGAAATATTACTACATCCTTTTTTATGTGTTTTATCCATTCGAATCACATATTAATATAAGAATCACATATAATAAGTTTAAGTTACCTGATAGCCTTCATAGAAAATAAATAAATAAAGTCTGATAATCAATATAAAAAGAAACTTATTTATTTACAGATGATCCACCGCTTAGCAGGACAGAATCTGAAAAAGCGCTGGACGAAGATTTACCGTTTCTACCTCTGAGGCCTATAATAAAACGGCCGAAAATCAGACTCATACCAAAAAATCGTAAAAGTAGGCCCGTGTTGCGTGAAACCGTTTTCGAAACAACGAATTATAGGAGGAACTGTATTTATTTTAATATAAAAAATTGCCGTTCTCTGGAAGTTTCTAGAAGGGCACCAGTGAGAACTCAGTGCAGTGTTACAGTGAGCCAAGTCGATGGTGTAGGCGTGGCGAGTGGACTTTTACATAGATTTAGATATAGGTTAAATAAGCCGGCAACATTTCCAATATTTGGAGCTTTAACTTTGTAACTTTATGTAAATAAATTTATTATAATTTATTATTTTTAATTGTCTTTCTTATTTTAATATTTTTACCACTTTTAAATTTAATTGTATGTAAGTATAAGGGAAGCAGCAGACTTACAAGGGGCAATTTTATTTATCACACGCTGTTTACTAGTGATTGGTCCTTCGAGTCGGATTACTATGAAATTATTTTTTATATTATTTATACAGTTAATATTTGACAAGAAAATATGGCTTTAGAGTGTTTATCGTCATTATTACTTTAAAGTTTTGGATCAGAACCCTTGAAATCCAAGATTACTATAACTTCATTATGTTAAAATATGTGCGTTATGACAACATCCGTTAATCCGGGTTCTAAATTTTTAGATTAATTTTATACAATGTAATTAAATATGTATAATAAATTATGTCATGAAGCAAATGCTCCATGTGATCTCATGTGCACGTTCATCGTGACTGGATGATTATTATATCAATATAATAATTAATTTTCTAGTAGTCGGGAAAACACGTTTAAGGGTTTTCAATACAATATTTAATATATTATGCATTCTCGATAGAAATTATTTTGCTGTTGAAAGTTTAAATATATTTAAAAAAATTGTAGGATTAGCGAGTATTTACTTTCAATGGTATTGGGATAGAATGGGAATGGATTACATTCAACGAAGTAGGTAAATTATAAATATTAAATTTTTACCATACCTTTTTTTTAGTCATGATAAAAACAAAAAAGTGTATTTATGATTACGGGAACTTTAGGCTGTCACGTTTCATTCTTTTTGTGATTTTCTGGTGGCCCGTTGGGGGGATAAAGAAGGGTGAAAAGGAGGGCAATGTATCTGCATATAACCTTTGGTCGTGCTGACGTCGCTAGTCACTATAAGGCTTTGACTGAAATGAACTGGAATAAAAAAAAAAACTAACTAGAACTTTTCGTGTCACTCCGACCAATGCCAAGACCTAACCGAATGACAACTAATACTCGTTATTAGCAGGCCTATAGTCATCGCCACTTTAGAAGTCCTGCGACTAATGCCCGAACTAAATTTGACAACATTGACATCTTGACGTCTGTCTGGAGTAAGAAGTTGTGATATTTTAAATTGTTTTACGTGAAATATGGAGCATATAATATAAAGTGAGGTGTATAAAGTGAAGGCCGTATAATGATCATTAAACTGAAATAATTTAGTGAATTAGAAAGTAAAAATAAACAACAATTAACCCCGTTGAATAATATGTTTATAAATGTCACTGACATGACGGGAAAATTTTAGAGATGCCAGAGTCACTTATTTTTGCCTAATTTATGGTTCAAATATTATCATTAACTCTATACCTACATTTATCTTATGATATTTTATATGAATATAAATACAAGGTAAAAGAATTAAAACCTTGTTCAGATGAATTATATTTTCAGGTGTTTCTGTAAAAAAGGTCGAATAACTTTGTTATTAAGTAAGAAGTAACAATGGCAGCATTTACTTCTGAGAAAATCGTCACTCCTGGCAAAAGCCGAACACATCCGAAGAAGCTTGTTTTAGATGAATTCTGCTAATCGGTTATACGTAAAAAATACAAATGAAATATTTACAAAAAAATGTTTTATTTTACTAAAACCTGGCAGGGAGATTTTTATTTTGCTGCTATAATTATTTTTGTCATTATTATCATACTCAGTCTTTATCAATCCACTTCGACCATAGGCCCTATAATTATTTAAATTTTTTATTGTACTAGACTTGGTGGAAAATCATTACACTATAAATTGGCAACATTGAGTTATGATACCGCAGCGCCGCGTCTATCGGACTTCTAAAGTGGCGAGGACTATATTGACAATATTTCTGTTGGGTTTTAAAAACTTATCTTTTCACTAATGCGACTTAAAATAACTTTTTATCATTTAATGGTTTGTACTAACGTTGTTTAAAATAACTAGGGGATCGTAGCTAGTTTTCTTGATTACTGCTCTTGCTTAATATAACCGAAGGTTCATAGCAAAACTACCTACCCATTTCACTTTCTAGGTAGGTAATTAGCAGATTTAAATTCTTTGCTCTCAACATTAGAAGCTTTAGAAGTAAAGAGTATTTTACTAGAGGATAGTCAGAGCCGTAAATAGCCTTTTTTGGGCCCTGTGCTAGCTTCTATAACTGCGCCCTTAGCAATTCGAAAAAAAAAATAGTCCTGCCTGGTCTGGTCATTCTTGCGCCCTCCAGAGTCTACTCCCCGTGCCTGGGCACCGGTGGCACCGCTCTATTTACGGCTCTGAGGATACTAGACATTGAAGTCATAAGAAAGAGGTAAGAATAGATAATTGGATGGTAACAAGGCAAGTTTTCAAGGAATCTTTAAGAGTGCTGTCATCCATATGCTCTAGAGACCGATCCAATACTCTATATTATTTTCCCGCGTCGCAATGGCGGTGTTTATGGACCATACTCTATATTTATCCTACTCTAACCTTGGCATATTAAAATGATTCCAATAACAGTTGATGTTTTAACAATATGGCGACAGGCGCCAACACCTGGGCGTCGTCGCGACGGCGACGTCACATGGCGTGAGTATCAGATTATAATAACCAACTTTATCGGGACAATTTTACGCCTCGGGGCTATCCGATACGCCATCTCGTAATTTTATACATATCTTAATAATATTAAAACTTGTATTTATTCCTTGGTAAATACAATTTGCATAATCTCTGCAATTTATGGGTAAATGAATTAAATACTTTTTGCTGTTCAGGATAGGGTTGCCAATATAAAAAAATATAGTAATATAATATATGCCATATATTTTGCAATTTAATAATGACGTTTTTGATTACCTATTTTACTTATGTTTATTTTTTGAGGTAGATCGTTGCTGTGCCTGGCTTCACTACTGGTAAATCTCTAGCTCAGCATAATTAAGAGGCTTACCTTTAGATGTAGTTGTTCGTCCACACTGGCTGTAGAGCGCCTACAATTTTTTAGCAAACGCAGTTGTTGGACGATGGCATTTTTCCATGGAGAAACTCATGCCCAGTAAGTACAAATAATTAAAATTATATTTATTTCATGACTTGTGAGGTTTACAAGCAAATAATTACCTCGTGGACGATGTGAAAAACTTCCGTGCATTCAAACGATTTTGCCACAATTATTACTGGAAAAATAACATCATACCAAGTCATACACAATAGCTCATGGTTATATACACAAGTATATCTCACTATGTAGATATGAACTGACTTAAAAAACTAAATCACAGTCTTATAACTTCTATTTTCTAATCTCAATAAATATAACACGAAGTTATACAATAACTCATAGTTAATATACATAGGTATATTATTCTCACTATGCAGATATTTGTAGACATCAAATTTACTTCTCCGTGGTGCATTGCAGCTGGGCTTCACCTGGCTGCTATCTTCTTTTTTCTTGACTTTGTTAGTCACTGCAATCCTGTACTGTCTCCCGCTTTGAACAGGGAGGGAAACTGGAATTTTTCCTACTCCTCCTAAATTCTTCTGATTAATTTCGTTGCGGGTCCCAAGGCAGTGTTTAACGTATCCCCCGGGCTCCCGGAGATCGTATCAAAGGGTCATTTGGTGGTTGCCGCTGTCGATCCTGGCTATACAGGAGTTGCAGCGGTGGGAAAGTGTGGTGGGCCAAGCCCGAAAAAAAGCAAATAATTATTTGCATGTGCCTGGTTTTAGTTATTCGTCCTTCAACAAATCATTGGTATATTTTTTACTGATCCTGATAAAAATATACTATTTAAAATTGTTTTCTGTGTTTTGTAAAGAAAATAAAAGGCATAGAATTTAAAGAGGCCTTAACCGTAAAGGCGCAGATTCCGGACTAGTATAGTTCTATAGGTATTATTCATTATACCTTAAAAAATACATAATTGTTGTAGATAGGTCTTATTTAATAATATAGTGTCGACAATAATTATGCTATAATATTATGTTAATTATTTAGAAGAAATTACTTTTGATACAGAAGTGACAATGGGGGCCTAGTCAAATTGCCATTAAGAAAGCGTTAGCGAAGTTCGAAATGGAAAAATGTATAGGATGGACCACGTGATTAAACGCGGCCTTATGTCAATCCCATACATTTTATCATTTTCGAACTTCGCTAACGCTTTCTTTCCTGGAACCTCTCGCACAAGAGGTAGAGCCCAAACCCACTGGGGTTTGGGCTCTACCTCTTGTGCGAGAGGTTCCAGGTTCGATCCTTACCCCGCTACCCACACACGTGATGTCTTGAAAGGGGTTTTTCTAAATTTATAAGTGCACCCTAAACACGAGACCATCGCTTGCTCACCGGTGAAGGAAAATATCGTGAGGTAACCTGCATGCCTAATAAGATTGAAAGTCTTTGAAGGTTTTCTGATTTCGAGGAGGAGACCCGTGCCCAGCAGTGAGATATGTATGGGTTGCTAATTTAATTTAGTTAGTTTACTATTATTAGTAATTATAATAATAATTAGTAAGTAATAATTAAGTACGTCAAATAAAACGACATTTTTTCTTATTTTCTTCGGTGATCCTTTTCTTAGGGGATCAAACCAGTTTTCTTTTATTTACTTTTCATTGGTTATTTCTTGTATCATGTACAAAATGCTGTTGGCCTGTTGGCCTTCAAGCTTCATCGGAAGAATGGATGAACAGATGTCTCATCTAAGAACTTTTATGAGGGGGTTCTCCCCCGCCAGCCGCTAAGACGAGAACGACCGCACGGCCTTCTGGCATCGGATCATTACAAATTGTTACCTACGAAGTTGCTACGAAATAAGAGATATTTTGATTGGATTTGATTTGATGTTATCATTGCCAAACTTATACTTAATCAAATAACATTTTACAATATTAATGAAAATATACTATATTACTAAGCACTACTTAGCTATATGTTTTTTTTTTCATTCCAGCAACGAAATATGAAAGCTACTTTTTCGAATTTCAATATAAATTAATGTAGTTATTTGCTGCTGCGTGCAGCTTTATAATTTAAGCTTTGTCCCCGTTAATTTAGATTTACAACCCTATCCATTATTAGATTACAATTCATCTTAGATTAACAATCCTGAAAAAATCTCACAGGAACGAGAACTACACGGAAACCGCGGTGATGGGTATAAAAATTCTCAAAATAAAGTACACTCTACTATTACTAATTTACGTAATTACAATAAATATTATAATCAATTAGAAAAACGTACTCCGTTAAAGTCCAGAAATTTCGCACGTGGTTTTCGCACAAATTCCAGCTAGGTCGGCCTATAAACAGGTGGAAAGTCGATCTCCGCGCAATGGCTGCTACGTTTTGTATGTGAGGGGCAGATCGTCGTCCTGGCGTTTATTGCGGAGTTCTTTCAGCAGACGGATAAAGGCTGATGATAATGATGATGAAGATGCCCATACTTTACTTCTTAACTTTTCACTGTATACGCTAAACTTACATCACTCCCCCACTGACTCATAGCAAAGGAATTTTGATTCGCTTAGGCCGGAATCGATATGTTAATAAATATTAAAGCATAATACAAGGCACGTTCAGTACATCAATAAAAATGTGATATTATTTTCGATTGTCCTTGTTTTCAATTTGAATATCATCACATAATATGTAACCGATATGCGCCGGCGCCGGTTGTTATGTCTGCGTGTCTCTACCATTGCTGTATTTTAAAATCGATTATTCATTATGCTTTCTGGTGAAAAGGCTAATATTTATTGCACACAACATTGTGGGTTAACGAGTGCGGAATTGGAAGAAATTGTGTTGCCCCAAACGCGTTTAAGTATTAAAAATATATATACAGATCATAATATACAACAGCTTGTGAGTTAAAAGAAGCGTTGACACAATGTTTTTTGTGAAGACTGTATAAGAGGTCTTACCTTCAACAGAGATGATGCCATTATTCAATAATATAATAATAATATCTATGGACGCTTTTACACCACGTCAATCTGGTCCCGTGTTAAGTTTCCGAAGAATTTGTGTTACGGGTACCAGACAATGGAAATACATATAATATTTTAATACTTTTATATTAATATATTTAAGATTTTTATAACACCCAGGAACACAGAAAACTTTTTTCCCTGGCGAGATTCGAATCCGCTACCTCCGGCTTGAGCGCCAACGTGCTAACCATTGAGCCACAGAGGTCGTCATCAACAATATCTATCGTTATCGCTATCGCTCAGCATCTATCAGGTCTTTAATTATTTGCATTATCTCGACTTCTGTAGCTGACACAGGTTTGTTCACAAGGGCTCATAACTATAATACCGTTTCAATTCTTCTGAGTGTGTGACCAGCCTACTGCCACTTCAACGAGCTTATTCTTCGCCTGACCGGTTACCGATACCTTAGTTCTCTGACGGAGGTCTTCGTTTCGAATCCTATCCGTCAAGAAAACACCCAGTTGTAAACTGCATGTTGGTCAATGTCTAACGCTTTTCATCATCATGATCTCGCCCAATAGTTGTTGTTTAGACAACCCTTGAGTTAAGGCAGTGTTCCTCAACATTTTTTGTGCCAGGCGTCACAAATTTTTACAACATTATTTTTAAATTTACTTTTTTTTTGCTAAATTTGGTATCGATATGTAGCATTTTAATTGAATCTTGTTTTAGTCGGTTAAAATCGTGTGAAATTTTCTGAATTGCCCCCTTTAACAATTGTCCACCTGTGGGGGTTAAAGTGTATATAGCCCAGAAAACTCGTTCACAGACAATACGTCCTGAGACGCAAGATTGTTCCAGAAATTTTCGTCCCACTAATATATCAAGTTTAATGCAATCTTTGTTCCATGAAAGTTGCATTTGTTTTAGTTATTTTTTACAACTACGGATGTAGGCCTTAATTTGAAGTTGTCTGGTTTATATGGACATTGTCTTGCAAATTCGGCCGGCGTGGGATCGACGCGTCATACTGATATATGATCTCATTGTTGACAGAGATGAGAGGTAATGCTATGGATATCCTAAATAATTCATTAAGTGAACGCTCACGAAAATAGCCTTCGAGAGAGATTTACTACGTTATATGCGTAGGATTTTTGTATGGATACATTATCAACAAATAACAACGTAAATTATTTCCTCATTGTGTTGTTTATTTTTCTAAAACGTTTATAAAATTATAAACAAGTATACAATATAAAATATCACCAAAGAAAAAAGTAAGTGTATATATTTTACATACACATTCTTTGATGTGTTATTTATTTAAAAATTCGAAGAATCCCTATATCAATTAAAGTGGAAGTTCAAGTTCTGTGTTTGTTTTTAATTGATAATAATAATGTTTAATAATAATAATATTATGTTGGGACGACTTATACATGGCAATACGATCCCAAACTAGGCAGTCTGTATTTTGGAAACAAAACAATTGATACATCTCTACACATACATATTATTATAGATAACGAAAGAGGTAGTGCCATGCTGCTTTGCAGCCGAATTGGGCCGGCACGACCGGGGTAGTACCTCTCGCTCACATAATACCGGCGTAAAGTGACAGTTATGCTGTCGCGTTTCGTGCGATTTGTGAGTTTCCGGTGGCCCATTGGGGGGGATAGGTAAAAAGAGGGCAACGCATCTGCATAACCTCTGGTTATGGGGATGTTTATGAGCGTCGATGATCGCCAAAAGGCTTCGACTGTTCGTTTGCCCTCCTATGCTATAAAAAAAAACTTATACCCGGAAACAAAGCAAATGCTCATCACACAAATATTTCTCCCAGGTGAGAATAAAACCTACGACCTTCTAGTTTAGCAGTCGGACCTCTAAATCAAAAAGCCACTGATGGCTTAATGTATCGATGATTTCTGTGTTCCACGGACACACGGGCGCATCGGGGGTATTTGATTTGAATACCAATAAGGTTTATTGCAAAGTAAATTTGATATTTCATTACGCATAGTGGGCCGTGCGTCATGCACGCACCGCAAACCATTCAATACGGTACTCGGGCTAAAGACCAGTTCATGAGAGATGAAGTCAAGGTTTATTGTTTATGAAAACATATGATTTTGCCACATTGTTTGTAGCAATGAACATTATTGATATTATCAGGGATTAGCTAATAGCTAGTTATTTTTGGGGAAATATTACTATTTAGTTTACAAAAAACATTAAGTTATTATTTTGCCTTAAAATTGATTAATTGAAAGTGATTTGTAAGTTTCCTGAATAAAATGTGTAAATGAGAATCACACGTGCTCGAATTTGAAAGTGATGTATTATTTAAAGCATTAGGTACACATTGTTGTAATGCTCGAAAATCTTTATCGACATAGTATAAAAAATATATATGTGTGCTGAAGATCACACAACTAAAGTGAAAACTATTAAATAATTAATAAAAGTCAATAGTAACAATTTTAACATCATATAAATTGAATATAGTAAACAACCACAGCAGCTGAGTTTATCTGCACTCGGGTACACTCGGCGGATTCGAGTTCAGCCGATCTAGCTTTTTCTTTCACCTTAGAGCGTGATGGGTCAACCTCACTCACAGTCTACAGATAAATCTGAGTGAGGTACGCTAAAAGAAGTTTTCACTTCAAAAAATTATAAAAGCAATTAAATTAAGAATATATAAAAACATATGATAAGTAGAAAGAGGCTCAAACGGTGTCATGCAACATTTTACACAATTAGAACCTAAACTGTGCATAATATAAAAATCTTGGCTACCTTCTAGTCAAAGCGATTGCGATAGCGGGCGGTTTGCGGATGATACTTTGCGGTCAAGTAAATATAGAGAAAGCGTCGTGTGAGCGTTCCCTGTGCGATACATTGTTGTAATGTTGAGATTTAAATGCGGTTTGCTCCTAATATCAGTGTGAAAACAATTTCCGTCATAGAGCCCCAGGCCGTAGACCTACGCTGGTATATCAGGTTTTATAAGACGCGAGCACTGTTTTTAAAAAAGTTTTAGCTTTTGTCTAAATCAGTGTATTTACACATTTTTTTGTGTCAAGCACTACCTTTAACATTTTAATTTTTTTATGACCGCTATACATCATTTTTAACTAAAAAAAATCGCTAAAGAAATGTAAATGATAGATTTTAGGAAGAAACCGCTATGAAATTGTTATAACACAGTAAATTAATATTAAAACATATTTAAAATAGAAATAGAAATTCCAAATGATTTTGATAAAAAATTTCATTATAAATGAAATAAGTACGATTCTCGACACATTTTACTTGACTTGTTTACAATCTCTCTCTTCATAATCTCTTTAAAAGTCCCTGTTAATATAAATTTTCTTAACGCGATTGCATAACGACTTTGGTTTAAAAGCAGCTCTACATGTTGACTAGTAGAAATCGCTACCGTAGCGATCGCCTTTTGTGACCCATTTGCACCTTATGGTGCTATAGTATGTTAGTACTTTATAGTATGTTTTTTTTCTTTTCTCATCCCATGGATACATAGTATAGCTTGATATTTCAGATTGTCTACTAATGTCACGTTCACAATACTTTAAAACTGCATATCTCCTTCAAAATCCCCAATAAATACTTTTTATGCCAATAACATCATAAAATTCTATTGGCAGTAATGTTTCTGAGTAATATTTTCATACAAGGATTGAGTAAGTCATGTTATATTAAAATGATTTGCTTACACTCGCCATGCATTGAAAGGAAAATAAGGATGTACTACAAAATATGCGATTAGCAAACACTCCTGTGTTATTGACTTGTTACAATGCTTCAATGGAAGTGTCATTACCATACCTTTATAAAGGCAAATGGATACAGATAGTTGAAAAATGTATGGTCTAAGATACAAATATAAAACAAAATGTCATTACATTTTGTTTGTGTGGTATTGAAGATATTATAGTCAACGGTAAATTATTACAAAAAGTAAAAAGTACTATAGTCCTAAATTTCCAAAATTTGATATCACTACATAAATTATTTTTTCATTATAGCTATAGCAGGTAGCATGGGTTGATTTTTCTAGTTTATAGCTTGTCCAAGGGTTGTCGCTGTCTATAATACTAAGCTACTTTGTTAAGCTTAATTTTTTCCGGATTACTTAATATTTGCTTGGCTAAGCTCTATGCGGCAGAGAGTGTTTGAAAGAGGCATATGTCTAGCTGTGGACAGTTGATAATTATGATGAAAACAATCTCCATAAATTCTTATAGCTGTCGGGCTTTAAAACTAATCATATAATTCAGTTTTCATAGTTTATTGTTGTACCGTGTACGTTATGAGGGCAAGCTAACAGTCGAAACCTTTTGGCGACTATCGACATTCATAAACATCCTCACAACCATAGGTTATGTAGATGCCCTTCTTTTCCCTATTCTCTCATTACGCCATCGGACACTCACAAACCAAAAAGCGTCAGCAAAGCTGTGTATTTACGCCAGTATCACGTCACAAGAGGTACCAACCCGATCGTGCCTGTCCAATTTGGCTGCAAAGCAGCACGGACTGCCTCTTACTTTTGTCAATACATGTGTCATAATACATGTTGATCATACTAATTGCGATTGGCTATCCCCGTAAGTCATAGCATACAATACTTAAATAGTAATCATAATAATATCATAAAATATAAATACATCTTTTGAGAAATTTCTACAGCTGTTTTGGCAACGCGACACAATCGCTCGTTGTGTTGCCGCCCTTATATAATGTCATACGCTGCAATAACCGCTCGTGTTATTGCAGCGAGGCGTCTCAAGGCGCGCCGGCACGTGGGCAAGGCGCCTAGACAATGTAAACACGCATTACTGTAATAAGCCATTTGTTTTCGATAAACAGATCAAAATAAACACTGCGATTTGAAGTGTTTCATCTGTTCTAACATTCTCATTGTGTAAGATTTAGTGTCTTATTTTGTTATATGTTTAGAAAAGGATTGATTCTGTTGGGTGAAACAAACCTATTGTTGCCTTTCTTGTAATCGTTTGACAGCCATTTATATTTAGTCGAAAAGCTTGTAAAACCTATATGCACTAGTCTAACATAGGTATTGCCTCCTTTTTTTTTCATGACGCAGCAGAAATCCTTTTCGGACCAAAGACAAGTCCCCTCCGATGACAGACGTCAAATCATGACGCAGCGCCGCCCATCTCTCTGCTCAGCACATCTCGAGGGTGTGCTGGGCAGAGACCACCACCGCGCCACAATCGTGACATTCCGTCGTCAGCTCCTTGCGGGCCGTCCGACACAAGTAGTCACCAAAGCATCCATGCCCGGTGAGAACCTGCGTCAGATGAAAACGGACTAGCCTTCTTTACGTATAACGTATTATTAATCACAATATATTATTACGCTTTATCTTTATGATATTTATATATTTACTATATTGTATCCTGTGTCCGTGTATTTAGGGTCAAATGCATTTCTTTATTTAGACTGTAAATTGGTCTAAAGGCCAAGGCCAATGTGTCGCATTGTACGGATTTTTTGATGCGGAAAACGTTATACTTATCCATTAGTTCCAGCAAAGCTTAAACGGAATTAAGTTATTTTTGCGAATTTCTTTAATCTGTGTGAGTTGGTTTTTAACAGTGCATGTTTTTGAAATACTGTGTTGCTAGGTTCATGTCACTCACAAGCTACTGAAACATTATGACGTCACTATTAAACTATATTTTTTTTAAGTTTCATGAATTGTCATAAGTCATTGAAGTCTTTAAAAACTGCTTTAGCCACGTTGAACAGTTTTTGGTAGGAGAAATCTTATATGTTCGCGTCACCGACATACTATTATATTATATTGTGACGTCATTATGAAAATTCATTTTTTGTTTTTAAATTTTGTAATATGTACCATAATTCTAAGTTATAAGCTTTCATTTCTGCCTGCAGTTATTATGACATAATATATTTTTTATTTCTATTGTTTGCTGTATAAAATTTAACTCTTGAGCGTACAAGCAAGTAGGTTGATCGGCTTGAAATCAGTTATAGAATTTGAGCGTTAGTATTTTGTATCGAGAAGTCACATTTCGACGTCTTTTTTTTGATATCTTCATACCTAGCTTCAAATTGTATTTGCATTGTCATACTTAGCTTCAAATTGGTTTTTGCATTGTTCAAATCTAGGTTCATATTGGTTTTTGCACTATTATACCTGGATGTAACTTGGTTTTTGCGTTGTCATACCTAGCTTTAAATTGGTCAAGAACAAACGCTGGAATAGGCGCAAATGAGAGAGGACTTAGAGGACAAACCAATAAAATTACCAAACCTGTTATTTAGTGATTAACCTTCCTTGCGACTTCGTGATGGATGCAGTTGGCACAATTAGGAGCATTTACTAATATCTTAGTAACGATGCTGTAACTAATATAGAAGGACAAATAGCAAAAAAAGTAAATTACATACTTTTGCATTGTATGAAGTATCGATATATCTATATAACGCGGTTCAATAAATTGCCTGGCTGCTATCTTTTTTCTTGACTTTTGTTAGTCACTGCAATCTTGTACTGTCTCCCGCTTTGAACAGGGAGGGAAACTGTAATATTTCCTACTCCTCCTAAATTCTTCTGATCAATTTCGTTGCGGGCAGGCAGTGTTTAACGTATCCCCCGGTGGTGGGCAAGGCCCAAAAAAAATCTGTCAATTCAATATGGTTGTTCATTGAAGTTGCTCATTTTCGCGCCAATACACTGTAAAATATTTTGTGATATTAAAATGGAGTGGTGTGATAAAGAAAATCGAATCGCTGAAGTATCATACACAAAGTAGGTATGGAGCCTAGCTAAGCGTTACGCAAAGCTATGTCATAGAAAAAAAAAACGTTTTCAGATGAGATTTTTTAACAATTGGACAATATTTTGACATATAAAATGACCGTATATATACTCAGAGGTTCAGGAAGATTCACAATTAGTCTCAAGACAACGTGGGAATTATCCGAAATCAGTGAAGGTTTCATGGGGAGAGGTATGAAGGAGTAAGTGAGCCATATTTTTGCAAGTGCAACGCAACAACGGCACAAGTGTACCAAGATAACATTTCGAGAAGATCGTTAAGACCAATAATCATGTTAACCAAGAATGGTCCTCTCAGCAAGATTCGGCGCTTGATCATAAAGCTCGATATACCCAATCTTGGTTAGTAACCAATATCCCGGACATCATCAGAGCTGAAGAGGCCGTCACCTTACCAATCTAAATCCACTAGATTCTGATTAATGGTCAGCTTTAGAGAATATAGCTTGCTTTAAATTTCGTGATAATTTGAAGTGCCTAAAACAATCCGCACGATTGGCAAGTGAAGAATTTTCCCATAGAAAGTGCATACTTGATAACTGGTTCAAAGTTTAAACGACTGTATTGCAATTTGCAGCCAATGGATGTAGCTTTGAATAAGTTTTATATATGTATTGAATTAGCGCACTACTAAATTTTACGTGCAATACAAAATATATATATATATATATATATATATATATATATATATATATATATATATATATATATATATATATATATATATATATATATATATATATATATATATATATATATATATATATATGTTTTATTCATTATAACAATATTTAGGGCAAAACATACTGTATGTATATGATACAATAGTAAAGTATTTAACTATATTGAAGCAAACTAAGCGAATAACTTTATATTAAATCAAATTAAAATATTAAATAGAAATCGCATAGCAGGTATATTCAGCCAGACGTAGCCGTTTCGTTTAATGTTTTTTCTTGACAGCTTTTAGTAATTTTATAACAAAAAAGCTTTAAACAATAAATTAACTAGTAAGATATATTAAATTGATTAATCATTAATGAATGATATCTGCTAATATATGTAAGAACATGGGAATTTTGTTTAGCCTTTTTCCCCTAGCAATTTTTTTTACACTGTGAGGAGAAATTGGATGCTCTATGCTTTTTCCAAATATAGTAAAATAAATAAATTTATTTATCAATATGTTTTGACGACCTCTGTGGCTCAGTGGTTAGCGCGTTGGCGCACAAGCCAGAGGTAGCGGGTTCGAATCTCGCCAGGGAACACAAAAGAATTTCTGTGTTCCTGGGTCATGGATGTGTATTAAATTTGTGTATTATATAATAAAAATATTAAATATAAGTATTAATATAAAATGTATTAAATATATGTATTTCCGTTGTCTGGTACCCGTAACACAAGTCTCTTCGAGTACTTAGCACGGGACCAGATTGACGTGGTGTAAAAAAAGCGTCCATAGATATTATTATTATTATTATTATATGTATACACAATAAGTTAAAATTTCCATATCATTTAAAATTCCTTGTTCGTTCGAATGTTAAAATATATGGCGTCCAAGTTGGCGCCACGTAAAACAACGCGCTTATGATCAATACATTACTCACGTCTCTGTTCATTTACTTCCCATTAAAATAGCTGTGACTTGTTTCAAGTCTAAAAAGAGCTCCATTTAACTTTTGAGTATAGGCCTTTTCCAATGAATGCTAAGACGGCCGATCCCTCCCCGCTCACCGACTAGTACCGGCCACTGTACGGACTTTTTAATAGATTTAGAACATTATGTATGAAATTGATTATAATGAAAAGATACGAGTTTTATCGCAATTTATTCGCTTTTTTGCATGCCATGATTTACATTACACTCCCGTGATCATGGTTGTTGTAAATTAAGAGGTAGTGCTATGCTGCTTTACAGCCAAATTGGGCCGGCACGACCGGGCAGGAACCTTTCGCTCACAGGAAATCGGCATAAAGTGACAGCTAAGCTGTCGCATTTCGTGCGGTTTGTGAGTTTCCGGTGGCCCATTGGGGGGGGGGGACAGTGAAAGGGAGGGCAACGCATCTGCATAACCTCTGGTTATGTGGATGTTAATGGGCGTCGATAGTCGCAAGACTTCCACTGTTCGTTTGCCCTGCTATAAAAAAAAAGTACCTATCCGAATAGTGATCCTAATAAACTGCGATAAAATCCGTAAAAGTTGTTTCATTATGATAAGTGAAATTCGCGCAAACACAAGGAAAATTAATAGTTTTCATCTCTACAACTATTAAGAATAGGACCCTAAAATATCTATTCAGGTTCACCTGGCGAGAGTGACAAGCGATCACGTCTATCTAAAGCTAATTTTGATAAACATTAATTAAGAATTTCGAAAAATCGAGTATGATTATATCATGCCGCGATGAAACCCGTAATATAGTTACTGTGTTTTACCGTGGAACTTTACACCAGAGTACTTTGGATTGATCAGAAAAACTGACGATAAAATTACCGCAGTAAAAAGGTACTTCACTGATCTATACTCAAGTTCCGTGAACGTACGATGAATCACGCATCAGAGGAATTTAGACTGGGCTCGGTTCAAAGTTGAAAGTCAGAAGCAATGTGACTATGTTACTATGTCCCTAGATTTCACCCGACCATCCACATGTAGGCTTTTGCTTTACATAAAGTAGGTAGTATAAATGTACAGTCAGCTTACCTAGAGTAGGGTCAAACTTTGGGCTCAAAGAACTTCTATTAAAACTTTCAGTTGACGGCGAACCTAATGAAGAAAATGAGGTCTTATTAGAATAAAAGTTAATAAAGAATGAAATATATTTTTGATATTAATGTGATAGCCCGGGAGCCAGTAACAGGTCTTCATGACCAACTTCCTCCCGCGAGATAATTCGTGAGACGTATCAGAGAATAGTATTATAAAGCCTAGTGGACGTCAGCTGGCGCGCGGTTGGGGGGATGAGGGGTGGGAGCCTCCCAATCATGTAGAAAAAACAAATCAGTCATTTCCTCTCAGCTCAAATATTTGTTTCATTGTAGTTAACCCAATATCTCAACGAAAAAAAAAAATAATCAGTTGGTTATGACATGGTACCTTGTACGTCAGCTGGTGACTCGAACATGATTTTTTTTTTCAGTTTCAGTGGAGTGGTAACTACAATTTAACAAATATTTGAGCTGAGAGGAAGTGACTGAATTGTTATTTTATTTTTCTTCATGCGTGGGGGGCTCCCATCCGCCGCTCATCCCCCCAACCGAGAGCCAGCTGATGTTCACGAGGCTTCATGATACTGTTCTCTGATACGTCTCACGAAGTATCTCGCGGCAGGAAATGATTGACCAAATTTAAGTAATAATATTATTCTGTAATTTTTCATTTAAATTTTCGTGGACTTGGGATTATTCGAATGAACTTTGTCGGAGTTTTAGACGCAATACAGATCGATCGTTAAAAATAATAGAAATATTTATTTATTTATTTTTCAGTTCACAAGTTAATATTACAATTGTATTGGAAATATGTATCAAAACTGTTCTAAAATCCTGTTTCACAGGGACAAAAAAAAACAGTAGGGTTGGGCACACTGATCGGATGGTACTTCGATATAATAAATTATATTTTTATTGAAAGCTCGTCGCAACCAAGTGGGTTGTATGGTGAATTTTGTGAAATGGCTAGTCCCTACCAGGGTTAGGATGATATTAGCATGTACCGACTTGTATGAGTCAAACGAATAAAAATATAATTGGAACGATATAAGAGCTAGCCTTGAATTGCTTTTGAGTCTAGACCGTGTAGGCTAATGGTGGGATAGAGTATTAGCTTTATTACTGACTTTATCGCAGCTATGCCAGATATGCATGGTAACTGGAACTAATGCGGGGTGCACACTCAAC
Source organism: Lycaena phlaeas (assembly GCA_905333005.2). Classification (NCBI taxonomy): domain Eukaryota; kingdom Metazoa; phylum Arthropoda; class Insecta; order Lepidoptera; family Lycaenidae; genus Lycaena; species Lycaena phlaeas. The sequence continues at coordinate 17,767,692 of HG995166.1, read as the reverse complement.
ATTTATGTCCTTAATAAAACTATAAACGATTTCTAATTGATTAAAAAAAAATCCTTTAAATATATTTAATTACTCACTTAATATTAACTGGCAACTATAATTTCGAGAAATTATTCGATATACTTTGATGATTGATTTTTGATTAGTTTTATTTTTATAGACATTAAAACACTATGTATGCACTCAGCATATTAAATCCTATTATCAAATCGAAATTAGGCGATGATACCTATGTCTAGAACAGGGACGTAATAATATAAAAATTGCACATTTAAGACGATCATCATCATCATCAGCCGCTATCAGCTCACTGCTAAATATATACCTTTCACAATTAACGAATGAATTGAAGATAAAGAAAAAATTTCAATATTCAAAAAACCTTAAAAAATCCTGTGTAAAAATGTATCAACCATGAAATTACCTTCCTTATCAAAATAGACTTCAATAGATTTACATCATAAAATTAATTTCATAGATGTAAAATACAGTTATGGGTTACAATAAATTGTATTTACAAACATACAACCCATATTTACTATATCAGCGCGCTCGAACATAAACAGTAATTTTGTAGACTAAACCTAGGCGTAACGTAAATAAACTATGACGAATTCGAAACGTTATTTATATGTAGAACGTTTATGTAAATTCCATATTTTCGCCACTCCCCCAAACTATGAATAAATTGCAATAAAGGCTATAAATAATATCGATGACGCAACCCATCACTAGACAGCGAGATGTACAAAGTACGTAGCTGCAAACCTAAGTGTGACAATATTATAACATCTATAACACTCATAATTGTGATAAGCTTTATTAAGAATTTATTTTAAATTAAGAATGGTTTTTTCTCACCACCAGTCTCGTGAGCATGACATTCGCAGACAATGTCGAAATATCGAGCTCCGCGAAATAATATTAAAAAACATGGTAAATATCCCGTTTTAAATAATGTCATAAAAAGTTAGCTTATTTGAATTTTTAAATTAAATTAACGAAAAAAAAGTTTTATTTCAATTTTGGCATTTGTAGACGACTAATCAGTCGGATTCTTGCATTTGGTAGCCTCGATATGCACGAAAGCTATCTAAACCTTTACTAAAGTAGCCTATGATATTATTTAAGATTTTTTTCATGTAAGTTGAATTGGAAAACTTTTAGACATGTCCAGGCAACAAAATATATGTTGCCTATCCCAAGATATAATATTATATCATGTTTCGGGGTCCATTGTTACACTGCCTGTTTTTTCTCTCTCCGAAACACAGCACAGCTGTTTCATAGACAATAAGCAAGATGGAGGTGACCCATGGAGCCGGGAGCGTAGCATAGCGCACGCCTTCTATCGGTAATAAAATAGATAAAAGCCTTATTTCAAACTTAGCGCCGATGAAATCGTAGGGTACTATAAATATTATGTTTTTAAATTTATATTCGAACTTAAGAAACAAGTTTCTAACATCGAATATGTTTTTATTAATTATACTATAGCCAGAGAACTAAAGTTACCGATATCACGCGAAGAATAACCTTGTTGAAGTGGCAGTAGGCAGGTCACACACTAAGAAGAACGGATGGTCGATGGGCCAAGAGTGGAGGCCGCGTTTAGGTAGACGAAGTGTTTGGTCGACCATTAACCAGGTGGAAAGACGATCTCCGTGCAGTGGTGGATGCGTGCAAGGAATCGATTGTCTTTGCGTTCATTAATGGAGGCATATATATGTTCAGCAGTGGACGGATAAAGGCTGATGATGATGATGATAGTATCGATTGATAATGACTTATATTCCGTAGATGATTTTTCCTAGTACAAAATTTCCTTCGATAAAAGATTATTTGTGAGGGTAAAAAGAACTTGTGTACATCTCGGATCTCTTACCAAGTCTAATCTAAGCAATATATCCGTATTAAAAACGTTGAGAAATCGTGTCTTAGTAGTTTCGTAGTTTACCAATATAAAAAGTAAAAAAATGAAATAGTAAAAATGTTTATAATGTCATTTCCTAAGCATATTCTAAGTATATAATATTATTATTATTACATAATGTTAATTATATTTAGGTGTAGATTTCAAATGTTATTTAGATTTTCAACTGCGCCAAAAGCTTTCGATGAAAATATTGTAGTTCTAGAAAATAGTAATGTTCTTAAAACTTGCGTTTTCCAACTTTCACACATTCACAGCCCTAGTATTTATGAAGCCCACGTCACTAAATGTTAAAGCATTCTAATGGTAAAGGTATTTTTGAAATCGGTTCATTAGTATCTACATCTACTCTACACTAATATTATAAAGAGGAAAACTTTGTTTGTTTGTTTGGTTGTAATGAATAGGCTCAAAAAGTACTAGACCGATTTCAAAAATTCTTTCACCATTTGAAAGCTACATTATCCACGAGTAACATAGGCTAAATTTTATTCAGAAAAAAAATAGGGTTCCGTAAGATATTTGGGTTTTTCGGACACAAGGTGTAAAAAATCAACCAGAAAAGTTACTTATTTTGTTAACTAAGATCCCGTTGTAAATCTTAGTTAACGCAGGCAAAGCTGCGGGCAACAGCTAGTTTGAGTATATAGTTACAAACATACAAGAATACAAATCTTTCCTCTACAATATAAGTATAGATATCGATGACGTAAGCCATCACTATACCGCGGGATGTTCAAAGAGATACGTGACATAATTAATATCGATGAATTAATGTAGTGAGTAAGCGGGAAATAAAACACAGTGTACCAATAGATTAGGTTTATTATGATTTATTCAGTAATTGAGTGTGACGCGATCGCTGGAGATAATGTCTGCCATGTGTGGCGGTTGTGCGATTTAATTGGTATTTATTTGTGCAAATAATTAACATGTAATGTAGTGTTGGGGTAATTAGTGTCGGAGCGAATGTCGATAAACATTTTACGGATACTAGATACTATGTTTAAAGTCTTTTACAATTATAAAAATCAGATATCAATAAATAAGGATTACATTATATTTTTTCCTATTAGTTTATCTTTAAGGAAAAAGGGAATCTTTTTAAACGGTTATATAAAATAGATCGTTTGAAAATGCAGTTAATTTAAACGTTTCAAATTATTAGGCCCCGTATGCACGAGCGCTTTTTACCCAAGAGCTTTTGTCAAGTACTGATACTGAAGATTTTCGACGTTGAGCGTCGGACGTTAAATCATATTGAGCATGCGTAACTCAACAAGCGCCAACGTCACATTTTAACGCGACGCTTATTAAACTCACGTGCGAACGAGGCCTTATTGTATAAGGTCTGTTTCACACGAATAGTGTGGAATTATTGAATGTGAAAAGGAATTTATGATATATCTCTATTCTCTAGGAAAAGGTTATAGAGAAAGTCGTAGAGTGAATGTTGCCATAATCTTATTTTGTGTATGATTCAAGTCATATTATGGCGACGATGATCCAGTGGGTAAGGGTCTTGACCTCTTGAACGAAAGGGTCCGGGCTTGATCTTGACCAAACTAGAAAAAAAAGACTATTGCATAGCTTCTATCGCGGGCCTTGAGCGTGGGGACCGAATCCAGAAATTCCTAACAACCGTCATCGCGGTGCATCTAACGTCGTTTCAGTTCGGCAGTCTTCCTTTATCATCTTAATTTATATAATTATGTACAATAAAAACACTTTGATCTTATCGCGTTTGTCAGTTTGCCTATCTAAGTAACAGAAACCGAAACTGGACGAAGACGATAATTAAAGATGATTTTTGACTGGTGGCTTAGTAAAAAAAACCCATAATTGAATTTTTTTTATAGCATAGGAGGGAAACGAATAGCCGAAGACTTGCGACTATCGACGCCCATTAACATCCACACGACCAAAGGTTATGCAGATGCGTTGCCCTCCTTTTCCTTATCCCCCCAATGGGCCACCGGAAACTCCCAAACCGAACGCGACAGCATAACTGTCACTACGCCGGTATTATGTGAGTGTCGTGCCGGCCCAATTCGGCTGCAAAGCAGCATGGCACTACCTCTTTAGTTGAATATGAAAACAAAGATAATATCTTTGAATGGTAAACAAGTACGACATATTTCATACCGCTACTGTCAGGCCAATTTATTTCCCAGAATCCACTTATATTCAATCACGATAAATCAATAACTGATAGATAAATAAAGGTCTATTAGGTATTTTCGAAAGGAGCCAATAAATATTACCAACGCGTTTCGGTGTACGATTTGTTTTGTTTGACTATTGTGGAGGGAAGAGCAAGGTTTGTCTGCTTTTAGTTTTATTTTTTCTAATATATTATTAGTCCCCTAGACACAAATACGCCTAAAAGTATATACAAAGTATTTTAATTGGTCCGAATAGTACTTGGTTTCTATAAAATCAAATCCTACTAATATTATAAACGCAACAGTTTGCAAGTATGTATGTTTGTTACCCTTTCACGAAAAAACTACTGAAGGGATTTTATTGAAACTTTACAATAATATAGCTTATACATCTGAGTAACACACGTGAACGGGAAGTACGCGGGTAAAACCGCGGGGCCCTGCTAGATAATGATAAAGGCGAAAGTTTGTAAATTTGCATAAGTATTTGATCGTTTGTTGCTATAATACGCAAAAACTACTGAATGGATTTTCGTGGAACTTTATGAATATAGCTTACACATCAAAATAAAACATAAGCTACATTATTTTGGCATTGAATTTACTATATTATTATATTTTGTCATTTTTGATTGAGTATGCAATTTCGGCAACTAAAAAAAATACACATATACGAGCCTTAGTGTTAATTTATTTCATGGCCCTGTCGATGATGTCGAAATAAAGAGAAAACAACTTTCTTGCATTCAATTTAAAAAAAATTGCAAACAAGACTTCAGTATTGTAATACTTCCAATTAAAAATACATTCTATTAGCTCGATCCGCAGTTTCCTAGGAACCAATTAAAAAAAAAAAATCTCAACAATTGGGCTAGCCAATGCAAAAAGAATTTATCAAATCCGCAGTTTCTTAGATTAGTGCGTTCAACCAAAGAAAAATATTTTTAGGACATGCCAAAACCGAAACTTTCTTAGTTAGAAAAAACGACATGTGAAATTCCGCGTACGCGTTTATTGGACCGTTAAAAGTATCTGACACTCAGCTCGGACTCACACGCATAGGCCCGTGCATAGGCCGAACAGCGACGATTCCAAGTGTCCGTATAGAAGCTTCGCTTTATAATGTTCATATTTATATGATTTCTCAGATAGATAATGTATGTATGACTAAATAAACGTTTAGTGTAAGACCACAAGGAACGCCCACAGCTTTATACCTTTCGATTGCCAATCTCGATAACATTTATTTAAACAAACAATAGTAATTATATAATTACTGGATACATGATGTATTGGTGAGGTGAAGTATGCTGACGTCAAGTGTATGACACTGCACAATGTGATTTATCATTTAATAACATTATTTACCCGGTGATTATGAATAATAAATATTAAATTATAATATTGATTTAGATGGGAGGGGCAACCCTAATAAAGCTTTATGCGCTGGGTTTATTATATCTAAAGATACCTACAAGTCATAAGATTGTAGCTTAATGACTTTCAAATCATTTGGTGGTAATATAGTATCAACACTCGCTGCATAGCGGTAGCAGCGGTTGAAATCAAAAATGGAATGTGAGTAAAAATATCAGGTGTCGAATCCCTCACTATAGTTGAGTGAACTCAAATAACCGGGTAGTATAGTCATGTGAGCCATAAAAATCTATCAATATGAAAAATGTGTAATTGACGTAATAGCAATTTAGCCAACCATCAGTGGCCATCAGTGGGCCAATCAGAGAACAGAACCCCAGCGTCACAACTCGCAGCGCTAACCTGGTAGAATTTGTTTTTAAACAAAACATAACATAACCGCTCTTTTTCAGTTATTCGCTCGATAATCAACCCAAAGACGCAAAAATAAAAAGCTTAAAAAGTTATCTTCATTATAACAAATTCAAAAGTAGAATAAGCACTAACAGACATTTTAAGTTGAGTCTTTTTAAGCTTAAGATAAAGGTAAGTCTTAACATCGTTTATTGAAGTAAACGACCACACCGCGGACTAGGCACTTACTTCTACAAGCTCAGTTGACAGCAGAGTGTTTACGATGCTAGAACTCTGTACCAGGATATATTCGTCTTGGATATCATATCATGTATAATACTCGTAATGGTAAAAGTAGAATTTGGGAGTAGCTCCATTTTGTGAGAGGTAGTGCCATGCCCTTTTGCAGCCGAATTGGGCCGGCACAACCGGTGTGGTACATGTCGCTCATATGATACCGGCGTAAAGAGACGAACGTGTCGTCACGTTTCGTGCGTTTTGAGAGTTTTAGAAGGCCTATTGAGAAGATAGGAAAAAGGAGTTTTTGGGTGTTAAAACTTATGATAAACTTAACTTATGTATAACTTAACATAAGTTAAGTATATCATAAGTTTCAGACTGCTCAGTTGTGTTTTTACGATATAAAAAATAGAAAAAAAAACTCGCTACTTTGATATATATGCTTAGCAATTCTACTATTGATAATAGCATATTATGCTTTAGAGAGTGTCGAGTTTCAAATTATTCTCCAAAGTCGAGGGTAGTTATATAAAAAACTTGCATTATGCTCGTCACCTGTCAACGTCCCTCCTTACATACATGTGTGACACTCCGCCTCTCTTTCGCTAGCCGTCAACGAGTATTAGACGCTTTTCGCTAACTGGTAAACCGTAAACCAAGCTATAGGCCTATCAAAGCTTGAAACGCGATCGTGTGTGTGTGTGTGTGTGTTGTTGCCGCTTATCTACAGACTTTTAGAAGACTAAACGAGGGGGTACGAGAGCTGCTGGCAGCCCTGGAAGAAGAGCAAGAATACACCAGGTCAGTCACACATTTCCTACTCCTACCTCCTGTACATCGACCTTAAGTCTGTCCTATATATTGCACAGGCTAATGCAAGTCAATTTCATTTATTTATAACAAACGCAAAAATACAGTCCACTCTCTCAATTTACTTTCCGTATTAATTTTATATGGTTAAGCTGGATTATCTTCCTTCTATATTATCTAGCCTCACGAGGTATCAGGTATCGAGGAAAGATATTTCTCCCGCACCCCGCCGATAGAAATAGTGGAGATTAGGCACCTCCAGAGAGTAATTTTCACTACCTGCCACATTGTTATTCTCGCTAGATATGAGATTGGCGCACAAATAATTTTAGCCGACCGAAATAAGTGATTCACTGTAGGCTGTAAACGAGTGAAGCTGATGAGATTCAGATCAAAAATCCCATTACTGTTTGTAATATTAGTCTAATTCAAATCTGTGTGACGTAAGCGATCTGCTCTCGATTGAGCTAGGAGTTGGATGACTGATTGAGAGCTATTTTAAGACCTGCACACACTTTTAGAAATTCAAATCTTATTTATTGGACTACGATTGGATGCGGTATTTCCGAACCGCAACACATAGGGACTTTTGAGAAAAAAGCATACTTATAATATACGCACGATGCACCTGTGACAGCTCTCTGGGCGATCTCATACCATAAAGTTGATCGTCAATTATTTCCCTTCTCTTTCTTTTCTATAAAAGATAGTACTAAAGGTATTAAATAATTAGTATCACGAAGAAGTTTCTTTCTTCTTTCATTGTATTGAACAGTTTTTAATTTAACCTCTGGGTTTTTAAAGGACTTTTGTGAAGTCTGGAACTATATACTTTTGTGAAGTCTGTACCTATATACTTTTTTGAAGTCTGGAACTATATATATATATATATATATATATATATATATATATATATATATATATATATATATATATATAAGTGTATAATCTATGGCTGGAACATTGCTTAATACGAGTGGTTTCGTTATAAAGAGTAAGTGATAGCAAAAGCGGAAAATTTCGTTAGAATATACTCATTTATTTAAAAAAGACTTTATATTATCTTACTCATATATTTAAATAATGATTTAAACAGATTAAAAAAAGGAGGAGATTTTACCGTTTGTACTCTTTTTCTCGATTATCAAGTTCCAATGTTTTTTTACTCCTATTCAATACTGATGATTATTTTATTTGTTTAATAATAGTCTCATGAATGCAAATTGATAGCTGTATTTTATGTCTTTATAAGGAACAAAATTAATTTTATCATTGCAGAAATTAAGTGCTAAGGTTTATGGTGAACGAGTCATCTCAACACTTTATTTAAAGCAATAAAATCTTAAAAATTAAATATCAATATTTAATATCTAGTAAAGTAATGTATCAGCGCATATAATGTGTCCCCCTGCTCAACACGGGTCTTCAAAATCGTGCAAGGAGGGTATTTGACCATTGTCTACTATGAATATAGCACACCTTAAAATGCTTTAAAGCTCATGCATGCATGCATGCATGTTTCCACACGATGTTTTCGTTCACCACTAAGCGTTGGTCACATGTGCCAGCTTACTTGGAAATTTTGAAATACATATTTCTAGACATCAAAGGGTGTCATGATTGAATCCGGACCTCTACTCAAGAGCCCGTACCCATACCATAATCGCTTAGCAATATCCACTATCAATAAAACAACTCTTGTATAGTATAAGTCTAAGCGTAGCATGACTTGTTTATCTAAAATATATGCGTGAAACAAAAATCGCAGTATTGATAATTTTAATAAACATAACACTAAAGGGAATTTAGCCACTAACGATCAATATTTGCATTAATTAAAGTAATTTGAATATGATTTATATTCAACACACCTATACACGGTAGTGTGCGCTGGTCTTATTAATTATTCGGCGTGAACTACACAGTCGGTGTCGTGAATGGATATTTTATTTGATAAGGAATGACATCATGTATTGATTTATGTGGCCCTTAGCGAACTGAAAGTAAACCGTGACGTCACACTACAGCCTCGTGAGAAAATCCGTTATTGAACGAGAAAACTGATTTGAAAAGATTTTTACGTACATACATTCGTGTCTTTACGTATATTTTTGTATACATCTAGTACATTAGAAAACCTAGTCGCCTGACGTAAGTATTTAATATAATTTTGAAACTTTACGAAAATTCAGAAATGAACCACTAAAGCATTTTCGGTGAATTTTACTAACATTACATCAGTACCTACCGCCATTCGTGACCCACAGTGCGTGGATTCGCCCTTACAGATTTTTTATTGTACCTGATTTTTTTTATTAAAATGTTAATTTTATTTATTACTAGCTGTTACCCGCAGTTTCGCCCCGTGAACTTAGATCTACGGATTTATCATATTGTCTTATGATGATCTTTTTTTATTTTAATAGTTACTAAGCTATTGTAATATTAACTATTTATATAAACTAATTGATAAGTTATGTGAATATGTTATCTTGAACATAAATACATATATATCACCGTGCAGACTTTCTGAAGGCATATTCAGGATACTATTATTGCTTTCATATTTTAATATTCATACCGTAATATGTGTAAATAACTTTCAAATTATCGCGTCGCCCATTTTTATTTGGTACGATATGGTATGGTATGATATCCCTAAGAGATAGACAGACATATGCCTTCGGGGACTTTTTTGTAGACCTATTTAAGATACACAATTCCACCATACATTATTTAGTTATATCTTAAAGGGTTTAGGCAGGGTTTTCGTTGAAAACTCCCAGGCGGCCTATTTTTTTCTGACACGTCCAACAATTATTGTTATATCTTAGCCAATGTATATAAAAACTTAATAAATTTTATACGTAAGCCTTCCTCTTGAATTGTCCTATCTATTAAAAAAACCGCGTCAAAGTCCGTTGCGTAGTTTTAAAGATTTAAGCGTACAAAGGGATATAGGGACAGAGAAAGCGATTTTGTTTTATAATATGTAGTGATGATGAAACAATTGTTACATATTTTATCGCCATTTACCATGTCCTCTCGTTACCATTGTTCTTGTAAAGTATGCGAAACATTGGGCATGTAAAAATATGGGGTAAAAAATGTAAAAGTTGTTTCATTATTTTATAGTACGTACCAGTAGTTTACACTTTAGGAAAAAATCTTAAAAGGTCTTACAAAAACTGTTTTTTTTTAAATTCTTTATTAAAAATGCTATACACCTCTAAAGTAAGCTAAAAAAAAACTGTGTTTCTTGAAGAAATATAGACATATTCAATAACATTCTTATTATGGACCATCATAAATTGGTATTACCTACCAAATTATGATGCTAATAAAATCGCCAAAAGAAAATCGATTGATGTTTTGAGTGAGCTGGCGCCAAAACTGGTGTAAAGCTGATGCGATCACTCTATCATATCACTGACGGGTTTATGGTGTGTTTTGACTCATCGAGATGTATTGCTACTGGTGGAAACAGCACAATCATTATATCTATTATTTATTCTATACTAATCCTATTAAAATATATATAAATGTGAAAGTTTGTGAGATATTTGTTATTCTTTCACGTAAAAACAAATGAATTGATGTTAACGAAACTTTATAATAATATAGCTTACACATCAGATTAACACATAGGCTATAATTTATTGCCGTACTACTACGGGAATTATATATATTATAAAGAGGAAATATTGGATTTTCTGTTCATTTGTTATGAGTCATCTCAAAAACTACTTGATTATTTTTAAAAATTATTTTAATGCTTATGTTACCATTGAGTAGCATAGTCTATGAAATAATAACATTATGGACGCTCTTTTTTACCCCACGTCGATCCGCTCCCGTTGCAAGTTCCCGTAGAACTAGTGCTACGGGTACAGTACAGGCTTTAAGAATTTTATTATATAACACACATGTTATTTAATACACATCCATATCACAGGAATACATAAAACTTTTTGTTCCCTGGCTTTTCGTCATTCAATCAATCGTTCGAATCAGTCAATCGTTATCAATCTCCATAAAGCTGTAATTCTACGTTAAAGCAGGCAAAGCTTTGGCCACCAGTTAGTATTGTATACTATCGTTTGTTAATAACGCCTATTTATTTATTGACTAGAAGGATCCGCGGTTTCTTTCGCGTACTTTCCATTTCAGCGGGAGTACGAGAACAAATAATTACCTATGTATTATTCTGATCTATAGGCTATATTATTGTATTGTTTCATTAAAATCTATTCTGTAGTTTTTGAGTTAAAGGGTAAGAGTAATTGAATAATGCCATATTTAAAAGCAATATATTTACAATTTTGTTAATTTGAATTAATTGTTTAAGGTGAAATTGAGGTACTTAAATGAAACAACATTTATTATTATATATCTATTGCGGTTATAGCCTCCCGTAAACATAATTCCTGTAAAGTATCCAAAATGTCGGGCATGTAAAAAAACTTAACGCCGCGATAAAATGTCAAATCAAAAAGAAAAAAACAAATGCCAATCTAGCCCGAGTTTATACAAATTCATTGGCAATTTCAAATGAGGATTAATTGTGCATTAAGTCAATGCAAAGCGATCGACTTCAAGTATAAGTAACAAATCAAATTCAAGTAACCTTTACAATATGCATTTGATATTAATCACTCGGATCAATATGATATGACAAATTTATGTCCGTGGCTCATTACGATACGCCGGTCTGTAATAAACACGTAACGCGTAATAAATGTATTTACAACTGTGAAGTGTTATCGCCATCTTCATCAGCGTGTGATGAATCAAGCGACTGCGTTTCAGATTTTATTGTAGACTTTTGTTTCTGCAAGGACTAAATCATCCTGGCTTTCTTCCTTACGATGATCTCATAGACAAGAACAAGACATGGAGGTCATCTTTGAATCTTTCCTTTATTCTTAGCTAATGGTTGCCCGCAGCTTCGCCTGCATTAACTAAGGTTTACAACGGCATCTTAGCGGGATGATATATTATATGTAATGTCTATAGCCTTCTTCAATAAATGGAATATCTGACACTGAATGAAACATTTAAATACGACCAATAGTTTCTAAGGTTAGCGCGTTCAAACAAACTCTTCAGCTTTATGTATTAGTGTAAGATGTAGGAAAATTGACCTAATGCCCAGGCATTACAAGTTTTTATATTTTCCCCACCACGGCTCAAGCCTTGTTGTGGTGGTGGGGCTCAATAACCTAGGGTGAGGTAGGAGGTTTTCGTTATAAGGAGGCAGTAGTCAGAGCCGTATAGCGATTTCAACGCTCATAGACGGATACACAGCCAAAGGTTATGCGGATGGCAGATGCATTACTTTTTTTCTTCTCCGTAAACTCACAAATCGCTCCAAACACAGCACAACTGTCACTTTGTGCCGGTATTATGTGAGCGAAAGATACCACCAATTCGGTGCAGGTAGAATTCTGCTTCCAACATGGCACTGCCTTACTTATTTAACGATAACTAATATCATGATGAATACTAAGTACAGCAAAGCTCACATGGCCGACTGATTTAAATACTTGCTGTCAATTGATCAAACTTGATAAATTAAGTGGCAACGGATTGTAATTTAATGTTGGAAATGTCAAAATGTTAATTTTTATTTTATATTACTGCAAAACATCAATAAGTTGATTCTTGGAATATTAGTAATATAAGAATTTTTCCTGCGACGATTGTCCTGTGGATACAGACTCTGTCTCTTATGCGAGAGGTTCCGGGTTCGATCCTGACCCCCCTTGTGCCTTGAAATCGGTTTTACATTTCTAAGTGAACCCTCAACACGAGACCATCGCTCGCTCATCGTGAGGAAACCTGCATGTCTGATGAGATTAAAGTCTTCGAAGGTATGTGAAGTTCACCAAGTGAACTATGGCCTATTGACTTCCTCGTCTGATTTCGAGGACGAGATCCATGCCCAGTAGTGAGACATATATGGGTTGGTGCTATACTTTAAGAATTTTTTATTCCTCCAATAAAGCAAAAAATATTCTTTTCAATCTGGCGAGTAAAACCACGAGAATTACTCATGTAGTATAAAAAAGTCATGTACCCCATGCCGACTTGACCCGAGATCATGACATGACAAAAACCATCGCGTACTAATTATGATTCATTTAATCTATGGCATATTTAATGTAGTATAATACTGACACGGTTCACTTCTTCAATATAATAAGGATATATCGTGTAGGGTTGGCGAGTTTTTATTATTTCTTCTTGTATTTTATAGACGAATGAGTATATTTGTATGGTATTATATTTGACTTAGATTTAATGCTTTATTATTTTGGTTTTGATTACTATTTACTATATACTCTATTTACTATAATTTTTCAAATAGCTGTGGCATCTTCGCCCATGATTATTTTGTTTCTCTCCTTGTTACATCATCTATCTGCCAGTGAAAGTCCAATCAAAATTGGTCCCACCATTTTAGAGATTATTGATTAACCAAATAAAAAAAAACAGACAGACAGTAAAAAGCGGTTATTTAATATTATTACAAACATACACTCCAATTTCATTATTATTATAATTATTATTAAACTCTACATATGTATCATCATCATCATCAGCCTTTATCCGTCCACTGCTGAACATAGGCCTCCCTCAATGAACGCCAAGACGACCGATCCCTTGCTACTCGCATAAAACGCGGACCGTCCACAGCACGGTGATCGTCTTCCCATCTGGTTAATGGCCGACCAACACTTCGTCTACCTAAACTTATGTATACATGTATACATACATATGTATACATGTAGTGTATAATAATGATTACTTATTAAATGAAGTTAAAAAGTTGGTGGCCGGATAAAGGCTGATGATGATGATGAAATGAAGTTTACTATAAGGTTTTGCCCGATACAGCTGTAAAGTAGTGTGCCAAGTGTTAACAATAATATTAAAATACATATTTGGCTATAGGATAAATTATAAATGTTTTGGGACTAATGTTAATATTATTTGATAATATTTATACACTTACTATTTTAGTATATTACTCGTATGTAATAGTAAGCAGCAATAAAGCAGTATACAAATAAGAGGAAACTTCATCGCTTGACAGCAGTATCTAAAGATTGTATTGTGATTGCGGAAAACTAACACAACATTAATATAAGGAAAAGCTTCTAAGATTATTGCTTATAAAATATAGCTTATAAAATTGCTACATTAAAAAAAATACTACTATTAATATTGCTACATTAAAAAAAAATTGTTTGCATTCAAAATATTGACCGATTCAATGTGTTGACAGCCCTGGCGGTTTTTGCTATAATTTGGACTCTAGTAAAAACTTGTAAAGCTTAACATAAAAACATGCTCTCTTTTAGATTAAGCACGTGTTTATACTTGCAATATAAAAAGTGATATTATGATGTCATTACCAAAACCGTGTGTGATGTAATGCCAGTTGCAGGCTTCAGTTGGTTCCACGTTAGGGCGTGGTCAAAATGGTAGTCGTAAAGGATTACAAATAAACTAGGCCACTTTTGATAACAAAGCGAAGGAATTAAAGCAAGTCATAAAAACAAGGGTGTCACCCCGCCTTGGGTAAAAAGTATGTGGCAGACCAACAGCGCCACAATCCTGAATCGCGCTATTAGAATTCCAGCGTCCGGCCGCTATATATACAACACCTGACAAGATAGCATTAGCAAATGGGCTGCCTGGCCGAGCTTTGCACCTCACTCGGAGATCTCTCTTTGAGGCCTCTCACCGTAACTCCAACAAGTCCTTATATTATGTTCCACTGCTGGGCACATGTCTCCACTTCGAAATCAGGCGAGGGGGGGTAATGCTAAGGTAAAGCTAGTTCACTGATGAGCTTCACACATGTTCAATGGCATATGCAGGTTTCCTCACGATGTTTTTCTTCACTAATGTTCAGGTGTTCTTAGACATTTAGAAAAACTAATTTCAATGCGATCAGGATTGAACCCGGACCTCTGATTCGAGAGGCCGAGTTCATACCCAACAAGAGTATCGTCGCACCAATGAACCTATGCTTTTGGCCTATTGGCCTTTGAGCTTCATCGGAAGAATAGACGAGCTTATGTAAAAAAAATTATTGAGGCGGGTATCAAGCCGTGAGTAGTCGACCACACGGCCTTCTGTCATCAGATCGGTCGTTTAAGCCTAATTGCCCTTCTTCCTTGGCTCAGAGGGTCGATTCCACCGATGTATTTTGTATGTAGCCAGGTTCACGAGCGTTAACCATCCCTTTGTTACTTGTGCCCGTGATATAAAGCTGCATTAGAACCCGTAACCAATTTCAAAAATCAAAAGGGTGTATGGGAATTACAAAATTTTTTCTAGTTTTCTCCCTAATTAAAGCAGGAGGGAGTGCAAAATCGCAATGACTAAATAAAAGACAGCAGCTAGGAACAGCCCAGCATAAATTCGCCCGTCGAACATAGTTTGAACCCATAGGCCATTCCTATCAGAGAACACAATTACTCGCCGGGGAGACACAAGGGTCTCATAAGTAGTGGCATAAATTTTCTACTTGAAACAACCGAATGGAATCGATAAAACATAGCATAGTGATGTCTATAAGATACATTAACGTAAGAACATTATCGAATATCGACATATTCGACATACACACGTTTCATGTTCTGTTTTCGTTGTATCGCGCCAAAATATCTGCGATTAAGTGTTATAAGCAGTTGGCTGGAACTCCTGAATATATTGCACATTACACATGTACAGTTATTATAATAATACAGTAAACATATTGAAATACCAGGACGGGTGTTACTTCATACATAATGATAATTTATAATTGTCTTGATTCTATTAAAATAAATATTTCTCAACATGTCAAAGTAATGCGGTATTTATTTATGTGGTGAGGTGACCGGCACCCATGACTCGTTTTTTATAGATTTTTCCAATAATAGAGTTATTTTAAAAGTTATTGATGTTTGTTATTATGGTGGTTAATTGTAATTAAAAAAGCCCGTTGTGAGTTTGACTCAAGCTTCAAGGGTTCCGAAAAAAATAGACCAGGTGTTTGGTTTCACAGACAAAATGATACTATAAAGCTCCATTCGCATGTTAACGCTACGCTTATAAAGCTCTCGTGCGAACAGGGCCTAAGGCTTCGGTTCTTTTAATGAAACCAAAAATAACATTGTAAACTAGTAATCTTATTAGTCCTACAGTTACAAAAGTTTGTATGAATATTTGTTACTCATTCTCGCAAAAAAAGATGAACAAAAATGTAGCTTATAACACCAGAATAACACATAGGCTTTATGTTTGAAGATAAAGTTTTAAAGTTGCATAACTATTAGTAATGGCTTATTAATGTTCTTGTAGAGGCATATTACTCATATGACGTGACATGACATTTTCCGTTATAGGAAAGCCCCTGTATCTTAAATTAATGATGATTGTAGTGTTTGTGATTTACCCTAAGTAAATATCTATAATTATATGTATATTATAAATAAATATGTATATATACATACATGGTACAATAATGGCAACACTCACATACAAATAGACATTACACTGTCTTGAGCGCAACACACCGGAAACACGAGAGTCGAGGACGAGAGTGCGTGTGGCAGTTATAAAACTGTGCGTGATCAAGCCGGTGATATACACAATCAGCAAACTTTACAAGTGGCGACGAGGACAAAAGGTATAATATGATAATTGTTTAACGTATAGGTTTCATATAACGGAATCTCTGTAATAATTGTATTTGAGTATGAGACAAAACAAAAAACAAGAAAAGACAAAAGTAACTACATATCATATTTCTTGGTGTAAATTTATGTTTTATTAAATAAAGTAAATGAATCATAAGCAAAATAAATAGTGCGCTCATAAATATAAAATAATAATAATAAAGGAATAGATAATATCCGTCATTCTCATCATTCATTGCAAAATGCGCGACGCAATTCGTTTTGTAAATAAGGACTTAAATAGAAGCATTAAACGTGCACCAAACATTTTCATTAGATTTAAATGTTGATTTTGGAAGAATCCAAGTTAAATAAAAAAAAAAAATGACTAACTTTAATTCAATCTTTTGTTAAGATCAGAATGCAGTTTATCATATTATTAATACTGCGTAGTAAATTGTACAGATTTATTTTCAAATTACTTAATAAAGATTTTAACATATTGTTTGAATTAAAAAGAAGATTCCACCATTGAAAATTGAGAAGTTAAACTTATTCAACACAATGTGAAAATTCATCGTATTTTGCATACTCCTTTGATATAAATAAGTAATGTTAAAATGTTTCTTGAGTTATGTCAAAAACATGTCCATATATCATAATATTATGGCATATATCATATGTCTATCAAAACGATATCCTCATTAATTATACTTCTTTATTGGAATATATTAAATTTACATTGATCTATTTAATTAATTAGTAGATCAAGTAGTAAGTTAATTATGTATTAGATTGCAGAAAGTATAATTAAAAATAAATCAATAATAATACCAACAAATAAAAGGAAATGTATTTATGGAATTCAAAATTAAAATCCTGATGAGAAATAGTATTAAAGTATTATGAGAAATAGTATTTAGTAATCTTACATATAAATTAATATTAAATAAATAGTCACCGGCCAGCTGTTTATAATCTCATTAGGTTAGATTCCTACAGAGTGCAGATGATGTTTATGAGAATAGATTGATTACAATTGGTGTGTATAAATCTTAAATTATTATTATTAATAAAATTGTTCCCATGAATAGCAATACAGTCTCTTCTAAGCTCAATGCGAGACTGGGTCTATTAAGTGTAAATTATGAGTAATATTTTATCTTATTTATTTATTTGACTGGCCTGTTGGTCTAGTGGTTGGTAGCCCCGACAGCTAAACCAGAGGGTCGTGGGTTCGATTCCCACCAGGACAAGTCTTCGTGCGGTGATCATGATCATCAATTGTTCTGAGTCTGGCCGCAATTTATCTATGGAATGTATGTATTTAAAATATATAAGTATGTATCAGCAGTCTGGTTGCCAAAATATGGGCTTCGCCTAGTTTGGGATCAGGTAAGCTGGGTGTGAGTTGTCCTCACCTTATTATTATGAACTTAGGGGGGCACTTTAAAAAGTGCTACCATTAAATTGGATTGGGTATGAAATAGTACCATTTGGGCATTTTAAAAAGTGCTACCATTAAATTGGATTGGGTATGAAATAGTACCATTTGGGCATTTTAAAAAGTGCTACCATTAAATTGGATTGGGTATGAAAGAGTACCATTTGGGCATTTTAAAAAGTGCTACCATTAAATTGGATTGGGTATGAAATAGTACCATTTGGGCATTTTAAAAAGTGCTACCATTAAATTGGATTGGGTATGAAAGAGTACCATTTGGGCATTTTAAAAAGTGCTACCATTAAATTGGATTGGGTATGAAATAGTACCATTTGGGCATATTAAAAAGTGCCACCATTAAATTGGATTGTTTGAAATGTTATTATTCGGGCATATTAAAAAGTGCCACCATTAAATTGGATTATGTTTGAAATATTACCACCTGAGCATTTTAAAAAGTGCTAGGCATCATTAAATTTGTTTGGGTATGAAATACCGCCTGGGCATTTTAAAAAGTGCACCATCAAATTGGTTTGGGTATGAAATAATACCACCATTAAATTGGTTATTCGAGAACTTTGAAAAGTGCTACCATTAATTGGTATGAGTATGTTATGTATCTCCATTGAATGAGCTATGGCGTATAAATAACATCTTTATTAAATTGATAATTTTTCAGAATATGAAAAAAAAAATAATAATAATAATAATAATAATAAAATTCAATTTCGTAGATGTTATTTGGGAACTGAGTTGAATAAATGGAAATCAACAGCACCATTGTGTATTATTTACAGGTACCTCCACAATATTAAAAATGGCAAACATATTACCAACTCTTGACAAGTTTGACTTAGAAGGTGACAGCACTTCTGTCGGTATAAGATGGGAGAAATGGAAAAGGTCCTTAAAAATATATTTAGAAGCAACCGATATCTCACTTCCACCAAAGAAACGAGCAATTTTATTGCACTATGGAGGATTAGGTATCCAAGAAATTTATTATAACCTACCGGGAGCTAGTGTTGAATCATCAGCTGATGTTGATGTTTTTGAAATAGCATTAAATAAACTGGACAATTATTTCTTACCTAAACAAAGTAAGGTATATGAGAGACATGTGTTTCGTTTATTAAAACAAGAGAATGGAGAAAAAATGGAAAAATTTGTATTAAGACTAAGGAACCAGGCTGAAAAGTGTGGATTTCAAATCGCGGAGGAACACTTAATTGATCAAATCACAGAAAAATGTGTGTCTACGGAACTACGCAAAAAGATTTTAATTTTGGGGGACAGTGTAACCTTAGATAAAATTATTAATGAAGCAAACACACAGGAAGTAGTAGATAGACAGTTAGAAGAATATGGGAGTGTAAGCAAAAGTCAGGAAATAAATTTAATATCAAGGAAAGAAGAAATAGGCCACAAGAAACGCATAAAAAATCAAAATGAAATACAAAAGGAAACACTGCATTGCGGGAGATGTGGTGGGGCCCATCTTTCAGGAGATTTTAAGTGTCCCGCCAGGAGTAAGGAATGTCACAATTGCGGTAAAATAGGACATTTTAAGCTTTATTGTAAGTCAGAACATGAAAATCCAAACAAAAGAAAACATGTAGTTTTTTCTAATAAGAGGTATGATAGACAGACTCGAAAAAAAACTAAGATAGGAAACCGAAGTGAAGTCGATTTAGTAGAACATGATGAAATCGACTATGTTTTTCAAGTGGATAACAATGCCACAATTGCTTGCAGATTAGGGGGAATAAAAATAAATATGCTGATTGACTCAGGATGTACACCAAATCTTATAAGTGACCAAACATGGAAGAAATTAAAAGATAATAAGGTTCAGATCAGGAACATGGTTAAGAGACCAAACAAAATATTAATAGCTTACGGAAGTAAAACTCCATTAGACGTTATAGGTTCGTTTGATACTACTATAGAGATAAATAAAAAGAAAGAAATTACCACGGTCTATATAGTAGCGGGAGGAACGAAGGATCTGTTGGGGAAAAATTCAGCAGTGGCTCTAGGAGTTCTTAGGTTGGGCCTTGGAGTAAATCAGGTAGAGGCTACACCGTTTTCGAAATTTAAAGACGTATTGATTGAAATTCCTATTGATGATTCTATAAAACCTGTTTCCCAACCATGTCGTAGGGTACCTATACCATTAGAGGAAAAAGTGAATGATAAAATCAGGGAGCTACTTGATAACGACATCATAGAAGAGGTGAAGGGTCCTTCGAAATGGGTATCACCAGTGGTCCCAATTCTCAAGGGCAATGGGGAGTTAAGGCTTTGCGTAGATATGAGGCGCGCCAACGCTGCAATTTTAAGAGAAAACTACCCTTTGCCTACAATGGATAATTTACTGCCTAAAATAAATAAGGCAAAATATTTTAGTAAGCTCGATATAAAAAATGCTTTTTATCAAGTGGAAATCCATCCAGAGTCACGGCATATTACAACCTTCATTACGTCTAAAGGGTTATATCGCTACAAACGTCTTATGTTCGGAATTACATGCGCCCCTGAAATATTCCAAAAAATTCTCGAAAACATGTTGATCCAATGTGAAGGGGTTATAAATTTCATTGACGATATTTTAGTCTTTGGTAGCAGTGAAGAACAACACGATAGAAGATTAAATCACGTATTACAAGTTCTAGAAAACAATGACGTAATGTTAAATAAAGATAAATGTTTGTTCAAAACAAAGGAGGTAAAATTTTTAGGCCATAGTTTAAGCCCTCAAGGAATCAAACCTTTGAAAAAATACGTAGAGAGTATTATGAATTTTCGTGTACCAAAAACGGTCGAAGAATTGCAAAGTTTTTTAGGTCTATTGAATTATATAAATAAATGGGTACCAAATCTAGCTACCCTAACCGAACCCCTAAGGAAACTGCTTAAATATAAATTTGGCAAAAATGCGAGCATAGAAAAATTTTGGTTGAAGGAACAGGAGGATGCTTTTAACATCCTAAAAAATACACTTACAAATATACAATCTTTAGGGTATTATGATGTTAAAGACAAAACCCAAGTCATAGCAGATGCAAGCCCGGTAGGACTTGGGGCTGTGCTAGTACAGAATGACAATAATAGGCCGAGAATAATTGCATATGGCAATAAGACCCTAACAGACTGTGAACGACGATACAGCCAGACGGAAAAAGAAGCCTTGGCATTAGTTTGGGCCGTTGAACATTTTAATATATTTCTTTATGGTAAAGAATTTGATTTGGTTACGGACCATAAGCCGTTGGAGGTTTTGTTCGGACTTAAATCAAAGCCATGTGCTCGTATTGAACGCTGGGTATTAAGGCTGCAATCGTATAAATACAAGATCGTTTACAAACCCGGGAAATTGAATATTGCTGACCCTTTATCGCGGCTATGTCAAAGCTCTGATATTTCTTCAAGTAAGGAAGATTTACACGTTCAGCAAATTATAGAGCAGTCAAGACCGTTGGCGATACCTATGGAAGATATTCTAGAAAAATCTGACATTGATCCAGAAATTCAAGCAGTAAAGAAAGGCTTGTATCAAAATCTCTGGGAGGAGGTATCTAAATCCTATAAAGTGTTCATGAATGAATTATGTTTTCATGAAAGCATTCTATTAAGAGGAAATCGAATTGTTATACCCACGGAACTCCGACAACGCGTTTTGGATGCTGCTCATGAGGGACATCCTGGAATAGTGGGCATGAAAGGTCGTCTAAGATGCAAAGTCTGGTGGCCACGCATTGATAAAGACGTGGAAAACCTAATTAGATCCTGTAAAGGTTGCACTTTAGTTGGTTTGCCAACACCACCCGTGCCTATGAAAAGACGTGAATTACCTCTAGCTCCATGGCTAGACGTCGCAATGGATCTTTTAGGCCCACTACCGAACAATGAATATCTACTGGTTCTCATTGACTACTACAGTCGCTATAAGGAAGTAAAAGTCACTAAACAAATAACGAGTTCACAAATAATAATACTTCTCAAAGAAATTTTTAGCAGACTGGGTTACCCAACGTCCATTACGGCAGATAATGGTAGACAGTTTGTGAGTGAGGAGTTCCGAATGTTTTGTAAGGAATGCAACATACGTCTCTTTAACACGGTTCCATATTGGCCCCAAATGAATGGGGAAGTTGAAAGACAAAATAGAGACATCCTGAAGCGTTTACGCATTGGCCATATCGAAAAAAAAAAGACCTTAAAACTAGCCTTTACGAGTATCTGATGATGTATAATAGTACACCACATAGTGTAACCGGCAAAACTCCGTCAGAGCTATTTTTCAATAGACTTAATCGAGACAAAATTCCATGTCTAGAAACTATGCAAGCAAGTGAAAATAATTCGGAAGTTAGAGATAGAGATAAAATACAAAAACAAAAAGGAAAAGAGTATGGGGACGCTGCACGCAGAGCGGAAGAACCAAGAATATTGGAAGGAGATAAGGTTTATTTAAAAACACTCGAAAAAGCAAATAAATTAGCACCGACCTTTGACCCTACTCCCTATACCGTAGAGACAGCAAAAAACGGAGATTGCACAGTCCGAAACGAGAAAACAGGACAGACATTAAGGAGAAACATTGTACACCTTAAGAAGGTTCAAGGGGAGTGGAGCGCTGTTACCGAAGCAAACCAAGAAGGAAATGAAAACATGGAAACACAGCAATAATATATTTGATTTATTATTTGTTTTAATTTGATTATAGCAATTAACAAAGAGATTAAAATAAAAAATTTTAATAAGGAAGAGATGTAGTGTTTGTGATTTACCCTAAGTAAATATCTATAATTATATGTATATTATAAATAAATATGTATATATACATACATGGTACAATAATGGCAACACTCACATACAAATAGACATTACACTGTCTTGAGCGCAACACACCGGAAACACGAGAGTCGAGGACGAGAGTGCGTGTGGCAGTTATAAAACTGTGCGTGATCAAGCCGGTGATATACACAATCAGCAAACTTTACAATGATGATAATAATATATAAGTTATCGCCATCGGCCAAAATAATCATCTATACTCTATAGTATTAGTATATTTTTTTGTGCTAAATAATAGTTCTGCTTAGTTCCAAAAAACTTGGTATTATTTATTTAGTAAAAAAAAAGTGTATATGTATTTAACCTGTCGACACCGACGCATGAGACGATTAACTATTAATGGTCCTTTAATAGTCGATGATATATTTTAGACATTGATGTAATATAAGGAAAAACGTTACACGGCACGCGCCGTAAAACCCATTCATCATACCAAATTCCCGCACTTCTGAGTAAATTAACAAAAACACTAATTGAATGATACGCTTAAATCAATCGGACTTTCTATCATCAGTCTACAATTGCCTTAACAAGGACCATTGTGGCCTATGACTTCATTAGACAAAAAAGCTACGGTACAGACGCGCCGCCGCCGCCCGCCAGGGGCGAATCAACCGGCTGACAGGTTGTCGCAGATCAAAGCGATCGCCCCATATGATTGATTGTACCTATTACTTGCATATATCTATTTTAAAATATTACGTAGTACTTTTAATCAGATCGATAAAAAGTATTTGCTATGGATAAACAGAAAGACGTAGAAGGTTCCAAGACCCACACAAAGCGGGTGAAGGCGATCGCAAGTGATTTAGTGGGGTAGTGTGTTTCTCAAGCGCTAGTCCCCACAAAGGTCCAGTCGCACCCACTCGAGGTCCTGGATTATGAGAAAGCAGATCCGCGTTGGATGCGAGTGGCAAGGGATCGGTCGTCTTGGCGTTCATTGAGGGAGGCCAGCAATGGACGGATATAGGCTGATGATGATGATGATAATGATTAAACAGCGTCAAAAGAAAAGAAGACCTAGAAGTCAGTGTGTCGAAGAAACTTAGCGTCTTACACACCTATATTTTCAAAAATAGTTTATTAAATTCGTCCCAATGTAAGTTTTTTAGGACTTGGTCAATAATTGTATTTGATTCAGTTGAGGAAGTAGAAGAAAGTGATTCATAGCGACAGGCTTGGTAGGTTTTTCAATGTTGATTCACAATCCACTTTTGGTAAGAATACCGTCAGAAATATTAATGTTAATACATAATATTAATGATTCCTATTACCAGTAACTGAATTATTTAAAGCAATATTTGTAATGTTTATAAATTGTGGTTATGTTTTGAGAAATGAGCTTTTCTTATAAGTGCGGTATGAATGATCATTCAGAAATAAGTTATATATACAGCTAATTTGTTGCAAATAGTTAAAACACACTTTTTTCGTTAAGTTAGTTTTAGTGTGAATACGCATTGACAGAGCCGTAAATAGCCTTTTTTGCGCCCTGTGCGAGCTTCTATGACTGCGCCCTTAGCAAACCGAAAAAAATAATAGTCCTGCCTGGTTTGGCCATTCTTGCGCCCCCCAGAGTCTACCTGCGCCCTGGGCCTGGGCCCCGGTGGCACCGCCCTATTTACGGCTCTGCGCATTAACACGACAGACTACAACCATGTAAAGTAAAAAAGCAATGTATCAACCCATATAATATCCCTCTGCTAGGCACGGGTATGATTTTAAGGAAATAAGCTTCTCGAACTGAGGCGAGGTACTTTGTCACAGTTCACCGATTTACTGTGCAAAAAAGATTGTCCCATGAAACTATTTTTTGGTTTGCTTATTTTATTAACCTTAACCTCTCTTCTGCCAATTGTCTCTTTTAGCTTTGATTATAAAAATGCCACCAACAACGTTTTGTTGAAGAAACAGATACGATTACAGGTTAGTATTGAATACATCACATTATATTGAGTTATGGCTGTATATATAATGTATGGCGTAGTTATGATCTGGTCACAATTTATAGGTGCAGGCAGTAATTATTGTGTACGGTCGCCGCATACCATTACAATTTTGTTGTATGTTCATTTAAAATGTATTCTGTCACGTTTTTATTTGCGTGTAAAAGGGAATATTATTCTAGCCCCTGAAATATAGGTACTAGATAATAGACCCCATATTTCTTGTATTTGGTTGTACAATAAATGATTTATATATTCTTATTCTCCTTCAAATTTAATTTTCTCGATGTCTCTATTTGTGACAGAGTAGATGGTTGATTTATCTTAGGTCGTTCAGAACGTCTTTGTAAATGTCCAATCTTTCTTCTTTTAAATGCTTTCAAACAAGTTATTAAGCGCTTTAAAGGCAAGTATGTCAACGTCGCTCTTTCTTTGTATAGAAAGTGAGACTCCTTTTTTTTTAAAGGTTTAGCTAGTGACCCTCCGTTTGATGTGATATTGATATGTGGACGCTTACCTTAAATCTTGTCAAATTTGCCGTCTTGGTTATTTATTATACATAATCATTTTATGAATTAGGATCCATTTTACTAAAGGTATAATTATAAAATAATAATTATTTTGTATATAAAATCACATTAGTGTATTACTAGTTAATACTAAATTAAGTTACATGAAATTAGATTTTTGATTTGTAATAAGATTTTATTTCTACTATTTTTATTTTCGTGAGACCATTACCACATAATATACTTATTGGTTCTATAACCTATATTCATGTATCAGGTTAAATTTATTGCAGCATATTGTGCATCTGCAAAATTTATGTATCTCCATTTATTTGAAGTAGGAAAAGCCGTTCACACTTTTTTCAAAATGATATATTATTAACGACCAGCAAATAGCAATACGATATATTAATGTTATATTGCCAGCTAGATCTAGTTAATCTTTCTTAGTCTGACTTGCTACTGTAGCTTCATAAGTAAACTCTTTTTGTTACGAGTTTTTTTTCCCATAAGATCTTTTGCACAACACGCGATATCTGTTAATATATTATACGATTTAAAACCTATATGTCGTGTGGACAACATAAATCACGTGGTTGGTTTGTTGCCTGTTGGTGGATAGAGATATTGGAGCCGCTCCCTCCCACTCGGCAATTAGCCACCCGTAGAGACCTGCGCACGCGCGCCGCCCGCTGCACTATCCATACTATTTGCATATTTTATTGGGAACTGCATTAATAATGTAAGCCTTTGAAATGTTATAAATATGGACTAAATATAATACTACGCGCAAAATTTTGAGCCGCCTTTATTTGTGTAATACTGTTGTATTATTGGTAAGAGATACAAAGGTATTGGAAATTATAAAACTCCGGTATCTCGATAAAATTATGAGTTCCCCAGGGATCTGTTATTGGACTATTTCTCTTTAATATTTGTACAAAGATAAAACCCAATGGACAATTTACATTAAATAAAAATGTTACAACATTCAATATTTGAAAATCAGTAACATTGATATATCGATATAAAAATAATAGGTTTTTATAGACTCGTTGAGAAGTATCACATGATATTCCTAGCCGTGTAGTATCTTCTCTCACTGCTTCATTTCTACAAAGTATCACAAAGTTATAATGTTATGATAATAGCGAATTTGCCGAAGCTCGTAATCGGTGTTCATCATATTGGAAGTATACGATAGTCCATAATCGAATATAAACATAGTGACTCACCGGGCCATGTACGAATATAATATGTGCGCTTACATTCGCTCATTGAGATGTGCTTCTCCATTGAAGAACACGCTAACGTTTTGTAGACCCTTCGCCAACTTAATAATAGTATCAGTAATAAATTAAGAGTGGATAGTTATCGTTTATAGTTAATACGCAACTTTCCCGTATAATTGGTAGTTTTTTGTAGTAAAAGACCTGACTAGAAGTCGCTTTGTTTTATCTCCTTTTTATAAATATACATAGATCCGGTAACTATTATTTTGTATAATTGGTTGTAAATCTTCGCAAGACTTTACCAGACTTCTTTTTTTTTGCATTATTTTTACAGAAATAAACATTTAAAATACTTCCAAAGCTTCGGAATAGATCAATATTTTATTAATCATAATATGTCTGCCCCAAGCGGATCTTACCTTATTACTTTAGATAGACTGAAATGGTTTAGTCTTAATCATTTCAACACCTACAAATCATGTTCAGCTGTCAACTCGTCAGCCGCTAAGTTGAATGCAGTAAGTAGGTAGCTACCTACTTGATTAAAAATATGCACCACTGACACACTGTTGTTTTGTCGACTTGTGTCGTTTGGGTCCCGGATATGAGATGTAAGCCTGTTAGTACCAAAAAATCGATAGTAGGTCCTGTTAAAGCATAACTGGAATTCTATAAATTTCGTATAAGTTTGTAAAGCGAAATAGTTTATGAGCTAGTTTTATGCTAAATCTCTCTGGCTGAATTTGGGTTAGCTGGTTCTAAATAATCGCCCAAAATATGATTTTCCATGGAAGATCGGGAACGGGACGAGATATTGTGTAGATTTGATTTTGTCCTATTTCGTCCCCGATTCTACAATGGACACACACTGTAGACAGACGTCATTCGGCGCAGTGAAATTTGGCAGAAGCGTTATCAGTGCTCGCTCGATTTACTGCCGCTAATCTCCGTTCCAAAGGCACAGTTAGCGGATACGAGAGAGTTACCTAACACACGACCGGAGCATAAAAGTTTATTTATAAACAAAATTACAAATCCGAGTGATCTTATGGTGAAGATTTGCAGTTTTGTTCACCTGGCCTCAGTCCAAATGGTCGGCCTTGATTGTTTGCGAATAAAGGTCATTAAAATACGAAAAACGTGTCTATGACACATCTTTTGTTTTTTTATTCATTGCCTTTAATTTTTCCGTGATAATGGAAGTTCTCTCGAACAGAATCTTTGCATTATTAAATGTCTGGTGGTAAAGGACAAAGGTTTTCAAATTTGTCTACCACACCTTGGGTATAAAGAGTGTAAAACCGTAAGATAAATGTGCATTTTATTTTGTTGACAAATAGCAACCCCTTAATTTTTGTTTTTCCTAAGGGAAGAATGCATTTCTAACGAGTTTTTATCCTATTTTTTCATGACCACTTTTTGACTACCTTTGAAAAAACTTGTTCCCTACGAAATAAAGATATTTTGATTAGATTTGATGACGACAAAATATATGTCTGTCTGTCTCTTCGAGTACGATATCCAGAATACTGGCAGCATTACCTCGCTGAATAGCTAAACTTATTCTCTGAGCGAAATAGCTGCCAGGCTTCTGATCACCCGATGAGAGAATCAGTCGATTCGACATATCCTTCATAAACCGCTTCATGTCAGCCGACCACGGCCCTAACGTTTCGAAAGCTAACGCCGCAAACTCATAGTCTTCAGTTATAGAAGAGTATTTGCGACGCTTGAGAAACTGAGCACGATTGGCTGCGGCCCCAACTAGTACGATATTATTTTGTTTTACATTTTACATCCAACTTTAAAATATCCAATAAAAAATGATTCTGGATGGTCTATACTCTAAAATAAGGTTCTTAGGTAAATGCTTCGATGGATTTTGAGTCTTGTAGCAGTAATATTGAAGAGGCCCTAGGTCTACTAGTGTAAAATGGGATTTACTCTATGGTATATCGTATTTTAGCTGGGGACTGCAGGTTTGTCTGCGTTAACTCGAATTAAGAGACGTAAACAGATTGATAATGATAACTTTTATCAACACTGTTACTTATTGTAAAAGTATCATTGTAAAGATGAAAGAATATTAAAAAAAATCTCTAGTAGTTTTTGAGTTTAAATCTAACCTACAAACTAAAAATGAAAACTTATCCCTTTATAGCATAGTTATCGATTTATACACTTTATATCTCATATTATTATAGTATTATAATAATTAAAAATATATACTGACTTTAACAGGGTGAGCTATCGTCACTTACAAAAGTTTTTCACTACCTAACAAGAATTTCAAAATGAGAACTGGCGTAAAATCCTTCTCAGCACGTAAAGTTAGTGTAATAATTAATTGTTTTTGCGTGATAGCAATACGTAACGAGCTAAAGTAGATTAGTCCGATTAACAATCAGTACGCACGCGGTGTTGAAAGGATGTAGCATAATATGCATACAGGTGTTAAATAATGACCGCATAATGTCCATGTGGGTGTTAGGTTCTAATATTCGTCGCAACTATTAATCCTGGGCAGATGTGTAACAAACATTATCATCTTATAGCCTTTTCCCAACTATATTTAGGGGTTGGCTTCCAATCTAACCGGAATTCGGATACAGCTGAATACCAGTATTTTAAATAGAGTGACTGCTTATCTGACCTCCACAACCGAGTAGCTGGGTGATACGGTACCGCGTGGTAAAATTTGCTGTCAGGCTCTCGGGCTTTTGACGACCCGTAACAACTGACAAAGATCCATGAATCACACCTGGGTTCCGTGGCACGAAGGAGTCTCGGTATGTAAAGATGGTCACCCATCCATGGACCAACCTCGGTAAGCGTTGCTTAAACTGGTGAACTTTTTTAGAACATTGATACAGAAGCTATACGAGTGAGTAATGGGTATAGTCTCTGCGTATGAAAAGTGTCCGTCGAAAAAATAGAGACGGTGCCACTGTAGCAAGAGGGTAAAATTGTGCGCCAAAAAATAACGCACACATACAATTATGTATACAAACAATACAATCTTTTACTACACTAGCGCCATTGCGGACGATTTTTGAACTGTTATTTATAGCATAGAGCCGGACACTTTTTCAAACCACTTTCTCTCGAGAATCCCTTTTCTCCCGTACCTATTAGATGAATCTCTTTACGTCTACCCTCCATACATTAGACGCACCTCGGACTACAGATAAATTACAAGTTCAATAGTGTCATATCCTACAACTTGTGAGCATGACTCAAGGATCAAACTTTAGCCACGTGAAGTTTGTTCTAATATGTATTTATTTTAAAATAGATATTACGCCATATAAGTTATGGCAATAGATAACTTTTTATTAAACAGACCATAAGAGTATAATCATTTATGTATTTTGTGACAGGAAATATTTAGTCCTAAAGATAAATGTACAGTTCGCGTGAAATAACTTGACACACTCGTAGGTAATTTTAGTTTCAATACAATCACCATCACTCTTTATCCGTCCACTGATGAATATAGGTCTCCTTTAATGAACAATAAGACGACCGATCTCTTACCACTCGCATCCAAAACGGACCGGCCACTGCACGGAGATCGTCTTTCTAAACGAAAGTGTTCTTCGTCGTAGTGTTTCGCAGTTTTTTTATGAAGTATCATCCGTTTAAAATGTTATGAAATATACTGCTCGTAGCATGATTCTTGGCCTAACCAAAAATCTGTTTTGCGGAGGAAATATGTGTAAGGAGTACTAAAATCACACCTTTTTCAGCTTCGCCATATTTGGGTAAAAATAAATAAATTCCTATCTTTTAAACCAAGAACATTATAGAGTCCAGAGATTACCAGACAATTAAGGATTATGTTCATATTCTCAACACATAAATTCTAAAACAGTGATATTGTCGTTGATACAACGTAGTTATATAGATAACATTTTGAAAATTAAAAGCACATGTCTAGAAAAACGTCGAATTACTTACAGTTAAAGCTTACTTTTGACAAAGAATTCAGACGTACATAGGACAGTTCTTATGGTCGTTTTGAGGACAAGCTCTGCGATGTAAACGTCCGCTTGGCGGCGTGACGAGAAGGACACCGCAATGTCCCCAGCGTATGAGCCTACGAGAGCGAGCCAGTGCGAACTGGAGACTAGTCCCCAATAAAGTCGGCACAAAAAATCTTTAAGATTTGTGCGTTATTATGTACGTTTGAATTATTGCTTTTGATAATATTAATAATTTCTTAATCAACATACCCGTAGAGTATTTACTTTATACTAGGTATTACGTGTAAGCATTTAGTCTAAGTTATTCCATATTAGCGTGCGTCTATCATTTGCTATGCTAAATCGTGGTAACTACTTCAAAAGTGGTGACATAATGATAGACTCGCACCAACGACTCCACAAATTACACCCAACAATTGTTTGTATGATTTAATACATCATGCAAATTGTATGACTTCTTTGATTCCTCTGTTTTGCGCATTTAGTTTTTTTGCACGCCAATTTTGGACAAGTCCGATTTCCCGCGGATCTCATTTATTACAATCGACTGATGTAGTGAGAAAAGCCGTCTCTTCGGCGCTCAGTTGTTTATGTACCTTCATGTTCATTCTCCTTAGCTGAAACTCTAAGCAGGTCGTTTAGAACATTTAGAGTGTATCACTTATGAGCAGCATTCAGCGTCTCATATATCCTTATTTTTATTTTCTTTTATTTCTATCTTTTCTTCTTCGAAAGATGGAGAAAACATAATTTGTATTCGGATGAATAATATGCTTATGCTCTTGGATGTATTTATATAAATTGTTTGAGCCTATTTTAGTTTTGGTAAAAGAAGAATTTACATTGATTTTGAGATTTGATGAAAAAAGATGAAAAAAAAATTTTCATTTCGAAATTTTTTCCTTTATTTGATATCTCCTTAAGTAGAGGCCGGTTCCGGAGGCCGGAATTCATATGTAGTATAGGATAAAGAAAAATGATATGACAGTTGAATAAGGATGAATATCGAACTTAGTGACATCCTTCAGAATTGCTGTCCAGTTGGTGATGAGCCTAAGAATGATCTAATCCTATCCTGGAATGACAGTACAATATATGATTAGTACCCACGTCACAGGTCCATCTTTGGTGGCAGTAACCACTCTGCGTCACAGCCAGTCTCAATGATACCAATATGTCTTTGACCAATACTTGACGTCATTATTCCGATTTCCTTCCTCAATGGTGCGTTCTTAAATAGCGATTTTAAGGCAAGCGTCCACATAACCGATTGCATCAAACTGATTGTATTTTATTTCTATAGAAAGTAACACTTAGGCGTTCATAAAATACGTGAGATGTTTAAGGGGGGGAGGGGGTCGAGTCAAATCTCATCTAATCTTTCGTTGGAGAGAGGTCTCGGCAAATATCACGCATTTTTTTTCTGATTGGAACAAAAAGAATATACTATTTTGGTCTATTTAATCCAGATTAGATTAAGGTTTAATCTTAAGCGTTATCGTAATACGATTAAGATCATTCACTAATTCGTTCGAAAGAAAATAATTTCATTCATACTTCGACGTTATACATCTACTGACTGTCAAAGCACTATATTTGTTTTATACCAAATAGCACAGAAAATTAAAAAAACCTCACACGACAACACCTTACGTAATTTATGGATTATTATGTTCGATCCGTACCGTATCCGTACCCCTTATGTGCGATCCGTACGGTGCAGTAGGGCTATTCTGTAAAAACCATTTCGATATCGAGCTTCACCCGAGTGATAGAGCTCTCTTTACGTCACTCGAAAGCGAACTTTATTGATATACATAGATAGTCGAGTTTTAAAGATTACAAATTCGTCAAATTCGTCATATGACCGCGGATTCCGCTTTCGAGATACGAAAACGTTCTTACAGAATAGCCCTACTGATCAGTAGACGCACTTGTATGACTTTAGAAGAATAGACTACTAAAATGTTGCGGACATGCTTACCTTAAATATTACTAAGGATGTCTGGCTTTTGGGTTAGCTGGAATGATACATATAAATTAGTGATGGTTACTCATCACATGCCATCATCGTCATCAAGCTATGATGATCAATGATGATCAATGGTGATGAAATCATACTTTTGTAAATATATGATCGTTTTACGTGACATACACTTAAACTATTAGGTGACACGCCTAAATGAAGTGTTAACCGCAAGCCAGTAAAGATAGTAATCTATTCTTCTAGAAATGTTCTATAAACTAGCAGCATCCTGCGGTGTCACATGTGTACGAACTTGTATTCCCGTCGGAGAATGGGGTTAAAGTAAAGTATGTAATTATTGTGATGTGTAAGCTTAATTGAAAATTTTTATCAAAATACATCCATCATCATACACACAAACATACATTCTAACAAACTCTTGCGTTTATAATATTAGCACGATAGGACGTAACTGTAAGTCTGTTGCGTTATCGCACCTAAACCGTTGATCAGATTTTGTTATCATTTAAGTTGTTAAGTTGAATACGGTGATAAATTATAGCCTAGCCTTAAGAGGTTTCTAACCTTTTCAATGTCACTTCCCTTGTGAACAAGTATGGGAATTGAGTTTACCCCTAGCTAATTTAAAATAATTAAAACCACACAAATTTGAACTATATATACTATTTCGTGCCGTTCCGTGTTACCCCTCTAGAATTTCCGTTTTACCCCTGCAGGGGTAATTACCCCCAGGTTAGGAACCACTGATATATAAAAATGTTATGTTGGTTTGTGTACGCTTCAAAAACTCAAAAAGTTCTGCACCGATTGAGCTGAATTTTATATTGATGCAATCTGCATCAAATATTGTTTTTATCTATTTTTTGCATCAGTCACATATCCTCGAACACCATCATCGGCCACAGCAAAGCGTGGCAGGGTACAGCTAGTAAGCTATATTATTGTAAATTTTCATTTCATTAAAATCCATTTAGTTGTTTTTACGTGAAAGAGTAACTAACATCCATCCATCCATACTTATGCCCTCCGACTAGTAGTTTAACTTCATCCGCTAATGACTCGTCGACCGTATTGGATTTGACTAGCCAAACACCTACTCTCCAGAGTAGCGCGCGCGATATACCGCGCCCCCTGCGGGGCACGGAGGGGGGCGCCCCCCTTTCGAATTTTACTAGGTGAGCCATCTGCTCACCTACCTACCGATTGAGCTTAAAGGCCATCTGGCCTAAAAGTCTAGACCTTTCGAAAAAAAAAAAATCCATACTTACAAACATTCGTGTTTATAATATTAGTAGGATAGGATAGGTTGTGTGTTTGTTGCATCAACATAGTAGTTGCAGCCGGGTTCTCACGTATCCACAAATAACCCCATCGATTGCATCCAACTAGCTAAATTGTTATCTGCTTTGTCTTTTTATTGACTTATTGACCTCCCGTCTACATTCCGCTTCTCGTGCGATGGTTTGAATACATATGAGCCGTACAACATAGTTACTACACGTATATCGATTTTCTTGAAAGCTCAGTATTTGTATTCGATTGTACGTTATATAATAACGTGCAATCAAATACAAAATTGAGAGTGTTAAAACACATATGTTATAAGTTTTTATTTTTTTAATATACTTATATTATTTTAATGATATACATAATTTTTATTTAGCCAGGCATTTTTAATACAGCATTAGCTATACGCTTCATTAGCAATTTATTCTGAATTTAAACAAATATATATCATGTAATACGAATATTATTTATACAAACAATATTAGTCAACCTTAATTAACGACCTCATAAAAAAACGATTGAAGAAACAATATATTATATAAAAATGGTTAAATATTCCACTTTTCAAATCTAGATATTCGAATACAAGTATACATATCCGTAAGTATTCTTATTTACACTTTCCTTAGGTGTATTTGAAGTTAAGTTACACATAGTTAAATATATTAAAGTCGTAAAATGAAGGATTTTAAAAAATACATTTTTTATGGGAAGTAATTAAATGAACGGCATTATAAATTTTGGAAGGGCAAAAAAAAATCGGCATTTAAATAATTTGGCTGACATACAAATATTTTGTACGCAATAAAATAAAGCTGATAGCAATTCTTGTTCCGCAAATAATTTTGATAATGGTCGAAAATTAAATCATAAATAAGCAGCTTACAATATTATGACCTCGCATAATAAATATTCGCCTGACAAAATAATTGCTTCAACGGCAAGATTTAAATATTGCGCGGTAGAGAAACATGTCTACAAGCAGTATATTTGATTGGTATACCTATTAAAAACATAACGAGCAAAATAACCAATTAGATTGCGTTTGTGTTTAAAAATAAGCAATATACGTTAAAAGTGGGCGGAGTAAAAGCAGGCGCGTGACACGAGGAGCCAATCACGTGCGAATATTATCATTTGATGTTTATGTTTGTGTTATTAACAGTCAAATAATTGCAGTGATAACAGGTTTTAAATTAGTTTCTGTGTTTTACGAGTAAAAAAATGATTAATTATCAATATAATGAAGAAGGAATAAAAGTGGTTCCCGACTACGAATCGGATGGTGAATGCTGCATTGACTATGAAATATCGGTGCCGGTTACGAAGAAGAAACCAAAACTGTGTTTGGACTGGAATTTAGTTCAAAAGTTTGATAACTTCGAACAAGCCAATATATCCATGAATACTGAAGGTACTTGGTCACGAGATTATTGTCATCAAACAGAAGAAGGGAAAAAGATATATTATAGGTGTAATAAGTTGCAACGTCGTGGTCCGTATTGCTCCTCAAGGATGTATTTGTTATTCGAAAGCACCTCAGATTCAGTGTTAATGTTCAAAACGAATGCTCATCATGACCATGATGCCAAGAAGAAGTATGCCTCGTCGTACGGATTAAGTGACACCGTGAAGAATGAAATTAATCGATTATTCGATTTAAAAATAAAACCAAAAGCTATTATGGAAAGACTTTCAAAAATGGAAAATATCAAAGTTCCTAAAATGTCTCAGTTAAGAAATTATCTAAGTGATCGTCGTCGTATGATATACGGCCAATCTACTATAAGTTTAGGAGAGCTTGAAGCTTGGATTAATTTACACTCAAGTCTCCCTTCGGATCCGCATGAAGGTTTTGTAGTTTGTTATCAAATTAATGACAGTGACGAACAAAATCCCACTTTTCGGTTTATTATGTCTACTAAATATTTGATTGAAATTTCCAAAGATGCCAGCGTCGTTCATGCAGATGCCACGTACAAGCTAATCTGGCAGGGTTTCCCTGTATTGGTCTGCGGAACCACGGACCAAAACCGTAAATTCCACCCTCTATGTGTGACGATTTCAAGTAATGAACAAAAAGAAGATTTCAAATTGATGTTTCAAGGACTTAAGGACAAAATACAAGAAATATTTCAAAGTTCTTGGAATCCAAAAGTATTGGTTTGTGATGCTGCTAAAAGCATACAGAATGCATTTATAGAAGTTTTTGGAGAACATGTCGTTGTTCGGATGTGCTGGGCACACGCAAAAAGGAAAATTCAAGAGAGGATCGAAAAAATTAAAAACAAAGAGCTGCGTGATAATATTCTAAATGATGTTGATTCATTGCATTCTATAACAGATAAGAATATATTTGACGCAGCTTCCGAAGCATTTCTACAAAAATATATAGATCACATCGAATTTGTCACGTATTTCAAAGTACAGTGGTTAGAACAAAACCGTAATTGGTTCTTGGGAGCGGCTCCCAACTCCCCATCTACCAATAACGCTTTGGAGTCTTTTAACAGAGTAATAAAGGATAGCAATACACTCCGAGAACGCTTACCTTTGTCTAGGTTTTTGGTGGTTGCAAAAGAAATGGTAAACCAGTGGTCTAATAAATATATTACTAACCCAGAAGACAATTACATTGCCCGCATACCCATTTTAACTACGAAGCACTGGACTGAAGCTTACCAGTGGGCAAAAAAACCAAAAATGGTGATTCTGCTACGTAAAAACGACAAATACGATTATTACCAAATTCCTTCCGGGCAAGCAACTAAATGTGAAGTTTTCGATGCACAATGGGAAACTTTTGACGATTTCAAAAAACAAAATTTCAGCAAGTGGCTTGT
The DNA here is from genome assembly GCA_905333005.2 of Lycaena phlaeas. Classification (NCBI taxonomy): domain Eukaryota; kingdom Metazoa; phylum Arthropoda; class Insecta; order Lepidoptera; family Lycaenidae; genus Lycaena; species Lycaena phlaeas. The sequence continues at coordinate 17,731,003 of HG995166.1, read as the reverse complement.
CTTATTGCCAATTGAAAGAAATGACTGGATAAAAGGGAGATGTAACTGTCCAGTTTTTTTTAATTTTTATATATGCAAGCACGTGATTGGTTTGGCGATTCGCTTAAAGTATGTGATTCCTCCACTTGAAGCTAAAAATATTCCCATAGGGGAAAAAAGAAAACGTGGACGTCCGTCAAAAGCTAAGCGGGCATTGATAATACAATAAAATTATTAAGCTAATAATAATAACACTAATTTCAAAAACCGTCTTTAACGTTTGATAACTTATTGATTGTATCATTTTTATAAGAATAAAACATTTGGTTTATATTTAATTTTAAAACTCATTATTTAAGAAGTTGTTTTTTTAACTTTGATTATAATTTTATTAGAAAGATAGGTAAGTATAGCTTAAACACTAATGTGCTTACTACATTGTTTTATTATGTTTTGATTTATGTCAATTATATTTTATAAGAATATAAAACATCTTTTATTAATTTACACTCCTATATTACTTACATCAAAAGTTACCAATATCACTTTTCAAAACTTGTAATATTCAATTCAATCATTACCTAAATAACCTCCTCCTTTTTGAAGTCGGTTAAAAATTAAATTAAAACGTTCAATTTTAACGGTTCAAAATTACGCAACAATGGATCCACAATTTTATTTCATAACTAATAAGACGCGCAGCTCCATGGTTAACACTATCCGCTCGGCTCAAGCCCTACGCTATCGTTCCTAAGTTCAAATCCTCAATGAACCGTTAACAGCAGGCAACTTTTTTCTTTTGTTTGTTTATTTATATACATTTTTAAATTATATTTTTTTTTGGATTACAATTACAAATACGATTTACAAACTAAAATTATGTATAAAAAAAAATTTGAGGATCTACTCTTTCCTATTTGTTGAGGACAAATTTATAACGAAACGACTTTACAAAAAAAATATGACTTTTAACGTAAAACGAACTAGAAGTGAGTGAAGTTACCCATATGCAATATCACACCCTTATAGGTTTGCGTCATTTGCCGCTAGATGGTGTTGTAAGTATGTTATTGAACAAAATTATAAAAATTGAAAAATAAATTATTTAATAAATTATATTATCATTCTTAATAAAAGACTAGTGAATTAATTCAGGTCATGACATCGACAAATCCTGTGTTCATCAGCGGTCCGTCCACTAAACGCTGATATGATGATGAAATTTTTTTCTTAAGATTTTATTTTCTTTCAGATTCGTTGATTTATGTAGATAGTAGATAGATTATGCAGGTAATAAAAAAATGTAGGTGGTGTGTACAATAAACAAGCAGTTCAAAACTTGCAATAATAAATAATTAATAAATAATAAATTAATAAAGTTGTGTATATGATAAACGTCGGTTTACTGTCACTGCGTTTCAGCAATGAAGCGTTCAATAACTATCAAACCGATAAGCAGTTCCATAATCTGCCGTTAGATGGGTCTGTTTAAGAGATCAAGTTTAAAATTGATTTTATCATTTTAATTCAGGATTATTACTAGTTTTATTTACGAGAATATTTTATTCAAGGTTAAATAAGCATTGTTTTAGTTATAAATTATTAAAATTCGCTATTTATCAGTGAATGAATGAACGACATCGTAGTCATTTTTTTTTAAATAAACGTTAAACTCACTGATGTAAGGTTTATGTAATTTTCTTGAAGCAAAACGCCAAATAAAGTTATGAAATCGATAAACGGCACACATTGGTCAGTTAAATTAAGCCAAGTTTAAATGGAGTTATATAATCTTTTATTGCGATGTTCAGAAACGCACTTTCTTAGGTTATCGAACCAATAGCGCTAATGAATAGATAAACTGCCGTTAAAAATTCCTCAGAAACCGGGCATTAATCATTACGTACAAAAATTAAATCAAAACATTTTAACGGTTCAAAATTACCCAAGAATGGATCCACAATTTTAAATGAAATCGTAACTAGATGCGTAGCTCAATGGTTATTACTCTCCGCTCGGTTCAAGTCGTACGCTATCGTTCATATGTTCAAATCCTCCATATACCATTAGCTGCAAGCGACTTTTTTCTTTTGTTTGTTTATACATTTTAAAATAATATTTTTTGGTATTACAATTACAAATAAGATTTTCAAACTAAAATATTGTGAACAAATTATAAAATTAAAGAAAAAATTAATAAATTATATTATCATTCTTAATAAAGGACTAGGGAATTAATTCAAATCATGACGCTAAATCCTGTAGACTGGGATTACTGTAACGCAGAATTAAATGAAAAAGAAAGTTGCTTGAAGTTATATTCATGCTACTTATATATGCAGCACAAAATGATTTTTTTTGCTTACCCTTTGAGTGCTTACCAAAATTTTATTAAACGGGGACAGCACATTGCCCCTCATTCAATTAATATGCCATCCGAAAATAATTACAGCCATCCAGAATGACACAAGATTGCTGTTTGATTTTAAAATGTTTGCTGAACATAAGTTGCCGCTCAATTAGTTATTTCTGCTACCAGACTATATTTTTCAGCTCACAAAAATACGAATATTATGCTAGTCGTTTAAATAACACCCATTTTTTATACTTATACTTAAGTTATAATTTAGACATACTTACCCCATTTCGTTCAGCTTTACCATACATTTTTGAAACTTGAAAACTACTTTGTGCTAAAAAATATAAATACATTTAAATAGTGCCTTTGTTTATCTCACTAATATTATAAACGTGAAAGATTGTTAGTATGGATGTTTGTTACTTTTTCAGGTAAAAACTACTACTGAATGGATTTTATTGAAACTTTACAATAATATAGCGTATACATCAGAATAACACATAGGCTTTAATTTATACCTGTACTCCCACGGAAATGGGAAGTACGCGGGTGAAACCGCGGGGCGCTTCTAGTATTCTTATATAACTTAATTTTAAGCTCGATCAGATAACGAAAATCAAAATCAACTAGTCAATTTGAAACGGGTCGGACAACAATGGAAGCTAAAAGAAAACCTTTTTATAATAGCGAAATATTAAATTCAATGCTAAAGCTTCGCATGTTAAAATCCGTAAAAAGATTAGACCTTTTCTCGGAATCATTTAAGCGATTTAGTGCTGCAACGCGATTTTATTGTAATCGTAAAAAAAATCGATGTTTTTTCTCACTCCCATCGGCCATCACGTTCTAATTGTTCGTTCGAAAAAGGAACTAAAAATATGGTTAATCCTTTAATAAAATTCGATGCGTGGAGTTATTTCGTGAATGACTATTTTTTATTACATTCGTGTGAATAAAGGATTTTTATGTCATAAGCTTGTAAGAGCTCGCATTTGATTTATGTGAGGTACCTGGCTTTTGGGTTTAGTGATGTTACCGCAAAAACCGTATAGCATGTCCGTATTAATAAGTAATGTACGGAATTGAAGCGAATATATTCGATTCGGTGTTGGTGTGTTTTTTATGCGGGCGCTATGCGGCGCCGGTCGACATGCAACTCAGATCAAAGCGATTGGAGAAGATTAAACTTAGTTGATATATTATGTACGAACAATAGAGAGGCGCCCGACAGGCGCGCATATTCCAATCGACAATGACACCGCGTGTACGTTGATGAAGCACATATTTCTAAACGCTATCGAATGAATTAATATTTAAAAAATAATAATTAAATGTGACTTCATAAACTTAGTTATGAGTTTATATAATATGTTTTGATTTTAACTAGTAGATTCCCGTGGTTTAACCTGCGATAAATCATGCCTATTTGTTATTCTGATGTGTAAATTATATTTTTGAAAATTTTCATCAAAATCCTTTCCGGACTTTTTGTCTGGAAGATACATCATAAGTATATGCATACATTCTTAAATACTTTATATATCATACGTTAGTAGGAGGATATGATATGATATTGTTTGACTCTTACATCGACCACATAACCCATAGACTCCTAATAACAGGGTAACGGGTTCTGGCGACACATCTGACTTATAGTTTCGATGTAAGCCGTAAACAATGTACTTAAACTATCTTGTCGTCTCATTCTTTCCCGTTGCGAAATATATCCATTTCTTTTTAACGTTCCGTGATTGGTAATGTACGACATTGAATTAGCTAATCACAGCATTGCAACCCCTTTCGTCTCACCTCAGCTAGTTGCCAGAATGCATTTAATACGAAAAATCAAACATTAGGAATAGGTTGTGTGGTCGATGGACTCTTATTTGTTGTTGATTATTATAAAAAGACCATTTATAGAAAATGTGTGAAACTTATAAAAAATGGTTATATAATATGTATTGCTTTTTTTGAGTCGCCTCAAATTTAACTGTATGCTGTTAACTGGTTTTTCATTATATCCTGTTCTACTATTAAAAAAATCATTAATTGACTCTACAATATAATAAATAAAATATATTATTAGATGATGAATAGTTTATTTTCGTTGTATCTTATCTAGGTGATTCAATCTGAAGCCGGATTTGACGAAAACATCATCACCACAGACCCCACCTTTATCACAATGAAAAACATAAATCATCAAAATCTTATAATTTATAACACATTTATACATTTTATGTATAAATTACTAAAGTTTTGTTCAAACGTTTAATGGATGATAGTAGGTCTTTACTAGTTTTAGATACCTGAAGTTAAAATAGGTTTGTGGTACCTAAATTTTGAATTATATATTTTTAGACTATTTTTCATGCTTCCAATATTTTACCAATATTCCAACAGACGTTAATGACATCGACAAAAGTTCCATAAACAACTTTAGTAGTTGCGATTGTAAGATCGTAAGTCTAAAATCTTGTTTAGTAAAACATGGCAAATAGTTAAATATCTCTTGAATACTTCCTCGCGACAAACGTTAACGTAGTAATAATTAATTACTATTAAATGCAATGTTCAAACGGATAGAAGTAATTCAATGGGCATACCTTTAGTCAATTTCCACCCTTTGAGACTAGTGTGGTCATCCTACATGGAGGTGTAACATAAATAAATAGGTGAGTAAGGGTTAAAAAATGTCAAATAGGGGAATATAATGAAGTGTCCCGCCTGTGGTTCTGGGAACGGCCTGTTCTTGCGCGGCTCTATACCAGGGACACGCTCGGAATGCCACAGTCGGTGTTTGATTAAACCTTACAGTGTGTTTTGGTTCGTGTCTATGGTATCAATTCCTGAAGGAACGCGGTTCGTGCAAGCAATTGTTCTGCTTTCTTATGTTTACGCGAATTTCACTCATTATAATAAAATAACTTTTACGGATTTTATCGGAAGTCCTCCCGTGACCATGGTTGCTGTAAAGTATCCGAAACGTCGGGCTAATAAAAAACTAAATAAACCACGATAAAATCCGTAAAAGTTGTTTCATTATAATTGTATTGCTTTTTAATGATTACAAGAGTAATAAAAAAAAGTATCAACCCTTCTATGTCCCACTGCTGGGTAGGGGTCTCCTTCTCGAAATCAGGGAGGAGGGTTAATGTGCCTTAGGTCACTTTACTGGTGAGCGGTCGATGGTCTCGTGTTTGGGGTGCACTTAGAAATTTAGAAAAACCCATTTCAAGGCACACACGGGGGTCAGGATCGAACCCGGAACCTCTCGCGTAAGAGGCCGAGTCCACCCACCACTGGATCATCGTCGCTACAGGAATAAAATAATTTCACTCAATTATAATGGAATACCTTTCACTACGAATTTTCATGACTGACGTTTCAGCAATTATTGTCAGGGGAATAGTGTAGGAGCAATATTGTTTGAGGAGGAGGAAAAGACCTCCGAAGAAGAGGAGTCCTGGTGGAGGCACTTGTGGAGGCGAGTGCTCCGCGAGAAACGGCAGGCTAGAGAAGCCTATAGCGGGATTAACAATTACTAATATTTTTTACTACCTATCTTTTTCTACTTTTTCATTATTACATCCACAATAAAAGCGTATTATAAAACGTAATAAAAATATATTTTTCGAAAATAAACGGTGTTATTTTTGCAAATATTTTTAAACTCACCCTGTATATTGTTAAGAATTGTAGACGGCACGTCTAAGGGTCTAAGTTTTTTCGGTGTTACGGGGACAAAGCGGCCGGAGAATAGGCGACTGATGAATGAAATTCCAATCTCCTAAGCGCCTCTGGTACAAAAAAACTTTGAATGAACTTCCTCCGTATAGTTTGTGACAAATATTGGTTGCGCTATTACGGTGAATGTCGGATCTTTAATGGCATTTTATGTTCAAACTTTATGACTGTTACATTATAGACTTGGTATATAAAATTCTATATTAAATTGTTTTTATTATTATGTTGTTGTGAATAGTAAAAATATTTTTCTTTCTTTCTTTGCTCTCTTTCTTTTCTGCTACTTATGCATTTTTGTCTATTGTCAATACATTTATAATATTAGCACGGGAAGGTAAATATATTTTTTGCCAAAATTTTTGTTCTAGGTTGAATTTTTGGTTAGCACAATTATTCAAACCGATCTTAAATTAATCTGTCATATTTTTAGTGACCAAACATAAAAATAAATTCTATAAAATAATTATTACTTCATTATACGTCTTTATATTGTATAATTAACATAAACATTATAGGCATAATGTCAACTGACTTTGAACCCAACCTGCGCCTATAAAACCAAAAACTAATATAATTTGATATGACGCCCCCACGCTTGGGCACGGGTCTAAATTAAATAGCCACTTCTCTATGGAGACTATTTAATTATCTGTGTACTGTTTTGAAATGATCTTGATACACGAAGACGCCACGAGACCTACGTTAAGTACCAATATGGACTGGGCGCACATTAATTTACAAATTAGGTAACTATTAATATCTTTGATCAAAACAGCTATTCTTTTAGATACGCGGTTGTAATACCCTATACGATCTATATTAACTTTATTACATTAGTATACAAACTCGCTAATAAGATTATTATTAATATAATTATGGACACGATCTAGTAGGCTTACTAATATAATATTATTAATGTGAAAGTAGGGATATTTTTACGCTTTCATGTGAAAACTACTCAACCTATCATCATGAAACTTTGTACACATACTTTCGGACGTACTAGAAGTAATATAGGATACATTATAAAAAAAAAGATTTTTTTGCTAACGCGGGCCAAGCCGCGGGCAACAGCTAGTATTTTCATATTTAATTAAACTATCTATAAAATAATATGCCTCATGTTTTGACGACAGGCTGGTCGCATGGTCAAGCTACTGACAACTACGCAGCGATGCGGGTTCGAATCCCGATAAGTGCAGTAATTTGTCTTGTACATATATTTATTTCCGTTTATATCCGTAACACAAATTCTTACGAGCCTACCTTTTAGATTGGTAGTTAATATTTATTTATTTCTATTCATTAAAAAAAATGACGATGCCTTATTGCAGTCCAAGTCCAAGTGTAGGTAGTGTTAGTATGTAGTACACTACATTCGAACTGTATAAAGTCACCCATTAAATGGTCTTTCAGTTTGTATAAATCGAAAAGCTTTTCAAAGCTCAGCAACATCATCTTAATAACAATTTATCACAGTTTGAAGGAAAGGAACTTCGGAAACCTTAAAACCAATCAGCTGCTTCTCAAATCTGTAAAGTCTTAGAAGATATTTAATCTTCGGATTGATAAGGCCTTAATATTAAAATGAGGAATAATGATCAAGCTGGATAAACTAAGAATTCTAGAACATTGACAATACAACAATAACTTAAAAACCGCTGGTTCGGTGTCAATCAAATAAATATGGGACCAATTCGGAAACAACAAAACAAAAATCATCAAAATCCATTCACAAACCGCGGAGTAATCGTGTCACAAACATACAAAAAAAAACATACAGATGAATTGAGAACCTCCTTTTTTTGAAGTCGGTTAAAAAGGTTGCCTATTTTTGTATTAATTAGCTTAATTTAAAGTTTAAGTCGATAAAAGATATACAGAATCCTGACAGGGTATACTATTCACGTATATTTACATGGTGTATCAACCCCATGCTGCTGGGCACGGGTTCGAGGAGTACCTCGAAATCGGGCGAGGAGGGAATTAGGTCAGTTTACCGATGCGCTGGCCCAATGCGGGTTGGTGAACTTCTCTTGCAAAGACTTTCAATCTCATCAGGCAACTTTCCTCACGACGTTTTCCTTCTTAGTGAGTGAACGGACGGTCTCGTGTTCAGGGTGCACTTGGAAAATTTAGAAGAGTACATAATGTGATGTTTCACTGTAAAACATTGAAACATTTTCTATAGTATTGTTTGATTCAACGAATATTGCATCACAAACTTCATTTATTTTCTACATTCTCATTTATCCAGTAAATTGTATTCTCGATGATAATGTTAAGTGCAGTTATCTTAGGCAATTTATCTAGCATAGTTTAACGATGGTTTGATAAAAATTGACGCTGTTCACCCACACAGCGCCTACGGTTCGCAGAAGGCTTTGGATGCGCTATATTTGTATGGGCATTGTGGGAAGCACAAATGGGCGGAAACGTTTAGGCCCGATCTGAGACACATCTGCAATGGCGCCTTCACACAGCGCCTCTGCGCCGGCGCATGTGAAATTTCTAATGCATCCGTGCATGATATTGTGCCTACGCCCACCTAGCCTCTAGAGTCTAGATGATCGAGAGAAATGTTGAAACGTTTTGAAAAATTAAATAATGTTGTATCATTTACCAAATATAAAAATATATTTTTTTAAATATATTTTATTTATTTATTTATTTATAGCTTTGCTTTATTTTTCTTTGGATAGCTGTATATAGAGATTTTACCAACAAAAACAATAAAGTGTTATTATAAGCTTTTTATCTCTACACTAAAATATTTAAGTAAATATTTTAAGTACAACAATCACATAAAAGACGTAGTGTAATTACCTAAAAGTGTAAACTAAAAAAAAAAAAAAACTAGTAGCTGCATCTATCACGGGGGCCTCGGACCACGGTAAGAGTCTCCGATAAGAGTTTAAGCATGGTGCTCGTAATAATGTCAATCTACGCTGTGAAATAATACCAATAAAATGTTTTGATTTATTTCCATATTGTACTTGAATGAAGGATTTATATTAAAAATATTTTTTTAAATCAAACACAATTAAAAATTAATGACAAAATAATAATTATTATTGGATGTGAGAGGCAAGAAATCGGTTGCCTTGGTGTTCAATTAGTTTCAATTGGAGCTCTATCATCTATCTTCAGTAGTGGACGGAAGGCTGATAATGATGATGATGAAAAAACAACATTAATATCAAAATGTAGAGCGTACAGATAGCCTACAAAAAGCGTTAACTATACATGTTTTCAATAAAATTATCCTCATCATAATTATCTTGCATATAATTATTCTAGCAAAATTTATTACTTTAATTGAATAAACGAGAGGTGTCAGCTCTGCGGCCAGCGATAGTAAAGGTTCTATGATGGAGGCGCGGTACGTGAGTCATCTCGTTCATTGAGTGCTGGTCCATTGAGGGGCACGCTCATTACCGCTCCGGCCGGCCCGCGCGCACGCACGCCCGCACTCGCGACCGCACCGACACACCGACGCACAGCCTACGACATGCTCGCTCTCATCTCCCGGCACAACGTGAGTTAAACCTACGACTTCCTTTCCAATAAAGCCTACATTAAAACACTCAATATTTACATTCACTTACGAGCGTGTATTTGTTATAGATGGAGAGCTTCTCGAAATCGTACATCTGGCTCGTTGCAGCCGCACTCTTGGCCGCTTGTGGAGTGAGCGCCGGTGTCGGAGGTAAAAGACCGTTCACACCGACCGACTCGATATTAGACATCATCGATACGGAACAAGTGGAGAAGATCATCGCAGCACGCAGACGAACGGAGGAGGCCACCGCCTCGCCGAACTATGTACAGAGGAACGAGCTCGGCGAAGGCAGCTCCGAGACAATGGTGGTGTCTGTGCCGCAGCAGGAGGACGCCACCGATATACCCAGAGGCTCTGCGTTCCGGAACATTCTCAAATCATCAAAGAACGCATTAACAGTGACAAGGAAGGAGTATCTTAAAGAAGATTGGTGTAAAACTGAGCAGCTGATTCAAAAAATCAGGGAGCCCGGCTGTGTGCAAGCAACAGTGATAAACAACTTTTGTTACGGTCAGTGCAATTCGTTCTACATCCCGAAAAGCCCTCGGCGTAAAGAGGGCAACGACGAACGACCTCCGCCCGCTTTCAAATCGTGCTCCTTCTGTAAGCCGAAGAAGTACACCTGGATCACGGTGACCCTCCGCTGCCCAGGTCAGAACCCACCCTTCCGACGCAAACGCTTGCAAAAGATCAAGCAGTGCAAATGTCTCCCCGTCGGGGTGAACTGATCCCGAGCTGAAAACGACCCTCCATTACAGAGGCGGTGAATCCGTCCCGTACAATATGATCCGGTATGTGGTGATCGAGAGTGGCTTGCGAGGAGATTACGAGGAAAGACACGGGCGTTATGAAATTGTTACCTGATGTATGATACGTGAAGGAAGAGTGAACAGTTAAAACTTATTCGGATCGCGTGCTCATACGTCAATCGGGTGACGTCATGGAGTGCATATATTGATGTTATAACTTTAATAAATCGGCTTCGATTGCAGCCGCCATGTGAAGCTTTAATAGTCTGAGTGATATCGGATTGGTTTTTAGACCAGCGACAGGTGACCTTGAGTGATTTTAGTACAAAGGTAATGGTGGAAATGCGTTGGTTACAATATTTAGTCTGCAACTATTGGTCGCATTTGCAGATGTTGTGATATTAGTTGTAGTTGTTAGCATAACGTTACAGTACAAGAACGTATACAATACTTTGTATATTGTGGCAGTTTTGATGTTCTCTATACGCTTACTCGGTATTAATTTGAATTGGCTATAATCTCGAAAAGAAAAAAGATAATGGAAAATTCCATTGTATCTATCTGTAATTTAAAAACCTCAAATGTTACGTGGCTTAAATATAATTTCAATGATCTCGGTTTGCTCTCAAGTATTTACATTCGCTTATTAAATATCAATTTACATAATATATTCAGTTACAACATGTTTGACAAGCGTAAAACATATCTTTGATATCACTATGTAAATATATTTACACCGTCTATTGTTTTTGTGTACTCATATTTGTATAGATAATTAATAGTAAACAAAATTTGCAAGTGGTTATACCAAGCATCGCCAAGCATGTCTCATTTTATTATATAAAGGCATGTATATTATTTTGATGCCACTAAATCTGGAAACTTCTAAAAAATTTGGTCTGTACTACTATTATTTATTTGAAATTGATATCATATGTTTTTAAAGTAATATAATTAAGCAAAATTGAATAATTAAGATACTTTATTTTGCTTTAAATTTTGATCGAAAATTAAATAATTACTATTATAATTGTTACCTTATTAAGTGAGAACCAAAATATATGTATGTGTGACTACATGTGACGTAGTATATCAAACAAATTGTGTTTACAAAACAATTTATGATTCAGACACGCTAAAGTATTTAGAGTGACATTTTCCTAGGGTTTTGGCATTCGAATTTATTATAACAATAAAATGTTTTATGGAATCTATACTATTAATAGATTTCAGTTCTTACATTTTTCTGTTTGTAAATATACTACGCTATAGCACTGACTATAGTTTAACTATTGTGAATATTTTTAACAAACGGTTATGTGTTGCTCCAATAAAGAAACGATTTGAAAATGGCTACCGTCTAAATAAATTGATACAAGGGACAATTATTATGACTACAGAAATAGAAGTTAAACTGAACAATATGGACGTTATTAAATGGTTCTATTTATGATACGAGTTTAAGCGAAATGTGATTACGTTCGAATTGGAACATTTGCTAATTGAAACTTAAATTATGTCCCCTTGTTACATCAGCGTTGTAAATCTGCAAGATTCTATTTCACTTTTTTAAATATTGTAATGTTAAAAATAAAAAATAATGTTATATTGTAAAAAATAATATGGAATTTGTACATAAAAATGTTGGGGATGAGATTGAGTTTTAAAAAGCTATAAAACTCTTTTTCAGTAAAATATGGAAATATGTAAAAGTATAAGTCAACCCACCTATCATACGTTTATAGACCTTTCGCTTTTTCTTAGATGTCTGTTAGGAAAATCTATGAAACATATCGATGTACAGTTTAATAGATTGTAATAGTTTAACGATTCGTAGGTTCTCTTGCCATTATATCCACCTACTTGCAACAATCTTGTCGCACTAAATATGTTTTTTTTTCGATGCAAAAACATATTTTAGATCGACAATTATTATTTGTATTATAGTAAAAAATATTTGTACTTTTATTGATATATAAAAGTAAAAAATTAATACAATATGGCATATTTATTTTATTTAAATCTATACTTCTTTAAAAAAAAAATTTTGCGTGTTATTAAACGTTAAAATGAGTAAAAAGTTTTTAATTTATCTTACATAAAATTTTGCACTCCTTTTCTATTACGGAGGAATTTAAATTTTTTTACAGTTAAAGGTTAAGTTGAGAAGTAGCACAGGAAACTATTTTTTGTATAATATGTACTAATAATATATTAAAGTACTGAAGCACAATTTTAAACATCCCTATTATTTTAAAATTGAATATTAACAATTTCAAGCAATATGACGCGACGTATGTATTATTTATTTTACAAAGAAATTTTGAAGCCTTCGTTTGTAGGTCCTGTCAAACTTTATCTAAAGTTGAATGATTTTTTGTTGAGATGATTCATATAAGGCTTAATAGTGTTAAATTGTATCTTTTTATTTTATTCGCGTCTTTATTTACTACACATTTAACGTTAAAATATCTGATAAAACACGTACTCCATTATTTTCACCAAGTGAAAATAAAAGTGAAGTTAATTACTCATATTGTTTTTACACACTTATGCTTTATTTTATAGCTATAAAGTATACAGGAGTTGTGATAGTAAAAAAATACTTTTATATTATTAAAAGTATTTTTTTAAGCGATAAAAAGTTTACTTTTTGGATCGAAAAAACACTTGATAATTACGAATATTCCTTACAAAGAGTATTTTTCTCTGTCTGTCTGTCATAAACTGTCATAAAGCAAAATAATTAAATATTCTCTTAGCTCAGTATTTATGTTGTGATCTATATTTTTTTGATTAAAGGTTCGTGTTTTGTAATTCGAAATTTGTACCAAACAACAAACCAAGTTTCAAATTTTTTTTTCAAATTAAATTTCTCAGTCAATTTCAATGATGTATTTATATATTTTTTTAGTAAAATAATACTATAAAATACTATATCAACTAGTTATTATTATTTTTCCCATTTTTATTAATATATTATGTACATAATATTATGTCCCTTATTTTTATATGTGTTGATTTATTTGATTTCTCATTGTATTAAGAAAATAAATAATCTGTGAATTTATTAAAAGGTTTTTATTGATCTCACTAAAACAGAACGAATGCACCAGTGAATGAAAGCTTGGATCTAGTTCACCGCTTCGTACGGGAGTAGGTAGTCTACGGCCTTTCCCGGATACTTCATATCCAGGAGGCCTCAAGCCAAGCTGCTGAATAAATTATAAGGGTTGTTCGTTGTAGTGATAATTGGAATCGGTTATAATACTTATAAGTGTCTTCTACTGCTGGACCAGATGTTAGAGATCAGGTGCCGCTGTCATAGATGAAGGACATGGCGTCGAGCAGCCGTCCTTACATAATCCTCTCACGAATGTGTCACGCCTGATGATAATATAAGGAATAAATATTTACTAACATTCACACAACGTCAGTCTAGTCACGCTAATGTTACTGCAAGCGGTTACTTCACGGGGATAAGATAAAAGAAACGAGAAGATTTTTATACATTTACAAATTTTATTTTTAAAACATTTTTTATAGCATAGGAGGATAAACAATAGGTTATGTAGATGCGTTGCCCTCCTTTTCCCTATCCCCCCAACGGGCCACCGGAAATTTAAAAATTGCACGAAACTCGACAGCATGGCTACCAATTTACGCCGAGAACTTTGAGCGAGAGATACCCGGTCGCGCCGGCTTAATTCGGCTGCAAAACAGCATGGCATTACCTCTTACAAAACATCTAAGTCGAATACGATCTTTTGTAATTATCACCTTTTGCGAGTGGCAAGGGATCGGTCGTTCTGGCGTACAACGAGGTCTATGTTCAGCAGTGGACGGATAAAGACTAATGATGATGTTATCCTTTGCGGGATTTGAACCTGAAACTTTTGAGAGCGGGATCGTCAAATAATCAACAAATGCCAAAACGGATAAAATACTTCTGCGACATTCTTCAACGATAAGTCCACTCCGTAACTTTGGTTAGTGATTTTAATAATAGCAACTTCCCAGAGGAACTTGGCAAGTTGGATGGGTCTGGGCCATATTCAACAGACGAGGGACCACCAGAGTCAATTCTCACTAATATTATCAATGTGACAACAGGGATGTTTGTTACGCTTTCACTCGAAAACTACTTAACCGATTATCATGAAACTATGTACACATATTCTAGGAGGTACTAGAAGTAACATAGAATAGGTACATTAAAAAAAAATTTTTGCTAACGCAGGCGAAGCCGTGGGCAATAGCTAGTTTGATATAAAGTGCATATTATACAATACTATATGCTTTACATTAGCGTTGTCTATTCCACACATCAAACACAGCTTCAAATCTAGAATCTTCTGAAGACTATAAAATTATTTTTTAATTAATATGAAATCATAATTACCAGTTTATGTACAATAGTACATATATGGTGACTTATTACCACATAAAACTTCCACAGTGACTCATCATAGTTGACAACAAATCGCTGAATTACATATAATTTTCCCATAAGAATATTAGATTTTTTATATGGAAAGTTGAACATTTTGGTACTCGTTAACTAAAGCAGCTTGTAGTACAGGCATCTAAAAGCTTAGATTAGATAGACCTTAATAAAGCTTTGCAAGTGAAAAAACTACGACAAAACGTACTAAAAATGTGAAACTAACAAATTTAACTAATTAAATTGGAATGACTACTAAAGAGTTAACTTAAAGCAGCTTGTAAAGGTGAAGGTATCTAAAAGTTGTGATTAAGAATACCTTAATAAAACTTTGCAAGTAAAAAAAAACTACGACAAAACATACTAAAAATGTGAAACTAACAAAATTAACTAATTAAATTGGAATGACAACTAAAGAGTTAACTTAAAGCTGTAGTGGTGAAGGTATCTAAAAGTTGAGATTGAGAATAGCTTAGTAAATGTACTAAAAACAATAATATAAAAACTAACAATACTAATAGTTAATTCTTAGATCATTAATATGTCTAGATGGAGTGTCGACCTACAATCAAAACAAAAAAAACTGGCCAACATTTTCAAAGATGTGTTCGTGAATAGTGATACCAGCTACTACAGTTCTCCCATAATCATCCTTTTTAATCTCGTTACACATCAACACAAACCTTCATTATAAATAAAAACAAATAATGCGTAACAATTCATGCGTATTCTGTGACAGCGGGACGGATACTAAGCACAGAGAAAGCATTTAGAGGCTAACAGTTGGACGCTATTTTTTGGACGTGTTTTCCGCGCAAGACTCTATCTAGACATATTATTGATCTTAGAGTTAATTATATTGGAATGTTAAAGAAAACAAACAATAAGTGAATATTGTAGACTTTATTTTAAACAATGTTTTGTATTACATCGAAATTTCCATTGCAACCTTGCCTATTACCCATATCGTATTCTCGTAAACAAGTTGTGCCGCCATTTTCATTTAAGTATCGAAAATACGTAATTTATATCTCTTTTTTACAATTTATCTTACTTATGCCTTCTCTAAATTCAACACTAGTCCAAAATAATTATAAATTTTAAATTATTATGTAACACAATAGACATTACAAATAATAATAACAGACATTTCGGAAAAATTTAGATACAAATTAATATTACAAACATATTCGTAAAATATAATTTGATAACGTAATAAATATTAATTTTAGAAATATATGATAAAAATAAGTGTATTTTAATGACTAGATAGTGCGTATGATGACTATTAAGTATGTATTAAAATAACCTTAAACTATCCTCACAATGTTATAAATAATTTTGTACGTTTGTTCAGTGTTTTGCGACACATTATGTTTTTGGTATTGCTAGAGAAAAATAATTAATCCATTTAAGAAAATTTACACAAATGAGTTTCTTAACACAATTACTGATAAATTTTGTAGTCATACATAAATATAAAAAAAGAAATTAATTTTTCACTTATTACTATGTACTTATTATAATAATTATAATTACAACTATTATACTTTCTCTGGCCTTGTGGTTTGGTTTGGATTCTATATTTATACATCCTTTCCTTATAACTAACTAAGCAATTACACATTAAAACGAGGGATGAAAGATACGCTTAACAAAAATACAGCCCTTATTTTTATTTTGTGAATAATTTTGACAAAACACATCATTAACACACAAACTCTGACAAGATATTAATCCTTTTCCCTTTCGTTACCATGCGAAACCTATACAAATTATTTTAGGTTAATAAATAGGCACTTAACAAATTATTTATAAAATATATAGGACTATATGGACTAATTTAAAAAAGGAATTGCTTATGTCCATCATAATATTATACACAACATACTCTTATGACAACAAATCCTTCCGTTGCCATTGCTTGAAGAAAATGACTCCAAAATAACATAAAATTATGACCAAAAAATACACGTCTATGAAGCTTTATAAAGAAGCTGTCTTAGGGTCTTCATTCTGAGATCCATTCGGTTACGAAACGATAAGAATTATGAATTATCGAATAACTTTAAGAAAAGCGGAAGATATGATGGAGATAAGTAGAAGAAATATACAGCACCGACTCATGTCAATAGAGAGGAGAAAAAGAGGGAAGAGATTTATAGATGCAGCAATAAGGGACTGATATTTTGTACTCGATATAGCAGTTTGTGCACGGTCTTATGTCGTAATTCAATTGCACCACTATGAGAATGTTATTTGCGTTGCGTGTATTGATGAGACTTCAAAGCTTAGCGTTTCGTCTTATCGCTGAGTATATAACGATAATGTTTTAAGTTTTTGATGTTACTTCTATGTTTCAATAACTTTTATTAAATATAAACAATGTATCAAATTCTATTAGACGCGCCCGAGGTGAATTGTTGATTGTTGAAAAGTAACAAATATTAATTAAATTAATTTTGCGAATTCGTATATAAGAGATATACTTTTGCTCGTTCAACCCTCGTGACTAAATTATTCTTTGGATTGTAGCTATGCCTCGTGGATTTGTATATATATGTACATCTTATTTCCCTAGTTAACGTATTTCTAGTTTCACCATGCCTCTTGTGTCATTTTCTCAGTTAACGAGAACTAGTAATATACAGACCTAACTCCAGCATTATAATATATATATTAAATAAATATTTTACCAATAAATAACATCACTATGTGATCTAAAGATAATTTTTATATTATAAATAATTAATAATAAAATAAGTATAGTATTATTATTTTCATATTTAAATTAAATAACGTAAAATAAAATTCTATTGCTAGTCGAGCACGATATTTTCATTTTACAGACTTAATTTATATTTACAAAAATATACTATCGCTGATACTGACTAAACCAGATTTTAGTACTTGGAAAGAAACCTTAATTTAAGTGTCAAGATTAAAAGCAAAGTATTTAATTTTAAATTTAATCAAATAATAATTTACACACATTTCTTTCTTGTCATGTTCTTAATTTGTTTTCCTGTAGTTGTGTGTTTATATGATTGCTTAATATTTATGGAATTAAACTTGTTTTTTTTAAGATAAACAAATTTAAAAAGTAATAAATACTGTATTGTTAATATTGTATCTTCATGTTTCTGAATAATTATTCATAAGTTTTCTTTATAATATATTTTAGTTCAGTTGAAGATTTTTTCCGGCTTTTTTACATAAGTTTATCATTTTCATAAATAAATAAATAATAAATCAATATTTCAGCCTATTATGAAATGTTTTAGATGTTATTAGACTTTTTTCAATGCCCATAAAATTTGGTTTAATTTGTCTCAGCATACGAAACTATGACATAATACATCTGGCACAAGACATCGTTTTATGTACAACTTAATTCTATAGTAAATAAAAAATATGTTTATTCCATTACTAAGTAATTAAATTATATATTTTTATAGTAGATACATTAAAATAAAAGAAACAGAGAGGATAGAGATCTAATGCGACGAAACACTATGTTTTTTTGAGAAAGTGTAAGAATATTAGGCCTAAATCGCTCTGGATTAAGTTTTTTGATACTGGCAATCATTTGAGTGGCAAAGTACCGAGTGGAAGTTTTTAAATTAAGACTGTTATTTTCAAATTAAAGACACGATTTTCCAGATTTTTTTCTTTTGCCCGACTATGTCTTGCTACGAAACAGATGTGAACAGTTTAAAATAAAGTAGAAGTTAATTCATTTACGAGATATATATTATGTACATAATATATATAATAATTGCAATATCATGACACTTGAGAAGTGTTTCAGATACGAGTATTATTTTATCTACCATAAGTCGTTTGAGGATCGCATCAGTTTGCTGTATGTATGTACATCTTATTTTTCTATTTACCTTAGCCTAACTATTAGTGACGACTGAGTTCTGTAATTGCCTCGTTTGCGAGGACTTGTAATGTACAATCTTAGTCTAGTGTCTTACGATATATTTTTTTTTTGCATTTTTTTTTTATTTTTTTGACTTAGTGTCTAATGTCCTAAAGGAAATAGAACCCACCCAAATAATACAAAAAAAAGTACCTTTAAACTTTTTTTCATACGAACCTTGTTCTGACAATAAGCGACACAAATAAAGAATGAGATGTTTTTGGTGCAGTGGTTCTGAATTTATGCGCGTTTCTGATTCATTTTTATTTATTAATTGTTAAAGTTCTAATAATTTTATAATAAAATTTTTCTATTATGGTATTATGTATTTCAATAATGTATGTTACTACATATTTGTATTTTACCCTTGTCTGTTTGGATTCAATGACGAAAAGGATTTTTTTATTGTTTATAAATTTTATATTATAATATTTTGGTAGGGTTTATTTCATTCCTTAGTATTACTTAATTCTAATTAGCGATACTACTTATAATACTCATCACACTCTATTTGGGTACCCGTGGCTGGGATGTCGTTTTCTTTCTTATTTCCGTCGACAACACGGATTGAATAATTATTCCTACTTACAAAATATAAATTACTTTAGTAATACAGAAGTTCGTGGCTATATAACATAAAAATTATGTTTTCGTTTATGTGGTAGTTGGGATAGCTCCTATTTTTTTATATTTATATATTAGCAATGTCGTTAAAAACATGTTTTTATGAAGTTCTTACGGTAATTGAAGTCACTGTGAAGTCCAACACATTTTTCTAATGCACCAAAAAAAAAATATTTTTCATATATCTACTATTTACAATTTAAGTATACGTATATATTACATTTTGTCATGTAGTCTAACTATTTAATCTGGGATTCATCATTCTTTTCGTCCTTACTAAGAATATATACATAATTCGTCGCCCGGCAAAAAAGCGTCATACCATAAAAAAGTGTCATTTGAGATGATTAGACTTTTCTGATTTTTGATTGTTTCCAACATCGATACTGTAAAAGTTATTGGACTTAAATACATAAAATTTTGTTTGGCACAGCCTAATATTTTCGGAAATATTATAATTTTTATTAAAGTAACTTTCAAGAAATATTTGATTATGATTTTTTTAGACGAAAGTTGCAATATTTAAAAACAACAGTGTCATTAAATGTATTGTGACTTTTTTTACATTACTTACAACTAAAATTTATACCTCCACTCGTCTTCAGAATAATAATTTCACAAGTTGTGACTATTTTTTTTTTATATTGAGCATTTTACATTTTTTTAATTAAACTGTCATAACATATTTGAGTGCACTTTTAATGTTAACATATTCTATATTAATCTTTTCAAATTTACCGATACAAAATCACATTATGGCTTGATGAAAAAGAGAATATAGGGCCATATCTCGGTAACTAAGGGCAATATAACAATGACGATTTTACAGCCGGAATGAAATATTTCCTATCTAATGATACAAAGATCTCAAAACGTACTTATCATGTGTTACGACGCTTTTCTTGGCGGGCGGCGATAGGACTTGATTTTATATTAATACTAACTATTCTATGTAGAGCTTTTGTAGATTGGATTTAAAAACTTATTTTTAAGGGATATATAGATTACCTTATAATATTATCCATTTTTTTCTTCCGAGTCATCATCATTGAAATCTTTGATATAATGTTGGTAGTTCTATAGCATGGGCAATATGCGAACACATATTCGGACAAACAGATCAAAATATTGATAGATATGTATGTACACATGCCCTTAATTTTTAAGATCAAGAATATTTTTTGTATAATTTAGTTAACCTATCCAGCAACAATATTTTTAATACACAAAGTAGGAAAAAAAGTGTATAGTTTTTAATTTTTTAATATAAAAGCATAGTTTTTCCTATCTTAATTACCAAAAAAAAAAAACAATTCCGTGAAAAAAAATATAATAACTTCTCACTTAACTCACCGGCACGGAAACTTGGCCAAGTAAAAAATTTGTTATCACTTCAGTTTTTTTTTCAGTTTCCCACTGCAAGCTTAGGCCAATTTTATTCGTTGTTCATTCAATTAAATGTTTTAATCATTTTTAAACATTAATGATGTTTTTTTTTAAGTTTATAATGAAGTTTAAGGGCAAAATGACATTAAAACAATTAAAAACTGCACTTACGATAATTCGCGCCAGATTGTCAGTGCAGCATTTTGAAGCTGGCTCAGAGATTGTGGTGGGTTCGATGCTGTTTTAATTGTCCTTTTTAGCTTATCCCAAATATGCTATATAGGGTTTAAGCTGGCTAATTTTTGAATACCAAACTCTTGAAGGTACTCATTTACGATATGAGTGAAAATTACTTGCTCATATCCAATAAACCCTAAAAAGGATGTAATCTAATTGCAGTTAGAGCGTTATTGATGATGGCCAAATCTGTACGTGCCTCAGAACTAGCGACACCCTTTATTATAGAGTCTCCACCGAAACTCACTATTGGGATGGTAGTAATCGCCAGATATCGTTCACCTTCTTCACACACGTTGTCGACCGTCAGGTGCATATAGGGTGGTCCTGCACTCGTCTGTAACCATAACCCTTGCTCATTGTGCAACAGACCAGTCAGCATGTTCGCGGGCAAATTGAAGTCAAGCTGCTCTATGCTGTGGGAGAAGCTGTGGGCTGGTTTTCTTGCTATTCAATCAACTTCCTCCATACGTCTTCTCACCATACGCTCCCTGTCATTTACATTCTTGGAAATTTGAAGCCGCTGCTGGATCTCGATAGCAGTAAAGAAGCGATTGCTTAAATTCTCTAACATGATAAAGCGGTCGTCACGAGCTGATGTGCAACGTTAACCTCCACTACCTGGTCTGCGTGTCAGAGGCCAGTGTCTTGGTACCGTTTTAGTGCATATTGCATTGAAGAACGCGGTACGTTAAGGGATCACTTCACGATCTCTTGTTCGACTAATGCCACTGCTTGTGCTATATGACTTGGTGACAAAGGCATTTTTATGAATCCTTAGGCGTCTTTAGATGTTTATTTATCATAATAAAATCAAAAAACTTCGACAACTTAACACTTGCAAATTCCAAATTCCAAAACACATTTCAAAACGTAGAGTTCGTCGGATAAATGACACGGCTAAACTAAACTTCAGTACCCAAACCAGAATACACTTCAACTTAGGTAAATAAGAATACAGTTAGATACACTTAAGAATTTGCTATCGTAAATTATGAGTTTGGCCAAGATTTCGTGCCGCTGTAGATTATTACAAAATATTACCAATCGAGACAGAATTCACTTTTTAAATTTAATTTCCTTAAGTAAATATTTTTGCTGAACAAGACAACAATTTATTACTGTTATTATAATAATATAAATTATTATATTATGTAAGAGTTAAGATTTATTTTTTAATGTTAATTTTGTTTTTACCAATAAGTCTATTATACTACATGATGTTTTATTATTTATTGTATTATATTAATATTTATTGTATCGTTACATATTGTTCGTACAGTAGATTTTATTAAGTATCATTTCGTATGTGTGGGAGGTATTGTGGTTTATTACTTCCTAAGTTATTCATTACTGAGGCATTACGTTATGTACAGAATATTACTTATTAAGTATTTAGTCGAAATGTAAAAGTGTACAAAACAAACTTTTAAGGCATATTTGGTTTGTATAAGTCTGTAGGTATGTAGACAGGTTTAAAGGACTTCCAAAACATATTTTTTCAAAATATTTTTTCTAGGGTTAAAAAGTTTAAAAAATCACGATCTCGTTGGTTAGGAACTAGGTGACTCTGAATCCTTAGTTTCTGTAAAACCCAAACTATTACATGTTAATGAAACGATGACTCTGAGGGTTATGGTGAAAGGATGACTAAGTTTTTTTTTGTTTTTTTTTTGTTTTTTCTTCTTATATTAACTTAATATAATTTAAATAGGTCTGATTTATTCTATATTTGTATATGAGGTATATCGATGGTACAATATTGTGTTGACGTTATAAAATAACAATATTTTTTTTGGCTTTATATGGCTAAGTGTTTTATTAACTTAATTGACGCTACAGATCTTGTCTGTAGTAGACATTTTGAAGTTGATTTTAAACTAGCTTTCCGATGAGCTAATAATGAACATAGGCTAATAAACAATTACATTATATTCAAAATATATTTAAAAAAAACATATTATTATTTATTTTAGGTCCGCTATAAGAACGTTGTACATATTTGAATGACTGACTTAATTCTGTACGAATTGTGCGCTTGCTTAAAACAGTTACTGTTACTTCGCTGTTACTTTTAAATATAGAAAATCAGACCCATTATTATTTTTACACTTACATTGTAAATTCCTCGATCTAACGTATTATTTATTACAATATGAGTCGGTTTGAATAATTTCTTCCCTACTTAGATTGTTGTCTTATGGCCTAAGAACTTAGTTCTAAAATATATTCTCTTATTTTAATAATACAATAAATTCTTTTCTTACCTATTTACATTATGTCATACCTTAGGTATAAGACTACTTATTTACAAGCTACATTTGACTAGAATGCCTCGTCTCAATGGGTTTATATTTACAATTACTTACTAACCCTTATAACTTACTATACTAATACTATTACTACGTTTAAAAGGAGCTAGGGCTCAACTTTTCTTATTAAATAATAAGGTATGACCTTGTCATTATCGTACACTATGCTTATCTTTTTTACATTTTTATTTCTAGCCTTAAAACCAAAGGAGCTAGGGCTCAACTTTTCTTATTATTACTTAGAGATAGTACCTGAGTACATGACCTTGTCACTATCCTATACTAACTACGCCTATATTTTTTATATTTACAATTCTTACCTTAAAAATAAAGGAGCTAGGGCTCAACCTTTCTTACAACTTACTTATAAATAATTAAATCCCAATTCTTACAATATATATCAAACTCCATTCTCAAAGTATTCAAAAAAATTAAATTATCTTGTTAGGAACCAAAAATGATGTTAAAATATATTTTATGAAAAGCAAACAAACATTGTAATAGATAGAAATGTAAAAAGATTTAATTTTATTGTCTTTAAATAAGATTTATTTGTTGCTTATTAAATTATAATCATAAAGGCAATGCTAATTCTTAATATTACCGAAATTTCAAATATATTACATTTCATTTCGGAGAACCTTACACTAATTTGATCCAAATGGGGTCAATGACACAATGTACAAATTATGTATTATCTTATTTTATACACTACATTTATTATTAGATTTCGCGTTTATGGAAACGGGGAGAACATTTGCTTAAGTTTTTAATTATATAAAAAAGTGCCAATCATGTTAATTAATTATATTATTTGATTGTAAAATCCAGGGTCTTTTCTTTTACATTTTTACAATGAATTTGTACAAGAATACATATAAGAGAGATATTTACTTATAGATATATTGTTTATAAATATATATTTATTTATTATGGGTCTGTAAATGAGAATATGGGTTTTTATTTTACTGTATTTAATTTTATTTATAGTGTTCATTTGTCATTATATAGCATATTGCTTTTGCATCCAGGAAAACTTGTCCGGTGGTATTGCACTTAGCGCCTCGCTTGCATAATCCTGTTTATTAACTATTTATTCCGTTTTTTAATAGCAATCCGTGAAATGTTAAGCTGTATATGGAAACTTCTAGTATTTTATATATCGGGATAAGTAACGTGTGAGTTGTCCGCCATAGCCCCCGGAGTCCGCAGAACAAGCAATATTGACAAATTACTAACACGCGATTTGATTCCTATTTTAAAAAAAAGCCCTGGTATTTTTAGCATCCTAATTTTTCTAATCATTGCTTTATACATATGCCTTTAATTTTAAGTACAATATATTAGATAAATATCTAATAACAGATTATACGATAAATAAATATATTTATATATTTTTATGTAAACACTAAGGAAGACATTTGGGAATATGCAAACAATCTTTAAGAAATTGTTTACGATATTGTAATCGGTATGGCCATCTCTATGGGATTTTTTAAATGTACAATTACCTAAATTTTTTATTATACTATAAGCGCGTTATTCTATTAATTTTAATTTTCTCTCGAACATACAAATCAAATACACGCGATTAAAAGAGTGACCTAGAAACTAAAACTCTATTTTTTTGGTTTTGGTTTTGATGAAATGCCCGAAGCGCAGGCGTGTAACAAACTCAATAAACCGCAATAAAATCTGCATAAGTCGTTTTATTATGAGTGAAATTCGCGTTAGAAAAAAAAAACCAATAACAATATTATTTGACGGAAAAATTAATAACCGATCAACAATCTAATAAAGAAGATAAAAGAAGTACAGATTCAATTGCATATACATAATACATAGAGTTCATACATATTTGAAAATTCACGCCTACCCTTATATATTATATACACACACAAACAATTCAAACACTCACACACCTACATTAATACACCATTTTCCTCGATTTATTGATATTAACGTGATTTTTATATATACTAAAATTAATTGAATTATATATTAGACAACAGAAATTTCTTCTATTTCTAATATATAATTCTAATTTCCTTATTGACTAATATTTCATCATTTATGGTATATCACTTAGTATAGCATTATTCTTGTGAAGTTATAATTACATTACGGGCTTAATGCTCGTTTAACTTATATCTATCATTATCCTAAACCGTGGTCAACTTGCTGTTCTCATGTCTTCGATGGGAAAATGTAAATGGGAAACAAATGAAGAATGAAAGCATGAAACAAAATGAAGTTATGAGTGATACATACTTTAAAAGTAATTTTCTTCTCTTTTAAAAAATATATAAATTCCTGTTAAATATTATGGGGCTGTGACAATCATCATCATCAATAGCTTTTATCCGTCCACTGCAAATGCTGAAAATAGGCCTCCCTCAACGAACGCCAAGACGACCGAACCCTTGCTTTCTCTTTTAAAAAATATATGAATTCCTGTTAAATATTATGGGGCTGCGACAATCATCATCATCAATAGCTTTTATCCGTCCACTGCAAATGCTGAAAATAGGCCTCCCTCAACGAACGCCAAGACGACCGAACCCTTGCCACTCGCATCCAACACGGACCGGCTACTGCTCGGAGATCGTCGGTCTTCGTCTATAAACGCAGCCTCCACTCTTGAATCTTAATATCTCACCAGATATCTGTTCTTCTGAGTGCGTGACGAGCCTGTTGCTACTTCAACGTGCTTATTCTTAGCGTGATATCGTTAACTTTAGTTCTCTGGCAGAGGTCGTTTCGAATTCACAATCCAAAATCGGCTGCCTCAATCCCACTATAAAATGTTTACTAAAGTTTTTAATCTGTAGGCAGCCATTACAAAGTCATACATCTACAAGTTTGTTAGAAAAATATATTTCATCAGAATATGGAAAGCAAGCAATATGCTCCATGAACCAAGAAGGAATGTGTTGTAAACGTAGTAAATCTGATGAACCAAGAAGGAATGTGTTGTAAACGCAGTAAATTTGATGAACCTTTTGAACTGAACTTTTTTTCATGATGCTATAATTTTTTTTGGCTTGTCGCTTAGTAGTACATAATAAAAAAAAGAAGATCTACAAAAAAAAAAAAAAAAACTTTTTAGACTTGAGAACAGCACCACGTATGTATCCCCTTAAGTTTATGCCGCTTAGTTTGGTACTATTTGTTCCGTTAAAATTGCATCGCTTTTCGCGTGTCTTATGTACATCTTAAATATCTACTTAGAATTATTTATATATACATTTTACATATTGAGTAGCACGAGTTATATTTACAATATCCGGTATAATAGGTCCAATCAGATTTATTGTAAACTTTTTAAATAACACGCTTTTATTAGCTTCACCTGTATGTTTGTATGCTCGTATGTATGTTTGTAACCGATTCCTTTGAGCTAGATTTTGTCCTACTTTGAACGATTAGATTTAATTCAAACTTTGCACACCTGTCAAAGACCGATGACAATGCAATAATTCGATTACAAAATCCGGTCATCCCAATTAGATTCGCCAGGATTAATTAATTCCTTTCCGCATCCTTTGCATGCGAGTAACAGAGATAGTGCTAGGCAGGAGGGACTTGTAAAGCGTGTTTTTTTAGTTTTTTAAACTATTATTTATTTTTATAAAAAAGCCGTAACGGTAATTCGGTTCACTCGTTGGTAAGCCGCAATCCCTAGACATCAGCTAATCTAGTGAATGTACATGCATTGCCGGTCTTTTCGATATGCTTAATATACTCCTTCCTTCCAACGCTTTTATTATTATGTCTATTTATTTTATTTTATTTATTAGGTACCTATGACTCTATATAAGATGCGCTGCGATAGAATTGCTGTTACTTGAATAACTGAGAACACAAAATAATGCAAACAAAACCCTGCAGATGTATGTTTCAAAAATCCTCTTTTGGTAGTATGTTTGTGTTTTTATAATATGTAAAATTGAAAAAGAATTACAGCCGTATTGTGGAAAGTTTCTGATATTTTTTTTATTTTTTACATTATAGAAGACACAGGATCGACTTCAAAGCAGGGTTTAAATATTTCTGGTCGGATTTTATACTTTTAATTTGATTAAAAATAATAATACATATAAGTACAACCATATATTAAATAATATATTATATTATGCTATAATTAGGTAAGAAAGTCTTTTTATTTCTGAGTTGGACTTATTATACTGTAGAATTAACTATACATTATTACGTTTAGAGGAATCTTTGTACCCCTTGTTATTAAATTGTGCGCACTTTGTAGAATGGTTAAGTCTTTATAATTCTAGTGAACTAAAAATATAAGTGCTCAAAATTAAAAAAGAAAAAAAAAATCACTTAACATTTTTTATGTTTGTATGGTAATCGAAATTTTATATAATATAATTTAAAAAAACAAGATAATTAACGAATATAAAAATAGTGTTCGAAATAAACACAGTTAACACAATTTCGATCGGTAAACCAACTTGAAAGCAATCGGGCGAATCTTGACCCGATACAGGTCGACTATATTTATACTAAATTACTTATTATACCTACTTATATCACTTGAACAGGGTAAGAATCGGATGTTCTGTACACACATGTAGCGTTTCCCAGCCGTATTGTAAACTAACTATTCCTCTTATCTTCTGCAGTCAACTTTTCTTATAAAATATTATGTTGTTTAAGTCATAATAATGTAAAACAAAAATATATCACAAATAAATATTTCGGAAAATTTAGTGAAATTTCGAGGTAGTTAAAATTAACAAAACTCATTACTGTACGTCCTTTAAGAAATGTTTTTTTTTTAATTTCGAGTAATAATAAAATAATACATCATTTTTTTTTATTGTGTATCACATTAATAATTACAATTAATTATACTATAAATAATATATACATACTAATAGCATTTAATGCCTTACTAACAATTCTACTGTTTTTACCCTCTGCTTTGATGATATCTGGAGTCTTCCGACTTCCAGGAAATATGCTAATATATACACTTAACGAGAAATTATTTTACGTGTCATAGTAATAAAAAAGCTATAAAATATTATATAGATTAGCCTTTTCGCGGTTTCACCCATCCAAGAAATAATCCACCAAAATAATAACCTTAGGGCCTGTTTCACAATCTCCAGCTAAGTTCCCAATAGGCTATCGGCAACATATTTGACAGATATTTGATAGATACTCCATACTCTATCTGTCAAATATGTTGCCAATAGCCTATTGGGAACTTAACTGGAGATTGTGAAACAGGCCCTTAGTAATTGGGCTATTTAAAGCAAAAATCGAAATATGAATGACGTTGACTATGAAATTTTCGGATGTGTTTTGAAGGATTTCTGGGTACGTTAAAATTTGTTTAAATCAAAGTATAACCTTCTCGTAGATGTTCAACAAGCCAACCCCTTTTATACTACAAATAGGTAAGGTTGCAATGGATGTACAAACAATACATTAAGACATTAAGTACATACTAGTAACCTGTAATCTTAATAATTAATGTGACATTTAATAAACGTGTACATCAAATCCTTTCTTAGCTGCTATGGGTAGACGGTCCCCTTGTAGGTAGGGATTTTCTCCCTGAAACAAAATCTCAAACATTAGGCGATATTTTTTATGGAATATATTACACATTTTTGCTCCTGGCATCTTTGCTATTTGAAAAAAAGAGTGTGCTATCACATTCTTTTAAAAAAAAATATCATATTGGTTATTAGCATTAAGACAAGCTTTGGTTTCGGATAGTAAGTCATATATTTATGCTTTTGACGTACGTTTTCGGTTTAGGTGTTTCGTCTGTTAGTCTGCCTGTTATTTACAAACATAATATATTAATTCGTTTCTACATATTTTCATGTTTTGTCAATGCTTTTTAAACCATTTGTGTGAATGTAACAAAAATGTGTACAAAAAAGTTGTAAAAATATAATAAAAATGACAGCGTTTGAGTTTGGAGCTATTTTAGGAAAGAAGGCTTACATCAGGCTTATACTTCTTGGCCACTAAGTTCTTGTGGTGGTCAGGAAAGCGCATGTTGAGCTCTGACGGCGTGTCGGGTGGGCAGCTGAACATGTGCTCGCCGTCACACATGCAGCGCTGCGAAAGCTGGTATTCGCGACTGAACGCTGCGGTGTTCTCGAAGTCGCTGATGCAGCCCTGGTCTTCTATAGAAGATATTTTAAGTGTGGTCTAATCAATTATTATTTGTCGAAAAAAAAACATTGGTCATAATCGGACATCCGGCAAATGTTAATATTAAAATTAATAATTAATAAAAAAAACAGGGTTGATTATTACTAACATTACTATAATACGCGCCTAGAGCCGTTTTACACAAAAATCTTTTTTATTTAAAATATATCCATGAATAATATAAAATCAGTGCTTAAAAAGTTTTTTGCTAAAGGGCTAAGTTCGAAAGATTGTTTTAAATGTGGCCTGATTTTATTATAGTATATTTTTTATTTCATTAGTTTTACCTACAATTTTAGTATCTTGACTTCAATTTTTTTAAGTCAAAGACCTTTAGTGTATAGTCAACATACTACTTACCAGTGTATCCTACGGGGCACGGGTTGGGGGGGTTGCAGTAGGCCGGCAGCACAGCGTCCGTCTTGACCATCTGCCGGTTGGACAGCAGGCCGGTGGGCAAACGCTGTTCACCCTCGCCCGCTCCGCCGGTTACGTACTGATGGCCCCACAACGAACTATAAGAAAACAATTGTTTGGACACCTACGTATAATATAGACCAGGTGGTCTAGCAGTAAGTACTGGGGGCTTAGACAAAGTAACATTCTAAAAAACGATAACGAAGTTCGATAATAATAAAATGTATGGGATTGACTTATCGTGCTAAATCACGTGGCCAATCGGTATCGTAACAAAATCACAAACTGTCTTTTGGTTACCGATCGTTATTATCAATATGTTATTGACTAGGATATTGTCATTGATAACTCAAGAGATGATCACGAATTTACCTTTCCGCTACGAAACGATGTTACATTGTCTAAGCCCGGACTGCTTCCACAGGGCTATGGGTTCGAATTTCGCCAGGGACAAGAAAGTAAAAAGTTTGTAAGATGAATTGATGAACAGATGTCGCCGTAACCCGCCTTTTTCAACAGTGAGAGTAAAATAGAAGAGTCTAAAATAGTACGATTTAGATTCAATGAATTGCATATTAATAAAAGAAAGAAATAAAGAAACAAACATTTATTCAACACTAACAGGAGACACACATGAAAAGATAAAAACAAAAAAAAAAAATACACAGAGAAAACATTTTTCGCTTGCACAGCCTACAAGTACCACATATCAGAACATTGATGACTGATTTAATAAGTACTAATTTTATTTAGCTTTTTTTTGGTATGAATTTATGATTGAAATTAAAGTGCAAATCGCAGGCATCTAGCAATAAACATAAATACTTCAATTATTGTGTCGTGTCTATTTAGAGTTTGTTGTTAATTATTATAAAACGCGTAGGCGTCTAGCAGGCGACTGATCAATATTTAGATACTTGTCGCAATTTTTCTTCGTTACGTAAATGATAAACGATTTCTATGATTCTATTATCAAAAAGAAGAGCTCTAAAAAAAAACAATAAGTAGAGAAAAAGAAATCTGTTCGTTTGATTTGAATAACATATCTTTTTTGATATTGCTTTCCAGACAAAGACGTTTTTAACAGAATATTTAACACAGGGGCTCTTACAGCTCATAGCCAGCATAATGACCTACATTACAGTATACAATGATATACCACCATTTCCCTCAAGGCACTAGGAGTCTAGGAGTCCACCTGGACTTGCCACTGCCATGAGGCTCATAAAAAACCCTACCTGTGCTGCAAGTACTCTTGGTCGCGCAGGCTGGGGTGCGGGTTGCCTTCGATCAGGGAGTCGTAGTCGAGCTGCTCTCTGCCCAGGCTGCGGGACATCAGGGCGAGCCGGCTCTCGCTGGGCGGGAACTCGAGGTATGACCCCTCGTTGAAGTCCTTGCCCATGCGCTCGACAACCTCACGAAGCAAAGCTTCGGTTAGCATATGCTCCTGTGAAAATATGATTGTGAACAAAACGGTTATGCAATACGCTCTTTAGGATGGACAACAGGACATACTTAAATATTATCTATATGTAACACTTATCCTATTCTTCTATAACTATTTGGAAAGTGATATTTATTATGTTTTCATTATTATTAGTCACTAAAAAGAATTTGTTGTGGAAATCCTTGGGGAAAGGCTATACCCAGCAGTGTGCGTCGATTGGCGTACATGATGATGATGATGAAGAAAAATTTTGATATAGAGAGCGATAGCGAGCTTTTGATAGAGAGAGAGAGCAATATATTCCTATACAATGTCGAAATGTAGAGCTGCGCGAAATTAAAAATGAAAAACATGGTAAATATCCGGTTATAAATAGTTTTAGAGTGAAAATATTCATGTCAAGTTAAAGTTTAGGAAATACGGAATATTCATAAATTTTTTAATGCCTACGCTGTGATATCATACAAACCTTTTCCCCAATAGAACCAGGGGGGATATAGCCCATCGCCCCTACGATGCTTATTGCCAAAACCAATACTTCTTGGAGGCCCATTTCGAATCTGGAACAAGCAGAAGTAAACATTACAGGTAGAAAACACTAAGACAACTGTTGTGAACATATGAAGATGATTCCGACCATTTTAATGCGACATTCTTAGAGCAAGTGACAGTTGTAAATGATGTTAGTGGGTAATAGTTAGTTTTAGTTATAGTCAAATTAAAATATGTATTTAATTTGATGAAAATGTAACATTTTATGATTTAAAGAGATCTTTATTTTGTCTTATTTTCTTGAGTTTTAAGTTTCGAAAAAAATTCTATGCATTTGTTGATTTTATACATATTGAAAAAAGTTAGTAATGTACTATTTCATGCTGAAGTTACAGATGACATTGAACAACATATTTGGCAGCACACTATAAGACGTGATAAGATCTCCAATATTTGCAATATCATCAGAGACAATACTTTATACTAAACACGAATCTATATTATCAAAGCCGCCGGCTTAAAATTAAATTTTGATAGCATCTTAATCACTTCGCCTACACATTACATACAATGGACAATTTTTTTGACCAAACAATCATGTTATGTCATGTAACTCATGTAGGGATTGATTGATTTGACGTTCGTTTTTTGCCTAAATTCATGGCAATACCATACGGTCCCATGTTTTTGCCCAGTCTCCATGAATGTCAAATGATAGAGGTCATTTTGGCAAAAAAAGTGATTGGCATGTTAATCTGCATCACAGTATTAGTCCTCGTTTGCACGAGTGCTTAAAAAGCGTCTGCTAGTTTGGCATTCTCAATTCGATTTAACGTCGAAAATCCAACAGTGCTCGATAAAAAGCGTCAGGCTTTAAAACGCTTTTTTAACGCTCGGTAAAAATACGCTTCGAACGCCTTACAGATTGAAATAATTTTCTTGTGTCATTAGAATTTATCAAAAGTCGAGAAGACCAATAAATATCATTAACAAAACATCCAATTAAAAAAAAAGACGTGTGGCACTCGGGGACTGCCGCGGTAATGCTATTGCATAGCATTTTGTATCAACTTATGCAATTATAATTATTTATTTATTTTAATTATTAATGCAGTATTTCTTTTTCTTTGATATTAATTCAAGTTACACTTTTTGAGCGTGGTGACCGATAAGAAAACATTTTTTTTTCCTTTATTAAATAAGTAAAAAAATATAAATATTTTAAACAATATTAACTAATATTGTTTAAAATATTTTTATTATTTTACAATACATGTGTTATATTTTATTGTTATTCGTGCGAGCTTCGTAGTGTCGTACAATACGTCTAGTTGCAAGCACACAAACACCGTGTCGAAGACTGCCGAAAAGAAACGACGTTAGACGATGCATGGCCTTCAAGCCACACCTCCGTGCCCGTCGGAGTGGGGAGCGTTAGGTTTTTTTTTTCGTTACGGAATTTCTGGACTCGGTCCCCTCGCTCAAGGCCCGCGATAGAAGCTATGCAATAGCTTAAAAGATACAATTTTGGGAGATAAAATTTAATATGACGATAATGATTATATTAATAAATTATGATAAAGTCAATCGAAAATGTTTTATAAACGACTCCCTTTTTTAAATTTAACGCCTTTTTTCTTTGCTAAACGCGCTAATTTCAGTCATTAAAAAAGCCAATACATTTTCTTTTCAATTTAAAGGCGTGTAAAGCCACGGGGAGATGCCAGTTATTTTAGATGAAGGGCTCATAAATCTTATGCGAGGTAAAGATAATGTGTAAAATTGAAAGATCGTAATAAGGTAAAAAATGAACGCGGAGGTAGTACGTGGGTGACGGCAAACTCTTCGATGACATGACTCGGGTCTTTTACATCTCACGATATTATGTTAAAATTTAGAATGAAACGCGTTGATAAAAGTAGAATAATCAATTTTCTAGATATTGTTTAAGTTTTATCCAGAAAATGCGTCTAGTATCAACTCTTAGGCAATCAAGAATTAAATAAGGTTTTATTGCATCTAATATAATACCATCTCCGTGCAGTGGCAGGTCCGCGTTGGATCTGAGTGGCAAGGGATCGGTCGTCTTGGCGTTCAGTAAGGGACGCCTATGTTCAGCAGTGTACGGATAAAGGCTGATGATGATGATGATGATGATATTGCATGTAGTTGTATAGAAGTTCAGCTTATAATCCAGTTAACGGGAAATAGTTAATATACTCTGCTCTTTTCAAGTAATGAAAGAAACTGAAAATATATCGAAGGGAAACGTTCTTCCGTTCTCAAGGGAAATTCATCAGAAAATTTTATTATATTTACGAATACGGTCTGAAACGGGGTCATAAATTTGTATAGATATGTATTTAGAAATTACTAAAATTTATAATTTATCGTATGCAACTTACGAATTAGGTAATATCTAGGATTTATATGTTATTGGCTGATGACCTTAATTATGATGATGTCCGTGTTGGATGCGAGTGGCTAGGGATCGAACATTTTGGCGTTCATTGAGGAAGGCCTATGTTCAGCAGTGGGCGGATAAAGACTGATGAAGACTGATGAAGGATGATTATGATAATGATGATGATGGTGATGATGATGATGGTGATGGTGATGATGATGATATACTATTATGTAAATTTTATTATAAAAAATTTTGGCATTACACCGTTGAAAATTATTCATAGTATTCTTGAAGACATTTTTTATTTTTATTTTGCGGGGCGTGAGCAGCCTCTTAAGTAGGTGACTTGGTATTGGGAGAAATCTCCGAAACAATTTTGTTTGTACAATGTGGTAAATAATACCATTACACTTAGTCATAAATTAATATTGATGATCATGATAATGATAATGTTGATGATGATGATGGTGCTGATGATGATGATGCTGATGATGATGATGCTGATGATGATGTTGCTGATGATGATGATGCTGATGATGATGATGATGATGATGATAATGATGATAGTATATAACACAATAAACCTTAACTCATGATATCTTCATAAAATATCGTGTAGTGTCCGTACGATGTAAAAATTGATACGTAAATGCGTTTCTCCATAAACGGAGGAACAAATTGCTGTTATATCAGAGTCTAACGAAAACTTTATTTACACCTTAACTACACGCAAACTTACAGACCATTCAATGATTGTAAACATATTTACACGTTTATTGAGCGTTTTGCATGTATTTACGAACCTTCTATTTTGGTATAGAAATGTAAGGTTATAATAATTATGTTTCAGTCTAATGTAAAAGTAATATTATTTTGGTACAAGTATAGTTATTATTAGCTTTAGAACCATGGTGGATAGAAATGATAGATTTTTTTCTAAGAAATACTTATTATGTACTTAACATATATTTTTCTTA
This sequence comes from Lycaena phlaeas, assembly GCA_905333005.2. Classification (NCBI taxonomy): domain Eukaryota; kingdom Metazoa; phylum Arthropoda; class Insecta; order Lepidoptera; family Lycaenidae; genus Lycaena; species Lycaena phlaeas. Next base: position 17,695,741 of record HG995166.1, on the reverse strand, counting down.
ATGTACTTAATGATGCAAATGCAAATGTTTGATTGTTTGTTTGCAAACAAAACTAGTGGATCTTTTAAAAAAATATTCACCGAGAGAAATGCACAACGAATAACATAGCTAAAGACTACCAGGTTAGAAAGTCTAGACCTTTCGAAAAAATTAAAAAAAAAGAGTAACATAGACTAAGAATTATTAATCCGTGCGAAGCCGGGACGGATCGCTAGTTTAAAAAAAAACAATTTTTAATTATTTAATATTTTAGTCGGTCATAGTTGGATACAAATAATCAGCCATTTCAGTGCTCATGCAAACGTACCTACGCCCAGAAATGGTTGGATAATGATAATGATTATATCATTATATTATATCATTTAAAATGAAGACCATTTCATGGTTGATACGAAGACCAATTTATATGAAACACAAAAGGTAGTGGAATATTCCAGAGGTATTTTAAGGGAAATAGCATTTGATTGGGCCCATTCACTCAGATTCATTCAAACTTTCTACAGACACAGAGTAGCCCGCGACAGAAACCTGGAAATACTTTTATGATAAAAATTAACTTTTGTTACTGGTACAGACAACGGAAATATATTTTAGATTTTTATTATGAAATAAACATATTTAATACACATCCATGACCCAGAGTCACAGAAAACTTTTTGTTCCCTGGCGAGATTCGAACCCGATATCTTCCGGCTTGACCGGCAACGCGCCAACCATTGAGCCACAGAGGTTGTCTTTTACGGGCTTACCGGAAATATGGCTTATTTTGAATATAGCGAATGTTATTATTATTTGTTGATTTTTTGGTAGAGATCAGCAGTGGACGGATTAAGATTGATGATGATGATGTTGATGATGATGATGATGATGATGATGATGATGATGATGATGATGATGATGATGATGATGATGTTGTTGTTGTTGTTGTTGATGATGATGATGATGATGATGATGATGATGTTGTCGATGATGATGATGATGTTGATGATGATGATGATATTTTGAGTAATAATTATTACTTTGAATATTATTTTTGGAATTTTCAGATAAGTGCTCATTAAAAAATAATAATGAAGGTGATTTATTAAGTAACATTAAGCATTTCAAGGACGCGTTTACAAACTTGATAGGTACAGAATCGAACAACTACATTGAAAAAGTCACGCACACAAGCGCACCCGCGCAATACGCACGCTTGCGTGCGGGAATAGTAGTCAAGTAAACGGATTTGATACTTTACCAATATTTGTTATTTTTATTATTTATAACACAAAATTATATTTCATTTCTGTTTGTTTTTACTATTTATCTTTTTACTTAGAATTAGTATATTAAATATATTATATATATAATAAATAATTATATATTATAATATGTAAGTAAACTGATATCTGTAATTCATCTTGAGGGGGGGGGGGGCTCATAATTGCCACGCTGAGCAGGCGCATTGGCGATCGCAGATGATGATGAAGTCACATCGGCAGCACTGCTGCCTGATCCGAGTGGCACGGGATCGATCGTCTTGACGTTTATTGAGGGGGGCCTATGTTCGGCAGTGGATGGATGAAATTTGATGATGATGACGATGATGATATCTATTTATTTGCGAGTGGCAAGGGATCGGTCGTCTTGGTGTTCATTGAGGGAGGCCTATATCCAGCAGTGGATGGATGAAGTTTGATGATGATGATGATGATTATGATATCTATTTTTTTGCGAGTGGCAAGGGATCGGTCGTCTTGGTGTTCATTGAGAGAGGCCTTTATTCAACAGTGGATGGATGAAGTTTGATGATGATGATGATGATATCTATTTGTTTGCGAGTGACAAGGGATTGGTCGTCTTGACGTTCATTGTGGGAGGCCTATGTTCGGTAGTGGACGGATTTAGGCTGATGAAGTCGCATCGGCAGCACTGCTGCCTTATTAGAGTAGCACGGGATCGGTCGTCTTGACGTTCATTGAGGGAGGCCTATGTTCGGCAGTGGATGGATTTAGGCTGATGATGATGAAGTCGCATCGGCAGCACTGCTGCCTCATTAGAGTATCACGGGATCGGTCGTCTTGACGTTCATTGAGGGAGGCCTATGTTCGGCAATGGACGGATTTAGGCTGATGATGATGAAGTCGCATCGGCAGCACTGCTGCCTCATTAGAGTAGCACGGGATCGGTCGTCTTGACGTTCATTGAGGGAGGCCTATGTTCGGCAGTGGACGGATTTAGGCTGATGAAGTCGCATCGGCAGCACTGCTGCCTTATTAGAGTAGCACGGGATCGGTCGTCTTGACGTTCATTGAGGGAGGCCTATGTTCGGCAGTGGACGGATTTAGGCTGATGATGATGAAGTCGCATCGGCAGCACTGCTGCCTCATTAGAGTATCACGGGATCGGTCGTCTTGATGTTCATTGAGGGAGGCCTATGTTCGGCAGTGGACGGATTTAGGCTGATGATGATGAAGTCGCATCGGCAGCACTGCTGCCTTAGCATAGCACGGGATCAGTCATCTTGGCGTTCTTTGAGGGAGGCCTATGTTCGGCAGTGGACTGATTTAGGCTGACGATGATGATGATGATAATGATGATTATGATGATGATGATGATGATAAGTGAGCAAACGTCGAGAGAGAACGTCTTCCCACCTGGTTATAATGACCAACCAACATTTCGTCTACCTATGTATATGAAATAAACCAATTCCATAAAAAAATATTGTGGTAAAAAAAAATATTGTAAAGTATCAAATCCAATCCAAAGTATCCAATATCAAAAATAAATCGCGATGTTTTTTGAGTCGAATTGCTGCTGACAGGTGACGCAGTGTCCACCCAGAACCGCGGCCGAGCGCGGACTGAGTTCTCATTTCAAAAATGTAAAAGAAATCAAGACAGAGACAACGATAAAATAAACCTTAATGCAATGGAATAACATTCATCTTTAGTAGCAAAATTGGTAAAAAAATTAGTTATCTTCTTTATTTTTTTTAAGACTATTTTTAGCATTTTTGGGTTATTTTCTTGTCCTTTATTTAAAATTGAACATATTTCCCTGCTCCTACTATTTTTTAAAAACCTTAATAAATGTGGATATTAGACCAAAGGGGTACCGTAATTCTAATCGATTTCGTTCGATTCATGGAAAATGGTAATGGAAGAACGTTGATTACTATATAAAAAAGCAACATTTATCAAAAAAATATGCGTTACCCTTGTAGATAAAGAACCATTCTATATGAAATAAATAATTTTTATATATGATTTTGTGTACTTTTGTTACAAACGGTACAGAAAAACAGCATAATTTCGTCTGATTCGTAAACGCGTCCTTAATAAAAAAAAATTGATTCATTTGTCATTAAAACACATAAAGCAACACGGTCCTTCTTAATCCTTTCGGTATCGGTTAAAATGGGATATTTAGAAGAAAAATTCACTGAGATATTAATGAAAAAAACATGGCTATATTCCCATTTAATAATTTAGTAGTAAAATCTATTATGTTAATTTAAAAACTATTTTGAATAATCTATCATATTAGTTGAAAAGCAATAGTTAAAAAATATTCACAATATCATATTGCTCTGTGTAGCTATCGCGGGCGGCGCGGTGCGGTGCGGGGGGAGGGGCGACACCTGCGCGGGCGCCGGCGGTGGGCGGGCTTATCGATACATCCTCCGCCCTCGTCTGAGATTGCCTCTGATGGATCACCGCGACAACCTTTATGGCCCGGCGGTGACACTATCACGTAAATTAGTCAACAATATCATCATGTCCATTTAACGTTGGCTTTTGACCGAGAAGGTAAACCTTGGCGCTCGGCAAAAACCCATATTCCTTCATAGAGCATATGAACTTAGCGTATATTTCATAGAGCTTTGCCAATACTTTAATATTCAGTTGATTAGTTTATGTACTAAGCATTTCCACTGCCGCTATTTCGTTGTAATTTGCTTGAAATCGTTTATAATTAGGAACTCGGTAAGTATCGGTATCTCTAAGAAAACCAAAAGAAAATTCGAGAATTCTCATTTAATTGTGCTTCGAAAAAAGTTAATTAAGAATAAATGTGTTATGTGTCTAACCAAAATTATAAAAAGAACGTGGGCGTTACACAGGACTAATTAATTAATATGAAATGTTTAATATTTAGTAAGGTCAGAACGTGGGCGCAGTCTCCCGTCCTAGCAGCCTACGCGGGATATAAATAGATCGCATCAATAATGCCCTGAAATGTGCAGGGCGCAAGTCCCGATGCACTTACTGTATGTTGTCGAACACAACTCGATGCGATGTCGACTCGAAACTAAAAATGCAACGATGATGTAGATAAGATGTTTATGACAAAAAAAAGAGAAAATAAGAGATCTAGGTGACTTGTTCGTAGTCTCTTTGTCATTAGCTTTGGTCTAAAACGATCTAGAATTAAGAGATAAGACCTAAGTGACTACCTAAGCGTATGCAATAGGCAAAGTTAAACCTAAGCTCAACTGTATATTGATTAGTTCTTGTTAATTGTTATAAAGTTTTATACACTGATCATAAATTATGAGTTCTCGCAGTGTCGTAAAACATTTCTAACAAGTGAACAACTTGTAAGAGTTGATTATAAAACAGCATTTTTCACCCAAGCTATGTTCCGACAAGTTGGATCGGTGCCAATACTACGTTTGTTTACGTTCAGTATTGTGACACTTGTTCGCTATACGTCTGCATTCTTCCCATGTGTATTGTCTCGTATGACCAAACAATTCAATTAAGTCTTGGCAAGTCAAAAATTTTGTTAAGAAAAATAATGTTGTTTTGAAATTTGTATTTTAAAGTGTATTCTTTTAAATTTCTTTTTTAAATTTTTTCATAAATTATTCTTTCGAAATTATAGAGATTGCTTTTTATTTTGTAATTTGATGTGCCATCTCTTTGTCCTAGGCTCGCCCGGGCGTAGCTCGGAGCCAGGCAAACATCCGCCTACACAGATTCTATAAACGGATCGCATCAATAATGCCCTGAAATGTGCAGGGCGCAGGTCCCGATGCACTTACTGTTTGTTAACGAATATAACTCGATGCAATATTTAGTCGAACAACTTAAAAGCACACAAGTTTTTTTTTATTAAAAAAATGCAATCGATTTCATGACGGTTTAGGTCGAAAGGCAAAGAATTGTTATTAAATGACATTTTTTAAATTTTGAAATTTGAAAAGTAGAATAGGTACATTACTTTTTTAATGGTTTAAAACGACATTTTAAAGAATCTAAATATGTTAAACGCGAAAAGAGGTACCATCAATGTACCCAGTGCACATTAAAGATGGTAACACACATAATGCTACTATAAATCTCATTACTCTATAACATTTGAAATAAGATGTACAATACAAGATATTTAATCGATAGCTTTGCTTGGCAACTCAAAACGTGAGCATGAAAACCACCCACGCCGACCTGTTGCGCCTTGACAACGAGACATCTATTACGCCTCAATTTGGCGTTTACATTACATAATACACTAATTAGACAAAATATCAAAAAATATATGAATAATTACAGTAATAACAGTAACAGTAATAAACACATACGACACAACACTCAAATAGACAAAGGAGAAAAAAGGCACAAGGAAGTTTGAAAGCTTTGAAAGAATGCCAGATCAGGCCAGACGTTGGCACAATAAAAAAAATTGCCAATTAAACAAAAAGGGATTAAAAAAACAAGTGACACGTATTGACAAGACTTATTCTGGGAGAACGTGATATCAATCGAAACGGGTGCGGGAAGAAATAGAATAAGCATTCCATTGTATTAATCAAATTCTGACTTACTTGTAGCCTGACCAAACTTGCTATTATTATAATCAACGCCACGGCAAGGTACATGCACTTGTTTTTGACTGACTATGGAAAAAAAAAACTTGGATCACTAAATGTCTCTAAAAAGTACTCACCGGCTCTTTATCAACAGCGAAATGAGCTGGGGACCGGTCTGATTCGAAATCGATAGGGTCACGCATGCGCCTGCCGACAAACTGCGTCTCAATTTCGTCCTTTACATGTAGCTATTTTTTCACCTTTTCTGGAAACATCCGTGTTGGAGGGACGTTTGTATTCCAAATCAAATCATCACGAATTTAGCAAATAAATTAATTTATATGTTTTTTAATGTTTTTTGGGATAGCAAAAATGGCTAATTATTTGGTGTTATCCATGACGTGGCTCACTTGGCCGGTCAAGGTCAACAATTAAGACCTTTTTTAACGCCGGGAAATGCACTGAGGCATTCCTTGGGGAGTGGGTCTAACCAGGCGGGTATGTAGGACGCTGCACCCGAAAGGTGATAAATGGCCGTAGTTCTACCCACTAAAACCCGGCGAGTGCCACCACTGCCGCCTTTGGTGAGGTGCCCCGATTCTGCTAACAACAGGGCGCCTCGACGGATATTCAGTCCCTTAGGGGAACGATGCCATCTCCACAGAGGGGTTGCCCCGCACCACAGAACAATCACTCCCAACGTCGAGACAGTACGATGAGGTGAAGTTTCCGACCTCACCCCTTGCCTCCTGCTCCCTTGTCCGCTCTTCTTATAATAGGGATACAAAGAGCCCACTTGTCTCAATTCGCTTCACCCAAGGTGCTGGCTCACCCTGGGCTACTGAGCCCAACAGCCACGACAAGGCATGAACCATGGTGGGAACCAATTAACACCTGAAATATAGTTCTTAATGAACTCAACATTTTTGATATATATATGGAAATCATCCGACCGTTACAATTTTTTATCGCTTTAATTGGGCAGCTCTTTAGACCCAAGATTTTTCTTCCCGCCTTGCTATCGTTGAACAAAGTTAACAATCAAGTAATTCATATTGTATACTTGACACATATTACTAGGCCCGCCGTGACTGCCGGCGGGCCCTAGTTATCACGTTGTCTGTCCGTCAGCACTGGAATTATTAAATGGCAAAACCCCGGCAATTTGCATTGTTTATCTTAGAATTCAATTACTACATTCAATAATATAATTTATGTTTTTGTGTATTATAATTGAATGCCAATGCGTGAAGATGTAGAGTTAATAAATAGAACTAGTCATAATATTATTATAAATATTTTAAATTTTGTCATGATATGGTTAAAGATGAATTGAATTTTGAACGAATCTCTGAAGTTATAAGAATAGAGGAGAACGAAACATGGTAAATAAAGTCTACACGTTGGAGGAATGCGCCTTTTCTTCCACTAAACTGTTTGCTTCCGTAAAATTGTATAGAAAAGGATAACACAGGCGGAGTAATTACTCCCCATTACGGCTCAGGCAAACTACTAACTTTCGGGAAACTACAAAAAATCTTCTCGTCCCAAATACCGCAGTGTCTGAAAACAAAAGTCTTCAACCAGTGTGTGTTGCCAGTGATGACCTATGGTGCTGAAACGTGGTCGCTCACTATGGGCCTTATTAGAAGGCTTAAGATCACCCAAAGAGCAATGGAGAGGGCTATGCTTGGAGTTTCCCTGCGTGATAGAATCAGAAATGAGGACATCCGCAGGCGAACCAAAGTCACCGACATAGCCCGACAAATTTCCCTTATTAAGTGGAAATGGGCAGGGCACATTGCTCGCAGAACTGATGGCCGCTGGGGCCGAAAAGTTTTGAAGTGGCGACCACGTACCGGAAAACGCAGTGCTGGTAGGCCTCCCACTAGGTGGACTGACGACCTGGTAAAGGTCGCAGGAATCCGCTGGATGCGGGCGGCGCGCGACCGGTTGTTGTGGAGATCCTTGGGGGAGGCCTACGTCCAGCAGTGGACATGTTTTGGCTGAAAGTAAGTAAGTACGGCTCAGGCCTTGTCGTAGCGGTGGGGTTTAGCAGCCCAGGGTGACCCCAACACCTTGGGCAAAGCGAATTGAGCCGAGGGGCTCTTTGTACTCCTCTTATAAGAAGAGGGACAAAAGAGCAGGGGGCGAGGGGCGAGGACGGTAACCACGCCTCATATGTATTGTCCCGACGTTAGGAGGGGTCGTGGTGGCGTCGGAGGAATTGGCTAGCCGTCGAGGTGCCCTGTTTCTTGCAGATCCAGGGCACCTCAGCAAAGACGGTATTGGTAGCACTCGCCGGGTTTTAGTGAGTAGAGCTGCGTCCACTTACTATCTTTCGGGCGCAGCGAATCCCACTGCCTAGGGAGACCCACTCCCACGCGGGATGCCTAAGCGCATTTCCCGGCGTTAAAAAAAAGCAGAGTAATAAGAGTAATTTTACGTCTCATTTTATGTTCCTAGTTTCAGGTGAACTAATTTGTTTTTTGGGCGACGCTGTTCGTTCTCCACTAATTTGACTAATACTTCCTCTAGACTTTAAAATGCCAACGATAATACAAATAAGTTATTTTACTAGTTTATTATAAATATTTTTAACTGCAATGACTCCCTCTATTGTAGTCTCTATTCAATAAACTTTTCACTCCGTCTGCGTACACACACGATCCGATCGCAATCTCAATATGGAACCAATTGTGTCGCTCGATCGCTGATATCGTATCTGGGGTACACCCTCATGTTGAGCTTCGGTGTACTGTCGACATAAACACCATAACTATGTATTAAAATATATATTAGTATACATACTTTTTAAGTTTTTTTTATCAGGCACTGTTGGATTTTCGACATTATACGGGAAAGAAAGAAAGAAAGTTGCGTTTTACCGTAACGCTTTTTAAGCGCTCATGCAAACTGGGGCTTTATGCTATAATATCATTAGGTACTTTCGTAATAAATTAAATAAAATATGATTATATTGAAATAAATTACAATTTTATAAAATAAATTGATATTTATTTTATAAATTTGTAATTGCATTATCTTCAATTTGATTTGAGTTTAATTAAATGCACTTTGATGCTGTGATATTAATTCATTGCCGGTTAAGTTGACTAAGCTTGAGCGCATTCGTTCGGAATCCGGAATCGATTGCTGAATTCGTTTTCCGCGTTGCCATTGTAAAATGATTGTATTTCGTAAAACGAACGTGAACGGCAGTCAATAGATAGTCATATTTCTTTCATATCTTTCATATATCTCCGAACGTAAACCGGTTTCAGGCTAAGAGTGAAAACGTGAGGCCCTGAATCGAAATAATTAATAAAACAACTTTGGCGGATTTTATTAAATTTTTTATATGCCAAACGTTAAGGGTATTTTACAGTAACTATGATCACGGGAGGACTGTGTCCTCATAATGATAAGTGAAATTTGCAGTAACACTAGAAAACAAAAATAATTAAATAAACCAAATTAATTAAATAATTATTAGATAGTAAAAATATCGTACCATAAGTAGGTAGTCTAGTTACTCGTTGATTGCTTTTTGCTTGTTCCAATTAGATTTTCATCACCTTATCAGTGCATTGCTGGCGAAGTTTATGATTTATGAAGTAAAAAAATAAAGTGGCTTATTGTAAGTGCTGATATACTTTTCATGTTTATAATATTTTATATAGACTTATGTTTATTGGTATTAAACTTTTGTGCTTATGCTAGATTTTCCGTGTGTTATCGATAAGCGCCATCTGTCGAGTACAGCTTAAACTAAAACGTTTTAAGGATTAAATTTGAGTTAAGTCTGTAATGCGAGATGGCGCTTTCACAAATATTTCTATCTTTTTAAGGCTCAGGCTTTAGATGTAGTTAAAAACAATTCGCCATAGATAGAGCTACTAACATCAAAAATAAGTATTTTTAGGTATTCAATTAAAGTCGTTATAATCTCTCGAGAACTATGATTATTTGTTTATACTTACTTATTTACCTTCAATGTACTTATATTATAAATATCTTATACACAATGCTTATAGGATTATATTATATTATTGCAATTATAGGCACCGATGGAGGCAGATTATCCGCATGAGATGTGACCCATCCACATCCACAGATGACCACGACCCTCAGTCATGAGGGAGCGACCAGAGAGAGAGATACACAATGCTAAAACAAAGTTTATTCAGGAGCGCCTTAAAGTATTAGCGTCTAATCAAAACGTGCTCTTTCGCCTGCATCTAAATCATGTTATATTATATATATATATATATATATATATATATATATATATATATATATATATATATATATATATATATATATATATATATATATATATATATATATATATATATATATACCATTTTTATTTATATAGAAGATAGACGACTATATACGATTTCACAATTTAACTTAAAAGATGATGAAGCTGTTTAGAATACTTATAATAAGCAAGAAACAGGGTTGGTCTTAAATTATTACATCGTCGTTTCCTTCATCTTATGAAGGAAATAATATAAAAGCAGCTAAAGCACAAATAAAATTGAAACTATTTATAAGTTAAATATATTTCAAAGAAAAAATATAGCAGTGCGCTTAGTTTTGCAAGAAAATGTTACGAAATTCTCGTGTAATAAAATTTATAAGTAAAGTTTGCGCCCCGGAGGCTGGTAGCGACGAAGTTACGCGCGATCTATTATACCTTGTATCTATTGTACTTTATATCTATCGTGCCTCCTGACTTCGGCTACTTTACATAACCCTATTATTTAAATATTAACATATAATGCGAGTAATATATTCACAATATATTATGTTAAACTTAAACTACATAATATAAAGGAGACGGAAACATAAACAAATAATGATTTAGATGACACTAACTGACTAACACTGTATAAACAGTACAAACTTAATCTTATACTGATATAAAAAGCAGAAGAGTTTTTTTTAACACGCTTACCTCAGAAACTCGGTCCGATTTGAATGATTCTTTCAGATTTAGATATCCCATTTATCGAGAAAGGTCATCCCGCGTATCTCGTCCCGTCCCGGTCCCATCCCATCCCGGTATCATCCCGCCAGATGCCATTGTATCCCTTAGTTAACGCAGGTAAAGCTGCGGACAACAGCTAGGACCTAATAAAGCTAAAGTGATTGTTTGAAGTCTGGAAACAACGACAGTAGTTAGCATCTAATGTATATTGCATCTTAACTTAACTTAATAGAATTTAATTGGAGTCCCACAGTTGTTTATAGTATATTATATGTATATATGTATCTATATAAATTTTGAGTTCATTAAAATATATGAATAAAGTATGGCTGTAATATTTGGATGTAGCGTAGGAGGCGCTACTCCATGCGCCATCAGTGACTCTCCTATGCTCGTGTCGAGCTCATGGTGAGAACCAGGGATGGATGTAGGAGGCACGATGTCGCGGCGACTACTTGGAGACAGCTGGGCTGTTCCCCTTTCGAGGAGTCTGGCCATCGCCGGGGCCTGTCGCTGAGATGATCCAGTTGCCTGCAAACCGAGATCTTAAAAAAAGCGGCTGAATGCACTCGCAATGTTTTTAGTTTGGGCATCTCTCACGTTTCAGCCCTACAATGGGTCAGGCTCTACCCGAGATCCGGAATACTACAAAGCATTTCCCTGCGTTATTAAAAACCAAATATGGATAAAATAACTATGAATACCTACCTGATAGTGATTATTGTATTTAATTAGAAGCCCTTTTCAACTAGTGATCGGATAAAAAAAAATATATCATTAAAATTTACTAATAACTCTTTTAATATATTGTTTTCTTATGTTTACGCGAATTTCACTCATTATAATGAAACAACTTTTACGGATTTTATCGCGGTTTATTTAGTTTTTTACAAGTCCTCCCGTGACCATGGTTGCTGTAAAGTTTCCGAAACGTCGGGCTTATAAAAAACTAAATAAACCGCAATAAAATCCGTAAAAGTTGTTTCATTATAACTCTTTTAATGTTGACAATCATTTAATTATTGTTTCTCCCGTTCAACAGCTTTGCTGTGTTTAGAAAGAAGGGCAAGGCAGGCAGTATGAATATTGGAACCGAGACTGTTAAGCATACGAAATAGGTGTTAATCTCATGTCTCAGGATCTATCCTGAGATGTTGTCTACAACACATACATGAGGTGCCTGGGCTGGTTCCTGCTGTTGAATGCTATCGCGTCTCGTTCGGTATATGAGTTTCCGGTGACTTATTTAGGAGGATGGGGAAAAGAGGGGCAATTCGTCATGATCTCCAGAGAGATTTTTACCTACCTATTCCTATCGCATCATCCCGATGCGATGGGAATAGGTAGTCACGGCTCCGACTTTGCCTCTCTCGCTTTATAACCATCATTATCATCAGCCTTTATCCGTCCGAACGTCTTATATTCTTCTCTTGCTTATCACATTAAAAACAATATAATAAAAAATCACACTGGCTGATGATGAAAACGCACGCAAATCTACATGACACTAAATTAAACAAGTTCATTTCTGATCGCAACAAATCTTCGTTTGCTATTCAACTTGTGTTTCGCATACATTCGCTAAATTACATTTTCCACACAATCAAATATATTGTTATGCAAAATCCACCTGTCCCTGACAAAAAGGAAAAAAAAAAATACACGAAATATCAAAATGCATGGAGTGGGGGAGTGTTTGGGATGCTGGAATCAATTGTATTTTTAGCGAGACCATAAATAATTCAGGGGCGAAGGATGACGCCATAAACTCTCACAAAGGTACAAATACTTTTTGGCGTTCACAAATTATATCATACGAACAATATTATTTATATAAAGCAATGACTAATTTTAAATCTTTGATCTAGAATATTACCTTATTATAAATGCGAAAGGTTGAAAGAATGTATGGATGGATGGATGTTTGTTACTCATTCACGTAAAAACTATTGAATGTATTTTTATGAAACTTTACAATGATACAGCTTCTACATTAGAATAACACATAGGCTATAATTTATCCCCGTATTCCCACGGGAATGGGAAGTACGCGGGTGAAACGATGGTGCGCTGCCAGTCCTCAATAAGAGGTTGAATACTGCTTTACAGGTAATTTGGCTAGCACGATCGGGTGGTGCTGGGTATAGGTTCAAGGATCTCCACAACAATCGGTCCTGTGCTGTCCGCATCCAGCGGCTTCCGGCGACCTTCACCAGATCGGTCTACCTTGTAGAGGGCCTGCCCACGGAGCGTCGTCCGGTACGCGGTCGCCATTCAAGAACCTTCCCGCCCCAACGGCCATCGGTTCTCCGCGCTATGTGTCCCGCCCACTGCCACTTCAACGATGCAATTCTTAGAGTTTCCATTCAAAAAACATTTTTAGATTTTAAGAGACTACCTTTACAGGGAGGGGGGGGGGGGGAATAAAACATAATTAGACCTCAGGGACATTCTCTGATTACCCCAGCTCTATCAGCTCAGCTCTGATGTTTATTTGTTTGTACCATTCAAGATAAACAGTGTCTATAAAAGTTATCTAAGTGCTATTGGCAAAGTTGCGGGATAATGGGCTGGGTTAAGGAATTGTCGGTGTATCACTTCTCGGATTGTTTTGTTCTGAGCAAACGAGTGGCATAAATCGGTGGAAATAGTTTTTTGTTTTTTTTTCAGAGTTTATTCAAAGGCAGTATGTAACGATCAGTGGTGCGATGATGATAATAAATGATCATCATCTTCACCAACAGCATCCGTCCACTGTTGAACATAGGTGTTCCTCAATGGACCTATTATCATATGTAAAAAAAATCTCTATACGAATAATATAGAGCTACAAACGTCTACCAAAGAGGCAAATTGGCAAATCCTTAAGGACACAACTATATGAGAAGAAGAAGTAAAAGAAGAAATGTCAAACGTCATTGGTATGCTATGATAATGGACGTAATAATATATAACAGGACCGAGCACTCGTAACAGAAAAACGAGCCGACAGAGATAGCCAGTGTTAAGGAGTGTGTCCCTTTCTTATAAGGTGACAATAAGATTTTGACAGGTGGGACAAATGTCTTTCAAAAATTCAAACTGTCAGGAAATGGGTATTGAAAATTTTTATTTAATTTTAATTTTTTTATTGGTTTTTTTTTTGTAAGGTTTATATCCTACTAGTACATACTTGATGTATGCAGTTTTAAGCGCTGCATGAGTTTACCACGTCTGCCATAATATTATAAATCTCGAGTTTTTAAGTTCTTCAAAAGGCGCGTTTAGCCCCGGCAGATATCGCAAGCTAGCTTGAATGCATTTAGGGTGCTTGAAAAATCTGACACAAGTATTATACTTATAAACGAAAATACCAACATTAGCAATGGTTAAAATCTGAAGAATAGTAGATGGATTACGAAATACATAATACAAATACTTCCATACTACAGACTTGACAGGAATCCGTCATCAGGTGGTCGAGTTATCATTATCATCCCAAAATATTAACTGCAAATCTTAGGTTTACTCTCATTATAACGCATTCTTGAATTAAGATTACAAAACAATTAAAGATGCCATGGATTCAAACTGATTAAAATAATTAGGAACGTGGGAAGTTTAGTACGGAGTCACTCTGTCTCACGTTCTGACCATTGCTTTTCGCATTGCTATTATTCCCCTCCAAGCCTGCCGTAAGGAACTTCGTTTCAAAAAATCATGGTCACCATAGTAGTTTGATTTACTAATTATGTTATTTAAGTAACCATAGCAACCATTACAATACAAAATGTCAAGATGACACTTAACTGGGCTACCATAAGAAATAAAAGAAATAAGCAAAATAATAATTTATGTTTTCTTTTTGAATTGGAAATATATTTAAATAAATAAATTCAATTACAATTTCTTGACATACAATTGTCAAAATAATATTAAAAAGACATTTTTTTTCGATGAAATTTTTGATCAGCCCAAATTTTTAATAAAATACATTTTTAAGCTGGCAAGATAAAAGAACGAGACACACTTCTAACATATTGCTATCCCGCTCGGCTCGGATCAGCATCTGTGTAATGCCCATTAGAATATAATACTTAATGTGTTGAGTTAGTGTTCACTTTCGTAAATACATTTTTTCCGAGTAAGCCATCCTGTTATTATACTACATCCATGGCTATGATAAATGAGAAACACTTTTATGGTCAACAAGCAGGTTTCACCGGCGTCCTTTCTACTCCTGTGTATTATTCTGATGTATAAGCTATATTTTTGTAAACTTTCACCAAAATCTATTTAGAAGTTTTTGTGTGAAAGAGTAACAAAAATACATCCATTCATTCTTACAAACTTTCGCATTTATAACAATAGTAGGCTAAGTGGCATCAAGGTAGATGAATTGTTGGTCAGCCATTAACCAAGTGGAAAGATGATCTCCGTGCAGAAATTGGAGAGAGAGATGCGAGTGGAAAAAATGGCGGCCGACTTGGCGTATGTTGAGCAGTGGACGGATAAAAGAGGACGGAAGGCTGATGCCGTTGATGATGATGATGTGGAATTTTATTTGAATTACGTTGGTATTACATGTTTTATCAGTATAAAACCAACGATGCGAAATTTAAATAATATTTTATATCTGAATACTTCTCAATTATAAAATACGTGATATTTCGAAAGACAATGGGCAAAATTCTAAAAAACTCGTTTGGGATGTATATTGCTCTTTTGTAAAACCATTTCATACAAATACTAATAAAACGGAAATAAACACGGTTCCAAATTGTGACTTTTGTGAGGATATAAATGGAAAAACAGTAAAGTCGCTTTTCCATTGAGCAAATGCATTTGTTGTCAAATTAGGGAGCACCTTTTACAGTGGCGTTGTACGGAACTCCAGAGGATGGGGTTTTATTGCGCTGTTTTTCCTCTTAATGTCGTGAAACAATAGTGACGTCAGCAAGCTTTGCCACACTAGAACAGGACAAGCATTCTTTTAGTTAGTTGGCTAGACAGACGGCATACGAGGTCTTCGTCTCTCAATAGTAGAAAAACATTATCATATTCTTCTTCTTCTTCTAGTGCCTCTCCACTAATGAAGGTTGACCGTCATTTCGGTATATAAATCGCGATTTTTTCCCAATCGGAAAAGTTGTTCAACGTTGGCTATTCCCGTCCATTCCCGAATGTTGTAGAGCTAGGAACAACGCTTCTTTTTCTATCAATTTTTCCCATCATTATAGTTTGTCGAAGGTCGTAGCGTTCATTTCTTAAAACATGTTGCAGATAACAGCTAACTTTTCGCCTTATGATAGTCAAAATTCGGTCCTTATGATCATAATATTATATGCAATAAATAAAAAAAAAAAACAAGTTTTGTACTGAAATCTTAATTAGAAGAATTTATAATATACTAAGTTAAATACGATGGTTACTTCTCTACGTTCTGTATCCAATAATAGACCTGCAAAAGACAGACGACATAAATACATCATACAAACATACATACACCATGAGGTATTATATAGCAAAGTTAATGCATTGGATTAGTCAATTTGCGCTTTGGTGCCTTAGTATTCGAGTAAGTGGCTGAAACATGGATGGACGGACATGAAGAATTCCAAGACCCAGACAAAAGAGCTTGATACTATTACTGAAACAAGACATAAGATGTCGCCAGTCCTGGTCTTGCAGTCTTAACACAAAGAGTTCCATTTTATCATGCGGGTCTGAGATGTAATTTTAAATTTCTTGCCTTGCACGAGGCACGACCTTTATATGGAATCAGCCACCTTCGGTATTTCTGAACCGAAAAATATCTTAAAGACTAGAATCTTCTGGTGTACTTACCATCAGAATCGACTGTCTGTTTACCCCTTTGATTAAATAGCTTTCCAATAGAAATAATTATTTGTCAAAATCCTTAAAATACTTGTGGCGGACCAATCACAGCGCCACAATCCTGAATCGCGCTATCGGTATTCTACAGACCGATCGCTACATATACACCATCTGACACGACAGCTAGTGGGCTTCGGAGTTCGGCCTGGCCGAGCATTGCACCTCGCTCGGTCGGAGATCTCCCTTTCAGGCCTTCCACCATATTCCCACATTACTACCATAAGAATCGACTGTCCGTTTACCCCCTCTTCGATACAATAGCTATCCAAAAGGAATCATTATTTGTCAAAATCCTTAAGGCACATATTATTAATTAATGTTTACATTCGTTTGTCTACTTAGGCCTGTAATTGACCGTTTATTTGAACTGACAAATCGGAGTTAACTTTGCAAATACCACGAACCACGTAATTGTAGTAGGCTGGAATTGATCGTATTGATTCTAGCTAAGTCCATTTCTGTTGAAGTCATGACGAAGATGTGGCGACGTTTATTTGTTCCAAGGTTGGGTGGAAACAAGTAGGGTGGGACCAACAACAGTAAATATGAACACTTGTTTTGTTAGGATTTGAACGTTTCAAACCGAATAAAATACCAATTGTGTAGTTTATAATGCTGCCGTGGTATGACTAAAATGCCGTTATCCAACATCTGGGCGATTTTCGTTTTTTGTCACTAAGGAATAGAGAAAAAAATCTCTATCGATCTGTATTTTCAGTTTTTTGATATCATTATTAGTTTTAAAAATAATAATTATAAGATTGCTGTTATCAACATTTATTTCGCGTATCAAATAACCAAAAATGCCAATGTCACTTACATTGTGAGACTACATAGCCGTTAAGGAACATCAACTCAAAATTTTGAGTTCATGTTTTAATATGTTTACTAACCAATATTGCCGTTAACGGTATTTTGTGTACTATGACAAATCATAGTTTTTTCGCGTGTACTCAAAACTACGATTTGGTAGATAAGGGCATTTAAGTCATACCACAGCAGAATACGATTTAATACATTTTATGATGACAATTGAATATTATTTATGCAATACTTCTTCTTCGTCGTTCCTTTCTAAGGATTACGACTACTTTTTATTACGTTTTTTACAAGCCCAACGTCCTCAGTAATCAGGACATAGTCCTCCCGTGACCATGGTTGCTGTAAAGTATCCGAAACGACGGGAATATAAAAAACTAATGAAACTGAATAAACCGATAAAATCCGTAAAAGTTGTTTCATTTATGTTCATGTTGGTTACCACTAAGAAGAACGTCTAAAACATCAAATATAAATATAGTCGAATGGCGCACGTACGGTTTTAAATGAAACCGGTAAATCGGTGGCAGTATCTACTGCCGATGATTTACCGGTGGAAGGGATGCGCTGTGCCGCGCTCCCGGCTGCGTGGATGCCACCATCTTGCTAGTTTCTCCCCTGAAATAGACGCGTTGAGTTTCTGCGAGATAGGTTAAAAAAAAGTAAAAGTAAAGCATCAAATTTTTATGTCCCACTGCTGAGCACGAGACTCCTCCTCGAAATCAGGCGAGTAGGATAATGCGCCATAGTCCACCGGTGCACTGTCCCAGTGCGGGTTGGTAAACTTCATATACATTAAAAGACTTTCAATCTTATCAGGCATGCAGGGTTCTTTACGTTTTCCTTCACCGGTGAGCGAGCGATGGGTGTTTGGGTTGCACTTAGAAATTTAGAAAAACCCATTTCAAGGCACTACGAGGGAGATGAGGTAGGGAGTCAAAATCAAACCTGGACGCTCTCACACAAGTGGCTGAACCCATTTCCACTAAGCCACGGTCGCTCTATCTACATCTACACTAATATTATAAAGAGGAAAACGATGTTTGTTTGTTTGGTTGTAATGAATATGCTCAAAAGTACTATACCGATTTAAAAAATTCTTTCACCATTCGAAAGCTACATTATCCACGAGTAACATGGGCTAAATTTTATTCTGGAAAAAAATAGGGTTCCGTAAGATATTTGGGTTTTTCGGACACAAGGTGTAAAAAATCATCCAGAAAAGTTACTTATTTTGCGCACTAAGATCCCATTGTAAATCTTACTTAACGCAGGCGAAGCTGCGGGCAACGGCTAGTGCAAAAATCGCTAAACGGAAAACAGTAACTATCATTTAGAATATATAAATAAACTAAGCGGTCGGTCGCGGAATATTTAAAATTATCTTACAGCGAGCAGGTACTGCAATTCCGTACCAAACCTCGTATTACAATTTAGTTGAGAGTAAATATTAACATTGTTTTAAACAGGAATATGAAATTCAATGAAGTACAGATGTACATCCGGTTTGTTTATGCAAAAATTAATTTGCATAAAATTACAAATTGTTCACAACTAGGAGCGCCCCGCGGTTTCACCTGTGTAATTCCCATCCCCGTGAGAGTACTGTGATAAATTATAGCCTATGTGTTATTCTGATGTCTAAGCTATATTATTGTAAAGTTTCATTAAAATCCATTCAGTAGTTTTTGCGTGAAATAGTAACAAATATCCTCACAAACCTTCGCATTTATAATATTAGTAGGATTATACGCTGTTTAGCTTAGATTTGTTTATCTCACGATGCGTTGTTACCTATGATAGTGGTTAGACAAACTGGCAGACGGCCAGGTGGTACCTGATGGTAAGTGGTTAACATCGCCCACACAACTCATTTATGCCTCATTTATTTTGGTGAAGTAAAACATCCTGAGGAAATCCCCCATGTCTGATGAGATTAAGTCTTTGAAGGTGTGTGAAGTTCACCAACCCGCATTGGGCCAGCGCCTTGGTGAACTATGGCCCGATACCCTTCTCGCTTGATTTCGAGGAGACCTGTGCTTAGCAGTGGGACATAATATACTGTTTGCTGATATAACTCATGAAAAATAAGTGTATTAGAATACACTTTTTATGCAACACTTTGTAGTAATTAAGCTAGGGCTCCTTGAAATTGCGGAAAGTCAGCAGAAATTTAAAAAAAATTACAAATGCCATTTTTGCTAAATTGTTGTTTAAGCTTGTTGCAAGGTAAAATATTTATCAGAAATTTAATAAGCTTAAATTATACTTATGCCAGACATGAGTTAAATCATATCATATGTAGTGTGTGCAAACTTTAATTACATTCTTATGAAACATTTTCTACGGAATTGGCTTTGTAAATGCACTAGCTTAGAGAGCGATGTTTTATTTTCCATGACAGAGCCGTAAAAGCAGATACCATGCGTGCAGAATAGAAAGAAGCCTCGCTTAAACATCCATTCTTCTAATCCCTTTCAGTTTCGTGGCGTCTGGTTGGCTTCAAAATCCTACGTGTTTAATATCGAGTACTGAGACGCGTAAGTAGTTTTCGCCGGCGTTCGTATTGTCGAACCAGAAACAAAAGACCGTCGCATATTGCACGCTGCGAGTTTTATTAAAAGAGTGCCTTTAGCTTTGCAATTTCTCATTAACAAAAGACGCCCGGCTCAAAAGACTCACATATTTATGAGTTTCTTAAGTGCACTATTGAACAAATTGTTGATTGCTCTACGCTGCGTGGGAGTTGCAATTTACCATCGGATATTTATTTATTTAGGTATTTATTAGAGTAAAGAATATTCTTTTTTTTTTCAATATTTGCCGATGGCACCAAACTAAGCTATACTTTGTGTCTTAGATACATATTACATCTCATTTAGACGTTTATAAGATACAATATAGACATGAAGATACTTATTTATAAATTGTGTTATAAAGTGATGCACAATGCCATGCGTTTATTTGGTTCTAAGTCCGGTCAATTTTTTTTAAAGGCGGGCACCACAGGACAATGGTAGTCAGTAACTACTCTGTCAAAGAGATATATCATTATATTATGTTTATTGCTTGGTATACTTGTTTATATTCGTGGGTTACGGCGGCCATTTATCATCACAAGGTTAGTCTGCCTATTTAAGCAACCTAACAAAAAATCTCATATTTCCAAAATGTCGAATTAAATTGCATTAATATCCACCATAATATATTTAAAAATGTAAGTCATAAAAAATAAACATTAAAAAAAGTAACAATATAGTATAATATAGTAAATAATTAATGTAAGATGTAAGTGTTGAGATTAAAAGGAAAATGATTTTTAATATCGCAGGGAAACCAAAACTAATAAGTTACAGGCTAAGTGCAGAGCTGTAAACGGCACTTCTTAAGTTTAATACGATGTTAACAGGGGTTTTTAGTCGTTCATAACATAAAGGATAAGTGTAATATATGAAAATCCTGTGTCACAACTCACCACGCTCCTACACGCTAATTTCTAAACCGGTCCCTGTGATTTAAGTACAATTTTGTAAAGGTGTAATAATGTGCTAAAGTGGAACTTTAAGTATCGCTTTGGACACTTTAGATGACACTGATATTATGATTAGTCATATGTCAGGCTAAATCTAGGTCATTTTCTTCTTTTATGTATCACGGGATTATTGCTTGAGCATACCAACAGATCCTAGCTATAAATGTGTGATTATGTGGGACTTGGTTTGGTTTCTGTCTGTTCTTCCGCAGTCCCTTACCCTAGTGACCCTGAGGCCCTCTGCGGATCTCTCTCTCTCTCACACTGCATTTGAGAGCTTTTCTCTTGTCGGTGGAGTATTCGCAACTCATTGTTCCTCTCTATCTCCGGATCTCTATAGACGCCATATTTTATTGATGTGTCATTTTCTGATGGAAATGGAACGCAGTCTAGTTTGTTAAAAAAAAGAAAAAAAAACTCACTACAAAATAATGTAATGTCATTACTTAACGTGCACTTTTATCACTGTTTTTTGTATTTTTTTTTGTAAATAAAATACGAAATTATCAATTTATTATTCGGCGAAAAATCTCAAAGATTACTGTGTTAGTATTATAATTGTAATGCTTACTACAATATTTAACATCGTTTTTGGGAACTGTTGTACGTGCGGTTAACGGTTCACACAAATAGATTAAATAAAAGTTAAGCTCGTGTTAAACCACAAGCTGTATCTACATCTGTTTGAGCTATACTATTTAACTAACGTTAAAGCGGTTACGGAGGCTTTAGACCAAAGTCGTGTGTTGGTTTGTTCGCTATTACTGTTTATTATAAGTTACTGTTGGCAGAAGTGTGCAAGTTATTGGACCGGATAGTGACTCAACGGTAGGAGGAATTCGCTTTGCGGTGCTTCCGTCTGCATTGATATAAGATCTTGACTCTCCCGTATAGCAGCTTTGCTGTGTTTAAAGAGACGTTCATGACAGACAATGTAATTACTATAATTATAGAGACTTAACATTTTTTGTCTCAACTCATTCGAATGTTGCCATGAGAGCTGCTTGTGTTAGTTTCCTAAATTAGTTTATTTTCAGTCGATGCTAAAAAGCTACCATCATATTATGGCTCCTCTGCTTTTTTTCTATCCAACTATCATAAAAAATCAGTGAGTTATTGTAATTTTTGGGTAAAATATTTTTACGGTCGATATTCTTGCGGGCGCGTAAAAGTTCGTGCGATATATCAAATGACTTGTACTGCCTCCCGGCGATATTTATATACGCATACAAAGTGAAAATTTATCGAGTGAAAAAGTTATGTGAGAAAAATATCGTTTATGTCTAAGGTTGTTTATCTATACTAATATTATAAAGAGGAAAGATTTATACCTATTTTTGTATGTTTGTAATGAATAGGCTCAAAAAGTACTAGACCGA
Organism: Lycaena phlaeas; assembly: GCA_905333005.2. Lineage (NCBI taxonomy): Eukaryota > Metazoa > Arthropoda > Insecta > Lepidoptera > Lycaenidae > Lycaena > Lycaena phlaeas. The sequence goes on along the minus strand of HG995166.1, from coordinate 17,673,335 downwards.
TTTCAAAAATTCTTTCACCATTCGGAAGCTACATTATCCACGAGTAACATAGGCTAAATTTTATTCTGATAAAAATAGGGTTCCGTAAGATATTTTGGTTTTTCGGACACAAGGTGTAAAAAATGTTATTTCGCGTACTAAGATCCCGTTGTAAATCTTAGTTAACGCAGGCGAAGTTGCGGGCAACAGCTAGTGTATAATAAAACCAATAACTAATATTAACTATTAAAAAAAAACTATATATTAATAATTATTAGAAAAAGAAACTATATATTAACATATTATTATATAGTTATTGGTTTCATTGGAATATACTCCAAATGCTCAAAACCCAAACAACAAACTTTTATTTGAGTGATTTTTTATGATTTTTAACTTTTTTACAAGACGTGGCTCACTGGATGAAAAAATTATGTTTCTTCACTCATATTTATCAGAAATGATTGTGTAACTACCGCGGTTCATCATCATCATCAGCCTTTATCCGTCCACTGCTGAACATAGGCCTCCCTCAATGAACGCCAAGACGACCGATGCCTCTGCACGGATATCGTCTTCCCATCTGGTTAATGGCCGACCAACGCTTCATCTACCTTTTTATGCGTTATAACAACAAAATATACCTATATTATTTTCAATTTTTTTACTAATGCTGACAATATAGTATATTCATTATAATGAAACAACTTTTACGGATTTTATCGCGGTTTATTAAGTTTTTTACAAGCCCGACGTTTCGGATACTTTACAGCAACCATGGTCACGGGAGGACTGAGGTGTCAGACGTCCAGTTCAGACGACAGTTACAAAGTTATTCGTAACTACCCTATGATACAACCTTAGATCAATAATATGTCTAGATAGGGGAGTGTCGCGCGGAAAACACGTCCAAAAAAATAGCGTCCAACTGTTGGCCTCTAAATGCTTTCTCCGTGTTTAGTATCCGTCCCGCTGTCATAGAATACGCATGAATGGTTATGCATTATTGTTTTTATTTATACCTAATGAAGGTTTGTGTTGAAGTGTAACGAGATTAAAAAGGATGATTATGGGAGAATTGATTGTAGGGCGACACTCCATCTAGATATATTAATTATCTAAGGATACAATAATATTTTATTTAGTCATATCTATGCAGAAGGTGCTAACTAAGTCTTTAGTCTGTGACATGTTATGCTTGTGTTGTGTGTGTTTCATTATAATGAGTTCGCGTAAACATAAGAAAACAATATTATAGTTTATTACCAAATTTTATAATTCTTGTTCATTGGATGTACTTTACATATATTGATTTATGATATACATACGGTACATAGAGTGATCATATAAGATTTCTATTTTGTCACTTTGAGAAAACCCCTAAACGATGCGCAATCAACGTGCCATCCTCGTCTTGTGTCTTTATAAACACGGTTACGTCTTAATCCTTGCCTTATCTTCAGGATCGTTAACAATAGCCTTTGTAGCTTTGATTAAGGAAATATATCCTGCTCAAGAGGACTGAAACTAACTGAACTAGGGCATTAATGTACTGAAGATGAAGATTTCAAAGCGTACAGACGAAATGTTGGAAAACGTCTGCGATATTAACCTTGATTTTAAATATTATAACATCCCTTTTTCTTAACATCTACATAATATTTTAATTTCAACTATTCAGTACAGTCACCTCGTTTATATCGTAGAGTTGGAAGATGTTCAAATGAAGTTACGGATATCATACGGAGAATAAGCTCGTTGAAATTACAGTGGGCTGGTCACACTCAGGTCAACGGATGGCCGATTGGCTGATAAGGTTCAAGAGTGGTCAAGAGTGGTGGAGGTCGCGTTTAGGTAGACGAAGATTGGCCGACGCCATCAACCAGGTCAGACGACGATGATGATGACAATGCAGTGGCCGGTCATGATAATGAGTACATATGACAATAATTTTCTAAGTTAAGATTGTAATCTTAAAGTAATTCGTTCAATTTAAGTGAAAAAAGAAACAAATTAAATAAAGTGTTTATATACATTTTTGTATACAATAGGCCGTTTTTTTCGTTTCAACGTAAATTGAGTTTGAAACTTCGTTTGGTGAAATTTCTCTGTTCGCGTTTTAGCCGCGAATTCTGGTTGGCCTTTTAAGAGATTTTAGCTAAGCTCTTTATAAGGATCGGGCTGATTGACTTGTTACTTTTTACATTAAAATTTGCCACCGTTATTTAAGATTAAACTTGAATCCCACAACTTATTCCACACTCAAAGATAGCTGCGAAGCAATATTTGATTTAAACGCAAGTCATTTTTACCGATAGGTATATATATTTATAGAGCTCAGTGGTAATAGCCGCGTGGAAATATTCACCAGGTTAAGCAACACTTGACTGATTTGAAAAATTCTTTCACTGTTGTGAAACTACACTGTCCCCGGTGAACATATGCTATATTAAACTTATTTAACGCAAGTGAAGCTGCGTGCAACAGCTAGACAAAGATTTGGGTAATACAACAGATTTACAGCATATACATTTAAATAAAATTCAAATAATCTCCAGATTATGCGGCTTACATTACCGAATAGGCCAAATGTATGCGCTACAGCCGAATATACTTAGCACTTAAGCTTAACACGTAACCGTATTTTCTGATTCCCTCCCAGATAGCTAGGCCAGTAATCCCAATTCCACGAGAGCTTTAGGCAATCCCGGGTCTATCTTTTTCTGATAGTGCCTCAAAAGATTGGTTATACTTTTACGTAAGGAATTATATTTAGCTTTTAGAGATGGGTACAAGAATCTTCTATATATTTGGCATGGATATAAATTCTGGTCAAATGCTTAGAGCTTTTTTCATCATAATCAATCATTGCGAATGCGATCGGGGATGGGACGTCTCTATGGGTTCTCGGCGCTCCCACATTTTCTCCCCGCCGGTATACCACACTAAAACCACTGAGATCTGCCTTATGCTATTTTAAGCTCAGTTTGCCAGATCTATCTAACACAGGACAACCACGACCTGCCAGTTTTTTTTACATTTTACTAGGTGAGCCATCTGCTCACCTACCGATTGAGCTTAAAGACCATCTGGCCTAAAAGTCTAGACCTTTCGAAAAAAAAACCTGCCAGTTTCCTCAAAACGCCTAACCGGGTCCTCCCTACTACGGGAACTCCGGCAACCTGCAGCAATCCCGAAAATTTATTTCCGAATACAGCCTCTTTCAATGTTCGTCAAGATTTTTTTATATATTCGTCGATTCGAGAAATTTCGATTCCAGGGATTTCGAGAAAGTCGATGTCACGACGCTTACGAGTTTAGGCACACCTAGTTAATGTCATTTGAAGGTAACTTATACGCGTAGGACATTCTAAAGTCTGATGTTATGTCTCTGTTATAAGCCCTTATGTTACCTCTCATAGAAAAGGGTTTTCTTGCCGCAGAAAATGCTTTTCGCGTTACGTTAGTAAGATGTAGTGCCATGCTGCTTTTCAGCCAAATTGGGCCGGCACGACCGGGGAGGAACCTCTCGCTCACATAAAAGTGGCGTAAAGTCATAGTGGTTTATGAGTTTCCGATGGTCCATTGAGGGGACAGGGAATAAAGGAGGGCAACGCATCTATATAGTCTCTGGTTATGTGGCTGTTAATGGGCGTCAATAGTCGCAAGGCTTCTACTGTTCGTTTGCGCTTCTATGCTATAAAAAAAACGTCGCATTAGTCGGTCTGTCTTTTTTGAGCGCACATCAGGGTTTCATAGACTAGCACGCAATCTTGGTGCTTAGTATTTATGACTAACCGTCATTAATCTATTTTGTCGGCGATAAGCTTAAAATGTCACATAAACTATATAATAGTGGCGCTGTTTGTAGCTCGAGTCCGTCCTGGTCACTAGTATGACGTAAGCTCTGATGACAGTATAACATATGGTTCATATCGATCGGGAACAATATGGTAATGTGTGGTAATTAGGACAGGATTATGATACGCTTGGAGTCTGATAGCTTCGTAAATTGAATTTAACTACGTTGGTCAAATTTTGAGCAACGCCTTGCTCACGACGATAATCAGTCAGGCGTTTATCATTTCTGTATATTAACTTAAATACTATTTATTTTATTCATAGCTAATGACCGCGAAAAGTTTTTTTTTTATTTATGAACGCTATAATATATCGTGGTGCACGACAATCTGGTCCCGTGGTAAATTTTTGAAGACCTTGTGATATAGGTACCAGACAACGGGATATATTTAATACTATACATATATTTAACATTATTATTAAATAGTACAAATATATGCAATACTATTAATATATTTAATAATTATAAATTAAGAAAAGTATTTATATACTTAATAAATTAACAACGAATACATTTTTTTTGCTCACCCTCTTAGTGCTTACCAAAATTTTATTAAAGAGAAGCAGCTTATAAAATTAATATGCTATCCAAAAATAATCACAGGCATCCAAAATGACATAAATTGCTGATTGATTTTAAAATGTATGCTGACCATGAGTTGCTGCTAATTAGCTATTTCTGCTCACGGATTATATTTTTTTGCTCACAAAAATACGAAACCTAACCAGTTAAATAGCTCCCAATGTTTTTTCCCGATGAATGGCAAATCCGCATCCCTAGCAAGTCCGCGATCACGAAAGTTATAAATGAGGTACTGTAGTAGTTTCCAACTCGGGAAACTTCCGAATCCACTATATACTGATAAATGTATGGAAAATAAGTATTTCGTATTCAAAGTTGCAGTTCAAACGCGTCATGTACCGACTAAATATACATTCCTTTCAAACGGTATTACTTGTATGTTTAGTGGCTTTTGCGTTTCAGCGTGATAAAATGTTACTTGAGATATAAAGAGTCAATTTTCCCCCTTTTTTGACGCAGGGCACGCACCAGGACCTTGGGTAGCCACACTCACATTGGGGTGCACTACCCCACTAAAACCGCTGCGAGCGCCTTCAGCCGCTTTGTGATTCAGGATTGTGGTCTCGGATCCACAGGATCACCTCAGCGATCGGCTGGCTCCGGTAAGGCCTCTTCAGATATATGGGGGACTGTCCGACCGCTACTAAGCAGTCGCCACGACGTCGTGTCTAGCGGGACCCGGGTACCCATCTAGATCACGACACGAGCACACGAGCTATATTGGAAGGGCATTAAGTAGCGCCTACGTATGTATGTTTGTAAGATTCATCGTAGCACCTTAATCATGATGTTTGTTACGCTTTCGTTACGTTACGCGAAAACTACTCTGTTACTGAATCTTTGTACACATATTTTTGGAGGTACTAGATAGGATACAAAAAAAAAAAAATTTTGCTAACGCGGCTGAAGCCACAGGTAACAGAGAGTTAATGTATAAGTATTTGGATGTGTATGGCAAGGGATAGGTCGTTGTGGCATTCATTGAAGGAGTGTTATTTTCAGCAGTTGACGAATAAAGGCTGATGATGACAATGATTCAGCATAGCTAATACCACATATTATGACAACAGAGTTTCTATGTATTCGACCCTTTCGGGCGTATCCAGTCCCGTAAACGTCGACCTATAATAATCCTATCTTACTAATATCCTGTATCAGATGCCCTCTCTTATAGACGCAATTGCTTAATAACTATTCTTTTAATTAGAATAATAGTGCGTCTATTCTTCTAATTAGCTAGACTCTTATAGAAATACTGAAAAGAATAAAAAAAATTGTCTCACACCGTCCGATATATCCTGTATATTTGTATAATTTAAAACAGTCATGTCAAGCTGATTTGTAGAAAAATTGGGAAGATGTGTATCATAATATTATGGGATGGGTAAGAGGCATGCATAATCTCTTGTTTGTTTCGATGTGTATGGGGTAGAGTTTAGATAGCTAACGGCCTCTGTGGCTCAGTGGTTAGCGCGTTGGCGTTCAAGCCGGAGGTAGCGGTTTCGAATCCCGTCAGGGAACAAAATATTTTTTTGTGGTCATGTGGGATGTGTATTAAATTTGTGTTTAATATAAGTAGTAAAAATCTTAAATATATGTACAGTATAAAATAATTAAATATAATAATATTTCCGTTCTCTGATACCCGTGACACAAGTTCTCGGAGAACTTACCACGGGACGAAATTGATGTGGTGTAAAAGCATTTCAGTATAATAATATCTATAGACATAGATATTATTATACTGAAACTCACCATGTTTACAAAGACAGTTGTCGGACCAAAAACAGTAGTTATTTTGTTGTTATGATTCCATAAAAGCTACCATTTCATATAAAAAAAATATTGAGAAATAATGCGCTACAATCCATATTCAGATTACCACGTTCCTCAGTCATTAAGGAGGGAGAGGAAGTGAACAGAGGGAGAGGTAAATACAATAATGAAACTACTTTTGAGAATATCCTCCCGGATACTATACTTACATTATATTATATACAGTAACCATAGGTAGGGGAAGACCACATCAAACCATGAAATCCGCAAAAATATAATATTCTGAAAGGTAGCTTTGACCTTTGCGATCGCGGCCTGACTTTGGTCTACCGCTAACTTCGGCCCTAGCTTGACCTAAGAATCCATTTAACATGTTTCGAATACTAATTTATTTTAAGCAATTATAAACTTTTGACTTCATCCATAAGACAAGCTCTACCACCTTATCAGATTAAGGAACTTCGCCAAATTAACTTTGTAATATTTAACAAGAGATCTTCACTAATATTAAACCGATGCAAGAAAGTTTTGGGTCTCTTCAGACAGATCACTCAAACAAGGTCAATAAAATAACTTAAATTGATTACATAAGCAATAGTTGGCTAAGTTTATCAAAAGCAAACTTTATGGAGAATCGCTTACATTGAAATTTTTAAGCACAATAGTCTCTTACGTTATAAATTATTTGCCAGCTTGTAATAGATTTTTTTATAGTATATTAGAGCAAACGAGCAGTCGAAGCATTTTGGCGATTATCGATGTTCATATCCAATTTGCAATATTAAAAAAAAAAGGAAAAGAGTGACTCCATAAAAAACATTCCTTTATCTCGATATTTGATGGAGTTCTGGGGGCCTAGCCAAAATGCCATTACGAAAACGACAGCGACGATCGTTCGTTCGTTTGAAGTTGTGATTGGCTAAATTACGTCGTCGATCGCTCGACCGTTCAATCGACGACGTGATTTAGCCTATCACAACTTCGAACGGACGAACGATCGTCGCTGTCGTTTTCGTAATGGCATTTTGGATAGGCCCCCAGATCACTATTATTATTCTACAAATCCAAAAGGTGCAAGTAGATAACTTGAGCCTATATATCTATGTATATAAAAGCAGTAGTGTTTATTCAATTTAATTGGATTGCTTCAATGAGATCTAGCTGTAATGTAATATTGCTTTGTAAGATTGTCTGTCTGTTTCATGTTACCGTTAAACTCACTTTCTTACAGATCGATGGTCTTAAACCATCTGGAAAGATTATCTTTAAATCCAGCGATAATCCAGCCTTTGTTTCTTAATTGTTTGAATTGAAATAAGTGTGTTTTTATTGATTACTAGCAGATCCGAAATACGTTTTCCTGCATAAAAAAAATAAGAAGTAAATTATCAACCTACATATTATTATGTCCTTCCTCGAAATCAGGCGAGGAGGGTATCGGAATATAGCTCACTGAGGCTTGGCTTCAACGTAGCTTGGTGAACTTCACACACCTTCAAATACTTCTTTTAGTCTTGGGCATGCTAGTTTTCTCTTAATATTTTCCTTCACCGGTGAGCGTATCGTATTCAGGGTTTCACTTCGAAATTTAAAATTCAAACCAAAAAAAGAAGTAAAATCCACCTAAGTACAAAATTAATTTTATCAAAATCGTAATCGCTGTGGCAATACATAAACGCTCACTGAATTATATTTATAAGATAACTGAAACTCACATTGTTAATTTTTAGGTAATACAACTATTATTTAAGTCGTAATAATTGTAATACGCCACCATCGCCTCGTCTCGAGTTATTTGAAAGTGCTGATGTCACAAATTAAAAAGATTGTTGAGAAATACTTAAGAATCGAAAATCATTATTTGCCTTTCAGTCCACTTTCAGTAGGCAAGAAGACCTGTACAGTTTTAGGCTTCTTACTTTACCTATCTTCAATAGACCCAAAAAAATCCACGTTAATCCTTGTATCTATATAAATTGTGCTGTAAAGTATCTGCGCCTTGACGTGATGAATTTAGTTTTCATTAAACTTTGATTGCACTGAACGCCACCCCTGATTGTGGTTCGTCTTCAGCTAACCACTACCAGTTTGCCTTTTTGGGTGGCAAAGTACCTTAATAATTTTCTATACGAAGCGCGGACAAGTAATCGTTACTCGTGCGGAACGAGTCCGCGGAAGTCCGTTGTCACCGAGTTTGGCGGACTTACCCGGGGGACGGAATACCCTCGTCCACGCTGGCCACACCTGTCACCACTCACTGATCATGTCTATTGTAATAATACACACTGGTATTTATATATTTATCGTATGCATACCTTTAAACGAGCAATTCTTGTATATACAACATATTATGTAATTTGAATCTCAAAAATGATTTCAACGATTTTCATGAAATTTGGTATACATGAAATCTGTGAAAATTTTACACTCATAAAGAAGTTTAAAAACATACAGTCGAATTGAGCACCTTGTTGTAAAATTACGGTGCAGATAAAAAAGTTCGTAAATTAAACGGTTCTGCAAACGGAACTTTTGATTGAATTTGGTATCATCTCAAATAATTTAGGCATCGAAAACAATCGCTTGTTAAAAGTATGCAAACATATACTGCATCAAAACATCAATTATAAAGTTGCATGCGAGTATTTCGTAACAGTGAGCAAGTTGGAGCTTAAAGTTTGTTTCTGACCCGTAATGGTTGCGAAAGCTCGCCGCGCACTTCATATTAATAGGGAAAAACTTTTGGCACAGAATTTTTAACTGAATTTGAACTTGGATTTCCATTGATGAATGAAGATCAACAAAAAAAAAGATAGCGCCCAAATGCTATGGCGACTTTGGAGCATTATTCTCGCTCAGTATCTGGATGAATAGGAACAAATTTCACCTCTAATTTCCATCGCAAGATTATAATCTTATATAAAAAGAAATACATTTTTTGAAGTGAAACTTCTTTAGAATCGTTGTGATTTCAAACCAGATGCAACGGAAAAAACGACAGGTAAGAGACACAAATACAAAAGAGCGAGAGAGCAAATGTCGGTGTGTGTGTATATTGCACACTGTTTAATACTTGCTTGTATTTGAGCATTTAACGTGTGTTTCACTTCTATTGTGTGTGAATCGCACACACACCTTTTTTGTCTTTCTGATATTATTCAATCTAAAAACCGCGGAATTCTTGTAACTTATACAGAATCTTTAAGTTCAGCATACCTCTTCATTACGCTGATCTATCTAAATCCAAGCTCGGGCATCCGCACAACCTATGGTCTGATCTTTGTACGCTCAGATCTTGAAGCGAGGTTTCAATTCGAGAGTTTGGGTCAACTGGGATAAATGGGATTTTCCTTTACTCCGTACACTTTGTCGACATAGCTCGCTCACCGGTGTGAGAACCATCTAAGAGTTTGCAGTATATTATTCGAATCTCACGGGAACAGCGTCCATATATCTTCTCAGTTTCCAAGTTGTTACTTCTAGTAACATTTTCTAAAACGTCGTCATATTTACAAGAATTAAAACAGATTTAGATTAGATTAGACACAACAACATGGCGACGTAAAGGACGACTTCAGCTGGCTACTAAATGTGTAAAAATAATTATTTAAAATCGGCCGGAAGTCTTGGAGATTAATAACAAAGAAATTAATAAAACTTCTAATCTATTTTGTTAATGCTCATGGCTTGATATTTTTAAAATATATTATCATCCGTGTCAATTTATTTATTACTAGCTGTTACCCGCAGCTTCGCCCGCGTGAACATAAATTTACGGATTTATCGTGTCTGATGATGATCATTTTCTATTTTAATAATTACTAAGTTTTTGTATTAAAATGGATATAATATTATGTTATCTTGAACATAAAGACAATATTATTATATCCCTTCGCAGACTTTCTGTATGCATACGCCGCCCTTTCGAATCACGGCAACACGATTTATTTTCTTGCGTATTATTTTGATTTTGCCATATCTCCTAAAGTATTCATTTAATTTGCATGATGTAAAGAGCAAAAATAATCTTTATGAAGTGCTCAAGCTAATTAACTGATTTAAAATTATAAGGATTCATACCGTATTTGTGTAAATAGCTTTCAAACTATCGCGTTATAATTGCCCATTTTTTAAATTATTAAATGGATATAGTATGATATCCCTAAGAGATAGATATATGCCATCGCGGACTTTTTTGTAGACCTATTTAAGATACACAATTCCACCATACATTATTTTGTTATATCTCGAAGGGTTTAGGCAGCGTTTCCGTTGGAAATTCCCAGACGGCCAATTTTTTTCCGACACCTCCAACAATTATTGTTATATCTTAGCCAATGTATATAAAAACTTAATAAATTATGTACATAAACCTTCCTCTTAAATTGTCCTATCTATTAAAGAAAACCACATTAAAATCCGTTGCGTAGTTTTAAATATTTAAGCGTACAAAGGGATATAGGGACAGAAAAAGCGACTTTGTTTTATAATATGTAGTGATTTATTTAATAATTTATGTACACTGAGAAACATATAAAGTGAATAGTGATGAGGAACACCGGTACAAAGGTACCGGTGGTTAGGTCTAATTGATATCAAGTTCATAAATTCAGTTGTATGTTATAAGTATGTACGAGGACAGTGTAATGTGAACTAGATGATGCACAGGCTGATACTAACCACACTGAGTACAGTCGTGTGTTGAATAGTAATTAATATGGATAACACCTACATCCAACGGTTAGTACCGATAACAGGAGAGAGACATATTGTTGACAAATGAACTGTTCTCGGCTTTATTATTACATATTATATATGTGAAAATCTTAATACGGTTCACAGAATATATTTACTTAACAAGTTTCAACAGTATAGTTCTTATAGTTTCTGAAAAAAGTGACTGTGACATACACGGACAGACAGACAGACATGACGAATCTATAATGGTTCCGTTTCGACATTTGGCAACGGAACACTAAAAAGTGTTTAAAGCGGCTAAAGAAGTATTATTCATTTCAAAAATAGTAAATATCCAAATACATTTTTTACAATAAAAAAAAGTCAAGAACTCCCAAGCAATCTCATCAATTATTTCAAAGAGTTGGCTGTTTCGGGTTCCGTGCACTTATCACGCGACACAAGCAATTCCCCGCAAAGCCTGTAATTATGTGTAAGCGGACCCCCGTGCGCGGGTCTGCAAACACCGCCCCATCTTGTTTGTCTATGATATTGAGCATATGAAGTTGTTTACGCTTGATTTTAGATGACTGAAAATTTTATGTGATATTTTCGAGAAAATTCTCATAATATTATAGTAAGTGTTAAAAAAAATCTTGTCTAAGTGACAAGAAAATTTTTAATCACGCGATATGCTGAGAAGAATTGAAAAATCAAAATTATTGTTGTTTGTATTGTTGTTCTTGTTAAATTAATACATGTACTCGTATGTGAATTTATTACTTTAATGTACCATATTGTATTAATCTCGGATTAAAAAGTTATTCTTTTTTTATTTTATGCATTAAAGATAAGGATCAAGATATTTTATTTGTCAACATGAGTATTATGCATTTTGTGATATTAAATTCAAGCACAGTCATGTTTTACCAGTTACGGTGTCATCCATTTCTGAACTATGTTCAAAATTTCCAGTATCTAGCTCATCGGAGAGTTTGCTTAAAATTAGCTTCAAAATTTCACCCGGACAGATAACAGACAAAAAAAAATCATATACACTAAAGAGAGAGAAGAATAAATTCTCTAATTTCTAAACGGGTATTTCTTGTATAATATAGATAATAAAGGATATTTTATTATCTATTTTTTTTTGATGCGTTGCCCTTCTTTTCCGCACCCAATGGGCCACCGGAAACTCGCACGAAACGCGACAGCATAGCTGACACTTCACGCCGGTATTACGTGAGCGAGGGATACTACAGTGTGGTTGCATGACACTCTATCTTACAATCTATAAATAATTAATAATAATAATAATATCTATGGACACTTTTTACACCACGTCAATCTGGTCCCGTGCTAAGTTTCTGAAGAACTTGTGTTATGGGTACCAGACAACGGAAATACATAATATATTTAATACTTCTTTTAATATATTATTAATACTTAAATTTAAGATTTTTTATTCTAAAATACACAAATTGAATACACATCCATGGCCCAGGAACACAGAAGACTTTTTGTTCCCTGGCGAGATTCGAACTCGCTACCTCCGGCTTGAGCGCCAACACGCTAACCACCGAGCCACAGAGGTCGTCAAACCATTTAAATTAATATGTATAACTAACTATTTCAATTAATAATATAATAAATTATTTAGATACTAACTTATAATTGCGAAATTTTCACAGCCATATTCTTTTCATAATACTAGTATATTAATCGGTTTCAGTTCGCAAAGGTAAAGATAGTGCTTAGTTCTTTTAACACGATAAAAGATTCCACTTTGTAGAATGATTGAATGCGGGCACGTCTCAAACATCACGTTAAGAGCCCTATGAAAATAGATGTCTTCAACCTTTTAGTGGAGACAAGGATCGTTAGAAAATATTGGAAAGCTATTTATCTATTGAAATCACATTCTATGGGCGCGCCGCTGGTGGAAGGAAATGGGCTTCGAGCGACGTGACGTCGGTTAGACGTGAGAATATCGTATGTACATGTATATTAAGTTACATGATAAAATAATCCTTTAAGATTCATACCTTTATCTATGTTTCCATGATTGTAAAGAGAATGAAATATTCTAATATGTCAAAATCGTAGTGTTTGTTACTAAACTCCTCCAAAATGACTGCTCCGATTTTATGAAATTTTGTGTGCATATCAAGGTCTAAGAATCGGTATACAACAATTTTTCATGTCCCTAAATAATAAGAGTACCACAAAAATTATATCATTGTTTTAACTTTATCTCATTATGATTTAGAATTGACAAATACATACGGTTTTTAATTTTTCACTCCTTTTATGATCAACGCCTGTTTTTTAACAGCGATATTTGTCCTTAAGGCAGAATGAAGTCTGCCGGGCTAGCGTAGGTATATTATTTGTAATCAGTAAACTCAAAACCTATTTGAAAACCTACGTTTATGTTTTTCTAATAGTCCAATATCTAGATGATAAGATTTTTAAACAGTTTCAGACAAATTAAGATTTAATTAAGACAAATCGTATGAAACTGATATCGCTGAAACTTTGGCTATAAAGTTGCCGACATTTGAATTAATGATGCTATTACTAGTTTTAAAAAATACTTCAAAAATAATAGCTTTATAACTTAAGCGATGATGGTCTAATTGTTCGACCCCTTCCCCTGATTGAAGGGTGCAAATTTGATTCGGAGTACTATACAGCCTTAGGTTTTTCAAAAGAGCAGCTGAACACGATACCATCACTTGCTCACCGGTACAGGGAAAACATCAAGACGTATCCTAGTGAGACTAGAAGAGCTAAGAAGAGATGAGAAGAGAAGAGCATGCCCGATGGGATACATTTTTTGAATTTCACCAACGCATATTGCTGGGATCCTTGCCTGAATGAATTCGAGGAGAGACGTGCTCAGCAGCAGGAGACATAAAATTGAATAATTATTTTATATTTGTGAAACACATGGAATAAAAAAGACAAGACAAAAATTGCTTGGATTCCTTTTATGATAACAATATTATGTTATGGTATGATCTAGATTCTACAAGAATACCTATTACTATAATATATTTATTCTTTATACAGGTTAAATATTGGTTACTTTCTTAATAAAATCACGCAATGATAAAGTAGACGAAGTATTAACTTAGACTATAAGATGGAAAGACGATCTGCTTGAAGGTCCGTGTTGTAGGCGAGTGGCGAGACATCGGTCATCATAGTTAAGTGTTACCTGCATGCATATTCTGCATGCATATGCGTATTCTGTAGTACGGTAAAACTTCAAAACAGATTATAGTCGACTTTATAAGCAAACAATGGCAACTAAGACAAGTTGTGAAGTTGTCTGTTACGCATCGAAGGTTTATGAGTTTAAATTAACATGGAAAATGTCAAAAAATTATAAACAAACAAAAGCCTTGCACCCAATGACAAAAGATCAGGTGGCTTAGACAAAGGAACCATAAAAAACAGTTATCGTTACCGCGAAGTAGTAGACAATTTTATTAAATGAATCGAACTCAGAGATGACGAATTTCGGTATCTTTTTGATACGAAGCGATGTTACTTTGTCTAAGCCTTGAGCTAAACCGCCTTTCAAATGTCTAAAAATTACCGCTAGTATATCCGCTTCGAAATCCATTCACCTTTTTAGAAAGCCCTAAGGCCTCGGAAATCAAGGTTAAATTATACCTCAAAAAGAGGTCTATTTCGCCACGGGCTAAAAACCTATGGCTTTTGAAGACAATTTTAATATATTTATATTTAATATAAAATTTATTTAATGCCAAAATTAGAGCTAAATATTAGTGTTAAAAGACTTTAGTTTGTGACGAACGTTAAAACAATTTTCTTGCGAGTAAACTTAAGACTAAAAGGTGAAAACGCGACAGTTTGCAGTACGATGTCACTTAGTTTCTCTTTAGTTACCTCCATGTTGTAAAGCTAGAAAGTCACCAAGAGACAAGTTTTCGCGACAACATACTTAATGACTCGCGCTAACATACAATTTCATTTTGTTACCTCATATTATGTATAATATATTACGCGTTATTTATCTTGTATATAGTTAAAAATAAATGTAAGTTACTCGGCGAACTTAGAATTGACTCCCTGTTAAATGGGCTTAGTCAAATACTGCACTATGACGCTGAACACGAGACCATCGATCGCTCACTGGTAAAGGAAAACGTCGTGAGGAAACCTGCATACCTGAGAAAGGAAAACATACAAACTTTTCGCTCGCCATTAATGTCAAGGATTTATGACCATTTTTTTTCAAAGTAACAATAAGAATTAGTGAATTCCTTAATCCTTAATAATATTCTACATGTGAAAGTATGGATGTTTCTTACGCTTTTTGCAAAAACTACTCAGCCGGTCGTCATGAAATTTTGTACATATTATATCCTCGGAGGTAGCCAGAAGTACCATAGGAGTCTAGAAGTAACATAGGAGTATAAAAGGGAATAAGGGAATTTTTTTTTGCTAACGCGGATGAAGCCGCGGGCATATAAGGAAAGTGACAAAAAGAACTGCACATTATGTACGGATCTGTATAACCCAGTTTAGTTTAAACCACAAAAATATTTTATAACTCTTCCAAATAATAAAAACTGTTTTTGTCATGTTTTAAAGATGTTATAAGCCAATCATAATGAAACAAATTGATGGCCCCAAACTGTCAGACTAAGTCCTAGCAATTCGTAGTATTTATATCGAAGTAATCTTGAGGAATTTCAAATTAAATTGAACAAATTTAAATATAATTAAATAAGACATCCCATTCTATCTGGATATTTCACATTCACGTACGCTATACGAACGTGAAATAAGTAGAACGTTCCAGAACTCGCAGGAACGAAATGCTAGAATTAATGTACCTCGCAGCTGCTCCGGGCTCCGGGCTCCGGGCTCCGGGCTCCAGGCGACATGTGAATCACACTTGAGATGGCAAAATGAAGGATTTACTGACGATTGTCTGGACACATTACGAAGGAATTATAAGATTTTATACAAGATTTTTACTTTTAAAACCAGTGACATCAGCTGTTATGCATTTTTTATTTGTTCATAGATCTTGTCAAATTTCGCTTTATTAGTTCGAATTTAATAAATAACATGTTCTTTTTGTGTATTTATTAAATTAACATTATAGACCATTAACATTATAGATTTTAATGATCATGTACAAAGCATAGAAAATAGCATCTTTTGTGAAATAGGCCGTTTGATTTATTTTTTTTTTTGTTTGATTCATCGGCGGTATATTTTTTAACTGGCAATTCTGAATGAATGAAAGGGCTCGTCAATGAAAATATAATTTTATTTATATCACATGATCATCATCATCACCATAATTAGCCTTTCCGTCAAATGCTGAAAATAGGTTTCATCACTAATCTTATAATATATAAAACTAAAGAGTTTGTTTGTTGGAATGCGCTAATCTTAGGAACTATTGGTCAGATTTGAAATATTCGTTGATTGTTAGATAATCTTTTTATGTAACGCTATGTTAGCGTTGTAAATTTTAGTTAACGCTGCGAAGCTGCGGGCAACAGCTAGTTAAGAGAAAGCTGAAGACGAAGAGTTTGTTTGATTGGGCGAGCTAATCTCAAGAACTATTGGTCGGATTTGAAAGATTATTTCAGTGTAAGATAACCCATTTATCCTAGAAGGCTAACAACCCGCTAAAGTGCCATTGCTAATCTTAGTTCACTCAGGCGAAGCTGCGGGCAACAGCTAGTTTGAATACAAGCCTCATAATATTAACCTTTTAACTAAAAATATTATACAAGGTTAATGAACGGGCTTATACAAACAGACGTCATGTTTGTATAAACGTCTATAAAATTATAACAAGAGAATATTCATAAAATATTTAGAGTTTTTGAATTCTCTCAGGACCTCTTTCACAAACCAGTAACTGCGACTAACAATTGTCGCTAACTTACGGAATAAAAAATGCAAATAGTACACTCTATGTATTTCCTGCTTCCTACTAGTCAGTACTAATATTATAAACGCGAATGTTTTTGAGTATGGATGTTTGTTACTCTATCACGTAAAAACTACTGAATGGATTTTGATAAAACTTTACAATGATATAGCTTGTACATACGAATAACACATAGGCGGTAATTTATCACCGTATACCCACGGGAATGGGAAGTACGCGGGTGAAACCGCGGGGCGCTACTAATAAAACATTTAAAAAAAGGTGTGTGTGCGATTCACACACGATAGAAATGAAACACATGCTTAATCAAACACAAGCAAGTATTAAACAGTGTGCAATATACATACACACCGACATTTGCTCTCTCGCTCTTTTGTATTTGTGTCTCTTACCTGTCGTTTTTTCCGTTGCACCCGGTTTGAAATTACAACGATTCTAAAGAAGTTTCACTTCAAAAATGAGGTATTTCAACTTGGAAATTTTCGGTGTGTTTTCAAGCACCGTAGTATTTAAATCGATTTTACGAGAGCGCCCTACGTAGGCACGTTGTATTTGCTAAGTCTTTTGATTTACATACTTTTGCTGGCGGCGTTGTGGGTGGATTGTGCTTAAAATTATGTTTATAAGGAAAACATTTTAACAGAAAACATTGAGTTTTGAATTATAATTCCATTTCTATTTAAATATAACTTGAAATGTTTTTATGTTCTTCGTCTATACGTGACTAGATAGTACTTTATCTTTAAGTTGAATTAATAAAAAACATATAGACAGAAGAAAACTATTTTTAATAACCGTCAATATACAAGAATTTGATGTTCATTGGAATATTAAGTGGACTGACAATTTAATGTAACTTTGAATGAAAAATTTGAATTAGAATAGCGTATAGTCATAATCCCTAACTGAAGGCTGTTTCCAGGCCCATCTTATCATGACCTCCAGAAGTAATACTTAGTTACTCTTAGAATAGGATTGGCAATAAACTATTGGATTTCTGGATTCCTTGAACTCTTGGATTGCATAAACTGCAGCATTGAAGCCATCATCTCTTTAGAAATTGATAACCTGCTTTCTAATTAAGGTAAATTCAACTTATCTTACAACTGAAAAACCTGAAAAATAACCACACATTTATTAGTCGGTACCCGAACTGTAATATAATTCTAACCAAATTCAACACTTCCTTTATAGTCTCTCTTATTATAATATAGAACGTCACGAGAAAGAGATCATCATTATAAGGGGCTTAGAGCCAAATTAAACGTTCCTATAATCAATTTGATCCATATCTAACTATCCGTAAAAATGATCCATTAATTTGAAAGTAATTCTGCCTATTTGTTATCGACTATTAAAATCGACTTGAAGATTGACATTATTATTATCCTCTAAGGAATCGTTTAAGTGAAGGCAAGTGAAACCCTGAAATGCAGTTGGTTAGTAAAATAGTTCAGAAATCTACGACCAAATGGGAAAATTACATTGCTAATGCTTAAATATAAATTCTTTATTCCTTTATCTTCATTTCATATTTTATTTTTAATATAAAAATATAATCTTGCGAGTAGCAAGGGATCGGTCGTCTTGGCGTTCATTGAGGCCTATGTTCAGCAGTGGACGGATAAAGGATGATGATGATGATGATAAAATAAGTGAAAGTAGGGATAGTTTTTAACGCTTTCACGCGAAAACTACTCATCCGATCATCATGAAACTTTGTACACATATTCTTGGTGTTACTAGAAGTAACATATGATACATTTAAAAAAGAGGATTTTTTTCTGCTAATGCAGACGAAGCCGCGGGCAGTTACAAGATAATAAAAGCAACAAGGTTGACGACTAGATTTTCGAGACCTTAAACAGGGATAAAGTAAGACACCGAATGAAACGTAATTCCCTAAGGGACCCCAAGGTATATTTTATTTGTCAAATTATTGTGGATGGTATATATCGCGTGCGTGTCTATGTAAATTGTGACTTAGAAAGTAATGGATTTAGAAAACAAACCACATCCTGGTAACGTGACAAGTCAGTTTATGATCTATTTTGATTAAATATGACATTGAGGATAAATTATTATAAGAATAAAAAAGAAAAGAAATTATCAGTTGCAACTCAATTATAATACTAGTAAATAAACGTGTGTTCATTTGGTAGGGGGAAATCCTACTGTCGCTGAAGGTTACCCGTTGCCTGCGAACCCTCAGATAGCGGCTGAAGGCTCACGCAGCGGTTTTAGTGGGGTAGTGCACCCAATGCGAGTCCCCGCACACGCCAGCGCGCCTATCCAAGGCCCTGGTATGGTCCGTAAAAGATTTCCACTGCATCATAAAAAAAAGAGGGGAAATCTTACGGGTACGCGTCACCGATGCACTAATGTGACAATACTATGAAGTCGTATATATGAAATAGTTTTCACTTGTATGGTTGGACCTTAAGAGTGTTGCCATTTTTTATAATAATTATTCTTATTCATTCCCCGTAATTTATACAAAAACATGCAACAAACTTTATTTTTGTAATAATTACGCGGATGAGTACAAACATGAAAGCTGTACAGATATAAAAGAAGTAATAAGTCAAAACTGCGGTAGTATTATCTACGTTTCACGCGGTGTGAATACCGCTAGGTACTTTCAACTAGAATGGTTGAAAGTACCTTTTTTTTTCTTTTACCCCTGAAATGCACTGACGCATACCGCTGGGGAGTGGGTCTCCCCAGGCGGGTATGTGGGACTCGCTGCGCCCGAAAGCTGGTAAATGGACGCAGCTCTACCCACTAAAACCCGACGAGTGTCACCAATGCCGCCTTTGGTGAAGTGCCCTGGATCTACAAGCAACAGGACACCTCGACGGCTAGCTAGTCCCTCGGGGGACCAACGCCACCTCCACAGAGGGATTGCACCGCACCACAGAACAACCCCTCCCACCTTTGGGACAGTACAATGAGGCGAGGTTCCCATCCTCGCCCCTTGCCCCCTGCTCTTTTGCCCCCTCTTCTTATAAGAGGGGTACAAAGAGCCCCCTTGGCTCAATTAGCTTCGCCCAAGGTGTTGGGCTCACCCTAGGCTACTGAGCCCCACCGCCACGATAAGGCTTGAATCATGGTGGGGATGGTTGAAAGTACCTAGATCAGCTTCGGCAAGAGTTTTTTATATGATTGTCACAATATACTGACCGACGTTACTCTCAATAAGAATTTTGTTTCTGTTCACGGTTAAGAAACGATAAACAATTTACATATAAATATTTTAGTATATCAACCCATATAATATTCCTTCCGACCTTCTGCTCGAAATCAGGCGAGGAAGGTTTGTTGGGCCATATTTCACCGATGGCCCTATACGGGTTGGTGAACTTCAAAACTTCATACCTTCAAATACTGCCAATCTAATCAGGCCTGCACGATGTTTTCTTTCACAGATGAGCGAGCGATAGTCTCGTATTCAGGGTGCACTTAGAAATTTAGAAAAACCTATTTCAAGATACACATTTCAGGATCAAACCGGGACTCACTTGCTCAAGAAGTCGAGCATCGTCGCATAATGTTTAATGTAAAATGCAAAAACCTTTTTACAAAGTATTCTTCCCATGCTGATGCATGTCTACATTTTTTCTTAGAAGTAATAGCACCAATTTATTTTAGAGGCAGACTTGGTTTACTTTAAAAGAAAATAGACAAGGCGATGCTGCTTATAACTAGCTGTTGCACGCAGTTTCTTTTGCGTCAACTAAGATTTAAAACGGATCCCTAACTTTTTTTTTTTTTTTTTTTTTTTTTTTTTTTTTTTTTTTTTTTTTTTTTTTTTTTTTGTAAATTTAATATAGCCTAGGGTCACCGGGGATTCGACGGAGGTTGGACCTTCGGCCCACACTTCAAAACGTTGGGACCGAGGGTCGTGAAGGCGGCGAGTGCGCTGGGCAGACTCCTCCCGAACCTCGGAGGACCCAGCGCCGCCTGCAGGCAGCTGTACTCTGGAGTCTGCCGGAGTATGGCGCCGTATGGTGCCCCAATTTGGGCGGATCACCTCACTGCGAGCGTTAAGGCCGCGTTGCGCTCGGCGCAGCGGGTCATCGCGGTGAGGGTGATTCGGGGGTACCGTACGGTTTCGTGGGCTGCAGCATCCGCTCTAGCCGGCGATCCCCCGTGGGAACTTGTGGCGGAGGTTCTGGCCGAGACACACTCCTATGTCTCGGATAGGAGGTCTCTGGGCTTGAGCCTTTCGCCTGACGGGGTCCTACGGGTCCGCCGACTAGGGATGGAGACATTACTGCGGAGGTGGGGAGAGGACCTGCCGCGTCAGCCGTATGGCAAACGCCTAACGGCTGCTCTGCGCCCGGTTCTTGAGCGGTGGATGCGCCGTAAGCGCAAACCCCTCACCTTCCGTCTGACGCAGGTTCTCACCGGGCACGGATGCTTTGGTGATTACTTGTGTCGGACGGCCCAAAGGGAGCCGACGACAGGATGTCACGATTGTGGCGCGGCGGTGGACTCTGCCCAGCACACCCTCGAGGTGTGCCCGAGATTTTATTTATTTTTTATTTTATTTTTTTAAGGGAACACAAACGGTTACAATTTTATCTTAAAAACATGGTATGACGAGTTATGCAAAAACCAGTGAAGTGTCCACAAAAATATAAAAACTATTGACATTACAAAGTCGCCACAACAATAAACTGATGAAAATAACAAACAAAAACAAAAATAAGAGTAAGCATCACAAAATAATTAAAAAAAAAAAAAATACAATACAAAAAAAAAAAAAAAAAAAAAATGAGAAATTATAATTTAAACGAAGGGTTAGAAATTATTTCCCTAATTTTAGTTCTATAGGCACCGATTGAGCATCCAAACGGGTCAGCATCAGAGAAAAATTTGTTGTAACACCTTGTCGCACGAGGAATAAATGTGTTACTCGCGTAGTTCGTTCTGCACCATGGCACGTCAAATAAGTTATTTAGATTGCGTGAGCCTGATCTAGGACATCTAAAAGGTATAGAGCTTAACAGCTTGAGAGAGTCAATCTTGTTGTTGAGGAGCTTAAATAAGAAAAGTTGATCCCGCTCTAAGCGTCTGTTTACTAAGGTACAAGTGTTGAACGAGCTTGGAGGGATAAGAGATCTACGCCTCATATGTTTTAAAAATCTACTCTGCACTGCTTCAATATTATCTATATAAGTTTGGTACTGCGGGTTCCAGACAACGGACGCATATTCTAAAATGGGACGAACAAAACAGTTAAATAATAGCAGTAAAGTTTTAAAATGCTTAAACTCGCGCCCCACTCTTAAAACAAAGCCTAAAGCGCGATACGCTCTTGTGATTATATTGTTGACGTGTAATCCGAAAGATAGCTTTGTGTCCAAAATTATGCCCAAATCCCTAATCTCTGATACTCGATTAATTTTTACACCGTTTATATAATAGTCATAATTGATTGGGGAACGTTTTCTGGTAAAAGATATAACGTGACACTTCTTAATATTAAGGAATAAAGAGTTCTGATTGCAATACGTACATAAGTTGTTTATATCTTTCTGAAGCAGAGTGCAACAATCAGCCGATTTCAAAATTCTAAAAATTTTCGTATCGTCTGCGTATAAAAGAACTTCAGAATTATCAAAGTTAGAAATAATGTCATTTACATAGATGTTGAATAAAAGAGGACCTAGATGGGAACCCTGTGGCACTCCGGATGTTACTGGGACAAAAGAAGAGCAGTACCCTTTAATAGTGACAGCCTGACTCCGCTCGCGCAAGTATGAGTCGATCCAACGCAATAAGTCGCCATGAATACCCAGTTCTACAAGTTTCTTTAAAAGGATAGAGTGTGAAATTTTGTCAAAAGCTTTCGAATAATCGGTATAAACTACATCCACTTGTAGGCCTTGGTCCATGGCTAAGGTGACGTAGTTAATAAATTCGCACAAATTTGTTTCCGTGGATCTCTTTGGAATAAACCCATGCTGCTGACGGTTAATCAATGGATGTATTAAAGAAAAGCATTGGTCACAAATTATTTTTTCAAAAAGTTTGGCGACAATATTGAGTTTTGAAATAGGTCTATAGTCTCTTATATTATGTCTGTTACCAGATTTGAAAACAGGGGTGATAAACGATTGTTTCCATTTAATTGGCATTACCCCAGTCCGGAAGGATTTAGAGAAGAGAACACTAATTGGATAGGCAAGTTGTTCCCTGCAGGATTTTAGAAAGATACCAGGTAAATAATCAGGCCCAGATCCTTTACAAATATCAAGATTTTTAAGGTACCTTAAAACCGTTGTCTCAGAGAAATCGAAAGGTCCGACCGAAACACAATTTGTGTTGCTGGCAGGGGCATTTTCAGGAGTAAAGTTGCCCTTGCTATGCTCGAAAACAGAATGAAAATATTCATTAAATTTGTCGCATATGTTAACACCTCCCGATAGATGGACATCATCGTAAAACATGGTATCAGGTACACCCGAAGTAGATTTTTTAGATTTAACGAATGTCCAGAAATGTTTACTATTCTTACAAATATTTGTTTCGGTTTTACATAAATAAAAAGAGTAACAAGAAGCCTGAACAATCTTTTGGCGATGACGGAGCAATTTAAATGATTCATAATCACTAAGTCTGCCATATTTTTTCCATTTTCTGTGAAATTTCAATTTTTCTTTAATAATTTTTATAAGAGATCTAGAAAACCAAGGGGGATATCGATCATCATATCGAGAAATCTTATGAGGAATGCACTTAGAAATAATGCTATCTAAGGTATTATAAAAAATCGACACTGCATCATTAATTTCAAGGTTATCATTACACAAAACACGCCAATTCAATGAGCTCAGCTCTTTGTTAACCTCTTCGTAATCAGCACGATGAAAAAGTCGAACAATTCGCGATCGAGCCCTAAAGCTTTTATAGTTAGTGCTAAATATTTCAACTTCAAGGGCAGGATGATGTGCATCTTCTTCAACGAGTGGGTACTCACTGCGAGTTAATCGGCAATTGCAATTACTGAAAACAAGATCCAGAGTTCTATCGTTAATATTCTTTATAGAATTAAATTGTTTTGAATTGGTAATACCCAAGAATGAGTACAAGACTTGTATTAAGACATTCTTACTACTGTCACCCGTTAACGCAATTTCGCCAGAGTCACAAACTGCCCAACAAGCTGAAGAGATATTGAAATCTCCGACTATAAAGTAGTCATCACCAGGGTTATTTAGCAAAGCCGAGGTAGTATTTTCAAAAAAGTCACACAAATTGTCATAGTGCAATTTTCCGTGTGGAAAGTAACAGCAGTATGTACGTATACTTTTTTTATTCATTTCAATGGTCACTTCGACTATTTCAGCCGTTGAGTCAACACCATACGCATAGGAAGACGAGCGTACAGGTAACTCCCTGCGAACAGCCAAAAGTACTCCCCCGCCCAAGGTGACACCCCGACGATTATAATCGCGATCACATCTGTCCACATTGTATCTATGATCGAATAGTTCTGTATCTAAAATATTAGGCAGAAGCCAGGTCTCACTTAAAGCTATAATATCATAATTATTCTGGAGAACGTTACAAAAAAATGTATTAGTTTTGGTCCGCAAGCCACGCACGTTTTGATAATAAACATTTAAACTAGATGAAGCCATGGACAAAATTAACAATAAGAGACAAAATAAATTTTAAGTGCAGTATTACCTGATAACCAACCCCGATACCATACAATATTGCTGACGTAGAAATGATCACAAGTCGGTCCCCATTTAGATGCTCTTCGGTGATATAAAAATAAATATATGATATAATATTATTGTTATTCTCTAAAACATAATGACACAAAGTAAAGTTACAGTACATGAAAACAACTGTGAGTCTATAAGCAATAAGAAAATTAAAAAAATCGTTTACTTTAATTTGTTTAAATCTTTTACATTATGAATATGCAATATAGGGCTACTATCTGATCGACGAACCAAGATACTACAATTTTTAACCCACACATATTTATAGTCTTTTTCCTTTGCTACGCTTTTTACACGTTGTAAAAGAACTTTGTTATTGCTAGTCAAATGATCATTAAAATGAATTGGTGTGTTTGTAGATGTGAATCCCAAGTCGACTGCCTTGATTTTTAATTTTCTGAGCTTTGATAAACAGTCGTCTTTCTTATATCTACACAAAAATCGAACAACTATTGGTTTAGGCTTTTTGTTGTCTTTATCTTTTGATGCGACTCGTGTGATGAAATCTATATCCCTTGACTGATCTATGTGTTCAGTGAGGCAAGCTTTCTCCAAACAACTATTGAAGATCTCATACAGATTTTCATTTTTTCTTTCGGGGATCCCGTATATCTCTATATTAGAGCGTCTGTCCCATTGGTCACGGACCTCATTAGCCACTTGTATTTTCTCTAGAGAGACTTCAAGCGATTGTAACTTTTGGTTATAAGTTGGTATTTGTTTTATATTAGACTCGAGCTTAACCATCCTCGCAGAGATATCTTCATATTTAGCATTAATAAAGGACAGAGATTCCTTCAGATTACTAATCTCATCTTTTATACACTGTATCTCGTTAGATAAAAGATGGGAGAATGAAGAAGTTAGTTCTCCTTTAATTCTCTGAAATTGCTCGGCTATTATCTCACGAACTAGATCAGCGGTCAATGGCGGAGATGTTCTCACGTCCGAGGTTGGAGATCTTTGAATACATGAGGCCCCTCTACGGACGGTAATGTTATCATCATCTAGGTGTTGGATGCTGCGAGAGTTTCTTACCGGAGTATTATCGTTGTTGGTCTGCCTGGGCATGTTTGATAAACATTTTGGACACAACCACCCGGGAGCTAGTTTATTAGACAAATCTGGTTTTTTGGCCGTAGGATTAAGACATTGAGCGTGATAATTATTTTTACACTTCGCACAAGTTAGGATACCATTACCGCCATCTGTTGTTGATTTACAGCAACCGAACTTCATCATTATATTAATATACCACTCAAATGTTGCCTAGCAAATTTCAAACGTGCTTGAATTTAAATGCTTATATTCAAGTCACACAAGACAAACAGTTCGAAAAATAAAATATTTCTTATAATTTTGTTTCGAATTTGTGCGGTCTCGAACTCACGCTCTTTGAGGTGTGGAGGATGAGGCTAACAGCGACGCAACCAATTGTACTGTGACGTGTACGGCCAATTATTGCTACTAATCATTAAGTATTTAAGACGTTGGTCAGTTTGTAATTGAGATGGGCGGCGCTGCGTCATGATTTGACGTCTGTCATCGGAGGGGACTTGTCTTTGTCGAGCGTCATCACCGCGATGCTTGGCTCTGACGAGTCCTGGACGGCAATGGCCTCTTTCTGCGAGACAGTGATGTCCCAGAAGGAGGCCGACGAACGGGTGAGAGAGGAGGCCGCTGACGTAGCCTCCCCCCGTAGACGACGAACGGGGGTGCGTCGGAGGCGCTATTTAATGCGCCTTCAATAAAGCCCCTGTGCTCGTGTCGGGCTCGGGATGGGAACCCGGGCCCAGCTTAAGGCACGACGTCGTGGGGACTGCCAAGTCGTAGCCGGGCAGTCCCCCTATTGTGGAGAATCTGGTTTTGCCGGGACCAGTCTGTCGCTGAGGGTATCCCGTCGCCTGCACAGATCCGGGTCCCTCAATTATAGCGGCTGAAGGCTCACGCAGCGGTTTTAGTGGGGTAGGGCACCCAAATGCGAGTCCCCACACACGCCAGTGCGCCTACCCAGGCCCTGGTAAGGTCGTAAATGATTTCCGCTGCGTCATCAAAAAAAAAAAAAAAAAAAAAAGGTTCACCGGGGATAGCTTTAGCTTCCCAACAGTGAAATCATTTTTCAAATCGGTCAAGTAATTTCAAAGCCTATTCATACAAACAAACAATCAAATCTTTACTCTTTATAATATTACTAGCTGTTACCCGCGTCTTCGCCCGCGTGATTTTAGATTTACGGATTTATCATGTCTGATGATAATCATTTTCAATTTTAATAATGACTAAGTTTTTGTATTAAAATGGATATATGTTATCTTGAACATAAAGACATTATACCCCTTCGCTTTCTGTATTTCAGTATGCATATAATGTACTATTTAGGATACTATTATTACACTGCCCGTTCAAATCACGGCCACACGATTTATTTTCTTGTGTATAATTTTGATTTTGCCATATCACCTAAAGTATTTACTTAATTTACATGATGTAAAGGGCAAAAATAATCTTCATAAAGTGCTCAAGCCAATTAATTAATTTAAAATAATAAGGATTCATACCTTATACCGTAAATAGCTTTTAAACTATCGCGCTGTAATTGCCCATTTTTTTAAAGTATTAAATGGATATAGTATGAAATACCTAAGAGATAGACATATGCCATCGCGGACTTTTTTGTAGACCTATTTAAGATACACAATTCCACTATACATTATTTTGTTATATCTCAAAGGGCTTAGGCAGCGTTTTCGTTGAAAACTCCCAATCGGCCTATTTTTTCCGATACGTCCAACAATTATTCTTATATCTTTGCCGATGTATATAAAAACTTAATAAATTATATACGTAAACCTTCCTCTTAAATTGTCCTATCTATTAAAAAAAACCGCATCAAAATCCGTTGCGTAGTTTTAAAGATTTAAGCGTACATAGGGATATAGGGACAGAAAAAGCGACTTTGTTTTATAATATGTAGTGATAGTGATTAGTATAGATTCATTAAAATTATATAACGTTCTTGATATATAAATGAGATAAAATTATGAGATGACGAAATAATTATACATAAATGCACTCAAAAATAAGCATTTTAATATCTCATATAAGATAACTGAATTTGAACTCACGACCTCTTGTAACAGTATCCAGCTAGGTCGTTAGGTATAAAATACTAACATCAAGAGAACAAATAGCTCGTGGCAAGACTCATGTTCTCATCTCATCGCATCATAAACATTGGCGTGAATTAAATTGCCCTCGTAAAGCCAGTCGTATTCCTCAGCTTAGCAGTTTTTATGTTGACTTTAGTTTAATTACTACTAGGAATGCTACGAAGCTCCTAACAACGATCATAATTATTCGAAAAAAAATCGAAATGGTAACCGTACATTCGATTTTTATGTGAATCGAATGGTCGATTTTTTAATTGTGGTCACCGTCGCCCATGTACATGATAAGTGATAGCGACATCCACAGACACCACACACACCGGGGATTAGCAGGTGCGTTTCATAGCCCCACCACGGTTCAGGCCTTGTCGTCGCGGTGGGGCTCAGTAGCCCTAGGGTGAACCCAACACCTTGGGCGAAGCAAATTGAGCTGAGGGGGCTCTTTGTACCCCTCTTATAGATCCGGGTCACCTCAACAAAGGCGGCATTGGTGGCACTCGCCGGGTTTTAGTGGGTAGAGCTGCGTCCACTTATTAGCTTTCGGGCGCAGCAAATCCCACGTACCCGTCTGGGGACACCCACTCTCCTGCGGGATGCCTAAGCGCATTTCCCGGCGCAAAAAAAAAGGTGCATTTCACAGGAGAAACACGAGCAGGATAGAGTAGGAGCGGACTCTTCCGTAAATCCGATCACACATCCAAATCTAATATCGAATTTAATGTCATGATTCGACAAAAGTTATAAGGATCGTATTGATGATCTGGTTTTTAATTAGCTTAATATTTTGTTCGTCTTCATTATTGTAAAGCCTGAAGAGTAAAACATATATAAGATAAAGTATTCAATAAAACTATAGCAAATAATATTTTCGTTATTACGAATGCTTAAGAACCTTATTTCAAATATCTGTGCTTAAGAACATAAGTAATGCTAATCTCTTGTCTGCGAGCGGCATTTAGTCCAGCCGGTGAACCAATGTACCTTATAACTCATCTCTCATCTTCGTGTTATTTTATAGAAATAAATTGAAACTTGCTATAATAGGATGGCTATATGCCATCGTATTGCTTATTTCTTTTCCCATGAAACGGCTTTTCTGGAAAGAACGTTTGGACAAATCAGGTCAGAAATATTACCATTTTACGTGTTTTTTGATAACGCAGGTATTCTGGATGTGTCTAGGTTAACCGAGCCACGTTTCTAGATCTATGTAGGACTCGCACTTGGGAGTTTCCTACTCTAAGTAAAGTCCTGTGAGTGCCATCAGCTGCTTTAGTCTTGGATCTGTTGACAACAGAAACACCTCAAGCGACAGCCTCAGCTCTTTGGTCCCCGCCCTTGTGAATCACAGAGTAATGAATGAAGCTTATCATTTTTTTATGTCATAAAGAGGCAGTCAGAGCCTTGTGTGCAGTACCGACGCGCAGAGATATCCGTTCAACCAAAGATTATGCAGATGCGTTGGCCTAATATTTTTTATAATATACCACTGGAAACTCGCAAACTACACAAAACACGACAGCTTAGCTGTCACTTTACGCTTGTATCATGTGAGCGAGAGGTACCACCCTGAAGTCAGCCAAAAGCAGCATGGCACCACCTCTTACTAACACTATATATTATTATTATTATTATGGTATGATGATTATAATTATGATGGTAACACTAGTTTGACTATTTTGTTATCATTATCATATGGTGCCGTTAATTGTGACCTTGAATGCTGAACCCTAGAAAAGTAATGGGCGTTTCATTTTTATATCGCTTTGTAAAGTTTTACAACCTTAACCCACGTAGGAGTTTATTGCGCTAAAACAACAAACCTAATTAATCCCATTAACAGTAAATCAAGCCAGCACGAATAGTAAAAAGTTTTATGTGAAAGAATTGTTATGCCGATAAGTATATGGCATTATCAACAACCTATAGTGGCCGTCTCTAGTTATATAGGATCACCGGGAGCCGTCTTGATGTTCATTAAAAGAGACCTATGTCTACCTGTGGGCCGCAAAAGAATGAAATTAGAGCTGATTATCAAATTCAAAGATTTGGCATTCAGTTTAGAGATTTTTATTTTACTTTTTATGTTTAATATTTATGTATTTGGAAATAAGTAAGTCTGTATCAGTCGTCTGTTTACCAAAATACAGACTCTGTCTAGTTTGAGATCAGATAGCCGTACGTGAGATGTCCAAACATTATTGTTACTATTTCCAACTTCATGAGGTAAATCGTGTTCCTAGTACTAATGGGGGATGGCTCAGCTTCTTTTTTTCCGAATGGACCTATGCCGGTGGCCTTAAGGCCTTAACGCTTAATCGGAAGAGTAGATGAGTAGATGGCTCATCTAAGAATTTTTATGAGGGGGGAGGTCTCCCCCGCCAGTCGCGAAGTCGAGCACAGCCTTCTGGCATCGAGTCGGGACATGCAACGGGGCAGCGCCACGTCGTCCAAGGTTAGGGACTCTACTCAGGCGGACTACCCCTACCAGGTGATTTCCCTGAGGAAGGCCCAGCAGATGGTGCGCGCAACACTAGGGCACCTAGTTACCGGCCACGGAAGCTTTTATAGAAGCAAAATATTTGGCTTAAATCTCGTGCCGTCTCCCTTGTGCGAATATTTGACAGAAAGCAACCAACACGAACAAATCGCACACCATATTATTATTCTTTGCGAGTGGAGTTGTTGACAACATGAACAAATATTTTACTACAATAATACACAAATTTCCTACAGTGACCTCGTGGACGATATGATAAACTTCCGTGCATTCAAGCGTTTTTGCAAAATTTATTTCTGGAAAAATAACACTTATATATTATGTTTATACACACATTTTATTTAAAAACATTTCCGCCTTCAAAGGATAATAATATTATGAGTAATTGAGTCCAAATATAATAATATTATGTGTATCTAAAACGCTTTATCGTTCAAGTACGTTTGTTCTTCAGATATTGAATTAGAGAAATAAAATGAAAGGCAAAATTTGTTTAGGTAAAACTCTGCGTGGGGTGATTGGAGACAACTTTGTGAATTATATTAGGGCCTCACAAAAATTCACGTCAGGGAAAATCAAAGCCGTGTCATCATCAGATTATCCAATTTTCTGCATGTAATTCATCTTGTTAAAGGTATGCGAATACTCAAATTATTACTTGGGACTAAGTCAATAAATACTAAGCTTACAATCATGATTATAGATGGAACACCTAGTGTACATAGTATAATGTATTATTCAGTGACATAATATTATCACCACCATCATCATCATTATTATAACCATCATCATCATCATAATCATCATCATCATCATCAGCCATTATCCGTCTACTGCTGAATAAAGGCCTCTATCAGCGCCCTTAGTTTATACTTATTTTTTTAACGATACAACTTTGCCGTATATCGAATAATTGATGGATAGATGCTCAGAATATGATGTATAAGTTCCTTACACGGCCTTGCACTATACCAAGTTAATTCCCCTTAAAAAGTAGGTATTTACAATCTTGCCTCGCATGCCAGTATGCCTTTCTAAGCCCTGCAGGCTATGTGTACCTACTTGGTCATCGGTTTTTTGTGGGTGCAAAAGAGTGTGAGCAAACGGGGGAATATAAAATGTGAATTAGGTTTACGTATTAATCTTCGCAAACTTCTGCTGTTAAATTATAATGAAACTACTAACTAATGTAAAAAACTAAATAAACCGCGATAAAATCCGTAAAAGTTGTTTCATTATAATGAGTGAAATTCGCGTAAACATAAGAAAACAATATATAATGAAACAACTTTTACGGATTTTATCGCGATTTATTAAGTTTTTATATGTCCGACGTTTCGGATACTTTACAGCAACCATGGTCGTGTGATGGTCATGGTCCTCACGTGACCATGGTTAAGTAAAGCTCCGAAACGTCGGGCATATAAAAAAACTTAATAAATCGCGATATAATCCGTAAAAGTGGTTTCATTGTAATGAGTGCAATTCGCGTAAGCACTAAGCATAAGAAAAAAATATCCTGCCGTTTGATTCCGAGGTGTATCCGTAGAGCTTGTGTTATGGGATCTAAGATAGACAAAACGCTATTAATACTTGTATTATAAATGCGGAATTTTCTAGAAATGTATAACTGATCAGATATTGATAAAACTTTGCAATAATATAGCTAACAATCAGAATAACACATACTATTATTTACCCCGAACTTCCACGGGAATGGGAAGTATGCGTCAAATCAGGGGGCGCTGCTAGTAAAACTATATCTCCTGGACACGAGTATGTACGTCCATTATCCATAGTTCTTGGCGAGATAACAGTTGACTTGTCCAGTTAGTCATGAGATGATATTACTTTAATTAGAGGTGCATCTCGCAGTGATCTCAAAGCGAGCCTATCTTGAACAAGATAGATGTAATCAAGGGCTATTATTCACTCGAGTAACTATACTCAAGTCTAGGTAATATGGGGATCATTGACCTCTAAAATTAATGTGCTATCTCTTAGATATATTATCTATACACATAAATACAATTGGAGTGTCTGTTTGTAACACTGATATTTTAAATAAGTTCTGTTCTTAATATTTCGATGGTTTGTAATATGAAAATAACCACTTTCTACTGCATGCATATTTTGAGTATCGAGTATCGTATACGAGTTATAGATAATTATATCGTACATTGTATACCATTTTTTACAAATTATGTCTGTCTGTCTGTTTGTTCCGGCTACTTTCTGAAATGACTGGACCGATTTTGACGAGACTTTCACTAGCAAGTAGCTGTTATAATAAGGAGTAACTTAGGCTAAAAAATAATCACCATCCAACCAGATACGTCCGTAAATATAAGTTGACGCGAGTGAAGCCGCGGATAACAGCTATTAAACTATAAAGTTACACTCTCATGTATTGTGTGTGGTTGAAGATATTGCTTTTTATGAATAAGTACATACAATTTGCAGGCACCTACACAGAGCGAAAAGCAGATATAATCTAAAAATCATTAAGATTTTGCATTGTCAGAAATAATATAAAACAGACAAAAAAAAAACCCACAAAAATAAAATATAGTACCTGCAAAACTCACAAAAATATCAGCCCTAAACAATTTACAAATGCTTTTACATTCTATCGCTTTGTATGTTAATGTGAGCGTATGAATGTTTATGTAGCGTAAACACACACACACACACACACCATTGCCTTTTGAACGGTAAATTAAAGTAAATAAAGATATAATGTAAATAAATACAAATTTATATAAAACAATAATGTGTGTTTATTTATAAAACGGTTAAATGCAGTGAAGCTATAAGTGTAATATTTTAGAAGAAGTTATTTGAAAAAAGTTTTATCTTTACATAGTATAAAACAAAGTCGCTTACCGTTTTTTGTATGTATGTATGCTTAAATATTTAAAACTACCCAACGAATTTTGATGCGGATTTTTAAATAGGTAGAACAATTTAAGAGAAACGTTTATACGTATAATAAACGCATAATATAGTAGAGCGACACCGATAATTTTAGGGGTTTCTTCCTTTAATAATAATTTCATTTCAACCTCCGTTCAAATAAATAAAAAAAGGAAGAATCACAAAGCTGTTTGTCAGTTGTGCATCCAACACGGACCGGCCACCGTACGGAGATCGTGATCGTTTGATAACTTGTGGCTGTTCGAATAATGTTTACAGCCATACTGAATATTTAATAATTCATGACTTTACATACCATCGTGCAAAACTTACACGTCAAACGATTAATGGCCCGTTTATCTGAAATCTGGTACAATGATAACATTTTGTTCGCTTTTGCCAGGTTAAACAAGCTTGTTTAACCCTGCTGTCCATTAAACAAACTGGGACATTTATAACTTTTTATTTATTTATATAGAATAACACATAGGCTATAATTTATCCCCGTACTCCCACGGGAGTGGGAAGTACGCGGGTGAAACCGTGGTGCGCTGCTAGTTCTCGATATATCGATATTATAAGCCTTAATTATTGTTATCGATATTATTATTATGATATGAAAAAAGCATTCAAAAATCACTTGGCATTTAAAATGTATGTAAGGTCAGTCAATAATATTGTCGACGTAAGGTCACTGGAACCTAATCAAAACAATAGCACTTAAATTTCCCCATGTTCTAGGCCGGGCTCTATTGCTTCAGTTTGGAGTTTGAAATGGGTCGTTAGTACCCGGCCCTTGTGGGCTTAGGGGATTCTTTCGACTCGTTACGTTTATTGTGATATTGGCCTATTGTTATCGTGAGTCGTATTTATTGGTATAATGATGCTCCGGTTAAATGGTATTGTGAACTTATCTCTTCGTGGGTATAATGAAATGTAATGAAAATAAGGTTTTATGTATTGGTTGTGTAAAATGACTTATTTATTACTATTATGTATTTTTACTATTTTATATAATAATTTGCATTAATTATAATAGGATTCAAAGAAAAATAAGACAAAGATATCGGTAGATTTCAGTCACTTAGCATGTTGCGTAAGGGGGTGGTGATTCTTTTAGAATGATGTATAATTTCCTAGAAGTAAAAAAAGGAAGTAAAGATAATATTGATAGCAGTAGCCGAGTTACTGAGTAGTATGTAAGTCACTGTTGTCGCAACAGAGCTAACAGCGCTACAACTGCAGATTTACACAAATTGAAGTCTAGTCGCAAAAGAATTTACGAGTATTATTTTACATTAATGGTAGTTTATTTATATACCAAGTAACTTACATACACCATCTATACACACTACAAATAAAATCTCGAATAACTTCAAATCTCAAAACACCACCTGAAGGAAGAGTTCCAGAGCTTGCCAATCTTGGTGGAGGCAGAAAAGTTGTATCGCGGTACTATTCCTGCTATCCTAGCTATTATTTATGATTGCCATTAACATAAACAAGTTGATATAGGCTGTAAATAAGATTTAGGCTGTAAGGGAAATGTAAAAATAAAGAGCTTATACGCGCGGATGCGTGTGATCCAAGGCTTATCCTAAATGAATCCAAATATACGAGTATTGTGGCCACTTCGGATATTTGGACTCCTTTAAAATGAATGCTGAATTCCGTTTTTTTGGTAAAATATACTAAGATGATACAAATGAAATCTGTATTAATGTAAAAGAGTAAATTAATTTGTGATTCCTTTCCTTTTTAGTTCATCGTTGGTAGGGATGCGCTGTGCCATGCTACAGTGTTACTGCATGAGTACCAATATCTTGCTTGTTTCTTCCGCGAAACAGCTTTGCTGAGTTTCAGTGAAGCTAAGAAACTAAGCATTTATATCTTAGGATATTAATTATTTCGCCTTTGTTTACCCATGTTCATTGTAGAGTTCCTACAAAGTAAAAAGTTGCCGTCTTTTCTGTAATAATATTGAATGACTGCTGTTAATAATTAAAACTGAGATGAATATATTTATCTGATGTTAATTTAATATGAGTAGAAAAAGTATATACTGTTACAGTCTTAAGTATGGTATTCGTTATTTTTGAAGTGTTACTGTGACAATTGCACGGTTATGATTGAACATACTTGTTGCGTGAAGATTTGTATTATTTCTGATAGAGTATCAATATCTCTCTATCTCTCTCTCGTCATTTAGGATAGGATGCATAGTTCGTTACTTAGGCGACAGCATTCAGATCAAACAGTACGGAATGAAGAAACTCTCGAAACTGCACACCCACACAAACGTGTGCATAGACGAGACTCCTAAGCGAACCTCGCAGTGCTGCCAGTAGTAAGTGCCGCGTGGTGGGCGCGTCAATGCGCATAGTTCTGTGTGTGTTATGAGCGTATGTTCATAGTTTCCATTATTGTTGATATATAGATATCACAGTATATTATGAACCTGGCTCGTGCTCTACAAACTAGATCCAGGTAATCTAGTTTAAAACGTCGGTACTTACTATCAAATCTAGAACATGCCAATGCCTTATATTACGTGCCGCATTCTGCGGTGTTGGTAGTTTTTTCTCTCAAATGAAAAAATAAATCGCTACCACGATAGAGGAAGTTCCAGAAAGTGAAGTAGACTTGAATGATCAATAAAAGTGATTACGCAATAGAGGAACGCTTTGTTTTCATAATGAATCGTTAGTGGTGCGTCTGTATACTTAATGGAGATTAAGGATCCTAACACAGGGACCGTCGGCTGTGCCATTATATCCGGTCAATTACTTTTCCAATACGAAGGTTGTAAATTATAAAGGCTATTTCAAAACAATGATGCATCATTATATTCATCATATATGATAGATTATACGTGATAATTTCATGAATACATAGATATTTATCATAACTTATGATGTGTCATATTATGTGATATAACACCAACATCATCATCATCATCATCATCATCATCATCATCATCATTATCATCATCATAAGCCTCAATCCGCCCAATGCTGATCATAGACCTTTCTCAATGAACGCCAAGACGACCGATCCCTCATCAGCCATCATCATCATCAGCCTTGTATCCTTCCACTATCACACAGGCCTCCCTCAATAAACGCCAAGACCACAACGACGACGCATAAAGCGTTTTTCTATAAGTCCTAAATAAATAATATGAACTTATTATGTACGTATTTGGTTTATTTTATGATGAGATTTCATTTCTTGAGGAATTTGACGGTATAGTAAATTTTAAGTCTATGTTATTTTCTTATGTTTACGCGAATTTAACTCATTCATTTTCTTGTCATCATTACATCATAAAGTCTATGGTTTTACTTGTATTTATCATTAGAGCAATAATTTTGATTATATGTTTATGTTACAACTATCAATGCAAATGCCATTTGTTTAGTTATGATTTGATTGTGGTAAAGTAAAGATATTATGTATTTAATTACAATACGCAAAAGTATATTATGAAGATATTATAAACTTAAATTTCTTTTCTATTACACGTACGCATCGTGGAAAATGGATAAATTGAGTGGAGTTTATCTTTCCATAAGGAGTATAATAACTTTGGTAATAATTTTAATAAATCATTAATAAAGCTCGACAAAGTTCGTACAACTTTCGACTTATGTTTGCTTCTCGGGAAAATATTTGATTACAGTTCCTAACAAGAAAAGTAAAAGCTGCATATGAAGTTAATTAACATAAGAGTAATTTTATATGCAATATAAAAGAAGGAGATGCTTACTTAGTTACGAGCGTTTGTGAAGGTGCAGGTGCAGGTGCTGGTCATGCCATAGTTTCATAATCATCATCACCATCAGCCTATACCATCATCATCATCATCATCACAAGCCTTTATCCGCCCAAACCTGATCATAGGTCTTCCTTAATAAACGCCAAGACGACCAATCCCTTGCCACTCGCATCCAACACGACTACACGGAGATCGTCTTCTCACCTAGTTTAGTTGGAATTAAATCCAGATATATAAGATGTTAAGTATTGGTGCCGACTAGTCATTTGACCTTCTATGTATAGCATAGAATACATAATACATAATAAAAAAATATAACTTCAGTGGGTCTGTCTCTTTAGCGAGAAGGCCAGGGTTCAATTCTGACCCCCCTACCTTAGACCTACGGTGCTTTAAATGGTGTAAAGTTTCTAAATTTTCTTATTCCACCTTTATCACAAGACCATCGCTCGCTCATCGTGAGGAAACTTGCATGCCTGATGTCTTTGAAGGTGTTTTAAGTTCACCCACACGCATTGGACTAGCTGCAGCGCCTCGTGAACTATGGCCATCCTCGCCTAATTTCGAGGAGACCCGTGCACAGTAATGGGACATATATATGTTGCTACTTTTTAAACATTAAATATAGCCATGAATACAGTTTTAATAATTATTTAATAAATAAATTTTAGATTTAGTATTCCGCCCACGCAACAGTCTAGGTATAAATAAAACAACGTTCAACATTTATTAACTTTGAGTAAAATTTCCAACGGGAGCAAATTCTTTGAAGTGTTCGGAATACACCATAATTTTTTTAAATTTTTAAATTAATATTTAATACCTTAAAAAAAATAATTAGTGTGACGTGCTCGGTTTTGAAGCCGCGCGCGCTACCTAAAAATGCCGCGCGGAGGCCTATTTTCAGCGTTAAATTAAAATTATAAATAATGGAGATAGAATTCCGGGAGTCGGGAGTTTTTCTTTGGAAATTTCCTCCTCTTTAAGAATCTTTTTTTAAAATTTCTGAAATGTTAATAATTTCGGAGTTATTAACAAAAAACGAAATACCTTTTTTTTGCAACTTAATTTGTTTATAACTTTTGCAATTTTTTGTGTGCTAATACACATTTCCGATACATTTTTCTAGACGTCATTCCGAATCAAATGAGCTATCGCACGTATTTTTAAGAGCCTTATCTCTATTTTTCGCCATTTTCAACTTATCACTTAGACTAATAGTTGTACAAGTCTACTATTGTATTTTATTTCTTTAAGCTGCGTCAAAAGCAGCTTACCAACCTTGATATCTCTATCAGCTTTAACCTGTAAAGGTGTTTCCGTACGTGAGTAGGCTTAAGTTCATTTCTGAGCCCATTCTCGGACCTTAAATTTATATCTTTTTGTTTCTGAGTCTTGATTTGAAAAGGGTAGATGACATTTACAGAAGTAGTATAATCGTTTGCCGATCAAAAAAAATCATCATCATCATCATCATCTCAGCCTATAGGTGTCCGCTGCTGGACATAGGCCTCTCCAATCCAACGCGACCGGTCTATTGCCACCTGCATCCAACGAGACCCAGCGGCTTTCACTCGATCATCGGTCTATCTGGTAGGTGGCCGTCACACGCTGCGTTTGGTAGTACGTTAGTAGTACTACGTTTTTGGTAGTAAAAAAATGCAGCGGAGAAACACGGGATAGAAAAAAACAAGATTCGTGTGTAAATCGAACGTTTAATACATTTATATTATAAAGAGATAAAATTTCACATTTTTGTAAATATTAGACATCCTATATAAACTCAGCAGCAGCTGTGTACAGTCAGCCTCAGAAACAAGTTTACTCAAAGTGTCTTTCACAATCTAAATATCCTGTACAAGGTTTTTGGACTTGATTATATTTTCTTATATATCAATACATTTTTCAATATATGCAATATGAAGCTGACTGTACATGAAACACAGATATATTTAATTACATCTATAGTAGCTCAGCTAATGACATTACGTCTCACACATGTAATATACTAACAACATTGATTGCATAAAGATCCCCACATATTATATTTATTACATACCTATCTTTTTCTAAAGAAAACAATAGCTCATTATGAAATAAATATTTCACTTCTTACAGTAATAAATTAATTTGTACAAAATAATAATATCACAATATGTACATATTTTCATGTAGGTAATGATTTGAGATGCAAATATACATTTTTTTCAAATGTTTAGTTATTTTAATAACTTTCATAATTTGAAGCATTCAAAAAGAAATAGTATCTACTGTGTATTAAAAAAAATAACAGAAGTATTGTTTAAATCCCTAACAAACTCCCAAAAATTGAAAATCTTATTACAATATGAATTTTGTTACAATTTTAAAACGCTATGTCATAAACCACCTTTATATTTCCTAAATAAATAATGGGCAGAAGTTTTTTTTAATGACTGTACAGAATATTAATTTTACGTTCCTTGTAAAATAGGCCTTTTTGTGTCGTGATACAATGATGGCATTTAAATTAACAAACGTACAAATATCTAAAATATCGCATATTTAGATATGTAATAAACAACTAGAATATTCTAACTTACATTACACTTAAAGTTTAAAGAGTGTATAGCAATAAGGAAGACATCGATAGCCTGCATAAATTTCTTTATATTTAAATAGAAAATCTATGATTTTGACCACTGAGTGCGTACACAAAACCAACAAAGCCAAATAAATATATATTAAAATATATACACTTTTAACTTTATTCCCACTTTACTTGCATTTAGACTTTGTTATACACACACATAAATATGACTAACGTCTGAATTACTAAATCATAAGCTAATAATAATATGCACTCCATTTGACTTTCACCCTTGTCTTACAAAGCGAAGCTTAGCGTTTTGTGTGCGTCTTAAACATTGTATTAAATATAGATAAAAAAGGCTGTTCCTTACTTTCATAAAAAAAATCTGTTGTTGCATTTTATTATGTATAATTTGGCATTTTACGTGTAGAGACTTTAGTTCGAATTGTAATTTTCAATCAAAATAGCAGGCTTATTATGCCAAGTGGCGTCTATTGGTTGTGTACACACTTATATCCTACGTGATATGTCTGAAATGCGTCATTATATAACTAATGTTTTTCCGTACAAAAAAGCGGCTGAATTGTTTATTTCGAAGCTAACATTATTTAATACATTTCGTATTCACAGCTCGTCGGTCGACGCGTTTTTGTAACGCAAGCTAATGGACGAAAAATATTCTACAAAGAGCAATCTTGAACATCATGTCAATGTAATAATACACATAGAAAAAAGCTAACAACAAAAAAGGTCAAAGTAAAAAAAATGTTACTTTTATTTTTTAATACTCAGCCAACTTTTTACTTTATTGTAATTGTATATTTAAACCATAGCCACACACTTATAAAATACCTAAGTCTTTTAATATGTTTGTTTAATTATGTGGTTTCATCTCCTATCTTGAGTTTTAATTAAAATTTTCATTAAAACATACTTGGTGTAAAAAAGGAAAGACACGCTAATGAAAAAATTCCGTGCCTAACATTACAGTAATTATGCTATATTTGGGTCTATGAAACTAAAAATGCGAGAAATACATTTATTTATTATTTACATTGCTTTATTTTAATTACTATTTTTTTAAACATGCGACGTTATAATTTTAAATTAACAACAGTAAACATATTTTTTTTAAGTTGTAACAATTTATTTCTATTAAATTTATTTATTTTTTTACTATTTTTGACGAATTATATTATGTTAACAAGAATACAAATTAATTTAATGAAATTAAGTATACTTTTTCATATTATGTAATTAGACGAAATACATTTTTTTAGCAAATAATTAATAAAAAAAA
Source organism: Lycaena phlaeas (assembly GCA_905333005.2). Taxonomy (NCBI): domain Eukaryota; kingdom Metazoa; phylum Arthropoda; class Insecta; order Lepidoptera; family Lycaenidae; genus Lycaena; species Lycaena phlaeas. Next base: position 17,632,528 of record HG995166.1, on the reverse strand, counting down.
TGTTCAATTACTTATCTGTAAACATAATATAATACTAGCCAATACTTAAGTAAGTAACAATGTTTAATAGACAACCATTTTTTTTCTGCCGAAATACGTTTTGCCTTCAAGAAAAAAAATAGCAAATAAAACTTTTGTCCCTACGTTTGTTTCGTGTCCGTAATATTTACGATCAAAGCACATTCACTTATTTAACACCGCGCACAACATTTATATATACTCACTCCATTATCTGATATGTATAGTTACGTTTCTTATCATTGCCAATCTTTGATGACCTCAATTTGTCATCTAAAGCGCAAACTAATATAATTACGAATATTTTATTAGAGGTTTCACCTTAATTTAATTTCATGATCATATTTTTTATCAGCCCTTTGCATCCACTGCTAGACAAATGCTTTTTTTACTGACGCCAAGACGAAAAATGCCTCCATGCATCCAATCGGTGATAAACGTCGCATCTAGTCGGAGGGCGTCCTTCCCATATCGAATTTATTTAAAAAAAAAATGAATTTAGAATTTACAAAAAAAGTTTTTTTTTCCTAGAGAAAAATAACATAATATTTCGCCTTATCGCTTTGCAGTATTATTGTTATTTTATGATATAGAAAGTACCCTCTACCCTCGCAAAGTTTAACGCCATGTTACTGTTATCCTTAACGACATTATATATTTCAACGTTCATAAATTTCCGATATGCTGATAAAGATAAGCACTTAACAAAATTTATAGAGCCGTTTGCATTTTGATTCTTTGGCTAATGTCTAGGTAGATAAAGACTTCGATTAAAAAAATAAAATATTTAGCGTTTATATAAGCAGTATAATTAGCATGCATTTGATTTCATGCTCGTTTTCGTGCGAAAAAGCGAGCGATAAAATAAGCGACCTGCTAGAATGACGCCTTTTTTATTTATTTGTATTTAAACATTTTTCAAGTCATATGACATATTTTTATAAGATTTACGTGAAACAAAAGATGTTAGGAATTTGATATCCTACCTGGTTATCTGGATTTAGATTTTACAAATATCCTAATTCAGTCTCATAATTCCGCGTACATAAGTATTTCAATGTAAATTTATACAAAGGATATAAAAAAGCGCATTGCAAATGGGAATCGCCAAGTTAGGAGTAAAAAATTGATCGACAAATCTTGCGAGACAAAATTGTCTGTTTGTTGTGTTGTTTTCTTTTAACATTAGAAAAAAATTATCTCACAAGACCTGTAAAACTGTATAGCTATCAAACCGGCTAAAAACTATGTGGATAATTGAAAGAACCAAAATTATTTTATACACCAAGCGAGTGATGTATGAAATTGTCATTACAAGAAATAAGTAGGTACATACAAAATGAGCATGAAAAACATAAATTATATTTTTGTAATTTTACGACGCAGGAGTTTTGGATATCATAATTATTGAATGTATAAATATGACGTATGTTATAAAAGTTCAAGTGCTTTTATAATTAATGTCAAAATTCTTTTATAAGAAAACAAATATATTAAAGTCATAAAGAATATGCTCTGCCTTTAGTTCTGTAAAAACACCTTGAGTCAAATTTAAAAAGAGTTGGAATTTAATTTATAAAACCTCTTTAGTACGTTCTTTCATAATTTCGCATTGGTTTTACAATTGGTTTTACACATTATTTTTTAATAATAAAACAAATTAAATTTTAAAGACTTTTTTTAAGGCTCTTTTAACATCGTATTCGTTATTAGCAAAACATCAATTATTTCAGTAGAAATGAGTAAATCAAAAGCTATCTTGAGATTTACCTTCGAAATTATAATTAACTGCATTAGTTAAATTCTAATTGACATAATTTACTTTCTTAGTTAAGATTCGAATCGTATAAAGTTTTAACATAAATTATCTAATTAATCATAACGCCCAAGAACTCCATTTATGAGATTTATTTATCACTATCGATAAAATGTTATGCTTAAATAAACTTCCACGACCTCTATTCAATAACCTTCAGGAACGATTTTCTAGATTAAAAATGTTCATGAAATCTATATCTTTTATACATTTATATATTGTTACCAACATTGATGAAACTTAAATACTACAGAAACACATTAATACAAGGTTATATTGTAAGTTATGGACAAAAAAATTATAAATATCTCCATTAAAATGTAACTTACATCTAAACTACTAGTCGAGTTGCGTTCTAAGGTTATTATCCTGACGGGCAACTGCGTGGGCGTCGGTTCCATGCGGACAACGTTGACTGGAATAAAAATATTAGATGAAATATATTTTTAGAGCTCATATTTAATCTCTGTCAAAGGATAGCCTTTATGATAAGAAGAGTGCGTAGGTTGTAATGGATTTGACATATGACTTTAGTATAATCCCATTTGGATAACAAAGAAAAAACAAACATTTAATATTTAATAACGTAAGGCCCCGTTCGCACGAGCGTTTTATAAGCGTCGCGTTAAAACCCGACCCAACGCATGCTCAATCCGATTTTAGTTATTTATTTTGGCAAAATTTTGTATAAATAGATTTAACCTTCGACGTCGAAAATCCAACAGCGCTCGATAAAAAGCGCCGCGCTTCAAGTACGTTTTCGTGTAAATAAATTCGTATAAAAACTGAATGAATGAATGGGTATCCGTTTGTAGAATTTAAGCGTTAGTGCGAAAGAGGCCGCGTTTTTTATCGAGCGCTGACGGATTTGTGACGTTCAGCATTGAAGGTTAAATCGAATTGAGCATGCGGATCTCGCAACTCGCGTCGATGTCAGGATTTACTGCGACGCTTATTAAGCGCTGGTGTGAACGGGGCCTAAGGGTTAATATAATAAGATCTTTATATTATATTCAGTATTAGACCCCTAAATTAACCAGGGAACCTTATTGTTAGGTACGTCCTTGAAAGAGGACGATAAGGGATTATGCTAATGTTCGTCTAAGCTAGCCTGGCTAGCCAAACTTCATACACCAAGGATTAGCATCAATATTATATATCTGTTTTTCTTTTTTTTTTTTTATAGATCCAACCGAAAAAAAAAAAAACAATATTATATAACAGATCCACTAATTTAGGCCTCATTTAATGAACACCAAAGCTTCTGATGATAGTATCGGATTTGATTTTAAATCATTGACAATCTGGGTTAGGACCATCGTTCTTGCATTTTACATATATAAATTAATGTACTGACAACGCACACGGCCGTCCCTAATAAGTCAGAGCCTTTAATTTGCCAACGTGACAAATGATACATACTTCTATATTTCAAAATACATACATATTATAGATAAATTACACTTACAGAACAAACTATCATGCTTAAGCTGAGCAGGAATCGAATCCACGAACTTGCGATTTAGCAGTTAGGGTCACTAGACCAACAAGGTCAACTAACATTTTTTTAGAATGTTTAATATAAAAAAAAATCAATACGCTCTCAAAACATATTTTATATAATTTGGTTATTTATGAATGTTATTTACAAATAGCAATGAGAATCAATCTCTGATATGATTCGGTTGCTGACGCGACCGGAATATTTCTGTAGAACTAATGAATGCTGTAACATCAAACATTCAGTACATTTTATAATCGGGTTAATATATTGTTTATCCTGATAGTAATTTTAATATTATAAATGCGAAAGTTTGTATGAATGTATGGATGTATGAATATCTATGGGTCCTCAGCCACGTCTGTCTGTGCGTCTGTACGCGATAAACTCAAAAAATAATACATAATATATGGATGTTCATGTTGTCAACATAACACAGTAATTTTTGTGGCAGTTTTTGTGAAAATTGGTAAAAAATATTTTATTTATTTATTTATTGAAAAGATATTTCAGAAATGAGAAAAAGCCTGTGTCTCATAAACTAAGATATCCTTTTGTCCACTAGGAAAACCTTTAATGTGTTTTTACAAGTGAGTAAATTAATTCAAAATCATTGTATGTCGTTACTCGCTACGTCCGGCATCTATGTCTGAGTGAAATTCCATTTGTAATCGTGTCATGTATTCCAAGTATTTAAGATTTGAGGCATAATATATTTATAAATAAACACAGATGGAGCATGCCGAACACGTGAGTGACGCCACCAAAGCGAATACAAATTGAAAAGCGCATTCAAGTGCTTGACATAGCGTCGTACTCTAAACGTCTATTAGATTGTGTTCGCTTTTGAATTTGTATTCGATTTGGTTGCGTCACTCACATGTTTGGAATGCTCCATTTATCTTTATTTATAAACTTACAACTCGCCCGTCACAGTGCTATTCTGCACGCTAGTGCGTTATCCTTGTGGGTATATGCAATGCCCCAATGGGAGATCTGTGACCGAGCGAGGTTCAATGCTCGGCCAGGCCGAAGCCCACTTGCTATCGTATAAGGTGTTGTATATATAGCGAGCGAACAGTCAAATTCCGATAGCGCGATTCAGGATAGGTTTGCTACATCCCTTACTTTGTGAACTACATTCAATTTCGAATCATGTCATGTATTAGAAGTATTTAAAGTATTAAAACTCACCCGTCACAGTATTGTTCTGCACGTCAGCGTATCCCTCCCCGAGGATGGGATAGCTGGGTATGGTGCTGAGGCAGGTGATGTCCACAGTCTGGTTCGGGTACAGCTGGAGACTGGACAGCGGGAACCGGAGAGAGGAGTTGGTCAATGACAGTGGCATGCCGTGGTGGTGCTTGTGGCCGCTGACAGTGCCGTGGGGTATTGTCAACTTTTCATCAACCTGTAAAAAAAGTATTTAAATTCATGGAAACATTAGGTAATTTCAAATAACTTTGAGACTTGTGGGCGTCTGGTTTGGGCCGTTTACTCGTGACCCTAGTTGCTGTAAGTATTAAAAATGAAATTAGTAACGATAACAAGTTTTTAAAAAATATTGCCATAAATTATATAAAAAATGTTTAATGAGACTAAAGATATTATTTATGAGTTAATAACTTCGTTGTTCGATCATATATATTTGTTTTGTATTATTCTTACTACTATAACTTATTGTAAAAATATGTTTACATGAATGTATATACTTTAACTTTATAATAATAGATCATATCACCAATGTCGAAATCGTGGCAAAATATTTTCATAAAATTGTTGTATAAAAATAAATAAATAAGTATCATATAATTGGCATATTTTGGGTAATTATTATAGTTGGTTTATATTTTGTTCTCGTTTTTATTTTTATTATTCGTGTTTCATTCTGAACAAAAAAACATTAATTCAAGAATAATTCAATCAATCATTATATCTTACTACTTACGAGTAATAAGCATAAATTAATAAATTCATACTTATTTCATAATATACAAAATAAAATAAAATAGGAAACTGAAGTGCAAACACGTTTATATCTATTTGTGGTAGTACGTATTGCATTGCATGTAGGTGTGATATTAGCCAAATTTGTGTCATTACAGTCTTGCTACGGCAGCGTAGCGCTGCTACGAGATCATTGCTCAAGTAGAAAATACTTTAAGCTGCTATTTGTTCCGATAATTGAAAGTTATATAAACAGATTTTTTTGTTAATTATAAGACATGATATGGAACTTGATTTAAATATGTTTTTGCAATCATTTATGTAATATACACACGATTAAGATTGATGTTAACTATTAAGTGACACATAATTACTAGGCCGGAGCCTAGTATTTTGCTTCAATCACTCGGTTTATGCAACTAATGGAGGATGTAAACATTGTTTTCTCAAGATCTTTCAAGCGGCTTAAAACAACAAACCAATGTAAACAACAAAACAAGTAACAGTAAACAAATCAAAGTTACGTTCGTCAAGGTCAAATCGTTGGAAATTTCGGGATTAAATTTTACGCGATCATTTTAACGATCGTAACTTTTATAGATGTTACGTAATACAATTTTAACAGCCTCACGCTTTGTGATTGTAAATAAAATGGGCCAGAAGTGCCTTGGTCTGTTTATGTGCTTTTAATAGTTAAAGGATTTACGGGGTATTCAGCTTCCTATATTATATTATTATAACCCTGCATGGGGCATTATAGGCATCTTACAGTTAAGAATGGGACTTCCTAAAGATATGTGATGAGAATAGTAGAATGTAAAATATTTCCTATGAAATTTTTCCAATACGCTAAATCAAAGGACTGTGTGGTTATATAAAACCACTGTAAAAGTGATACTTTTTTTCACTTTAAAGACATTTAACAGTACTATACATTTTCGGAATAATATCAATATACAAATCTAAAATATGGAGTACTGACACAAATGAGTAATAGTCTATATAAGTACTATGCGGCCGACCGTCACGCGACATGCTAGACACAGACGAAAAAGTTTGAGACGATGTAATAAAAGTTTCACTTTGATAAATAAATGTGTCAGGAGAATATACTTTTTGTGTATTTGTACGAGTAGCATGCTTCCCGATGTTCACAAATTAACTATAATTTAAATGTACTGAGAAATATAGAAATACCTATCCTACTAATATTATAAATGCGAAAGTTTGTGAGTATGGATGTTTGTTACTCTTTCACGCAAAAACTACCGAATGGATTTTGATGAAACTTCATAATAATGTAGCTTATACATCAGATTGACACATAGGCTATAATTCATCCCAATATTTCCACGGGAACGCGGGGCGCTATTATACTATCCTACTAATATTATAAATGCGAAAGTTTGTGAGTATGGATGTTTGTTACTCTTTCACGCAAAAACTACCGAATGGATTTTGATGAAACTTCATAATAATGTAGCTTATACATCAGATTGACACATAGGCTATAATTCATCCCAATATTTCCACGGGAACGCGGGGCGCTATTATACTATCCTACTATCCTACTAATATTATAAATGCGAAAGTTTGTGAGTATGGATGTTTGTTTTAAAAAGAAAAAAATATTTCTCAAGGAAGGGTGAAAACTTACTATATACTACCTACACGCTGGGGCGCCGCGCCGGGTCTGGAGCCTCAGTGCAGCAGAGGTGTTCTACTCAAACTACAAATTCTTCAATGACTACATGTATAATAAGATATAAAGCAGAAGAATTTGTTTGTTTGAGCGCGCTAATATTAAAAACAGGTCTTAGTCAGGTCAATATATCTATATATCATTAATCAGTAATCCATATATAATCTGTAGCCTTTTTTAAATTATATATCAAGGTAGGCTATAGACTATATTATCCCTCTTAAATGCCGTTGTAAATCTTAGTTAACGCAGGCGAAGCTGCGAGCAACAGCTAGTTTTTCTATAATTTCCAACCAAATATTCTCAAAACTAGAAACTTCTATATATGTATATCTACACATTTAAGAAAAACGTCCATATTATACGCATCGTCCATATTATACGCATCGTCCGCATTGCACGCATCGCACGCATCGCATCAATAAGATTAATTTTGACTGTATCATCAATGATCGTATTTGCCGATGTAACTCCCAGAAACTTTTGAAACCAGATTCTTTTGAAAAAAAGTCGATTTCCGATTCGATACGAATCGAACTTACTAGAATCGATTCTGGTTTGAATCGAGCATTAAAAGATCGATTTTCGATTAATCGCGCCAATTTCAAACATGCCTTATTGCCTAAAACAAACGCTATAGAAAACCACTCCGAATTAATGAAATCATTCATACGTTATTTACACTATGATGCGTTCAAATTACGACTCAGTACTTAAATTTTGCGTCCAACAACCGCAAAAAATTAAAAACCTAAATACCGCAGCCAGTTGAGGAATATTAAGTTCTTTGAATTGATCGCGTCGATTCGGGAGGTTTATGAATCGATTCATTGAATCGATGTGGTGTTCAAGATCGATCTGAAAAATCGATTATATTACATAAAATCGATTTTTCGATTAATCGATTTAAAATCGACATGCCTATTACCGATTACACTTTAATCACATTTAATTGTAATGGTATAGGTCTCAAGCTAAATTCAACTGCTCGGTATCCATATAACGATATCGCCCATTTATTGGCGCGCATCGCAAAGTTTACCTCTCGGAATATGGCTGTGGGCATTGACGATATGCGATCTTTCCGTACCAAAATATGTGCGATGCTTACAGTCACAATATAAAAAGTACGTAAAAAATAAAATATTATTTTCAAATCGTTGTTTTAAATTGATCGAATTTTTAGTGATAAATGAAGAATAATCACTAAAATATTATATAATATCTTATATAGATCCTGTTACTTAACTTTACATAGACAAGATATTTAGATTTGCTTCGTGATTTACACAATATCATATTCAAAGTAACTGAATTTATGAAAACGTTACAATCACTGTATTATTCAAGTTCAAACACTTTTATGATAGTAAAGTTTTTGTTCATGAATACAATATTTTTTATTAAATATGAGAAGAACTTTGCAGTTACTTTTACCCTTTTATAGTAATTTATTCTGTGATTTTAACAAATCTGCGTATAAAATTTTATTGAATGTATTGACACTCTTGAAAAGTCAAAATATTGGATATTGGAAATTAAAATTAGGACAGTTTTACTATAAGAACTAAATTCAATGTAATGTATACGTTAGCAAAAAAAAATATGTTGATGATTGTCTTACAAGGTAATGATGTAAATGTATATATTTTAATAATAATGGTTGTGTTGATAGATTTCATTTTTATTTTGGAGCGTTTGATTGCTTTCATCTCAATCAAGATCAAGTTGAAATTCAAACTTTTTTCACTAAAAGTATATAATTCGCAAAAGGACGGCTGTGAAGTTGCTGCTAATAGCCATAAAATTATTATATATTCATTTATGTTTTTAGTTAATATTGTAGTTTTTTTAAATTCAAATTCAAAACAATGTTCCAAGTGATTGTACGCGTTAAAAATAATACCTATGCTCTACACTCATAGCAGTGGCGTAGCGAATTCGTAGCACTTCGATTCGACTTACAAGCAACATTACTTGATACTGATATAAAGCGCCTGTTTCCATTAAACCATCATTAGAGATTAGCTAGATTCTATCTCAGATGTCAGCAATCATTGGTCATTTATGAAATAAATAAATTTATTAATGATCACACATTTTTTTATGAATGATCGAAAAATACAGCTTTAGCCAAAAATATTAAAGTAGATTAACTACACAACCTCCTATGAAAGATCCTCCGTTTTTGCTTTGTAGTCCAATGAACGGACAGTAAACTCGAAGCCTCCATGCTCATCATGCCCTTAGAATATAGGGTGGGGTCCCTCAGACCCCACATACTTGACATTCATGACGCGAGCACACATCTACGCCCACGTTAAGTCAAAGTCCCTTATGGACTTGCTGTTGGTTACTAAAAATATTGTATATAGGGTGTACTGTTTTCTATTATATGTGTTTAGCGAGTTTATGATAAGTGGGAACAGGTGGACTAGTCTCAGATAGGCTTAGTCATAAGTTGAGTTGTTTCATCGGATGAATAAGGGGAATGTAAAGAAAAGAAAAAGAAGTGCTGAGCAGCAATCTTTTGTTTCTTACCGTTGGCCTCACAAAAGAAAGTTTATTAACATAACTAGCTTAATCAATGATAGTAGTATAGTAGATATTTGATAGTTAATTATTATATTAAACCAATACTAAATAACCTATAGACCATGGAATTGATAATAATGACCCACAGACGTGTAACGGCAAAAATATATATTCTACTACCAAGATATCGTACATTATTGGATTGCAAGGAAAATGTCTTTAGATATTGCTTTTCCTATTTTCAATCGTTTGAATGGAGTTTTATACTTCAACTATTAAGTGACAAAGATACCGAAGTAATTCTCTTAGTTCATACCTACGGTTATAATATATATTATCAACTATACTATTTAGAAAGAGAAAGAAGATAATTTAACCTTAGCTTAGATATTAGTCATATTCGGACGATGATTTGATCACATATTTTCCAAATGAACGTTTTTGGATTTTTTGTCACTTAATTATAACGTTAGCATACCTAATACAAAGAAATATTTTCCCAAAATCTGATCATTAAAATCGAATGTTACATCGAATGAGCAGCAGTGGGCTTATCACACATTCAGGGGAAGGGATGGCCTATAGGCTAATAAGGTTCAAAAGTAGAGGCCTTGATTTAGATAGAAGAAGTGTGCTGGTTGGCCATTAACCAGGTGGGAAGTCGATCTGCGTGCAGTGGCCGGTATTAAATGAGCGTGGCAAGGGGTCAGTCGTCTTGGCGTTCATGAAGGAAGACCTATATCCAGAGCCAGACTGTCGCTGTTCATTTGTATTTTAAAATGTTGTCTTAATGCCTGCAGATCCACGACCCTCAAAAAATGGTTGAAGGCGCTCGCTTAGTTTAGATGGATATTCCAATAGCGAGTCCCCACATAGGTAAATCTGCGTCATTAAAAATAAGATTCTATGTTGCTCAGCAGACGGCGGATGGATACAGGCTGATGATACTGTAAATGATTAGTATATAAAATTGCTTAAACTGCTTTCAAATCCATCTCCACCTATAATCAAGTAAAAAATGTGGCAAAATAAAGAACCATAGCATGAGTTTGCCAGTTCACATTGTGTAAGCAAATGCGAGAATTATACCTCATTCACTTGATTTTGCTTCTAAAACATGTGCTCGAGGAGGTTTACTGTTAATATTATTTAGTCGGAGGAGTTGAGGTTTATGTATCATTGAGAGTTTTCTTCATCAAACTCCCACCTGGTCCAAAGGATGTAGCTTTTATAAAGAAAATTATTGTCAATGCACATTCATAAAAAATGTATATTAAGAGGTATTGCAATGCTGCTTATATTTATATTTCTAGAAATAAAGTGACAGTGATGCTTTCGCGTTTTGTATGGCTTGTAAATTTTAAGAAGAAAGGGAATAGGAGGGCATCGTATCCTCGTAACCCCTGGTTGTGGGGATCTGTTGGCGTCTGTAGTTATCATGAGAATTCGATTGCTCATTTGCCTACTATATGCCACTAGTTCCAGTATCCATTGTGGAGATAAGGAGTGCAATCTAGAAGAAGAACCGTGAGCCTCCAGAATATTAACATCAACCCTTATACGTCACACTGCTGGACACGAGTCTCCTGCTCGAAATACAGTGCACCATAGTTTACTGATGCGCTGGCCCAATGTGGATTGGTGAAATTCACACATCTCCAAAGACTTATCTAATTAGGCGTGTATTTCTCATGACGTTTTCCTTCTCTGGTGGAATTCTATAGGACGATATTTTTTGTGATGGCGGGCGTAACTACAATATCTCTCTCTCTGTCTGGGTTTTTACTAAAAGTCATTTGTCCAACACTGCAATAATAAAAAACAGATCATTATTAATGAATAATTCTATGCGTGCGTTACCCGTCCATAGTAGCATGGCCGTGTCGGTAACGAAGTTGATAAATAAAATTCTAATTTTTCAAAACAAAAACGTGAATGTCGTTTTTGTTTTTGTTTTTATAATTTGTATGTGTAATGTGGAATTGTGAATAATAAGTTTATGTTTTTGCGAATAAAATATTTATTTTTTAAGTTGGAATCGCTAGTTTTTTTAAAGTTAGAAGTGCAGTAACTGGTGAGAGTATATTATCATTAACACAGTTTAAAGCGACTAACTTGTCAACCGTATAATTTAACTGCTCATTACTAAACATTTGATTATTACTGTAATAATATTTAAATGAACATAACTTAGTTACAAACTCATATGTAAATCGTATTGTAATGAGTTTAATATATTATGTATATTATTATGATTATCGTTTTGTTATTATGTATGACATGTTAAACGTGTGATTGTTGCTGCGACTTCATCTACCACGATTATATTTTGGAAAATTCACACAATATCTTTCTAAATAATAGCCTATGCATTATTATGATGTATAAACTATATTATTGTTAAGTTTCATTAAAATCCATTGTGTAGCTTTTCTGGAAAAGGTAATAAACATCCACACAAACTTTTACGGTTATAAAAACAGAACTAGCTGTTGAGTAAAATGTGTTATAATCCATTTTTATATTTAAAGTTATTTATTGGACAAAAAAAATAAAATATAAAGGATTGTAATAACCATAGCATATTACATTGTAAAATGTACTTCGTTACGAAACTATGAATTTGTGTACAAGCTGTGTATATCCTGATATTTGTTATGGATTATGTAAAGTAGCTCCAGAACATGATTTACATTGAGAGAGCTTCTATAAATTTTAATCTCCAGCTAACAAATATGGCAGACCCGTTTCGAATATGGTTCATTCCTGTAATATATTACTAGCTGTGAAACCTTGGAGAACCAGGTAATATCTCCTAGGTATATATGATATAGGTTATAACAGTCTACAACAGTTTTTAAGATAGTTTAGATATATGCTTAAAAAAATACATATCCACATTCACAGCACTTTCCTGAGTTATCAAAAATGACGTCAACATAGATGATAAGATTATAATTTATGAAATAACAAGCAGCGCCCTGTGGTTTCACCCACGTATTCCTCATTCCCATGGGAGTACGGTGATAAATTATAGCCTATGTGTTATTCTGATGTATAAGCTATGTTATTCTAAAGTTTCATTAATATCCATTCGGTAGTTTTTACGTGAAAGAGTAACAAACATCCATACTTACAAACTTTTGTATTTATAACATTAAGTAGGATTATTAAGAAAGACCTGTTTTGGAAAAGCAAAAAAGAAAAGGAACAAAAGACAAGAACACAAAAGACACTGGATGAATAGTCTGTTAGCTAGACAATTATACTAGAGGTTTCTCACCGCATCAGATATTATATCGTACGTATCTAGATAAATCACCAGCTACATTAACAAATTCGTTTAGACAAATTAAACAATGGCTCCTTCAAGCCATCAATGATTATGAAACGGAGATTCACGAATGTCGGATCTACAGCAAAACTGCTGTAATAAGTACGACTACCGCACGTATTCTGTTGGTTCTGGTGATATGCGGAGTGAACCTACTCATATTAAGTCTTAAGTTTTCGATGTCAAAGCAGTATATTGATAATGTTGATAGATGTCTATAGATATAGATCAATCATAAATTATTATTATTATAGTATCTGACATCACGGTTCTACTAAATTATGATATATAATATTTTATATAATACAAGTTGAACTCGGCAATTGTTGTCCTGCCCTCACCAAAAAATTCTTCATCATAATTTTTTGAAGTCAAAACATCTTTTGGCGCCCACTAATTTTCTTTGAAGACTGTAAATGAGGCTGATCCGTCACACCCAGAGGTGAAAGAGTTAATCGGGTAAACTCGGGACCACCGAGTGTATTCGACCGAGAAAGTTACTGCTGTGCCGCTCTGTTTTCTATATTCAATTAATTAATAGTTTTTATTATATTATTAATATGTAATTGTAATTATTATTTGAACAATCATTTGTCTTATATTTTTGGTTTTCACTTCTGCTGTGCATTTCATAAAAAATATTAATTATTGCTTTTTTCACTCAGTATCATCATAATAAGATCACCAGACGGGCGATACCTCGCTACTCGCATCCAACGCGCATCGTCTTCCCACCTGGTCAATGACCGATCGACACTTCATCTACCAAGCGGCCTCCACTCATAACCTTACTAGTTCATCGGTCACCCGTGACTCTGGTCCTGACTGTAGGACCAACCCACTTCCACATAAACGCGTAATTTTTTATTGCTCGCTATACTCAAATTGAAAACTATTAAATATTTTGTAATAAACATTATTCGGAAAGCTAAGCTCTTAATGTTAACAACCGTTATTAAAATAATTGGCGCTGAAGTGGACTCGGTGGAAAACAATAAAAAGCGATTAGCGCCAGATTGACTCGAAATGGAAACAAAAACAAATGTATCCAGCTTATATATTTTGAATACTCAATGAAAATATTTGTTTTTTTCTTTGGATTTTGTAAAGATAATTTTTTACCGATTAATTAAATTGATTTTATTAATCGTTTGATTTGAGATTTATGTAATTAATTATAGGTAAATGTGTTTACTGTTATTTTTTGTTTCACGATTTCTGCCCCGCAGGACATAAAGGCTCCAATTAAAAAAATTATAACAGTGATTTCTTTCCTAAGTTAAAACGAGTTCATGCCGTGGTGAATAACGTCAAAATACAAAATGGTATTCTTCGATTCATACCACTGGGTGAGTCGACTACTTAAAAATAGCCTTTGCGCTATTCATACCGTGGACCGAACTACAGCGAAAGATTGAACTTTATTTCGTGGAACGTTGTCGCCTAGGAGAGTAGGGTTGAGCTGCTAGTTAAATTAGTGGTACCGAGATAACAAGTAGCTTTTACTCGTCCTGGTTGAACTCGCTCATGTAACTATCACGTTGATCGACCGCTAAATTAATTATTCAAATTCTTATTTGAATGCGCTCTTGCGCAACCCCACCGCGGCGCACAAAACATAAGCTACACATGTTTGTCAAGGTTATCTTTGTAAGAAAAGTATGTTATTGTTTTTACTGCAATTAACGCACACGCTGCGCATTAATTGACATTTTACCACGTCATGTGGAGCCACAGTTTAATATTAAAAAAAAAACAATGACTATTGACTAGTTTGGTAAATTACTTATAGATAATGTTATTGATAAATATCTTATCCTCTCGTCTGTTAGCTGTCAAAATGACAATTCTTCCCCATCTGTGGATCCCATCACAGGACTTTCAACAGACGGGATTTGAGCACAATTTTTGACACTTTTTTTTTTTAATCTACTTGTAGTTTTGTAAAACTACAATTAATTTTATAATTAAGATATATTTCTTTAATTTCTTACATCACTTAAAGTTGACATTGAATTGCATTGTAACTGTTCTAGGAGAAATAATATACGTCTCCTAAAAAGTTAGTACTATATAGACGCCAAAATATGCTCAAAACTAAACAAGGTGATAACAGCTGTGGCGAGTCCTGTGACAGAACGCTCCACAGACACGGCGAAATTACTAAAGTCCTGTCATGGGACGCTCCACAGACGAGAGGTTATATTCTGTATCTTTATATAACAATAATATTATCAGCTTCTACTCTGAGACATTGTAAAACAATCATAATTCTCTCCCTGTATAGTAAAACAAATTTATTCGCTGATGCTGAACTTTAATTGCGTCAATTAAAATTAACTTTCTTGGCCTATAATTACAATACGGTGGTAAAACAATATTTTACTTCTTGATTATTAATTTAGACAAGTATTTTCTAACGTGGGTGTTTTAGGGTTGATGGAATTTTGTGGAAAATTTTGAGGCTATGTCAAAATTAATTTATTTTCTATAATATATAGAATATTAAGTTTTATAAGGTCCAAAGCCTGTATATCTCTAAGAGCTAACATCTCATCCTGTCTATAATGTCTATGACTATGACAATGAAACATTTTGTTTTTCAGAATATATTTTACAAAAAACGCATAACGAATTTTAACATAATATAGCTGTTGCTTGCAACTTTGTGTATCGTACCAGAACATTACCTACAAGTTGGTACCTACGACTTCAACACCACAGGATTCAATTTTAGGCAATTCACATAATGCTTTTATAAATTATATGTGTTATTCTGATGTGCAACGGAACGTCGATAGCATAACTGTCCAAGTCGTGCAAGATTATGTCTATTTCGGTCAGCAAACTTATTCGTCGATATTGTGCAAATTTAGCAGTTGGGTATGTATAACTTAAAGAGGGAAGCCGATAGGAAGATTCAAACAAAATGGGCTGCATGCAAGAAGTGTAGTCATGTTCTCAGGTTATTTATACCGCAGAGTTAAAAGAACAAAGTCTTCATCCAATGCGTTCTACCCGCGATGATCTACAGGGACCAAACGACCTCTAAATTTACGATTGGTCCGAAACTTTGCCGTAGCTCAAAATGCTATGGATGCTATGCTGTTTCTTTAAGATATAGGATTCGAAACGAAGACATCCGCCACAGAACTAACTGTGATATCAGTTAGTCTAGCAGTGGACTGGTCACACATCCACGAGAACGGGTGGCCGATGATCCAATAAGGTTCAAGAGTGGGGACTACGTTTAGAAATACAGAGTGTTGGTTCGAAATTAGCCCGATGGGAAGATGATTGACGCGCAGTGGCCGATCCATGTTGGATGCGAGTCGCATGGTATCGATAGACTTAGCGTTCATTAAAAGAGGTATACTATGTTCAGCTATTGTAAAGATTCATTTAAATCCATGCAGTAACTTTTGTAAAAGAATTCAGGAATTGATTTGATAACGTAAATAAATTATATCTTTGCAAATATTTATAAAAATCTTATAAAAACGTTAATGTAGTTTGCAAATATAACATAGACGTTTTGTAATCCGTATAAATGCTTAAAATCATAGTAAATGATATAGTAAAGAATTGACTAAAAATAATAAACTTTTAATAAAAATCTCTCAATTATAATTCCCATTAATAAAATGATTTTCTACAAATGAACATGAATGGAAACTACATTTAAATATTTATCAGACGCAAATAAATACGAAAGTTACTTATGAAGTTTTAATAAAAATGGCCGGGCTAGTTAAGAAAAAGTTTCAACGAAGTAATTTAACAAACTTACAAAGTATTTAATTGAAGGTCCGTAAATATAGCAGATGTTATGGTTCTGTGGCTAGGTGACGCTAATGTTAGCTCCAAATAGTCAACAGCCAGTCGGTACTACCCCAAAAAAATCCGTAAAAAACCTGGCAATAATTTTTTTTTTTTCAAATTATTGCAAACGAATTATCCATTATTTAAGATATTCAGTGAACTTAGAAGGCTTCTTTTAAGAAATTAATCTATGTTAAGCAGAAAGGTCTAAGTAGGCTAAAGAGGCGAAAATCACCCAGGAAGGCTCACCAGTCCTTTTATAGAAGTAGTAAAAATATACCCACATCAGTATATTTTCACATTTCACATACAATTGTTGAAAAGATATTCCTTATCCATACTAATATTATAAATGTAAAAGTAGGGATGTTTATTAGGCTTTCACTCGAAAAATTCTCAACCGATCATCATAAAACTTTGTACAGATATTCTCAGAGGTACTAAAACAAACATAGAATAGGTTAAAAAAAATTTCCTAACTCGGCCAAAGCCGAGGGCAACAGCTAGTATTTTCTATGATAGATCTTATCCGAGGTTTATAGATCATTTAGAAATATTGAAATGGCGCTGTTGTGAAAAACGATGTTATTATTTGAGCTGAAGCTTATCTTACCTTAGAAATATAAAGATTAGCTAATATTATGATCCTGAATAAAGGCTTGATGAGGCGATCATATTTCGATTACGAAGCAACGCGCGGTGAATATGTAACGACTTGAATATGCATTCGGGATACACGTACAACCTTTTCTTTAAAATAAAACTTAGAATATTTTTAAGATCAACTTATAACTTTTAAAATACTGGTCACAATTTAAAAATGGAAAGAAAACTGTAAACTATAAATAATATTATGTAAAAAAAGTGACTATTCTTGATTATATAGCTTCTTTCTTAGTGTATATAAGTACCAGAACTGCTCAATTACAGCATTGCTGTACTCTAGAAAGTAGGTATAGTAGTATTTTTATCGATACTAAGACCGTGTCTCTGTCTCAATATCTAAATTATACTATAATGGGCGAGCTGTTTACTAAAAATTGGACCTTAGTGCTAATTTTAAATAAATTCGTATACTACTTATTTTAACTAACCTTAATCTCAAATTCCAATAACCTTTACAATAAATATGGTGATAAGGTCAAAGGACGAAAGGTCTCTCATCAATTCACAAAGGTCAAACCCTAACATAACTCGTGTCTATGTAGCGTGACATTTGTTTCGTATCGGAATGGCGTGAAATCTGTGAGTGGAACGGACGAAGTGGACTGCGGTCTGTGAACTGTATCAAGCCTTATAGTGCGGTCATAACTTCACTAGATACCACGGTTTACATAGAATTTTCTAGTACAAGCGTTAAAAGGATTAATAGAAAATTGAAAACATCAATGGAATATTGTCCTGTGCATAGACAAAAATAAACAAAAATAAACATATAATAATTACATTTCAGATAATATATTCGTCTTAATTAATTATTTAAAAGTTTAATAAAAAAAATATTTAAAAATTTATAAAAGATTAAAAGACCATCTTCTAAAATCTGAATAATTATATTTGATATTTCTTGCAAATATGATTGTATATTCTTAGCTAATAATTTAGTGACAAACATAACAGTTGCATAAGATAAATAACTTTCAGAGCTCGATAAAAGTTATCCTCTCAAATTGTATTGAGTAAGCCCGATGCAGTTCCAAACAAACCACCCCACCATGGTTCAGACCTTATCGTGGCGTTGGGGCTCAGTAGCTCAGGGTGACCCCAACACCTTGGGCGAAGCAAATTGAGTCAAGGGGGCTCTTTGTACCCCTCTTATCAGAAGAGGGGACAACAGAGCAGGGGGCAAGGGGTGAGGATGGGAACCTCACCTCATTGTACTGTCCAGACGTTGGGAGTGGTTGTTCTGTGGTGCGCGGCAACCGCTCCGTGGAGGTGGCGTCGGTCCCCAAAGGCGGCAGTGGTAGCACCCGCCGAGTTTTAGTGGGTAGAGCTGCGTCCACTTACCATCTTTCGGGCGCAACGAGTCCCACTGCCTAGGGAGACCTACTCTCCAGCGGGATGCGTCAGTGCCTTTCCCGGCGTAAAAGAAAGAAAAAGTTCTGAACAAACCACGCCTAGGTCTTTGGGATGAGAAGATTCCAACCGGCGATAAATTGATAGATCTAATACTGACATAAGCACTCCTTGCAAGTTATATTCAATGTTTACCTTAACGTTATTGATAAGCCAGGTGAGGTGCGGCGCGGGGTACGCAGCCGCGCTCTGACACGTCGCCTCCAAATCCTCGAACGACGACAGCTTTTTGTGTTTTATTTTTATCCTTGGACGGTGTTTCTGTCGAACTACAACAAAAATAGAAATGCCAACGGGTGTATACATTATTTTTGTTCAATAAATAAAAACCATATATACTTAAATGAAAATTAGGAAAACTTCCCACATATGTAATGCGAAATTTTGTGTTGGCGGCCATTTTGGATTCGAAATTTTCATAGTGTGTATTCTACAGCTAGTAAAGCTCTTTTATGTGAAACCCATATTTTGGACCAATTTTCATCGAGCATAGCTTAGACCACTGACTACTAACTGAAAATTCACCTTTTAAATAAAAGCTTTCAACAATTTCAAGTCTATTTTTGCTGTTGCAGCAAAAATAAAACTCATTCATTTCTACTCTTTATATTAATTATTACTAACACTCAACGGACTTCTATTAGAAAGTTGCAATCTTTTAAATTTAGTTCAAGTCTTTGTTTCGTAAACGTCTATGTGTAATGGTTAATTTATATTTAGGTACCGTTTCCTCAAAGTGAAAATTAGAGTAGTTTACCCTATGTACTTATTTAAAAAAAAATAACAATCTTGTCTATTTCAAAAACCTAAGCCCTAGAAAAAATCATTAATTATATACATTCTCCAGTAACATGTACTGAATAATATTTTCACCTTAACAAGAAAAGGTTTCTTACCTATTACGCTGATTTCGTGAATTTTGGACGCCTTTGAATACAAAGGTATATCGAGTGCTATTTCACATGCGTAGGGGCCCGACGCCGTGAAATCCATCCTCTCCAGAGTTATTGACGTGGGCTTCATCATTATCAACTGGAAACAAGATCTTGGGTGAGTGTGTGTATTGTGCAATATATTTTCTAGAATATAGTGGATGGAATAAGTGAAGTTTTGATATTCATAGGGACTTTTGCTTTTTCTATTTTTCGCAATTTTTTTTCAATAGTATCAAAAAGTAATAGCTTACTAAATAAAATATTAACAATGTTTCATATAGTTTTTGACGTTTCAAATAGTTTTCAGCATCTACAGACACGCTTTGGTGGGGTGAGATGAGGTGTCAGACAGTTTAATATTACAGAGGTCATGTACCTATAGATCTATGAATATTTTAATTAGTTGGATTTTATTACAAACATAAAAATATAAATATATATTAAAGCTATAAATTCTGTAATAGTTAGTTTTAAAAGAATCAGTAAAACTTCATTAAAAAGACAATATTTTAACGCCAATAATTAAAGTATTATACTTTTCGTAACCATTAAAAAACCAATAAAAAAGAGATTTTACAAAACGTCTGTGGCGTTTCCTGCGTTAGCAAAGAATTTTTTTTTTAATATCCTATGTTACTTTTAATGCCTTCGGGAATATATTGTGTACAGAGTTTCATGATGATCATAATAAACACTTTAGCACTTTCACATTTATAACATTAGTAAGGATATAAGAACCGCCGTAAGAACATAATTTTCATTTTAATCGATTGACTTGTTAATGAACTACCATGTCATAAACCGACACATTTTCGCCAAACGTACGACTGACGCTTTCTGCTGAAGGATTTAAATATATCAAATCCAATTATCTTTGTTTCGTAGGTAACAACTTGTACACGTGAAATACGTCAAAATAAGTAGTAAATAAAAAGTAAAATATAGCTAACATACAAAAAAAAGGCAACAATTTCACATCAAAGGGAAGCACGTGCCGGACGAAGGATGTGCCTCAGCCTTTGCTGTCAACTGCCATCCCGCCCTTGGACAAGATCCGGTCTCCGAGGAAAAGGGAACCGCGGAACAATGACAAATATTTATAAGTAGACTGGATTATTATCGTTTTTCGCGTTTTATTATATACTAGCTGTTGCCCGCGGCCAGTGACAGATTTAGGCTTGATGCCGCCCTAGGCCCATGTTTATGGCGCCGCCCTTAATCATACAATATCATTCGGTAAAGGCTGTAATTAATGTTTAAAAAAAATTAAATCTTATTCATAGACCGAAAGGTAAATAAAAAACTTGAATTATTCTAAGGAAAATTCTTCCTTTCCTTTTTTCGCCTCGGCAATTTTGGAATTTCAAAAATTTTGCCGCCCCTCAAATCATGCCGCTCTAGGCCCGGGCCTCACGGGCCTAGGCGTAAATCTAGCACTGCCCGCGGCTAAGAATTCAGACGTATATAGTAGAACAGTTCTTATTGGCGCTTTAAGGACAAACTTTTTGCGACGCAAACGTTCGCTTGGCGACGTGACGAGAAAGACACCGCGATGTCCCCAGCATATGAGCCTACGAGAGCGAGCGAGTGCGAACTGAGCCCGCTGGGGACACGTCCCCAATAAATTCGGCACAAAAATCTTTAAGAATTGCTCTTCTATATACGTCTGAATTCTTTGCAAGCGGCTTCACCCGCGTTAGAAAAAAGGTTTTTTTTTAGTGTATCCTATGTTACTTCTAGTACCTCCGAGAATATGTGTACAAAGTTTCATGATGATCAGTTGAGTAGTTTTCGCGTGAAAGCATAACAAACATCCCTACTTACACATTCATAAAGTTATATTATTACTAGCTGTCCCAACATATTTCGTTCTGCCAAAGGTACTAATATTGCTGTTTCAAATAGGGGCTTGTGATAGAAGGGTAAACATTTATGGAGTATGTATTTATGTAAACTGTATCATTAAAAAATAAAAACAAAAAATAGGGGTGGACTACCCTTAGCATTTAGGGGGATGAAAAATAGATGGCAGATTCGCAGACCTAACTGATATGCACACAAAATTTCCTGAGAATCGGTCGGTCACAACCAGAGGTTATGAAGATACGATGCCGTCTTTTTCCCTTTCCTCTGGAAACTCGTAAGTCGTACGAAATGGGCAGCATAGCTGTCGCTATTTTACGGTGTTATGTGAGGGAGAGATATCATCTTACACGTGCCGGCTCAATTCGGTTACAATGCAAAAATATTATCTTTTGCAGAATATACTATTTCTTTTATAAATTAAATTTTACAAACAGTTCAATAAATAAATACGCGTCATCTTATTTTTCTAGATAATTCTTGAAACCTGTCGCAAGTTGTTAAGAAGTCTTTGTTCGAGAAAATACAAACTTCAGTAATAATAGAAATATATGTTAAGCGTGAAAGAATATAATATAGCTGATATAAAACACCACGGCTACACTAACTTTATCAATATGCCATCTGCACATAGTATTGACAAAGATCGCCATATGTTAGATTTGAAAAACCAAAAGAGCTATGAAAAACGCATATAAAAATCTTAATAAACCGCGATAAAATCCGCAAAAGTTGTTACATTGTAGTGAATGAAATTTGTGACGGAAAACAATAATATATCATAAGACCAAACTATATGCTTTTATTAAGTTTGCTTAGTATACTCACTCGGAGCGTTCATAGTTTTAATTAATGCATCGATTTAGTTCGGAGACTGAATGTTTGTATGAATAGCGCAGATGGTAACTTTCAAATATCCTATTTTTTATAATATTAATTTGAAAGTTTTAGTGATATATCATTTATAAATTAAATTAAAAAAGCTTTAATTGTGCATTATACTTTCGTAAATAAAATTTTAACTAACGTCTGTTAAGCTAGAAAGTCGGAAGAATCACTCTTATATATAAAAATTTATTGCTCATTTAGTGCTAATTTGGTGCTGATAACAGATATTTGGTGTTGTAATAGGTGAACCAAAAATGATTACATAGCTTTTAATCAAACTAGCACTGTTCTATCTATATATAATTTCTGTTATCAGCACCAAATTAGCACTAATTGAACACTACATTTTGATATATAAAACGAGTGATTCTGCTGACTTGACCATTCTAGCTCAACAGACGTTTTTATTATTAGTATCAGTAGCGAGGAATCGGCCATCTTTACAACTGAAGGGATCTTTGCCCAATAGTGGACAAGAACTGTTGATATTTATGATGATAATATTAACCCCTCAATATTTATAATTTTTACAATTCATTTTTGTTAAAAAAGTCTCTACCATTTACTAAAACTCTATATAAATGATAAAGCGAGTGCCTATTGTGTGACATATTATGAACGCAAACAAAGGAATTGATGCTATGTTTATATTTTAATTAATATAATGTATTCGAAACAAATATTTTACAAACACTTTTAGATTCTCTATTCTTTATTATCATTTTTTAACATTCTTTTATTAAATTCTGATAATAACAAATCTAACACTCTTTCAAAATTAAAAGAGGTGAGGTGAGGAGGAGTTAAAAGAGGTCCGTGAAATTTGTTTGAATATACAGAAGATTTTTTTTAATTTCATGCCTTATGGTACTCTCAGATACGCGACTTTCAGAGATTTTAAGCAATAAATGTATTTGGTTTTTACATCTTACACCAATTCTATTGGAGATTACCATTAAGAATAACAAGCTTTGTTTTCCGGGCTAACAGTTATAAGTACGTGACCAATTTAAAAAGGTTTCGTTTTGCCTCTTTATTGCTGAACCCTAAAAGAAATAGCATAAAAGTGGCTTAAGAAAATATGCAAAGCAGATAGTCATAAAGTTTTACGGGTGAGATTTTCTGAAGAAACTGCTATCGAAACTTAAAGGTAACAGCGCTGACTACTCTTACAAGTATTGAATAACGAATAACGAAACTAAGATTTTGAATATCTCGATGACACCTTTCAAAGTGTAAGAAGTCTTTTAGCTATATGATATCGACTTTGCAATACATAAAGTTTTAGAGTTTCCCTGATCAGATATAAGGAGCATAATTTACTATTAATTTTCCTTATCCGTGATTTTCTCTCGTGTCTAGGCTATTTTTAACGAATGACTAACCAACTATGGCTAACACAGCCAATCCTACGCAACTTTATACATGTCTTTCTTGCATATCTAACAATAATATTAAGTGTAAATATGTTAAATATAAAAGTGTGATCCTATTTAGCGATGAGTATAACATCAGGGATGTATTAGACTATGACGAAGAAATAAATAGAAGAGGAACAAGAAACAGTAATAGTTAAATCATGTTAATTTATCTACTACTGTCTCTTGCCCATGGCTTCTACCGCGTTACCAAAACAAATCCTTTTTTTAATGTTACGTATGTTACTTCTAGTATCTTCGAGAATATGTGTACAAAGTTTCATGATGATCGGTTGAGTAGTGTTTAGTGTCGTACTTTCACATTTATATTATTAGTTAGGATTTCATGTGAAAGACACATGCATAAGGAAACATTTCCCATGTTTTTTCAGCAAACTGGTAGACGTGCCACTTGATGCGGGTCACCGTCGACCATGAACAAAATCGAGTTAGCCTGAGACTAACCCGGGTAAGTCATCCATGTATATCCTATAAGATATATCTGTGTCAGTAATTACACTGCCTGTCCTGCCCTTCTCTCCGAAATACAGCAAAGCTGCTTTTCAGGAAAGGTAAGCAAGATGGTAGTATTCATGCAGCCGAGTGCCACACCACACCAGTACCACTTTTTTTTTTGATGACGCTGCGGAAATCCTTTTGGACCCTACCAGGGCCTTGGGTAGGCGCGCTGGCGTGTGTGGGGACACGCATTGGGTGCACTACCACACTAAAACCCCTGCGTGAGCCTTCAGTGCAGGCGACGAGAAACACCACACCAGCACCACTACCTTGGTCTACCTTGAACCAATATCGGTGTGAACTTTTGTCGAATATAAGCCGTATTCTAGTTTACGCTCCTAGAACTACTTTAGAAAGTCGATACGATATTAATAATGTCAAAACTCTCACGAATGCAATATAATTCATTCAATATTTCACGCTGCCAATAGAACCTGATATAATACGGGGGATGCTATTATAACATTATGACGCCATGTTATAGATCGGCTATGTTCAAAGTCGAATGAATATAATAGTATCTAAATAATGAATTTTTCTGGCAACGTGGTAAATTCTCGAAGAACTTGTGTTACGAGTACCAGTCAAAGGAAATATCATATTAATACTTTTTATATTGAGTAAGCGCTGATGATGATAACAACGTGTTAATATAATCACTTTTAACCTTTGCATTTATTTGCATGCAGTTAAAATTATTCAACTTTGAATTTCATGAATTGCAATCTCGAGGTTGGTTTATAAGTAAAAAGGCAAACTCACACTATTTGCCATGCGCGTTGGAAGTTGACTTTATAGGGGAAGTTGAGTAATTTTGTTGACAGTTTAAACATAGTGTATTTGCGAGAAACCATTATAAATACAAACTGGTAATTTGAAATTCAACACAACTGAGCACACATTGGCGATGTTTGTATGTTGCTTTTATTTTTATTTCGCATATTGAGTTATATCGCATTAGAAGCGTAATACGGGACTAGGTTAATGTTGTTTGAGTGCTCACATTTGTTAAAAAGTTTTAAATGAATAGATTTAAAATTTTCGACGTAAAGTCTAGAAAAGGTCTAAGTCTAAAAAAAATCTGATAAAGAATATTAAAACATAACCAATAATGTAAGCTGGTATTTTAGCTGAGACCCTTTTGTCTCGTATTTTCGATCCTTCGATTTGCGTGTTTGATATTTATGATAATCCCATAATAATTCTATAATATATCCATCATGAAGATTAAAAGGGTTCTCTAAAAAGCTTATATTAACGGCATACAAATACTAATAAACCCGACAGGCATCGTTCTGATCACCTTAAAAAATATAAAATCTTAACATTCTTAAATCTATTTCAATATACACAAATTTTATCAAAATCGGTCCAGCCGTTTAGGGGAAATTGTGTTATATACCCACTTACAGAATAATTAATTTAAAGCTTTTAATACTTCTATTTCTAATAATCCTTTGATTCTGAAAGAAGAATACGAAATGCCTTGTGAAGGCTGGACTAGTAGAGTCATAAAATACGTCTGACAATGTTCATGTCTACAAGATGTCTGCTCGTCTATGCTAAAAATATTGGGCAAAGTTCGTTTTATCCTAATAATAATATATACTTAAGTACATTCAAAAATCGTTTCTACGATTCTTTTACACCTATTCTAGAAGCGTACTTGGTTGGGTTTGACAGACGTATATTTGCGGATTTCATTTTATTATTGTCTGTGAATTGGTTTGAATGGCCCTATGCGTTCGGGAGTAATGTGACACATCAAAGTATTGTTTGTGAATACAGATGTGAGGCTCTTCCAAGAGAGCCTATCTTCAATCCTGGAAGTGGAACTGATGTCCTGTCGTTTTACTTGAAATTGCCGTGAAACAGCAATTTCTGTTTCAGACTGTGAATATACTCAGCCTAATCGTAGACTCGGTACCAATGCTCACTACTTGGAAAGACGAGCGTCACAAATCTCGAGAATTGTAGAAGATAAAAAAGATAAGATAATAAAGAAAAGACAATAAACAAGAATCACCAAAATCCATCCTCAAACAGTGGAGTAATCGTGTAACAAACACACAAAAAAAACATACAGACAAATTGATAACCTCCTTCTTTTTTTGAAATCGGTTAATAAAAGATAATAAATAAAAGATAATGAATAAGAGATAATGAAGAAAACATAATAAAGTAAAAGAGATTTTTGGGGGTAAATTTAGGAATGAAAATATTATTTTTGCTTTAAAATTTGCGTAGGACCTATTTTTGTTGTTCTGAAAGTAAAAAAAAAAAACAGCAAAATTTTTTGAAAACGTACAAATCCGATTAGGCGCCAGATTTTTGTGGGGAGGAAAATTTGGAGAAATGAAATTGTTATATCTGATTTCCTGTTTCCCTAACATTATATTATTATATTCGTCGTATGTAACAACTTACCTTTATATTATAATCAGGGATTTAATTAGTTGTAAATTATTATTGTATAAATAACATTAGTGCAGTGGCAGGTCTAATAAAGGCGGATAATGATGATGAAATAATATTTAACGTCATATTGTAATAATATTTAAAAATTCGTAATTCCATAAAGCATGTTCAATCGAATTAATCTTCAAAATAAATGTATAAATAGTACGTGAACTATTAAAGTGGGATCTATTCGGTTTGCAATCGCCTATCAATAAAAAAATGTTAATACAAAAGTAAGAAGGTACATCATATTTTCTG
The DNA here is from genome assembly GCA_905333005.2 of Lycaena phlaeas. Classification (NCBI taxonomy): domain Eukaryota; kingdom Metazoa; phylum Arthropoda; class Insecta; order Lepidoptera; family Lycaenidae; genus Lycaena; species Lycaena phlaeas. The sequence continues at coordinate 17,605,436 of HG995166.1, read as the reverse complement.
CTTACTAATAAAAGTAAGTCAATGTGCCGATGTATCCATCTCTGTTTGTTACAGAATATATTTCCACATCCGACAAAAAAAGCGTCAGCAACATCTTTACGGCGGAAAAATTGAAAAGCCTGCAAAGTTGTAAATCCGGCGCTATAAATATTGTAGGCCAGCGTTTATCACTGTATAATGAGCTAGCTGTTGCACTCAGCTTTACCTGCGTCAACTAAGATTTAGCCTATGTTCACCGGGGATAGTGTAGCTTCCCAACAGTGAAATAATTTTTCAAATCGATCAACTAGTTTCGGAGCCTATTCAATACAAACAACAACAAAATCTTTCTTCTTTATAGTAATAGTATAGTTCACTTATTCGCCTACCTAAGGAAAAGCAACACTACAGCTTAAGCTGTTCGTTCGCTCCTATATCACGCTTAGAATGAGCGTATCGTAGAGTTCTCAATTCGATTATTCTATTAATAGGAATGTCTTAAGCATCGACCACAATACCCATAGACTCCTAATAACAGGGGAACGGGTTCTGGCGACACATCTGACTCATAGTTCCGATGTAAGCCGTAAACAATGTACTCAAACTATCGTGTCGTCTCATTATTTCCCGTTGCGAAATATATTCATTTCTTTTTGACGTTCCGTGATTGGTAATGATGACATTGAATTAGCTAATCACAGCATTGCAACCCCTTTCGTCTCACCTCAGCTAGTTGCCAGAATGCATTTAATACGAAAAATCAAACATTACGAGTCTATAGGTTGTGTAGTCGATGGTCTTAATTGAAGTTTATTGCGTTGATTACAAATTATCGACCGTCTTAAGAGCTGGGTCTTGGGATATCTAAGATTTAATTACTTAGTCCCGACTCAATCGCAACTATGTGAGGAGAATTAAATATTTATAGTAGTAGTAGTTTATAGTAGTTAGTAGTAGCAATTTATATGTACCAGGTACCTAGGACCGAGTATTTGCTTGGTTTTCAAAGTGAAACTTTTGCATGTCGCGTGACGGTCGATTGCGAAGTGGGGATAAAGTGAAAGGCACTCATTAGAGCAGCCGAGTCCAATACAGTTAACACAATAGTGGTTAGACTATTACTCATTTGTGCCAGTGCTTTACGCTATTTTGTTTGTTGTTTAGTTAAATATCTATAATGTGAAAAGAGTTTCACTTTTACCATGGTTTCATAAAACCACACAATTCTTTTTTTTGTTTGTAAATCCAATCGATTTTTTTGGTTTAAATACAAACTCATTTCTTATTTTTCTAGAAATTACGATTAGGTATAAATTAGCACTATCCTCAATAATAGTTTTTCTCACATAATAAGGAACTTAAAATAATATTGGTAAGGAAAAACCCAACTGATTTGTTTTTTTATTTAATTCAAGATAAGAAATATATAAGCTATTTTCGTAAACTTCATAAGGATAAAACTGCGGGCACCAATTAGTTTGAAATACAGACACTTAAATTTTTAATATGCGGTATGGTATTCTCTTTTTAAAATATTCATTAACACCCGAAAATTATGAACGACTAAGCCCCGTAAAGATTTTTGTTGCGGGATAAAATGCGTTTTATCTTCACCGACGAAAACAAACGAACCGCATAAAATACTTTTGACCATTTATTTCATGATATTTTCATTCATTATGGTTTCCAGGATTTTCAATGTTATTTATGAATATGCCATGAAATATTTTACGAAGTCTAGTAAATAAAATATCTAGTTTTATTTTTAAATTGAAATGAATGAATATTGCTATGAAAATCCGCTGTTTTTTTTTGTAGAAAAACCTATGTCACACAACTGTATTAACCATTTAAACTGTTCGACGAAGACGAAAAATAATCGTGATTTCAAAGTGGAAATCATAAAAAGAAAATACACGTGCGCACAATTTTTCCCAGAATTTCAAAATCCAAAGAGCCATTTCCTCTTTTATCCGCTCCTCGAAATAAACTCGAATATTCTAGTGTCGCTTGAAACTCATGTTAAGTTGCATTTTCTATAAAATCATGTGTTTAGCCTTCCGAAAGTACCATTACTATTAAATACGTGAAAAGCATTATTTTAAGCATATTAGTTAGTGAATAATTTCGATTGAATATGGAAATTTAATTTTTTATGGCATAGGAGGGCAAACGAACAGCCGACTGTCGAGGCCTATTAACATCCACATAACCAGTGGTTATGCACATGCTTTGTCCTCTTTTTACGTACCCCCCCAATAGGTCACCGGAAACTCACAAGCCGCACGAAACGTGACAGCATAGCTGTCACTTGACCACTATCAGGTGCCTTTTTTGCCTGTCCGTTTGTCTATCCAAGTAAAAAAATTACATGGCATTAAAATAATTGATTAAAATTTTGTACACAAATTAGGGAAAAAAAAAAATACGTCTGCTTAACATTCCGCATTTTTCACACAAATTAACCGCCATTAGCGTCCGTATATAACACAATAAATCAGGATAAGCCACTAGTCGTTTAAAATTATTCACTGAAGCAACCTGGATGGAATTATGTTTAGATTACAAAGTAAAATACGACAGCGTATCAATAATTATATTCATGTTCGGGAGCTTTGTGCACCTGGCGTACGTAATGGGGGGTGGAGCCAGCGTACCGTTAAATCAACGCATACCAACAATGTACGATTTACATACTGGCTAAATGATTCTAATTATCTTGTTGAAAATGCCAGTATCGGAAAAATGCTTTTGAAACCCTTGTTGCACTAGGAGGCTTTAGTTAGTAGGGCGTAGGGCCTAATATGTTGGACTGCTTGTTTGTCTCTGCCATTATAGCATTTATATGGATGGGCCGATTTAACTACGGTTTTTTGCGGTTAATAAACTATTATTAACGATTAGTGATCACAATGCTTGTCCAGCTGTTCTCAAAATATTAATTAATGTGGTATCCTTTTGAGGCATGATATAAAATATTAGCATCGGAAAATGTTGTGAAAATCCTTTTTTGTTGTGAAATAGACCAGATCTGCCAAAATTATTTAAGTAATTGTATACACTTGTAACGAAAAGTGTGAAATGTAGCTAATGTCCAGAAGTTAATTGCTTGTTCTACAAGACTGTACGATCGTGTACATCTATGATTTAATATTCGTTGAATTACTGTGGTTTCTCTTGGATGTCCTATGTTATGTATGCATCCTATTTTATTATTAAAAATATTGTGGGTTGTAATTTAATTTTTACTAAGACAAATTATATAACTGTTTGCCTTTCTTTTTTTAATGCATCCTATGTTACTTCTAGGACCTCGGAGTTACTTTCACATTTATAATATTAGTAAGGATTAAAAAGTAGAAATATCAATCTACCCATATTTCTACTCTCTAAAACAGTCAGTGGATGTTCTCTACACCACAGAGGTATTGGTGGAGGTGGTGCTGCCCTCAAATTAATACCAGATTACATCCGATAATCCCTAAGCTCAATAATTCTTCTAAGCGGTTAAGCTCGTACAACAGAAGTGACAGATTAGACCTTTTCCACCTCTTAAATAGGATTTTCTGACGTGATAAATCTATTGGTGTCTCGTGATTACAAACAGCCAATGTTTTTTATTTATTTTGTTATTTTTGGTTCTAGATTTTTAATAATTTAAAAAATGATATAAATCAATACGCTATTACTAAGACACAGTAGGGAAACTCCGAACAAACTTTGGAAAAGGCACTCAAGCACATCGACGAGGCCTCTAAGCGAACCTCGCAGTGCCGTCAGCGGTACATATCGCTTAACGCATCAATACGCATGTTTGTGTGAATGTGGCGTTTCGAACGTTTGTCAGTGGTTTACATAAATGTGTTACATCTCGTGAAGGCTATGATAGCCGATCTCTTTGACACTAAGTTAAGTTGGATCACAACAACAAAACAACAGTACAATCTAACCGAGCCTTTGTAAATAGAAAATAATAAACTAAAAGCTTTATAGGCGATTTCTATGACACTCAGTCAAGTTGAATCACAACAACAAAACAACAGTACAATCTAACCCAGCCGAGTAAATAGAAATAATAAACTAAAAACTCTATAGGCTAGATAGATAGATAAAATTTTTATTCACAATTCCACATAACACATTATTAAAGAGAAAGGAAAAGAAAAACTAAGACTTATCACATTAAAATTATGTGACTCAGTACTAAAAGATCGATCCGAAATTTAAAATGTGTATAGCAAAGTGTCAGTATATTATACGAATAGCTAAAAATAGGTATCAAAATAAAAATAGTGGCACGCGAGAGAAAATATAAATAGCTTTAAAAACAACACACAATTTGAGTAGATAAAATATGTACAATAAAATAAATAAACTATTAAAGTCTTGACAGAAACAATTGTTAAAGTAAATAATAGTTAAAAAAAACTAGAACAATACGTTTTTATAGAAAATCCCACTAAAAAAAGGAAAATAAGTTTTTATCAAATTGAGTTAAAAATATTGTAAGATAAAATGTGTTTACAGTATAAAAAACGCGTGGGGTGCTTCTCAGGATATTATTAAAATAAACCTTCTACTCATATCTGCTTATAAATATTTATAACTATTGATACCATGCACCCATACCATGCCAAGTTACACCGACGCTTTAAAGGTTTCAAAATCATGTTCAAAGATTCCGTTACATAGTAACATACATACGTCTGAAGCTAATAAAATCGTATTAAAAACAAACTACACAAGTCTCAATTATTTATGTAATCGTGGGTTACGTGTGAAAATTCCTCTTTGATAAATGTGAGGAAATTGTTGGGAATGCTACGAGTCTCTTGTTGAAAGCATTCGTCTTCATGAGTAAGCGCTATTTGTACACTTTACTTTGCTCACCTAATAACCACACAATGTCAAGTAGTCACTCACATCAGATATTCCGTTTATATAAGGAGATCTTTATTCATATTATGAATGAAGCTTTGTACAGAGGTTTTTTTTACTCGAATATAGACTTTATAGTTAACTATCTGCTACCCGCAGCTTCGCCCGCGTGAACTTAGATCCCCCGTTCGAATCACGGCAACACGATTTATTTTCTTGCGTATTATTTTGATTTTGCCATATCTCCTAAAGTATTCATTTAATTTGCATGATGTAAAGGGGAAAAATAATGTTCATGAAGTGCTCAAGCTAATTAACTAATTTAATATAAATAGGATTCATGTCGTATTTGTGTAAATAACTTTCAAATTATCATACCCATTTTTTAAAGTATTAAATGGATATAGTATGATATCCCTAAGAGATAGACATATGCCATCGCGGACTTTTTTGTGGACCTATTTAAGATACACAATCCCGCCATACATTATTTTGTTACATCTTAAGGGGTTTAGACAGCGTTTTCGTTGAAAACTCCCAGGCGGCCTATTTTTTTCCGACACGTCCAACAATTATTGTTATATCTTAGCCAATGTATATGAAAACTTGATAAATTATATACGTAAACGTTCCTTTTGAATTGTACTATCTATTTAAAAAACCGCATAAAAATCTGTTGCATAGTTTTAAAGATTTAAGCGTACAAAGGGATATAGAGACAGAGAAAGAGACTTTGTTTTATAATATGTAGTGATTATGAAAAGTATATTATTATATAGATATATTTGTCATTCTAGACGATGAGCTGTAAAGTTAAACAAAGTTAATTCACCCGCCCCAAAAACTGCCCTTATCGTTTGTCAAAATTGCGCTATAAAAAATATTAATTCATATGGCCCACTGCTAGGCCAGGCGAGGAGGTTACCGGTAAGCTAAAAGATGATCTCGTGTTTAAGGTGTACTTTCGAATTTAGAAAATAATATTTTCTTTAAATAATATTCTTTTAAATAATTAATCTATATTTTTTAAATTAAATAAATATTACCTATAAAAAATTTGAAATTAAATATTCAGCGTTCACTAACAGTTTTGTTGGCTATATTATAACGATACTATTTAAAAAAAAAGTCCACTGAAATCGATATCAAACATATTAATATTTAGGACAGTAATTATTGTCACGAAAGCTGTTATTTGTAGGAATTCCTATTATAGTACGAGTAGATGTTTATTGACAGTTACTTTTGTTACTGACATTTTCTTATTTATCTCTTTACTAGCTATCCGTGGCTTCGCCCGCGTCAGCAAAAAAATCTTTTTTTTTTTAATGTATCCTATGTTACTTCTAGTACGAGAATAATTATGTGTACAAAGTTTCACGAGGATCGCTAGAGCAGCGTAACAAACATCCCTACTCTCACATCTATAATATTAGAAAGGATGTTGTTACCATATGCGTATTATTGCCCAATATATTATTGTTGTCACTACGTTTAATTAATACAGCTAGTATAATAACATATAGAAAAACTAATAGGAAGATCTATTAAATCGAATGTTTTTGACGTGATAACATCTGATAACTTGATATTACGGGTAGCGTACACGAAAAAGACGACGTCATGTAGCGTTCCGACAGCGAGAGCGGCACGAATGAGAGAGAGGATTGATCGGCTCAGTTCGGTTCGTGCTGCATGTAATGTTTGACGTTATCACGTCAAACTACCGTCCGTAAACCGACTTTACAGACAACCAATTTTATTATCCTTGGCTAGAAATGACATTTATTCATAATTGTATGGTACATTACATTTATAATTGAATTATTACATTATACTAGCAGATAATGTGACATATTGCGTACTTACATGACCGTCTTGTTAATCTAAATTCTAAACCATTCTGAAATCAACGTGAACACACACAATAAATTTTATCAAAATCGATCCTGCCGTTTAGAAGTTGAATAACATACACACATACAACAGAATTATATAAATAAAATATATTTTTAACCTGGAAGATCGTTTCCAATGTTGTTACTGGTACGTTATTTAATATTTATACATTACTGGCCCATTAAGGATATTGTTTTCATGTAATTTGAGTTTGTCATTGGTGTTGATAAATATAGGAGCGGCTCATGACTCGGTCGTACCCGAAATTCGTTCTAATTAATTATCATCTACTTTATTCATTAAAACCTTGGACAAAATAAGTGACAAGATACTTTAAAAATTAAAGAAAACTTAATTTCCTACTTTGTGTATGATTGTTATCTTTTATTATTCTTTCATGTCAAAAATACTCAATGGATTTTAATAAAAAAACTTTACAATAATTATTCATCAAAATAACACATAGGCTATTATTTACTTTACAATGCTTATACATCAGAATAACACATATACGGAACGGGAAGTACGCAGGTGAAATCGCGAGGCGATGCTAGTAGTAAATATTGGCATGATATGATTTCAAGTCATATCTGTCATTTATAATACCTATAACACAGATTTATAAATAAAGACTGATGGAGCGTGCCTTAAACGCGAGTGACGCCACCAAAGAGAATACAAATTCAAAAACGCGCTCATGTGCTTGACATATCGTCGTACTCTAAACGTCCATTAGATTGTGTTCTCTTTGGAATTTGTATTCGCTTTGATGGCGTTATTCGCGTGTTTGTCATGCTCCATCTGTCTTTATTTATAAATCTGTGGCCGTTTAGGTTTATCATTGACAGAATAAGGAGATTTACACGAAAATGTACACACATAGAGTAATTACAGCCAAGCTTACGTAAATATACTTATTTTGTATATCTTGTTTAATAAATAATGTTAAGCGAGTGTTTGCGTGTTTGGTAATAGAATATTGATTGTATGGGCGTGTTATTGTATTCGTGCTGTCATTCTATTTTGGTAATTTAGCACATTTAATCATCAACATCACCGTTCTTGTACGACTTAAAATCGACGTAACTATGATTGTTCGGATCAGGTGCACGTGGGCGAGAATCCTTAAAATGTTTTTTTATAAATTTCTACGTGCACCCTAAATAAAAAACCATCGCTCGCTTACCGGTGAAGAAATCTCTTGAGGAAACCTGCATGCCTGAAGGTGAAAGTATGGGTGAACTATGACACAATGATCGCCTGATTTTGCGTAGAAACTTGTGTTTAACAGTGGGTCATATATTGGTTAATACTTTACTTTCTCTACTGAAGATATATTCACTGAACAGATAAATCGGCTTGAGAAAAGCATAACACCGATACAAGTCAAGTTTATAAACATCTCGTCGAAATCAGGCGAGGAAACTGTTAGGCAATATTCTCCAAATATATCGCGGGTATGCAAACTATACCTCCAAAATCTTTAATATAATCAGACGATATTTTATATCGATGTTTTTATTATGGACTTTACACACGACGTTTTATTTTATCGATACTTGGCGCCATCTTAATAAAACGTGTTGGTTGCTGACCAATGAAAATTATCATAATATTAGCATGTACATAAAGTAAAATCATATTTACATTTATATCGGCGCCCGTAAAGTTGTAGAGCTCAAAGGGCGGGTCCCTGCCTTGTACATATTGCATGATCCGCTGTCCGCTTTTGAAGAACACCACCTGGAAAATGTGCATTATTTAATATGATAATTATGGATAATATGAATATTTTCATATGTGTGACATATGGAATCATAGAGTTGTGTAATTAAATGGGTAAGTGAAGTAGTGCGCTCAAATCTAGGGAATATAATATTATGAGTTAAGTTTATTAAGCACTAGCTGTTGCTCGCGGTTTCGCCCACGTTAGAAACAATTTCTTTTTTTTGTCTCCTATGTTACTTCTAGTACCTTTAAGAATATGTGTATAAAGCTTCATGATGAGCGGTTGAGTAGTCTTCGCGTGAAAGCGTAACAAACATCCCTACTTTCACATATATAATATTAAATGATTAGTACCTGGTTGACCGAGCATTTGCTCGGTACCCTTAGTGATAAAATATGATAAAAAATTTCTTCCAAAAAAAAAAATGATCTTAAAAAAGAAAAAATAGGATTCGGACTGGAGATTCGAACCAGGCTCGTTCGGATATAACTGCCTAATTACACCATTAAGCTATAATGGAAGCATGTTATTTGACAGCGAAATTTAGGTCCTAGTTCTAATCATATTTATTTTATCGATGCCTCAAAAAAAGTTTTCTAAAAATTTATCCTAGCTAGATCGATTTATCGCCGTTTTTAACACATGTATACAAAATTTCATGAAAATCGTTGGAGCCGTTTCCGAGATCCCGATTATAGATATATATACAAGAATTGCTCGTTTAAGATTAAGGATTTAGTTTTATATTTTTCTCTTTCTTTTTATTTCTTTTTTTTTATTTGTTAGATATTATTACGTAGGTCCTGTATTGTTTTCCTATATTCTCAAATGTCTTGATTACACGGAACCTATAATTTATAGTATTCGTTTCGTGAATAATATTAAAAGGGCATATTTTCTATACTTTAATAATGTAGTGAATACTCCATAGACGGTTAAATATGTCCCGGTAATAGATATTTATGAGCCCCATGTATTCACATAAATTTCTTCTTTCTACTTCTCAAAGAAATAGTATATTTTCTGGGTATTTTATCGAAAACGTAGATATATTGTTACACAGTTTGACAGCCGGCTGGTTTTGGAGTTCGGTGAACGATGGTTGGATTTGAAATGTGAACTTAGATTCGAAGCAGATATAATATTTAAAATAGATGTTTGTACTGGGCCAAGGATATATTGTATTCTTACTCTTATCATGTGTTGGGTTTGCCTGTTCAACTAATATTTAAAATAATATGTACTAACAATGCAATTTTTTTTTGTTTTTTTTTTGTTTACGCGAATTTTACTCATTATAACGAAACAACTTTTACGGATTTTATCGCGGTTTATTAGTTTTTTATATGAGCCCGACGTTACTCCTCCCGTGACCATGGTTTCTGTAAATTATCCGAAACGTCGGAATCATATAAAAAACTTAATAAACCGCGATAAAATCCGTAAAAGTTGTTTTGATTATAGTTTTTTTTTCTTTTTTAAGTGGACAGGGCTCGGTCGTGTTGAAATCGTTTAGCAGTGGACGTTTGAAGGCTGATGATGATGATGAAGTACTCATTATCATCATTATCTTTTCAAAATTAATCTTGTCTCATAATTAATTAGTGTTAATTTATTTTGGAAAATTATTTAATATTATTATAAACAGTCTAACAAACGAGAAAGTTATATTTTATGTACGGCCCAACGCGTTAGAATATTAAACGCGGCAAGGATCGCGATGAATGGGCATAAGTGTCTTCCGAGTCTAGTTAAAACAGGTCGAGTGGGTGCAGGAATACGTGAAATGGGATTTCATTTCTGTAACAAACTTTGAGTGCTCCAAGTTATTTTTTTGACTTCAAAAATGGCAACACGGTTTGTCACTTGGCTTTAACATTTTGAAGGAATTTAAAAGATACGGAATTATTAAATGTGCTACAGACGGAAGTGGATTTGAGAGGGTTTAAGGTGCTATTACGACTAAGGAAGTATTTCGGAAAAAAAGCTTGGCAGGTAGTAATTACTGGTCTGAGCATTGGGTCCCAGATACACAAGCAACAATTTATGTGTTGCTTGTGCAAGGGCTATTCTCTAAGGTCGTTTTCGAATCTCGAAAACGGAATCCGCGGTAATATGACGAATTTGACGAATTTGTCTATAAACTCGCTTTCAAAGTGAGCTAGTAGGCTAGATTGAGATAAAATAGGTTGTCTGTCAGTTTGCCTAGCTAACTAACAATAAAAATTACAACGATAATAAAATAAATATTTCAAAGAGGTCGTCTGATACAAAAGTTCCGACGAGTTTACTATACCTTACACATCGATAACTAATAAAGTATTTCTTTATAATAGTTGTATTTTTTAGTTCATTTAAAATGGAAGTCACAATAGCTACTTTAAATATATCTACACAAAGCAGTCGTCATTTAGGTTTTTATCATATATTTATAAAAAGTAAACGTTTTGTCAAATTGCTACCAAATTATCTAGCAACGCAACGTTACTTGTAAGCGTATTGTTAACTTAATAGAGCTATGCTATTTTCGTACACATTTAGTAACTTGAAATTTAAAGGAAACTTTAAATTTTTTAAAAGAAAATGAATTTTCATTTTCTTTGAAAAGAAAAAATAGCTAAAAATACAATAATACTAACATTACACAACACAATTAAAAGAAAAAAAAGAAATATTTATTTCTTTTTAATATAAATAACCCTGGAATTTGAACCCTATTTACTCAAAATGTTCTATGTCAAGCAATTGTTTGTGTTATCTATTTGTAATCTTTTATCTTCTTTAACAGTAAAGAATACATAAAATAAGGAAAAATACCATGAATGGTTGATGTGCAGTGGTTTGAGTGTATATAAGTGTAAAAATCATCGTTGCAAATGTTACAGAATGTTCTGTCTGAACAGATCAATACGCGTAGCGGGCGCTACGTTCGCTACACCGCTGCTACGAGCGCTACACCTGTTCCTGACAACTGATTTCACGTCGCGCAAACATACCAATATATCGACACTAAAGGGTTGTCACTAAACATGTTTGTACAGTCAGCACGAACGTACGATGAGCAAATAAATGATAGCACTGAAATGATATGTTTACTCGAATCCATGGCGTATATTGAAGCTTAGTATAAAAGTATTTGAGTTATGTGCATTAAAAAGTAGAACCAATGTTAGGCGTATTCTTCAGCCGATATGAACATTTGTTTTTATGTTCCAGTATCTGCACTTAAATTAGTAAAACCCTAAATCTAAATACTAAATACCATTTAGTCTCTGGATAATTTGCAAGTGCTTTATAAAACCCAAACCTTGTACAGCGTGTCGGGCTGGACGTTGTGTTCGCACCGCAGCACCGCGCTGTGTCCGTGCACCACAAATCTCGGCGCTCGTAACTCCACCCAAACGTCGTCTAAACTCGCCACTGGAAAAACGAAAAATTTACTATTTTTATTGTTTAATAAACGTCTGATTAAACCTCTTTTCTGTGGCAATTGCATTGTTTGTAAAATAAATAAAAAATTTAATTACACTTTTCCTATTAAAAACGCTTATAGCGTAATGAATTATATAAGAGCCATAAAATTAACGAGAACACATAATTGTTAAAGAAACTGATTAAAACATTAATTAAAAATACGGGAACAGATGTTCGGTTCACCCGGTGGTAGCTGATAAATAAACTCCCGCTAGCCCGGGGGATTAGCAGGATGGTCGCCCAAATAAATATTGTTTTAAAAATAAATGAATATATTAGTTCCTTACTTTCAATATAATAACCAATATCCACAGGATTAGGATATTCGGGGATGTGATACTGTACACTACCAATTAAAGTCTTTACTCAGGTCATTGATAGCAAGGGCTTATTCAGAGCCCGACCGTGCAGAGACAACTTTGTCAATTTCCACAAACTAGGTCATTTCATTTAATAAATGCATAATATGTAAATTTATATTCATATAAATATGTTTAATTTTAAGATTCCGTTGCTCAGAATAGAATTTTTGTTGGACCTTTTTAAGATCATTCACTTTTATATGTCTATACTTCTGAAAATACTTAATATGTTGTGACGTGGATTAACTTTCTACAGAATCCTTGGAGGAGTTTGATTTTTATGGCGAGATCGATCACTAAAAACTAACTCTTTTGTTCTAAATTCAAACTTAAATATTATTTACATATTTGCATACACACACAAGTACATAGTATAGTGTTCGGAAAAATGGAATTTCCATTAAAATAGTATTAAAAAATACAGGACCTACAGTTGAACGGATGAATCGCAAAGTGCAGAACCGATAAAAGGTTCTAAAACATTTGTATCTACATCCAGAAATATTAAAAGGAAACTAAATCCCCATCACTTTAGACTTATTCACAAAAAAGGCTGCTGCAAAATTCTGAGCTTTATCTTTTTTAAAATGAGATGAAAGCTGCATAGTTTTCTTATTGCATAAAGTATTGTGACGAGGAAATGAGCAGTATTTTCTTATCTTTCAAAGATGGTACTGAAATGTTTTAAAAGAAAACCAGTGCAATGGAACGTTGATTTCAACCGTAAAGTTTTACTTATTTTTCAACAATAATTATTGTGTCGTAACTCGTACCTAAGGCGTTTTGAGAAATGAGAAATTAATCAATTCACTAATTTGCTCCGGGTGATTAACCGATTTAAAAAGGATGGGTTGCACTTTTTCTAGTAGTGTCATAGTTTTTGGACTTTTACTTCTTACGTATAAAACGAATAAAAGTGTAAGAATTTTACGTTATAATATTCTAATATTAAAATTAACGGAATAATTCAAATGAAAAAATGAAAACTATGAGGTTGTTACATTCGCTAATTAACTGACTCTAAGATAACCTAACATAAAGTGAAAGACTCAACTGAGAAATAGGAAAAACGATCTAAGCATATATTTTAATGTCTTATATAAATATATCATATTATTCTTAGTAATTACTACATGTAAATAAAATTAAAAAAAATAGCAAAAACTAAGTTTATCATCCATTAGTTATAAAATTAGAACCTTTGCTAATTAACCGATTCTAAGCTAAACTAATACGAAGTGGAAGACTTAGAAGGAAACGTTCTAAACATAAAAAGTATATTTCTACCGTATTATATTACAGTAAATACTGCCATAACATCATGTGTGTATCACAATATCATGTCGTATACCTTTACGAGCAATTATTATTGTACCTATTTATACAGTGACAGATTTAGGCTTGATGCCGCCCTAGGCCTTGTTTATGGCGCCGCCCTTAATGATACAATATCATTCGGTAAAGGCTGTAATTAATGTTTAAAAAAAAATAAATCTTATTCATAGACCGAAAGGTAAATAAAAAACTTGAATTATTCTAAGGAAAATTCTTCCTTTCCTTTTTTCGCCTCGGCAATTTTGGAATTTCAAAAATTTTGCCGCCCCTCAAATCATGCCGCTCTAGGCCCGGGCCACACGGGCCTAGGCGTAAATCTAGCACTGTATTTATATAATCTGAATCTCGGAAACGGCTCCAAAGATTTTCATAAAATTTTGTATGCATGGAGTTTGGGGGGCTACAAATCGATCTAGCTGGGATAAATTTTCAAAAAATGCCATTTTATTCGTGTTTTCAATAATCAATGTTACCGAGCAAAGTTCGGTCATCCGGGTACTACATTTTATGCTAACTTAGCTTAACTTCTGTGGTTCAACGACCCAAAATCTGTCTCGGCCACCAAAACGAGAGACTTCCACTCTGACCAGTCTTCAACCGCGACCTCACGCAGGTCAGCCTCCACCATGACCTTCCAACGATATTTGGGACGACCGACTGGGTGTCCACTCTGTTGTCCAAGATATGCTCTCAATACTTCTCGATCCTCCCCCATTCTGACCAAGTGGCCCAGCCATCGTAGACGGTGGGTTTTTGTTTCTCCAAGGATATTTGATTCGGCCAATATAATGCTAACAATACTATATATTTCAATACACAAAAATCGTTATATATTATATTGAAATAAAATAATATGAAATTCATTTATACAATATATACATTTTACTAATATATATTGTGTTACATGGATATTACAATAATACATAAGGGACGTTTGGATGTGACACGAATTATCCCGCGGTTGAGCACCCACCGGCCACCAGGCGACAGCCGGGAATTAATAACAATAGTATTTATACATCATTTGGGTATTCTCATAATTGTTATCCTTATTATCATTATCAACTTTTTTAATGAAGTCTATAAAAAAGCTATTTCAGCTAGCCGTATACAACTAAGGTTGGCTACACGAATGAAATACTAGTACTACTTAGGGTAGCCTAAGTATGTTTTATTTATGTAAAATAGTTTTTGAGGCTATATAATAATGAGGCTAATAGTTAAAACAAAAAGGCTGATGATGATGATTTTTACCTAAGTAAGTAACATAGGTCTTACGTGATCAAGTCGTCTATTCATTAGTTTCTACTTTCTAGGTTCAATGACAAGCGACAGTGCCACTTACCATCAGGTCGCAATTTTCGCTACATCTACTTACCCAATATGCATTATTAACTACTTAAAATAACTTAATCCTGTGAGCCGCTAATGAACTAAGCTTAGAACTTTACGTAACATCATAATATTATATTATGCTTCCCTCCGCTTCAGCAAAGTTGTTATTTTGATGTTCCCTCGTTTAAGGAGTTTTGTATGATGAGTATTTCGGATGGTAAAATGCAAAACGTTGTCATAACAATCATTTTAGAATTCATAAAACAGTTGTCGTTATTTTTATTTAAATTCTTATTACTGTCTCGGTATAAAATATATATTAGGCCTGATTTAGATGAGTAAATCCATGAGTCCACAGGTGGTAGGGTTGTGTTATGCTATTGTGGAGAATCTAGTCTTGCCGAGACCAGTATGTCGCTGAGGGTTTCCCGTCGCCTGTAGATCCGGGTCCCTCAGATAGTGGGTAAAGGCGTTTTAGTGGGTTAGTGCACCCAATGCTAGTCCCCACACACGTCAGCGCATATATGCCCTGGTAAGGTCCGAAAAGGATTTCCACTGCGTCATCAAATAAAATTAATTTTAAATAAAAAACCAAAAACCGAGTTCAAAACAATACCTTAATTAATGTACAACTAAAATTTTTAAAATAATATTGAAATACTTTGAAGTGAAGTAGAAGACGTATACTATTTAAAATCGGGTATTTTTGGAGTCGGTGCCGTATTGTTTTGAAGTCGGTTTTTGATTTTTATTTAAAATTAATTTTATTTTGTACTTATTAGTTTTAAGTTTATACATAAGTAATATAGTTTTTATTTTTTCTTGCAAAATTTTTGGTGTTACCGATCTGTGTTGGATGCTAGTGGTAAGGGACCTGTCGTCTTAGCGTTTACTGAGGGAACCTATGTTCAGCCGTGGACGGATAAAAGTTAATGATGATGACCTCACAATACTTTGATACTTTCCAAAGTATCCTATTCAGTGGTTTTTGTTCATATTATTCATATTACATCGACAAGTAATAAAATGAGTAAATCGTCTGGGTATACAAAACCAACCAATAAGCATTATTGAATATAACTTAAAAACCGCTGATCAGATGTCGATCAAATTAATATGGGACCAATTCGGAAACATAAGCTTACTAAAAAAACAAGAATCACCAAAATCCATTCCCAAACAGCGGAGTAATCGAGTAACAAACGTACAAAAAAAAAAAAACATAGACGAATTGATAACCTCCTTCTTTTTTTGAAGTCGGTTAAAAAAAAAGAGTTATGCTATGCCGCGCTCTCTCTTTATCTTATTTTTAAGCTATAGTGCCATTGCAGCCTTATATATTGCAGCATAGACGCCGGACATGGGTGGCACAGCTATACGGTTAGGGATGGGATATAATAAAGGTGGGCAATGCGTAAACTCTAGTTGTGCGGATATCTATGGTCGTTGGTAGTCACCACAAGGCTCTGATTGCTCATTTGCTTTCTTTTCTTCTTGCTTATTCCCTTGAAATAGTTTTGCTGCGTTTTTCTGAGAAGGACAGGCAGTGTAATTGGTAGCATCATGATATACACTCCTAAATATCAAGGCAATAAATGAATGGGTGCTTATAATAATAATAATTTATTTATTTATTTATTTATTTATTTATTTATTTTCATACATTACACTATCATGACAGATTAACCAATTCGACAGTGAGGTAAAGAAATATATTTAAAACTAAACATATTATTTAAATTTAAATTAATTATAACATAAGTAAATTAAAAACGAACAAAAATTAAGCATGAGAGGAAGTGCCATGATTACTAACCTCATATAATAATATCTATGGACGATTTTACACAACGTTAATTTGATGCCGTGGTTAGTTCCCTAAGAGACTTGTGTTACGGCTACGCAGACAACGGGCATATTTAATACTTTTAGTCTCTACATTATATTTTCGTTTTTTATTATTATATTACCTATACACAAATTTAATAGACATCCATAAAGGACAACAGAAAATTATTTTGTTCCCTGGCGGGATTCGAACCCACCACCTCCGGCTTGAGCACTAACGCGCTAACCATTGAGCCACAGAAGTCGTCAAAATGTCGCTAATGTTATGACCCTGACGACTTGCCATCATTTGGTTCCTGCCTATTTACCTATCCAAGTAGAATTTAAAACAATGGGAACTAGGACGAGTAAAATCCCTTTTATACATAATTTTATGAGCAAAGGCAGGTCACAAAATTGTCTTCTTATTGAAGAGTTCAGTCCTGTTTGATTCTTAAAATATTTTTCAATTTTCACGTGCTTTTGACTGTGTCAGTGTCGCTTTGCAGTGAATGACAAAATCGAGATGAATCCAACTCTTTGGTAGCGTCTAAAATTCTTCCGCTTGGAACTAATGCATAGATGAACTAAGGTACTGATAATATTTTAAACGTTCGTAAGTATGTTTGTTGCTCTTTCACGGCAAAATGGATCTTTATAAAACTTTACAATAATATTATAGTTTATACATAAGAATAACAAATTGGCGAGTACGTGAATTATTCACAACCTAATGCTACGCAGATAAGATCTCTGTCAGCATCTAGTCAAGTCATTGTTTTTTGTTGATGTTAATTGTTCGTTGATTGATTAACGTTTTGAGATTCGCGTGAAGTGTTTCGCAAACCTATCTCAGGTATTGTAAAAAATAAAACGAAAACAATATACAAAATAAAAGCTTGCATCAATGAAATGCAGTTTTTCCAATTTATCATGGCTATATTTTTGTATGAATTCGAAGTTTTTGATGCGTTCATATCGCAATAAACATGCGAATATAAATTGTAGTGTCGATACAACTAGCGTTACAGTTTTTGATGGCGTTCATAAAATTTCATTATTATCAGGCTCCTTATTAAGGTTTTTTTTAATATTACAACAAAATATACGTTAAAAAAGATATTAAATTATATAATAATTAGCAATATCCTACGAACCATGCAGTCTTTACAGTGAATGTGTGAGTGCACGCATATGCATGCATATACCACCGCCCTCTTTTCCCACACTGCATATGCATACACTCGCATGCGCCACCACCACACACTACCATAAAAGACCACCACCATAAAATCTACGCACGTTTCACCCCGACACCGAGGCATCCTCAGGATGTAGACTCTACGATTAGTAATCGTATTTTAAAATGGATTTCCGCAAAGTAACGCCTGATTCTATTAACTAAAATATACGTTAATATACTCGTATAATTAGATCATCATCTGCCTAGCCTTTTCCCAATTATATTTTAGGGTCGCCTTCCAGTCTAACTGAATTCAGCTGAATATCAGTATTTTAAATGGAGCGACTGGGTATTAGGGTACCCCGCGGTAAGACTATACCCGTAACGACTGTCAAAATCTACGAATGACAGCCAGGACCAAGGGCTTAACGGGCTTTCCGAGGCGGAGGTGTCTCGGTATGTAAAGATGGTCACCCATCCACGGACTAACCTCGGCAAGCGTTGCTTAACCTGGTGAATCGATCTGTGCAACTATTACCACAGAGCCAAAAGCTTCTCCATCATATAATCAGATATTTTCTTAATATTAGACTCGGTGGTCATCACCAAAACATAATTTTACTCATCGTGGTCTTTAAATTGAATTGATTGACACCGGCAACGCAAATGCTTAGTTTCCGGTATAGTAGATGACGTCTATGGTTGTCACTATCACTTGCCATCGGGTGAACTGACTGTTCATTTGCATCTTCTTTAAAAAAAGTTAATATTGGTAAAGACAAGAGCGTAAAAAATATTCATCATTTAGGGAGCAAAGTGCTTGGGCTCGCGTTCGTTTGTATGGAAATGACTCTATTTCTAGCCCTATAATATCTTGGCTGTCTTTTTAAGAGACGAGAACGAGAGGCAGTGTACTGCCTCAGATACTTACCACCTTAAGATAAGATAGTATCACATCTTAAGTTGTCTATCACATCTAGACATGGGGCTAGCCCAGTTGATGATAACGGCAAAGGCAACTTACCTTCTTCTTTTGAGCTTACTTAAAAAGTCTCCACTTTTTTATAACTTGGATAGCATAGACGTCGTACTGAATACAAGATCAAGCTCTCCGTCGACAATACGAATAAATTATATAAAACCTCTTCTCTGTGGACCAGGGTTTTTTAAACTGTGGTCGAAGGACGTCCGTCACATCCATGTAAGGAAAATATTGTGGATATTCATAACAAATAAGTTTGTTTAGGGATAAAAAAGGCCAATAAAACTTTCATCATTATCATCATCAGCATTTATAAGAATGAACTCAACAAAGGCCTCCCTCAATGAACGCCAAGATGACCTTGCTACTTGCTATAATAAAACTTTATATAACTATGCCTATCTTTAGTTACATCGAAATTATAACGCCGTGATCAATATCACACAACAACAACAACATTTGTTTGAACAATAAAAATATTTACTTTTTTTCTATCATAAATCTTTACAACGTTTAAAATCCTACTAATATTATAAACGCGAACGTTTTAAGTATGGATGTTTGTTACTCTTTCACGTAAAAACTATTGAATGGATTATTATGAAACTTTAGTATAATATAGCTTACACATCAGAATAACACATAGGCTATAATTTATCCCCGTAGTTCCACGGGAATGGGAAATACGCGGGCGAAACGACGGGACGCTGCTTGTATTATATAAATCTGCCAGACCAAACTATCGAATACTAGAGTAAAAAAGGGGATAATATGCTTAATTTTAAAAGTGGTCTGCGACTGAAGTCTATGAATCCCTGTCTTTAGACCAATTTGAAGCATTCATTCCAACTAAAATCACCGATCACGTTGGCAGCCATACCTGCTATTTGTAGAGCTACTCCCGAACGTAAATATTTAACTTGTCTCAGTTACTTTGAGCACGTTAAGTTCCTGGATCGCTAAGTTTTCTCCACGTAAACTACGTCTTAGTGAAACTTACAAGGGGCAGAACGAGACGAGTTTAAGACAAAGTACTCTATCGTAGATTATTCTTTGTAGTAATATGTATAAAAGGGAGCTTTTTTTACAAGTATGTAATAAAGATCAATTGAAGAAGGAGTTGAGAAAATATCCATAATAAGTTAAATTAAAAAAAAAAACAAAGCGGCGTCAATTAATTCAAAATCATCATCATTATCATCATCAGCCCTTATCCGTCCGCGACTCAACATAGGCTCAATGAACGTTAAGATGACCGACCCTTGCCACTTGCATCCAACTCGGACCAGCCACTACTCAGAGATCGTCGTCATAGTTAATGTTAAAAATAATTATGAGGAAAATTAAGTGGGCGAGTAACAGCAATTTTACACTTATAATAAAATAGAACACACTAAAGTAATGATATCAAAAGTTAAACATTTTCATCAAAGAGCCTTTCGATATTTGAAACCGTTATCATTAGCAGTTGATAACGATATTACGTACAGTATTTAATCAACGTTCTATACGATCAATCACAACAGTTCAATATTCAGTAGAGCACAGTTGCCAAAAACTAATATCGCCGGGCCGCTGTTATACAACCATTCGTACAAATTAGTTTCAACGTACTAATGCGGAATTCACTGCTAAATTAGTAATTGAAATATTGAAGTTAAATTATTCGTCTGTCCCAATACCATATGGTATCCCATAACAATGTAATATGAAACCCTTCGAGTGTGAAACTGATATTACCTATAAATTAGGTTTTATTTCAGATGTTCAGTTATTAGGGTATGTGCGCATAAAATGGGAAATGGGAGTTTTTTCATCATCTCATATCTACTGTCCAGACACTTTCAATTGTAAGATGAGATGATGATAGAGCGACTATGTTGCAGCAGGAATGGCTTCGAATTCGCACGAGAGGATCCGGCTTTTAACTAGACCCCCTGTGATGCTTTATATGGATTTTCTTAAATTTAGAAGTGCACCTTGAACACGAGACTATCGCTCGCTTATCGGCGAAGGAAAATATCGCTAAAACCTGCATGCCTGACGAGATTGAAAGTCTTTGAAGGTGTGTGAAGTTCACCAAACTGCATGGGGCCAGTGCATTAGCGAACTAGTTTTGTACTAGAGTGTGTCCTCGCTAGAGCAGGAGATCCTCAGCAATGGGACTTATAAGGATTGACACATTACTTTTTCATACGGTCTTAAAATAAGAGAAAGATAGTAGTTCTTTCCCTGCTTGCAACTGAGAGAACAGATATAATATATATTTAAAAATCAACAAATTGTTTAGTCTTTTATCTGTTAGTTATTCAGTGCACGTACAAGGTACATTGCTACTTCAGTATGCTTACAGGTAGTATGCAGTAACTTCATTAAGTATCTCTAAGACAATGAACATAGAACGTTCACGCACGCTGGACTAAAGCAAGTCTAAACTAGCAACTTAATTGTTTTAGAAACCAAATTTCGAAAAAATAACGCTTTAGCTGGATTTCAAAATCTACGGTATCATGCATTAGGGAATGTTTTTATCATTTAAAAATTTAGATTTAGCCTTCATCAGAATCATAACAAGAAAAATTTTGTGACGCCTTATCTTGCTTGCTTGAAACAGCTTTGCTGTCCTTCGGAAAGAAAGACAGGACTGGCATAATAACTGGCGCAGAGACTTTACATTTAATGTCTTAGAATAGCCAACATAGAATGAGTTGCCAGAGCTAGTCTTGTTTTTATTGGCGACGCTGACATGCAGCTTAACATAAAAAAAATCTACAAAAATATATCATGAATATCAGCTTACAAGTCTTGTTCAAAGTTGACTAAAACCTACAAAGAGAATTATGATAAATTAATCTGAACAAATAATGAGAAAATTAACCTATAACAACAACGTTGATTATACTCGAGAATAATATTCCTCTTGAAAATTATCTAATGAACCATCTGAAACGTCTCCCAGGCGAGAGGATAAATATTAACCCTGTCATCCCTTGTAATACGCCCTTAAACTGAATCCACTGTAATTAAGACATGTCCTTTATCTCGTATCTTGTAAGGAGTCGACTGTTTGATGCTGTACTGTGTACTATTGTGTAGGATTCCACTGACGTACAAATTTAATCGAAGCTACACACAAACAGTTACAGTGAAATAACAAGAATATATTTTGACTTTGAATAATAAGCTTGCTTGCTTTTTTTTAGCTTAAAGCTTGTCGTTAGTGAAAAAAGAAAACATTTATTGCGGAATGGAATTATAATATTATATATTTTTTTAAATTAAAAAAAAGTATTTATAACAAATTTATAAATAGGCTACCCGTTCATATTCGGCATTATTGACAAGGTTTTATCAACTGTTGCTAAGATTTAACTAAAAACCATATAGGTGTTATCCTATTATATTGAGCCTTTGCGGCCGTACTGGAAACAATTTAGCGTTGTTTTTTTCCATTTTATTATCTTTATCAATATCATAAATAAGTAAAGTTGTGAGATTGTGGATAAATCTAGAATACTACGTTATTTGAGTGTCATAATATAATTTATCCCATAGTCACAAAAATGTGAAGCACTATCCGGAGCCGCGGCTAGAATTCCATTTTTTAAATGAAATAAAATGCATATATTATGCAAATTGATATAAAAAATATACTATTAATAAATAGTACAAATTTCAATGACTAAAAAAATATCATTCAATACAGTTCACGGGCGTTTAAATATTTTTACTTGCTTTTCATAAATCAATGATTTGAGGTTTTGTTTTTGGTATGGGATGATTTCTATTTACCTCCCCTGGGAGCGATTCTATTAGTAACGAAACCTTTCAAATATCATGAGTTGCATTTACGTTGGGTAAAGTACTTTACATTCAATAGAGATGAGGATCCCGAGTACCTGGACTACCCAAATTTATTTTAACGTTTTACTTTAAATAATTTATTATAATTTCGAGTCGTGATTATTAGATTTCCATAGGATTTTTAATATTTAATGCGTCAGTTACCATTTTGATAAGTAAATTTTACCATTATATATTATGTGAGGTTTTGTTTTGAATATCAAGTTTGATTTTCCAATAAACACGCTAGATGGTGAATCCAAAGAGTCATTATTGACGGATTTGTCGGAAAAGACATAATGATCATCATAATCAACTCAATCAATAGACTTGACTTGTTTTTTCTCAATATCTCTCTTTTTTAATCAAAGTAAATACTACTGATATCCTGCTACTCGCATCCGGCTCGTAGGACCACTCACACACGTAGTAATAGTAATAAAAAAAAGCTCGTTTGAGATGCAGGATCCCCTAAGAAAAACGAAAAAAAAACTTAGGGGTTGCTCTTTTGTTAATAAAATGAGTACATAATATTTTATAAATATAACATATAACATCATAACATCTTAAGAGTGAGTGTCTTATTCCCAAGGTGTGGTATCTTCTATAAAATCTTTTATTTCGTAATAGGCTTTACCACACAAACGTTCCTTAACAGTTTTATTAAATTTATTAATGGACATAGATTGTCAAGCTATTTAGGTGCAAAGTCTATGAACCTTGTTTGTCATCATAATATCAAAACTAAAATTAAATGAAACTTCTCTCGCGCAGTTTGTTTCCGAATTGAAACACAATATTTGAGTGCATTTTTTTGTAACATCAAGTCGGCGACGTGCAAAAAGTTTGCGAGGCGTGCAAAATTGCTCTGGACTTTCCCTAGTTCAATGCGCTTGATATAGCATGAATTTTTGTTTTAACTTTTCTCATATATTTTTAATAAAATTCGGATTTTCATTGAATTGTTCAACGATCCATAGGACTTTATTACAATTTTTATGTTTGTTACAGAAAGGTTTTTAATTAATACTACAAGCAACAATATTACAATGAGCAGTGTTGGCTATTTCTTAGATTTGCTGCTTTTGTTTAGTTCCCTTTGTATTGGATTGACGGGCTAGGCTGTTGAATTTTTAAAAGTCTTATTTAATTGAGAAAAATTGACAAATCAAGAAGGTGTAAAAATACTGACTACAGTCTAATTTATTGATGAAATAATAATCATCTCAACACAGATTTATAAATTAAGATTGTTGGAGCATGCCGAATACGCGAGTGACGCCACCAAAACGAATACAAATTCAAAAGCGAACACAATCTAATAAACGTTTAGAGTACGTGTTATGTCAAGCACTTGATCGCGCTTTTGAATTTGTATTTGTTTTGGTGGCGTCACTCGCGTATTCGGCATGAGGGTCCGGGTTCGATCCTGTGATGCAATAAAATGGGTTTTTCTAAATTTCTAAGTGCACCCTGAACACGAGACCATCGTTCGCTCATTGGTGAAGAGAAACATCGTAAGAAAACCGGCACGCCTGATAAGATTATTCGACGACCTCTGTGGCTCAACGGTTAGCGTGTTGACGCTCAAGCCGGAGGTCGCGGGTTCGAATCCCGCCAGGGAATAAAAAAATTTTTGTGTTCCTGGGTCATGGATGTGTATTAAATATGTGTATTATATAATAAAAATCTTAGATATAAGCATTAATATAAAACGTATTAAATATATTATGTATTTCCGTTGTCTGGTACCCGTAACACAAGTCTCTTCGAGTACTTAGCACGGGACCAGATTGACGTGGTGTAAAAAGCGTGCATAGATATTATTATTATTATTAAAGGGTGAGCGAAGTTCACCAGCCCACATTGGGCCAGCACCTCGGTCAACTATGGCCCAATACCCTCCTCACCTGATTTCCAGGAGGAGACCCGTGCTCAGCAGCGGGACGTAATATATTGGTTGCTACTTTATTGATAATTAAATGCAATATTTGATGCAGATATCTACACTTCATAGACGGTTGAATTTATTATAGTAAAGAGGATTAAGACGGTTTAGTATTCCTGAGGATAGATCTGAGATGAGGTTGTTAGTTGAAGTTGTATGCTTGAATTGGTTGGACAATTAGATTGTTATGTGAACCGTATACTTGCCTTTGCTTATATACCAGTACTAGCTTTTCTCGCGGTTTTACCCGCACCCACATTAAAATAAAAACTATTCTTCAAAATAAGGCAAACTGAAAGTTACTTATCTGCCCCTCTAGACAAGTGGCAAACGCTCGATCCTATTCTTTTGCGTTTACTCGCTAACTCCATAGGGTTGCTGCAAATTTTTTGAAGAACGTTTATTAAGACACAACATAATGAATATGGTTAAGTTTGTAAAAATGTTTAACAACCTCTGTACTTCGTTTAAAGGAACATTATTATTATAATATTTCTCCAATTTTTTTAATGTCGTAAGCTAGTGTAATTCACATACAATAAGTATTCTTTTCTATTATATTCGTTAAGCGTTTATGCCAATCTTCTAAGGGGGACGAATTACATAAGTTTTTAGAAGTTTTTACAAACAAAACCATATACTTTGTGTCTTAATAAAAGTTCTTTAAAAATTTTGCAGCAACCCTACGGAGTTAGCGAGTAAACGCAAAGGAATAGAATCGAGCGTTTGCCACTTGTCTAGGGGTGCTGATATATTTGGTGGGAAGACGATCTACTTGTAGCGACCGGCCCGTGTGGTTAGGAATCGGTCTTCTTGGCGTTCATTTAAGGGGGTCATGTTCGAATGTAGACGAATAAAGGTGATGGTGATGATTATGCTGATGAAGTCACTTCATAATTAAGATTTCAATAGTTTTTTTTTTCTATTCGACTGGTAACTTCGACGATGACTGTGTTCAAACAAACTGAATCTTCAGCTTTTTTTATAGCATAGGAGGGCAAATGAATAATCGAAGCCTTGCGACTTTCGAAGTCCATAAACATCCACATAACCAGAAGTTATGCAGACGCGTTGCCCTCCTTTTCGCTATCCCCCCCTTGGCCTTGACAGCTTAGCTGTCTTTACGCCGGTTTCATGTTGGGATCAATTGGGAAGTAAAGCAGCATGGAACCTCTTACTAAGCATACCGTCAAAATGTGTACATTAAGTACAACATTTTATACTTAATGACTCATTAGTCATTCATAAATTTTGATAATTTGTATTAATTGATAAAGGTTGTATTACATTCCCGTTTGGTGTTTAATAATGGTCAATTTAGTTTAAAGCTAATGCGAGCGCTAACTGACAATATCTACCTATCAAGGAGCTTTTATTACTGTGAGGTATAATACTAAAGTACAATCAACCCATGTGACCAGATGTGACCAGAGCTGAGGAAAAGGGAATTGCAAAATTTAATTCATTCGAAGGGTATTCTTATTCCTCCTTTATTCATTGGACTTTTTGGCGACTGAGAAAGAACTTATCTAGTTATCAAATATATATTCAATATAATTCAAATGTATAGTTGTTTTTTTTGTAATGAAATGAAATGAAAATAGAATCTGTTAAATTTTCATTTTTTTTGCCAATCATATAATTTTGTGATGTTCTATTATTTGAACTGTTGGAAGTTCCATTCGTGCAGCCGACAAAATCTTGATAAGAGTAACTATAAGTTTATTGTGTCGACATTTTATAACTTTTTCTAGCGAGAAAAAATATGATATTTAAAACTTAAACAAAAATTTATTCCAACTTTTGATACCCCAGTTTTTTTCCGTTTAGTTTACTAAACTTACTCGTTTACGAGAAAGATACCCAAACATGTGGTTTCAATGCTCTTCCAGTCGTCTTCACACACACATAGAAATTGTATTAACCCAACTGCTTGCCTTAAGCGGGGTGGGCGAGTGCCCCGTAATCCGATAGAATGTAAATCCAGGTCCTTCCTCCGAGATAGAACCTCCGTCTCACGGAAACGGAAATTGCTCCAGGACAGTCCAGGCTTTTATTTAAATACCAAGTATCTCATGCGAATGGACTCTGTTTGAGATTTGTCTTAGATTCATAATATAATAAGCAAAATCGTTTTTGTATTCCTTAATATTTCATGCACTTTTAGGAGGGTTTAGACTTGAAACACGTCAGCCTCATAATGAAACTCAATAATTACATTTAAAACATTAAAAAAAAACATAAATTTTATTGATTACTTAAACCTAAAAATACTAATTTATACATTTTTTTAGCATCATCTGAACACGGAGATGCCAAAGTATTGTTTACAGTTCCTAAGTTAGCCGATAGTAAAGATTTAAAATGTTGTCTACAACTGCAACTGCGTTTGCATTCCATAACAATGTGATAACATCCTCCACAGTACCGCATTTGCCACAATTTGGGGAATCAACTTGCCAATTAAATATAAGAAACGATATGCCATATACTTCCTCGTTCCATTGATTCCGACATGCGCGGGAATCCATTTACATGACCTTAAATTTAAAATCATGAATTATGCATTTTATATATTTTATAAGAAAGGGAAGATAAAGGATAGGTCGACCGTCTTGGTGTTCATTGAGAAAGATAGGTGTCCAGCAGTGGATGAAAAAAATGTTGATGATGATAACGAAGCATAATTATTATTGTCCACGTGTGCTTATTCCATAAATATTATTAACAATCTTAAATCAGCTTTTTTATAATAATGACATCTGACCAAATCTTATACACCGACGGTCAGTCAGGCTCTGGCCTGCCTAGTTGTAAAAACCGGCCAAGAGCGAGTCGAAATCGCGCACGAAGGGTTCCGTACCAGAAAAACGTTTTTTGTCTGGGTATTCCATAATTACTATTATTATTATTTTATTTTGAGTATTTTGTTGTTATAGCGGCAACGGAAATGCACAATCTGTTAAAATTTCAATGTCTAGCTATTACGGTTCTTGAGATACAGCCTGGTGACACACGGACGGACAGCGAAGTCTTAGTAATGGGGTCCCATCTTTGGGTATGGATCCTAAGAACTGTGCAGGTTAAATTCATTGAAATATGAATATTATGCGCTGTTTCTGCTTCTGCATCGATAAAAAGGGTAATCCATAGGGACGACTATGTTAATGGCGGATATCGAAGGAGTAAACCAGAAAATGAATACTTGTAATATTATATTCAAGCTGTTTATTTAACATTAATAATGATAGAATTCTGAACTGGCGACAAATATAAGGACAACAAGTTTGTAAGCAAATTTGATGAGACTAAAGTAATTTCACGGGATCTTTTGATCAACTTCTGAAATTACACTCGGAAACTTCTCTTTTGATTTACCGGTTTTATTAATACGGTTATTTAAAGTTTTGTTTTTCAGAATTTTGTTGTCGATTAAATTCTTATAAATCTCCGAAAAAATATTTTTTTTATTGCCACAAACAATATTGATAATTTATAACACTCATAATGTAACATGCTTTTAACTAATGAAATACCTAGATAATTCTATTTTCGACAGGTATTTATTTATTATCCCAATTTTTGATGTTCAAAATGTTCAAATAAATCAAAGATCTAAAAAGAAATCGCATATTTTAATTTTTTTTGCTTTACCCACGTTTAATAATGGAGTATTCATTTAGAGGAGACCCGTGCCCAGCAGTGGAAAATATATACTTAATCAAAAAAAATATAACTAAATCATAATCATGCTTTAAAAATCATGTTTAAAATCATGCTTTAATTTCTTTAAGGCCGACTACGATGCTATCATTCAGGGTCTAGATGAGGTTCAATGGTTCGATGAGCTTGGTCAATTCACTGACATTGACGACATGTTGAAGAGGTTTTATAGTATCCTTGGCGACATCATAAAGTCAAATGTACCTATGAAATCAAAGCACAAAATAAATGTTCCAGTATGGTTCTCCCCGTGCTTACTGAAGTTGCTCAGGCTTAAGCAGAGGCATCGCATTAGGTATAAGAAATGTGGAAATCCATTGGACAAAATTGAGTTTGAGTATCTACGTAAAGATTGTAATAGATTAATTGTTCGAGACTATAGAAAATACATCGCCGACATAGAAGCCCACATTACTAAAAATCCCAAATATTTTTGGACTCACTTAAAGAACTTGCGTAGGTCCAGTTCCAACTATCCGTCTCGTATGCTCTTGAATTCCTCTATTGCACACTCAACACAAGGCATATGTGACCTTTTTGCTCAGCACTTTTCTTCGGCCTATCGGGAAGATGACTTACAGTGTGTAACAGATCATAATTTCTGCCTTCCTGAATATTCGTTACCCTCAGCATTGCCTTCAGTCACTCTGAGTCATGACGCAATAATTACCAAATTAAAACAACTAGACTGCACTAAGGGATGCGGGCCGGATAATTTGCCTCCTATATTTTTGAAGAGATGCGCTGCTTCCTTGGGTTTACCACTTCTCATTATTTACAACCATTCTCTAAGGACGGGCGTTTTCCCAAATTTATGGAAGCGTGCTAGAGTTGTACCTGTTTTAAAAAAGGGTCGAAAGGATTTTATTTCCAATTATAGACCTATTTCAATATTGTCCACCGTGTCAAAGGTTTTCGAATCCTTAGTTTACCCCCACATATACAACCATACCAGAGTTAGCGTTAATCAAGCTCAGCATGGCTTCATGACTAAAAGGTCAACATTAACGAATCTTCTTACTTATACAACTGACTTGATTGACGCTGTCGATGGTGGAAACGAAGTTGATGCCATTTATACTGATTTTTCGAGGGCATTTGACGCGGTCGATCACTGTATTCTGGTTAATAAGCTCTATGCATTGGGAATACGTTACCCACTCATTGATTGGTGTCGCTCTTATCTGTGCTTTCGTAGATCTACAGTTGTTATTGATGGGTGTGAGTCCATTGCCTTCAATTGTACTTCGGGTGTGCCACAGGGATCAATTCTGGGTCCACTTTTTTTTAATATATTCATTAATGATATATGCAATGTCCTTACCAACTCAAACATTTATATGTTTGCGGATGATCTGAAATTGACTCGTGTGGTGCGCAACAGAGAGGATCAAGTTTTGTTGCAAGAGGATCTTAACAACTTGTCTCTATGGTGTGTATCCAATAAAATGGAACTCAATCTATCCAAATGTTTCCATATAAAATTTTCACGTAAACGGATTAAGTTGCAGTCCTCGTATCTCCTAAGCGGCGATAGACTAAAAACGGTGCCTGAAATTCGCGATTTGGGCGTGATTATGGACAGTGAGCTTCGTTTCTCAGCTCATGTTGACCATGTTATAGGTTCCGCGGGTAGATCAATGGGCTTTGTGCTTAGATGTGGGAAGGACTTTACCAAAACTAAGACTATTATACACTTATACAATAGCTTAGTAAGAAGTAAATTGGAATATTGTACTCCGGTTTGGTCTCCCTCCTATCGCATCCATGTTAGCCGAATTGAGAATATTCAAAAGCGATTTCTTAGAAGTGGGTACTTTTTGCAGCTATTTCGGCGTGATACTTCGTACCAGGACAGACTAAATATATTAAAAATGGAGACACTAGAATTTAGGCGTATAATGTCAGACATGTCCACATTATACAACATCTTGCATAATAATATCGACTGTCCAGAAATTCTATCCAGGTTAAACTTTAATATAC
Source organism: Lycaena phlaeas (assembly GCA_905333005.2). Classification (NCBI taxonomy): domain Eukaryota; kingdom Metazoa; phylum Arthropoda; class Insecta; order Lepidoptera; family Lycaenidae; genus Lycaena; species Lycaena phlaeas. The sequence continues at coordinate 17,574,953 of HG995166.1, read as the reverse complement.
CCTACCATATTCCGCGTTACCCTGCTCCATTATTCTCTCGTTGCCCAGCCCGTACCAATTTGCGCAAGCACTCTGCAATTAATAGATTTACATCACTATTGAACAGGGCGTCGAATGATGTAGACATTTTTTTCGATGGCATTCATAAGTTTAAACGAGGAATACTTACTAAGCTCAACCACGTCTCAGTCGACTAGGTAGTCATACTGTGTCTTGGCCATACTAAGGAAATCTATTATTACTACAATTTTGTTACTTTTCTCATTATCTATATTAATAAAATGCTAATCTTAAATCAAAAATATTTTATAATCTGTATAATTGCACTCTTATTTTCAAACTTCAACTTAAATTTGAATGCTAAATCAACTGTCAATTTGTTAATTAATGTAATTACATATTTATAGAATACAGTTGTTGTTGTTGTAAATAATTCAATAAATATAAGTTTTTTAAGCAAGTTGTGACCGAATGTAATTAGTTATTGTGTCTAGATTAGACTATTGTAATGTACTTCTTTGTTATCTTTATTGATGCAAAACTGTATTTGGTCCTAATAAATAAATAAATAAATAAATAAATCTGTTCAAATCAGCAAGACGATCTTATCCAAGAACTCTATAAATATTACTCAAGTGAATACTTTTCCATTGTTTCAAAGTCTATTAGGGGAGGCAAAGAAACTTGACGTAGGCCAATAGAAAATATTGATTTAATTATTATTTGATTAAGAAAACCACTGGTAAAACTAAATTAAATTAAGAAAACAATTACTCGTATATCACGGACGTTACACGTTTTCATTAGCTTTAACAAAATAGCCACAGATTTCATTAGCCCAATTGAGATTAAAGACAGATAGTGTAATTGATGGTACTATGACTTACTTCTTGCCTACCACTGCAAGCGCTTTAGCCACTTAGGGTCCCGTATCTGCCATCAGAATCATTCTGCGACATTACTGCCTCGCAAAGACCATCGCCGTCCAGGAATGAGTTGCCAGGGTAATTTACACGTGGTTAATTTATAGTCCGCGCCACTTACGAAGTCCTGCGACTAATGCCCGAACTAAATTTAACAACATTGACATCTTGACGTCTGTCTGAAGTAAGAAGTTGTGATATTTTAAATTGTTTTACGTGAAATATGGAGCATATAATATAAAGTGAGGGGTAAAAAGTGAAGGCCGTAAAATGATCATTAAAGTGAAATAATTTTGTGAATTAGAAAGTAAAAATAAACAACAATTAACCCCGTTGAATAATATGTTTATAAATGTCACTGCCATGACAGGTAAATTTTAGAGATGCCAGAGTCACTTATTTTTGCCCAATTTATGGTTAAAATATTATCATTAACTCTATACCTACATTTATCTTATCATATTCTATATGAATATAAATACAAGGTAAAAGAATTAATTCCTTGCTCAGATGAATTATATTTTCAGGTGTTTCTGTAAAAAAGGTCGAATAACAAAATAAGTAACAATGGCAGCAATTACTTCTGAGAAAATCGTCACTCCTAGCAAAAGCCGAACACATCCGAAGAAGCTTTTTAGATGAATTCTACTAATCGGTTATACGTAAATAATACGAACGAAATATTTACAAAAAAATGTTTTATTTTACTAAAACCTGGCAGGGGGATTTTTATTTTGCTGCTATAATTATTTTTGTCATTATTATCATCATCAGTCTTTATCAGTCCACTACTGACCATAGGCCCTATAATTATTTAAATTTACTACTGTACTAGACTTGGTGGAAAATCATTACACTATAAATTGGCAACATTGAGTTATGAGACCGCAGCGCCGCGTCTATCGGACTTCTAAAGTGGCGCGGACTCTATGTAATGGGCGATGTCGATTAATACCACCAGGTGACACGCCTGTCAGTTTGCCAACTCAACTAACATAAAAAGTAGATTAATAATCTTTTTCATGAATTTATTTTTTTTATTTTTGTGACTCCCTATGAGCGTCAAGATCGCGATTATTAGTCCCTTGTATTAAACGCTGGTCCTATCAGCTATTGTTTGGAGAACATCTTGTCTTCGTTAGTCTCATGAAGGCTGACTGACCCTTTGTTATTCAATCATATGTGTTGTCGAATTTCCATTCAATTTTCCATATTGTTACCCGAGTCAGAACATATGGATTTAGTTTCGATTATTTTATCCGGGTTTTGAGTTTGCTATTTTTACTTTTAATAACTAAGATATATGGAAAATCAAATATATCAATTTTCTAATATGTAATCAACGTATTTCACATTAAAAACATGTGCACAATTTCTTTCCAATGTCTGAAAACGCCATAAAATTTACCAATATAATAAATCTCATAGAAACGTATAGTATCTAAATATAACTGAAATTGCCATTATCTTCAGCGAAATATCCAAAAGTCCCCACGGACACCTTTTAAATTTTTACACAAGGGCAAAGGTCGAATGGATTTTTCCGTAAATAAAGGGACGGGTCGCGGACAAACAACGTCATAAAAGGCAATTTCAGAGACGTGTATTAGAACAATATTTTATGGAAATGTTTTACCTATTCGTGGTCAATCAATTTGTTTCCACACGTTTTCATATTATGTTAAATCAAATTTCACTTATTAGTATGAAACTTTAAGTTATGTGTGTAATTAAAATTCGCATAATAGGCTATCGATAAGTCTAGTAGGTACGTAAAATTTGATTAATATAAAAAACTATTTTAAGTCACTTTGCCTTTTACATCTATAGTTACTAATATTATGAAGAGGAAAGATTTTATTGTTTATATTGAATAGGCTCCGAAACTACTTGACCGATTTGAAAGATTCTTTCACTGTTGGGAAGCTACACTATCCCCGGTTAACATAGACTATATTAAATTAAAAAAAAAAGAAATGTGGTGTCGTGGGACACCAGGTAGGAACGAAGTACCTTCGGCTAAAAATATATAAATAAATAAATATCTTACGTAACCCCTTTTTTTTCAGAATATAATTTAGCCTATGTTACTCGTGGATAATGTAGCTTTCGAATGTCGAAAGAAATTTTGAAATCGGTACCGTACTTTTTGAGCCTATTCATTACAACCAAACAAACAAACAAAGTTTTCCTCTTTATAATATTAGTGTAGATTTAGGATTCTATTATTACGCTACCCATTCAAATCACGGCAACACGATTTATTTTCTTGCGTATTATTTTGATTTTGCTATATCTCCTAAAGTATTCATTTAATTTGCATGATGTTAAGTGGAAAAATAATCTTCACGAAGTGCTGAAGCTAATTAACTGATTTAAAATGATAAGGATTCATACCGTATTTGTGTAAATAACTTTCAAATTATCGCGTTATAATTGCTAATTTCTTAAAGTATTAAATCGATAATATCCCTAAGAGATAGACATATGCCATCGCGGACTTTTTTGTAGACCTATTTAAGATATACAATTCCACCATACATTATTTTGTTATATCTCAAAGGGTTTAGGCAGCGTTTTCGTTGAAAACTCCCAGGCGGCCAATTTTTTTCCGACACCTCCAACAATTATTGTTATATCTTAGCTAATGTATATAAAAACTTAATAAATTATATACATAAACCTTCCTCTTGAATTGTCCTATCTATTAAAAAAAGATGTTATACACTACTCGCTTGTGTATGCAACTGTCGCGCCTGCGCACATCTCATTTAACGCTTTTTAATTCCACGCACTTTTTCTTACGGTTTTACTATCATATTTTTTTCGGTTCGGTCGCGCAGCAAAATCCCTGTCCCCTCCAAGCCTGCCGTAAGGAACTTCGTTCCAAAAAATAGGGTCCTGTTTTAAATCTTAGTTGACACAGACGAAGTTGCTTGCAACAGCTAGTAATCAAGTAAAAAAAAAATACATTAATTTGTTCTGTTAGCCAATCGTTTGTTCTTTGAATATAGTACGTTATCGATACACTGAGCGTTCATTGAAGGAGGCCTCATGTTCAGCTGAGGCTGACAGGCTGATGATGATGATGATACATCTTCAATCATAACTCGTACTTTTTATGAGTTTTGCTTCATGATTTAATCAGTAGTAATCATAATATCTTACACAAGAATATTATCCTTAATAAACTTTCCCGACTTCGGAATGTATGGGGCTCCTTGTACTAAGGTGTTTATTTATATATTATAGGATAAATAATAAAACAGAATAACAAGTGAATAAAAGTGAAAATGAGGTTTCTGCAAAATCGGTCTTATTTTCGTCGAGTTACAGTTGACAGGGAGAGGAGGTTATGTCAGGGTTAGGAGATAAACGGAGGTAATATTATCAATTTATCGAGATACCGCCGTATTTATTGAGTTGGTAAACGAAGGGCTTATGTGACGGTAAATATTGCTTTTTACCCGACTACGCAGAAATGATAGTGCTTGTTTATTATGTCTACTTCATCGTGGTTTACGTATTTTAGTTTTGATTTATTTAGATTACATATAAATAAATATATAATCATCTAAGATGGTAATAGATCGGTCGTCTTGGCGTTCATTAAGGGAGGCCTGTTCAGCAGTAGACGGGTAAAGGCTGATGATGATGATGAATCTAAGATATAAATTCTTACTAGGAGTTGTCTGCAGATTCACCCCACTTGCATAGATGCCTATTTTTTATAACTATTGTATTAAATGAGCTATAAAAAAAGTGGAGTGGCAACCCATAAATTTCCCACTGCTGGGAATGGGTCTCCTCCTTAAAATCAGGCGAGGCTTATTGGGCCATAGTTCATCTAGGCGCTGGCTTAATGCGGGTTGGTGAACTTTACTCACCTTCAAAGACTTTTAATCTCATCAGGCATGTATGTTTCCTCATAATGTTTTCCTTCACTGGTGAGCGAAGATGATCTGGTGCACTTGGAAATTTAGAAAAGCCCATTACAGGGATCTACAGGTGGACGGGAAGGGGGGTTGTCAGGGTCACAACCGGACCCTCTCGCTCAAGAGGCTGAGTATATACCCACTGGACTGTCGTCACTCAAATAAGCCATAATATAACTACAAGTATAATATAACGGCTATATAAAGATTATATAAAAAGCATATTCTATTAAGGACAATAATAATTTATGCCCGTTTTAGAAATTACGTGGACCAAACCAAGGCTTATGAAAAGCCTAACTCAGATTATAACATAAAGTAAAAGTAGTGCACAAAAGGAATAATTGTTTTAAAATTTTAATCAAATTTTTGTATTGCTTGATATTCCACTTGAAACGGCTTTTATTATTACAACCTCCGCATATAAAATCAGAGGGCATAGCTGACTTATTTATAAATGAATCCCATTAATAACAGAGCTTATACTAAACCACTTATTAGGTCCTTCATTTTAATATTCCATAGATCAAATGCAGAGGTTTTCGTTCCGTAAGCAAGACACATTTCGTACAGGAATATAACGGATAATCATTTATACCTAGTTATTTATGTAGATATGATATGTAGGATTCACGCTTTTGTGAAAGTTTAGCTATATTTTTATGTTTAGCAATTTTTTGGATGAACTTTAAGATCATCATAGTCAAACAAGCTGCGTTACCGGTTAATAATGGTTGTCAGAATGGTGCTCTCATTGCATTTGCTAATACATGCATATCTGATTGGATGCGTGTGTATTTCAAGTATTGTGTATTGGCTATCTTAAAAGCGTGGCGTATGTAATCCAATTGCAACGTACTCCGACTATTTTCACTTACTTCAATCACTAAAAATGTAAATTATAAAATTTCACTTTATTGTCTGTCTTTATTAGACTGGTCGTAATATGAACTGCTGATATTTTTACAATTTCAGCATTATCGTGCTAGGGTTTGACCACACCATCATCATCATCCTCATCATCATCATAACTATCATCATCATATCTGTCACCATAATCAGCGTCAGCATCATCACCACCACCAACATCATAATCATCATCATCATTATCACCACCATCATCATTATTGAATGAGAACTATAATCTATTTCAACGAAAGCCAAACTAAACGGATACGTTCTACATGTTTAATTTAGAAAACCTAGTGGTTCTTTTTTTTGACTCAAATTACATAATATTTTCTAAATACTTAGCTTAAAGCTAGTTTATTTCTAAGCTTACGCAGAAATAGAATCCAGATTTGCTGAGAATTAAAGAAAAGACGAGGTTGTGTAGTAAAGACTGGCAAGAGACTAAACGGTACGTCTCAGGCTTAGGAATATACAGCGTCGTTTAAAAACTACCAGAAAGATAACATGAAAAGAAATCATATTGTGCTATGCCAAAAGTAGCTGAATAAATATTATTGCTCATTGTTGTAGCAATCAAATCCTGTGCGGTTGCTGGTGCTATTTCAATAACTATATATTGTGGATAAGATTTGATATGCCAGGCTATCCAACAATAAGGTAACGGGAATAAGAAATAATTTAATCATATATAAACCCAAGAGAATCACAGAGAAAGAAAGAGAAAAAAGAAAACAGCGTTTGCAATAAAATGGTAAAATATAATAGAAACGAAATGCCATGTATGTTTAATAAACATGACATAGCGTAACCTCACCAGAACAAATGTATAGAATATTCCCTCAAGGATTTTTTGTAATGTTCAAGGCGTAAGATTATATATTATTATTAATAAATAAATAAATATTATATCATCTATACTGGCGTACTAATGTAAAATTTAATTAAAAAGAAAGAAACTTAAAAAGTAAAGATTAAATTCCTGTGCTATTATATTAAATAATTATTAGTGAGTGTATAAAGGCCAGGGGATCTGTAGCACAGATTTCTAATCTAGTTCGGACTCCAGTCTCTCACAAATATAGATTGCTAAGTGTGCAATTTAATGAGTGTACTTTCAAATTACTGTAAATCTTTGTGAAAGAAAAGAAACAGTAATTATTATTATCATGCGTTTCATCTGATAAATAGTCTCAACTGAATGCCGGAATTTATAACGGCGGCAGAAAAAAGGTATTGCCAAAGAACTTGCACAACTTAAATGCTTTATAATTTACTGGATCTGGCTGTTTAACTGGCTGAAAACAGCCAGACTTCAGGTATCAAGTATGACTAAGAGACTAACAAGAAAATAACGTATACCGAATTCTCAAACGCACCTCAAGTTTGGGAGCTGCTTACGTTTTGATGACATATGGATTTATGGTGTGTTTAGTAGTTTGAGGAGCCCCCAAATATATAAGTGGCGTTTGAGAGCTCGGGCATAAGCTCCTTGAAAATTCCGATGACTCAAATCTTTAATTTATTAACGAGTACAATGATCGGAACCGTGTCCCGTTTGTCCAAGCCATAACCGCTTACTGTGCATGTTCCAATAGAGACTGTTGAGGAAACTGGTCCTCATCTCAAAGTGGGATGTAAAAATTCCGATACGAAATAAGGTGATGTACTGTAACGTCTATAATTTATGCGGTAGCACACAAGATGAAGCAAGTTTTTGCCCCAAAGAAATTCTTTTTCGATCTCTGCTGAGAAATGCGTTGAAAGGACCTAAACAAGTAAAACTATTCTTTAATGTATATCAGCCGTCTCGTCTACAACCCTTTCAAAGCTATTATAATATTTATCTTGATAATATCATAAAACTACGAAATCAGATTTTAAAAATACCCGAACAAATATTTAAATAACTCAACGTCTATTTAATTAAATCATAAACAAGAATAATCAAAAAAATCAAACAGACTACGTTTTGTGTTAATTTGTCAAGAATTTTTAAGCCAATGCCGCAGGTATTGCGTGCCTCCTGACCGTTAGCTTTACCAAAGATGGATATAGCTTATTTCGTGTTAAATAAGGTTTATATTTGCGATTAAATTTTTGTTTATTCGTGTGCAGAGCCTCCAACACGACCTTAAGTAGCTTTACAAATCTTATCAGCATTAAAGGCTGCCAAGCGAACGGCTTTATGGAAATTTAACATACCTCCGACGTCATTAACAAATGCTAAAGCTAAACGCGATTTATCATTTAAAATTCAATAATATACGTTTTTGCGAGTTGCGTGTTCTTTATTTACCACGTTACTTGTGAGCAAAAAAAATAAAGCTTGTGTACGTCAAAAAGGATAAGTTAAAGTAAAAATTGCTCTTTACGTATTTGATCTTATTTTTTGAAAATTTGGATCCCACTGCTGGGCAAAGGCATGCAATGCTTTACTTCATTTATCGTGGTGCTACGCCAGCTTCGACCAGGTCTTATTAAAGGCATCCAGATTCTCACGCCAAAGTTTTTGGGGTCGGCCTTCATGTCTTTGCCCATCCCGAAGCACCAAATGCTCGGCGACTCGTACCCAAAATGTGTGCATCCCACACATGACCAGTTCCACTTTGTCGCAATTAATTTAGATTTTTGATAATATTATTATATATATGACACAATATAACGGTGACTATGAAGAACATAAAAAAAGGAAATAATTTAAAGTTTGCTTTTTTGCGATCATTATACATTCCGTCGCTAGCATGCATGCACGATTTTAATAATATGAGTTTCATAAGCGTTTGAATTTAAGCGACGATGGTCCACTGGTTGATGGACTCGGCCTCTTATGCGAGAGGTTCCGGGTTCGATCCTGACCCCCCTTTGTGTGCCTTGAAATGGGATTTTCTAAAATTTCTAAGTGCACCCCAAACACGAAACATCGTGAGGAAACCTGCATGCCTGATGAGATTGAAAGTCTTTAATGGTATGTGAAGTTTACCAACCCGCACTGGACCAGCGCGGTGAACTATTGGCCCATTACCCTCCTCGCCTGATTTCGAGGAGGAGACTCGTGCTGAGCAGTGAGACATAAAGGGTTGATACTTTACTTTAGTTTCATAATTTTCGCGGCTGGATTTTTTTACAATTCCAGGCCTATTAAGAGAAGAACTTAAATGAAACAGATAAAGGAGAAAGTACAGGTTGTGTCGTATCAGGAGATGCAAATATTTGCGGGGGAAAGGAATGCTTGCTGATTACTCCACTGGCAAGAGCGGAAAAAATATCCCAAGCCAAAGATTCAGTACCAATTCTAACAAAAGGATTCCGCGGAATTCCTAAACTTATATATGAATTCCGTGAAATCCTTTCTTGCTACGACATCAATGAAGCTTTTTCAGTATTTTTTATTATAGCGGCCAAGAAATACATTGTTTGTGTAAATTTTAACGGTCTAGTTCTCGAGGTTCTTGAGATACAACCTGGTGACAGACGGACAGACAGACAACTAAGTCTTAGTAAGAGTATCCTTTACCCTTCGGGTACGAAATCCTAAAAGGGATCGAGAAATAGTTATTACAATAAATTTTGCGTACCAAATTAAAGAAACTTCGACAGACGGGTCAAAGGAAAATCCTTAATCTAATTACAAAAAGTAAAGGCTGTTCAAAGGTACGGTTCGAGGAAGGGTAAGTGGGCATTGAGATTCTTAAAATAAACTAGGGCAATCGGGCCCTCACTGCCTCCGAAAGTATATTGCTTTGAATTCATTTCAGGCCTTTTCTTCTAGATGCTTTGTTAAAAATGTCTAATGGCTTAAGAAATTTAGAGTTTTCGTTGATTAATCCTGATTTTCGTACAAAAAGTACATGGAACCTTTTTGTTTTTTCGGATAGAAAAACTGGTATGAGCCACCAAAGAGTAGATAGTTAACGTTACTCATCATTTAAAGTTTTTGCTGGATTATGCCAAGCTACTCATTCGTACGTTGGCTTGGCTATTACGAAGGTCCAGATGCATTGCTTAAGATCTTTGATCCGTAACACAACGACTACAAGACACAAATAAGAGAAATAAGCATTATAGAGATAGACTTTCATAAATGTAACTAATTCAAAAAGATTTTACGACAGTATTTCTAGAATTCTTATTCGAATGTGGTAAAATCGATTCGTAGAAATAATATTTACTTGTTAGAGAATATTCGTACAGTATTCCTGGAATTCTTGACTTTGATAACATCGGTTCGTATTCGTCTATATTTTACGGTATATAATATTGGTATTAAAGTCTAACATTTCGTTGGTCACGTGTGACTGGTTATGTCACACTAAGATATCAAGGAGACAGACTTATAATTCGTACACGTTCATGATATTAAAGGTGAAAGTACACAATACGAAGATAAGAAGGCAGCACAGATTCGAATTTCGAAATTCGAAAAACTATTTTCTTAAATCTGATTGGTTAAGCGATTGATAGACTTGATGATATTATGGTAAGTGGTTAACTTGAAAAAAACCTTTTTTTTCTTTTACGCCGGTAAATTAGGCATCCCGTGGGGGAGTGAGTCTCTCCAGGCGGGTATGTGGGATTCGCTGCGCCCGAAAGCTGGTAAGTGGACGCAGCTCTACCCACTAAAACCCGGCGAGTGCCACCAATACCGCCTTTGATGAAGTGCTCCAGATCTACAAGCAACAGGGCACCTCGACGGCTAGTCACTCCTTCAGGGGACCGATGCCACCTCCACAGAGGGGTTGCCCCGCACCACAGAACAACCCCTGCTAAGCTCGGGACAATACAATGAGGCGAGGTTTCCGTCCTCAGCAGTGGTGGGGAACTTGGAATAACCTAACTTATTTACGTGTTGCATAAGACGTAAGATAAAAAGTCTCTAATCCAGTCACACTGTTGTCGTTGATTTTGAAACATGACGAAGCTGTTTGACAAAAGAGTTAAGCAAAAATAAAATAATTTATGAAGACGGGATCGTGGCATAACACACCCTTCCCCAGTAAACGTTGCGTTTTCGACGCGTCAGATAAGTGTGCGTCAACCTTTAATAAGACTTGCTTACGTGTTGAATAAGTCATAAGGTGCCTGTGGCATTTTCTTTTCGGAATTTTTTTGTGACATCACGTCATTAATGTCTTTCTTGGTTTAGTGTATTGAATGAAAAAATACTCATTTTTTGCATTGATAGTTCAACTCAACTTTTCGTGTACAAAGACAAAAATTACAGCACTGTAATGAAAAGCGCACGTATACATGGCACGCAAAGTTATTCTGGATATCATAGATAATTTTCTCTTTTATTTTTCTGAACTATATTTCGACATCATCTACGAAAATAATGTACAGAAGCACACTAAGATTTTATTATACGTATAGACTAGCAAGATTAGCAAGTACGATTGGTTTGAAACGATCGATTCAATACTTCAAAGAGTTAAAATTGTATTTTGCAGGATCAAAGCGTAAGATAACGATAATTTCAGCTTTTCAATATGAGACGTTAGAATTTAATTATGAGTAAAAGTTAATTACACTGAGACGTGTATCTGACAGCTGTATCAAGTTGCTCATAAAGCGAGCTATATTAGCGGTTTGGTTCATTGTTATTTAAAATAGCTATTATTTCTATATATCTTAAAGAGTAAAATTGAAAGACTAATCCTATTGAAACAACGCATCTTAATTCCTTGGGTCGCAGTGTAGGTTCTATCAACCAGTATAGTAACTCCGAAAAAACGTTTGCACTCTGTTGAAGCGCCTATTATTAAGAACGGCAACATTATTACTTCAACCGTTTAACTTTAACATTTTTATTTAAAACTACCTACGTCTAATTGTTATTGTTAATGTCATATTATTCTCTTTGGCATTCATTCGATTTAACGCCTTCCACCTTTGTAATGTAACGCTAACAAATTATTACAATAAATCTATACGTAAAATATACAAGTTTGATTTCAAAAATCTCAACATCAAACACACACTCACACAAACGCACATCATAGCCTCGCCACGTGGAACTTGCTACTGGCAGCACTGCGAGGTTCGCTTAGAGTACTCGTCGATGCGCATATTTGCATAGCGCGAGTTATTTGTGTTTATTGGTAGTGCCCGTATAAATATAAAATGTAGTATCAACCCTCAAATGTCCCACGGCTGGGCACGGGTCTCCTCCTCTAAATCAGGCGAGGAGGTCATAGTTTACCGATGCTCTATCCCAATGCGGGTTGGTGAACTTCACCTTTAAAGACTTTCAATCTCTTTAGGTATGCAGGTTTCTTCACGATGTTTTCCTTCACCGGTGAGCAAACGATGGTCTCGTGATTGGGGTGCACTTAGAAATTTAGAAAAACCCATTTCAAGGCACACACGGACGGGTCAGGATCGAACCCGGAACCTCTCGAATAAGAGGCCGAGGCTACCCACAACTGGATCATCGTCGATCTTGTATTAACAGCTAATAATACAGCTAGTAATAGAAGCTTTTTTATTTTAGTAGCTATAAACAGGATGCAAAAGGTATTTTCTTTATTGGTTTTTGTTCGGTTCATAAAAATTTTAATTAAGCATTTTCTTTTTTCGTTTAGTGTTTTTAGTTATTCCGGTTGAAACATTTTCGAATGCTAAAGTATTTAACAAATAGCTCTTATTCAATTAATTAGCATTCATATCAGCTTAGAAGGCAGTGCCATGCTGCTTTGCAGCCGAATTGGGCTGGCACGACCGGGGTGGTACCTCTCGCTCACATAATATCGGCGTAGAGTGACAGTTATGCTGTCACGTTTCGTGCGGTTTGTGAGATTCCGGTGGCCCATTGGGGGGAATGGGGAAAAGGAGGGCAACGTATCTGCATAACCTTTGGTTGTGTGGATGTTAATAGGCGTTGATAATTGCAAGGCTTCGGCTGTTCGTTTGTCCTCCTATGCTATTAAAAAAAATTAAAAAAAGAAGGTTGGGGTACTCAGATGGTTATTGCATACAAGCACCTCATATAGGACATATTGTGGCACACCCACAACAAAGGTATTAGATTTAAATCAATGCTACTCAGTACCATATTTACCATAAGACCCTGAGCTCCGCATCTGGCGGCCCAATCAACACGAGGTGTGATCATGTACTGTTGTTTAGTAATATATTATTTATTACTACAGCTAGTACTGAAGTAGGTCACACCCTAATTTTTATTCCAAAAGGACCCCTAATGTTTATATGTGCCCCCTAGATTCTTGTATGATTTAAGATCCCCCTGACACCACCTAAAGATTACCTAAGGTGTTATATCCCACGTGCGTACCCGTTTTTCTCACCATCTTTAATAAATGCTTCTATCTATACTAATACTATAAAGAGGTATTTGATTATTTGTTTGTATTTACTAGGCTCCGAAACAACTTGACCGTTTTGAGAAATTCTTTCATTGTTGGTAAGCTACACTATCCCCGGTGAATATAGGCTATAATATTACATTTTCAGTAAAAGTTAGGTACCGGTTTTAAATCTTTGTTGACGCGGGCAAAGCTGCGTGCAACAGCTAATCGATTTATATTCAGGGCGGATAAATTAGTACGATACAGATGTAAAAAATTTTGATAACTAATACACCAAATTACCGTTTTCAAAAAGTCCAGAATACCAGAGTTCCTAGACAAAAACAGACCGGAAAATAGCGTGGAAAAGATTTCTATTTCCGTCCCTGCGATATTGAACAGAAGCCCTCTGTCGATGCGTCCGGTGCTGGAAATGGCCGGTCTCAGACCGAATTGCGCGTAATTTCATCCATTATGGAAGTTTTCTTTGTCAATGATAATCTTTTAGAGCACCCATTATCTTTAACGTTATCTAATAACTTTTTAAATAGGCTTAGTGCATTAATTTCTTAGAGTCTCGACATTTACCGTAGGCTACAACTTTTAATGTTTCAGGCACAAAGAATATTCTTGAACAAAGTTAAAGTGGTATTTTTGGATTGCTTACACTAAGCAATATAATATTTGAATCTCTTATACTTCTTTTATGCTACGATATGGATGAAAAACAAACGAATAAAAAACACCCATGCTTGAGTGAATCGTCCATATGTTGCATTCCTTCAGGCGCAAGAAAGTAGGTCTTGGTGCAGATACGAAAAATGAAAACTTGCTTCTATTTGAAACACAGTAAAGCTTTTTAACGTGAGAAATGTAGTACGAATTTCTCAACATTCTAAACATAAAAATCATCATCACCATTTTCGTCATCACCATTTTCGTCATCATCATCATTATCAGCCTTTATCTATCCACTGCTGCATATAGATTTACTTCAATGATCACCAAGACGGCGGATCCCTTGCCACCGCGTCCCATACAAATATCATCATCATAATTATCAGCCTTTATCCATCCACTGCTGAAAATAGGCGTCTCTCAATGAACGCCAAGATGATGTCCTTGCTACTCGCATCCAACGCGGACCTGCCACTGCACTTTTTACCAACTACTTATGAAAATATTATGCTTTTAACAAACACTAGGACAGCAGATGTGACTCCTCTCGTATCGAGCTAATTGGATATCTACGTATTATCTAGCCGGAGGTCAACTTTTTATTTTTCCGAATGTGTCTACGCTTCTATCGATCACCTCTATCGGTCCACCGGCAATGTGATGTCGAAAAATACAGCACAAAAGTAATTATTTCTAATAAAGCCTATTTTTTTTGTGTTGTTTTGGTAGACGGAGTGTTGGTCGCCCATTAACTAGGTCAGTAGAGTGCAGTGGCAGGTCCGCGTTGGATGCGAGTGGCAAAGGATCTGTTGTCTTGCCGTTCATTGAGGGAGGCCTGTGTTCAGTTGTGCGTGGATAAAGGCAGATGATGATGAAAGCTTGGTTTAATTAAATGTACAAAAAATATTTCATCGCATCAAATTATAAATAATTAATTGAAAGCATGTACATTTCAAGAGTATAATTTGTTAAAAGATTTTGTAACTTTTTAAATACAATTTAGAGTTATAGCATCATTCGCAAAATTATAGGAGAAAGTTAAGTACATTTTCATTAAAAAAGGGCATTGAATTTTATAAAAGGAGAAAGGTCGTTAACCTGAGTATAAAGCATAATATCCATGTATAGACATGGATATTCAAATTAGTAGTAATTTGATGATATTAATTAGTCTATTATTAATGTAATTAGCAACATTCATTTCATTTATATAGATAAAGTGATATTTCAGTATCGTATGGATCGCATCCATACGATGCGAATCATTCATCGCAATTGTATGAATTTCTATACTAATAATAGTAATAATAATAATAGCCTTTATTCAATCAGTACACACTGTTATAATGAAACAGCTTTAACGGATTTTATCGCGGTTTATTGAGTTTTTAATAATATAATATGTTGGTTTTGGTTTTTACAAGCCCGACGACATGTTAACGTCTAATATTCAATAGTACTCGATAAATATGCTTTAAAAACGCTTTGGTGTGAACATAATATACAATATGGCTATCAATTTGTCTCATTCAAATGTTTTCTTAACGCCCTGTGAAAAAGCGCTCGAGCCAACGGGGGCTTAGCGTTTAAAATATAAATTAACTGTCGTTAGAAATGTAATCTTCAGTTGTAATATAATGTAACGAGAAAAATCTAAGCGCTGTTGCTTCTGTGATTTTATCCTTTAGTACCTAAGGCTTTTACTCTTTCCCAGGTTAAAACCATAATGATTTATGTTAAGCGTACTTTGTTCTCACACTGGCTTTGATGCAGATTTTAATTTTCAAACCCATAATTTTTTTTTTTTTTTTTTTTTTTTTAATTTATTTATTTTAAGTCGCTTTTTAACTGCTAAAGGTCATTAGCGACTACTATGTTTACATTCAAATATTATTGTACATATTTGTCTTTTTCAAAAAGTTAATAGTTTGTACACAGCCCTTTTCAGTTAGACAGTCTTTTAGGTTATTAGGTAAGTTACATGCTAATTTATCCCATTATAATTTATATGGAAGATTGTCAGGCCTATAGGAATAGGCCTGACAATCTTCCAGAATATGTTTAACTGTTAGATCCACACTGCACTTACACTTTGGTTTACTAATCTTTTTTATAAGGAACACATGGGTCATGTTTGTGTGACCAATACGGAGCCTAGTAATTATAGATTGATCTCTTCGATTGCTAAACGGTGTTATAAACTTATCAAAAATAGAATTTCTAACGTCGTGTAATTTACTTCTATTGTTATCTTTCCAAACAGTATCCCATAGAGATTTAATTTTATATTTAACATGCTTCTTTAAATCAGCCGCGTTTGACATAATGGAATTATCTGCGAAGATCAAGGCTGCAGCGTTTTTAGCTTCTGCATCCACCCTTTCGTTACCTTTTATGCCTATATGACTAGGGATCCAGACAATTTCAAATGTATACTTATTTTTTATTAAATTTATCATCACTTCTTTTATTTCTAATATAAGAGGTTCTTTATTATTAATATTTTTTAGAGCTTGCAAACATGATTTTGAATCAGAAAAAATTATAAATTTATCTAAATTACTGTTGTCTCGTATTATTTCTAAGGCTTTAAATATAGCAATAGCTTCGCAACTAAAAATCGTATGGTAATCCATTAGTTTGTAACGAAAAATATTATCGTGAGAGACCACAGCACATCCTGATTTATTATTTAATACCGAGCCGTCCGTGTAAAACTGTTTACTATCCTTATTTTTGGAAACGATTTCATTAAATAAATTTTTATACATTGATTGTGGGGTGTTATCTTTAAAATTTTCTGCCATCTCCAGATTAATAGGAAATTCAAAAATGTCCCACGGGCTATAGGACGGTGTTCTTTTTGTAAAAACTAAAGGAAGGCACAAATTCAATTCTTTGATGATTTTATCGGCGCGAATGCGTAATGGCTGGGCAAGGTTTTGGCGAACCTCGTACATTGGATTTGATGAGGTTTTTTTAAAATAATCATATATTGGACTAGACGGTTGCGAAATGATGTTTATGGCATATATCAGTACAAGTTGTTTTCTTCTTAAAGAAAGAGGCATTTCCCCCGATTCTGCCAAAATACTCATGATAGGGCTAGTCTTGAATGCGCCAATACTTAATCTTAAAGCATTGTTGTGAATACTTTCTAAGCATTTTAAGCTACGTGCTTTAGCAGAGTCGTAGAAAATGGAACCGTAATCTATTTTTTGTCTTATAAGAGCTTTATATGTAATTCTGTATATATAATTTTTTATTTTAACGATAGCTATTCACGCCATTGTTTGGTAGACTATAATTAAAAAACCTGAGTGGCTTTCGTGTTATCATTACGTATGGAACTAGGCTATATATAAAGCTGATTAGCCTTATTTATTTTTAAAATAAAATAATGAAATTAATACTTTACATGTTTAATTTTCTAGGTTATAATAAAACATCAAATAATATAAAACAAGTGTCACAATCCGGTAACCTTAATAATCGCGCTGAATCACGCCAACTAAAATTTTCATGATTTATTTGTCAACAACTTATATTTTTGGTAAAAATGAAAGCGTGCTTGTCAAGGGTAATAAAGATTAGTTTGAACACAGTTGAGATATTTATACAACTAAGTTAATTTAGGTACTGCTTGGATTGTTTTTACTTAACTTGATTATGAAGAGTTTTTAATTTAAAACTTATTATTTTAGGTATAAGTTTAGTTAGTTTCCCTCGTGGTGAAACCAGTTCCAAAATTAATACATTTTTTCCTTCGAAACAATGTAGAATTCAAAAAAAAAATTAAAGATTTTGAAGATGAAAAAAATATTTTTCATACGGTATTAAAATTGCAGACAAACACAAGCTGGGCTGAATAGCGTTTGATCCCTGGCTACTCCAAACAGGATAAAGAAAGGCTCAATACATATTTATCGTATAATAATCTTCTAATGCTCGGATTCGTTGTTCTGCTGACATTTGTACCCGCTAAGTTTTCTACCGCGAATTAAGGAGATTACCTGCTAGGGACAAAGTCGTTAATGGTCGAGACGAGCGAATAAATTACCAAAATCCCCGACAAACTTTTCTGGGAATTGTACGTGAGTGAAAAGTTTATGGGTTGACATGGCTATATCGTCTCAATTCATTTGCACGTTTACTTTTAATTTTATTTAACTAACCGAGGCTATACTCGTTACGAAGATAAACCTTATAGCTTTTACCGGCTAAAATGGTAACAATCGATACTCGAACTCACGTTGAAGAGACGCGCTTAAATGTGCTCTATGTTTCTGGAGTATTAAAAATTAAAAATTTGGCTTGGAAAGTTCGGAAAGACGTTTCACAGGTACATGGAAATATTGAAATCTCTTCGTAACTCATGACCATTCGGAAATATTATATATAATATAAAATACGGAATTTGAGCGATAGATACCGATTAACAGCGGCTTTCAATATCCTATCCACCTTAAAATTTTCTTATCTATCTTGAAATTTTGACACATTTTCTTACAAAATCTGTCAAAATTTTAAGATAGATAATAACATTTTAAGATAGATAGGATATGGAAAGCCGGCGTAAATCTTTGATGTTCATTTAATACTAGATGTTGACAGCGGCTTCACCCGCGTGAGCAAAAAAAAATCCCTTTTTTTAATAAAAAGTCTCCTATGTTACTTCTAGTATCTCTAGAATATGTGCACAAAGTTTTATGGTGATTCGTCGAGTAGTTTTTGCGTGAAAGCGTAACAAACATCCACGCTTTCACATTTGTAATATTAGTAAGAAAGTAAGGATTTATTCTTGGTCTATAAAGATTAACAAATGAAGTACAAGAGTAGAGTTACTGGGCCATAACAAGCAACTCATCCATATATTATAAGCAAAACAAAGATGCACCGCTGCATTTTGAGTATAATGGGAACAACGATTTTTCCATAAATTTTTTATTACTTCTTTTACATTGGGCGAGCTAACAATATACAAATAGGGAAACATGATGGCTAGTTTCACGTAGACAAAAGATTATATTATGTCCAAAGAACATCTTGTTGCAAACATTTTTATTTACTTTATTAAGCTGAAATGTACATTAATACACATACTAGATGTCTGAAATAAGTTTAGCTATAAAGATTTTTTTGTTCTTTGGCTCAGTACCAAATATATATTTCGTTAATTAAAAAATAAGTCTACGTCTCCATTTGTCAAATGCTAAAAGTTTTTAATCCAAAAGTTTACCCGAAACCTTGGAATCAATAGATTAACTTTTTTACTTTCACGTAAGTCAATCTGTAATGAATTATGGTTGAATTTATACCCTTAATTTATATTATACTAGCTGTTGACCGCGGCTTTGCCTGCTTTAACTAAGATTTACAACGGCATTTATATATTATAATAGTATAGCAGCGCCCCGCGTTCCCGTGGGAATACGGGAATGAATTATAGCCTATGTGTTAATCTGATATATAAGCTACACTATTATGACGTTTCATCAAAATCCATTCAGTGGTTTTTACGTAAAAGAGTATCAAACATCCTCACAAACTTTCGCATATATAATATTAGTAGGATATTTCATGACGACACTTTTTATAGCAAAAAAAGGCAAAATCTATCATCACGTCATTCTCGCTGTAAAGTATCTAAAACTTCGGAAATGTAAAAATAATATCAAGCCACTTTGAGACCCATAAAAATTCATCATCATCATCAACCTTTATCTGTCCACTGCTGAGTATAAGCCTCAATGAACGTTAAGACCACCGATCCCTTGCCACTCCATAAAATTGACACAAAGAAATTATAAGCAAGTAAATAGAAGGTTGTGTAAACGGCAATATTATAAAGATAGTTTTATTTAATAACGCTTGCGAAACAAATTGTCTGTTAGGCAGTACACCACTCAGGTTCCCGAGGGATTAACTTTAAATGAAAATTGTGAGGCTTCCTATTGGACTTCAACATTAATGTCACTAAGGGTCTGTTTCACAATGTACCAGTAAAGTACCCTATAGCTATATGACACATAAATTAATTGACAGATGAATCTTCTAGTTAGTCTTGATTGGGTTTCACCATCATCTTCCCTATAAATTTATTTGGCAGATCCCTATTTGGCACATCCCTATTTGGCACTTACTGGTTAGTAGGCTTGGCAACCTCGCATTTCATAGTTTCATTTTACGATAAATATGTTTTAGAAAAACATTCCATGTCGTAAATATACATGAAAATATGTTTTTATAATTTAAATATATGTATCATACCATCTTTATACCTTTTATTTACATAGACCTTGTATATAATGTTATCCCTTAATTATTAAACGATCAAAACACAATTTAAATTATTTTGTATATTACTGTTACCGGAACGTCAAATTGTCAAATGTCGTGAAGCTGTCAACCGCGAATATATCTGTCAACTTATTTATCTGACAGATAAATTTGCTAATGGCCAGTTGATCCGACCTATAGTTTACAGGGAACTTTATTGCTAAGCTAAGCCAAATATTGCTATTTGTCAATTGTGAAACAAAAACGTTGTAGTTATGTGGTAAATACGTTGCAAATAGCTTAATTGGAACTTTATTAGGACATTGTGAAACAGACCCTAAAGCTTCGTGTACTAGATCTTTACGTATAGCGATGATTTCTGTTACATGTGTGTGTGTAGATGTAATTCTCTTTTTTTATAGCAAAAGAGGGCCAACGAACCCTCCAAGCCCTTTGACTAATATGGACACACTACAGCAAATGCGTTGCCCTCCTTTCCATATCCACCCAATGGGCCACTGGAAACTCACAAACCGCACGAAAGGCGACAGCATAGCTATCACTTGACGCCGGTATTGTGTGAGCGAGAGGTACCACGGTCGTGTCAGCCCCATTCGGCTGTAAAGCAGCATGGCACTACCTATTACTTTAAATTATCTTACTTTATATTAGGTAATAGATATGGCTATCGTCATCGATGTTATAGGTAACCTTATTTCATTTTAGCGGTAAGAAAAAGTGGTGTATGATTTAAAAAAGAGTAAAGTATCAACCCATATCTGACGGGTCCTCTCATCGAAATCAGGCGAGGAGGGTGTTGGGCTATAGTTCACCGAGGCGCTGGCCCAATGCGGGTAGGTGAACCTTACACACCTTCAAAGACTTTGCTGAGATTGCTTTTTGAAAATATCATAATCAATTTGATTACTTTGCCAGTGTGGGATTAACACTGGTAAAACAGCCATTTATAAGGTTAAGCAACCCGACAGAGTTTCTTGCTGAATTCTTCTTATACTACTATAGTAGTATGTATTGTTTGTATTTAATTATTTATTTGAAAAGACTAGTTCCACTGAGTTTGTTACGCCGAATCTTCTCAGTGGACTTGCTTTGGAATAGGTGGTAGATTCAATTGACGTTCAAAAAGATACTTTGATGGTACTATTTTGAATAAAAATTCTTGATTTTTTGATTTGGATTTTTATTTTCATTTTGATTGATTGGAATATTTGAACCAACTACCATTTCAAGACAATGCATGGGTTAGAATCAGGATCGAACCCAGACGTTTCACTCAATAGGCGAACCCCATACCCACTGAACCATTTTCGCTCGAAAAACTCATAAAATCAAAAGTATAATGTGCACAATGTTTGATTAATTATCAATTAACAGGTAATTTGATGACATGACGCTCCCATTAAATATTTATAGCCCGTGCAGTTTTGCATGGCGATGCATAATGCGATTTGTTTTAAATTATCATTAGTTTCAAAATGTAGACCAGTAGGTTAAGTGGTCGACTAAGTTAATAAGATTCATGGTATCAGGCATGTCGTGTGTTCAAGCGTTTTCTTCAAAATGCATTTTATGATTAAATTTAACGGATGGCCGAGCATTTGCTCGGTAATTTTTTTTTTTTTTTAATGTAATTTTTATATTAAATAAAATAAATACAATAGTAAAAGCAATTAATTAGAAGTAAAACGCTTATTATAATTTGTCTCGAGGCTTTAACTTAGGTAGTAAAACAATGCCTACTCTCCGTGGCTCTACAGCTTCGACCATTTCAACTATTATTAAAGCTTGTCGATATAATTTATTCCCTAATAGAATTACCGTTATTAAAAGCGTATTTTCGAGAAACTTCTTATTTTATTATAATGTCTCAGCCTAGGGAGCGTTAGCTAAAATACTTTCAAATTAGTAATAATTACAGTGAGATTAGAACTTCAAAACTTGGAGCTTTTTTGAGCTTTGTCTTTTATTGAACTATTATCAACATATTATTATTATTCGTTTTCATCTGTACACGTGTTTTTCATTGCAGAGGGGACAGTAATTTCACCTCGTAAGTGATTATATCCATAGACACGAGAGGATGTGGAAGTGTGAAGGCAAGATTCAAATTTTAATGTAAGGCCTCGCTGAGAAACGGCGATCGCGCGATTTCAAATCCTTAAATTAAAAAAATGGTTGTCTGTAAAGTCGGTTGACGGACGGTAGTCAAACATTACATGAAGCACAAACCGAACTGAGCCGATCGCTCGAGATCTTTCTTACCCTTTCACTGACTCCCCAAACACAGTAAAGCTATTTTACAGGAGAAACAAGAGGTAGGAACAAACCACGTAGCGGGGAGCGCAGCACAACGCATTCTTCCTACAGCTGGTATAGGTTTGACCTGATTTCTTATCTGTTGATTTTATAACATAACGAAAACGTCTAACACGTCTTGTCTACGAGTAATTTCACGCAAATTATACAAAACTTTATAAATCGATACAAACTTATAATACTTCCGCCAACTTCACCTTTGTTCGGTTTCCCTCCTTGGAAACCTAACCTCTAATTCGCTTTTCCAAAACACATAATTTCCTTGCTCATGTTTTGCGGCAAATTGGAGCACACGCAAAATGTAGTTTAAATTTTGAGTTATTGGAGTACGTTCAGTAGATTTTTATTTATAAACGCTATCGTTGTAATATAAGCCTGATTGATGTGTCCAGTATAACCCTTATTATCTGATAATACTTTTGAAGTGAAACTTCTTTAGAATCGTTGCGATTTCAAACCGGATGCAACGGAAAAAACGACAGGTAAGAGACACAAATAAAAAAGAGCAAGAGAGTATTTAATGTCGGTGTGTATGTATATTGGACACTGTTTAATACTTGCTTGTATTTGAGCATTTAACATGTGTTTCACTTCTATCGTGTGTGAATCGCACTCACACCTTTTTTTTTACATAAATTGTTTTTATTAGAAAACGCTTCATTCATTGTAATAATGAATAAATTTACGATTTTTATCGCGTTACATGTAAATCGCGATAAAATCGGTAAATATTTTTTCATTGTATTTTTTGTATAAAGTTTAATATAAAACATAGTAGTAATGATATGTATTAGTTTTTAATAACGGCCAGCTGGTCCAGTGGTCAGGCTATTGGACTCTTTAAGCAGCAGTAGTAACCGTAACACAAGTTCTAACTTACCACGGGCCTGATAACGGGGTATGATTGTGGGTTGATATTCATTTGTTTTTATTATTATTTAATAAATAATTTTACCCTCCTCGCCAGATTTCGAAGAGGAGACCCGTGCCCAACAGTACACATAATAAATGGGTCGATATATTACTTTTTGCTTTCTTTAAAATACAGTTTTGCGATTCTGGAACTACCAATATTATAAACTTGATAATAAAAATTGAATATTGAAGTAAGTGTTCGCCAAAATTTTCGCTTGTTTTCTACGGAACTGTGCGGAAAAGTTTTAAGAATAGTAAACATAAACAGTTGTGACGAAGAAAATGACTATATTAGGATACACTTATGCATGTTATAACTGACATTGCTAATGAGTTTTTTTTTTTATTTTAAATTATATTATACCCCTAGACCGCATAAGTATAAATAGCTAAATAGATAAACTATAGCTTATGAATTATTCCGGTGTGGGAGCTATATTATTGTAAATTTTCATCAAAATTGATTCAAAAGTTTTTTTGTAAAAGAACCATAAACATTCAAACTTTTTGTAAGTTTTCATACATTTATATTAGGTCAACCTACAGTCGAAACTTGTAAAGGACAGTATAAATTATTTAGATTTACATTTTAGTTGACTCGTATATTCGTGTAGGTAGTTTAAAACTTTATATTATATATACAATTGTGAGTGGTAAAGGATCGGCCGTCATGGCGTTCATTAAGGGAGGCCTATGTTTAACATTGGACGAAGATAAGGAGACGGTTGCAACTTATTGTAATATGTGAATAAAATCGGACTATATATTCAAAGTTACCATACTAAAAAATGAATATGCATAAAAATACTCACCCAATAAAAATCCACACGACAGATATATCAAAAACCATTTGACAGCGCGCAGCCTCATGGCGGAACGCTTCACAGGTCGCGGCACCCAAATATTATCACTATAATGCTGAAGTAGCACATAATTCCTTCACCGAGGCGACCTGAAAGGTAAAATATCGTATAATTTTTATATTCCGGCCATTTGCAACCTGTTACAGCATCAATTTCACTTGAAATATGTCGGACATTACAATCTTACAAAAACTCCGTGACAGAACTTGTTAGTGGCTCGTGCTTTTTGTTCCGTAAAAAATGAGGTTGATTTAACAAAAAAACATTTTTTGTAAGATTGTAAGTACAAATAAAAATAAAAGTAAAGAAATAAATAAATTATACTACATAAGGACGAAGTATTTTGCGAGCAAAATGAAAGCAAATATAAGTTTTATGTTAATGATTTAATCCTTACTTTCTTACTAATATTATAAATGTGAAAGTAGGGATGTTTATTACGCTTTCACGCGAAAACTACTCAACCGATCATCATTAAACTTTTTACACAATATATACTCGGAGATACTAGAAATAACATTAGGATACATTGAAAAAAGTTTTTTTTTCAGATGTAAATATTTTTTTCATGATGATTGGTTAAGTAGTTCTAGCGTTAAAGCGTAAGACACAAACTTACATTGACATTTCATAATTCGTTATATTATTTGAATGGAATATCGGATTTTAATCATGGAAAAAGCATTTTACACATATTGAAACGGTCTTTAATAAAGTGCCATTAAATGGGATAAGGATTAATACAGAGGTATGAATAGTACGGTTTTATTATTGTCGGCACTTTTATCAACTTTTAAAATGTCAAAAATATGTCATAATACGGTGTCGTCGGCTTTTTTTAAATATTGATATGTTCTATAGAACAGTTTTTGCTCAATCATAAATAGTTTACGCAGCGCACGGGATGAAAAACTTTTTATGGCAATTTTTTCAGTATCCCTACCTTTTTTAAATTTAATATATCCCTTGTCACTTAGTAATGTTACAGCTTTCTAAAAGTGAAAGAATTTTTGAAATCGGTCCAGT
Organism: Lycaena phlaeas; assembly: GCA_905333005.2. Classification (NCBI taxonomy): domain Eukaryota; kingdom Metazoa; phylum Arthropoda; class Insecta; order Lepidoptera; family Lycaenidae; genus Lycaena; species Lycaena phlaeas. The sequence continues at coordinate 17,549,781 of HG995166.1, read as the reverse complement.
AGTTTTCTGTGAAAACATTACAAACCATAATACGAAAACAAATATTTCCTCTTTATTATATTATTTCATATTTCTATTCTTTCCATTGGAATTTTTTACTACATTTATCCTAAATATCAATACGTAATACATAACTATATGATACAAACAACTGATATCCGTGTATTTGCTCACGTGGTACGTAAACATGTTATCCAATACCAACAGTAACCTGATCAAATCCGATTTCGCTCGGCGCTGTACGTAATAATAGAATCTATGGATGAGAGAGATAATTAAGAGAGGAGAGCATTTTGACAGCCCTTGTTAATAATAATTCCTTCACATTTTGGTTTACTGGGTCTATCGTTATTTTGATAGCTTGATATGATCGCACGACCTGCTTATATTAGCTATCGTTATGATGTTTGTAATGTTGATTATAGTGATGATAATGATAATGATAATGATAATGATGATGATGATGACGATGATGATGATGATGATGACGATGATAATTAAGAAGAAATAGATGACGATAGTGAAGATGATAATTGTAACAATGATAAAGGCACAAAGGATAACATAAATGATGTCAAAGTCAAAGTAAAAAAAAATATTATATTATTTTTGTACTTCTTGCCTCTCTTACCTATGTATAAAAAAGGAAAGAGTAAGCGGATGTAAGGACACAGGTAATTTATATTTTTGATAAAGTAAACGTCAATAGCAAAACTACCACACTATACGAATAAAGTTCAACGGAATATCGCACCAAATGAAGGCGATAATATTTTATGTATCAAACGTGACGACCAAAACGTCGCGACTATTTTAAGTGTCCCAGATTCTAATTATGTTCCACTTATCGAAATATTGTTTTTTACTAGAATTCCTCCACAGTCGTTAAACAAGAGTTCGATATGTGAACAACGATATTATCAGCATAAAAATGTTTTATTTGTACACCCAAATTCAACAATACAATATATTTACAAAATGACACAAAACACTGAAAATACAATTCGTAATTTATCTTTTATGTGATGTAAAAATGTTTTCAGTCAACTTTTAAGATCGATATCTTTTTAAATTATAAGTAATTTACACTTTCGGTACATACGATTTGTGAGCAGATAAAAGTGTTTTAAAAGTACGCTTTTTGGTCCAAGCAGATAAAATCGGCGTTAACGCTCTAAATGTGGTGTAATTGCTAAGCTAGCTAAATCAATATAATATGCAGATAAGTGCCGAATAGGCTATCGGCAACATATTTGACAGATACTCCATACTATATCTATTCGGCACTTATCTGGAGATTGTGAAACAGGTCCTTAATATAATATAAACTGTTAAATGGCAATATAAAAGTTTAATACTGCGAATTTTAATACTTAGGGCCTGTTTCACAATCTCCAGATAAGTGCTGAATAGGCTATCGGCAATATATTTGACAGATACTCCATACTATATCTATTCGGTACTTATCTGGAGATTGTGAAACAGGTCCTTAATATAATATAAACTGTTAAATGGCAATATAAAAGTTTAATACTGCGAACAGTAAAAGTAAGCCCGGATTTAGATGCCAATAAAAGTAGAAAACGAGTGTGCCAATTTGTAGGCGACCTATGCGTGGCTGTGACAGGCTCCAATCGCATCGAGATTAAGTTTTAATTCTGCGGTACCTGTGTACGAGGCACGACGAAATTCTGGGTTATTTCCCAATAATATTAAATATAAGTTTTAATTGGCGAAAGCGTACGTTATTATGAGAAATGTAAAAATGCGTATTATGAATGGTTTTTGTTTATAATGTAAACAAAATCATACAAAATATGGAGAATAAGATTTTTTTATTGAAAATTAGCTTTGTAAATAAGTAAGATTTGAGTCTAGGTTTAAGCGAACGTATTCTTATTAATACTTTGAATGATGGTAAAAAATGATAGCTTTTGTTGAGCTCGGAACCAACTTAAGGCTTTTTTAAGAAAGTTTCTTTTTGAATTAAGTTTTTTCAGAATCAAATTACTTTGGCATCAGATTTGTTTATGATTAGGCTTATGCTAAGCTTGGAAGTCTTTTGATTTATTACTCTGATTTTCGCGAAAAGAAATCATATTTAATCACAATAAAATGTAAGCTTTGTTATTATTATAAATATTTCATATTTTTTTAAGTGTTCATTTATTCATAAATCAGACCATTCTTTTCTTAAAAAAATATGAACGTTTATTGAAGTATATTATAATGGGAGAAGTTATGTCAGCTAGACTCCGCTGTTTGGTAAGGAAAGATCTACGTACCCTAGGCGTTGTAAATTGGGAGGCGATCAGAGGCCAATATCCACTTCGGGTCGTTGAGCCAGCCGAGTAAGTAAGTATTTTTGTTTTTAAATCTGGATAAACTACTTAACATGTGCGGCAATTACCGACGGACAGACGGGTCTCAATAGGGTTTCGTATTGAGCAAATATTCCTGAACGGTATGTTCAGGAATATTTGCTCAGTACTTTGATAAAACCCATTTTATATTTATATCGCCACAAAACCGCCAAGTATTTAGAACACGAACAAACAGCTTCTTGAGTCATCAAGTCAAATGAAGTATTCTCGTATTACGCCTCCCACGAGGACTTGCAAAGAGTAAAGTTTTATAACAATAATTTTATTTTATGTATTTATCATACATGATTATTCGCGCTAAAGCAAGGTATGTCACGAGTTTTGAAATCTCGGACACAAATGTTGTCGCTACAAAAAAACAATATTTCATCAGCAAGTTTTGACACGAAAACCTGATTGCACGAGCCCAACTCATTTTGAGGTTTGCGTTTTTATTTCGCATTTCATAATATCATGTCAAAAATGTTTCATGAGTCGACAACAATTTTTGAAACGATAAAATATATTATTGTACTAGTAGTCCTCAGTTAATTGAAGATTTAACCACGATTTTGAGGATAAATAATATCTTATTTGATTGCTTATTTTTTTTAAAGTTTCCAGATATTATCAATAATACAATTCATTATTTGTTTAACAAATAACTAATAACATAAACTTAAATAAAAAAATATAGTATACTACTAGCTGTTGTCGCTCGCATTAAATTCGGAGTAGCGCAGTTCCGTACGTACGTATAGTAAACACAAACACATTTTTTTTGAACTATCCTACGAACTTTCATCTCCTATATGTATCCTCCTCATGCCCATATAGGTAATTTTTTTTTCTTTAATTCTTATCCAGTGCCTAAATGCAAAGTAATTTATTGACGGCGTCATCTTCTATGTATAATGACGAACTTCTATACAAACTTTCATCCCCTATTTAAACCCCCCTAATATTTTTTTCGCAACAAAAAGTAGCCTATGTCCTTTCCCAAAGTCTAATCTATCTCTGTTACAAATTTCATCAAAATCGGTTCAGTGGTTTAGGTGTGAGAGCGTAACAGACAGACAGACAGAGTTACTTTCGCATTTATAATATTAGTAAGGATCAGTGCATCTGATTTCATATCACGTAAAACTGTTACTAAAATCATGGTTGTAAAAAAATAATTCGTTGTTTTGAATAAAGCCATCTTTCCACCGCAGTGCTCGCAAAGTATACGCAAGTGTGTTAAAATGTCAATTGCACGAAAAATTCAAATTATGCTCTACAAATGTGTATGGCCTCTCCGTGCGCCGCGGTGGAGCCGCGCCCTTACTGTCACTATAAAAAAAAAACTGCCCGAGTGGACCTAAATACAGAACTACAAAACGACAAAAGCATTTCTCATGTCAATTATCACTTTACAATCTGTCCGAAAATAATTCAAACAAAATGAAGCTTCCATTTACAAAACAGTAATTTGGTATCCCGATTTAAATTGCTTTACTGGTTTGCACGATTTTGTATTCATTAAATTGATTTTTATTGGATTGTAGCACTAATGTTGATAATTTTCTGAGGGCAAAGGACTTGTGTCCAGCTCTTAATAATTTAAAAAAAGTTATTTTTCATCATGATGTTCACGAAAGTTACAATAATAAAAATATTAATAATAGTAAAAATAGTTTTTTATTGCACAAATAGCAAAATAAAATAGTTCCTAATTTAGGAAATAAAATAGATAAGACCCAGGTGAAACCAAAAATGTATCGTAAAAGCTTTGCTATAAAATATTGTAACTGTAAAAATAACGTACGCTATAAAAATATTGTTACAATTTATTATAGTAAGCGTAGCATTCTGTGTGTTGTCTATTTCACAATAAACTCATAACTTAAAAGATATAAAAGAATTTTCTAGATTGTTCAGAAATTTAAAATACAGGTAATAAGGTAAAGTATACAATAGAAGTAAGTATATAAAATAAACTTACAATCAAATTAGCTCTAATAGCCTTCTTATTCTTAAGATAATATTTTAAAATATTTGTAGTATTATTGGAGGATATAAAATAAAGATAGGCTTTATTGGTACATAAAAGTAAAGAACTCGTAGTAGGAACGTCTGATTTTAATCAATTGAATCTTTTCTATTACAGTGGCAGCGGATCACAAGCGGCTGGTGTTGCCAGTGATATGTAACAAATTACAAAATATATGATACAACACTTTACACCTTATTATCAACTAACAATAACGTGCTAGCTCTTTTATAAAACATTTTCTAATGTAAGGGCCTGTTTCACAATCTCCAGATAAGTTCCGAATAGGCTATCGGCAACATATTTGACAGATACTCCATACTCTATCTGTCAAATATGTTGACGATAGCCCATTCGGAACTTATCTAGAGATTGTGAAACAGGCCCTTAGTCTAATAGGCAAAGTCAAACCTCATGGTAAGTAATCGACATTTTACAGTACAAAGTTAGTTATGAGATGAGAGTGATGGAGGATGCTGATAAAATACTTCACTGCAATGTCATCAAATATGAATACAACAGTATTCAAAAGCGACGGTATGATTTATAAGTTAAAAGACATGCACTTAGACTCGTCCACAACATAACATGGCATATTTGAATAATGTAATGATGTCACTCTACACAAACTACATTGTCACGTTAACATTATTTACAGTCAAATTTCTGTAAGTTCTTCGGTTTCTTCTTTGTTTTTCGTGGAGAGTAGAAATCGTTTTTGAAACTTGTGTGAATGAAGGGACGGATTAAATATGAATTACGTAACGATTGAAGCCGGTAGAAGACATGAGTAAAGTGTTGCTTCACACTATCCCTTTTCAATTTGCGGATGATACATGCCTGATTATTGCTAATAAACAAGTAAATAAAGCGTTAGAGTTACTTCAGTCAGATTTTAATAATCTCATGAAGTGGTGCCATGATATGAATCTAGTATTGAACGTGAATAAAACGAAGCTAATACATATTAGATCACCATATCTTAGAATACCAACCGGCCAATCGATGGATATTGCCCTAATAGCACACTCACATGAGTGTCTGCATAACAGGCTTAAGCATGACCCAACCATATGTACGGCTATCGAAAATGTAGACACACATACATACCTGGGACTAAAAATAGATCGTAGATTTTGCTGGCTACCACATATTGATCATGTGGCTTCCAGATTACGGGCATTATTAGCAAACTTTTATGTAATCAAAAACCGTTTAACGTTTAAAACTAAAATTCTGTTATATAATGCTTTTGTTGATTCCATCATATCATATGGCCTATCGTCATATGGACGAACTTTTCCTACTTACTTAAATATAATACATAGTTTGCAAGTTAAAATTCTCAAAATATTAGTCCCAATCAAAATAAAAAATCAATTTATAAATGACGAAACAAAATTGTTCCAATATTGTAAATGCATGCCAATTAACAAAAAAGTAGATTATCATTTGCTAAAAGAACAATTTTTTAATCAAAGAATTCTGAATAAAATAGAACACTCTGTAAACACGCGTAAAGTTAAAGATAAGAAACTGGTTACGACGCGAGCCAGAAACTACTACGGCACCCGTACATCGGAGTATCTCATCCCACGTTTGATTAATAATCTACCCTCTAACATCAAAAATAGTATAAGTGAAAAAAATATTAAAACCAAATTAAAACAACACTTTTTGGATGTAGGATAATTAGTATTAGTTTTTTGTTTGTAATTTACGTGGTTATATTACTGTGTATTTATTGTATATCTATACATATAATAAATTTGTAGAGGAGTCGTTTCTGTACATTGAAAATATTTAAAAAAAGAATAGCCTTGGTATTAAAGGATTACTAACAGAATCCATTTCCAGCATTTTTGGAATTTTTGTCTGTTTGTCTGTTTGTCTGTTTAGTTGTGCACGCATCACGTGAAAACTACAAAACCAGTGTAAATAAATTTTATCCATAAAAATTTAGCGTAACTTAGAGTAACATTTAGTTTTTGTTTCATCGCAATCGCTTCACTCTATCAAAAGATATATGTATTTGAAATGTAGCTAAATAAGATACTTAACAAATAGGATCAGATCAACGCCATCTATTGACCATTTACGGCGGCTTTCAATATCCTATCTATCATAAAATTTTCTTATCTATCTTGAAATTTTGACACATTTTCTTAGAAAATCTGTCAAAATTTTAAGATATATAAGAAAATTTTAAGATAGGATATTGAAAGCCGCCGTTATAGTACCGATTTATTGACGATTTACAGTACCGACTTATAAGTAGGTATGTAGGTTGTCAACAGATGGCGTTGCATGTATCTGATCCTATTTGTTAAGTTTAACGATTTTGTTATTATATTTAGTTAAAACCTTAAAACGTTGGAAAGGAATAGTAATCCTTACTAATATTATAAATGCGAAAGTAACTCTGTCTGTCTGTCTGGCTGTTACGCTTTCACGCCTAAACCACTTAACCGATTTTGATGAAATTTGGTACAGAGATAAACTAGATCTTGGAAAAGGACATAGTCTATTTTTTATCGCGAAAAAAACCTTAGGGGGATGTAAAAAGGGGATGAAAGTTTGTATGGAAGTTTGTCATTATACATAGAAGATGACGCCTTAAAACTTTGTATTTAGGCACTTAATAAGAATTAAATAACCATGATTAATTAATTGTTCCATCGTTTTTAAAGTTTTCGCCTATATGAGCATTACATAGGAGATGAAAGTTTTTAGGGTAGTTAAAAAAAATCTGGGTTGACTTGGCGCAGTGCGACGTAGTGGGGGAAATGTCACTATATTGCGACCCGAACAGGCAGACACGTGAGGGCATTTTTCAGCTGTAACAATTTCGATTTGTTCATAGAATTTTGCTTTCGTTAATGTTCTTAATATATTCGGCGAAATACAATGTTTCATGTATTGTTATTTGTATTTAATTATATGTTATTGAATGGAAAAAAGGGGGCTGCTATATGTGCACGTTCTAATAAAACTTAAAAAAGAAGATGCGGCCCATCCAAATAGATAAAGAATTGTAAGACACTATTATCCAAAACATGGTACACTGTCCCCGTGGTGTTAGAAATTCAGCCTCGCAATACATGAACATTGGAAAATGCACAAGGATTTTCACTAATCAGTTGATAAAAGAAACTGTGCAAAATGACAATGGCTACCCGTTGTACAGGCGCACAGCGCCCGAAGACGATGGCCGAACAGTTACAATTAAGACGCGATCTGGAGCGAACGAAACCTTAGACGTCCCATATTTGCGTATTTTATATAAAATTTTCAATGCTCATATTAATGTAGTAGCCTGTAGCTCTGTCCGCGCAATCAAATATACAAATATATAAACAAAGGAATTGACAGGCTATAATATTTAATCTCAGGAATGAAGGTGGAGTACATCTTCTGAATGAAGTGCAAACATTTCAAGCAGGACGTTACGTCAGCAGTAATAAAGTAGCGTGGCGGCTCCTTAGCTTCCTCTTGCCTGAAAGACATCCAACAGTAACCTATCTTGCTGTACACTTAGAAAATGAAGAGTGCATATATTTTACCGAGAAAAATTTCCAAGAAAAAGTATCTACACCGCCCAAAACAACATTAACAGCCTTTTTCCATCTTTGTCAGGGCGATTCCTTTGCCAAAACGTGTTTCTGTGCTAAAATCTCCCGTTGTTATACCTGAAACACATCTACAAAGGACTGCGAACGCCGTTTTCAATGTCTGTTGAAAATTGGCCCAGAATGAAATCATCTGATGCCCTTGGTCATGTGTACACCGTCCACGATACTAATTTTGAATGTTTCTGTTTACGTTTGCTGCTACACCAAATTCAGGGTCCTATAAGCTATAATGTTCTAAAAATTGTCAACGGCCAGAAATTCGGAACATATAGAGAAGCATGTGAAACTCTGGGTCTGTTAGAGTATGATAATCACTGAGACGAAACTATAAAGGAAGCAGTCCAGTGCAAATCACCAACCAAAATCAGGACCTTTATGCAAGCCCTTATAATATTATCATCTTGCGGGCTATCTTATCCTAATGAATTATGGAACAAATATAAAGAGTACGTGGCGGAAGACATTTTGGTTAGGCTACATTAGACACACACGGACATGATATACAATGAACACATTTATCATCATCAGCATAACGAAGCCCCTGGAAAATTTAAGACAAAGTAATGGCTATAGTGGGTAAGCGTTTGAATGAATTTGGAATGATTAGCCCTCGGAGAACGAACGAAAATGAACTATCAGATGAGATTATACGAGAAAATAAACTATGACATACCAGCTTTGCAGCAGCAAGTAGCTGAATTGATACCCAAATTACTACCAGAACAAAAACGAGTATTTGACGAAGTGTTGCAGCTAACAGAACCTGGGAATGGCGCGCTACTCTTTGATCTCACCTAGGAAGATTCACCTATCTGTAATTTTAGTAAAAATAGCGCATGGCATGCTATTGCACGTCAGTGCAAAATCTTGGTGTGGGATGAAAGTACTATGGCGCACAAAAAAGGGTAGAAACACTAAATTGAACGCTCCGGGATTTGCGCAACAGTACTTATGTTATTTTAATTTTTATTTTAATTTATGGGTGAGATGGTGGTTTTATTGGCTGGTGATTTCCGCCAAACGTTAGCAGTCACTCAGAAGGGGACACTTGCAGACGAAATTAAAGCATGTCTCAAGTCATTCACTATATGGGCCACCGTAATGAAGTTCAGTTTGACTACAAATATGATGACACAAATGCTGGTAACCATGCCGAAACACTATTTAAAATAGGAGATGGTCGGCTGGAAACTAATATAGAGGGCTGATTCAATTAGTACACAGTGGTTTAGAATTAGTTGCAAGTGTTTACCCAGACTTACAAAACAATATACAAGAAAATCAATATTAATGTAAAAAAGCAATTTTACCACCTACAAATGATATTATCAACTAAGTAAATCCTGACATATAAGTAAGAGTAAAGTACCAGGACAGGTACAACAGAGTATTTATCAATAGACACAGTTATGGTACAGAAAAGAGCATATCATATCCCGTAGAGTTTCTAAATTCGCTTGAGCTGTCAGATGTACCCTCACAAAAGCTTAAATTAAAACTAGGTGTCCCAGTCATGCTCATGTGAAATTTGGATGCCCTGAGACTATGTAATGACAATTTTTCTAATTGACAATTGTATGTAGCATGTTCGCGTGTGTCCAATGCCCAGAATGTCTACATTCTATCCCCAAATGGAAAGACAATATATAATATTGTTTACAATAGTTTATTAAAATAATATTCCGTTCCGAGTTGTCTTCTTTGTTTTAAATCAGCAAAGGGGAACTGCGCTACTCCAAATTTTACGCGAGCGAAGCCGCGGGCAACAGCTAGTTATATAATATGTTTCATGTACTTGGCAATTAGGTAATTGTATTCTACTGCGTTGAATCCATATCACGCACAGACCTTCGTGGTCTATGTGATATTATGTTTATAATGTTATTGTCGTTTTTTAATGTATTAATAAATAAATAAAAAAAAAAGAAGGAAAATATTATTATTATTATTGAAGTGAAACTTTTTCATGCGCATGAGAGTAATTTTTTTTCGGATGCGACGCAATAAGCGTCACGATGTGCAACATTTTCATCGAAGAGGGAGAGAGCGATTGAGATCGATTGAGAGAGAGCTATAGGTTAGTGTTATAGTTTAGTGGTTAAGATGATCGTTGAGTTAAATATTAAAAATTAAAGTTTAACTTCTGTCATGTATACAGCACGCACTGTTCTTAAATGTATATACATGGAAATACCTCTTACTAAAGGTATCCTGAAGCTATTATTCGTTTCATATTGTCTTATTTATTAAGATAGAAAATGATCAGCCACTTTGATAATTAATTTATTCTTTCTAATTTTTTCACTTTGAATTGAAGGTTCTTTGTGATTCATTATTTATATTTTATAGAGAGCGATGTTAACGACACTTACAGGGAAAGGCATTATAACCGAGGACTAGCAACAGGCTCTCAGGCTATGTTTTCAATTAAGTTTTTTCTTAACATTTATTTCATCATATTATCATTCATCATCATCATCATCATCATTATCATAAATAAAATACAAAACATTTTCCATGACGTTTTCTCTATAATTTTGTTAATATGACCGTCATTAGACTGGCCTGTCGGCAATTAGGACTGGATACTCCGTGAAATGGTCGGTCCGAGTAGGATGCGAGTGGCAAGATATCGGTCGACTTGGTGATCATTGAGGGAGGCCTAGATGTTCAACAGTGGAAATAAAGGCTGATGATGAGGATTATATTATAATAAACTGAAACTACTCATAATAACAATGCCGGATGACGTTGAGCCTCCGCTGATTTTTTTTACCACTAGTTTGTTTTCTCTGGTAACACAGTTTCTTTAGTTTAGACTATCAGAGCTTGCACAATGAATGATTTAAAGTATTCAACTACCACGTTCATAAGTAGTATATTTATTCCAACATCGGAAGATGTACTGTGCCGTGCTCTTGTCTGCATAGTTTTATTTCTTTCGTGAATTAGCTTTGCTGTATTTCGAAACTAGGATTTGGAGAGGATATCAGGACACGTCGTGTATTTACTGGCATAGACATAATGTTATCAATCATATCTTAAGGTAGACAATACATAAAAGTGTTGCTTGTGCTAACACAAGCAACACTTTTATGTGTTCCAGGCAAACGTTTTGGAGATAGTGAACGAGGAAAGAAATATTATTAAAACTGTTGAGAAACGAATAGGAAATTTGATTGGTCACCTGATACGACATGACATGTTTATAAAATATATCATAGAGGGAAAGATTGATGGAAAAAGAGGAAGAGGTAGACCGAGGAAGAGTTATATATAGGACAAGCAACAAATAAAGGAGAAGGTACGGGTTATTTCGTATCAGGAGGTGTTGGCGGAAAGGACAAATGAGTGGCGAATACTCCACCGACAAGAGAAAAGCTCTTAAATAGAGAGATAGAAACTAAATTATGTTCATAGGCGATGCTAGCGATAATATACCAGTTGGCATATCTGCCAGTTTGCATATCCAACTAACATAAAAAAATCCTCACTTTGCTTGTATTTAAATATGTAAAAATTTAAACAAATAAAGGTTTTGAGCACATAAGGCCGTATAAATTGCAAATTGCTTACGTCCGCTCATCACGCTTTTAACTCTCATGATTTATGAATAGTTTCAACTTTGGGAACCAATTTCGTGGCTGTTTCTGTATTATTAAAATTGGACGTGCCTTTATTGTGCCCGTCTTGGCGTTAATTAATATTGTAAGAGCGTGCATCTTTTAATCAAACTTTGACTTTGAATAAAATTGTTATTATTATGTAATAATTACTTTTATATAATGATTTTATAATTAGCTTATCTATACTTTGTTTCGTTACTTATATAAAATGTATACATTATATTTTTTTGGAACAAATTTTTATTTATGATTAAGAACCCCCAAATCACATTTATTACCTTATTTTTACGTATATTTATCATGGTATTATGAGTTTTAATAAATTATTACATTCGACATATCTAATTTATATCACTCGGAATATCAATTATGATATTCCGAGTGGTATATAAGAATATAATATATTAATATGTATTAACATATTAATATATTATATTCTTATATACCACGTAATAAGGTCTGAAAATCTACGGATATTTTTAAATGCTTGTAAAATATATTTAATATCTCAAAAAATACTCGCACGTATTTACTTGTATTTATAACAAAGATTATTTATTTATTAATTCTTTAGTTTACAAAAATCATATAACAATTGTATTGAAGACATTATTAACAAAGTGTACTTATCTCTATCAGAGATTATTCATATTTCATATGCTAGCAAAAAATAGAGTCAAGATACATTTGTAAGCTCTGAACTTCAATTAGTGTCCTTAATTTGTATGCACTATCGGAATAGTAAAGCTGGATCGGAACACGGGGAACGCAGCTTTGAATATGTCGATGCAAATCTCCAGGGAATTTCTTTTAGCTCACTGATAACCCATGACTAATAGGCAATTCAGGTATCATTCATCATCGGTTAGTCTGAATGACAGATCATACAAACAATTTATTTCGAAATACCCTCCTCGCTTGATTTCGAGGAGTAGACTTGAAATCAGACAGAACAGCACAACAGATAGAAAAGCTGTTTTTTTAACTTTCATTACGGCTACGAAATCAGCTTATAAAAAAATGTTTTATTATAATCTATTTAACATAACGTAATTTTGTGTTGTCATTACATGGCGACGACGAAAAATATTTTCACAATAATTTTTTTAGCGTTGTAATGATTTTATGAGAATTTAACAAGCTTCGCTTAAGTATTTTGGTTAACATATAAAGCGAGCGTTTTTAGTGATTCAGCAGCGAATAAAAATGGCTTCTAAGATGGCGCTAAGCAAACTAACAGCGAGAAAACGAGTGCACAAGGGTGCTTGACTATCAAGTTTTAGAGCGTCGTTCCCTCAGCCTTTGTGTCGCGACCCAGAGTCAAAAAGCTTAATTGTAACACTCACAAACGTAAGAATTTTAGATTATATTTTTTAAGGTACAAATAATGTAAACTATTAAACTGTCAAATCAGGGAGAAAGTGCTAATATATTACACGCAAAAACTTTTTTCGACAGAATCCTTAAAAGCTATTCATAATGTTAAACTAGCGTTCAATTAAACTTATGTGAACTAATTTGAAAATTTATGAGATTTTATGATCAAATTTATAGCTAAAATTGACTTCGAACGGTATTCACACAAAAGTTTGGAGTAAAATTATAGACATTCCAATTGTAATAGAGTATATTATAATATTGTGTTTTGTATTAAAAACACCAGACTGCAGAAGAATAGAACTTTTTTTTTTGTTTTTTTTTTGATGACGCAGAGAATAATAGAACTAGGCAATATATAAAAATCAAAATATATAAAAAAGTCAGACTAAAACATTTCATCATCATCATCAGCCTTTATCCGTCAACTGGACAAAGAACTCCGTCAATAAACGCCAAACATATTTGATGTATTGTTAGTTAAATTGCTTAGAATTGAATTTCCTGGTGGGAAGATGATATCCGAGCAGTGGCCGGTTCGTGTTGAACGCTAGTGGCATGGGATCTGTCGTCTTGGCGTTTATTTTGTTCGGATAAAGTGTTATAGTGGATAAAGGTTGATGATGATAAATAATTCTTAATTTATTTATTTGACCTATCTCTCAACTCAGTAATAATAATATGTACTAACTCTATGGTTACACGCAAATATATACATTTGATTGTATACGTAATGTTTGTTGCTGCTGAAATTTTAAGTGGTAGGCACAAAAGAGAGGCAGTTGTTAACGAAAATTGCGGTCGTCGCAAAAATTTGCAAATGTTAACACATTTTCACAATTTACATAAATTACTTAGGGCCTTAATTATATTTTTCGTCACTCACAATTTTTGTACACTAATTATTCGTATCAAATCGTACCTGTCTAATTTGCGTCAAAAATCGTAAATCATATTCAATGAGAATATTTAAAAATTTTATAAGTCTATAATTAAATTTCCATAAATTATGTGACAATTTATTTTTAATATCGCCTTTGAAAATTATAAAAATGTTCTAAAATTATAAAATAATATTGAATTCGTATCTCACATAGACGCGACACGTGAGTACGTCTTGTAATGAATGTCTTTTTTTAATGCCATCATAATAGAGTGCATTATCTAGCATGCATCTAGAATGTTATTTAAGCCTTATTATAATATCAACTTGTATGTTCTTTCTCTTAACAAGAAAAAAAAAATACAAACACTGCTATTAGCATTGCGCCGACGTACTTTCAATTTAGTTGGATAAAAACTCCTATTAATTAATAAAGATAAAAAAAAAACTTTATACTTGCGCTTATACGCCTTCGCTTAAAATATTGAACCGAAAAAGAACTATGTTCTCTAAAGTGATTGGACTAATAAAACAAGTGCAAACACATAATAAATTCACGAACTCTGCTATAAATTTGTCCATAGCAGATTTATATATTTTTTATGAAATCAAAAAAGGTCTTGTATAAACAAAATTCAATTTATTTATCGGAATGAATATTTAACAGTTGGAAAAAAATGAACGTGATCTTTTAGTTGAGTTAAAATATTTTGCTTACATTTACATTTCATTTTTATTTAAAAAACTAGCTGTAGGCCGCGGCTTGGTCCGCCGTAACTTATATTTTATGGACGTTTCCGAAATGATGATGATCATCTTTCTTTCTTTTTTGTAGATCTTTAATATAAATAGATTCCTTCCATGATATTGATTTCGTATATCTATAAAAGGATATATGGCAGCATTTTTAAATTATTATCTTTATATCCACTATCCTATAGAATAAATATCTTTTGTATTATTTATCAATATACATAAAATATTGGTAAATTATAATATTATATTATGCTATAAATCGGTAAATAAATAAATTAAAAACTAATGAGTAAATTCGAAAATCCACCTGCATCTAATGTTGAAATCAGCATGAAAATTCATCTTATCTCATCTTCGTTTTTGTGCTTATTGCGTAGAGATATACAGACTTTGATTGGCTTGCCTTAGGCATCTCTACATAATACGGGTCCAGTAACATCGCTATGTTCATGTCAGGTTTCAGAATGGAAACCTGGGTCCAGAATGGCACGATGTTGCGGGGACTCTTTAGTGATGGCCCGGCAGTCTGACCTTTTTCCAGACCCACCATGTCGGTGAGGAACCATCGCTGAGGTCCCGCATCTGCAGGCAATGGAGCACCGCTGCTCGCAGAGGCGGGGCTCTCAAAAATCCGCTGAAGGTGCTCGCAGTGGTTGTAGTTTAAGCAATATGGTGATACTCATGCATCCGGGAGTGTGGCACAGCTCATCCCTCCCAGCCAAATATAAATACTAGCTTTATATTTCGTAGCAATACAAATAGGAAATAAATTGTCTTTAAAAATAGAGCGTCTTAATTGGAAACAAAATCCTAAATTGCTTCGCCGAAGAAACCTACAGAAGAATAAACCTACAGTTAATCTAATATTGTGATTTCTTTATCGATGTTGTTCAGATAATATAATTTCAAATTATAAAATTATACATAATTATGTAAAAACATGATATAGTAAAAGACGAAATAAAAAAAAACATAAGCCGAACTTATAGTAGTATCCTACTCTCCTGTTAGGATAAAAAAGCAGTGTGATAAATAGGCTGATGATATTAGTGACGATGATGAATAATTTTCCAACGACACAGGATTATTGGGGAGATTAGCGATTATAATAATCAGCTCGTGTTTATTCACTGCGAGCTTATGCCTTTTAATCAATGAATGCCAATACAAATATATTATAAGGAGTTAACTGAGCTGTCGGAACATTAAGGTGATTATTGACGCCTACAGACATCCGCACGACCAAAGGTTACAAAGATATGTTATCCTCCTTTTTCCTATGGTTCAATGGGCCACCGGAAACTCACAAACCGCACGAAACGCGACAGCATGTCTGCCACTTTACGCCGGTGCTATGTGAGCGAGAGGTCGCGCCGATTTTGCAATTGCAAAAGCAGCTTAATACCCCTTTCTAATTTAATAAGTTCACACTAATTTGTTTGAGCATGGTTCTCTCTCTCTCTTTCTCTTTATTTAAGAGCTTTTCTCTTGTCGGTGGAGTATTCGCCACTCATTTCTCTTCTCCGCCAACATCTTCACCTCCTGATACGACATAACCTGACCTTCTCCTTATATACCTCCTCGGTCTACCTCTTTCTATTTTTCCATCAATCTTTCCCTCTATGATATTGAGTATGATTAGTGATTATTATTTTAAGAAATAAGCCACACATTTCATTTAATATTCAATTATTGGTTTTCCTGATATCAGTCCCGTGTTCCATCCGGAGGTGTAAAAGTGGGACTGGTTTGTGACATGTGTCAAGGGTAAATGTGTCCAAATGTATTTTAGGCTCCTGAATATTAAATATTAAATCACACTACATAAGAGTCCAGATCCATTTGAACCTTAATTCCCCAGGCTATATTTGATGTAGTCTAAAATGTCTTTTTTAACGATATTCTTTTTTACATTTGAATAAATATATAATCAGACAAATAAATAGCTTTGTTGAAATCCAAGTTATATTTTTTAAGCGGGATGTGCTTAAATTTGATAGAATAGCTTTGTCTAAATTGTTCAGTAAACTGTCGGCTTGACTAGTCTGTATTTTATATAATATTTGTTATAACCACTATTGTGTTTAGCATTTAGGTTCAACATTATAGGAGAAGTTCAGTTCGCTAAACTCCGCTGGCTTTGCCATTTAGAGAAAGTGACTGCGGGCAGGGCGGTAAGGAGGACCTTTGTGGGACGACCCTGCGGTAACCGACCGGTTGGCAGACCTAAATACCGCTGGGGGGACCAAGTGGTAAAAAACGTACGTACCCTGGGCGCCGTAAACTAGGAGGAGATCGCTAAAGACAGTATCGGAGACCAAGATCCACAACTTACGCTTACGATTGCCTAAGTTATAGTATCCATTTAAGAGGACATAACTTTGGCATGAACCTGTTATCGTTCATAAGCAGCTCAAGTCTTTGTCGGATACGACATAAAAAATACATCCGAATTTTCATGTGCTATTTATCAACAACGCCTTCTTTCAGTTTAATACCGTAAGGAAATCTTCAGGCCTAATAAAGTTTAAATTTTTAACACGTAAAGGAACTAAGTATGCAATACGGCGGATGAAGATTTTATATTGGCTTAGTTTTAAAAGATGTATACGACAAAGTGCATGGTGCTAGCTACATTAAATTGGGGAGTAGGCAGAAATTCCAGTTACCGTATAGATCAACATTTGTGTCCTAACTATTTTTGACGGACTTTAAAGAGACAACAATTAATTCTAGTGAAATTGTGGACGTCTCGTTTTTATGCTTTTTTCAATTAAATATATCATGAATGGATATTTATTTTAAAATATTTCAGTTCAGATTGTAAATGTATATGTGTGTTTACGATACATTATGCTGTTTGGCATCGAAATATTCAAGCTAAAACATTTCTACATTTATAACATTCATTTAAACTAACATATCATTTTTTTACTAATATTTGCTTTTGACCATTTTGACTATTTCAGTGTACTTTTTACTTCTTTATTTTTATGGGATTTTTGTATATGTAATAATAATTTAAATCACATAGCACGTAATTTTAAATACATTTATATATTTATTGAATACATCAAGTTGGTAATAACCAAATTATAATTTTAAACATAATATTTAATTTTATAAATATATACATAAGTAAATAAACAACAATGTAACTGCATCAGTATTATATCAGCCATGGCATCATTAATAATATTTAATTTAAATATATTTAGTTCAATTGGTTAGTAGTAAACTAGTTTTTTTAGATTACTGACGGGAAACTTAGTCTACGCGTTCATTTAATCCTTTAAATGAACGCGTAGACAAGTGAAACTTAGTTTCACTTGTATCCAAGTGATGGAAACAGGTTAATAATAATTAATATCATATCGAAAAACCTGCATAATTAGAACAGAAACTAAGTTGGAAAGTACTTAAATCAGTTGTAATAGATTTCATTTTTCGTTTTTCATTTTCATGCCACTTTAAGCTCTGAAGGAAACTCATCTATCAGAAAATACAGAGTCTGTTTATATTGTTTGGCCTCATCCTAACCTCGCATAATGACAGGCCGACAAAAGGATCCAGTTTCATGGTTTAACCGACGTCAAAGAGTTATAGTAATTGGTATTAGGTGATACGGAAATGAAATTGGATATTTTGTATGATACAAATATTGAAATTGATATGCAAGACATTTCTTATATTATTCAAACAATTGTTTAGTTTGATAGTAAGAAAACAAGATTTAACTTTTTTTTATAACATGTTATAATAGATTTTTTTCTTGATTTATGTGAGCGTAGTCATCATTTGCAAAGTTTATATATATCCTCTCTCTCTCTCTCTCTCTTTAAGAGCTTTGCTTTTGTCGGTGGAGTATTCGCCACTCATTCCTCCTCTCCGCCAACACTTTCACTTGTGTGGTTATTCATTATTGTGGTCTACTAAGAGGTATTGCTTGTCAGCCAAATTTGGTCGGCACCGCCTCTCGCTGACTTGTGTTAACTGACAGCTATGATATCGCATATCATGTGGTTTATGAGTTATCGGTGGTTGGGTGGAATAGTTTGCTCTATGCTCGTTTGATCTATCCAATAAAAAATGTTTTAATGGAATTGATTTGAATTGGATTTGATTGGGATATATGATTATTAATAATTCTATACTTATTACAACCACAAACTTCCTTATCTTTTTTAAAAGTTTGAGCTGATTCTGAGAGTGTGATTGTCAAATATTAACCTCTAACTTTTTGGAGGGATGCTTCTGCCGTATTCCCGACTGCACAGTACCCAACTACCATCGTGCTTGTTTCTCCTGTCAAACTCCTGTCCTGTGTTTTGGAAAGAAGAGTAAGACAGGTAGTGTAATTACTGGCAATGATACTTAATATCTATGTCCTAGAATAGGTAACATTAAAAATTATTTGCTAAAAAAAACCTATGCCAATGGTTTAAAAAAGGACCCGTTCTTCTTATGAAGCTGCAGTATCAAGGGTACATGTTAAAATGGTCTCCGAACTTCGAGAGAAGATGTCACTTTAGGAAGAATAAGAAATTAATTATTGAACTAGTTTCACGTAAACTACGGTAGATTCATAGACGACGTCAAACACTTCCAAAAATAAGAGAGAAATCGTTAAAATCAAAACAATTTTCATATTTACCTATAATTGTTTGTAGTGATCTTTCACAAAACATATGCGTTTGAACAAAAAACTAATTTGAAACAGATTTTGGCAAATACAAATAGTTAGGTCGATGATGATAAAACGTTTTCCGAAGTAACTTAACCGACAAACTATAATAAATTAAAGTTAGACCCTCATTGATATTAGTCAAACGCTTTAGCCGTTTGCCAGCCTTTGTCCAACTTAACCTATTTTTCAACAGATCTTCGAAACATTTTTTCCTCTCGCTTTGTTGTTTTGCATATCGCTTTGTTAATAACTTGACATCAAAGAAAATGATTTGTACGAGTGCCTTCGTTTTTTTTTCGATCGGTATAAATTAAATGATGGTGAACCTAAGACAAAAGATTTGCTAATCCAGAAGAAGTTTACAGTAGTAGATACTAGTAGATCCAAAACGAAGAACACCAGTGAGATGGTCTGATGCTGTGGAGATCAAATTGAGGGGATGCATCGGGCAGTCCACTTGACTGAAGACAGTAGAAAATCACATTGGATAGAGAAGAAGATTGGATAAGAAGAATATGAAGTATATAATATGTGTGAATTTATTTATGTATATTCCACCGTAGGTTAATAAAGGTACGCGCTATCTAATAGCTAGCTAGTAGCTACGCTCTAACTTATCAGAATTTATAATAAATTAATAAATAAATATGTTTGGATATGAAAATAAAACAATGAAATCTGCGCGAAGATACAAGTAACACATATTTATAATCTAAATAAGCTGATGAAAATGAGATAAAATCCATAAAAGTTGCTTCATTATTATATTATAATATACCAATTACAATGATATATTTTAGAGACAATTTCAAAAAGAATAACAAATACACAAAATATGTTATGTCGTTAACCGGATAACGCTAATGTAAAATTCAGAAAAGCTTTTAGTAGAATTAAAAAAATAGATATTTTAATCCCTCGTTTGATGTAAAAATGATATAGCCCATAAGGATTATTCTTTGGCTTTGAATACATGCATTGGTAATATCATAAGTAAATATTATGTAATAGGGTTTTAAAAATTACAGTACTAATAGAAAATGAGGCATTTTATATAATTATTTGACTGTCCACGACGCCAGCAGCATGATCACCATCATCATCATCAGCATTTATCTTACAACAACAAAATGTCAGTATATGCTGTATACAAGCTACAGCTGTTCCTTTTTATTTGACCAGTCCCATTAAGAAGAAGCTTTAAAAAATCCCAATACATACTGGTTCGATAAAATATGTTCATGATTGTTAGTTCCTTAGTTTGCTTATATTTATTGGTCGTAGTTAGAATTAGCAATAAAAGTAATTACTAGACAACAATCACACTAAGTTAACCCAGCCCTGTGGTAAATTTAAAAGAGTTAGTGTTCTGGAACGGAAATAATTAATTTAAGAAGTTCAAACGTATAAATACATAGTACTCGGTTGACCGAGCATTGTCACTGTGTTATTTTGTTTCATTTTTGATACCCCTAAAGGTGATATTATGAACAAGTTTTTCATTTAAAAGAAGGAATTTGAAAAAGAAAAAGGGACTTTCGATGTTGTATTTAAAACTCATTGATCAAATATACCCGAATAATAATAATAACTCGCGAACGCTAAAAAGTGTCTCGATCCAATTGTGCTTAAAACTGTTCTAAGCACAAAAGCACAATTGTGAGTATGGTCTCTGTGATAAATATTTACGACTTCCGCGATGCGCACATTCTGTAATTCCATAAGTACGAAGCTCCGGTATTGAAAATAGAACGTTATTGTTAAGGAATAAGGACGTAAATAACACAAAAAGGATTTGACTTGCAACTTAGCAATGGCGTAGCATGGAACACTTTCGACTTGGATTTGTAGGTAACAGTGTATGTAGGGTATATTTGATCGCTGTGGGAACTGCCTAATATCCAACAAAAATTGCTCGTTTAAAGACATAAGATAAGATAACACACATCTATGTCCCGGTGCAGACTATCTATATTCTTCATCTATATTCATCATACTGATTCTTTGCTTGGCGAGATTCGAACCTGCTACCTATGCGAGTCTATGCGTGGTTACTATCTAGTATCTTGACCACATGACTAACTAGTCGTCTTATTAAATTTACGTTTTAATCGTAAATCAAACTGTTTAAAGTTGTTATATTAATATAGATAAATGTTATTACCTAAATGATTTGAACTAGCGACCAGATAATTAGACATACCTTGTAACAAGCCACGATCATTACAAATTAAAACATCTAATAATTAATTAATCCCAATGCACAAATCAATAATCTTATAACTAATTAATTATAAACAGAGGTAAGTTACGTGATACAATTAGCATTCTAGATCCAGACCACCTGGGGTCTAACTAGATATTTGCGTGTTTTGGTCCTAGTTTCAGATAAAATCCCGCAGGACCAAAAGGTACGCGAAGTTTTGTGGATCACAAATGCGGAATACATCCCAGATTAATTCCCACGTGGACACAACTTATGGACGAAACGAGTAAAAAATATACAATCTTATTTAATATTCGACTAGGTACTGTTTTTATAGAAGCTAAATATACAATCTAATTTAACATGCGACTACAGTCTTTACAGAAGCCACGCGAAGCCAGTCGAGAAGATGATATTTTTGTTTTATTTCTTAGGAATTATTTTTAATTCTTTATTGAAATATTACTGTCCTAAAATATGTAGATGTCCCGTACATAGAGTTTCATAATATATGCTAATGTAAACAGTGAGTTGTTAAATTAATCATTTAATATTGAGGAAGGGTTTTACGATCACGCTGTTTAATTATATTTAAACTGATACAGTGGAAGAGCTTAGCTTGTTTATTGTAGAATATAAGCCAGGATCTGTCTAAGCAATGCACTTCTCATATATAAATTTAAGAATCACTATCATTTAACTGCAAAGATAAACAAGGAAAATAGTTTAAGTCGGTACCTAATTATCATAATACCTAATCCCCCTCTATTTAATAGCTGGAGGTGAAGGTGAAGGTGTTGGCGGAGAGGAGGAATGAGTGGCGAATACTCCACTGACAACAGCAAAGCTCTTAAATAGAGAGAGAAAATAGCAAATAGCGGGCAAAATTTGCATACGTATATCGTTGCCGTGATTCGAACCCGCTACCGATACTACAGCGATATTGATGATAATATTTATCGAGCAAACAAATTGATGTATCAACCACTATATTATTTGCAAACAATTACGTAGCGTATTCTTTACACAAGGGAGTGGACTATATAGGTCGCACATATCAACAAGTAGCGAGGAAAAATGATACCGAACCAAGTTGTTACTAATTGTTACTAGCACCGAAAGCAGGGTTTAATATGCCCAAACCGTTTTGAGTTAGCATTGTATGAAATACTACCTTTTGCTCGCGGCTTCGCCCCTGTTAAATTAAATTCATGGACGTATTCGGATTGATGATGATTTTTTTTATAGACTGAACGACTATCTGTTACATCAGCTATCTGTCATCCATCCGTTTCATAGTCAGTAATAGTAGAGTTATTTTGTAAAAGTGGTTATTTTAATATGTATTTAATTTTTCATGACTTTACATAGCCTACAACCAACGGATGCTCGGATCTAGATGCTTCTAACGATACCTCAATTGTCACATACTGATGAGTATTTTAGATGATATGAGCACACGGCCAAGCGTCGTTTAGATATATGGATCCATCAGGATATCTGTTAAAAAGACACTCCAATTTTATTTATCTATATAGATGTATATAAAATATTATTATTAATATTATTATAATAAAAAAAGTTATTTAAACTATTTATGTTCTCAACGTTTCGCAATTGAATAAAATACAGCGACCTCAGTATCAGAGGACTAAAATAATGGAATAGATCAGTCAAAGCTGTTTTGAATGACTGAAATTCTCATACACAATATTATAAGAGAACAGTATGTGTGTAAGGAATTATATTGATATACGCGAATGATGATAATGAAAATGATGATGATGAGACGAAGGTGTATAGCAAGTGATGATGATAATATAGTGTTTATAAAAAATACCCTCCTCGCCTGATTTCGAGGAGAAGACCCGTGCCCAGCAGTGCGACATAATATTATAAGGGCTGATACTTTTATAAAAATATATATTCAAACTTTTTCAAAAAACGAAACGTCCATATTTTATAGACCATTGCTAATTCAACTTTAAGCCATATTTAACACAAACGTTAATAAAAGTAGACAAACGCAATGTATTCAGGAGGGTGGAGTGTTATTAACACAAAGCATAAGCATACATTACAAAGCCTCCTCAAACAAATACAATATCAATAATACAAAATCATAATGCTTCTGACATTAATATTATATAGACTACATTATTTAATTGACTGCAAAACAAAACAAAGGACTTATGTTGGAAAATACTCTTAATACATAAATAGTATTAAGAGAGGCCTATGTTCAGCAGTGGACGGATAAAGGCTCATGATGATGATGATGATGTAATAAACATGAACTGACCAATGACTTAATATTATATTCACCTAAATATATAGACCAATATTATAAAACAAAAAGCAAACCTCTGAACAGAAATTGAATCCATGTAAGCGTACTAATTAGAGCAAATGTTTTCGTGAGTCTAGAATGTTCTTAATTCGGATTACATAAGCAATTCTCGAATAACTTGTTGAAAGCTTTCAGTGGAGGCCGAATTTAGATGTTTGAAATTAAAGAGAACAACCGTACTGTTAGAATTTGATAAGAGGTGCTGCCGAATTTGTTAATCAACTCAAATCAAAATCTCTCAAATAAAAAAAAGTTTCTAAAATATATATGAATGGTAGAAGGATGAGATATTGTAGAGTTAAAGGATGCATCTATCCAGAAGTGGAATAAAGCTGATGATGATAAGGATAAAGATGTCGATGATGATGGTAATGATAAAAATCGTGTCAATGATAATGATAATAAAATCGATGAAATACCCAATAGTAATGAAGAAGTAGTAACAGCGAACTAAATAAGTATTAATTAAACGTAAATTCCTGTTTAATTCGTAAACAGAGATCAGGTAAGTTTATGTTTATTTACGTCGTAAACCGTAACGAGATACAGCGTGAGGAACGTGAAGTTTTCACGCAATGGTTTATGACACGCGACACATTCACGTCGACACCACCGACGATTAAACGCAAATCCCGTGATAGGTATTATACATACTTTGATAGTTGCTAAATTACAGCCTTATATACATAAAGTGTCTTCTCTATTAAGATAAGTTTTCTTTCTAAAAGCATTGTACTTTGAATCAATTATAATAAAAGAAGTACTTATTAGTTACGTAATGAACAAAAAAAATATATTTAATAGTAACTGTACCGCTAAGATTACGAATACCAGATAGGTACTATATAAAATCTTATGTCAAATCACGAAATTATACTATACTTTTATAATATATACTTACTTTTGCCTACGGTACTGATACGTGCAATCAGGCAATCATATTTGCACCAATATATTAGCACTTGTAGTACTCCTTTTTTGCTCACCTATTATGTTATTTTCGCTACGGAAACCGCAATTCTAACCTTAAAACTTAAAATAACTACTATGCTTTTTTAAAGTGACAAACTTATGAATTTGACTTTTAAAAGTGTTATATAATTTATGTTTATAATGATATAATTATTTGGTAAACAAACGTATCAAACACGACTGAACCTACAAACCTACTGTCATATATTTAATTATTTATCTCTACTGTAGAAGATGCAAGAACCAAAAATATATTATCTTCAAAACCGATTCACCCAAAATCGCTTAATACGCCAAACAATTTACTGTCCGATACAAAAATATATTCATTCCATTCCCATCTATCATGAATTTGCGAATTTCTGACACTTGCTAAATAATGGACATAGAATTGTCACTCGGTACAACCTCGAAAATGTTCGATTTAATCTCAAATCAAATAAATATTATCAAGGATTTCGAAGGGGATTAAATTAACCTAAAATACAATTCGTGTTCGTAATTTTGTAGATCTAGTTGTCATAAATAATTCAGATTTAATTGGAAATAATATCGATAGCACAAAGTCTCAATTAGTGTCGAAGTCAGTTCAAATTATGTCTGTACATCAAGTCGTGGGACTTTAATTATGTAAAGTGGATTGATTCTACTTTTACATCAAGGTGTAACTTCGACATAAATAATTTAATTCAATTATTTCTATTTCTTTCCTATATACCTATGCACTAGTTTTGTGAACAATACAAAAGAATGTTCAGCATAAATAAAAGAAATAAAAAGCTTTTCATTTATAATTTCGAATTACTTAATTATTGTTATCTAGGGTAAATATTACGTATCGCATTTTAATGTTTTATAATTTTTTATCACCGGTCTTTTTCTTTTTGTATTTAGCCACTGGTCAGGGCATCTGTAGAACTAATTAAGTTTTCAAATTTTAAACTATTTTATGTATACATATTAAAGAGTACAACAATATTCTTTTTAAAATAAAAAAGGAATATCTCTTACAATACCAAATGTTACTTTAAGCGATATAAAGAATTTCCAAGAAACATGTGAAAGGATGATTGTCTTTGTTACTGGTAGTTTATTATAGCAAGCTTATGCTGCACATCGTGCTCATTGAAACAAACGAGGGATTACACTTCGGGAGCGCTAATAACTTGTTAGCATAGGCCGTAGACATTTCACGCTGCAATAACATAGTGTTCCTTTGTAATTACATTTCAAACCTCCTATTTCGTTTTAATTAATATAATATGTTGACTTGTTGTAGTTGATCTAATTCGAATGTGAATTTAGTGTTTGAATGGTAATGATAAAAGAAAGAGATAGATATAGTTTGTAAATTTAATCGATACTGATTCCATCACTAATCTTTAATAATAATAATGATTTTTTATTACACATTAATCTATAATCAATGTAATGTAAATATTTATGAATTACGCCCGGTTTTAGAAAGGCTGATAAACGCAAAAATTAACAAATCAACTGTCAAATCTCTTGTTAAGTGTCAAATGAGTTGCTAGAAGCTTGGTTAAATTACTTAATTTGATCGGCCTGTCAGTAGACATAGCCACTACAGTAAAAATCTGTCTTTGACTCTAAAATAGTATGTTATTAACAGCCATGCTAGTTGATAATATACACTTTGACCAACGTCTCAGAAATCGGGCGTTAGTGTTTTCTAATGTTAAAATGAAACAACTTATACGGATTTATTTTAATCGCAGGTAATTAATACTTTTACATGCCATCTCTTCTCGTAGCAACGGTTGATGTAAATTATCCGAAGCGTTGGGCATGTAAAATTGTATTATTTTATAAGAAACAATTATATTTTTCCACTAAAAAATTACAACCCTATTTTTTTTGTTCAACACTAAACACGGCTCTCTAAAATAAGGCGAGGTAATTGGTTCATAGTTCACCGATGCGCCTTCAGAGACTTTCATTCTCATCAGGCATGCAGGTTTACTCACGGTGCTTTCCTTCATTGATGAGCGAGCGATGATCTTGTGTTTCATTGCACTTAGAAATTTAAAAAAAAAACTTGAAATTCAAGCCACCACGGGGCTAAAAATCGAACCGGTACCTCTCATTAAGTATTTCAAGCCCATTACCACGAGACTATTATTTTTATTCCGATAAGAAGCTTAATATTTTTATGTTTATTTCTAAAGTTGGTTCGGATAATGCAAAACCGTTCGTTGAAGAGAAAAGATAACACTTTATGAAAGCAATAAGCACTCTGGTTGTTTGTCAGCTCTCATTTTGCCAGCATTTGAATACTATTATTACTTTATCCTAAGTTGTTTGTACAAAAGGTTAAAAATTTATTTTCAGAAAAAAAACCTCAATGAATAATAAGAAACAAAAGTATGTATGTCAGCTCCGACGCACGACAGGAGTTTACTCCTTACGAACGATTACAATAAATTCGTTAAAATACATGACATGACAGAACCACAAAAACAAACAAAAATAAAATTTGATGCAATAAGCTAAACAAAGTCTTTGAATACTGAGACAATCGGTTTGTGTTCGTGTGACATCTTCGTATGACATCGTGTAACATCGTAGTTTGATTTTACTGATATAGATTTTCATACCCCGGCCTACCTTATGAGAATCGATTCTTAAGGAGTAAACTCCAAAAAAGGTTTTTATTTCTAGTTTCAAAATTGAATTTTCGTTCAATAAAGTTAAAACCGTTTGACGTTATTTTAGGTTGAATTCGTTAAAAACTTTTATGATTCTAATGAAAAGGAAAACTGAAATAATAAATTTTATATGAGCGACTTCTAAAAAGTAGGTTAGCGGTCAATTAAAAAACAAAAAGTTTTTTTTTATTTAAATAATTTTTAAATTTCCAAACATCAATATTATTATCTAACTGTTCATAAAATTAAAATTATTTTTTACTCGAATTTAATATACAAATTAATAAATTAATTCACAAGAAAAAAATCATAATCATTGTAGTAAATTATGTGATAGCACTAAATATAAGTATTATTATTATTATTAATATACAGCTCTGGTTGAAATAAAAATTGGCAGTCATGGGACATTAGGACTGCCGACAGAAGTGAAAAATTATAAAATCTGAAAATCCTTTATACTATATTAAGGAATTTAAAATTTTAATACTAAAAGTTTAAAATTTCATAATGACGTCATAAAATCAAGGCATGTCGGTGACGCGAATCTGTAAGGTTTTCCACTAGCAAAAAGCGATCATCGCAACTAAAGGTTTCACTTCAAAAACCTTCTTCAAAAAAAGTTCATACAGTCATGTCAACAATGTTTCATAGAACTTCGGACTTCTGAATTCATCATAGCTCATTACGAGTAATAACACAATACTGATGATAAAAAAAAATGGCTCTAAATACTCAACCTTTCTAGAAACTTCCTCTACATATCGCGAACGCCAACAGTTCTAGATTAGTATCTCAGAAATCAGGTAAACGAGCAATCAGAAGGTCCCGGGAACAACCCAGACAACATTCACGCGCTGCCTATCCTGAAGGATAAATTTTTCATCGCGTCCGTTTTTTCAAAACAATATACGGCAATAATACTTCACGGAGAATAAGCAGTAATCTTACTAGATTTTGCCAATAATAATATACAGTATTACAATACCGAATAAAAATCTCTACTACCGATTGAGCTTAAAGGTCATCTGGCCTAAAAGTAGACTACTAGACCTTTCGAAAAAAAAAAAAAAAAATCTCTTGACAAAAACTTATGAGCACTGATACTGTAAGAATTGTTCTTAAAACACTTCGAGTGTACGTAGCTTTGACTTTTCCAATAAGATCGCGACGCGCTGATGATGACGAAATTTTTTCTACCAGGGACAAATAATTTAAAAATCGACAGCATTCTTCGAATAGTGAACTTATCTAATATAATATATTAAGTATCGAATAAATACTGTAGTATTTACAAAGGAGCATATCAAGATAATAGAATCTATCACATTTCAAATACAGCTTTTTGTAATTTTTCAGGAATAGCGGAATAGCAGTTGCAAACATTCATAATGTCCCACAAACACTAATAAGATTTGAATTGAAGAAAAATGTGTAACTGATTCCTAATATACATACCCGAGTATATAACTACTGATTTACACGAAACCAGCTGTAACCGAGCACAACAATAGTCACTTAAATAAATAATTATTTACTAATAATATCTCATTATTCTTAAATGATTAAAATTATTTTTCTTATTACTAATTTATTTATTAAAAAAAGTTTTGTAGCCGGATAAGTAACGGTCTTGTGTATAATAAACTGTTTATTTTTTTATGCTTAGTCGTCAATAGTATTCCTTTCATTCTTCAATTTATACAAAAGTAAAGTGTAAACAAAACTTCAAACCATAAAAGTAAAACTGAAGTGTGAATTATAGAACCATTTAGTGAAGTAACAATAACGACCTGTTGAAACCGTTGATACGCCGTCCCACTCGCACTTATCAGATCCGTATCTCGCGTCCCGTTCGTTGGAGACCGTGCCACGCGTCCGCGCGAGCCGGCATTTGGGGACTCACTGATCGCGCGCCCTGCGATCTATAAGGGAGGCGCCCGCCCGCCCACAGAGTTGGGAATAAGTAGGACGGTAAATAGAAACGGTCACCTGATGTACGCACATTCGATTAAAGCAGTTCGGATAAACCTCTGCGACCCATATTTGTTACTGTCCACAATAATGACTCTGTCGAAAAGGGTTAAGTCTATTTCGCGAGTCAAGTTTAATTCCAATTTTTTTTTATTCAAAGGGCAGAGAAATTAAAACTTACGAACTAACGAACGAAACTATTTATCTGATGTTTGCTTTCATTTTATATCCAAGGATAGCCGGCTAAGCCGATAGGATAAGATATTGATGTATCATAGTATTAACTTGATGAAAGCTTCAGTTGTTGTCAAATTTCTTTTTGTGATTATAAAACTCCATTTTTTTAAATAAAAAATGTAGTATTCAATTTATTTTATTAAATAATTTCACTTGAATTCAGAATAGTATATAAAATAGTTTCAGTATAGAAGAAAATAGTTGACTCCATTGGCATAAGTAGACAAGGTAATTTGCGAAAACCTTCAAGTCCATCTATAGCAGGTATAGCAGTGGCCGGACATAAAACAGCATAGCTGTGTAACGGAGAGAAGAACAAGACAGGCAGTGTAATTATTCGCAACAAGACCTAACATCTCATGTATCGAGATAGGCAAGATATCACATGATGCCAGTAAACTAGGTCTTAAAGTTCCAGGTAAATTAGGTCTTAAAGTTCCAGGTAAATTAGGTCTTGAAGTTCCAGGTAAACTAGATCTAAAAGTTCCAGGTAAACTAGCTCTTCAAATTCCAGGTAAACTAGGTCTTAAAGTACCAAGTAAACTAGCTCTTAAAGTTCCAGGTAGACTAGCTCTTAAAGTTTCAGAAAAACTAGATCTTAAAGTTTCAGGTAAACCAGCTCTTAAGTTCCAGGTAAACTAGCTCTTAAAGTTTTAGGTAAACTAGCTCTTAAGTTCCAGGTAAACTAGCTCTTAAAGTTTCAGGTAAACTAGATCTTAAAGTTCCAGGTAAACTAGTTTTTAAAGTCCCAGGTAAACTAGATCTTAAAGTTTCAGGTAAACAAGCCCTTAAGTTCCAGGTAAACTAGCTCTTAAAGTTTTAGGTAAACTAGCTCTTAAGTTCCAGGTAAACTAGCTCTTAAAGTTTCAGGTAAACTAGATCTTAAAGTTCCAGGTAAACTAGTTTTTAAAGTCCCAGGTAAACTAGATCTTAAAGTTTCAGGTAAACTAGCTCTTAAGTTCCAGGTAAACTAGCTCTTAAAGTTTCAGGTAAACTAGCTCTTAAGTTCCAGGTAAACTAGCTCTTAAAGTTCCAGATAAACTAGCTCTTAAAGTTCCATGTAAACTAGCTTATGTTTATGGGCGAAGTCGACTTACCATCAGGTCTGCCAGTTAGTCTATCTAACTAACATCATTGTAAAAGGCCAAATTTAATCTTCGATCAAAATCGATTTTTTAAGTTAACCAATTTTACCTGTTTGATTGTTATTGATTACTATCGGTCCTGAAGACGTTGTCCCTAAATTTATCAGTGGACCAAATTGTAATCTGCCATTCTTAATTCTACAAAAAAAAATGTAAAATTCAAATACTAACACCAAAAGTTGAATTTTTATAATGACGTCATGTCTCATGTCTGTGACGCGAGTCTGTATGATTTTCCCATATAAAAAGTGCTCAACTCACGGAACATAATATCTTGTTCTAAGCGTATTAGACCACGGAACATAATATGTTCCGTGGTCTCATACCCTTAGAAGAAATGCAGACACATACACGCGCACTGAAGAATAATATTAATGAAGATCAAGTATTAGATAAATTCTGAAGAGGTAGTGCAATGCTGCTTTGCAGCCGAATTGGGCTGGCACGACAGGGTGGTACCTCTCGCTCACATAATACCGGCGTAAAGTGACAGTTATGTAGTTTCGTGCGGTTTGTGAGTTTCTGGTGGCCCATTAGGGGGATAGGGAAAAGGAAGGCAACGCATCTGCATAACCTCTGGTTGTATGGATGTTTATGGGCATCGATAGTCGAGTAGAGAGTCGATAGATATGCCATAAAAAAACTAATAAACTTAATATTTGATAACACTCAAGTTAAGAGACATAGAAGCCGTTACTGAATAGGGCGACGACTTTTAACTTAAAAAGCCCAATTACAAGATTGAATTACAAAAATATTCCGACGATAAAATGACGGAGAAGAAATGAAATATATCAAGGATGAGGTAATACTGATTTTTATATTATTATACACTAGCAGGGTCCCATGGTTTCATCTGCGTAATTCACATGCCCATTTGATTACGTCAATAAGAATTATTAATAGCCTGTGTTATATAATTGTAAAGTTTCTTAAAATTCCATTCAGTGGTTTTACAAAACGCAACAAATATCCATACACACATACTCTCAGGAATAAAAATAAAAAACCATATATACTTATAGACTATCGATCGACCCCGATGTGCCTGTTGCGCCTCTAAAATAGGCTCTACCCCTAAAATGTTTCCGTATTTCCTTGTGTAAACTTACAACATCGCTTGATCACTGGTGGAGGAAAACATCATGGAAAAACCTGCTTCATTCGATTAAAATTTTTTTCAGGATATAATACTGATAACCCTAGATTGAGTAAGCGCTTAGGTGAACCCAATCTCCTAAAAGGCCTAACACTTACTAGCCGGGCTGTGAGACATTATACGGTCTTCTTTTGTATTATCATGCAGGACACCACCTCGTACTTGAATTTTGTTTAGTCTTAGGGCCTGTTTCACCACTTCCTGATAAGTGCCGGATAGGCTATCCGCAACATATTTGACAGATACTCCATACTCTATCTGTCAAATATGTTATGAATAGCCTATTCGGCACTTATCAGGAAGTGGTGAAACAGGCCCTTAGAATAATATGAAACGTTATTACCGTTTCGTAATACAATATTTATATGAAACGGTAATCTTATTCAAGCGCTCTGTCAAAAAATAAGCTACACAAATTGTCAAAATTACGAGTAATATTCAAAAGCAAGACACATTCAGCCATCATTAGACGTGCTTTTGAGATCTAATACTACGCGTTAGGAGCTATTTATGGCTCCAATTACGGTGCTTCAAAATGGTCATGCGGGCTGGTTCTTAATACCACAATTATTTTAAGTGTCTATTGTCTATGCCATGCCACAATTGATCTTCCAGGGTTAGGTTAAAGTAAACAGAAAGTTCCAGTAAACATGGCCTTACGTAAACAGCGATGTGGGTCATCGCTGCACATGCGACGCACGTCCGCAGCCGCCAGTCATCGTCTTTGAGAGAGGCGCTGGTGACAGGATTTCCACAAGCCGGATTTGTAGTCCTTTTTATGCAGGACTAGCTTTGAGCTCTTTCATTTCACACGTTATTTTTGGCTCGAATGAATTGGTGAAAAAAAGATATGTTTTTAATTAAATGTTGGACATTCATGCCTTTGATGATGAGGGAAAAAACAGCCAGTTCAGTCAGTGCTTATGAAATATGTAGATGTGTCATAAGTGTTGTTACATATAGATAGTGCAGCAAAATTTTGAACCCCTTTTTAAAGAGGATTAAACATACGGAGGAATTAGTAATTTGGTATAGTTAAGGATTGAATGCAAAAAACATCTATTTTTGTGTTATAATATACATTATAAATATAGTACATTAATTAATTAAACAAAATTTTACACACACTACGATACGCACACATTCATAGTCGAATAATAACAATATTATGACAAACAATAGATGACGTATGATAAAAAGTATAAATAATGTCTCCAAGCATTAGCAGTGTCAGTCTACGTAAAACGCCAATCTGAATTTGGATTGAAATACGATGCCTGGGCAATCTCTAGTTAGAATAGTGTTTAACCTTTTAAAGAAGCTAAGACAATATTGCGAGAATGTTTATTGAAAAAAGTTTTATCTTTTGAGGTGTGTCAGGTTACAAAATACGGCAATGTACTACTTCATTCATGAAGTGATAAAGAATATTCACCAATTCCCTTATGAGGATTATAGTGCTAAATCATTATTTAAATGTATTCTATCTATGAGCTATGAGCGACGATGGCCAGTGGTGGATGGACTCGGCCTCTTATGCCAGAGGTTCCGGGTTCGATCTCGACCCCCCGTGTGTGCCTTGAAATGGGTTTTTCTAAATTTCTAAGTGTACCCTTAACACGAGACCATCGCTTGCTCACCGGTGAAGGAAAACATCGTGAGGAAACCTGCATGCCTGATGAGATTCAAAATCTTTGAAGGCATCTGAAGTTCACGAACTCGCACTGGGCCAGCGCGGTGAACTATTGGCCCATTACCCTCCTCGCCTGATTTTGAGGAGGAGACCCATGCCCAGCAGTGGGACATAAAGGGTTGATACTTTATACTTTTTATTTATTCTATCTATATTTTGTAAATTTGCCAAAATAAAAACCTAGACACACTTTTACATTGGCCACTTAAATATTTCTTGCATCGATTATTTATCAACACAGCCCCCGTTCAAATCATTGACGCTACAAGTATGATTGTATCAATTTACGCGAAGTACTTCTATAAAATCTTACGGATATGAAAGATTACGGAATGGCATGGGCCATCCATCCCCACTTTTATTGGTCAAGACCTCCCGACCCCAAGTTACAATCAATTTCATCTATAAACGTTATTTTTACGAGCAAAATAAATTCGACATAAATGTTTCTATTGATCTAACGTGTCTGCTTTAGCGAATAAAGGTAAAATTTAGGAAGTTATAAAAACGTTTGAGCATTTGTTATATCTTTACCTTATATTGTTATATAAAGCTGAAAGTTAGTTTGAACGCGCTAAGCTCAAAAACTATGGTAGGATTTGAAGGATTCCTTCAGCCCACTTATCGAGAAGGCTATATCATCCTATTTTTTTTCTTTTACGCCGGGAAATACACTGAGGCATCTCGCTGGGGAGTGGTTCCCCAGCTCTACCCACTAAAACCCGGCGAGTGCCACCAATACCGCCTTTGGTGAGGTGCCCCGGGTCTGCTACCAACAGGGCACCTCGAGGGTTAATCAGTCCCTCAGGGGACTGATACCTAGTCAATCCCTCAGAGGACCGACGACACCTCCACAGAGCGGTTGTTCCGCACCACTGAGCCCCACCGCCACGACAAGGCCTGAACCATGCTGAGGAAGCTATATATTATCATCCTGCTAAGATCCCGTTGTGAGCGTTAGTTAACGCAGGCGAAGCTGCGGTCAATAGCTAATGTATTTATATAAGAATAATACCAACATCCATAGAAACTCGCTACACCTCAGGATAAGAAGGACCGTTCTAACTCTCCGTCACTCGCGCTTTGTCCACGTTCACTATTTGTTAAACGTAGTTAACTTTAATCGCTTTAGTCCGGT
This sequence comes from Lycaena phlaeas, assembly GCA_905333005.2. Lineage (NCBI taxonomy): Eukaryota > Metazoa > Arthropoda > Insecta > Lepidoptera > Lycaenidae > Lycaena > Lycaena phlaeas. The sequence continues at coordinate 17,514,882 of HG995166.1, read as the reverse complement.
TATAATGAAACTAAATCTAGTTGTGTCGAGCTGACCTCAAACTGCGGTTTGTCTTACCTACGATATTCATATAGTTTCGAAGACTATCGAATAGAAGACTAAACAGAGAAAGATGTTTTTTTCTGTTTTTGCAACTCTTTTTACAAAATTTACATTAATCTATAAAAAATGTACAAGCAGACAGTGTCTACTTATTTATTATATAACACCAAAATTGATGTCACGGTTGTCTATGAATGTCACTTATTCATTATAATGAGTGAAATTCGTGTAAACATAAGAAAACAATAATGTCACTTATTGTTTGCCATCATGTTTCAGCCTATTCTATAAGAAAAACAGGGGAACAAATTTTCTGATTCTTTTTTGTATTTAATTTTTTGATTGATATTTAATTAAAAAATGACGATAAATTCAAATACGTCAGAAAAAGCAATAATGCCAAATTATGTCAAAATAACGATCATTAATATTAGTCCAATAAAATTAAATAGCCTCATTTACTCGCCGATATCGGCCAGTAACATAGGCTATAAAATCTATACACGTGCGAAGCGGTCAGCTATCTTAGATAAAGCAGATAAAGTATCTAAAAATTCAGCGTCAAACGATAAGTATTTGACTTCTTAAATTGCACGAAGGCTATCCTTACCTTTTACATTGAGAATAACAAGATTTAGCCCCTTAGTCCCTCTGCTGAGTACAGGTTTTATCAAAACCTCCTTGGTATTCAGCCCTAGTTCGCCTTCGCTGATGAAATACGTATACATAAATATAATTTACATAAATATAAAATTCTTTGAAAGAAACGTATGATTCTTATATTATAGCTTTTTTATGTTAAAAGACAATAATCCTAATCGATCGCAAAAAACTCCTTTAAATTTCAGCCCCCTTAGACAAGTGGCACAAACGCTAAACGAATAGAAATAGAATAGAATACTTATTACATGGGAATGACACCAGTTTACGACATGCTCATGTAATTTGAGCAGCTATTGTTATTCCCATAAAATAAGACATTAGTATTCTATTCGTTTAGCGTTTGCTAAACTTTTGGAGGGGCAGACTACTGCCCCCCTAGATATGTGGCACAAGCGCTAAGCGAAAAGAATATAATATAATACTTATTGTATGAGAATGACCCTAGCTGTCTAATTAAATGTCGTAAGATAGTAGTGTCATTCCTATACAATAAGTATTCTATTCTATTTCTATTCGTTTAGCGTTTGTGCCACTTGTCTAGGGGGTCTGATCAGTATTAAATCGTCAATGGGGATGTTGACACATATTACAAATTCATGTAAAGTTATGTTTTACATATTAAATACAGTATTTGAACACCTAACATTTAAAAAGTCTACATATTTGTCTTAAAATTTAAAAAAATAATTTAAAATGCGTTATTTATTATGCATTATCACGTGACTGCAAACGCTAATAAGGCGATGACGTCACTGAACATTGAGCTAAGTACAAACTCACCTAACAAAGCGCGAGCTCTGAATGCGGTGTGTGACGTAATGACGCTTGGAGCGTTTTAACGGCAATTTTAAAAACTATATTTCTTTATTTAATTTTTTGTTAAAATTGGACATATTTCTTTACAAAAATCTTTTTTCGTGTTTATCTATAGTATATCTATTAAATAAAATCAATTTAAAAAAATAGTCAACATTCCTATTGATTCATTTGCGAACTGTTTTGTAATAAGTATTGTAATCACCATATCTAACACCATATTTAATCATTTTTATCATTATTTAAATAATATTTTAGAGTTCCGTTTCTCAAAGTGACAAAACTGAAATCTTATGGGATTACTCTGTCCATCTGACTGTTAGTCGGTAAATGCAAAACCTGTAAGGTGAGAGGCAAGGGAAGTCCTCATAACTTAAGGAATGTCAGACTCGCGCTTGTCCTGGTTTTTTAAATCGAAGATGAGGCGAACAGACAACATTATTACCTGGTGTAACGATTAAGTAAGTGATATCCAAAATCTTAAAGCCTTTCTAATAATTGAAATCTTACAATTCTATTATAATTAAGATAGAAAGAAAAAAAGAAAGATTATTTGAGAACTGTAAAAGTTCTAGAGGATAATTGAGAGTTCAGCGTTTTATAATATTGATAATATGGTATTTAAAGCCTCTTAAATGTGTAAATAGGCTATCAAACGTATACATACAGACATAGCTTATAATAGAGAAGTCAATTCGGTAGCACTAGTATAAGCAGTCTAGTCAATAGCGACGGGCTTATAGATTAAAGTTTTCGGTCCAATTTCCCGCTTGCTTGTCGTAGGTGTTTACGTAAGCTTAGAGTTTCTTTGGAGAATGCGATTCGATTGTCAATTAGCATAGGGTATATTGTTTTTATCTTGTCTCTAAATTAATAACGTGTGTACATCCTAATATTAAAATACAAGATGTTAAATTAAGGAAGGAAAAATTCTAAAGTAAAATTATGTGAATATTAGCAGCGCCCCACGGTTTCACCCGCATACTTCCGATTCCATATATGGGAGTACAGGGATAAATTATTATAGCCTTCGTGCTATTCTGATGTATAAGCTTTACTATGGTAGCGCTTCATTAAAATCCACTCAGTAGTTTTTACGTGAAAGAGTAACAAACATCCATACTTGCAACCTTTCACGTTTGTAATATTAGTAGGAAGTAGGATACATAGGAACATCAATAATTCTGTCATATAATGGGATTTATAATTGTAGGTTTGCAGTAGAATTATATCATAAAAAATCAAGCAGACAAATCAATTAGCACTTAATTCTTTGATGGAAACTTACTTCGTTTCATTAAAATTAATACGTCCACTTACGACTGGGCCTGTACTAACCCGGCCCTGAAGAACCCAGTCCAAATGTCTGTGCCTACGTTGTATCATGAGGCGGTATTTCTCCTATATCTTGGTCAGGGGAAACGTATCCAACTATCTCTGTTTTAAATGTTTATCGAATATGTAAAGTGCATAAATTATTAATTTAATCATAAATTAATAAAAATGAATACATTCTTTACATAAATTAAATTTATTATCATAAATAAAATACAAACGAATATCTACATACGGAAAATTCCGCGTAATGAAAAAAGTCAGTTCAAAAGTTGGCAATTGTAATATGTAATAAAAAATAATGTACGGAAAGCAGTATCAAACTTTTAATATTAAAAAGTTCTGAGCTCCAACCTTTAAAAAGTATGTGCTCTAATCTCACTGGCTGCGGAATTCGTTAAGCTACTAATTGTTGGCAACACTGTAAAAGCTGCGGCTGAAGCGACAGTTGCATAATTGATAACACCGAGCTCTGTTCGCAAATAAAAATAAACCGAAATCTAGTGGATGGTATTTATTCCACCTCCTCTAACTGCATTCACTTATCATGCTGATAGGCTACAATCATTTATGGTCTTAAATCTTTTTCGTATCTTCCCTAATTGGTCGTATTTATTTTCTAGGGCTTCCCACTAAAAATAGTTGTCGGTTTGTTTTATCCTAGCACTACTTTAGGAACTATTTGACTGAATATTATGCTGTGTAATGAAAAAATAAGTATTGAACTTGGCTTGTCATGCTGCTGCGTATCTGGATTGAAAGAAGAAAGAAAGAAAGACAAATATTTTTATTATTCACAACAACATAATAATAACATACAGCTTACGGTCTTAATAATGTGAACAATAGAGGCAGACACTCAGCATTTGTCACACCATTACAGCAATGGTGAGACGCTAATTTTCAGTGACTCATTTTCAGTGAGTGACATCACTGTCAGCACGTAATGATTGAATGCTGTATAATGAAGTAATAAGTATTAAATAACAAAACTCATGCCAAGATAACTTTTGTGTGTTCATTTCATCCCTCATTTCATTTTCCCTACTAAATACAAAAATAAAATGCTCGTTACAACAACGGTAAATGGGATACGATTTGTGCGGTGCGTCTATCTGCACGGGTAGTACTGTTTTGCATATTTCCTCCGTGTCTGAGAAGGCGTAATTACTAGAACCTAGATTTTTAATTAGATTTTCACCGAGATTTCACCGAGTTTACTGACACCATTTGTCTTGGTTCTCGGGATAGACATAGGCCATATAAACACTTTTCATGTAGGTAAATGAGGCTTGTGGTCACATTTTTTTTGTAGTCTTACGTTGTGGGAATTTATTGACATACAAAATAATATCGGATAATATCGAGTTTTAAATGTCTTAGATAAAATGAGACCTAAACTGATTTCAATAATATGGTGAGGAAATAATAATATAACTTTTAAAACAATATTTTTTAAAAGTGACGAAAGGCGGATGGTTTTTCTCTGGTTTTCAGAAACAATATCGGATAATATCAAGTGTCGAAGATCTTACATGAAAACGTATATTGATTTCAATACAAGGACGGCTTATGGTATTTAAAGATATTATATTTTTTTTTATTACGAAAGACGATGGTCTACTATGTGTAGGCTAGACGTCTGAGCGAGAAGAGTAGCTGCGTTCCTATTCGGAGCCGGTGGAGGAATGTGCTTTCCCAAACTCCGTACATCTGAAATAACGACTATACTATTCGCAGGTGAAAGAAACCATTGTTAAAAAATGTGCATGACACGATTTAAAAAATTTGGAGGTGTGCACTAACCCGCATTGGATCGAAGTGTCTGTGAACTATGGCCCAAAAATGGAATCTTTATGGGCTGAAAATACTTTTATTATGGTATTTATTAAGTATATAATATTTTTAAAAACCTATAATATTGTTAAATATGTTAATATATAATAATATTCGGGCATTAGTCGCAGGACTTCTTAAGTGACGCGGACATTATCAATTATTGTTGTAGACAATTAATATTACCTCCAAATTACTAAAGAGCAAGCTAAAGGATTAAAAAAAATAACAATGTTTAACGGATGGAGTTTAAAAATATTTTATAGATTCTAGTAACGTAACCTTTGGCAGATAGTCTGGCTAATGGCTAATGCTACCTGTTGCAATAAAAAAGAGGTAGCATGGCCTCTGGCTTTAGCCTGTTCAAATAGGAACGAAGAAAAAAAAAAAGGTTTATTGTCATTTGTCACTTGTGACTTGACAGTTGTCAAGAGGGGATATTTGTTTATTTACATTTTATATTTTGATTTTACGTTAATTATATAATGCAAATAATAATATAATATTTCCTCAGACCAAATGATAAAATAGAACGTCTTTTATTAAGTCGGAGAATATCACATGCTACTTGTTTACCCATTCATAATTATTCATTTACATTTTATGTCTGGAATATGATTTTAATATGGAAGTTAATCTAATACATGATAACTCTTGTCGTATATGTTTAAAAACGAAATGCATTGGGGCAATATCATTTGAAGAAAATGAATCTTTACTGAATTTATATCAATTTTGTATAGATATTATTGTAAGTATAAAATGTTCCATCATTTATATTTCTTTCTGTATTATGATTAAAATTAATGTTTCAATTTATTTTAGGTCGACCTTAATGTGTTGCCCCTTAGGTTTTGCAAAAAATGTGTAGAGCAAATTGAGAGTTTTGCAAAGTTTAAGCAAAAGTGCAAAGAATCGGAACTATTTTGGAAGTCCTTACAGAATGTTGACAAAGTAAGTCTATTTTTAAAAACATAAATTATCATTATGGGTACAGTTAAATAGATGTATTGTGGCTGTTTTATATCTATTCAATATATTTTTACTTCTAGAAAATTCCAAATAATGATGATTGCATATTAAAAACTGAAAAAATATTTTCCGAAGAAAGTGTTATACATAATGATCCTTGTACTCATCAAAATCCTTTTAAAGACAATGAAAAAACTGAAATGGCTATTACACACTTAGACAGTGAAAATGAACATGTTGCATTGAATATCAAAGTGGAAGATTGTAAAATTAAGGTTAAAAAGTTGAAAAAAGTGAAAAATAGAATTGATATAGAAATACACAAATGTACGAAATGCAATAAGGAATACAGTAAGTCTATATTAATAGAAGAGTCTTTTATTTGTAGTTCTGTAGAAAATGTTTGTTAATAGAAAATACTGCCAAATACTGTGAATACATTCCAATGAGTGAAATTTGGGTAAACATGATCATATGACGCAAACATATCGTGTATAACATTTAAAAATAAAAGGATAATCTTAACACATTAAAAAAAAACAAAAAATGTGTTTCAGTGTTAGATAGCCCATTTATCGATAAAGATATATCATCCTGTTGTAAATCTTAGTTAACGCAGGCGAAGCTGCGGGCAACAGCTAGTGCAGTAATAAAAGATGAATGAAATGAGAATTAGCTTGGCTAAATGATCTCTAGCCAAGCTAATTCTCATTTGTCAATGCACATATTATATTCCATGCCATCACTATTATAATAGATGAAATATTATGACATGGTGATTGGATATTGCCCATGTGTTATTGTTGTCGGTGACAGTGACGAGTTAGCTTGGCTATCACTTTATATTGTGAAGTTTATATGATTGTATGTCACACAGTTGAATTGTGTCAACAGTGAAACATTAAATTGTTATTATAAATATTTTAAATTAATATATTTGTAACATGTGTTGGCCTGTTCACGCTAGATGCAAATGGTAAGGGATTGGTGATGATGAATATGATGAATTGTATCCTCAAATAATTTCACATTAATATTATGTTTTTTCTTTTGAAAATGTAATTCTACAGGAAAGTCTAAGTGGTTGAAAAACCACATGAAAAGCTGTGTAAATAATATTGTGATAGAGAAACAAATAGATCAAAATGCACTAGAATATAATTGTGGTAAGTGATGTTGCAGACAATATTTTTAATATAACTTATTACTTTAAGTATTTAAATACAGATATGCATCAGTAAATTAATTTAATTTTATATTTTGACTAGCTGCCCCAACAGACTTCATTCTGCCACAATACTAATATTGCTGTTAAAAAGAGGGGTTGGTGATAGAAGGGTGAACATATAGGGATGTATGTATTTTTTAATGTTGCATCATTAATTAATAAAAATGGAAGATTTTGTCAGTAAAATAAAAAAAGAATATTTTGGGATTGGTCACTCTTATCATTTAGGGGGATGGAAAATTGATGTTGGCCGATTCTCAGACTTATCCGATATGCACACAAAATTTTATAAAAATCGGTTGAGCCGTTTCGGAGAGTATGCTACTAGTACTGTGACCCAAGAATTTTATATATTATGATGCATAACTAGTTTAAGCAGTATAGCAGTAAGTCAGTATATAAGCAGATAGTTGTAAGTTGTGATTAAAATAAATAAAGAAAATAAATAAAGTACAACGAATGTCGAGAAAAGTGTACTATTGATCACGTCTGAAGACATAGTTTTAATTTTAATAATTTTAGCAGTCTTATCTCGTTTGTAGGTCTATGTGATTTAGCGTGCCAGAATGTGAAATTAAAAAATCACTTAAGCGAGCATTGGACTAATAATGACCTTAAGTGTAGGTTATGTGATTTTAACGGTCGGGACTTTGCTGACATGGTTGCTCACAGGTGAGGAGATTGATTCTTATTTTTTTTCTATAGCATAGGAGAGCAAACGAACAGTCGAAGCCTTTTGGCGACTATCGACGCCCATAAACATCCCCATAACCAGAGGTTATGCAGATGCGTTGCCTTCCTTTTCCCTATCCATATTCTTTATAGGTGTACGAGCACTAAATACTAAAAAAGAATCACGTAAATTGTACAATAAATATCATCTTACTTACTTGGTACCTACATAAAAAACCAACCAATTGAGAATCTACTTTTTTTGAAGTCGGTTAAAAAAGGTTCCTTAAAAAATATATTATGAAAATGTAGGTTCGATTTCACAAGTACTATAACGATTTGTAATATGAAATCAGTTTGTGGTTTGATTTATGGCTGATGCATTTTAAGTGGTTATTGGCTATTGTATTTTAATAACAGTAGCAATTCAGCTGTGGGGTCATCTGATAGGTAAAAGCAATTATAAATTGTTGCATTCCAAATATGACTTCTAAAATGGTGTTAAAGGAAAGGAATTTTTTTACTGTTACAAAACTAATCATCTACCTAGCCTTTACCCAACTATATTTTAGGGTCGGCTCCTAGTTTAATCGGATTCAGCTGAATACTAGTATTTTAAATGGAGCGACTGCTTATCTGACCTCCACAACCCAGTAACTGGGTGACACCGTACCCCGCGGTAAGACTGGTTGTCAGACTCTTCGGGATTCAGACGACCCGTAACATTGTCAAAGTTCTACAAATGGTAACCGGGACCAACGGCTTAACGTGCTATCCGAGGCTCGGAGGAGTCTCTGTATATAAAGATGGATCCATGGACCGACTTCTTAGGTGAGCCATCTGCCCACCCACTGCTCTGATTTCTCTCAAAGGCCCTCGGGCCACAGCATAGGACATTTCGGAAAAAAAAGGCAAGCGTTCCTTCATCTGGTGAATCGATCTGCGCAGCTACATCTGGTACCACACTAATAAAATGTATTATTAAAAGAGCCCCACATCCTGTGGGTGACGGTGGTCCAGTGATGGACGGACTCGGCCTCATATGCGAGGGGTTCCGGGTTCGATTCTGACCCGTCCGTGTGTGCCTTGAAATGGGTCTTTCTAAATTTCTAAGTGCACACGAGACCATCGTTCGCTCACCGGTGAAGGAAAACATCGTGAGGAAACCTGCATGCCTGATGAGATTGAAAGTCTTTGAAGGTATGTGAAGTTCACCAACGCGCACTGGGCCAGCAGTTTTCGCGCGGAAACGTTCGAGTGAGTTGCTTTGGCTGGTGAGGGTGAAATCACTTACCACTGTGGACATTATGATTGAATGCCCCAAATCCCTGATCTCAGACACAATCAGACCCGAGCGAGGTGGAATGCTCGGCCAGACCGAAGCCCTCTTACTATTGTATTAGGTGTTGTATATATAGCGGCCGAACGCTGAATCTTCGATAGCGCGATTCAGGACTATGGCATTGATTGTACATCACTACATCACTATGAAGAACCTCGGCCAGTTCGGCTACCTTACATCTATGATCAAGATTTCCAGGACGCGGTCGGTGGATGCCATTATAAAGTTTAAATGATAAAATATATAAAATTAACGATTGTTTTAGGTACATCCACTTTCCCAATGCGGCGGTGTACTGTCACGTTTGCGAGCAACGAATGATGGCCCCCAAATCACTCCAATTCCATTTTAGATCCGTTCATTTACATAAACCAGGTGGGCTGTGCTCGTACTGTAATAAAGTATTGACTACGTATAGGACGTGGAAACGACACGAGAGAATACACACGGAACAGAAGTTGTTTATATGTGATTTGTGTGGCAGAAAGTAAGTTTTCTTTCTCTAAAAATTAATAAATATTTTAAACTTTTAAGTTTAGAACATGAAAGATTTTAGGATATAAATTTACGACTACGTATTAAATTTAGATTAAGATGAATATCTCCTATCCTATCCTCATAGGATAAGTCGCCATGCAGTGGGCTATTATTGATGACATCTCAGCGTTTATTGACAGAGGTCTACGTCTAGTAGTGAAGAGAAAGGGATTATTAACGCTGATGATAAAGATAAATCAGTGTCTAATCTGTAAAACACAAAGGTACATGCTCTGCACTTTCGAAATATTTAATCCTTACAAGACTTCTTGATTATCTTCGCTCGAATAATAAATTAGTGGGGGAGTAGGGGATCTTAAAAGGGAGGTGCATTTTTTAGCAATGGTTCTCACACATCTTTACGTTACGTGCGACGTTTGGTTTAAGGTAAAATACACGTATCCTTCTACGAATTGTCGTAACGCGGAGCAGTGTGTAAATCGCCTGCGATAGACTTTAAGGTGATGATTTTAATGATACTTTTTTGTAGATTCTTGTATAAATATCAAATCGAAGCCCACTTGATCGATCACTCTGATGTAAGACACTTCGTGTGTGAGACTTGCGGCAAGGCGTTTAAACGCATGTCGGCATTGAAGGTAAGATTTCTAATTAATATTTCACTATTAATGTTCTTTTTATTTTACGCACGTTTAAAATACGAATTAGTTGCCCGTATTTTTCATGTTGTTTGAAAATTATAGCCTATATAATTATACCTCGAGGAAGAATTTTTTTTTTGGTTATTTTAATGACTGTCATTTTTTTGTCGTCCTCATTTATATGAAGTACTATTATGAAGATGAAATACAAATATCAATACTACTCAGTCAAAACAATTAGGCGTATGATAGGGAACTCTAAAAAACTAACTCTCTAGGAAACTAGGGAACTCCTGAATCCCAGCTGCGGTGAGTGCGGGATCCACTGCCCCTAATTAGGGGAAGTGCGGGACGAAGACAGGATTAGTGCGTCATACCCCATTCCTACCCTACCTACATCTTATGGTTTTCGTCGATTATTGAGTTTTAATATATCTGTCGTAATTAAATCGAAAATACTATAAATGTTTTTGAAAACTTTACGACTGTCTTACTGAATACCAATTCAAAAGTAAAACTTGCTTTCGTTTTATTTTTTCACGCCACAAACCGTCGTATCGACACAGAGCCGGGAAGTAATATAACAACTCTTTTTGTTAGAAATCGTCGCTTGCATTGTCAATGGAAATGGTTTTACGTGGGTTTCTATTGTTATTTCTATTAACAATAACTCTGAAGTTATCGAACGACGCAAAGAGTTTTAGTTTTTAGCAAAGAATTAGAACATTCCTAGAAATTCCAGTGAGCGACGCTGCACTGGTGAAGTTAATATAGATTCTTCCTCGATGTAACAAGTCTGGGTTCGACCCCGATTTATGCACATCCGAATAATGGTATTTTTCAAATTTATAATGACGCATAGGCATCTAACCTTAAAACATCGCTCACTGGTGAGGGAAAACATTGGAAGAAATTGGCATGCTTATTGAGAAAAAAGCGTTGATGAAGAAAGAGAAAGACATTCCTTCTCATGTGGTGTCTCTAGTAGTGTATCCGTAGATTATTGAAGTGAAAACTTTTCGCGCACCGCATACAGATTTTTTGTAGGATGTAAATGAGGCTAATACATCACGCTCTGAAGTGAAAAGATCAATCGGGTGAATTCGGGATCCCGAGCTCACCCGGGCGATAATGATCCAGTCAGCTGCTCTTCATTGCAATGTCCCTGTTATTAATATATTCAATTTCTATCAATGATACACTTTTAATTTTACTTCTGCCGTGCGGTCTTAAGCAGACATATTTCTTTATTGTTTAAGGGTCACATAGAAAACGTACATGAACCGAACTCCCCCGTGGTATGCGAACATTGCAATAGAACGTACAAGAATAATGACAAGCTGGCATTGCATTTGAAGAAACTAACTGAATATAAGCCGCACCAGTGCTCAGTTTGTTCAAAAAGATATCTCTTAGAATGCGAACTCAAGAGCCACATGTTTTGGCATACCGACGAAAGACCGCATGTCTGTGAAATATGCGGCTCCAAGTACAAGGCTAAAGGACAACTGAAGGTGCATATGTTGAACCATACAGGAGATAGGCCGCATAAGTGTAGCATATGCTGTAAAGGATTCGGCACAACTTCCCAGCTTAAAAGGCACATGAGAGTCCACACCGATATTAAACCACACAGGTGCTTGTATTGTAAAAAAGATTTTCATGGCTTGAAAGCTTTGCTAGAACATTCTTTGCAACATAAGAACGACGAGAAGAAAAAAATGGTGCTATAGATTTTGAAGTAGGGGAAGTCTAGTAAAGACGGTCGCATAGGAGAGATAGTCAACACACAAAAAAAATCTTTTCTGAATTCTATTACGAACATTTTTGTTGGCCATCTCTTCTTCTGTATAGCTTTCCTAGACTTAATCATATAATATTTATTGTGTGAAGAGTAAAATTGTATTTTGCACGACCAATTGAGATTGCACGTGTATTGCTAACCGAAGAAACTTTAAGACAACTTCAAACACAAGAACGCAATTAAAAGTACCCGCTTCGCTCATTATTTATTATTGTACAAAATGCATTATTTCGGATAGTTTAAAATAACTTTTTAAACCAGATGATATTAAATTATTTATTTGAATGTTTTCTATAGTATTTTATCTCTGGAATTGTGAAAAAGTTTTAATAAAAATATATTCACAATAAGTTTGTTTTATTTATTGAACTTAACTACAGGGAAGAGGGCGCATGATTACAATAACTAGGAAAAGTTACAACTATTATGAAAACTTAGATTTAATAACTAATCCGGATTGATAATTATTATTTTTATAGCCTAAATACTCCTTGTTACATTGGCTATCTGCAAGTGAAAGTCCCTTTAAAATTGGGCCAGCCGTTTCAGAGATCAGTCAAATAAACAGACGGACAGACTAAGATTGTAAAAAAAATTGGTGACGTGTACACCACATGACACATCCATATGTGTTTAGTAAAAACTGTTTTTTTTTCTTTGTCATTTGAATCTTACCGATAGACAAGCTCAATTTTATTTATCTGTGCGAATACGTTTTACTTAATTCTATTTAAGAAGAGCCCATCCAAATTGGAAAATAATAGATGAAATAATATGTCACCATTTTATTTTAAAAAATAATAAGGAAATAATTTAGGAAGTGCTTAACTTAATAAATTCTTATGCTCTTGTGCTTTTCCGCGTTATGTTTTACTCCTAATCTCGGGTAAAAAAAAGAACGGATCGTAAAAGGGCTTTTACGCTGGGACTCCAAGCGAAGCATTAAAACGAAGAAGAGGGAAAGTGAATAATATAACCACTTTTAACTACGAAATCTTGGGACACTAATTTTAGAATCCTCAAGCTTTTAATCGGTATAGCATTAATCAGTAAATAATAGATTACTACATACAACAACGAATTAAATGTGACCTACTTTTTTAGTCACGCTATTCATAGATAAATGAAACAGGAAACTTAAAATTAACAATTTTTAACGTAAAATTTTTTGCAAAAGCCTCCTGATGACGTCATTTATCCAAAAATCTGCGTATTTAAAAGGACATAAAATTATTTTATGTTAGTACTTGTGCAAAAATAAAAATAAACAATTAAAATCAGATACGTGTGTTTTAATATCTTATTTAAGTACTTATATCATTATATATAGGTACAGTAAAAATAAGTATATAAAATATTTTCCCAAATTTAACATTACATTTGTGGCTTACAAATATTTTTGCTTAGGGTAATATTTGCTTAAAAAGCATAAAATATCGAATTGAGAAAGGCCTCTTTCCTTGAAGTTTAAAAATCAACTTAGCTACCGACAATAACAGCTTTACAGCTTTACCAAAGTCAAAAACCTTACATTCTTTATTATAAGAAATTTACTTTAAAGCGATAGGTATGTACCACAAAAATGAATTCTACTTTAAATCGATTTTTAATATGTCTGAGCGGGTATGAAGGGTATCGATTACGGTGATTATGGCGCCGCTCGTCAGCGAAATGGGCTGGCGATAGGGTTAATTGGCTGCTTGTAACTCATCAACATGTCGATATACGTGTTTGTAGATTACCTAGGGATTTTATATTTTTGTATCACAATCAACTTTTGGACACAACGCTTAATCGGTACTAGGGATGCGCTGTGTCGAATGATTGTCTTATCTTATTAATTATCTGTGTGTCTTAATATGTAGTTCACTTCGATAAGGTGTCCTCATAATCATGTTACTCCCTCCTTCTTTCATTATTATTATCAACCCTTTTGATTGCTATACGTAGGCCTCATTTAATAAATCTCAAAACGGCTGAATTATGTTCCGCCCCGCCACGCGCCCACTATTTCAGACCACATAATATTCGTAACACAATTCGAATTTCCCCAACGTAAAACGATGCACCTTACATGAAAACACAGAATCGATATTAACTTTAGAAAGCTACACTAAAATGATACTTGTAACAACCCATATAATATGTCCCACTGCTGGACACGGGTCTCCTCCTCGAAATAAGGCGAGGAAGGTATCGGGCAATAGTTCACCGAAGTGCTGGCTCAATGCGTCTTCGTGAACTTCACACATTTATATTTTCATCAGGCATGCAGGTTTCCTCAAGATTTTTCCTTTACCAATGGGCGAGCGATGGTCTTATCTTAAGTGTGCACTCAGAAATTTAGAAAAACTATTTTAAGGCACCACAGGGGGTTAGGATCGAACCCGAACCCTTTCGCTCAAGACGCAGAGCCCATACTCACTAGTCACTGGAGCATCGTCACTCACGTTTTTCTAAAATGATACTCCACTACATATTATAAAACAAAGTCGCTTTTTCTGTCCCTATATCCCTTTGTACGCTTAAATATTTAAAACTACGCAACGGATTTTAATGCGGTTTTCTTTAATAGATAGGACAATTCAAGAGGAAGGTTTATGTACATAATTTATTAAGTTTTTATATACATTGGCTAAGATATAACAATAATTGTTGGAGGTGTCGGAAAAAAATTGGCCGTCTGGGAATTTCCAACGAAAACGCTGCCTAAACCCTTCGAGATATAACAAAATAATGTATGGTGGAATTGTGAAAATCTCTTAGGGATATCATACTATATCCATTTAATAATTTAAAAAATGGGCAATTATAACGCGATAGTTTGAAAGCTATTTACACAAATACGGTATGAATCTTTATAATTTTAAATCAGTTAATTAGCTTGAGCACTTTATAAAGATTATTTTTGCTCTTTACATCATGCAAATTAAATGAATACTTTAGGAGATATGGCAAAATCAAAATAATACGCAAGAAAATAAATCGTGTTGCCGTGATTCGAAAGGGCGGAGTATGCATACAGAAAGTCTGCGAAGGGATATAATAATATGTCTTTATGTTCAAGATACCTAATATTATATCCATTTTAATACAAAAACTTAGTAATTATTAAAATAGAAAATGATCATCATCAGACACGATAAATCCGTAAATTTATGTTCACGCGGGCGAAGCTGCGGGTAACAGCTAGTAATATATAAAAATAGAGATAAATTTAAATTGTTTATGACACAATTTTGAGTACGTTTGGCGAACATACTTTTTTGTGTCGCCACGGCTACCCCCAGCTAATTCGTCACTGTCGACGGCAGTGCCCATTATAATAATGAATGAGCTCTTGACTCGCGTCCGAACAAACATTACGTTTGATGTCACTTGAAATTTCGCTTAGATACTTAGCATATATTATCATAAACATAGAACATCTGCTAGATAGCGTTTTCAACTTGACTATTAGATATTTGAATAGCTACAGATGTCTGGTCAGCACCCCTAGACAAGTGGCATACGCGCCGATTCTATTCCTTTGCGTTTTCTCGCTAACTCTTAGGATTGCTGCAAAATTTTTAAAGAACATTTATTAAGACACAAAGTATTTGGTTTCGTTTGTACAAACGTATGTAATTCGTCCCCCCTAGAAGATTGGCATAAACGCTAAACGAATATAATAGAAGAGAATACTTATTGTATGGAAATAACTTACACTGGCTTACGACGTTAACAAAAATTGAAGAAATATTATAATAATAATATTCGTTTTAAACGAAGTACAGAGGTTGTTAAACGTTTTTACAAACAAAACCATATACCTACTTTATGTGTCTTAATAAACGTTCTTCAAAAATTTGCAGCAACCCTATGAGTTAGCGAGAAAACGCAAAGGAACAGAATCGGCGCGTATACCACTTGTCTAGGGGTGCTGAATAGTTGAGCAAAAGTCACAGATCAGTTTGGTCGAGATTAATCTATATTTTCTACTCTATTATAAAGCTAAAGAGTTTGTTTGTTTGTCTACTACTAAGTACTAGTCCGATTTGAAAGATTTTTCCAGTTATAGATAGCCCATTTAACGAGGTAGGCTATAGGCTATATAATATCATCACGCTAAGATACCGTTTTAAATCTTAGTTGAAGCAGGCGAAGCTGCGGGCAACAGCTAGTCAAATATAAAGTATATCATCTCAGTACGGGTATTTTTAATTCAATAAACAATCTTAAGCGTATTGAGTAAAATGTTGCACCTGCCTCAACCTTTCTATTATTATATCTGATTTAAAAAAACCATTGGGAAGCCGTACCGTCACAAAACATCGAAAGCCGTGGCTATATAAAAATATCAACCCATTTTTTCTTTAGCCCACAGAAATAGTTTTCGTTCCGCAAGTTATCTGGCCACGCTAGTAGCCTGGGCCTGGAACATTTTACCATCCTTCGGGCGCAACTAGTCCCACATACCTGCCTGGGGAGACCAGTGGGTCTCCCCAGGCAGGTATGGCAGGTATGGGCATCCCGCAGGGGAGTGCCCCTGCGGGATGCGTCAGTGCATTTCCCGGCGTAAAAAAAAGATAGTTCAACTCAACTTTGCTTTAATGACAATCTTACGCGTTGTCACTACTCAACGCCGTTCGTAAAGTTGAGTTGAACTTTATGACTTCGTGAAGTTTATTAATAAATATTTTTTCCACCCACAATTTACGTAGATGTTATTATTATTTTAGCATATTCTACATAATAGCGTGTTAAATGTTATTAAAACGGTACTATAATAGCACGACCTATTTGCACGATAACTTGCTAAACATAGGTACTGAACGCTAAATAGACATTATGTCGGCGGGAACATAAATCTTTTGTATGTACTGTATAGGTAGGTCACGATGTGCAAAAAAACGATGTAGGCCGTAGGGCGAGATTTAATTATAGCTGTTGTTTAATGTATATTATTTATAAGGTATATACAATATAAATATAACTTATAACGCTCACCCACGCGCTCGCATAAATAGTAAAAAGTAAAAACTCTTCAAATACTAAACTTGTTTTTTACATGGGTCGCAAACATCTTTTCGATGTGATGCGAATTTACGTCTGTCTATACAGATAACTATATAAAAAAGCACAACTGCTAAAATAGCAACAAACCATTGCTTCTTGCATCAGATTAGTTAGACCTTTCTTTTTTAGTGTGTTGTTTATTGTCAGGAGAAGGTATGTATAAAAAACGTTAAATATCCTAAGCAGGTTTGAGTAGGTGAGAGACAATATTTGCCTGCTTCAGCTCGTTTTATATAGAAATAGTACCAACTATAAAACGAATTAATTTAAAGAAAACTTACACTTGGGTCACATAGCCTGCGACCCACAGATTGGCTAAAACCTACTAGTATAAGTATAAAAAATACATCACTTCAATAATGTATTATCATTACACTATGTTTTAATGTATGTTCTGTATTTTTCAATGATTGAGAAACAAAATATTTTGGTAAATATAACTCTACGAAGAAATAACTACTATTTAGGTACCAATTCCTTGAAAAATACGACTTGTATGGTTGAGTCGTATTTTTGAAGGAATGTGAATATACATTAAAAAGAATTCTCCATAGTTGACAAAACTCATGATTGAGGTAAATACAGACCGAGGATATAATTATAATGGACAGGGTCAGAAGGTACGACCGCGAGCGAGCATCAAGTACCGTAATATGACGTGGACATTGCCGCTGTACCGTGTGGCTTTATACTAGATATGTCGCATCTCATGGTCCAATGAGTATGGACTCAGCCTCTTGTACGAGAGGTTCCGGGTTCGATCCTGACCCCCGTGTGCCTTGGGTTTTGATAAATTTCTAAACGCACCCTAATCACGAGACCATCGTTCGCTCATCAGTGAAGGAAAACATCATGAAGAAACCCGCATGTCTGATGAGATTGAAAGTCTTTGGAGGTATGTAAAGTTCACCAACCCGCATTGGGTTAGCGCATCGGTGAGGAGGAGTGGTTCTGAGGTCGTAGGGGGTTATCTCTCATTCATCAATCAATCGATCAATAAAAATGATTTTGATAATTATTTTACCAATAGAGAGCGACGATGGTCCAGTAGTGGGTGGACTCGGCCTCTTATGCGAGAGGTTCCGGGTTCGATCCTGACTCCTCATGTATGCCTTGAAATGGGTTTTGATAAATTTCTAAACGCACCTTAATCACGAGACCATCGTTCGCTCACCGGTGAAGGAAAACATCGTGAGGTAAACATAGTGTGAAGTAAACGAGTAAAACCGCGGGTTGCTGCTATGAATATAGAACTTGATTGTATTGAGTGGGATGTCCTTTCACAAGGGTCGTTATATCAAACCTAACCATTACGTATAAGACAGCTGTATGAATATAAATGATTATTCTCGGCCATGAATGTGATTTGTCATACATTTGTTCCCCTCACCCATCCATAATACATCTCAGGAGCTTACCATTTCTAATTCAATTGTAGTATTAGCATCATCTTCATTATTAACATTTGTCCATCCACGGCTAGCAGGAATTATACCTGTGGGCCTAGCCAAAATGCCATTACGAAAACGACAGCGACGATCGTTCGTCCGTTCGAAGTTGTGATTGGCTAAATCACGTCGTCGATTGAACAATCGAGCGATCGACGACGTAATTTAGCCAATCACAACTTCAAACGAACGAACGATCGTCGCTGTCGTTTTCGTAATGGCATTTTGGCTAGGCCCCCTGGTCTTTTTTATTTGCGTTAAGGAAGTTATTTAATGATACCCCGCCCCAGGTGAGCCCGTTTATACGAGATTTTTAGCCTTGCGGTGTTCTCCTTGTCTGGCCGGTCCAAGACAGATACGGGGACGTCTGCCATAGCCTCGACGAGTTATACCTGGTCTGACAGAATCTTCAAGGTGGCCGCTCGCCCGCTACTAGCATACAATTATTAGCAAAGTGATGTAATTATTGACTACGGTGCTGTTCGCCAGCTGAACTTGGCTTGACACGCTACCACGTGTCTAGATCTATAGACTTTAATCCTGTGGCTGTTCTTTAATAATTGACCCTATAATGCCTACATCAAAGAAGTCTTATAATAAATTAGAAATTAATATCGTAACCTGAAATTAATAACATACCGATAATAATCGGCTATATTATATACGCTAACCTTCTAGCAATAAAGTCTGTCAGAACAAAATCTATTATATTGTTCCACGGTCTACTTCCCGATAAATTAGTTTATGCTTATGGGCGACGTCGACCACGTACCATAAGGTGGCACGTCCGTCAGATTGCCAACGAACTTATCCTACATAAAAAAACGAATCTCTCAGAGTGACTGCTTCTTGTACATGATATACGCTATAAAGTGAAGAGAAATGAGATAAAACATCTGCACGTCTCACGGGATTCCCATTTACCCCATATTTTTGAGCGTATGAAAGCCTTGCATGAAAATAAAGGTTCCTAACTAATTTATCCAACCATTTTGAAGACCTTTTCCTTTGGGACTTTGAATCCTTACATAAATTTGAATGAAGGCACTTTATTAAAACAGGTTTTGCCTAGATCCGTTGGGCTAACATGGTTTTTCTAGTCTTGAAGGTACCAATGAATCAGCTGTAGATTTTTGTGATTTGTGGAACAGGATCAAGTTAACGTATTGAACGTTATTGGCCAATCGGCCATCCGTTATCCTGAGCGTGTAATAAACTCGTCACTAAAAAAAAGTATCAACCCTTTATGTCCCACTGCTGGGCACGATGTTTTCCTTCACCGGTGAAGCGATGGTCTCGTGCTTGGCGTGCTTAGAAATTTAGAAAAACCCATTTCAAGGCACACACCGGGGGGGGGGGGGGTCAGGATCGAGGAAGACAATAGAGAATACAATTACACTCGTATTCAAGAAGCGTACTTGGCTAACTAATGAAACAACACTATGCTAAGAACGCTTCTATCCATGCGCTCCTCGTTTCATTAGTCGGGTTTGATATGAATGACACGCACAAAAGCAATTATTATTGAATTGCTTACAAGGAAAAATGGAATAATGAATAATAATATTTGCATGCAATAATAAATTAACAATTGATATAATACTCTTTTAATCCTATGTCTATATCTAATTCTATGTCTATAGGTACTATTAGATGTTACCTTGCCATGACTAGATATTTTTATTAAAGACTATCGGTTCCTACTTTAAAAAAAGGTACACCAGTACACACTACTCATTATATATATTGATTACGTTGCTTATGGAATTTTGCTAATATATTTTGTATTCTTCCTACATTCTGGAATTTCTATTCGGGAAACCTCGTTATTTCATTAGCTACTCTTCTATTAATTGGATCAAATAATTGCGACAACGATTGGAAGCTCTATGCCTCCTGGTTGTTTTTCTCGGGCAGGAGATTTTCTTTTGTGATACAATCCTCCAGTAATTTGCAGGAATGCACTGTACGTAGGAATTTGCCAAGAATAAGGTCGTATTTCTTTAAAAGAACGCCAATTAAAAATATTCTACTAACCCGTTTGAGTACAATTGAAATTCCTTAGCTGAGTTGAATTGTGATCTTCTAAAATCGCTACCATAAAAAATATAATATAAAATTTGGGTTTGTGTTGTTTACCTTCATTATACATTTCCAGTGTTCTATATTATTACATCTTATTTCCTGATATTTTATTATAATTGGTAATTTAGTACAACAATATAAATTGTTATAAAAATATATTTGAAGTAATAATATTTAGACTTTACTAATTGCATAAAAGACATTCAAGCATAGACATATGAAAGTAGGGACCTTTTCACGCGAAAACTACTCAAGCCATTAATAAAACTTTATGTATACATATTATATTCTTGGAGGTAAATCGATCTAGCTAGGATACATTTTTAGAAAATATCGTTTTATACGTGTTATCGGGCAATCATAAACTGCTACAATATCATAAGTATACGAACGTAGCTATAAAATACTGTATTATAAAGGTTCAGTTGGAAAATTAGCCAGTTTCGAATACAAAACTACTGGTTCGTGTCTCCAGTCCATTTTTTGCTGTCTCCACCCGGCTTGTTTTATCATACGCTCCAATCTCTTTCTGTGTCTGTCAGTATATACAATGAAATCACGTTTGATGTAAGTATTCAAAGTGAATTATCGATTTCATCTAAAAAAAATAAAAATATTATTTGAAACTTAAATTAGGTCAAAACAAGGTTACTAGGGATGTCTTACCTACTAACATAAAGGTTCACTAACCTGACATACTAATGATACTAATCCTTTTAAGAAAGAAAAGAAAAATACATGTTCCCTAAACAATAATTAAACGACTTGCTTAAGAATCTAGGAGCGAACATCTCCCAAGGTGTGCTATCATGAAGATAAGCAGCTTAATCACTGGTAGCAAGACTTTGAAGATAAATCCTAATAAATATCATATGAGCTCTACAGAAAATCGGCCGCATATAGTTTCAAAACTATCTTCATCATCATTAGACTTTTTCCGTCGCCCACCGCAGGACATAGACCTTCATCAATGAACCCCAAGATGGCTAAATTGTGGTAAATATTAATGCAGGAGCCGGGCGATGATGCGTTTTGCCGTTAATTTAAAAAGGCCTCGCAGTGGCCGGAAAAAGATTTGTATTGATGATGATGATGATGATGATGATGATGATGATGATGATTATGAAAGAATATTAATGAAGTTATATTAAACTAGATTACTGACCAAACATAACCCGTAATGATTATATCATGCCGATATAAGCCGATATTCAAGTACAGAAAAAGTACAAATATCGTTTCCAAACGTTAACGTTAAATACTTATACGAATACAGTCTGAAAACGAAACACACTGAGTAAGCACTTTGTTCTCACGATTGAGTTTCAATATGAGAAATGTTTGAAAGTTAACACAATATTTATACAGTTCTTTGAATTTAGCTTTGAAAACAATGTGGAATAATACTTTGGTTCTCTTTAGTTTTTTATGAAGGAAGATAGTAGAAGATAGAAGCGAATTAGCACGAGTTACCTTGTTTTATAATAGTAGTTGGCACTACTTACTAAATTGGACATTTTTAACTTCAATGTATAAACTGCCGTACTGTAAGTTTGATAGAAAATTTTATAGATTTCTATCTATAAAATCTTCTTTCAAAGATAGAAGTTTTTGTTATTTGAAAGAAAATTTTCTATCGGTGGTTCTCAGACGTTTTTTGTTGAAATCGGATCATTCGTTTTAGCTATATTGCTTACGGAGTTTTCTACAACATTTTACACATGTTGGTTTATACTCGACGAAAGTAATATAAAATATGAAGAATTTTCACGATGATTGCATAAATCTATTCTATATTATACACAAAACTATCGGACTTAAATAAGATTATCGTCAACAATATTCTTATACCTTTAAACGAGCAATTCTTGTATATAAATATAGAATCGGGATCTCGGAAACGGCTCCAACGATTTTCATGAAATTTTGTATACATGTGTTAAAAACGGCGATAAATCGATTTAGCTATGATACATTTTTAGAAAACTTTTTTTTATCCGTGTTTTGAGGCTTCGATATCTTATACCTTTAAACGAGCAATTCTTGTATATAAATATAGAATCGGGATCTCGGAAACGGCTCCAACGATTTTCATGAAATTTTGTATACATGTGTTAAAAACGGCGATAAATCGATTTAGCTAGGATACATTTTTAGAAAACTTTTTTTTATCCGTGTTTTGAGGCTTCGATAAAATATGATTAGAATACGAACATAAATTTCGCTGTCAAATAATATGACATGGTAGCTTAGTGTTGAAATTAGGCAGTTAAGTCCGAACAAGCACGGTTCGAATATCCAGTCCGATTTTTTTCCTTTTTTTAAGATCATTTTTTTTTTGGAAGAAAAATGTTATCGCATTCTATCACTTAGGGTACCGAGCAAATGCTCGGTCAACCAGGTACTTATATATAGGTATAGTACTTATTGAATTATCGAAAGTTAAATAAATTAAGTACTTTAAAGCTAAATAACTTTTTAATAAATAACACTTAAGGCGTCTACCCTGTCCAAGATTGTATTATAGGAGTACCTATAGTTTTGAAATTCTCTCGAAACTTCGTCCAGCGCACGAATTTCTTGCAGAAAGTTCCTTAACCCAATTAAATGAGTTACAGCGCAGATTTGAAAAAGAGACATTACGGAATAATTCGGTTTAATTTGCTTTTTTCTTTACAATTAACGTTGTTCAAATGTTTTGCAATTTTTTTAATGATAACAAATTTATTTATCAAAATTCTTCCGGAACATTTTCGGCTCAACATAAAATATAAAATAACATACTAATTGCGAACCTCCACTTTTTTGGATTCGCTTAAAACGAATATGTTAGCAGATAACCACATTTTGATTCGCCTGAGAACCAGAATAATCATAATAACGTTATTTATTTTCTATTTAAGAGAACTAGGCTAGACCTAGGCTCCAGAATTCAGCGTTGAGAATACGATCTAAAAATGTTGGACTTACTATGCTTTGGATGCACAAACAAGATACTAGCCTACTAGTTTGCTAGTTTTCTAGAAAATCCAAAAAAAATCTTATGAATGCAATATAATATATTATAGTCTGATTGTATGCATGGAAATTAATTTGATATGTGATTTATGTTAATGTATACTTAAGTAAACTATCAACCCTTACATGAGCTACTGCTGAGCACGGGTCTCGCCATCATCATCATCAGATGAGGAGGATATTGGGTGATGAGTTGGTAAACTTCTCGCACCTTCAAAGACATGCAGGTTTCCCCACGATGTTTTCTTTCACCGGTAAGCGAATGATAGTCTCGTATTTAGGGTGCACTTATAAATTTAAAAAAAAAACATTTCATGGTACACTGGGGCTAGGATTTAACCATCTTGCTCAAGAGACCCAAACCATACTCACTCGATCATTTTCGTGTTTAGGTTGTATATATACTTTCAACCCGTCCATTTTAAATGCAAGTGGCAAGGGATTAGTCGTCAGGTCCATTAGGTTATTCTGTGTTCAATAGTGGACGGATCAAAGCTGGTGATGATGATGATGAATTAGCATAAAAAAAATTCACCCAACTTGTATCAATTTGATACAATGGAGTTTCATATCTCAAATCTCGTTGAATCTGAACTTGACATGTACCTACCGATCAGATCCTCAATAGTTGGCTGCTCAATCTATCGTGAAATCTTTGAGTAATAGCTCCTTGCAAAGCTCGAGATGGATCCCGGAGAGTATTAGGATCATTGAAAAGGCTAATAGAGGTATTTAAGAGGGTTATTGAATACATCAGTATAATAGTATTACCATATAGAAAACAAATTCATGCAAAACGTTTTACACTATATTCAAGAGGTTCCTTCTTCGATTTTCTTTAAACGATTTTTTAAATTAAAATTATTTTAAAAATATTATTTGATATAGATAAAATACAAAATTCACCTTTTTAATAATAATAATCTAATAACTCGGTGGAAGTCTCTCACTTTGGGTTGCTAAGCCATAGAAGTGGTAGTAATAAACTCACCGGTTTGTTTGCGAGTACATTCATAACTATTTTTACATTTTATGCGCCATGAGTCGATGGTCCAGAGTTACGATGATCCGGTTGGTATGGACTCGTTTTCTTAAATGAGAGGATCTGGGTTTGATTCTGACCCCCATTGGTGCCTTGTGCACTATAAACTCAAGATCATCGCTCGGTGAAGGAAAACTTCGTGAGGAAACCTGCTTGCGCGCTGAGATTGAAGGTCTTTAACGGTGTGCTAAGCTCATTAACCCGCATAAGCTAGTGAATCGGTGAACTATGACCCTATACCCTCCTCGCCTAATTTCGAGGAGACCTTTGATCAGAAGTGGAACATATTATATGGGTGGAGACTTTATTTTATGCGTATGTGGTGATATCTATAACTCTACCTTTACGTTTCTCGTTTTTCGGAAGAGGTTAGACAAAGCTGAGATGGGTTAGCTGGAACTAGGGCTTTTATGTTAGTCAGTTTCGAGGGGATTTGTTATTATTGCGATTAACATTCATTGTCCTATCCGCCATTAGAAGTCTGTAGCTATTTTATACCGCCATTTGTAAAACATCTAAAATATAAAATCTCTTTGGAATGAAAGCTAAAATTTATAATTTAATTAAAACATTAGTAATTTCATCAAGAGATTAAATAATAATTAATGACTTTATTAATAATAAGACAATGTCTAAAACAATTAACTTGTAACGCAATGATTTGAAACACAAACAACAAACAGAGGGACCCAAAGAATATTATATCCTCAACTTCGGCCTGATTGTAAGCTCTCCAGTGATCCCTAATCCTGACCCTAAGGGAGGAGGTACACTGGCCGTTGGATTTAATCCCGGTTTTATAGTTTTATCCCATTATCCTGTTAGTTGGTGAGTACTTAATTAACATAACGTTTTACTTAAAATGCCGTGTTTGAATCTTTGTGTGGACTCTTAATCTAATAAACAGATTAATGTTTTGTACGGTTTTCAGTTTGGTATAATTGCAGAGATAAATATTTTTGGATGCGTATAGGACGGCTACTCATACCATTATTAACATATGACTATAATTATATTTCTGTCTATTATCTTTCTGTCTATTCACTACAAGCTATTGCTCGAGGCTTTGCTTAAGTTAACCTTAATTCACGGATGTATTCGAATTACTGATGATTATTTTTCTACTCCTATTATAGATATCTAAAAGAGGTTATTTCATATGTTATACCAAATGTGGTTATCATTATGTTATTTTTGTTTTATCTTTAAAGGAAAATAAGAGAGCGTTTTCTTTGTAAGCTCCTGTTTAAGTGGCTTCAATATTTTCCACTCTTACAATGATTGTTATCCATGAATGAGGTAGTGCCAGCCGAATAAAGCCGGTACCTCTCAAACACATAATACCGATATTAAGCTATGCTATCTCGTTTAGAGTGATTTGCGAGTTTTCAGTAATCTATTGGGGGACAGGGAAAAGGAGGGCAAAGCATCTGCATAGGCTCTGGTTATGCTATTCTTATGACGACTTCGAATACTCGCTTGCCTTAAGGCATAAAAATAAATATCATTTACAAAGTCAAACAAAAATCTGGCTTTGGAATTTCTGCGTCTAATGTTGAAAAAAGCATTAATTGATCTTATAGTTTTCAGTTTATCACGTACAGACAGACAGACAGATGCAACGAAGGGCTTTGTTTTTTGAAACTTGGTGATAATGATGATAAGGATACGTGTATACGTGGCGACATAATAATACATTGTTCAAATCCAAATGGGATTTTTTATTATCTACTTTCTCTTCTCCAAATTCACACTTTGAGCCGAACAGTCTACATGAAAATGGGTGGTACCTACATAATATCTTAAATTTATGAAGTAACAAACAACAATAAAGAACGAGCCAAACCTAAGATAATTATGACGATACGTTATTCTGGTCTTATCTATTTCCATCTCAACTTTTTAAATTGGCTACAATTAAAGTTGATTTCTGACAAAATACTCTGAGCTGTTTTGTGAACTTTTTCATTCGGTCTACATTTGAAAACCTTTAGAATCGCCTCATGCAAAGTGTACGTCAATATCCTTTTGAAAGTTACAAGTTATTTTAGGATCGAAAAATAATATACGATAAAAAGGGTTACATACAAAGGATTGTGCGACGATCTGCACGGGTACCGCCATTTTGTTTAATTTTTTCACAAAATGGCGGGAAAGAACGGCAGAAAATTAGAAAATTATATATTTTTAACGCGTAGCACTTATTTAAGTAACAAATTACAAAAATTATCCCGATCACTAGAACTAGCTGCAAACTTTCATTACAGTCATTATCACCCTTTATCCTGAACTGAACATCACGTCTATGTTTATTTGGTGAACGCCAAGAAAAAATAAAAACTAGAAACTTTAACTGATATAAATTCAATGGTTCATTGTAATAAACATCAATCCAATTTTATAAAAGCGGCTTACGAGTGGGAAGGTTAAACAGATGCCCTTAATTGTGTTATCTCGTCCCTTCTGCGGTTCGTCAATTTTATTATCATTGGCGTTTTCTTCTTTAAGAGCCTATTTGATTGTTATAAAGATAAGAAAAGACGAATTAAGTACTAAGATATTCAGATTGGCGAGAAGCTTTCGCATTGATAGAGTATCATCTTAATTGTTTATTTCATCAAGTTTTGCTGTTTTGTAAGCAACAGTGGAACTTTTGAAGAATAAAAGTAAAATTTGATGTGCTAGTTTATTTTTAATGAGAGTAGGGTGCGGATCTTAGAAATTATTACAGTATGGTTGCTCTAAATTATCCGAACTGATGATAATAGATTTACAATTCACGAGTAAAAAGTATTTTTCTTTATTCATTCTTTCCTTAAAAATAGGTAAAAGTAGGGAAGTTTGTTACGTTTTTACGCAAAAATTACTCAACCGATCATCATGAAAATTTGTACACATATTTTCGTAGGTAAAAAAAGAAAGAAAGAAATATTTATTTGTGAAATAACGTTATTAATACATACAACACATAACATTTATTATCTAAGTTGTTCACAAATTTGCCTCAGCTCAGTGTTCAGTACTCAGGTACTGGAAATAACACAGAATATTTTTTTGCCATCGTGGGTGAAGCTGCGGGCAACAGCTAGTATTATATAACACGTTTTATTTTACTTCCGCAGCATGATTTAGTACATTATCTTCTATGGAATAGAGTTTGAGGTTTGGTTATTGAATAAGTTTGATAGTAGTAAACAAAATGGTGAAATTCCACCCTACAACCCAAACAAGGGTCAACAGTGTAATTAGAGGCCCTAATACATATCTGGGTGTACCTAATGTGTACTTAAACTCATGGCAAGTGATTTCTGAGGCTTCTACGGGTCTTTGTTGTTGTAGAAACAGGAACACGTATATGGAGGTTCCTACTGTATCAGCAATATCAACTATGTAGTATTTTATCAGTTTCAAACAAAAGCACAAACCACACAAAAATATTGATACAATAGGCCTAGCCAGGAGCCTCTTCCAAGTGACCAGTTCAGAAAAGGATAATCGCCATTTTGCCATTGTAAATGATTACAATGTGTGTAACGAGAAAAAAATAAAAAACGGCCAAGTGTGGGTTGGATTTATGCACGAAGGGTTTCTTACCACTATAATATATACAAAATTAGATACCTTAACAAAAAATCGGGTTTTTTTGTTAGAGTATTATAAGTATATAGAGTAAGAAACGTCTCCTTCCTTGAAGTCGTTTAAAAATAAATAAAATATGGCTATTGATATTTTGCTAAAAGCGATATATCAAGTGAACAAAACCAAACAACTAATGAGATAATGCTGCTAGAAATAGTCCTTTTTAAATAAGTCTGCTGATCAGAAAGTTATGTTGCAAAAAAAAACGCCGAAACATAAGCTTTGTGCAAAATTCCAACTAATTAGATAATAGAAAATTCGAGAAGCTTCAAACATTGCGGATGACGGCGCTGAGAAAATCAAATTGAAATATGCTGGAACTATTACTAGTTTGAATTTCAAATAGGCACCCGAGAGTCAATAGCGGGGACCTCGGTAAATCCTTTTCGGATCGAGCTTCGAGTTTGATGTTTGAAACGGAAAGTTTGTATTTAGGGTCGCATCAATAGTTAATTATATGTTACAATGACTTTTGATAGACATAAATTTTAGATTTTATGTCTACAGTTTAAGGAGTAAGGTGCATTTTATCGTAGCTTTATAGTACTATTTATTTTGATGGCGAACTGACATCTTGGGCTCTAACACAGGCCCCTCTTCTTCTGTCTTGGGCAGCTTGTAGCCTATCGATAATAAGACAGCTGGGATTTTTGGGCCCCATCTAACCATCGACACCTATATAGTCACTATAGTGCGAAGTAGTGATGATATGACTAGTTGACTGGCCCATTGATCTAGTGATCGCTACGCCAGAAAGTCGTGGGTCCGATCTCCACCCACGACAAATATATTTTGTATTATGAAGGTGATCATTTGTAGTGGCTGGTATTAATTTATAATATACCTAATATTTTATCATCATCATCATCATCATGAGCATCATCAGTTATGTATGATACGATTTAATATTTAGAAATGTATAAGTATGTATCAGTTATCTGGTTGCCATAATACGGGGTCTGATTGTCGTGTGTGAATTTTACCAATATATTATTATTATGAATATTTATTCTTATGTTTAGCAGACAATATTTTTCGAATCTAAGCGTAATTGCCTAAGTGTTAAATTAAAGTACGCTTACTACTTAAGTAAGTGTAAATTTAGTTTAGGTGAATTTACTTTTTACTATGAAACCTTAATAATTATCAATCATCAACAAACTTCAATCATTTATATAATACGTCACTACTTAATAGTAATGGCGTATTATATTATAAAAATAGTTTACTAATTTTATAAGTTTACGAAGTGTACAACAAAAATGTTAAAAAGTAAGTAATGTTATGAGATGTACCTTTAGTAATAAGACTCTTATAGTAAACTCTTTCCAAAGTACTCTAGTAGTTTAGGTTTAAAAAGCCAATAAAGGTCTTGAATAGCGACCACGTCCTAGGTCTGTACTGAATAAAAGCCGTCCCATAGGACACCTATATGTTCAAAAATTTATACCTAATTGTTCACAACATAAAGAAATACTTTTAGATTTTCTATTGAATTTAATTGAATAAGTATTTTATCTATTTGTTTTTTGGATTCTGCGTTCATTTACATTGATTAAATTTGATAAATTCAGTTGAATTCATTGAATATTTTTTTCGAGTCTAATTTATGTAGGGAAACATAAATTTGTAAACTTAATTTGTAAGCGTGGATTTGTAACAAAGTGGTTGTCATGTCATTTTATGATTTGATCGAATTATGTTATTCAGTTAAATGGTAACTTAATATTTTGATAATGACAACTTTTACGGATTTAATCGACGAATCGAAAAACCGATAAAATCCGTAAAAGTTGTTTCATTGCAATAAGTAAATCGCGTAAACTTTAGAAAATCAATGTTGTATTCTCTAGTTATTTGCCCTGAAGGGACTGGTTTAAAATATTAATATAACTGTTTTCTAATGTTAACGCCACTCCCAAATGAACTTTTTAACGTAAATTAATGAACGCTGACGATTAAATGCTAATTAAATTAACAGACCCATGATACACTTGTAATTAATAGGAAACTTATGTAAGTTATTCTTATTTAATCGTATGAGGCTGAGGGTCTCGGTGGGAACTTCGTTATGTTAATATCAATTTATGACGCGAACACGACACGACAATCTAATTATGATATTCTGAGAAAATTTCAGCCGTTAAATGTTTTTGATATATTCATTACAGGTAGCACAGCCGCAGGCGGAGAAATAAGATTGAATTCCTTGCGTATCTCTGACAATGCTTATCATCATCATCATCATCATCATTATGCTTTGATATGTTCATGTGGTGAGCGACTATAGTATAGTGGGTATGGGCTCATGTAGGCAACCATAGTCAAGGCTAGAAGTCGTTATGTTATTATATATATAACTTAAGTAAATAGGAACACTTGAGTTGATAAAATCCTTATTTTTGGGTTTCGGCGATAACTCTTTACAAAAAGCCACTAAGTGGTTGCCTTGTAAATTTTCAAGCAGATGGGTTATTTTTTGACTTATCATAGTCTGGGAGTATAAGTGTTAGGGCCCAAATGATCTCTGACCGAGCGAGGTGCAATGCTCGGCCAGGCCGAAGGCCGCTTCCTCTTGTGTCGGGTGTTGTATATATAGCGCGCGAACTGTGAAATTCCGATAGCGTGATTCAGGTTGTAGTGATGATTGATCCGCTACAATAGATTATATAATAACTTTAACAAGATGCTATAGAACACCAGGAATTAAAAGAAAAGAGAATAAGCCAATCTCTATCTTGGTACATGCTACATGGTATAAATTAAAGTCGCTTTTTCTTTTGGTCTCTTGATCATTTTCTCTTTGGTTTGGTCTTAAAAGGGTTTTCACTATTGGCTTTGTTATGAAGTAGAACAGATTACTAAATATGAGCCATCAATATTTTTGATATATGAAGTACATAAATGAATTTAAAAAAATCTTTGTTACGAATTAGCGTATGAACTTATTTATCCTATTTTAAAAATCTTACACCGTTCGAACGCTATGTTTACCCATAAGCTGATAAAACAAAGAAATATAATCAAACCGAATAGGGTTGTAAATTTAAGTTAATGCTAAAAACTTTAAAAATAAAACATTTTGCTGAGCCCTACACACGGCAATCAATAGTATTGGAAGCAACAGTTGTCATCGCAAGGCTGTATCAATCACTGTCAGGCTTGAGCCAGGCCAAGTCCTTTTAATTTTCCAGCTCGCTTCGACTGCTCAAGTTAATAATTATCGGCTACGTGATGTTTTATAAGGTTTAATTTTAGTGCACGTCCAATAATATTATGTGTATACACTATTGTAAGAGGTTATTCAATGGTGCTTTGCAACCGCATTGGGCTGTCAAGATCAGGGTGGTTCCACTCGATCACATAACACCGCCGTAAAGTAACAGCTATGCTGCCTCGTTTCGTTTGTGAGTTTCCGCTGGCCCATTGGGAGGGCGAACAATCAATTATTATAGGAAGCAATAACAACGAAGTTATCCATTTCACGGAAATTCTGCGATAAGAAATAACAAATTGTTTCTTTTCACGCTATTAAGAGTAATTTCTTACGAAAATTAATAGCCTGGGAAAACTTGATTTTAATGAAAATTTATTGTCATAAATATCTGCAAGTCAAAAATTTCTGACAGATAGTTGACGATGCTACGAAGGCCATCTATACTAATATTATAAAGAGGAAAACTTTGTTAGTTTGGTTATAATGAATAAGCTCAAAAAGTACTGGACCGATTTCAAAAATTCTATCACCGTTTGAAAGCTACATTATCTACGAGTAACATAGGCTAAATTTTATTCTGGAAAAAATAGGGTTCCGTAAGATATTCGGGTTTTTCAGACACAATGTGTAAAAATCATCCAGAAATTTTACTTCTTTTGCGTATTAAGATCCCGTTGTAAATCTTAGTTAACGCAGGCGAAGCTGCGGGCAACAGCTAGTATAACAATAAATATGTTAGGAATGAAATAGTAACTATTATACAATAGTAGATACTCTAGTCTTCTAACACTTCTTTTACGGCGGCTTTCAATATCCTATCTATCTTAAAATTTTCTTATCTTTCTTGAAATTTTGACAAATTTTCTTACAAAATCTGTCAAAATCTTAAGATCGATAAGAAAATTTTAAGATAGATAGGAAACCGATAAGGATTGAAAACCTCCGTTAGACATGTACTAAAGACTACCTTAAAGTTATTATGTATAAGGAAATAGAAATAAACTGACCGATTGTTTCACCACCCTTCTCTATCTCTGAATCAGCCAGGATCGAAAATATCTACTTCGAAAATCTTTTTAACGTAAAAAAAACAAAAGGAAATAATAAGACATTAGAATAATAATAATGTGTGACGCTTTTACCAACGTCAATCTGATCACGTGGTTACCAGACAATGGAAATACATATTAAATTATACATTTTATATTAATACATTACATTATATTTAAGATTTTAACTATATAATACATATTCATAACTCAGGAACAAAGAAACTTTTTTGTTCCCCGGGATTTGAACCCGCTACCGCCGGCTTGAACGCCAACGCGCTATTCGCTAACCATTGAGCAACAGAGGTCGTCAAGATAATAAATATCGAATAAATACGTACTACGTATTTAATTTCAGCTGGGTTTCTCTTAGCTTCTGTCTGTCTGTGGCTTCTGTAAGTCGTTCAGAGAATAGAAAGCTGGCTTGTAAGGAATGTATTAAAAACGGGTTTTAGATTAATTATATAGAGCGGGTGTTCTTCGTATTGTCTTGGCGTTATAATGGAGGAAATAAATATAAAGACTCGCTCGAAATAAGCTATAGTAAACAACTTTATTACGAGAAAGCCACTTTTTTCAATTACTGTGTTGGCTTCCAGCTTCAGGAAGGCTTAGGCGAGGCATCCTTGTATTACGGAAGAGTTTTGCGAAAAAAAACAGTTTCTGCACTGATATTACAGATATTTTAATCATATATCACGGGCGATTAAATGGATGAATATTATTATTTTTAGTAATCAAAATACCGACTTATATAAAATGAACCTGAGTTATTAAGTAGCTAAGATGTGTAATAAGGCGCACTGCTCTAAAACATGGTAGACATTTGTGTGTAGATTGTAGGCAACTTTTAAGAATTTAAAATTTGAACTATGGAATTTAATGGAAAACAGCGAAAACTCGTAAAAATAAATTCAAAGCCTGCCGCCTTGGCTGCATAATATTCTTGCGTCTAAACCGTTAATTTGATTTTAATAAAATTTGAATACCAGATGCATACGCATTCAGAATAATAAAAGTTAATTATATTAGAATAGATCTTTTCATAAGCCTTTTTTTACATCCAGAGTATAATTTTATGCACAGCTAGCTCATCTTACCACGGCTAATTAAATCCAACTACAAGCTACTCGGAGTCTTGTCTAATCAAAGGTTGGGGTACGAGAACAAGGCATTGAACTAGTTAAGTTTAGCCTCAAATTAGGCGTAGATGAAGACATCTATCACACTAAATGCTCTAGCTTTTAAATGAATAGGAAATAGAATCTACAAGCCGTTCAAAGCTCTTATTTTACTAATATTATAAAGTTTGTGAGTATGGATGTTTGTTACTCTTTCACGTAAAAACGATTGAATAGATTTTGATGAAACTTTACAATAACATATAGCTTATACATCAGAATAACACATAGGCTACAATTTATCTCCGTAATCCCACGGCAACGGGAAGTACGCGGGAGAAACCGCGGGGCGCTGCTAGTATGTTATATATGTGTTCTAAAATTAAAAATACCTTGAGGATTTAGGTTTTGATTTTTTTATCTTTAAAGATTCCCTCTTCTAAGAGGCAGACGGCGATAGATTGACGGTAAGGGGGATGCGCCTTGCTGCACTTTCAGCTTTTTTACCAAAAAGCATTGGTACCAAAAATCTTGGTTTACGAGTATGTTATATGTGAACGAATATGGTTCAGTAGGTATAGACTAGGGTTCTTAAATGTGAGTAGTTTAATCCTGAATCCCTTTGGTGACTTAAATAAGTTTTTCTAAATTTCTAAGTCCCCCTAAACACGAGATCATCGTTAGCTCATCGGTGAAGGAAAATATGGTCAAGAAAACTGCATGCCTAAAGATTAAAAGTCTTTGAAATGTGTAACATTCACCAACCAGCAGAGAAAGGGGAACTACTAATACCCTCCTCGACTTATTTCGAGGAGGAGATCCAAGACCTTTATACAACTCGGTTCTTTACTTATTATCAGATGGCACGTCTATTGGTTTGCCTATGAAGTTAGCAAAGAGAATATATTAATAACGAGATCAGCATGTCAATCAATTTAAAAGTGGGGAACGATGATAGGCACCTGTTACTGAAATTGCGCTTAAATTGGTTCGGAAATAATTTTCAAAGATTTATGATTTGCGATCGTAATGATTAAATTTGACTTGATGAATTTCTGCTATCGTTTATAATATGTATATCGTTCTTAAGTATCAAATCAGTATTGGCGTATATATTATGACCTTAGGTTTAGCCATGAACGTAAACTAGTTTACTTGGAACTCATTTATTATCATCGGCCAATTGCCCCCTTATATCTAGCTTTTGCTAGCCTGTCGCTGAGGTGATCCTGTTGCCTGCAGATACGGAACCCTCAAAAAGCGGCTGATGGCGCTCGCAGGTGGTCGTATTATTCAGTACCACTATACTTTTCCAATCGATAAATAACAACAACACCCCCTTAATATCATAATATAATAAATACATCATAATAAGGATACAGCTGCTAGAATATGACTTTTAAGGGTTTTTTTTGATGACGGCAAAATTTTTTCAAAATGTATTCTGAACACAATAGAGTAGGTCTACATATAAATATGATCAAGCTTAACGCAGTTAATTTTTGATGCTTTTAAAGGCACTACATTTCCTTATAAATAGCCAATTTTGACCGTTCAATATGAATTACACATTACGTCAGGAGCGCGGCTAGACTAAAAAAATACAAAATATAATATAGACTCAACTAAATGGAAGGATATCTAAATAATCGTTTAACTTAGAATATACTAGAAAATTTTATATTTTAGGGATTTTTATAGGACGATAAGCGCTAAAATTTATATTTGCTGCTCGTTTACCATAATATAAAAATCCTATTTCCACACGTGGAGGTGAATTGGCGTAAAAATGTTCTAACTGCTATAAAAGTCCGCTGCGCGATAAATTAATTACCTGCTTAGACATTAAATATTTTATGATGCAGTTTCCACGTACCTAGTCTTAAATAAGGAATGAAAAATTACGTAGGAAATAGTTGTGTAAAATTTGTAGCATGAACTTGATTCCCATTTATTCTTTCACAATATAAAGAAATATCTTTAAAATTAAGATAAAAGATCCAAAAAAATACATACAACCTTAAATGTTCCCTTCTACGATCAACCCCTATTTATAATTTTGCTGTTAAATTTAATTTTAGTACTTTTGGCACAATGAAGTCTGTCGGGACAGCTAGTAATGTATAGATTTTTATTTTTAATAGAAAAAACTTACTAGACTAATGCAAGATAGGTACTATTTTTGAATATGGAATACTCAGAGAAACAGAGTTAACCTCTAGGCGCATCTAAAGAAGTTTTACCTCAAAAATCCAACAAAAATAATGTGACAGTTATTCCTGAGTGGCATCGGAACTATCCACACCTAAAGTTTTAAAATGAAAAGCTCAAATTTGGAATATAATTTTCGTTCATAGAAATGTTCCCCAGCCGGCGCCTGGTAATCGATTGCCTCGACAATTTTTAGGATCGCTGATCTTCTGGCCAAATGCCAGAATTTATATTATCTATTAGCGACCTGAATCCAAAGTCATAGAACTTATTCAAGAAAGTTAAAGAACTTTTAACATTTGGAAGTGATTGATGCTAAAGATGTATTGCTTAAGGGTTATTAGAAATTTCAGAAAAAAAATGTATTTTATAAATTAAGTGGAATACACCTGGATTTATATACCTACCACCAGAATGTCTTAATTACCCATGAAAAAAGGACAGATATTTTTTTGCAATCCGTTATTCTAAATGTTTGTCCGATTAAAAATATTATTCAAAACAAATGTGAATTTCAAGTTCAAGTCAGTATAAAATCAATGAAATATAACGCGAATCCACATTTCATGTAATTTAAATATTTCTACAATCTTTTACGTAATAAGTCACTCACTTGTTGACGTAGAATTCATTATCAAGGATGAAGACGACAATAATTGGCGTTGATTATTCATAACCTAAACCCTATTATCCCACATATAATGTAATCGCGAAAATTCGTAAGAATGTATGAATGTATGGATGAACATATTTTGTTACACTTTCGCTCGGAAACTACTGAATGGATTTTAAGTATAAAACTATATATACATGTGTATAACAATAATATAGTTTACACATCAGAATGACACTCTCCTGTGTTCGTGCCGTGCAGAGCCGCTTCCGCTTGCGGAACGCGACACATAGTATCGAGTTATTAGACGTTGTCACGTCAAAAATAATGTAAAAAATTAAAATAATTATATTATGTTTCTTAATTTTACTATTCATATTAGTTAGTAAAAAAAAAAAAGATGGAGTAAGTAACAAAAGCAGTGCAATGCAATTGCCGTCACGTCATTCATATTTTGCCTTGTAGGTTCGAGTATACAATAGGATCCCAGACAACGTTCAAAATCCTTCCATCAATAAATTTAAAAAAGTTATCAAAATCGATGTTTTTTATTCAAAATAGTACCACGAAGAACCAGCGAAGTAAAATCAGTGGAACTAATCTTTTCAAATAAGTAAAAAAAAAGTGGAATGATTTTGAACGTTGTCTGGAATCCTATTGCATACTCGAACCTACAAGGCAAAATATGAACCAATCACATTATGAGTTTGCCTGTCAACCAAAATCAAGCCAATCAGAGTTAAGGATTTTCAATCTTGCTAAGGCGACTGGCATTTTTGCAAAAACCCTATTTTTTTTCAGTAAGATTGAGAAATGTTATGCCAATGTCTAATTATCCGTGTAATTGCGATATGCCTAGTATTTTCGCAAAAAATCGTTTTATCAAATCACACCACGACATATACAAGATATACGACAAACATTTTGACGATTATATATTTTCATAGCATGTAGGTAGACAATGTGCTGGTTGGTTACTAACCAAGTGGGAAGACCATCACCGTTGCCTGACCGTGTTGAGTGAGAGTAGCAAGGGAGTATCCATCTTAGCTTGTGTTTAGGAAGTGTTCATCAGTTGATGCATAAAGGCTGATTTCACAGTCAGATCACAGTTGTTGAACTACTAAATGGTGATGTAGTCAGAATTAAAACCGTACACGTAATGATGATTATTATTAATTCATTATCATGTTTATAGATATTACCTTTATATTATATTCGTTTGGAGACGATACACCTATACTTAAACCTCAAATCCTATTGTCATAGTCAATTATCTCTTATATTTTTTCGTCCGCGACTCATCGTTTTATAGGAACTAAAACTTCAAAAATTATGAAAGCGAACTAAAGTTTTAAATAAGCTAGCACACAAACATAAAATTTCTGAAACAAAAGGTTCACATATTTCGTAGTCTCTTTTGAATTCCTACTGATGCCGCAAACAATACAGTTCAGTCTCTGGTAAACTTTTGAATTCCCACATTTATTTATAAGACCAAAGATAAAACTCAGTGTGAATTTCGCCCATGCATTTAGAGCTTATTATTGTACTGATATGAATTTCTTTATTATTTATGTTGAAACAGGTAAACGTAGTGCTAATGGTTAGTAAATAGTAATAGTAAAATTACTGAAGTTATCCAGAAAACAAACGATTGTAATATATCTTAAACTATTTATAATCCAATCTCACCTGAGACGCAAGACCGGGAATCACATAGGACAGCGTAGCCCTTACTCTTCCAGGGCAATATGAACCTCCTCCATCAAGACAGCGAAGGTGTTGTCCATCGGGCTAATAGGCTAGAGGAGATAGGCAGGACAATCAAATCCATCACCAGCTCTCTTTTACGCGGGTACTTAACGTCGCTTCGCTCGTCTACTTCTTGATTGGCAGGTGGCTGCAGAGCACTCCCTTACTTTGTACCTCCCTTCATTGAGACTAAAGCCCGCACCTGTCAAATATAAGTGAACCCTTTTAACCTAAGGTTTTCGCTTATTCCAAGGTAGTTCTGGCTAGACTAAAGGCTACATTCGTATTATAATGAGTCTTTTGCAAAACCCGTGTTAAAACTGGTTGTGGTTGAACTAGATGGATAAAATTTAATTCTGCCCTTAAGCGCGCTCAAACTTCTACGTTGCAATCATTTTGTCACCATAGTCGTATACAAATGAATATTCTTATTGAATGTTTAATTGTCTCTTTCATGGTAACTTGATTTACTTAGGTTATGATTATTGCTGGTTCGAATCCGATAATATCGATAGAGTTTAATATGACAGATAGAATATTCTGGCTGTTTTTATTGTCTTGAAATATGGTGATAGACAATTTTAGTAAAAGCTCTAGATATATTCTATTTGAATTTTTGATTTATTTGATTGATGATGATGATGATGATGTTCTATCTTATACCTTTAAACGAGCAATTTTTGTATATATATATATATATATATATATATAGAATCGGGATCTCGGAAACGGCTCCAACGATTTTCATGAAATTTTGTATACATGCGTTAAAAACGGCGATAAATCGATTTAGCTAGGATACATTTTTAGAAAACTTTTTTTTATCCGTGTTTTGAGGAATCGATAAAATATGATTAGAATACAAACGTAAATTTCACGATCAATTCAAATCAATATGTCATGGTAGCTTAGTGGTGAAATTAGGCAGTTAAATCCGAACGAGCCTGGTTCGAATCTCCAGTCCGAATTTTTTTTTTCCTTTTTTCAAGATCATTTTTTTTTTGGAAGAAGAATTTTATCGTATTTATCACTAAGGGTACCGAGCAAATTCTCGGTAAACCAGGTACTTTGGACTAATACAGGCATATATTTTAAAGGTATGTTTGGAGAGTGTAGGACGTTTCCTAATAAAATGCTAAATTATAATGTGTTTCTCTGCATGTGACCCGGATAACGAAATTGACATTGACAAATCACATGAAATGGTATCGTGTACGTATTTCATATTTTCTTAAACATCCCAGAACGAAAATAGTGAGTTTATAGCCTACTAAAGTATCTCTAAATGATGAAATCTTTAGACGAAGTCCCTTGTAATAGCAACCTGGGCCCTTAGGGCATTCTAAATATAGCAACGTGTACCGCAATTTAGCATATTTTATTATTAATATATTTTTCGTATAAAAACTACTCATATTGAGCATTTACCAAGATTATGCTGAGTTCTTGGCGGATAAAATTTAGGTAGCCATCGACACGCTAAGAAGAAGTAGAAGAAGAAGAAGATTACTATTGCTGTAAAATAATTAAAACGTCGAACTTGATAAATCTTAAAATAGTACGTTAAAATTT
The DNA here is from genome assembly GCA_905333005.2 of Lycaena phlaeas. NCBI lineage: Eukaryota > Metazoa > Arthropoda > Insecta > Lepidoptera > Lycaenidae > Lycaena > Lycaena phlaeas. Next base: position 17,475,205 of record HG995166.1, on the reverse strand, counting down.
TATAATTAAACTGGTATTTGCACATGTAAGTTATTATAATAGATATAGTTATTATAATTAAGAATTAAGAAAGTTATTATAATAGATAAATATAGATAATCTTATGACAAGACATCCCACCTGATAGTAAGAGGTCAATATGAAGGTCTATGAACATAATATAATTGATTTTTTTTCCCGGTTGGATCTATGCTAATGGTCCTAGTGACCGTTATGCGTCATCGGAAATGATCAATATAATTGAATTCACCCAGGAGATCCTAGGAGTCTCGGTGCCTGTAATGTCTGTCTTATCTTTCTTTAAAAAAAAACAAGCTTTTTCACGGAAGCAATAAGCAGTTTGTCTACCATAAAATTCGAATGTGGCCTAAAGGCCAAACGTTAAAACGTCACGGTCTAAGAAAACCTTAGATAGTAATGTATTACGTCATGATTTCGCGATCGCTTTATATTCATTTAAGATCTCTATTCGCGTAGCTGGGGCATTTTTTTAAATTTGCGTAAACAATTTTAATGTTACTTTGAAATTGTCGTTTTTATCATTAGTTCTTTTCCGTATTGATATAATGCCCCTCATTGACAATTAGTATAGTATGTATGTAATGTTATTAAAAAAGTTGTTATAAGAATTACTAAACATAATATGAATCTAAGCGAAGGAGATGCTATGCGTACTTTCTGCGTCCCGTCTAACGGGACCTGGGGTAAGGCTGTACCTGCCACGGTAGAAATGTTCTGGCTTTGACGGTTGTACTCTAGGTTGTCTGAGCTCCCCCAATACTAGGAAGAAGCTGGTGGCTAACCAGCTTCTTCCTAGTATTTTTTAAGTTTACGTCCTTGACCCCCACGACCAACCAAACGGCCGCAAAATGGCCGAGCCACCGCCAAATAGGATGACGACGGCTTGATCATAAATGTCACCAAAATATTTTATATCTTCTTAAATATTTTATGTAAACAGTAGCAAAAATGCTCAAGAGACAAATACATTTTCTTTATTAAAACTGAAGCTCAGCCTATCTCAGAATATTTTCTACAATCTAGTCCTTCGAATTTCATTTTCGGGTTCATAAATTATTTTATGAGCAAGCCTGGTTTATGTTTGAGGCAGACAGAAAAAAAATTGCAGAATGTCTTTGTAAATAAAAAAAGTAAAATGAAGTACCAATATAGAGAGCCTAAGGCTCTAGAATTCAGAGTAGAGAACTACGACTTAGAGATGTTTAACATACTTTGGATGCAATGGTAAATAGCTTGTTTGCTATCGTAGTTTTCGAGTCTTGTTTGTTTTTATTGTTAATGTAGTCTGGAGTATTCAAGCAAATTAATTAGATATGTGATAAGTTAATGTAAACTTAAAAAAATATTAACTTTTATATTATCTTCTACTGCTAGGTATAGGTCTCCTCATCAGCATCAGACCAGGAGGGTATTGGACTATAGTTCACCAAATTAAATCCAATCAAAATTTTGTAGGTAACAACTTGTGCACTTGCAAAACGTCAAAAGAAGAAATAAGTAAAAACCAGAAAGCAACAAAAAAAAAAAAGAAATGACCGATGCGAAGTACAGGATAATGTCAATACGTATTATCATCATCACCAAACTGTTATCCTAAAGCTGTATGCGTCTGCCTTGCTTCAGGTTGAGCGGACGTCGAAGTAATCTATCTGTCGAAGTAATATAAGTAGTAAATCAGTAATCGTTGTAAGACTCTGACTTCGTTTGCCTCCTTATGCTATAAAAAATCAGGAGGAAATTGGCATGTCTAATGAGATGTAAGTACCTAATCCACCCCGTGATGTAGGGCCGCGAATTCATCTATAAACTAACACTCGCTTACGAGAAGTGTCTGAATGTTCCTAGTAGTAGGACACGTGAGGGTTGCTTAGTCTAAATAAAACATATTATTTCGTAAATATTATGATAAGTGGCTGATGGGTATCGAAGTCACGTATAACATTATTGTAGTATAAAACGATAAAATATCATTTCAAAGCAATTTTGATTACATTTAATTGGTTGGCTGTTTGGACAAACACCTAAATATTGTATTGACTTTTGTACAAATTCATACCAGTTATTTAGAACATTTTTATGACGACCACAATATGTTTTATGCTGAATTTTATATTTTTACTGAAATGGCGTTGGTAGCGACAGGATAAATGTCGATGTTAAACGAATAGACATATTTTAGTAAAAACTTTCAGGGTTTCTAAAGGTTCTAGAAATAAATTAATGACCACGATGTGCACAACTAAAAACTAGAAAAGAAGAAACCTAAAATAAATAGTATCTATACTTGTATTTGTACTAATATTATGAAAAGGTAAAGTTTGTGAAGTCTGTAGAGGATAATCTCTGAATCTAGTGAGCCGATTTTGGAAATACTTTTACCGATGAAAGTCTACGTTATTTGTATTTGATATAGTCTATAATTTATTCCTTTTATCCCACGAGAATGTGAAGTACGACTGTTGTAAATAAATATGATATAAAGCGATAATGTATGGATGCAGGAGGTAACTTTTGAAATTACCTTTTTAATCAATTAAAAAACTTTACTACTACTAGTACTACGCTATCACTGAATAACAAGAGTGAAAATAGCAATCATTCGACCGGATACGGCCGTTCATCTAAGTTAGGGCGGAGGAATTTTGCGGAAAAAACAACGGGAAATAACTAATAAGTATTATTAAAGTTACTGTTACTGTTTAACCTAAAACACAGGGCTTTACCCATAAGTGGCAAACCATTATGTATAAAATGTTGTATTATAACTTAAATTGCTGCTCGAGAATATTTGATTGTAATACTTTTTGGTATCTTTAAAGGTATTATTATTATTAAAAGTTTGAAGTCTAGTAATCTATATGGGTATATCATAGAAAGAGTTAGCTTGCAATATTGAAGTGAAACTTCTTTAGAATCGTTGTGATTTCAAACCGGATGCAACGGAAAAAACGACACAAATACAAAAGAGCGAGAGAGCAAATGTCGGTGTGTATGTATATTGCACACTGTTTAATACTTTGCTTGTACTTGAGCATTTAACGTGTGTTTCACTTCTATCGTGTGTGAATCACACACATCTTTTTTTTTCAATTAAGCTCTAGAGTATCTTTAGAACGTTATAATAAAATATTTAAAAAAATCGGTAATCATAGTCGTATACTACCGATATAAGTGGAATCTTATGACATGAAATATCGGAAAGTCACATTGCATTGACGCAAAACTACAAGATTTTTCCCTACCAAAAAGTGCTCAATGCAGCTAAAGCAGATTTCACTTCAATAAAATTACGCTTCTCTAATATGAAATTATTTTCTTTTAGTATTTAATTAAAATAATTATATTAGCACACTTCTATGGTAACATTAATGCGCCTCCAATTTTAATATACTAACAAAATATGTCCGACATCCCGCGTGAGTATAAAATTGTTCTATATTCAAAATTTACTAGCTATTCCCCTGTGATTTCGAGCTCAGAATTTTTACAATAAAATCTGTTTATTTCACTATTTACCTATAATTTACGACTTTACCTATATCTTTCCAGAGAAGCACGTTTAAACAAAGAAGCTTTTAAGCTTTATACTCAGCTTATGAACAAAATGTATTGTATGAGAACAATAATAATTCATAATAATACTAAAATAGACACACAGGTAGCGGAAATGAGACCGCTCCATATGTGTGACGTCACCGGTACATCCGAGCAGGCTCTTTATGTGACGTAACGGAAATACTTCTGGAGCGATCGTTATCGTGGGGGAGATTTTGGAAGTTATTTTAGTAGTTAGAAACATCTGTAGTGAAACGTGTTAAAAATACGAAGTGCGAGTATAACTCGCGTACGAATTTTTTTTACGGAATTTCGCCAGAATTTTCCGGAAATTACTGGGCTTTCCTGGAAAAAAAAAATTTTATCTGTGACAAAAAACATAGTTTTCAATTGCTATATTTTTTTATTTAATTATGATCTTACAATATAATATATTGGTTTAATTAAATTTTTTAAAGTTTAATTAAATTAATTAAAGTTTAATATTATATTAGATTGTATTATTATATAATGAAACAATTTTACGGATTTTATCGCGGTTTATTTGGCTTTTTATGAGCCCGACGTTTCGGATACTTTTCAGCAACCATGTCGCGTTTCGTACGGTTTGTAAGCTCCTGGTGGTCCATTGGGGACAATAGGAAAATACATGGCTCTGACTGCTCAGTTGCCTACTTATGACATAAAAAAAGTAAAGTATCAACCCTTTATGTCCCACTGCTGGGCACGGGTCTCCTCCTCGAAATCAGGCGAGGAGGGTAATGGGCCATAGTTCACCGATGCGCTGGCCCAGTGCGGGAACTTGTGAACTTCACATACCTTCAAAAGAAAAAAGACTTTTAATCTTATCAGGCATGCAGGTTTCCCCACGATGTTTTCCTTAACCGGTGAGCTATGGTCTCGTGTTTAGGTACACTTAGAAATTAAAAAAAAACCCGTTTTAAGGCACACACATCGAACCCGGAATCTCTCGCATAAGAGGCCTCGTCCATCCACCACTGCACCATCGTCTGCCCTGCATAATACCGGCGTAAAGTGACAGTTATGCTGTCGAGTTTTGTGCGGTTTGTGAGTTTCCGATGGCCCATTATATAGGATAGGGATAGGGAAAAGGAGGGCAACGCATCTGCATAACCTTTGGTTGTGAGGATGTTAATAGGCGTCGATAGACGCAAGGCTTGTTCGTTTGCCCTCCTATGCTATAAAAAAAATCGTCGCTCACTTACTCTTATGACATAAAAAAGAAAATTACATATAGAAGGTCTTATAGAAGGGCGAATCATTCCAAGATGGTTCCAGCATAAAACATTCTGGAGACAATCCAATTACATACCTGTTTAAACAACTTTACCCGGGATTGCTTCAATGGGACTATAAAAAAAGATTACTCGGCGGCTGTTTCATAAGTTCACGAAGCCGCCACGTTTTCCCGTGATTTATAATTACTGGAATGAATTAAATGTACGAGGTTTCTTTCATGGATATATATCATGTGGGAGAGAGGAGGAGAACGAATGAATGGGTATTGGTGAGAGGTAATATCATTCAGCTTTGTATGTGACCGTGGTGGTACCTCAAGCTCACCATTTCTTGAGTTTCCTATGGCCCATTGGGGAGATAGGGAAGACGTGGGCAAACACGCGTGGGCAGACGCCAATGCCATCCCGCGGCTCAGCAGTATGACGGAGAGGAGCAGTACCGTCGGGTTTTAGTAGCTGCGTCCATCTTACCATCTTTCGGGCGCAGCGAGTCCCACATACCCGCCTGGTCCCCGCTCCCCCGCGGAGTGCATAAGAGCATTTTCCGGCGAAAAAAAAATGTGTATTTACGACGCTCGTAATGATAAGGTTCTGAAAGCTCCTTTCCTCTTTATGACGTTAAAAAACTACTTTTCTTTTTGTCAATCCTGTAAATGCGTTACTGTGTTCCGAAAAATAGCTCCATCGCGCATATTATAATCTTATAAAGTTTTTATTGGGAGCCATGTAGCCGAAACTGGTCAGTGTGATGTGTGAAGATGTGGGATCTGATAGGATTGAAACGTCGAGATGCAAAAGCTAAATCAATAGCGATAAAATGGTTGAAAGTTTCTTAATTGTAAAATAATTTGTATGATTTGCCTGACCTTGTAAATTGGACCCACTACTTGTTCATTTCCAACTTTTTCCACTTTCAATCAGGTGGCTCGACTCTATTAGTTTGCGTACACCAAAAAAAAAAAAAAAAAAATCTATCGAGTATAGACTAAAACCGCCTGATTTTTCTAAAAATGAAAATAATCAAGTAGAGTACCTAATAACTTTTTCAACTTTATTACTCCAAGTCGAAAAGTTATTATGATCTTTTTTCTATTAAAATAACGATGGTCTCACCATTACCGCCTAATGTTGTTCTCACTAAAGTGTCCCTAATGACTCCGTACTCGGCAGCCATTATGAAATGCCTATAAATTATACTTTCAATTGTTCAAATATTCAAAAGCGTATTTATTAGCAACCCTTATAACTCGATATTAGCCGAGGAGGAAACGGCATATCTTTTCTTCGAAAAACATAAGTGACTATTAATTTCGCTCGGGATCATATAAATTGAACATCGTAGTAGGCTGTATTTTATTATCAATATCAGACAACAGGTTTTCTTACGTCTTCCGTTGCTGCCTAATTGACTTCGGCTTGATCTTTACTAAAATAATACATTTGAATAGCCTAAGGACAACCTTGAAATAATATGTTTGTTATAAACTCAGTTAAACGTAGTGCATATTCAAGTAAATCCTAATAAATCTCGATAAATGCCACTAAAAGTGGTTTAAATTATAGTTAATACAAATTAAAAGGAATTTTATCGCGCTTTATTAGGATTTTACATTCCTGACATTATTTATATTTTTATGAAACTACGAGCATGGTTACGTCCGACGCTAATACAAACATTTAACCCTTAACTTATCTTACTATAAAGAGATTATAAATTGAGAATGAAACTTTGAAATAAGCATGCTATTTTATATTATCATAGATTTTTTTAAATTCGATATTCAATAATTTTTGGCAATTTATTTGTAATGAGTGTAAAATCGCAGCCCGCGGCGTCGGTCGATGCGCGAGGGGCGCTCAGTGTTCTGTCAGACGCTAGCCAGAGCGCTCGTGCCGTTGTCTGCCCTGGCTCTACAGGTGCGCGGAGTGAACTTTCCAGTGGAGGAATGTCTCGATAACAAATGTAAGGTTTTTCACATTATTTATATAAATTACATTATTTATGTACAGGTACATTATTTTACTCTAATACTTATAGTATAATATATTTAAGTACATTAATATTGTTAATGTACGCGTAAAAATGCTTTTTGAGCGCCCTAAAAAAGTTTATTAGAACTTAGTTAAGACGGTTTTCGCGTAACATCCATCTGCGCATGCCCTGCGCATGAGAAACTTCCGATCGCATGACTATATATAGATACATATGTTTATAAGGACCCAGTATTTCCTGTGACCTAGATTTTATTTATTTCCTACTTATATTCTTAAGGTGGGATTATTTATGTTAAATACTTGTTATGAGTATGTTATAGAAACAATAAAGACACTTTTTTTGTTCAAGATATATTTTGGTACAAGTAAAGAAAAGAAAATAGTTATAAAGTATATAGCACAATCACACAAGACATATTAGAGAGAGATTAGAGAATAAATATTACCTTACATAATTTTGTGTGTGTAATACTTATACGATAACATAATATCGATCTTACTCTAAATATAAAAAAAAATGATATTATCGTTATAATGCGCGTAATCAACATTATTACAATATTTTTTTATCTGAACAATCCGATAGAGTACAATTTTTATTCCTTATTTGGGAGGTAACAGAGTCGCGCGACCTCCTCCCAAAACCTTTTCCGTATTCACCGTTAACTCGTCGTGTGTTTATAGAACCCGTATTTGTTTTGTGGGTATACCTGGTTATTTGCATTTCAAATTCCGATAGGTGTTTTAGTAAGAATTTGATGGCATTTGTAAATTTGAGTCCCTACCTATTTTTGAACAGTAACATTAGTTTGGATCTTTGACTAGTTGGGATAACGATATCAAAGGTTGATTGGGAGTGGCGCGTAGGGCCGTTTTGTCGTTCATTGAGCAGTCCGTTTGTTCACAAATGTTATATCAGGCAGTAGACGATTAAAATTATACGGTGAAGATATGTATGAAGAAAAGCGTTAAGGATTCGTTTATTACAGAAGTATTTTATTTTTATTTTTTAACTTTATTATTATCGAGTGGCGATGGCCGTGTGTGTAAGCTCTGTCTCATGAGCAAGGGGGTACAGGTTCGATCCTGACCCTGTTGTATCTTAAAATGGGTTTTTCAAAATGTTTTAGTGAACTATGCACGAGACCATCGTTCGCTCACCGGTGAAGGAAAACATCGTAAGAAAACCTCTATGCATGGTAAGATTGAAAGAAATTTGTGTACAGTTCATCAACGCGCATCGGGCCAGCGCATCGGTGAACTGTGGCCTAATACCCTCCTCGCCTGATTTCGAGGTAGAGACCCAGGGAAATATAATATGGGTTGATACTTTCATCTTTATATTTAGATTCGGATTATGTACACTGTACAGCAACCGCGGCCACGGAAAGATTAAGGTATCGGACTTAAAAAAATGTTTCATTATAATGAGTGAAATTCGTGTAAACATTAGAAAACAATATTTTTTATCGCTTTTTTTTTTAATAAATAAAATATTGCACTTACGCTGCAAGACATTTTCGTGTTTAAGAAACAATAGAAGTGCAATGTAAGTATGACAATCGCGCTCAAAGTTTTTACGGGCGCTTGGCTAGTGTAAAGTTAACCCGCTATATACAGGTTGATTTCTTACATACTTTACGTGGACTAAGGACAGGTTTAATGTTTCACAATACATATTTTGTACATTCGGTGGGCTATTTTTACTTGCGTTTTTTAACTATCAAGGATTTTCTAAAATTTACGTAGCTCTCAAAAAACTGCCAAAATTCGTGAATGTTTAGTGCAAAATATGATAAAACTTAGGTACCTACTTCAGATATCAGAAAGTGTATCTAGGTTTTCTATATCTAGGTATTAGATTTTGACAACATTGAATTCAAGAACAATAATTCTACAAACATAATATATTTTAGTAGGTAATTGCTTGAACATATTATTCATTTTTGTGAAAATAATGTTTTATAATTATTGTATAAGTAATAGTTATTATTGCTTACTTATAGCTTCAACGCAATATTATCTACAATACCAAGACATGATTAAACAATGAACACACCGAAAAAATAGCCTAATATGCAAGACCCAGATCATTTTCAGACTAAACAATAAAATTAATTTTAAATAAAAAAACCAAAAACCGACTTCAAAACCATAATTAATGTACAACTAAAAATTTTAAAATAATATTGAAATACTTTGAAGTGAAGTAGAAGACGTATACTATTTAAAATCGGGTATTTTTGGAGTCGGTGCCAGCCAAAGAGGATAATTTAATGATCAATCACATACACCAAGTATTGAGAATATACCTGTGAAGGGCAGCCATGTTTTGGCTGGAACGACTCCAAAAATGCCCGATTTTAACCGACTTCAAACATCACATAAATAAGTTGCCTGGACCAGTAGGGCTATTCTGTACAAACTATTTCAATATCGAGCTTCACCTGAGTGATAGAGCTCACTTTATGCTCACTTCAAAAACGAACTTTATTGATATAGATAGATAGTCGAGTTTTAAAGAATAGAAATTCGTCATATCACAGCGGATTCCGCTTTCGAGATTCGAAAACGACCTTACAGAATAGCCCTAATAGAATATATAATAGAATAAATATAATACAGTTCTAGCTACGAGCTCACGAGTTTGTTTGCCTATAAATTCCTATTACGTCAACTTTTACTATCATATATTTACTTTCACACCTATGGGATCATATTAACCTAATTGCTTATAAAATATTTACGTAATAATTATTCATATCAGTGGTATTTACGAACATTTCACTTCTTGTTTGATATATCTTTTTTCATTAAAAACTTTTCGGTTTGTTTTTGCGGCTTACTCTTAAATTACTTCAAGATTCTCAAGAGCTGCTTAACAACTTCCAAGAGTTTTATTGAGAGCTAATTTAATTAGAGCTGCTTCAGAATTTAATGGGTATGTATTTTCTAATTTATTAAGTGTTCATTATTTATGTCTGAGCAATTGTTAAAAATGTTATAAATAAAGCGACTCCTGCTTGCATGGCATAAGCATAGTTAGCTTTTATAAGGTTTTCATGGCCTTGAGATCAGCCGAAAAGGTTGTTTATAGGTCACCGATCTCATGTGAGTAAATTAAATCTGCATGAAACGGTATAATAATTATTATACTCTATCTATATCTAATTATATTTGTCTTTTGCTTAATAAATGGATGAGTGAATAAGTGTAAATAAATGCATTTTTTTATACTTCGAGCATGCGTGATACAGTTATTTTTATTAAATATACAATGGATTTGTCAGAATATAGTTTGTAACTCGCCTGCTGCCTTCTTGGGATGTCGTAGCTGTTTCTCGGGCTCCCTTTTTTGCTTAACGCTTCGTGTGACATCTTCGTGTAACATCGTAGTTTGATTTTACTCCCATAGATTTTCATGACCCGCCCTTATTATATATGAAAATCGACTCTTAAGGAGTAAGCTTAAAAAAGTCCTCCCACCTGTAAACTGGACCGTATCTATCAGCATGTAATATCGTACTGTCCATCAGTACGATGCTAGTCATGCCGAATCACTACACAAGAAACGTTATGACCAAGGAGGTTGGTGCACAAAGCCTTCTAACAGGCAATAAAACCGCACCACCATTAATTTTCATTGCACATTACTTTTTATCGACTTCTTCGAAGATTTAATTAAGAAAAGCTTATTTTCTTTGAGAATACAGAACATAAGGTAAGGTTTGTCATATGGGACCTGTAGTGTTTTTTTAATCTGAAATTTTACCCTGTGTTTTAAAACTCTTTATCCCTCACATTCATGAATCTTACCTCTAGCTGTCTAGCTAGATATTTTTATCTGTCTGATTTTTTATGCCTGAATTAAACATTTTGATTTAAAATTTTTATCTTAGTTATATAGACAAACTGGCGGACTTCCCATCGAACGATAAGTATTTAGAATCACTCATTGCTAACTCTAAATACTTATCGTTCGCTGTTAAACAAGTTCACCCCAAACTCCGGTCATTTCATGCATCAATAATACAATTCGATCAAACAGCCAAAAAGAAATTACGCTCTTAATTATTAGTACTGTTCATGGTATAAGTACTGAAAAATATACAAAATTTACGTAAAATCTTAACCCTAGAAAGATAACGTTATTTTTTAGTACTAAAAAGATAAACATGCGCCTCAGAGCCTTCTTTCAATGAAGTATTGGATATGTAATAACTAAATAAAACACAAAATAATATAATTATCATTTAATTATAAGAAAATATTTATGATTTTATAAATCTTCGACAAAAAGTAAGAAAAATTAAAGGTCTTCTGTATAAAAATATCCTATGTGAGTAAAATATAATAAAATAGGAAAAGTTCATATTATCTTGTCTTATTAGTTATTGATTTACGACAATTAGTTTCAAATACCATAAAATAATAAATAGAAAACAACAACCAGAGGGACTGTTGTAAACAAAATTTTTATGTTTCCCACATATTGTCTTTTTACATTTTGATACATCTCATCTTAGACATTCGTACTTTTTTATGAAACGTTAGCTGCAATAACTTCGAATTAAGTTGGAGGTTCTTCATTAGCTTTTTCAGAAATATTTTCATTAGTTTTTGACAGTATATTATCAACGAAATGGGCACATACGTCTCACCTCAAGTAATGTTCCTAAATGGTGCCATAGCTTCCTTGCGAGTAATTAATCTGTATTAGAGCGAATTATTCTGAGCATAGATGACCTTCCACTACTTCGATCTTTACAAGTAGCCCAAATATCTTCCTACAGTCCGGTCCATTCAGTCTATTCTTACCGCTGATTACTCTATGAGGAGGAACAATCATGCGGTGGTCATGTCCAGGATTTTCAGGGGTTTTGAGGTGTCCTCCAAGTTTTCTTCCATTACTACGTTTATGTACTCATCATCAGTATCGCTTTACATACTGTCTTCACTTGCCTAGTCTTCTAACTCGCTGTCATGGCCATCATCCATACTTACATCTTTTTCTTTCAATAAATGAACAATTTCTTTTTCTCATCATTTTTTCTGCTCGCCATGATGTTAAAACATTACTTAGAACCAATATAATCAATTAATGACATTAACTTTCTTTTATATGTATCTTAAATAAACAAAAATAGAAAAAACAAAATAACAAAGAAATGCTAAAAGTGACACAAAAGATAAACATGCGCCTCTCGAGCGCAACGTACTGCTGTAGCAAAAAAACTATGGTACTTACCGAATAGGCGCGATCGGCATTCGGTGGTGTTGACCGAGTCATGAGTTAGTTCAGGAACATGAACTCACAGGAGCATTCGTTTAAAAAATATACGCACTAATCTGTTTCGCGGGCGCCTCAGAGGCGCACGTTGTCTTTCTAGGGTTAAAAAACAACAATGAAATTTGTGAAAACAAGTTTTGTCATAACATTACAAAGGAAAGATAAGGAAAATAAAGGTGAAAAAAAAAACATCGATACATATTAGTGCAGTCACCGTAAAATCCCATCCCTAACATCAATAAAGAACGTTAATGTCGTGTTAAGCGTCGATCAGTGACGTCACACCGCCTGGCACCGCCTGGCATCGAGGGGGTTACGTCATCTTAGCCGCCATAATTAGCGTACCTCTAAATTTGAAATAAAAGCTTCCATCCATCCATCTGAATCGAGGGTTATTTTTTTTAGCTAAGAAAGTTCGTCAGTGTTACACATGTCTTGGACTATTGGGTAATAATACCGCGTTTGATTCCACTTCTATTTTTTTTCCGAATTCAATCTTTTTTTGTTTACTTGGAATACTTACGAATTGTTTATTATATTATAAATAAATAACCATAATCACGGTAATGTAATATTGGAAACTTTGAGAATGTATAAATTTAAGTTTTAAAATTAGCGTAAAAACACACGATCTTATTATTAATCCCAACGATTTGCTACTTCTTAAGATATTATCTATACATTTTTGTAATTTATTTTGAAAAACTTTTCAAAAACTGTTCGTAAACATTGTTGCCGTAAGGTAAATAAATCTTCTGCTTTATATTTGTAGGCATATTTCACTCGACAATTATACTTAAATAACCGTTTTTTATAAATCTTTGTTTAAATATTATCTTATCCAAAAATTGAATATGCTGTATATATTTTGAATATTGTGATAATCTATGTTTTCTGGTAAAATTTAAACAAAAAAATTATATTAGTTATATCAAAATAAAATAAAAAAACCATTAAAAATAGTTTTTTTTAATTTAAAGAAATAATAAAATATGGGAAGTAATTAAATGAACGGCATTATAAATTTTGGAGGGGCAAAAAAAAATCGGCATTTAAATAATTTGGTTGGCATACAAAGATTTTGTACGCAATAAAATAAAGCTGGTAGCAATTCTTGTTCCGCAAATAATTTTGATAATGGTCGAAAATTAAATCATAAATAAGCAGCTTACAATATTATGACCTCGCATAATAAACATTCATCGGGCAAAATAATTACTTGAGCGGCACATTCTTTGCATTACATTTTATGTCCTGTGTTCACACCGGTGTAGGTGTGCGCTATTTACCGCTAGATGGTGTTGTAAGTATGTTATTGAACAAAATTATAAAAATTGAAGAAGAAATTAATAAACTATATTATCATTCTTAATAAAAGACTAGTGAATTAATTCAGGTCATAACGTCGTCAAATCCTGCGTTCAGCAGTGGTCCGTCCACTAAAGGCTGATAATATGATGATGAAATTTTTTTCTTCAAGATTTTATTTTGTTTCAGTTTCGTAGATTTATGTAGATAGTAGATAGATTATGCAGGTATTAAAAATTGTAGGTGGTGTGTAAAATAAACAAGCAGTTCAAAAACTTGCAATATTCAATTCAATCATTACCTACAAAAATCAAATCAAATTAAAACATTCAATACGCAGGAATGGATCCACAATTTTAAGCTTATTTGTAACAAGACGTACAGCTCTACGGTTAACACCGTCCGCGCGCGCTCAGGCTGTACGCTGTCGTTCGTGAGTTCAAATCCTCTTCATACCCATTATCTATGAATTTCTTCTTTTGTTTGTTTATACATTTTTAAATAATATTTTTTGATATTACAATAATTATAAATACGATTTACAAACTAAAATTTTGTATAAAAATTAAATAAGAAATTAATAAATTATATTATCATTCTTAATAAAGGACCAGAGAATTAATTCAAATCATGACGTCATCAAATCCTGTGGACTGGGCTATAACGCAGAATTTAATGAAAAAGTTTAAGTTGCTTGAAGTTATATTCATGCTACTTACATAAGCAGCACAAAATTATTATTTTTTGCTTACCCTCCGAGTGCTTACCAAAATTTTATTAAACAGGAGCAGCACATTGCCCCTCTTTTAATTAATTTGCCTTTCAAAAATAATAACAGCCATAAAAAATGACAAAAATTGCTGCTTGATTTTAAAATGTTTGCTGAACATAAGTTGCCGCTCAATTAGCTATTTCTGCTACCAGATTATATTTTTCTGCTCACAAAATTACGAATATTATGCTAGTCGTTTAAATAACACCCATAAAATATTAATTGTAAGACGGCGACAGTTTTTTATTATAGTTTATAATTTTAGTGTTTTATTATATTAGTCAGATAAACTGGCAGTCGTGCCACTTGACGTGACGTGACGTGATTTTAAACTATGATCATTAATGTAAGTTCAAAAATTAATAAATTACATCAGTAAATCAACTGCGGAATAAGAAATAATTATTAAGGGTAAAATGACAAACTTTGAAACGTATAATATTTTGAAGAAGGATCACAATACAAAACAGCCTTCCCTTCAACCGTTTCTCCAATATGTCTTGACAGCTGAAGTCCAATACAATTTATCTTTTTGAAGGGAAATTAAGGGAAATTTAATTTAACTCTGATAGTACAAATAACTAGAACGCATGGAATGTTAATTGTAACAAGTGTAATAAAGCCCAAGGCCTGATACTACGGGCGTAGCATATTGCTACGGCGTAGTAATTTAGACGCTACGCCGCTACGTAATACCTGTAAATACCCAGCCTGGTATAAATTTGAATTCCTAAGATTTTTATCTGTAATGGGTGTGGTTTTAAATACTCACAAATATACCGATTTTGTAAGGATATAAGTGCAGTGCCTAGTCGTTCCAAAAAGCGGCACGGCCGTACCATACTTTTCTCGAAGAATTCCAGGCCATTTCGACCCCTATGTTTACTGTGAAATAATCTAGAAGCTTCTATTACTAGTAGCTAAGCTGGTATTTTATAATTACGATATATTTCGAATTTCATTCAATTTGAACTAGTGGTTTAAGAATTTTAACCAGTTTAATTTTAAGTTGAATTTTAATCAATCGAGGTGGTATTTACATTAGAATTGTGATTAAAATATTCACAACTTTTACGGTAGAAAAACTAAGTTGCAAGATTTGTCATTTTTACTTCTCTCATCTCTCATCACTGAAAACCGTAATGTTTTAGCTTGGTCTTATATTTTTCCTTTTTAATGTAAAATCTGCATTAGCCAATCGTGTAATTAATTTATTAATAAAATTTGGGATTAAATATTCTATTATACGCCTTCCGTGTACATTATGTACTTTAGGGACGTAATATATCTATATATATAAAAATGAAACCCGTTTCGCGTTGTCACGGCATCACGTGTGAACGGCTGAACCGATTTCGATAATTCTTTTTTTTAAATGTTTGTGGAAGTCCAAGGATGGATGTTCCGGCGAAAAAAAATCGAATAATTGCCGGGAAAGCCCTAAAAACAGCCCTTTTCTTTTTCCCATACAAACGTTTTCTAACTAAAATGTAGAGTCAATCTGAACTTTATCGCTATTATATAAAGCTCATATTAGATTACAAACACTCATTGTTATCTAAGCTATATCATATTAATAATTTCGTCTTAGACTCAATCTAAAAGTTACCTAAATAATAAAACATAAAAAATTAAAGGTTTCGAGTCGACAACATATATCCCCAAAATTTGGATTGTCGAGTATTTTGTTAAATCCTAATGGTGTTGACAGACAAAATATTGCAGTCCATTAAAATACAATGACATAATTGCATATTATCACTGTCATTGATAACGGGTGACATCTACTTTTTTTAATACGCTTTTGGCAAGGAGTATTTACTATTTGTATTTGTATTATGAAAAGGATTATTTAGACAAAGAAATATTATGATCAGGAGAATTTATAGGTACTATATCAAAAGAATTTATAGATATACATCTGTTCCAACTTGACGGCCCAAGAGGAACTGGAAAAACTTTTGTATTTACAACTATTGTACATTTTAAGATCTGAAAACAAAATATGCCTGCCAATAGGCAATAATTAAATAATGCTATAGCATTTACTGGGATTGCAGCAAATTTTTAGATGGCGGTAGAACAGATCACTCGAGATTAAAAATTCCAATTAATTCTGATGAGATCTCTACGTCTTACGTGTCATAAGGATTCAGGCAATGGATCATCAAATGAGGATGGTGTTGACCATAGCGATGCATTGTAGATAATTCAATTGTAGACCATATGTTTGATGTGTCGCTTGACACAAATGATACCTAATAAAAATTATTCAATGAAAACGTTACTTACTCCTCAAAACGGAGATCGTTTTCAATTGCACGACTAAGTTGTTGAAAAAACCTCGGGTGTGTTTAAAATTTAAGAGAGTTATAACGCTGTAGTTGAGGACGATCATAATGATGTTTTAAACTATCCCGTAGAATTCCTAAACTCGATATAACGATTGCAGGATTACCACCACACATTCCTTAAATTAAAAGTTGGTTGTATAGAAATGCTTTTAAGAAATTTAAACCCTACTGTTGGGTTGTGCAATGGGACCCTACCGGTCTTATTATTAAATCGTTAGTTATGTGCATTGTAAATCAAATTTCACCCGAGCAAAGTCAGAATTTCATTTATTCTATCAAAACAGTGTGCGTTTGCTGTTGGAGGGTCTAATGTCGTGTCCCGAAACTCATAAAAGGTGATAATAACGCGAACCCGACCAAATTACATAGCTACACAATTTACGGGCTATGGATCATTAGTACTGACTTTCAATTTGGTCGGTTTCGCGATATTATTTCGTTTGTTTTAGTTTCAGGCAGGCACGCGACATAAAATGCATCAGTTTCCACGTCATTACATCAGTCAAACACAAACCGCGTTACCAAGAGTGTTTTATTATTTTTAATTATTAATTTAATATCCCTGTCTGTGCAAAATTATTTAAATACATTCTAATATTATTATGTAATTGGGATGAACACCGAATTAAATAATAAATATAGGAAAATGAAAACTTTACACACGTGTGATTTACTTTTAAATGTATTTTGTATATATTATATAGTATCGAAAACTTATCTGTTCGGGTGGATTGTTGCTTTTGAAAATGAATAATTTCACTACAGTTTGTACACACACATGAAGCCATCTGTCGAAGATTAGGACCACTTCTGGCGAGACCGTTTCTTCTAGGCCGGAGATCTTATCGGAGATCGAAGACTTCTATAGCAAATTGTACGCGTCCCATGCTCCTCAACCTAATACCCGGAATAATGATCCGCGTGCCAGCCTAACACGACACCTCTCTGGAAAGCTTCTGAACATCAGATTAGATGACGTTAGTTTGGCTCTTAAGCAGCTAAAAGGGGGAGGATTTAGCACCATAGACCACATTCATACTATAAGGCAAGTTATACAGAAGACCCATGAGTACAACCAGCCACCGTGCCTTGCTTTTGTGGACTATGAGAAAGCTTTTGACTCTCTTAAAACCTGGGCTGTTCTGGAAGCTCTGCAGCGATGTCATGTCGATTGGCGATACGTTAAAGTAATGAGAGGATTATACGAAGCCGCTTTTATGTTCATTCTGATTCCGGGAGGTCAAACAAGACCAATCTAATTGCATCGAGGTGTGCGACAGGAGGATGTTCATTCCCCGAAACCGTTCACGAATGCTTTGGACGAAATCTTCAAGACTTTAAATTGGGCAGAATGTGGCATAAACATTAACGGCGAGTATCTCTCACACCTTCGTTTCGCCGACGATATACTTACTTATTATACTGGCCGAGTCGCTGAAGGGTTTACAGAAGATGCTGCACAGTCTAAACGAATCATCCCGACGTGTGGGCCTTAGGGTGAACTTGAACAACATGAAAGTCATGTTCAACGAACACGTTCTCCTTAGGCCGGTTAACGTCGATGACATAACTCTCGAAGCCGTGCAATAGTATTTCTACCTTAGGCATACCTTGCAGCTAGGTCGACATAACTTCGAGAGGCAAGCCAATAAGAGGATTCAATTAGGGTGGGCAGCATTTAGGAAGTTTCGCCATATTCTCACGTCGTCCGTATACCGTACAGTTTAAAGACCAATGCGTTATCTCCGTGTTGACCTACGGGACTGAAACAAACTCTTAATTTACGACTGGTCCGTAATTTTTCCGTAGCTCAACGTGCTATGGAGTGTGCTATGCTTGGTGTTTCTTTGGCAGATAGGATTCGAAACAAAGTCCTCCTCCAGAGTACTAAAATTACCGATATCATGCGAAAAATATGTACGTTGAAGTGGCACTGGGCTGGTCACACACTCAGAAGAACGGATGGCCGATAGGTCAATAAGGTTCAAATGTGGAGGCCGCATTTAGGTAGACGAAGTGTTGGTCGACCATTAAACAGGTGGGAAGACGATCTCCGTGCAGTGGCAGGTCCGCGTTGCATGCGAGTGGTACGGAATCGGTCATCTTGGCGTTCATTGAGGGAGGCCTATGTTCAGCAGTGGACGGATAAAGGCTGATGATGATGATGTACCCATTATAAACAATGCCATCACAAGAATATAACCAGAATAGATGAGTTTGTGTGTTGTTGTAATAAGTTGTTGATTATTGTATTTATGCTTATTAAATCCCCATGACTTCCTTTGACAGAACGAAGTCTGTCGGGTCCGCTAGTTATATTTATATAAATAGAGGCTTATAAGTAATGGAATTTACTAAGAAATATATCCCTACACCTTTTTTTTTATATATTTATGTCGCCACTATTGCTTTAAAAATACCTATTAAAAAAATGAGAATTAAACTTATATTCTTTTGTATATGTATTTAAGTACCAATAATATGATTTTCAAGTAATAATAATTTAAATAGTGCTTATTCACTAGAAATTATAGCTTAGCGGCACAATATATAGGTCGTTTTGCTTGTGAATATTAAAATTCGCCACTTAAATAAGGGTCTTGACGGACAGACAGATGACAAGTGAATGATACAAAGGTTCCGTTCCTTTACAATGTGAACCCTAAAATAATCTTGATCTTACCGGCTCTGTTCTTGTCAAATATCCCGACACCACCTAAGTACTAGTTCTTGTCTAACTTAGCTCTTGTGAAGTAATTTGCACGTCAAAGTTAGGCTCTTACATTTACCAAGTTATTATATGTTATGTAGGTTCATAGTAGATTTTTTATGTAGATTTTTTTATAATATAATGACTTCTACTTGATAAACCTGCTCGCAAAAGTTTGTAAAAATATAATATGTATATTACTCTATCACGCATAAACTACTGAATTTATTTATACTTAGTATGAAATTTTACAATAATATAGCTTTCTTGGGCCAGCGTATTAGATAACTATGGGCTTCTACCCCCTTCGCCTCATTTCAGTCTTTTATCTATCCAAGATTTTATGACTTACATGACTATTCTATCTAATTAAAATAATATTATGTTCGATGAAATTATTAAACCACCATAAAATTCGTAAGGGTTGCTCATTTAAATAAAATATATTCTCATGGGCTAAGTTGACATATAGTTGGCTCGTTCAAGATGAAGCCACTGAACTTTCAAAGAAATTTGGTCCAGAGATAGTTTAAGACCGGAGAAACACATAATAGTTTTTATCCCGGAAAACCCACAGATCCTACTATGGATCTATCATGAAACGGTGAGAATTCCGGTTACAATAGGTAAAAAATCAGCCATCTGGGAGCTTTTAACAAAAATGCGGCCTTAACGCTTTTGAGTATTATAACTTAATAATGGTTGGTGGAAATGGAAATTGAAAAAAGGTGTACAGAATAGAACTTATATTAAAGTAAAAGTCTCCCACGCGTCTGTCTATCAATCTGTACAAAAAAGCTCAAAATCAACTCAATGTTGATCATGCTATTTTCAACATGAGATATGGTAATTTCTAAGCAAATTTTTATCATATTATAATTTACAAGAAAATCCTAACAAATTGGTAAAAACTATAAGGATAAATTTAATATTTTGACATATACAATCCAATTTAGCAATCACAATAAAAATAACTTACGCACATCTGAGGATCACGTTCAATACACTAAAAATATTGCGGACAGGTTGCCAACTGAGCTATCGTTTAGGTTATTACTCCGATCGAGGGCCTAAATCAGTTTTTTGCAAGCCATTTAAAATGTCGTGCGCGACAATTTTACTACCACCTAAATTAACTGTTAATTTCTTTCGTTTGATTTAAACGTTGTAATTAATTAAGTAATAAGTTATTTTAGAGTGAAATTTAATTGCTTTAATTATATCAATCTGACTGGCCGTAACCGGGTAATGAACGTCGTTAAGTGCTGGAGATATAATGGCGACATAAAATGTGTTATTATATAGGTCTCAGCCATGAAGACATAACCGTTTTAAAATGTATGTTATAGACATAAATATATAACATGTACAATAATATAGCTTACAGCGTATTAGAGAACTATGGGCTCCTAGCGTCTTCCCCTCATATTTTCAGTCTTTTGAACATCCAGGATTTTATGTATTACATCACTATTCTATCTAGTTAAAGTTACTCTATTAGACCAAGATCCCAGAGTTGCCAGACCTCACGTATTTTCTGACGAACGTAATGTGGACGATTGAGTTGTTGAATAGTTAAAACTTACCCCGAAGCGGGTTGCCTCAATACATTTCCCGGCGTTAAAGAAAAAAAGTATTAGTATATACTAACATCGTACGCCTACCTGCTGTCTGCTGACCTGGTCAAAACGCCAATTTCCAGCTATCAGGTGTACATTGGCTAAGATCTGTAGGATGTGGGATTTCCGGGATAAAAACTAATAGGTGTGATTTCTGCGGTCTTAAACTATATCTGGATCAAATTTCTTTAAAAACACTTCAATGGCTTGAGCATGAAGAAGAGACACTCTGACAAAGTTACTTTGTTTGTTCAGATTTTGTGTTATTATTTTTAATAAACACTTTGCTGGTTTACGTTAAAACAATGCCAATTATTTCTATACTTAAATGTAACTGATTGTTTCTTTAATAAATATATAAAAACTTAGTCTTTACAAAGCTCGGGTTCATCATCATCATCAGCCTTTATCCGTCCACTGCTGAACATAGGCCTCCCTCAATGAACGCCAAGACGACCGATCCCTTACTACTCGCATCCAACGCGGACCTGCCACTGCACGGAGATCGACTTCCCATCTGGTTAATATTACATTATATAACACATCTTACAATAATATACAGATATTTTTCAAGAATGGTGTTATTTATAAACAAGCTAGTTTTCCGCATAATAAGGGTAATAAAAAAGCGAGGCTGAGATTGTACGAGCCTCAGTGATTTACATTTATATAGATCGTGTAAGAAGGTGCTTCTGAGGTACGCCGATAAGAAAAACTACAATATTAATATACTACACGCTGTATATTTTAGGAAGTATTGCATAATAATATGATTGACATTGGAACAAAATGATACGTTTTATGAGTATGAAATCTAGCTTGCTTGCTTAGATCATCAGATGGTGTTTTCGCCACTCGTAAGCTACTTCAAGCTTGAAAAGTAAAAAGTACAAATTTTAGGGCAAAAATTTTACCAACAGAACAGAACCACTTTGTGTCGTATACGTCATAATATGATCTAAAATACATATACATGAGACAACATTATTTGTTCAGTTTTACTAAGAATATAAATGCACAATCCTATAAATAGTAAAAAGTAATTTCGAAACTTGTATTAACTTCATTCATACGGGTTCTTAGAATTTCCGTACATCGTACTAGTACTTACAACTCGTTCAAACTATTCGTACACAAGATATGTTTCTGCTATACAATCACATTTCTGGTTTCAGAATACAAATAATATACTCAGTCAACGAATTAGTATAATTTGTGGAGTAATAATAATAATGCATTAAGATTTTTTTCTAAAATTATTATCATCATGAACAGCTTAATGGCGAAAGATTTCCCCTGGCCTCATTGAAAAAGGCTCCAGGAATTGGCGCAAAAATGCTGATTATGATTTAAGGATTTCAAAATTATTATTTTTATTAATTCAAGCTCCACTTTGGCAGTAATTCACTGTAAATAATATGAAACTACTAAATTAATCCTGCTTAAAAAAAACTGGCAATACAAAATCTGTGACTCTAATTCTTTATATATTTATAATAGATGATATCTTTGCCAGTCTGGCAAGGATGTTATGATATGTCCTTAACATTGAAGAGGATTTTTATTAAACGGAAATTCTTTTAGCTGAGTTGAGTACTTTTTGGTAGGGAAAAGTCTTTTATGTTCACGTCAGCGACGCACATTGTGATGTCATTATGATATTTCAATTTCTTAATATTAAATTTTCCAATTTCATTATGCCATAATTCTAAATTATTAGTTTTTATTTCCATCAACAGTCTGAATACATCAGCCATTTTTTATTTGCTTTAAATACAAATTCTCTGTAAAATTACTTCACTATTACGTTTGTTATTGACAATAGCTTGTCAAAGCTTTTCCACCAGAACTCACATCCCGTGATCTGTTTCCGCTTACCACGCTCCATTTTGTGGCATTGCATACTCTTACTCTCAATTGCTCAAAGCACATTTCACTGTTGATGGTTCATTGTTAGGTTCCTAACAATTCAAGCTGCAAAGACCATTAGGCCATTTTAGTCTTCTTATGCATCCCGTAGGCCAATTACTCCATATTTCCAAGGACAATAATTGCCCTTAATCGTTATATTATAGTATATAGTATACAGTCGTTTTGATGAATTATTATTCATAAATCTGTTCTTTGTTAATAATATTAGCGAATAGCATAATTTGTACAAAATTTAAATTCAGATGATATAACTAACTGCTTTTTTGACATGTCGAAAGTAAATTATTTCCAACGCTTCGCTGATGAGGCGTGCAGTAGCCTTTTCATTTAAAACATCACTATTTGAAAACTTATGAATATTTCATTCAAATCAAAACCAAAAGTATAAAATATTAAGGTTGAAAGTTGAAATATTAAATATTTGAATAAAATTTGAGAAACAAAAGAACTGAGACTTCAATTTGTGTAATGACGTTCTCATAGTTTTCTTTATAGGCCATTATTTTAGCTCGGGCCTTACATGATCATTTAGAAGTTATATTATTAGTTTAATAATATTCGAGTTGCCTTTACTTATTTTTCCACGAGGAATGAAGGTCTAGTGAGTATAGGCTATATCAAAAAATGCTAGTGAAGTGGTGAATCATAACTTTACGGTTTTCAATTAATCCCATTTTTTTCATTATTACAATAATAAAATTAAGTTCAAGTAACCTTTTTTTGTAAATCATTGATGTTACTTTTAAAATTATTAATAAACAACTTGAAATAATTATATTTAAGTAATCTTCAAATACAATTTCAAACATGGCAATAAAATGTCAGTCACCACGACTGACATTCTATTGTCATGGACTTTTTTTTCTTCATTTATAGCAATGAGTTTTTACTATTTGCCAGTGTCAAGATTTATTAAATTATTTAATATAGATAGATAATTTATAAATTAGAATAGATAATTTGGCGGGCATTGATTTTAATAATAAAATTTAATTAGTCTAATTTTTTTTGTAAACCAAGCATCTCCTCAGGGTTGGAGTGGTACCAAAAGGAAGCCTTCCTCTCCCCTCCCTTTACCCCTCATCCTCATTCCCCTCTGCCTGTAACCACTATTCTATAGAAATCTCAAATTTTTGAAAAATAACAACAAATTCCGAAAAATGAAACGAAAAATGTCGGTCCCGTGTAACATCTAACAATTCTTCTATTTGACATATAGAGCGATTCATCTAAGTGTACCGTTTTAAGGTTTGTCATACAAAACTGTCATAATGAGTGATTCATTTAATGCAGTTCATATGTGGTAGTTTTATGTTTTATTAAATATCTCGCCATTTTATGAATAAAAAAACGAAACATATTATGTACAAATTATGAAACATGCAATGTCGCTATTTTAGGCCCGCTGATTCCTAATTCTTCTTCTAAATTTGTAATTGTAACTAAACATGAGACCATGGTTCAGCTGTTTCGTTCGATTTGTGTGTATCCCCTTTGGGAGGGATAGGGAAAAGCGGGGCAACTCTTTCGTGCAGATGTCTATGGCGGTCAAGAGTTACCATATGGCGGAGCCATGCTGCTCAGTTGCCTCCTTATGATATAAAAAAATCCTGAGACATAAGATTTTAAATCTCGCTGCCAAAGTTACACTGCCCGTATTGCCGAAATACAGCAAAGCTGTTTCTTGGGAGATTTTTTTATTTATTTGTTCAATACACAGAAAAAAGTAGTACCTACATGTTTCACAAAAAAACCCAGCCACGAAAACCTCACAGGGTTTATCTGTGCAAGGTGAGTCGTACAAATTAATTATTAAAAAACACAAACTTCGTATACACACTTACAAGTTATTGTTTTTATTTATTATTATACTTAATATTTTCATAAGTTCACTTAATAGACAGGATTGTATCCACTCATGTATACTCTAGAAGTCTCTCTAGGGGCAGAAGTGTATTTCTGCTTGCTGCTCTCTCCTACTGCTGTCTCCTACTACTTGATCCTTTACGTTTCATATGCAAAATCGTCTTACAAAAGTATTACAACCAATTCAAGTCAAAAATTTTAGGCAATAAATTAATCTCCCGGTTTTAGACGTACAAGGTGAATGTCCGTTTAATAATTCTAACGACCCTTCGTCTGGCCTTGAAGTATAAATTCATATGCTATTTTCACAGGGCTATTAATAAATTATATTTAAATCTAGCTGCTTATCGCGGCTTTACTCGCTCTTAAATAAAAAAATATACGTACTTAATATTTATATAAAACAAAACGGACAGACCGTACGTCTGGTTTTGAGTGTTCACGACACCTATTGTAGATTTTAGTCAATGGAAAATTCTTAATAAACTGCATTCGAATCCGTAATTTTTTTGCAACCTTAGATTGCAATTAATGTAATTTAAGCATTGGAACAAAAGTGGGCAACGCATTTGTATAACCTAACCTATGGCTGTGTATGGGCAAAGCTTGGCCTGCTGCTCTATTAAAAAAAAAATCTTTCAATGCGTGGACCAACGGGTAGCAAGTGTTATCAATATCCATCAATCGCTTCCGTTGTTTTGTCTAAAATATTTAGACCAATCTATCTTTTATTTAGACCAATCTATCTTTTATTTAGACCAATCTATCTTTTATATTGCCTATTCGTGGTAACGAAAGATATTTTTAATGGATCGGGCGGTGAGCGGGGTTAAATCTATTGAAGCTGAAAATAGAGCGAGGCTTAAACTGGAATCCAGATTATTCTATGTATTGCTAAGCGGGCTAACTTTGATCTGGTATTTGGGGGTTTTATGATAAGCCGATGAACTATGCCACTATAATGCGATGAAAGTAATATATAAATCTAGTTTTTGAAACCATTTAAAATGGGATATTTATTATTGTTTTCTTATGTTTATGCGAATTTCACTCATTATAATGAAACTTTACGGATTTTATCGCGGTTTATTAAGTTTTTATGAGCCCGACGTTTCGGATACTTTACAGCACCATGGTCACGGGAGGACTATATAAATATATTTACTATGTTTTTTTCGTGAACTAGACATTCGTATACATGTGGAAATTTCGACCTCCGTGAAATGAAAAAAAAAATATGGTAAATATCCCGCTTTAAATAATTTTAATTATGAAAATAACCAAGTTAATTTAAAGTTTTATCTGTAGTATTCTTTTTTTGTGTTTCGCATTCCTTTACATGTTTTTGTTTTAGATTTTCATGGTTGTTATCAATAACATACTGAATATTTATAATTATGTCGATGTGGTGTGTCGGAATTGAATTTAAAACGAAAATATATTTAGCGATGAAATAATTTAATGTTATAAGAATACAGCTGGCGCCTCAAGGTTTCATCCGCTTGGTTTCCGTTCCCGTGGGAATACGGGGATAAAATATAGCCTAAGGCATTCGCTGATAGTGTACCTTACTATTGGTAAAACATTTTTTATAAAGGGTTTTGCAATTTAGGCGTGAAGGCGTAACAAACAAACTCACATTTATTATATGAGTTAGGATAAGTACAGGCGTAAAGGGAGTATAAGGAGTATTTCCGTGACCATGATTGCTTTACAGCATCCAAGTATCCAATACGAAGGGTTATATGCCCTTAAACTAAAAAAACTTAATAAACCACGAGAAAATCTGTTTCATTATAATGACTTAAAATCATATCTAAAATATCTTGGAAATAAATTGGAATATGAAAAGCTACTTAACAATATTGCCATAGATGTACACTCTGAAACATACATGGGGTTCCGTGTGGCATAAAATATTCGAAAGCATTAACAATAAGCTAGTGGAAACCGTCGAAAACAAAGAAACTAGACAAAGTGCTTCCACTGTGATACATTTATATATGTTTATTTATTACTTTAAATAATTTTAAACCTTAAGTCCGGAGAGCTAGAGATGCATTTGCTTAAGTAGTATAATGGCTAAGTCAGCAAACAAATGTTTTCTGAGTTATTAGGTAAAAGCTCGTGATTTATTTGTAATGAACCCAAGTGAATACTGTAAATGTAAATAGCCAAAGCGCAGTGGTTGTTGAAATTACTTATATATTCAACATAATCATCATCAGCCTGCATCCGTTCACTGAACATGGGCATTTACGGGATATACAGGGAGAGTAGGGAATCTACACTTATATAATAAAGAGGAAAACTTTGTTTGTTTGGTTGTAATGAATGGGCTCAAAAAGTACTGGACTGATTTCAAAAATTCTTTCACCATTCGAAAGCTACATTATCCACGAGTAACATAGGCTAAATGTTATTCTGAAAAAAAAAATGGGTTCCGTAAGATATTTGGGTTTTTCGGACACAAGGTGTAAAAAATCAACCAGAAAAGTTACTTATTTTGCGTACTAAAATTCCGTTGTAGCTAGTGTTTAATAAGATGAAAGTAGGGAATGTTTGTTACGCTTCCACGCGAAAACTACTTAAATAATCATCATGAAACTTTGTACACAAATTCTTGGAAGAACAAAAAGTGCCATAAGATATAAAAAAAAAGGATTTTTTTGGTAACGCGGGCGAAGCCGCGGGCAACAGCTAGTAGCTTGAAAAGAAGATGGTGCAATCGATCAACTGGCAGTAAGTTATAAGCCATAACTACAGACACCGGCTCCACCAATGACCAAAGGATCTGTAGGCGCGTTGTCTGACTTTCAAATATCATATCGTTTCTTCTTATCATCTCTTTTCTTGAAGGTCCCTAAGTCGTATCGGTTTAGAGATACCATAGGTGGCAGCTGATTACGCATATTAGTCATTCGAGGTTAATTAATTTTGACAGAATTTAAAACTCGCATCCTCTCCCAAGGTCACGCACTCAGAAGAACGAATGGCCGATGGGCCATTAAGGTTCAAGAGTGGAGGCCGCGTTTAGGTAGATGAAGTGTTGGTCGGCCATTAACCAGATGGGAAGACGATCTCCGTGCAGTGGCAGGTCCGCGTTGGATGCGAGTAGCAAGGGATCGGTTGTCTTGGCGTTCATTGAGGGAGGCCTATGTTCAACAGTGGACGGATAAAGGCTGATGATGATGATGATGATCCTCTCCCAATGGTGCTGAATGCTACTTTAATATACAAAAAGCTATAGCATCATATAAATGTATTGTTTTAAAATTAAATACTTAATTTCGTTTTGAATTAGCGCGCCTGAATAATTAATAGCGGCTGGTTCTTAACAGCAAAATAAATATTTCAAAAGATTGAAACGCAAATTATATTATGGAACTAATTTTAACTCAACAGTTAAAAATGTATCGTAGGGAACAGTTTATTTATTAATACGTTTATTTTTTTTGGACACAATATAATAAGCGTCTTTATTTGTTTGGACTGCCTGATATGCGGAATTATCAGCTTCCCCAGACAAGCGACACAAACGCTAAATAAATAGAATACGTATTGTATGGGTATAGTAAGTGCGTAAGCTAGTGTCATTCCCATATAATAAGTATTCTATTCTATTCGTTAGTTCAATATTATAGCGTTTGTGCTACTTGTCTAGAGGGGCAGTACAGTTAGTTCAATTAGAAAAATGCATTTAATACCTCACTTAATGTTGTACTCGGTTGATAACTTTTTGCCTATTTCCATCAGGAGTATATTTAGAGGAAGTTAGGTAGGAATGAGGTGGGTGATTCTTTTTCCTTCCATGATTACTCCCAAAGTAGCGTATGTCTAGTGTAGGCACTTCTATTTTCAAGGTTATGTACAGAAATGATTTATCTCTTATTTTTGCTTGTACTGCTTATTTATATAAAAAATAAGAAATCAGATAAAGCACGGATATGTGTCCCTCAAATGTGTATAACATTAGCGTGAATATAACTAAAAGTGATAGGTACGTAGGGGAAAAATATCTCGTGAGGGACTCATTGTGGGGTATGATAAATGTTTTTTGGTATAGAAAACTTTTCACCCACAAAGGAAAAATTCGCTAGGAACGCAAATAGGAATAAAAGTAATGCATTCGAAATAATAAAATATATACATTTGTATAAAAAGTGGGTCGAGTTTGCTAGTCTAATTTGAGTCCGCCTTAAGGTCAAACTAAGGAGCGACGATGTTCCAGTGTAGGGTGCACTCTTGTTTTATGCGAGAGGTTCCGGATTCGATGCTGACCTGTCCGTGTGTGCCTTGAAATGGGTTTTTCTAAATTTATAAGTGCAGCCCATACACGGGACCATAGTTCGCTCACCGGTGAACGAAAACATCGTGAGGAAACCTGCATGTCTGATGAGATTGAAAGTCTGAAGGTATGTGAAGTTCACCAACCCGCATTGGGCCAGCGCGGTGAACTATGGCCCATTACCCTCCTCGCCTGATTTCGAGGAGAAGACCCAGCTGTGGGACATTTAAGGGTTGATATTTTACTCTTTTACTTAAGGTCATAAGCGAAATCTAGAATATAATATAACATTAGTTCTAGTATTATAGATAATGTATTTTATTTATAGCATAGGAGAGCAAACAAACAGTCGAAGCCTTGCGGCTATCGACGCCCACAGACATCCATACAGTAGTGTTAGAAAGGAGACAACGTAACGCCCGTGTATTTCCGACCAACCTCGGGATATGTCGCTCGAAATGCTCTCGAAAGGTCTATCGATTTTTGAGGGTGAGGTCCAAGTTTGTTTGACTCGACAGCGGGATCGGTAGTCTCGGTGTTCATTTAGGAAGTCCTATGTTGAGCACTGGACGGAAAAAGACTGGTGATGATGATAATAGTATATTTATTTATAAATCTATCTGTTTCAAATTCTAGGTTCTAATGTATAGGAAGTATCGTAAAAGTTCGTCAGCTTGGTATAAAATTAAAGCGCCATTGTTCACTTTAGTTTTATAGTTACCTCGTAAAATTTATCGTCTTCAAGCAAACATGTTATATTATTTAATAAAATATAAACTGATTTAATAATAACCAATTTTGAGTCGTTCAGTAAAAATATATAAAGCTTAAAGCTATAAAGTAACCCCAAACCCCAGCAAACTGCCTGTTAATCGCCGTAGTGTCGTTAAAATATGATTGCTTGCAGGTCCTCTAAATATCTTAGTGTAAATCAAGACCAAAAAGACAGCTCATAAAAATTGACGATTGGATAAAGTCCGAATTTAGGATTTTTTTGAACATGGTAAAAATACCGTTTTTAATAGTTTTTGTATTTTAAATTATTCAAACTAGCAGGGAAGTGGACAGGAAGGTGCATAGAAATACTTATTTTAAATATCTGTGGAAAGATGTCAATCAAAACACTATTCTAATTGGTTATTGACGTTTTAGTTGACCTTCCTGAGGAATCTAAAACATATAAACTTATTATTATCAATCGACAAAAATACATATTGAAATCTTAACCTTAATAATTTCCGTTTATCAAATATTGTTTTTGTATTTGTATATATTGACCGAAACGTCAGTTAACAAGTGTTTTGACTGACATCTTTCTGTCATACAACAGACTGAACTACAAATTAAAATTTTAGTATTTTTTTATTTAATCAAGAATTAAAAGCTTATTTCATTTAACAATATTATATTTAAGAGAAAGACACGCACTTTATCTTTGTTCCAGCCGAATATTATCACAGAAACAGAATGTGCATTTGCGAGGTGCATGGAGCAAAGTATATTGCATCAGTGCGTTGATGATAGTGATGATGATTTAATAGGTTCTTTCAACAAAGTACTGGGGTATAATGTAGGAACGTGCATCGCCTTTTGATGAGCGAACGAGCTAATAATTCCTATCCCTTTTTAATTATTTCTGTTATAGCCTCTATATTAATTACATTTTATTTTATACAGCCGTATGATTATATTGTTCTTTTTGAACCATTATGATCAACTAATTTCGTGATGTTTCATCAATATTTATTTTTAATTAAAGAAAGACCACTCTATACTGGAATGTTAAATGCTTGCGTAATTTTTAAATAGAGATAGATATATATATATATATATATATATATATAATATCATAATTTTATCCAAAAAATATATACATAAGCGTCGAAGGCACGAATCAAATACTTACGTGTATACTTACGAGGGTATCCTAAATATTCATGGAAGCAAAAGTTGGGTCGGATACGGCTTAGAACATACATTAATTTTTTCCCTTTCTCGTTTATTCTAATTTTATAACAACAGAGAAGAATAACATTTTCAACAGCTTCATTCCTTTGCTTATTTTTATGTAATGTTATATATTATTAAATGGTTCGACCTTATTCGTATTGCATTAGTTTAAACCCAGAAGTAAGGTGATGATGCTATATTTTTACAGAACAAGACATATTGAAGACATTTACTCAAAATTTTATAACATTCACGATACGGTAACACACGACTGGGACTTTGGGACTGTAAACCCTTGGCTATCCTTGGCTATCGCTGCCCTTTTACAAAATAGCAATTTTGATGTCAAATAGAATTTATCATAATATCATATTTTTTATTTTTGTAGGTTTTTTTTCTGTGAATAACACTGAAAAATTTTTTATACACATAAAGTTGTTTTGTAAGAAAATCTTCTTATCTCACCACAGGACACATAAAAATGTCCTATTGCATGCGGTTTTCGTGACTCGATATTTTTTTTTATCGATATATCATTTTAACTAGGGGCATATTTTTGTTATTTGCATGTTGTCTGTCATATTTAATTAAAATATCAATTAAATTACCACTCCTTTAAATTACTCATGTTTGTGTGTTTTGTTGATGGCTCGTTATAAATAAATAAATATTCGAACTCTTTCTGAAATTTTTACTTCATTGAATTAGGATTGCTCATAGCAATTCTGAAGTGTAATTTTATTTAGGTCGGGCCGTAACCCGGGTTGAGGCAGGGAACTCTTGCACCCATGATACTGGCGTAAAGTGACAGCTATGCTGTCGCGTTCTGAGCCATTGTGTATTTCCAATGTTTCCGAATGGAAAGGATGCATAATTTCTGATTGTATGGATGTATATGGGAGTCGATAACTGCCGAAAGACTTCGACTGCTCGTTAGCGTTACTATACTATAAAAATGTTTTTATACTTCCTTAGATACTTAAGATAGACTTATATTTTTTCAGACTCGGAAAGCACTAGCAACCCTTGTTCGTGTGGCTTCGCATAGAAAGCGATATATCTATGTAGGTACAAAAAATTGATCTTAATCTGAATACAATATTGAAAATTACATCGATATCGGTGTGTGACCGATATCGATGTAAACTTCTTAAACTTAAGATTATTAAAAATAAACATCGATTTTTTTTAATTTCGGTACATTATAAAATCGATGAAAAAAATAATATTTCACTGGTTTGTCGTGTGTGTTCGGATGGTTTAATAACTTAATTAAGCCACTTCGAAATTCAGTTACGAAAGATACTGTCCATCACCACAATATTAGGCCTCCAAAATTTGGCAGCACTTCAATTTATTACGCTATTAAATTCGTGACGGCAACGGGAACTTTACGTTATATTGCTTAATAATCACTAGATAAGTCGCCAAAAGTTTTACTTTAGGCACAGTTTTATTTGATTCAAAATAAATTTTATTCAATTTTTTTCCAATAATTAAACGATTAACCTACTGGTGTATCATGGACAAATATTAATATTTTAAAGTTTGTAAGAATATATATTTCTTATTTTTTCTTGCAATGAGGATTTGGATGTAATTACACTAAAAGCTTTAACATCGTTTTAAACTAACGTGATCAACATTAATATTTTCAATATATATTAATTAGGTTGCTTATCACGTTTTTAGTTTTATTGAGGACCCGATATTTTGCGTTTTGCCATGATCCCGAGAACACTGAGATGGAATAGCACTGGCCATAATTTATCCCTGGAATACTACGAGAGTAAAAAAAATACAATATATTTTTAAGTCAATTTGAATTGGAATTTGGAATTGGAATATAATATACAAATTTGAGATATACAAAAATAAATACCACACCCATAGTGTTGATAGTGCACAGATAATAATACTATATTATATTGACTGGACTGTTAAAGGCGTGGTTAGTGACCTTGTCTGTTGAACCAGCGTGTCACCCACGACAAATCCTTGTGTGATGAGCATAGTCATTTCTTCCGTCTGGCTATAATTTATCTATAATATTTATGCATTTTGAAATATATAATCAGTTATCGTATTGCTAAAATATAAGCTCTGCCAAGTTTGTTTTTAGTCACAAAATATTTTTTTTATTATTGACTTCCTTCCTTCCCAGTCGTACACTCTTGTCAGAGCGGTCGTGGTTGTATTGACGGTGTCATTTTTTTGCCACATCTACAATTCTCGTGGGACAAAATATAATGTAGTATACCTATTTCGGTGTAGCATGGTGCGGGTGACAGTTCCAGTAACGTTACGTTTTACTCTTGCAAGCCGTCGCAATTAAAAAAATATAATTAAGTATTTTATTAATACCTCATTCGTAAAATAGTAGATCGCCAATTACTGTGGTAAATAAAATCAAACCCAACCAGAATGTGATAGTCTCCAAATAAAGTCAAATGGAAAGAAAAATTAAGCAAAGTCCTATGCGTATAACGTAAAACCATAGACGTGCTTAGTGATGGGATGTACTATACTAGGATGGAAAGTCGATGTTCTTTATAATAAAAAATGATCAATCATAGTTCAATTATTATTGTAAAAAGTCTATCATTATATTAATGAAACAACAGAATCTATCATTATCGTTAAAAAAGTTGTCACGAAAAAAATATAAACGTGATTTTGATTATTTAATATAAGTTCAAAGCTACTATTATGTAGCCCCTAAATATATACATTGAAAAGTTTATACATCTAGATACACTGCACAACAGAATAAACACACTAACACACATTACTATTAATAAGAACTATACTTACGCTGCTGCGAGTATCGTTAGCGATAAAAATAAATTGCATAACGTCACATCTCTAATCATGTATGTCAACGTCATATTGGCATGTGTCAGCCGCACCAAGCTACACCGCACGGAGTATAGTTTCCCCTTGCTTTCTACATCGTGGTATTATAACCTCAGTGGCTATAATAATCCAGATATAAACCGATTCAGAATCCATATCTTAGCGCTTTATACTGGTACTGATGGATACCGCTGCTCCCCATTATTGACTAGGTACTTGTTTTTATAGTGTAGCTACTTCCTATAAAATATTTCATGATATAATGTTGGGTAAATACTTTTATAATAATATATTAACTTAAGTAACTCAAGTTATCAATTAACAATTTAATTTTAATTTGATCTTTATCCTATCAAAGTAATTACTCACGAGCAAGTGTTCAGCTTAACAGAAGTTAATTAGTTGGTCGAGCAGCTGGGCTGGAATTATAAGTGAAGTTTTTGAAATTTCCAACTGATATTGAAGTTTTTAATTTGATGTAAATATAGTCGCTGGGAAGACGATCTGTGCAGTGGCCGGTCCGCGTTGGATTCGAGTGGCAGATATGACGTCTTGGCGTTCATTACGTTCAACAGCGTGATGTAAAGGTTGATTATGATGATGATGATGATGAAGTTCCTTAAAAGAAATATCTAGAATTAAGGCGAAGAAGTTGAGGGAGAGTAGAAAGGAACTTCTCTAAAATTTATAGTGTCAAAGATTAAACATGACCTATACTCTAATTTGTCGAAAATTATGAATTACCGTATAAAAACGGCTGCAGTTTTTATTAGGGCTTTATCCCGTACTAATTAAAACAAAATTTTTGGATACCTGCGCATTGATTCTATAGCTGATACGTTCTTGTAGGAAATAAGCAGAATGCACTGGCTCATGCAAAAACAGAAAGAGTAACCCATGTCATGAACATAACATCTCAAATTTATTATCCGATATCTTCTTTGTAAGAAAACGTAAATAAAATTCTCTCAGTATCGATCTTACGATATATCACCGAGTTTTGTTCAGAATATATTTTCAGTAGACAATTTTAAACTTACCAGCGATTTGTTCAAACAACAATACATGTCACATCTCCCAAACGATACGTCCATCTTAGTGATATATAGGGGCCTCATTGAATAAAACGTCAGCTCCTAAGAAATTCAAGCTTACTCCGAGAATCGAGATTATAGATAACAGTTTTGACATTGTTGTCGTTGTATCGAAAGGTCTTTTTCTTTAATTTTTTTGTATAACTTTAAAATGAATTTATTTTTTATTTAAATATAGATTACACTAGGTGTTGCAGGCAACTTCGCTCGCATTAATTTACTCTAACAGCTGTATCTACTAGATTAATGCTGATTTATGTAGCCTTAGTTAGATACTCATTAGATAACATCAGATATTATCTGTAAGTAAAATTCCCGTCTAAAAACAGACAGACATAAAATGGATTTTTGATAGTGAATTTACATATTTATTGTGAAAAGCTATTAAAGTAAATTACAAACAGGTATATATTTTTGACGTGACGTCTTATAATTAGATGGAGCCGGCTGCACGCACAAAAAAACAAGACTCATGCGGCGTTACCTCGCTCTGAGGCGTTCTATTTAAGGCTTGAAGTGCAAGTGAGAGCGCGAAACAAGCGACAAGGAGACACAATCGGCCCATCAGTATTTTCTTATGACGTTGTCACGTTCAACTATCGTCAGTAAACTGACTTTACAGACAACCGATTTTTTCTGTATAGATAACAGTATTACCAAAGAATTGAGACGTATATAGAAGCGAGAAGGACAATTCTTATAAGCGCTTTGAGGACAAACTTTCTGCGATGCAAACGTCCGCTTGGCTGCGTGACGAGAGGGACAACGCGATGTCCCCAGCATATGAACTTACGAGAGTGATCGAGTGCGAACTTAGCCCGCAAGGGGCATGTCCCCAATAAAGTTAACACAAAAAATCCTTAAAAATTGTTCTTCTATATAAGTACGTTTGAATTCTTTGGTATTACCTAGCGGTAGATCACAATAATAGGGCGCAAGACAGATCAGCCTACGCTACTAGTTTGTATGGTTTTTCACGCATTCGAAGGTGTGTTTTGCTTTATTTCAATAAGCGAATTGATAAATTGCGACATTATTAAACATTTCAAAATTTGAGTAAATACAAGCCAAATAAAGTTGTGTTACATATAACAACATATACAATAGTGACATCCACTGTGTTCGTAGAGTAGCAGTTAGTTACAAATATTTGGCGTATCGCGGTCTCAGTTGTTATGGACTTTACAGTACGTTAAATTTATGACCCTATCGGTTCACAGTGCACAAAACTTCGCTGAATGCAGTTTACAAGTTAGACCGTCGAAACACAATACAGATAATAGTTCTACGGCAAAGTCGCATAGCCAGAAACCTCATTAAATTAAGACCATTGCTTAGAGGTCATTAAAAGTCGTGCTGTTAAGATCTAACGATCGGGTTGATTGTTTTTTAGTTGATTGTTGCCTTGAGATTTTTTTTATATTATAATAAAAATTTAAAATTTACTTCAAGATATAATATAACGATAGCTTTTTTTTTTTTTACGCCGGGAAATGCTCTTACGCATCCCGCGGGGGAACTCCCCAGGCGGGTATGTGGGACTCGCTGCGCCCGAAAGATGTTGGGTGGACGCAACCTCTACCCACTAAAACCCGGCGGTACTCCTTCTCTCCGTCGTACTGCTGAGCCGCGGGATGGCGTTTGCGTACTCCGCGACTCTGCTGACGGCTGTCTGCCGGATGGTACAGACCCTTCTTCTGCGGGTTTTAAGTATGCCCCTCTCGTTTCCTCTCTGTTGCCGCGATGCGCAGGAGTACTTTGCGCATCTCGGTCCGCTCGGGAACTGAATCAAGCGGGCGACGGCGTCCCCACATCGCCGC
Organism: Lycaena phlaeas; assembly: GCA_905333005.2. Taxonomy (NCBI): domain Eukaryota; kingdom Metazoa; phylum Arthropoda; class Insecta; order Lepidoptera; family Lycaenidae; genus Lycaena; species Lycaena phlaeas. The sequence continues at coordinate 17,438,516 of HG995166.1, read as the reverse complement.
CCCGAGATCACCCCCTAAGGCGGGACGTTGCGGTCGTCGTGATTGACCGCACGACGTCTTCGTCTCGGCCTTCTTCTGGGATCGAGCGCCTCTATCTCCCTCCGACGCTCGGCCTCTTCTTTGCTGGAGACAACTTCCTGCGCAAATGTCTCCACCGCGAACCACGATGTCTCACTGCTCAACATAGCGCAGATGATGGCTGGCAGTGAGAGGTCCTGTCCGATAACAGCCGTTAGGGCCGCACGTTGTCCTGTCCAAGAGGGACACGCCGTGATGGTATGTTCGGCCGTGTCCCTGACCTCGTCGCAATGGTGGCAACGCGTCGTTTGTTCTCTTTGTGCAATCTCACACAGGTACTGCCCAAAGCAACCGTGCCCCGTCAGTACCTGTGTGAGGCGGAAAGAGAGCGTGCCGCTCTTCCTTTTCACCCACTCCTTCAGAACTGGGCGGATGGCCGTCAGCAACCTCACGCTGACTTGAGGTTCTTCTAGCCGCTCCGCCCATTGCTCGATCGCCCTCTCTGTTACTGAGTCCCTCCACTGACGAACTACTTCCGGTAGAGGGTTGCTGCCCTCCACGCGAACCGTTGCGCACCGCCAGTAAACGTCAGCAAGGGATACGGCGTCTAAGTCCCAGGGAATACTGCCAGCGAGTACGCATGCCGCATCTCTAGAGATGGTGCGGTATCCACGCACTGCCCGAATCGCCATGACTCTTTGGAGTCTTTCAAGCACCAACCTATTTTCACGGGACAAATGTTTTGCCCAGATAGGCGCTCCGTACATGGTCATGGAGCGGATGGCTCCCATGTACAGGCGACGGCAACTGAGGTTCGGACCTCCTAGGTTTGGGAGGAGCGATGCATCCGCTCCAGCTGCCTTCATCACCTTTTCTGACAGACGTTGAAAGTGTTCTCTGAACGTCCATCGTCCGTCGAGAACCAGGCCTAGGTACGTCATAGATGGTGTGACGTTTATTGTGGTCCCACTGATCACAACTGCAAGGCCAGATGGCGGCGAGTTCCTGGGCCCGTGCATACATATCGCCTCAGTCTTATCTAGGGCCACAGTAAGGCCCAGCGACCTTATCCGTCGAACTACTTGCGCAACCGCTGCCGTCGCGAGGATAGTGACGTCCCGGTAAGACTTGCCGCGACTCACGACCAGGGTGTCGTCTGCGTAACTAATTACCTCCACGCCCCGCAGGTTGGCGCCGCGAAGCACTGGGTCGAATCCGATGTTCCACAAGAGCGGGCCGAGAGCTGACCCCTGTGGAACACCGCAGACCACTTCTTTCTCCTCCCAGCCTTCCTGCGTTGGGAACTGCACCGATCGTGCCGAGAGGTAGTCGCTGATGATGTTGCGTATGTACCTCGGCACGCGGTGCTATCTCAGTCCCTCTTTGATGGTTTTCCAGGGCAGCGAGTTGAAGGCGTTGGATATATCTAAAGACACGGCCAAGACTACACCACCCCGGGAAACCTCTTCTTCCGCAATGGACCGCAGACGTTCTATCGCACCTATGGTCGCTCGACCTAAGCGAAAACCATGTTGGTTTTCACTAAGATTTGGTCAATATAACGATAGCTGCTTTCCCGCAGCTTTGCCCGCGTTAGCGTAGATTTACTAGCGTATTTTTTTGTCATAAAAAGTATCATATTTTCAAAATATTGGAAATGTAAAATCTTAATATACTTATTAAACATATAACATAATAAATTAAATAATTTAATTTTATAACCACAATAATAAAGAAAATTTTAAGAAATCACAGAAGCGGCATCGAAGTCGGCAATCTTGTCGGAATATACGTTTACGGAGTTACTAATTATTTTATGAATGATAAATAAAACGCTTTTGTGAATTCATAATATGTATACCATAAATGAAACAAAACTGGAAAGATTCATTAAAACCTCTTAAGTTGTTATAGTTTAGTAGATGAGTTGAATACTAAAACATCTAAGTTGTGGGACTAAAATCAACATACAAACGGGAACATTGTGCAAGCACAAGAAGGAATTCCCGAACTAGTTTCGTTATAGTTCTGAGATGTATCTGAATGCTTACTTTTATATTCGTGTATGCATACTCAATATTTTAATGATTATTTTTAAACACAAATAGAAACTAAGCAACAATGGTCCATTGAGTATGGACTCGGCCTTTTGAAGTCCGAGTTCAATCCAATCTTGTGGTGCCTTGAAATGGATTTTTCTAAATTTCGAAGCCCATTTAAATACGAGACTGCTGCTCGCTTGCCGATGAAGAAAAACCGTGAAGGAAGCTGCATTCCTGGTGATATTAAAAAAAAAAAAAAAAAAAAAAAAACATGAATACATGAGCGCGAGGTCCCTGGTCGCACCGGCCCAATTTGGCTCCACTGCAGGATGACACTACCTGTTACAGACTTTCTCGTTTACAATATTTGTAGAATACAATATGCATTATTAAAAATATGCTTATTTTGTTTCAGAGTCATCCGCAGTGATAATAATGGTGGCAGACTAAAATAAACAGTCTAAATATAATACTGTTATATCGAGCCAGAAAGTAGAGTCAACAATACAGTGAGTGTAATATTAAGCATGACCAGCTAAAGCCAAGTTAGTGATATAAAGTGATGGTGTGAGGAACAAGGAGGGCGATGGTGCCTACTAAGATAATATGGTGGAGCATACCGCTGCTGCTGTGCTACTTGGAGTATGGTAAGTAGCAATACGTTTAATAATTCGATGGGTAATCTGGCAACGGGCCAATTGTTGATTTAAGTTGGTTGGTAGATACGATCTGATGGTAGTTTATTTAGTTGAATTAGTTTATTTAGCCGTATTACGGAAGGTACTAGGTGTTTTGAAAATGCCACACCTTTTTTTTTATGTCGCAGTGGAAATGCTTTCGCACCATACCAGGGCCTCGGGTAGGCACACTGGCGTGTGACTCGCATTGGGGTGCAATACCCCACTAAAACCACTGTAAGCACCTTCAGCCGCTTTGTGAGGGTCGCGGATCCACTGGCAACATGATCACCTCAGCAACAGACTGGCCACACCTTGTGCAAAAGCTTGTACTCGTGATCGCGCATGTTCAATATCACTTTATTCTCTAGGTTGTGGACACAACATCAATCTTTTTTTCCTCCACTGGATATTTCAATGTATATCGAGACGTCTTATTCCCCACTTGCATACAACTAGTATTAGTCACTGCGTGAAAATCATTGTCTCGTCTAAGGTTGACCCTATGCCTTTTTAAACTCGAACAAAAGAAAAAGAACAGCCATCAAAATTTAGATTCAGATTTGTAATTAAACTACTTTTTGATGATTTTATCGCGATTTATGGTCCCTTATCTAAAACGTAGGAAACGCTAAAATCTTAATGAGCCCCAATAAAATCCGTGTGAATAAATTTTACATTTACAAGTATTTTGTATAGTATTTTATACCACCCTTCCTCTCTCCCTCTCTCTTATACTCGCGGCACGATATGATGGCCGTTTTGACACATTACAATAGTGATGTAAATGTCAAATTATTCTCGAAAAAAATATTATCAAATCTGTAAGTTTTTAAGCTATTATTGCAAGTAGTACCTGGTTAAATAGTTTTAATATTAAATTATTTTTAAATAAAAAACCAAAAACCGACTTCAAAACCATACCTTAACACTAGAAAGACAGAAATTTCGAACTACCTAGGAAGACCACGAGCGCGCGGTCAAATGACGTATGTATGTGTTTTCATGTTTTATTTGTATGTTATGCTTTGATATTAATATAATTATTTTTATTTTTATTTATTTAAAAATAAAGATAAATGTTCGCGGGACACTAATACATATCGTTTATAAAGAAATTAAATAAATAAATTTTGTTTCCTAAAACTATACATTCGATAAATTTTATGATTAACTGCTCGTCACTATTGACAATAAAGAACAGCAATTTTCTCATTCAAATTTGATTATTATAATTACGAGACTTTATGAGAGTACAAACGTCAAAACGGCCTTCTTATCGTGCCGCGACTATAGTCTCTGCTTAAACAGGACAGAAGAATGTTGAACATAAAACATACCACCAAGTTTAACTAATATAGAAAATATTTACACAGAATTTTTCATAAATGTCGTTCACTTTCAAGCGTACAACATGAAGCAGGCTTGTGAGCTTGAAACTTTTGATATATCATCATAATCATCAGCCTTTATCCATCCACTGCTGAACATAGGTCTCCCTCAATGAACGCCAAGACGACCGATCCTTAGCCACTCGCATCCAACGCGCACTATAATGGCCGACCAACACTTTGCTTACCTAAACGCGGCCTCCACTCTTGAACCTTAATGACTCATCGGCCATCCGTTCTGCTGAAAAAAAAATTGTTAAAATATATAATTCTACCGAAAGACTAATGATAAAAAGCATATATATATACGGTCGAATTGAGAAACGCCTCCTTCTTTGAAGCCGTTTAAAAATAAAGTAGATTATTTGACTTACATTGGTCGTATTATTATAAAATATTATCATTCGTACCCGTAAAGCGCCCCGACGCCGAAAGGAGGTCCGCATTGCTTGTTCGTACCCATATTATCGGAAATATTCAATACTATTTAATGTTTATTTATAGAATAAAATTTTATATTACAAAAAAACCTTTCAGCATCATTTTTAAAATGGTTGCCTTTAAAGTCGGTTTACGGACGGTAGTTTTACGGGACAACGGCAAACATTACATACAGCACGAACCGAACTAAGCCGATCTTGCCTCTCTCTCGTTCAGGCCGCACTCTTGCTTGCAGACCGCGACATGACGTCATATTTTTCGTGCATGCTGCCCGTAATATTTTTGCCCGTAATTATAGCTTTTCTAGTCGTGTCATTATGTCTCTTATGAAGACATTCATAAACAGTGCCTCCTCTTTGCATACTACTATAATGTAACTGAAATCTGTGGGAATATGGTGATATGCCCCAAAGGGAGATCTCCAACCGAGCGAGGTGCAATGCATGGCCAGGTCGAAGCCCACTAGCTAGCGTGTCAGATGTCGTATATATAGCGACCGGGCGCTGGAATTTTGATAGCGCGATTCAGGATTGTGGCGCTATGATTGGTCCGCCACAATTTTTATGATGTTTTACTTAAATCATGCGTTAAGTTTACAAACGCATATTTTATTTTTAATAGCCCATCATAATATAGTAAAATCAGACATAGAACGTTTTAATTACCGCACACAAAGACCGCTTAACATGCCCTTGCCGGAACCGGTGCCGTCACTGGACGTCGTCCGGATTCAACCGGCACAAGTGATGCAAACTGTTTCTAATGGTGTTCTGTCGTCTTTTGGATGGAGCCATTGTTTCGCTCGTGAATAGGGATTTTTAATTATAAAGAGCATGTAGTGATCACTATGTGCTATTGTTTTATATTTCGAAATAAAAATGTAACGCTTAGACGTAGTTAAATAATGGCTTTGTCTTTTAGTTTTTTGAGGACTCTTATATTGCTGCATATATAGAAATAGCTTAGTATGGTTATTATAACGTTTACCGTTTATCATTAAGAAATAAATATAATAGTTTTCCTAATCAATTATTATTAATTATTCTAGTGAAATATTAACGGCCTAAAACGCTTATTGTTGTCAGTGAAACGCAATGAGTAACAGCTTTATAGAAGTGTCTAAACTTAAAACAAAAACCGATCTAGAGAACAGAATGATATTGAAAGATATTATAGCTTTGGAAATAGAACCATAGATAGAGATAGGTGCCATGGATTTTGACCATGACAGAAATTTTATATGTTCTAGATGTGACCTAATTTACTTTCTAAGTAATATATTTCCAGCATTAAATATATTGAAATACAGATAAGCGCCGTATTCATAAAATCCTTCGTCTGCAATATATAGTTCCGATGCTGAATCTAGGGCACTCGATCCGTATGTAGGTTCCAAGAGGATTACTCGACTCTATTTGTGTACATTGACTGTTTGGTTGAGATTAGATAAGGAGCTATTCAGACGAGACACGACCCACGCTTAGATACAATTACAATACTCCTACACGCGTGAACTATTACACTCGCGAACAGAGGAATTGAGAGTTTTAGAGAGAGGGAGAATTTACTAATTTTAATAATAATAATAATAATATCTATGGACGCATTTACACCACGTCAATCTGGTCCCGTGGTAAGTACTCGAAGAGACTCGTGTTACGGGTACCAGACAACGGAAATACACATATTTAATACTTTTTATATTAATACTTATATTTAAGATTTTTATTATATAATACACATATTTAATACACATCCATGACCCAGGAACAAAGAAACTTTTTTGTGTTCCCCGGCGAGATTCGAACCCGCTACCTCCGGCTTGTGCGCCAACGTGCTAATCACTGAGCCACAGAGGTCGTCAATTTTAAAAACATAATTTAGAATTTTATACATTATAACACAGATTTATAAATAAAGACAGATGAAGCATGCCGAGCACTCGAGTGACGCTACAAAGCGAATACAAATTTAAAAGCGCGCTCAAGTGCTTGACATAGCGTCGTACTCTAAACGTCTATTAGAATCTAGATCAATCCAGTATCAGCTTCTTTATTAGTCAATATCAGTATAGTGTAGTAATAGTAGTCATTTTTTGTAGTGAAACTTCTTTAGAATCATTGTGATTTCAAACCGAATGCAACGGAAAAAACGACAGGTAAGACACAAATACAAAAGAGCGAGAGAGCAAATGTCGGTGTGTATGTATATTGCACACTGTTTAATACTTGCTTGTATTTGAGCATTTAACATGTGTTTCACTTCTATCGTGTGTGAATCGCACACTCACCTTTTTTTTTCGAAAGGACCTATGCTGTTTGCCTTAAGGCCTTAAAGCTACATCGGAAAAGTATATGAGCAGATGGCTCATCTAAGAATTTTGTAAGGGGATTTACTCCCCCGCCAGCATACCCCGGGGGCGTGGCTTGGCGGTCACGTCACTACGTGGTGTAGAATTCAAACTATGGGAATGCGATACTGTCGACGTTTTGTTACGGGTGTCTAGTAATAGTAGTCAATATTAGCAGTCAGTGCTTTACAGTAACGACCGATGCTCATAGACATCTGCCCAACCAGAAGTTACGCAGATGCTTTGCCCTCCCCTATCCCCCTCAATAAGCCACCAGAAATTCACTAACCACAAGAAATGCGACAGCTTAGCTTCCACTTTACGTCGGTATTATGTGAGCGAGAGGTCGTGCCGGCTCAATTTGGCTACTTACTAGCCTAGCACTATCTCCTAACTAATTAGAGCAAATGTGGAGCATTCACTTGTTAGGATTTTGCGTGCGAGGTTGCCAGTGTATAGATAACAGAAAAACTCAATTATTTTATAAAAAAACATATAAAGTACCATTATTTTTTACTTGTACATTTATAATACGTCAAAAAAGTAATCAAAAACAATACCTAAGTGTAAAAAATATCGCTTAGTATGCTACTCATCTCCTGTATAAAAACGGTGAAAATATAGGGGTTGCTTTTTTGGTCGACAATATTAAATCAATTTATAAATAAAAGTAAAACTTTAAGGTTGAATGTTTCATTACCAAGATTATCTTCAATAAAACTTTTTATTTCATAATAAATAAATAACCTATATCACACAAAAGTTCCATGACAGTTTTCATAAATTTAGTAATGGAAATCTATCAAAAGTTTTCTGAAATCCTATACCTATATTGTCCCTTATTACTAACTTTGTGAAGTCTTAAATAATAATACATATTATATACAATGTATGTTTGTTTGATTATTCTTTAAGTCAGATTCTCTAATCTGGATCTCTCACTCAAGCCTGTACCTATACCCATAGTCACCTGGTTTTGAGGGGAACCCTACCTAACAGTGGAACTTAATATTATAACTATTGATACGATTTATTTTGAAAAAACACACATAGTGCTCATTACATAACATTCTAGAATCATATTATTTTGTATGATTGAAAATAAAATTACTTAAATGAACACATTTTATTCAATCGTTGATAAATATACAAACGATTCCCCTAATGCCACAAAGTCAACTCGGTTGAAAATGTTCCAAAAAAAAGTACAAAATTTCATAGTTAAAATAAAAAATTCAAATTTAGTACTTTTTTGCAACTTTATGAAAAAATAAGTTTCTACACGAAATAAGTAGATAGAAAGCAGCAGATGACGTGTTGAAAAAAAAATCAAAAAAAGAAATGTGGTGTCGTGGGACACCAGGTTCTTTCGGCTAAAAAGAAAGGTATTATAAACTACTCGCTTGTGTATGCGACTGTCGCGCCTGCGCACGTCTCATTTAACGCTTTTTATTCCACGCACTTTTTCTTACGGTTTTACTATCACATATTTTCAGTTCGGTCGCGCAGAAAAATCCCTATCCCCTCCAAGCCTGCTGTAAGAAACTTCGTTCCAAAAATCAAAAATTTTATTCAAAATAGTACCATCAAAGTATCTTTTGAACGTCAATTATTGAGTCTACGACATGTTCCAAAGCAAGCCCACTGAGAAGAACCGGTGAAACAAACTCAGTGGAGCTAATCTTTTTCAAATATTCTATTACAAAAAATGAGATACATACTATACTATTATAGTATATGGGAAGAATCTAGCAAGAAACTCTGTTGGATTGCTCTTTCCAAAATATGGTTTAGAATTTTGAAATCGAATCGACACTATTGCACTTCAAAATTAAAAAAAAAACCCATCCCAAGGCACCACAGGCGACCAGGATCGAACCCGAACATAATATATATTCATTAAATTTACATTAAATAAACATTTTCGATTGCAATAATATTGGAACGAAGTTCCTTACGGCAGGCTTGCAGGGGATAGGGATTTTAATAGGGAACTGAAAAAAATGTGATAGTAAAACCGTAAGAAAAAGTGCGTGGAATAAAAAGCGTTAAATGAGACGTGTGCAGGCGCGACAGTCGCATACACAAGCGAGTAGTGTATAACACCTTTCTTTTTAGCCGAAGGAACTTCGTTCCTACCTGGTGTCCCACGACACCACATTTCTTTTTTTTTTTTATTATGTTAACGATAAGTTTAAAGGTAAATTGGATTTCCTGGGAACACCATGTACATTCTAGACCAAGCGGCTGTTGTTGGCTATTGAATAAACAAACCTAATGAAAACTTACAACTTTAATTGAGATTGATTTTGTTCTTGGTTTTTTTTTATCGTTTTGCTACTTCGGAGCTTTATTTTAATTATGTGATTTTAAGATTTTAGATGTGAAGTGTGCATTTGACGACCTCTGTGGCTCAGTGGTTAGCGCGTTGGCGCTCAAGCCGGAGGTAGCGGGCTCGAATCTCGCCAGGGAACAACAAGTTTTTTATGTTCCTGGGTCATGAATGTGTATTGAATTTGTACATTATATAATAAAAATCTTAAATATATTATGTATTAATATAAAAGTATTAAATATAATATGTATTTCCGTTGTCTGGTACCGGCAACACAAGTTCTTCGGAAACTTAGCTCGGGACCAGATTGACATGTTGTAAAAGCGTCCATAGATATTATTATTATTATATATAATATCTGTAAGGTATAAATCTATGGGCCATAGCGCCTGAAATAAATGATTTATTGTTATTATTAGTACATTAGTATACAAGTCAATTAAAAACAGATGGGAAACGACAATGAATAAACGTAGATTGAAATTCTGAATCCTGAGTCCATAGATATTATTACATTATTTAGGATATATTTTGATATTTCTTATAAACATCAGAAATTAATGCTACACACATCTGAATATATAAAAAAATATATTTTATGTTCTGGTAAATAAATCACAGAATTTATTGCGTAGTAATTCAGGCTGTAGTATTTACCGAACAAGTATATTTTATGGGACCATAAAAGGCACAAAAGAAAGTAACGCTGAAGAACAATAACACTTGTTATTGCTAACTTTCCCACCTAACGTCCATACATTTTGAAAACTACTAAACTTAATTCGACGCTTTAGCGCTGACCGTGCCCATTAAGAAGTTCCAAGGCAAACTTACGTGTTGCATTACTGAACAACTGATCTTTACTAACGAAGCGGGTGTGGGCTCAAGAACCGCATCTTCCCTCCCCCCCTAGTTAGGAACATACGATGCTCAAGATTTACGATACTCGACCCCCTAGATATGAGTTTATTACTTTTAGGGTGTTACATCATATAAATACGTGATCAACACTTTCATACTTGTTCACTCGTCGGTGGTGTGGCAGAGGTTCGCCACAGGAACAAACCCGACACCATAAAGCCGTGGAGTGTGTGCCATGAAGTCACACTCTACGGCTGGCGGGGGCAACCCCTTACTATATCACTGGGTGAAACCAACCGGCTTCCGGCGCCGGATAAATTTTTTTGTACTTTACCATGAAATATAGAAATAAAGAGCGTCTCTGCCCGCCTAGGCAAGGGACACAAACGCAAACCAACAGAAGATAATACTTACTATATTATGCTGTGTAATACTATTATCTGTCAAATTACATGTCGTAAGCTAGCGTCATTCCCATACAATAAGTTTTCTATTCTATTCTATTATATTTGAGCGTTAAATTAAGCGTTAAATTAAGTGGCGCATAAAATAAAGACAGTCGGTTTCTGAATGCGTGTGCACCTCTTTCTTTGCGGAATTTTACTCAAAAAATTGAGGAGTTAAACTAATTTAAATATAAAAAGCTGCATATTTATTTAATTAAAACTAAAAGGAACCTACATAAATTTTGGATGTACAATCGTAAATCTGATTTATGTTATACACGGATCTCTATAGATAGTTCATTGTATGTGCGTGTGTTTGTCAATACACGGCTTTAATTTGTGCGGCAGTAATGCGGCCGTCGTTCATAATATAGTGCCGCGCGCATGGTTGAGTTGGACTATCTATATTATTCAATCGAGCCGTCTAATTCAAATTTTGTTGTTTTCAGTAAATCACCGTATAATTACTGCCACAATTACATAACATGTTAATTATGCAATCTCATTAGGACACACTAATTAGCCTAACCATCCTAACATAGGTTTCTCCAGTTAAATCAATTAATAATTAGTTTCGCAGCAGAGAATTTGAATACGATCATCTTAAGCCTACCGCTTGATAAGATATGGTATATCTATCTGTATATCGATCTGTAAGTTCTATACCTACCTTATAGATTTAATTTGTGAATTAGATTGAACTTCAAAATCGAAATCATCATCACCATCACCATCACCACCACCACCACCATCATAATCACCATCATCATAATCATCTTCATCATCATCACCATCATCATCATCATCATCATCATCGTCGTCGTCGTCATCATCATCGGCACCATCACGTTTATGTTTCATGTTCTATCTATATCGTTTGAGGATCCCTCCTCACTTCTAAGTGTTGTACCATAGTTTACCCATTCGCTGGCCCAATGCGTTGGCGAACTTCATTTACTTTCAAAGAGAAAAAAACGCATGAGAAAAACTATTTTTCACCGGTCAGTCGAGATCGAACCCAGAACCCTTTCAAGGCCGAGCCCACATCCCTCGAATCGTCATTCGAAATCGTATTAAAATATATTCATTCAATAAAACGTCGAACAAATCAGTAATATTTTACTTGCAAACTACAATATAAGGCACCTAGAAACCTTTCCTATGTAGTTGGAAACACAAAGACGCTGCCCGCTTTTGCTGGATGAATTTATTTTTTTCCTTTGCTTTTGTCAGATATTTTTAACAGAATTAAAAATGTCTGTGAATGAGCAGCAAACGAAATATACTGAAACAAATATCACTTGTTTCAAGTTTTCAAAACAAAACCAAAATATTTGTTGTGTCTACACTTTCAAGCTAATTGGCGACGAAGTGTGAAAGTGTGTGGTAGCTGCTCCATCTAGCTCTTTTTATCTAGCTAGATATGAAGAACATTCTTTTCACTTATTACTGAACTATGTCGCTTTAAACCGCATTTCGCAATGTTTTTCAAAATAACGATTACTTGTTTCTTTGTTTTGCGTTCAAGTTTGGTGCTATTTTATGTAAACTTGCTTTCCTATTTTTTATGTACGCAAGACGTCGTTTCAAAAAATTTTGTTTAAAATAATTTGCATTTTTGGAACGAAGTTCCTTACGGCAGGCTTGGAGGGGATAGGGGTTTTGCTGCGCGACCGAACTGAAAAAAATGTGATAGTAAAACCGTAAGAAAAAGTGCATGGAATAAAAAGCGTTAAATGAGACGTGCGCAGGCGCGACAGTCGCATACACAAGCGAGTAGTGTATAATTTTTAATTTTAATAGATAGGACAATTCAAGAGGAAGGTTTATGTACATAATTGATTAAGTTTTATAGACATTAGCAAAGATATAACAATAATTGTTGGAGGTGTCGGAAAAAAATTGGCCGCCTGGGAGTTTTCAACGAAAACGCTGCCTAAACCCTTTGAGATATAACAAAATAATGTATGGTGGAATTGTATATCTTAAATAGGTCTACAAAAAAGTCCGCATGGTCCGATGGCATATGTCTATCTCTTAGGGATATCATACTATATCGATTTAATACTTTAAAAAATTAACAATTATAACGCGATAATTTGAAAGTTATTTACACAAATACGGTATAAATCCTTATCATTTTAAATCAGTTAATTAGCTTCAGCACTTCTTGAAGATTATTTTCCCCTTTACATAATGCAAATAAAAAAATGGCAGTCATTAGTTTGCCAATATAAGTGAATACTAAATACTAAGAGAATTTTGACGTCGTGACGTCATAAAGTCACGGCATGTCGGTGACGCTAACCTGTAAGATATTCCGCTACCAAAAACTGCTCAATTCGTGAGCCGCATGAAGCTTTCAGTTCAAAAAACTGGAACTTAAAAAATGGACTTGATAACGCGTGGTTCTGAAAAAAGCTTATGGCTAATATACTAAGTAAAAAGTCCTCCATACTAAGCTCAGCAAAAGCATTATTCAATTATGTTCCTTTGTGATAGTAGTAATTGTATTCCAACACTGAGAAGTGTCAATATTCCATAAGTAGCTTTAATAAATTATCAACTTGATTACAATGCCCTCAAAGTGACACTCTCCGTACCTTTACAGGGGAAAATAGGGGGAAGGTATTTGCTTATATCTGCGCCTGTTTTGTTAGAATATGACTAGGATTGTAAATGTAGTATTTAATATATTGTCAATAAACAATTATTGTTTATCGGCTCTGGTGCTTAACGTGGTCGTAAATTTGAAATAAGCTCTAAATTTTAAATTACGTAGACTTAGAAATTTACAAACACCGATTTTAACACACACAAGGTTAATATCGAACTCGGACCCTCTCGCTCGAAAGGCTAAGCTGATACCCACTAGACCATAGTCGCTCACACGTTCTCACTTCCAAGTGGCCCAAGACAGCATTATAGTAAAGAGTACCAATGTGGGCGAAGATAGGTTCCGTAGTCATTACCTAATTACTTTATTATTCCTCCAGTCCAACGTAATGTTCTAAGTGGGCGAGCTGACACCCCTCTGTCCCATATTGTTGACGTGTCACTCGTGAGAGGGCGCAGCGGGAAATGTGATTGGCTCTTTGTCTACTTAATTAACTTTATGGAATGCTGTCATATTTTCTTTTTAGTTATATTGAATGTTTTTAAGAATTGTAAGATTTTAAATTAACATGGTTATTGTAACGCCATTAACATGGTAGTGTGGCCGATCCGTGTTGGATGCGAGTGGCAAGGGAAAGAAGGAGACACAATATGGCAAGCTTATTAGCACCCATATTATTAGGACTTAAAAAGAGTATTTTTAGCGATATCTACCAAAAATATGAAAAAAGTAACCCATATAAAATGTAGCAAGCAATGAGCAAAAAATGAGTAAAAAAATATGAAACTTACATAAAATTTTGTTTTAGGCAGCGCCCAAGCCACCGACGTTGACGTTCGTCTGTCAGCACCAAGCTGGGTTGCTCGTGGAGGATCAGCCACACTCCGATGTCTGCATCAGGTGCCACCGCAGCTGCTGTACAAAGTGGAGTTCTTGAGATCTGGAGCCAAGCTTCTTCAGTATGTCAGGGAGCGCGTCCCACCATACACGAACTACTCTTTTCCTGGCGGCAAACTTAATGTATGTATACCATTAATTATTATTAACTATAATTTGTGCTAAAAATATCTGGAAACTATTTCCAGTAATTAAACATGAATTCACTCATAACTTTAGACACAAAAAATGTAATATTCAAGATGGTTAATTTGAATATTTTTGACATTAAGAGTACATAAAATGATTACAAATTCGCCAAACACATTTTTACTTAAATATATCTTTTATTGTAATGGATCGTTCATTTTCGTAATGTTTTCATTAAAAATGCTCTGATATTTTGGTTATTGTGAACAAAAAGAAATGATTAGCATTGATCCTGTGAAGATCATGTTTTATTATATTTCCAACTTTTTGACTACAAAGACCCACGTTATTGCCATTGTCGAATTATTCCCGCTTTTATAAAGCCTCCGTGTAATAAAGGGACCATCTTTGTGCTCATGTCACGTAAAATCGTCTGAACGTGTTAACATTTTGTGCAAATTATTTCTTTTAATCAAGGAATTTATTTCGTAATTAATAACATTTCATAGGAATAGGTTTTATTTGTATGTTGGTTCAATCTGTACTGATTGTCTGCTTCGGTGTTTGCAAATTATTTTCGCTATTTTAAAAAATAATTCTGTATATTTTTCAGCACTGAAACATATAAAAATATTTCGAAAATAACTATTCTTAACTCATAAAATGTTTGATAAGTAGATACATTTAAAGAAACAAAATAAAAAAAAGGAATGAAGAATTTTACCACCTTTATATATCTGCTATACAAAATATAAAGATTTTCTGATATAATACGTAAGGGAATTTAGAACTGGGCAAAAGGTAAACGCGGAGGGAAAAACAATAAATAATGGGATTAAGAGAGAACAAGCCGTGAAACAAAATACGCCTACACTTTTAAGCGATACTTAACATAAATCTTGAGCAAAAAATACAAACTGTTAAAAATCTTCAAAGAAAATGTATAAATATCTACAAAAAATCATATCAAGTTAATTGAAACATAAAGTGCTCCCATAAAAAAAATCTCTATGGCTATTACATACTTGCTAGCCTTTTATTAAAAATAACAATCCCGGTATGTTATGAGTGAGCCGTCTCTAGTAAGCCCTCGAGCAGTACCTTGACATAACCTTGTGTAACCGTCATCATCATGCCGGCCTATATATTAGCTAGCTTAGGGATTTTGAATTTAATTTGCTTGTATGTGATGACAGTTTTAAAGGTAATTTTGTATAACTTGCTATACTTTGTGTTTTTTTAGTTTGGCTATGGCACTAAGCTAACTAATACAGACAGAAGGCACTATATTATTCAAAAGTTTCAATAAAATCCATTCAGTAGTTTTGAGTGTGAAAGAGTGACAAAGATTCATAAATACAAAATTTGGCGTTTAAAGTACTTCATGTAACGGTATACATTTCCTAACAATGGTGGTATTGTTATATTGAGTGCTTATTCGTAACAAATCTTTAAATTTACTTCTTATCTCCTAAAACACACTATGTTGATAAAGATTTATATATCTATGACAAAAGTATTTGCTAAATTAAATTCTGGGATTAGGTTATGTTGTGACAAAAAATAATAATATCGAATTGTATAAGAATATGAGGCTATTCGTAAAGTCCTACTGACATAGTAGGTAGATATTATATCATAATATAATGAATACGTAATATAATATACTAAGGGCATGTTTCACAATCTCCAGATAAGTTCCGAATAGGCTAGTCACAACATATTTGACAAATATATGGAGAATCAGACATGAGACAGATTTATCCAGAATATGGAGTATCTGTCAAATATGTTGCCGATAGTCTATTCGGAACTTATTTGGAGATTGTGAAACAGGCCCTAAACATTGAAACCAAAGTTATAATTATTATGTCGTACAAACATGAATTGAGTACGTAAAATGTATTGTGAAACAAGTGAGCAAAATGATTCAACTTTCAGATGTCTCTGGTGACGGAGAACTCTATTACCATAGACAACCTGGACCCGACGGCGTCAGGGCTGTACTGGTGCGAGGTGTCTCTGGAGACACCCATCTTCACAGCCGCCTCACCCCCCCACCAGCTCACTGTCGTGTGTAAGTGTGCTTGCCGTATACTGGTTTATCTATATTTTAAGATATAATTTTATCCCCTGTTAGATTATTATAATTCTAACATAGAAATTGAATAGTTTTTTCATTAGTAAGTCCATGGGATTTTGTATTAATTTCAATATAATATGGTGTTTGTGTTGTCTGTGAATTAGAGACAATGTAAAACCGGTATGTTATCTATGGACATACACGCTTGTGTTTCTTCTGAGAGGCCGAACCTAATGTGTGCGCTCTGTACTTTTTAATTTTAATTAAAATTACTTGATATAAAAGTGTTTTTGTATGGTTTCCTATACCACAGTTCGATGCAACGATACTCAATAATAAAGCAGCAGTAGACGGATGATGAACTATAATTATTATCAGATAATAATTGCTAGATAATTTCAGATTCCCAGAAACATCCGCCCATAATAACGTTCGGCAAGCCTGACGTGGTGGTGGGCGGACTGCTGCGCGCCAACTGCACCAGCGCGCCGGCGGCTCCAGCCCCGCGTCTCACCTGGTACATCGACAATGAGAAAGTAAGCTTAGAATATCACCATTACTATCATCATCGTCATCTTCATTATCGGTTCGAACCAAAGTTCTTACAAACTGGTAGGTTCCTGGTAGGATTAATAGGTTAACGTGGTGTGAGCGAAATAAGTTTTATTATACTTTCTATCCACTGGTGGACTAATACTTCGACCAATCTCTTGTAGCTCACAGCGAGACATAGTCCACATAGTATGATCATAAATATAAAATTATTGACCTCGAGCGAATGTGTCATGTTCACTTAGTAATTTAGAAAAACCTATTTCAAGACACCACGAGGGGTTAGGAACCTGGAGCCTTCTCATACCTGATGGACCCAGTGCCGTAGGTAGGGCGACGCCACAGGTGCCTAGGCACAGGGCGTAGATTCTGGGGGCCGCAAGAATGGCCAGACCAGGCAGGGCTATTATTTTTTTCGGTTTGCTAAGGGCGCAGGTATAGAAGCTCGCACAGGGCGCAAAAAGGGCTATTTATGGCTCTGGCTGGACCAACGTTGCTCGTTCTAAATGTTTCCAGTTTACTTACAAACATTTAGGCTGATATTAACAAAACAAAAGATGCTTTGCTGCTGCTGAACTTGGCACCTTTTCTATTAACCAATAAGGCTAATAATCGAATTCAGGTAGGTAGCTACCACATGGATTATAGTCCCATCTAAGAAGAAGTCAGCTTTCGTCATCCCTACTATTTTAAGCATGGCCTCTATACAAAATTAACTACAAAATTCTTTGGGCAGTTTGATACTGAATTTGCAAAAATAAAAGCCTGCCCGGGCGTGCTCCTTTCGCTTCATATAGTCGCGATTAGATTCTCATACGGTCAATAGTCAGCCGAGCCGTGACCTTTTGCTCGATATGTCCGATAATACTGCGATCTCGACCAGACCCGTTTAATATCGTTCTATATTAATTAGAATGAGAAAGACAAACGCAATCTGTGCTATATTCAGACCATGCGTTTTTATATATTTGTGCTGGTTTCTTATATTACATTTCCTGTTACAGAATATTTTACAAATGAAATTTTATAATCGGTTTTTCACTGCATTTAAATATACATTTCGTAAATTAAAATATTCATGGAACTGTCTTTATGGTAGCTTACTTATGTATTATCCTAGTTCTTAGATATTTCTATTTCAAAGGACCATACTTTGATTTGTATGAGCTGAGTGCAAACGGAGAATTTTCTAGATTTGTTTTTACATAAGGCGCTGCTATCGTGCGAAACATTTTTAGGCCTCTTTAAAATTGAAACATATAAAGTCGGGTAAAAAAAAACCAACCAAGAGACTTCGTATGCTGGACTCGTATTCTTTACGCTATAAATAACTTGCGACAGAATTTATTGGCACGTATGGATTTCACTCCTTTTCTTACACAATATCTATTCAGCATAATATAATATCTAGGTTACAGAACAAATATATAAATTTGTGTACTTCCATCAGTAACATATATACAATATTCAAGAGTAAAATACTAACAAATACTGTTATAAACCTCACTTATTTTGGCTTTAGTGGTCGTGCATCAAAACATTGGTTTGTTTATGTAAAACGTACGCGGTGATGGCGCTGATGAAAAAGGCTTTTAGTGCTTGTAATTGTTGACTTCCTTGTAGACTATTTTCAGGTAAACTTTACAGTGTTCCTTATTTAAACTGCAGGATAGTTTAGCTTATTCAAAGTTAGTGATAGATATCTTGCAATCATTATTAGATCAATTTTATGTCAACGTAACTTTTACTATCATCTTTAATATTATTGTTTTCTGATGTTTTTGTGAATTTCACTTATTATAAAATAAGATTTATAATGTCTTAATAAACTTCATTATTATTATTATTATTGTCAAGGCCAATATAAAATAAAGCCAAGATAGTCGACACACTTGCATTTTTGTAGCTTCTTCCTTGCATTGAACTTGCCATATTTATATAATACTGCATGAATAAAGATTTATTTAAAGCAAATACTTGCTAGCTGTCGTATTAGAGATTTATTTATAGCGTCAAGAATAACTACGCAATCCTTACTTATATTATAAAACATGTAAAAGCGTGGATGTTTGTTACGCTTCCACGCAAAAACTACTCGACGAATCATCATGAAACTTTGTACACATATTCTGGGAGGCACTATAAGTAATATAGGATATATTAAAAAAGGAAATGTTATTGCGAGCGCGGGTGGAGCCGCAGGGAACAGCTAGTATACATATATAGGGCTACTGAAATTGAAAATTTAATGTCCTAGCTTGGATAGTGTAATAGATGACATAGTATGCGCTAATGCTCATAATACCAACCTCATCCGCTGGTAACAGAAATCTTATACCACAAAAGATATTATGATTGTGCATAGTGAAATTGTAAAAGGCCTCTTATGTTTGTAAGGAGACATTCTAAAAAAAATTTTTGGGACAGGTACCCGACGAGTCAATCAAATACTTTTCCTACCGAGTATCCAGCTCAACGCGAATCAAAGGAGGTGGAGGTTATCGTCATAGGAAGTACCACCGTTATATTGCACCGGAATTTAATTACACTGCAAAATATTGGGCCTTAGTGAGCGAGACGACTACACCTGCACCGGCTAATCTGAGTAAAAACAGCAAGTGTACACTCAAAGATGGACAGTCGGAAGAAATGGCTAAGGTGAGTTAGATTTTTATAACACTAAGCAATGACACTATTATGGGTAATGTGCCTGCAACAGGTAAGATGAGTTGAATACACTTTGGAGACACACGCTTGAAATCTACTACCTCTGGTGGGATTAGTTAACAAGTAAAATGGTTGATGTGATCTTAGAATTTGAAATATACAGCACAGTATTATAAATAAATTTAAAAAATCATTAATAGTTAAAAAAAAAAAAAACTAAAAATCACTTTTGCTTTTACAATTTGTAACAACTACCTCTTTGTAGCAACTACCTCTGGTGGGATTAGTTAACAAGTAAAATGGTTGATGTGATCTTAGAATTTGAAATATATAGCACAGTATTATAAATAAATTTAAAAAATCATTTTTAAATTTACAAACACACACAACACAAAGTTTGAACGAAATCTGGCTTTATGGGTTATTTAGTATGGCTTGGTGGGTCAAAACCAAAGTCGGCTACAAACATACATACACGTGAAGCTAATAAAAAGCGTGTAAAAAGAGATGAAATTTTTATTTCACATTTATATTTTTTTGTACTCACTACAGCGAAAAACTAATTACCTAGTAATTCGGCATGGACAACACACGTAGACAGCATTTCAATTAAGCCCCTTAATGACTGTTCTTAATTATTCACGAGGGATAAATGCCGTCTATAAAAGTGGTTTCGGGGAATTCCCTATTTTTAGGACAACCTTGTGTTAAATTTATACTCCACTCAAGGGGATATTTCCGTGCATGGTATAATCATCACCGTCATTGAACTGCTTCAAAGGTATCCATCGATCATGCTAGGGAAGCTCTTCTATCGCATACCTACCTCAAACCTGCTTGTTTCTGTCGTTCATTTTCCTGTATTCCGGGAACATTGACCGGATGGACAGTGTAGTTATTGGTACCTATCATATTATATTTTTCATTGAGGGAGACCTATGTTCAACAGTGGACGGATAAAGGCTGATGATGATGATTAAGACTTACCTTATTATGTCTCAGGTAAATGCGTTAATAGTTACGGGCTAGTCTGAGGTGAACTATTTTCGGCAACGTTGCTTAAGTACCATCACTTGGCTCTATCTATTGTGTGGATATCTATCTGCCTATCTTACTAACATAAAAAATATTTTATGAAATTTATGAGTAATTTATACAGATAAGTATCTAAGAGTAGAAGTAAGTATGTCGACGTTCTTTTTATGAAAAACTCAAAAACACAAAAAAAGGTAAAGAGAAGGTATCCTGTTGAAGAGATGACATAACTTCGTCTATTTTACAATAAAGTATGTATCTTCCATACATTATTACAGTACATAAAATATTTCGCAAGGAAAAGCTCCATGCCACCATCTTATGTCTGCTTCGTATTGAATTGCATATCTTTTAATATGTCAGTTCCTACAACAAATGCAACGATGCAATAAATTCAAAAATGGAAGTTGCTTTCAGGAAAAACGTCATATTAAATTTATCCTAGGACACCATTCAGCTATAGCCGATGCAAATATGAGATATGCTCCTTGAATTCCACCGGGTGGAATAGACATGTGATGGTAACTTAACAACTAACTATTTTCCGACTTACTATTTGGAAAGCGTACTTTTATAGTACTTAGCACCCGTTCGCACAAGCGCTTAAATAGCGTCGCGGTAAAACCCGACGTTTGATAGAGTTTAGAGCTCCGCATGCCAAATTCGATTTAACGTCCAATGCTCAACGTCGAAAATGTAACAAAAAAAAAGCGTTGCGTTTTATAAACGCTTTTAAACAGATACATGGATATCCATTGGTTTCATTCAAACGCCTTTTTAACGCTTGATCAAAAAGCGTTCGAGCGAATGGGACCTTACTGTACTTACTGTATTGGACGCATTGCCGCCTTAAATTCGTCCTAAAAATGTCTAGTGTTGACACATACGTCAGCATTAATTGCTAGATGAATGCAATTTAAACATCATCTGCAGTGCTATTCCGTAAGAAAGGCAGCGCTGTCGCAACGCTGTGACAGCACTGTGATATCAACTTAGTAGTCATTATGCTTGTCAAATCATATTAAACACACTAGCGCCATCAAAGCTGTGGGCGCGACGAGCTCGTCGCGGCGCACAGCCTAAAAAATGACTCTTAGATAGCACTGCTGTTAAAAGATTTCTCTACATGGATATTATATAATATAAAGATGCTCAACAAGTTCCAAATGTTCCAAAAACCTCTGAAACAGATACGCAACAGGCCCCGGGAGCCGTTGCCTCCCCCTATCTCCCTCTGGGTCTCCATCGCGGAGCTGCGGACCCCCGCCCACGGCCGTCTCCAACTGACGTGCACCGCCACCATCCCTGATGAGGTCAGCCCCGGGGAACGCTTCGCGGATGTCAAGAAACAAACTGTTACAGGTAAATTAGAACGTTAGAATGAAATTATGGCTCTGTTATCTTAGAATATTTTTAGTGTTTAAATTTTTGCTAATATTTATGCGAATACTAATAAGCATAGTAAAACTGTTAGGTATAATGAATAACATTCGTGGGTAGCGGATTTTTTGGTGGTGTTATTATCCCCTCGTGGCCATGGTGTAAAATATCAGAAACCGCGATAAATCGATAAAAGTTGTTTTATCACAATGATACGAATTCGAATCAATATCGAGTATTATTTACGAGACTAGTGTTTAAATTAATTTGTTTTTCACATTAAAGACAACACCTAATTTTTACCCTCAACTATTTTTATTGATTACTCCCCAATAAGTATTAACACTTACAAATAGGTTATACGCGAGGAAAGCAGTTTCTAGAATACGAGAGGAAGCAACTACTGAATAACTAATGCTTTATTCGCAGTTGCGGTGAATGAGCTAAGTTTAAAAAGGCCACGTACGGAGACAAGCTATGCGAACGCCACGTCCACGCCTCTACAACTTCACCCGGCTTTGCTTCTCGGATGCGGATTCCTTCTTAACGAGCTTCGATTATATTAATCCGCTAAAATGTCTAGTCTTACATATTAAGTATTTTTTGAATATTTTTATCATCAATTCCAAGTATGTCAAATTATTTAATTCTGCTTAGCACGGTATTACAATATATTGTTTATGCTGTTGAACAATTTATTGGAATTGTTTTGTATCATACATTTATCTCCTACCATTATGTTTGAATGTGCAGGGAAGAGTAAACCGCAAAGCCTTCGGTCAGGTCGGTCGTCCACAAACGTCGATCCACTTGAAACTGATTCTTGTAAAATACTCGATCAACTCTTCATCAGGGTGTTTTGATGTATTTACCATTTCCACCTCTTTACCTTGTATTTGGAACGCTAACAATGACCTCGCCCTTATAATATACTATTTATATATTAATTCATATAATAATTTATCTAAGAATCGTTTTTAAGAAACTTTAGGATGTATTTTACATCTGTTATGTAAACCCGCAATATAATATGAATAATATGAATTCACGCTGTGTTCTCTTGTTGACCGCGCGAATAGCGGGTGCACTGATTGGCGCAAACAGTATTCAATAAACAAATTACATTGCAGATTAAAAAAGGCGATTATTTTAAAGCAATAAAACTGGATTATACCAAACAAAAAAAAGAAGAAATCGCGTTTTTTTTTCTTCACTTGTAACATATTATCAGGCCATGGCAACACTACTCGTATCATGCCTCTTCGTGCAAGCGTTCCAAAAACAATCGTTATACGAACATACGACTATTTTTTTAATGAATAAGCACATAGTATACTGCAAACGCAACTTCTTAACCATATGCAGGCTTTGTGTATCGTCGTTATGTAAAACGAACTGTACATAATATTATGAAACGAACGGTAGGTATATTAAAAAAAATTGTAAGACAAATTTAGTTTTGATTTGCATCGATACAAAACATTTGAAATAAATTATTCAATACCTATAAATATAACATATAAACATTATTACTTCTCTTCAAATTCTAATACAGTTTATGCCGTAACAAAAAATCAAGTATATAAATATGATACAGAGCTTCAACTGTCAATTATCATAAATATATTTTCTTCTTTCGATATTTATTTAATAATCTACAAAATGTAATAATATTTTTACTATCAATACAAATATTAAATATTTCAAATGGAGATATTATTTTTACCTAAGTTGAATATTCAGAAAATTTATTATGTGATAGAGATACAAATTCCCCTATCATATTATATCAGTATATAGGTCATTGATTACCAAATATTTCACTAACTGGTGTAATTAGACGTCCAATAATGCGGATGGCATGGGTTCCGAATGAAATTTTGAATATTCAATATTGTAAATATGGAGGCTGTTATGTTAATTATTTTTTAATACAGTTGCTCAAAAAGTGGCATATTGCAGGGACGTATAGCGTTCGGAAAGTGGGCTATTACACACTCGTGCTATTTCTTTACCTTTTCCGAACTCGTGCGTTCTCTTTCCCAACTGTCAAAATAATGTATATTAAAAAGAAAAAAAACCAACCACGAAGTTTTTACTAAAAGGAATTCATTGATTTTTTTTATGATTCATGCAAACATTTTTAAAAAGAAGCTACTAATTTGTTTCAATATCAGATTTAATGATTTAATTCAATGTGTTAGGTTAGGTTTCATTTTATTTTATCTTATTAAATTTATTTTTTTCTTATCAATAAAACAATTCCACTGGAGACTTGGCTGTATGGGCATAGTTCCCTTTGCCTACCCAGAATGGGTGAAGAAAAAAAAAATATCTGCTTATATTCTTTTACGTTCGGCGCCATTTTGTGTTTTTATTATTTTATTAAATTGCTTCATTTTTTCGCAACTGTATTAAAAATAGTCGTTCATTACACGTGCGGAACCGTCCTTGCAACTTGTTCCGACTGTCAACCCTCGCCTTCGGCTGCGCCTCGGCTCGGGTCGACATTTATCGGAACTCGTTGCAATGACAGGCTTTCCGCACTTGTAACGAAATATACTATTGTTGAATATTGCCGATTATTTTTGAATACTACTGCCAGTATTTTGTGATTACACGAGCGAATGGTTGTAAATAATTTCAATTTTAAACTTTGTGACATATGCGACTATCACCTTTATGCAGATACTTCTTAGCATCCATATTAGAATTAGCATTTTATTGATAGTTTGACCTTTTAAATTGACTTCTAATAAACAAATTTTCACATTTTAATAAAATATTGTATACATGTGATGAATAATTTGTTAAATGATCGCTTGAATCTATACGAAGCTTTAAATGTTGTCCTACTAGAATGTTACAAACTGTACGTATAAAGATTTTCATTTGCGTGTGAGAAATAATATGGAAATAGCTCTCAACATTCCAGATTCACAATAGACTAATAGTTCGGTACAATATTGGCTTTCTGTGTGTATCGATATCCATATATTAAAGCCAAGCTTGTATTGAAATTCAATGAAGTTACAAATTACCCTTGAGCTTACGAGTGCCAGATTTAAAAGGAACTTTCTTATTCTCTATGTACTTTTGTAGTTAAATTTCCAAGTGTGATAGTTAATAAAATAATTTATCGTCGTTGTATTTAAGCGGAAATATTTTGGATATTCATAGTGTTATGCTGTAAAAACAAATATATACTTAATATAATGTTTACCAATGAAATATTGACTTGTACATTGGTCCTTTGAACTTCAATAGAATTGAATGATTTTTTAAACTACCCGTCGTGGAAAATAGTTTTGGAAAACTACAAGACGCTATCTATTAAATGTTTTATTCAATTTTTCGATATCGATCTTTTATTTACATCCGCCTTTGTCCTATGTTTTTTTACTGCTTATAAGACTTAGTTTAAAGTATTAATGATTGACTAAGGGCCTGTTTCACAATCTCCAGTTAAGTTCCCAATAGGCTATCGGCAACATATATGACAGATAGAGTATGGAGTATCTGTCAAATATCTGTCAAATATGTTGCCGATAGCCTATTGGGAACTTAACTGGAGATTGTGAAACAGGCCCTAAACTAAAGAAAGCACTTAATAGAAAATTCTAATTTATAATACGTTCTATCGAAGTCAATTCGGTACAGGTGAATATTTCAATATGGTGTTAAATGTCTTCCTGCAGCTCTTTACACTGACTTGTAGAAAGTTTATTTATTAGGATAAATGATGTGATAAGTAAAATGTGTATATTAATAAAGCAAATTATATTTTAATGTATAGATTGTTAAGATATATCGCATAGTATTTATTAGGGTACAAGTAATTTTAGAATATCAAAACAGTGAACCGACGATCGCTTCAGTATTTGACTTGAAAAACTTGTTGTATTTATAAAATATTATGTATCATTTGTTGACAAAAGAGCAACCCCTAAGTTTTTTCTCGTTTTTCTTAGGGGATCCTGCATCTCAAACGAGTTTTATTTTTTTTAATTACCTGCTCTTATTGACTAGTTTTTTTTACTTATTTCAAGTGTACAAGTTGTTACCTACGAAATAAAGATATTTTTGATTTTGATTTGATTTGATTTTGAACAAATAATGCTATTTAAGATACGTCGTAGTTTCATCGATTATAATTCATTACAACATAAACAGTTTAAAAGATTGAAACAAGAACTTACACCCGTATTCACAAACAATACTTTGAGGTTTCACAGTACTCCCGAACGCATAGGGCCATTCAAACCAATTCCTATACTTAAGTAAAATCCGCAACTGTACGACTATTGACACCAGGAGCGCATAGATAGAAATTAGAAGCGTTCTTTGCATAGCATTGTTTAATTGTTTTGTTACATAGCCTAGTACGTTACTATAAAACGGGTGTTCTTCTGATGTCCTATTTTTGGAGTTTTCAGCTAAATACGTGAAATGTACACCATACAAAGTATTATGATCTGTTAATGTTAAAGCCACTTCGTTAAGTTTCTAAATTCAGGAAAATAATATCTATAACACCCCTCTTTTTACGTTGGGTTATATTATGATAGCTTCTGAAAAATATATTATTATATAATTTATTAATTTACATACAAAAATATTACTTATTTATGTACAAGTGTTTTAAGAATATTAAAGTAACAACATTTTATATTATTATAACTATAAAAATAATAAAAATGCCAAACATAAGTATAAAAGATAGGGACAAAGAAATAATAAAAAGGTGTTAATATAAGATAAGCGTTGTGAACGTCAACGTTAAATATGTAATAAAAAATAGAATAGTAAAAATATTTCAGTGTTATTAAAATAAAACCTTAAAGTCTCATAACACAGTATTTCCCACAACAGATGGTGTTCAAATTGGAAAACTAGGAAGATTAAATGTCCTTACAAATCCGGAATTTTCAATGTACGCTTCAATTTCTGTTGGCTTTATGAAATGTTGACTCGAGCTCTGATCGATTTGCACTACGGAGTTCTCTAAACTCATCATGAAACTGCTACCTTTTTTAAAAATTCATCATGATTTGCATTGAAATGCATTTCAATGTTTCAGTGCTATATATTATTTTAAATTTTGTAGATTGTAGGACAAATGAGTAAACTTAAAACGAACTTCGTGTAGTGGCCAATAAGTGTTGGATGCCAGTGGCAAGTGATCGGCCGTTATGGCGTTCATCATCAGTCTTTATTCGTGAACGGATAATGATGTTTATGATGATGATGAAACTAGAGGTGTCGCTCGATACACGCTGTACTGTACTTTGTTTTCTTGTCACCGGATTTTTTACAAATTGTATTTTTTGTGTATAAAACGCTACAAACATTTTTGTGTTATCAAACTCCTATCTCGAAGAGTCAAAATAGTCAAACTATTTTATGACATTATTTTCTAATTAAACCTAAAACCAGCCATATTGTGAATATAATTTATGTAAACGAAGCGATTGTTGGTACAAAATGTATTTGTTTAAATCCTCTGGCCATTATCAAGTTGATTTGTGTTCATGTTAAAATGTGGTAAAATAAAGGCTTTCAAAGCAAACATTGTTTCATTTGCTATTAATTAACGAATCTAACATGTTATTTTAAAATATATTAGAACTTTTTAGGTAGATCTAGACCTAGCATCAGAATGATTTATTTATTTTGTTTGTTTCCTTGATTTTTTCTTTGAATCCCTGTTTGTTGTTTTCATTTTGTTGTGTTCATATATTGGTTGTTTTAGCCTATATATTTGAATAAAAATTGAAAAAAAAAAAACGTTCCGCTCGCTTATTGATTTACTCTTTTTAGGAAAAAAATGTTGAGTGATCTTACATCAACGTCACTGAAACACAACTGAGACTTTCTTTATCGCTAAAGATCCTAATATATGAACTCTCTTATTTGTTTTGTATCAACACAAATAAACTCCTTGAAAATAAGGCGATGAAGGTTATTGGGCTATTTCACCAATGCCCTGGCCTAATTCGTATTGGTGAACTTCACCAACAAAGACTTTCAATCTCACGATGTATTCTTTCACTGATAAGTGCTAGATATGGTCTCTTGCTTAAAGTGCACTTAGAAATTTAGAAAAAACCCATTTCAAGGTACTACTGAGGGGTCAGGAACGAACCGAACCTCTCGCTCAAGAGACCGAGCCCACTGGGTCAATAATATTCTTTATCAAGCAAAAATATTAAATCGTCACAACCTAACCGATCCATCAACGATTTAGTCTCCGAAACATGGTAAAAATACACAACATAATAGGTATACTTCCAAGAAGTCATAAAAGAAAAGCAGATGGATAACAGCAGGGTTCCGGAGGTTATTTTTTATGAAATACTGGCAGTGCCCTGCGGCTCTACCCGCTTCCCGTTCCGGCGGGAGTACAGGTACGAATTATAATAGCCTAAGTGTATTCTGATAATATGAAAGTTTCATTACGGTTTAAAGAATTTATTCTCATAAAGGATAAAATCCACTTACACGAGAACAAGATAACAAATATACTTTTTTTTATTATTATATTCATTATATATATATATATATTTATTATTAAAATCCATTGGATAGATTTTTCCTGAAAGAGTAATAAAATGTTCATAAAACTTTCGCATATTAATTAAGATATTAACACTTGTTCAAAAAAGTGGTTGTAAACAATATGTCAAGACTACGAGTAATTCTAAAGGTTTTTGTTTGACAGACCGCAAGCGATTCACAAGTTTCCGTTTGGTGGAATCCTAAAAACTCACTTAAAATCGTATTGGAAGTTAGAAAAAGAAATGTTCATTCCTTAAATCTGGCGATGTTACTTCGCCTCAAGCTACTTACACACGTGTTAAGGACTTCCACGTCTTATAATATGAGTATTGATCGAAAAAGATGAATTATTCATACACACTTCAGCGACTTCTTATTGCTCATAATTTTGTCTGATATGTATGGTTTTGCTTGTAAAAACATAGCATTGAATTTCAATAGTCTCTTTTTATTTTTACAATTATTTTCGTGAACAAAATGTTTGTTATTTATTGTAGTGTTCTTTTTATAGAGTGCCCTGTTATGCTTTTTATGATTTATTTTTACAATTAATGTGTTTCATTGATTTTTTAGTGTCAATACTTTCTAGTATTATGGAGCATAGCAACTTGCTACTTAAAAAGACTAAAATTCTTCAACGTTACTTTATAATAGTAAACGTTTTATATTTTATTAACAGCGCTCCACAGTTTCGCTGCGCACTTCCAAATTATTGTGAAGTCTCATTAAAATATATTTTGTAGTATTATTTTTGTGAAAGAGTAATATTAATACAAACATTCGCGTTTATAATACTAATAGGATCATTGATCTCTTGAGCTTGCATTGCTACTATTGGATAAGTAGTAACTATTTTTTAGTATAATATGGTAAAAATGCAACCGTATTTTCTCGTTTTTCCTCTTCCAACATTTCAAACAAGTGTCTTTTTTTTAAACCCAAGAATTAAATACATTTGGATTCGAAATATGCATTTTTGTTTATTTATTTCGTTATTCATTTATATTGTAGTAATGTGTGTACCTACACAATGAAGAATATTCATTCATTCATTATTTTAAGTAAATAAACATAAAATACATATTTTTTTATGAGACATACAACTTTTGATAAACATTTGATAAACAGTCCGGAATATGCTCTATATTCACTACGTATGTCTTCCTCCTACTTTAGCAAGTGATAAGAATTCTAAGAATCGAGACGAACCCCTTTTCATTTTCCATTACAAAGAATAAAATCTTGCTGAGATTTCCTTAAGCGTTCACAGCCGGATCTGATTTTGCTGTCCTTCAGATATTACGTTGGAATTTTGGCTTTGTTCTCGCATTCATTTTGTCCCATTTATTTTTGGACGACCTGCTAATAATAAAGTCACTTATAATTCGAATCGGTACAATGGATTCGCATTTTGATTTTGTACAAAACTTTTTTTATTTAATTCTAAAAATATTATACTATGGGTTTTCTTTACGTTTTCTTTCTCATCTTTATTCCGTCATTCGCGAATAAAGCCTCTTTCAAAGAATGCCAAGACAGCTTTACCGCCACTCGAGTCCAACTAGAATTAACCACCGCATGGAGATTCTCCCTTCTACTAGGAGCTCTCCCCCTCCATCGTGCCGAATGGCGACTAATAAACGACGTGATTCATAAAATATATCTAACTTTAAATATTTACTGACTTAGATATTTTCTTGGGTTTGTTTAACCCTTCTGTGAGGTATGCAACAAAATTGAAGATGTGCAACATTTGCTGATGGATTGTGTTAGGGACCAAAACAAAAGAGAATCACTGATTAAAGAATTTAGTTTGAATAAGTTTGATGTAGGTTTAATACAAAGTATCTTGGCTCAACCAAAATCTGAAGTAGTAAAAAGATGAGTAGTATGGTACACAACAATATGCCTAATCAGTGATTCTCTTGATGGCTGTTTCTTGTATTTAATTTTTTTTAGTTTATAATATAATTAGCTAAGTTAAATAATATATAATAAGGATCAATATATTATTATGTACAAGGTACGATAGGGTTAGCATATCCGAGTGGATAAAAACTCCTTTTATCCACACGGGTTTTCTTGGGTTCTTTACTTATTTTAGACATACAAGTATATACATAAAATATGAGTACATTATTATTTATTTTACAAATACATGGAATCTGCTACCTAAGGTTTTTACGAACCGACTTAGCGACGTTTAAGAAAAGGGCATAATCATATTTGAATACTTGTGCAGCGGGTGTTTATAGATGTCGCATATCGTTTATTGGACGACCTCTGTGGCTCAATGGTAAGCGCGTTGGCGCTCAAACCGGAGGAAGCGGGTTCAAATCTCGCCAGGGAACAAAAGTGGCAAAGTCTCTTCGAGAACTTACCACGGGACCAGATTGCCGTTGTGTAAAAGCGCCCATAGATATTATATTACATATTATATATCTTTATATGCAACTATTTATTTGTCCCCTATTTTATAAAAACATATCTAGCAGAACTAGAATTGTTTTAATTTAAATTACTTTGTAATTGATCATGTTAAGTATAATAAAATATAAAAAACATGTTTTATTTAACCCTACTCCTCAGCAAAAAATTTAAAAAAATGTAAGTGTTCTGAAAGTCTTGATAACAATAATTTCCACGATTTACGAAATTATAACAAAAGTTTGTAACTTTCTAAAAACAGCCGGAGGGTAAGAGCTACAAGCGAATTGACTTCAAAGAAACCTTTCAACATTAGTCCGTTGTTTTGAAATTCGTTTAAAAGTGAGTTCGAGTTTTTAGTAAAACAATATTAGCTTATAACTGAGATTATGATTAATGAACACGTAAAATTTGAAAGTAATTAAATATTATATAATGTTCCGATATTATTTGATTGTTAAAAGATTCCAATAGAGTTCTAATTTGAATTAGTATAATAGTTGTTCTTAGTAACTCATTTAGCAAACTTGATCCTTAATTATATTAGATACTTTGTCGAACAACTACAAAACCAGAAAAATTCTAAAAAAAAACATGGAAAAAGTGTTTTCTGTATTTTAAATTTCATTTTTATGCAAAGGAATTTAAAATACTGGGGTGGGCATAATTTATAAGAAACTTCACGTGTATCATTGTCACTAACAGCTGACTATGTCAAGGCATTTCGCTCATGAATATAGAAATATACGAGTCCAGCTGAAGACCGACGAATAACCGCAATTTTAAATAGAACTCGATATTACGAATAAAATACTCACTTACTAATGTTAATAATATAATATTCATATGTGATTCAGTGATTTTCACTGAGTTCAAGAAGATAGATGGTTTAGATTCACTACAAAATATCTTTTGGTTGAAATATCCGAAAGGTCATACTTGTCAAATACTTCAAAAATTGTTTGCGTTAATAAGGCTCAAATTACACCGAAACGGCAGTGGCTGGCAGCGCAGCAGCGAGCATTTTCAGTGTAATTATATTTTAATCTTTATCCTCATTATTGTATTACATAGTATCGCTTGAGAAACTTGGAAAGTCTCCTAAATGCATTTTTTCATATCCAACTTACAGGAGACCATTTCGGAGAAACATAATTCATCATAATACAAATCATCATCATTAGCCTTTATCAGTCCACTGCTGAACATAGGCCTCCCACAATGAACGTCAAAACGACCGATCTCTTGCCACACGCGTCTTCC
Source organism: Lycaena phlaeas (assembly GCA_905333005.2). Classification (NCBI taxonomy): domain Eukaryota; kingdom Metazoa; phylum Arthropoda; class Insecta; order Lepidoptera; family Lycaenidae; genus Lycaena; species Lycaena phlaeas. The sequence continues at coordinate 17,406,347 of HG995166.1, read as the reverse complement.
CCTTTGTTTAATAGCCGACCAACATTTCGTCTACCTAAACGTCGTCTTGTTAATTGAGGGAGGCCTATGTTCAGCAGTCGACGGATAAAGGCTGATGATGATGCTGAAACGTGGCCTCCATTCTTGAACCTTATTGGCCCATAATTAAAACATAATTACTTCACCTTATTAAGACACTTATTTCTTTTAACTTAAGGTGATAAATAATCTACTTAAGTTCCGCCATCAGAATTATCGTCGTTTATTACGCCCACAAAGTAAAAAGTTTCGAACGCGTTAACATTTTCTGACTAAGAAAATAATAGTTAAAAATATACAAGAATGAGACAGAAGCCAGGGGAGAGAGCGGTAGGGAAGGAGAGATAAGTTAAAGGATAGAATAAAAGTGATTTGGGGGCTGCTACTACTGGCAGATTTACGCATGACGGTCCCAACTCAAACCTGCCGGCCAAAGCCAGGTTTTTTGAACCTCACATCGGTTCAGTCTTGGGGGCTATAGCCAAAAAAGGTCAGAGCAAGATACGATCGACCATCATCATCGGCCATGTCTACTATTGCTGGGCGCGGATTTAGAAATCAGGCAAGGATGCTGGGCACGAGATAAAGGATTGTATAAAAATACATAAGCGCGATGATTTACGGGAGGTCCCGTTTTCGGGGCCTGATCCTGGCTCCGGCTAACATCATTTATCATTACCTAGCTGACACCGTCTCATATAAACTGGCCTTTTATTGCGACAAGCGAAGCTTTTTCGTGTAATCTTGCGGTAGAGATTTCATATTTCAAAACCTTACGTTAAATTGTATAAACGTTATTTAACTAGTGTTAGAGAATATTAAAATGAATTGCAAGGAATCATTTAATTAAAATTAGTATATAATGTCGACTTCAAATTGTTATTTAATAAATATCTATATTACTATATAAATGGGAAGACGATCTCCGTGCAGTGAGCGGTCCGCGTTGGATGCGAGTGGTAAGAGATCGGTCGTCTTGGCGTTCATTTAGGGAGGCCTATGTTCAGCAGTGGATGGATAAAGGATGATGATGATGATGATTACAATATAAATAATCACAGAATTTCAATCTAGTCCTGTCTAAACCCATGAGAATCTCGTCAGAACTCGTCTACGTAATAGAAAGCGGAAATATAGTAGTAAATTTCCGTTTAAATTAAAAAAATATAAACCTAATTCGTTAATTTTTAATGGTAAGTTTTTAGTTAAATATTGTTGTTTATTATTAATATTGTTACCTTACGTAGTTATAAAATGCAATTTAATAGTTAAGTTTTAATAAAAGTAAAAAAATATATATATATAAAAATATAATAAAACTAAAACATAGTTATTTTACCTTATTTGCTTGCTTGATTTAAATATTTTTGGGTCATCATTAATTAACTATTCGATACTATGAACTAAGAGTTTAACGAACACACTTTTCTGTTCGTTAAAATACCAGTAACACAATGAAACACAATTTAACGTATTCACAGACGAAAGTATTACGGAAAAATCCTTTGGAAAGGCAACGCAAGTGTAAAAGGTTACACGTTGAATATAGCAAAGTGCTTTGAGCGCAGCTGGCCCGCCCGCCCTAGGGATTATAGGGTAGATGCGAACAAGGCATCCCCGATGGAAATATGTTCCTGGTTATTCAGAATTTCAATCTACGTTTATTCATTGTCGTTTCCCATCTGTTTTTAATTGACTTGTATACTAATGTACTAATAATAACAATAAATCATTTATTTCAGGCGCTATGGCCCATAGATTTATACCTTACAGACTAACATATTATATATAATAATAATAATATCTATGGACGCTTTTACACCACGTCAGTCTGGTCCCGTGCTAAGTTTCCGAAGAACCTCTGTTACGGGTACCAGACAACGGAAATACATATATTTAATACTTTTTATATTAATACATATATTTAAGATTTTTATTATATAATACACAAATTTAATACACATCCATGACCAAGGAACACAGAAAACTTTTTTGTTCCCTTGCGAGATTCGAACTCGCTACCTCCGACTTGAGCGCGCGCTAACCATTGAGCCACAGAAGTTGTCAAGGTTTTATACTAACAATAATGTAATATATTACATTGTTGTTTGTATAAAACCCTAAAACTAGTAAACTTCCTAGCGCTACGTTTTCGTGCGTTCCGGTAGTACTTGTCCGGAAGCGACGGAACACCACATCCGGACGCCAGAAGTTTTCGCATAGAACCTCCGGCAGGTAACAGTTCGGTAATAATTATGTGATTATGACTTGAATAAATTATTGTATTCTTGAATTTACCTTCATTTTCGTATGGAGCTATGCTAGTGGCCCTAATGCTTCGTCGGAAGTGGAATCATACGTCGCCTTTAAATACTTTTAATGTAAATGCATTCAAGTTTCCACACGATGTTTTCCTTAACCAGTGAGCAAACTATGTTCTCATGTTCATATGCATAGAGATTACAAATACATAATATTTCAAGGTGTCGATCAGGATCGAATCGAGATCTCACACTCGAAAAAACCGAACATGTTTCAACAAGACCATCATCGCTTCTATTCTTAATTATTATAAAAATAAATAAAAGAACTCAAATTAATAAAGTTCTGATTGTGACCTCAATAACCTTATTAATAAATCGCTATTATTAGCTTATTGCCGTCCAATGCAAAACTTAGGCCTCTGTCACTGGATTTGGTCAGGCTAAAATAATAATGCAAAAAAATATAATAGCGAAGCAAAATTCTAAAACAGCAAAATTCTAGTTCTTGCATCAAGCATGGAAGTAGAGATTGGACCTGCGTATCAAGGAATGGATACGCTATTAATGATAATTATGTTACGATTCTTACCCCAATATGTAATTTTTCCATGTGTCATTTTATAGCTCAATCCATACTCCCGAGACTCTGATATAAACGACCAAATGAAAATAATAATTTAGAGACACATTGTAAAAGTAAAACTCTAAAGGACTCACCACGCGATATAAAATCGTCGATATTCAAAGTAGAAAAAAAAATCGGTTGTCTGTAAAGTCGGTTTACTGACGATAGTTGCACTTTATGCCTTAAATGGAACGCCTCAGAACGAGGTAATACCGCATAAGTCTTTTTTTGTGTTTTTTTGGCTCCATCGAATTATAAGACGCTGTCATACCAACTAACATACTACCAGATAAAATGATATTCAGTATGGGGATGGCATCCCATGATGATGTCATACCAAAAAATCTTAATAGCCATTATATATAGAAGTTTCACTACAATCATGATAATGAATACCAAGGTATGAAAAAAAATCTTTCAAATTGCGCAATAAACTTTTATTGTATTGGAAAGTGTCGTAACAGAATGCAAGGGTAAAGTTATGCACTCCTAGCGTTCTGTTACACAGCATTGTTAGGAATACTAGATCTATACTTGGAAAAGTTCTTTTGGATAAGGTTGTAAACGTATTCTTTATTACGAGTCATTGAAGGTTATACGAACTTTATCTAGAAATATAAAAAATACACTCGACGGTAGTTTAGTATAACAGTGTATTTATAATGTGGAATACCTATTTGCCTAGGCCTTATTTAAAATGCCGTGACGTCTAATGGCATGACCCGTGATGTTGAACATACGCTTGGAGTCTCGTTATAGCCAACTTATTTTTTAAGATATTGACGCCATGCTGATAATTCTATCAATCAAATTTGATAGTTTTTTTTATTATAATTTTTTTTACTTTATTGATACCTGCGTCTGCATCATATTTTGGAAATATTGTTCATTCGTTGTTAATTAAAGACAAATAAGCTTGGGTTGGTTTGAAAATGTATATTATAATCATATAAAAAACTGCCATTAAAGTTCAGCAAAGAAAAACTTTTTTCAGCGACGATGGTTCAGTGGGTATGGCTCGGCTTTTTGAATGAGAGATCCATGTTTTACCCTGATCCCCGGTGGTGCAATAGGTTTGTCTAATTTTCCTATACCTGCACATGATGAACCCTCACCACACCCTCAACACCCTCACCTGAGTTCGAGGAGGAGAATCGTGACTAGAAGTGGGATGTACAAGGGTTGATACTTTAAAGTAACACCTAAAGGTTACACTTAATTCTGTTCTATGTGAAACAGTTCGAAATATCTTTTATGATAAAACATGTCCGAAGCCTTATTATAAGCGTAAGTTATTTTGCATTTTTCCAAACGCTGCAACTTTATACGAAGTGACGCGATGCTTTGACTGCACAAGTAGACATTGTTATGCAAAGTCACGTTTCGGCCATACTCAATCGACTTTCTGTAGGACTTCAGCAGTCATTTTTATATGTCTGTAATGCTCTCAAAGTAATGAGAACTTTTTGAGAACCGCGCTCAAAATCTCTTACTTAGAGTGCTTTGTTATTATTTCCTTGTTTTAGTTGTACTCTGTGTGAACAATATCAAACCTAAAGTGCACCTTAGAAATATTTTGACTATAGTTGAAGCAATATTTAAGTTTTGTGTGGTAGACTTGAGAGAGAGGGTCTGGATTCGATCCTGACACCGCTCGTTGCCTTGAAATTTCTGAACACGAAACCATCGCTTGTTCATCGGTGAAGGAAAACATCGTGAAGAAACTTGCATGCCTGATGAGAAAGTCTTTGAAGGTGTGTGAAGTTCATCAACCAGCATTGGGCCAGCGCCTTGCTGAATTATGACCCGATACTCTCCTCGAATCATTTTGAGGAGGATTTGATTTTATGCCCAACAGTGGAATATAATATATGGGCTACTACTAGGCATGTCGATTTTAAATCGATTAATCGAAAAATCGATTATTTTAGGTAATATAATCGATTTTTCAGATCGATCTTGAACACCACATCGATTCAATGAATCGATTCATAAGCCTCCCAAATCGGAGCGATCAATTTAAAGAATCTAATATTCCTCAACTGGCTGCGGTATTTCGTTTTTTAATTTTTTGCGGTTGTCGGACGCAAAATTTAAGTACTTAGTCGTAATTTAAACGCATCATAGTGTAAATAACGTAATAATAATGAATGCTTTCATTAATTCGGAGTGGTTTTCTATAGCGTTTGTTTTAGGCAATTAGGCATGTTTGAAATTGGCGCGATTAATCGAAAATCGATCTTTTAATGCTCGATTTAAACTAGAATCGATTCTAGTAAGTTCGAATCGAATTGAATCGGAAATCGATTTTTTTTAAAAAGAATCGACCTGCCTAGCTGTTACTTTACCTTTTGCTTTTAGATATGATAAAGTGCTGTTTACTTATGATAAGACTGTAATAAGACTTTAAATAAAGAGAAGTACGAAAGTTGTGCCTATTTGGGCCGAGTCAAAAGGTTACATAGTGTAGTAGGTAAGTTGCCACATGACATGGTACACGTACATCACACCTTAGACAGAATTTATCAAGTTTAAACTCGAAGGTTTATTATTTATTTTAGACGACCTCTGTGGCTCAACGGTTAGCGTGTTGGCGCTCAAGCCGGAGGTCGCGGGTTCGAATCCCGCCAGGGAACAAAAAAGTTTCTGTGTTCCTGGGTCATGGATGTTTATTAAATATGTGTATTATATAATAAAAATCTTAAATATAAGTATTAATATAAAACGTATTAAATATATTATGTATTTCCGTTGTCTGGTACCCGTAACACAAGTCTCTTCGAGTACTTAGCACGGGACCAGATTGACGTGGTGTAAAAAGCGTCCATAGATATTATTTTATTATTATTATTATTATTATTATTTTATTATTATTATTATTATTATTTTTAAATTACTATGTAATAATGTATCTTGTATTTAAAGTTAACGAGGAAAAATATATGCTAAGTAAGACAACTGCCACGCCACTAGCTTCATAGCTAGTAGCATAATTTAATTTGTATTTTGCTAAAAATCGTTATGAAAAACGTAAAGAACACAACATGAAGTTATCAAACATAATGGCCCATGTACAGGGCGTATTAAATTATATTCGTAGTAGACCCATAATACTCTCCTTACCTAATTTCACGCAGCAGCCCTTACCCAGTGGGACGTATAGAGGTCGAGTTATTATAGTCGAGCTATTGGATACAGCTATTATTATAATTAAAACCTTTCCTTAAGTGTTACCGATAGATAAAATATGCACGTATAAAATACTATAGCCAACGCGTGGTGTGGTTATTGCGTTACGTAAGCCAATATTATTTTAATAATACAATTAGTAGGACCGGCAGGTTGGTCCCTCCATCGCTTTAGAATACCCACGCGATCTGAAGCCCTCAACTTTCCCTTCCCTCAACTTACCACCAAACGTTCCATAGAGTTTTGGTAACGGGTGATGTGCCCATAGAACTTGAGGATTTGTACCTGCACTATGCACAGATAACGACAGAGACGTAATATTATCGTTACATTGGTACAAAATGTATTCCAATTACCCAACTACTTTATTAAACGCATGACATATTGTATCATAGGAACTTAATGTCGTCTATAGGACAAGTTTTGTAACATGGACAAGCACAAGTAGCAAGAGGTGGTATCGTGCTGCTTTCCAGCCAAATTCGGTCGACCTACCGGGATGGTACCTCTCACTTATCGGCGTAAAGTGACAGTAATGCTATCGCCTATTGAGAATTGGCGGGGGGGGGGGGGGGGTTATAGGGAAAAGGAGGGCATTGCATCTGCATGACATCAGTTATGTGGATTTCTATGGACGTCGGTAGTCTCCAAAAGGCTTCGACTCTTCGTTTACCCTTCTATGCTATGAAAAGTATCTGAAGTCATACGAAGCTCTTCTTCAAAGAACATCACAATGATTTGAACTTGTATTTTAAGGCATTGGCAGAGGTTTTAGTTTGAGTAGAACACTGTCAAACCTACATGGATAAATGCATTTCTCTACAACAAATGGTGACCAATACAAAAAATAGTGACCGGGTAACTGTGTACCTATCTTTAAATTTCTTAAATATTTTATCCGATCCGCCACGGAATAAGGTAAAGTTACCTACTTTTTTTACTTTATAAATATTTATTACCACTTTTACCTAGTTGATCAAATGCTTCATGAACGTCATGTCATGTCATTCCCACCGAGAATATAATCTCTTTGTACGTAAAATGTACACAGTAATTAATATACAAATTGAAATTCTAGTTAGGTCACTCAGAATTCCATTTCGAGTGAAGCGAGCATTACAAATGAATACCATCTGAGAATCCGACAATTCTATTCAACTACAGCTTCCGAAGAACCAGCGCTTTAGCATCTATTAGTCTCGGAATATGAATAAATATCATTTAAATTATTATCGTCTTTAGAAACTTGTTAAATGTTATGTGATTTATTTTCCAAATAACAAAATTATTTTCTCTATAATAAAACGTTTGGTTACTTCAAATCAGTGTTTTTCAACCCCAGGGCTGTGACTCTCAAAAGATTCGCCAAGCATTACTTTGGGTTTCGCCTATAAAAGGCAGAGTTTCTGTATATTAAGTTTGTGTAATATATAATAAAAAAAAAAAAAATATTACATGTGTTAATATAAAAGTATTTTATTAGACCGGTACATTCGTTGTTTGGTATCCATAACACGATTTCTTCGGATACTTGCCACGGGACCTTGTTCTGTAACCAAATTTAAGGTTTATATATGGACTATCAATATCTCTAATTATTTACAATAATTAATAATGCTAGCACGGTTAATATGAAGTTTGAACTGAGAAATTCTGAGTTTTGGAGAGACAGGATAGGCAGTGTATTTACTAGGACCGTGACTTAACATCTTAGGTAAAGTATTCAAGAGTGAAGCTAACCACTTACTAACAGGTGATAATTCTGTAAGTTAGCCTATCTAACTTACATAAAAAAACATCACTAATTTCAGAACGCTAGCGAGTAACCTAAACTATAGCATAACATGTCTCATTCGAAACGACTTTTACGATGAAGCTATTTTCTTTTAATTCGTTGCTTTGCGCTCAGCTTAGCGAAAGGCCCCGTCCCACGGGTGCTTTTAACCGAGCGTTAAAAAAACGTTTGAACGAGACAAATGAATACCATGTATTTGATCACACAAAAGCGTTTCTAAAGCACGGCGGTTTTTCACTATTGAATTTTCGACGTTTAACGTTAAACGTTAAATCAAATTTAGCTCGCAACTTGCGCCAACGTCGGGATTTAACACGACGCTTATAAAGCGCTTGTGTGAACGGGGCCGAAGTGACATGAAATAAATTGATGCTGATCACTCTATCGATCAGTGTCAAAATTATTTTTTAAAATTATAAAATAAATTATTTTATTTATTTATTTATTTAATTTTAGGAGGTACAACAGCTTCAACACTTACATATAAACAATTAATATAGAAACATACAGCTAACAATAGTTCCCCTCATAATATAGAAACAGCAATTACAAAAGAGATACGTCATCAACCACATATCACATTATACCACTAAAATACTGATATATTTTTTTTATTTTATTACTCACCTTGTTAACGATGTGTTCAATACAATTGTTATATTAATTTGTAAACTAAATAATAAATAAACATATTTTTTTTTACAGAAGAATGGGACACTCAGTTCACCTGGTGGTAAGCCGATCAAGCTGGTTCACCAGTGCCATTCATACACATAGTTGTAAATACGTGGCCGGCCATTCAAACATCTTCACTTCCTATCTTCTTATTTTTATTTTCTTGGTTGTCCTTAAGTCGCATCTGTTCGAAATTACCTTGGGTGGCAGCTGGTTCCAATATTTATCTGCATTTGTTCACTACCTTAAACTCAGTCTAGTAATGTTGAATGCTAAAAGAAGCTATTAAGTTATTAATAGTAAACTCTAAGAAAAATAACATCAATAAAACAGGGAAAATTCAATCGTTCGAATTGTTTCTCTCAAGAGTTCAAGAAAGATGTATCTTTAATAATCTTGAACTCTGTCGATGGCTCTTGTTTAAAATATTAATCTCCGTTAAAAGTTAAAAAGTATCATTTCTTTATTGTTTGTTTATTACGTTTTCAAAGTACTCTTTTACTTTGATTTATTACTTATATGTAATATATTTTGTTTCTCTCAGTACGGTTAACTAGTTGACTTTAAGTTTCATTATTTCTAACAGATGCCCGAGGCTTCTTCCGAGTGGATTTTGAAAAAAAAACATTTATTTTTCCTCTACAATGATATAAAATAACAAACAAATTACTTTATCCTTACTAATATTATAAACTTTATACGCTGTTTATGTAATACATCTCTATAAATTATAAATATGATTTGTGTTTGGCCAGTGCATATAAATTTTATGCGTTTGGCATTTAAATTATTTTTCATATTTCAATTGACGCTATTATAAATTACTACTGATAATAGGGCAAACGAATTTCCCGTAGAAACTTGGATTTTTTCGAGATAAAATGTAGCCTTTCTAACCCAAGGTATTATACGAGTACACTAATTATTTCAACTTTCACCTGATTAGGCTTAGTCTTTTTGCAGTGAAAGATCAGCAAACATCCAAACTTACAAAATTTTGTATTTATGATATTACTAATAACATTGTCATTGAAATCACGTGTCTTAAAAGTATTCTTAATTTATGAATGACACCATGTTCAAAACTGTCAAACTTAATATGGGAGTATCTTATAATATGGAAGAGAAAGACAGAGAGAGAGAGAGAGAGAGAGAAGAGCTGTTCCATCAACTTCTGCATCATCATCATGAATCAGTACCACGAATATGCGCTGACCAAAACAGGTAAGTGTTCTTGTTCCACAGACACCTGGCGGTTAACTATGGTTTCCTTGTGTTTTCCTCGCCAGTAAGTAGGTTCAAAACACCTTATTTAAACAGTCGACGACTCCATGGTGTACCCTAATCCAAAACATTTGCAGTAAGTAAAGAGTTGAAGATTTCCCCAGAGGAGTCTGGGACAAGACCCAAGGATCAATTCCTATTAATCTTTGTCACGGTGAACAAACAAGTGACGACGAATGCATTGTGTTAAAGCCTTCGATTTCCAGGGGTTTCGAAGTATAATAATCTTCTATAATTCTTGTTATAAACTCCAAAGTTGGTATGTATGAATGTTTGCAACATTTTCATCCAAGTTAGCTTTTAACTTTTCCAGTTCCGACTGTTATGAACTTATTTTAATGGGACTGTATGACATCCCTAGCTTATACATTAAAGTCACAGAAAGGATATAATTCATCCTCGCACTCCCACGGGAATAGAAAGTCGAAACCACAGGGCGCTGCTAGTCGAAAATAGCTTCGTGGTCACTGATACTATTTTTTTCCGGTAGCAACACTTGCTGCTTATACAGTGTAAAGTTTTTGTTGTATCTCTACACTTATTACAGGTTGTGTGTATACTGGCATCGAACAAAGGCAGGTAACATAGAAATGGGCATCTGTGTCCCCTGAGGGACTGACTAGCCGTCGAGCTGTAAGGTGGAGCTGCGTCCACTTACCAGCTTTTGGGGCAGCGATTCCCACATATTCGCCTGGAGAGACCCTCTCCCCCGTGGGATGCCTAAGCGCATTTCCCGGCGTTAAAGAAAAAAAAAAGCAATGGTCCTCCACTACATACTAGGCATTTCGCATATCCATGTGAAGGACATTAACTAAGGGGAAACGAGAAAAATTGGCAAATAATTTAAATTCACATTTATAATGTTATTACTGAATTAATATTAAACCATTATAATACCCTTAATAATCGCTCATATTGTACCTGAACACAAATTCAGTTAAGAAACGGTAGATCCAAAACAATTTGCATAACATTAAATCGAGTTTCATGAATACGTCAAGATAAATGGAAGTTGACGTTGAAATTATGAGGAAATTTAAATGAAAAGATTAAGGAGCAGGATAATATCCGTCGAACAGAACTTCTGAACAAACTGCTTATGATTATTTTCTGTTGTGTAAATCGCGAGTCCGTTGCTACGTATTCAGTGATGTCGCAATTATTCTTTGCAGACTTTTAAATTACTTTAAATTGCAACAACATTCTTTTGTTAAATTTCATAATGAGAATAAATTATGAGTGTAATATTTAGAAATGGTTTAATCTCGCACTTCTCGGTTAAACATTCGTTTGCTGAATGTAGCAAAGCATTAACACCGTTCAGTTTAGCACATCGATTTAGTGAGGGGTTTACCTTTTAACTAGGACCAAGTAACAAAAACCCTTCTCACCTGGTTTCGAGGAGGAGACCCGTGCCCAGAAGTGGGACATAAAGGGTTGATACTTTACTTTTTTACAAAGTAACAAATGCTCGAATCAAGCTTTTATTCGAAAACGGGTTGTCGTAAACAATTTTTACTCTATTCTGATGCAAAAAACCGGCATCATTTATTCCGTACCTCGACTCTTTATAATTGAATTAAATACCTACCAATATCCATATCGATACAATGATACATACAAAATATGACTTATGTAGTTTTTATTTAGCTGGATATGCAAAGTTGGAGATGCTGAACATTGAACACTTTATCTAGAAAATAAGTAGTTATACAATATAGTAACTACACTGCTTTGCCCTTTCCTCAGAAGTACAGCAAAGCTGTATAAGGGAGAAAACATGTTTGTGGTAGCCATGCAGATAAGAGCACAGCGCACCGGTAAAGTTGTATGGATATAATCAATACGGAAATATGAAATATTGAAGTGTCGATACAGAACGAGTAAATTGAAAGAATATTCTCGCACTTCAGTGAAAATTCATTTTTTTTTCAACTAGATTTCTTCTAGTCATAACTGTGTAAATATGTATAAATCTAGAGAATTCTAGAATGTACACTATTGTCTGTGATGAGGATAAGATGATTTTTTTATATGACGATAAATATACGAAAATTAGTTTACGTTTAGTTTTTGGTAAAAACGTATCGTCTTTTGTCCAGTGCAGTAAGACGTAATAAAGACACCATGCCATTAAAAATCCCCGAGGGTTGACCACATTGCAATGAAATGTGGTCTATGTATGTAATGTCCTTCCTCTCTTGATTTCAAGGACGATCTTGATATATTTACTGTATTTTAGTCTCAAATTCTTGACCATCAATAATGACATACGGGGCCGAAATTTGGCCACTTGATTTACGACTAGTCCGTAAGTTTGCCGTAGCTCAACGTGCTATGCTGGTGTTTCTTTGGCAGATAAGCTTCAAAATGTGGTCCTCCGGCAGGAACTAAAGTTACCGATATCAACGAAGAATATACACGTTGAAGTGGCAATGAGCTAGTCACATCCTCAGAAGATGGCACGGATGGCTGATGGGCCAATAAGGTTCAAGAGGAGGCCGTGTTTAGGTAGACGAAGTGTTGGTCGGTCATTAACCAGATGGGAAGACGATCTCCGTGAAGTGGCAGGTCCGCGTTGGATGCTAGTAGCAAGGGATCTGTCGTTTCGGCGTTAATTGAGGGAGGACTATGTTTAGCAGTGGTCAGATGAAGGCTGATCATGAATCTCAAATCCCATTTTTCATAGAAATATAGGTTTTAAGCTCTGTCAAAAATTGTTACAAATTAAACTTAGGAGTTACCTTACCAAAATGTAAGGTAAAGTTTGCAAATTCAATATAATCTATAGTTACCGGCTACCCTGAAATTTGAAATTGAGGAGTTGATTTATCGTTCTAATCTGGTCTTTACAGCTTGAGGCACGAAACTCCCAACTATATATAGTTAAGTAAAACCGAAATAAGTTAAACTTATTATAGTGGAATTGTGTACTGTGTATTAAGAATAAGTAACCATATTAATTTACTGGGTGGGTCTTTAATAACTCTGATGATATTTAGAGTCTCATTAAGTAAATTAATACATATTTATAGAACGAACGGACAGTCGATTCACCTGGTGGTAAGCAATCATCGTCATAATTTTCCTTCATTGGCAAGAAAGTGAAATTAACAAGAACAAACCTAGAATTTATAAAAAGCTATTTTTAAGCTCGTAACAATACCTACTTCTCTTACCAATACTTGGAAGCTATTATTACTTAAGTACCTTATACTGAGGTGGTGTGACGTAAGAGATATAATTCCATATTAAAAAACAGGGTGATTTTTTTGTACCTCTAATAGCGTGCAATGCTGAAATCAGGACTCGTACTTGACCGCATTTTATTACAGACTGTACCATACCAAAGCACTTTTTTATTCCATCCATTATTTTCTTCACCGCGTCGAAGCAATTCATGAATTATTAATTAAACACTTTAAATAAGAAACCCTCGGAATCCATTTTATCGAATAATCACGTAATAAATAAAACCAGTAACCGAAGAAATCGCGAGATATTTCTATTTCGGTTACAAAATGAGTTTTATTATTATTTAGCATTTTGATTTTGGAGATTTCTTGGAAGACAATGAATTATCTTATGTAGTATGACAGCATTTGAAGAAGTATATATTTATAAAAAAAAAAAATTTGCATGCATAATTTTACATTTAAAACTATTATAACCATAATATTTACTATGTTCTTCTCTTCGATATTAGATCAATATTAATGAACGGCGACCGATTGGTCAGGCTACAGTCGCGGTCGCGGGTTCGAATCCCACCAGTGCAGATAATTTTGTATGATGAATATAGTCTGCACCGGGTCGTAGATGTGTAATGTAGGATTTATTATAATATAATATTCACGAAAACATTTCCTCAAAATTGTGATATACAGGGTGTATTTGGAACGCTTTGAAAAAACGAAGAGGTATAGTGTGGGCGTGGCCTGACATGATAGAAGTGAAAAAAGCGCGAAATTATATTTTTTTGTAGTACCTTTTTACTTTTTTTGTATAATCTGGTTTGGTAAAAGAATAAAAATAAAGACTTGTATTTAAATAGTATATTATTAGGCTAAAATGTTTCCAAGCGCTCCAAACACATCAGCTGGTATATTGAATCCTACTTCCTACTATTACTTACTTCATAATATTAACTACTTACTTAAATTATAATGCGAAAGTTTGGGAGGATGTTTGTTACTCTTTCACGCAAAAACTACTGAATGGATTTTGATGAAACTTCATAATTATATAGTTTATACAACAGATTAACACCTAGGCTATAATTCATCCCCACGTATTCCCACGAGAACGCGGGATAATATAGACTATATTATCTCGCTAAGATGCTATTGTAAATCTTAGTTAACGCAAGCGGAGCTGCGGGCAATAGCTAGTATTACCATACATTTACATTTTCCAGAAAGATCTTGAATATAGTAATCCGTATAAAGTCAACCATAACATTATCTTATATTTTACTTAAGTAGAGAAAAATCTTAAAACATTTACGTGATGAACCAAACAAAAAGTCGGTAACAGTTGTTCCATTATGGTAAAACATTTCGGCGTACATTTGCAAGGCCCACTTTTACACAAATCCCTCCAAAGAGATTGGCCTTATTCGCCCTAATTAAATTACGCCCTTTGATGACCTCATCATCGCCTTCTCTTTGACCTTTGCTTTATTTAAAGCTCCTACGTCAAATTCGGAGTGACATTGAAAAATTGGTGGTCGTTATCCTAATTCTAGTTTCCATTTCCATTATGCCATGTACCATATTATCATTTAGGAATGATTTGTTCTTCTCTTTTTTTTATTGTTGCAGAAGAAAAGAAACAACAGAGTATTTAAAAAGGTAATCAAAATGCCTTCGAATTTCAAAGGATCATTTGACAAAAAAAATATCTTTTTCATCTTTATGTTGTTATTTAAAATCCAAAGTAACAAACATATTTTTTTAACGCTTTTCAGCTATCACGGGAAGAACGCGTTTCCTTGGGCATTCTTACGTGTTTCGTTTATAACAAATACTTCAAATTAAATTCTATTACTTAATATTTTAAAAATACTAGGAGTGCCCCGCGTGTGAGTACGGGGATAAATTATTATAGCCTAGTGCTAATCCGACGTATGAGCTATATTGTTGTAAAATTTCATTAAAATCCATTCAGTAGTTTTTACGTGACAAACATCCATAAGTTTACAAACTTTCGCATTTACAATACGAGTATTAGTAGGATACTTATCTATTGAGCGACAACGGTCTAGACTCTAGCGGGTATGAACACGGCCTCTTAAGGCACTCTCAAGTGTCTTAAAATCGGTTTTTCAAAATTTCTTAGAACACCTAAAAACGGTATTATCACTCCCTCAAGAAAATATCCTGAGGAAACCTGCATGCCTGATGAGATTAAAAAACTATGAAGGTGTGTGAAGTTCACCAACCCGCATAGTACCAGTGCATAGGCCTAACGATTGATATATTTTTTAATTATCTTAAATGAGACGTTTTATTAATACTGCATCCTAATTGTTCACTATAATAGTATTAATTACTTGAATCAAAGATCTAAACCTGAGCCAAGTCCAAGTATTAATCAAAATTTATTTATTTTATTAATTTAAATATCTAATTCCACATTTAAATGTCTACATAAAAAATAATTAGAAAAAAACTAAAAGATTGGCTGCTAGCAAAAAATTTTTACAATGTTAAAGATTTCATTAATAATTAAAATTCATTAATAATAATAAACCGTTATTGGTAGGTATTAAAATGTAAATAACTTATATATAAAAGAGAATATGCTTTTTAAAATCAAAATATTTGCATGCCATTAAAATTTGTGAACATTGTAACTTAAATGCCTTAATTATAACACCTTATTTGTACCTATGTTCTGCAAATAAATGATTATTATTATTATTATTATTTACGTCACCAACAATTGAAAACTCTTATTAAAAAAATAATATATTCAAAAAATCATAGCCCATTTAATACACAGCTAATTATACAACCTATAAAAGCATAATTATTAACCGTGTTCAATCTCTTATTATGGTTTTGGGTGACCATTTTTTCTCTATAATAAGCATTGTTAATTCCTGGTAACGAGGATTGCGACAGGCGTGTTATTAGCCTGAACAGTAATTCGCAGGAAACCAGCGTAGCGTGTTAGCCGGTAATCCATCTTATTTGGTCATTACAGGGTTTTTGTTGGACCGAAAGGTTTTGAGGCCCATTCATTATGAGTATCGAGTGACGACGTGTTTTAATTTTATTAGGATTTCGATATGAGGTGGGTAAAATTCGATTATTATTGTTACAGGGCTATTCCTGTTCCCACCATGTCTCAGGCCTTGTCGTGGCGGTGGGGCTCAGTAGCCCAGGGTGACTCCAACACCTTGGCCGAAGCGAATTGAGCCGAGGGGGCTCTTTGTATCTCTCTTATTATAAGAGGGGACAAAAGAGCAGAGGGCAAGGGGTGAGGATGGGAATCTAACCTCATCGTACTGTCCCGACGTTGGTAGTCGTTGTTCTGTGGTGCGGGACAACCCCACCGTGGAAGTGGCGCTGTTCCCCTGAGGGACTGACTAGCCGTCGAGGTGCCCTGTTGCTTGTAGATCCGGGGCACCTCACCAAAGGCGGCAGTGGGGGCACTCGCCGGGTTTTTGTAGGTAGAGCTGCGTCCACTTACCATCTTTCGGGCGCAGCGAGTTCCACATACCTACCTGGGGAGACCCACTTCCCAGCGGGATGCGCCCGTGCATTTCCCGGCGTAAAAGAGGATGTCAAACGTTTGAAACAAAAAACGTTAGAATAATAGTAAATCAATCATCTGCGCTTAGATTTAAGGTGAAGTTTACATTAAAGGTATCAAAACTTTGTTTTCGTAAGCGCTATTGAATTGCAGCTGGTGAAATCCCTTTAAGGAAAACCAAGATTATCATCGAACGGCATTGAGCAAAAACCTTGATTAAGCAAAACGTAGTTCTATTAAGCTTTGTTTCGGATACAAACGGTGAAATCAGCCCTTAATGCATTTATCTTATTCAAATATAAATGACATATTCTATTCTATTCTAAAAGTTGGAATTTTATAAGGACTCATATTTTAAGAGCTGCACATCGCTTAAACCCAAACCCAGATCTTTGATCATAGGTCGTCGAACATAATTATTATTTTTATATGTATTCATCTGAATAATAATAAAACAATATGCAAATTTTACCGAAGTTCGCTGTACCTTAATTATCCGTTACGTAGTACATGCAAACATCTTAAAAGATCGCGATGAAATAAATAGGAAAAGTATCGTTATAATTATATTCTAATAGATACTAAAATAGAACCTATACGTGTTAGATATGTATAAGCCGGATAGACCCGTATGCAACGCTTATGCAACGACCGCCGGAAATTGAACGTCGCCTGTTATTCCCCGCAATGGATGGCAAGTTTTAACATTGACAAGTGCCAGTCGCTTCCGATAATATATGGCAATATAAATTATTGAGATAAGTGTTTCGGATGTATGAGTTGAGAGTTAGTTTGGTAGTGAGACAATTCTTGATATATTTGGATGATTTATTTTATAGCTGTGGTCCGCGGGTTAGCCTGCGTAAAAATTTATCATATTATCTCTAAGGGTATATAAAACTGTTTTGTTTAAAACACAACAAAAAAACGAGCAACCAAGTATCTTACATTAAAAGCCGTTCGGCCAGCACATATAAATATTGTGCATTTGATATTTATGAAGTAATTATGAATTAAGTACTAACAATAAGAAAAATATAATTTCCGGAGGAACGAAACTTGGAATTTTAAAATATTATATGTGGCCTATGTCGTACTCTAAGATATAAGCCATAACTATTTTTCAGCTCAATCGATTCAGCTGTTTTGCCATGAAAGAGCAACAAACAAACACACATTCACGTTTAATATAAAAGTAAGTAAGTAAGTAAGCATTTACTTGTCTTTTGTTACTAGCTTTCCTAAAATTAAAAGCATTAATAATATACTTAAAATTAAAAAGAAAAGAAAACTTACTCATTAATTAATCATTTACTCTAATGAACATTTGTCCGTTTCAAGTAACGACACTTGGAAATATCTAACTCAACTCAACTTGCTAATTATGTTTTCCTCTTTGATGTATAGCCCTCGTTAATCAACTTTTTCTTAGTATTTCAAAAGACTTGAATATTCGTACTTTTTGGTCGAAATTCGGAAGGTTCTTTTTTAGTTAATTTTAAAAAGTCTTGAAAGTTTTATACTATGCTCGTATAGCTCATATAAATAAGGTCTTATAGTCAGCGGATCTGGAAACTTATGCAGCTATCTAGTCTAGACAAAGAAATGGTAGACTGCCGACGTTTCCCTTCTCTATTGCAAAAGACAGAGATGATGAAATACATTTTATTCTAACTTACACTATTGTGGATTTACATTTATAAATTTTTCACGGTATTCTTAATTCAAATTTATTAAAATTTATTTTTAATTTTTTTTCATTTCGATTTCTACAAGAAGGTATTTTCAGTTTTTTTTTTACCCTTGCTGACTAATCAGCGCCGGCGTAAAGTAATAGCTAGGCTGTCGCGTCATGTGCGGTTTGTAAGTTTCCGGAACGCATGTAGTCTACTAGATATGCGGATATCTGTGGGTGTCAGTAATCACCGCTCCGATCTTGCCTCCATATGATTAAAAGAACACTTAAGTATTTGTGTGTAAATGTTGTGCAGTTGCTTCGGTAATAGGTAATCGGGTGAAGGAATTAATATAATTAATTTAACTTGAGTTGCTTTATTTGTAAATGGATAAAGCAAAGTTCCCAAAAAAGATCTTTATTACTATTATAAATGTGAAAGTAGGGATGTTTGTTACGCTTTCAAACGAAAACTACCCAACCGATCATCATGATACTTTGTACACAATATATTCTCGGAGGTACCTACTAGAAGTAACCTAGAATACATTAAAAGTATTAATACATTAAAATTTATGAAACCACGGACAACAGCTAGTGTTGTATTAAAATAAGAAAATATTTATAGGCAAGGGATAAATAATTATATAATAATAATTAACAATAAAAAATTAAAATGCAAAACTATTCAAATCTGTTGTATTATAATTAAGTCGATCCATCAGAACGTTAATCGTGAAATTACTAGGAATTCCGTAAAAACCATAATTGCCGTTTTAAATCTGAATATTTTCTCATATTGGCCGGCGGTGAAACACATTTGAATAAATTCCCTTACATTTTATTTTAATCGGTTTTTGTGCTAATAATTTCGCCTCACGATATATTTACACGCGGAAATTTTAATGGTTTATTATAAAAGAGCAGAGAGGCGTTAAGCAAGCCTGATGTAAGTGATTACTGCCGCCCATCAACGCTGCGATGTTTAAAATTGCGAGCGAGTATATAGGCTGTATACATTTTGAAGAGAATGAGGAGTAAAAATTTGTTGATATTTTTTCGTGGTAAGTGACATGTCTGTACGTATTGAGTTATTTTTTTTTAATATGAGATGGCAAATAGACAGGAAATATGGTAGTCCATGACAAACATAGACACTTGATGCCGGCATTTTAATTGCCAGCAAGAAGTTATTTGATTTAAAAGGTACTAGTGGACCCGACAGACGTTGTCCTTTAGATACAAAGCGATCCAGCCGTTTAATATCAGTATAGATAAATAACTTAGATACCCACTGCTACGCCATCTGCCGGGCTCATTTGTGAATCTGAACCATTTTAGTTGAGATCCAAACGCATACAAAAAAATCATTCAAATCGATCCAGCCGTTTAGGAGGAGTTCAGTGACATACATACGTATATACAGCAGAATTATATAAAAAAGTAAAATATCAACCCTTATATTATGTGCGACTGCTGGGCACGGGTCCCTCCTCCTGCTCCTCGAAATCAGGCGAAGACTTCAAAGACTTTCAATCTCATCAGGCATACAGGTTTCTTCAAGATGTTTTCCTTCACCAGTGAGCGAGCCCGCTTGGAATTATATAGATAAAAAAACATTTTATATAACTCACAAAAACTTTTCTTTCGGACACCATAGCGAATACGAAAGCAACCCTAATAGTATACGATAATATCCTCGTTGAAACTTTAATACAAATGTTGACAGGTTTGTAAATTATTATTACCGGAAGGCAGATCGAGATAAATCAAAGGATCGCAGCATCCGTGACCGAGACGGGTCATTTACTAAACTTGGAACAAAGGGCCCTAATACGAGTCTCGGCTACTCGGACGTTGGATAATTAATCTTAATATCTGATCTTGTAAATACTGTTAGAGGTATCGGTTCAGTCTAACAAGTTTTGCCCCAAAAATGACATAAATATTCACCTAATTTAGACCCTTATTTTCTTGGGAGAAAATCTGCGTGATAGTTTCTATGTGGCGCTTGGATTAAGGGTGATAATTGTAAAAAAAAATATGGCGGATCAATCAGCGCCACAATCCTGAATCACGCTATCAGAATTCTACCATCCTTTTGCTTTTTTTTAATTTTTTGCCGGGAAATGCACTGAAGCATCCCGCTGAAGAGTGAGTCTCCCCAGGCGGTGGATGTGGGATTCGCTGCGCTTGAAAGATGGTGTGTGGACGCAGCTCTACCCATTAAAGCCCGGCGAGTGCCACCAATGCCGCATTTGGTGAGGTGCCCTAAATCTGCTAGCAACATGGCACCTCTACGGCTAGTCAGTCTATCAGGGGACGCGGAGACGCCACTTCCACAGAGGGGTTGTCCCGCACCACAGAACAACCACTCCCAACGTTTGCACAGTACGATGGTGCGAGGTTCCCTACCCCCTGTTCTTTTGTCTCCTCTTGTTATAAGAGGGGTACTACAGCTATATACTATAGCTCAAGAGCAAACCTCGGCTCAATTCACTTCGCCCAAGGTGCTGGTTCACTCTAGGCTAGGGTATATATACAAAATCAGACACGATGGCAAGTAGGATTCGGCCTGGCCGAGCATTGCACCTCGCTCGGCCAGAGATCTCCCTTTGGGGCACAATTCCCACAAATTAAAGCCTCTCGCATGTAGCCAGGTTAAGTAGATATAGTGGTCCGTAGGCCGACGATTTCTTACCACACTCGACTTGGTCGTCTTGGCTTTAATTGAGAGAGGCTTAAGTTCAAAGGATAGATAGAGGCTGATGATGATGAAATAGTTTAATTGCTTGATTGATGGCTGGAATCCGTGCTTTATATTAAAAAAAAGTTTCTCTCTTGTCAATGATTATTTTGATAGTCGATGATATAATATTTGTATTATAGTAATCAGCCAAACACTGGACAGTTAGCAGTTATCATAACAGCGTTGAATTTATCCCATATAACCTTGCAATATCACATTGTATAATTTTATTTCGCTTGTTTCTCTTAGGTAAACTTAAGTACAGTCGTTTGGTATTTCTCTAACCAGCAAGCCAGCCACCCACTTATCTTTTCCGCCTTCGTAAGCGACAAGGCCACTTATCATGGTAAAGCGGCAATGGTGCGCGCCCAACCTGCGCTTACTTGTTTCTGTTATTTATTGGCGTTTATATTTATTTGTAGGTTGCTATTTATTAGTTCGATACGAAAAATCAAGTTTTGAATTGAAATAGGGTAATCTTGTATTATTTTCTTTAAAGAATCACAACATCCTATTAATATTATAAGCGCGAAAGTTTGTAAGTATGGATGTTTGTTACTCACTTACGTAAAAACTACTGAATGAAATTTTATGAAACTTGACAATAATATAGCTTATACATCAGAATAACACATAGACTATAATTTATCCCCGTACTCCCACGGGAACGGTTGAGGAGCTCGTGGCGCAGTGGTAACAGCCGCACGGATTGATTCACCAGGTTAAGCAACGCTTGCCGAGGTTGGTTCGTGGATGGGTGACCGTCTTTATATCCCGAGACTCCTCCGTGCCTCGGAAAGTACGTTAAGCCGTTGGTCCCGGCTGTCATTCGTGGATCTTTGACAGTCGTTACGGGTCGTCAGAAGCCCGAGAATCTGACAACCAGTCTTACCGCGGGGTACCGTATCACCCAGTTACTGGGTTGTGGAGGTCCGACAGCAGTCGCTCCATGTAAAATACTGATATTCAGCTGAATCCGGTTAGACTGGAAGCCGACCCCGGCCATAATAATGACTCCCACGGGAACGGGAAGTACCTGGGTGAAACCGCGGGTCGCTGCTAGTTAAAAATATATTATTGAAGGATTATTCGTTACTCTATATAACCAAATTCCATTTTAAACAACCTTTGATTAAGCGCTGGCAATTCTTCACAAAATCAAATCCAAATTTGCACCGAGCGGTAGAGATTCAGCGATAACCGGACATTGTAATCCGTAACATGCGAAACAAACGAGCAGCGAAGCTCGTAACAGCGATGTGGAGTGTCATGGAATCTCAGAATAACATTAAGAGCCCATTGAGGCTGTTTGGCAGGTCGCCAGCGATCCAGATCAACAGGTACAGGCTCAGCGTACAATATTAATGGACCACAGGACCTGTTACACTTTGTTAATAGCTTATAAATGGACATTTGATTGAACCTATTAAAGATAATTCTGAAAAAATATCTATGTAAAGTGGCCGACGGACGAAAACCCTTGTGACGCGCCTGCCTACTGTTAGGATACAATTCTGCTATTTCCTATTTGGTAACAGCTTTGTTGTGTTTCAGACAGAAGAGATTCATTTTCTGTGTTCCTGGGTCATGGATGTGTATTATATAATATGTATTAATATAAAAAGTATTAAATATATTATGATATATGGGATCGGTCGTCATGGCGTTCATTGAGGGACGCCTATGTTCAGCAGTGGACGGATAAATTAAATATATTATGTACGGATGATGATGAAATATATTATGTATTTAATTCCGTTTTCTGGTACCCGTAACACAAATTCTTCAGAAACTTACCACGGGACCAGATTGACGTGTTGTAAAAGCGTCCATAAATATATATCATTTTATATAATTATTCACAGTAATTCTTTTATTTTTAATTTTACTTGGATATATAAATTGAAAGATGTATTACCTAATGGTAAGTAGTCGAAATAGCCCATGACCATAAACTCCCTGCAACCAGCCCTTGCAACTCACTTATGTGTTGCTTATCCTAAGATATAAAATGTTTAGTCTCACTGCCAGTCTTGCCCTTCTCTCCGAAATACAGTAAAGCTGTCTCACGGGAGAAATAAGCAAGATAGAACCGGTGCAACTGGAAGCACGGTACGAAGCATCCTTCATACCGAGACTTAACTTACGCTTCAGGATAGACGATACGTGAGTAACCTGGTCTTGTTTCAAATTTTACGGCAGAGCAGATTGCGTGGACGTAATTTTACTTTGAAAACCGAGGTACCGTGGGTTTCCTCCAGTAGGTTGTGGGTAAGCACTCCTTCAATTCCAGATCCCGTGTCTTCATACCTGGGGGCCTAGTTAAAATGCCAGAAAGCATTAGCGAATTTCGAAATGATAAAATGTATAGGATGGACCACGTAATTAAGCGCGGCCCCTTTGTCAATCCAATACATTTTATCATTTTCGAACTTCGCTAACGCTTTCTTAATGGCATTTTCGCTAGGCCTCCTGAACTCTTACTAGGTTTTCCGTTATCGTTCTCAGCTTAAAACTACTCTACTTAAAACCCTCCTGAGAGGTACATCAGAAACACAGCGTGCCACTTTTTTGGATCTATTTGTTTTGGAGCGATAATCTACAAATTAGCTACAAACTAATTATAGTAGAATATCATCAAAGAGATCTAATATAGCCCCCTATACGTATCCATACAAGGTATTCTTAATCTTATCTATCTTTTTCAGCCATCTTATTTGTCTGCGATCGCAATAGGAATGTGATTTTCACGTTTTCCTGTTCCTAAAAGTATTGAAATATTTCCATTCAACAGTATAGCTTTTCGAGACCGAACAGATATTAGGAATCACAGAAGTGTGTTACGCTGGCTGTTGTAAAAAAATATCATAAAATAAAGCTATAAATTGAACGGGTACCCCATCTCTTGTATCATGTGTACGTAATAAACGTGAATGTTTGCAACAGTATTATGTTAACATCCTTACATTTCATTGTATTGAGTCTTTTGGTATGTCTCTCGTACTTGTACTCACTTACATTTCTACCTTTCGTTCTTAGATGGTAGGTAATTATCACGTATATTATTTTGTCTTTTTTGTGAACGCTTTGGATGTTTAACTAAACATTTTGTAATGATATATATTTTGTTTGTTAAAGTATAATTATCTTTATAACTTTCATTTATTGCGTTTACAACGTAGAATAAACATACTTTTTTACTAATCTACAATTGATTCTGCTACCTTATAATTAGCACTACTTTATTTTATATAATTTTGAGTCGTTCGTTAAAAAGGAGTCTCTCTTTGAAGTCGATCAAATGTTAAAAATAGTCCTCATGTTTACTAATTTGCTCATAAAAATTTAATTGTTATTATGGTCGAATAAATAAAATAGCTCTCACTGTGGAAGGTGTTATAATCACCTTCTGAATCACCATTGTCCCAAAATTCCCCACCATATTACACGAATACCTCAGCGGGACACAAATGCTCCACAACTGTAAATTCCTTAGGGAACATTTAATTTATTCGGGATAACATCATTATCCCTTTAATGTTTTGTTTGTTGTTAAAATAAAATTATCATAATTATGGTAATTTGCATTGCAACTTGCAACACCAAAAACTTACGGTACTTGGGTTTGGCCACAGCTTAGCCAAAAAAAGTAAAGTATCAACCCTTATACGTCCCACTGGTGGGCACGTCGAAATTAGACGAGAAGGGTGTAATTGGCCATAGTTCACCGATGCGCTGACCCAGTGTGGGCTAGTGAACTTCACATACCTTCAAAGACTTTCAATCTCATCAGGCAAACAGGTTTCCCCACGGTGCTTTTTTTTCACCGGTGAGCTTAGCCAAGCTACATCCTAATGTAGGATTCTTGAAGGGTAAGGGACTATCTGGTGCCTAGGTACCAAAAGTATTCACAGAATTTGCTGACCATCTCCTTGCAGAAGCAATCCCAATTCATATTCAGTGGCAAGGTTATAATTTCCTCACCTGCATCAGTGCATTTTACAATATATTATAATCAAAATATTCACAAAGGATCGATTATATGGTTGGCAGTGGGCATTTATATGCCAGCGACAATAAATTTTATGTTTATAAATATAAATATAAAAATAAAAGTCTTGAGAATCCATATTAAATATTATATTATATGGATTCTTAAGCCTTTGTATTCTTAAACTATTAGTTATTCTTAAATAGAATTTAAATTTAGACTCGAGGGCTAACTAAATGGGCCACCTTTAATTTGATTTTCAAAAGTAGTTTCTTGAAAACATCGAAGTATTTGGTCGAAAACTTTCCAACGCAGCATTAGAAATGAATTTGACAAATCAATACGGAACGAGACGCGACGTGTTTCCAGCCGCGGGCTTGTCTTGGGAAATTTAATATCTCTCGTAAAATTTCACACACAAATTGCATGTCTCAATTTAATATGTGTATAATTTAGACTAACATAGATTCACATTCAATGAAAAAGAGGCAGTTATTATTATGAAATATGCTCTCAAGGGTGCTTATAAGTGATCAGCATTGCTAGATTTTTATTATAAAACAATTTGACACACTTATCTAGAGCATGGAATGAATTTTCATTCTGTCATTTTTTTTAATTCTATGGAGGCTTTTTACACCACGTCAATCTGGTACCGTGGTAAGTACTCGAAGAGACTTGTGTTACGGATACCAGACAACGGAAATACATATATTTAATACTTTTTATATTAATACTTATATTTTAGATTTTTATTATATAATACACATACATAATACACATCCATGACCCAGGAACACGTCATTTATTTTAGTCATTTATATCATTTTAGTCCCAATCACACTTCCATCCACCCATTATTCTTTCCATCCCCTATAGACAAGTGGAAAACGCTAAACGAATAGACATAGAATAGAATACTTATTATATGGGAATAATAATAGCTGCTCATATTACATGTCGTAAACTAGTGTCATTCCCATACAATAAGTATTCTATTCTATTTCTATTCGTTTAGCGTTTGTGCTACTTGTCTAGAGGGGCTGAACATAGTATAGTTACTATGCAAAAAGAACAAGCAGAATGCTAATACCCAGACAAGCGAGAGATGTAAGAAATATTTTCCAAATTCATTTTCAATTGTTTTTTGTTAGGTTGCAAGAAAAAATATTATTTTAAAGTTAAGAAAGTGGAATGTTCCAGAAACCTGCACTAAATGCTTCGAAAGACTATCGTCGGTTCCATCTAGGATAAGTGTCACCAGTGATTACAAAGCATGAGAAGCTTTTAAAAATTATAAAATAAGCAATAAATAAAGCAAACAATAAAATCACGCATTAACAAAACAAAAACACATTTATCACATCTTTAGTTACCTTTGTAAGCCTCGAGGAGATTACAATCATGGGATAAGATTACTTTTGTACCTTTTACCTATTTCATTACTTTTTGTTACAATATATTTTAATGGAAAACTGTGCCATGGTGATAAACAGATTGTTGTTATTGGTGACGAGGATTATAAAAGCAAAAATTATTTTCAAAAATAAATAAAGGTGGCATTGCGTAGCATTCTTAATTATATACAGTATTGTTA
The DNA here is from genome assembly GCA_905333005.2 of Lycaena phlaeas. NCBI lineage: Eukaryota > Metazoa > Arthropoda > Insecta > Lepidoptera > Lycaenidae > Lycaena > Lycaena phlaeas. The sequence continues at coordinate 17,379,723 of HG995166.1, read as the reverse complement.
TTATAATATGGTTATAAATTATTAATATAATAATAAATAATTATTATTAATTAAAAAAAACATGTTTTCCCGAAGTAGATATAACAGGAAATTAAATTGAATTGTACAATATACAATAATAAATGACGAAACAGGAAGAGCCGGTAGTCATAGCTCCGAATTTAATTTAAATATAGAAAATAGAATAATAAAGTCTGACGAGGAAGTTGCAACAGTGTTTGAAAAATACTTTGCTGACATTCCAATTTCAACAACAAAAAATTTAATTTCATGTCCTGCCACTGCTGAATCATTGCTTAAAAACAATGTTAACAGTTGTAAAGCTAACTTTAAGTTTAAAGAGATAGGACCAAAAGATATTATAAATACTTTTAAACTATTAAATAATAAAAACACTGCGGATCTATGGGGTATATCTGTAAAAGTCACCAACTCCATAGTTGATATTATAGCACCTCATCTAGCAAATATTTTTAATAAATGTATTGAAAGTGGCGTTTTTCCTGACTTGATGAAGCATAGTAAAGTTTTGCCCCTTTTAGTAAAGTTTAGTAGTAGTTTAGTAAAGTATTTGAAAAAATTATGTTAAACCAGTTACTATATCACTTTGAAAACAATATGTTACTGCACAAAAACCAATTTGGATTCAGAAAGGGTTGCTCCACAACAGACGCTGGTGTAAATTTAATTAATCACATTTATGAGGCCTGGGAGAAGTCACATGATGCGTTGGGAGTTTTCTGTGACTTGTCCAAGGCGTTTGATTGTGTACAGCATGAGACATTAATTAGGAAATTACGCCACTATGGAATAGAAGGTACGGCACTGCATATTTTGAGTTCATATCTTAACAATAGGACTCAAAGGGTACAAATAAATAACAAAAAATCCTCCGGGACTAAAATAGAGATGGGGGTTCCACAAGGGTCAATTTTAGGTCCGTTTCTTTTTTTAGTTTATATAAATGATTTAACATATCTGGTTAAAGACAATCAAGAGATAGTGTTATTTGCTGATGATACTTCACTGATTTTTAAAATAAATCGAAAATTAGACATACATTATGACGAAGTAAACTACACTCTCTCTAGGATGTTACATTGGTTCAGCGTTAATAATCTACTTTTGAATAGTAACAAAACAAAATGTATAAAATTTTCCTTGACAAAAATTAAGCAAATGCAAACCAATGTACTTTTAGACAATGAGAACTTGGAATTGGTAGACTCTACAGTTTTTCTAGGCATAACTTTAGATCGTAAGTTACAGTGGGGACCCCATATAGCTAAACTAGCGAACAGACTCAGTTCAGCTGCATATGCAGTGAGAAAAATAAGACAGCTAACTGATGAAGATACGGCACGAATAGTTTATTTTAGCTATTTTCATAGCATTATGTCTTATGGGATACTATTATGGGGAAATGCTGCCGATGTAGACAGTGTTTTTGTGCTACAGAAGCGGGCTATCCGTGCAATTTACAAATTGCCCCCCTACTCATCATTAAGAGAGAAATTTAAAGAGATAGGAATTCTGACAGTTGCTTCTCAATACATTTTAGATAATTTACTGTACGTCCGGAAGAATATAAATGATTTCAATAAGAAAAGCGACATTCATAGTAGGGATATACGTAATAAACACAGGCTAGATGCCCCAGTGATTAGACTTGCAAAAGTAAGCAACTCTTTTAAAGGAAACTGTATACGCTTTTACAATAGGATCCCAGAAAACGTTAAAAATCTATCAATCAATAAATTTAAAAAAGTTATTAAAGAGCGTTTGTGTGGTAAAGGATATTACAAAGTAAAAGACTTCATTGAAGATACCACACCTTGGGAATAGGGCGTTCCTCCCAGGCATGCAGATAAAAAAGTGTATTTTAAGACTAATTAATAATTATTATTTCGATGACACGAACTCTTGGGATTGTATTGCTCTTTTATCAATTGTCTATCTAGATTGTGGGTAAACTTTGAGCCTGCAGTATTTTTAAGTAAACTTGTGTAAAGGTGAAACGTATGACATGTCATGCTCGCTTATGCCATTGCAGTGGTGGCGTTGTGGGATGGGTCTTCCACTTCCCTCTAATATGTGGAAGAGGTTGATGCTGGCTCACGCGTCCTGGCCTGTGTGGAGGTGCTGCTGTGGTGGCTGGTCGTGTTATGCGATTTCTACCTAGCTGATTTTTTTTTTTTTTTTTTTTTTTAACATCCTCTGGTTTGTTTTGGATGCTGCGGGGTCTAAATTTACCTACTCATTAATCTTAGGCTAGTGTGCAATTATTTTTAAATATTTTGTATTTTAAAAAAGAGCAACCCAGCAGAGTTTCTCACTATACTAATAAAGTATTATGTATTTTATTTTTTGTATGAAAATATGAAAAGATTAGTTCCACTGAGTTTGTTTCGCCGGTTCTTCTCAGTGGGCTTGCTTTGGAACCGGTGGTAGACTCAATTGACTTTCAAAAAGATACTTTGATTGTACTATTTTGAATAAAAAATTTGACTTTGACTTTGACTTTGACAATGATTAAAAGTATTTTTACGAAAGACTCCCACGTGGGTTTCTCGGCATGAAAAGGTCATTCGTATTTTTGTAGGATATCCTTAATATAAAAAGATATTTATATAGAAACATAATGTACTGTTATATTGAATAAATATTAAAAAGGACCTTCGAAGTTACGCTAACTTTTAATATAAACTATAAGTTATTTAAAACCATCGCCTTTGAATTTAACCTTATTATTATTTTTAAATTTTTGTTAAAGAGATTAACATACAAACAAATTCAAATTCACATTTATAATAATATTACTAAGGATAGTTTCGTTGTAAACAAAAAATATCACTCGAAATATTTCATCACGCGACTATAACAGAACTGCTTGAGGAATTTCTTTTGTGAAAAAGAAATTTGAACGTAAATTATATTTGTTTTGATGACGTAGCAAGAACGAGCTGTTGTTATTGGCCTGAAGTTCAAAATAACAAACAGCAGAACGTTCACTTTATCTTTAAAACATGTATTTCTAAAATACTCTTTCTAAATAATAAATAATAGTTTAAAAAAACTAAAAAAAATACGCTTAGATAGAAAATCATCACTAATCCCGATTATCCTAGTAAAGATAACGGATCAAACTGCTTAAAATATGGAATTGTCATCGGTTCTTAATAAGTATGCCAAATTTCAAGTCAATCCGACGTTTTGAAGGGGGTCAAAATCATGTTCAAAAATTCCCTTACAAGGTTACATACATACGTCTGAAGCTAATAAAGGCGTATTCAAAACAAGGCATATACTATGTAAATATAATATAATCATATAAAAGTATTATATAATATTTTACATACTTCTGTAAGATACCATGCTGCATTGCATTCGGGTTGGGTCAGCACCACTGGGGTGATACTCTCACTGACTTGCTCACTTGATAGTGGCGTAAAAAGACAGCTACGCTATTGTGTTTCATCCGGATTGTGAGTTTATGGAAGTCCATTGGGGAGATAGGGTAGAGGAGGGCAACGCATCTGCACCTGCAACCTTGCCTCTGATTAAGCGGATGTCTATGTGTGTTGGTAGTCACCATAAGGCTCTAACAGCTGTTAAATTGCTTTCTTATGACATATTAACTGCTACTAAAAAAGGTCTTAAAGACTAAAGAAGGTCTTTTCTCCATTCTTGGATTTTAGTAAAAGTTACAAACTAGTACCTAACCTAACCTAACCTAACCTTATTTGCTTGTTAATTCCTTTTGCCATAAACTCGTGGATATTATATATATCTTCGTCAAGCCGCCCAACCTCCAGGTAATGGGCCATAGTTCACCTTTGCACTGGCCCAATGCAGGTTGATGACACATTATCTTACTTTTTTCAATTGTATCACAGAAAACGGAAAAACTTATAAATATTATAATGAGTGAAATTCGCGTAAACATAAGAAAACAATAACTTATAAATAAATAAATAAAAAAGAACTGTTATAGAACGTTTGTGTGGTAAAGTATATTACAAAATAAGCAAATTTATTGATGGTATCACACCAAATAATGCTTTCGCCACGAGGCTTCTGTAAAGGCTTCTGTAAAAGTAAATTAGGTTATATATAATATTATTTATACATATAAAATATTAGTTAGCTAGTTCTTGTTAGTTGACTATTTGTGGAACCGGTAGTATCTATATACTACTACGACTCTAAATAGTCTATTTTAAATTCAATAACATACTTTTATGTACAACATTGAATAAAAATATATTTTTGTAGAACTCTCATGAATACACACTAATAATTTAGAAAACGCTTATACTAATTACATAACATACGTTATTTTTTAATTAATTTTCAGTTTAAGATCCCACGCATCCATCCTACTCACGGTCTTCGTCCTGCCTTAGAGCAATTCAGTACATGCCATAGTTAACTCAATGCCCATCGCGTAAGAACTATATTTATTCACTGGCGAATTCCTCAAACAGACCTTTGTTGGCTTCAAATGAACTCTACCCACGCTTCTAACAAGTAACAAGCGTAGGTGTTTGACCATTTTAGTTTAAAATTTCATTTACTAAGGATATGTATATGCTAAATATTAATATATATTTCTAGAATAATATTAATGAAAACGCCAGCTGGAGTAGTATTCTTCACAAAAGTCGAAATATTTGAGTCCTGTAAGGGTAGGCAATTTTTTCAAAATGAGAAATATATATCTGGTGAAAAGGCTTAATTTTATTTAATTTACAAGTGTAGCTCTTATGACTGTACCATACCATCTTACTGTTGGTTGTGAGTTAACGATGGTCCATTGGAGGATTACGGAATAGGAGGGTAATGCATATGCATAACTTTTAGTTATCTGGATATTTATGGGAGTCAATTGTTGTCAAAAAGGCTTCGACTGTTTGTTTGCCCTCCTATGCCATAAAAAATAGACGTATGAAAACTCACACATCAGTATTCCATTCTAATAATTTTCATTCATAAAAAAGTGATATTTTTTAAAATTAAATCAAAACAACCCATTTTCAACAAAGAAAAATATTGGAAAAACTTATTTTCAAATGTATTAATCAGAGGAGCTTATTAGGTTACTAGCTGTTACCCGCAGCTTCGCCCGCGTGAACTTAGATTTACGGATTTATCATATCTGGTAATGATCATTTTCTATTTTAATAATGACTAAGTTTTTGTGTTAAAATGGATATAATATTATATCTTGAAGATAAAGACATATTATATCCCTTCGCACTTTCTGTATGCATATTTACTTTTTAGGATACTATTATTGTATATTCCACCATACGTTAAAGCACGCAGCTGCCCGTTCACAATTTATTTTCTTGCGTGTTATTTGGATTTTGGCATATCTCCTAAGGTATTCATTTAATTTGCATGATGTAAAGGGAAAAAATAATCTTCATGAAGTGCTCAAGCTAATTAACTGATTTAAAATGATAAGAATTCTTACCGTATTTGTGTAAATAACTTGCAAATTATCGCGTTATAATTGCCCATTTTTTAAAGTATTAAATGGATATAGTATGATATTATCCCTAAGAGATAGACATATGCCATTGCGGACTTTTTGTAGACCTATTTATTTATTTATTGAAGATGCACAATTCCACCATACATTATTTTGTTATATCTCAAAGGGTTTAGGCAGCGTTTTCGTTGAAAACTCCCAGGCGGCCTATTCTTTTCCGACACCTCCAACAATTATTGTTATATCTTAGCCAATTTATATAAAAACTTAATAAATGATGTACATAAGCCTTCCTCTTAAATTGTCCTATCTATTAAAAAAACTGCATCAATATCTGTTGCGTAGTTTTAAAGATTTAAGCGTACAAAGGGATATAGGGACAGAAAAAGCGACTTTGTTTTATAATAATACTAGCGGACTCGACAGACTTCTTTCTGTCAAAACAATTAGTTTGCAATAAATAAAATTGCAATCTCAAATTTGAGAAATAAACTATCCTATCTTTTAAGTTGGAGAAAAGCACACATTTTAAAAGAAAAAACATTAAAATCGGTTAAGTGGTTTAGGAGTCCATTGAGGACAAACATTGTGACACGAGATTTATATATATTAAGATGTAGTGATTATTTCGCATGTCAAACTGAAAATCTGACTTCCAGCATGATTTCTACATGTCAGTCTGCCTCTATTTTATTTGTCAGTCTACATGTCAGTCTGCCTCTATTTTAAAATACACTCAAACAAAATTCTACTGGTTTTTTTGATGTACCATTTTAAACACGTTTTACATTTAAAAAATATCATCACGTTACGTCTTTCGTATCGCATCCTAATCCAAACCATCAATCCTAACATTTTTTCGCTTCATCGACTTTCTTTGGAGCATTGATACTTAAGTATTACGACTTACTATTGAATGTTGTATATATAATATGGGCATACTTGTGTCTGAAATAAAGATTATTATTATTATTATTATTATATCGAGATTTTGCGATTCTCGGCCTTTTTGCTATGATCAAATTATAGTAACTGTACCGAGACTTTGTCTGCATTTAATGATGCAGTAAAGTTGTGACCATTTCACGCTTTACTATTTTCAAGACAACGTTTAAATTTACAAATTATATTACACCCTTAGATTACTTAGATTATGTACATGTATAAGTTATAATAATAATATGTATGAGAGGTAGCTTGCGTAAAAACGCATACAATTAAAAATACAAAACTTCGGTTGCTAGGTTATATTTGCTCATAATGCAATTACACATACAGTTTTGTAGTTGTAAAATGAAATTTAAAGTAGCGTTGTAGCGACTATAATAATTTTAGAGTGCAACGTACTTATCCGTGTAAGGTTCACTCTGTGCTTGTCGTTTTTCCTCTATTTGGGGCTCATACAAGAGTGTGTTGAGGGCACTTTCTCGAACAGGATTAAAAATTGTCTGCATTTCTCGGTGCTCACTTTTTTTTTAAATAAATGCTAGAGTATTAAATGTTAACTAATAACTTAATTCAAAGTGTTTGAAATGTACAATTACTCTTTATTTAAACGGTTAAAAAAATCTATGCTCAGTAAGTGGCAAGAAAACAAACTTAGGAATAATGATTAAATAAATAAATTAAATTCTTAAGTTTTTTTTTCAAAATAAATTCAAATTTAGGGTAAGTATATAAACATTATTGTCCTAGTTAGAAGCGAGTGGCAAGGGATTGACCGTCTTGCCATTCCTTGAATATCATCATCATCATCATCATCATCATCATCATCATCATCATCATCATCATCATCATCATCATCATCATCATCATCATCATCATCATCATCATCATCATCATCATCATCATCATCATCATCATCATCATCATCATCATCATCATCATCATCATCATCATCATCATCATCATCATCATCATCATCATCATCATCATCATCATCATCATCATCATCATCATCATCATCATCATCATCATCATCATCATCATCATCATCATCATCATCATCATCATCATCATCATCATCATCATCATCATCATCATCATCATCATCATCATCATCATCATCATCATCATCATCATCATCATCATCATCATCATCATCATCATCATCATCATCATCATCATCATCATCATCATCATCATCATCATCATCATCATCATCATCATCATCATCATCATCATCATCATCATCATCATCAGCCTTTATTTGTCCACTGTTCAGATCAAACACCATGATGAATTAACTTTTGTCAAGAGAGACAGAGACAGTTCCTCAAGACAAGATTAACGATAGTACAATACTCTCGTATTGGCGTCGATGAATAAGATGAGTGAGAACTTTTCACTTGTCTCGTGTTAGCAATGTATAAATTCTTCTTATATAAAGATATCTATTGTACTTTGGCAGAGTCGCTACTATTTAGTATTAATCAAATTTAACAGCGGGCCTAAGATATGAAATTTTATTGTTACTTCAATAAATTTTGTTCAAGCTACTTAAATCTAACATAAACCAACCAATTAGATAAGGACCTAGTAGAGGACACGATCATTTATTAGTGTGTTCACAGGTTCAAAAGAATTTATTGCATGTAATATTCTTCTACTTAAATATCAATATCGACTCGCTCATATCGTCGGTTCTATGTTTTAATAAAGTCTAATTTACTTATATGAAATATTCTTTAGAATAAAACCCCTGTTTTTTTCTAAATATTATTGGATTTTTTCTTTTGTATGTTCCTTAAGGCCCATGGAAGGTTTAAAAAACACAAAGATAGTAAACGCTTAAAACCGTAACTACGGGAATTAACAGTAGAAACAATAATTTCGGGGAACGCAATATTATATAAGCCGAACGTATATAAATCGCAAAATTCAAAGATATTATATAAATTGTAAAGCGAATGTTAACTCGCAGATAAAATGATCTGGTTGAGCTGTGAGTTGTTCATTTTTGATATGAGCTGCAGCTCCGGCTGAGCTGATTGGGTGAGCTGAATATTTGAACCGGCTCAGAGCTGAGTTACTCTCGCTGGTGGCTTTAGTGGGTAGAGTTGCGTCCACTTACCACCTTTAGGGCGCAGCGAGACCCACTGGGTAGAGCCACTCCCCAGCGGGATGCCTTAGGCATTTCCCGGCGTAGAAGAAAAAAAGGCTTGTCTACAGTAAAATCGCATTGTTTGCAATTGTCTACAGTAAAATTGCAATGGAAGTTGTAGATTTGCAGATATCAAACTAGTTTAGGTAGTATTTTCAGTCGAAGCGATGTGCAATGATAAAATTCCACTGCGAGTATCAATCCCAATAATTCCTCTGAAATCCCATGCTTAAGCTCAATGGTGACTGAAATTATTCATCCGTTATGTACGATGATTTTTAATGTTTACGCAGATTAAACTCGTAATAAACAATCATATTATACCGTAATAAATAACCAAAAATATTGCACTTTAATATTGATATTTATTTTTAGTTTCTTACTGTTTTTGAGTATTAAACACATCAAGTTATCAAGCATCCGGCTTTACTATTATATACTCTCCGTCTTACAATAGCCTTATCGAAAGTCTTTGAGCGTTATCAGGTATCTTATATAACAATCATATTACAGAACAGGCACCGACACTAAATCAGCGGCGCTCGTAATTTTCTGATGTCGGTTCATTCGGATAATTCCGGCTCGCACCTGAGCCTTTGTATTCTGTTGTCTTAAATATTTTAGGAAACAATGCGTATATTTGTTATGTCTGTATACAACATTCATGTGATATTGTGAAGTATACTATAACTAGCTCACTTACAACCGCATCCGTTTTACGTGCCATCTGCCAATTTATCCATGGCTATAAGTAAGCCAATCAGAGAGCAGGGCCGGCGAGGCGCTCCAGCACAAATTACTGCTCTCACTAGTGATAGCAATATTATTATAGTTATTTTAAAAATATATTGTCTGCTGCTTCTTTATATTAGCGGATTCGATAAACTGACTGACTGAAGCTTTAAAAATTTTAAAATCTACGCCTTGTGGAAATACCTAGAGTTCGCAGTGGGGTTTTTGACAAAAAGTGGCATATTGCTTCCAGGTTTGGACCTTACGAATAAAATATAATTTTAAATAAGCTCGTTTAAGTGGCAAGGTTCTCAATTCTTAAGATAGCCAATGGGCCAATAACGTGCAAGAGTGGAAGCCGCGCGCCGACGAAATGTTGGTTGACAATGTAAGAAGACGATCAAAGTGCGGATCGGTCGTCTTTGCCTTCACTTAGGAAGCCTTTGTACATTAGTGGATGGATAAAGGCTGATGATAATGATAAAGAAGACCTCTAAAACCCGTATAATATTATGTGTATAAATAAGCACAGCTGACATCAATCGCCGGGCGTTTTATAAGGTTAATAAAGGGCCTTTTCACCCCGAACGTTAAATGTCAGTACATTATTATCACGTATACAGCTTAATCACTGAACCGTGATCCTATTAACTGACGTGTCAATGCGTCACATTCTCGAACAAAGAAGACTCAGAATAGAACTTTCTGCAGTTCTTGAGCTCATAAGATTTAATTAGTGTTTATGTTTCTCATAGGAAAAATATCAGAATCAGATTTATCTTATATTATAGGTTAGTAATAATTGTTATAAAGAAAGTGTAGACGTAGGAGAATGATATAAAAGTAACTCAAATGGTGGCTATGTTTTCTAGCTTAGATAAAAATGGCAAACATTGGGACTACCGGTAGAAGTAAAAACTTATAATTACAATTATGACAAGTTTAAATTTTAAATTTTAGTACAAATAAATTGTCATATTAGCATGTTGGTGACGTGAACCTGCAAGATTTTCCCTGAACGTAAAGTACTCTACGTAGTCAGCACTCAGCAATATCGACGGTTATCAGGCTACTGGACACTACGCAGCGGCTGCGGCTTCGGATCCCGCGGCGCAATGAAGTGCAGATTATTTATAAATGTATAAGAACAATACATTGTCTCCTATACTAGTCCTATATCCTATAATATAGATCCTAGCCATATGACGAATTCGCCTGCTAGCTTTCGACAGCAAGCGAACGCCGAATCATCGAAAACGCTACAAAATGGCGGATCCATTCCACTGTACCTTTAAAGTGAGAAAATTCTGCGACAGCAAATATTAAAGCAAGGCTACGGCTGTAAAAAATATTGTTATTGCGCTTAAAATCTTTCTTCCTAAATCGAAAAGAACATAAATCATATTTATTGGAATGGAGACTATTTCTGACGCTATTAAAGGGTTCTCAGGATTTTATTTTTCTCGTAAATCAAGTTAATTGTTTTCACTGTTGCTCAAGAGTTTTTGGAGGAATATATATTAAAAAAAGTAAAGTATCAACTCTTTGTGTCCCACTGCTGGGCATGGGTCTCCTCCTCGAGATCAGGTGAGGAGGGTAATGGGCCATAGTTCACCGATGCGCTGGCCCAGTGCGGGTTGGTGAAGTTCACATACCTTCAAAGATTTTCAATCTCATCAGGCATGCAGATTTCCTCACGATGTTTTCCTTCACTGGTGAGTGAGCGATGGTCTCGTGTTTAGGTGCACTTAGAAATTTAGAAAAACCCATTTCAAGGCACTCACGGAGAGGTCAGGATCGAACCCGGAACCTCTCGCATAAGAGTCCGAGTCCATCAGCACTGCACCATTGTCGCTCATATAAATGTTTTATATTATATCTATTCACATAGATACCACACATATTATAGCGAAGCTGTTTTACGGTTTTAGGGGATAAACAACCAAGATGGTGATATTCATGGAATCATGAGCGTGGCACAGCGTTTTCTCTAACCTTTTTTTTCGACGCCCATTAACATCCATAGAGGCTATGCAGATGGGTTGCTCTCCTTTTCCCTATCACCCTCAATGGGCCACCGGAAACTCACAAACCGCGCGATACTCGACAGCTCAGCTGTCACTTTAAGTCGATTTCATGTGAGCGTGAGGTTCCTCCCCGGTTGTGCCGGCCCAATTTGGCTGTAAGGCAGCATGGCACTTCCTCTTACTTTTGAAATGATGATGATTTCTCATACATCTTTAGCATGTTTTTGAACGTTTTCAAGACCACGTGTTTTGTTCAATTTTAGATTTCCTGAAAATCTTGTTGCCTACTTTCAACTTGTGAAATATTACGAACGTCTGAGCCAATTTCTCACCCTATCTATATAAAATGCTTATCTTTACATTCCTTACTAATCCTTTCCTAATCTTAAAATTAAAGAGGGATTTGAGGCTATTTTGAGGGTGGGTGGTGGTAATCCCTTATCAGGTCTTTGGCCAAATGGTTTGCTTATTGTGATGTGGAATTATTTTGGATTAACTTTGTCGTAATAAAGGAGCTTATTTGCGATGAATTTAAGCTGTATCGTGGGTACAATGACAGTGTAGTAATTACTACATTGTCATTAGTAACTCCTAATATGTGCTGTGCAGGAAAAAGTCCATTGCCTCTTTTAGAGCTGAAGGTAATAAATAATACGTGAAAAACAATAAAACACCTTAAAGGATTGACTTGCCCGCCCTTTCCTAATAAATTCCTTTTTTTTTATTTTTTTGAAAATCAATTAATGGTGTTAATGGTGGTAAGCTTTAAGTTATGTACGCCTTACAGCCAGAATAGGTATGACAAAATCTTAAAGATTTACTATAATAATGTCATTTTATTAGTTTTCGAGGAATTCTTAAGAAAGGGTACTAAATTATGAACTTTTTTCTTTAGGTTCAGCGTCCAACTTTAACACTTAATATTTCAAAGAATTATTTCTGAAGATTTTTTTACCTGACGCGAATCCTTTCTCTTGGTATAACAAAGTAGCTTGCCTCAAAAAAATCGTTTGCATTTCTTTCCCGTTGCTTACTTTTGTCTGGTTGCGTAATACATTTTTAACTTTTACCAATGAAAAACAATATTGTCTATGAAACAACAATATAAATAAGGGTGACGATTACTTAAAAATATGAATATTTGTTTTATTTTTGCGCATGTGTTTAAAGTGTTTATCATATTTTTTTACTTAGAGCCAAGAATACAGCTCCAATTCACTAACATCTAAAAATATTATAATCGACACTAAATAACTTGCTTTTCTTTTCTACTAAGAATATTGTGAAGTACATACTTGATTGATATCATCAATGCATCCCCTGAAAAAAAAAACTAGAAAAAAACTTTTTTTACTTTGTCTGATTCATTCAAGCAAGCACTCATCAGATTTTTATATGTAAAAAAAACAATTAAATTTGTGTATAGCGTAAATCACTGCTTGTTTTCGTAATAAAACAAAATAAAAAAAATACTCATGCTAAATCCTTCTTTTCGTATTTCGTAGATTCCGGGATGGATGGACTGGATCCTGCGTTACAATCGAGTTTTTTTTTCCACCTTTTCTTTATTGACTACCTTTTTACAGTGTTTCAAGTGTAAAAGTTGTTACCTACTAAATAAATATATTATTTTGGGTTATATAATTTGATCATCATCATCATCAGCAAAATTATCCATCCTCCGCTGAATATAGACCTCCTTCAAGTAACGCCAAGACGGTCGATCCGTCGCCCTTCGCATCCGAAACACAGGCAGGCTACTACATGGAGATCTAGCAGATAAACTTATGACGTTTATAATAACTGTATTGATAGAAAAAGTTAGGAAACAAATTCTGCACTAAGAACGGTCGAGAAATAAACAATAACAAGTTTGAATCTGGAAAAATGTTTTCGATATCTCCGTAAAAGAAAAGCCTGGAGTTTGTCGGGTCACGATTGCTCTCAGGAAATGCATTGTAAATATTTTATCACTGTCTAAGAGGGATTGTCCTTGGTATTATTTTCGCATCGACAAACCGTTTGACTAAGTATTTGCCCATTAAGGGGAAGGTAAGAAATTGCTACAGCTTTTTTAAAATTCACAAAAGAAATATAACCACTATTACAAAACCGTACGAAAGAACTATTAAAAGTGATGAATACCTGTAAAATTTAATATTGCCAATGCCTATTTACAAAATGGGCGTTTTTGTAAGAGAATAATGTCGGATTGCTAATAATTGGATACTTGAAATCATCATCATCATCACCATCAGCCTTTCCATTCGCTGCTGCTGCTGCTGCCTTTATCACTTTATGGAATTATATAATATGTTGTAAGAAAATAGTGATATTAAGAGTTAGTGCAGCGAGAATTGCATCTCGATTGAGTCGTCGATTGAGGTGGTATATGTCGCTCATATGATACCGGCGCAGAGTTCCAGCTATGCTGTCGCGTTTCGTGATTTTTGTGTGTTTTCGGTGGCCCATTGAGGAGTTAGGGAAAATAAGAGTAACGCATCTACATAAACTCTGGTAACTGGTTGTATGAAATTAATAATAGTCATAACGTTAATATTCTGCAGTAACCGGTCCATGTTGGATGCGAGTGTCAACGTGTTCATCGAGGCCTATGTTTAACAGTGGATGGATAAATGCTGATGATGATGATGATGTTCCTGTATGACTCACTGACCTGGTGAATCCTAGGTGATCACATTTATAGTCACGGTCGTTGTTAGCTCTAATCGACTATGTCACAAATAAAAAAGCTATTTATACTTTGATGACGGCAAATTCATTAGATGTTCGTCATAATTACCTGATGTGACCTTTAACCCCTACCGACCTGACCCAGATTGTAGTAGGCGGGTGCAAATTTTGTATTACCCCGCACGTACAAGTTATGCAAGTCCGTTGATAAGTGATATCAGCTGTTCGTGTTAGCGCAAGTTAAGCGTTTACGCTAAAATAATGGAACGCGAGCGAGAGCGCTGTTGGACGGATTGTGAAGGGAATAAAAAAATTGGTTGCCTGTAAAGTCGGTATACGGGCGAAAGTTTTACGTGACAACGACTTTGAGTGGTAAAATAATTTTAATGTGAATATTCATTATTATTCTTCAGTAGGAAGAAGGATGAAATAATAGTAACAATTTAAAACATTTATTTATACAAAGAATCTCGCACTGAATTTCATATTAACTCTCTCTCTCGCTCTTAGGCGGGCTAACCATGCCCGAGTGGAAGGGACGCGTGCCTCTCACTCGCTCTCATTGTGAGCGCATAACGTGAGCGGAGCGTAACGCAGTTTCTTGAAGATAAGACGTTGTCACGTCAAAATGAAGATATTTTTGGAACGAATTTCCTTACGGCAGGCTTGGAGGGGATAGGGATTTTGCTGTGCGACCGAACTGAACCCACCTGGTGTCCCACGACACCATATTTCTTTTTATGCTAGTATAAGTGATTTAATAGAGATAGAATTTTCTAGACGTTATTTCTATTCGAATGAGCTCATCATAGGTAAGAGCTTTTATCTAGTTTTCGGTTTAAAGTGAAACTTTTATTACATTTTCTCTTTTTCGACTGTATGTTGCATGTCACGTGATGGTTGGAGTAGGGATAAAGTGAAAAGCGCTCGTTATAATATTAAATTTTATTTATTAATTATACTTTGAATTTGATATACACATTAAAAACAAATGAAAGTATACATAAGTAAATTGTTTAATTAAAAAATATATTACTCAATTATAAAATTTATTGATATTCACATACTTCTTAGTTGTTAAAAGCCTCAGTCGTTATTTAGTAAGTACCTAATTTTATATAAGTGGCTTCACTGACTTGGACAAAAAGGATTGAGTGGTTTTATGAAAAATAATTTCACTTTTACCGTGGTTTTCTTTTCTTTTTTTTTTGAGCATGTATAATATGATTAGAGCATAATATGTACTAGAATATTAGCCTAGTAAGAAGAGATTTTATGTATTCTGGTTGTATAACCGAGCCGGTAAATGAGTAGACCCTTAAGGCAGGTAGGCATTTCGTTCCTTGACTTAGAAGATACGTTCCTCCTTAGACCTCTCTAACTATACTATATTGTCGGAAGAAATAGGACATATTAGTAACACACGTGCAGAGAAGTTCGGAGCAAAAAGATTTAATCTTTCATTCCTACAAATCCTCTCACGGATAAATCATCAACTATTACGCAATATAATATCACATTACTTTGAAAATCTTCTTGTAAGCTTATCAACACTAGTATCATGTCGGAATATAATCTTAGAAAAGAGGTTAATAAAAAATAACTACTTGAGATTAAGATTTGCAGTAAACCAGGCAAGTACGTTGATACTGTATAAGTTTTTCCCAATATTCTGTAATTTTCTTGGGAATATCGAAAATTATTTCTTTGATAAAGTTATGTAAAGGACCTGAATGGTATATTTGAGGTTTTGAAATTCCATTTATCGAGTAATGACCCTGCCGAGTCCTCTGCCACTGCCTTCCACAGATATCTTCCGAAAGTAACCAATCCCCGCTGACCTTCAAATTTACAAGGAAATTCATATAAATGTATAGTTAACTTAAAAAATAATTGAAAATCTTAAGTACAAAGAACATCCTGACCAACTAAATAGATATACATAATACACGTAATAGATTCTAGAAAAAATAGCCTGCAAAGTATTTGCTAAGATCGTCTACACCTATTTGGTTGTATTATGGTCAATTGCTTCAAGGTTTATGGGACACGAGGGACATAAGATGTAGAACTAGATTTTGTTCAAGTCAGCAAAGGGACGGGTTTTATGTGTGGGCTAGATTGACAAAGTTGGAACTGTGTATTATCAACAAATATCTTACGAAAGTAAGCCGCGTCTACGTCACACTATCAAATATACTGAGTCACGTTTACAACTAGGGTACTAACTTTTAACCGCGATTTTGTCTGTGTGTAACATAATAATATGATGATTAGTCTTAATATAATAAAATTAGCAAATAAAGATATCCTTACTAATATTATAAATGTGAAAGTAACTCTGTCTGTCTGTCTGTCTGTTACGCTTTCACGCATAAACCACTGAACCGATTTTGATGAAAATAGATTAGACCTTGGAAAAGGACATAGGCTACTTTTTGTTGCGAAAAAAGCTTAGGGGGGTTTCAATAGGGGATAAAAGTTTGTATAGAAGTTTGTCATTATACATAGAAGATGCCATGAAACTTTGCATTTAGGCACTTGATAAGAATTAAATCACCATTAATAATTGTTCCACCATTTTTAAGGTTTTTACCTAAATGGGTATGAAATAGGAGATGAAAGTTCGCAGGGTAGTTCAAAAAAAATCTGTCTGTGTGTTTACTATACGTACGTAAGGAACTGTGCTACTCTGAATTTAACGCGAGCGAAGCCGCGCGAACAGCTAGTTAAATTATATATCAATTAGCGATATCCCGCGAATCATGCAGTCTTTACAGAAAATGTGTTTGTGCATGCATATGCATGCATAATATATCACCGCCTCCTTTCCTTTTATATCTATTTTTAAAATGGATTTCCGTAAAGTAACGTCTGATTCTATTAACTATCATAAAATTAGCAGTCAGAGCGACGATAGTCCAGGTATGGGCTCAACTTCCTAAGCGAGAGGGTCACCCCCTGTGCCTTGAAATGGGTTTCTCTGAAATTTCTCAGTTCACTCTAAATAAGAGACCATCGCTCGCTCACCAGTGAAGTAAAACGTCAAGATGAAAAAGGAAAGAAAAGGAACGCGAACCTAACTATAAGTGCCCAACGCGGCTAAGGAAGTTCTTACTTCTCACTTAAAATCAAAAAGGAAAGAAAAGCAACGCAAACCTAGCTCAAAGTGCCCAACGCGGCTAAGGAAGTTCTTACTTCTCACTTACTTCAATAAGAAACAAGATTACATTAAAAATCTTATTCAAAATTATATTTTCCATTTTTTAACGCAAGTTGCAAGGTTCCTGATTTGTATGATTAATCCTTTTTAAAAATTAGGACGAAAGAAACGTAATGTCGAAGTCTTGCCTGCGTATGCTAAGATCGCGAACCTGCTAGTGATTTATATCCTGGATTATAATTCTTACCAGATTGATATTATCTAATTAGTGATATTCCTAAGTTAGTAAATGTTCAATTTACATATAAGTAATGTTCAATTTCACTTAGGTCTTACTTCATAGATATTGTAATTATTAAGATGACCTCCGAGCAGTGACCAGTCCGTGTTGGATGCAAGTAGCAACTGGCAAGGGATCGGTCGTCTTGGCATTCATTGAGGAGGTCCTGTATTTAGAAGTGTAGGATAAAGACTGATGGTGATAATGATAATGTACTCTTTGACTCTCTCTCTATTTAAGAGCTTTGCTCTTGTCAGGGAGTATTCGCCACTCATTCCTCCTCTCCGCCAATACCTTCACCTCCCGATACGACATAACCTGTACCTTCTCCTTTATTTATTGCATATAACTCCTTCTCGGTCTACCTCTTCTTCTTTTTCCATCAATCTTTCCCTCTATGATATTTTTTATAAACAAGTCATGTCGTATCAGGTGACCAATCAGATTTCCTCTTCGGTTCTCAACAGTTTTAATAATATTTCTTTCTTCTTTCACTATCTCCAAAACTTTTGCGTTTGTCTCTCTTTGACTAAGATACTTATTAAATATACGTCATTTTGATACGTAACAGTTGTTTACTATAATAAACGAACCTACATCTAAACTTACAAACATTTATAGCACAAACAGTGAGAGTACAAACTTTGTACAAGCGTTTAATAGTTTTGGGAAATACTACCTATAATAAAACGTGTTCAAATCTGCTTGTGTATTTCAGAGTCAATTTTAGATAAGGAAACTTTCTGATTATACATAAATATGGATTACATTACTATATAGTGTGCATACTAAGTAAAACATTTTATACGTAATATTATTGTTTGTTTAGTATGAAAATAGTATTGAATTTTTAAAGCAAAGCAAGCAGCAACTCTATTTCTTAGACAATTTACTTATTATCTTCGAGAACATAAAATCCTTGTCCGTCAGAAGGTTCTTTTTTTCATTTATTTTCTCGTTATCTTTTCAAACCACTGTTGATCAGACCTATAAATTTAACAAAATCCTAATATCTGTCAAACACAGGCGAAGCTCCAGTGAAAAACATTTTTTATAAAAATTGGTGGATTGATTAATTTCTAAACTTGAACTGAATACCTTTTTTCTATCATCATCATCATCATCATCATCATCATCATCATCATCACCACCATCATCGTCATCATCATCATCATCATCATCATCATCATCATCATCATCACCACCATCATTATCATTATCATCAGCATTATACAGGCCTTCTTCATATCCTGTATTTTTTTTCTATACACATTAAAAACCTAAAATCTTTTTGATAATGAAAGTCAAGTAGTAATAGGATTTTAAGTTAACATGGCTATTTTCATTATTATAAGAACTATTTAAAACGGGATATTCACCATTACTCGTGAACAAGACATTCATAGACAATGACGAAATATCGAGCTCCGCAAGATAAAAATAAAAAACATAGTAAACATCACGTTTTAAATAGTTTATAGTTCTAATGATAATATTATACAGAAGTAAAACGTCAGTCAAAAAGTTTCTCACAAATGTCATACAAATGAAATTATTCTAGTGTTCCTGACGACCAACCTTTATACTCCAGATCCGTTACGGTGCGTGGTTTTATGGCACCATTCGTATCTTAATAAAACGGGAACTACGGAACCCTTCAATATCGGCCATCATTGGAAACGTAGCAACGGACTATACAGTTTGATTGGAAAATTAACAGTAACTTCTCTATTTAGTTTGATCTTTGGAATGGATACAATAGAGATCCTACTGCTTTGCCTTATGACCTGTCTGTCTTTTTAATCAAAGTTACATTACCTTTCAACTGCGTTTGAAACTTGAGACTAGATTGTTTTGATTCTCACATCCTCACCTATAGACAGATGAAGTTAAAGCAGACCTCGGTCTACTAGGTTAGGTCGTTAAAAAATACATATTTAGAGGGATGTTTTTTTCCGCGCGTCTTTCTACATTGATACACCTTACTGCTTGAATATTAAAAAAAGAAAGCATATATAAAAATAAGCCAGGTTGTTAAAGGATGCTTATTTACAGAATCTAATTTCAGCACTCTAGTAAATTTTTTTGTTTGTCTGTTCAGTTGTGCACGCATTGCGTAAAAAGTACAAAACCGATGTAAATAATTTCTCTGCATAAAAATGTTGTGGAACTTTGAGTATCATTTAATTTTTGTTTCATTGCAATCGCTTCACTCTATCACGGCCAAGGAAAGTACTCGGGCAAAACAGCTTGGCGCTGCTAGTCATAAATAAATTTAACACTCAAACTGTTTTTACTTTGCAAAGTAGCTTCTATCACAATATACAAAAACATTTACAAACTACGAGCACACTTCCAAAGCATCTTTATCAAGTTTTATATTACCATCAATTTACAGCGAGAGAACTAGCTCAATCTGAATCAAAAAGTTAGCTTTGGAAAATGTAACGCTTTTCATCCACAACCACAACTTGCTGGAAAAAAGTTTCAACTTCAACTAGCAGTACAAAAAAGGAACGCGACATGCAAAAGCGAAATCAATAACGACCAATGTAATTTATTCTTGTTCGAAAGGGAGTTGCCCTATTAGCTTAAGTCTTGGCACGCTATGCACTTGTTGCAACTCGGCTACATCCACGAAATTCGCTTTATTCGACAAAATTGAATCCTCTTTGGTAAGTAACTTCTGTAGTTTTTAGCAACACACTGGTTCCCACGAAATGTTCAATATAGGGGAATAGAAATCCGATAGTCGCTTAGAGGCTTTGATTTGATACATATATGTTACCAATATCGCACATGTGAACGTTTATATTATATTTGTTCCCAAATACTCGAAGATAGTGTAGGCTTAGTGTGAAGTAGTAAGGATTGAACGATAGTGTTATTGTATGAATCAATAAATATGGAAAGAGCTAAAAGAACAAAATTAATATAGGTAAACATTAAAAACATTTTGTATAGATGTATTCTATGAAACGGCTGTTTCTATATGTGATATCAAAAAGACTTTTGATATGCAAATAAGATTTACATGAGCGAAAATATAGTTTTATAGCACGTATGTAAATTAAATCAGTACATCCATGAAATAATAAACAACGGCAGACAAAAGCATACTATTGAATGAAATCTATTTTTAGCATTTTTATCTATATTTGTAGGTTAGTTAGCATTCTTTAGTATCGAAGAGCTGTCATTTTAATTTTCCAAAATTAGAAGTCGAACCAAAACAATTTGCTCCTTCAACGATAGCCCTACAGCGTTAGGGTCTAAATCCTTGGGGATCAACATTATTTATGTATCAGTAAGTACACCGATCCTAATCGTAAAATAGTACTTTAATATTGATTCACAAAATACTTTTTCGTATCCGTAATTTATGATCGCCATAAAACTAATGGCAGCAATCCTGTTGGTAAGCGTTGTAAAAACTGATATCAAAATTACCATTGTCGTAAAAGTTCGAGCTCATTTTTACGGGCTTGTGTTTAAAGGATTCTGGACATGTTGAAACTATGTAATTTTTTAATGTAAAATCAAATTTCACTTTTAATGGAACTTTCACTGTTAAAAAATCGCGGCTTAGTATTTACCAGTCATATTGAACACTCTACCTCAATCATAGTGGCGTCAGTCCACTGAAGGACTCACTAGCCGTCGAGGTGCCTTGTTGCTTGTAGATACGGGGTACCTCACCAAAGGCGGCATTTTTTGGAATATTTTTCACTCAATTTTGTTTAATATATTAAATATGTACTGGTAATTTTGAGATGAGTTGCTATGTAGCAAAACTTTACTAAAACTTTTTTCAATGCCATAAAGAAAGAAATATTTTCCACATAAAAATGATATCAGTAACAATTTTATCGCAAAGATCCCGAAGGATATATTTTCTTAAAAAGCAGCGTAATGTAGAAGTTAGAAGTAGACGCAACTTTGCAATCAAATCTAAACTTTCGCGATTTAGTTTGCTTTTAGTACCTAACTAAAATATAGACTGTTGACTCAGAGAATAAACTTGTGTACATACCTTACGAGTTCAAGCATAGAAACAATTGAGCAACAGTTAATAGAGAAAGTTTACACAAAGAATCCGTCAGCTCTTTAGATTTTGAAGATTCTATTTTCATTGTTGGATATATATCAACTGTCCAAAATGTTCCTCTGGTACCAAAATAAAAATGGGGGTGCCTCAAGGATCCATTCTTGGTCCATTTCTCTTCCTTGTTTATATAAATGACTTGGCTTCACTCATGAAGGATAAACATGAAATTGTATTGTTTGCTGATGATACATCTGTAATTTTTAAAATTAAACGACAGCAAATGGTCTTTGACGAGGTAAACAATGCTCTTTCGAACATGGTGCATTGGTTTAGCGCCAATAACTTATTGCTTAACTCAAATAAAACAAAACTGATAAAATTTACGCTCCCTAATGTTAAGCAGGTGCAAACTAGTGTTTCACTTAACGGAGAGGTGATGGACTTGGTGGATTCAACCAAATTTCTCGGAATTACCATAGATACTAAGCTACAGTGGGCGCCACATATAGCCACGTTGGCAAGTAGGCTCGGTACTGCAGCTTTTGCAGTTAAGAAAATAAGAATCATAACGGATGAAAATACGGCGCGATTAGTATATCATGCATATTTCCACAGTATTATGTCTTACGGCATTCTACTGTGGGGGAATGCCGCGGATATTAATACGATCTTCTTGTTGCAGAAGCGAGCTATTCGGGCCATATATTGTTTAGGCCCCCGTGTATCATTGAGAGATAAATTTAAAGAAATTGCCATCTTGACTGTCGCTTCTCAATACATATTTGCTAATGTGATGTATGTCCGTAAAAATATTAATGAATTTGTAAAAAAATGCGACAACCACAATATAAATACTAGAAACAAAAATAAATTAAATGTTCCATTCTTTAGACTGAATAAAGTTAGTACTTCGTTTATGGGACAATGTATACGTTTTTACAATAGGATCCCAGAAAACGTTCAAAATCTTTCCATTAATAAATTTAAGAAAATTGTTAAGGAACGTTTGTGTGGTAAAGCCTATTACGAAATAAAAGATTTTATTGAAGATACCACACCTTGGGAATAAGACACTCACTCTTAAGATATGATGTTACATGTTGTATTTATAAAATATTATGTACTCATTTTATTGACAAAAGAGCAACCCCTAAGTTTTTTTCTCGTTTTTCTTAGGGGATCCTGCATCTCAAACGAGTTTTTTTTTTTTTTTTTTTTTTTATACTATTACTCCTTATTGACTACTTATGTTTTGACTTATTTCAAGTGTACAAGTTGTACCTACGTAATAAAGATATTTTTGATTTTGATTTTGATTTTGAATCATTTTTTTACGTTACTTATATAGGCAAACTTTTTTCTTACTGGCGTTGCCCTATGGAAGACATCTTGTAATTAACTAAATTTTAAATGAAAACCATGCTCAAGTCCACTTGAACACACACAAAACAAAATTATTTTAATCAGTCCAGCAGCTTAGGAGAATCTATAGAATATAGGTAATATATAACGTTTGATTATAGTTATTTAGATCATGAACTTAATCAATCGGTCCTACCTAAAAACCTACAAGGTAAAAGGATAAATATTATATATCTATTAAAGCCTATTTGCTCCAAGTCCACTAGTGGGTAGACTCGGCCTCTTATGCGAGAGGTTCCGGGTTCGATCCTGACCCGTCCGTGTGTGCCTTGAAATAGGATTTTTAAGCTATTGCATAGCTTCTATCGCGGGCCTTGAGCGCGGGGACCGAGTCCAGAAATTCCGTAACGAAAAAAAAACCTAACGCTCCCCACTCCGACGGGCACGGAGGTGTGGCTTGAAGGCCATGCATCGTCTAACGTCGTTTCTTTTCGGCAGTCTTCGACACGGTGTTTGTGTGCTTGCAACTAGACGTATTGTACGACACTACGAAGCTCGCACGAATAACAATAAAATATAACACATGTATTGTAAAATAATAAAAATATTTTAAACAATATTAGTTAATATTGTTTAAAATATTTATATTTTTTTATTTATTTAATAAAGGAAAAAAAAATGTTTTCTTATCGGTCACCACGCTCAAAAAGTGTAACTTGAATTAATATCAAAGAAAAAGAAATACTGCATTAATAATTAAAATAAATAAATAATTATAATTGCATAAGTTGATACAAAATGCTATGCAATAGCATTACCGCGGCAGTCCCCGAGTGCCACACGTCTTTTTTTTAAATTTCTAAGTGCACCACAAACACGAGACCATCGTTCGCTCATCGGTGAAGGAAAACATCGTGAGGAAACCTGCATGCCTGATGAGATTGTAAGTCTTTGAAGGTATGTGAAGTTCACCAACCCGCATTGGGCCAGTGGATCGGTGAACTATGGCCCATTACCTTCTTTCGAGGAGGAGATCCGTGCCCAGCAGTGGGACATAATATAAGGGTTGATATTTTACAGCCTATTTAGTCCTTCTTTCCAAAACACAGTAGGTAAACCTGTTTTACTGGACATTGTATTCAAACAGGCGCAAGGAATTGTCCCTTATCGGTAAAAATGTGTTTTCCATTATACTTAAGAGCCCCTTCACCTTTTTAACTCATTTTGAACAATTTTGATTATCTTTTGTACGCAAGGTGAGAAAGATTTGAACATTCTATTTCATTATTTTATGAGTAGAGTTCTTATTCTTGCCGACTAGATAATTTTTAAAAAGAAATAATGAATATATTAATGGCAATCACTCATATTGAAAACCCCTTTTCCGCAAAAGTAACGAGCGAGTGATGTTTGTGGTTTCTGAACAAAGAACTACAAAATATTCTGAAAATTAAAAAAATAATTTTTATATTATTATATAGTCTACTCGTAACTAAAATGAAAAAAATATTGATTTTGATATGAAATATAACATAAAAAAAATGTTGAAATAACCTTATATGTGGAAAATATCAGGACAAATAATATTTTTTTGCGATACCTTAGAAACACTTTAAAATTAAAAAAAAAATACTCATTAATCTCTGGGTTTCCCTTTAATATAATCTGAATTTTAATTTATAAAAAAACAATAACTTCATTTCGTAAAGGCAAAGTGAACTATATATTGCCTATATTTGCCTGTTGGGATAGTAATTGCGCGCTCGATAATATATAAAAATTATCTAGTCGACAAGAATAAGAACTCTACTCATAAAATAATAAAATAGAATGTTCAAATCTTTCTCACCTTGCGTACAAAAGATAATCAAAATTGTTCAAAATGAGTTAAAAAGGTGAAGGGGCTCTTAACGCTGTACATTATACAAGTATGATTGTCTGATCGATTCTTTTATCATATTTTGAGACTGCGCAAGCTCAGATACAAACTTTTTATATTCATTACAACGTAATGTATGAGTTAGTTGGATGAGGGTCGAACTCCTGATTGAGTTTGTGAATTTGCCCTGAAATTATAATCAATTCTATTGATTATAGTTACGGTTAGGTTGGTAAAGTTTACGATTTGATTAATTTGTAAATTATAAAGTTTTAGTTACGTTTTAAGTTTAAGGTCCATTGGTAAATTAAATAAATTTATGCAATACTACTTACTATGCTACTAATGTGACTTACAGTGCTATGCATTTTCGAGGATTAAATATACCGTTTTCAGCTTTAATTCATTTGTGGTCTAAATTTTGACGTCTATCCAATTCCAAATTTCAGATTTAGAATACGAAATAGGATATTCTTTTTCATAGCATTTGTAAGATTTTTGAACACGAAATGAATTGGAACGGATTCAAATGGGATTTGTTATGCAAATTATTATAACCTGTTACACGAATACGGGGATGTACAATAGCTCTCGCGGGAGATTCCCCGAAACTCTGTATTGGTGCAATGAATCGAGAGTTTTTGTAAATTCACTTAATCCATGTAATAATTTACGTAAAATGTATGTAAATGCACATTGATTCATTACAAGTATTTTTTTCGTGTAGTTACATTAATTAAACCCTTATGATTTTATTGTTGGTTTTTAGTTTATGGTACTTAACCTAACCTTTAAGCCTAAGGTAAGAATACGAATCTAATATTATTGATTCTAGGAAGGTGTCTTTTTTCTGCATTTCATTATCAGAAAATTTGTGTTCCTTATTCGTGTTTGGGATTTTGGAATTGTCTGAACGTTACGAGATTCGAACCTGCAGTCCACAGTCTACACGTCAAATATTAGATTTATACTCGTCCGACAGACGTCCTGTACATTACATCTTGTAATTGGCCGTTTTGCGAATCAAAACCATTCTCAAATAAATTTGAACACACGATAAATTTCATCAAAATCGGCCGTTTAGGAGTTAAAGTTTTTTTTATCGTGTTAATTTAATCATTAAAATTATATTTATCAATCAAATTGAAAGCACTCAGTCAGCTAAATGGTTTAAGCGCTCAATGAAACAAGATTCAAATCGACGAAACGATTATATTTCGATAAAATTATTTTATCGTTGAAAACATACCCGGTTTCATCGCTTAAGGAGCTTTTTTACAATCAACAGGCAAATAATCAGATTATATGGAAATGAAAATTTCCACTCAAACCGTGTTTATTATGGATTTAAAACTTTATTATTGTAAGTAAAACTGTGTGTTACAAGATTTTGAATGAATAGAGCTATTTTTGCATTTAAATCTTTTTTATAACGACTATTACTTATGTTTTTAAGCGATTAGGGTGGTATCTCAGGCTCTCATAATACGAGCGTAAAGTGCCAGATGATTCGCAGCTCGACTTGGCGGGGCACTGCCGTGCCCCCAGATATGTCGCATTTCTCGATTGAGCTAAAATGGTAAATAATATCTCGTTTTAAATAATTTTTAAAAGAATGAATATTATAATTTGAATTAAAGTAAATAAAGAAAAACTATAAAGGTTGTTCTTCTGTAAAGGTGAATTATTTTATCGACTTTTTCAAATTACCTAATTGTTATTCTTTTAATCAAAATATTAAGAAATATGAGTTAAATGGAAAAAAAAATATTTGAGACACTGAAGATATATTTGAAAATGTCCAAATGAAATGAAATTATGTGTCAGCCGGGATAGGAAACCATCAAATAGTTTATTCCTTTCCTATGAGGTTTTTTATATAACATCCACAAAATATTTTTATCATAGAAATAGTAAAAATGTAAGGGCATAGGTGTCCATTTGAATATAGTTTATCAAAAGAACGTACGTCTCTAATAAGGGATGATAGGCTAAAAATAGGTAAAATTAGCCTTGTAGGATCTATGAAAATTGTTAAATAGATGAGGATATTTAACGATTTTTTCAATTTTAAGATATAAAATAATCCGTCTATAATCTGAAATTGAAAAAGCTGGCTAAATTAATTTTCGTCATCACATCATAATAAAACCGTGAAATTGTCTCCCAAGTTGATCGCCTATCCATTATTTACATACACGCCATAAATCATAATGCGAGATCACGCGGGACGTGACACGACGTCACAGAGTTACGAACGTGATAAAATATTTACTAGTAAAAGATAATATATTATACCCCACATTATATACCATAATATATTATAAATATAATATTATAATCAAATCCAATATTTTCGTAGGTAGCAAATTCGTTTGGAAACTTGAAACACGTTAAAGTATCGACCCTTATTATGTCCCACTGCTGGGCACTGGTACTCGAAATCAAGCGAGGCGGGTAATGGGCCATTATTAGTTCACCGATGCTCAGGCCCAGTGCGTGTTGGTGAACTTCATCATCATGATCAGGTGCCATCTTCGTATTGAAGTTCGGAGGTCAGTTGGCAAATTTTTTTACGATCCCAGGCTGCTTTCTTCAGTTGCGTATAACTTTGTTTGGTCCAGTCTTTGATGTCGTCTAACCATTTTCTCTTCTGTCGGCCTGGGTTTCGCGTTCCCAGGATCCTGCCGGAACTTAACATACTTCAAAGACTTTAATCTCATCAGGCATGCAGGTTTCTTCACGATGTTTTCCTTCACCAGTGAGCAAGCGATAGTCTCGTGTTTTTAGGGTGCACTTAGAAATGTAGAAAAACCCATTTTAAGCCACAGATGGGGTTCAGGATCGAACCCGAAATCTCTCGCTTAAGAGACTGAGTCTATACCCACTAAACCATAGTCGCTAACATGTAATAAATTATAATTCAATAAAAATTTGAGCGAAAAAAAATCAACAAAAAACCACAGTCATCTTAAAGGAATCCTGCATCAACACTAATATTGAAGATGGCGGAGTGCTGACACGTCTTACCTAAACTTAATTTATTGAAAGCGTATTGTTATTTTACCACGATAATAAACATTGGATAGTTTTGGATACTATGGAGGGCGCTGTTGTCTATGGCGGTTGGACATGAGCGCCACCAAGTCAGTGACCACATTTCCAAGTTTTCACACTCAAGCATTTGATCAAATTTTTATTATGATAGGTAAAACCGTGTGTAAGTACTAGTATATGATTGTCATAATTATTTAATAAAACCAAGACAATATTATAGTCTCGTACGATAGTGTCTCGCTGGGGTTAATAATACAACACGCGTAAGCCTTGTCGTTCTAATAGGATTTAATGTCATTGAGCGCCACGTTTCTGTAGACTGTACTGTGTACATCTATACTAATATTATAGAGCTGAAGAGTTTATTTGTTTGATCAAAGGCTTATCTCAGAAACTTCTAGTTCGAATTGAAAAATTCCGTTTCCGACATTCTTTTTTTTTAACCTTTCGTTGTATGCGCTGTGTGAATGGTTCTAATTACACAATGAATAGTTATAACGGAATTGAGTTTTTTTGAAAAAGAGAAAAGTATACAACAGAATATTATCTAATGTAATCTTTTTTTATGATTATCGAAGTTATAAAGCAATGTACATCATAAACCGTAAACATCATATCGATATCCAAATAAATAAGATTCAAAATCACTCATCCAACTTTAAAATAAAGACCTATATTTTGATGCTATGGTATCACTGAATGACATAGGCTCCAAAAACAAATATCTATCGAGACACGACTACAACTGATGATATACATAATGTTATTATACTTATATAATAATATATAACTACGACTGTTATACATATAATTAAGGTTATTCCGATGTCAGATGGTCGGGAGTTAACGTACTCTCGGCCGGTGGGGGTCGACCCCCCTATTTCTTGCTTGGGTAAGCTACCTGCCAACCAACAGCTCCGATTTCGCTCTAAGGCCTTAAGGCAGCATAGGACATTTTGAAAAAAAATACAATTAAGGCTTACGAAGATACGAACAACAACTAGTAACCACATTTAAGTCATATAAAACACAAAAATAATATCGTCAGCAACTTATTTTCCATGTATTTATGTTTATCGACTGCGAACAATAGCGCTGGCATCAGGGATAATTGTGGTTTAATTGTTATTTATTAAAGTAATTTCCTATGGTACGGTCAGTTTGGGCCGGAATGGATTTACTAGTCGAGCCCTACGAATTAATAAAGTTTCAAGATGTTTTTTGTTTGTTTCATTAACCTAGATTCGGTTTTGAATACGTATTTTATACTAATTTATACTTTAATTCTGCCAATTGCTGACAACAAACTGCCACTCAATACTTTTATACTTCTTTTACGTATAAAAGTATTGAATGGTGTAATCATCATATTCGACTTTTAAAATATTATACTCAGTTGATATGCTGTGGCAGTCCACGTTGACCCTGGCCTAATTCGAATTGGCAAACTTAACACACCTTCAAAAGCATTTAGTTTCATCAGATACACAATATTCTGTATAACCTTACGATAGAGTAAAAAGTAAATACCATTGCCTATATACAATAAAAACGATTAAATTTAAGGAAGCTTCATTAGCTAAATTTAAGAAATTACAAATCTAAAATACTTAATAAACTTGTACTTGAAAAACGTTATAATAAAATATATTTCATAATAATATCTAAAGAGATTCTAAAAAGCGATTCTTTGTATGGCTAACCTTTGTAACTTTTTGTTTGTTTTTCATATAAAAAAGGTGTAATATAAAAATTGTTCTCCGTAATGACCTCTTTTAAACAATACTAGAAGAAACAGAATCTTTCAGTCGCTTTGCGTAGAATGTAAATCGATAGGACACGATGAAAATCATTTTCAGTCTGAATGATTGATAAGCTATGATATTTTTATAGCTTTTAAGCTGAAATCTATACAAGTCATAAAACTGTACAAAGATGAATCGTTTAATATTGGTCATTATGAATACTAAATTGAACTACAGGTGTTGTAAAACAGCTTAAACGGATTATTGTTGGTAAATTATGTACTATTTTTTAAAATATAATAATTTCAAAATGAAAACTAAATTAAAACGCCATCTACGAAAGTATTATAGTACTAACATGGGTCTCTTAAATGCTGGACGACCGTAATAAGCCTTTTGTAAAAAGCTGCCATCTATGAACAAAGCAGAAAACTATTGCTATCCTTGGTAAGTAGGCGGAGTAAATGAAGTATTTCTACGCTATCCTTAAAATAGCCGATGCCAGAGGAAACGTCAGTGTTATCTCAAAACAAAATGTGCCTGGGATTTCCCAAAGATGGCGTGCACTAAAGACCATAGGGCAGTCAAAAAATGGATTCTCCACGGCTGTAAGATACAAATACACTATAAAGCATCTAAGTGTGTGTATGTCATCTTCTACAGGTAACAAACACGAGCTCATTTCATATAAATAAATAGATGTTATCCTAAAACCACACCACGCTAACCGTGGTAAGCTCGTGAGAACTCGCCTTCCAGTAGTACTAATACAGCAATGAAAATTTTTCAAGAAATTTACAAAAATCCATACATAATAATACACATCTATGCGTATCCATCATTCACCCATCTATATTAATCATACAAATTATCCGTACTGCCGGGATTCTAAACCTGACCGCTGCGTGAAGTTTCCAGAAGCCTTACCACTCGCCAGCCAGCCGTCACGACTGTCTTTAATAGCTTAAAAAAAGAAGCAACTCATATTATATTATGTCCCACTGCTGGGCACGGGCCTACTCGAAGTTAGATGTGGAGGGTATTGGGATTGGGCCATAGTTCACCGATGCGCTGGCCCAGTGCCGGTTGGTTCTTCTTCACACACCTTCAAAGGCATTAGGCATGCAGGTTTCCTCACGATGCTTACCTTCACCGATGAGCGAGCGATGGTCTCATCTTCAGAGTGCACAACTCCCCTCTCGATCAAGAGGTCGAGTCCATTGGACCCTCATTGCTCGTAATAGCTTTAATAGCTAAGATTTTAAAATAATAAGCTCCTTTTTATTTTTAGTCAACGTGCCACATTAATATTATGATTTCGTCAGCTTAGATATGAAAGAAATTACTAGGATGGTTTTATCGAAGGAGCCGAGAGTGCGGAACAGCGCATTCCTCTTACGGCATAGTGTGATTTTATCAATCAGTTTATTTCTTGAAGCAATTTGTCTGTCTTCCGCATCTCTCTCTCTGTGGTCAATCTTATACATCCGAGGAGCGTGGTTAACATCAGGGTTAAATCTCGAGCCAACTATCAATTCGCAATTGTTTTTAATGTGCTTCTGTCGCATCTCTTAATACCGTTTATTTTGGAGGCCGAGGAGTCTTGGGCGCCCCATCTTATTGACAAACGACTTCGTATCTTCGGGGTTTCTAACATCGTCTCTGCGCACTTTGGGGCCGTAAAGTGAAAAATACGCAGTTGGCATTTGGAAGACAGTTGTATTTTATTTGATAGCGTGGACCACCACGCTATCAAATACGAGGCAGAGACCTTAGAGCGTTTAAAACGTAAGAATTGTCCAAACATGTCAATGTTCTAGGTAAACTAGTCCATCTTGATAGTGGACGTCAACTACTTCCCCTCTAGCTCGTTTGTCGAGCACACTCGTAACGTTGTATCAAACCGAATGCAAATTATTTATTTATTAGGGCCGAATACATTTTTTTTATTAATAAAGATAATAAAGAAACACAGAACAATTCTACTAATATTATCAACGCGAAAGTTTGTAAATATATATTATGTTTGCTATTCTTTCACGTAAAAACTACTCAATGGATTTTGAAGAAACTTTACAATAATATAATATAAAATAATATAATACATGTTATGTTATAATTTATTACTGATCTAGACACAATAAGCAAATTACGGTGGGTCACAACTTGCTTATAATATAACAATTAAAAATATTCCGTATTATGTAACTTGGGATCAAATCATAATCTCTCCACATCCGAATGGAATATGAGAAGCCATTTAGCCATTGTATGTCTCAGCTTTCTCGAAGAGGATAATATATCTAATACACAATACCTCTTAAGAAGGTAATATTACCTGTATGAGTGACTACAAGTTGACCCGAAAAGGGTCGCTTCATTTCAGTAAATAAATATTTCCAAGCTTGGATACTGTTATTAAATTCTTTTTACGGATAAGGTAACTAATATGAGATCTCAATAGCATTTTAGAATATGAATAATAATGAAAAAATATTATTAAGAATAATAAATTATAAAATATTTAACCAAATATTACACGCACGCAAGCCATTGAATCTAAATTAAATTAATTACCGATTATTCTGTGCAAATAAAGTCATTTTAAAAGTTAAAATATAAAATGATTTTAATACTTTACGAATCATACTTGTCTTACATAGAAAAACGAACAAATATTAAGTTTGTAGGCGAACATATAAACCTCTATAATCCCTTGTTGAAAGCCAGTTTTGGATAATACTAAGGATTAAAATGATTTATAACGCTAAATAATCTCGATGTATATATTAGTAATGTCAGAGAAACTAATTACCTACGTATCTGATTGGATAATGAATTCACAATTAGCTGTATCAAAATCAAATCTAACGAAATGACATCTGAATTTATACAATCAAAAAGTAGTCATAATCTATTCAAAATATCACTGATTTTATCAAAAGTTTCATCAATAAAAATCATTAATTTGTGACAGACTAAAAATATGATCCGAAAATAACAAAAAAAAACCATCGACCCATTCGGTACACTATTACCAACATCTTGGTAATTTTCTTCGTAATACAGGGTCCCTATGTTTCAGAAGGTAGGGCAGGAAGTGCAAGAAAGACATACACTTTTTACCAGAACTTATTTCTATACACGTATCTCACGTCTTTATAGGTGACACTAAACACTCTCAATTTACTTATCCAACACAACAAAATCAATAGAATTAATATTGTTTTACAAAAAATTCGAATAAAATATTAAATTTATTTTTTACACACTATTCATTTACACATTTTACGATTAAATATTTTAAATTACCGTAGTTTTAGATAATACAAATAAAACTTAAATACGATTTACAAATTGAAGTTACTTTAAGCGTATACCAGCTAAGCATACTAATTTAATTATTGATGAATCTGCGGTATTTGGAATAACCCTACTTCTACTATGACCATGGTTACTATCAAGTACCTGAAACTCTATCAGTTGTAACTTATCTGAAAACGCTTTAAAATAGATAAACATTACTACCGTCTTTCACAATTTACTGATATTTTTACATCTATTAAATTATAATAATAGATAGGCCGCGTTTAGGTAGACCAAGTGTTGATCGGCCATTAACCAGATGGGGTGTGATCTACGTGCAGTGGCCGGTCTGTGTTATCCAGTGGTGGAGGGATAAAAGCTGATGATGATGATTGTTATTATTATTCGATATTCGCAAAGATATCTATGATATGGAGAACTAAGTTTTAAGACTGTATGTTTGTTTCGTTAGGAAAAGGTATAAATTATAAGGGACGAACCTGGTTCCCGTTGCCCCGCGCTAGATGTTAAAGGCGCATCGTCTTCTTTATACTGTTCTCCACACCCGGGATGATGTCGCACCGCGAATAAAACTATACGCGTCGACGGGATGATGAGTCCAGTCGTTTTTCGGTATTTATTTGAGGAGACACGCGAGAGCTCGACTCGACCACGACACGGCGAA
This sequence comes from Lycaena phlaeas, assembly GCA_905333005.2. Taxonomy (NCBI): domain Eukaryota; kingdom Metazoa; phylum Arthropoda; class Insecta; order Lepidoptera; family Lycaenidae; genus Lycaena; species Lycaena phlaeas. Next base: position 17,346,145 of record HG995166.1, on the reverse strand, counting down.
ACGTCAACTCACTTTTCCTAGTACCCCCAGATTCGTAGGAATGGAATAGATTTAGAATGAGGGTAGTAGGAAATAAAACAAAAGGTGACCTTGACTCTGAACTTAACAGCAGAATTGGTGCTGCAGCTGCAGCGTACGGTAAACTGCGTGTCAAGGTGTTTCGTTCGCATGATATTAAACTGCAGACTAAGATCAAAATATACATGGCTATTGTTTTGCCCAATATTCTCTACTCAGCTGAAACATGGTGTTTGTACCGTCATCATATTCGCACCCTGGATAGATTTCACTTAAAATGTCTCCGCGACATAATGAATATCAAATGGTCCGACCACGTGAGAAACACGGATGTTCTGCGGCGCGCGCGTGTCTGCGGAATGGAAGCCTACCTAATGCGTCGACAACTGCGTTGGTGTGGGCACCTCTCTAGAATGCCAGAAGAGAGGATAGCGAAGCGCATCTTTTACTCGGAGCTGAAGGATGGTAAGCGGAAACGCGGCGGTCAGTTCCTAAGATATAAAGACGTATTAAAGAGGCACTTGAAGGGGTGTGGATTAGAACCATCTACCTGGGAGTCAGCAGCGGCTGATCGTTCGGAATGGAGACAGTCGGTGCAAAGGAATGTTTCCGAATTTGAGGAGAGTCGAAGGCGCGATCTGGATGCAAAGAGGGAACACATCAAATGCAAACCACCTTCTTATATTCAATACAACTACGTTGATGGTGTTCTTACATGTGCTGTTTGCTCACGTACCTTCCGAGCCAAGATTGGCTATGTTAGCCATGTGAGAGCCCATCAACGCAATGACAACTGACACTCATAGGTCACACTTATCAGAAGCTTTTCGCTGTAGCCGAAATCGGCTTGGAAAGCATCATCATCAGTAGGAAATGTTGCGTTCAGGGAGGCTAAATTAATTACGTTTGGAAAGTATAAATTCGTTCGCCTATTTAAGTCATATTATTAAGAAACAGTTTCTTTTTCATGCATTTATGCCTGAATGACTTGACACATTTTAATTTGCGGCGATCTTAATTATATAAGAGGCTATTACAGCCAATTAATCGCTTATATTTTTTTAAGTTTTAAATACGTTCGTGTCCATTAACGAGAGTATAACTTTAATCATTTATAATATAGTACGTAACGTTTACTTTGGCTACTAACAGAGAAGCTGGAGCCAAGACAAACTGCCAATATTGTGATTTGTGAGTGCATCTTCCCGCTCTTGCAAGTTATTCTGGACACATTCCATGAGAATGTGGTACAACTAGTTCATGTGTAAAGTAAAATTATTGATTAAGTCGCCTGTCCTTATTTGTGGTCACTGGTGGTTGGAGTGTTTTAATTCTAGTATATAAAATCTTTGTAACTAGCTTTACTATAAATAGGACGCTAGAAACCTGTAATTTTGTGCGTATTTCTGGAGTCTGGACTATACATATAGACCTAGCATATACTGTATATAGACATATTACCTACCATCAATTGTACCTGTTTTCTCGTTTCTCGTCCCGTAATGATATTTTTTTTTCATTTAAAGGAGCAGTCGGAGCAGCATAGCTGTCACTTTACGACGGAGTTATACGAGCGAGCGATACCAATCTAGTCGTGCCGGTCCAAGTCGGCTGCAAAACAGCATGGCACATCACATCACTCACACAATACTAGCAAAAAGTGACAGCTTTGGCCCATGTGAGGAGATAGGGAAAAGTATAGCAACAGATCTGCATGATTTTTGTTTACGGGCTTCGATAGTCACTTCGACTGTTTGTTTGCCCTTATAAAGTATCAACTCTTTATGTCCCACTGCTGGGCACGGGTCTCCTCCTCGAAGTCAGGCGAGGAGGGTAATGGGCAGTTCACCGATGCGCTGGCCCAGTGCGGGTTGGTTGCCCTTATATTATCTCATAAAAGAGATAAATTATTCTATGAAAGACAAATTGAAAAAATTGCAATAAGTTTTATAATATTGCGCACTTGGATACGTGTTAAAATTCGACACCATCTCTCAAGCCTTCGTGATAAGAATTATAACACCTTTACATTTTCACTTTTATTACACAAGTGCAACTAAGATTTATACACAAACAAACATGTTGAAATAACTTTATATTTCCTTGTGAAAACCAGTTTTAAGGATGACTCCTGCCAAGATGCCCTGACCTGACCTCAAATGTTTTCGTAACAATTACATAAGACACACATAAGGATGTGTGTCTTCTTTACCATTAAGATTATTATCTATCTACAGTTGTACAAATAAACCAAGATAAGGTTGTCGACAGTGACAGTTCTTATCTGCATTGATGAGTACAGATAAAAAATCTCGATTTTCATGTCTATAACAGGTTGTGCAAAGTATTTATTTTATGTAATTGATTACATAAGTAAATAATTTTTGTAATTTTTTAGTTGACTACCAGGTTTATTTGATGAATTTTGTGTCAACTGGAATTAGCCCGAACTGTCAGTCAAAAATTATTCAATGTTATTATTGACATTTTTTTCGCTGGAGAATGCGTTTTATGTATACTGCTTGGCTTTTATGGGACTTCCTGCACCCGAAGAGATGGTAAGGTGTTCTCATCGTAGTCTGATCAGCATTATGGCAACTGTGGGACAGGGATGGCGTGCCATCCGGCACTCTCTCTTCTAGGGCTGGCGTCCCCTCCTCGTACTCCGTTTAAGGCACCCTAAGCACATAAGGATATCCTACAGTCATGACCTTGCAAGCACGTGGAAGACTACAAAAGCATCCAAGATTATAATAAAATATTTTTTACGAATTTTTCGTGATTTATTAAGTTTCTCACGCGTTTGCCTCTCACAAGCCCGACGTTTTGGATACTTTACAGCAACCATAGTCCCTGGAGGATAGAAACTTATTAGATAAGGAATGCCCATTTTCATCAACCCAATGTCGCATATAGTCTGAAGTCAACCAAATAACTGGATCAATAAGTAGACGTTCTATGAATATCGCTGGAGAAACTCTAGTGTAAAAGGCTCTTACAAAACGAATATTTGCGAATAAAGTATATTATCAAATCTGAGAAGAACGGATGGCCTTTTTTTTCATCGAAATGGCTAGACTTTTAGGCCTGATGGCCTTTAAGCTCAATCGGTAGGTGGCGAACGGATGGCCGATGAGCCATTAAGGTTCAAGAGTGGAGGCCGAGTCTAGGTAGACGAAGTGTTGGTCAGTCATTAACCAGATGGGAAGACAATCTCCATGCAGTGGCAGGTCCGCGTTGGATGCGAGTAGCAAGGGATCGGTCGTCTTGGCGTTCATTGAGGGAGGCCTATGTTCAGCAGTGGACGGATAAAGGCTGATGATGATGATGAAATCAAATTGCATCTGCTACTCAATACGTGTATTTTAACGGGTTAATAATTTTGTACACTGGAAACATCGCTCATTTTATTTATATGAAGCAACATTTAATATTTTGACGGTAAAATATTGCACTTCCAACGACCTCAAAAGCAAATGCACTTTCTCACATATCAAAAACACGCGTAATTTTTGTATGAATTTGTATTTTTTTCGACACACATACCGTACCACGTAACACTGAACTTCAAGAATGTTTTGGTCAGTTGACGACATTTATTGTACCCATATATCAAGATGTAACATTTCGTCCGTTGAATAATGTTAATGGAAATTTTAAAAAGGGCAAGTCGGACGCAATGAGGGCTCCGAACAAAATGGTTGCTTTGTTAAATGTTAACGTATATAGAAATATATAAAATTACAGTATTGTATTCAATTTTTAGAAAATATAAACCTGCAAATTTAGAAAAGTTTTAAAAGTCAGTCAGATACTTCTTAAATCATCATCATAATATTTTAAACGTTAGAATTTAAGTTATTTTAGTACTATAAAAGTTGTTTTAGTAGGTATGATAGAAACGTTAAAATTTTAGTATATACCAACTTATTTTATAACTTTAAGATCAGTTTATGTGTGCATAGACATAATTTTTAAGCTGGATTAATAATTTTTATTCAATAAATAAATTACATTTAATTTTTGGGATAAGCATCAGTCATCATCATCAGCCTTTATAGGTCCACTATTGAATGTGTTCAGCGGTGAATGGATAAAGGCTGTTGAGGCCAAAGGCCTTCCTTAATCAACACACAGATGGGTGAGCCCTTGCTACTCGCATCCAACACGTATCCCACCTAGTTAATGGATGACCAACAGTTTGTCTACGTAAACGCGGCCATCTATTCTCCTGTGACCAGCAACTGTCACTTCAACGAGTTCATCAGACACTTTTGACGTGATAACGTCTATAACTCAATATTACGGGCAGCATGCACGAAAATGATGACGTCATATCGCGTTCCGCCAGCGAGAGCGCGGCACGAACGAGAGAGAGGCATGCCCCCCTAGAGAAGTGGCACAAACGCTAAACGAATAGAAATAGAATAGAGTAAAAATTATTATTATAAGGGAATGACACTAGTTTACGACATCTAATTTGAGCAGCTATTGTTATTCCCATACAATAAGTATTCTATTCTATTTCTATTCGTTTAGCGTTTGCTACTTGTCTAGAGGGGATGATCGGCTCGAGCGATTGGCTCTGTTCGGTTTGTGCTACATGTAATGTTTGACGTTGTCACGTCAAACTACCGTCCGTAAACCGACTTTAAATGCATCCATTTTTTATTTAGGAATAGGGATGTTGACTATTTTTTTTAATTAATTTTATTTGATAGATATACTATAGATAAACACGAAAAAAATCCTTTTGTAAAGAAATATGTCCAATTTTAACAAAAAATTAAATAAAGAAAAATAGTTTTGAAAATTGCCCTTGAAACGCTACAAGCGTCATTACGTCACACACCGTATTCAGAGCTCGCCCTATGTTAGGTGAGTTTGTACTTAGCTCAATGTTCAGTGACGTCATCGCCTTATTGGCGTTTACAGTCACGTGATCATGCATGATAAATAACGCATTTTAAATTAATTTTCTAAATTTTAAGACAAATAAGTAGACTTTTAAAATGTTATTTTAGGTTTTCAAATAGTGTATTTAATATGTAAAACATAACTTTACATGAATTTGTAACATGTGTCAACATCCCTATTTACGTATGTATGTCAATTAACCATTATCAAAAGGAAGAAAGTTTAATTCTTAATAGGTCATTGTAATATAATTGGACTGACCATCAAGGGAACCTTTTCGGCGTGTCCTTGGATTTTACTTAGATCCGATAACTCATATACCTACTGAGAGTTCGAATTAAATTTCGTGTAATAGTATAAAAAACCTTTTAAATGGGATAAACTTTATCGAGGTAAATAAAGTTACAGTGAGATCCGATAGACTATAAACCTATCAGTTAGCATTGGTACTCTCAAATTTCTGTTAGATTACAACCAGAGATTCAAATAGCTTTACAAGTCGTCAATCATAATTTTATTAAGTCTATTAAGGCGTTGTCTATTCGGGTGAAATTATGTAATTTATTTTAAGCTAACTCCGAGATATGTTCGTGACTTAATATTTTGACCAAATCTCAGAAGCAGATGGAGAACAAGGAAATAATATTATTAAAAAAATCCTATATATTATTAGTATTTAAAATTTAAGTTTTTAAATTCTGATTTTTAATGACAAGTTGCATATAAATTTCATTTTTTAATACAAACGACTTAAAATTCATACGTTACAAACAAATTGTGATTTTGTATCTTATGATCTTTTAAAATACCTTTATTAAGTGGGTACGTATGGTTAATATCGTAGTAACTATGAGTATATTATATTATGAGTATAGTCGTGGTAAAAATCGACCGTTTTGATGTTCATTATAGGAGGCCTTTGTTTAGTAGTGGACGGACAAATTCTGAGGAAGATGAAAATATATTCGATAATATCAAATTATATAATTTATCTATAGCTTGCTCATAATAATTTACATTATTCGCCTATAAGTATGATTTTTAAACCTAATCCACACATATTTATTTTATAAAGAATCTTGTTACTTATGCCATGTCTGATACGAGATTTCCCCAAGCTAACTTTGTATGTAATATTTAAATAAACAGGAATCAGACGACCGCCATCTCAACAGATAAAATTCTGTTGCATAAGGAAACTTTTCTATTGGAATTAATTAATAAGATTAAGCACGTGGTCGTTAGCTTTCATGAAAGCTTATGGAGATGATGATGACGATGTTGGCGACGATAGCTCTTAAAAATGCACCTTATAATGAGTAGGTATTAAGCCCACTTTTGACCTAGGTAAAGTGACTGAACATTAATTGATAAAGGTGTGCTCCACTAATATATTGTTTTAAACAAACGCGAGCATTATTCATATTAGTTCGGACGCTTACCGCTTTTTTATTCTACTGAGGTCTCAATATTTCGGCAATGTTTCAAATGCCAACGTTCCAATGCGGTAAGCACCCGAACTAGCAGCGCCCCACGGTTTCACCCGCGTACTTTACGTTCCCGTGGGAGTAGGTACGGAAATAAATTATAGCCTAGGTGCTATTCTGATGTATAAGCTATATTATTGTAAAGTTTTAAAATGCAATAAAAAAGTGGGTTTTACGTGAAATAGTAACAAACATCCATACTTACAAACTTTCGCGTTTATAATATTAGTAGGATGAAGAGTGTTAAGAGATTTCCATTTTTTTTTTGGATTTAAGTAAACTATAAAAACCAACTAGGTTTCTGTACATTGGATATTATATTATCTTTTAACTTTTCCCCTCGTACAAATAAACGTTGAATAAACATTAGGTAATAATAGGCTTTCTATATTTAATTTTACTAGTAATGGAGGTAAAATACACACAGAGATAGGACAAACATACAACAGATATTATATTATGTAACTGTAAGACCGACAGTAATTATTATATTCGTGTCTTCATGAATTAGAATACAATATTAAGCCTCGTTGTGTATGTGTGCCTGAATGTCTGTCAAACCAAAAACTATAAGATACTTCGCACTGACAGAGAATAAAGAAATTAGGCAAGATAGTAGTTTCACAGCATAAGTAAATAAAAAGTGATTAAAACCGTAAAATATCCGTAAAAGCCACGTGAGGAAACATGTAAGCTTAATATTCAGTCTCTGCAAGTGTGTGAAGTAAGGGTTAGGGAGAGGCGTGCCGGCCTGATTTGAAGGATAGATGCACTACATTATTACAAATATAGTAGACATTCGATTTATTTCTCCGTGGTGTACTGCAGGCTGCAGCTGGACTTCATCTGGCTGCTGTCTTTTTCTTAACATTATTAGTCACTGCAATTCTGTACTGTCTCCCGCTTTTTCCACTTAGAACGGGGAGGGAAAGTGGAATATTTCCTACTGACTCTGAATTATTAATAGTATATTTTTCTTTTTTTTTATGGTAATGCTGTACAAATATTAGAGTGTATGTAATATTAGAGTGTATGTTTAAAATTAAGTTTTTAAATTTTTAATCCTTTTTAAAGCATAAAACTACTTTGTTAATTACGTTTACTAACACTAGGCTACAAATTAAAGATAAAATTAAAAAAAAATGTGTGTGTGTCAGCTCCGACGCACGACTGGAGTTTTACTCCTCAAGTACGAGTATCTAACCATACGCAAAAAAAATTATAACTTCACAATTACAATGTTAATTATTGATATTTATAACAAAAAAAAATAGCAATATAAATACATCGACACTAATAGAAACAAACAAGCCCAATAACATATAGTATATAGGTATAGTCGCCTATACAGCATACCCTATGTACGTCTCAATACACTCACAGCTAAATTAGAAAGTTGCGCACTAAAGGTGCGCACCAAAAACGTGACACTTTTTCGTTAGTTCAGTTGGTTTTACCCCTCGGATTTTTCTCATACCGGGCGCCTTATATATGAAAATCGATTCTTAAGGAGTAAACTCCAAAAAAAAATTAAAGATAAAATTCAGACACAATATAATTTACTGGTCCCCAAGATACAGGCACTGCCTAGTTTGGAGCCCCCTGTGAACTGTAAGTTTTGTAATTTGTGTAAGCACTAACTAATTTGTCAACTCTAATACATACCATTACATGTAATATTTGTGCCAAATAAAGATATTATTATTATATTATCTCCCGGGTTCCCGGAGATTGTATCAGAGGGTCATTTGGTGGATGCCGCTATCGATCCTGGCTATACAAGGAGTTGCATCGATGGGAAAGAGTGGTGGGCCAAGCCCGATAATAAAGTATTACAAATATTCACAAAATACAAAACTTTATAACTGACTATAGCTTTAACGGTACATCAACTTCTTTCCCTATTAAACCGTTTCGGAAAATTTCAACTTCAACTGGAATAGTTAAGGAAGTTGTGAGCCTCGTTTCGATTTAGGTTTTCGTTGGAACCCACTTGAAATTCGTTTCGATGAGTTTAACGTTTTCATTTGAAATTTCATTACTTACTTTTCCTGTAACAAAAATAAGAGTATATTTACAGTTTGTCCTCTGGTTTTAACGGGTTTAGGCGCTCAGTATATTATTATGTTAGTATATACCTACTCATTTAGCCTAGCCATATCTCCACTGTACATTATGAGGCCAGATCTGTATGCCCTAAAGGCATATTAAGCAACGAAAATGGCCGTAATACTCCAAAATGAATATTTGACGCTGTTTAAATGATCTTTCAAAGATGTTATAGGCCAATGAATTCAGGCCAGTGGCTTTAGTCAGTAATACAACTAGTTAATGTGGCATGTTAAAGTAAAATATTTTGATAGATAAATCCCTCTGCTGCACACATGTATGAATATATGATATTACAATACATACTAAGCCATATCTAACTAGCACTGATTATCTACCCTAATATTATAAAGAGGAAAACTTTGTTTGTTTGTTTGGTTGTAATAGGCTCCAAAAGTACTGGACCGATTTCAATCATTCTTTCACCATTCGAAAGCTACATTATCGACGAGTAACATAGGCTAAATTTATTCTGAAAAAAATAGTGTTTCGTAAGAAATTTCGGTTTTTCGGACACAAGAAAAATCAACCAGAAAAGTTACTTATTTTGCGTACATTGCGATATATTGTTGCGATCCCGTTGTAAATCTTAGTTAACGCAGGCGAAGCTGCGGGCAACAGCTAGTCCTATAAAGAGAAATGACTATATACAAATGACTATAAAGAGTATTTTTTTTAGTGTTACTTAAATCGCGCGTAAACTAGTATACAATATGTTTTTATTTTTTAAGGCTATATTAGATTTATGAGTATCTGTGTATTCACCAAATTTCATCAAGATAATATTTAGTATACTTAAAAATATATTTAAAAAACTTCTTAGCTATACTAAATATCACTATAATATAATGTAGATATACCTAAAATAATTTTAAAATTAATATGATAAAACTTAATATAATGTGTAGACACGGACCAAACACGATGCAACCTTCGATTATGGTGAAGAGCAAGTATTTTTTATTGAATCTTATGTATCTGGATTCTTAGTTTTAGTAAATTAAATATTTTATTAATACCCATTAAAATTCTGTGGTTATTTCGAACTTGCATCCATGTTTATGTGTTTTATGACGTCATAATATTAACATGTCGGTGACGCGAACCTGTTAGATTTTTCCCTACCTATACCTATACCAATATACTCATCTCATGTTTTAGGAAAATAATCTTTAAATACGTTATAAACTTTATTGAGCGACGATGGTCCAGTGGTGGATGGACTCGGCCTCATATGCGAGAGGTTTCGAGTTCGATCCTGAGCCCCCCCCCCCCCGTATGTGCCTTGAATGGGTTTTTCTAAATTTCTAAGTGTACCTCAAACATGAGACCTTTGCTCCCTCACCGGTGAAGGAAAACATCGTGAAGAAACCTGCTTGCCTGATGAGATTGAAAGTCTTTGAAGGTATGTGAAGTTCACCAACCTGCACTGGGCCAGCGTGAATTATTGGCCCATTACCCTCCTCACCTGATTTCGAAGAGAAACCCGTGCCCAGCAGTGGGACATATAAGGGTGGATACTTTAGATTTTTTTTTACGATATAAACTCATAAAATCAATTTCCACGACATTATGGATCCTAGTTCAAGCTTTAAAATATTATATTCTTTTTGAACATGACAAGTTATATCTTAGGAGATGAGTCATGAATAAAATAGCTCGGATATAACAGGAAAAGTTTAAAAGGACTGAACTCTCTGGCTTGCATAATCTAAGCGGAATCGAATAAGAAACTAGTTAAGGTGATTACTTTGCCCACTTTCTTATACCATAAACGTTGGTTTACGCGACGACGTTTAGAAGTTATATTAGCCTTTGTGAGTGTTGTTAAAGTGGGTGTTTTTGAATTGGTAGTGGTGTACAAAATGTACTTGTTACTTAGCAGGATATGCACGCGAAGTTCATTTTAAGATTAAGTAAACAAGCCTTCGTACGTATTATGTAATTAAGCGTGTGCCTGTGATTCTATTTTAACGTGATGGGAATACGGTGAGTTAATTTTGTTTGTTATAATTTGTGTTTTTTCTTATTATTATTTATTATATTCAATTTATTAATATTGAGTTTTTTTATTTATTGTATTTTATTTTTGAGAATTTAGTAGCATATAAATATACGTTAGAGTATTTTCGTTAATTTTATTTATTTTCGTAATGATAAAGTGTACAAAATTTCAAATAGCTCGATTTTAGCACTCGCATATTTTTGTGGATGTCATTTCTAAATTTTGACGTATCATGTCGGATTTTGAGAAAACTCTTGGGAGATGGAAAGCATCTTAAGAAACCAAAGAAAAAATGACTTTTCTATTTTCGCCTCCTTCTTTAGGATAAGTGTAAGCTATTATTTATATTTAGTGAGTTATATTATATTACATTATGTTAATTATCAAGCAAATGAAAAAAAGCTGTTGATCATGATGACCGCATCTAAAGTACTGGTTTAATTAAAAATGTTTTTTTTTATTAATATTATATAACAAATACATTAAATTTAATTTATGTTTTTAGCATAATTAATGAATTCGGATTATTATTCATTAATGGATTCGAACCCGCTAGTCTGTCTGTCTTGAGCGCTAACGCGCTAAACATTGAGTCACAAAAGTCTTGATTATGTGACGTGACATGACGAGATGTAATGTGACGTCGTTACGTGACGTGACGTGAAGCGGGGTGAAGTGTCGTGATGTGACAAAAAATTACCATATTTTTTTTAGAAGCGAAACAGATTTTAAAATTAATAAAAATTAAACCCTAAAACTTACTTTCAAATATTAAAAATGTTTATTAGAAACTATATACGCTTGGCCTGTCACACAATACAAAAGCAATTCGAAGATCATTTATTCATTTCTTGCGGACGATTTTATCACCATTCGATCACCATTGAACGTAGAATCCACTCTAAATAACTGCAAATCGATGTAACCGACCTACAGCTATCGCTATCCGGTCATTTTTTCCAGTTATATGGAATCGTCGAGAATTTTCCAACGTAAAACCCATTTTTATTCACAATATTTTCTACTTTCCTTTCTACCGCAATGCTTCTTGTTCTCGGCGGATTCTCCCGTATTTAATCTTAGTATGTCCTTCTCGATAGATATTTGTTGAGGAATGTTCTCGGTCCACTACGAACTCTGGGTTTGATCCCAACCGATCCCAACAAAATTTGATGTTCGTTTTAAAAAAAATCCTGATTATGAACAACATTACTTGCTTACCGGTGAAGATAAACATCGCCAGGAAACCAATACCTGGTATCATCAGCCTCTGTCCATCCACTCACACGCACACAGGCATTAGAAATTAAAGGCTCTGAGGGTACATGTGTTTCATCACCCCATTGGTGGATGGGATATAAGTGAATTATGGATTTTACGGACGGAAATATAGCGCGAATATCGTACGGCCGATGGGGCAAAACATTCAGGCGAGGAGACCACGTACCAAGAAGGGTAGCGTGGCATGGCCACCTACCGGATGGACCGACGATCTAGTGAAAACCGATGGGTCTCGTTGGATGCAGGTAGCAATAGACCGGTCGCGCTGGACGACCATTGGAAAGGCTTATGTTCAGCAGTGGACAGCTATAGGCTGAGATGATGATGAATTATAGATCCATTAAGTTATTTGGCCTCGATTGATTTCGAGGAGATCTCTGCCGAGTATTGGAACATGATGTAAGGATCCCTTATTATGTTGATGAAGATGGTGGTTTTATGGGATGCAAGTGAAAGCCGAAACGAGAGATCTCCGACGGAGCAGATAGTATGCTAGGTCAGGCTGAAGTCCACTTGATATGATAATAGCCGTTGTTTCTATCGTGGTGAACTCTGAAAATCTGATAACGTGATTCAGGACTGGCGCTGATTGGTCTGCCACGTCTTTATATGATTATCATTATTTTAATGATATCCATTATTTATTCCAGGCTTATAATACTTTTGGGCGCTCTTGCAGCGGTTTTATATTCCATCCACATCCTTATCAAGGATTACCAGTCCCTCACAGCGTCAAAGGTGCTACGGTTTCTTTTCAAAAGGGAAGCTAATTATCAAAAGATCGTGGTAAGTTTTTCTGTTTCTATACGTTAATGCATGAGCTAATGCATGAATACATGAGCGACGATAGCCTAGTGTCAAAGAAGTTGGAGACTTTCCCGGTTCTGAAACGTTGGTCAAAGTGTATGACGTCAACTAGCATTCCTGTTAATGGCGGCTAACATTCGATTCTAGAATCATATTTAACAGCTTTTCATTGTAGTGGTTATGCCAACTGACAGGCTGATCCGAGTAAGTGATTTAACCATGCTTCCAACAACTGATTTGACATTTAACAAGAGATTTGACAGTTGATTTGTTAATTTTGAGATCAACTTTTCGGAAAGTGGAAGTTTTTGAGGGTGAGCAAAGTTTTGTACCTGGCACTGGACCAGCTCCTGGACCTTTGTGGAATTATTATGGTCGCATGAGGATGCTGATTCTAGGCCTGAGTTGTAGATTGTCAAGTGCAGACCTCTTGTGTGATGCCTACAAAACCATCTTTAAACAAGTGATCGTCTTGGTACTAATTAGATGCGATCTGCCCATCAAGAGACAGATTCATGCAGACGATAATTAAAATATAAAATATTTTTTCAAAGATGTGATGCATTTTTTCTTTAATGTGTGATAAATATAAAAAGAATAAGAATAATAATTGTATTATAACAAAAAAGCAAAGCTCAAGTAAATTAATTCTAAATATTATCTTCAGGCGTTTGATGTACAAGAATATTTATAATAATATTTTACCTCGATTTGGTGAATACAACCTTGGTTTGAACACCAAAAATTATGCATATTTTTGTTTCAAAAGGACCCCTAATTTGATCATCGAAGAGAAACTATGAAGATTAACATTTTTATCTAGCACTATAGAGTATGTGGACCTCAAGTAGGGTCGCAATTTATGGTCTATATTGACCTATCTGATGGAGTCATCACGTCGGGAAACGGAGTCCTGTCACGTTCTCTTGTGTAAAAGGGTTCGGAAGTTTATTTGGATCTTACAACGATCCTTTGTGACTTAAATAATACAACATACTTTTGTCATAAAAACTTGGTACGTCAGAATTTGAATAGAGCCTTAGGGTTCCATGCTGAAATAATATTCGTGATAAGTCGCTTTTGAGCGTTGGGCGGAAATCAAATATTATAAAGTACTAGTTGTCCTGACAGACAAGTAAAAATACTAATATCTTTATTGAAAAATGTGGGTTGATCGCAGAGGGGTGAAAATTTAGAGTTGTATGTATTTTTTAATGCCCATCATAAAGAAATGAAAATAGAAAAAATTTGGTCAATAAAATAAAAATATATTTTAGGATAACTCATCCTTATCATTTCGCCCTTTTCATCAGGGGGTTGAAAAATAGACGTTGGCCGATTTTCAGACCTACTGAATATGCATATAAAATTTCATAAAAATCGGTCGAGCCGTTTCGGAGGAGTATGGTAACTAACACTGTGACACGAGAATTTTATATATAAGAAGGCATGTAATTGAAAGAAATCCAGCAACTTTACACGTCACAGCCTTAATATTCCGTTGGAAGTAATTTCATTAATTTCTCGATCGTTTGCAGCATCACTTCTGTGACTTACAAGTCACAACTTATAAGCGCTGATAACATTATATTATAATATAAATATAAATGGATCTCTTGGTTGTATTTTTAAGTCAAATTCACAAAAGCAGGAGTCCTTACTACCTCTTCAGGCATCAATAACAGAACCTTATTTACCTGGTTATGCTCTTGACTTTTTGGCGTTCTCAAAGGAATCCACTCATAATTGGAAGCTTCAAGGCGATAAATTTTTTCATTTCCGCATTTCATTTTGCCTCTCTCGCTTGGAGTGGAACGTTTCGAACACAAAATGAATGACAGAGTTTGCATCAGAAATGTCGCATTAATTCAAGAGTAAAGTGATCATACATTTTTTTACTGTACATCTTATTATCATCACTAGCTGGCGTGTGTGCAGCAGCAGCACTGACAAGTATCAAAAGAGGCTTAAAAACCCAAAAGCATCCTCGTACCATCCGAGTCATTTTATTACCATTTAATAAGATAAAACCTGTTGCTATTCTCATACAGTAGAACTCCAATTATCCGAACTCCGACTATCCGAATCGCCGATTATCCGAATCATAAATGCGCGTCAAGTCTTGACTTGACTTGTCTTAACTTGCTGACTTGGCTGCCCGAAAACGGTTGAAGACCGCAAAACAGCTTACTTTGACGGAGATGTTTAAAAAACAATGATTTTTATTTTTAAACTTGTACATAAATACATTTTATTTATATTTAAAACATGTGAAAATTTCATGTTTCTTTCATTTAATTCAATAAAAAAATAGTGCAATATCAAAACGTAGCTTTTGTTCTCTCCAATGGCAATTTTTTTTTTAAATCCGATTATCCGAATATTTGATTATCCGAATGGGTCCCGGTCCCCATTAATTCGGATAATTGGAGTTCTACTGTATTTATTCCTGCTTTACTTAAACAACTTTATACATAATAATTAATTCATCCTTCACAGATTAGTTACACGACGAAGTATCTCAACTATAGCAATTTGAGACTTAGGTCTCGACAGAGACGACGACTATTGTGCGATTTCAGACGTCAAAATTCGACATGTAATCGTGCGGTTTCCACATGTCTGAATAAGTACTAAATGAATTTCTACATAATATAAATAAGACTCATGCGACTTTGTTACGACTCTGAAATCGCGCGTATGCCGCCATTCTGAACAAGCCCTTACACAAATGTTACTGAGCATGTAAGGCTAATTATTACTTCATAGAAAAATAAGGATGAGCCTTTTTAATAATATCACAATTATATATACTTTTTTGTTGTATCAAATGTATTGGGTAAAATAATTTTACCGTGCTCTATTTTAGCCTTTATGAATTTAATAAACTCTCGTTCCTAACGAATTATTTACGCTTCTTTGAACGAACGGACACAGAGAATGAGTACAAAAGCAAAGTTTTATTTCGAGTTTCATACAAAAATCCGAGCATTTTTCATTACTATATCAAAACTACAATGTTTTAATAAGGGAGTTTTGTGTAAAAGTTTTGTAACATGTGTTATAATCAAGCCATTTTGTGTACTTTCAGACGGGGAGCGTGAGATGGGGAGAGATATTGCGTTATGATCCCGTACAATGCGCCCGCTACCTCTATTGTGAGCTGGGGGCGCAGCCGCCGGACAATGAGGCACAGCGAGGTTTCATCAGCATGATTCAGTGAGTGCGACTAAATTGAAAAACAAATTTCGTAGCTCATATTTTAATTTGGAATGTTGGTACATTTGAAATTAGAATTCAGGTAGAGATACAAAGGTAAGTATTACGATTCTGTTGGTACAATACTTTAGGTATTATTATTATCGACAATTATATCATCGTCATCATCATCACCATACTCAGCCTCTATCCGTCCAATGTCACACAGGACACAGGCAGACAGTATTTTGATTAGCTAAATGCAAACTTCGATATTAATAAAACAATATAAAAACAAGCAACATTATATACAAATAAAATGGTTTCAAAAGTTTCGAGAACATTATTCCTTGAGAAGGTAGAAGATACAAAGCTTTTCTTCGCTGTAGCCTTAGATAGTTTAGCCATGTCAAATCGAGCTAAGAATAGTTGAGATAAGTAATTGATTATAATGGGGAAAATTAACGTAAAAGTTAATAATATGAAAACGTTAACTAATCACATATCGTTTATGATATGTAATTATGAACTTTACTATTTGCACGCGTGCTATTTTCACGCATGTTATACAATCTTTGATTTCATTTCGATTTTTAAAGGAAGTCAAAATATGATTTCAGTTCTAATGGCCTTCATATAATCTAATATATAAAATTCTCGTGTCGCGGTGTTCGAACTTGAACTCCCCGAAACGGCTTGACCGATTCTCATGAAATTTTGTGAGCATATTGAGTAGGTCTGAGAATTGGCCAACATCTATTTTTCATACCCCTAAGTAATAAGGGTTGTTCACCCTTAAAAAAAATTTTTAAGTGTTGGACGAAATTTTTTGTTTTTATTTTTTTATAATGTGGCATTAAAAAATATATACAATTCTGAATTTTCACCCCTCTACGATCAACCCCTATTTTTAAAATGCAATTTTAATTGTGGCAGAACGAAGTCTGTCGGCGCAGCTAGTTATAATATAAAACTTTATCGATCCGTTTATCGGTACTGACATAAAAAAAGATGAAGCTTTCTTATTTATGCTATTGACTATGATGAGAATATTATTACAGTCTTCAGTGTTTTGATTTTATTATTGTATCTTCAGTATTACATTTTTGTTATTTTTTCATTATCTATTATATTTTCTTGAATAAATTCATTTTATGAAATAAGAAGTAGACGTTATTACTTGTATTAGGTATTTTTTACTGAATGTATATAAAAAAATACTTTTCAAATCACAATACAGTAGGTATTAGAAACGCGGCGCGGCTGGCCAAGGTCACGCTAGACCTCGAGATTGGCCGCATAGAGAGTTTAGGACTTCAGGTCAGACCATCCAAGACCTCTGGGTCTTGAGCCCCCATATCAAGTACCCGGGGCTCATCCTCGACGGAGGATGGACGTTCGGCCCACACTTCAAAACGTTGGGGACGAGGGTCGTGAAGACGGCGAGTGCGCTGGGCAGACTCCTCCCGAACCTCGGAGGGCCCAGCGCCGCTTGCAGGTAGCTGTACTCTGGTGTCTGCTGGAGTATGGCGACGTATGGTGCCCCGATTTAGGCGGATCACCTCACGGCGAGCGTTAAGGCCGCGTTGCACTCCGTGCAGCGGGTCATCGCCGTGAGGGTGATTTGGGGGTACCGCACGGTATCGTGGGCTGCAGCAACCGCTCTGGCCGGCGACCGCCCGTGGGAACTCGTGGCGGAGGTTTTGGGCAAGACACACTCCTACGTCTCGGATAGGAGTCTCTGGGCTTGAGCCTATCGCCTGACGGGGTATCACGGGTCCGCGAGGGAGGACCTGGCGCGTCAGCCGTTTGGCAAACGCCTAACAGCTGCTCTGCGCCCGGTTCTTGAGCGGTGGATGCGCCGTAAGCGCAAACCCCTCACCTTCCGTCTGACGCAGGTTCTCACCGGGCACGGATGCTTTGGTGATTACTTGTATCGGACGGCCCAAAGGGAGCCTACGACCGGATGTCACGATTGTGGCGCGGCGGCGGACTCTGCCTAGCACACCCTCGAGGTGTGCCCGAGATGGGCGGCGCTACGTCATGATGTGACGTCTGTCATCGGAGGGGACTTGTCTTTGTCGAGCATCATCACCGCAATGCTTGGCTCTGACGAGTCCTGGACGGCACACCATCTATGAAATTCTTAGAAATAACAAACAAACTAATGTCGACAATGAAGAGCGCATTTTTAATGTACGTGGTTCAATCTAACCAAGCTTACCAAGTTACAATGTTATAGGGTTTTGAAAGGGTAACCCGTATCGGGAAAGGGTTTTCTACAGTCGTTCGCTGGTGTTACACGTATCAAAGGGTTTATTTTTTAAGCGCTTAAAAATACCCCTTCAAAAACCCTTTCAACGAGTATCCGTACGGTCCCTGCTAAGAATTAATAACAGCGTCGTGTCCGATGATTGATTTTATGCCATTCTGTGATAGAACTTACACGTCATTATACGGCGATACAATGACTTCCAGAAGAAATAAACACCTCCTGAGTCGCAGTTATACTTAATAATATATGCAGCTGCATGCATAGTATGTTGTATGGGACTAGTAAGTGCCCGCGACTTAATTTGCAAAGAATTAGGGAGTGCGTTGTTGTCTGTGTAATATATCAATATATTATCATGTATCAATTTTGCGTGAAAAGTAACATCATTGGATATAATAATATGAATGTATGTTTATTACTCTTTCTCGTTTACATTCTTAAAAACTATTGTGTCTATATTAGGACAGTAAAAAAAAATATTATTTTCGATGTTGTCCCTCAAAGTTTCTTATGAACTTTATATAGAATTTACTACCGGTTCCAAATCTAAACCACTGAGCAGAACCGGCGAAACAAACTCAGTAGAAATAAGTAGCGAGCTGGAGTAAGGAGCTGGTTAACTCCCACTGAGTTAACAAACATCCATAGATTTTACCCAAGTTTCTCTTATATAATGCTTACGAACCCTAACATAATAATCTGTGTAGTCAACACAAACTTTACTCTTGTTTTATATATTGTAGCTAACGAAGTATTCTTTAGTTAAAAGCGCTGTGAAAAAGCTTAACCCTAGATTTTAGAGCTTATAACGCGAAAATAAAAGCACTTAAAGCTACCTAGTCGCGAGAACAACAAGTACGATAAGAATCGAGTCCAGACGCTATAGAACATTAAGCA
Source organism: Lycaena phlaeas (assembly GCA_905333005.2). NCBI lineage: Eukaryota > Metazoa > Arthropoda > Insecta > Lepidoptera > Lycaenidae > Lycaena > Lycaena phlaeas. The sequence continues at coordinate 17,327,151 of HG995166.1, read as the reverse complement.
CGTTGTGTGGTCCCGTAGTGTTTTCGCTCAATTTAAAAGGAATTTCCACTTGATTTTGTGATGAGTCATGATAATTTGCTCTATTGTTTTATTGAGAAAAACTTTAATATTTTTTATCTGGATTATTTTGTAAACACTATTTGTTCTTATCACTGCGACTGTAAAAATATATTTTACTAAGCAAATAGAATAAACGAAGGATAGCTGATATTAGAATTTCTCATATGTACAATAATACGGCGACATGCAATCGCCGTCTCATCTGCAGGATATTGAATACATAAAGTTTCCATTTGCTTTATTACTTTGTATTCAACCAACATTGAAAGAGATAAGCTTAGTGTACAGTTGGATAAAATATAAGATAGGAAATATTCGGAATATTCGAATCCAGCATGTAAATTTTAGAAAAAAAGAAAATTAAATCTTTCATCGACCATAATGATAGTTTTTGCAAAGATTTTTTAGCATAATATTATATTCTAGGCAGATGTAAGTTTGCAATTCGACAAGCATTTTCCAATCTAACTTTAAACATTTGACAGAGAAGTGGATTTTTCCCTTGAAATGGGTAAGGCGAAAAAAAAAACTTCTTCAGTCCGAATTCTTCTTCTTCTTTTTTCGTGTCAATTTAAAGTCACCTTACAACGTGTTTATGAAAATAGTAAATTTTCATCTCTACAGTTTTCTCTATAGTTCATCATCATTTTCATATTTATTATCAACCTTTATCCAGCCACTATAGGATAAGGTCCTCCCTCAATCGGGATGTTGAGACATGTTACAAATTCATGTAAAGCTATGTTTTGCTTTTTAAAGACAGTAATTGAAAACCTAAAATAAAAGTCTACTTATTTGTTTTAAAATTTAGAAAATTAATTTTAAAATGCGTTAATTATCATGCATTATGACGTGACTACAAACGCCAATATAAGGCGATGACGTCACTGTCCATTGAATCAAGTACAAACTGACATAAATCATAACATATCAAGAGCTCTGTACATGGGTATGTGACGTAATCAACCGCACATGACAGCTTACTGCGTTTTAGTGGCGATTTTAAAAACTATTTTTCTTCGCATATTTTTTTGTTAAAATTGGACATATTTCTTCTATCTTATAAAATTAATTTAAAAAAATTAGTCAAGATCCCGATTAATGCCAAGACGACTGGTCCCTTCTATAGAGGAACTATTGGTCGGCCGACTAGTTGGTAGTTAATGGTCGAACACTTCGTCTATCCAAACTCGGCTTCCACTGTTGAACCTTATTGGCCCATTGATCATCCGATCTCCGGAGTGTGTAGCCTACTTCTATAAGCTTATTATTCGTGAAATACTACAGCTAGTTTTATTGAATTTCGTAATTTGTTGTTCTACTATTAATTCACTCGATTAATTTATAGTTGCAATCGTTTTCATTAATGCGAGATCTAGCGCTAAATAAGGAAGTGAAATTGGCAACAGGAACACCGAAAGACATCAATACTAATTTGTCGCTTTCTGCTGAAACTAAAAGCTTATTAATTGAACGCAATTTATCGATCTCTCTAGTCTTCCGTGTAGGTTAGAAAAACAATTAAAGATTTTCATTTTAAATGTTTTGAAGTTAAACCTGTAGCAAAATCACACAACAAAGAAAAACGTTAGATTACATTAATGCAGTAATCTTTATCATCATCATCACCACCACCACCATAATCATCATCATCATCATCAGCAACCTTTTATATTCACAGCCCTATAGAAGTGCTAAACACGCGTGACCTTGTCGCCACCACAGGTGAAGCAGATCGCACCAATTTTTGCATAATACTTAATACATTGCTTCTTATGTTCGATGCTAATAGAAGAGCACCGTATCACAAAAAGAAATGTATTATAATAATATTATAGTCCACGGTGTATTTCCGCATACTGGCGAAACGCGTTTCGATAGATCCCCGCGCAATATACCATTTCTATTACCTTATTTAGATTTCTATAGTATGCAATTGCCAATGCCAAAAAAACCAACGCCATTGAAGGTATACATAATATTATTATACATGTATAGTTCCCTGCACCAGACAAGTTCACGGGGTCAGACCAGACATGATGATGTGGTTCTTCATCAAAAAGTAAAATATTTCACGCGGATCTCTAAATAAAGAGCGATCGTGCACTTTCTAAGTACATCCTTTACTGACAGTTTTGCACACCTTCACAACTTTTCTTAAACATAATTTTACTACGGCGCTAAAACAGATTTACTACAAAATTTATGACTCCTTATTTGAAGGTAGTAAAAGAGTAATTTTTAAGTATTATACAGCTGTCACTTCGAGAAAAGGAAGGAAGGAGGATTTGGAAGTTTTTATTAGACATAATCGGATTTGTTTTATACAGTTAAAGAAGTTGTAAGTAAGCTTAATTAAAATATTTTACTTGTTGAAATATACCATATAATATAATAATATTAAAGAAAATTAACGACCGAATGTAACTTAGTCCTTTACTTAAGCCTTAACTAATAAGTACTAATAACATAATACTACTACTATGATCACATGTCATAATAATAAACTTTTTTAGTTAAGTATAAATAAAAGCAATTTCTCACAAAATATTTTCTCAAAACCGACTTTATAAACGACCTCATTCATCACTATCGTCAACCTTAATCCATCCACTGCTAAACATAGGCCTCCCTCAATGAACGCCAAGACGACCGATCCTTTGCCACTCGCATCCAACAAGGTGCACAACAACACTGCACTTAAGTCGTCACCCTGTCAGGTAATGTTTATATGGCCGACTGCCTCATCTACCTAAACGAAACCTCCACTCCTTAGCCTTAATAAATTATACATTATGTACTCTTATACCTTGTACATGAATATATGTGCTATCGTAAAATGGTTATGAATAAAGTGAGCTCGCCAAATAGAGGTGTCACTAGAAGGTAGTCAGATAGTATAGAGTTCCAACGTACAATGGGAGTTTTTAATTGGATGCCGTGTGTTGGAAGTTTTTCGCCGAATTTTTCTCACATCGGTCCGACGTTATTTTTCTTTTTGTTTATCGAATATCCAATAAATATAAAATTTGTAGAAAATACATCCATCAGTTACAGTCTAACATATTTTTGAGAAATCAAAGAATAAAATGTTTTCCTTTAAATTTTTTATTTAATTTTAAATTGATATTCAGATTGTTATTATTCACATAGCTATTATTCACATAGCGTGGAGAACCGATGGCCTTGGGGTGGAAAGGCTCTAGAATGACGACCGCGTACCGGACGACGCTCCGTGGGCAGACGGGAGTCTGTGGACCGACGATCTGGTAAAGGTCGCGGGAAGCCGCTGGATGCGGACAGCGCAGGACCGATCGTTGTGGAGATCCTTGGGGGAGGCCTATACCCAGCAGTGGGCGTCGATTGGCTGAAATGATGATGACGATGATTCAGATTGTTTTGTAATATTCAAATTTTACTTTTTATTACGATACCAGCTGTTACCCGCAGCTTCGCCCGCGTAAACTTAGATTTACGGATTTTTGTGTTAAAATGGATATAATATGTTATCTTGAACATAAAGACATTATATTCCTTCGCAGACTTTCTGTATGCATAATATTTAGTATTTAGGATAGATACTATTATTACACTGCCCGTTCAAATCACGGCAACACGATTTATTTTCTTGCGTATTATTTTGATTTTGCCATATCTCCTAAAGTATTTATTTAATTTGCATGATGTAAAGAAAGAAGACGGAATAATAATCTTCATGAAGTGCTCAAGCTAATTAACTGATTTCAAATGATAAGGATTCATACCGTATTTGTGTAAATAACTTTCAAATTATCGCGTTATAATTGCCCATTTTTTAAAAGTATTAAACGGATATAGTATGATATCCCTAAGAGATAGGCATATGCCATCGCGGACTTTTTTGTAGACCTATTTAAGATACACAATTACACCTTACATTATTTTGTTATATCTCAAACGGTTTAGGCAGCGTTTTCGTTAAAAACTCTCAGACGGCCTATTTTTTTCCGACACCTCCAACAATTATTGTTATATCTTAGCTAATGTATATAAAAACTTAATAAATTATGTACATAAACCTTCCTCTTGAATTGCCCTATCCATTAAAAAAAATCACATCAAAATCCGTTGCGTATTTTTAAAGATTTAAGCGTACAAAGGGATATAGGGACAGAAAAAGCGACTTTTTTATAATATGTAGTGATGTAGTGAAGTAAAAGTCCGCCTTTGACTACAGTTGTTGTAAAGTATCCGAATTTGAATATTAATTAATTAATGATTCGTATTTTATTTATTCTTTGTAACAATCAATTGTGGCGAAATACATCTTGACTGGATTATCCATTTCCGATAATGGGATATAGGAATTATAATTAATCACACTATATACATTCATAAGCCTAGGATCGCTAGATTTAATGCAATTAAAGATTTATATAATTAACTTTCCTACCGCGGTCTACCTGAGTGCTCAAACTAATTGAAGTTAGCGAGAGTGTGGTCTCAGTCCACAAGAACTATTAATAAGAAACTCGAAACGGCCGAGAATTCCGAACATCCGTTATAATATTAATGCACTTAAATCCGTTCCAAATTGTTGTATAATTTGAGTTGATGTTGTAAATTCCTCGGCCATTCGTGGTTTCGATGGTTTCCACTGAATCAAACAGATTTATATTACTTTGAGCTCAGCGACTAGAAACGATATTGTTTACTAATGTTCAGGCGAATTCTATCTTTGATGATTTTTTTTTATGAAAAGAAAAGTGCCGTAGAGCAACGTGTGTAAATAGTATAAGTGATATTCTAGTATAACAGCCAGTAAAATAGTAGCAATATATTATACTCAACTAGAATATATTGCAACCACAATAAATCCCAAATAATGCATTGTATTGAAATGTAGGTAACAATAACTGTACATTTCAAAGCGAAGTAATCTTCATATGAATATATTGATATATTATTTTCTCTAAAAGCATCTACATTGAATCTATTTTAGTTACTTACCTTAAAATTTAAGAACTTATTATTTTGTATAAAAGTTTATAGGCTTAAACTTTATGTCGTACGACATATGTTTCGACGTAACTTATAATAGACGTATTTATTCAAAAGATGAAAAAATAATATAAATATTTTTACATTCGCTTTACCAAATATTCTGCGTAAAACATACCTGTGTAAGTTTAAAATACAATTTATATTTAAATTAAAAGTGATTCAATTTTAAAAGTAGTAATAATAACATTAACACCTAGCGAAACAGTTCTTCTATCCTCATTAAAATTTATTTCGCACAACGAAATAAAATTATATATTTCGTTGTATTACGAAATAAATTTTATCTGAAGACAAAACATTTTCCAGGAATCTTATTTGCCACAAAGCAGGTAGTCCTTAATTACTTGACTAACGTTCGCGCCGTAACGTAATACATTTCAAGAAATTTTGTTACACTATAATGCTGGTATTTAGTTGCAGCCGTTCCGCTCCTGTTACAGTTTTTCTCTTCAAGTAGTAGACTTTACCCAGGCTTGAAGCTCTTCTAACGAACTTACAAGTATATTCATTGTTCTTACTTTTTGCTATGTTAACTTTGATTTTGTTAAGTTTCAAGTATATCTTGGCTTCAATAATTCTTACTTTAAAAGGATTTTTAGTGGATATTGTATTAAAAAAGCGCCAAAATAAAATAAGACGCATAACGCAATATTATATTTTCAGAGATTGATTATAAGAAATTTATCTTAAAATGATATAAGCATTGAATTATCAAAAAATGCTTTGGTGAAATTGAGGATTTCGACGCATCTAAAATATTATATTGGAAAATAAAAATGAAGCTAGTATAGTATAGCATTATTAAGACCCCTTAGAAAAAACAACCAGTAACAGTGAATAACAGCATTTATTCCAAAATCATTTTCAATCCAATAACACTATATTTTCTGAAATCTTATCCAACCAGTAACAATGTCAACCAATACTTATTAAAATCACCGCCACGGCTCGAGACCGATTCCCCCAGTCCCCAAGACTGATCCTCTTAATAACTTCCTACTAGTACCAGTACTTATTATTTGGATTCTCAGTGTGGCCAGTGCAAGTGCAAAATTATTATAAAATTATTATTATAAACAAATGTCGGCAAAGTAACCGAAACCTTACACATTTATAGATTATATTTGCGTTGCTACAATATCACACCATCAGGTATCTGATCTATTATAACAGTGTTTAGAGAATACACTTTTTGAATGAAATATTATTTTATTCCTTTTGTTTCGACCCATGTATATCAAATTCGACGTCGAAAAATTCCAATGAATACTAAAAGTCGAAAATATTCGTTCCATTTCGCTCCATGAAATGAACAAGCGTATGGTCAAATGTTAACAAAGAACTCGAGACATATGAAACTGGAATTATTCTACTTTTGAGCGTAATTGACTTTTTATCTTTACAATAATCGTATTGTTTTAACTATGACAACGTTTTGCTTATCATTCTGTATTCAAATGTTCTTGGAACGAAGAGAAATTGATAAGTAATGAATTATCTTTCAATTAATATCGCTCATTTGTTCAACGGCGCGTGGGAAGTTATTATTTTCTATAAATAAACTATGAAATAAATTACATTTTCAATTATTTTTCAAACTTTTACTTACAAATAAAGGGACGAAATTCACTGAGAAATATACACTTTTTCGTGTTAAACAAATTGTTGTGGTTTCATCCTCGTGGAAGAGGTTTCGTTTATAAATTTGTAGGTAATGGCTATTTATAAATGTCTCTATGTAGGGAATAAAAGATCATAGTAATTATAGGTATTATAAATATATGCTTGCCATTGTCTTTCTTATTTAATTAATGGTTTAGGCGTGATAAGATGATTTCCTATTTCATTAATTACATCATCATTATCGTCAGCCTCTCCGTCCACTGCTTAATATAGGCCTGTCTCAATGAAGCCCAAAACAACCGATCTCTTGCCACACTTGTTGCGGATGACTTTGTTTAAAATCCTATTCATATTCTACAACTAGTGAAACTCCCAACATAGCAAGCTTCATAGCACGTTCAGCTGTAGAAAGCATTTTTATCAGCATACACTTAATACTGTCGAGAAATCCGTAAAACTAAGTTATAAGAATATACATATCGTGAACAAAATTACCCACTTCCTCAAAGAATCCGATAATAAATAAATATATCCACTTTTACGTCATTTTGACGAGCTTTTTACGCTTTTTCCTCGACCGGCGACGAGAAATGACGTATCAGAAATAGATGACACAATGAAAGGTTTTCTGATGCTAAGTAAAAATATTGGTTATGATATAACAATTGGTTTTAAGCTGTCAACATGATGAATAAGCTTAGAACAATTTTCTGAAATAGTAAAATAATATTGAAGCATTTTTACGTGACATTTTTAAATATTTTTTTTATAATATGTTTGTTCTTTTCGATACAGTTTGCGTAATCCTACTTTCTACTCTCCTATTAATAATATTATAAGCGCAAATTTTTTGTGTGGATGTATGAAATCTTACATAATATTAATACAGCTTACTAGCTGTTGCCCGCGTTTGGACAAGGAATTTCTTTTAATGTATCCTATGTTGCTTCTAGTGTCTCAGAGAATATGAGTAAAAAGTTTCATGATGATCGGTACTTTTCACATGAAAGCGTAACAAAAATCCCTACATACACATTTGTAATATTATGAAGGATAAAGGATTAAGGACTAAGGACATACGAGGATAAGACATAAGCTACAATCTATATGGATATTATGTGATTGCCCACAAAATATTCCTACGTAGACCAAGTCGCGGGAACCAGCTGTTTTAGATAATATGCAAAACATCTGCTCGTCAATCCTGTTCGAATGTCATTTGTTTTATGGAGTATTTAACACAGGGCATAGATAATAGGCAAATAGGAAGAGGAATATACAGATGTGTTGCTCTCTTCAATGGGCCAGCAGAAACTCACAAGCCCCACGAAATTCGACAACCATAACTGTCACCTTATGTCAGCATTATGTGAGCGAGAGTTACCCCGGTCGTTCGGCCCAATTCGGCTGCAATTCAGCATGACAGTCTCTTACTTGTTAGTTGAGTTGATAATTTAGCTGCTGATCTCTCAGGCTTATTCCAATTTATTTGTTACAGCTTAGAACCAAAGAAAGAAGACAGAGAAGCATACGAGCAATTTAAATCAGCATTTTATTTAGGAAGAGCGAGTGGAGGGCGTCAAGATGTTTGTACCAAAGAGTATTACCTATGTCCGTTGAAGAAGCGGTTGTTGTTTAAAATAGTAGAATATTTGTTAAAAAATAATCAATAGCACACAAAAATAGCAATAGTAATTGTAAATAATTTTCTTGTAAATAAATTGAATTGTTGTAATTTTATGTCATTTATTTTTTTCGAGCGCATTAATTTTAAGAAGCAAATATATAAAATAAAAATATATTGTTATATTATTCCATTAAACAATGTAATATATTATATTTTTATTTTATTTATGTAAGGTATTAAATAACTACATGGAAACTTAGAATGCAAAAATAAAACCTATTTTCATAATTATTAAAACAATTCTATTAACTTTTTATTATTCTTAGTTATTTTTAAACTAAGTTTGAGGATATAGGCGTGCTAAAAGGCTTAATACCGATATGATAGTCTATTTAATAAAAACATTATTCTATATACTAATAACATTTTAGAGCACTACATAAGTAGTAATGTATTATTCATTATAATAAAAATATAAAAGCCTTTAAAATATTCATAGACAATAAAAAGCACCTTGAATTTTCCACATACAATTAATATTTTTTTTTCCAAAATACAAAACTCTTTGCCAGTCAATAAACTAGAAATTGACAACCCTAATTAAAATCGCCTCAATTTCTGTACATTCGGTTATTTGCACGCGCCGATTTCGTAATACCATGACGTAACTGACTGCTATTCACGATTGACCCCCACGTGTCGTGATCTAATCTACTTCCTACCAATTTCTAGATTGTCTAGACATCTGGGTGTAACCGCTTAAAGATTTATTGTTGCTTATGTAAACGTAATAAGAAATTACTATGTAATTATGTTGCGTGAAGCTCTGTTGTGTTTCGAAGAGAAGGGCAGACATCGCGACTTGCTATAATCGGAGTTTTCACGATTTAATAATTTGCCAGGGTTAGTTTTAGAACTTAGAGATCAATTTTTTTTAAGCGCGTTCCTTACTTTTACTGCTTTCTTTTTAGTCCTTCTTTTCGAATTCGTTATACTTATATCTTTTTACTTTTGTTCTTATTTTTTATTCTTATAATAATAGTATGTTGATGAAATTGTATTAAGCTAAAGCGAGTCTCTGGGTTCTCACGTATTATAATAAATATTATGATTATGTTCTTGCATGTTATTCTTTAATTTGCGTTGTAATAAGAAAATGCCAGTCATTTCATACTCGGGAGAAACAAAGACTTGATTTTTAAAATGTGTTCCACAATATATCTTTACTTTAAAATATACTTCAGGTAAAACCACGTAATAAATCTAGCTAAAACCTTAGCAAAAACTTTATCCATTAATTAGAAAATGGCTTTGTTTTGCAAAAGGGTATATTGCACGTGAAATTGTTTCGATCGTAAAACATTCATAAGCTTACTATGAAGAGTTTGTATGTGGTATTAAGCCCACGTTTTAATAATGAAGGATTAACTAAATCAGAAGTACTTTTGCAATGACTGGTTAAAGTATTCTAATAATTAATTAGATGCTATATCTAACGCAGTCATCAGGTATTCATAGCTTTTATAGTGTTCAAATGTACTCTCGCAATAACACAATAGCATGCCCATTCGAGGAATATTGTATGTAAACAATCTCGGACTTTTTTTTTTAAATCGAACATTAAATATAATGTTAGTTATGTTTATAATATTATAGGAGTATATAATATTGTCGATCTAATAACACCAAATTTTAATAAACGTCACAATTCATTATTAAAAAATGGTAGTTATTTTTGCGAACAAATTAATAAAAAACTATTAGAATTATGAGAATTATTAAATGTAAGAGGTTTTGGCTTGTAACATCCAAAAGTGAATTATGGACGACTGAGCTACATGACATGTGTTTTTCATTTATATTATTATAATATGTATTAATATTTAATCCTACATCTAATGCGCTCGCATAATGTATGTTTCGAAATAATTGAAGTATGATAAATAAAAATAATAATATAAATCAATCAGGGTCTAATTTTGGCCTTATGTTAGCCATTTTGTTTCGAAGTATTATGTTCGTGTTAGATATTTTCTTGTTAGTTACCTCTAGTCTTCGTAAATATAATAATATGTTATTATGTTAGTGTTTAAATTATTATTTTCCTTCATAAATATCCAAATAGTTTACTTTTATTATCTAAGTTAACACTATTTATAAAGGTCGTATACTACAATATTATGATGTAATTGTAAAGCTCTTGCACTCGGGCATAGCACTTGAGCATATATTTTACAAAAATAAGTTATATTTAAAATGTTTCTTTGCTTTGAAATGTTCTATTCTGTTTGTTTTTAAATGTGTAAAAAGCATAAGAGCAATGCGCACTATTTACTTCCTCATGAAAGACGCAGCTACTTATTGTCGCTTTCCTAATCTCACAAAAAGCCTCTTAACTACTGCAGAACAAGATGTGTAGCTGATATATTATGTGACGTACGACGAGCAACATAATAATATTAGAAACATGAAAATTTCTAAATGTGAAAAAGAAATCTGGTTCTGGACACAGAAAAAAAATCGATGTTACTAAGGTCATGGTGTCGTTTGACCACGGTCCACTTTTATTTTTAATATTTGTTTTTCATCTTAGTCTATTTTTGTGAGAGTATTTTTTATATTAATAAAATATTAACGTTGACAGCAGGAAATACGAGCTCAATCATTCAACTGCCTGTTTTATTCAAAGAAAACTTCAGAAAAAAATGTCGAGGAATTAGAATCGTTTAAAAAGAGTTGCGTAATGGCTCTTTCTACCTGTTTTATAAAAGGTGCTAATCCGGCAACATTATGTCACAGGCGTACTTACCACTTAACAAAGGAAGAACAAACCTCACTTAGTCGTTCAAACTTTTATAATCTACGGATTATTACAGCTTGTCGGAATTCAGATTTTATATTGAATGAAAATTTTGTTAGTGAGTAATATTTTTTGTGGTATTATCGCATGCTTTTCTATGTTTAAAAATTTGTAATAGGTAAGTAGCATACAGTAATTTGAAGATAACATAATATATTGTCTATACACTATAGGGTTTTCAAGAACGAAAGTAGAATCAACTCAATTATAGTAATTTAAGGGCCTGTTTCACAACCTCCAGATAAGTGCCGGATAGGCTATCCACAACATATTTGACAGATAGAGTATGGAGTATGTGTCAAATATGTTATGGATAGCCTATCCGGCACTTATCAGGAAGTGGTGAAACAGGCCCTTAAGAAAGTAACTCTTGTTTTTAGCTTTAAAAATATGGGGAGGCTCGTCGTCCAGGGGATAAAGATCTCGTGGCCCGTCTCCAAAAGGATGGATAGGCGTCATAAGGGAAGTGACCGATCGTTTCATGCTTGAGTCTTGCAATGATTTTAACCAAGAGCACAAGCGACAATCGGCAGAAAACGAAGATGAAGACTCTTCGTGTACTAGATTGTTACCTGATTACGACCACTTCCTTGACATCCTGACAAGAATGTACCAGGCATTTAATATAAGTACGACGATAATATTATGATATAGCAAATGTAACTTTTTTATTGGCTTTGTCGAATTCACGTAAAGTTAATACTTGGACATTTTAAACATTCAACTCCTTGAAATATTGTGAAGTGATTTCTTTTAGTGACGTTGTGTTCTGAAAATTCAATTAAATGCATACATTATGTTTGGATGTATGTGAGTGTGTGTGTGTGCATATTATGTAATCTTCGTCAGCCATGTCAATAGATGGCGTTAAATATGTCGCAAGTAGTCCGGTAGATGGCACCAGCGTTTTGTTATTTTATTTAAATTAAATAAAACTTATTAAGGAATTAGTAAGTAATCGTATGAATAACGAATAATAATTGTTTATGCGTAATATTAATCACATGGTGGACCGTCGATCTGGTAAAGGTTGCGGGAAGCCGCTGGATGCGGACAGCGCAGGATCGATCGTTGTGGAGATCCTTGGGGGAGGCCTATACCCAGCAGTGGGCGTCGATTGGCTGACATGATGATGATGATGAATATTAATTTAATCAAACGCCGCTGCTCAGATGCTAACGATCGAATGAATATACTGTTTACATAGATGCTGCTGTTACTACCCATCCGGCTCACCAAATTGTTATTTCATCAACAACAATAGTTATCTGTAGAGTCGGATCTGGTGATTCACCGGTTGCTGAGGCGGCACACTCGCATCGATCTGACTTCTGCGCTTTCATGTTCTAATGATAACTTTAGAACCTGTTTTGAATTTCTCCAAAAACAATATATTTACACATAGACTTACAATTTTCTTAATAAAATCAACCAATAATTTATATTTTCTTTAATTTACAAAATAATTCATTATATTCGAACTACAACTCTGGCGATTGTCATGTTGAAACAAAGAATTAAACTTTTCACATATTTTATGAAATTTGTGTTATAGATTAAGCGACTTGTCTTCCCTGTATTGAATTCAATAAAGATTATAGATTATGCAATCATACAAAAGTCAATATAACTTGAATCCGGTCAAATTAAATTGTATGTAGTCATCTTACGTTATACATTTTTATAAGGATGCAGTTTTTAATGATACGAGATGCGCACGTATGTCAAGGCTGCAAATAAATGATACTAAAACCTGTGCTGCATTAATGATCATACACTCAAGAGAATGACTGTCATATTCCAACGACAGTGACGTATGCTAATTACAAAGATAAATCTTTATTTACACTCAACTATATATATTTACAAACACTTAACTGTTGCATTGTGTATTATGAGAACGGATGGTATATTTTATATCCATTAAAATTAAACTAATAATATTTATTATATACACATATTAAATATAGAATTCTTTATACTTTTTATCCAAGGCAAGTGGTTGCGAGGTCAAACGCTTACACGGTGGATAGACCTGATAAAGGCTGCGACACAAACCACCATTGACTTATGGACAAAGATATTGGCTTATGGAATACTTTACCTCACCAGCCGACGAAGTTAGTTTTAGATTTTGTGTTAAGAATGATAAACATCATAAAAATTATGAAGGCTTGACGGGATGCGAACCCGGGACCAGTCCAGCCTGACGACTCGTCATGATGGCCGTCAAATGAAAAACGACAAAATAAGAATGTTTCCGTAATCGTTTGTTCGAGGGATCGTGTCGTGTAGTGCAGAAAATAGGATTAACTTAGCAAATATGAGAACTTTGAATAATCTGCAAACAGGAAATATTGAAATGAAATGAATATTCAGAACATGGGTACGGATTTGTTTGATTCGTTATTTATTTTAACAGATTATCTAGTGCAGGTATTGTAAAGTTTTTATTTTTATGTTGTAAGCAAATTGATGAAAAGATTTGAACATCTTTACTAATATTACAAATGTAACATTCACATTACGCTTTCACGCGAAAACTAAACAACAAAGAAAACGCAACAGATAGTTTATGACGAATTACAGAAAAACTTTTTTCAATTGAACCTTCTGATAAACGGACGAAGACTTTTGTTAAAAAAAACCTCTAAAAAAACAAAAAATAGTGGTCAAAATATATAAAAGCTCGGCTAAGTCTCTAGTTGATAACCGCCAACCGGCTCACCCCACTACCGATGAAGAATTAGGGCCATTAGCATAGCTACAACCGAAAAAAAATAGTTGATAACTTATGAAATACTTAATGAAATTTTAACCTTTTATAAAAAAATATAATGACGTGATAATTATTATCACAATGTTATGTCGGTGATATAACTAAGATTTTTGAAAAAGCGCTAAAGGAGCCTTTAAAGAAGATTTCACTAAACAAAATTTAGTCTTGAAAAATTTCGTTTTTAATGTTTCTATTATATTCTTTTCTATAAATGTAAAAGCCTTTTCGATGATGATTGGATTTTTTTCATAATAATTACTTTTATAAAAACTGAAATATAACACCTTCAAAAGAAGATGGGTGTAGCTGAGGGGAGAGGGGTTTAGCTCGACTCAGACCTGCAGGGCTAATGATTGACAATCTTGGCGTTCATACAATTAAACAAAGCATAATTTCGCGCTAGCATTGAAAAACCTCCACAGAGCGGTTGTTCCGCACCACAGAACAACCACTCCCAACGTCGGGACAGTACGATGAGGTGAGGTTCCCATCCTCACCCCTTGCCCCCTGCTCTTTTGTCCCCTCTTCTTATGAGAGGGATATATAAGTATTATTAAGACTAGTACAACTATTTATAAGGCCTAAAGTCCTTCTTTCGGGCGCAGCGAGTCCCATATACCCGCTTGGGGAGTCCCCACTCTCCCGTGGTATGTGTAAGAGCATTTCCCGGCAGAAAAAAAAGTTTTAATAAAGTAGAGCGAAAATGAATGAAAATTGCCAAAAAAGGTTGACTGGACATGCCAACAAAATTAGCCTCATTAAAACATTAAATAAATATTTTCCAAGAAGAAAACCTGTTGTTTACTTTGTTCGAATGATTAATAGGTTAATACGATGCATTTATTATGCGTTCATATTTCGTTAAATAAATTTTACTTCAAAAGTAAATATCATAATATCATTAAAGCTAGAATTAAAAATAGCTTCCTTGAAAAGCTCATTATTATTCCCTAAAATAACGGTAATGATACTAGGATTACTTGGTACTTATAATAAAACCGCAAAAGTTTGTAAGTATGGATGGATGGATGGATGTTTGTTACTCTTTCACGTAAAAACTACTGAGTAGATTTTGATGAAACTTTACAATAATATAGCGTATACATCAGAATAACACATAGGCTATAATTTATCACCGTACTACCACGGGAATGGGAAGTACACGGGTAAAACCGCGGAGCGCTACTAGCTTATAATATAAATATATAAAATTTATAATACATTTATAACAGTAACCCCAAATCAGAATTCAGGTCATCTCTACATCATCATCATCCTTTATCCGTCACTACTGAGCATAGGCCACCCTCAATGAACTCCAAGACGACTCATCACTTGCCACTTAGATATTTAAATAGTAGATATCTATATAATATTATGCATAATATAAGAGAAGACAGTAATTATATTTACATTTTTTCAGACTAGATCAATATTGTGAATGTCATGTCTCGATAAGTTTTGTCCATAATAACGTGGAATATTATTTAATCAAAGAAAAATATTTAAATTATAAATTGTTTTTATGTTTTACTAATTATTAATCTATTTTTAGGCCTGGTTCGCACGAGAATTTTATAAGCGCCACGCTTATAAAATTCTCGTTTAAGCCTGTTGGCGGTTTTTTAGCGTCCTCAACAGTTACGTTTATAGTGTTCAGTTCAGTTTCAAATGAAAGTATTTTTATTGAGATAAAGCCTCCAGTTTTCACAGAGTGACAAACACCGTCCGTTTTAATATCGTTGTTCATTAATAAATTCATACAATAAGATTTTCTTCCTTGTTTACTAAGCCAATAATTTAGGATATGAATTCAAATTTAACTGTACAAGCACTCTGCGAGTTCTAATTTTTAGCGTTCTTAAATTAAAACTATTGGAAACGCTTAAAAGTTGCTATCGTCAGATTAAAGGTACGCTTATTAAACTCTCGCGCGAACTAGGCCTAAAAATATCTTTATCAGATTTTGTATATTCAAACTAAACATTACTTTATCTTATCTTATTAAACGAGCAATTCTTGGATATGTATATAGAATCGGGATCTCGGAAACGGCTCCAACGATTTTCATGAAATTTTGTATACAAGTGTTAAAAACGGGGATAAATCGATCTAGCTAGGATAAATTTTTAGAAAACTTTTTTTTATCCGTGTTTTGAGGTATCGATAAAATATGATTAGAATACGAACGTAAATTTCGCTGTCAAATAATATGTAAGCTTAGTGGTAAAATTAGGCAGTTATATCTGAACGAGCCCGGTTTCGAATTTCCAGTCCGAATTTTTTTTTCCTTTTTTTAAGATCATTTTTTTTTGGAAGAAAAATTTTCTCGTATTTTATCACTAAGGGTACCGAGCAAATGCTCGGTCAACCAGGTACTCCAGTATTAATGTGAGTACTGTTATTCCAATAAATTAATAAAATTTAATAAAATATATTACTTGCAAAATCACAAAAATCGAATGTTGTGACGGGAAGCAACCGATAATGTGGAGACCGCTTATTCTTTTTTTTTAATGAAATTATATCTTTTTGAGTGCTAAGACCACTGGCATAAAGGAATAGCGTAATAGAGTGGCTGATTTTTTCTCTATATTAAAAGTAAGGCCTCGTTGCTTTTTGTAGACAACGAGGATAAAAAGTTATAATATAGTATTATATTAGTAGTAATAAAATAAAATAGTAAGTAATAATTAGTATAATCACATTATGATACAAACAATATGCTTAAAGATTTCGCATAGTTCTCACCGCATAAAGTGACCGCAAAGTAAAATAATTGTCTATGGTCTAACATCAACGGTGAAAAATAAATAAGCTTTGTTTTTTCTATGCAACATAATTAGACATAAAACTGTACGCTCAATACTCAAATATTCATGATACCGGACAAATTTTCTTTTCAATTTTTGAATTGTCACTTACACATTTCTATATTTTATGTGCTCGAATAAATTCACTGGCCGTATCTGGTGTAGCCAAAAAATCGCATCCGAAAATTTTAATTTTACTGCAAACGCAACTAACCTAATTTCATTAAAGCACTTTGAAATGCGGATTCATGAGTCAAATTTATATCACATAAAATTTGGAATAGTTGTTGCGAATTAAACCTGAAATAATCATCTTTGACTAACCAACCTTTAAAAAGGAGGTACTCAATTTCACCGTATATACTTTTGTCAGAGTATCATCGTTTGCATCAAATTATCACCATCATAATATTATTTTTTTTGTTCTATGAGATACCTATGACAACGGTATTTCATAATATTACAATCTAGCCTAGATACAAGCTAATAAGTAATTTTAATTTAACCTAAAATGCTAATATAACATAATAATAATATGAAGGGATAATTCACACGGTCATCAGGGGACTTAGACAAACTAACATTAAAAAACGATAACGACGTCCGAAAAGAATAAAATGTATGGGATTGACATAATTGCGCTAAATCACTTGGTAATCATCGTTAACTTAAATCACAACCTGTCTATCGTTTATCGATCGGTACTGTCAATATCTATTGGCGAGAAAATTGTTATTGATAACCAGAGACGATGACCTTTTAATGATCCCCCATTATAATGACAACCACAACTAAAACGCAGAACTGATATATCTATATCTATACTAATATTATAAAGAGGAAAGATTTGTAGCTATTTTTGTATGTTTGTAATGAATAGGCTCAAAAAGTACTGGACCGATTTCAAAAATTCTTTCACCGTTCGGAAGCTACATTATCCACGAGTAACATAGGCTAAAATTTTATTCTGATAAAAATAGGGTTCCGTAAGATATTTTGGTTTTTCGGACACAAGGTGTAAAAAATGTTATTTCCCGTACTAAGATCCCGTTGTAAATCTTAGTTAACGCAGGCGAAGCTGCGGGCATCAGCTAGTTTCTTAATACGTGCAAAAGGAGGACATACAGAAGGAGGTGACTAACCAATAGAAATTCTTCTTGAATTTGTCAAAATCAAGTTTGTTTCAATAAACGATTATTTCTTGTCTCCTTATCTTAACTTGTACCTCAAACGAATCAAGTTCTTTCAAGCAGTATATTATATTATGATTATATATCATGCACAAGTATTTAAATGACTTGATTATTTAATATTGTAACATTGTTTTTCTCCTCCTCCTGGCATTTGGTTGCAACTTAAAAAAAACTGATTAGGTACTTACCTCAATTAAACTCAAGGTAACAATATTTGCTACCTTATTATTAGACGGAACACTGATTTCACTTAAATCAGCATTTTTTCTTGAAATCTTGCTTACAATGAACGATCAAGAAGACGGACACAAATCATTAGAAAACAATGGATTTTATCTGACAGCAAATATGTACGCATTTTCCTACAAAAAATGAATATAACAAAAAACGTTTTACAAAACCCATTTGAGAACAAAATAAATATAACGGCTTTGTATAATCGCTTCGTTTACTTAATATCCGCAACAGACGAGAATCATTTCTCATAATCGTCTTGACAAGTCTGCGGGGAACAAATTACCCTCCTCTGCGATTCTGTATTTTATTTGGACAGCTATTAAGCCGTACTGATTGTATCTGCATGCAATGCTAGTACATGGGAAAAATAATATGCATTAGGTATTTAATATAAAATGTGAAAGTTTACGCTATAACGTATTTATTTTTAAATTTTATTCAGGGACTTTTGTAGAAATTACATGTCAGTTCCTTCCTGGAATGTCCAATAATATACATGATCCGAATCAGAACTCTCTACATTTACTACTCCCCCTAGGCCTGCATAGGCCTCCTTCAATGAACGCCAAGACTCGTTTGCCACTCGAACCACAACTATCCCTGGTAAATAATTTCTGGTTAATAATTTTATGTTACCCATTAATAATTTCATATCATTTGTTTGTTTTTATGCCTGTAATACATTTAGGGGTCGTAATTATCACGCTGAGCAGGCAGCTTGGCAATCGCAGAAGATGATGAGCATCTGCGGCGCTGTTGCCAGACGCCGATTCGTTTGATAGTATATAGATAGTGCCAATATCACTCGCTGCGAACGATGTTTAGTGTTGAAGTCCAAGCAATCGCTTTACAAAATTAGCCTCCTTTGATGTTAGAGACTCAATCTAATACTTCCTGGATTGGAAGACTATGTCCATGCACTAGCCGGTAGATGTTGGATGCGAGTGGCAAGGGATTGGCCGTCTATATAGGCGTTCATTAAATGATTGCTATGTTCAGCGATATATGAATGAAGGCTGATGATGATTATGATGTGTTTGATAATGTACTAATATCGAATATCTCAATAACTAAGTTTGATCTAAGGCTCAAGTGACTGGACACGTAACAGCGCATCCATTCGAACCCAACCAAATGCATATTATAATCTGTATAATGATAATTAATTATTAGACCTGTAGCGCTGTCTGCACCGAATCATGGAAAGATATTGAATTATTTTTGTTTTAATTATTTTTGCCTGGCCTGTTGGTCTAGTGGATAACGAACCAGAAGGTCGTGGGTTCGATTCTCACCCAGGACAAATGTTTGTGTGATGAGCATGATCATTTGTTCTGTATCTGGGCGTAATTCATCTATAATATTATATATGTATTTAGAAATATATAAGTAATGAATCAGTTGTCTGGTTGCCATAAGAACAATCTTTGCCTAGTTTGGGATCAGATGGCCGTATGTGAGTTATATTATTATTATTATTTCCTTCCTTAGTTCCAGTAATACAGATATTGATACTGAGCTCAGTAAATTTAGATGTCACATGATTTTAAGTGAATATAATATAATATTACCTTAGAAATTTAACGATAGGAAATCTTTATCCACGTCGCCGAAAGCAAAAAGTAGAGACTAAGAACGAACGATATATTATGTCGTTCAGCTACTACAATGTAGATAATATATTGTATACACTGATACATGTATGATATCTGCAATTTATCCTGTTCATTATATCATTAATTATCTTATATTATTAGACAATTTGATAGAGCACGAGTGTAACGTGAAGGTCGTAATTATTTTGTCGTTCCCGGAATGACATGTAGACGCAATTACGTCTTTATTATTATTGTCGTCTTTGAATGTGCCGTAGTTACTACTAGAACTATATACTTTTAGTTCTAAGATTGTTGAACTTTAGAACTATGAATAAGTAAGCGTATACCCCAAATTAAAAAATATTATGACTTTACAATTGAATACCTATGTGGCTTAGGTAATGTATTAGTTTATGGCGCTAAAGCCTAGAAGTGGCATGGCGGCGTGTTTTACTTACATGGTAGTGACTGACGGGTATGTAAAATTTATGCCACTAGATTTTTATTTTCGCAAACAGTTTAGTCATCAATAATAATAATAATAATAATAATATCTATGGACGCTTTTACACCACGTCAATCTGGTCCTGTGCTAAGTTCTCGAAGAGACTTGTGTTACGGGTACCAGACAACGGAAATACATATATTTAATACTTTTTATATTAATACTTATATTTAAGATTTTTGTTATATAATACACATATTTAATACGCATCCATGACCCAGGAACACAGAAACTTTTTTTTGTGTTTCCTGGCGAGATTCGAACCCGCTACCTCCGGCTTGTGCGCCAAGGCGCTTACCACTGAGCCACAGAGGTCTTCGAGATAATAATCGAGATTAATATTATTATATTATATATATTATATTATATTAATAAATAAATCGAGAGAGAAATTATCTCCATTTAAAACATTTAAATATAGAACATAATATTGCAATAGTATAATATACGTTATAACCACCATGATGACTGAATGTACAATGGACCCCACAAGTTCCGACAAACTTGCTAACTAACCTGAAACAACAACAGTTCCAACCAAATGGTCGGAGATTAATACGGAGAAATACTAACACTGCATGTAATATCATTGCATTAATAATCACCAGTTATATCCATAAAACAAGCGAACGTAGAAATTAATGTAATAAGCTAAATCATATTTTCAATGGAACTGTTGTGGTTTTCTCATTAAAACTATATTATCAGGATAATGTGAGAAATTATTAACAAAGGTATGCATATGTTTTACAATTCAACGTATGAATTGCTAACCACTTTGTGCATTCAGTGAAATGAAAGGTTAGAGGGATTTTGCAATGTACATTTTTGTGATCAATTATAAATCCTTTTTTCTCAATCAATGTTGCCAATTTCTAATGTAATCATTTTCCACTAAGCCAATTAACATTATAGGTAATCAATTATAGGGTCTATGTTCAGTAGTGGATGGATAAATGCTGATGACAAAAATAATCATGGCAGCAAAATAAAAATTTCCCTACCAGGTTTTAGTAAAATAAAACATTTAAAAAATATATTTCGTTTGTCATTTATACATATAACCGATTAGTCTAAACCATCTAAAACAAGCTTCTTCGGTTGCGTTCGACTTTTTCCATTGGGTGACGATTTTCTTAGAAGTAATTGCTTCTATTTTTACTTCTTTTGTTATTTGATTTTTTTTTCACAGAAATACCTAAAAATATCACATCACACATCATCATAATAGAAGGTTTTATTTCTTTTACTTGGTATTTATATTTATATAAAATGTTATAAGATAAATGTAAGTACTTATAGAATTAATGATAATATTTTAACCATAAATTAGGCAAATATGAGTGACGCTGGCATCTCTAAAATTTACCTGTCATGGCGGTGACATTCATAAACATATTAATCAACGGGGGTCAATAGTTGTTTATTCTTATTTTCTAATTCACAAAATTCTTTCACGCCAATGATCATTATGCGGCCTTCCCTTTTTCCCTTAATTATTTCACGTAAAACAATTTAAAATCTTAAAACTCATCACTCCAGACAGATGTCAAGATGTCAAGCTTGTCAAATTTAGTTTCGGCTTTGGTCGCAGGACTTCATTAGTGGCGCGGACTATAGTTATTAAATTGACAGTTTAAATTAAACATTTTGTCTGCCTACACCCTACACTCACTTCGTTGGCACTATGTACCAAGGAAGCAATTCAAAACTGAAAAAGAACCTAAAAATTATTGATTTGAAATTATTATAATCATTAAACTTATATATATCGCTATTTCGTTCGTAAATAGCTGATAAAAACAACTACAACCTTGAATCAGCACAGCACATTATGCAGCCAACAAAAAAATGTGGAAACTTCTTATACATTACAAACTTTTTTCATTACCAGCACTCAAACTTCGGTGAATCGTCGACTAAGGTAAACTAACTTTACATTAGATGACACTAACGAGAGTCAACTTTGACTTACAAGGGCTGCTCTCGGCGTTTGACATATCTCGTACCTTTATTATCTTGACGTCACGAAGTTATGAACAAGGAAATTCGGATTTGAATTGATAATAAACCGTATCAAGTATTTTAATGATTAAAACAGTGATGATGATCATGTTTTAGAACACGACTAATTATGATTATGATTAAAATAACATACCAATTATATCAGCTTAATGCATATGTAATGAGCGACGATGGTCCAGTGCGTAAGGGGCTCGGCCTCTTGAGCGAAAGAGTTCGGGTTCAATCCTGACCTCTACCTGTCGTGCCTTCAAATTGGTTTTTCTAACCTTCTACATGCACCCTGACCTTCGCTCACTCATCGGTAGAGGAAAAAATCGTGAGAAAACCTGCATGCCTGATGAGATTAAAAGTCTTTGAAGGTGTGTGAAGTTTACCTATCCGCATTGGATCTCTCTCCTCGCCTGATTTCGAGGAGGAGACCTGTACCCAGCAGTGCGACATATATGGGCTGCGACTTTACGTATATTTAAAAAAAATAGAAAAACTTTTTTTACACCGCGAAATGCTCTGAAGGACCCCGCGACGAAGAACTCGCTATGCGAGTACCTATATTGTGAGACTCACTGCTTTATCTACTAAAATCCGACGTTGTTCACCTCCACGTACTGGTCCAGCGCAAGAACTATGGTCATCGGCACCGACGACGATGTTCCTGGAGGGGCACCTCTAGTGACAGGAGGGTGCGTCCCCTTCTTCTACTCCACTTAAGGTGCCTTATAGCCCCGTTCCTACGCACGAGCATCTGATCCACCCACTAGCCGCATACAGGTCCCTCATGCCGGTGCCACCGTTACTGCGCTCTCCTGTGGGAAGAGTCACCAGTGCGCTTCCTCTCCCACTTCATCTTCTCCTTATGCGACATCACTACTTCTTAGAAGAAAAATGATAAATCAGACTGAAGACTTGAACAACTCCTGTTTGGGTTTCGGAACCGCCAGTTATGCCAATTGAACTTTTATAGCGTGAATTAAAAAACTTGTGTAACTATTGTGTAAAACGAATTGGGGCAGCAATAAAAGTCAGAAAAAAGTCCGTTTTGGGAAGCGTTTGTCTAATAACTAGGTTGGATGACGATCGCAGCTGATAAACGGTTTACGATTGTAGCTTTGTGAGCAAATGGGTAGAACCAGAAGATTGAATGGTTTTTAAAAGCTATTTGGATACGCAAACTATCCGAGGTGGCAACTCTTGGTAAGTAATCCCATAGGAATATCTTCAAAGGAAGTTTACTTGAAACTAGCCCAGGCAACTAAGGCTAAGACAGGCTAAGATTTATACACTGCCTGCCCTTCCTTATCTTAGAAACGTTAAATATTTTTTATACTTTTATTTAAAAAAATTGAAAAAATCTAATAATTATAAAATTGAAAGATGAATGATAGTCGCAGGTGTTGCAGGTTCAATCTTGTTACCTAGACATTGAAAGGTCTTAAGGTCTTAGTAAATTTCATTTCATAAAATATCGCCCTATCCAAATTTAAAACCTATTATTTCTTTAGTATTGAAAAAAATATTGCCATGTTTTGTTTAATTGGATAGGCAAACTGACAGACGCAGCACCTCTGGGTAAGTAGTTAACGTCACCCATGAATTAGTTTACCTAGAACTATATAGGCCAGGCAATCCCGTCTAGGAACGGGGGTGCGTCGGAGGCGCTACTTAATGCGCTTCCAATAAGGCCCCTGTGCTCGTGTCGGGCTCGGGATGGGAACCCGGGCCCCTCTAGGCACGACGTCTTGAGGACTTCTTAGTAGCCTCGGAAAGTCCCTCCCTATATTTGAAGAGTCTGGCCTTGCCGGGGTCAGCCTGTCTCTGAGTTTATCCTGTTGCCTGCAGATAAAAAAGGTAATCCTGTCTGATCTTGATTCTGTCTTGCAGCAAAGTTGTTTTACGACAGAAATAAGGAAGGATTGCATCTCTTCTACCAGCGCTTCCTTAGGCTTGTGTTAGCGAAAAGCTTTATGGCATTAAAACATAAACATCAAATCTACCATAATTATACAAAATATCCGAACAATAAATTAATATTCAAAATTAAAATATATTTCTGTAAAACACGTTATCTGAATCTACGAGACACTTGAAAAACTTGTTTCATTGTATACACTACTGTTTGACAATAACGTGAAGTTTGACAATCATGTTTGTCAAACAAATTTGAACATTAAAATTCAAGCGCTCTACGAGACACAAAAAGTGTGGTGTAAATTTTAGTTACGTGATAAGTTCATACTAAGTTTATGGGTACAAAAACTGTCGTAATTTTAAGATTTTTAAGATTATATTTCATTAAAGGAGGCCTATGTTCAGCAGTGGACTGGAAAAGGCTGATGATAATGACGACGACGACGACGATAATGATGATGATGATGATGATGATAATTATACACATATACCTACATATCCACGACGATATACATAATAGACATCAGATTCATACGGATACGGTGGTGAGGCAGAGACCCGCCACAGGAGCAAACCCGACGCTATGAAGCCGTGGAAGTCACACTCCACGGCTGGCGGGGGGCAACCCCCCACTTACTATATCGCAGGGTGAAACCAACCGGCTCACCCCACTACTGACGAAGCTTTAGGGCCATTAGCATAGCTCCATCCGAAAAAAAAAAGACATCAGCTATCTAAGTCATTCATACAAATCATTAAGAAGTCAAAGGAATTAGAAACCACGCGCGCTGTGTGTAGCGGCTAGCTACCTTACTCGGGCTTCTGATATGGGTCTTAAGTTTTATGTTACTCGGTAATTGAGATTCAGACCTCATTTGCAAAAATTGTATTCAGTTAAAATGAATGAACAAAAATATGGAACAGCACTGCATGCGAAACTAATTGAACGAAGCTTCATACGCCTTTTAAACGCAGAATATAATCCGTAAACCCTCATTAATATTCTGCGAATTGTAATTGCAAATTGGAAGCATATGTCTTGTATCGTCATTAACATAATGATTATCATTATACCCAACGAACGTATTAATGGCACAGTCTTCATCATCAGCTGATGAAGAAGATTGTGCCATACTGCTGCTGTGTATTTTAGATTTCCATGAACGCCAAAACCATACTTTCCGCGAATTATCATTGTTTTGTGTTAAATAAGAGGACGGTGGACCGGTGGGAGGGACGCACTATACTTATTTCAGTGTATAGCTTTATAAGCTGTATAGCTAAATAGCTTTACTGTGATTTAGAAAGACAGATGTAATTCCTGATGTAATTCCTAGAATAAAGACTTATCGTCCTTTGTTTCAAGATAGGAATATAAATAATAATAATAATATATTAATAGTAATAAAATAATAATAATAGTATATCGAGTGAGACAGGAGGCCACAGATGAGACCTTCCCGCGCATAAGATGAATAGGGGCTAATTACTGCTCAAGTGTTAGTCACATATAATAAATTTCAAGTAACCAGGTATCTACCTTCATCCATATTTTTCTCTGAGTGACTGACTGGTAAAAGGTCATAATCAATATATATCTCGTATGCTAGTTAGTCTTTACAAATAAAATTTAAAAAATATCTGACTCAACTGTATGAGTCATGCCATACATATTCTACATACACATCAAAGCATTGTTATTTAGGGATCTTAAAGAAAAAAAACCTTATAAATTTATCAAACGCTGGGAAAGCGGGCTTTTATATTTCTCCAAAGCAAAATACAAATATCAATAAGTAAATATATAGCCCTTGAAGTTACGGGTTTGTATACGAAGCAAAAACACACCGTGTATGCCTTTAATGGGCATAATACCAAAATTGTCTCAGTTACCGGGTATCTCTCCAAGATTTCCCCTGTGTCAACAAAAAATAATATCTTGTGCTTCCCTGTTTTATTGATATAACAATTTAAGAATGGCTCCGGGGACTCTATGAAAACAGCTTAAACTAAGTAAATTCCAAAAATAAGTCACTTCAAAGTCTATAGAGACGATACTTAGGAGAGTCGAGTTATCTTTATAACATGATCCCTCTTATTATCAACCCTTATATTATCCTGACCCACTTCTGGCATGGATCTCCTCCTCGAAGTCAGATGAGGAGATTCTTGGACCATAGTGCTTTAATACGGTTGTGCAATTCGTGTTGGTGAACTTTACACACCATCAGTAAACTTCTAGATTTTGAATCTCATGATACATGCAGGCATTTTCTTCACGATGTTTTTGTTTACTGGTGAGCAGCCGGTTGGCAAACGGTGAGCAACCGATGGCTTCATATTTCATCGTCCACTGGACCATCGTCGCTCTAAGCCTATAAAGAACTCGTGCGTGTGTATATCGCTGAGCTTTTTCAAACCAACTACACCGATTTTGATGAAATGTGTGTAGATTCTGTTTCTGCTCAAGTAGATTCAAGGATAGCTTAGATTTATAGTTCGGTCCACTACAAAATAATAATAATAAAAATTAATTTTAAATAAGAAACCATAAACCGACTTCAAAACTATACCTTTAAATTATGTACCTACGGATAAAAAATTGAAAATAATATTTAAATACTTCGAGGTGAAGTTAATCAACAAATATCTAATATATAAAATTCTCGTGTCACAGTTTTCGTTGCCATACTCCTCCGAAACGGCTTGACCGATTTTGAGGAATTTTTTTGCGCTTATCCGGTATCTATGAGAATCGGCCAACATCTATTTTTCATCCCCCTAAATGTTAGGGGTAGTCCACCCCTAAATTTTTTTTTAATTTTTGGACGAAATTTTCTGTTTTTATTTTTTTATGATACAACATACAAAAATACATACAACCCTAAACTTTCACCCATCTATGATCAACCCCTATTTTGTAATTGCAATTTTAATATTGGCAGAACGAAGTCTGTCGGGACAGCTAGTAATTAACGAAAATATTGAAACGTATATGTCTCACTCATACTATTTAAAATTACTTATTTATACTACTACTCCTCATTTATACATTTCAGAAAACACGTGACCTTTGGCAGCTCTAAGATCTCGCGCCGCAGATCAAAGAAGCAAAATTAGCTGCTAAAGAGCGCTATAAGCTGCAATGATGTTAAAGCGAAAATAAAATTTAGCCCTTATGTAGACACAATACATTATTGTCGAATTACAAAAATATGCTTATAGTATCTCGGAAGACTACTAGTCGAAAAAATACTACAAGAAATCCTGATTAGTCTTTACTATCCTTACTATATAATATAATATATACTATACTATATAATATACTATATACTATATAATATACTATATACTATAATATTATAAATGCGAAAGTAACTCTGTCTGTCTGTCTGCCTGTTACGCTTTCACGCCTAAACCACTGAACCGATGTTGATGATGATTTGGAACAGAGATAGATTCGATCTTGGGAAAGGACATAGGCTACTTTTTGTCGCGAAAAAAAGCTTAGGGGGGTTTAAATAGGGGATGAAAGTTTTTATGGAAGTTCATCATTATACATAGATGATGAGGCCATGAAACTTTGCATTTAGGCACTTGATAAGAATTAAATAACCATTAATAATTGTTCTACTGTTTTTAAGATTTTTACCTATATGGGCATGAAATAGATGATGAAAGTTCGCAGGGTAGTTAAAAAAAATCTGTTTGTGTTTACTATACATACGTACGGAAAAGATAAAGATAAAGATATTTTATTTGTAAACATGAGTATTATACATATATACGGAACTGCGCTACTCCGAATTTAACGCGACCGAAGCCGCGGGTAACAGCTAGTAACTAATAATATTACAAGATATAATATTACCAGATATATCTGGAAACCTACAAACATTAATACTATGATATTAATGCTCTAGTTAACGCAGATCGGACTAATTGGAAATTATTGATTCTACTTGAAATGTGTTACTATGTACATTAAATGAAACAAGTGTTGCTGGACATATCTATTTCTTGATAATAGCCTGCGAAAATGTCCAATATAAAGTTATTTTTGGTCCAATATATAAAGAAAAGTAAAGTATCAATCCTTATATGTCCCACTGCTGGTCACGGGTCTCCTTCCTCAAAATCAGGCGAGGAGGGTAATTGGCCAATTATAGTCCACCGCGCTGGCCCAGTGCGGGTTGGTGAACTTCACATACCTTCAAAGACTTTCAATCTCATTAGGCATGCAGGTTTCCTCACGATGTTTTCCTTCACCGGTGAGCGAACGATGGTCTCGTGTACACTTAGAAATTTATAAAAACCCATTTCAAGGCACACACGGACGGGTCAGGATCGAACCCGGAACCCCTCGCATAAGAGGCCGAGTCTGTCCACCACTGGACCACCGTCGCTCAAATCCGGTATAAAAAGTGAAAATTTCTTAAGGTTCGTTGAGCACTTTTTAATAGGGGAAAATCTTATGGATCGCGTCACCGACATGTAATGTATTACGAACAGTATGACGTAATTATATTTTTTTGTATTTGAAATGTATATCTTATTTTCTGTCAGCAGTCCCTATAACTACATTTTTTTTGTTTAAAATCATTGGCTCGCTTGTAGTAGACTTGCAATAACATTTGCGATGTATGGTGATCAGATCTGACGATTGAGATCGACCGTAGGGGTATATTATATCCTATTGCTGGACACGGGTCTAAAATTGGCTGAATAAATAGTTGTTCAATAGTACGCCTATGCGCTGGTCTGTTACAGTGTAGTGAAGTTTACGTTATAGCTTTTTTAAATCAGAAATAATAATAATAATATCCATGGACGCTTTACACCACGTCAATCTGGTTCCGTGCTAAGTTCTCGAATAGACTTGTGTCACGGGTATCAGACAACGGAAATATATATTTTAATACTTTTATACTGTACATATATTTAAGATATTTATTATATTATTATACCCATATTTAATACACATCCATGTCCCAGGAACACAGAAAATTATTTTGTTCCCGGGCGGGATTCGACTCCGCTACCTCCGGCTTTTCTGAACGATTTCTTCCTTCTACCGTGCATGTACTTTAATATAATTAAATAACAGATACAAGTATCTAAATATTCCGTAGTCAGTCCAATGACATTTGTGTAATATAAAAAGCACTTTACAATGACGTCATTTGTAAACTTTTATATTCAAAGCTTTATACCTCTTAACATAAACCATAAACAGAATTATAAACGTTACAACTTTTCCTTTACATTCTAATTTGTGGTAAGCTGGCGGGCCATGAAGCTAATGCAGATAAACCTCTATTTTAAAAGTAATCATAATATTTATTTTACCCTTCATATTTCAAACGGGCTCAGTGTGAATTATATTCTTTGAATTAAAACGTTTGTGAGACATAAATAAACGTTATTATTATTATTAAATATATTTATCGAATAATGCTCATTCAGGTTTTCAGGACTATTAGAACTAAGGATTACTAACCGATTAATTGTAATTTAAAGTATGGATCTATGTTATCTGAAATAAAGATTTATTATTATTATTATACTTTTTTATGTATCCGTTTGATCTGTCAATAATTAATATACGTAAATAAAGACTTATAACCACACTTTTTAGCTTCAAACGTTGTGGCTATGTAACGGTAACTTGAAACATGACTTTACCCATTTTAAGACGTCACATTCAATTAATATTTTTCATACTTTTTAAAGATTGATGGCTAAACAATAATTTAATAAGTTTATTTTAATATCCTGATCAGGATAATCAGGAAAGATGATTGAGGTGGCTGTTAAAATGCGTTTTTTGGCAACTATAATTTATTATTATTGTAGTTTAAGCTCGTAGAAGCGGTACAACCATGCGTGTGCTGTCGATCTTTCAAATATAAAATACACTTGTGGCTCCCACTTGTGGTTCCAGGCTGTATGAATACACTATCCTGATCGTTTCTTTTGTGCAACAGCTTCGCTGAATTTCGAAGAGAATTGACATCCTACGTCTCAGCCCCCCCTAGACAAGCGGCACAAACGCTAAACGAATAGAAATAGAATATAATACTTATTGTATGGGAATGACACTAGTTTACGACATATAATTTGATCAGCTACAGTTATTCCCATTCAATAAGTATTCTATTCTGTTTCTATTCGTTTAGCGTTTCCCACTTGTCTTGAGGGGCTGGATACGCAACATGTGAACCAGTTGATTGGATTTTCAAGTGTGATTCTTAGTTTTAATGGGTGATGACAACTACTTACCCTTGTATGGTTCGTCTGCTCATTCACCTAATCAATTAACACGATACTGATAAAATAACGTTTATAATAAGTAGCCTCCTTCATAGAAACATACAAACATTACTTTTTATATTATGTGATATACAAAATTCTCGTGTCCTATCCCTCACTCCTCCGAAACGGATTTTATAAAATTTTGTGTTCATATCGGGTAGGTCTGAGAATTGGCCAACATTTATTTTTCGTCCCCCTAAAAGATAAGGGACCCCAAAATATTTTTTATTATTTTATAGTCAAAATTTCCATTTTTCTTGTGATGTGGCATTAAAATACATACAATACTAAATTTCCATCCTTCTACAACCAATCCTGTTTTTTGACAGCTATATTATCAATACTTTTGGCCGAACGAAGTCTGTTGGGGCAGCTAGTATTAGTATAGTATTATATACTTTTACTTACTCTTATATATTATTATATAGAAGAACACGTTATCCGAATCTCAATCCAATATTACAATCTTACTATAAGACGTGATGTTATTATAATATATTAAAATATTTAATTAATTCTAAGTACTTATGCAAGTTTTATACCTAATACGTCATAATATGTTTAGAAAATATAACAGTCAACCCTAGGGAAACTTTCGCATTCATGGTACATTTATTTTCAAACTGTTTTAGAATAAATTAAAAGTGCTTTTAGAAAAGTGCATTTTTTTTCTGAATGTTTTATGTACGCTTTGATAACGTCGCCGTTATGTGGGCGCCGATTGCGCTGGAAAGTAGTTAAAAGTTTGTTAATTCGCAATGGGGCTTGATTTTGGCAAACCAGAAATTGCTAACTTTCATGAGACGCTGAAATATTTACTGGAATGTTGAACCCCGAATTTTTAACACGTGTATGTATGATGTCCATAGGTTTGACCCTATTGGTCGTACAGCCGTATCCAGACTGGAGATTATTTTATCACTCAGTGGCCAATAATATCGAAGTACAACGATCAAATATAAGACTAATATTGGACTAAGATATTTGACTAATTGCATGCAATCCAATAGTTAAAAGATTGTTTACGAGATAAGTGATCTTAAATATTACCTACTACAAACAACAAATTGTATCTTCATAAAAAACGTGTATATGCGCCGCAATGTTGGTAACTTTAAGTCGTCATTGGAATTCTCATTATTGCACTGTTTATTATTATGATATACAATTAAGCAGAAAAACAAGTCAATTCATCGCCAACATTCTAAATATAACTTGTATAAAGTGAACAAAGCAAATATTAAATATAAAAATGTGTGTATGCAAGTTACACACGGCAGAATTGAAATTACTGAAAATTCCCTGATTAAAATTACTAATTGAAAAGTATAGAAATAATCACATCACACATAATTAAATTGTGAATTAAAGGCGACACCTAGCACATCATGCTTCTTGCCGCTAGATGGCATACATCTACTTGGTTTAGCCTTAAGGCCAACAGCATAGATCCTTTCGAAAAAAAAAGAAAAAAAAACATCTACTTGAGCTCTCCCCGTACCTCGTATGACTAATTATAGCAATTACAATAACTTAACACAAATAATGGTTGATGTTAGGACGTGTCCTAGCCCCTGCGTTTTAAGACATTTATTTTGTTAGGTAAACTTATATAGCGCAAGTTTTTAAAATTGTATTAGTCTGGGCTGACTCCCTCACCGTTAGAAACAAAGATCCCCCGCGGAGTGTGAAACAGGTCATAGCAGTATCAAGGATCAGGGTCTCCAGTATGGTCTCCAAGATGGCAGCCACTGCCCTGACTTAATATCAACCGTGGGAGCTTGTGACATTAGTTCCCGATGAGATGCACCTCCTCGTTTGACAGAGGAGGTGACAAATATGTGTGTCATCTACTTGGAAGGTCCTTACGCATGCAGGGGTTGGGGAAACAGTGGTTGCTGCGAAGGTGGAGGACCTGACACAGTAACCGTATAGATAACGTAAGACCAAGGCACTGCAACTGGTCCTGGAAACGCTGAGCGCGGCTAGAAGAAACCCTTACCTTCCGCCTGATACTTAGATCGGTACTCATTAGACACGGTAATTTCAGTGAGTAGGTTGGTACCTACTGCTGTCTGTTGTGTGATGTGTCGTGTGGCAAGAAGGAAGCCGATGCCAGCCTGACACGTGCTCACCAGACAGTTGTTGTTGTGCCGACGCCACAACTGAGGGATTAGCTCTTCTATCATACAAATTAACAACATAATATTGTATTTAATAAACTCTTCACAATAATAAACCAGTTGTGTTTGGCGGTTTTAAATTTAAAAAAAAATTGACAAGTACTTCCTGAGATTTGATGACAAATGCACTCTTCAGCTTCATTTTATTAGCTCAGACAAACATCAATTCATAGTGATGAAAACAAAAGACTCAAAACGTGTGTAATGGAGTTTTCATCAAAATATACACAAACAATACTACATAAGGCTGTTTAATCCAAATCGAAACCAAAAATAACAAAAATTCGAAATGTTTACATTTGCCTCTGATTCAGGAATATCTGAAACTCAAATACAAATTTTAATCGTGAAATGACCGAAAGCGTTTACTTCGGGAAAAAAATGTTTACACAGAATCGTGCGATTTACTATAAACATAGACTCACATTTTGTTAATTCAATAAATAATTACTCAGTCATATTAATATTATGTCACCAACATTGACCTTAGTTTTATTTCAATGTAACATAGGTAATATTGTCCAATTATTACTCCAAAAAAATTAGTATAAAATAGGTACTATTTAAAAGAATTGTTATAACATATTAGCAAATTTCGCCGGGGTACGAGTACGTCAAATATCTTTAAAAAAAACATCCAATAAATGTCATAAATAAAGAAATAAATACCCTCCCCGCCTAATTCCGAAAAGAGACCCGTGCCCAGCATTGGGACATATTATATGAGTTGTTACTTTATTTGTCTTAACAGATTATTCATACAATTATAATTATTATCAATCGATTTCTTCTGAAATACTTTAAATAAATGTAATATCTGTGATAACATATCGATGCTACCCTAACTAGCCGATAAATGTAGATGGGGTAAATATCTAAATCTGACGCAAAACGACGCGACGTCAAAAAATTCGTTTAAATTATACCGGATCACTTCAAGGCATTAAATTGAAGGCTCACGTTGCTTCAAAGTCAACTTTTATGTTACCAACATTAATGAGGACATCATTTTTCACATTTCCCAAATAACGTGCAAAGTATTAAATATTTCATGTACAGCTTATTATATTCACGAATTTCATACGTGAAAAGAAATTTTGGAACCTGTGTGTCATATGATATGAAAAGATTATACTTGTAATTAATTTAAACCATTACATAACTATTAATGAATATGGTAGATATAAAGTTCAGGACAATTTAATTATGGTTTTAGGATAGAAAGAAGAAAGAAGAAGAAAGAAACATTTATTCAACACTAACAGGAGACACATATGAAAAAATAAAAACAAAAATACACAGAGAAAATATTTTTCGCTTGCACAGCCTGTTACAAGTAACACATATCAGTAACAATGATGATAAAACAATAATTGAAAAACACAAATTGTATTGAAATTGAAGAATAAAGTGTGACGTGAGTGTCTCACGTGTAGGTCGAAAAGGTCTAGTTCAGCATTATGCCAGGCAAGTAAGCCTTGCCTGACGCTGATTTCCAACTGAACCAAAAGTAAAAAAAAAAACAAGTCACGAATGCCAACCATATACCTACAATTTCCCTTTTTCAAACATTATAATAACTACTAATTTTATGCATATAATATACGTATATAAATCACTTAACACTCAAACAGGAAAATATTAATAAGTAAAATTTTGTGAATAAAAAAATAAAATATACCTATAGCGATATATTATAGGATAGCACACACACACAAATTCACATACGCTTACCTTCTATCTTGATTGATCATCTATATCATCAAAAAAATGATAAAATAAAGTATGGAAACACTGAGTGTGAATATGAAAAATGTAAATTGTTGCTCACGAAAGATTATTTTAGTGAAATATGTCATTTTTCACGATTGCGAGCGGCTTTTAAAGCACGTCAAAACTTATATACGTGGCTGTGACAGGCGACAGCTTGCAAGAATTGGATATTATGTAGCTCTTATCGGAAAATTCACACCTTTTTCGTTAAAAACCATTATTATGGTGCTAAAATTTTGTCAATTCTTTCACATTATTAAAAACCTACTATATGCTTATTACTGATAAGCTATCGTAAATGAGCCTGCTTTTTTCCGCTTCGTTACTCGTAGGAACCGCTCCAAAGACAAGAAAAATTATTCTTCTTCACCAAAAGAAAAAACCGAGTCTTTTTCATTATTTTTAACCGACTTCAAAAAAAAAGGAGGAGGTTATCAATTCGACTGATTTTTTTTTTTTTTATAAGTATTACCTCATAACTTTTGACTGGGTGAACCGATTTTGATGATTCTTTTTGTATTAGAAAGCTGATGCTCCCCATGTAGTCCCATTTTAATCGAGTCCAGTTCTGATGATGGTATCCATGAGAAAACCATAAAAGTCATAAATTTGCATTAGGCATGTACGCGACAAATAGATGAATAACTGAATATCACGCCAACCGATTTCGATGATTATTAGTTTATATGAAAGAATGTAGTTCAAGGATAGTTTGGTGAAAACTTGGTTAGGTTCTGATCATGGGATCCATAATAAAGTGACGGAACTCTTCAATTCTTAGGAGCAAATTAACGATACTCGGCTGAATTTTTTATAGGCCATCAGGATATTTGGCTAACGTAACGTCTTTATGGTCCAGTGGTCAAGTAACTGTCGTAGCCAAATATGATGATCAATTCCTCAACGGCTTACTGTAAGGATTCGGTCTGTGGCAGAAATTCTAACTAATTTTTGTATGCACTCTGTAAAATTGTGTATGCAAAACATAAAATTATCATCATCATCTCGTCATCATTCTCTGATCGGTCGTTTTGGCGTTCATTGGATGGAGAAAGGCTGATGTCGATGATAATATATGTATCGCATACAACTTTCCAAATCGCTTTTGGCTGTGTGTTAATTTAAATCCTTTCTTCGTTTGTTTTTCATTAAGCCTTGATAAATTTGTGTAAGCCCTCTAAGAAAGTTTACTAGCCTTACTGGCCCTATACTTAAAACTAAAAAGTACAAAATAAAGTTAATTTTAAATGAAAAACCAAAACCGACTTCAAAACTATACCTTCAAATTATGTACAACTAAAAAATTTTAAATAATATTTAAATACTTCGAGTACTACTTTTTAAAATTAGTTATTTTTGGAGTCGGTACCAGCCAAAGCAAAGATAACCTTAACAGACATCTATTCAATACTGGGTGTACTCGTATGAGTATAAAATCAATAATTGCAAAGGAATTTATAATAGATGTGAGAGTATAATATTATATATTCAAATGCTGTGAAATGTGATTAGACTGTCCTTATTGGCTGGCACCGACTCTCAAAATGACTAATTTAAAAAAGTAGTACTCGAAGTATTTAAATATTATTTAAAATTTTTTAGTTGTACAAAATTTGAAGGTATAGTTTTGAAGTCGGTTTTGGTTTTGTTAAAAAATATTAATGGTAATTCTTGTTTCGGAGAATAGCTCGTTCAAACAAACAAACTCAGCTTTATTATAATAGTAACTGCTGATCAAAATGTCTTTTGATTCCGTATGTCTTCTTAAAATATAATGCTAATTGTTTTGTGCATAGAACGATCGTCTGTATGTATGCAAGCATTTTGTTCATTCCTCTGCCAAACAACTATTCTTTGTTTCGGATACATGAGATATAAGGCTATATTTATCACAGTAACATGATAATCATTACTATATACATTATGTCTGCTAAAGATAACAGTTTACTGCGCTTTCGTTGTATTTTGAATGTGTCTGACCTACACATATAAGAAGTATGACTTACGAACGTCAACAAACGTTCTAGTTGATTAACGCAAAATTAGTGTTCTATGACGTCAGTGTCAGAAGTCAAGTAGTCAGGCTACTGTCCACATGACACAGCGGTCGCGGGTTAAAATAGAGGTGCAGATAACGTGGATATGTATGTGTATGTATAAATTGTATTTATATAAATTATGTTTCTGGTGCCCGTAACACAAGTTTTGACGTGACGTCTAATAACTCGATATTACGGACAGCATCCACGTAAAAGATGACGTCATGTAGCGTTCCGCCAGCGAGAGCGCGGTACGAACGAAAGAGGCATCGACTTTTCGTGCTGCTGCTGACGTTATCACGTCAAACTACCGTTCGTATACCGACTTTACAGACAACCATTTTATTTACGAATTTAAGTTAACGTGATTGTTGAATAATATTAATTTCTTTATTATGTATAGAATTATAATAATAATTATAAAACATTGAAATCGCTAAGTTTAATAGCCCTGATTATAAAATATTACCATATTACGAGTGACAAAGTATCGGTCGTCTTAGCGTTCATTGAGGGAGGCCTATGTTCAGTAGTGGATGGATAGAGGCTGATGATGATGATGATGGATATACACACTAGCCATGAACTCCTGTTCTTTTTTTAAAAACAGTAAAGCTATCTGTTTAGACACACAGACATAATAACAGACATTCGTACAAAATGTGTCCTTGGTGGAATTCGTATGCCAATATCACTTTACCCGCGACATTAAAACAATGTTATTATCTTCAACCTGAATATGACCAATGGCCATTAGTTAAGAATAATGATAAAATAAAACAAAATTTATAATCAAGGTATTTATTCATATTCTTTTTTTTTTCAACTTTAATTTTATTACATAATACACAGATGTTAAGGAACGCTTAATTTTGTAGTGGCAACATTCGTTGCTTATACACCGCTGTGAAGTTAGTTAATTATTTTTGTATAAAACCCGCCGTACTGTCATTCTCCGCCTCTTTTTTGCTCCTCATCGAATCTCAAGTTAACACCTATTGTAACATACAATATCAAATAAATATTTGTAAAAGTACAGTTTTGATTTTTATTCAAAATTGCAATTCGTCCACTACGAGACGAAACATTGGCGACCGTGACAGGACAAAATATCAAGCAAGCAAATTCAAGACGCAGAGGCCATCTTATCCAGCCGGGCAGTGAAGCAGCTAAAGCATCACCTCGCAGCATCTAAAGATAAGTGCCCTGTATTTTCCATTTGCCTAAACAATTAACCTAAACTACCTAATCCCTATATTCATCAAATTCTACAAAATAGTATCCACTTTTGCAAATATTAATTTTTTATCTACCCGCATATATTTTTTTTTATTTTTTCTTTGTTCTTTTAAGACGAGATTTTTTATTTATTGCAATAAATTATCGAAATATAATACAAAAGCAACAAATGGTTCTATTTGTAAAGGCCATATTAACATTTCACATCAGTTATTACGCGATACTTAGACGATTTGGCCGACTATTTCAGCGTTGCGGTATACGTGGAGTGCCGCGTTGCTGGTTGCCGTTTCGCGAGGATCAGCCGATAATCGTCGCCACGCTGCCGGTCTCCTGGGTGTCGCTGTCCACAAATTGAGGAGCGTCAGATAAGATTGCATTATTTATTTTCTCATGAGGTGCCTTGTAATTTAAAGTACTACTCAAGTCCATATATATATTTTTCATACTTGTTATAATTACAAAAATTAATTATTGTTGGTGTTGTATTTAACTACATATTTATATAATGTCGGAACCTTCAGTATCGACAGTGTGCAAAGATCCCGCGCTAAAGGGTTTAATTTTAAAACGATGCTCTATAAAGGGACAGATCACTAAATTCAAAAATTATTTAGACAAGATTACAAGGCAATCTCAACTTACAGACATTGAATCAGCTGAACTTTCCTTGAAGGTCAGTCGGTTTGAAAGTTTGTTAATTAAATATGATGAGCTGCAAACTCAAATAGATTTAATAAATCCTGAAAATTTAGATAGTGAGCTTAATGAACGAGAACGAATTGAGCAAGATTTTATATTATGTACCGCGATGGCAAAAAATGTAATTGAGGAACAAAACCAATTAAAGAATTTAGAACAGGATAAGAAACGCCGCGAATCGTTATTTCAAGATGCTCAATACGGACTCGATCATAATAATGAAAATTATATAACCTTGCCGCAAATACAAATTGCAAAGTTTGATGGATCATTTTTCCGTTGGTTAGAGTTTCGCGATACTTTTAATAATTTAGTGCACAACAATAAGCGTATACCGTTAATACAAAAGTTTCATTATTTAATCTCTTATTTGGAAGGTGAAGCAGCTCGTGTCATTTCGAACATCGAAGTGTCAGCTGCCAACTATAATAACGCTTATCAGTTGCTTTACGATCGTTACAATAATAAAAGGTTGCTTACAAATTATCACATTAAATCATTATTCAACATTGAAAAAATAAATCGCGAATCGGACACATCATTACGCGTTCTAGTTGATCATGTAACAAAGAGTTTGCGCGCTTTAGCCAGTCTAGGCCAACCAACAGATCATTGGGACACGTTAATTATATTTTTGGTTTCATCCAAACTCGATACGCAAACACTTGTCAAATGGGAAGAACAACGTAATAATTTAGGTGAAATTCCGAGTTTGGATGAGTTTAATAAATTTTTGATCGATCGTGCTTACATTCTTGAATGTACGCGGCATAATAAATCTGACCAAAATTATAGTTTCCCAAATAACGCATCGACGAATAGCAATAGTAGGCTGCAATATTCAAAACCTACTACTTATCATCATCATCATCAGCGTGAACGCCCAAGTTCAAAATCATTTATTACTACCAATCAAAATAATAACAATATATCATTTAAGTGCATAATATGCAATCAAAATCATAGGATTTATGATTGTCAAGTTTTTAAATCTAAAGCTACAGAAGATAAATTAAATTATGTCTCAAAATATAAATTATGCAGTAATTGCTTAAGGCAAGGTCACTCTATAAGCGAATGTCGAATGGGGCCATGTAAAATATGCAAAAAACGACATAACACATTATTGCATCCAGCTGATTCTCTAAAGATCAGCGATGCCCATAGTGATACCGTGGAAACCATAGCAAACTTTTCTAACAAAAAATCAAATGAAGTTATATTGTCTACTGCCCAAATATACGTTTCGAACCCAATGACTAAAAAGGCGCTTAAGGTACGTGCTTTATTGGATTCAGGCAGTCAGTCATCATTTATTACGAAGTCGCTTCAGCAAAAACTTTCACTAAGGTCGAATCCTATTTCTATGAACGTCATTGGTATTGGTCACTCTGATAATAAAATTAGTGAAAGCTGTGTCATACAATTAAAGTCTATTTACAATAATTATAATACTAAATTAAATTGTCTTGTGCTTGATAGGCTTACTGGACATGTGCCTAAGGCACCTATAAATTTGCAGCAAATAGGTATACCATCACACTTGCAATTGGCGGACCCAGATTTTAATCAGCCCGCTCCTGTTGATGTACTAGTTGGAGCCGATCTCTTTTGGCAACTCATGAAAAACGATCGAGTTTCTTTAGGTGCCAATAAGCCTGTACTGCAGGATTCTATTTTTGGTTGGTTAGTTGGCGGGCCCATTTGCCAGCCACAGCAGGTGCTTTGCAATAATTCAGTTAGTGATGATAACTTATCCAACGTTAATAAGGTTGACAAATTACTAGCAAAATTTTGGGAGCTAGAAGAACTTCCTCAAAAAACAATTTTAAGTGAATCAGAATTGGCTTGTGAAAATCATTTTCAATCTCATACATTAAGACTTCCTTCGGGTAGATTTAGTGTAAGACTTCCACTGCGCGATTCGCCTGATTGTCTCGGCGAAACATACAATCTTGCGAAAAGTCGATTATTAGGTTTAGAAAAACGTTTCAGAAAAAATATTTCATTAAAGTCTCAATATATACAATTTATGAGAGAATACCAAAGCTTAGGCCATCTGTCAGAATCTACTACTGTCTCACCAAGCCCTTCTTATTTTTTGTGTCATCATGCCGTCTTTAAAACGACCAGCGAATCGACTAAACTTAGGGTCGTATTTGATGGTTCCGCTTCCTCTTCTTCTGGTTTTTCAATCAATGACCTGCTAATGGTTGGGCCAAACATTCAGGAGTCTCTTTTTTCTATATTGATTAGAGCTAGAACATATAAATACTTGTTAACCGGTGACATCGAAAAAATGTATCGTCAAATAGTAGTCAATCCGGATGACAGAAATCTGCAGCTGATTCTATGGAGGGAAGATGAATCCTTACCCATCAAAACGATGCAGCTGAATACTGTCACTTACGGTACCGCAAGTGCCAGTTATTTAAGCACGAGGTGTTTATGGCAGGTTGGGGAGGAATGTGACGACAGTTTTATCAAAAATATTATACAAAAGGATTTTTATATCGATGATCTCATAACAGGTTCAAATGATAGCGAACAACTAAACTATATTCGAAACTCGGTTGCACGAGAATTAAACAAGGGCTGTTTTAAACTACGTAAATATAAAAGTAATCTACATTCTATTTTTGAGGATAGTAATTTAAATTTGCAGGAAAATTTAACGCTAAGCGAGGCGTCAAGTACGTTGGGCCTAGGTTGGAATCCAAACAATGACACGTTGAATTTTCCAATTAATATTCCTCCAATGAGAAATATTATCACAAAAAGAAGCATAATGTCTGATGCATTCAAAATTTTTGATCCACTCGGTCTATTAAGTCCATGTATCATGCAACCAAAAATAATATTGCAAAAATTGTGGAAACTCAAATTAGACTGGGATCAACCAATACCAATTGATATTGAAAATGCGTGGAAAACCTTTTCTAAAGGCTTATCTTTAATTTTTGATTTCCAAATTCCTAGATTTGTTCTTACTGAATCGCCACGAATCATTGATATTCACTGTTTTAGTGATGCCTCATTGAATGGATATGGTGCTTGTATTTACGTTAGGGTTTTGTCTTCAAATAATCACATCGAAGTGAATCTTTTATGCTCAAAATCGAAGGTAGCTCCTTTAAAGCCTATAACAGTTCCTCGATTGGAGCTATGTGCTGCCTTACTTGCAAGTCGTTTAAGTAGGGCCGTTATTAATTCTATTAGATTTAGCCCTGATTCCGTCACTTATTGGTCTGACTCTAGCACAGTGCTACAATGGATCAATGGTGACCCAACTAGATTCAAAACTTTTGTGGCTAATAGAGTAGGGGAAATTCAGAATAACACAAAATCATCATCATGGCGTTACGTACCTACAGCTCATAATCCTGCTGACTTGATATCACGAGGTACTACTTTTAGTCAATTACAAAATTCAACTTTATGGTGGCACGGACCATCATTCTTGGTGAAAAATGAGAATGAGTGGCCTGTTTTAAAGGCTTGTAATAAGGTCGACTTACCTGATGTAAAAATCACCGCCACAATAATTATTACAGAACCTATTGTGGATTTTGAACGATTTTCAAATTTTTGTAGACTACGGAGAGCGATGGCATATGTTATTCGTTTTATAAATAATACAAGAAATGTAAATAATAAATGTTTTGGCATGCTAACTATCGATGAACTTAATAAATCTTTTGAAGCATTATGTTTAATGGTTCAGCAACAAAGCTTTTCTGCGGAATATAAAACTTTACGTAACAATAAACAGTTAAATTCAAAATCTAAACTTTTAAATCTATCGCCCTTTATTGACGAACATAATTTGCTGCGTGTTGGCGGGCGCCTAGAGTCTTCTAATTATTCCTACGATAAAATTCATCCAATACTTTTAGATTCATCACATTATATGTGTAAATTATTGTTTAGATATGAACATGTTCGTAATATGCATGCCGGTCCTCAGCTGCTGTTAGCGACAGTTAGGCAAACAGTTTGGCCAATAAAGGGTAGATTGCTCGCACGTGCTACAGTCCGTAATTGTGTGCGTTGTCGACGTGTGCAGGGTAATACACTATTGCCAAAAATGGGTACCTTGCCTTCACAACGCATCACTCCGGATTTCCCATTCAAGTCTGTTGGCACTGATATGGCCGGACCATTTTATATTGTAAATCGAAAGGGTCGCGGAGCAAAATTAATAAAGTGCTACTTGTGTTTGTTCATTTGCCTTCGCTACAAGTGCTTACATTTGGAGGCCGTTAGTGATCTTTCCAAGGAAGCTTTCATTATGACTTTGCATAGGTTTGTTTCGCGCCGCGGCAGGCCAACGGAGATTTACTCCGATAACGGACGCAATTTTGTAGGGGCTGCAAGGGAACTCAACAATTTTACTAACATACAAAATATTGCATTGACTGAATTTGCAGCTCAAGAAAATATTAAATTAATTTTCACACCGTCTTACGCTCCTCACTTTGGCGGCATATGGGAGGCCGGTGTGAAATCGGCAAAATATCACATTAAGCGAGTCATGGGGAATTCGCACTTAACTTTTGAAGAGATTTTAACTCTATTTG
Organism: Lycaena phlaeas; assembly: GCA_905333005.2. Lineage (NCBI taxonomy): Eukaryota > Metazoa > Arthropoda > Insecta > Lepidoptera > Lycaenidae > Lycaena > Lycaena phlaeas. The sequence continues at coordinate 17,284,052 of HG995166.1, read as the reverse complement.
CACAAGTGGAGGCTATTCTGAATAGTCGCCCTTTGTGTCCTCTATCCACATCACCTGACGATTTCCTTTTCCTTTCCCCAGGGCACTTTTTAATTGGAAGACCACTAAACGCGCTGCCATCCACTGATGCGGAGAATAAGGAAGAACCTCCATTAAAACGCTACGCCCGCCTCGAGCAGATTAAACAACATTTCTGGCTAAGGTGGCAAAAGGAGTACATCTGCGAATTACAAACACGAACAAAATGGAAGACAAACAAGGCTATACTAAAGGTTGGCGATTTGGTACTCCTAAGCGAAGACTCCCTTCCACCATTATGTTGGCGTTCTGGACGAGTAGTCAAGCTGTATCCTGGTCCAGATGGAATTTCTCGCGTTGCTGATGTTCAGACGGCCACGGGATGCTATCGCCGCCCTCTAGTTCGTCTCTGCCCCTTGTTTGACGACGAAGATAATATACGCAGTTGAAGAATTTGGATTCTTCAACGGGGGGGAGTATGTTAAGGAACGCTTAATTTTGTAGTGGCAACATTCGTTGCTTATACACCGCTGTGAAGTTAGTTAATTATTTTTGTATAAAACCCGCCGTACTGTCATTCTCCGCCTCTTTTTTGCTCCTCATCGAATCTCAAGTTAACACCTATTGTAACATACAATATCAAATAAATATTTGTAAAAGTACAGTTTTGATTTTTATTCAAAATTGCAATTCGTCCACTACGAGACGAAACAACAGATATAGAGGCGGATAGTATGAATTCATAAATCTCGAGCTTACTAATAAATAAAATATATTAATTCATTAATTAATTGAAAAATACGTTAGTATCTTATAAGCCAGCACTTTACGTAACATTTTTCATTACATCTTATTTAATTCTCTTTGGATCACAGTTAGTACTATTATATTAGATCCATATTGCATAGGGGTAGCAAGAGATGGATCGTCTTGGCGTTCACTGAGGGAGGCCTATGTTAAGAAATTAACGGATACAGGCTGATGATGAAGATGATGATTACATTAGGTACTATACAAATATTTTTATGCTTATATATATGTTATAGATTAACTATTTTTTATTTTATAACTTGTGGTAATTTTCATATTTTTATATATTTTGTATACAACAAAACTCGCTGAAGTTATCAATGTTAATACAGTTGCTAATAATATCAATAGTAATTCTAGTTCATAGTACTGAGCCCAGGTGAGGTTCGCTCCCGCGGGCAGCAAGTGCTTCCCTCCCTTGTTGCGGATGACGTGGTTGATCCAGAACATAGCCCGCTCCAGGGGCTGCATTGGCTGGTCGTACATTAGCTCTCGAAGTCTTACTATGTTCTTACGGTAGCTGTAATATTAAAAAAAAACTAAAGGAAATCAAACGCGTGGAAACAAGAAAGCTATATCTAAAAACAAAATAAGTAGGCAAATGGCGTTTCGAGAAGATTTTTTTTAAACTTGGCAAAAAAAGTATAATATTTACAGCTAATAGCCGCGATGTTTTTTGCAGATAATAAATAGTACATAATTTTTTTACTGCCTGAGTATAACGTATTTTTAAACCATATTTGTTATAAAACTAATTCTGTTCCTAATAAAAAAAAAATCATATTATTATACTAAAAAAAAATATCAATTACCTTTCGTCATTTAAAACAGTTTCAACTGCATTTTTAACCACCTGTTCGGTAGCGTCTTTAAACAAAATTCTCTTTCCGATACCATGGCGCACGTATTTCTCAGCATTAAACCATTGATCACCTAATACTGGAAAAGCTAAAAGTGGTACTCCGGCGGTAATAGCTTCATCTGTTGATTGAAGTCCAGCTTGCGTTATAAATAGTTTGATTTTCGGATGTTCTGGAAATATACCAATTGTATTAGTTTATCACCAAAAGGTGAAATGATAGAGGTTCTAGAATAATATAAAAGCGTAATTATATAGATTTTTGGTAATCTGTGCTGTAAAAACAACATCTTGTTGAGACAAGTCACTGGGTAAGCTTATACCAAGATACGTGAATAAGAAAGTACTATAAAATAAGAAATTCGGCGTTAATCAAAACTATAATTAAAAGCATTTAAGAGGAATAACATTAAGTTTAAAATAAAAGTAATTATTTTTTTAGTAGATAATGAACAAACGCAAGAACAAAAGAAGGCTTTTCACGGATAAACTGAGTTTTGAATTAGACAAGTTCTAATAAAGTTTCATACTTAAAAGATCTGCTTGAGGTAGCCATTTTGATAATCTGATATTCTTAGTCTGCCCCGGCAATGTATCTTTATCCCATTTCCACAACACGTCGTATGGCATCTGGCCCAAAACTTTTGCTATGATTTGAATTTTGTTCGTCTCAAGTATTGTTGACAGCGCATTTGTTCCAAAACTAACATATATAACTCCATTCTTAGAGGAATCTAGATAGTTTTTAAGATCCTGAAAGGATTTTTTTTACATGTTATTGTAAATAATATAATACATTTGTAACAACAATACATAAATAAAGATATTATAGTCCACAGGTGATTATGCATTATTTTTATACGATATTATACAGCTATAATTATTTGTGGAATCATGTCATCATCAGTCATTAATCATTTTTATTTATTTATTCGTAGACGCGGATATTTAAAAACCATCGCTTGCTCGTTGCTCGGCTTGGTGTTGGTGGAAGAAATCATCGTGAGAGAACCTTCTGCCTGATGAGGAAAGTCGTTGAGCGTGTGAAGTTCACCAACGCGCATCGGGCTAGCGAATTAAACTATAGCCCAACACCCTTCTCACCTGATTTCAAGGAGGAAAGCCGTGATCAAAATTAATTAACAAAATTATAAGGGTTGATATTATTGTTATATCTGAACCTATAAATTTCCTTTTCATTTGATATTCTAACCAAAATCCTAAAAGTAAAAAATCTCCCACTACTCGGATCTTCTCGAGCTACATATCTATGTAGCTCCTTTTATTTTGGATACTATTATATTTTTCTCTTTTCTGGTGTGATAAATCGCGAAAAAAAACTGGTAAATTATAATAATATGTCATAATTACCTTTGGCAGTTCCTTTGTTTCCAGTTGATGAAGTCCTCCTAGAAAAACGACACTCGGTGGAACGGGTTCATTGTCTACCCAAATGGAATGTATGTTTAAGAATAACATGTCTACGTTCTTAAAAAAATCACTTATTGTAGGGATATCTGGACCAAAATAATTCTGCAACATCCTATGTTCTTCTTCTTCAATGGAACGGTATTTATATAGCGTTGAAAAATATTTGTAAAACTTGTTTATTTTCTCCCAAATAGTAAGACTGTAGAGTCGCGTGTCAAATGGCGAAGGGTACAAAATCGGATGAGTCTGCAATCCGAAAAATTCGTAAGATGTAGGCATCCCACCAAACGAACTGAAGAGAATAACTGGAGCTTTGTAAATGTGTGTTACAGCTAAATAAGAACGTGCAAATTCTTCAATCAAAATTAAATCATATTGCTTCTTCGTCCCGTTTAAAATCTCTTGCACCTCCGGCACTTGGAACTGTATTTCACACAATTCATATACAAGTCTTGAAAAGAAAGTCATATCTGAAAGTTTAGTCTGGGCTTCGGTTTGAGACATTTCATGTAAGGGTCCACGTACTGAGTTATACGATATGTCGTGAACGTCAATTTCCTTCAAATTCTTCGGCCCATCTTTTTTCGGGTACGCAGGATCAGCCGTGATAACCGTAACATCGTGACCTTGTTTTACTAACTCCAAAGTCACTCTCCGAAAAACAATTTGATGGCTTATAGATGGGATAGGGTAAAGCGCCAGAATATTCGCCGACTCCACCGCACTAAGCACGATAGATATTAAACCTAATTTTAAATACATGTTGTAACACAACTACTGTAATGCATAAATAATAAGCTACTAACTACTTGAGCCAACCACGGTTCAATTTATTCTGAGTTCTGTTATCTTTTTGCTTGGTCATGTCATACTTTGTTCCATCGTTTAACATTAGCATATTATACTCAAAGGTTGAAGAGGAAGCTGATATTTACAATATAATAGGACGACCTCTGTACCGCAGTAGTTAGGGCGTTGGCGTTCAAGCCGGAGGTAGCAGGTTTGAATCCCACCAGGGAACAAAAATATTCTGTGTTTCAGGAACATGTATAAGTATGTATTAAAATTTAAATTAACGATAAAAATCTCAAATATTGAATAGTATTAAATATATTTCCGTTGTCTGGTATCCGTAAAACAAATTCTTCGAGAACTTACCATGACTCCAGATTTGCGTAGTGTAAGAAGTTTAGCTATTCTTTTCGATCTGTATTAATACAGTTTGCTTTTACACATGGTTGCTGTAATGTGTTCTAAAATAAATTAAATGATGAAGTTTAAAGTAAACCAACATCTGCAGGATGATGTTCGCACCTAGTTGATATTGTAGCAGATCAGCTGTTGTCAAGTGTGTATAGTGTATTCTCTTAATAATCTCGAATTAATAATCCCAACACGGAATTATATAAATTTAATGCTTACGAAATTTCACATATTACAATGAAAAATTACAGATTAAAAGGGGTTTATTATTTATAGTGAGAATGATTATATTCAACAGTTCCCCCGTCGTAAGTTGTTTTATTATGATAATATTATGACTGAATAAATCAAGCTTTTATTCGAACATTCAATTATTGCTCTCTTCTTATATGAACTTTGTTTCAAATAACTTTAATACCGGCTCTCGGCTCTCTCGGCTCGGCTATTTGTGCCAAATAAAGATATTATTTATCTCGGTCCTTTTGGTCCTGCTACTCTCTGGCCTTAAAAGACACAATTGAAACATTTTTTTCATCCCGGAGGATTTATTTTTAAATTTAAAAAATACCCTCGTTTCGATCCTGACTCTTCTGTGGTGTCTTGAAATGGCCAAATTTCTAAGTGCACCCTTACTATACCCCACTCTAAATACGAGACCATAGCCCGCTCAATGGTGAAGAAAGACATCGTGAGGAAGCCTGCATGAGATTATAATAAGAGGTATTTTAGTAAGACTAGGTTGCATGCTGCTTTGTAACCAAATTGGGCCGGTACAACCTCTTGCTTACATGATACTGGCGTAAAGTGACAGCTAAGCCGTCGCGTTTCGTGCGATTTCCGGTGGCCCATTTTTAGGGAAAAGGAGGGCAACGCATCTGCATATCCTCTGGTTATGTGGATGCTAATGAACATCGATAGTCGCAGGACTTCGACTGTTCGTTGTCCCTTCTACACGATAAAAAAAAATCTAAACGTCTTTGAAGATATCTGGAGTTCACCAGGCCCGATGGCCCGGTACTCTCCTCGCCTGATTCCGATGAGGATATCCGTGCCCAGCAGTGGGACATATTAAATGGGTTGCTACTTACTTTAAATTAAGTAAAATTATATTTAAACTCTTAAAAAATTATCATGTGTTGGAACTCTTATTTCAAAGCACTTACTTTGATAGAAAACGTTTCATATTAGTTCATATTTATCTTTTTACTGTCTACGGCAAGTGGATGCACAAGTACACTGTGTACGCTTCTACAAATACTATTCATAGCTAATATCAATATTGTTATCATTGTTTGATATTGATATAAATGAGGCGCTCTAAGTATAAGAGGATATAGACAATGTCAAGTTTCACGTTTTCTGATATTATTGTTAGTCATGTTAGTCACATACAATTTTCAACGTTATTTACAGTAATTAGGGCTGTCATCTCTATAGATTCATGGAACACGTTACTAATAAAAAGTCAAATCTGAATTGGATTTTGTGCTGTCAGTAAAATACGTCTTTTTTCTTTTGTTTTATTATTTTCGTTACATGATAATATACTTATTTCCTTTGAATTATAAATATTGTAATTTTGAAATTTAATATAATAATATACACACCGGCACAATTAGCGGAACAGAAAAAAAAGTGAGACTATGAGATAATAACGCATATATTTGACGAAAATGTAATTAAACACAAAATAACAAATTGATTAACATCTTTTAAAAACGACTTTGAAAAGTCTTCGTTATTTTTTATTGAAAAATAAAGAAATATGAAATAAGTGAAATATTTAGATGATTATGAACCATCACAAAAAATAAAAAAAAATAGCATTAAATGTTTTAACAATAAAATTAAAGCAAAATTAATAACGAGTGTTTCCCCCTCATGCTCTGATTACGGTTTCCATTCGTCTGGGCATGCTACAGATTATGTTATCGATGATTTCTTGAGGCAACCGCTCCCACTCCTTAAGTAATGCGTTTCCAAGTTCATTCAGATTGTTGGGGGGTGGCATTCTGGATTTAACACTTCTTTTTAGCAAGTCCCAGACATGCTCTATCGGATTCATATCGGGGGAATTTGCTGGCCACTGCATCACCGGTATACCTACGTGGCTCAGATATGCCTGTACCGATTGTGCACTATGAGCACGAGCATTATCTTGCATTAGGATAAAGTCGTCACCAATAAATGGGGCAAATGGTACAACATGTTCTTCTAAAATGTCTCTGATGTATAGATCTGCTGTCATGGTCCCTCCTGTGACTATCACTAACTCCGTGCGAGCTCCCAAACATATCCCCCCCCAAACCATAATCGAGCCGCCACCGTAAGCCACTGTGTGTTGAAAATTAGACTGTATGTGGCGTTCTCCTTTGCGTCTCCATATTCGCTGTCTCCCATCGATCTGTTTTAAAAGAACTCTGCACTCATCAGAAAAGAGAACCTGCTGCCATTCGTTCAAATCCCAATGACGATGTTCTCGCGCATAGCCTAATCGGTTTACGCGGTGACGTCTCTCATGTTTTGGGCCTTTGGCAGGTATATACGACCCTAAACCAACTTCTTCAAACCTCCTGCGAACTGTACGCTCACTTACTCGTACTCCTCGAACGTCTTCCAGTTCATTTCGAGCTTGTACACCCGTTAATCGCGTATTCCTACGAACTCCAAGTTGTAAAAAACTGTCATCGCGCCTCGATGTACATCTTTTTCTACCTTGACCCTCCTCCTCACAAGAGAATTAGACGATCTGTACCGCTGGATGCTGCGATGAATCGTTGATACTGGTCGACGAAGCCTTGAGGCAATCGATCTGTAGGTATGGCCATTTCTTCTCATTTCATGAGCCCTAATGATTTCCAGTGATGTTAAGTCAGGCATAATAAAGAGCTTTTAATAAACAAAATTGCCTATAGAATAACAAATTTATAAAAAACCATTAAGTGCAATTTTTCAAAAAAATTACAATTACGTAGTTATTACTTGAACAAGTTGACAAAACGTATTGTTCGGGAAAATAAAACAAATGAATGAAAAAAGTGTATGTCATCTAATTTTCTATTTTCAAATTTGACAATAAATTAAAAAAATATCATAAGTGGCCAGTTCCTCAAGTAAAAGATTTTAAAATCCTGCTTTTTTTTGTGTTCCGCTAATTGTGCCGGTGTGTATATATATCATGTGTAAGTTTATGTAAGAATATTGTGAGCATTTTCTTGTACTTAATTTTTTTATTCATTAACTATTTATATATATATTATTTAAATAATATAAAATAGATAATGAATAAAAAAAATAAAATTAATTATGTAATATACTACTAAGTAGCATTATAATAGAATACATAAACAATAATTGTAATAATGAACAATAAAAAAACGAAACCAATACTAACATGGTCTCGTTTTTTTTTTTGTTGGAAACATTCTCTGAAATAAATTGCTATGCAAGCTATAAGACCGCCTTTGTGTGCACAAATGTGTTTGATTATTATGTTATTGTTATTGTGCACTTTTGTTTGAGTGCACAAAAAAAATAATCGTTCACTTACAACCGATAACATGCTTGAAAATAAATAATTCTATAAACAAATTGGATCGGAGTTTTATATAAAATATACTTATCAGTATTAATAAGTTTTTTTTATTAGTTTCTTGCGAAACACTTTTTTGATAAAACAATTTAAATTTCTTTTTTTATAATTTTAACAGTTAAAGTGAAATTAATAAATTATTTTTATTAAATAGTTTCCTAAATGCTTTCTCACTTATTATTTCTTTAAGTAGGTATTATTTTTCTAAGAGGCTCTTTGTAGTATGTTTTAAGTATTTCTTAACTTTATTTTTATTTTAAACAGAAACTGCTTTAAATTATATAAATTCTGATTGAGTTTACATGTGATGGCAATCTATATAACACGGCGATGCGTGATTTGAACAAGCTGGTTTACAAGTGATGGAGGTTCAAATCCTACGTAAGGTTTGTAATATGACGATTGATGAATAACTCGTAAAATGTTTAAATGTATTTTCATCACTGGGTGGGTTTTGAGTCACAAAGTGACACAAAGAAACGAAAAAAGAATTGAAGGCAACTATGTTAAATCTTGTATGAATGGTGGTTTTCTTCTCAAAGATAATATTTATATATTTGCAACTATAATTGAAAGAAAGTAAAATAAAAAAAACTGCCTTTCCTTTATTAATAATAAATAAACCATACATTAAAAACTTTGCTACCTCTGTTTTAATTTCTTACTTTTATTTGTTTTTCCACTAACATATTCATACAGAACACAAATGGCAATTATAAATAAAATAAATGATATGAAAGTTGCTGACAATAGTACTAGTAATAATTCTAGTTCGTAGTACTGAGCCCAGGTGAGGTTCGCTCCCGCGGGCAGCAAGTGCTTCCCTCCCTTGTTGCGGATGACGTGGTTGATCCAGAACATGGCCCGCTCCAGGGGCTGCATTGGCTGGTCGTACATTAGCTCTCGAAGTTTCATTATGTTCTTACGGTAGCTAAAAGAAGATCATAAACTTATTTAGCAAACCACAAGCAATGATAATGAGGAGTAGTCTCTGTATATACTGAACCAATGTTGAATATAATTTTACCAATAGAATGCTACGCTATTTGTGTGTGACATAGGCTATAATTTATTCCCATATTCCCACGGGAATGTGATGTACGCGAGTGAAACCGCAGGGCGCTTCAGTCAATAATAAGCACGATAACCGTTTCGTTAATAACATTTTATCTAGACTTAAATTAGATGTTGTATTTAAAAAAAAAACAATTCTTAGCACCAAAAAATTTAGTTTTAGTCAGTTCAGTTCCTTTTTTGAAGTTGGTGAAAAACTTGACAGTGATCAGATTAATGCTGATCAGTTACCAGTAAGATAATAATACATGCTTCCTATAACATTACTTCATAGTTACTTTAAAATTCAATTTCCACAAAAGGAAATCGTTTTATTAATATTCTCAGTAAAACTAAACTCACCTTTCATCAGTAAGAACTGTATCCACTGCATTTTTAACTACCTCTTCAGTGATTTCATCAAATAAAATTTCCTTTCCGATACCATGGCGCACGTATTTCTCAGCATTAAACCATTGATCACCTAATACTGGAAAAGCTACGAGTGGTACTCCGGCGGTAATAGCTTCATCTGTTGATTGGAGTCCAGCTTGCGTTATAAAGAGTTTGATTTTCGGATGCTCTGCAAATTAAAAAGTCAATGTTATTACAAAGAAGTCTAGAGTTTCACCAGGAAAATTTAGATCATCGTCGTAAACTTGTTAAAATGTAGCATTCGTGCATGAAAACATTACAAGTTATAAAGAGAGAGCAAAGCCAATTTGGAGTAGTTAATTTACTTATCTAGTTCTTAGTATTAGTTGTGGTAATATAGTATATTACTATATTACCACAACATGTAGATAATTTTATTAAATTGGGAGTGAATTTGAAAATGATGCTTTATTTATTCATTGCTAAATATCATTATAAGATACAAAATGCCCGAGATAACATAAAAATATGCTTATTAGATCATACTTAAAAGATCTGCTTGAGGTAACCATTTTGATAATCTGATATTCTTGGTCTGTCCCGGCAGTGTATCTTTATCCCATTTCCACAACACGTCGTATGGCATCTGGCCCAAAACCTTTGCTATCATTTTTATTTTGTCCTGTTCAAGTATTGTTGATAAAGCATTTGTTCCAAAACTGACATATATTACTCCATTTTTAGAAGAATCCAGGTAGTTCTCAAGGTCCTTAAATTGAAAAAGGAATTACAATCCGCTTACAGGCAATAAATGAATCTTCGTATAAGAAGAAAATACCTGTGGCAATTCTTTTGTTTCTAATTGATGAAGTCCTCCTAGAAAAACAACACTCGGTGGAGCCGGTTGATTGTCTACCCAAATTGAATGGATGTTCAGAAAAAGCATATCTACATTTTTATATAATTCGCTTATGGTTGGTATTTCTGGGCCGAAATATTTTTGCAACATTTTATTTTCTTTTTTCTCGAAATCATTACTAAAACGTAAAAGTGAAAAATAATAGTAGAACTTTTCAACTTTTTCCCAAAGGGAAAGGTTATAAAACCGAACATTAAATGCGGATGGATATAATATAGGTTGAGTTTGTACGCCGAAGTATTCAAAAGTGGTGGGTAATCCACCAAAGGAACTGAAAAGGATAACCGGTGCTTTGTAAATATGTGACACTGCTAAATAAGGACGTACAATTTCCTCAATTAAAATCAAGTCAAATTCTTCCTTTCCAAGTAAAAGCTCTTGTACTTCTGGGATTTGGAACTGAATTTCACATATTGAATAAACGAATCGAAAGAAAAATTCCATGTTTTGTGGTTTTTTAAGTTCCGATTTAGAAATTTCACTCATGAATTTACGAATGTAGCTATATGATATATCGTTCACGTCAATTTCTTTCAAATTCTTCGGTCCATCTTTTTTCGGGAACGCAGGATCTGGCGTTATCACTGTCACTTCATGGCCTTGATTTACTAACTCCAAGGTCACTCTCCGAAAAACCACTTGATGACTTATTGACGGCACCGGGTAAATTGCCAAAATATTAGCTGAATCCACTTGAAACGCCAGGGCGAAAAATATAAATCCTTCTATTATATACATACTGTACGAATAATAAGCCACAATGTTTCAAATGGTATAAACTACTAACTACTTCAACTAACGACGATTTAATTTATAGTTGTTTTATCATCAAGCGTTCTTATTTTTCGCATCGTCATGACGAGATTATTCTGAATCTTGTTGGCTTAATATTGTGCGTATTGTTTTCATATTTTATAATAACAATTCATCTTCCGTATATTTGTGTTCGCAAATCCCAAAAAAAATGTCACGAAAGCAAGCAAAAAATAAATGAATATGTACTCTCTATTCCACTGTCAGAAAAGTTCTACAGTTCTCGTTTGAATTCTTTTTAATTACTATCTTGACAAAATGCTATTATCTTTGTAATAACACTATTTGTGCGTACAAACAAACACATCGTTTGTTATTAATTACATGATAATGATAATTAGTTAACTAATTTGTACAGGGTGGGGCCACGAATTAGTTCACATTTAAAATTATTTTATGAAATAAATCATTAGACATATTTTAATTGGTATTTACATTACAGTCTTAGTTAGAAATTATAAAGAAAAATATAAGTATGGGCCTCGATATTCGCCAAAAGTTGCCAAAAATGATCAAGCTATCAAATCCAGTAACTGTCGACTGAATTAAAATAATATATTTTAGGAACGTACTAAAGTCCTGCAAGGGGCGGGATGTAGTCTTGGCAATCACTGAACAGGTCTATGCCCAGAAGTGGACAAAAAAGTTTTGACGATGATGATATTGTAAATTCATGAGAGCCTATGTTACAGGAATCGAGATTTGATAATAACGTTCATAACTTCGGAGCAGACGTTCATATTTATCATATAAATGCCTGCAGGAACCTTTGAAATAATGGCATCTTATTTGACCTCTACGCCAGAGAGGCTGTTAAAATGATCGACGTCCGACTGCGTGTCGGGAATTTGTAGTCGTTTTATAGTTTAGACGTTAAGGTGTTTTAGAGCAATGAGAGATAAAGCTCACCCTATTTTCTAGTATTTATTTAACGTAATAAAAAGGTTTTCTTTGTTAGAATGCTTCAGTTAATTCCTACTTAACGAAAAAAGACCAAGAAAAATTTACTGAACCAAAAATTTCGATTATTTTCTTAGAACATTTATCATGGCAAATATCAAGAGATAAGAAATATAAACATACATACAAGTCTGCGATAGACATGTTAAAGGTTTTTTTAATGGTCTATGCTAGTAGAGCGAGGTCTGCTCTATTTGTCTATAATAAAGGCCATGACGATATGAGGCATCAAAGTTGTAGTGTGTAGGGAGCCCTTATGGAGCCTTCATCATCTAAGGATTCGGAATTTCTTCTCTGTTGATCACGAGACGGACGGTCAGAGGCAACGCCATCGCATCCTACGTCAGAGTGTTAGGTACACTCTCTGTATACTCTTGTGTATGTACTGTGTATTAAGACAAGATACACTAGGAAGATACGGAAATGATTATACGCAACCTTAATAGAAACACTTCCTTGTTACAGGAGCTAATCAGTTTTTATTACTTAACCTATATTTGGGTAACACAACCTTGAGCGATTAGACGCCATGCTTAAATCACGAAAAAACAAAACCCATATTTTTCTTATCAACCGGATAACCTAGTAAAATTACTTGAACTTAAAAAAAAAACATCGTGACTTGAATAAATTATGTTTATATACTGATTACTGCTAACATACCTCAATTAAAGATAAGTAGGCATGACTTGCAATCGTACGTAAATTTGTTTTAGGGTTCCGTAGCTTTCATAGGAAAATAAAAAAAAGGTGTGTGTGCGATTCACACACGATTGAAGTGAAACACGCGTTAAATGCAAAGTTTTAAACAGTGTGCAATATACATACACACCGACATTTGCTCTCTCGCTCTTTTGTGTTTGTGTCTCTTACCTGTCGTTTATTCCCAAATTTCACTTCTTTTTTTCAAAAATTCACTTCAAAAATAATGGCCACCAACACAATAAAGCAACCTTTTGCAGTGGAGACCACTGATGGAGATTTTGGGTGACTGAGGGCTGATTTACTTCAGATTAATAATAATAAGTGCGAGCATATTTTTTTTATTAGTAGGATAGACAAACTGACAGATCATCCACCTGATGGAAAGTGGTCTATGTAGGCCTTGAACATAATTTAATTTATCTGGATTTACACGGGAGAAACAAGCAAGATGGTGGCAGCCGGGATCGCGATACAGCGCCTCCCTTCCACTGGTAATCCTTACTAATATTATAAATGTGAAATTAGGGATGTTTGTTGCGCTTTCATGCGAAAACCACTCAACCGATTATCATGAAACTTTGTACACATATTCTTAGAGGTACTAGAAGTAACAAAAGGTGCATATAAAAAAAAAGATTTTTTAGAGCTAGTATTATCATGGTTCTCGAAAATGTATACATATTTCATAAACCCTAAAATGTTAGTACTTACAAAGTACTATAGGAGTCATTAATATGTGCAACAGTAATTGCTACAAAATAATCACCGTACAAAGTCGTCTCATAACTACTTGACGTCATCTAAATCGTCATCTATTAGGAACTTACCAGCATTGGCATCAATTTAAGTTATTTTGATAGTTGTATCGTATAATATGGTTGGTACATAAATGTTGTAATTATGTAGGGTTAGCGTATATAATAGTATATCTACTATACACTAACCCTAACTAAAGTCCCGCAACTAACTAAAGCGTAAACACGCTGGTCATCCACCGGAAGCTGCCCCCCTATATATGGTGCCCATCCTTGACGGAGGGCAGCCCTTCAACCGTCAGAGGACCCATCGCCGTCTGCAGATTTGAGTCAGTCAGACTACGGTGCTCTCATTTGGGCTCCAAAACCTCACGTTGCGCCTAGCAACGAGGCCCAGTTGCGCTCGGCGCAGCGGATTATCGCTGTAAGGGTGATTCGGGGGTACCGGATGCAGGTGGCAGTCACTGCCCAGACCGGTGATACTTCGTTGGAACTCGTGGCGTAGGTTCTTGTCGAGATACGCTTGATATCTCGGATAAGATATCGGCGTAAGGGCGAGAGCCTTAAGGTTCAAGAGTGTCTCCTAAGAACGTCACATCCAAACAACTTTGTGACTGTAAAATGTCTTTATTTCCGCTCTCACAATTCAATGGACTAGTTCTGGTGGAGGTCACAATTCCATGTTACGTATACAATGACGAGAAGGTATAATAATAAAGCAGCATTATAAAGTTGTACCAATGATAGTAAATGTCGTCATGAAACCTGTATACTTGATAAGATTAAATAGTACTAAAGTGGCAAAGCAAACTAAACCGTATTAGGCTAGCGCATTAATGAAAACTGACCTTAGATTCCCTTCGACTGATATAAAAGACGAGTTTCGTGCCTAGCAGGTGTGCTTATTCATGCATATAGCTATTTACGTCTGTTTTAATTTATTTCTGGTAAATATACTTCTTATACGCTTAAGAAGATAGTAAACGACTAATATAAGTAAAATAAATGATATGAAAGTTGCTGACAATAGTGCTAGTAATAATTCTAGTTCGTAGTACTGAGCCCAGGTGAGGTTCGCTCCCGCGGGCAGCAAGTGCTTCCCTCCTTTGTTGCGGATGACGTGGTTGATCCAGAACATAGCCCGCTCCAGGGGCGGCATTGGCTGGTCGTTCATTAGCTCTCGAAGTTTCATTATGTTCTTACGGTAGCTAAAAATAATATATAATTTTTGGTTGTTGGATAAACAATTCATGTATATATATATTTTTTCTTATGTTTAAGCAAAATTCACTCATTATAATGAAAAAAATAATACGGATTTTATTGATATTAACTTTTATATATACCAGACGTTTTGGATTCCTTACAGCATCTATGGTCACGTGATGACTGTCCTCCCTAAACCTAAACTTACTATAAGAGTACTTTATCTAAAAGAAGCTTAAATCTCGTAAAGGTTTTAGGCAATTTTAATGCTTTAAAAATTAGTATTACCTTTCGTCTGTAATAACAGATTCAATTGCATTTCTAATTAAGTCCTCGGTGATTTCGTCAAAAGTTACTTTTTTCCCAATTCCGTGATACTCATATTTTTCCGCATTGTACCACTGGTCATTCAAGCGGAAAACGGGAAAAGCAACAAGTGGTACTCCTGCAGTAATGGCCTCATCTGTCGATTGAAGTCCAGCTTGCGTTACAAACAGTTTAATTTTAGGATGTTCTGTAAATTAAAATTAATTCATAAACCTAAACGACAGCAATTTGGGTAAAAAATAGCTAAAGAAATATCTAAAAATAATCAATAAGCGCTACAATTCGATGCAATGCTGCAACTATTTTAGTTACTTACTAAAAATATTTTCTGTTTATAGGTAATAAGTGATAAGTGATAATAATAATAATTGAGGGAGGCCTTGGCCTAACGGCCTTCACTCATAACGGTTTGATTTAGTTTTTGGTTTATTTTGCAGCCATTAATATAGCGTATTTCTTCATGATAAGACAATAAATTATATATTAGAAACTGTTTCCTAGTCCATTTTAACATGAAATGTTTGTAAAATGTATGCAGTATCAATTACCTATTATGATTTGAACATCATACTTACTCAAAAGATCCGCTTGAGGTAGCCATTTCGATAATCTGATATTCTTGGCCTGTCCTGGCAGTGTATCTTGATCCCATTTCCACAAAACGTCGTATTGCATCTGGCCCAAAACTTTTGCTAATATCTCTATTTTATCCATTTCTAGTATCGTTGACAATGCGTTGGTCCCAAAGCTCACATATATCACTCCGTGTTTCGAAGAATCTAAGTAGCCTTTAAGTTCCTAAAGTGAAAAATTCATATTCTATTAAAATATGTTGATATTGATGAATATGATGATAATGATGATATTTAAGCTAGTCATCAAGAGAATAAAATCAACGAGTAGGACTAACTAAGCTTTTAAAGTATGAATGCTTTAATATTTAAAATAAATAGTAAATAACACCTTTGGTAATTCTTTTGATTCTGATTGATGAATCCCTCCGAGAAGCACAACACCAGGTGGTACAGGTTGATTGTCTGACCAAATCGAATGTATATTTAGAAGAAGCAAATGTACATTTTTATACAATTCACTAATTTTAGGGAGGTCTGGACCAAAATGATTTTGCAGCATTGTATGTTCTTCCTGTTCAACTATTTTATTATTTAACCAAAATGAAACATATCTATGTAAATTCACAATTTTCTCCCAAAGAGTCAGATTGTAGAATCGAGTGCCAACACGCATTGGATACAAAAAAGGGTGAGTCTGCAATCCAAGTACTTCAAGCGTTGTTGGTAATGCTCCTGCTGAATTGAACATAACGATTGGTGCTTTGTAAACTTGTGAAATTGCTAAATATGGACGTGCAATTTCTTCGAGTATAATGAGATCATATTGTTTTTTCTTCCCAAATATAATCTCTTGTACTTCTGGTGCTTGCATTTGGAGATCACACAGAAAATTTATAAATCTGAAATAAAATGACAAGTCTGTTGTTTTGCTAATCACTTTACTGCCGAATTGACGCATTCCATCATAAAATGCATTATATGATATATCGTGAAGATCGATTTCTGTCAAATTTTTGGGACCATCTTTTCTTGGATAAGTTGGATCCGTCGTTAGGACAGTAACTTCGTGTCCTTGCTTGATTAATTCCAAAGTAACTTTACGATAAACAATTTGATGGCTTATTGATGGTGTCGGGTAAATTGCCAAAATATTCGCTCCTTCCGTCCACTCCACGTTGCTCACAACAAGAACTGTGATAATTACTCTTATGTCCATTTTAAAAGGCGACCACATTAATTTACTTGATCGAAGACACTAAACTATTATTAATGTTGCTCTTATGATTTCTTATCACATTGTTTTTCCTTCGATATGTCCCGCTTTGTTTTGTAGTTCAATGATTCTTTATCGATTTAAATACAATTTGTGCACTTCCATTATACAACAAATATTCTGGTTATACTGGATAAGATTTTTTTTTAAATAGGTCTAATTGTTAAAGCTTTGATGCGACATACTTATGACTACTATGATGCCAATAGAAGATATTCTTATAATTTAGGATTGCCCTTTTATAATGCATTTCTATGGAAATATTTTTATGTCTTAGTTATAATTTTTAATGGCACTTTATTCAAGTTTTTGAACAGGTTGTATACAAATTAGTCACTAAGGTGGCCTCATAATTTCTTACGAAGGTAACAGATGACGTTAACAACAAAAAGTTAGCAGAGATGTCAGCCAGATTTAAAACATCTGTGTTAATATTAGAGTCATCATCATCATCATCTTCATCAGCTTTTATGTGTCCTCTGCTGAACACACGCCATACTGCCACAACACGGATCGGCCACTGCACGGGTATTGTCTTCTCGCCTGTTAAAAGGCCGACCGACACTTTGTCTACCTAAACCCCAATTAATAAAAATCTATGTTTAAATCTTATACGACTTAATATATAAACCGAAATAATTTGTTTGTTTGAACGCGTTAATCTCAGGAACTATTGCTCGGATTTGAATGATTCGCTGTGGGCAATAGCTGGTATAGTATAAAATAAAGTAATATAGTAGATATAAACACAATAATTGACAGCGTCATGTCGATGGCAGTAAAAATGGCTGTGATGGTAACCACGGCCGTTTTTACTGCCATAATGTATCATGAGATGTTTTATATGAGATTACTAGCTGTTGATCGCGGCTTTGCCTACGTTATCTTGAATTTACGATGATTATTTTATAGCCAAGTCATTCCTTATTATATCAGCTACCTACCAGTAAAAATTTCATCAAAATTTATCTAGCCATTTCAAAGAATCGATATTACTATATCGTTCAATTAAACACTAAAAGTCATTATCTTTACGTTAATGATATTGATATTACAGAGAGCGCTGACCTTTCTCAGCGAGATTATTAGGCCGTAGACCTCCCATGCGCTATATAATGTTTAGGGACTCCACACTCACTTTAATACTTTTTTTTAGAAAATATTGTTAGCAAACCGTCGGTTCACCTGGTGGCAAGTCATAGCCTACTACATAGGAAAAAGAGGCGTTACCTTTTAAATATGAATATTCTTTTGCTCTCGAAGGTTTTTGTTTCCTATTACAGATTTCTGCAGGAGGCTTACTTTTAATCTTATCTGAAATTCATATTAACATTATATCCATCTTTTTTTAAATAAGATTCTTATGGGCTGAATGGTGATGGTTGGTAAAAAATATTGATAAAACTAGAGCCACGATAATTTTGCTTACTATAATATATTGGGTTCTTGAATTTGAAGGCCTCTTGAGTGAGTTGGGTTCAACTGTGACCCTTGTGAAGCCTTGAAATGGGTTTTTTAAATTTTCTAAGCGCATCTGAGCATTAGCCAATCACCTGCTCATCGGTAAAGGAAACCATAGTGAGAAAACCTGTAAAACTGATGATATTAAAAGTATTTGAATTGAAAGTGTACATCATCATCTAAGAATAAGAACATCACTTACTTGTCAGTGAAGAAACATGCTTGATGAGATTAAAAGTCTTCAAAGGTGTGGAAGTTCGCATCAGTTAACAGCCCTACACCCTCCACGCCTTATTTAAAGGAGTCCCGTGCCTAGCAGTGGGACATAATATAAGAGTTGATACTTTTCTACTTAGTACTAGACTTTGGGTTACCACTACGTAATGTCAACTTGTAAAAATTGCATCTGTAGTAATTTTATACAATGTTACATAATAATTATACGCACTTAGAATAAAGCAAAGAAATATTGCTTGTTATAATTACATAATATTATTATGGTGTCAAGGCCTATGTTCAGCAGTGGACGGATAAAGGCTGATGATGATGACGAAAGTTACGCACTATTTTTTAATGTTATCTTTATCAGCCAACTCACATGGAGTTTGTAAACTCATTTTATAAAATACCTAACCATTCTTAACTTACACTTTTTAAGACGATAAAAGAATTCTAAAAATAAAAAAATAAATTGATTTTTTTGACATCGACATTTGCCACAGGACATGGTAATGTTGGCTTAATTTTTGATGACTTAAATTACAGATCATAACAAACTAAAATTTGTTTTTTCATCTACTAACTAAAACTCACTTTTTTATTTATAAGCTTGGATAGCTAGAAGCAGAAAATAAAAATTGCCTTTAAATTAAACTATTTTTACTTTTTACTCTTACAATAAATGTTGAATTTTAAAACTACCTTTCCAATTTCACATTTATCTTAAAACTTTGTAAGCTTTTCGCCTTAAGAAGCGCTACGGAAATTACTTTTATCTCAAAAGGAATTTTTAATAGATCTTTTTAACTAAAGCTAGCCTTGCTAACATGCATAATTCACTCTAGCACCGTGGTTCTTTTTGTTATCCCATTATGCGGCTCACATTTTTTATATTTTTAGCAACTGTACTCATAACTTTCTAATATGTCTGTCCGTCTGTCAACGCCTATTACGAGAAGACCTCGTAAGACCCAAAGTGAAGCTTTAAATCAGTTTTGTTCATAATATCTTCATCTTTATCTTTATCTTCTATCAAGCTGTCATTGCTATATTAAAATTAATTTGAGATATGCTTGTGTATAATGTTTTAGCGTGGTTTCATCTATTTAGATAATTTATTTATATATTCTTTTCGTATATATTGAGACATTGCTAGTGATGATCGTCGATAATCAAAATATAATAAAATAAATGACTATAATAGAATTCACATTTGTCGGGTGTTTGTTATAATTCTTACTTCTAACAAACCGAATTTAAATAGAACATATTTTTCACTTTATGGTATTATAATGAATAATTATTATTATGCTCTTCAAGAAAGCAAAATTTAGAGGGTAGTGTAACTTTTTTTTAAATATTAAATTATATTTGTCATCACATGACGAACAAACTGACTGATATATTTTACTGTTAGATAGCAATTATTAGCAACTATTAAATTCCAAATGAACTTTCGTGAAACATCTGTTGCTCTTGATGTAAATTTTGGGGGTAAGAGCCTTGTGAGTGCACGTCGCGGTGTTTCGCCGAACTCGTATCGTTAATCTGTCGCTCGAAGAAAATATATTAAATTAATAAGAAACTAAATAAATTAATTATCCAACAATTAATTAAAGTTGGTTACGAACTAGGTTAAGTTATATGGTTTGTTTGGAAGAATTTGTGTTACGGGGAGTAAGTAATAAGGTGAATAAACATGCAATAGCAACTAGCATAATATAATATTTATGGCCCGTAGCAGACATCTACGTCATAGAATAATCTTCATATAGTCGTCGTCATCAGTGACGGTGGTCCGGTGGGTATGAGCACGGCCTCATATGCTCCGGGTTTGATCCCGAACCCGTTTAGCTGTCGTGCTTTGAAACGGATTTTTCTAAATGCAGCCTGTACACGAGACCATCGCTCACTCATCGGTGAAGGTAAAACATTGTGAGGAAATCTGGATGTCTGATGAGATTAAGAAAAATCTTGGAAGATGAGGTTTGGTGATGTCCACCAATTCACATTGGGCCAGCGCCTCGGCGAACAATGACACATTACCCTCTACTTTACTTTACTTTACGTCATATCAATCATTGGCGGGATTCGAACCCGCGTTCGCTGCGTAGTGTCAAGTGGTGTCCATAATATTACTTTAAAGAAAATAGTATCAACTATACATAACTTATATTATGTCCCACTGCTGTGGCGACGTGTGACGAGTCAGGCGAGGAGGGTAATGGGCCATAGTTTACCGATGAGCTGGCCCAATGCGGGTTGGTGAACTTCACAAGACTGTCAATCTCATCAGGCATGCTGGTATCCTCGCGATGTTTTCCTTTACCGGTATTATTTTTATTAATATTACTTAATGATAATAATTATCATCCACTATACCTATTTCGGTGTAGCATGGTGCGGGTGACAGTTCCAATAACGTTACGTTTTACTCTTGCAAGCCGTCGCAATTAAAAAAATATAATTAAGTATTTTATTAATACCCCATTCGTAAAATAGTAGATCGCCAATTACTATGGTAAATTAAATCAAACCTAACCAGAATGTGATAGTCTCCAAATAAAATCAAATGGTAAGAAAAATTAAGCAAAGTCCTATGCGTATGACGTAAAACCATAGACGTGCTTAGTGATGGGACGTACTATACTAGGATGGAAAGTCGATGTTCTTTATAATAAAAAATGTATATTAGGCGTAGTTCAATTATTATTGTGAAAAGTCTATCATTATATTAATGAAACAACAGAATATATCATTATCGTTAAAAAAAGTCGTCACGAAAAAAATATAAACCTGATTTTGGTTATTTAATATAAGTTCAAAGCTACTATTATGTAGCCCCTAAATATATACATTGAAAAGTTTATACATCTAGATACACTGCACAACAGAATACACACACTAACACACACTACTATTAATAAGAACTATACTTACGCTGCGAGTATCGTTAGCGATAAAAATAAATAGGAAAACGTCACATCTCTAATCATGTATGTCAACGTCATATTGGCATGTGTCAGCCGCACCAAGCTACACCGCACTGAGTATAGTAGTAAAAATGTTAAAATAAATTATGCCCTTTCTCAATATTTTGTAGTTAGTATCCCTGAAAATATAATACAATATTGTTCCTACAAATAACGACTCTGAAACGTTATCGAACAGGCGTGCAAATACGTCGTATTTCCCGTCGACTTGTCACCCAAGCAACTACGAATATAAAGAAGTAATTTCTGGAAGGAACATAATAAAACTTTGTATAGAATACTTGAAATGAAGTTTTCCTAGAATGTATTTAATTTAATGTTATTGCCAAAAAAATGCTTCAATCATTCATGTAGGCCGTGAATATGTATTAACGGAATGGACATCATTAATAGACGAAGATTTCTTGGAAAGACTAGGAGGACAGAAAAGGAGGAAAGACCAGAAGGCCTGGAAAGAAAAACTAGACCTACTCTTGCCTCCTTAACAAAAAACGTTCACGTCATTCCATTTTGGTCCATCCAATGACTTTAGTGAAGCAAAAAGGATAATTTTGACTATTACGTTTGTATGTAGTATATGAGTGCGGACATAACGTCCAACCTTCTTATAAGAATTTGACGATTCAGGTATCGTTAGAAGTGTCTTAATCGTCCGCTAGTTAAGGAAGTAACCTAATAAAAAATCTAATATGGCGCCCACTAGAGATCATTAACTCACGAACTCAAAAAATGTTTTATATAGGGGATTTGAAATAATGATACCGTGTGGGGTATCAAACTACAAAGCCTAATTAGCACATTCCTAAAATAAAATATTTTATATAATATATATTTTTCTTACAGATTATTAATCTGTAAAAAATATATAAAATATATGGCTGAACAAAGGCCTCCTTTAATGAACGGTAAAAAATTAACAAATTCAAAGATACAATGACGATGAAACTAAAAATTTACCCCAAACTTCATTAACTTAATATCACAAGTGTGATCTACAGATCCGAAAAAAAATGTACCAGAGTTCTTACTCTTTTAGAACAGGAAATTAGTTTAATATTAAACAGGTCGAAAAGCAGTGCAAAATTTACATTACATTATTTAAATTCATTCAAATGTAGCAGTAAGAAACTTGAGTTATTACAGAGAGGGGATTTGAAAACGAGAATTTAACTAGACCAGTAAGCTAACACTGGCTAAGAACTAATACAAGTGTATCTACAGGATGGTATTGTTTTTTTTTTTTTAATTTTGAACTGCTTATTTCATCTGAAACAGATTTATTTGCCTCAAGCTAACCGAAAAATTAGTGAGTGGTCCATCTAAGAAGTAAAGGAATGTAACGGACTATTATGATTAGTAAAATGTCTTAAGTATTAACAAAACTACTAACACGAATAGAGCCTAAGAAATCCAAGTTAGCGACGTTAAATATGGGCTGTTAGTATTTCAATAAGATTAAGTAAAGCTTTCAAAAAGTATAATATATTATGGCAAATAGTATAAGTGGTAAGTCAGATGAAAAAAAAATAACGTCGTGATTATATTTTCGGTGTTTATTTTCCTAAATAAGTATATCATTAATGTTCCTACATGTAACAAACTCGTATGTATGTATTTGAAACACAACAGATAAAAAAAACGATCAAATGCAGCTAATATCGTTCGACATACAAGGGTGCCGGGTTTAAGCGAAAAAATATATTTCATACATGTATTTGAAAATCTTAAGAACGAATGTATTATATTTGAGATGTTGCAAATATAATATTAAAATGATGAATACAAAACAATAATGATTATTAATATTTCCTTTACGTGACGGCCATATGTTATAATATTATATTGAACAGAACATAGTCCAAATAATAATGCCAATATCAATACCATCCATCCTACTCTACCTACCATCTACCTACCATCGGGTAGTCACGTATAAGCCCTTCCCAAACCCTGCATGTAAATTAATAATATTGTGCGAAATTATTTTCAATTTTAAACAAAGGGAATAAAGTAATGGCTGTTACGTAGACTGGTATAATGGAGAATATGGTATTGATACATGTGATATATTTGTAAATTTTTTGCAACTTTTAGATGTTTGTTTTAGAATTTTGTAAAACGTTATTTTAAATTATTTTGGCGCAATGCTCTTCTTCTTCTTCTTCAATATTAGCTTCCTACAGGATTTGCCAATGTCAGAGTGGGTGGAATATTGTGCCGAATTAATGCGCGTTTTGTATGACGTAGAGTCACGGCGCTGCGGTCTCATAACTCAATGTTGCCAATTTCTAGTGTAATGATTTTCCACTAAGTCTAGAACAATAAAAATTTAAATAATTGTAGGGCCTATGGTCAGTAGTGGATTGATAAAGACTGATGATGATAATAATGACAAAAATAATTATAGCAGCAAAGTAAAAATCTTCCTGCCAGGTTTTAGTAAAATAAAACATTTTTTTTAATATTTCGTTTGTATTTTTAACGTATAACCGATTAGTAGAATTCATTGTATTAGTATAATATATAGTAGAATTTATGTAACACAAGCTTCTCCGGTTGTGTTCGGCTTTTGCCAAGGGTGACGATTTTCTCAGAATTGCTGCCATTGTTACTTCTTTTGTTATTCGACCTTTTTTACAGAAACATCTGAAAATATTATTCATCTAAGCAAGATTTTAATCCTTTACCTTGTAATTATATTCATATAAAATATCATAAGATAAATGGATAGGTATAGAGTTAATGATAATATTTGAACCAAATACACAGCGAGAGTGCAGCTGCTCGAGTCGCGTCGCAACGTCAACTTCAAGGCGTTCGTGGTGCGAATGCCGACTTGTTTTCTGCACCTCGTCATGCAGGAGGACTTCTGGCCACAGGGCGTGGTGTTCCGCCGCTTCCGCGGACAAGTTCCACCAGAACGCACCAAGACTTAAGTGCATGTGAAGTGATACTAACATACTTTTAAGTTTTATTTACTAACACTAAATGTTATTATAATATGTATTATTAGGTTAAGGTATTTATCTATGGGCCTATGCAGCCTGAAAATAAATGGTTATTATTTACCATTAGGCAAAAATGAGTGACTCTGGCATCTCTAAAATTTACCTGTCATGGCAGTGACATTTATAAACATTTTATTCAACGGGGTTAATTGTTGTTTATTTTTACTTTCTAATTCACAAAATTATTTCACTTTAATGATCATTATACGGCCTTCACTTTTTACACCTTACTTTATATTATATGCTTCATATTTCACCTAAAACAATTTAAATATATTTATTTCTTACTCCAGACAGATGTCAATATGTCAATCTGTCAAATTTAGTTCGGGCATTAGTCGCAGGACTTTATAAGTGGCGCGGACTATATGTATAAAGAATTAGTATGACAACATGACACCGATAAAATGTCATTCAAAATACTTAATTATAGATTTCCGTAGTATCAAATTAATATATGATTATAGAGAACAAATTAAGATGTGTTGAACAAATTAATCCTCCGTTGTGTGCGATTTTAAATATTATTGTTTTTAAAGTGCATAAGCTTTAATAGTTTATGCGCTTTAAAAAACAATAAATGCAATGAATGAAAATGAATTTTATATAATCCTATCTTTAAAATGAGCAAAGCATTATTTATAGTATCACATTTGATCGCGGATTGTTTTGATTGAAATATAATATGTGGACTGAAAAGGTTTGAGGATGATGATGATAGGCGAAGCTGATGGCGTTACACAGTTTATATTGTTCCACTAAGTGGGAATACCTTTATTAGAGTTAGGAGTTCAGGTCAAGGTTAAACGATAGGTTCAAAGTCAAACCCTTTAGAATTTAGATGACGCTATTCATATTATAATTATACGAATTACTTAATGTGGGCCCATTACTTGTGTCTAAATATTAGACTATCTACATTTTTTTAATGAATAATATGATTTTTTGTTTGAAAATATATTTTATTTATTTTTTACGTACTTAAAAGATATAATATACATACAAATGTGTGCTTACGTCAACAAGAGATTAATACAAGCAAACCATAACGAGTGCGTGAAGACAGACTATTTTAGTTTTATTTATCTTGTCATTAAAAGAAGCTGACGACTTAATTTTTTAGCTGTGATTATAAATTATGATCGTGAAGTAAAGTATAATGTGCATAATATACACGTATTAACTCATATAACGTGTCCCACTGCTGGGCACGGGTATTCTCCTCGAAATCAGGCGAAGAGAGTATTCGGCCATAGTCCTCAGATGCGCTGGCCCAGGTTGGTGAACTTCATCACACCATCCAAGACTTTCAATCTCATCGGGCATGCAGGTTTCCTCGCGAAGTTTGCCTTCACCGGTGAGCGACCTTTGGTGTTTAGGGTTCACTTAGGAATTTTGGAAAATACATTTCTAGACACTACAGAGCGTCAGGACATAGACTCTCTCGCTTAAGAGGCCAAGCCCATAACTAGGCCATGACTAGCGAATTATTGACTTGTTTATTTCTTTAAAAAATACGTGTTCTTCAGTTCAAGGTCAAACCCTCAAGGCATTGCTATTCACATATTAACAACATGAGATTTTTAATATCTTTTCAAATTATAATACTTAAATCAATATTCATTCTCATAAAAATTAAACGATATTTAAGTACTGTGCGTATTATTTTTTATTTATTTTTATTTAATGACATAATATTAATAGTTACAGTTTTACTTTTTGTTACGGTGTAACAAAAACCCTCAGGGGTTTGTCCGTACACCGGCATACATCGCCAACGCTCGGAATACTGAATATTACTAAATCTTATGTGAGGTTGATAAGCGATCAATGTATATTTATATATATTTTAATAGTAAGGGTAGTTTATCATCATCATCATCAGCCTTTATCCGTCCACTGCTGAACATAGGCCTCCCGCAATGAACGCCAAGACAACCGATCGCTTGCTACTCGCATCCAACTCGGACCTGCCACTGCACGGAGATCGTCTTCCCATCTGATTCATGGCCGACCTACACTTTGTCTACTTAAACGCAGCCTCCACTCTTGAACCTTAATGGCCCATCGGCCAACTGTTCTTCTGAGTGCGTGACCAGCCCATTGCCACTTCAACGCGCTTATTCTTCGCGTGATATCGGTAGCTTTAGTTCTCTGGCGGAGGAGGGTAGTTAGATTGAATTAATTATTATTAACTGTTCTAGCCTATGGTGATGGTAAGGAGTTGTTGCTCGTAAAGCGTTGGAAAATTTATAGTAAAACCAGTTTTGGTCAACGTGAGAGCCCTGGCAGTCCCGCTATAATATGCACCCCAAGAATTGTTTATGCATGTTTATGTTTGAAGGATTTTCCTTGTAAGACCTAAATATTGATACTTTTTATATTAGGCTGATACTCGGTTCATTTGGGACATAAGGGCACGCAAGCAATTTTTTTTTTTCACTTTTTTCCTCTCCTGAAACGTAAGGTGTAGTCTTGGTGCCTCATTTATAATTAGCTGACCAGGCAAACGTTATTTTGTCATACAATATAACACTAATTAATATTTGGGTCTAAATATTAAAAAAATGTATGAAAACACCATCTTCCATTTTATTTTAATTGTAATCAAGAACTTCTATTCACATTTTAACCACCAAGGGGTTGCTTTATGTTAAGGATTAACATAAAATCCTTTCTGATTAATCATAAAAGGAACCTCAGTACCAAACAAGTTTCTAGGTTCAATCGTCTCTGTTGTGCTTTGATATAAGTTCGAGTCAGGTTTGATTTTTTATACAAAGTACATAGGTAATTTATGTAAGAATATAGGTACCTACTTGGTATATAGCAATTATGACTGTCCGTTCCATCTTAACAAAACAAAGAAAATTCGTTGTATGTAAGAAACTAGCACAACGTTGATTCCTATGCAGCTAGGGTTGCCAGGCGTCCGGATAAAGCCGGACATAGGTAGGCTTTTTGATGGCGTGTCCGGCCAAAATAAACGGTGTCCGGCTTTTGTTAGACTTTTTACATTTTTTATAATGAAACAACTTTTACGGATTTTATCGCCGTTTATTTAGTTTTTTACAAGCCCGAAACTTTCCGAAACTTACAGCAGCCATGGTCACGGGTTTTTACATTTTGCAAACGAGCGATGCCAAATTAGTCTTATACTAAGACTGTATTGACATTCGATTTTATCTCAGTTTAGTAATTTAACAAAAAGAAGCTTGATTTCACATACAATTTCTTTGTCGTACCTATAAATATTGAGACGGATCCTCAATAATGTTGGGTGTCCCGTCTTTCTACCCAAATGTCCGGCCAAGTTGGCTGGTCTGTCCGGCTTTTAGGTTTGACAACCTGGCCACCCTATATGCAGCGCATTCCTAACACACCCGAAATCTAGATGATAAGTCGTTTAAATTTGATTTTTTCCGGCATATTCAAATATAAATATGTGTATAGTGAGTTGTGACGTATATAGGAGTATTATAGTCATAGTTTTCGATTGGCATCGCGCTTTCCAATCCAATCAGCGTTTCGAGCAAACTCTATTATGTAACAACTTTACATTTTTAACGTAAAAAGTTGGTAACAAATTCCAGATAAACTAGTGCCGAAAGTTTTTGCCTGCGTTTACGTATTGTCGCTGTAATCCATAATAGCATGGGTAAGGCACAAACCCCGATTGCTATATTACTTGTAAACTACCTACATAAAAATCGTGTCACTTTGTTTCTCCGTGATGAACATAAGTATACCTATTTTAGTGAAATTTTTAAATAATAATAAAATACTTTCTCACAAACAGCCGATTACGTATCCGATTTCGGAGCTCGTCCGATTCGTGCGAGCTTCGTGGAGTCGTACCATACGTCTAATCGCTCGCACACAAACAGAAATACCGTGCCGAAGACTGCCGAGCTGAAACGACGTTAGACGATGCACGGCGATGACCGGTGTTAGGTTTTTTTCGTTACGGAATTTCTGGAATTTCGGTCCCCATGCTTAATGTCCGCGATAGACGCTATGCAATAGCTTAATAAATAGTAACAACAGTCTACTAAGAGTAGTGTACTGTGTAACGCGCTTCGAAATGTTTATGTTCTGTTTATTACTTGGATAGTAATACTAAACGATGATAGCCTATGGTAATAAATAATTCGGTCTCCACGCTCAAGGCCTGCGATAGAAGCTATGCAATAGCTTGATAATAAAGTATTTATTACGTGCGGTTACATCACGTCTACCCGGCATGTTGGGTTAGACTAGAAAAACCAAACCATCAAAAATATTTGAATAGACAATGAACATACAGACAAACCTCGTAATTCTCTGCGCAGCTAAGCTTGCGGACTTATATGTATAATATTGTGTATCTTAAAATTGTGTACCTGACACACAAACCATTTTTGTTGTTGTATTTGTTTCTAAAATTTAACATTTACTGTGGATGGGTTTAGAATAAAATGCAATTTCCTTTCGTCATTCCACGTTTACATTCAAACTATTTAAAAAACAAATGTCACGAGTTCTCTACATAAAGCTCAAATACGCTGTGTGAACACTAAAACGTTTAATCCCGACAGAACCTAAATACATATGCTGTAATGCACTCTTAAGTAATGAATCTTGGTCACTAAAACCACATATGAAAAGAAGGAAATGGTAAGTTTCCTGATATATTTGTATATCCTCTGCTTTTTTGTGAGTTGGTAGTGGAACAAACCCCAGGCACTTAGGTTTGGTTTTGACTGATCCATTTCAAAATAAAAGTAAGATACCAGAGTATAACAATAATATCAATGGACGATCGATCGATCGTACCATGGTTCAGGCCTTGTTGTGGCGGTGGGGCTCAGTAGCCCAGAGTAACCCCAACACCTTGGGCGAAGCGAATTAAGCCGATGGGGCTCTTTGTATCCCTCTTATAAGAAGAGGGTACAAAAGAGCAGGGGGCAAGGGGAGAGGATGGGAACCTCACCTCGTCGTACTGTCCCGACTTTGGGAGTGGTTGTTCTGTGGTGCGCAATAACCGCTCTGTGGAGGTGGCGTCGGTCCCCTGAGGGACTGACTAGCCGTCGAGGTGCCCTGTTGCTTGCAGTTTCGGGACACCTCGCCAAAGGCGGCAGTCGTAGCACTCGCCGGGTTTTAGTGTGTAGAGCTGCGTCCACTCCCCAAGCGGGATGCGTCAGTGCATTTTCCGCCGTATAAGAAAAAAAAAAGAAAAAAAGGTATGAGGCTCATACTGCCGCGGGAGTTGGGAGGAAGTTATGAGGGTGGCTTATGTATTACGATTTTATTGATTGTGTCTAGACTATAATGGCATCATTTTATAATTAATGTTCATTATTTTCTGAATTAATCTTTTACAAGTGTATCGACCCAAAATATTCTCTTTGTGCTTAATTATGAGTTAGGCTTTCATTGTTTTGGTTTAATTATTAGATATGAACTTAATTAAAAACGTATATAATGTGAGAAAGGTTTGGATATCACGTCGCTGTTAAATAACTATTTAAAATGAATAAAATAATATGTTCTCGATATTTCGACAGAGTCTATTAATGTCTTGTCCACGAGACTGAAAAACATGGTAAAAAACATTTCTTTTAATACTGCAATCGATTAAGCATAAAATTTTATACTCAACACTTAGCGCTTCTTGAGCTTTTAAATATTTTAGTTTCTTGGACCTTAGCGCGTATGTATTTCTCGTACTTAACCATTTCACGCTGTTTAAAACAGGGCAGTCTACTTGCCTATTATTGAAACAACTTCTTACAGATGCTATCCCGGTGTATACATTAAATTCTTGACGTTAATTTTACTCTTTCTGCTGTTAAAAAAAAAAAACAAAATTGTCACTTAGTTAGAAAGATGTACATGTGCCGGTTCGTCTGCGTTACCATCATCAAGTTCTTCTCATAAGGAGACAACTAAGCATTTGAAATCTTATGGCGACTACCGACGCATATAGGTATTATGCATACACACAGCCACATATTTTGCAGATGCGTTGTTCTTTTTTTTCCCCTATCCTCCTTCCCCATAATGGGCCACTGGAAACTCAAACCGCAAGAAATATGACAATATAAGAGCAAGAGGTCTCCAAGTCGTGCCAGCCCAATTCGCGTACAAAAGAGCATGACACTACCACTTAAAATAATAATATTTTAAAGTTTCCCCCTTAAGAACCGATTTTTATATTATGAAATATATGCCGAGGTATGAAAATCTACGCCAGTGAAATCAAACTACGATGTTACACAATGACACACGAAGCGTTAAACGAAAAAGAGAACCTGAGAAACGGCTACCACATCCAAGGAGAGCAGCAGGCGAGTTACAAACTGTATTTTAACAAATTCATTGTATATTTAATGAAAATAAATGTATCATGCAAGCTCTAAGTATAAAAAAATTGCATTTATTTACCCTTATTCACTAATTAATTTTATAATTGTTCGTAAGGTGTAGACTCTTGTCGTGCGTCGGAGCTGACACACACTTTTTTAAAACAAGGTCCGTTATAACTTCTACAAAAGCAAATATTAAGGTCCACTGGGAAGGACCTTCTAAATTAAGGTTCTTTCCAACTTCTAAACAATCTTATACACCAAATAACACAAAAAGGACAATAAACATAATATTGTATTTTTACTTACACTATAACTACGGTTGTTAGGCAAAGTAGTTTGGAAAATAGTTTCGCTGACGAGTCTTCTGATCTCTGTGTTAGTTTGCAAGTTGTTAAAGCGACCGTGTGCCCGTTTCCGTAGCGAAACGAACTAAACTTTAAGAGAAAATTTATCTAACTAATAACTTTATACCTAACACCTCCTTACACATATATTTATATAAACAAGCACTATAATTGGATATTTGCGTGTTCTGTATTTTAATTTATTATATAATTATCTTTCATTCGGTATAAATAGAACATTATATTTTAAGTGACGGTGGTATGGACGTGTTTGGATGGTTTTGACAATTCTTCAGTCTTAATTTTATGTCTCAACAGTAAAGGTAGGCGACGGTAACAGCCCTTAAAGTGGTGAGAATATACTATCTACGAGTATTATGCTCGTTTGATAAGTATCTAATCGATTAAAAAAAAATAAGGAACCAATTTAGTCCGTAAAAGTTTTTTCACCATAATGTTTAAATGTAAATAAGGATATTTTATAGTTATATTATCGAATAATATCACAATATAAGCGATCGTTTTATACAATATAACGAAACAAGGCAATTTCGAGAAATTAGCTATGTTAGCTAAATATGCATTTATTTAATGACGATATATCTAGCATAATACTAATATAAGTATAGTCTCGAGAACATGACATTCGTAGACAATGTTGAAATATCGAGGTCTGCGAAATAATGGTAAAAAACATGGTAAATATCCCGTTTTAAATAGTTTAAATAATGAAAATAACCATGTTATTTTAAAACCCTATATAGTATAATGTATGTGAAACTGTATTTATTCCCAGTCTATAGGTTAATAATTTATGACGTTTTAGTTTGAGGCGAGCGCTTGTAAATAATATAATAAATAATAATATTTATTAAACAATATTAACATTACATTACAATCAAACAAAAATGGTTACAGTTTAGTATCAATAAGTGTGACTACAATTAGCTCGCGTGTAAAATGGCCGAAGTTTATTTTTAATATCTTCTATCTATTTCTACATTAAACATAAAAATCTGGCCGTCATGTCATTATTAAAAAAGTTACAATTAATTAAAACACTATTATACAGCCAAGTCGCACCAACCAATTAAAGTCTTTCAAGTAAAATTGGCTTTCACTTCAAAATTAAAAAATTTACAAAATTGTTTTGGCCCAGACCAAACTATTTGCATAAGGCTCGCCGCGATTATGATAATATCGGTATCGGTGCCTTGGTTGTGGTTCCTTTGATCTCGTACCGGCCTATCGCCTTAGCGATCTAATACAAATTTAATATTCAGACCCGGTACCAGGCTTGAAACTTTTCTAAAACTGTACCACAACTTGTTTTACATATTAAATACATTACCATGAAATGTGTCATTGAAACTTTCGCTTTTTCAAGGCAGACAAAAAGGAAGAAATTATCTACTAGCAGATGTATTGCTACTAAAGTTCCAAATATATGTTATAACTAGATGTTGCCTTCAGCTTCGCCTGCGTTAAACAATATTTACAACAGTATTTGAGGGGGATAATGCTTATAGTATTTCTCGATAAAAGGGCTATCTAAATTGAAAGAATCATTCAAATCCTCTCAATAGTTTCCGCTTTATATATTAGTATAAGATAAGATAATATATAGCATATCGTCTGCCTCGATAAATAGTCTATCTGAAACTCAAATAATTTTGCGAATCCGACGAACATTTTCTTAGATTGGCACGTTTTAACAAATAGACTCTTCAGCTATATAATATAGTATAAGATACACTGTCCTTCCTCTCCAGTATATAACAAAGTACTTTAATAAAGAAATAAGCTGTATAGAGGATACTCAAACAAACTGCGGCTCAATGTGATAAAAACCTTTGTGAACTCTTTGTCCGTCACAAATCCGTAAAAAAAGAGTTTTATTGCAGTGTTGCGTGAAATGCGACACCTTTTATGCTGGATATGCTTTTATGCTGCATGACCAACCATGTTTGTTTCTCAGCAAGACAGTGCAGTCAGTGTCACCGAGACTTAACATCTTATATCTCAGTATAGGCAGCATAATATGAATTGACTAGACTAGTTCCTGGTCATACTTCGCGTACTTCCCGTTCCCGTGGGACTACGGAGATAAATTATAGCCTATTTGTTATTCTAAAGTATAAGCTATATTTTTGTAAAGTTTCATTAAAATCCATTCAGTAGTTTTTACGTGAAAGAGTAACAAACATCCATACTTACGAACTTTCGCGTTTATAATATTAGTAGGTCTAGTAGAGCTAGTAGAATGTAACGTCGATCGCCTACCATCATATTGTGGCACGTTTGCCAGTTTTCATATCCGACTAACATTAAAAAGACAATTATAATATGTTAATTCAAATTCAAATTATTTATTTCAGACACGAGGTCCATAATGTGTTAGTACAATGAATAGTACTAATACTTACTCCGATATTTATTTTGTTTTCGGTGATCATTCTATATTGTTTATTCCTTTTAGTTCCTTCTATCGTCATATTACTGAATAATTTATTAGTTATATCCATTAGCGATACTTTGTAATCAATGTTGACCTAAAAATAATATACCTTTAGTCCCGATGTATCTTATTTGTCAAATTAAAGTTTAAAATCATTAATAAAACTCATGTTTGTACTCAGTGATCGATCACTGTTCCATATAGCTTAGTACAATAAGAGATAAAAAATGTTCAAATTGCTTTTAGATTTGAGAAATACTGCTTTAAAAGGTTCGTTCAGAAACGGGAATGGAACTCGATCAATATCCTTGAAGTAATTGCAAGTTGTTCTCGTAATTGATTGTGTTGGGTGCAGGGACTAATCTGGGCGAGAGAGATAATTAGAAAATGCGAGATTATAAAAAATACATAAAATTTTCTAACATGTGAATTTTACTAATATTGAAATAACTTTTACGGGTTTTATGGCATTTAATGGTCATTTTTTTTTTCTTATGATGCGGCGGAAACTATTTTCGGACCATAGGTACCAGAGCCTTGGGTAGGCGCGCTAGCGTATGCGGGGACTCGCATTAGGTGCACTACCCCTCCAAAACCGCTGCGTGAGCCTTCAGCCGCTAACTGAGGAACCCGGATCTGCAGGCAACGAAAACCCTCAGCGACAGACTGGTCTCGGCAAGACAAGATTTTTCAGTCCTTTTTTTTACGCCGGGAAATGCACTGACGCATCCCGTAGGGGAGTTGGTCTTCCCAGGCAGGTATGTGGGACTCGCTGCACCCGAAAGATGGTAAGTGGACGCAGCTCTACCCACTAAAACCCGGCGAGTGCCACCACTGCCGCCTTTGATGAGCTACCCCGGATCTACAAGCAATAGGGCACCTCGACGGCTAGTCAGTCTCTCAGGGGACCGACGCCACCTCCACCTCCACCTCCACCTTCTGTGCTGCAGTTGTTCCGCACCACAGAACAAGCACTCCCAACGTCGGGACAGTACGATGAGGTGAGGTTCCCATCCTCACCCCTTGCCCCTGCTCTTTTGGCTCTTTTGTCCCCTCTTCTTATAAGAGGGGTACAAAGAGCCCTCTCGGCTCAATTCGCTTCCCAAGGTGTCTGTCACCCTGGGCTACTGAGCCCCACCGCCACGACAAGACCTGAGCCATGGTGGGGGAGATTTTTCAGTCCTTCTGTAACCATGACTGCTGTAAAGTTCCTGAAAAGTTAGACATGTGAAATCGTAATTAACAGCAATGAAACCCGTACGGTTGTATTATAACAATTAACGTAATTTAGAATTCATCTGTCGCCTAATAATTAGTACTTAAATTTAAAATTTATTGTTAGTAATTTATACTTATCACAAGGAAAAACAATCTAACTCCTAAAAGAGAAAGAGAGAGGCTTAGCAATAAATGTAAATCTTTACTTAAACACGTAGTAAATTTTATCAATACGAGGAGTACAGTGACATACCTACATACGTACAGCAGTATAATTTATATAAAAATGATATATTTTCTTTTTTTTTAAATTGAAGCCAAGGTAAATCATTAACCAGATGGGAAGACGATCTCCATGCAGTAGCTTTCCGTGTTGCATGCGAGTTTCAAGTGCCTGTCTTGGCATTCATTGAACAGATAAAGGCTGATGATGATGTTGAAGATGAAACTTTAATAAATCAGTTTATAGTAAATGAAAAATTATATTTTAATTGAAATTTATTTAATTTAGGGCCTGTTTCACAATCTCCAGTTAAGTGCCCAATAGGCTATCGGCAACATATTTGACAGATACTCCATACTCTATCTGTCAAATATGTTGCCGATAGCCTATTGGGCACTTAACTGGAGATTGTGAAACAGGCCCTTATAATAATATTTTTCTATTATCTCATAGTCTTAGTATTCTGTTTATTAGAATATAAACTTAAACGTTTGCATAATATCCAATTCGTAGATATTTTGCACTTAAAATTTGTCTGCGAGACGAAGCACCTTTATTAAATAAGAAAATGTTTGTCTTTGTTCATTTCCACAGCTAAAAGAGAATTTCTCTCTGAAATATTACGCAGGTCTACCAAAGTCGTCACTCAAAGTGGACCCCAATCAAACTTAAATAGTGACAATTATTTTAACCGCTTTCATAAATTGAATAATTTCCACTCTTAAGCCGAGGCTTTTCTATACTTTCTTTAATGTCTATTTTATTTGACTCTCATAAGGTTTTTTTAATGTTATTTTTTTTATAATTTTAATAGGTAAGTTTATTTTAAGTATTATTCGTTCGGTAAATTTATTATTTATTTTACAAACAATCTGTTTATACAACTTTTATTTTAGGCTAAGGTTAAAGGAGAAGACAGATAGACAGATAGACAGTAGATGGTAGCGTTGATGATGATAATAAATGCAGATTCCTTTATTTTAAAACTTTGTTAATCACATCACGTTGATCTAAAGAACAAAATTTTAAGACAAGTTTGATTGTAAAGAGTTTGCACCTAATTATTTATTTTTATATTCCTTAAATAGGCATGGACAAACAAACCGACTCATGTTAAATGGTCAGCGTCAATGAATGAACCATGAACACGAACAGCTTCATGTTCTACTAGCTTAGATAACTCATTCATGCGGTTGCCTTTTTTTTGATGACCCAGTGGAAATGATTTCCCAGGGGCTCGGGTAAGCACACTGGCGTGTGTGGGGAGTCGCATTGGTGCACTACCCCACTCAAACCGCTGCGAGTGCCTTCAGCCGCTTTGTGAGGGTCCCGAATCTGCAGGCAACAGGATACAATCAGCGCCAGACTGACCCCGGCAACGCCAGTTTCTCCAGATATAGGGGGGACTGCCCAGCCGCTATTAAGTAGTGCCAACGACATCGTGCCTCGCGGGGCCCGGGTACCCATCCTGAGCCCGACACAAGCACAGGGGCGTTATTAGAAGCGCATAAAGTAGCGCCTCCGACGCATGTTAAGTGTAAATTAGATTGCCTGTCTTGCTCTTCTCATTAGATGGTAGATAAATACGTTAAGAGACGGTAAAAAACATTAGATGGTGATCCTGCACTTTTTATAACACAACAAAGCTATTTACTTAAGAATCTAGCAGCACGGTGGTACTTATGTCCTAAATCCTATAATAATAATTAAAAAATGTAATATTCTAAAAGCCCATAAACATAATATAATGTTTAAATAATATATTCATAATAGCACTTACCAGCCAGGTCAAGCCGCGTAATGTTGGGGATACATCATGCAAATATGAAATGCGACGCGGCCATAAATTAAAACGACGCGTCATCTGTTAAACAATTCATTTGAATAATGAAACTCTTCACGGTGTCGTAGGCCCAATTGTAACATTCGGGGACAAACAATAACAACCAGCAAACGAAAGGCTCCATCAATTAAATTCTATTTGCTGTAGTCCTTTGTAATCATTTGAAATGCTCACGTATAAACATGCTAATAGAATTGCGTTCATTCATTTAGGAATGCAGCTGAGCTGCTCAATGGCCAAATAAAGTGTGAATGAGTTGTATCAAATGGAGAGTTATTGTTAGTAAACCTGGACATATCGTAAAGACGTAGAGCGTCCGTGTTTTGGCCCAGGGTCTATCTAATACAAAGGTAGCAACAGTAGTTTTTTCTAAAAAAAAAACACGAATTTACAATAGTTATTATTGTACACTCGTTTCTGCAATGTGTGCAAAAATAATCTTTACGAACTAACAAATAAAGAACAAATAGTGAGGCTTACAAGAGACAAGAAAGGAAATCGATGAAAGCCATGCTAACGCTGGCTCAGGGCTGGAAATTTCATCTCCTATTTCATGCCCATATAGGTAAAAACCTTAAAAACAGTAGAACAATTACTAATGGTTATTTAATTTTTATCAAGTGCCTAAATGCAAAGTTTCATGGCGTCATCTTATATGCGTAATGATGAACTTCCATACAAACTTTCATCCCCTATTTAAACCCCCCTAAGTTTTTTTCGCAACAAAAAGTAGTCCTTTCCCAAGCTCTAATCTATCCCTGTTCCAAGTTTCATCAAAAACGGTTCAGTGGTTTAGGCGTGAAAGCGTAACAGACAGACAGATAGACAGACAGACAGAGTTACTTTCGCATTTATAACATTAGTAAGGATTATTATTACTATGCATAAGCGACTGCTACAGGGTAAGGTATATTTATTTTTACTATACGTATATTTATTGACCTTAAAGAAGTAATGATACCGCTCTGGCACTCTCAAAAGTTATATATTGTAATTATAGGACGGTCAACTTCGGCCTTCGACTCAACTTTGGCTAAAATACGCAGCGCTAGATTAATGTTGGCAAATTTGTTTCAACATACTCTAAAACCACATTCAATTAGAATTTAGCAAATGTACACAGGCTTTATAGTAAAATTAAAATGGTGTCGCCGATTTGTCGTTTCGTTGTTTCAATAAGCGTATGTTTTTCGGAGACTTTTGTTATCAAATTGATAATATAGGATAGATAAAAAATCTAGCATAAAAATACGAAGCATTTTCAGTTTGATCTATATTAATATCATAAAGAGTAAATATTGATGTATTGATATGCCATTTTGGAAATTCTTTAACCTATAGAATTTATTTTTAGCGAGTTACATCGTTATTAATATTATAAAATATGCGAAAGTAGTAATGTTTGTTACGCTCAACCGATCATCATGAAACTTTGTACGCATGTTCTCGGATGTACTAGAAGTAAAATAGAATACATTAAAAAAAAGGAGGCAACTTTTATTGTTAACGGGGGTGAAGCCACAGGCAACAGCTAGTACGCTATAAATATTTCACCCGTGCGAAGTATGTTTTTTATTTAACACCGCTTTAAAGTTTGTGGTTTCCGGTGGTTATAAAAAGCAATGATATTATTGTATATTATTATCATATTATTATTATAATTGATGGTCTAAGCTTAATATAATTGTGAAACTATTTTTTACGAAACAAGAAATGTGCAATAAAATTCGTAGAGGCCATTAAACCGCCGAAAAAGGTGAAATTAAATGTTTGTCGAAACTCATATTTTCAGTTTTGCCACTCAGATTTCCCCTCCAATAGAAAAACTTAAATCATTGTTTGGTAAATACGCAAACGACAAAAGTTATGCGCAAACAAGAACCCCAAGAAATGAGGCCGAAATGACAAATGGTTCCATTCTTCACTCTTTCACTTCCCTTATAGCCAATAACAAATTTGAGGGATACTTTAAATATTTGACATCTTGGAGAAATTGCCTTTTATTCCCGTGATATTGTATGAAAAAAGATTCTGATATCAAGATTAATCAGGCGAATAGTTTTAGTGTTTTAGGATTCCGTACGCAAGGTAGAAAAATCTGTTACAAGTAGCTTTTAATGGTAATTTTATAAAGTTACCGTCCTTATCTGTCCCACTTTTGGGTACACTCCTCCTGAAAACCGAGGAGGGGGGGCATTTGGCAATAGTTTACCTATAAACTCTCGTGTTGATGTGCACTTAGACATTTGGGACAAACTCATGACTACACGGGAAGGTCAGGATCAAACCATCTCGCTTAAGAGGCTGTGTATAAAAGTGATTTAAAAATTTTATCATTTAAAAAAAGATTTTTATTTTTTTCAGTAAAAGTATAATGAGGATTTTGTATGCATAATATATGATTTATACTTGGTTCTTTAAAAGATTTTGACGTGACAACGTCTTATAAATTGGTTTGCCGGGTGACACTTCAAGAAACTGCGTTACGCTCCGCTCACGTTATGCGCTCACAATGAGAGCGAGTGAGAGGCACGCGTCCCTTCCACTCGGGCATGGTAGCCCGCCTAAAAGCGAGAGAGACAGACATAAAAAATTTTGTTAATATGAAATTCAGTGCGAGATTCTTTGTATAAATTAATGTTTTAAATATAATTCTTTGTATAAATAAATGTTTTAAATTGTTACTATTATTTCATCCTTCTTCCTACTATACGAATGAATATTCACATTAAAATTATTTTACCACTCAAAGTCGTTGTCACGTAAAACTTTCGCCCGTATACCGACTTTACAGGCAACCATTTTTTTTTTATTTAAGGGCAAATGTTTGAAAATATTTCGAAAATGAATTGATGATAATTAATATAATTCTATAGAAACGAAAGTTTTGTCCCAGAAACCTCCTGAGCTTACAAACTTTGGCGTTACACCACCGACTACCCACGGAATTCTACAAGTTCAAGAACTTCTAATAAGTCTTACAAACCACACATCTTAAGTCTGTCCTATTTTTTATTTAATATATAGTAAATAAATTTTAAGTTCTATTCTACAAAATATATTCCAAGCGCAAAGGTTTATAAGAATGGAGGTGTGTAAAAGTCGTTGAAGGTATGTGAAGTTCACCAACTCGCAATGCACATCGTTGATCCATGTCCATACCCTCCTCGCCTGATTTCAAGGAGGAGACCAGTGTCCAGCAGTTAGACATAAATAAGGGTTGATAATTTACTTTTACTTAATATATTATGTTGTCTATGAATAATTTGATTGGGCTAGCTCCAGGTAAACTAGTTTAAGATCACGAGAGGCTGATAGAAAATATAAAAAATATGAGTCCTGCCTTTCAAGGTTCATCTTTGCGGTATGAAAAAGGTTTTTGTCCCTAGTCACTCTTTATCGTATCTTTTTGATCCGGAAACATCCGGAACCCAGCGGCCTGTCATACAAAGCGCACCCCTTCTCCGATAAACTTCATCACATAATGCGTACCTACGTAATAAATAAATAACTGACACACACCCGTATTTATAAACAATACTATGACGTGCCACAGTACTCCCGAACGCATAGGGTCCTTCAAACCAATTCATAGACTTAAATGAAATTCGTCAGTGTGTGTTTGTCAAACCAGACTATTGACACAAGGAGCGCATAGAATGCCTAAAGTAAAAAGTAAAGTATCAACCCTTTGTGTCCCACTGCTGGGCATGGGTCTCCTCCTCGAAATCAGGCGAGGAGGGTAATGGGCCATAGTACACCGATGCGCTGGCCTAGTGCGGGTTGGTGAACTTCACATGCCTTCAAAGACTTTCAATCTCATCAGGCATGCAGGTTTCCTCACGTTTTCCTTCACCGGTGAGCGAGCGATGGTCTCGTGTTTAGGTGCACTTAAAAATTTAGAAAAACCCATTTCAAGGCACACACGGGGGGGTCAGGATCGAACGCGGAACCTCTCGCATAAGAGGCCGAGTCCACCCACCACTGGACCATCGTCGCTCATATAATGACTAAGACGACATAATATAATGATATGGAATGCCTAATCCACTATCATGTATCATAATATTATGTTCCGTTTTTTTTTTGTTCGGACCAAATAGCTTTTATGTCTTTCGGAAAGTAAGACAAATCAAAAACTTTAATTATGCTCATGGGTGACGCTAACCAACTGACAATGATGTGTCTCGCTCATTCAGCTAACTGAAAATGCGGCCTATATCTTAACACTGTTATCAGATCAATTGAAATCGCAAGCATTATCAAACGTCTGGTTCTTTATCAGTTCATTTTCAATTACTACTCAGCCGGGCAGAATTCCCTCTACAAGTCTCAATTTAATTTCATTTTACTAAATCTTTAGTGCTCAGGATAATATGAAAAAAATCTGGATATTTTTTTAAAGTCTAACAAGCTGATTGAAAATATATTAGAAAACCGATTTACTAGACAATTTATTTCTTAATTTTTTAAAGATATAATTATTATTTATGCACGACAAAAGATATTGATAATAATGAGGTAGTGATATTTTATTGTCAACTAGCTGTTGGTCGCGGTTTTGTCAGGCTCCACTGACGATACGATATACGGACGTATCCCGATTGATGATGATTACTTTATAGCACTGGCAGCTACTGGCAGATAGCTGGCCTTATAAGTTTCTCCTTATAAGGCCAGCTATCTGCCAGTGAAAGTCCCGTCAAAATTGGTACAGCCGTTGTAGAGATTAACCCAATTAAAGAGACAAATGAAAATACAAATAATCGTTATTAAGACTTCATTTTGATGTTTACTGTGTGTAAGCATTTATATTATGCATTTAGTAGAAATCAGTTAATTTCATATAACGATCGGACCAATCCAATCTTATTTATTTGTACATACAAATAAATATATATACAAATAAGTATAGATTATATTACATTTTATTAATTGTAATATCATTAATTAATTGAATTATATTAAATATGTTATATTTAATATTGTAATTCAATTACTCCTAAGATTGTATCTTATTTCAGTAATACATTTTGTCTCATATTAACGTTATCTAATCGAATGCTTATTAATTATTATGATTATAATTATTATGATAATTATCAATCTAGTTTGGAGGTGAGGCAATGAATCTGAATACCTGTGACACTAATCGAACTCGAGACTAGAATACATTAACACGTCTAGATTTTAACTAACTTCAAAAAGGGGGGATGTTTTATGTGTGGAACATATATGTTATATTTGGTATATCTTAATATATATAAATCTCGTGTCACAATGTTTGTCCTCAATGGACTCCTAAACCACTTAACCGATTTTAATGTTTTTTCTTTTAAAATGTGTGCTTTTCTCCAACTTAAAAGATAGGATAGTTTATTTCTCAAATTTGAGATTGCAATTTTATTTAATGCAAATTAATTGTTTTGACAGAACGAAGTCTGTCGAGTCCGCTAGTATTATGATATAATATTTGACCACAACTTCATCAGTAACTTAAATTTAGAGCGAACTAAGGATATTTATTTTACCAAAAGATGCCATGCTGCCTTAAAGCCAAATTGTGCCGGCTCGACTGGGGTGGTACCTCTTACAATGTCGTTTGTGAGTTTCCGGTGGCCCATCGGTGAGATTGGGAAAAGGAGAGCAACGCATCTACATAATTTTATGTTGTGCAGATGTTTATCGGCGTCAACACTCGCCAAATTCCAAAAGGCTTAAGCTGTTTTGCCTTCCTAAAAGCCTCCTCTTAAAAGCCAACATCACTCATTGAAGATTAT
Organism: Lycaena phlaeas; assembly: GCA_905333005.2. Taxonomy (NCBI): domain Eukaryota; kingdom Metazoa; phylum Arthropoda; class Insecta; order Lepidoptera; family Lycaenidae; genus Lycaena; species Lycaena phlaeas. Next base: position 17,241,281 of record HG995166.1, on the reverse strand, counting down.
TCGGGTGAAAGAATTTGAAATCAGTCGTTAAACTACTATTTTAAAAATTACCTCATACATCCTTTTTTTTTCTTTTACGCCGGGAAATGCACTGACGCATCCCGCTGAGGAGTGGGTCTCCCCAGGCGGGTATGTGGGACTCGCTGCGCCCGAAAGATGGTAAGTGGATGCAGCTCTACCCACTAAAACCCAGTGAGGTGCCCCGGATCTGCAAGCAACAGGGCACCTCAACGGCTAGTCAGTGCCTCAGGGGACCGACACCACCTCCACAGAGCGGTTGTTCCGCACCACAGAACAACCACTCCCAACGTCGGGACAGTACGATGAGGTGAGGTTCCCATCCTCACCCCTTGCCCCCTGCTCTTTTGACCCCTCTTCTAATAAGAGGGGTACAAAGAGCCCCCTCGCGTCGGCTCAACCTACCTACGCTACTGAGCCCCACTGCCACGACAAGGCCTGAACCATGGTGGGGACCTCATACATCCTAACTTATTCATTACCTCTTTACTATAATATTATCATCCCAGAATTTCGTTACATTAATAAAGTTCATCAAAATTTTACGCGCATTCTTTCCTAGATTGAAAATAAGTAAAAATAAGATAATAGGTATATTTGTAGATACTATAGTAAGTTCTAGAGAGATCGTGACCATAGAACTTTTTATATAAGTGAAATAAAAACTTTTTGTTTAAAATATAGATGTTTAAAACAATTAAATAATAGGGTTTTCCATTGAGTTCATGGTATGTTATTTGAAAACGAATCAAGTTGCGAGACACTCTTAGAGGCTTGGTTAATTTAATTGGTAACACAGAACGAATACGTTATTCATTAAATCGAATATATTCGCATAAAATATGAAAAAACAATATCGTTGGATTTTAAAAATATTTATCATATTCATGTTTTTGAAATTAACCTAATCCTAGTAACTTTTAGTGCATTCAAATTTTAATGATAAAATGTCGTATTGTAACAACATTTTAAGGCATAGAGAATATTTTACGGTCCAAAAAAATTTTTTTTATTTGTTTCGCGGTGGTGAATGCATTTAGACAGTCAGTCCTTGGAAGGATCTGGTGTTTCTGTCTCTGGTGTCTCTCTGTCTCTGTCTGGTCATATGGTAGATCTAGATCCCCTAGATCTATCATATCTAGACCCGAGATCTAGAGTAACCAGGCAGTCCTAAAACACCTTCATTTATTGCGCTCTTGAAGAACTTCCAAACTTAAGTATCAATGGACAAGCTATATTGCCGAATAACTAATAGAAGAAAAAGTTCTAGAGTGGTCACCTCATATTAAAAATCACACTTCTGGTAGGCTTTTCCTTGGTGGACAGACGACCTGGTAAAGGTCACAGGTATCCGCTGGATGTAGGTAGGGCAGGATCGATCGGTGTGGAGATCCTAGGAAGAGGCCTGTGTTTAGCAGAATTGCCCCCTCTAGACAAGTGGTACAAATGCTAAACGAATAGAATAGAATACTTTTGTATGGGAATGACATAAGCTTTTGACGTGTAATTTAACAGCTAGTGTCATTCCTATACAAAAAGTATTCTATTCTACTCTATTAATTTAGCGTTTGTGCCACTTATCTAGGGGGGCTGATTGGACTCATGAATGGTTGCACCATAAAAGTACTAAGAAAAATGTAGTTAGAAACATGCACTTTGTAAGAGTCGCAAAAATCCTTTTTTTTTGTACGCTACTCTGTGGTTTAAAGATAAAGATAAGCCAAAAAGGCAAACTAGGTGGTAGCTTTTAGCTGTACTACGAAAGACAAAAAGACGCATATGACAGGTAAGAAGGATCTCATGTTTGAAAGCGATATTTGTATGGCATAAGTATAATTGAGCAGTCAGAGCTTTATGTCACCCTAAGGCTCCAAAAGGTCTTATACAAAGATGTATGCCTTTTTTCCCTAATCTCCAATGGGCCAGTGAAAACTCACAAGCCGCACGAAACGCAACAGCATATCTGGAAACTTACGTCGGTATTATAATATCAGCGAGGGGAGACCCTGATGGTGACCGTCCAGAACGGTGGCAGTGTTAAACAAAATATAGTGACATATTAACTGGAAAAATATAATATTTTCCAAATAAATATTGTTCCAAAAAAAAAAGGAAAACTTAATTCAACGTGATGAATATGTCGATACATACTGTCAGTGGACTTTACATCGAGACGGCCTTTGTCAACGAAATTCTTTAAATTACCTTTTATATTTTGGACGCGCACTTTCATGAATATCTATTAATAAATTATTACTTTGCTTATTGCTCGGCTGTATGGGCTTCCATGATAAATCTTTGCTGTTTCGTAACAAGAGAAATTTACTCAACTTTACTTAGCTACGGATAAGAATGGATTTCTTGGGCAAATGCTGTAATAAGTAATGTTACTTGTGTATAAAGTTGACCCTCTCCACTTAACATCAAATTAAATACGACCTCTGTGGCTCAACGGTTAGCGTGTTGACGCTCAAGCCGGAGGTCGCGGGTTCGAATCCCGCCAGGGAACAAAAAAGTTTCTGTGTTCCTGGGTCATGGATGTGTATTAAATATGTGTATTATATAATAAAAATCTTAAATATAAGTATTAATATAAATAGTATTAAATATATGTATTTCCGTTGTCTGGTATCCGTAACACAAGTCTCTTAGAGTACTTAGCACGGGACCAGATTGACGTGATGTAAAAAGCGTCCATAGATATTATTATTATTATTATAAAAATAGCATAAAAATGAAATTCAAATTCAAAGAAAAATTCTTATTCTAGAAAATCTTCTTATTCTGGAAAATTGGTAGACTACAATAATTGCTTTTGATGTTATTTAGATAAGAATTGCAAATTTAATCAGGAAGGGAAGATGGTGTCTTTGCAGTGGCGGGTGTGTCTGTGGTGTCTCTATCTGTGGTTTCGTGGCGTTCTTAATGGGAGGCCTAGGTCCAGAAGTGGATGGATACAAGCTGATAATAATGATGATAAGATTGCAAATTAAAAGTTTCGACGTAGATTTATTGTTTAAGCTGGCAGACCTCCTCAGAGCTTGGTATCCTTGACCTGTCACAAAGCTAAAGACATTCCAGTTGTTCCATCCAGCTTCTTAACTTTCTCAGAAATCCTTCAAATTAAAAAAAATATTATTACTATAAGCCCGACATGTAGTTTTGGAGGTTAGTTAGGTTGGGTTAGTTAGTTAATTTATATTAGCAATATTAACAAGTCTTTGTGGATTAATCATGATTTTAAAAAGCAACATGGTGTCCTCTGTTTTTATTATTTGGTTTTTCACGATCCTGCGGACACAGGATGCTTTCAGTATAAAAAGTTATCTAATTAACTTCTTGGTCGTCCTCTTGGTGCAAAATTTATGTGCATCAGCTGCTTGCGACAGGAAAGGAGAAATATAAATACACTTTTACAAAATATATACTAAGTATTTCATTCATTTTAATCGCATCACGTAGAAATGATAATGTTATATTGTCGTTATATCGCTTTTTGTATCTCTTCAAACGGGTCAAAAATTCCAAAATAGGTTTTCGACTTGTCCTTGTGTGACATGTTCATCATCATTATCTCTTCATCATTAGCTAGATTAGAATCATTAGCTCTTTCGTTAAGTATATTTCGTTTTGTTGCGGAAAGATACCGAAATTCGTCATCGTCTCTGAATTATCAATAACAATTTTCTAGCCAATTTTGCAATAACGATGGATAACGAATAGACAGTTTGTGATTTTGTTACGATAACGATTGACAACGATTTAAGTCAGAATAGAATAGAATATTTATTTGCATTGTATAATAGCCGTCAATTCAATATAATATTTTATTCTTTTCGAAATTTGCTATCGTTTTTTTAATGTTATTTTGTCTAAGCCCCCAGGGATCTTAGACGCTACAGATTTCAGGAAATCTACTTAAAAATTAACGATCATTATTCAACAAAAAAATCCTTCATAATAATATGTTATTTTAATCGCAATTTTAATGAAAATATTTTGTATACCTACATAATAATGGTATGGTCGAATAGACTTTTGCTTTTAACCACGCAAACAGCATAAATATTCGACATTTCAGAATTTTCATTAATTTTATATTGGGTTACTAAATATTTTGTGTATAGTATTTAAAATTTGGTATTTATTTTACACTAAACGACCAGTTGGCTTTATATTAATTAAAGTAGTAATAGTAAAGTATTGTGGCGGATCAATCAGCGCCACAGTCATGAATCGCACTATCGGAATTCGACACAAGACAACATATTATACAACATCTGAGACTATAGCAAGTGGGCTTTTGGTCGAGCATTGCACCTCCCTCGGTCGGAGATGTCCCTTTGGAGTCCTCCAACACATCCCACAGTATTTACCCACTTCACAAAACAACAACACAACACTTTCAATTTCATCAGGGATAGAGGTTTCCTCACGATATTTTCGTTCACCGGTGAGTAAGCGATGGTCTTGTGTTTTTAGGGTGCACTTAGAAATTTTGGAAAATTCGAGGAGGTCAGGATCGAAGCCGGTACCTCTCGCACAAGTAGACGAGTCCATACCCACTGCACCATTGTTGCTCTAGTAGTAAAGTAGTTATTACTATTTAATAATGTATAAATCGTCATAATGATTATCATCATCAGCATTTATCCGTCCACTGCTAAACATAGGCCTCCCTCGATAAACGTCAAGACGACCGATCACTTTCCACTCGAATCCAACACGGACCGGCCACTGCACGGAGATCGTCTTCCGACCGATGGCCGACCAACAACATAAAGATATATTATTGCTTAAATTGTTAATCTTCAGTACTTTACAAGACTATCTTGTAAAGTCATGAAATAATGAAGGAAGTCCAGCAGTCGGAACTTCAGCGGACGGAGGAAGCCCTGGATTATTCATAATTCAATTATGCTTTTGTGTTTCTGCTCTTGATATTCTCGAGCTTTGCTTTTAGGCACATTGAGATTCTTATAATTAATTTGTTTATCTAATCTTAATTGTATATTCTATAATTATGTGAATTGAAATACGGAATATATTATTATAGTCAAGTAAAAAGATACAGGATTAATTTCGAAAATCATAAATATTTTTAGTCTGTTTTGATATTCTCGCGACGCATACATTTGTTTGTTAATTTATTTAATTAAATTAAATTTATTATATCTATTTCAGGAGGGCTATATCCATGCATATGCGTGCACACACACATTTTCTGTAAAGACTGCGTGGTTCGCAGGATATATTGCTCCCCACCATGGTTCAAGCCTTGTCGTGGCGGTGGGGCTCAGTAGCCTAGGGTGAGCCCAACATCTTGGGCGAAGCTAATTGAGCCAAGGGGGCTCTTTGCACCCCTATTATAAGAAGAGGGGGCAAAAGAGCAGAGGGCAAGGGGGCGAGGATGGGAACCTCGCCTCATTGTACTGTCCTGACGGTGAGAGGGGTTGCTCTGTGGTGCGGGCAACCCGTCTGTGGAGGTGGCGTTGGCCCCCTGAGGGGACTGACTGGCCGTCGAAGTGCCCTGTGCTAGTAGATCCGGGGCGCCTCACCAAAGGCGGCATTGGTGGCACTAGCTGGGTTTTAGTGGGTAGAGCTGCGTCCATTTACCAGCTTTCGGGCGCGCGAGTCCCACATACCCGCCTGGGGAGACCTACTCCTCTGCGGGATGCGTCAGTGCATTTCCCGGCGTTAAAGAAGAAAAAAAAGGATATATTGCTAAGTAATATATAATTTAATATCTTTTTAAAATGAATTGCCACAAAGTAACGCTTGTAAATTAAAAGTTGTGAAAATCAACGATCATTATGCTATTGAAGTATTTATGTTTTACTTAAACGAATATAGTCTTACAAGAAAACCCTTGTACAGCGTCATGTTTCTAATACTCGTAGTATCCTTAATATAAACCCTCCGTTTGAGGAAGGCTTCTTCAATTTCATTAAAGTTTAAGAAGCGTAGGTTTTCCGCTTCAGGAACTTTGAGTTGTTCAATTATTTTCACAATAATGTGCTAGATAATACAATCGTCTCTAATGAGCGAATATTTTATCCTAGATTAAATTACTAAAGTTGAATACTATTTCCTTATGTTTGTAAAGTCTTTACATATTAGCAAACAAAAAGCGATGTCACTTTTTTTTTTTAATAAACCTTATTCTTTGCGTTAGTTGGTATGGCAAACAGATAACTCACATCATCCTGTGAGTTCATCAAGTGAGCTTACCTTTTACCTAAAAATAGCCCAGACAGCTGATTCATGTGTTGCGATGTCGCAGTGGAAATGCTTTCGCACCATACCAGGGCCTCGGGTAGGCACACTGGCGTGACTCGAATTGGAATGAATTGAATGAATGAATTGAATGAATGAATGAATTGAATGAATGAATTGAATGAATGAATGAATTGAATGAATGAATTGAATGAATGAATGAATTGAATGAATGTATTGAATGAATGAATGTTTTGAATGAATGAATTGAATGAATTGAATTAATGAATTGAATGAATGAATTGAATGAATTGAATGAATTGAATGAATGAATTGAATGAATTTTGAATGAATTAATAAATTGGGGTGCACTACCCCGCTTAAACCGCTGCGAGCGCCTTCAGCCGCTTTGTAAGGGTCCCAGATCCGCAGGCAACAGGATCACCTCGGCGACAGATTGGCCAAATCAAGGCCAGATTCTTCAGATAAAGAGGGGACTGCATTCATGTGTTCCTGGGCTAGTTTTGGCATATATTTTTTTTCTTTTTGAATGTTACTTGAATAAGCAAATTGCCAGATGCTCCAGCTGATGGAAAGTGGCTTACGTTACTCCTGAACATAAACTAGTTTACCTGAAAGAAGCTTAAACTTATATATTTGTTGCCGATTCTTAGACATAAGATATTAAGAGTTGGTGCCAGTAATACCCGCCTGTCTTGCTCTTGTCTTCGAATCACAGCCAAGCTGTATTACGAAGGCGTAACCAGGATAGTAGTATCCATTTAGTCATCATAAGCCCTCCCACAATTAAATCATTTTAGTATCTAACTTGCCATACATAGTCTACATAAATATTATAAAGAGGAAAACTTTGTTTGTTTGTTTGGTTGTAATGAATAGGCTCAAAAAGTACTGGACCGATTTCAAAAATTTTTTCACGATTCAAAAGCTACATTATTCACGAGTAACATAGGCAAAATTTTATTCTGAAAAAAATAGAGTTCCGTAAGATATTTGGGGTTTTCGGACACAAAGTGTAAAAAAAACCAACCAGAAAAGTTACTTATTTTGCGTAGGTACTAAGACCCCGTTGTAAATCTTAGTTAACGCAGGCGAAGCTGCAGGCAACAGCTAGTATTTAATACAAACAAAGTCTTACAATAATTATTAATTCTGGCCATTTACAATATCGTAAGTGATCTTAGAAACAAATGCCTTGTATTCCTTTACCATTCCGCAGGATCTTAAAAAATGGCCGTGCATCCCCTCATATATTAAATTAAGGCCATTTGTACCTCGCTACAGTGCACCCTCCGCAGTGCGTCGGACATCAATGCGCGAATCAAAAACGACCCTTCATAAATACCTCCCTGATGTATATCCATTTGTGTAACATCGCCATGCTTTTAACATAAAGGAAATTTTACTTATAATTAATATCCATTATCAAATATAAGGCTAAAAAGTGTTCCCTGGAAAATCGTTGGTTCCGTAACTAAACGTGTATCTAATACTTTTGGGTCGTTTTAGTTAAAAACATATTTTTTCTCTTATGTTTACGCGAACTTCACTTATTATTTTGTGTTTATTTATTATTTGATCACGATACAAATTAATCTAAACCATTATTTATTTCATTTGGACACATACAAATCCATTTATATTAGTCCATTCATTAAGGAGCATTTCAGTGACATACACGCATAGAAGAATAATAATAATAAGGATATATAAAAATTGTATATTATATTGATTAACTCATAAGTAATTACGCTTCAATTAAGCTCCATAGGCATAAGTAAACATAGACACGGGTTCTGTTATTAAACTGGATTATTTTGATTGTATTTCATTGTATTTCTTGTAAACAACTGGCAATCTCAATTGTGTTATAGAAAACGTGCTTCATAACTATCAAAGCGCCTGTAACTCAATCACCGGGCACTTAAAACTAAATAAATTCAATTTTGCCTTTATAATAATTCCTAGTATACGTACAAAAACATATTTCATAAACTTTGATATTAGGAAAGTCACTCACTCACAAGTCAAAGTACTACAAAATTACGAGAATATTGGCCCTTAGCCAAATTTATGTGTGAAAATTTCGCATGCTCTTAAAACCTTCAACTACTTATTCTTTATCCGTCTAATCATGAACAACTTTCAATCTCATCAGACATGCAGGTTTCCTCACGATGTTTTCCTTCACCGGTGAGCGAGCGATGATCTCGTGTTTGGGGTGCACTTAGAAATTAGAAATTTCAAACCACACACGGGGGTCAGGATCGAACCTGGAACCTCTCGCATAAGAAGCCGAGTCCATCCGCCACTGGACCATCGTCGCTCAAGTAATTTCTGATCTCATAGGTATTTTTCTGAGTATTTTTACCAAGCAAAGGTTTATTTAAATTCTGCCCCTCAGAACTATTTGGCGTGGCGTCTATCACCTTGTTTACTAAGTTTTAGGAAAACCAATAAAACATTGCGCAAAAACTTTTCTTGTCGTGGAAGACGTTCTCTCAAGGTCATTTGAAATATAAATATTAATTATAATTCAAAATAGATATATTTTTGTATCAACAATTCTCAGACGAAGCTTTTAAATTTAATATGAAATGTCCTATTTTTAACCGACTTCAAAAAAAGAAGGAGGTTATCAATTCATCTGTATGGTCTTTTTTTTTGTATGTTTGTTACACGATTACTCCGCTATTTGAGAATGGATTTTGGTGATTCTTGTTTTGTTTGAAAGCTTATGTTTCCGAATTGGCCCCATATTAATTTGATCGACATCTAATCTGCGGTTTTCAAGTTATTTTCAATAATGCTTATTTGGTTGGTTTTGTATACCCAGACGATTTCCTCATTTTTTTACAGTGTACAGTGTACTTGTTGAGTACATGTAATATGAATAATATGGACAAAACCACTGAGTAGGATACTTTGGAAAGTATCAAAGTATTGTGAGATCATATTATCATCAACTTTCATCCGTCCACGGCTGAACATAGGTTCTCTCAATAAACGCTAAGACGACAGGTCCCTTACCACTAGCATCCAACACAGATCGGGAACGCCAAAAATTTTGCAAGAAAAAATAAAAACTATGTACTATTACTTATGTATAAACTTAAAACTAAAAAGTACAAAATAAAATTAATTTTAAATAAAAAACCAAAAACCGACTTCAAAACTATACCTTAATTAATGTATAACTAAAAATTTTAAAATAATATTGAAATACTTCGAAGTGAAGTAGAAGACGTATACTATTTAAAATCGGGTATTTTTGGAGTCGGTCCCAGCCAAAACATGGATGCCCTACACAGACACCTACTCAATACTTGGTGTATCTGATTGATCATTAAAATATCCTTTTTGCTACACTTACTTACTGCTACATCAGAAGGACGTGGGTTCGATTTCCACCCAGGAGAAATCTCTTCACAGAGCATGATCATATTTTGTTCTATGTCATATAGCAGGATGGATTCACTTATGCTGTGCTTCCGTCTGCGTAGGTACTACCTTCCTGTCTGTGTTTGACGTAATACAGCTTTGGCGTAAAATTTCTGTATGTTTCAACCACAAGGGTAGAACTGGCAAAGTAAAAAAATTAATTAATTTTCTGGTATATACTCTCTCTCTTTCTCTCTCTATCTCTTTGTATTTGTAATTGTTACGAGATTGATAGTTTTTTTTTATTTCCTACTGCCTGACACGAGATGTACGGATTTTTTTAATTGCGCAATTGTCAAACAACTTGTCAAGATGCAACGTAGTCTGTTCAGAAATACTTCATTACATTTTCTCTTTCAATTTTCAACTTTAGTTTTTCAAAAAACGTTGCTCTTACCTCATCTATCGAAATCAAATTTTATGTACTTGAAGCTGAGCAACGATGGTCATATCAATGGTATGGTTTTTATGGGCCATATAAAATTTGTTATGGGCTTAGACATAAAGACCTTTCGAAAAAAATATTATCGTTTCGGCCTCTTAAGTTAGAGGGCTCGGTCTCGATCCTAAGCCCCCTGTGCTGCTTGAAATGGGGTTTTTAATGTCCTAAGTATTTCCAATCAAATTCAATTCATTTCTTCAATCCTTTCACCGGTGAGCAAGAAATGGTCTCGTATTTAGGATGTATTAAGAAATATAGAAAACCCCATTTTATGACACCACAGGGGGTCAGAATCGAACCCGAACCCTCTTATTTGAGGGGCCATACTTACTGTACCATCGTCGCTTTTTGGTGCACTTAATGATAATTTCAAAATCGATAAGAATGCATGCATTAATCTTCGACAGGAAAGGGATATATTTGATACATCTATAAAACTGTTAATCTAAAAGTTAAACTTGCCTAAATGATGACAAAGACACCAAACAATCGGCGCCGTCTCGCCGCACTTGGATCTCTAGAGTCTAGAGTATGTAAGCGACCAATATATTCAGACACGTGAATAACAATGCGATCACATTAACTGCACTGAAACAAATGTTGTCGGAGGTCTATCGCAACTGGCCATCTTATCGTCACTTTTAGAGGTCTGTGAATATTACAATTTGATTGGCACTTATCATTTGTCCCATAATGTATGCAGTTCGTGCAAGTTTCATTCATAAATCTATGGATCTTAGACTATGAGGGACACATATTTAATGTTTTTGCGAATTCAATAATACTATAATATATAATAACTTTTCGTAAACACACTGATCCTAACACATAATATATGCGTATACGTAGTATAAAAAAGCAGTAAATGGAAACCGTTGTTTTGTCAATAGTTTTTTTTTAAAAAATCACTTGTTGCTGTAAATCGGACCAGTTGTTTATGCGTCCAGTGACTTACAGATATATTATTTTGTTAGTTATAAGTCCGTTATGTTGATTTCAACAATGAAAGTGCTTAAAAATATATAAATTTTCGCATTATAGGTACTTATATATTTTTGTTTACATTTATAGTAAAAATATATTAATTTACCATAGACACCTACCCTAGTTCATAACAAAGTCAATAGTGAATGCTGTCTAAAAATCCTCTGAGTAATTTAGGAAATCGATACAGAAACAGACCAAACCAAAAAGCTTCTTTTATTTATGCAGTATTTTTTTCTTAATATTTTCCAACTATGTTTGGATTTGACTTCCATTTTAACCGGATGTTGATATTATATATAAATAAATAAATAACAGTATTTTAAATGGAACGATAGCCTTCTGACCTTCACAACCCAGGGGGCCTAGCCAAAATGCCATTACGAAAACGACAGATAAATCACGTCGTCGATTGAACGATCGAGCGATCGACGACGTAATTTAGCCAATCACAACTTCAAACGAACGAACGATCGTCGCTGTCGTTTTCGTAATGGCATTTTGGCTAGGCCCCCTGTACTGGTTGATACGGTACCCCGAGGTACAACAACTGGGTGTCAGACTCTCGGGTTTCTGACGACCTATAACGACTGTAAAACATCAACGAATGACAGCAGGGACCAACTACTTAACGTGTTTCCCGAAGCACAAAGTTCACGAAGGTCAATATGTAAAACTTGTCATCCATCCACGGACCAATTCCGACAAACGTAACCTTCTAATGGATCGACCCGAGTGGCTTGTCTATGGAAAGATTATACACAATTACACCCCGTTAGCCTAGTTTTGTGATATTTTTTTTCCAATACGTGTTACGCAAATAATATTTGTGGAGAACCCTAAATCGCGCTATCAAAGTTTCACAGTTCGCCGCGATTTATATAACAGCTAATTATCAAGTTGGCTTCGATCTGACCAAGCATAAAATTTCGCGCGGTCGGAGATCTCCATTTGGTCCTTACATCTACATCCCACATATTCCAGTACTCAGGAATTGGTCAGACTAACATCTGTAGCAGTGAACCCACATTCTACTAAATGATCGAAAAGCAGCAGATTTTATACCCCATCAACTCGTCAAATACGGACCCAAGAATAACACCGATATTAAATTCTAACGAGAAATTTAACGTTCTATTACTATTGAATACAAATAAAAATACAGCCGTTTAATGTATAAAATGCCTTAACGATGTGATAATGCTGAAATTTTACCGCCCGTAAAGTATACGAAGCAATATCTACATGAAATTGAGGTATTAAAGATAACTGATTTCCAAATTACAATCGGGTGATGCTTTATGAGAAACGTTATAGACGGCTAGGTTATTGACGGAAATCTATGGTTGAGCATTTAATTAAATAAATTGGCAATCTGGTTAGATATAGACATTCAAAAAGACAAAATGATCCTAATTGACTAACACCCTTATTTTGTCATCCACCCACACACTGATTTCGAAGAGGAGACCCGTGCCCAGCAGTGGAGGGTTGATACTTTACTTTTTTTACACGTATTCACAACCAATACTTTGATGTGTCACAGTCCTCCCGAACGCATAGGGTCATTCGAATAAATACTTAAATAAAGCCCGCCACTGTGCGTCTGTCAAACATATAAAACTCGACTATTGATACCAGGAGCGCATAGATAGAAGCGATCTTTGCATAATTATGCGTTCTGAAGTACTGTCACACCTCATAGTATTGTTTGTGAATACGGGTATAATTCTAATGAGCAGTACTTGTATAACTCATTCAAAACAATTAGGCGCATGACAGTTACCGCGCGTACCCCGCCGTCGCCCCGCGCTACCTGTAACGGGGGGATGCGCGGGTCGGCGGTGGGGTACGGGCGGTCGCTATCGTATCTATTGTTTTGGATGTGTGTTATATTTCTAACATAATAAAAGGACATATTTTTGAAGTGAAACTTCTTTATAATCATTATGATTTCAAACCGGATGCAACGGAAAAAACGACAGGTAAGAGACACAAATACAAAAGAGCGAGAGAGAAAATGTTGGTGTATATATATCGCACACACATTAATTTAAATTTATTTTAATCATTTGTATTATTCTAGTTATTAGATTCGTGACGATGGTTTAGCGGGTGTGTCTGCGGTGCTTGGCCCCAAAAAAATACAAAAGTTTGGATTGAATCCTGACCGGTTACCTAAAATAGGTTTTCTGATTTCACCTTCATTGTGCACTCAAGCTCGAGAACATCGCTTGCTCATCGGTGAAAATAGACGTTATATGGAAACCTAATAAGATTTTTTAAATTTTGAAGATGTGCGTAGTTCCTAAGCCCGCATTAGTTTATTTCTTATTTTAACTACTCGCTGTGTCCGCGCATTCGCCCGCGTTAACTAAGATTTACGGACGTATCAGGTTCGATGATGATCATTTTAATAGCCCAGTTACTCCTTATTATAACAGCTACCTGCCAATAAAAGTCCCGTCAAAATCGGCCCAGCCATTTCAGAGATTAGCTGGATCAAACTATTTTGGAACAAACAAAAAAAATATTTTGGCATATGTGCTGAATATAATATATTCACGTGTAATAAAAAGCGGTTATTTTAAAATTACAAGCAGACACTCCAATTTTATTTATATGTAAAGATGGTTTAATTTTTTTAACCTTCCTCGTTTCTGTGGTGACTTGTGAAATTGGGAAATATTAGGATCGATGATAATGATGATGATGATGATGATGGTGGTGATGATGATGATTATGATGATGATGATGATGATGATGTACACTGGGCGTTAACTATTGAAATAGATTACTTTATTTCAAATCCCATAAACGCGTTGAAATAAACTAAAATAACGCCAATGAGTGAAATTCACTAACTGCGATATCATTGTTACTTACATATTATTTTAACCTTATAATATTAAATTGAGAACATATTGTGAATATTATTCACAATTTAGTGCTAAAATCATTCAACATTAAATATAATATATACCATAGAGAATGTTGAATTAGTATAATAATATGTTGCGGTTGTAATTTGGCATAGAGTGATATGTTTTAGTGACCACAGAACAAGGGTTATTTGTTTTAACAAAACTAAACAAACTAATGCCAATTTATATTCTCCGTGGAAATAAATGTGACAAGCAGCTGTTATTAATGTAAATAATACAAAACTTCCAAAATATTTTTGTTGCTTTTACAAATTAATAGACTCCCAAATAAGATGTTGGAATAAAGTAAAGAAAATATTTTTTGCTGTCTGTACACGCGGTTACGATTAGAGATGGCAATATGGTGTTCAGAAGTTAGTTGATTATTTTTATATTTATTTTAGATTTTAGATTCTTTACATTTTAGCCGCGTATAAATTATCAACCCATACATTCATTAAGTTTGTTTATAATTTTAATGTGTAGTAGTTGAAGAATATATAAAATATAAATGAATAAAAAATAATGTACATATAAATATGGTGCTTATCAATAATAATTAATGCTGTAAAAAATATAATGATGGAAGTAAAATGCATCTTTCTACAAAGGTTAATAGTTGCTTATGAAAGGCTTCCAGAAAATTTCTGTTTTATACTGGGAAGTTTAAAAAAGATAAGGTTTTTCTGAGTATTATTTTATAAGTCTTTACTGCATTTTTTATATTTTGTATTATTACTTTATTAAGAGCTTTTAAATTTTTAAGCTTTAATAGAATAAATGAAGAATAATATAAAGAGGTAAAATTTGTAAGTTTTGAGGCTTTCTTTTTTATAGAATAAAAAGTTATGTCTTGTAAGCGTACTTAAAGTATATTAGTTTACACATTACAATAGTAAACAAGTGTTGATAGGAATGGTAGGAAGATAATAGAAGACAATAGAAGAGATTTTTTGGCTGATTTGTGCATAACAATGTCAAAACTACTCAACAAAATAATAGACTCTATAAAAGTACATACAATTTTCAAAAAATTAAATGATATCTCTGGATGAAATTTAAAAAAAAAATCTTTATTTAGTAGAAATAATTGGTCACTGGACGCCCACGTGATACATGTGTGATATTTTTTTATTTCGAAACTAACACAATTTGTAACTATAGTCCTCGCCACTTTTAAAGTCCTGCGACTAATGCCTGAACTAAATTTGACAACATTGACATCTTGACATCTGTCTGGAGTAAGAAGTTGTGATATTTTAATTTGTTTTACGTGAAATATGGAGCATATAATATAAAGTAAGGTGTAAAAATTTAAGGCCGTATAATGATCGTTAAAGTGAAATAATTTTGTGAATTAGAAAGTAAAAATAAACAACAATTAACCCCGTTAAATAATATGTTTATAAATGTCACAGCCATGACAGGTAAATTTTAGAGATGCCAGAGTCACTCATTTTTGCCTAATTTATGGTTAAAATATTATCATTAACTCTATACCTACATTTATCTTATGATATTTTATATGAATTTAAATACAAGGTAAAAGAATTAAAACCTTGTTCAGATGAATGATATTTTCAGGTGTTTCTGTAAAAAAGGTCGAATAACAAAAGAAGTAACAACGGCAGCAATTACTTCTGAGAAAATCGTCACTCCTGGCAAAAGCCGAACACATCCGAAGAAGCTTGTTTTAGATGAATTCTACTAATCGGTTATACGTAAAAAATAGGAACGAAATATTTACAAAAATAATGTTTTATTTTACTAAAACCTGGCAGGGAGATTTTTATTTTGCTGCTATAAATTTTATTTTTGTCATTATTATCATCATCAGTCTTTATCAATCCACTATAACTGACCATAGGCCCTATAATTATTTAATTTTTTTTTTGTACTAGACTTGGTGGAAAATCATTACACTGTAAATTGGCAACATTGAGTTATGAGACCGCAGCGCCGCGTCTATCGGACTTCTAAAGTGGCGATGACTCTATGAATTAAATAAAAGAACGAAGTGACAACGTCGCCTTTGCTTTCATGGAATCTGACTCCATTTTACTGCCAAAAATTAAGATAAATAAATAAATCACGTTTGGTATTTATTAATAAAATTAAACAAGTGCCTTAGGTTTGGTTGATTTAATACGCAATAAATAATTAAATGTTGTTTATCTCTCTACTTATTAAGGATACAAATGTAAATGATGCCATATATTGTTACAATAACTGCTCCGTTTCAATTTGTTTATCTTTATCCTTTTAAGGGTTGGAATTAAGTATTTTATTATGCATTCAAAGCAGATTTGTATATTCAAATGGGGTATAAAAACAAAGGGACCAACGTTACAAAAAGGCTTGAAGTTTTATACACGTCCGGATATAAATAATGTTTTTATAAAAACAATTACATAAGTTTGAATGATTATATCTCTTAGAATCCCAATGGGGGGGGGGGGGGGGGGCGTTCAATGGGATACCGGAAACTCACAAACCGCGCACTTTACGCTGATTTAATTTGAGCGGAAGGTAACACGCCGGTCGTTCAGACCCAATTTGGCTGCAAAGCAGCATGGCGCTACCTCTTACATAAAACCAACAACTACCTGACACTGATTTCACAGGATAATGTCCCGGGCTCCTGCAACAGTACCATCATCTTACTTATTTCACCCATCAAATGTCTCTGTATTATAATACAGAGACATTTTTATCTTATCTATCTTATCTTATCTTCATGGATGACGACGGCCACTTACTATCAGGTGGCACATATACCAGTTAGGCTATCTAGCAGACATTTTTTTTCGGGTGGAGCTATGCTAATGGCCCTAATGGCCCTAATGCTTCGTTGGAAGTGGGGTGAGCCGGTTGGTATCACCGTGTGATATAGTAAGTGGAGTGTGACTTCCACGGCTTCATGGTGTAGGGTTTGTACCTGGGGCGGATCTCTGCCTCATCACGGTTGGATAAAAAGTCTAACAGACTTTAAAAAAAATTGACGGTACAAGTTAGATAAAGTAGGAACTGTATCTTCACCATCAGCACCGAACGATATCGAGTGGATAAGGATTATACAAGGTGCAGATGCTGATATTTATTCTTAAAAACTTTATACTATATAATATTATTTAAGACGAAGCTTAAAATAGACGACAATAATTGTTTGCTACAATATTTAAATAATATTATGATATCTTATATATTTTTGTGATTTTATAAAGTACCAAGATAACATTTTCATAAGGGCTTGAAAGAAAAAATCGAAGCATTATTTGATTTATAAGAAACAACAAAAAAGGTAACTATCTCAAAAAACCATTTGCAACAAAAAAAATATAACGTCGATTGTTAAAGATAAAGATAGAGAAGTAACTGCGCGTTACGAGAAAACAAATGAAAGGGAAGACTGTGCAAAGGCCTTTGAGTAACATTATTATTATTACCGCTTGTTACGTTGTAGACCCTTCTTAAAATGCTTAAGTTAGGTAGAGGAGTATAATTTATCTCTCTCAGACAAATAAATACAAACATGTAAGGGATTTTAGGCTGCCAAATTCCTTCCTCTTCCTCTTATGGACACTTCTAATTAGATTCCTTTCTTAGCTTTGCTGAGCAGGACAGTCAGCTTTAACGCCGTAACAATCTTGTGTCTACTTATTGTTGTCGCACTGGCAACACTCATGATTCCTAGCTGATCACTGCTTGTGATTGGTGAACTTTTGGCGGGAAGCGTGACGTCATACTCGTGTCCCCTTTGTTTCTTTTATTATAGAAATAAGTGTTGAGGAATTCCAAGATTTTTTTTTTCATTACTTAAAAGTAAAAAAGTAAAAAAACGTATCAACCCATATAATTTTCACTGCTGGGCACCGGGGCACTGGAGCTCTTCCTCAATATGAGGCGAAGAGGGTGTTGGATCATGGTTCATCATGCAATGCAGCTTGCCTCATGATTTTTAGTAACTGAATCAATCTGAATCTGAATCAATCTGAAATCAAATCTGACGGTTCCGTTACCGTCATCATGAGGGAGTGATTGATGAACCCATTTCAACCCATCACAGGATCTGGAACCTGGATCTTCAGAGACCAGCACATACCCACTGGATCTTCGCAAAAAAGTCTAGAATGGATTTAAAAAAAAGCAGTATAGGACACTTTTTTCTGCCTGTGTATCTCTATAATATACAGGCTCATCTGAAACTACTTAAGGCACTTTCTAGTATATTATAACGTCATCGTCATTTATATAGAAATTTTAACGTACACGTGCAAAGCTGCGGAAAATAATTAGACTGAAATTATATTATATACTGAAATAATATTATTTGAAGTATATCATAAGTAGGGATGGATTTCACATAACAAATATTTATTAATATTCTAAGGTATTTCTTAGACCTTTTCCGCGAGAAATAAAGGGAGGTATTCCTAAGAAGTTTTGCTAATTCATGGCTTTGCCGTCTTGAGGTATTTTTACCCGAATTCGGCAGGAGAATTTGTATTTACGTTTATTACACCGTTGTGCAGTTGGTGTCAATCGCTTTTTATGTTCCTGGTGAAACAAACTACATACTACAGTATTTTTTACTCATTATAATGAAACAGTTTTCACGGATTTTATTGCGGTTCACTTTAGTCACGGGTGGACAGAATCTTCTAATGGAGTTAGCTTTTAATGCTTAATCTTTTGGTAGACTTCACGTCCATCGGCGCTAAAATAAAAATAAAATCTAATGCCGTGACAGCACACGGTACAACGCTGTCACGCCACTGCTTGTGTACCGCACGCATTACGAGCATAATTATATTTACGAAAACCTTATTATACAACTACGATTTATAAAAACCTCTTTAGCTGCGATGTGCTCTTATTAGTAAGGATAAATATTATATCTTCGCGTCACCGATATGCTAGTGTGACATTTTGACGTCTAATAAGTAATTTTTCACTTCCAATGGCAGTCTCTATGACTGAATAATATTGAATTAATCAGTATCAAACCCTTTATGTTCCACTGCTGAGCACGAGTCTCCTCCTCGAAATCAGGCGAGGAGGGTAATGGGCCAATAGTTCATCGCGCTGGCCCAGTGCGGGTTGGTGAACTTCACATACCTTCAAATACTTTTTAATCTCATCGGGCATGCAGGTTTCCTCGCGATGTTTTCTTTCACTGGTGAGCGAGCGATGGTTTCGTGTTTGGGGTGCACTTAGAAATTTAGAAAAACCCATTTCAAGGCACACACGGGGGAGTCAGGATCGAACCTGGAACCTCTCGCATAAGAGGCCGAGTCCATCTACCACTGGAGCATCGCCGCTCTTTAAATTAATTAATATATTTCTAATTTTTCACAATGTTTTTCTTCTCCTTGAAGCTTATATTCAAGTCAAAGGCCACAAACCTAAAATATAATATTTTAATCTTGTGAGTTGTGATACGACTAACGCCGAGAAAGGTGAACCGCATAAGAATGTTAAAAATAGGACAACCGAAAGGATGGCATAGCGACCTGAATTTACACACTAAAATATATTATTCTTGAAACTTTTAGCCATGTGAAATTGAAAATGTGGATTTTTCACACAATATTATTTCCAAGTAAAATCTGAGGACGCAGTTCCAACAGTATATTATTTACGAACAACATTGAAACAATATTTTATTTATAATGTCTCCTAAGCACATTTCTTCAGTCAAATATCATTGATGTGTATGAAAGTATTGCTTCACAGGTCGACCGAATAAATTAGTCGAAGATAATATTGCGATCATGTTTTTGGTGATAGGAAATAGGTTCACAGGAAACCCTGACCACTGTCTATAGATAGATCGTTTATCCTTAAGGCGAGTGAAACCGTGGGACAAGCAGCGTCCGTCGTACGTCGTTGTAATAGTATAAATGTGAAAATAGGAATGTTTGTTAAGCTTTCACGCGAAACTATTGAACCGATCATCAAGAAACTTCGTACACATATTCTCGGACTTTGGAGGTACTAGATGTATTATAGGATACATTAAAAAAATGAATTTTTTTTGCTAACGCGGGCGAAACCACGGGCAACTTGTACTAATAATAAATACAATTGAACATTAAGTTAGTGTAGTGCTTAAAATATACTTAGATTTGAACCTGCGCTTAATGCTTAACAAATTAATACTTAATCCATTTAAGTCCTCAAGTAATAAAATCGAATGAAAAAGTTAAAGAGTCAATATTGATAATAGCGGGAAAACTCAACATTAAAAAAGTCTCTAAAAATATTTGATAAGAAAAATAACAACTTTATTCTAACTTAATATTTCTGAGCCGTTTCATCGGAATTATCCCTCCCTCAAGGGCTTGGCTATTGAATGAAGCTTAGGGGTCTTCAATCCGCCAGAGGTTCCGATATTTATCTTTAACTAGAAATTATGAAGTGAAATAATTTTAAAGGGGTAATGGTAAAGCCAATATTTTGCTTTGCGCAATGAAAATAAGGTAGATTTATGCAAGGATATAAGCCAGAAGGTCATGATACCTTTTTGTGATACCTTCTAGCTATTACTGTAATGCTACCTATGCGTTATTGTCTCTTATTTTCCTTTATCATCATTAAAATTATAAATTTATTGCTTACTAGCTTGAATATCGATATTTCTAATCAGGTGTCGCTTATACGACATATTATTATGACCTTTGTACGGGAATTTATTTTTATATTATAATTATATTACTTAAATAATGTTAAGTCTGTATATCTGCGAATCTTTTATGCGCCTACCCGTTGCTGTGATTGATATAGTCCAAAAATCTAAAATAAAACGGAATTATAACAAAATAATATTTATTTTATTCTGTTTTTAGTATTTGTTTACCTACAACATAAATATGTGGGAGTATGGTGGAAGTAGAATACCGATAGCGCGATTCAGGATTTGTAGTGCTGACAGGTCCGCTACAAATCATCATTTGTGAAAATCAAATATTATCATCATTTGTGAAAACTTGAACAGTCCATGCTTACGACTTGTGCCCGTGCAAGCGTACGATAGTAAAAAGATTCGAACTCTTCTCTATCACACAACAAATTCATAAGATACAGCACCGTGAAGGGCAGACACCAGACGGACAGACAGCAGTGTCTTAAAAAGGATTCCAGTTTTACCGTTTAGGTACGGAACCTCAAAATGTTTCATCACAAAAGGATATATAAAATACAATTTAAACATAAAACTGGAGGCATTTGTTAATCAGATATACAAAATAAATATTACCGTTGAAAACCAAACCATTTTCACCTCATTTCCGACAAGCCGCTCTCAAAGCCGCACGAATGATCACACACCTCCAATTTAATCTGTTGGTAACGAGATCTGGGCTGAATTAAATAAAGTTTTTCAATTCAGTATATTGGTTTGCTGGCTCGGATCTTCAACACGAAAATCCAATTGGGATTTAATAATATTTACCGCTGTTTTATTTATTGAACATTGATTGTTAATTAATTTGAAAA
This sequence comes from Lycaena phlaeas, assembly GCA_905333005.2. Classification (NCBI taxonomy): domain Eukaryota; kingdom Metazoa; phylum Arthropoda; class Insecta; order Lepidoptera; family Lycaenidae; genus Lycaena; species Lycaena phlaeas. The sequence continues at coordinate 17,219,738 of HG995166.1, read as the reverse complement.
ACATCGTATCGTCATATAAACGAGATGTTGTAATCAGCTTCACCTGGACTTAGGGATATTTTATTTATTATATTGCTTTCAAGCAGTCAGTAGAGCAATGTGTGAGTGCACGCATATGCATGCAAAATTTCCACGTTCAATATCAAAAGACATAAACACATATCCGGTGAAGGAAATCATCGTGATGAGATTGAAAGGCTTTGAAGGTAAGTGAAGTTCACCAACCCACATTGGGCCAGCGCGGTGAACTATTGGCCCATTACCCTCCTCGCCTGATTTCGAGGAGACCCGTGACCAGCAGTGGGACATAAAGGGTTGATACTTTTCTTTACTTAAACACAGACGTGACAACATACGTGCGTTTCACGCTGACATGAGGATCCTCAAGATATACAATAGCTTTAACGTGCGAATAACAATAGCTTTATAAAATATCTGCACATTTGCCTACCAATTAATATATAAAGCCACGTAAGCTATTGTGATGAGTATCATATTAGCTATACTTCCAAGCTACGCTGTTCCTCGTGTCCAATCAGTACGCTAAGTACGTCGTAAATTATTTCAAAAATAATAGAAATGGCTTCTTCCTGGCAGGTGGCCAGATACCGACTGAAAGCGATTAATCACTCGCCTTTTGTTCACATAATGATGATAGTTTTAAATTCGCTATGGTTATGAATCTTCACGATCACAATGATTTCAATAACTTACAGCGTTTTGTTGTTTTAATAATCATTATTTGGACGTTTTATTTAAAGTCGTAAAAATATTAACAAAATATAGAAACTAAGAATATTAAAAAAAATACTAGTGGTGAGAAGAAGGTTTATAGGTTAAAAAGTAACCATAATTCAACAAAGGATTGGGCTAGCTGTAATAATAGAAATTATTCGTATACAATTAATATTTTTAAAATTAGGTGGCTATTTGAAAAAGTGCTGCATCTACCCCGTTTTACCCTATAATATAATATAATACATATTATAATATATTATATACGTTTACAAAAACAGTTTTAATCTCTAGGCCGTTGGATACAGAAGATAAAAACTTTCTAAGTTACTTAAGTGAGGATATATACGATTTTTTAGTTTAGTTTAAACCATTTTTAAATTATCACATTGTGTTTTATTTCATCTGGTAGTTTGTTAAACAGCTGCACTTCTTCGAACTTGTTTTTTACCATAATTAGTTTTTTCATTGTCAACGTGGAGTTTATTTTTTTTTCTTAAATTATTCGAAATATGGACATGGAAATTTATTGTGGAATTGATTTTATATTGTTTGGACATTTTGGTGACAAGTCTACTATTTTGCGGACGTTATTATTTATGAAACATAAAACTAGTTAAATTGGCGCTAGCTTAAATGATACCAAATTTAATTCAACACTAAAAGCACTGCCGGTAACTTTAGATGAAATATTCAATTTAATAATTTCAATGTACTGTTTAATTTCCCTCGTGAAAAGAACTTTTACTTTTAGCCTTAATTCAGAATTCGTTTCCTTACATGAATTGTAAGCATTGTGTATGTTAGGGCGATGAGTTTCTAAGGGCCTGTTGAGACGGATAGTGGTTGACTAAAATAACAAAGGACGCAAAGGAATCATGCGACTAAAATACACCTTAATAAATAACATTGGACGTTTCTAACGTTTGGAAGGCCAACATCAATTAAAATTATTTTGGGTGTGTGAGTAAACTTCAGTTTCAATTATTTTACAACACTTTTTTTTTTCGAAAGGATCTATGCTGTTGGCCTTAAGGCCTTAAAACTATTTTACAACACTACAATAATGAAATGTGCTGAAAGATTCTGAGCTATAAATCAATCAATTTTTTGCAATGTATTTATGCATCTCCGAGGAATGGACGGTCCATTGGATGCGAGGGGCATGGGATCGGTCATCGGTCGTTTTGACGTTCATTGGTGGAGACCACGGACCACCTAACCTAGGTTGGTATGTCTGTGGTGGAGACTCAATATTATGTTCAGCGGTGGACGTATAAAAGCTGATAATTCGGAAATAATATTCTTTTTTGCTATATAACAACAAATAACCATTTACTAACTTACTCAAGCAGTTGATGATAAAATGAAACTATAAAACCTTAGAATAAATAAGTAATTATTCAAATTAAAGGTAGTAAGTATGAGGCTGAATTGGTAAGATGCGGATATTTTTGGCATTGTGCATAAAAAATTAAAAATACTAAATACCCAGCTTGAAACATTTTTAATAGTGAACATTTTCAACCATGTTAATTTAACTGACATTATAAACGCGAATATTAATAGATATTTGTAACTCTTTCACGCTTAAACTACTGAATGGATATTAATGAAAATTTACAATAACATAGCTTATACACCAGGATAACCTCTATAATTTATCCCCGTACTCGAATCAGATGTACGACGGTAAAACCGCGGGGTGCTATTAGTTTAAGCCATTTCGACGTGTAGTTGAAATATCTTTTAAACATTGTAATTCCTGTTTCAAATCCGAATTTATATAACTATTATCCTTTATAATATTTTTTTATTTCTATATACAAGTTTTTCAAAGCTCCATTGCCTAATAAAATATTAGTAAAAAAAAAAACAAAGTTCAGAATATCCTGCAAGCATTTGTGAACCAATGGGAAGTCTAATCTTACGACAGCACGCGAAGGATTGATTACACAATATATTGTATGCCCCACACGATAAGATTTTGGGTTTGATTAATGTGAGTATTGTTATATGTAAATTGTTCAGAACAGCCTTAGTCAGGGGTATGAAGGGACATGATAAAGCATTATATATGAAGTGAATAACTACATTTGTATGAAGCATTTGTTCAAAGCTTAAGAAGGGTACAAGATAATAGGTAAAATCAGATATTGTAAGAGTGCCATGCTGTATTGCAGCGGAATTAGGGCGGCATGGGGTGGTACCTCTCGCTAACATGACACAGGTTAAAGAACAGCTATACTGTCGCGTTAAAGAAAAGGGAAAAGGAGGGTAAGGTCCACGTGCGTCAGTAGTCGACATTAGGCTCGGACTGTTCAGTTGCCTGCTTATGGCATAAAAAAGTATGTTGTTATAATATATTAAATAAATCAATCAATAATATATATATATATATATATATATATATATGTCGTAGTATGATTTGATAAAACGTTTTTTTGCGAAAATACTAGGGTTTTTGCGAAAACACGGATAATTAGACATTGGCATTACATTTCTCAATCTTACTGAAAAAAGGTAGGGTTTTTGCAAAAATACCAGTCACCTTAGCAAGATTGAAAATCCTTAACTCTGATTGGCTTGATTTTGGTTGACAGGCAAACTCTTAATGCGATTGGTTCATATTTTGCCTTGTAGGTTCGAGTATACAATAGGATCCCAGACAACGTTCAAAATCCTTCCATCAATAAATTTAAAAAAGTTATTAAAGTAAGTTTGTGTTTACCACACAAATAGGATATAACAAAGTAAGTCTTAATGGAAGATTCCACGCGATGGGAATAGGGCGGCCCAGGAATTTCAGGATAGCATTTAAATTAGTAATAGAATATTTGAAAAGATTAGTTCCACTGATTTTGCTTCGCCGGTTCTTCGTGGTACTATTTTGAATAAAAAAAAATCAATTTTTAATTTTAAAGGGCAAGAAAAGGCGATGCCTTTGATTTATAGTTTCTTTGCTTTTTTGCTAAACAATTTAGTTAAAATACAAACTAGTGACCCGGGGAACACATCAATCACAGAAAACTAATCATACCTTAACTACTTTAAATAATCAAAAAATAGCTAACAATAGGATAATAGGATATAATATTTCTTAATCTTACTAAAAATAGTACCACGAAGTACCCTATTCCCATCGCGTGGTATCTTCCATTAGGACTTACTTTGTTATATCCTATTTGTGTGGTAAAAACAAACTTACTTTAATAACTTTTTTAAATTTATTGATGGAAGGATTTTGAACGTTGTCTGGGATCCTATTGTATACTCGAACCTACAAGGCAAAATATGAACCAATCGCATTAAGAGTTTGCCTGTCAACCAAAATCAAGCCAATCAGAGTAAAGGATTTTCAATCTTGCTAAGGCGACTGGTATTTTTGCAAAAACCCTACCTTTTTTCAGTAAGATTGAGAAATGTAATGCCAATGTCTAATTATCCGTGTTTTCGCAAAAACCCTAGTATTTTCGCAAAAAAACGTTTTATCAAATCATACTACGACATATATATATATATATATATATATATATATATATATATATATATATATATATATATATATATATATATATATATATATATATATTTATTTATTTATTTATGTAGCCTTTTATTGAAAAAATACAAATAAAATTAACAATAAAATCATACATTTTGTAATCACTGATATTATTTCTTATTTTTTTTTCTATCTTTTTAAGGCAATACATATCTTAATGCAACACCTACACCTATATAAGGTTAATCTAGCTACTTTGTAAAAAAAAATAAAGAGAAAGAGAGAGAGAAATAAACTCTTTATTTTTTATGATTATTAATAACCCACTTACATCTAATTATAAATCTTTTTTCGTTACAACTAATCTATATTTTTGCGCATGTGACTTTGATTGTATATAAGATGTTTTATTACACATAGTAATATTAATAAAGTATCGACATAGTCAATAGAGAAATGTATCAATACATTCCTGAGAGTTATCTATTTGTTTTGTATCTTTGTGAGTCACTATTATTAAATAGAGCGCCATTTTGTAGATGTTTTAGATGTTTTTAGATTTTTCTATATATTATAATAAGCAAATATTTATAAAAAACTAGATAATGTTGGTACATTGTATGAAACATTTTGTTTGAAGACCAAGGTTTTATTTATTAATTAAATAGTTTATTTTTAACAACTTATAACATAAATAAAATGAAATACATTATAATATATAAAACAACTTATAAGTTGTTTGTTGTGAACTTCACACTCGATCATTTCATACACTTCATTTATTTCATTTATTATACATTTCATTTACACGGTAGGCATTTTTTACCGGATATTCTGCGAGGTTTTTCTGGCCTTAGTTGGAGTTTGGAGACTATATATACATATAATATATACCTAGTTTTGTGTTTATGTTTCCTGTGTACATAAATATATATTAAAATAAATAAATAACATCACCTTCAGACAGAAACAGAAAATGTTAGTCACAGCTCAGAAATGGCCGACAAAATATCGTTGAGATCACTAGTTTTTTTTTTTGTAATAGATTAATTGTTGCAGAAAGGATGAAAACGATGAAAGAAGAACAAAATTGTAAGATAAAACAAAAATACAAAATTAAATTATCTATTTTCAAGACACGATGTACTATTCCTGAAATTTCCTACAATTAAATTTCCAATAACTTAATTCGAAATGGGGTCAACTGTTAAATGATTCGTTAATTGAATCTTCATTATTTCACGGTCTAAGCACACTACGGAATATTCGAGAAACAAAAGTGAAAACTCATACAAATGTTCCGTTTAATGAAAATTATTGAAGCGGTTTATTATTTTATTATTTCAAATTAATTGTTCTCTTTTTATTTGAATATTTTATTTATCCTTATAAAGCTTGGAATCAATTATTCATCTATAATAGGTTGACACGTTTTATGTAACCCTAATTTTGCTCAAGGGCACCGCATCATGAGATGCTATGTTTGGTCCACTCTCTAGTAAGGATGTGAAACACGAGTCTTATAGAAATAAGTACGTGACTGAATTTTTGAATATCCAAAATTACGTAGGATTAAAGATTCCTTTTACCCGTCTTACTTCAAATGCCAGAGGACTTGAAAAAGCAAACTGCATGTCGACTACAAAGAAAGTTGCCTTCTTTGGACACATGCAGATAGGATCCCTCTGTATTTCCAAGGTTCTCGAGAGCAAAATCCCGGCAAGGCGAAGCCCAATCCGATAGAGGAGAAAATAGTTAGGTGACATAAAAGACAAAACAAAGCTATGCGCATCTATGCCTGGAATCGTAAGAAAAATATCCAACTGACCTGAAGATGATGAGCACATTTCATCACATATGACAGTTTGCTTGACCAACTAACATCATCATCTGCCTAGCCTTTTCCCAACTAAATATTGGGGTCGGCTGCCAGTCTAACCGGATTCAGCTGAATACCAGTATTTTACATGGAGTGACTGCTATCGCACCTCCACAGCCCAGTAACTGGGTGACACGGTACCCCGCGGTAAGACGGGTTGTCAGATTATTGGGCTTCTGACGACCCGTAACGACTGTCAAAGATATAAGAATGATAGCCGGGACCAACGGCTTAACGTGCTTTCCGAGGCACGGAGGAGTCTCGGTATGTGGTCACCCATCCACGGACCAACCTCGGCAACCGTTGCTTAACCTGGTGGATCGATCCGCGCGGCTGTTACCACTGCGCCAGAAGCTCCTCTTGACCAACTAACATAATATCCTAATAATATAAATTACCGTTATCACACATCGATCATAATATGAAAAGAGTATGAAATACTTTTCCTGGCCGGAAAAATTACGACTTAAGAGCGAGAAATAATATCGTGGAGGCTGACACAAAATTTTCCGGGGCGCTCATATTTCACAGCATATTCTCATTTTATATTGTTGTCAAATTCCGCTATTAAATATATCTTATCGTTTTCACCCGCGTCATGCGTTATTACAATTTCTGTGTGCGGCCCTAAAATAAAAATTTGCATTTATACGAGCCCAGTGTATTATTACTGGAATTTTACTACTCTTCTTTTATTGCACGATTTATCGCTTGAGTTGTTGGTATGGTGTTCAGCGACCGTAAGAATCGTCATAGCTAGTGAGATCATGACTTTTTTGTCAAAAAAACGACGACGATGTTAGAGGACCACCTAAAAATCTTAAATATGGATCATTTAAATATCAAAATTTTTAGTTAAGAAAATAAAGCTAATAAAGATAATTCGCTGTGATATAAAAAAAGTCTCAGAAATCACGTTTTAGACCATATAATATTATAACTTATGTTTAATTGAAAAAAAAAAAAAAACATTTCCAACGTTAATCTAATTTTTATGAGCGTTATTTTACGAAAGGTCTTTCGGTTTTGTTTTCATTGTTTTCTTACAAAACTGTAAACTGATAAAAATAAGTTCGGTTAAAATAATCGGTTTAAGCAGCTTAGACAGTAATTTAATTTTAGTTCTTCATAATACTATTAATTACAAAGAAAAAGTAACAGTACTATATTTCTTACTGTATAAATTATTTTGCTATGATTCTGTTTTTTGATTTTGCCATCATATTGTAAGGGCATAATTATACGTTTTTGTTTATACTAATTACATACAATATAATCTCATATCAATAATAATATGTATGACGTTTAAAATAAATATTTACTGATTCAATAAAAATAACTACAAATAATATCGCTATCTCACAAGCTACATTGTTCAGTGAGACAGAAAAGTTACATTTGAAAGGATGCAAAGCTCTGGCCAGTGTTTGATGTAACTTCTGTTTATCCTCACGCATTCCACTAGAATTGGTGAGTACAGCCCCAGATTACTACTAGTTTGGTTTCAGTTCTGATTCCAATCGGAATTCCATACTAGATGAGGTCACTAACTATTTTAATTGTTTCGGTATTGTCCGGTCGTGGATCTATTGGAGGTTTTGTTACAAAACGGAATTGTTTTACAAATATATTAATTGAACTTACATTTATTTTATATCTTATTGTTATGTTTATTATTATTATGCCTATAATTTAATATTAATAAAGAAGTATTTTACGACGACAAGCGACATAAAAAAAAGTCTAGTCCAAACCAATATATAGCAATAAATATTATTACGAACAAAACTATCCAAACTGTTAGATTCCTAGAGTATTTTGCTTTTATGTATTTCTATTTTTTAAATATTTTATAATAACAAAAAAAAAAATACATTTACGGATTTTATCGCGGTTTGTTGAGTTTCTTACAAGCCGGACGTTTCGGATACTTTACAACGACCATGGTCACAGGAGGACTCCTTAATAAGCCACGTTAAAATCCGTTTAAGTAATTTTATTTTTCGCGAAAACATTAGAAACTAGGTTTTGTGAATATGTGTGACTTTTTTTTATTCCATAACCTTAAATAAGTTCATCATAACGAACACATTTATTTAATCTCTGTATCAGATCATGATGTTGCAACTTATTGTGTTAAAAATTAAATATTTCATTTGAATAAATAATTAATTTCATAATAATAGCAGGGGCACACATAATTATAACTTTGTGGAAGAAACAAAGCCTAACATACAAAGGCTCGTAAAATTTTCAAAACAGTGTTCATATAAACGTAGCCGTAGTATGCTTTAGAAAATTAATTAGCAACAATATAACTTTGTTTAATTTTCCCGAAACTTATCCAAAAAATTTAGAACAATCTGATGACTTTACTGAAATTCGTTAAAAACCTTAAAGTATCAAACATTCTAATAATGTTTTGATAGTATATAATACGACTAGCTATTACTCTCTGCTTCACTCGCATTGAAGTAACTTTTTTAAATAAAAAACTAATACCTCCAAGAACATGTGTGCAAAGTTTCATGATGATCAGTTAAGTAGTTTTCGCGTGAAAGCGTAACATACAAACTTACATTCACATTCTTATTAAGTAATTGCTATACTTAAATTAAAAAATATAACTTAGGCATGTAACCAAAAGGTGTGAATTAAAATTTATGTTGAAATGTCAAATATCGGATAAAGAAGTTTTATAATATAATATTAGTATAATGAGTGAAAATGGCAAAAAAATGTAAAACAAAATAAAATATGCTGTAATTTTTTATCACTATCGCAATATACAGAACAATGGTACTAATTAATTACTTTCTATTCAATTTGACGTATTGTAACAATTACATTTAACAAAGCATTCGTATTCAAGTGAGCACTTATTTGTGCGGAAAGTTTGCACAATGGTGGTGCATACCGCCCGCCCTACCTTTCATCTACTTTGCAGAATAATAATTATACCACAACCACTTACATAATATATTATTTATATTAGTACCTGTATGCACTGGACTAAGGAAGTAGCTTATTATATTCTTACAATAATAATTGTGATGTTTGGTGCACAAACGTCAACGGGATGTACTTAACGCACATACAACATAATGGGTACCGGTGAAAAGTGGCAGCTATGCTGTCATATTTTGTGCGGTTTGTAAGTTTCCAGTAGCCAAGGCTCCACAGGGAAAAAGAGGGTCGCATTTTTTTTTGGCGCCAAAAGACTCCAACTGCTTGATTTTGATGATTTTAATTTTTAAAAAATACCTATACATATTATACATATCACCAGTTGTCCCATTTTTTAGCACTCAGCTTTATTGTGTTGTAAAAGAAAGTATTATATTCTTCGCTTTGACGAATGAATGATTATATTATATTATACATCATACTTCTCTTACTTGCGCAAATTAAAATTTAAGGTAAACCTGTTATTAGCCATATTATTAAACTTGTATTAGTGGTAAGTCTTTGCTCTGTATCACGCTGTTGGTTTACTCAATAAATAAATAAATAAATAATAGTGATATTCTTTGTTAAGATATATTTATAAATCAGATTTTGAGCATTAGTATGTATTACAAAATAGTGCCACACCAAATTTGAGTAAATAGGTTAAAATAAAAATACATTATAGAACTTTATAGAATTAAGTTGCGAGATTTTATCTTTTGAACACGAGATGTTAATAGATGCTAATATAAAGTTAAATATTACTTTTTAGGTAAAGAAAACAAAATGAAAGCAATAAATCCTCGATTGCTATTAGCAACTTTGATAATAACGGTTTTGATGTTGGCTGGTGAAATTTATTCCTGCTCCAAATTGGTACATATTGCTAAAGCCGAAAGGTCTGATGAGAATGGATTAAAATGTTCAGACAATGTTAAGGTCCACCTTTGTGGGGGGGAGTGCGATTCGAGTGAGGTGAGTTTAACCTTATAATGATAGTCTTATCATATTTTGTGTACGGTAATAACTTATGATCTATGTGTTATTTTGAGCGTAACATCCTACTAATATTTTCTACTTTTACTTCTAATATTATAGAAAAGTTTGTAAGTATGGATGTTTGTTTCCCTTTCACGTAAAAACTACTGAATGGAAATTGATGAAACTCTACAATAACATAGCTTATACATCAGAATAATATAGGCTTTAATTTATCACCGTGCTCTCACGGGAATGGGAAGTAGTGTGTGGGTGAAACCGCGGGCCGCAGCAAGTTATTTTCATTTAAATTGAAGATTTATTTAAATCCATGCAACAGTTTTTGTTTCTCGCCTGATTTCGAGAGGATCTCTGAGAGGAGGAGACCCGTGCCCAGCAGTGGGACATATAAGGGTTGATACTTTACTTTACAAGACATTTTAAGCTTACTATCGTGCTTACTTAAATATACTTTCAAAACTAAACAAAAAAACTATAAAAGTAAAGTAAAGTATCAACCCTTATATGTCCCACTGCTGGGCACGGGTCTCCTTCCTCGTAATCAGGCGAGGAGGGTAATGGGCCAATAGTCCACCGCGCTGGCCCAGTGCGTGTTGGTGAACTTCACATGCCTTCAAAGACTTTCAATCTCATCAGGCATGCAGGTTTCCTCACGATGTTTTCCTTCACCGGTGAGCGAACGATGGTCTCGTGTGCACTTAGAAATTTACAAAAACCCATTTCAAGGCACACACGGACGGGTCAGGATCGAACCCGGAACCCCTCGCATAAGAGGCCGAGTCCGTCCACCACTGGACCACCGTCGCCTAGTCGAAAAAACTATATTTAAATACAAACTGTGACCCAATTAATATAACGAATGAATGTAGGTTTTAATATGCAGATTTCAGACTGGGAATTCCCGTATAAAAAGTCCCATCACCCAGTTTGCGTGTACGGAACCCGCCATTCACTGGTCGTCCGCCTTCGCCATTGTGACCCCGGAGTCGCTCCCGGCACAGAGGTGTTCCGCTACGTCACCGCAGAGGATTGCCGCTGTAAGGTATGCAACTCGTAATTAGGCCAACTTTGATGCGTATTATGATTACTATCGACATAGTATGCCGTATAATATGTAGATAAGTAATATTGAGTAAACTAAACTAAATTAAATTTGAGTAAATACGTAGGTAAGTAAGGTAAGAGGAGCTCGTGGCGCAGTGGTAACAGCCGCGCTGATCGATCCACCAGGTTAAGCAACGCTTGCCGAGGTTGGTACGCGGATGGGTTTACATACCTAGACTCCTCCGTGCCTCGGAAAGCATGTTAAACCGTTGGTCCCGGCTGTCATTCGTGGATCTTTACAGTCGTTACGGGTCGACAGAAGCCCGAGAATCGGACAACCAGTCTAACCGCGGGGTACCGTATCACCCAGTTACTGGGTTGTCGAGGTCAGATAGTCGCTGGAGATTATGTAGCGGAGTATGTATAGCTACATATATTGATGTAATTGTACTAAAACAGCCTACGATAATTGGTATGATAGAAATAAAAAACTGCTTGATGTGCTCAGTGCATGAGAGTGTCGCTCCATGTAAAATACTGGTATTCAACTGGATCCGGTTAGACTGGAAGCCGACCCCAATATTTAGTTGGGAAAAGGCTAGGCAGATGATGATGAGTAAGTAAGAGACGAGGTAAGTAAGGTGGTAAACTCAATTGACGTTCAAAAAGATACTTTGACGATTTGAATAAAATTTTTGACTTAGACTTTGAGTGTCTATTATAAAATATATTATTTTATTGTGGAATATGCCCTTAGGTTTAGTCAATAAAATACTAGACCCAGAAATATATTAAGGTTTAATACCTTATCAATAATATTACACCTATAACACTACCACTAGTTATAGGGATGTTGACACGTGTTACAAATTTACGTAATATTAAGTTATGTTTAACATAATAGAGACAGTATTTGAAAACCTAAAATAACATTTTAAAAGTCTACTTATTGGTCTTTAAATGTAGAAAAATAATTTTAAATGCGTTATTTATCATACATTGTCATACCACAAATTACTAAAGCATTGGCAAACGCCAATATATTTAAGACGATGACGTCACTAATTTACGAATTAAGTACAAACTGTCATAACTCAGTGGGAAGTCGACTCAGAACAAAATCAAAGAGAAAAATCTAAAAACCGTTAATTTGTTGTTCTATTACATAAAAGCACGTTTTTCTAAGTGAGTAGTGCAAGTTAATTTGCGCTTGTCCGGTTTTTTGTAATAGAAATTCAATTAAGTATTTTTACTTCGCTCGGGTGATCACATTACTCTCTTTGTATATAATTCCTATACTTAATGTATACATTATTAAAAGGTATAAATAATTTACATAGGAACGGGTCTAGTAGTAACATATGCTCTTGTTAATGGCTTGAATAATTAACACACCAATTATTATGTTACGTAGTACTTCGATAAAGGGCAAGTTATTTATTTACGAAAATTGTTCTGAATGTAAGCCATTTAGATATTTGTGTATATTTTAGCGTTTACATCGGCCCTAAAATTTAAAATGCTCAAAATAAATAGCATACATTTTGATGATTATATAAAGAAAAAGCAATTTTTCAAATCCTGTGGAGACAAGCGTATTAAAAAAAAATCCTTTTTTGTATCGATTATTATCGATTAAAAAATATAATTTATAACTAGCCCTCAGCTTTGCTTGCGTTAATTAAGATTATCACGGGATCTGGGTGGGATGATATCCTATAGCGTTCTTTGATAAATAGGCTATCTAACACAGAAATAATCATTCAAATCCAACCAATAGTTCCTGAGATTAGCGCGTTTAAACAAACAAACTCTTCCGCTTTATATATTAGTAAGTATAAGATGGGATAATAATAAAGTTTTGAATAGCAAAATTGGAGTTACTTGTGCTTAAAAAATAATAATATAAAATATTAAAGTTTTTTACATATATCAATATAAATCATCATTATAATAATAATTAATTTAAACTGTTATGTTAAAATGAAACCCAAGCGAAGTTTAGAAATGACATTCTGTTTTGAGTCTTCTAATTTGTAAAGTTTTTAGAACTTTCGTACATGAGTTTGTGCCATTAATCATAAGTCACGCGTTCATAAAATAATATTATTTACATTTTCAGGTGTGTTCTTCTCAAAAGACGAATTGTGAATGGCTTCCACCAAATTCAACACTGCTGGAAGGCTTACAGAAGAATGCGATACAAACTTCAGAATTCTATTCAGACTAAAATTAACCTACTACTTGATCAGCTCATTCTATCTGTGGCCGAATTCTACGCTCGCAAGCTATATAACGTAAAAGTGGTAAATAATTCAAGTAATAAATCTCTTACGTATGTTGGTATAGAAAGTTTTATGACCTATCTTAGGGGTTGAATTTTGTGAAATTCTGACGTGTACACTTTCTGCATTTATTTTAAGAAATCTAAGGATTTTGTGTAGCTTTATATTTCTAGTAAAATCCTTTCTTAATTTTATTTATTTATTTATTTATGGACATTCCACATAGATAACCTTATTCTATGTTATAAAAATCGTAATAATAAAACTAAAAGTATCTATAATAACGGAATATCACCGCTTGCCAGTGTGAAACTATACAAAGCAACACTAAGGTTAAATTAACAACAAAAACAAAGGAAAATTAGTAAATTAATGTTTTAAAAAATTAAAGAAAAGAACATTTTCTAAACTTAATAAAAGGTGCAAATGTGTGCGTGTGTGTATACTTGCACATGTATGTATGTGATACTCTTTAACGACTTAAGGATTATTTTTGACGTGACAACGTCTAACAGCTCGATATTACGGGGTGTATGCACGAAAAAGATGACGTCATGACGTGTTCCGCGAGAGCTTTTACTTTTTCTTCGTTTCGTTTTAATCCAGAATTCGCAGCCTCTCACCTTGATTTAAAGCAAGTAGGTGATGCTAATGGTCGTTATGATAGATATGAAAATCATGTAATTCTTACATTGTAAGATAAGAAGATTGATGCTAGGTTATTTTAGAATAAAATTTTAAAGGTTTTAAAATACATGTTTTGTTCAAAATATTGTCTTTTATTTAAGGTTTAATCTAGACTATTTTAATTAATCACACAATAACAAACATTTAATCGAAAATGGTATTTTTGATTTCAATTATTCATGTTAAAACGAATAATCGTATTAACAATATTAATTGACTATTAAAATAATATACGAACAATATATTTGTCTTCGGATTGTATACAATTTATTTATCAACTCAATACTCATAATGTGCAATATATTTATATGCTTAACGTAATAATTTATTGCACTCTCTATAATGAATGGGGATACATTTACGTGATGTTAACATAAATTCACGTAGTGACAGTGAGATCAACCTGAACATTTACATCAATCTCACCGTACAACGGATCCGGATAAATATCTCATCAGTGCGGGGTAGTAGTATCGCTGCTTTTGGGGGTAAACGTATGAAATTTAGGTTTCATACTAATTAAATACTTACAACTGCGCCCACGCATACTAACTGACACGTACAGTCACATCCTAATGGATAATAAGTTAAGATCAAAAGATAAAATTCATATTTTGCTTTTCTAAAGCACAAGCTGTCTTAGTTACTGACTACTATATTATTCTTATTATAATTATAAGCTCTTGTAACTATGTTAGTAATTAATTTGATCAATTGCTAAAATTATAGTAAGTACTTAACATTTTTGTTATAACTAATAGTTAATTAGTCCAGTGTCTCCATATAGGGCTTTCAAGTTTAATAGCAATTACCTCAAGTATCCGTTGGACTCCACCATGGTTCAGACCTTGTCGTGGTGGTGGGGCTCATCAGCCCAGGGTGAGCCTCACAACTTGGGCGAAGCGAATTGAGACGAGGGGGCTCTTTGTATCCCTCTTATAAGAAGAAGGAGCAAAAAAAGCAGGGGGCAAAGGGCGAGGATGGAAACCTCGCCTCATTATACTGTCTGACGTTAGGAAGGGTTGTTCTCTGGTGCGGGGCAACCCCTCTGTGGAGGTGGCGAGGGACTGACTAGCCGCCAAGGTGCCCTGTTGCTTGTAGATCCGAGGCGTTTCGCCAAAGGCGGCATTGGTGGCACTCGCCGGGTTTTGATGTGTAGAGCTGCGTCCATTACAGCTTTCGGGGTAGTGAGTCCCACATACCCGCCTGAGGGACCAACTGCCCCACGGGATGCCTACGCGCATTTCCCGGCGTTAATGAAAAAAAAGGTATCTGTTGGAACTGTTTGCACTCTTCGAATCATAGACGAATCTTTATTAGAATGAATTACAACGTTAAAGTCTGAATGTCTCGACAAGGCCTGAACTACGGTGGAGAGGCCGAATCACTGGCTAAAGTCAAAATGTGATTGCATATTTTTCAAATCTTAATATATATATTTCTTGTGTGCGTGTGTATGTGACTGAATTCCTCCTAAACGACTGGACCAATTTTGATGAAATTTTTTGTGTGTGTTCGTGGAGATTCGAGAATGGTTTAGATTCACAAATCAGACCGGCAGATGGCGCTGCAGTCGGTATCTAGGTTATTGATCTGTACTGCCACTATCGATTCGTATCTAAAGGACAACGTCTGTGGGGTCCGCTAGTTAACTTTATAACTTTAATTAACGCTAATTAACACTTTTTTACAAGATTATAAGAAAGATATTTTAAGTTTCTAGCAAAATTATGAAATTGAAATTAATAAAGTGAAGCATAAAACCATAATTTTAATTCCTATTAAGAAAGATCTACTCGAGCATTCTTTACCAATATCCAGCCTGGGCTGAGCCTCTTTTTAATTATCATTTTCCACTATAAAACCGGCTGCTGCCTTTACAAACCTACTATCCTACTAATATTATAAATGCGAAAGTTTGTGAGTATGGATGTTTGTTACTCTTTCACGAAAACTACTGAATGGATTTTAAGGAAACTTTACAATAATAAAGCTTATACGTCAGAATAACACATAGGCTATAATTTATCCCTGTACTCCCACGGGATCGGAAAGTACGCGGGTGAAACCGCGGGACGCTGCTAGTGTTTAATAATTATAACCATCGTAATATGTTTATTATGTATTTTATCAGAATGTAAATGATAATCGGGTCAGATCTGAAGGTCAAACGTGGCGATGTGAAATATCCGGGCTCCGGCCACATCAATACACAGCTGAGGCGCTGTCGCCAGGAATTAATTTCAGAGGACATTTAAATGCCTGTAGATGGATGGAACAAAATGGAGTCTCTTGATATTTTTATATTCTTATTATTATACTAGCTGTTGACTGCTTCGCCCGCGTTGGTAAAAAATATATATTTTTTAATGTATCCTATGTTACTTCTAGTACCTCCGAGAATATTATGTGTACAAATTTTCATGATGATCTGTTGGGTAGTTTGCGTGGAAGCGTAACAAACATCCCTACTTTCAAATTTATAACATTAGTATAGCTTAGGGCGTCGATTGGTCAGGCTACACAACTTATGAGCCTGTCTTGGTTCTCTCTTGTCCGCTGGGACATAGGAAGTGCTACTACTTAGCACCAGGCGGCGAGCTTGGTAATCCAACTAACAAAAAAATCTATGCGATTGTTATAACGGTCAGTAACTAAGACAAATTGTGCGAAACACTAACTTCAAAACAAATCTGTTAATCAACATTAATTTGCATAAAAACAAATTACAACAGCCCCTACTTAGATATAAGCTTGTTTTAAATAGAAACAGTATTTCTCTGCTAATTTAAAATGTGTTTAAAACATCTCAAAGCCACGATCTCGGGTATGACAGACGGAAATGAAATGGAACGTTTGGAGTGGACAGTACTAAGCCAACATTTGAAGAAATTGATTCGATTTATCTCTGTAATATTAATATTTGGACGTTGTCTGCGCGTTCAGAATATATTGTTTCTCCGTATTTCTGCCGTATATTATAATTGATCGCCTCGTGGTCGAGTGGTCGTGGTACTGAACACTTAACGCGGCGGTCGCAGGTTCCAATACTAATATACTGATAATTTAATTTTGCCTGTGACGCGGATATGTATGCAGGTTGTCGCGTGGGGGTGGTAGATGCCCCCAGCGAGTACGATAGGAAGGGGTAGAGTAGGTTCGGACAAGTCTCACCTTATCTCGAGCCAGAAACTTTCTTTGGCTGGCCCACGTTCCGACAGCGTATTGCGTAGGGGTAATAAGGGAGGAATCACTGGCCTGACTGGACTCCTGGCGATGGTAGGTTGGCTGCAGCTTGGGTCTTCACGCTGGGCGTTCGGTTCAGCCGGCCGGCTGTTAGATGTTCAAGTTTGGATACTTAGCCTATCCAAAATCTGCTCCGCGAACTCCCAGCGGAATTCAATAAAATTAGACGAGGGTTAGCCTCGGTTTCCGCCAGCCACGAAGTCAGGACCAGAAAGAGGGCCAAGACGTCGGTTAGAAGTGACAGCAAATCAAAAGGTCCCTAATCACAGCTTGTCTATCGTTCCATAAACAATATAGTTCTATAGTCAATTGTCAAACAGACTTTATAATTAATTAAGTTTTAATTTAGTTTATTTGTAATTTTGTTTAGGGATTAGATTAAATTATTATATTTATTATTATTATTAATTACAAAAGGTAAATTAATTTTATTTGAGAAAAAAAAAATAAGCAAACAGTTATTGAATTTTAGAATGTCGCTAGTGAGCCAATAGAGTATGTCAATAGTTGACACTAGTTAACGATAGATGGCGCTTATACCATTCGTATGCTTAGATTAAACATAATATCTATTGCTGAATTTTTAATTTAAGCTTTAAATTATGTAACGAGCTAGCGCAACGTTACAAGGTTATATTTCTTAAAATTTATTAGAATTTATAGAACCTTTGACACTTTTTGTGAACTTACCACGGAGCTAGGTTAACCTGGTACGATTGTTGGATAAAATTTATGTTTGTATATTTATCAACTCTTTCCGCCGACTCCGGTCATTGACCTCATTTAGCGAACGCCAAAACGACTGCCGCTACTCGCATCCATCATCATGGTCCTATCTAGTTAGAAGCTGTTATTTTGTCTTTCTGGAATGTTCTACATTAAAAATAATAATATTATGAATAAGTACCTACCTAAGAAACAATTTCACTTGTCTAGTTACAAAGTAAATTTAATCGCGGTTAATTAAGATATTCACATGTTCTACCGTGACCAAAGTTGTAAGTATCCGAAACGTCGGGATGGTAGAAATCTTAGCAAGCCGCGTGTAAGTCCGTAAAAGTTGTTTCATTATACCGTTTTTATTTAGACCATACTTTGACCGAATTTCGAAATTAAGAATAAATCAACATTGAAATGTTTCCAAAGTATCTAGTACAATCACGGACAACAGCCAGTTCATGAATTATTGAAGTACAAAATTACAAAATTAATATTCAAGAAGGCAACCTTTATACAAATAGAAATTACGCTGAAAGTTTTGACGAAACAAGCCGCTTGCTCTATTAAAGTTTAACTAAATTTTATGTTTTCAAGCCTACAAGGCTTTGAACTGTTTAATGTGGTTTTTGATTGTATATTGTATTATATAATATATTACAGATTTTTATAGATTTATGATATTCAGATATAACAAATTATTAGCCTCAATGGACAAAGGTTCAGGAGTGGAGGCCGCGTTTAGATAGACAAAGTGTTGTTTAGCCATTAACCAGGTGGGAAGAACCATGCAGTGGCAGGTCCGCGTTGAATGCTAGTGGCAAGGGATTGGTCGTCTTGGCGTTCATTGAGGGAGGCCTATGTTCAGCAGTGTAGACGGATAAAGGATGATGATGATTATATTATGTGGCCTACGGCATCACTCTTACTCTTTCAGTCTATAATTATTTTTTTCTAAATCTTTCTTTGGACATCAAAAATAAAGAAACTCAAATCTTTATACTACAATTTTATGCTCCATGATAAATCTATGAAACTATGAACATAAATGATTCAGACAACAATAAAAAGGATAATATGGTTTACTGGGTGCTAAGACGTGACTCATACCAGCGTGGCCTACTCTATAAATGGCACGTTTTTCTACTACTCACATTGATGGCCCAGTCGGTTTTATGGAAAATGGAAGGAAGGTAGATGAAACAAAAAAGATTGCTCGGCCCAAAACCATGTCTTAGTAAAATGACAGCTTGCTTAATCAATAAGGTATTATATCAATTAGGTAAATACACAAAAATAAACTGAAATCTACAATGCCCATAGAAACTTTTAATGAAGTAAAAATTTTACTACCATCATTTTATATGCTATTTTGAGCTTTTCTGTTTTTGCGTCATTAAATTTTACGAGGCATTTCATTCGGAACATTATGAAAGACACTTCATAGCAGTATGCAGGTTTAATTCAAAATGATTGTACGGTTCCTGCTCAGCTCGCCTTGGCCTGGTTATGAGATAGGAAAATGGATCGCCGGTATCGTATAGAGGAGATTAACTTAAATGACTTCTACACTTTTCACTTTTTATTGAACATAATTTATGCAGATATTTCTGCTTGGATGAAATAGATAACGGTGGATTGTACTGTTATATTTCAAGAGTGCTTATACTTACAAATTCAATAGGGCATAATTAACATTAACGTTGAGCGACGATGGTCCTGTGGTGGACGGACTCGGCCTCGTATGTAAGAGGGTCCGGGTTCAATCCTGACCCGTCCGTGTGTGCCTTGGAATGGGTTTTTCTAATTTCTAAGTACACCTCAAACACGAGATCATCGCTCGCTTACCGGTGAAGGAAAACATTGTAAGGAAGCCTGCATGCCTTATAAGATTGAAAGTCTTTGAATATATGTGAAGTTCACCGCACTGGGCCAGCGCGGTGAACTATTGAACCATTACCCTCCTCGCCTGATTTCGAGGAGGAGACCCGTGCCCAGCAGTGGGACATAAAGGGTTGATACTTTACTTTTTTTTTAACATTAACGTAACACAGATGTGATACATTTGTAACAGGATACCGGCAGGTTGATCGGAAAAATGTGGTTGAAAAAGTATTCTTTATGTCAATGACATAAAGTAGCTTATATAAGCAGAAAACAGAAGTATGGGTTTTCGCGAATCCTGAAAGAAAGGCCAAAGGGAAAGGTTGGAAAGACAAGACAAGATAAAAACACGTCTTAAAACTCGCTGGATGCTGAAGGAGATCTAATAATACCAAGAGACAAAAAGAACTACTGGATATTAGATTTATACAGATAGTATAAAATACCCAGAAAGTATTTAATAAGTATTTTTTATTATTATTATGATTTGACAAAATATTTCCTTACGCTGAACTAGGGTACGAGCACAATAATTATCTTTGTTTCTTATTATTTGTGTAACAATATTAGATAATATAATTTCCTCCTTAATTAGCAATACCTGTTTTACCTTACATGATATACTTGTATCCATCATCCATGTCTTTCTATTTTATTATAATATTTATATTTATGTAAGATTTTTAATATATAGAACAATATATTACAAATCTTACATAAATATAATAAAGTTATAAGATGATTTGTGGATACATAATTTATATATTATGATAGAGTATATAATTTCCGAATCATATTATTACTATGAAAATGTTATTACTAAGTACCTACTAACAATACTAAAATAGAATAAGTTTATTTTGTTACTAACACATTTACTAATACCCTTATGGACTATTTTATGGGTCTGAAATAAACGTATTTTATTTATAGTAACATTTAGAACTAATATCATCATAACTATCTATTGCTGAAAATTGGATAAATTTCCGTTGATTAGTTTAAAAGATCAAAGTGAATAGACAGCGAAAGCGACTTCGTTTCATATGATGTCAAGATAACATGAGATAAGGCGGATGATAATGGAAAAAAAAACACTAATCTCTCTTATGATACAAGTGTAAAGTAACAGTTATGCTGTAGGATAGAGTGCGGATTGTGAGCTTACCATAACCCATCGGAGAGATAGAAGAGGATAACGTACCTCCATAATCTTTGGTCTATGAGTTTCAGTGGTCACCATAAGGCTCCGGCGCCCGACTGCTCTTTTGTTTCTTTATGGCATTAAAAAATACTTTGAAACAATGCTGTTACACAATATCGTTGGAAATGAATGAATATTACTAGAATTCACAGTAATAATAATAATAACAATAATATTATGGTCGCTATTTACACCATGTCAATCACATGGTAAGTTTTCGAAGATCTTGTGTCACGGGTACTAGACAACGGAAATAAATATTGTATTCAATACTTTTTATACTACACATGTATTTAAGATTTTTTTTACATAATAACACACATATTTAATACGCCCAGGAACACAGAAAACTTTTTGTTCCCTGACGGTTTTCGAACCAGCTACCTCTGGCTTGAGAATCAACGTGTTAACCATTGAGCCAGAGGTCGAAGAAACTTTTTATATTATCGAAATTTTTCCATAATATACCTTGCGTCGCGGAAAGTAAATCCGAAGGCTGTAATCGGGACATAGGGCTGCCATAACAGTATATTTGTGTAAAGGCATGAATGCAGAGGTGAAAGGTATCTTATTCTTTGGAAATAAATCGATAGCCTTTTTTCCTTAACCATGTCTCACGTATTTTATATTATGTCACGTATTTTATAATATACTAAAACGTGTGAGGTTATACGAGGGTAATTCTCACGGAACAGAAATGCTCTTGACTACACCCTCTAAACATAGTTCTACTAGCGTTAAGTGATAGTGTTTTGAGGTGCCATAATCAAACAAAATGTCAGGGCTGACCGCGTAGAGAGGTGTATCATTTGAACCATTACAGTAAAATAATTTATTTTTCAAATATAAATATTATATTAATAAATTTATTTTTAAGCAAGAAATAAAAAATATAATTAAAATATAATTTAATATTTAAAATTTACTTTTAAAAAGATTTTTGTTATGTATATACTTTATTTAAACTACTATTAATATTCTTTCGTGGAGCTCGATATTTCGACATTGTCTACGAATGTCATGTTCACGAAAACATGATATTCGTAGACAATGTTAAATGTTAAAAAACATGGTAAATATCCCTTTTTAAATAGTTAAAATAATGAAAATAACCATGTTCATAATCCTATGTACATACTTATAGCTCAATACTTATTTCGAATGCATTTATATGGATTCCATTTATACTTGTCTATTCTAGATGCTACAGAGGCTTCTATATTCCTACTATTTCAATAATCCAAGTTAAAGTCAACATCTAATAATAATCCAAATATGACGTGTATGTAACTATCTTAAGTTAGCCCGAGTAATGTTTGTCTTGTAGTTAACTTCAAGGCGATTGTTTCATATAACATTCACTTAGGCAAATAAGTTGAGCGCAAGTTTCGTAACTTATCCTGTATTATGGTACTATTAATAATCTCATGGCATTTCAAGTGTTAAAAGGCAAGTCATGTTTTTCTTCAACATGTTCATGTTGATCTGGTATAGGATTATTGAGGCGAGGGTACTATGCTCTCCTACCTACATTTTTTCTATTGGGGTATCAAACAGCGATTTATATATAAAATATAGTTTCCTATAGGGTTTGCCAATTAAATGTTTTCACATATTAAAAAAAAATCTTAAAACAATACAGCTTAAAATAAGTAAATGACTATAATATTACTAAATTTGTAGTTACATCTTTAAAATAAAAATTAATTGATCTATTCATATCTATATGTCTTATGACTGCCAAATAATTGGAATTCTTCGGAATCTGTACTCGGAAAAAGGTGTTATGTTACGTGATGACCGTACAGCCTAATAAATAACGTCATAATGCAGTATAATGATTTATTTTTCTTTTTCTAAAATTATTATCAGGTCATCATCATCATTAGTCGTCCACTGATGAATACAGGCCTTACTCAATGAACGCCAAGACTACCGATCCCTTGTCACTCTCATCGAGTACAATATAATTTACAGAAACTATAATGTAGCCATAAGAAAACAATAGTTTGTTCTCAAGGAATTCAAAAACTCACCTCCCTCCCTACTTTTATGAAAATCAAGTAAAATACAGCAAAACCCTTACCGACCATGATTTCGATTTTTTATAACTATATTATTTTATTATTTAATCAGTTTGCGTCAAAGGACTTATTATATTTTTTTATTAATGCCTATAAAATGTCGTGTCGGCTAAAAAGAAAGGTATTATACACTACTCGCTTGTGTATGCGACTGTCGCGCCTGCGCACGTCTCATTTAACGCTTTTATTCCACGCACTTTTTCTTACGGTTTTACTATCACATTTTTTTCAGTTCGGTCACGCAGGAAAATCCCTATCCCCTCCAAGCCTGCCGTAAGGAACTTCGTTCCAATAAAGCTGGAAATGCTAAAGTAGTAATGAGAAATATATTTTCTGGAACAGCATAATTATAAAATAATATAATAACAGCACAGAATTAAATGGTTATTATATTTAAATGGGTAGATTTCATGAATATTAGGCAAATCTTTCATACATTATACGATGAATCATCAAGCAAATCGTAAGTTCGAGAACACTTTATTATGACGTAATCAAAAAATTTGCAAACTTACGATCCATACCGAGTGAGGCCAATAATGTTTGCCAATGAAATAGTAATAGGCGAAACTCCCTCTCACAGTATAGATAAGAAGACCAGTGTACAAAGAACCGTCACAACAACGGCATCGCGTATTACTGATAGGCACACAAAGTTGTTCCCGTTACTGACTATATTGGTCGGTTACATCCCTCTGAAGTACGTTCCCGACTAGACGGCGCCAGGCTCTGATTCATCTCCAGCCACTATTTGTACACGCTGAATCATTTTAAAGTGGCACAACTTGTATAACAAAGAGTGCAATAGAATAATAGTAATTAATACTTTGACTCGCAACATAGAAGTGCAATTAAGCGATAGCGAATTATCAACCATACATATAACCAAAGTAATTAGAAAATTTAAATTATACAGTAGGGAGGACCGGTGTTCCGCGCTTCTTCCTTGAGTACGACCATCCTGGTGATTTCTCCCTTGAAGCAGCTTTGCTGTGTTTAAGGGCAAGGGAGGATAGTTACTGGGTATACACAGTCCAGTGTAAGTCCTATATAATATGGCCTGACCATACCACTTAGGTACCGGGCTACATCCACAAAGATTTCCCTGTTCAATTAAGAATAGTCTTCGCAATAATTCTATAAATTTAAGAAATTTATAGAATCAAAATTTTAAAAGTTAACTTAACTTTATCACAAGCAAATAGTGATTATTCTAACTCGAGGCTTGTTCCTCGTTTTTATTAGAATTGTCTTCTATTCCGTAGTAGTAGTTTTATACGTTTTGCTTGTTTTTTAATACCGATGTTGTGTCAGATGAAGTAAGTCAGTATTTTTATTGGTCATGAGGTTTGATCTATTTTTCGGCGTTAATTTTTGTTGTTTTTAACCGTTGAATGACGTACAAATCGAAATTAATTTCATTAGAGCTTTTCATTAATTGTGTGTGTTTGTTATAAATGTCATGTATTCCTGATGTAATACACAGGAAAGAACTAGACATTTCGATGTACCAAAAAATTTATGTAATTTATAAAATACATTTTTACTATACCAGTCTGTTGTGTACAAAGATATCTTTCTAGAGCGGCAGTGCTTGCTAGTGTGCTGTCACCCGAGAGTCACGGTCCGTAAGGAACCACGGCGGGGTTAATAAATTAATTATTTACGTCTGAAGCCACCTTTATATTTTCTTATTAAAGTGCCTCCAGACTAGCTCTTGAGTAAATCCAATGAGTTTCTAGTGAAAAATCTGTTTGCTTTTCTTTTTTTATTTGCGATTTAAATATTTTTCGTGTGATAAATACGAGTTAGTAAAGAGATAATATCTATTAAAAGGATACTTAATATTTTTTCAAACTTTTATAGCTTAGATAAATTGACACGTGATAGCTGAATGTATTAATCTTCTATATGTCCTGCTGGGCAGAGGTCTCTTTCTCGAAATCAGACGAGGAGGATATCGGGCTATAGTTCACCGAGTTCACTATGCAGGTTGGTGAACTTCACACACCTTCAAAGAATTTTCACCGGGCACGTTTCCTTACGATGTTTTCCTTCACCGATGAGCGAGCGAAGGTCTCGTGTTCAGGGTGCACTTAGAAATTTAGAAAAACCCATTTCGAGGCACCGCGAGGATGGAGGTGGGGTCAGGATTGAACCCGGAACCTCTCGCACGAGAGGCCGAGGCAATTCCCTCTGGACCATCGCCTGTAATAAGATGAAATTTCTTCTAAGAATAGATTTCAGTGTACAAAGGACAAGCAAAAATTCTATCCATCACACAATAGAGGGATGAGATATACGAAGTAAGTCTCAGAAGTTTATTACTTTTCTTTTCTTGCAAAGTCAATTGTTTATTAGGTAATTAAAATCTCAATATTTAAACTTCTAGCTATTTCTGTAATATTGGATTTCTGAAACGATGATTGAAGTTTTCGATAAACAATAATAATATAGAACAAAGTTTGCAAAAAATAATATATCTATAAGAATTCTTGTAGTTGTTTGTCCCCTCTCTAAAACAGCGAGGGCTCCATAATTTATTGAGGAAAATACCCTCCCTGATAAGTTGACGTGGTTGAAGCTTTTCTTATATCGGTGGAATAACAATAAAATAATAAATTTTTAGTGCCTCTGCGTGCATATTATGACCAAAGTAAGTTTTTAAGTTGAAATGAAATCAAATCGGTATTTTTAATGGGCTTATCCTATCCTTACTATATTGATTACTATATCTTAATATATATAAATCTCGTGTCACAATGTTTGTCCTTAATGGACTTCTAAACCACTTAACCGATTTTAATGTTTTTTCTTTTAAAATGTGTGCTTTTCTCCAACTTAAAAGATAGGATAGTTTATTTCTCAAATTTGAGATTGCAATTTTATTTATTGCAAATTAATTGTTTTGACAGAACGAAGTCTGTCGAGTCCGCTAGTAATATTATAAATGCTAAAGTAGCTCTGTCTGTCTGTTACGCTTTCACGCCTAAACCACTGAACCGATTTTGATGAAATTTGAAACAGGGATATATTAGAGCTTGAGAAAGGACATAGGGGAAAGCTTAGGGGGGTTAAAATATGTAAGTGTAAATGTAAGTTTTTAGCCGCGGGCAACAGCTAGTACATAATTATAAAAAAACGGATTTTTCGTGTAGCTTGGTGAGGTAAGGTAAGTGGTCAACATTGCCAATGAACCTAGCCTAGTTTACTTGGAACTAACCCCGGCAAGCAATACTAGCCCAGGCAACTAATTTATGTGTTGCCTATTCTCAGATGTCAAGTGTAGATGCCAGTAATTTCTCTGCCTGTCTTGCGCTTCTCTCCTAAACACTATTTCACGGGAGAATCAAGTGAGTTGGTGGTACCCAGCCGGAAGAAGCCGGATGTGTGGCACAGAGTACCTTTCCACCGGAAAAAATTTAATGTTTGGATTATGCAGTTTATCCCATATTTATAATAGTACAATATAACAAAACATTTAATCCTAATAAATGTTGGTTCGGTTATTATTAAATAATGGCGATGGTCCAGTGGGTAAGAGACTCGGCCTTAGAAGCGAGAGGGTCCGAGTTCGATCTTGATTCCCCTTCCCCTTTACCCTTCCACCCGCGTCCCGCATTTCTTACGTGTCACGTGATTAAAATGATATAAGTAAAAGCCATTAAAGCCCTTAGCCAAGCCACGAATTAAAAAAAAAATATGGTAATCCCTTTCAATTTTATTGAAATTGAAACTTATTATATCGTTCAAAGAGTTGATAGTGACAATTTCATATATAAACATTGCCACACCCATTTTGATCGTTCAAGAAATAAATGTAGCCTGAAATAACATTACACGAGGTAATATCGAATACCGCGTATCGTGATTGACATTTATGACGCTTCATCAATTATTAATTTTGAATTGCAATTGAAGACCAATAACATCCTGGACATAACTGAAACTATGAAATTTCATAATTATTCCGTTCAATTATTTAAAGTATTTAAAACGGGATATTTACCATGTTTTTTAATATTGTTTTGCGGAGCTCGATATTTCGACATTGTCTACGAATGTCATGTTCACGAGACTGAAACTCAGTCTCGTGAACATGACATTCGTAGACAATGTCGAAATATCGAGCTCCGCAAAACAATATTAAAAAACATGGTAAATATCCCGTTTTAAATACTTTAAATAATGAAAATAACCATGTTAATTTAAAATCCTATATTCCGTTCAAATATCGAAGCCGCATGCATTGCATCGTTTGGAGACTTTAATTATCTGCCTAGCCTATTCTCTACTATATTTTGGGGTCGGCTTATAGTCTAACCAGATTCAGATGAATATCAGTATTTTAAATGGAGCGACTGCGTTGCTGTCCTCCCCAGTAACTGGGTGATATGGTACCCCGCGGTAAGACTGGTTGTCAGACTCTTCGGGCTTCTGACGACCTGTAACCACTGTCAAAGATCCGCGAATAACAGCTGACTTTGGCTTAACGTGCTTCCCGAAGCACGGAGGAGTCTCGGTATGTAAAGATGGTCACCCATCCACGGACATACCTAGGCAAGTTTTAACGCTTAACATTGTGGCTATTATCACTGAGCCATGAGCTTGTCTTATTTGGAAACTTTTACCTTTCCTATTATTATGAATTGGAATAAAGTATCCAAGAAGTTAAAAACTATTAATTTCTTTGTTAACTTTTAAAAGAAAAGTATATTCTAATTATGATTTCTGTAAAGTAACGCTTGATTCATAAAAAAGTTATATAATTTTTAATAGCGATTTCTGTTTTCAAGATCAAAAACATAATTTATATCTTGTAATTTACTAATAAATACTTGGCGTTTACCTAATACTCTCTGAGATTTTGACTTTTAGATTATTCTACTAATATTATAGTCCTCGCCACTTTTGAAGTCCTGCGACTAATGCCTGAACTAAATTTGACAAGATTGACATCTTGACATCTGTCTGGAGTAAGAAGTTGTAATATTTTAAATTGTTTTACGTGAAATATGGAGCATATAATATAAAATGAGGTGTAAAAAGTGAAGGCCGTATAATGATCGTTAAAGTGAAATAATTTTGTGAATTAGAAAGTAAAAATAAACAACAATTAACCCCGTTGAATAATATGTTTATAAATGTCACAGCCATGACAGGTAAATTTTAGAGATGCCAGAGTCACTCATTTTTGCTTAATTTATGGTTAAAATATTATCATTAACTCTATACCTACATTTATCTTATGATATTTTATATGAATATAAATACAAGGTAAAAGAATTAAAACCTTGCTAGATGAATTATATTTTTTGGTGTTTTTGTAAAAAAGGTCGAATAACAAAAGAAGTAACAATGGCAGCAATTACTTCTTAGAAAATCGTCACCCCTGCCAAAAGTAAACAGAACACAACCGAAGAAGCTTGTTTTAGATGTATTCTACTAATCGGTTATACGTAAAAAATCAAACGAAATATTAAAAAAGATGTTATATTTTACTAAAACCTGGCAGGAAGGTTTTTTTTTGTTGCTATAATTATTTTTGTCATTATTATCATCATCAGTCTTTATCAATCCACTACTGAACATAGGCCCTATAATTATTTAAATTTTTTATTGTACTAGACTTGGTGGAAAATCATTACACTAGAAATTGGCAACATTCAGTTATGAGACCGCAGCGCCGCGTCTATCGGACTTCTAAAGTGGCGATGACTCTATGATTTTTGTTAATGATTATTTTACAATTTTTTATAAAGTCTCTGACACCTAAACTAGGCTAGATGCCCGTATCTCAGGAGTCAGTGGCTTCTCCCATATACATAATCCATTTTATTTTAACAAAATTATCAAGAAAACTAAAAGATATTATAGAAATGAAATACATTAAATAACACATAAAAGACACACTTATAAGAATATAAATATATATACACATATACATATATATATACATATACATATACATATATATACACAATATACATATATATACACATATACATAATATGATAATTATAAATCATGGATGAATTACTCTTGACTGAATTTTAGTGAAAATATACAACATATACCTAGACTTTAATACCTTATAATATATCTAAATTACAAATAGACTATAATTTAAACCAGTACAGGAATGGGAATCACACGTGTTAAGCCGCGGGGCGCTGTTAGTAATACAAAAATTCCGACCTTCGGATTATAAGGAAATATATATCAGTATCTAATCTTAATTATAAATAGTAATGTTATATTTTTCACATGTGGTGGATGAATGCCACCTTTTTTGGAACGAAGTTCCTTACGGCAGGCTTGGAGGGGATAGGGATTTTGCTGCGCGACCGAACTGAAAAAAATGTGATAGTAAAACCGTAAGAAAAAGTGCGTGGAATAAAAAGCGTTAAATTTACGTGCGCAGGCGCGACAGTCGCATACACAAGCGAGTAGTGTATAATACCTTTCTTTTTAGCCGAAGGAACTTCGTTCCTACCTGGTATCCCACGACACCACATTTCTTTTTTTATTTATAACTATTTTGTATTATTTACACAATGACTTTATGTTCCATTGTTTAATTCCAGCGAATGTCATTATTAGGTATATCAGTAAGGAAATTTTAGATGTAAGTATCATGTTTCAAAAAGGACCCCTTTTAAAGTGCAACAATAAACTCATTATTTTCAGTGCTGACTTTATAGCTCGAAGCATTGTGATAATATTTTCGTACATCGATAGTCTCTTAGATCGTCGCATTGCAGATAGAGGGTGCACTATAAGCCGACTTATAAATTGCTTTAATTTAATATATCGTACCGAGGGGTCGCTGTGTCGGCCGTTTCTCTTCAAAGGGGGACTCGTGTACTAACATAAATAACATCCCGCTAAAATTTCAAGAGTTGCACCCCACTTTGATTTCATTGTAGGAAAAATAAACAGAAATGAATCGTAGCATTTTAAAAATCCAACAATAATTTATACTGTATTTTTCTTTTTTTTTCTTTAGATTTTAAAATTTAATTTTTGATATACGATACGACGACGATAGGTATAAAAATAATTCCTGTTGAGTATTTTAATTATCTCAACATTTCGATCGAAAATATATATTATATTGATATATATTATATTGGTTTGAAATGTGCCCCGCTCATGCAGACTACCATATCCTTGTTTCTTCCGTCACCAAGGCATTTTAAGTCTCGGAATAGGCAACATAATATAAATGAGTTTCTAGGGCTAGTTCCAGGGAGACTGTGTTCATTTGCAACGTCGATCACTTACAATCAGGTGGTACCTTTGCCAATTTGTCTATCAAAGTAACAGTGGAAAAGAAACAAAGTTTGATAGTAAAATAAGTAGGGATTTTATGGGTGCGGAACTTAAAAGATTCTTACAACTTTGAAGTTGATTCGCTTTTATAAGTTAGGTAGGCAAAAAGTCCGAGAAGCCACTTAATGGTAAATGGTCACTAATTTAATGAAATTTACGTAAGAGAAGCCCAGAGAACAAATTCATGTGTTGCCCAACCTGAAACGTAAGTTGCTGATTCTCGAGGCCAGAAATTACACTACCTTTTCTAATTTTCCAAAACAGCAAAACTATTTGAATGATGAAATAACCAGGATGGTGATACAGAAGTAGTAGCAAAATCGTATCTCTCCCCAATGGTGAAAATGTAAATAAAGCTTAAAATGCTATAGCCCATAAATTCTGTGGAAGTTTTTTTTAAATGACGTACGCTGTTAGCCCTACGATCTTTACGCTTTTGGAGTTATGCTTCCTTCTTCTTCCTTAAGGGATTAAATTATAAGTTCCTTACATCTGAGATAGGAGTAAAAAAAAGTAAAGTATCAACCCTTTATGTCCCACTGTTGGGCACGGGTCTCCTCCTCGAAATCAGACGAGGATGGGCCATAGTTCACCGATGCGCTGGCCCAATGCAGGTTGGTGAACTTCACATACCTTCAAAGACATTTAATCTCATCAGGCATGCAGGTTGCCTCACGATGTTTTCCTTCACTGCTGAGCGATGGTCTCGTGTTTGGGGTGCACTTAGAAGTTTAGAAAAACCCATTTCAAGGCAAACACGGGGGGAGGGTGTCAGAATCGAACCCGGAACCTCTTGTGTAAGAGGCCGAATCCACCTATTGACCATTTTCGCTCTAGAGATAGGAGACTTTTGATTAATTTCCTGGTGGTAGTTCGGTTCGTTTCATCACGTCCACAGATCCATAACATGTCACAAGTTAGACATTGCAATTGAATTGGAAATGCATGTTGATCAATCGCAAATGTCAGAGAAGCGATTAATGCTGCACTAATATTGGAATTGAAGATGTTAGACACGAGTAAAACAATAGCTTCCTTATTGATCACAAATGTTTATTTGCGACATGAGATATTTGAACAGTATTTATAAGGACTTGACATAATGTTCGATCTTGACTTAAGCACTCCCTATTAGTTTTTCTTAGAACTTTCCTGATCTCAGCGTTGTTGGCTTACTAAAAATAACTTTCAAAATAAATATTTCCCGCATCACTTATCTTTATAAAATTTTGATGTCTTTGAAAGAGATGCATAAAAACCATATTAGTTTATACTAAACTTTGATTTTACTATCCCTAAAAAATAACGCATACTATATAATATTATTATGATATATTTTTTTATCTTTATTTTTCTACAGGGCTTTAGTCACTTCGCGGCAATGTCAGTCCCGTTTATTTAACATTCACAAAACGTAAAAGAATTAATAATGTACACAAATTATTACAAAATCAAACATTAGAACGATTATAATTTAAAAATATATTTTTAAAATATTTTTAAAATAAGCTGAACATTTGTCATCAGCATTAATATTTTTAAAACATGTTAAACGCGCCGGTTAGATTTGATTCCACAGTCGACACGCCACACGAGTCTCTAATGTAATCCAGAATATGGTTCTGGAATGACGCATAATAACAATTTCCACGCAATGCAGAGTAAAGTGTTCCAGTACATCATTTCTTACCTGTCTACGTTTCCACGTCTTTCTATTAACATTCATCTTACATACGTTTTACTTTCAAAGTGCCTCGGGATTTAAATAGGTCTTATTTATACGATTTTTTTTATATTTCGCAGTCAAATTCGTTTGAAAATCGCAAAGAGTATTCATAAAATTCTTAAGAGGAAATTAGCTTCCTTCGTGGAATTGTCTAAGGAGAACAATTCCCAAAAAAATGTAGCAACTAATTTATTTCTTCTAAAAATGGTTATCGATTATTATAGTATTGAAATTCGGGAGGACGCCAGGCCATTATAGTATATATAAGATTACGTATTAATTTCTAGTATAATCTCAGAATAAGACTAAATACCAAAACTGGTCATTTCATTGGCAAGTATGAGTAAAAGTCTCTCCTTATGAATACTATTTTTTACAGTTTATGTGTACATGATGAATGTCACTGATTGATGATGATGAGGGCGATATAAAATAATGTATTGTCAAAGTTTAATCAGCATCGGGAACATTTATTAGTATTCCGGCACTCACAGTTCCCAAGAGTTTTGTCCTCTTTTCATTGTATTTTCAATTAAAGCTCACTCTAGGAAGCGAATTTAAATGAGAGTACGGTAACAACATTCAGTGATCACTTCATTTGTCTATTCATTTCATTCACGGTGAAATAAATTAAATACCGTTATCATCATTATCATCAGCCCTTATCCGTCCACTGCTAAACACGAACCTCCCTTACTTATCGCCAGGACCACCGATTCCTTGCCACTCGCTACACCAGCCACTGCTCGGAAATCGTCTTCTTTAACGTATACAGTGGTATTGAAAATTGGTTGTATGAAGTTCGGTTTACGGACGGTAGTTTGACGTTGTCACGTCAAACATTACATGCAGCACGAACCGAAATGATCTGATCGCTCGAGCCGATCATACCCCTTTCTCGTTCGTGCCGCGCTCTCGCTTTCGGAACGCTACATGTCGTCATCTTTTTCGTGCATGCTGCCCGTAATATCGATACAACCGAGCAACCGAAGTCATAATATTATGATGACTACCTACGCCTATAGACACCCCGAACAACTAAAAGCTATAAAGCGTTGCCCTCTTATCCCCAAATGACCTACCGGAATATCACAAGCCGCACGATACCGCGACAGCATTGCTGTCACTTTACGCGGGAATATGTAAACGAGTACTTCTCCTGTAGTTATCAGTTTTATGGAATTTCACATGGTATTCGGGAAATATGGATAATTAGGGTATTGTTGCGATAATCTAGGTCCCAGACAAATATCATTTCAATACATTGATACTCTAATAAAGCAACTACCGCTTCTTCCTATGCAGTTTTCAGTTTCCAGCCCGAGGCACCTAGCTTATGCTAAACTAAATCATTCCAGGCCAAATATTTCAATTAATGTTCGTAACTACTAATAATACTAGACAAAATATGTGTAGTGTAACAACTATCATAAAAGTTATTGCACGTCACTTCGATTTTGTTCTTTATTACAACTTGATAATACATCAGACATCCGGTTTCTTTGAAATATCATCTTTCTTTTCTTCATCTTTTTTTCTTTCAACATCAGACTTTATCCGTACTGGATTCGATCCTGACTCGTCCGTGTGTGCCTTGAAATGGGTTTTTATAAATTTCTAAGTGCACCCCAAACACGAGACCATCGCTCGCTCATCGGTGAAAGAAAACATCGTGAGGAAACCTGCATGCCTGCAGATGAAAGTCTTTGAAAGTATGTGAATTTCACCATATAATATAAGGGTTGATACTATACTTTTTAAACACTAAGTTCGAGATAGAAGCTGACGGTCATACGGAAATCCTCTTCCTCTGACTTGGTTTAGTTTCTTAACTTGACGTGTCTTCAATTTATTAAGATGGAGGGACGTGCGCGCAGTGACACCATGACGTACAGTTATAAAAAGTTTGTGTAGCTCAAAATGACATGTAATAAAAGTAACGCTAAAATACGTCATAAAGTGTACAATAAAAGTAGAATAAAACCTAAT
This sequence comes from Lycaena phlaeas, assembly GCA_905333005.2. NCBI lineage: Eukaryota > Metazoa > Arthropoda > Insecta > Lepidoptera > Lycaenidae > Lycaena > Lycaena phlaeas. The sequence goes on along the minus strand of HG995166.1, from coordinate 17,185,470 downwards.
GTTATTGAGACTTTATTGTTAAATTCACCTTAAACGTAGGACGTTTTATTACGAATGAATGGTATAAGTATCTGAAGACGGCGTCCATCTGGAGACCAGTTCTATCAATAAGGTTTTATCACACTTTCTAAGACAAGCCATTTAAATGCAGTCTAATGAAATACAACACAAAATATTAAAGACTGGCTGTAGTCCGCAGCTTCGCCTGCGTTAACTAAGATTTACAACGGGATCTTAGTACGCAAAATAGGTAACTTTTCTGGTTAATTTTTTACACCTTGTGTCGGAAAACCCAAATATATCACGGAACCCTACTTTTTCTAGAATAAAATTTAGCCTATGTTACTCGTGGATAATGTAGCTTTCAAATGGTGAAACAATTTTTGAAATCAGTCCAGTACTTTTTGAGCCTATTCATTACAACCAAACAAACAAACAAACAAAGTTTTCCTCTTTATAATATTAGTGTAGAAATGTAGATGTAGATATCGACACAGACATCATATTTGTAAATGTTGAGCTGTCCAAGGTCTAAGGTAAGCTTGTAGACAATTCACCTGATGTAAGTGTTCAGCAAATTCCATTATAATCTTGTTATACCTTTCTTTCTAGAGCCCTAGGGAAAAAACACACTGAATCTTAATACAGTATAATATTATGTAGAGCTGAAAAAACAGAATAGATATATTTTAGAATAGATAAGAAAAACTACTCACAATAATTCATACATGGCGCAGCAGTGCAGATATTATATTCATACCCAATCACAATCAAATCATATAAGTACCACAATTTCTATTGCACAAGTAAAAAGTGGATGAACTAATTGTAAATCTTATCATTTAGCTCTTTTAACACATGAGCAGCACCCAGGGGAGTATGAGGACAAATTATGTGTTACCAGTAACGCCCCGCGGTTCCACCCGTGTACTTCCCATTCCTATAGGAGTACAGGGCTTAATTATAGCCTATGTGTTTTTCTGATGTCTAAGCTATATTATTGTACATTTCCATTAAAATCAATTCAGTAGTTTTTTCGTGAAAACAAACATCCATACTTACAAACTTTCACATTTATAATATTAGTAACATTATGATGTTTAATAAAACCATACCTTTAATGTGATTAATTAAGACCCATTTGTAGTTTTTCCGTTAAAAAATAACAAACATCCATGCATAAAACATTAGTAGGAAAGGAAACGCTCATTAGTAGAATTAGCCCCTTTTAGTCCTTTGCGAGTTGCTCGATTTTATTAAATAGTTTTAAAAAATAAGTAATAGCTAGATATAAAACTATTGATACTCGTTTACACTTTAATTAACGGACTAAAGCTATCAGTAATAGTCCGTAAAAACAGTATTGTTTCAACAAAACCGTCTACAACTAACTCACCCAGAGTGACTCGAAGGAATCTTAATTTCCGGCGTCGCACTTCGGAAATTGGATACTGCATTGTGATATCCTGATTCTTTTGAAATTCGAATCCACCTTTACACGTAACGAAGGTGTTAATGGATACAATTTGTAGATTTAACGCGTCCTGGCGAATGATCATTTTTATAGTCTGTCACTTAAGGTAGGGAATTATTATTATAATAAATCAAGGTATTTTAGAGTGGAGGCTACGTTTATGTCGCCCAATGCGAGTTGATCAACTTCACCTACAAAGAATACATGTTAATGTAAGCATGCAAGTTTCCTCACGACGTTTTCCTTACATTTGAGCGAGCGATTGTCTCGTATCCAGAGTGCACTTAAAAATTTAGGGAAACCCATTTCAAGGCATCACAGCGGTCCAGATCGAACCCGGACCCTTTCACTTAATGGGCCCAGCCCATACACACTAGACTAGGGTTTTTCCAAACATTTTTCATAAACATCATCGACGACCTTTGTGGCTCAATGTTTAGCGCATTGGCGCTCAACCCCAGAGGTAGCGGGTTCTAATCTCGCCAGGGAATAAAAAAGTTTCTGTGTTCCTGGGTCATGGATGTGTATTAAATAATAAAAATCTTATATATAAGTAATTTATATAAAAGTATTAAATTATATTTCCGTTATCTGCTACCCGAAACACAAGTCCCTTCGAGAACTACGTGATGTAAAAATGTCCATACATAATATTATTATTTTTTTCCGGTACATATCAGTAAATGAAATCCCTTTATACGTTCATAATATTAGTAGTATTGTCTATATAACAACATGTAATGTAAACGTCGATATCAGTAACGTGGATATTGATATTTGCTTAATTAAGATAAAACTTCTCGAGCTACTTGGTTCTTATTATCTGTTATAACAATAGCGTATAACAACGTAGCTTTATTAGCGAAGTGATGTTCAAAGAGTACTTTTTTTTCTAGGCAAATAGCGAAATATTGAATGTGCAAAAATATTAAGTTCCATATCTATATTTTTATATAAAAAAACCAGTCAAGCGCAAGTCTGAGATTTAGCTTAAAGGCCTGGTGGCCTTTTAGCTCAATCGGTAGGAGCAGATGGCTCACCTAGTAAATTCGAAAGGGGGCGCTCCCCTTCGTGCCCCGCAGGGGGCGCGGTATATCGCGCGCGCTACTCTGGAGAGTAGGTGTTTGGCTAGTCAAATCCAATACAGTCGACGAGTCATTAGCTGATGAAGTTAAACTATTAGTCGGAGGGCTAGCGCAAGTCTGATTCGCACGCGGATTAAGGGGATGTAATAATACAAGGTTACGGTGTTTAAATTTTTCAACTTATAACCTTAGACCTAGCTTCTTACAAATTTCATAATTATAATGTCAATGGGAAGTATTAAATAGTTTTCATTTAACAAACAAACAGACAAACAACAAAGTGATTATTATAATATAAGAGTTCAGTTTTTTAATCTTGAGAAACGGAACCCTAAAACCACGAGTTATTTGTACACAATAAAATCTTAAACTATTAAACCTATTTTAATGAAAATCACAATGTGTATCTTAGTCCTAATTCAAAAGCAGGTTACTTGTTAAGCCAAATCAAATCAAATAATATTTATTTCGTAGGCAAATTACATAGCACTTGAAGCATGTCAATTTTTTTATAATCTAATGCTAGTTTCTCAAGTAGCAGTTTTCCCCGGAGAAGAATCCAGCTATAATAAGAATAATCTAGAAGGCAGGAAGACGTTAGCTCGCATCACTAGTAATATAAAGAAATGGATTAGTTACACATTTATGCTACGAAGTGAATGTACTCTCACACCATGAAAGCATACATTTATTATCCTTATAAATATAAATGTGAAATTAGGGATGTTTGTTACGCTTTCATGCGAAAACTATTCAACCGATCGTCATGAAAACGTGAACATATTCTTGGAGGTACGAGAGTATCTACTAAAAAAGGATTTTTTTTGCCAAGGCAGGTGTAGCCGCAGGTAACAGCTAATAAAAATTTATACAAAAATAATGCTTTAGTTTGTCTTGTTGGACCCGAGTCATGTACGTACAGTCGAAGATCTACGATTTTGAAAATGACATAAGGCGAATGACCTGAAGCGAGACTATCTTAAAAGCAAACCACCTCCTGACATAACCTATAATTTTGTCCACGGTGTACTGACGTGCGTATATTGTGGCCCCACGTTCGTCAACAAAATAGGTTATGTTAGCCACCTAAGACCGAAACATCTAGCCCACAGAACGAGCTAGTCGCCATAGTCGAAATCGGCTAGGAATGGATGATGATGGACCCAAGTGGCCATGGATCGGTTCTGGTTGTTTTAGGGAGGTCGATGTTCATAATGATAAACGTTTTTGTAATATCTAGTCTGTCTGTCGTAATTGTACGTCTAGTTTTAGGTTACAAGTTATAATATATAACTTGTAACCTAAAACTAGACGGCTACAGCTAGTACGTTATACTTTAATATACGTTTTACTGTTTTTAATATTAAATGCTGGCAAAGTGCTTGTCGGAGTATATCGTCCTCTGTGCACGAGGTTGTATTAATAATGCCGTCTGGGAACAGCATAATAAACTCTATCCTCTTTCTAATAATTACTTCATTAGAAGAAGTGGTTGAAGATACTAACTACCAAGTAAAGCAGTATTTTATTAACTGTGAGATAAATTATCAATATTTGCAATTTTGTCTCGTAATGTTAATTAAATAATGTATAGAAGTAGTACTTTTAGAGATAGTGTAATTGTTGAAATTTATTATTTTATTAAGTGTGACATAAATCATCAATATTTTTAATTGTGTCTCGTAATGTTAATTTACAATAGTACCTTAAGAGGTAGCTTTACTGTATTGCAGCTGAAATGATATGCTGATGGTTGATATGGCTGACGGTTTGATAACTTTTGCTCACAAATACAAAAGTAAAATGACAGCTTCGCTTTAGCAATTCGTGCGGTTTGTGAGTTTTCGTTGACCCAATGGGAGATAAGGATAAGGAGGATGGTTTTACTGATGTCTATGGATGCAGGAAGTCACCATACGGCTCCGATTTCTCATTTGTCTTCATCATCATCATCATCAGCATTTATCGGTCTACTGCTAAGCATTGGCCTTCCTCAATGAACGTCAAGACGACAGATACCCTGCCACTTCCTATACTTTGTCTCTTCATGGCATAAAAAAGCAGCCATATCTTTTGGCAAGATTTTATCTGTTTCTAATATAGATAAATATATCTATTTTATTAATTTGATGTTAATAAAGGCTATCTGTACACGAAGTTATGTCACGTGGCAACAGGAAGTAGGCAAAAACTATCAATCGCAACGAATGATAGCCAATATATTCCTTTAAACCTTTTAACCTTTAAAAAATCTATAAAACCTCGCATTTGGATAAAGTAATATCCAAGCGCAGCGTTCAGGTAATAAATGTGAAAAATTGAAACGAGGCATAAATTTTCATTTATTATGATTGTAAAACTTATGAACAGGTCTTCCAATTTACATACATTTATACATACATCACTCTCTCTCACAGCTTACGTCTATCTTATATAGGTTGTATAAAGTAGGTGGATTCAAAGGTAACTAGTTGTTTTCAGCGGCCTTGTTCGCACTATCTTAGATAAGCGTTCATTTTTTTTCATTCATAATATAAGGTTAAGTGCATAATAATATCTTCATACGTTTCCATCCAGTCCATTTTCTTCGGCTGACGCGTGAATACAGCATAATTAAAGATAGGACGCGTATATATTAACGTTTAACTACCACTAATCCAGAACAATTAGGCGCATGAAGGAAAGTGCCCGAATCTCGCCTCCGTCCCGCTCTTTCACAATAGATTAAAGTATTTCAGAAATAAAACAAGAGACCCATTTGTGAATTTTTTTTATAGCATAGAAGGGCAGACGAACAGTCAAAGCCTTGTGACTATCGACGCCCATAAACATTCATACAACCAGAGGTTATGCATCCCTCCAATGGACCACCGGAAACTCATAAACCGCACGAAACGCGACAGCTTATCTGTCACTTTACGCCGAATATGAGCGAGGGCTCCTCTCCGGTCGTGTCGGCCCAATTTGGTTGCAAAGCAGCATACTACCTCTTACTTGAATTAATTAATTTTGTATTGATTGTATACCTACTATGTTCACTACGTTGATAAAATCATACTTTCTTTCTTTCTTTGTCTGGTCGCTTCCTCATGTCTGAGGATCGTGCTCATCTATGGATGTGGATGGGTCATACCTCATGCATCCGCCTCCATCGGCGCCTACCCATCCCGTCTCTGACAACCGAGTAAAACGTTTATTTCTTTGTAATAAGGTTAAATTTTTATATTACATAAAAATACATTTTTCGGAACCCTCTGCGCGAGTCAAACTCCCGCTTGTCTCGTTTTTGTTATTAGCCGATTTGATGACCCGGACATTTAATATTTTGTCCGGATTAATATTTTACTCAAACATGTGATGAGGATAAACTGACCAAAATAAACATAATCTCACTTTATATGTGATGTAAACATGTAATCCCGCCAAGTTATTAGTTTGGCCCAAACAAAAGATATCCTGGCCGGGTTTTATGGAATACTGATTAAATTTGTGGATGAAAGCGGGATACCCATTAACTATGTAAATATGCTCTCTGTCCTGCACGTTAGGGTCTAAAATATAGTATAGCATATGTATACATGGAGTTGGAGTGCAATTTTATTTAGGTAAATATTATATAAAACCACAAAAACAGTCATTTAGGCATTGCTCTAATACCTTTACATTGTTATCCTTGTTATGCTAACATAAAATATTACGTACTTGTGTATGTCACTCAAATCAAAAGCAGCAAGATCGAATAAATTTGATTTTTTTATTTAATTATTTAAAGTTATAGGTCCCTGAATTAATTATTGTTATCGAAAGTAATATAGAAATTACTGAAACACAATTTAAAATTGTTTTGACATTACATTTAAATATAATGGTGATGTACAGTCAGCGTCAGATTGATCTTAGCAGCCAAAGTGCTCAAAAAGATCTGACGGACAGAAATTCAATAATATCTAAGCATTCAAAGTTGTCATATTGATGTTAGCATCCAAAGTAGTCAAAACATCTAAGCAACACATTTTCCATATTTATCGGAGCAGCCAGAGTAGTCATATACATCTTAGCATACAGACTGTCCAAAGGTATCTAAGCATCCAGAGTGTTCAAAAATATCTTGGCATAACAGGAAAATCAATCTTATTACCAGTACTTAAGGTGTATGTGACTTATATTGATGGCAGACGTCAGTCGTAGATACTCAATTAGTATCATCTGTCTTTATTTACTTCATATGTCTTTTTAATAAGCTATCCCTTTCCTTCAATGTGTTTGGTTTTTGACATGTTATTTTTCTATTTCAGAATTTGTTGAAATCAAATATTTTATATAAAACATTAATTATGTGATCATAAAGTGTGTTACACATTATCGCCAAAATTAATTATAAGTATTTAAGGGCCTGTTTCACAATCTCCCTTTAAGTTCCCTATAGGCTATTGGCAACATATTTGACAGATGTTTGACTGATAGAGTATGGAGTATCTGTCAAACATCTGTCAAATATGTTGCCAATAGCCTATAGGGAACTTAAAGGGAGATTGTGAAACAGGCCCTAAGTTTATCAAACACAAGACTTCACCTATTCGGCAAGAATTGACTATGTAGTATGTGTGTAATTTTTGTTTGTGACCAAATCAGAGGACTCTTGTATTACATAAAACTAATATAGATATTTAAAAATATCGATTAGCTTATATGAAAACTATCTTTAAACTAGTCGCTATAAATATATGTTGTAGTATATTACATTACAAAAAAACGTGCATAATATAACGAGTGAAAAAGTGCTCTGAACAAAAATGCGTAGAGCCGACCCAAACTTGTGTCTCAGAGTATAGTACGCTCGCTGAAATCTTTTGTCGAGAATGTAGAGCGGCCTTAACTGTTAACAATTACCATTTTGACAGCATAAATGATTTATTAAAAAAATTAACTTTCTATCCATTATCATCATCAACCTGTATCCGTCCATTTACGTAAGCCGATATGTATTTCTGAAAGTTGCTTCTTACCGAAAGATTTTTTTAAATTTACAATTAGCATCAAACCATTATCTAGTCATGTGATCGTCAATCAATTTTGAAGGTTAAGTTTCTTACTGATTACAACTAGAACAAGTCTACCTAAGGCTAAAATGTCCCACTAGAAATAAAGTGGAAACTGAACCACGAAAACTTTTAGACCAATTGCCTGTTGTTGGTCCGACTTCTTAGCTCCTTCTATCATATTCATATGATACCTAAAATTGCGATGCATATTTGAGATTTTTTTAAGTAATATTATTATTATTACTATTGCCTGTACAGTTTATTTTATTTTTTATTTATTATGCACCGGCAATAAAACTTATAAGAAATAAAATTCAACAAATCAAATTAGGCAAATCAAAGTTAACAATAACAATAAAAAATTTATACATAAAATAAAAGATGACCAGTTAAGGAAAAAATAACAGCAAAAATTAAGAGTTGAAAGTTTAAATTAATGTATATTAACAGAATAAATGATGACATAATATACTGTTGTTTCTTTACAAAAAAGGAATCGAGAAAAATATATAGAAATTATATAGACGACTGATCATTGATCATCATTGATGATATTTGAAAAAGGCCTATGTCCGGAAGTGGTCAGAAAAATAATAATGATACAATAATCGCGTGTAGCCGCCATCAAAGCGATCAGATTTAAATGTCTGCTTTCGGAAACATAACATTGTGTTTGATCCAGTCTTGCTTTGTGGAATAAGCACGCATCTTGCATAAACGTAATCAGCTGGTCACCTGGCTAAACGTAGGTATAGTAGGATTGAACCTCGAGCCCTCACTCCAGAAGAGGCCAACTCTTCTGGAGTGAGGGCTCGAGGTTCAATCATGACCGTAAGTAGTGCTTTGAAACGTGGGTTTCTAAATTTTTGATTACACTCTGAGCATGATACCATCGCTCACTCGCCTCTCGATTCACTAACCAGTATTTAACCAAAGCATCGGTGAACTGTAGTCCAATAGCTTCTTCGTCTGATTTCGAGGAGGAGACCTGTGCCCAGGAATAGGACATATTATATGGGTTGACACTTTACTTTCATTTATGATTACTCCAGCTCTAACTCCGATAAAAATGTTTTTTTTTTGCGCGTCTATCTTTACTGCTATAAATCGCTGGAAGGCTTCCTGCAATTTAAGTGAATCCACTCAACGTGTGGGCCTTAGAATAAACTTGGACTAGACAAAAGTTTGAATTTCGAGAGGGAAGACCTTTGGAATGGTGCCCGTTCTATGGAAGCTCAGTCATATTCTCGCGTCGTCTACCCCTCAGAGTTCCAAGACGAAGGACTTCAACCAATGATCATTCACCGTGATGACGCACGGGGCCAAAATGTGGCCTGTAAATATACGACTTACCAGATCGTTTGTCGTAGCTCAAAGTTCTATGGAGCGTGCTATGATGGGTGTTTTTTTGACAGATAGGATTCGAATCGAAGATCTCTACCAGAGACCTAAAGTAACCAATATCACGCGAAAAATAAGTGAGTTGAAGTGGCAGAGAGTTGATCAAACACTTAGGTACCGGGTTGTCGATAGGGCGGTAGGTAAGGTTGGTCAAAGAGTGGAGGTTGTATTTAGTTAGACAAAGTGTTGGTCGGCCATTTGCCAGGTGGTAAGATGATCCCGTGCACTGGCAGTTTTAGATGCTAGTCGCAAGGGATCGGCCATCTTGGCATTCATCAAAGGAAGCTTATTTTCAATAGTGCATGGACAAAAACCGATGATAATGATATTTTACGCGACAACAGCAAGATGACAAATATGAATGCTCAAATAATATAGAAGTACCAGGTTGACCGAGCAAATATTTGGTTTTTATTTGTTTTGTTTTGGATACCCTTATATATGATATTATGATAAAGGTTTTCTCCCAAAAGAAGGAAGAAACAAAAAAAAACGAAAAAAAAAAATTATTGCACTAGGGATTCGAACCAGGCTCTTTTGGATTCTAGAGAGTCGGATTTTCTAACTGAGCTACTCAATCTTAATGCTGCATTGCGAAATTTACGTTTGTATCCTAATGATATTGTAGCGGTTTATCATTACCTGATAACACGAATAAAACGATATTTTCCAACAACATATCCTAGCTAGATCTATTCATCGCCCCTAAAACCCAGCGTATACAAATTTCATGAAAATCATTGGAGCCGTTTCCGAGATTCTGATTATATATTATATAAAAGATATAGAATTTGTGTCCATTACATATTCATTTTGCTATTTGGTATAATTTCATGTTCGCAATATCGTCTATTGATTATTATCTAAAATCTAAATTTAGACAAAAACATCGAAGAAAAGCAAAATTCTTTAAATTACAACTTTGACAATCAATAGTAAATATTGTTTGTTTTAATTAATTTTATACTCTAACTACGTCTAATAAGGTAATGTTTTCCTTTTAACAAGACATTAATTGTATATCCAAGACTGACGTCTGCCATCAATATAAGTCACATACACCTTAAGTACTGGTAATAAGATTGATTTTCCTGTTATGCCAAGATATTTTTGAACACTCTGGATGCTTAGATACCTGTGAACAGTCTGTATGCTAAGATGTATATGAATACTCTGGCTGCTCCGATAAATATGGAAAATGTGTTGCTTAGATGTTTTGACTACTTAGGATGCTAACATCAATATGACAACTTTGAATGCTTAGATATTATTGAATTTCTGTCCGTCAGATCTTTTTGAGCACTTTGGCTGCTAAGATCAATCTGACGCTGACTGTACTATGAATACATAACATTTCTTGTTATTGATGAGTATAAAGTAAACGAGTAGCTCTTTACAAAATTTCTTCTTATATAATATAGAGGGATACAAAGAGCTCGGCTCAATTCGCTTCGCCCAAGGTGCTGGCTCACCCTGGTCTTCTGAGCCTCACCGCCACGATAAGGCCTGAACCATGGTGGGGATGTGCTACCCATCCGGAGACATGAGATGTTAAGTTTCTGTGCCAGTAATTACACTGCCTGTCCTGCCCATATCTCCAAAACTACAAAGCTATTTGACCGTAAAGATATTCTAGATTAAAAAACTTTTATATTAATACTAGCTGTCCCGACATACTTCATTCTGCCAAAAGTACTAATATTGCAATTAAAAAATAGGAGTTGATCGTAGAATAGTGAACATTTAGGGTTATATGTATTTTTGTATGATGTATCATAAAAAATAAAAACAAAAATTTATCTAAGAAATAATTAAAAAAAAATTAGGGATGTGACCACCCTTAACATTTACGGGGACATCCTTTTACATGCACTATTTTGTAAACATAACTTTCGTTATAAAATATGTTACATGGGTTTTCCAAAATCTATTTCGTAAAAAAATGTTGCAAACCAAAATTTCTGATAGCATAAAAGTTTCAAGACAAAAATTCAAATAACCTAAAAGACCCAAAGAATCAATAAACGAAGCTCTAGAGTACAATATTTGGAACGGTCTCAACGAAATTAGGCAATTACATTGAGCTAGAATATGGTTATTTGAATTTTATTACTGCGAGATAAGTGAGAATCAAAAATTTAAATAGAGTAAAAGAACTAAGCTCTCTTATTCAGTTTTTAATAAAAATATGATTCTTTAATTCGTAGGCCGTCTGAAAGGTAAAAAAGGTCTTCTTGTTGCCTTTTAATTTAGTAGTATTATAAGTGTAGCTAATGTCGCTTATCAACATAAGCCGGTTGATCTAGAATAAGCTTATTAAACTTCTTGTAGGAACATCTTCTCTTCGAGCGTCATCACCGCGATGCTCGGCTGTGACGAGTCCTGGGCGGCAATGGCCTCTTTCTGCGAGACAGTAATGTCCCAGAAGGAGGCCGATGAACGTGTGAGAGAGGAAGCCGCTGATGTGGCCTCCCCCCGTAGACGACGAACGGGGGTGCGTCGGAGGCGCTACTTAATGCGCTTCCAGTGACACCCCTGTGCCCGGATGGGAACCCGGGCCCCGCTTAAGACACGACGTCGTGGGGACTGCCAAGTCGTAGCCGGGCAGTCCCCCTATTGTGAAGAATCTGGTCTTGCCGGGACCAGTCTGTCGCTGAGGGTATCCCGTCGCCTGCACAGATCCGGGTCCCTCAAATATAGCGGCTGAAGGCTCACGTAGCGGTTTTAGTGCGGTAGGGCACCCAAATGCGAGTCGCCAGCGCGCCTACCCAGGCCCTGGTACGGGTAAAAAAAAAAAAAAAAGGAACATCTTCTCTGTCCTACCACCATTTTCAGGGTTCCCTACCAAAAGGGTAAAACGGAAACCCTATTACTTCATAGTAATGCTACTCTGCTGTCCTTATGTGTATTTATCCGTACGCCTGTCACCAAGCTGTATCTCATATAAGCTGTGCATACTAACAGAATAAAATCAATATTTAAGTGGGGTTCTCATACAGCAACCATGATTGTTTTTTACGGTTTTTTGCTCGATATTAATAACAGCAACAGGTAGACGGTTCAAATATTCACAGACTATAATTAGTTAGTTATTCACTCTAAAAAAAACTCGTGGCTAAGTAATATTAGCCGCGAGGATCGATCCATTAAGTTAAGCTACGATTGCCGGGGTTAGTCTGTGGATATTGGGTGACCTTAACATACCACCAACATCTTTATATACGTTTTATGAAATTCAATAATATTAAAATATTTTCTATTGGATCTGAATTTCAATAGGTTTGAAATATTTTGCACACATCTTTGTTTGTCTGTATGTTAGTAACCGACTTTATTAGTCGCGATTTTGGCCCACATTGAACGGTTATTTCCTGGGTTCAAATCCGACCAGGTGCAAATAATTTTTAAGATGAATATAGAGTCAGATGAATATAATCTAACCGGGTCATTAACGAACGCGTACACTTAATATGTATCCTACTAATATTATAAGCGTGAAAGTTGGTAAGTATGGATGTTACTCTTTTACGTTAAAACTACTAAAAAGATTTTGATGAAACTTTACAATAATATAGCTTATATATCAGAATAACACATAGGCTTTAATTTATGGCCGTGCTCCCACGGGAATGGGAAGTACACGGGAGAAACCGCGGGACACTGTAGTTAGTAGTACACTGTAGTTAACTAGAGTGAATGGTATAACAACTGGTTTATTTTTACAACAACTTTTGCGAAAGCCCATGGATGATTGAAATACACACGCGTCCAATCAGACAGACGTGACGTTAGAAAATGCAAAGACAGTATCAATCTGACGCGAGCGTATCATTTACTGAATACCACGATTTAGGTTCCCCAAAAATTATTTCTCAACTCGCCTTAAGAGGTTTCACTTCAAAACGGTTATAATTGAAGGTAATAATAATATCATTATAATTTCGGCATTTCCTACAAAAGAGAGGTTTCTGACCTTGTCCAAGATAGCATGGACGTGATACGCGTAGATAGCCGTCGTAATAAGCAATAGTTCATAACGGAGGGCCGAGGGTTTAGTCCAAGTGTACACATGGGATCTCTCTAATGTCGGACGTAATGTCTTTAGGAACCGTACTTTACAAATATTTGCTCATAATGTTTAAAAAATACGGCGCAATTGTGTTTATATATCTTCATCAGAGTGACCTTACTACTAGGCACGGGTCTCAAAATCAGTCGAAACGATGGACCTTAACAACAATACTATGGTTGTAAGTAGGATCGCTTTTGTAATGGTCCAGTGTGGTTTTTTATTATTACAAAAAAACTCACCTAATGTTAATTTCATAAACGTATATACATTAAAACATAATATTTTTAAATTTTGTATTGCAATTGAATTTTAGATTTATCTTTATTATTTTACTAGCTGTTGCCCGCAGCTTCGCCTGCGTTAACTAAGATTTATAACGGGATCATAGTACGCAAAATAAGTAATTTTTCTGATTGATTTTTTACACCTTGTGTCCGAAAAACCCAAATATCATACAGAACCATATTTTTTTCCAGAATAAAATATAGCCTAAGTTACTCGTGGATAATGTAGCTTTCAAACGGTGAAGGAGTTTTTAAAATCGGTCCAGTACTTTTTGAGCCTATTCATTATAACCAAACTAACAAAGTGTTCCTCTTTATAATATTATAGTATAGATAAATGTATCATTTAATTTTATCTTCTATCTAATTGGATCTGTAATATTTCATTCATAACTATCTCAATTTAGTGATACCCTACCAGATCTAAGATATGCAAATTGCGTATTATGATGGATCATTCGACATTATATTGGTATGGCTAATATTGACTCACTGTGTAATTGAAACATGATGGAACAGCAGCCACAGCCGAGAAAGCTGTGCTTGACTGCACTGAATCGATTTACTCAGTTTTTTCATTACATTAAGCTCTACGGAATGAAATTGTATTCTTTAAGCCGCGCAAACCTGCTATTAATTGTTTTTCTGAAGATAATTGTTTTAAAAAATTTTACTCATATTATTGTTATGTCTTGACGTTCATTGAGGGAGGCCTATGTTCAGCAGTGGACGGATAAAGGCTGATGATGATGATTATTGTTATGTGGTAATGTCCTCTTGGTTATAACAAGCCTGTGATCTATTTTTTATTATTATTAGTATGATGTAGGTATATTTTGTGCGCCAGCAAATCATAGCTCACGACCTAAGCATGCGATATTTCATAATAAATATTCTTCTTCGTCTTCTTCCAGTGCCTCTCCACTAATGAAGGTGGGCCGTCATTTCGGTATATAAGTCGCGATTTTCCTGATCGCGATATTATTGTTATCAACTATTTCTGCCCATTGTGGGGCATAGGTCATGATGAACGTCAACGCTAATCCGCCACTCTAGCTAGCTCTGTAAAATTTTATAACCAAAACAAATGTATAAATGTTTGTTTTTTTGTTTGAACGCGCTAATCTCAGGAACTACTGGTTATATTTGAAAAACTATATCAGTGTTAGATATCCTATTTTTCCAGAAAGGCTATAGTATATAATATATTACGAGTAGTTAACGCAGTCGAAACTGCGGGCAACAGCTACTATTTCTTCAAAGATTTTACCTATATTATATTTTTACAAAGTTTTCATAAAATCATATTTCTGTATTCATTGAATTGTCCATAGACAAATAATACAAGTATAAAGCATGCAATTAGTGGAATTAGATAAATAAATCGCCAGCGTGAATTTATTATGCTCTGTGGACTGTAGCGACAAAATATGATAGCGGCGTTTTAATTTAGGAGATGAGCGGACACTGCGATTATAAAATAGAATGTAAACAGACAAAACACATAAGCTGAATGAATAAATGAACATAGCGATCAAGTAGTGAGTTTATCCAAGGTCTATAATGATATACGTATACTGTTAGTAAGAGGTAACCATGCTGCTTTGCAGTCAAATGCAAAATGCATCCACGTCAAAGTCAAAGTTAAAAATTTTATTCAAAATAGTACCATCAAAGTATATTTTTGAACGTCAATTGAGTCTACCACCTGATCCAAAGCAAGCCCACTGAGAAGAACCCGCAAAACAAACTCAGTGGAACTAATCTTTTTAAATATTCTATTTAAAAAAATTTAATACATATTACTATACTAGTATATATAAAAAACTCTGTTGGGTTGGCTCTTTTCAAAATATAGTTTAAAATTTTTATAAAGATACTAAAGTTGCATACATTTATTAATAGCCTTATTCACTATCCTTAAGATAAATAAGTTAATAAATTTAGGCCCCGCAATATCCAAAACAAACCAGAGGATGTTAATAAAAAAAAGAAACTTAGCTAAGTAGAAACCGCATAACACGACCAGCCACCACAGCAGCACCTCCACACAGGCTAGGACGCGTGAACATTGTTCACGTTTTATACGGACTAACGCAAACACCGAGCAATGAAACTTATGAGGTATTTGTGAAAAACTCATAAAAATACCCCAATTTCTCATACATCTTCATGCGTGTTAATTAAAGCTGTAAATAAACTTAGTTCGTGTTGGAGCCGTTTAAGTGAACGTTGAGAAAATCATAAAGAAATGCGTTTTAAAAGTAAAGCTGAGCTAATGTTGTAATTCGAGTAGTCTCGATTTTATATGTGTATCTTGTAGATAGATAGATAACATTTTTATTCATAATTTTACATTACACATACGAATTTAAAAGAGGAAAACAAAAACTAAAGATAACAAAAACGAATATTTACAGAATAAATAAGATCTCAATCAAATACAGAGTATGTGTGCTGCAAAATTGCAAAAGTGATATATAACGCAGTACTAAAAGATTAATCCGAAGAACGATCGACTGATTTTCAGTTGCTGCCTGTTACGGTGAGAGAGCACAATGTACATAATAATATAGTGTTTATTTCTTTAGTACTGCAGCCCGTGCGATTTGGACTATTTTAGTTGTAGTATATCATAATATGTTATAGGTATTGTACATGCATACTATCGATTTTAATAGTGAAAAGTGGACTGTATTAATGTTTGATACGAATGCTATCTAGTGACAAATAGATGATTGGAAAAAAACCATGCAACCGACTCACCAGCGTCTCTGCTAAATTGCTGTAGATATCGGCGCCGACAAATCCGACAATGTCCTGGATTAACGAGAAGACGACACTTCGCACACGCACTGAGTTTATGTTTCTTGATGATATAATATATAAACGATAATTCGACAGGATTGGAGTTCGAAAGCGAAAATATGGCGCGCGTGCGTCTCTTCAATAATGTCTTCAGCGTTCGACAGCCAAGCGAGCAGTACAGTCACCAATATCTGCCATCACTGGATTTAAACATTTAAATTTATTCGAATTTCGAACTACCGACAAATTTGAAAGTCGCTAATGTTGCTAGTGTAATTAACTCAATACGAAATAAAGCAAAGTATTTAAATAAAATAAAAGAAATATTTAACTATGTATTATTATAATTAATTAAAATAAAATATTAATGCTGATTCTATATGTATAGTTAGATTCTTTATCGTATATTAATACTGGGTGATATCAAAATCACTGAAGTAATCGCGGATATTTTGGTAAAAAGTAATGTTACTTGACAATGGTCTGACATCATCGGACCCTTACTTCCTTTTCATGATACCCTTTTGGAAATATTCTTTCCAACGAAAAAAGAATGATCAAAATCGGTTCATACAAAAAGAAGTTATCCGCTAACAAACATAAAATAAGCATATTATGGAATCGATCGGCTTGAGAAATGCCTCATTCTTTAAAGTCGTTTAAAATTTAAAAAAGCAACAGATTCCTCTGTTGACTTATTTAATAATTATATAATGTAATTGCACTTAGCTAACTACAGGACTTAACTATTTACCTGTTTCCTCAGATTACCAAGAATCCAATACTTTGTAGATACCAACGATTTGTATCTCGGTCTGCCTCATTATAAATCATAAAACTGAACTACAGTTATTAAAATCTTCAAACGATCTTTCGTGGAAATAAAAATGTAGCTTTAATTTTTCTTAATAAAACATTAATTGATATGAAAATTAATAGACTTTTTAAGGCACTCTTCATAAACTAAAATGTAATAAGACAAGTATTGAATTTTTTTTTTATTCTAAAAAGAAGATGGCCAAGTGTATGTTGGCTCGGTTTTTTGAATTAGAGCTCCGGGTTCGATCCTAAATCTTATAGTGCTTTGAAATGGGTTTTTCTAAATTTCTCAGTGCACCCTTAGCATTAGACCATTGCCCGCTCACCGATGCAGGAAAACAGGAGTGAGCAGTGAAGAAACCTGCATGCATGATGAGATTAAAAGTTGGGTCGTGCCGGCCCTATTTGGCTGCAAAGCAGCATATCACTACTTTTGACGTCGAGGGAGGCCTATGTTCAGTAGTGGACGGATAAATACCGATATTGATGATGATGATTATGACTTGAATACGTGAAGCAAGTGATTGACGTCTTAACATGGACATGTCCAATATTACAGGCTAACTTTGTAACTACATTCTTTGTTTATTTTTAACCATATTACCTCAGACAATTTAAAATAAGAAACATATCATTATCACCAGCCTTTATTCATCCATTGCTTAACATAGGTCTCCCTCAATGAACTTCAAGACGACCGATGCTTTGCCACTCGCATTATGCACGGACCGGCCACTGCTCGGAGATCGTCTTCCTACCTGGTAAATGGTAAACCTGATAAATAAAGTAACATATCCTTAACGGTTAATTCGAGAAATAAGTTGCATGCAAACATGTAGCTCGTCCAAAAGCGCATCTCTCACCACAAGCTGTAACTGGCTCAATTCAAATGTTCTGGCTTGGGACAATTTTGCCTCGTACAGACACATTAAACTTTTAATTGCTTTCCACTCGCTTCCCACGTTGCGGTTATCAAAGCGTACGATATTATTTAGAAACTAGCGGACCCGACAGACTTCGTTCTGTCAAAGGTCATGGGGATTTAATAAGCATAAATACAATAATCAACAACTTATTACAACAACACACAAACTCATCTATTCTGGTTATATTCTTGTGATGGCATTGTTTATAATGGGTACATCATCATCATCGGCATATATCCGTCCACTGCTGAACATAGGCCTCCCTCAATGAACGCCAAGATGACCGATCCCGTACCACTCCCCTCGACCTGCCACTGCACGGAGATCGTCTTCCCACCTGTTTAATGGCCGACCAACACTTCGTCTACCTAAATGCGGCCTCCACATTTGAACCTTATTGACCTATCGGCCATCCGTTCTTCTGAGTGTGTGACCAGCCCAGTGCCACTTCAACGTACATATTTTTCGCATGATATCGGTAATTTTAGTACTCTGGAGGAGGACTTCGTTTCGAATCCTATCTGCCAAAGAAACACCAAGCATAGCACGCTCCAGTCGTAAATTAAGAGTTTGTTTCAGTCCCGTAGGTCAACACGGGGATAACGCATTGGTCTTTAAACTGTACGGTATATGGACGACGTGAGAATATGGCGAAACTTCCTAAATGCTGCCCACCCTAATTGAATCCTCTTATTGGCTTGCCTCTCGAAGTTATGTCGACCTAGCTGCAAGGTATGCCTAAGGTAGAAATACTCTTGCACGGCTTCGAGAGTTATGTCATCGACGTTAACCGGCCTAAGGAGAACGTGTTCGTTGAACATGACTTTCATGTTGTCCAAGTTCACCCTAAGGCCCACACGTCGGGATGATTCGTTTAGACTGTGCAGCATCTTCTGTAAACCCTTCAGCGACTCGGCCAGTATAATAAGTAAGTATATCGTCGGCGAAACGAAGGTGTCAGAGATACTCGCCGTTAATGTTTATGCCACATTCTGCCCAATTTAAAGTCTTGAAGATTTCGTCCAAATCATTCGTGAATGGTTTCGGGGAATGAACATCCCTCTGTATATATCCCCCTCCTCGATGCAGTTGGATTGGTCTTATTTGACCTCCCGGAATCAGAATGAACATAAAAGCGGCTTCGTATAATCCTCTCATTACTTTAACGTATCGCCAATCGACATGACATCGCTGCAGAGCTTCCAGAACAGCCCAGGTTTTAAAAGAGTCAAAAGCTTTCTCATAGTCCACAAAAGCAAGGCACGGTGGCTGGTTGTACTCATGGGTCTTCCGTATAACTTGCCTTATAGTATGAATGTGGTCTATGGTGCTAAATCCTCCCCCTTTTAGCTACTTAAGAGCCAAACTAACCTCATCTAATCTGATGTTCAGAAGCTTTCCAGAGAGGTGTCGTGTTAGGCTGGCACGCGGATCATTACTCCGGGTATTAGGTTGAGGAGCATGGGACGCGTACAATTTGCTATAGAAGTCTCCGTTCTCCGATAAGATCTCCGGCCTAGAAGAAACGGTCTCGCCAGAAGTGGTCCTAATCTTCGACAGATGGCTTCATGTGTGTGTACAAACTGTAGTGAAATTATTCATTTTCAAAAGCTTATACCACCCGAACAGATAAGTTTTCGATACTATATAATATATACAAAATACATTTAAAAGTAAATCACACGTGTGTAAAGTTTTCATTTTCCTATATTTATAATTTAATTCGGTGTTCATCCCAATTACATAATAATATTAGAATGTATTTAAATAATTTTGCACAGACAGGGATATTAAATTAATAATTAAAAATAATAAAACACTCTTGGTAACGCGGTTTGTGTTTGACTGATGTAATGACGTGGAAACTGATGCATTTTATGTCGCGTGCCTGCCTGAAACTAAAACAAACGAAATAATATCGCGAAACCGACCAAATTGAAAGTCAGTACTAATGATCCATAGCCCGTAAATTGTGTAGCTATGTAATTTGGTCGGGTTCGCGTTATTATTACCTTTTATGAGTTTCCGAACACGACATTAGACCCTCCAACAGCAAACGCACACTGTTTTGATAGAATAAATGAAATTCCGACTTTGCTCGGGTGAAATTTGATTTACAATGCACATAACTAACGATCTAATAATAAGACCGGTAGGGTCCCATTGCACAACCCAACAGTAGGGTTTAAATTTCTTAAAAGCATTTCTATACAACCAACGTTTAATTTAAGGAATGTGTGGTGGTAATCCTGCAATCGTTATATCGAGTTTAGGAATTCTACGGGATAGTCTAAAACATCATTATGATCATCCTCAACTACAGCGTTATAACTCTCTTAAATTTTAAACACACCGGAGGTTTTTTCAACAACTTAGTCGTGCAATTGAAAACGATCTCCGTTTTGAGGAGTAAGTAACGTTTTCATTGAATAATTTTTATTAGGTATCATTTGTGTCAAGCGACACATCAAACATATGGTCTACAATTGAATTATCTACAATGCATCGCTATGGTCAACACCATCCTCATTTGATGATCAATTGCCTGAATCCTTATGACACGTAAGACGTAGAGATCTCATCAGAATTAATTGGAATTTTTAATCTCGAGTGATCTGTTCTACCGCCATCTAAAAATTTGCTGCAATCCCAGTAAATGCTATAGCATTATTTAATTTTTGCCTATAGGCAGGCATATTTTGTTTTCAGATCTTAAAATGTACAATAGTTGTAAATACAAAAGTTTTTCCAGTTCCTCTTGGGCCGTCAAGTTGGAACAGAATGTATATCTATAAATTCTTTTGATATAGTACCTATAAATTCTCCTGATCATAATATTTCTTTGTCTAAATAATCCTTTTCATAATACAAATACAATACAAAACAAAACTTGACACTGGCAAATAATAAATACTCCTTGCCAAAAGCGTATTAAAAAAAGTAAATGTCACCCGTTATCAATGACAGTGATAATATGCAATTATGTCATTGTATTTTAATGGACTGCAATATTTTGTCTGTCAACACTATTAGAATTTAACAAAATACTCAACAATCCAAATTTTGGGGATATTTGTTGTCGACTCGAAATCTTTAATTTTTTATGTTTTATTATTTAGGTAACTTTTAGATTGAGTCTACGACGAAATTATTAATATGATATAGCTTAGACAACAATGAGTGTTTGTAATCTAATATGAGCTTTATATAATAGCGATAAAGTTCAGATTGACTCTACATTTTAGTTAGAAAACGTTTGTATGGGAAAAAGAAAAGGGCTGTTTTTAGGGCTTTCCCGGCAATTATTCGATTTTTTTCGCCGGAACATCCATCCTTGGACTTCCACAAACATTTAAAAAAAAGAATTATCGAAATCGGTTCAGCCGTTCACACGTGATGCCGTGACAACGCGAAACGGGTTTCATTTTTATATATATAGATAAATAAACGTACATTATGAATGAATGTCAAAGGACGAAATTAAACACATTGCGGTTTTACAGTATAGTGATGTAGCTCATAATTTAAGGGAAAACTTTGAAAACTGCCAAAATGAGGCTCTTTTATGTTGAGTTATTGAGAATGATCAGTTCCTGTATGATATTATGATATTACTCTTTCACGCAGAAATTACTGAATGGATTTGAAGAAAACGACTACTTAAAGTGTAGAATGGTTAGACGACATCAAAGACTGGACCAAACAAAGTTATACGCAACTGAAAGAAGCAGCCTGGGCTCATAAAGAAATTGCCAACTGACCTCCGAACTTCAGTATGAAGATGGCACCTGATGATGATGATGGTGACTACTAAACAGTGATTTAGTGACTACTAGACGGTGATCTAAATAAAATTTGATCATCAAAGGAATTTTGTTATAAAGCTTATTAATTTTTGATATTGAATGCTTATGTCATGTATTTTACTAATTATGTGCATATTGCATCTATCATACTTAGGTAGTCATTCACGCATTAAATGTACATTATATTGGCTGTTTGCCAAATTTTGGCTCTTGTGCATCAGCCGGTGAGTCCTCATTATCATACCATGACGTCATCACTGTCTCGTAACGAATGACAAAATAGTTAAAATTCAATTCTTGGTCCTCCACTTTTTGCTTGTAGTTTTTACCATACGGGGAAATCGAGTTTACAAATGCAGCTACAATGCTATTACTTCTGAAACTATCTATGGTCGTTGCAGTAGTTTTCGCAATTTAATTTGTGATGTCCAATTCAATATTAATCGATTGACGGATACTATGAAATATATCTAATTTTCAGTCATCAAAAGTTTTTTTTCGTTGGAATAGTGGCCCTAGTGTCCTAGAAGCTTCATGAGAGCCAAGCTGGTTCACCTTCTGATGAATGTGTAATGGGGGTTGGCCTCCGCCAGCCGTGCAGTGCCACTTCTACAGCTTCTTGGCGTCGGATTAGTACCTGGGTCCATGCCGCACCACCGTCAAATGAAATTATCAAAGACAACGTTATATCTTGTGTTATATTTAGGTATTCAAAAACTTTTGACGTATACATGTTACGTACAACTTCGAATTGCAGGATTTACATTGAATACTCGTTTTGTTGGAAACCTCTTTCCACTTTTCCTGCAGAATCACAAGATTCCAGGCAGAGAGACGAGAAGAATTGCTGAGAACCGTCTTGCGTCTCGGAGTCCATAGATGAATCCCGAAGTCTGGCCGAAGAACCCATGGCTCATTTTGCCCGTAACTTCTTCCGCGACCATTTAGATTTTTAGTCGTACCCACACTAATGATGATTGAGTTTTTTTTCATTTGTTTGATTTTAAAACGACTTCAAGGAAGGAGACGTATCTAATTCGACCGTATATAATATGCTTTTTTTTGGCACCGACTGCAGGATTATAAAATAATTAATTATTTATTCATTTTGATTTAACTAAATAAAAATACGTATTACTTTATGCAAAGTAATTTTTTTTTTGGTTTTTAGTTTACTGTTTGAAGTAGTTTCTTTTTTGTTAAAAATTATATTTTTGATTGATTAATGGAATTATTTTTCTAACCACTAACTTAGGAGTAAATCAGCATAATATTATACTTGGTGAATTAATTTTTAACTGTTATAATTTCTATATTTAGCCGTTCATCCAAACATATAGAAATCATAATAGCGTCTTCAGACTAATGCACAAGTTTGATCATCTCACGTAAAAAAAAAACGAAACATTTTTGTCACCGAAAATTGCATTAAAATGGAAACGAAAGACAATATTCTGCGCCATTTTATTATGTAACGGCTGTTTGCAATACGCTTGCAAGATTTCCATTTCGGAGAACAAAGTCGCACTTTTTAAATTAAGACACGACAGAAATATTATTTAGAGTTTTTAGTTGGTAGTTTTATATTATTACGTAGTTTTTATATGAGGATATTTTAATCATTCAAGTTAGGTTCACTTCTATAAAAACCGTCTCAAAATTAATTCACCCAAGCTACAGCGATACAGACTCACATTTTTGCGTCGAGGTTAAAAAGTATTTAAAACCACAATATCTTAAAAATAAAAGAAATAATCATATACACCATCCTACTAATAATATAAAAAATTAAGTCCTTTTGTTACATTTGCACCCGAAAACTGCTTGGCGAATCATCATGAAACTTTGTACACATTTCTGGAGGTATTAGAATGAACATAATATGAAACTTAAAAAAAATGTTAATATGAGCGAACCAGTGGGCATTAGCTAGTAAAATATAATACACTACATATACCAATACTTATCATACATATTAAGCACGGGACTTGTATATTTCAGGCTACGTTAATAAAGGTAAGAAAGGTCGAAGCCGCAGCTGTTATCTGAGTTAGCCAGTAGACGCTTAAGGGAATTAAGCCTTGTAATTTATTTCCTCGATGTAATTGATACTATATTGCTGTTTTAATTTGTATAGTTTCTTTGTTTGCAATATTTATATGAAAAATTGTGTATTGAAAATATGGTGTACTGGTTGTTGCCCGCAACATCGGTTTGTCTAGATTTACAGCCGTATTCGGAATGATATTAAATATTTTATATTAATTTTACCTGAGTAATAAATAATATACTCATTAAAAATTTTGCAATAGATAGAATAAATGTATTTTTAGCGGATATTTTTTTATTTGTTTTAATAATATCTCCTACATTTAAAACCTAAAAATAACCTTATTAATATAAAATTTTAGACTATTTTAGATGTAAGCTATTTTAAATAGCGACTAATATTACAAATCTGACCAGAATCCTAGCCAAAATGCCATTAAGAAAGCGTTAGCGAAGTTCGAAATGATAAAATGTATTACGTGATTAAGCGCGGCCTTATGTCAATCCCATACATTTTATCATTTTCGAACTTCGCTTACGCTTTCTTAATGGCATTTTGTCTAGGCCCCTTGATGGTAAATGATCAACGTCACCCTTACGTACCTCCAAATCCAAATCTGTAGTATTTTATTTTATGTAAAATAAAAGTGTGGGAGAAATATGTTGTGATACGTTTTCAGCTGCTTGGATATCAGCATATTGCCTATTATTTTTAACAGCTCTGCTGTATTCTAGAGCAAAAATTTCTAGCCCTGATCATCATCTATACCTATACGCAAATTCATTCAATCATTTCATGCAAATCTGTAAAGCAGTTCGTAAACTTATACATTAACAATACCAAATTTCATTCAAGAGTCTCTAATTTAATTTTTCCGTTTTTATGAGAATATTCAATATTTTATAGGAATACCAATATCAGGAACAAGGCGAAAGCAGGTAAAAGCTTTTATTAGTGTCATCTAATAAGTTGGCTTTACTTCGGTCGACAATCCGATGAAGTTTAAATGCTGATAATGAGAAAAGTTTGTAATCTCAGAGGATTTACTACAATTTTTCTGAGCCATGTTATTTTATGTCTTTATTAATATTTTATAATACGTAGAACATACTAATAACATTTTATTTCTCTAGTTTTTCGTGAATAGTATTGTAATGCATTTTATTTGTGTACCAATAGGTAAAGAAATGCCTTTAACAATCTGTTTCACAATCTCCAGTTAAGTGCCCAATAGGCTATCGGCAACATATTTGACAGATGGAGTATGGAGTATTTGTCAAATATCTGTCAAAAATGTTGCCGATAGCCTATTGGGAACTTAACTGGAGATTGTGAAACAGGCCCTAAGTATAAAGTTTATATTCGTTTGTATTATTTGGTTTAAGTGGTTTCATTAGCGGAAATCAATGTGTACATACACATTTTTTTTAATTCTATTTATTTCTATCTTTATCACTGCGTGATATTAACGTTCTTGTTAGTAAGCAATATGTTTAATATTAATATGACATTTTAATAAAACAACTTTTACGGATTTTACGGTTTATTAAGTTTTTTTACGAGGCCGTTACTGTGGTTATTGTAAAATAGGTAACTGAAACGTCGGACATGTAGCTTAAAGAAAAGTTTTTCGTTTAAATGAGTGAAGGTGCGTGAACATTTGTATATAAGATGACATAATATCATGCATATAATATACAACACTAGTAGCTAGTGTTAATAATAATAATAACTTTTTATTTCCATTTGGTCGAGTGCTTCTATTAGGTTTAAAGTACCTGTGTCAGAAGGCCTTGCTCTTCCAGATTTACAAATAATACTAACGCTAAAATGAATACACTGAAAAAATAATTACAATATTTTATATATCTTTGTGCATTTAGACACGCGGTAGCGTGTCAAGCCAAGTTCAATATAATTATGTTTGATTGCGAGTATTCTAATTATTCGTGTGTGAGTGCGAGTGTTTCATATAAAGAAATGTATTTATACTTTTTATATATTTATTTAAGATGAATCTAAAAGCTTAGTGGTCTCATATTAAAAGTTGGTTGATAAGCTTTAACGGACCTCTCGTCTTGGTACATAATAATAACTACCTCCAAATAAAACGTCAGCTCACGGCGACTCGTAATTCGTTTTCTGCAGACTCGTCAGAACGATTTTGACAAATGATCCGCGTCTGTTGCGGATATTGAGGGAACGATAAACTCTGATGTACCCAATAGTAATTTTTATCAAATACTAATATATAAAGCTGGAAAATTTGCTTGTTTACCGCGATGATCTCAGGAACTATGCGGATTAGGAATATTCTTCCAATTTTAGACAGGCCATTTATCGAGGAAGTCTATTATAGGCTGTATACCATCACGCTAAGATGTCGTTGTAAATCTTGGTTAAGACAGCCGAAGTTGCGGGCAACAGCGAGTGGATAGTTACAATAGATAGAAAATTTACAACCTTATATGTTACATTCGTCTGAAAACTGTAGGATTTCACCAGGCAACTCATACATGCATTTTCTATCACTATGTGGCAGCTAGCAAATCTTAGTTTCATAACACATCCTTTTCTTTCATCAAGTTACTATCGACGACCGTAGACAACGTAGACAACCGCAAAACCAGAAGTTATGCAAGTTACACTTAAATCATGTAAGCGATAGGAAAGTGTTGCGGGCAAAATTCTGCTGCGATGAAGAAGCATTGAAAATAAAAAGTATTAGAGCAAATAGATAAAAAATCCCCTTACAAATACTTTGATATTCTGTAGGAGTCAGGATTAATACTATATATAGAAAAGGTCCGCCCTAGCTAATGCAAAGAGGTTTATTGAGTTTGACATTCGGCCCATTAATATTACAGCCATGTCACTGATCACGTGACAGAGACGTTATTTATTAGGCTGTACGGTCATCACGTAACATAACGCCTTTTTCCGAGTACAGGTTCCGAAGAAATCCAATTATTTGGCAGCCATAAGACTACCAACGGAAGTGTACGACTGCCAATAGAAGTGAAAACTTACTACTTAAATAGTTATAAGTTTTTACAAAAAATTTAAAATTTTCAAATCCATTACCTTTTTTTTAATATATAATATCAATTAATCTTAGACATACCACTACTGGAAACGGATCTTCACCTCGAAATCAGAATGTGATGGTGTTGTATCATAGGTCACTGATGTGACCTTCACACACCTTTAAAGATTTTTATTTAGGTTACCATTCCCAAAAAACACAAAAGCTCATTAATTGAAGGCAACACAGGGGCTTAGGATCGAAGACGGACATCCAAAAAACCCCATACTAAATAAACCATCGTCGCTTTTATCTTTGCCATTAGAATATTTAAACTTATTTAATTAAATGTAAAAAATATGTTTTAACTTACATAAAAAAAACTATAACTACTAAAAAAACATTTTAAAGTGACCCTCAGGTACATACTTACAAACAAAAACTTGAGCCAAGCTATTAATGTTTAACGCTATGCACTCCCAGTAATTATGCAGTTTTTTACGTGCCCTGTTTATGAAGCCGGGTTATTTTCGGGGGTAAGTGAATAAAATATGTTTCTGCAGTAAAAACGTAAAAGAAAAAGCCTTTGCGTGTTTATTCTGACACTTGTGTTAATTTAAGTCACGTCAAACATATGTAAATTCCTCGAATAGACTTAAGTTCAAGAGATTTAGCAGTTCAAAATTTAAATATAAAAGTCTGTGATATCTCTTTATGGGCCTTAAGGATTCACGATATAATAACGAAAATTTATATTACCATCTTCAGCAAATTTCCATTCACGAATGTCACTTTTAAGCGCCAAGATGACAGATCCCCGTCACTTGAATATAACTTGGCTACTACAAAGCGAATGCTGAAATCCTAATGATTCAAATTCAAATTTAGAACTTCTCGATTCTAGTCTTTACTCCAAAATTGTGTAACGCAAAATATATTTGCCGAATTGCATCCTCCGCTCTATTGAGCTTCTATCTACCATTGTCATCCGCTTCTATCTACCATTGTCATCCTTTGGGTTGTCCAATCAGATTATCACTACATATTATAAAACAAAGTCGCTTTTTCTGTCCCTTTGTACGCTTAAATCTTTAAAACTACGCAACAGATTTTGATGGGGTTTCAAGAGGAAGGTTTATGTACATAATTTATTAGGTTTTTATATACATTGGCTAAGATATAACAATAATTGTTGAAGGTGTCGGAAAAAAATAGGCCGTCAGGGAGTTTTCAATGAAAACGCTGCCTAAACCCTTTGACATATAACAAAATAATGTATAGTGGGATTGTGTATCTTAAATAGGTCTACAAAAAAGTCCGCGATGGCATATGTCTATCTCTTAGGGATATCATACTATATACATTTAATACTTTAAAAAAATGGGCAATTATCACGCAATAGTTTGAAAGTTATTTACACAAATAAGGTATGAATCCTTATCATTTTAAATTAATTAATTGGCTTGAGCACATCATGAAGATTATTTTTGCTCTTTACATCATGCAAATTAAATGAATACTTTAGGAGTTATGGCAAAATCAAAATAATGCACAAGAAAATAAATCGTGTTGCCGTGATTCGATCAGGCGGTTGTCTGGTTTCTAAGGCCGTAGTGTATCAACTCTGATAGATGTATGATCAACATATGATGGAATATATTATTACTTATGTATTCTAAATTTGCCTACAGAAAGTGTGCGAAGTGATATAATGTCTTCATGTTCAAGATAACATATATCCATACTGATACAAAAACTTAGTCATTATTAAAATGGAAAATTATCATTATCAGACATGATAAATCCGTAAATCTAAGTTCACGCGGGCGAAGCTGCGGGTAACAGCTAATTTGGTATAAAATTCTAAGAGTAAGAAAATCAAGTCCTACTTAAATTTTAATGTAATACGTGTGCATAATGGTTCTTGAAAGTTTTCAAATTTAGAAACTATATCCACTTACCACACTACGTGACGCAGTCGAATTCCCGGGAGAAATATTACACATACATTCATAATACGGAAGTAAGGCGAACCGATTTGACTTCCAGGTCGGTTTATAGAGACAGCAAGAGCCATGTCATGTGGCGAAAGTAAGACGGACTTATCGTCAAGCATTGCTTTAGATTCTTTGTCTGTCAGTTCTTAAATAATATGTATTCGAATGAAGTGTAAGGAAGAAGAGAAAGTGTTTTTTTTATAGTGTGCACGGGTTTAGATTTTTTAGATATTCGCCATATCTATATATTATATTATAGCCCATGTGTTATTCTGGTGTACAAGCAGTTTTATTAAAATAGATTCAATAATTTTGTATGAAAGTGTCACAAACATACAAACGTTCCCGCTTAATAAAACATAACAGCTTACCTTCACTTTCTGATTCGTTCTGAGTTAAATTAAAAATATATATTTTTTAGGGAATTAATTGCTATTCATTAATATTTTTACATTCGTGGCGTTTCGGATTCTTCACGTCATTCAAGGACTGATAAATTAATTATGTAAAGCTGGTTTAAATACTACTAAAGTAATTACCTGAATTCAAGTCAACATGAAAAGACAATTATAGGTAGCTGCGTCTCTTGATGTCTAGGCACACTAGTCTTTGACTCTTGTAAGCTTTCTATAGTACAATCCTTATAAAGACATTGCACTTTATGAGATTAAATTTTAAAGTAGTTTAGTGTAACCTTAAGAATAAATTCAGGTTATTCAATGATGATACATTATAGAATATGAAAAATAAGTTAAAGTCAATGACGTTATATTAAAATACTTATTTGCTCGCTTAATATAAATATCTAACAATAACAGCACGTTAACCTAGGCCCATGTATGAACTTGTGTTACGGATACTAGGAACGGATATACATTTCATATAAAAATATAAATGGCCTGTTGCATATTATAATATATTTAAATAATATAATTAAATAGAATAAATTATCTTCAAGAAATTTGAGCCCGCGACCGCGCGAGTGTCCGTCCAGCCCTCCTAGACAAGTGGCGCAAAGCTAAATGAATAGAATATAATATTTATTGTATGGGAATGACATTAGCTTACGATAATATCTAATGTGACTCAAGTAATATTGTTATAATAATAATGATATCTATGGACGCTTTTACACCACGTCAATCGGGTCCCATGCTAAGTTTCGGAAGAATTTGTGTTACGGGTACCAGACAACTGAAATATATAATATATTTAATACTTATTATATTAATACCGCTACCTCTGGACTTAAGCGCCAACGCGCTAACCATTGAGCCACACAGGTCGTCAAATTTTAAGCGAACTACAAATCCATGGCCAAGTGGTTATTTTTTAGATTAACGTTTTTACAAACAAAATCATGATTTTTTCATGTATCCGAATGCAACGCTCCTAGCTTTAGCGTTTTTCGCAACTGAATAGATTCGAAGCGTTTGCCACTTCTCTACGGGGGCAGTAGCCTTACTACTCAATCAGTCGGCCACGAAAAAGGAAACTCCCCGAATTATGTTCACTAATTGACCAAGTTACAAGTATTTTTAGGATTTAGTATCCGAATCATGCCAATAGAACGCCATTACTGAGACTGTACGTCTATATGTCCATTAATTTACACGACTGCTTTAAACCGCAATAAGTAGACACTGGAAATTCTGTGTGTAAAACTATATATTTCTTTTTAGATTTCTATAAATTTAAAAACCCCAAGTCCTATCAGATCCTCTGCATTCTTTCTGATACAATTTCGGATACGGCGACTAGCTCGTACTATGGGCTTTGTGGTTCGCCTTTATGTGACTGACATAACCTATTTTATAGAAGAACAGGACACCGCTGATAAAATTATAATCTAAAAAAAATACAAATAATAGGCATGTTATGTGATGGTGATATTGTCGATTATGTTTCGTGACTTGAATTTTGCAAAGACCACAATCATGAGAAACTTTATGTCATAAAACTTTCATCACTTTTACACAGCAAAGCGTTCCTCTAAAGAAATAAATGGAGAAGCTGTTACTATAAAAGCGCATCCTCCCAGCCAATATTCTTTATTAGAGACGAAATTAAGTCAGACTGAATGAAATTTACTTTTTTCTGTGTACTTTTAGGCTAATTGCCATATAAACAACGAAAAACCATTTTTGAAAACATTTTTGCTGAAAATAACTAAAGCAGCTGGTTTGTATCATAAAAAGTTCCAGCTTAAATTCAATTTGATCATTTCGGTTGCTTCCTTGAAGTATAATTATAAAGTCAGGTTCATTATCATCATCATTATCATCATCAGCCTTTATCCGTCCACAGATAAACATAGACCTCCCTTAATAAACGCCAAGACGACTGATGTCTTGCCACTCATCCAACGCGGACCGGCCACTGCACTGTAAGCCTTATCTAAGTAAAAAAAATCTCAAATGCAGATTATGGAACAAAAACGTTATGGTAAAAATATTACGGAAACGGTCATAATCTTAAGCTCTCACGATATTTTCCCTGAGGAAATTAAGTAATAGATAGCAATCTGAATACAGAACTAACCGCCATTAGAATAATTAATAAATCCAGAGCAGCTAGGCTCAAACAACTTTTGTCTGAGAAATCATTAGATAGCTTACAAAGTATATATTATGTTCAGGGAACCTAAGATAAGTTACTTGAAATAACAATATTCTGTATCAGCTTAGCGATAAAATCATACAAGTTCAGCTTCATAATATTTATAGCTCCTTAAGGAACGACGTCAAGAAACTCACTTGCTTAAGATAAACATTATTTATTATAAGACACATATTATGTAAAGGCGCTGCTCCACCGCAGGGCTAGGAGAGGCATAGTACGTTTGTGAAGCTTCGCTTTTCAAGAATATTTATGTGATTTTCTTCGCTGTAACCTATGGAAATTCTACGGATTGATTGACTTTATCTTGCAAAGCGAAGCATAATAATATAAGTGTGCGCACTTATGTTATGCTTCGCAACCCGTCCGTGCGCCGCGGTGGGACCGCGCCATTATATTTCATCTATATTTAAATATAATTAATTATCTATACCAACTGTCAAATACTCAAGCAGTTATATAACTGTCAACAAGGTTCAGTTGTGGACGTTTCAGTTCAGTAGTCGCCACGTAGTTTTTATATACTCTTTGGTAGTCGCGTTTAGGTAAAGGAAGCGTTGGTCGGCGATTAACCAATTGGGACCGTGCTGGATGCGAGTGGTAAGGGATTGATTGTCTTGATGTTTATTAAGGGAGGCCTTTGTTCATCGAATTTTGAATGATGATTATGGTGAACCTCCATCTCAATTTTTTAGTTGCTGTGGAGTTTAGACACTCCACACAAATGCTGCATATTATATAATGAAAAGGTTGGTAAGTGAAATACAAGAAATAGAATATTTAGTTTCATGATAACTGAAAATTACATCAAATTCATATTCCAAGTCCCGCAGAGTTTATATCGACGCCCAAGCTGTATAATGACATATAATAACGGTTTTATTTGAATTTATATTTCTTTCCCCGTTTATGGTTTCAAATTAAGCACTTTATTATGCATTCACAGCAGATTTGTAAATTTGTGATGTTAAATTACACGATAAAAACAAAACGAGTTTCGGCATCACGAAACGTCATTTAAATTTTATATGTATGTGAAAGCCTTAAAGTCCAAAATAAATGTTTTCTGTTATGATAATTAAGTTATTATTTGTTGTTCCGTTTTTTAATGGCTACGACATAATACCTTTTATTTCCTGAGACTAATAAAATAAAAATGTAAGTAAAAGCGGAAAATATATTGTTACTTTATAATTTAATTTAAGTAGGTATTTAATTTAAGTAGCGGACCTAACCACGTTGTCCTAACGTTGTCATTTTATATTTCGTTAGTCATACATAAATCCACAATATTTTAATACGTACATATTATGTAACGTAAAAGATTAACGTGGTGTAAAGGCGTCCATAGATATTATTATTATTATTTGTGAAAGGAAATCGATAAAGCTTTGAATAATCTTTAATTGTCTTATAAGCCATATCATGTAACGTACAATTTCATATAATATAAATTATTATGTAATGAACATGAGCGTTAATTATAAAGTCATTAAGTAAACAAATAAGTCAAATAATATATAACACACAACATCTTAATATATATATATTTCTTGTGTGCGCGTGTATGTGACTGAACTCCTCCTAAACGGCTGGACCGATTTGAGTGATTTTCTTTGTGTGTGTTCAAGTAGATTCGAGGATGGTTTAGATTCACAAATCAGACCGGCAGATGGCGCTGCAGTCGGTATCTAGGTTATTGATCTGTACTGCCACTATCGATTCGTATCTAAAGGACAACGTCCGTGGGGTCCGCTAGTAATATTATATAAAGATACAATGCTTAAGATTATTCTTCCAATTTTACGTTATCAAAATCTTATGTTCGATGAAGTAGATATAATATACTATGTCAAGTAAAAACCTCTCACTAAGTACAATACAAACCTTCATCTACACTTGCCATATAGTAGAAAATCTCGAAACTAATTTCTGTACGGACGATAATTATACTATTTGTTACCGTATAAAGGTAACGGATGGCGATTGATTTGCAGGGTTTACAATATATTTCTGATCGGGTTATAACTACTTCACAAATCTTAAGCCGGCTCACGTTAGCGAATATCGTAGCGAATAATGAGGCACAGATATTAGACAAGAGTTCGTGATGGCGTCCATACGTTGGAAGATCGTTCGGTTCGCTTCGATATTGCGCTTTTCGCTTTGATATTTATTTTCTCTTTGATATTGTTCGATGCCCTTTGATATTGAGGCGATAACTTTTGCTACAGCTTATTATAAATGAATAAGTTATATGTTTCTACACATATTTTATTTACACAGAAAATATATATTTTTTATCTTGGCTATAAGTATTGACGAGTTAAATAATTAAGCAGGTTTTTTTTTCCAGCCTATTGGTCTCTCAGCTCAATCGGTATACTAAGTGAGCAGATGTCTCACCCAAAAAGATAAGTGCGTACGATCCAAGGGTATGTTGACTTGCAATCGTTCTGGGAGCTCGTAGCAAACTTAAAGCGCCTGACGTTTGGAGGCGGCGGCCATAAACTCTGCCACAACCCTTTGTAAAAACCAAGATCACACAGATCTCGCACCGAATTGTCAACAATCAATATAAACCAAATAAGACCAAACACTTGCTTTACATGATGGCCAATTTTATTGTCCACAATATTCGCCACTATGTTGGCTAACGAAGGTAGTAATTTCAAATCGTATTTTTTATATTGTTATCTGGTGTCCTCCCGTGACCATGGTTGCTGTAAAGTAACCGTAATGTCAGGCATCTACAAAACTTAATTAGCCCGCAATAAAATCCGCGAGATTAGTTTTATTCTTGCTTTTTCTGGCCTAATCTTGTAAACTTTAATAATAAATATACTCAGACATAGTTTAATTTTACATATTCTTTAAGAAAATCTTAGCTACGATACACTAAATTAAGTAATTACTTCGCGCTTGTAGATGCTTGCTACCCTAGAATTAAAAAGCTTCCTTTTATTATTTACTAAGCCCAGCAAACGTTATCCTGCCCTCCTGTCACCATCATTTTTTTACACAAATCATATGTTTTTAAAATATATATTTCACTAATTTGATGCCGTGGTTCTAAAATTAAGGACATACATACATTTCAGGGATTATAGGTAAAGTACCCTAGATATTTGGACAAGAAATCTAATGTTCATGAACTATGGATATTTAGGATAACCCTTTAAAGGTTGACTAGCTGTTGCCCGCAGCTTCGCCTGCTTTAACTAAGATTTACAACGGGATTTTAGTACGCAAAATAAGTAACTTTTCTGGTTGATTTTTTACATCTTGTGTCCGAAAAACCCAAATATATTATTACGGAACCCTCCTTTTTTTAGAATAAAATGTAGCCTATGTTACTCGTGGATAATATAGCTTTCGAATGATGAAAGAATTTTTGAAATCGGTCCAGTACTTTTTTAGCCTATTCATTACAACCAAACAAACAAATAAAGTTTTCCTCTTTATAATATTAGTGTAGAAGACAGGTTATAATATTACATATTATCTTTTCTAGTTAAAAGCTCGTTTTAATTTCGTTTGAATATGTAAACCAGCAAGAGTCAGCTGTTGGTAAATGGTCAGGGGAATCCCATGACCAAAACCAGGCAAGGTAAGCCGGCCAGCTAGCAGTAAATTAAGACGACATTTTAATAAGCCTTCTCAGACCTCGAGTTCAGACCTCACTTTCAAGGCCGCAACTTTACGAACTGGATCATCGCCACATGTGGTTTTATAACTAACTTCTATTCAAAAGTAAGTTTGAGCGTGGGATGACTAATTGAAATAGTAAATTGACAGACTTTCATTGAAAGTTTCATTGAATTGAAAATATTAAATGAATTGATAAATTGTTGACGCTCAACACGAATTCCTGGAACTATCAAATAGTTCGCTTGTTTATTTTTAAATGCGTACAAAGACTGTCTACTCTATTAGATATTATCAAATGCCATATTAAACAAAAACCAACCGCCGTTCTTCACCCCATCGGTAAGTAGGATGCGCTTTTCTCTGCTTGGTTATCACTTTTCTTCTTGTTTTTCCTGTGAAACAGTTTTGCTGTAATAGCTGGTGCCAGAAGTAATATCAGGACAGAGATTATTGCCACGACGACGAACAAAAAATGAGTTGCTCGGACTAATTTCAAGTATATCTACTAGTAAAGTAAGTACATTGGCAACGATCTTTAACCATCAAGTAGCACATCAGCCACAAAAATAGATGTCTTTCCGTTCCATTACATACTTATTTAAATGCAGCCTTGACCTTCGACGAGTAATCGCTTTAGGCCGCCTCTACACATAGGCCAGCGCATTCGCCAACGCGCTGGCGGTGCGCTTGCCAACGCGTTTGTGAGAAACCACACATTAGAAGGTCGCTCAATATGGTTTTATTTGGGCCAATGTGCGGCGTATTCAAAATGGATGTTTTCTTGATCGCTGCTCCGGGCAAACTGATCGCGCGGCCTATGTGTGGATGGTGCGCCAAGATTGCGACAAGTTTCCTTTGATGTTACCGAAACCGTGCGGCAAGCTCGCAAGTGCGCCGGCCAACGTTCAAATACCTACCGCCAATGCGCCAACGCCCGTTTTACGCATTGGGCCAATGGCTCGGCCAACGCGCTTGCCAACGCGTTGGCCTATGTGTAGTGCCGGCTTTACACGAATATCACTTGACTGTTATGGTTTTCGAAATTCGATAAGTTTCCTTTTATGATAAAAAGCTTTCACTTAACGATAATCAATATTATCAGCGTTTTCGTGTTGTACAGTCAGCCTCAAATTTATCTTAGAATCCAATGTGCTCAAATAGATCTGAAGGACACAAATTCAATATTATCTAAACATTTAAATTCATATTGATGTAAGCATTCAAAGTAGTCAAAATATCTAAGCAACACATTTTCCAAATTAATTTGAGCAGCTATAGAAACGGAATCAAATAATGTCATATCCGGGTGTCATGTTAAATGGTATGACTATTTAAACACCTACAATGTCACACGGCTACGTCAGACGTACAAGTTCTCCGGCTTGAATTACGTAAGACACAAAAGCGTCCCCTGGGCCTCACCTCAGGCGGGCGGCCATTGTTACAGCCGGATGCTTGATATTAACAGGAAAATGAGATTCCCCAAAGATGTACGTAAAAAGTGAAACGTAGCAAGATAGCACAATAGATTTAATTAGGACGTCCTTATAATATTATATCATAAAATTATTTCGTATGTGTGTTTGTTATTAAATTCCTATTGTATTACTAAATAGATAGATACAATTTTGTGTGTAAGATTTCGGTAGATCCCTCGACAAAATTAAACAATTGAATGCGACAGATATAGAGTTATAAGCACTTTTTCATAAAGAATGGACTTGCTCAGCTACGTGATGTTTTTGATAGATGTTGATTAAGATAATAATGTCTATTAAGCTTACACACACACTACGTACACATACCTTTATCCGACGGTGGTGGGGCAGAGATCCGCCACAGATACAAATCCGACGCCATGAAGCCATGAAAGTCACACTCCGCGGCTTGGGGCAACCCCCACTTACTATATCACTGGGTGATACCAACCGGCACTTCCGACGAAGCATTAGGGCCATTAGCATAGCTAAATCCGAAAAGAAGAAAAAAAACATACATTTATATATAACAAACGAGTCTTGTATATCCCACTGCTCAGCTTGGGTTCCCTTAGTGCTGTCCATTCTAAGAATTCTACTTGAAATACCTTCAAATACTTTCAATCTAAATAGGTACTCAAAATTTCACGCCATGTTTTTCTTAAAATAGTCATGTCAGAAAAAGTAGAAACACCTTTCCAAATGCTGCCGTTCCCCACACTTTTGAGGCCGATTCTTTACCAGTAAAGTAAAGTAGCAACTCATGTATGTCCCACAGCTGGGCATGGGTCTTGTCCTCCAAAACAGGCGAGATGGGTATTGGATCATAGTTCACAGAGGCGCTCTTCCAATGCGGGTTGTTGAACTTCACATACCTTCACTTTTAAACTTTTAATTTCATCAGGCATGAAGGTTTCTTCACCATGTTTTCTTTTACCGATATTTCTTACTAGACTAGAATATAATATAGTTGTATTGTGTCAATGACATTATAGTATATGCAAATATATTACTTTTCTATGTTAAATATATGCGGTTCTATTACTTTTCTTATTACTGTGAAATGCTCATCAATTTTGCTCAGCCGTTTAATATTGATGAGTTTGGATTCCGATTTGATTATCCCCCGTACGACTCATATTTGGTGTCACGTATTTCCCAAGGCTATGCACAGACGCTTAATGTCATGCAAATCTACCACTAATGTGACTTGTGATGGGCTGACCCAGTTATCTGAAGCAGCCCATAAAATAAATGATTTTAGGTAGATTTTCCGATCCATTAACTGAATAGAAATGATTGCTATACAATATCTATCCAAAACGCCAGGAATATAAAAATCTTAATGAGCAGCGATAAAATTTCACTCTGTGTAAAATTTTTGCGACAGTAAAATAACAAACAATTAAAGATAGTTCATAAAACCGTAAGTTTCAGCCAACAACACTATGAAGGCTTCATTCCGAGGTTTCTTTACAAATGAGTGATTTAGAAGTATCTTAATCACTTGCTCCCTCGTAATGGAACCTCGTGCACTTTACTGATTGCTTTAACTTAGATAAACATGTTCTTTCACAAGCCATGCTGAAATTCTGATTTCTTTGAGACCAATCTCATAAAGAAAATAATAAATCATCTGAATTCGAAATTTAAAATCATCAAAATTTTTACACAATATAAAATAATCAGATAACACTCAAACATTACATACAATAAATACAGCATTTACACGTTAAATAAGGTAGAAATATAGCCTACACACCGATAAATATTAATGCCAATGCCTTTCTGTCACTTATTTGTGTTTATGTCGTATTAAACGCAATTTATTACCGAATAAGTGCAAATATTTTACCATATAAATGGAACGTAGTTTGTTTAAAAAATATTTAGATGGTGATATTTATAAAGTCGTCGGTTATTTTTTGTTGTCTTTATTACCTATATCTTAATCTAACCTAGAAGAAAGCAAATCACATCCTATTCTTTTAACTATGTCGAGATCGGCTTTAATCCTAACCGGAAGCAGCTGAATACCAGTATTTTTAATGGAGAGATCTTACCTACGAACCCCGCAATTGGGTACAACGGTATCGTGTGTTAAGACAGACTGGTTGTAAGACTTTCGAGCTCGAAGACCCGCAATGACTGACAAAGGTCTAGTTTGAAAGAGATAAAGAAAGAGAAGAGAAGAAAGATTTAATGTCCTTTATGAAGCACGAAAGAGTGAAGAGGAGATGCAAAGATCAACTTACAAGCAACAACAACAAAAACTTATCGTCTTATGTCTCAGAATGAACAACACTTAAATGGATTGTTTTTGCTAGTTTCAAGTAAACTATGTAATGTTCATAAACATCAATCACTTATAATGAGGTGGGTGTTTGGATAGTTTGCCTATCTAACTAACAAATAAGTATCATAATTTTAAATTATAAGTTTTATTTCCATCGATATAAATATCATAATTTTAAATTATAAGTTTTATTTCTATCGACATAAGTATCATAATTTTTTAATTATAAGTTTTATTTCTCTCTGTAATTGCTATTTTTTGAGAAAAGGACACAAATGAGCAATCAGCTCAGATGGTGGTGATTGAATTACGCCCAAACCCACTCAGATGGGATTTTTCGGTACCGGAGTTTCAAGAGTATGTGCGTATATCTTGAAGGAATTTAATCTTAATGAATTTGGAAATACTACAGCTAGGTAACTATCTATTACTTGAACTTCTTTTGGACATGATCCCAACTTCGAATAGAGCTATATTTTATCACTAATCCTACTAAATTCGTGTTGTTAAATGAAAAATGACATGGATATAGTCTACAGTGGCAGTAAGGATCATATGGAATTTATAGAAATATGATAGGGTTTAATTTAAATCCATTTCAAAAATGTATATTTGTCAAATTAATCCAACTGAAATCGCATCCAAAATATGTGAAAATACTTTTATATTTTGCTATTAGCGTGACCTAAAATAGTGGCTACCTATGACGCATCATTTTACAAACGATCATCATCATCATCATTTTTTTTTAAATAATAGTATGTTGTGACAACTCACACACGGCCATCTGATCCCAAACTAAGCAAAGCCAGTTCTTATGGTAACCAGACAACTGATACATTACTTATATATTTCTAAATATTTACATATTATAGATAAATTACGCCCAGACACAGAACAAATGATCATGCTCATCACATAAACATTTGTCCTGGGTGGGAATCGAACCCACGTCCTTCTGGTTTAGCAGTCAGGGTCGCTAACCACTAGACCAACAGGCCAGCCAAGACTTACGAAATAGTTTTTATCAGCAACTTCATTTAGTATTGTTTTATATCGAAAGGTTGCTTGAAGTGTTGAATTTTTACGTACATAATGTAAGTTATTGCGTCTTTGAATTAGAAACCCGATAAAGGTTTCTAATTCAAATATACAATGGTTGAGATTTGGCATATTTTAAATTTTTAATGTTGTAGAAAACTTTGTAGAGAACCAATATTCCTTTAATTTTCTGTTCTTTATTTAGCGTGACATCATTAATAATTGACTAGTACAGTAATGTTTATACTATAAACACTGAAAAGTTATATCACATCCCTTTAAGCACTCCAAGGGAGCAAGAACTCTCGATCACAATGCAGGGCGATAGTACTCGTCTGATATGTCACGCTATGATACATTTAAAGGCACGGTACAAACACGTGCGTTTCATTTCGCTCGACATTTTTAAATTGTAAATTTCAACCACGTAAGTGAGACGACTATCTATTATAAAGCTTGCCATATTTATCAGCATCTTAAGTTTACAAGCAACTAGTGAAGGGTCTGAGCGATTTTTCTTCACCTATTAGTGATATAAATTTTACCGCGTATTTTATCGCGATTTAATATTTTTAACACTTTACAGCAGCAATAGTCACGGGTGGAGCATAATCATCGGATAGTCACTATTATGAAATTTTATACACTTTTTCCACTATTTATTTTATATATTTTAACAGTTACAATTTAAACACGACCGGTTTCGACAAA
This sequence comes from Lycaena phlaeas, assembly GCA_905333005.2. Classification (NCBI taxonomy): domain Eukaryota; kingdom Metazoa; phylum Arthropoda; class Insecta; order Lepidoptera; family Lycaenidae; genus Lycaena; species Lycaena phlaeas. The sequence goes on along the minus strand of HG995166.1, from coordinate 17,144,885 downwards.
GTCATGAGTGACCTGAGGATGACTTTGTCGAAACCGGTCGTGTTTAAATTGTAACTGTTAAAATATATAAAATAAATAGTGGAAAAAGTGTATAAAATTTCATAATAGTGACTATCCGATGATTATGCTCCACCCGTGACTATTGCTGCTGTAAAGTGTTCGAAACATGGGAAAATAGATAAAGTCCGTAAAAGTTGTTTCATTATGGTGCGTAAAATTCGCGTAAGCAAAGCAATTTTGTCACCATTGCTAGCGAAACACTGAGTAAAATAGGCTATAAAATAATAAATTAATCATCGATTCGGATAATAAATATAAGTTAACGCGAGCGAAACTGCGGGCACCAACAACAGCAAGATTAAAATGTATATAGAACCACAAACAACTATCAGCGTCCTGCGGTTTCACCCCCATATTTTCCATTCCCGTGGGACTACGGGAATAAATTATAGCCTGTGTTATTTTGATGTGTAATCTATATTATACTAAAGTTTCATAATAATCCACTCAGTAGTTTTTACGTGAAAGAGTAACAAACATCCATACTTACAAACTTACGCATTTATAATATTAGTAGGATTAAAGTACCTCCAGACTAGCTCTAGAGTAAATCCAATAAGTTTCTAGTCAAAAATGTCGAATCTCTTTGCTTTGCTTTTTTTATTTGATATTTAAATATTCTTTGTGTGATAAATACGAGATATCTATTACGTAGGTGAGGAGAGGTAGAGTGGGATTATAAAGGGATGTTGACTATTTTTTTAATTGATTTTATGTGATAGATATTACTATAGATAAACACGAAAAAAAGATTTTTGTAAAGAAATATGTCCAATTTTAACAAAAAAAATAAATATAGAAAAGTAGTTTTTAAAATTGCCGTTAAAATACTCCAAGCGTCATTACGTCACACACCGCATACGAGCTCGCGCTATGTTAGGTGAGTTTGTACTTAGCTCAATATTCAGTAACGTCATCGCCTTATTGGCGTTTACAGTCACGTGATAATGCATGATAAATAACGCATTTTAAATTAATTTTCTAAATTTTAAGACAAATAAGCAGACTTTTTAAATGTTATTTTAGGTTTTCAAATACTGTATTTAATATGTAAAACATAACTTTACATGAATTTGTAATATGTGTCAACATCCCTATTGTGAATTAATAATTTAAGCCTGAGACTAGTCTCTTTATTAGCAGTCTGTGTCATTTACAGGCCGGAGCGTCGTCCATCAATTCAGCCATCGTGGGAGGCCGTTACGTGACAAGCTGCCCGCTTGATTAAAAGGTTTTGTCAGTATCACAGTGACATTGATATACCTGCATAGCCATCGCAATCTGTCATCATCGATATATGGCGGAATATTCATGCATGAGTGGATGAAATCATACATGGTAGAGTATAGTGGGATTAGGACATCACTATGTTTCATTTTAAAGTGATGAAAACGGTTTTTGTATTAGAGCTGCTCATACTTTTAGTTATTCTTATTTTTAGCTAGCTGTTGCCCGCAGCTTCGCCTGCGTTGACTAAGATTTACAACGGGATCTTAGTACGCAAAATAAGTAACTTTTCTGGATGATTTGTTACACCTTGTGTCCGAAAACCCCAAATATCTTACGGAACCCTATTTTTTTAGAATAAAATTAAGCCCATGTTACTCGTGGATAATGTATCGAAATTGTATTGAAATCAGTCCAGTACTTTTTGAGCCTATTCATTACAACCAAACAAACAAACAAAGTTTTCCTCTTTATAATATTAGTATAGATAACAATATTCGTAAGAACTTTTATTATTTATGGCAAAATAAGTTTTTATAAATAAGTAAAATTATATAAAATTTTGCGATATAAAATTAAAACCTGTTGAATCTACGTTAGTAAAGTAAAATGTATTTTAATGCTAAAACATTTTTAGTTTTACTTGCAGATCAGTATTTGCATCTGGTAAAAGCTTTTTATTAGTTTAATGTTAATCAGAACAAAGTGTGCTCATTTTATGAGTCCCGGCTTATACAGATGAGATTTTATTGTGAGTAGTCACCATCATCCTAGTCACGATGGTCCAGTGTGTATAAACGCGTCGGCGGTGGACTCTGCCCAGCACACCCTCGAGGTGTGCTCGAGATGGGCGACGCTACGTCACGATCTGACGTCTGTTGTTGGAGGGGACTTGTCTTTGTCGAGCCTCATCACTGCAATGCTTGGCTGTGACGAGTCCTGGACGGCAATGGACTCTTTCTGCGAGACAGTAATGTCCCAGAAGGAGGCCGACGAACAGGGTGCTTAGCCAAAACGCCATTACGAAAACGACAGCGAAATTCGTTCGTCCGTTCGAAGTTGTGATTGGCTAAATCAAGTCGTCGATTGAACAATCGAGCGATCGACAACGTGATTTAGCCAAGCCTGCACAGATCCGGGTCCCTCAAATATAGCGGCTGAAGGCTCACGCAGTGGTTTTAGTGGGGTAAGGCACCCAAATGCGAGTCCCCACACACGCCAGCGCTCCTACCCAGGCCCTGGTATGGTCGTAAAGGATTTCCGCTGCGTCATCAAAAAAAAAAGGATGGGAAATACTTGAATTAGTTGAATGGGCTAATTTAAGGTAAACTAGTCTATGTTCACGGGCGATGTTAACCACTTACAATCAGGTGGCATACCAGTTTCCCTACTTAACATAAAAAAATAACTCTTGGTTCATTTTAAATTAATTAAAATAAAGAATATACGACATAAGCATCACATGAGTAATTTATTTCAAATTCGAAATGGAGACCCCATTATACATACTTTGAGCCACAAAGTAAACGTAATTAAATTGTCGGAACATTTTGTGTTTGGCCTCTGTTATTGTTTCTGGTTTCCCGAATAATGTGTAATGAAGGGCTTACCACCCCCAAGTAAAGGATGTTAATTACTAAAATTAATTGTTTGTAAATTGTTTTAATCAGATATCATTATCTGGTGCCACATAAGGGAAACATCAACTGGACTTAAATAAATAATATACACAAAAACATTTTAAATACTTATTTCTATTATTTAAGCAAAATTAGTTCATTTGAATAAAAAAACAAAAGTAATTTGACACCTCAGTTTTATTCCTCCTCAGTATAGTATTCGAAACGTCGGGCATGTAAAAAACTTAATAAACCGCCATAAAATCTGTAATAGTTGCTTCATTATAAAGTTACAAAGTTCGTCAAGAAGTATGGTGATATGCAGGGTAATCTTACTTTGTAAGTGAGTGCCATATACACCAAACAGTCAGTAATTATAGATAGTCAACATCAAAGTACTGATTTTAGTTAGTTAGACTTACAACCGCGGCTAAAATATAGTGGCAGGTTCTGAACAGGTGTGTATGGTGATGGTGGCCTTTTATGCAGTAAATGCCGAGCGCCCGAAGAAATCTTATCTATAATATCATATCGGAAGATCTAGACTTATTTACCTGTTCGATCAGTGAATACGCAAGAGTACTTTTGTACATTCTGTGCTATAGATGTCAAATTAGGTATTTATAAATAAACGTGTTAAGAATTTTTAGAATACTTTTTGGTTTTAATTGAAACGAACAAACATTAACAATAAGAGTATCAATTTTACGTACGTGTAACACTGCGCTGGGCCAACTCAGGTCTCTGCGCTGGATGTGTTAACTCACTTCATCAAAATGCTTTACTGCACAGCGCACATCCGAAAATTCGAATATCATTTTATTTAAAATGCTATTGCACTATAAAGCTACATAAGTAAATATACTTAAGTACGATTTCATATTTAAAAAATACTTACTATAATGAAAGCGTGCCATCATGTGATTAAGCCATGGTGTAATTTTGAGTTAGCGTATTGCCATTTTAATGTTAATAATTCATTTATAAATTAATTACTAAAAAATTAATTCTCCAAAAAATGAGCAGTCACAGTTGACTGCGCTTGAGTTACTGAGCTAACACAAGGAAAACGCTTATTTTTTTACCTTATATTGCTATGAATTTTCAAAATACATGAATTTCACAGATGTTGGTTGGTTAAAATAATATATATTAATAAGTATTATTTACAATTCAGTACTTTAAACAAGTCATTAATAATTGTTCTCTAGTATTAATTTGTTATTGATGTCGCAGCTCTTTATGATAATAATATGCTAGCGAGATAGCAAAACGTAAGACGTACGTGGACTCTCGACCGTTTAAGTATGTGCGACATCGATATCAGCAAAAGAGACTTGCCGGTGGAAGTTCAGTCGTTAACGCCACGTCTGTTCGCCTTCGAGCTTGAAACGTAATCATTTAAATTTAATCGATTTCATACGTTTAAATTGTCGATGCAATGTAGTATCGATTATAGCCAATGTTTAGAATCGAGTACAGGCATGTAATGACAAAATATAATATAGAACTGTCTTTTATTTAGATAATTAAGGAAGATTGATTTTTTTATAGCATAGAAGGGCAAACGAACAATCGAAGCCTTGCGACTATCGACACTCATGCGTTGCCCTCCTTTTCCCTGTCAAATGGCCCATCAGAAATTTACAAACTGTATGAAACGCGAAAGCTTAGCTATCACTTAACGCCGATTTCATGTGAGCGAGAGTTTCTTCCCAGGTCGTGCCGGCCCAATTTGGCTGCAAAGCAGCATGGCACTACCTCTTACTCTTACTGATGTAATAATATGCTTAGAGATGATCTCAGAATCTGTTTTAGTAGTTGGGTGTTTCATAATTACTATTACTTTATATAAGAGCTATTTTACACAGTTTTCCGTTTTTATTTTAGAAGCCTTTCAATCGAAAGATTGTAATAATGTATGGATGAAAGTTTCATACTCTCTCACGTAAAAACTACTAAATGGATATTAATGAAACTTCACAGTAATATAGTTAACACATTAGAATAGCACGCAAATTATAATTTTACTCGTACCCCGAAGGTTATAATACAAGGTGCGCGATTGAAACTGCGGGGCGCATTGAGTAAGATAAAAAAAGATAGGATATTATATTAAACCGACGACCTCTGTGGCTCAACGGTTAGCGTGTTGACGCTCAAGCCGGAGGTCGCGGGTTCGAATCCTGCCAGGGAACAAAAAAGTTTCTGTGTTCCTGGGTCATGGATGTGTATTAAATATGTGTATTATATAATAAAAATCTTAAATATAAGTATTAATATAAAACGTATTAAATATATGTATTTCCGTTGTCTGGTACCCGTAACACAAGTCTCTTCGAGTACTTAGCACGGGACCAGATTGACGTGGTGTAAAAAGCGTCCAATGATAAAAAAAAAAAAAAAAAAAAAACCAAAACTTATTTTTTTTACTATCATAAATTAGTGTGTAGTTTACTTTAAAAAGGATTAATTATATTGATAATGTTCATAAGTTTAGTTACTTTGAAGGATATTCTGAATATCTTGTAAGAAATAAATCTAGGCTCTAGCTAGAGATCGGTCCGTCGCCACAACATCAAGCAGGAATGTGGCGCGCTGTGTTCCCCGTTGGCCTCCCAGGAGGATTCAGTACCTGTAATAATTACCGACTGCGAAGGGAGCTCCCATTGGCAGGTCAAAGACTGGAGGCGGGGGATCTGGTGAATGCTAGAATGCGTACCCCGTACCCGCTTATAGGTCTTACAGGGAACACCGAGGTTAGCGGGTTAAAGTCCTGCACATCCTCTTCGCTCAGCCAAAGCGAAGGGATAGTCCATGAGGATTTCACACACCGAAAAAAAGGGGGTCAGCTAGAGACCAAATATTTGGTATATTATATCAATGCACAAATTTCTAATGAATGTATTAAAATTCATGAAATATCCAAAGTAAAATTAGCTTTATCTCAAAAAAGCAATTTCATTCTGAATTTGAAACGGATCAAGTTTAAGTCTCTGAATGTAACATGGTATTTCGTATTTCTCTCTCTATTAGCTGTCGCAAGGGCCTCCGTAATTGTAAGAGATTGGCAATTGTAAGAACAATTTGTTTGTTTGTACGTACATAATAATATCGACATGAAGTATTACATCCCACATAGAAACATTGATACGACTATATAAAAAAATCGAACATCATATTATTTAATGTAATATGAATAGTGTTTCAACAAAATACTATTATTTAATAGTAGTCGCTTTATGAGATTAATTCCAAAAAGGAGAAAAAAATATATTTTACTGAACTTGGGCGGGTGACTTATTACTGAGTCACCGATCCTAGGACGTAAGACGGTAAATATCGGTGCTAGAATATTCAGCCTGTTCTCATTCTGTCATTGAAACAGGGCAGAGTTCCACGGTAGCATACACTTATTTATACATATTATATTATTAAATATACATTTATGTTTTACCAACGCAACTTAATTAATTCGCTCAATTTAAGGTAAACCTATTACTAGCCTTATTATCAATCATATATTAGTAAGTAACCACCTTACCGTAAAATATACATATATATTTACCTACCGGTAAAATGGGATATTTACCATGTTTTTTATTTATATTTTTTGGTCTATATATTTCGACACTATTTACAAATTTATTTTTAATGGGATCATCATCATCAGCGTTTATTTATCCACTGCTAAACATACCTCTCAGTGAAGGCCAACAAGGACCGGCCACTGCACGGCCAACGTTTGTTCACGTACAAATTTGTCACATATAAAATTATTATTCGCTTAGTTTGCTCGTATAAAAAGTTCCATATAAAATTTTGTTAAACGAGCACACGATCGCTTTAATAACTTGCGAACCAGCAGAAAGCAAAGACTCGTCAGCGAAACAAACTTTTAAACTGTTTTGCCTGACACTAGTAATTATAGTTTAGGAGTCAATTTTTATTTTTGGTTAGAGAATCTATCAATATCAGTGACACTGATTAGTGGTGACGATAGCTGTCGTATGTTAGAGTATCTCGATGAAGTGTGAGTTGGAAATCGGACATAATTGAAAAAAAAATCTACATTTATTGTAAGCTATAGTTATGTACTTTGAAATTAGTGATCAGCACGATCTAGCTAAAATAAGATAGTTTGAGAAAACCTGCTTAGCTGAAGAAAAAAAAAGTGTGTGTGTTTAATAACGCTTCGTGTGACATCTTCCAGTAACATCGTGTGACATCGTGTGACATCGTGTAACATCATGGTTCGATTTTACTTCCAAAGATTTTCATACTCCGGCCTTATATACGGAAATCTATTCTTAAGGAGTAAACCCAAAAAATAATGTTGAACTAAACTACTTGATTATAAAAATGTCCCATGCTTTGTCTTATGAGTAAAGGTATTAAAAATTCTATCTACGAACCTAAAATAGACAAGCTAGGATAAAAGTAAGGATAAAATGTTAAAACATTAAGACAGTTTGAATGTATGTAAATATGGAAAGAAATGCATCCTTTGTTCGAGCGCTACATAAAGGTTTCCTTGCGGATTATATTCAAAACAATATAACGTCTGTGCGGCCAGATTTCATACCCCTTCTCATGTATTTCCCTTTGTTACGCTGTATCATACCTTGTGTGTGGTAAAACTTATCACCATATTTTTCAAACAGAATAATATTTGTATATTTAATGTGGCATTTGTCAGTAGTATTTTAACTGGCTTATGCCACGTTTTAAGAATCAAGTACTAGCCGCCTTTGTGACCTACTTATTTATTATTTGTATAAAGATTTTTTTTTCTCTGTATTATCTTGTAGTGCATAATAAAGAATATTTCATTCATTCATTCATTCAAGTACGGGTGTAATGCCATTTTTCGCATGGAAAACCTGTATTTTAAATTGTATTTAGTACATAGGTCTTAGAATAATTTTAGTATAGAAACTTAGTACGTGTGTAAGTATCGTATTTAAGTAGCGTACTTGGCTAAGTAATGAAACAATAATATTCAAAGAACGCGTCTATCTATGCGCTCGTGGTGCAAATAGCCGGGCTTTATATCGGTTTGACAGACGCACATTGCGGATTTCAATTTAGTATTGTCTATGAATTGGGTTATGAATTGGTCTCAAAGTATTGTTTGTGAATACGGGTGTTAAACTATCGTTCTTTATTGTTTTATTTTAAGACCTAGGTGCTAAAACTGTCGTACATATTTTTCTTGGCACGAAGAAATCAAGATTAATTTAAAATTCTCAATCTGGAAATTCTGGATGTGTCAAATCAATGTATAAAACAAACAAAACGCGATATAAATGGTGAGCTCTTATACCATAATACTTGCGATACTGTTTTACTTCTATATGAATTAGGAACATTATATCAATATTATTATAGTAGATATTTATATGCGCATAATGTTTATTAAGGAAACAGAGACATCTTCACGGAAGAGGTTCTACGCATATTTATGGTACCACACGCAGCGTCCAGTGGTTTTACCCGCGTATTTTCCATTCTTGTGGGACTATAGAGATAAATGCTATTTTAATATGTAAGCTCTTTAAAATCATTATCATCATCATCATCATCAGCCTTTATCCGTCCACTGCTAAACATAGGCCTCCCTCAATGAACGCTATAATATTGATTGCTATGCTATATTATATTAATATTATATACTAAAATTTCATAATAATCCATTTAGTAGTTTTTACGTGAAAGAGTAACAAACATCCGTACTTACAAACTTTCGCGTTTATAATATTAGTAGGGTTACTATAAACTAATTGGTCATAGCATATGGCTTTAGCTCGATTGTGATTTCAATATTTATACGAAAAACAACTGGTACAGAATCAGCCGTCTTAGCGTTCATTGAAGAAAGCCCATGTTCAACAATGGATGTTTAAAGACTGATGATATAAAAAACAAAATACTTAATAAAGTTTTCTTGTCATATTATATAAACACTAGCGGACCCCACAGACGTTGTCCTTTAGATACGAATCGATAGTGGCAGTACAGATCAATAACCTAGATACCGACTGCAGCGCCATCTGCCGGTCTGATTTGTGAATCTAAACCATCCTCGAATCTACTTGAACACACACAAAGAAAATCACTCAAATCGGTCCAGTCGTTTAGGAGGAGTTCAGTCACATACACACGCACACAAGAAATATATATATTAAGATTAATATTGTATAAGGCAATATTGTAAATAATATTTTCATGATGCATAGGCTAAGAATAAGAACCCCTAGGTATACCATAATATGGAAAATAACTATTCTATATATTATGATAAAAAAAACATACCAAATGTGTTACGCAGAAAAATAAATTTTTCAATCCGCTAATTTATATCGTTATTCTGTTAATAAATAGTTAAATACCTTTTCAATATGTACTTTTATCGAGCGCATATGAGACTAGAAGAAGATAAGTAGGTAAATGCCTTCTACAGATACGATCATAACACTATGGGCACGCTGGCAGCCGCTGTCGTGTGGGGACGAAGAAAAGACAAAATTATGGATGAACAAGAATTTTCAAAAATGATATGGTGAGCTTCGAGTCCTACTGACACACTGAAAAAGGAATGCTATTTCAGGACAATTTCAAATAGAACAGAGTTACTGATATCAGTCAGACAAGCTCAGATAAGCGGTTTAGTTTAACACCAAAGTGATTGGGAGATAATATGCCCTTTCTTAAAAATATGTTACTGATGTTTTTCAATACGATTTTGGCTACAGCGAAAAGCTTTTGGTAAATAGGTATGCTAAAACTATAAGTTTTAATTGTCATTACGTCGATGGGGTCTCACAAGACTATCATAATCTATATTGGTTTGGAAGATTCGTGAGCAGCCAGGGCATGTGAGAATACCATCAACGTAGTTCTTTGTATTTAATATTAGAAGGCGGTTTGCATTTAATGTGTCCCTTCTAAATATAGATCATCATTAGAAGATTATATTTGCAATTATACATTTTGATAAATGTTTTTGAAGCTAAGTTTCAGATTATGTTGAGTACGCATAATATCAGTGTTCCAAAATATATGAAATATCACACTGAGAAGAAAGTAAATATGATATTTAAGCTGGCTGTGCGGGTAAAGCCGAGGCGGATGATTAATGGCATGATTATATGTAACCTACACCAAAAGCTTTACAATCTCGTTACTAAATAAATCACACAAAAATAATAAGTGTTACATAAAAATAAAATGATTTAGGGCCCGTTCACACGAGCGCTATTTTAACAGCGTTAAAAAGCGTTCGAATAAGTCTACCCATGTATTTGTTCACACGAAAAGGCGCTTTTTGCTAAATGCTGTTGAATGTTCGACGTTATGTTAACGGCTAGTTTGATGGAATTGAGCATGCTGATCTCGCAAATTGAACCAACGTCATATCTTAACGTGACGCTTTTTAACGGGGGCTTTAGCTTAGTTTCTCATAATAAATATATTACATAATACTGATTTACTAAGCCCCTTGGAATTGACGCTACAGCTACTGCTAGATACAAATCTAAAAGTACTTGTAAATAAAAGGGAAACACCGTATACATTTTATAAACACTTAATTATAAAATGTAACACTTATAATAAAATGTAAGGTAACTAGTGCAAATGTGAAGAAAATAAAGAAATAAATACAAAGTAATGAACTGCTCAAATAAACCGTTCCCATACTAATTGTAATCCAAATATTGATAGCACTTACTAAAAAGAAGCAGGTTGTCGAAATGTTTTAAGGATATAAACATATTTTTTAAAAACTAAAACAACTATATTAAAAGTATTTTTGTTGTTTACCTTGCAAAATATTAATATATGGTAATTCTTTAGCTAATGCCTTGACTTACAAATTTTCTATCTCAGCAGGATTTGGAGCAATTTGAACATTCTTGGGATGTCAAAGAGTCCTACAATTCAAAAGTTTCTTCAATCCTTTGAAAGCAATTTGAAAAGGAGTCATTAAATGAACATGTAGATGTCAAGTGGAATGCTGACTCAAATACATCTACTTCATGAAAAAACCCAACTGAAGACCAATCGCAAATAGTCCCTTGATTAATGTTTAATAAACAAAAATTTGGTCAACTAGCAGTCGTTAGTAGCTTTGTCTGCAGATTTGTATTTCAATTAATAGGCTTCCTCCCTTAAACCACATTTTTTTTCAAAATTTCCATAGTTGTGAAAACTTGTGTGTCTTATATAAAAACGAAATGTCTAACACAATTTGTGTTTTCATAAACGTGTTTTAAGCTCACCGAAGTCTAGGCTAGTATTTGATTTGTTGACCTTCGGTCTGTCAGTAAAAACGTGTAAGTTGATAAGGGTCACGTAATATTATAGATTTTATGCCACCTTATAGAGTTTTTTTGCCAAACCGAATCGGAATTTCACGTGTACATTAGACATAAACTGGCTAAGCATGAGTCGGACTTCCACATAAAGGGTTCCGTGATAGGATCGATCACCTCAACAATGCCCACGCAGAGTACCTGGTGTATATATGGTGACATCCTTAAACCTACAACTTATTTTTTTTTTCCTTTATTTTTATTACTAGAACTTCCTTTTGAAAAATTTCGAGATTTCAGATCAACGGAAAATATAATCTCGGTTTTCGACTTCAAAAACCTAAAGAAAAGTTCCGGTGTACCTGCAATGTATGTACTCTATTCAAATGCAAACATTATATTCTATTATATTCTTAATTGTTATTCCATATAAGTATTTTTACCTTGTTTACTCAGACCTTGATTTTGTACATTTAATAGGGACTAAGGACCTCAGTAACTACACCCACAAGGCAGTTTGTGAGAGGTGCTGCTACCATGCTGCTTTACAGCCAAATTGGGCTAGTATTAGCTCACAATATACTAGCGTAAAGTGACATCTTGACTATCGAGTTTCGCGCGGTTTCTGTTTCCGGTAGCCAATTGGGGGAAAAGAAGGGCAGTGTTTATGGCTTCGAATATTAGTTTACTTTCCAATAACTTGGAAAGTGATCCTACCAAGGTCCTTTTAACCGTTTGGAATACGGAATCCTAAATGGAATAGGGAATAATGATGATGATTATAATTTCAGACACGTGTAAAAGTAATACTTAATATAAGACTTTGAAATTTAATTAGATCGTATACAATATCACTCAAACAAAAGTTTCATGCGTCAGGACCGACCACACTCGAGCAAACTTCAATTAGTTTAAAGGAGCAGGTAGACCACTGTTATAAAGTAATTTGGTTAGCAATTAAATAAAGGGTATGTTGTAATATAACGACTTGGGTAGTTACCCGGAACAAAATATTATCTATGATATCTTCCAAGGTGTTTTTTTTTAATGTAAATAATAAATATTTTTTTAATAAATAATGTTCTGTTATTTTAAGGCATAGGGAGGCAAACGAACAGTCGGAGCCTTATGAACTACCATCTCCGATAATCATCAGTGCAACGAAAGGTTACGCAGACGCATTTTCCCCATCCTCCAATTTGATACCGGAAACCCACAAACCTCCTTCTTTCTTTAAAAGGATAAGAAGGAGATAACAGTTGCCGGGGGTATGGTATTGAAAAAGCGGTGGTAAATATGTAGTTAATAATTAAAATCAGCAAGAAACTTATAACTTAAACCATAGCATTGAATAAATTCTTTGAGGCTTTTTCCCTTCGGTATAGTGTCTTTTGATTTTTACCCTTTTATAAAAGATCTGTCTAGACCTAAGTGTTGATACTTATCAGCTCTTCACACTTAGTACTTTAAAACGCCTTTTATACTCACGTTATAAGCGGTTAAAATCAGCTAAGTTCCCTGTCAAAGCACATACTCCAAAGCGCTATTGGTGATGACAAAACTTTGTAGTATTGACGTAGTATTGTTTAGGCCCCCTAAATACTCCAGCGCTGTAAGTTTTAGGGTTTACAGGAAATACCTTCTTGGAAAAAGTCTAAATGTGGGGATGGAATATCCAAGCGGTAAACGATGTCAAAGTTATAGGTGGCAAAATACTTCAAATTCGAGTGTACATACATCCTAAAAGCATCGCTCCGCAGTTTAGCCCAGGTGCTTTACATTTTCGTTGGAGTGGGGGATAAATTATAGATTTTGTGTTATTCTGGTGTATAAGCTATATTTTTGTAAAGTTTCATCAAAATCCATTCATTCGTTTTTGCTTGAAAGTGAAACAAAATACTATATTAGGTATATACATTTTTTATTTTAAATTTTATTATATATTTTTTAAAAAGGTCAACAGCTCGAAAAATCTTCTCTGGCAAAATTAATAGTATGGTTTTGTCCAAGTAACTAATGTCCTATTAACTCTTAACTGTTTTTGAGATTAATTTATACTTACTAATTAAAAGTTGTACAGTTAAAACTAAAAAAGCTTAATTTATTTAAATTTATACAGAATGTAGTATCATATATACATATATATACATATACATAATAATCGAACATCAGCTAATAACTCTACTATCTGTTCCAAAGCTTTTCAACTAGGAAGAACTGGCGAAACAAACTCGGTGAAATGTATTATGTAAAGTGTGAACTGAACTCAATACAATATATTATTTAGATACTTACTGTACTTTAACTTCAAAATCTTTAACTGTAAAATCAAAATTCCAAGGTAAGAAACCACAAACTAACGAAATCAGCGTCAGTAATTGTCAATTTGTCTACTAAAGCGTATGAAGTGTGTGTCAGTTCGTTCCCAATCTTCGGCCGAAACCACAACAGGGGATTGTGATAGAACACGTCATATTTACCCGCGTCTTATCTCACAAAGGACTCATGTATTAAAACAATTACTAAATAGAATAAAAAAACATATCACATAAAATTTAAAAGTCACAAAACATTTTTAACATTTATATTTTTGTTTCTTAAATCAATATGAACTTTTGGTTATGTTATGTTTATTTATCGTATTTTTATAGGAGAAGGGGCAAACAGGCAGTCGGTGCCCCTGACGGTAAGTGCCTTAGTAAAATCCATATATACACCCGCCACACCAGATATTTACAGATTGTCATTACCATGTACTGCATTACATAAAATGTCTCTTGTGGGAATAAACAGCAGAGGTAGCTAACGACTTCTGTCGGATGGTTAACTAGACTCTCTACTCTAGGCTAAGCTCCCTCTTTGTGAATAAAATTAGAGGTACAATGGGGTTAGCATATTCATAGGAATAAAATCCTTAAATAAATAAGAGAAAAAAAAAACTAGGTCGGACCAGTGTACCCGTACTCATACCATAAGTTCGATAGTAAATTCTTCTGTGTTTCAGTTTTTCATTTATGCCAAGCGGATTTAAATGTTAGCTACGAAAATAGCTTGAACATCACACATAGAGGGAATATAGGCCTTTTTCAAGAACCTTTAAATAAATGAATATAGTCATAAAAAAGTAAAAAAACTAAAGTAGCAACCCTTTTTTTTTCGGAAGGTCGAGACTTTTAGGCCTGATGGTCTGTAAGCTCAATCGGCAGGTAGATGAGCAGATGGTTAACCTAGTAAAATTCGAAAGGGGGCGCCCCCCTCCGTGCCCAAAGGGGGCGCGGTATATCGCACGCACTACTCTGGAGAGTAGGTGTTTGGCTAGTCAAATCCAATACGGTCGACGAGTCATTAGCGGATGAAGTTAAACTATTAGTCGGAGGGCCGGCCCTCCCCTCTCCCCACTCGACAGGGAGGTAGGTCGTGCGCGGAACCTGTGCAATCGACCGATAGCAAAGTTGATTTGTGTAGAGTCGTATCGGATTCGAAAGTAAAAACCCATGTATGTCTCACTGCTAGACACGGGTCTCCTTCTCAAAGGCGAGGTGCTGGTCCATTGCGGGCTGGTGAACTTCACACAGAAAAAACCCGTTTCAAGGCACCACAGGATGTCAGGATCAAACCCAGATGATCTCGCTCAAGAAGCCTATTGCCCACTGGACCATGGACGTTCGACGCTACGCATTAATATGACCGACGACAAGTGTCGGGGAGTATTGACTATTGACTACTCATTTTGATGATAGTGTCTAAAATATACGTGAAAATCAGTCATGAGAATTTACATAAAGTGAGTAATGTTATATATTATGTACCTTGGTCACTTGATATCTGGAAATTGGCCGTTAGATAGCTTGTATCTTGTATCAGGCAAGCATACGATCATAGTACGTACTAATACTTCTAAATCGTTCACATTTAGTCCGTCAGCAAATACGTGACGCCTAGCAGCTCTGGAAGTAATACATTTTTTTAAGCTACGTTTTATTTAGGCTTAGAAATAGAATATAATACCTAGTCTTAGTGTTAATTTATTTTTAATTATTTATTATTGTATTGAAATATAAGTTAGTATTTATATATTTTGTCAATTAATTAGTTATTTTGATTAAAACCTATTTCTCTTATTCATTATTTTTTTAATCAAAGTTAATTAAAACCCTAGAACAAGTTTTGTTTAGTCTTTACTTAGTATTGTCTATTTATTTATCTATTAATTCGGAACAAATTTATTTTGTTTTTATCTATTAATATTTAGGACGTTAATGTGACTAAGGTTGTGTGTGTATTATTAGAGTTCTTAAAGGTAATCCGTAACTTTGATTAACTAATCTACAAGAATATCAAATAATAATAATAATAAAACATTTATTCATTCTCACATACATACCCGATGTATGATTGAAGATGATATTAAAGATAGCTTAAAGGTAACAATACAATAAAAAATAATAATAATAATGTAAAATAATTAACATCACCCTCAATAAACTATAACTGTGTGTTCTTTTCTTATGTTTAATTTCACTCATTTTAATAATATGTAGAGGTTATTATTTGATATTAATCATTTATTTTTATTAATTTGTTCACCTTGTGGAACCCAATGGCCAGTTCAATACTGAATACTTATTTTTCGTTTTATATAATTTAATTATCCAGGATACCACATTGTAAGAAAGATATTATATAGGCTTGGGTTTATGATAACATCCGATGTTACGAAGGTATAATGGGCCATAATTTCAATGATAAAATATCATAACTTGTGTATATCATAATAATATGTATATTTCCATAGGGACCGCTCTTATTGTATCCCAAAATAAATATTTTACAAAAAACTTTTTTCATATTGACATTCTATTGTTAGATTCATGTGGATTTTTATGAACCATATTAATATTATATGAGCCATATAATACTACTTTTGGAAACCATTTTAGAATATTATGTTTGTATTTTAGTATTTTAGGTGTACATTTATTTGCCGCATTGAACAATTTCTGGTAGGGAAAAATCTTATAGGTTCATCAGCATCTCAGTCAGCATGTCTGTGATGCTCACAGACATGCTGATTTGGTTTTGTCTAAGTTATAAGTTTTCACTTCTATCGACACTCATACTGCCAATGTTTTCCTTCACTAAACATCTACTTCAGAAAAAACATTAGAGGGAAGTTATCATACTGACATTCAATTTTGAAGGACAGTTTCTTGTGAATTCTGGAAGTGCATAATATATTTAAAACAAATTATAAACAGTTAACAAAGTCGTAGGCAACATAAAATAAAAAAGCTTAATATGGTATATTAAATATGAATTAATATCAGCAATGTTCAGCAAGCCCTGTAGTCTACAAAATTAATATGCTTGATGCATGCATATGCGTGCAGTGAATGCATGTTTCAACCACCTCGCTTTCCTACACAACCTTATCGTTTTTAACATATCATATTATGTCATGGATTTCCGCAAGGCAACGCCTTTTCCTATAAAACATACTCGGTGTTGCCAGCGGTTCTGCCTGTATTAGAGTTACGAGTCGCGTCTGGGCTTCGATGATAAATATTTTAAAGCCATTCACTCAGAGATGACGATGCATTATAGTGGTGGAAATAAGTTTAAATCGGATGAGTATTTTTGACCATTATTAGCCAATAAAGTACAGAGTGTAGGCTGCGTTTAGGTATACGACGTGTTGGTCAGCTTTAGTAGGGCAGACGATCTCCATACACTTGTAGGTCCTGTTGGAGGCGACTGGCTAGGGATCAGCCATCTTTATACATCCAAACTTAACAAATATTACCTCTTCATTATATTAGCAAAGTTAAATTACTAGATAAACAAATTTTATAAAATATTTGTCAATAGACAGTTCGCAAGATCGAATCTAAATCTTATTATGGATAAGTTTTTAGCCATCTCAACTCTCAATGTTCCACTTAAATAAGAGAGAGACTAAGAGAATAAACTTGTTCTTCAATAAAACCAATTTTTATTACTATATTCAGCTCTTGACAAATGTAAGTTAGCGAACTTCCTACAATCATGATCTAAGAGAAAAGTTTTGGTAAAATTTCAAAAGAGAAAATATTTAGAGCGAGATAAAATATCATATTATATTTTATGTTCAACATTTTAATGTATTCGCTATTTCATCGGAATAAGTATACTTTTTCAGTGAGGATTTATATCATTGTATTCGTAAAAATATTTTAGTAAATGTACAAGTTCAAAAACCAGCACAAATAGTTATTGTCTTCTAGATATTATCTTTTTTTTCTATCTAGCCTTTTTCCCAGCTATGTTTGATGCAGCTGAATACACAGTATTTTTAATGGAGCGACTGTCTGTCTTACCTTCACAGCTCTCAAACAGGATGATAAGGTACCCCGCAGTAATACTGGATATAAGACTTTCGGGTTTCTGACAGCCCGACTGTCAAAGATCCACGAATGACAGCTGGGACCAACGGCTTAACGTGCTTTCCGAGGCACGGAGGAGTCTTGGTATGTAAAGATCAATCCATCCACCATCCATGATCCATGATCCATGATCCATGATCCATGGACCAACCTCGGCAAGTGTAGCTTACGCCCGAGTTCTCAAATGCAATAAATAAGAAACAGCTTCAATAATTTAACCTTTGGCTTGAACTAAAATGTATGTAATAGCGACTTTCTTTTCTTCTCTTCTATATAATTATTTTAATCAGTATTTCTTATTATATTATGCTATATTTTATCATCTTAAATTTACACTATTGTAATTAAGTATTTGTGCATCAATAAGTAAATTATTACGAGTCTACCACTTAGCTACTTATTAATTTTTTTGTATACAACACAATTATTTTTAGATATTTTTTGTAGAAAATTCTTTAAAGAGGTAAAGTACCAAACATTTTTATGATTAAATCTCAGAAAATAATCAAACTTGTAATTTATTTTTTAAAGTTGTTACGAAGTCAGTGATTTCCTTGAAAGATGATATCTCAGGAATATAATGTTGGACAGAGGCTCTCAGCGTAAATAATTCCGAGTAAAATATTTGAAAAACTTAGCTTTGTATTTGAAGCCATATACATGTTTCTACGATATATTATATAGGAAAGTAATATTAAAGTTATTACTTTTAGTGTAGATACTAATAAGAATCATTTAAAACTAACATATTTATAAGAGCTCCACTTAAATGATGATTTTATTCTGTTTTTAGTATCTACCCGCTGTTAGAGGCAACAGAATACACAATATGAAAATTTTCAGCTGGTTTGTGAGATACAGCTTGACGGACGGACGCATACACGGGAGGACGGCAGCAGGATAATAATGTGGAACGATTGAGGAATGATAAATAAAACCGTTCCATAAACTAACGAACACTAAAATAACACTAACTCCATTTCACCATTTTTAGGTAAATTAAAATCTGTATAGTAAAAAATAAAAACTTAGGTAAGTAAATAAAAAAGGCAGGCGTGTATGGAAAAAAATACTGATACACCAATAATTATTTCAACTCGACAAGAAGAAGAAGAAGAAGAAGACTAATAATAATAATATTATGTGCAATTAGCTGCAGCTCTTACTGTTTGCATTAAGTAATGTAGCAGCAATAGAAATACACAATCTAAAATTTTAACTGTGCTCATGCGCAGTGCACATGCACAGTTTACGAGATAGTGTGGTGACAGACGAACGGACAACGGAGGCTTAGTAATAGACTTGCCGTTTTACCATTTGGATGTGGACCCCAAAAAATTTGTTTATTTTCCTTATTTATTCTTCTGATTCCATCGGTAGGATGGGAAATATATATTCATTTAATATATAAAATTTCCCTGTCACAATGTTAGTTACCGTACTCCTCCGAAACGGCTTGACCGATCTTTATGAAATTTTATATGCATATTCAGTAGGTCTGAGAATCAGCCAACATCTATTTTTCATACCCCTAAGTGATAGAGGTTGTTCACCCTTAAAAATTTTTTGTTAATTTTTGGACGAAATTTTTTGTTTTTATTTTTTTATAATGTGGCATTGAAAAATACATACAAGCCTAAATTTTTACCCCTCTACGATCAACCCCTATTTTTTAATAGCGAATTTAGCAGAACGAAGTCTGTCGGGACAGCTAGTTATGCTATAATAATGACAAATAAAAGATTTCCTTTAGATAGAGGGCCATGTAGACTGATAATAGAAAACACCTTTTATTACAAAAAAATCTAGCCCACAATTTTCTTAATATATTCCTGGATCAGGATAATTTAATATTCGAATATTGATGACACTAATTTAAGCATGTTAAAGCTTGAGTCAAACTTTCAAGTGATAATCTCTTGTCTTACATGATTATATTATGTCGCTCGCATATCACTAGTGATAGATTAAATCTTAGCCTTTAAATATTGAAAACTTATAAGAAACTTTACACACTAAGGGCCGGTTTCACAATCTCCAATTAAGTGCCCAATAGGCTATCGGCAACATATTTGACAGATACTCCATACTCTATCTGTCAAATATGTTGCCGATAGCCTATTGGGCACTTAACTGGAGATTGTGAAACAGGCCCTAAGTGTTATAAACTACTTCTCAAACTCTTTTTTAATTATATAGCAAAAAAATTTTTTTTTTTTGGTTTTATTATAATTTTTGTAGAGGAAAAATACATACCTACGAGAATAGAAAATTATGTATAAGTCAAAAATAAAGATAACTTTAAGTTTTGTTAAAATCACGTAAAGAATGATTTTAAAAGTTATTTTCCACTAACCGTTTCCATTAACAAATATAAAAACTTCAACTCACAAAACACAAGGCTATTAGTTGCTTGTTATACTGTTGTCTTAAACCAATCATGACTCACTTGTAACGAACGTCACAAAAGCGCTCAAACATCTCAGATCTCACTACTAGCTAGAGAGCTGGCGAGTATTGCATTGACAGATATTAAAGTTCCGATCAATACGACAAAATTTTCTTAATGAACCAATATCGTATATTGCTGCCTTTTTTAACCGACTTCAAAAAAGAAGGAGGTTATCAATTCGTCTGTATGTTTTTTTTTTGTTTGTTTTTTTTTTTTGTATGTTTGTTACTCGATTACTCTGCTGTTTGGGAATGGATTTTGGTGATTATTGTTTTGTTAGTAAGCTTATGTTTCCGAATTAGTCCCATATTAATTTGATCGACATCTGATCAGCGGTTTTTAAGCTATTCAATAATGCATATTGGTTGATTTTGTATACCCAGACGATTTTCTCATTTTATTACTTGTCGATGTAATATGAATAATATGAACAAAAACCACTGTCCCTTACCACTAGCATCCAACACAGATCGGGAACGCCAAAAATTTTGCAAGTAAAAATAAAAACTATGTTACTTATGTATAAACTTAAAACTAAAAAGTATAAAATAAAATTAATTTTAAAATATATAAAACCAAAAACCGACTTCAAAACCATACATTCATTAATTTACAACTAAAAATTTTAAAATAATACTGAAATACTTCGAAGTGAAGTAGAAGACGCATACTATTTAAAATCGGATATTTTTGGAGTCGGTGCCAGCCAAAGGGGATATTTTTATGATCAATCACATACACCAAGTATTGAGAATATGCCTGTGAAGGGCAGCCATGTTTTATAATATTAATAAGTTAATACAATTTTGATAACAAAGAAAATAAGGCAGACGTCCAGAGTTCTGCATTATCGCGCGAGGTAGATCTAAAAAAATAGCTCTACTAAATCATTTGCTCGTTGATTGGGTTTATTCAATTTATTGGAGGCACCTGAATACAAAAATAAATTGGCAACATTTTACTTACTGACTTTGGCCATTACAGCTCGTTGAAGTACACACATGTATACACAGGGTACTTTTGATATCACGTTTTGATTACACGCATTCCGACTTTCAAGGTGTCATTTCTTACACACTGGAGTCGCCTTAAAAATTCCAAATCATTACTTCTAAAGTCATAGTCATAGAAATTTCAGAAACATCAGCCTAAGTGGCAAACGCGAGCAAATAATATAGGTAATGTACCGGTTATTTTTACATTTTAAGGGGCTTTCAATTGACAACGCAAAGCTAATTTTGTGGCAGACGCGGTCCTTAATATTTCTTATCGTTTAATCGCTATTGTCTATCATATGAGCAAATCATACAGATTTTTTGATTACCAGCACCAGCTATACGTTTTCTTTAGAATATGTAATCTAAAATAAACAAATGTGATATATTTGCGCATATTAATCCTATTGTACCGGCACATTTCCTATTTGCCCATCAAATAGAGGGGAGCAAATGGAACGCGGTCACGCGTGTAAACACCGCATTCACGATATAACTTCTGTAACACTGAATACGTTCAGCTTCTTAATGCTGCGGGCAGAATTCATTTTCTCGCTATATTTGTCACCGGTGGGCTACCGTGTATCACGCGTCCATTTGGATCCCTTCCTGCTGATTTCTTTCGTGGAACAATTTAGCTGTCTCGAAAGAAAGGCACATGTAAGCCTGTGAGCAGGCTCCAAGATTTTAATATTGTGTCACAGGACAGTCAGGGTCGAGAGATATTATGTATTCTGAAGGTCAGTCAGATCCCGGCTGTATGGGTACCACTATCTTGTTTTTTTCTCCGGTTAAATAGCTTTGCTGTGTTTCTAAAAGAAAGAAAAGACTCACACCCGTATTTAATAAGCGTACTTGGCTAACTAATGAAACAACACTATGCAAAGAACGCACTATCTATGCGCTCCTCATGTCAATAGCTTAGGTTTGACAGATGCCTATAAAATGGTTCGAATGACTCTATGCGTTCTGAAGTACTGAGACACCCCAAAGTATTGTTTGTAAATAAGGATGTTAGTATAGTTCAGTAACTATTTTAACGAGCACCGAGATTTAACATCTTATGCCTCATGAACACAAATACACAAATGAGTTTCTTAGGCTAGTTTCAGATAAACTAGTTCATGTTTAATGGACGTCGACCACTTACATTCAAGTGGTACTAAAAGATAATGAGATAGGTCGACTAGAAATCAATCATGCGTGACCTCCGATTGAGTTCTCTCGTGACACTTCTCAGGTTAACAGTGTAAAATTTTACTAAAACTATTACAATAGTGTGGCCCCTAATGTGGCCAAAAAATGTGACATGATTATACATGACAGCTTCATATAAAATGCTCTAATAAAATTATTAAGTAGTTAATTCCACCAAATCGTGGAACGAATATGTGAAATAGACAAATTTTAATTTGTTTATTAGAATGAAAAGACTTTATCATATGACTTTCTCAATTACATAAATAAATAGGTATAGATTACCTCTCTTATAGTCATACTTCATAACTTCATTGTCTGTGATAAAAATAAATATTGTACATAAATATTTTATTGTTCTACAATATTACGTGAACAGTAACTGATTTGTATTGTTGCGAAATCTTTTGTTCTCTTTGTTTTCAATTGAAGTACATTTATTGAGCGAATATTGGAAGCGAAAACTTAACATTCCCAACATATAATGTGAAAGTGCATACTTTCGTGGCAGACATATTTAGGTACAAAGTTTGACAGAGAGATTGCCATTCTGTTCTCAAAAAATGACTGTAACGCAAGTTAAAGTTTCCCGAACTATGAGGGTAACCAATGTTATGGTGCATTGGTAGATACGCACAATTTATATTATAAACTGGCAGCGCCCCTCGGTTTCACCCGCGTACTTCCCGTTTCCGTGGGAGTACAGGGATAAATTATAGCCTATGTGTTATTCTGATATATGAGCTATATTATTGTAAAGTTTCATTAAAATTCATTCAGTAGTTTTTACGTGAAAGAGTAACAAACATCCATACTCACAAACATTCACGTTTATAATATTACTTATTACTTTTTAAAGAAGCTAACGGCGGTTTTCAATATCCTATCTATCTTAAAATGTTCTTATCTATACTATTACATTTTGATACATTTTCTTACAAAATCTGTCAAAATTGTAAGATGGATAAGAAAATTTTAAGATAGATAGGATATTGAAAACCGCCGTAAGTCGGGTTCGCAAAAAAATGGTACATTACATTACCTTCGACCAGATGGAAAGATGGTCTCCGTACAGTAGCCTGCTGGATGCGAGTAGCACGGGATCGGTCGTTTTAGCGCTCATTGAGGGAGGCCTATATTCAGCAGGGTACGAATAGTTGCCATTGCGGAGGGTTATTCTTGTAAACAGTATTATTTTTTGTGCGGATGGTACCGTGAGGATCCGCTAGTATAAAATAATTTTGTGTTGATCCTATAACGTTGTTGTTGTTTGTGATACAGATTTTTGGGGATGAAAAAAGACACAATCACAGATTAAATACGTTGTTCCATTGTTTCATAATTGTGAAAATAACTGTACCAAATACCCGTTTAAACCTTTCAGTTTAACAAAACGACGAATATCTTTCTTTCTCTCTCTCTCTATCAGACGAGATCAAAAGTTGAGTGTATACTTAATGTGTCAACCCGCATTAGGCCAACTCAAAGGTGGCTGGGATAATTTACCTTTGAGAATTCTCGTACGGGTCCTCTTACGTATGGTACTATTTATCTAGGATACCTAACAAAAGGCCTATGCCATGCTCATGGTATTTTATAAAATAATAATGAAGCTTTAGAAACAGTGAATAAATTATATAACTACAATCACACAGAATGATTATTTGACCAAATATTACCACTGGCTTACACTTTGCCATGAATTCTTCTCTTCAGAATCTGCACATTAAGAAATCTGGATCAAATATAAGAATAAATACAGATATTTTTATACTGAATTCATTTAGTTTTACCATCATCATTATCAGCTTTTCGGTCCACTGCTGAACAAAAGCCATCCTCAGTGAATGACAAGACGACCTATCTCTTGCCACTCGTATCCAACATGGACCGGCCGTGCTCGGATATCGTCTTTCCACCTGGTTTGTCTAAGCGCGCTCATTAAGTTCGCTATTGTATTATTTAAATAATTTAATAAGATTCACAGCTTATTCTTGTAGTGGCTAGAGACATGTGCCAAAATGAATTACTTGCTTAAATCCCAGAACTTGGGAATTGTAACCTGTAAGCTTTTAAGCGTCTTAACAGGCATCATGAGAGATTTGAAGACGTATGCGTTCTTAATAATATTTCTCGAATTATGGCATAAGTTCACAATATTCTATAACCGTATACGAGTAGGGTGGGGCTAAGTTATAGCTTATTTATTATTACGGTGTGTAACCTATACTATTGTTAATAGAACTATTAAAAAAAGCGTAATTTGTATGGCACCCACTGTATATAATAAAGTCCCTCAAAGAATAAAGGATCAACCATTAATAAAATTTAAAAAAATACCTCACAAAATTATTAGCGGACAAATGCTTCTATTCTATAAATGACTTTTTAATAAACAGCTGAATCTTTTACTAGTACCTATTTAAATTAGTTTAGTTTTATATTCAATTATTTTTTGCACGCCTTATGGGAAGAATGTATAAGGAAGCTTAATATATACACGTAACATCTTATTTGTAACACCTATATCCAAAGAAATAAAAAAGTTCTGAGTTCTGAAAGTTCCATAAAAAATTTCATTTATCGTTCAGTAGTTTTTGTATGAATGAGTATTCAAACATACTAATCATATAAACTTTCTCATTTAAAATATTATTAGGATTGTGCCCAAAATTGCAATGAAAAAATCTTAAGTAGGTCTACGTTAATTAAAAAAAAATGTGGTGTCGTTGGACACCAGGTAGGAACGAAGTTCCTTCGGTTAAAAAGAAAGGTATACTACACTACTCGCTTGTGTATGCGACTGTCGCGCCTGCGCACGTCTCATTTAACGCTTTTATTCCGCGTACTTTTTTCTTACGGTTTTACTATCCCATTTTTTTCGGTTCGGTCGCGCAGCAAAATCCCTATCCCCTCCAAGCCTACCGTAAGAAACTTCGTTCCAATATTTTGTTTGTAAATTCATATCAAACAAAAATAATCTACAGTCGCTTTTTGGGTTCTTATGAGAACAGTCCATACGTCACAACCAGATCAAAATGTTCTTATAATGGCTTTCGTAAATTAAAAGCTGTCTTTTGTCCGTACTGTTACGTCACTTTCAGAAAATTGCTATACCTCTAGGACCTATTGTAATGTATTCGAGGAAATATAAATAATGTTTTTACAGTAAATTCCTAGTAAAAAGTATTTCTTTTTTCTTATTGAACCTGCGACTTTGCTCGCACGAGAAATAACATTTTACCGACTTAACAAACAATAAGATGAGAATAATCTAAGTATTTATTTAAATTTCTATTGAGTCAGTTTTTTAGATTCGGGGACTTTTATATTATACTCAAGGCATGTAGTAAAGATTTGATAAAACGGTTTTTTTAAACTGTAGGTAATTGCCAAATTACTTTGATAGATTCGGAGTCAAGAAATTGTATATTTTATTGTTATCATCATCATCATAATAATCATCATCATCATCACCATCATCATCATCATCACCATCATCATCATCATCATCATAATCCTCATCATCAGTTTCTATCTATTATATTTATCTGTTATACTGTTACTGTAACATAGGCCTCCTTCAATGAATGCAAAGACATCCGATCACGAGCCCACCAGAATCAATATAAAAATATATTAACACTATATTGTGTACCCACAAAACTTACATAAAGGCTAAAGTAAATTCGCCAAATGCAAGATGAAACTCAATCTTCCGTGCAAACGTGCACTACTAATATTTTTACCTCAAGCCCAGGTCACACTTGCCTAGTCACATACAGATTGACGATAGCGGAAAAACCAAAAAGAAATACTTAGTACGCTTCAGTGGGTAAGGCCCTTTTGTAGATAAGACAAACGGATTAATTATTAGATTACACAGGCTTAGAGCTGTGTCCCGTTCTTCAGAAACAGTACTCTATTAATAATGTTAATACGGATATCTGTCTTAGTTTTTATGGTAAGTTAAAATATTTTCTCTTGTCCCGAATACTTTTACGAACATTTCAATATGATATAAAAGGTTACATTTAAAACTTGGTTACAAATACGGAATACCTTTCCCGTTTTCTCGTAAGCGTTCATAGTTGAATTGAACGAATGGAAGTCAAATATCATCTAGAAAAAAGCGTAATAGCTTCTTCAGAGTTTGACTTTTTTGGCAGTTGTATAGGCGCAGACGAGCCACCTAATGATATCAGTGTCGCCTTTGAACACAAATTTCATATCTATTTCAGTAGCATAGTCTTCATTCACAAATCTGAGTTAGTATTAATTATAAAATGTTGAATTTACAATTTTCAAATTTGGATTTCTGGAAAGATTCATCGTCATCATCATCAGCCTTTATCCGTCCACTGCTGAACATAGGGATCTCTCAATGAACGCCAGGACGACCGATCCCTTGCTACTCGCATCCAACACGGACCTGCCACTGCACGGAGATCGGTTTCCCACCTGGGAAATGGCCGACCAACGTCTTAGTCTTTTTTTTTTTGATGACACAGCGGAAATCATTTACGACCATACCAGGGCAACGTCTTCGTCTACCTAAAGCCTAAAAAAATTCTAGAAAGATTACATAGGTACTTTAAAATAACAAATGGACATTTTTTTCTTAATTTATTTGCAAAACCGTGGACTTTCATTAATTACCCTCACAAAGACTGTCTCCGAGGGTATCTAAAGGAGATCATAAATTCCCTTAAAATTGTAACAGAAATGCCATTTGTGTAAGAAAATACAAACCTTTTAAGGCCTTTCGAGTTGTTATTGTATTTTCATGGAAGTTTTATATCTAAAAGGACCTTAACGTGCCCGAGAGTGCATTAAATGTGCATGGATTGTGGAATGGATGCTTGAGTGCATTTGCTTATAGAAGGTCAAATATTGCATATTAACTAACTCATATCAAAATTTGATTATAATGTAATGGAATATATGTATGACGAAAACGCTTGGAAATTAATTATTGCTCTAGATTTAAGTGACTGTTAAATAATGATCACAATTAAAAGAATGATAGGAACCCAGCAGTTTCTTGTGGGTATCTTCTCTGACATGATCGTGGTGCAAATCTCAGTAAACCTAAACTATCATAAGTGATCATTATCAAGACCCTATATGTGAAATGCAGCCCAGTGCCCTTACTGTATGGCAGACGAATTGGGCTGGCACTGGGGTAGTCACTTTTTTTTTTTTTTACGTCGGGAAATGCTCTTACGCATCCCGCGGGGGAACTCCCCAGGTAGGTATGTGGGACTCGCTGCGCCCGAAAGATGTTGGGTGGACGCAACCTCTACCCACTAAAACCCGGCGGTACTCCTTCTATCCGTCGTACTGCTGAGCCGCGGGATGGCGTTGGCGTACTCCGCGACTCTGCTGACGGCTGTCTGCCGGATGGTACAGACCCTTCTTCTGCGGGTTTTAAGTATGCCCCTCTCGTTTCCTCTCTGTTGCCGCGATGCGCAGGAGTACTTTGCGCATCTCGGTCCGCTCGGGAACTCAATCAAGCGGGCGACGGCGTCCACTGGGGTAGTCACTCGCTTGGGTGATACCGGGGTAAAATTATGTTACGAGCACGTAAACAAATCTAAAACACTGCGAATAAATCTAATAATTTTTTACATTTTTTTTATTTATTTTTTATTAAATTTACACTATCATTTATTTATGGTAATAAAGGACAAAATGCAAAAGATCCTATCGAACATGCAATGAATTAGCGAGGCGTGCCACAGCTTTAAGTTAATATAATTAATATATTGAATATTCTATGCAACGCCGTCCTATTTTAATGTGTGCTTAGCGTGAGGGAAGTGTCGTAGAGCAGCTTACAATAAAATGTGCACGACCGACGTGTAAACGAGTTCAGCTGATGCACTAACCCTTTTAGCAATACAAACTAATTTGTATCAACACACATCTCAAAAACCTTTCTATTCGCGTTTGTATGTTCTTAATGTAATGGTGCCATGGAAAGCGTTTAATGTCAAGTTCACCATGTCATAAATTCAATTAAATTATTAAAAGGTAATTAACCACTGAAACTGTTGAGAACCGAAAAGGAAATTTGATTGGTCCGACATGACTTGTTTCTAAAATATATCATAGAGGAAAAGATTGATAGAAAAAGAGAAAGAGGTAGACCGAGGAGGAGTTTTATGCAACAAATAAAGGAGAAGGAGGTAAAGGCGTTAGCGGAAAGGAGGAATGAGTGGCGAATACTCCACCGACAAGAGCAAAGGTCCAGAGAGAGAGAGATAGTTAATAACCTATATTTGATGGTATCCATGCTGCTTTGTAACCGAATTGGACCCGCACTACCTGTTCTCGCTCACATAATACCGGTATAAAGTGATAGCTATGGTTTCGCGCGGCTTCTGAGTTACCGGTGGCCAATGAGCTTATATTATACTCGTAACATATAATATCATTGCCGGTGGCCCATTGGGAAATAGGGAAAAGGAGGGCAACGCATCTGCATATCCTAAGGTTGTGCGGTTGTCTTCGGGGGTCGGTAGTTACTATAAACCTCCGATTATTCGATCGCTTACTTATGTCATGAAATAAAAAAGCTAATTATTATCACGATATAAAAGTTTTAATACATCTATATTATTATACAACCGGTGAAGGAAAACATCGTGAGGAAACCTGCATGCCTAATGAGATTGAAAGTCTTTGAAGGTATGTGAATAACTGTGGCATCGATGAACTATGGTAATATAACATTACCGTCCTTGCCTGATTTCGAGGAGGAGACCCTTGCCCAGCAGTGGGCCATAAAGAGTTGATACTTTTACATCTATATTTATGAAATTTGAAGGTATTTTCTGATACGTTCTAAAATCGATGTCTACTTGTGACTTTATGCCACGCTAGTTGAAAGCGAATGATATTAAATTTAAGAAATTCCAATACGCTGAATGTACGACATCACAAAATGGAATGACTTTCACATAAAATTTATATATCTTCTCATCTTAGAGAGAAAATGAAAAATGAAAAAAATGACAAAGATTTAGCCTAAGGACAAGCTTTATCAGATTTTAGTATAAGATAAAAATTATTTGATTGCATTTTTAAGGTTTTTTAGTTTAACTTAGTGCAATTTATTTTTAATATTTGTCGAGTTAAAAAATTATGATGTATTTCTATAATACTAACTTGGTATTATAGAAACACAATATAATCTTATATTAATTTTATGTCCATTTTTAACAAAACTGTTTTTAAATTATTTTTTGTCCTCACTAATACTTACATTTACAAGCTCATCTGCCATCTGTTCTTCCGAGTGTGTGACCAGCCCACTAGCCACATCAGCGAGGTTATTCTTCGCACGATATCGGCTTTAGTTCGCTGGCGGAGGTCTTCGTTTCGAATCCTATCTGCTAAAGAAACACCCAGCATAGTACGCTCTATATAGCACGTTAAGATTGTTATTTTATTTTTAAAATTTTCTCACAATATAATCATATTAATAGATATTTGTATTACAATTTAAGTAAGGTTTATCTTATTTAACTTAGGTTTATCTTAAGTAAAACAATTGCAATTTTCAATAGGTCAACTCAAGTTAGTTTCAATTATCACTTTATCATATATCACTTCATCATATCATGCTGGTAAGTGATACGTAAGTAGACTGATAAGTGTAACAGAATATCTCTACAAATAAGGCAGGCTTGATCACGCATCACGAAACTACACTTCCCAATTATAGAGATTACATTATATGTTTGGAAAAAAGACTAATTAATAAATAAGGAAAAGAATTACAGAAATTAATATATTAAAATATATAATATTCCCTTGAGAGTGTATCCATATAACAGGAAAAAATTTAAAAAGGAAACGAATGAAAGGCGAAGGTTAATACGATAAGAAAAGGAAGAAAACATTCTGAGATAATATCCATTTCAAAAGGACAACAATCAAACAAAAGAAATCCTGCCTTTGAAGTCAAATGTGATTTATATTATGTTAATCAGCGTTAAGTAAAATACACTTACGTATTGTGACATCCGGAAGTATATAAATTTATTTATACGTGTGCTATTTTATGAAAAATAACCATAAAATAACATTAGTGAACCAATATAATAATACTTTGTACAACTTTTGTTGTTGTTGTATCTTCGTTGTGTGCGTTTGGACAAGTTTTGATGAATCAAGAACGATTTTGTAAACAATATTCTTCTGTTCTACAGCTAAGAGTAATGCAGACTATCTAAGCCACCATTGTGTATTACTCCGTGGAATAGTTTTTTTTTTTAATAATATTAATAGAAGTCTTTATATTGTACCATATAATTTATAATAGACGACAACATAAACTAAAGCCTAGGCGTATGCACAAAAATGGCGGTCGTACCGCTTCAAGCGGTTTAAATGGTTATCTGAAAAAAATATACAAACTGTTTATACTGATAATAAAACTTATTAACGTATTTTATTACAGCATGGGCTTCGCCCTAGCCGCTCCGCAATTAGCCCCCGTTCGCACAAGCGCTTAAAAACCGTCACGGTAAAACCCGACGTCGGCTTGAGTTGCGAGTATCGCATGCCAAATTAGATTTAACGTCAAACACTCAATGTCGAAAATCCAACAGTGCTCGATAGAAAAGAAATGCGCTTTAAAAACGCCTTCTTGCGAACAGATGCATGGGTGTCCATTTGTCTCATTCAAACGGTTTTTTACCGCTCGATAAATAAACGCTCGTGCGATCATCATCATTATCACATCATTTTTCAACTCATACCCACAAATATAAAATTGAATTAAAGGGTTAGTAGTAAATAAATATTAAATCTTACTCACCAATCACGTACAAAAAGAACTTCTATGAAAATAATAATGGAAGATTTGCTGGTAATACAAAAATTTTAGAGCAAATAATATTTTCTGGTTTTACTACTAAAGTTAGGTGTTCACGAGCGTCTTGGCTTTTTCGGGCGAAGCGCCAAAAGTGATTCATTTAAGTTTTCAACTTCTTGAAAGTTCTATTATAAATCTATATCTTTTATATTAATAAGATAGATAAACCAGTAGATGAGAAATGATGGTCGTCAACATGAATCAAAAAAAAATATTATATACGCTCGAATTGAAAAACGTCTCCTTCCTAAAAGTCGATTAACCCAAATTAACAGTGAATACTAACTAATTTGATTTTCGTATTCTGTTTTGGAAAAAAATCAACCAATGAGTTTCGGGATAAACCAGACTTAACCTTCTCCAGGTTGTTATTCAACCAATGGCCTACCTAACAGAATATTAATTAGGTAAATCAATAAGTTATTTTACTAGAAGGACAGTTCATTGATGCTCATAGACTTTTGCAACACCGTGGGGCGTGTAGGTGTCTTGGCGACCTTTGGAATTAATTATTATGCTAATTCAAGTAAAAACTTGAGTCAATCACAGCATGGACGCTCGAGTGTAAACTCTCTTTCTAAAAAACCTAGTTGAGTCATCTTGGGGTGTTTGGTGACGATGACTATACTCGCTGGTGACGACGACTGTACTCGCTAGTGACGACGACTGTACTCGTTGGTGACGACGAATCTACTTGTTGGTGAAGACGACTGCACTCGTTGGTGACGATGACTGTACTCGTTGGTGAGGACGACTGTACTCATTGGTGACGTCAACTGTACTCATTGGTGACGACGACTGTACTTATTGGTTATAACGACTGTAAACGTTAGTGACGACTGTTTTGGTTGGTGACCACGGCTGTACTTGTTGATAACGGCTGTACTTGATGGTGACGACAGTTTTTTTTTTTTTTTTTATGCGCCCGCTGCTGCTGTTTCCCCCCTTACACAAGTGGTAGAGGGCCCTTATTTGCAATAATTACTATGTGCTTGTGTTTTCTTTTCTTTGTCTTAAGGCAATTATGCCTCCGTCTATCCTACATGTTCTGCTGTTTATTTATAATTGCTTTCTTATAATCATATTTTTGGTAAATAATGGTACTCAGTATATATGTATTTTTTTTTTTTTTTATATATTATGGGGATGTAAAGTGTCCCCAGTCATTTTGCAGATACATAGTACATTTGTTTACATATTACAAGCACTTACATACATCAATATTATTTAAATACATAATTTCTGTATCAGTTGTTACCACCATTTTTGGGGGAGGGGGTGCATATAGCCCCTCCAGTCTAAACTAACAAGTATATTACAATAAATCTTAAATACTATTTTACAATTTTTTCACATAAAACTTAAATCTAATTTACATATTGTCATAATAATCATACTTAAAACTTAATCTATTTAAAATTTCAATACAATTTATGTACAATTGTCAATTATTAAAACTAATTAAAATACCAATTCAATGTAAATTTTTAAAATCAATCAATAATACAATAATAATTAGAATGTCAATTTTTAAAATCATGTCAATAATAAGATACAATAAAATAAAAATACTTAAAATCTTACTATAATACCTAAACCTAAAGGGATGTATATTATGGTCTTTCCAATTAAAATTTACGATGCAAGCAACGATGAAGACAAAAATTAACTATGATGTAATTAAAAGCCTGTGAAGGTATGTGAAGTTCACCAACTTGCGTTGGGTCAGCGCATCGGTAAAATAATACCCAACCCCCTAATGTTAAGGAGGAGACCCGCGTCCTGCAGAGGGGCATAGGTTATTAATGATATCTTGATAGATTAATTTCAGAGTGACATATAGCTAATATATTTTTTTAACGTGAATCACTCGCTTATGTCAAAATTATCTTTCACGCGGGAATTTGTTATGAGCTTCAACTCCAAAAAATATTTTTAGTTTCGTCACCAAAGCACTTTTCTTGCGTGGAGCTTATACTTGTTAATAAATTCAATTCGTCACGTTCTGCCTTAGATTATATTCTGCTAACAGGGCTAATATTTAGCAACTAAAATATTTTGCTTACTGTTAGAATATTCTTCTATACTTGGATGTTCTCCTTATCGGTGGCAGGTGTCTTTCTCATGTAGGTATGTGTAGGTATATTTTGTCTATTAGTTATTACGATGTATAGTTTTACGTACATGGAACATTTTGTTATCTATTCTATATTTGCTTTCGTTAGATTGAATATTCGTGTTTTATCATTTTTTGTACGTATATTTGTATATTTTGTATGATCCATTCGATCATTGATACCAATTTTAATATTTTCTATTATTATTTTTACTAGGCATTTTAATATTTCTTTTTAATAGCAGGTTATATCATTCTTGGAAAAAAAACGCTGCTTATAGTTCACGATATACAAAAACTTTTAAAAAATGTATTTTGATTTATTTTTAATAAAAAATAAAATAAAATTGAATAAGTTAATAAAAACTTGTTTATGAGTAAAACATAGTATAGCAATGCTATTGAAACTATTTACCATCTTAATTCTAAAGTAATGAAATAAGAAAGTTTTACTGAAACCGGCCATAATTGTAGCTATGCTAGCTAAATTGTATTAAACATTTGTAACTAATTAATTACGACTTGATTCGTAATTCGTTGATTCAATCAATAAACTGAACTAACTACATTTGAATAGATTATTTTATCTACATCTACACTAATATTATAAAGAGGAAAACTTTGTTTGTTTGTTTGGTTGTAATGAATAGGCTCAAAAAGTACTGGACCGATTTCAAAAATTCTTTCACCATTCGAAAGCTACATTATTCACGAGTAACATAGGCTAAATTTTATTTCTGGAAAAAATAGGGTTCCGTAAGATATTTGGGTTTTTCGGACACAAGGTGTAAAAAATCAAAAACCCGTTGTAAATCTTAGTTAACGCAGGCGAAGCTGCGGGCAAAAGCTAGTTACTTTATACTATTAGTAATATTGGCGTATTTAGTATTATATTTGATCTTATTCTATATAACTTTACACTGGCTGTTTAAGAACTTATAGTATTTAAAATAACAAAAAGAGTTAATTAAAAACGATTTTATTAAGTACTAGCAGTGCCCAGTGGTTTCACCCACGTACTTCCGGTTCCAGTGGGATTACGTAGATAAATTATTGTAGCCTATGTGTTATTCTGATTTCAAGCCATATTATTATAAAGTTTCATTAAAACCCATTCAGAAGTTTTTACATGAAAGAGTAACAATGAATGCCAAGAAACCGATCCCTTGCCACTCGCATCCAACACTGAGCAGATACTGAAGATAGATTCTGCGAAACTTCTTTCATTCATTTAAAAAGGCAGATGCTCTAAAGTCGCAACGCACCGATTGGCGACTCCGTATACGCATGATGAATATAAATGAATATTTCGGAGTGCTTATAAATAATTTCTCCTTGTACGCGTGTGGATAAAACCTTCACTCGCAATGCCATGTTTACAACTAATACGACTGAGATGCTATCTACCCTGGATCAGATGTAATGCTTCTCGTGTCCCGAATTTTAACTATTACGGCATTATAATGACATAAAAGCCTTACGTTCATGATATCTCGTATCTAAAAACGGCAGTCGGGCTCGCTGTTTGGATAAAAATAACGCCCTTTGATTTATGAAATATATTTTGTGTTTAAGAACGCTTACCCCACTTTGGCCGAGTTCCACGGATCATAAAACATGGTATTAAGCTAAAACATGCCATTTTATCAGAAGCGAAATTGTAAAAAATACTTTCTCGAAAATACTGTCTTGTACGGAGACACGCTACCCGTTAAACTGACCGCACTGCGACACGACAATCACCTAAATTGTACCAAGAAATCAATTTAAAGGAATAATTTAAAGTACACCAATAGGGAAACTAACATTAATACGTTTACTAGATAATTTTTATAATATCTGTAATATCTATGGACGCTTTTAACAACACGTCAATCTAGTCCCATGCTAAGTTTCCAAAGAACTTGTGTTACGGGTAACAGACAACGGAAACACATAACATTATATTGAATACTTTTTATATTAATAACAGGAACACAGACACTTTTTGTTCCTTTGACAGATTGAACCCACTACCTCCGGGCTTGAGCGCCAACGCGCTAACCATTGAGCCACAGAGGTCGCCAAAATATGATACCTATTATAGATCAACTTTGGTGAACCGTTCCTTATTTATCCTGTAACAAACTAGATATTTTATGAGTACTTCGTGGAAAATTTTAATATCAACCCGTATTTTATGTCCTGCTGCTGAGCACGTGTCTCCTCGAAATCAGGCGAGGAGGGAGGGTTAGTTAACTTCACTACAAATACTTTTAATCTCATTAGGCATGCTGTTTTCCTTTGCCAGTGAACGAGCGACAGCCTTGTGTTTTAAATATACTAATAAATTCAAAGAATCCATTTCAAGGTACCAGAAGGGGTCAGGATCGAACCCGGACCTCTGATTCAAATGCCGAGCTCACACCCACTGGACCATCGTTCCTCGCTGGGTATTACATACCTAATATGACTAAATTATAAAACAACGTAACAATTTACACGTCCGAAATTCTGCAATCAGATTTATTTCATAAGATATGTCTGCCCTTGGCGGTATCAGAATTCGCGACTTCTGCGCGCAATGTAGCCAAAATATTATACTATTGCCTGCAGCTTCGCCTGCGTCAACTAAGATTTAAAACGTATCTTATCGAAATGATAGTCTATAGCTTTCCTCGATAAACGGGCTATCTAATACTGAAATATTTTTCTCAAATCGGACCTGTAGTTAATGAGATTAGTGCATGTGATTGAAATCGGTCCAGTACTTTTGAGCCTATTCATTACAATCAAAAAAATTCTTCTGCTTTATAATATTAGTATAGATAAGTTTATATCTATTTATAGCACTTTCAAAGAAAAAAATACTGTTTTATAGGTTGGTTGGCGGCAAAAGAATAACATTCACCCCAAAACAAATTGTTCCAAATTTAATTTTTTTTTTCAATAAACATGCGCTAAAACGGTTTAATAGTGAGTCGTAACTTCTCGCTGCTATTTTGTTGCAGTAATATTGACCCCATTAGACGCAAACTGTGAGGCTCTCCTTCAAATCCACCGCCTATGTACGGTTGAGCATAATTAAACAAGTTTATGTATTTTTATTCTGATCTAATATAGAACAAAAACCAAAAATAAGGGTTCGTGCAGATCAATAGTGCTTAGTAGCTGAATGGAGAATGCAGTAGGCATGTACGCAGAACGAGTGAAAGCAAAATGCAGTAAGTGTGGTAGCTAAGTCATAGCAATAGAAGAACGAACGAACGCAGGAGTGAACTGAAATGCGAGAACGTAGAACGTATAAATGCAGAAAACTTACAATGTGGTTGAACTCTGTCCACATACTAACGCCGAGTTTCCGAGATTCTAATCAACGCAAAAATAACAAATCAACTGTCAAGTCTCTTGTTAAGTGTCAAATGAGTTGCTAGAAGCATGGATGAATTACTTAATTTGATCAGCCTGTCAGTTGGTATAGCCACCACAATGAAAAACTATCAAATTCGAGTCTAGAATCGTATGTTAACCGCCATTAACCGCCATATTAGTTAACACTTTGACCAACGTTTCAGAAACCGGGCGTTAGTCTAACATACATATGCTCTTAAAACTAAAATATGATTTAATTTCTCTTACATTTTCTTGCATGTTGACCGCGAACACTGCTGTCGTATTGCGTTGCGGTTGTGGTGTACCGCTGTGGCGTTACTTGTGTCCACCTGAATACACATGACCGGACGATATTCGTGTATACCCCACGACATTTATTTTTTACATAACGACCGGTCCATTTACATTATTAACCGAGTCCGCGCCACCAACCCTTTGTTTTATTTGTGCGGTTTATTGTAAACGCAGCGGCGGTATGAGGGAAAATTGTTTTTCAATATCTATTACAAAATGTTTTCGATTTTATTCTATTAGTTTTAGTATAACAGTTATTGATCCCAAATGAATTCGGACCATCAAATGAAATTTTATTAGGGTTTTAATTCAAGCAATGCGAAAATACTAACGGACTCGTGTCTAATGTAATAGTCTGACTTAGTGCAAAGGTCATTAATATTTTGTGATCAAACACCCTTCTTCACCGATCTGTTACTATCACCATTCCTATTATAAGATTGCAACTCTTCCAAATAGTTTTGAAACCGCTTTACGTAGTAGGTACAAGGTACATACATCAAAGAAAAGAAGGCTATTGGAAAACGTGCCAACTAGGATAGAAGTTTTGCCTGTGTAAAATAGTTACGTTGTTAGTATTTTAAACTCTTTGGCTATTATAAATTTAGGTCGCCAAGTCTGAAAGAAATAATTTAATGAATGCCATCGTTAAGCATTTCATAAAACGTGTACAGAATCTTGGACTCGGATATCTTAACTAAACTAATTAAAGCGAGATACCCTTTAGGCCTCTATTTAGTTAAAGATTCTATTTACTGTGATAAATAATTATTTACCTATTTCTGTAGGTACATTGCTTATGATATCATTCATATTTTTCTGCAATGGTAGTAAATGACGTATTTAGCAAATATAATTATGCATAGATATAAAAATACTTATTCGAATACCTACTGATATAATTAATGTCGAAATTTTTGCATTTATTTCGTGCACCGTATTTTTATTTCAATGTTACGAAAGTTTTAGTTGTGTCTTCGCTTTTCCGCGTAGACAAAATTTAATAATTCGGGAAACATTTTCTATTTATAATGTCTGCGGTTTTTCTTACACATGTTAAAAAGTAAAATATTGTAGTTCAAATCGGTACTTAATGGATAGGAGAAATTTTATCAACATTATCATCATCATCAACTTTATAAAGATGACTTTATTACCATCCTATTAAAAATGATGTAATATGCAATTTATGCCTTTCATAAAATATGTACCGTTGATTTGAGGTGTTCGTTTAGTCATGAAATATTCTATTTTAGAAATATATAACTATAATAATCCCCGGCTTTTTGTATTTTTCACACGGGACATGGCGGAGGTCGAAACTTTGATTACATTCAACATATCTTGGCAATGGTCAGCAAAGCATTGCTTGCATCTAGCAAGATTAAATTAAGTCGCCTTTTTGATAGTACAATATTAAAATTTCATTTTTTTGTCCATAACTGACATTCAATTGAGATAATATAATATCTCTTATTATACTAAGGGCCTGTTTCACAATCTCCAGATAAGTGCCGAACACACTATTCACAACATATCTGATAGATATAGTATGGAGTATCTGTCAAATATGTTGCGGATAGCCTATTCGGCACTTATCTGGAGGTTGTGAAGCAGGCCCTAATAACATCCTTCCCAAACTAAACTTCTACAACGGACTGGCTCAGATTGACAATGACTATTTAAATAATCTTTCTGCCGCATTGTCAGGATTTATTCGACAAGTTTAAGACGCTGAATAGAGCTAATCAAATCTGCGATTTCAATTTTTAAACCACGCCCACAATGTCTTCGACAGCATAGCGCCATAGCGTATTTAAAAAAAGCGGTAAAAGATCGAACTATTACAGCATTGCAATATTAGCATTCTTTGTGATCAATGAAAGTAAGTTAACCAATAGATGGCGTTTTAATAAATAATACATAATAGCTTCAGAAGCGTTGCAAGTAAATAGATATGGCAAATAAGAAAGTCGGATATTTTTAGTTTTATTTTTTTACTATTACAAATTTAAAAATTATAATCAATGCTTAAACACATCATTTGAAGGAGTATTTATTGCGTTAAATTTGTCAGTTATAATATTTCTAGTTGTATGTAATACATGCTCGGGTTTTTTATAGAATAGGATAAAATGGGTATGCGGCGCACCTGATGGGAAGTGCTCACCAACAACGCCCATAAGAATCTGCGTTGTTAGCCTTAAAGGAATAGGAGGGGGAAGGGGGGTCGTGTAGAGAGAGAGAGATAATATCTACATTTTTGTTTGTTGTTTTTTAATATGTATTTACATTTTGGTCTCTCAGGTTTTTAATTTTATGGATTAAAAATCATAATAAAAATCTATTCCCGAATATTTTTTATTATTATTTTTATACAGTGAATTAAGAACATGAAATTAATCTATAGATATAAATAAAATTGGAGTGTCTGTCTGTAATATTAAAATAACCACTTTTTACTATATGCATTAGAAGAGTATCACGGGTAGGTATGTTAGCTACGGTAGACATAAAAAGAAAAGAGATAAAACATTAAACAAGGACAGGGGTTGAGAAATCATTATCGTGGCGTGCATGTTATCTGGGATGATCCAAATTATAATAGCCTGAACGACACCGTTGTTAGGTATGCGCGGGAGGTGTCAAGTCGGAAGAAAAGAGCGTCAACTCATATGAGATAAATAGTTTCGTACAGGTCTCACGATATATAAGTGCAATATTTTGAAGATAAATAGGTATTAAAAAAACCAATACAAATAAAATATCATTTTTTATTTAGGTATAGTAGCAGATTTGCAGAAGGGGTTGGGGAAAAAGTTTCTTCGCTTTTTATATAAAAATTCAAAAGGTTTTTTGTTGCTCATGAAATGTAACTAATAGCAAAATACACATAGCAAAGGTGCCATTTTGTTGCATAACTTTTGCCATCTTGTAGGTAGGAACGTGATCCCATTGCTATAAAAA
Organism: Lycaena phlaeas; assembly: GCA_905333005.2. Classification (NCBI taxonomy): domain Eukaryota; kingdom Metazoa; phylum Arthropoda; class Insecta; order Lepidoptera; family Lycaenidae; genus Lycaena; species Lycaena phlaeas. The sequence continues at coordinate 17,104,962 of HG995166.1, read as the reverse complement.
AACTGCGACAATTGGTTTTGGCAGTCCTCTCGTACTTTTACACCTGCAATCGGACAGGGTCTGTAAGAAATCATTCAAAAATAATTATTTTTGAGTCCACTAATCATTGGCATCGAATTTATCATTTGGTGCAATACATAGCTGGACACGCCCGGGGTCTCATATACACGGTGTATTTGGAACGCTTTAAAAACGAAGAGGTATGATAGTGTACGCGTGGCCTGACATGATAGTCTTGACTGAACGTCATTTAGCATTGTCGTTGAATGGGATATGGCCTATAGATATTATAGACTTTGTAATGTTTGTTTAGGGTGATTATAAGTCCGCAACTTAAAAGGTAACTTCCTTTACATAACAAAAATGAGGATATGACATGACCTCACAACTTATTATGATTTTATATTGTATTTCCAGTCTAAAGATAGGCTATAAATATATCATATTGTTTCAAAAGTAATGTATTAAAATATGGAAGTCTCTGTGACTCCAGAAAATTGTCAAGTCTTTGTCACATTGTGTAATAAGAGTTTAGGTAAAAAAACGATAAATATATAATCACAGGATCAGTTATCTTCGCGAGCTGTTTTAGGTAAAATTTGTTTTGGTGACTACTAACGCCGCGGTAGGAAAAGAATAAACTAAATTACAATCACCTGACTGATTTTACGTCCGCTCTGTTCAAAGGGCTATATTACAATCCGCTATCTAGTTGGACGTTGAGCGACGCTTGTTCAATCAACGTACAGCCTAGTCATTCAATTAAATGTCATCATTCGATGAACGCGCTAGTCATACAATCAAATGACTGATTCAACCAGATGACTGCGACATATGCATTATATTATAGCATATAAATAGTTATTAGGCTTATTTTTTTCAAATCGTTCCAAATACACCCGATATGTTGTAAATTGTAATGTAGGAAGAAATATTGTGAAATTTTATCACCGTAGAATAGTTCCATAGATGTGTAGGACAAAATGAATAAAACCTTGTATGTAACAATCATATGTATGTACTATCATAATAATATACTGATTCGACAGGATTTGCATTTATGCCGTGTCTAAGATTGTCATAGATCTATGGAGACGAGAATGCAAAACTTACCGGTTGTTTGTTTTTTTTTAGGTGCTTCATTTTTGGTACCTCTACCTCTTTTTTACATATACCTAATATCATTTTACTAATATTATAAATGTGAAAGTGAGTTTGAAAGAAAAACTGCTAAAACTCTTTGGCTGAAATTTGAAATAGTGATGGCGTATATGTACCTACCTTGTATTAGGACATGGACTATATTATTTTATCCCGAAAAAAATAAAGTTCCTACGGAAATTACATTTGCCTTACTAGTAGTATTCATAATTACAATTTACGTCAATTGAAATGTTAAAAACGACGATTTATCAAACGAGCAATATTTATATGTAGGAACTAGGTAGGTACTGGCCGAATGTAGAACGCGACAAGTCTTTCAATAAAGTTTTATAATATTTTATATTCGTAAGGATAAACACTACTTAGGGCCTGTTTCACAATCTCCCGTTAAGTTCCCTATAGGCTATTGGCAACATATTTGACAGATGTTTGACAGATACTCCATACTCTATCTGTCAAACATCTGTCAAATATGTTGCCAATAGCCTATAGGGAACTTAACGGGAGATTGTGAAACAGGCCCTTATTTGGTTTTTTTTTCCAATCTCATTTCTTTGATGGGACATCATTTGCACTCGAACTAATGGTCAACCGTCTTCTTTTACTAGAAGGAAAATAACAGAAACAATATTATGTAATATTAGTTATAAATACTTAGGTAGGTACTTATTGTTAGCGAAAATAAAAAATAGTTACTTTTGCTACCAAAAAATAGAAAGGTGAAAAACTGAAAAAATAGAAAATACACCAAAAAGAACATAATTATGAGAAAAGGCGAAAATTATTATATAAAAAAATCACCAAAAAAAAGTCGCTTCTGACCGAGGTTTGAACATATGCATTATGGCACGTAGAGCGTAATTCGTTCACTAAACCATTGCGCTATTCGTTCATTATGTAAATTATCGAATTTAGAGTTATGTATGTACGGACTGTACTAAAATATTCCTTATTGTATTGAAATGCGTTATTTGCGTGTTTTGATAAATAAATGTTGTAAATTAGATAGGTACTTACTTTACAACTTCATTCATGTGTTTTTAAAAAAAAGTAAAGTAAAGTATCAACCCTTATATTTCCCACTGCTGGGCACGGGTCTCCTTCCTCGAAATCAGGCGAGGAGGGTAATGGGCCAATAGTCCACCGCGCTGGCCCAGTGAGGGTTGGTGAACTTCACATACCTTCAAAGACTTTCAATCTCATCAGGCATGCAGGTTTCCTTACGATGTTTTCCTTCACCGGTGAGCGAACGATGGTCCCGTGTGCACTTAGAAATTTAGAAAAACCCATTTCAAGGCACACACGGACGGGTCAGGATCGAACCCGGAACCCTCGCATAAGAGGCCGAGTCCGTCCACCACGAGAGCATGTGTTTTTATTTCATAATAAATCTTCTATTTTCTAGTCTCCATTTATTTCTTTTGTTTCGCATTTTTTTAACATTATTTTTCTCTCTCTTATTTACACTAAAGTATATTATTTATTTACACCTTTATTGACAAAGTAGAACCCTTGATGCGATCAGATTATAGAAGATCAATTGTTGACATTGGTCAATGATAGATGGCGCTTATGCCATTGGTAATATTTAGTTTAATATATTTATTGTTATATTGTTAATAATTATCCCGAAATTACTTATGTTGCGCATGCACGTTACATTATATCTTTGTTAAATACAATTTTATATAGCAAAAATATTAATTCGCGAGCGGCGCGTTGTATTGTGAAAAATGACATAGGTCCGCTTAGCAACGCGCCTCAGCGCTTACTGTCGAATCACATAGAAGTAAAAGAGAAGCAACATAATGCCATCACTAAGCACGTTGGCCATGGATATTAATATAAGAAATAAATTAATATTATCAAAATCTGATAAGCAATCAAAAATTTATTTTACACAAAAATTTATAATAATATTATCTGTTACTGTTGTAAATTTTACCAACATATATTGTTAAATAAAGGCGATATTTACGTTAAAAGTGCATTAAACACTGCTTAATTGCGATTTTTTTTTATCGAGAAAATTTTTAGAAAACGTGTTTTTGACTTTTGAGTAAAATTAGAAATATGATGAAGTTTAACATATATTTTTATCACGACCGTAAACCGTTTCAATTTTGCTTAAAATATGTTTAGGTGAAGCCTATTTGACCCTGTTCAGCGCCTTAAGGGTTTGTGCGAATTTTACTTATTATAACTGTCTGTCACGGCCCTAACTGTCAGAGCTGGACACAAAGTTGTTTCATCATAATGAGATTAAATAACACTCTATAGTGACCTAACTGATTCATGGAGACTCTTAGTTGGACACAAGACAAGTAATTTAGATATTGAGACAACAACAAAAGATACTCTATATCTTCATATTTTTTAAACAGATAAGTTACTTAACTAAACTGCATAGTTCACATAGGATATAGGACGAAGACTGTATAAATCGCACCCCTTCATAAACAGAAAATAAAAATGTCTTATAAATAAGAAACTTTCTATAAATTTCATTTTCTTTATTCCATTTTTCTATCTCGTCGAGCCACAGAGCGCATGACCAAACAAATTATTTCCACATTATTTTACCGCTTTTCGATTTAACATTTATCTAGTTTGACTGGGAAATTCAAATTGTAAGACATTTACTATTAGCCGCAGGTGGCGTTTATTGCTAAACTTATTCATGTTTGTAGATTTCCCTCTAAAGCACCTGGCGACCGACTTTCAAGGGAATTACGTGTGTCACTAAACTTCATGTTATTGTACTTAACATCCTCTGCGGATTATTGGGTTTATATATTTTGATATGTTCTGTAGTTGATTTCATTAGACGTGTTGCCTACGTTGTATTGTCGCCGAATTTTAAAGTTAATTAACACAGCGAAATTGTTTGACCTAATACTAGCTGTCTTCCTCAAGATAAAAAGGTACTTTCATCATAATCAGCTTAATCAACATAGGTTGATTTTTATTCGTCAACTTTTTTGACGCAGAGATATTATGTCATTCATCATATCATTTGCACATGTATCCAGGTGACCTCTAGATTACCTCGGTTAAGCTGCTAGATGTATGTGATACTCACGTTGGCTTAGTGTTACCCAATCTAAAATTAGTGCGAGCATCTTTAGCCGCTTTTTAAGGATCCTGGATCTCCGCCACGTTTATCCAATTGTAATTCAACCGCACACAGCACGAAGGTCGTCGACCCATCTGGTTTTATTTCAATGTTATATGTCCTTGGAGCCTTATTGTAAAGGTGCGAAATATATAATGTTACTCATATTACTCTACTAAATTCGAATGATGAGAGTTAAAAAAAAACGTCTGACCTATAATATCTGTCTATCAACCTAATTCAGAGTTGCAGAAAAATTGATATTTATTTCCGTAGATGAAGTATCTACACCAAAGCGTCTCGTATACACACATTCAACTCTCATAATTATTATCAAAGAAATAGGGTTTAGAATTTAGAATGCATGTTTTTTATTATCCCAACACTGCGTGAGAACCAAGGGATATTGACATAGCACCTAGGGTAAAGAGAACAACAAAATTTAGAGTAGTCTGGCCAAATTATGTTAATAGTTATTTTATAAGTCCTAACTAATATTAATCTTTTAAGCCGACTGAAATATGCTTTTAAAAATAAGCCTTTTTTATTCCCAATATTTTAATTCACATAACGTGGAGCGAAATCTGAATATTCAATGTAATTTTTTTATATAAAGCTATCTCAGGTAAAATAACATAATAGATTAACCGCATTGGCTGCTATTGAAATTTTCAATTCCGTTATCGCAGACAGCTCAGGCGATTTTCACACAAAGACCGTAAATCGATAGGTGAGGAAACAACTTTTCTTAATTGGAAAGTCAAAACACGTAAGAGCTAGAATACCTTATTAATCTATCCTAGAAAAAAAAAGAAAACTTCCAGGATCATAATATATAAAGCGCCAATTTATGATGGCGGCCAACTTAGACTTTTTTTTTAATCTATGGACGCTCTTTACACCACGTCAATCTGGTACCGGGCTTAGTTCCCGAAGAGACTTCTTTTACGTAAACACAAACACGTCAAACTTATAACAAAGAAGTGAACGTCATTGCGTCGAGGGATAAAAGTTAACTGCAAGTCTTATAAAGAATGTGATATAAAGATGTCTGCACCGGGTCATAAATGTGCATTCATCATCAAAAAAGTATTAAAACCTTCATAATTTTACCTTTAACATGGATTCTTATGTGCCTGTTTTTACCCAAGGATCAAGCGACAATTACGTATAGTTAAGGCATATTTTTTTCTAATTTATCGATTTTTTATAACGCGTATTACACTCATTACAATGAAACAACTTTTATGATTTTATCGCGATTTATTAAGATTTTGCCCGACGTTTTGAATACTTTGGTCACGGGAGAAAGATGAACGTCATGATTTTTTTTTAAACGGTGGTTCTAACACTGTGTTCAATATACGTATTAAGAGTTAAGACATAGACGATGGAAATATAGGGATTGAAACACATTTAAAATTAAATAACTTTAACTACAAAAACCACATTCAAATTGTTTCATTCATTAATAGCCTCAAAGGACTACACTGTCTTACTCCTTACATCCTCTCATGCATCGCTGGTTAAGAATAGAGTGACTTCTTCAAGAAAATATAACAATAAGTAGTCTTATTGAGGTCAATGAACAAGGAAACCACATCGAAGAAATTGCGTCACTTCATACATAAGAGCCCTTCCATAATGCTGCCCGCGATTGCATGATGTCGTGTGATAACTCTTGATAAACGTAAATTGATTATAAATACCGTCTCTTCAGCCGACCAAGTCCTCTATTTTGTTAGTGTATTAATTTACAATTCCGAATATAGCATCTGTAACTATCCCAAACATTGAACAAAATTCCCTTTTCCAGGTATTTGGACAGTGAACACAATATCTTCATATCTGGCTTAGAAATAAAGCATTCAACAAGATAAGTAACATGTTTTTGCTCAATTATGAGACCTGACATAAATGTATGCTTCAACATCAACATCCTCATCAGCCTTTATCCATCCACAACTAAACATAGGCCTCCCTCAATGAACGGCATGTTAACCATTATTTTTCAGGTTCGAATTTCAGGAAGTATTAAGAATCCAAAGTATAATAATATGTAGCTGGTGATTGGAAAGTTTTTCATTTACTTTCGTGGCAAAAAGGCTTTTTGTAAAAACACAGAACTAGACTAGTGCCTGCTAGAAACGTTTCCTGCTGATCTGGGACTCTAAAAGCGGCTGATGGCGCTCACACTCGTTTCAGTTTGGGTATAGCACTCCCAGGCCCCCGTCTCATATCAGGTCAGGATTCAGGAACTATACCGAAGAAACTACCCGAGGATCGTGTCTTCATGCGTAAATTTTTTTCCATGCGATATAAAAAAAAAACTTGCTCGCTCACTACCAACTAAAAGTGATAATTTGTATAAAAGCCCGCTGGACGTAGTCGATAAGTTAACAATCACTTATGTTTTTTAAACTCTCTTGCTTAGTAAATTAAAACGATATGCTTAGTGAAGGGATTCTGCATATTATCATTGCGCTAGACATAAGCCCCTATGTGCTTATGTTTAAGCTCCACTAATACAAAGGTAATTGCATACTAGCTAATTCTATTTTGATGTATCTACTTCATATATTAAATAGAATTCATTTAATATATGAAGTATTATATAGTTATATTAGTATATATTTCATATATTTAACAGATAATATAAGTCTGATCTTATATTATCTGTTATAAATGAAATATGAAAACTTTTCATGTCACAGTTCTAGTGTTTATAATACATCAATTTTATTTTTTAATTTTTCGACCTTTTTTATTTTTATTTTTTCTGTGTGGCATTAAAAATACATGCAATCAAAAATTTTTCACTATCTTACCACCAACCCGAAGAACGCAGTCCTTCGGGGCTGCTATAATATAACATTTAAATAACCTTATCCCATGCTTTCATCGTATCGAAAATTAAAAAAAAATTAAAAATACAAATGGTATTTCCATAAAATATTTCACACACTATTTTACAAAGAACGACCTCTGTGTTAAGCTACCTTCATATTTTAATATCATTAAATATATCCCTTAAACAAGTTAGGTAACAAGCAGTACAAAATTAAATAATTCCGATTGTAATAAAACTAAAGTAAGATTTAATTTTCCGTCGTAGATAGACGAGCCCGAACAAAACCGATCTTGAAATACTCTTTGATAATCTAAAAGCTTCCCGGCTTTAGTTAATTCAAAAATTTTCTCCTTTGTGACGTTTAATTTGATAGAATTTCGTTCGATCTTCAATTATCTAATTTATCTATAAATCTGTAGGCTTTGTTTAAAGGATTTTTGACAATTTTTGTAATGTAAGAAATGTAAAAAAATCTCTGTAAAATTTTGTTAGAAGTAGTACCATTTCAGCATTGCAACCGAAGCATAAAGTGACAGTTATGCTGTAGCGTTTCGTGCCGCTTATAATTTTCCTGTGGGTATTGGGAGATAGGGAAAAGAGGGACAATGTATTTGCTGAACTCTGGTTGTAATGTCTATGGGCGTCGATAAACACCATCAGACTTCTACTGCTCATTTGATTGCAGGCAAAGCATAATCTTAAAATATAGTTAGCAAAAAATCTATTTTTTTAATGTATCCTATATTTCTTTTAGTACCTTCCAGAATATGTGTACAAAGTTTCATGATGATCGGTAGAATAGTTTTCGCGTGAAATCGTAACAAACATCCCTACTTTCACGTTTATAATATAGTATAGATTACAATACGACCTAATAAACTGGCTCAGTTACACGAAATACGAAACAAAGTTATTAGTCTGACGCCAACAGAAGGTATGTGATTTTATGGCGTACTGATTAAATTCGCTGAGATGAAACCTTTACGCTGGATAAAAGTCGTGTAATTCACGTGATCCCTGATGGTAATAAGGTCTGGAATACATTATATTTGAAACGTATTTATTCAAAGTAAAAACTTTAAAATGTATTATAATATCTAACTTTTAATTCGTATTGAGTGAAAAGAAGTAATTCATATTAGTAGCTACACCGACTTTTACTGTTATGACTTCGATTGCTCTCCAAATTTTAAGCTATATTGTTAATGTAATACAGAAAACTAGTTACGTCTATCTATCTGATATTGTGGTTTTAATATTATTGTTATATTTATTGTATCAATAAATTAAAAAAAATGAAATTACAAGAAGCTGACTTTTACACGTGACTAATAGATAATAATATATTATGGTAGGAATTGTCTAATCTTAAAATAAATGCGCCCCCAAAATTAATTTATGCTTAATTTAAAAATAGATATTGTATAGTAAAAATAGTTGAAATAGACGCATACACGCAAATGGTTTTCGTAATTGGTCATTCAATCGCCTACAATATCGAAATACGCCCACAATATTATGTTTGTTGCGGCTATAACTAAAGACTAAATTATCAAACAACAATATTTTTTTTAATTAATAAAAGACAAAAGAAAATAAAAGACGCTGGCAATTCCATTCGAAACGGCAAAATGCTTGACTTCACTTTGAGAGTCTTCGACAAGATGGCGTAAGACTCTCAAAGTAACCCGCCTAGGGAAACCCACTCCCTAACGGGATGCGTCAGTGCATTTCCCGGCGTAAAAGAAAAAAAAGGCCTATTTTCAGCGGTTGACGGATAAAGGCTGATGATGATGATTAATAATAATCATCATCAGCCTTGTTGTAGTCAAGTGCCAGTGTTATACTTAATTTTAACGATCGATCAGCCGAAGTTTGTAACACGTAGGTATATGCTTGCTCTCACGTAGCTCACCCGTTAACTCGATTTGTACCAGACTTATTACACGACACGTCTTAGAAATACCTATAAAGTTTATAGTAGGGACATAGCCATCCTACTAATACTATAAATGCGAACCATTATAAGAATGTATTGATTTATGTTTATCACTATTTCATACAAAAACTACTGAATAGATTCAGTTGAAATGTTATAATAATATAGCTTACACATTAGAATATTGTGTGAGAATTGTCTAAAATATAACAATAAGTATCAATTAAATAGTAAAAATCTGTCTGCAAGCTACTCGTATTCTGGCGCGCGCTGTAAAATCGTTGGAGTTACAAGTAACGTATTGTGGAATCGTTTATCTTGAATAGGTCTACAGAAAAGTCCGCAATGGCGTACGTCTCTATCTCTTAAGGATAACATAATATATTATCTAAAACCTTGATAATTTTAATAATTATATACCGACTACTAAGGTTTTGGGTAAATTAATAAAATATTTTGTAAAGGATACATGAATTATTGTAATTTATAAGAGTCGGAAAAATTTAAGCCGCATGGGAGTTTATTTTTAAAACGCTGCCTTATTTTCTTTAGAAATATAATAAAAAATAAAGTAGAAAAATCATCATAACAGGTCCGTAGGCGAAGCTGCAGGCAACAGCTAGTGCTAATCCATATAAATGAGAATACATTTTTATATATGTAACAAGCAACGACGACGTTTTACTGGCGTAGATCTCGTTCCTTTAAGAAAAAGGGGATTTAATAAAGCCTATGTTTTCCGGTAAAAATGTAACTCCTTAATGGCGAAAGAATTTTCACGTAGTGGTTTTTTAATAACAAATAAAAAATCTAATATTATAATTTATTCGTCTGTCATTTTGTATGACCCATGATCATGGATTAAAAACAATGAACCACGAAAAAGTCCGTAAAATTTGTTTTATCGTGAGTGCAATTGCCTTTTTTCTAATAGTTTTAAAACTATTAGAAAGCAAAATATTTAAGTCTCATAAATAGAACATGTAACAGAATATACTAATTAGTCTAATTGATGTTTTAATTAGATCATAATATTCTTATTACATTATTATGTGATAAATATAGGTCCTAGTAATAAAAATGTTCAGATGTATTTTGTCTACGTGTAAATGCTCAGTACAAAAGCCTTATAAATTATTATCTTAGTTATTTTTTTCACGATCTGCCATAAATATTACTTATTACGAATAAAATATGTATATAATATTACTAGTACTCGAGTAATATTAAGATCAGATAATAAAGATGTGAGCTTGTAATCATTACTTGCATCATCATTATTAACATTTTCCTTCCACGGCTGGACATAAGCTCGTCAAATGAACATCACGACGGCTAATCCTTGGCCACATGCGTACAAGTAGGACCGAACACCGAGGAGAATTTCGTATATATAATTGGGTGCCAACCAGTCCTTTGTTTATCCAAAGTGACTTAAGCTGTATTATTATTATTGCTAACATTTTCTTATATTTCATTTTTTAAAAAACGAAACGTGTTTAAATATAGTTGTATTGGTTAGATAATTTTATTTAATTAAATTCAAATTATTTAATTAAATTGAAAACCCCATGTATCTGACCACAATAAAGCGTTTTAAAAGCGCGGCGCTTTTTTATCGAGTACTGTTGAATCATCGACCCTAGTCATGATCCTAGATAACAGATAAGTTTTGATGCGACTGGCCGTATATTGATTGACTTCAGTCATGATTATTAAATATTCGAACTTAAAAAAATAATATATTTTATTTATTAAGGGCCTGTTTCACAATCTCCAGTTAAGTTCCCAATAGGCTATCGGCAACATATTTGACAGATAGAGTATGGAGTATCTGTCAAATATGTTGCCGATAGCCTATTGGGAACTTAACTGGAGATTGTGAAACAGGCCCTAAATCGAATTTAAAATACGGAGGTCGCAACTCATAAACACCTTATTTTTATTATAAAAATAATCTTTTGCAATAAGTAATTTGAATGGACTATTTTCATTATTTTAAAAAAATTTAAAGTAGGTTTTATATCCATTAAGAAAATCCATAATTTGTCCCGGGTTCACGCGAAAGCTACTAAACCAATTATATGAAACTTTGTACAGATATTCTCGGAGGTACTAGAAGTAAGATTAGATGCATAAAAAATTATATTTTTTGTTTTCTACCGCAGGCGAGGCCGCGGGTAATAGCTAAGCTATAAAGTTATATGATAATTTCACATTCTCTCTTAATTATGAAACTTTATATGGGTGGGTAAATTCAAATTTGTTGGCGTAAATAAACAAGACTCTTAATTATTGTTTGTGGCGTATTATATTATGTAGGTAATATCCAGGACAAAAACAGACTAATCTTTATACAAGCAGTAAAACAGAATACATTATTGTTTGTTAAGATTTAATGTGTTAACTTAAATTAGAATTAACAACTCTATTAAAAGAATCAAATAAAAAACAATCTTATTTATTTTACTACTGACCCTGTAAGAATTTTGCAAGAGTATTATGTTAAGATACCCTCGCAGCTTATAGACGAGGGTTGAGGGTAAGTTTTATCGAAAGTATGCACTAGGGGAGTTCACAAAATAATCGTTAAAGAGGTCATAACTCCAACAAATATTTGAAGAATATATTTCACTAGGATCTGTATATTAATATTAACTTTATATGAGGGATCAATAATACCATCAAGTTTAATCAAAATTATTATGAGGTGACGATGGTACAGTGAGTATGGACTCGATCTCTTATGCGAGAGTATAATAGTAAAAAGTTAAGTATCAACCCTTATATGTCCCACTGCTGGGCACGGGTCTCCTCCTCTAAATCAGGCGAGGAGGGTTAGTGGGCCATTGTTCACCGATGCGCTGGCCCAATGCGGGTTGGTGGACTTCACATACCTTCAAAGACTTTCAATCTCATCAGGCATGCAGGTTTCCTCACGATGTTTTCCTTTACCGGTGAGCGAAATATGGTCTCATGTGCACTAAGAAATTTAGAAAAACACATTTCAAGGCACACACGGGGGGGGGGGTCAGGATCGAACCCGGTACCCCTCGCATAATAGGCCGAGTCCATCCACCACTGGACCATCGTCGCAAGCTCGTGGCTAAGTAATCATAAATAAACAAGCCGAGCTACGGGTCGTCAGAAACCCGAAAGTCCTACCACGGTGTACCGTATCGCCCAGTTACTTACAGTTCGTGGAGATCTTATAAGCAGTATTCGTATTCGAATGCATTCGGTTAGACTGGAAGCCGACCCCAAATAAAAATGGGAAAAGGCCAGGTAGATGATTCATACCTATGCAATACAATAATAATAATAATATCTATGGACGCTTTTTACACCACGTCAATCTGGTCCCGTGCTAAGTACTCGTAGAGACTTGTGTTACGGGTACCAGACAACGGAAATACATATATTTAATACGTTTTATTTTAATACTTATATTTAAGATTTTTATTATATAATACACATATTTAATACACACCCATGACCCAGGAACACAGAAACTTTTTTGTTCCCTGGCGGGATTCGAACCCGCGACCTCCGGCTTGAGCGTCAACACGCTAACCGTTGAGCCACAGAGGTCGTCTAAACATACGTATCCCTTACAACGGTAATAACTTCAAGGACCCATGGTGATGCATCGCTTATATATCATAGCCAGATTACGAATTTAAATCTAACCGATCAAAGCAAAACCGTTACTAAAAAGTAATATTTTAACATTAGTTTCTGATTTATGAAACTTGTTCCTTCAGTTAAAAGAAATTTTCCCCTACAATAAACGTCTTGATAATTTAATCTGTTTATTTTTCCTCATTTAGTATTAAATGTAAAATACATTTTAATAAAACGCTTAAAGAAACAAACTTTCTTTTTGATGTTATATTAGTATGAACTACAAGCGAAATTTAAAAAAAACCAAATAGATACAATTTTAAATAGTAAATAAGTTTTTCTTTTTTATATTTTCCATACTAGCAACTTAAATTCACTTTCAGAATTGAAATCTATGTTTACAACTGCCGCACAGTCTCTGACAATTTATATATAATATTACTCTTTGCGTCACGACATTCGACAGATGATTCACAAAAATATACAAGTCGATAACCACAAACAAATAAATCGTATCTATCGCTTCGTCGTCCAATTAAGTGAAGCTGTTAGCTGCCGCATAAGCTCTCAAATAAAACTAATTATTGCCATTGTTATCGGGACTTTGTTTAAATAAACTTGCTGTGATTCGAGGCGCGCGGCGATTAAAGTAAATTATTAGCGAAGTACCGAAGCAAAACAACGGCATTGTTCTTGTAAAACAATGTTTCGGAAAGATGGGTTTTGGAATTTAAGAGTGACATTCGAGTGCAGTTTGATAACATTCGTAGTTTGCGCATGTAAGTTGCAATGGAAAGCATGTTGGCTTCGGTGGCATTTAAAAATATATAAAGTTTGCGCATGTGAGTCAAGTCTGAAAGTTTGTTGGCATGTAAAAAAATGTTTACAATAATTTATAGTATTTCTAGTTTATTTGTGCAAACGATCCAGATATTTCTAACATATTTATAGGAGACTAGCTGTTGCCCGCAGCTTCGCCTGCGTTAACTAAGATTTACAACGGGATCTTAGTACGCGAAATAACATTTTTTACACCTTGTGTCCGAAAAACCAAAATATCTTACGGAACCCTATTTTTATCAGAATAAAATTTAGCCTATGTTACTCGTGGATAATGTAGCTTCCGAATGGTGAAAGAATTTTTGAAATCGGTCCAGTACTTTTTGAGCCTATTCATTACAAACATACAAACATACAAAAATAGGTACAAATCTTTCCTCTTTATAATATTAGTATAGATGAATCAAGAATACAAACATTCTAATAACGACGACCTCTGTGGCTCAATGGTTAGCGCGTTGGCGCTCAAGCCGGAGGTAGCGGTTTCGAATCTCGCCAGGGAACAAAAAAAAAGTTTGTGTTCCTGGGTCATGGATGTGTATTAAATATTTGTATTATATAATAAAAATCTTAAATATAAGTATTAATATAAAAAGTATTGAATATAATATTATGTATTTCCATTGTCTGGTACCCGTAACACAAGTCTATTCAAGAATGGTTTTAGTAATATAGTCAGAGCTTATAATGTGATTGTCCTAAAGATATAAAATGCTGAGAACCTTATTTTCTGTGTATAATATCAATTAATCTACGTAGGTGAAATTTTCTTTTGAAAGTCTTTTGAAATTTTTGGCGCTTTCAAAAATTGATATTTTTTTTTATTATCTTAATACTGAGTAAAAAATATATTAATTATTTGAACATACAACTTGAAAAAGTTCTTCTTAAACTTTAAAATTAGACAATACCAGTTTCAAACCTTGCCCACTGAGAAATCGGCGAAACAAACTTAGTGGGTTAACACACTCAGTTAAGCAATCAAGACATGACAAATTCTATTCAGGAGTGTACAAAGCTTGATTGTGACTATGGTCTTATTCATCATCACCTTCTAACGACTTAGTCCAGTCAGTAATAACCTGTAATTTTCTTGTTTTATTAAAAGTGAAAAATATATAAGTATATCTTATAACTAAGTAACTGATGCTTCGTTGAATATCGATCGAATTCTTATTTTACTTAGTAGTTACGATAATAAGCATTTCATCCTTATTCAGTTCTGATAATAAAAGTTAAAAGCTTTAGAAGTTTATTCTGTGGAGTATTGAATATTTCATACTGATAAAATATTCTGGTGTATTATATGAAGTATTTATGTTACAAATACTGTACAGGGCAGCGCTCTGCGAGGCTAGGTCCTCCCCTTTGTGTAGTGGAGTTTTCTTCGATTTTTTGGAACACGGGGTTGTTTATTGAAACAATAATTAATTTTCAAGATGCAATGTAGGTGGAGTGCAGAGTAGAGTGACGACTTGTTTCATTTGAACATTTTGCGAATATGTTTAGCGCCAACCGCGCCATTCTTACTAGAATTAAAGGTAGTGCGAAGGCGGGTGAGTACAGTGTTGACGGCATATGGCCAATCATAGACGAGTCTGGAGGCCTAGCCAGAATGCCATTAAGAAAGTGTTAGCGAAGTTCGAAATGATAAAATGTATAGGATGGACCACGTGATTAAGCGCGGCCTTATGTCAATCCATTTTATCATTTTCTAACTTCGCTAACGCTTTCTTAATGGCATTTTGGCTAGGCCCCCTGATTGGCACGTTTAAGTCAAGACGTAGTGTAAGTGCGAGTGAAATGTATATCATATGTATATCATAAGTGTTTTCAAGGTATGAGTCCCGAGGCATTGTTTAAGAATTTGAGGATGTATACTGCATTACGAAATGCTGAATACTGAATTTGTAGATATATAAATAAATATCTCACTTGTCAGTATAGATTATGTTAGTAATATTTTTGGTGTGTCAATGAGCAACGATGGTCGACGAGGGTCCAGGTTCTATCCGGTTGTGATTACGAATGGTCCAGCGCATCAGTGAACTACGATCCTTACCTAATTTCGAGGAAGAAAGCTGTGTCGAGCAGTGGGAAATATATGGGTTAAAAATTTTAATATTAATATTCAGATAAGTGAGTACTGATGTTGTTCCAAGCTAGTGATCATGAGGAGTCACTGAAAATCAGCGTCACCCATTATTGCTGTGATCGTGTTACAAATACTGAGTGGCTACCTCTTGTATGGCAATATTAATATCGAAGTAAAACTACTTTGCGATTAAGACGTCTTGATTTCTGTTGTGAGCAATAAAATGTTTGTCTTCTTAACTTTCTTTTCGAATATTCTTCTGTGTTACTCTCTAATCAGCGCTAGTGTTATCCTTATTAAGCAGCAATGGCGTTTGTGACCCCCCTAACAAAGCCACAACATTCCTACCTCTCAGATCCTTTCTCAACGAACGTTGTGTGTTCAAATAGAATCTTAAAATATTACTAGAAAATTAATTGTATAGTACCTATATACTTAGCTTGAAGACGTTTAGCACTCAGAGCCCACTCAAGACAACGGTATAAAGTTACGAGATCTTAACGCATTTGCGTGAGTATTGTTATACTACTATTATGGAAATGTGAAACCGCTCAGACGAGTGCCTGATGGTAAATAGCAAACGCATATTAATGGATCGACTTCAGGGAAATTAATACATAATTTATACTTCAGTCCTCAATTTGAAGACAAGAGAAAATAAAAAGCACAAACATATTTTCACTTACCTATCTCATTACTGATATTATATGTGATCAATTATAACACAACAATGTAAGTTTCAATATTTTATCATTTGTCAAACATTTATTATTATTTTGTCACTTTTTTACCCTGTGATTTATGTTAACAACACTGAAATAAAAGTTGTTGCATATTAGAAAAATAGGTAGTGTCTAAGGTTACATATACAAGAATTTGTTTCATTGAAGGCACTAGTTTTCTTAAATTTTATTAGACATTAAATATTTTTTTATAAATTTAAAAGGCCATTAGAGGTCTATTTATTTCTTACTTGTTTTTTATATAGAGGGAAGGACGAATGTTTTGTGTTACAGCCATACAAGTAATAGTAAATTCTTGTTTATAAGTAACGGCGAGTGGGTGGGGACAAAGACATTTCTTATAAGAGGACTGCAGTACCTAAATATATTAAGATAATCAATCATATATTAAGATAATAAATATATGTATGTGAATTGTATAAAAAATATGCAATAATACTGGATAGTAAAAGAGCTTTAATATTGATTAAAAACATTACAGGCTTATTTTAACTGAGGCATCCCGCGGGGGAGTGGGTCTCCCCAGGCGGGGTGCACGCGAAAGCTTTTAAAGTGGACGCAGCTCTACCCACTAAAACCCGACGAGTGCCACCACTGCCGCCTTTGGTGAGACAGCCTGCCTACAAACAACACCTCAACGGCTAGTCAGTCCCTCAGGGGAACAACGCCACTTCCACGGAGGGGTTGTCCCGCACCACAGAACAACGACTACCAACGTCGGGACAGTACATTCCTGTCCATTCGGCTGCGACCACTGTCATCGGATTGCACATTTGGCTGTATGTCCATCTAACTAACATAAAAAAGTGGATTATTTATAAATATTATTTTAATCAGTAAAGAAATCCTTTAGTATTGGGTGTGAATATTAAACTTGCTTTAGGATCACAAGACGGAAAGGCCACACCGATTCGGATCTCAGATCAAAGGGATCCCTGGCGATATAATGATAGAGCACTATCACAAAACGTGACTTGATTCAAGGATAGACAGATAGATACTTGTACTAAGAAACTTAAAATGAATAATTTAAACGTGGAGGTGAATTTGTCTTTGTAGCAATTGAAATATTGATAATCAGAAAGTTGGAAAATTGAGAACTTTTTTTTCATGGTTCTATAATGTTTGGCCCGTCGGTCTATACGCCTTATCATAAAAATAATCAATCAGATGGCTCACAGCAAAATAAACTATGGTTAAAAGAACGTGGCTTTCCTCGCATAGGTTTCAAATTTCCCACAACCTCTAAAATGGAATTTTGGAGGTAGGACTTAAGGAAGATAAAAAACAGAACATATTAATATTTGAAAGGTTGCCTAAACCTGCTGAAAGGTAAAGCTGAAAGGTAATCTGCTAATTCTCTGGTGTAGCGTCTTTAGGTGGTGCTCTGGTAAAAATAAATGTTGTAATGATAATAATTGAGTGATATAATATAATACATAAAAGAATAACATTCGAATATAGGATGTACCTGTTAGCACAGATTTATTCTGCCTGTAATATTATCTAGTATAATGTTACTGTAATATTATCTAGTATAATGTTACTGTAATATAATATAGTATAATGTTACTGTAATATTATCTAGTATAAAGTTACTGTAATATTATCTAGTATAATGTTACTGTAATATTATCTAGTATAATGTTACTGTAATATAATATAGTATAATGTTACTGTAATATTATCTAGTATAAAGTTACTGTAATATTATATAGTATAATGTTACTGTAATATTATCTAGTATAATGTTACTGTAATATTATACATAGTATAATGTTACTGTATTGTTTTCTATTTTCTACGCGAACTTAACTCATTAAAATGAAACAACTTTTACAAATTTTATCGCCATTTGTTATTACATGCCCGGCGTTTCTGATACTTTATAGCAACCACGTTTACGGGCGGACTGAAGTGTCAGACGTCCTGCTACTCTCTGTACGAAATGTACAAAAGATAAAAGGTAAAGGAAACTTTCGTTTCGGCATCAATCGTAAACTTTAATCTTTTTCAAGTTAATGGTAAAAATATATATTTCTTAGTTGTACCGTTAAAAAGGAAAAATAAAAATATTTGAAGCATAAGTTGGAATTGAGATTAAGAATTACCGTTGTACAAAAACGCAGTGAATTATGTTTCCGTTTGAAACTTGTTATCAAGATGAATGTTTTTCCTTTTGAGGAATTTCTTGATTTGTTTTCTTTAAAAAGCTTTCCTGTTAAACGACTTAAAATAATTTTGCGCAGTTCCGAAAAACATTTATTTAGAAATGAGTAAAGGATATAGTGAAACATGGAAGAAAGATAGGAAAAGTAATATGAGATTAAATAAGATACAAAAGATACTAGGTTAGGATTTTTACCAGTGCATTGAGATGTGCTGTGCCGCACTTCCGGCTGCAGGTGTAACACTTGCTTGTTCCCGGTGGAAGACATGCATTGTCGCGCTGTCAGCTGCATGAAATTTGCATATGTGTTCTTTCTGGAGAAATGCTGTCATATGAATAAACAGGATGCTAAAGTCCATGCAATTGAGGAGCGTAAGTTCGCTGTGTTACGTGAAGAAGGGCAAAACAGACAGTACTATTACTGGCATAAAGACTTCACACCTTAGTCTTGAAAAAGGTAACGCATATATGAATTACCGGAGTTAGCTTGTCATGTTTATGAGCGATGCTAACCACTTACTTTATGACCGTTTTGCATATCCAATATTAAAATATGCAATCAAAATTATTAAAATAGGACATATTATACACAGAGATATAAAACTATCTCATAGTACAATGTATCAAAGAAAGAAAAATAAAAGGTTAATAGGGATATTGACACATGATACAAATTCACGTGAAGTTATGTTTTACATATTATTAAAGACAGTATTTGAAAACCTAAAATAACATTTTAATGGTCTAATTATTATTTGTCTTAAAATTTAGAAAATTAATTTTAAAAGCGTTGTTTATCATGCATTATCACTTGACTGCAAACGCCAATATAAGGCAATGACCTCACTGACCAGTGAATTAAGTACAAACTGTCATAATTTATAACATAGCGCGAGCTCTGTTTATCTGTGTGTGATGTAATCATATCATATCACGGTTATATGACAGCTTGGAGCGTTTTAGCGGAAATTTTAAAAACTATTTTTCTTAACATATTTTTTTATTAAAATTGGACATATTTCTTAACAAAAGTCTTTTTTCGTGTTCACCTATGTCTAATAAAATTAAATGAAAAAATAGCCAACATCCCTATTAGAAATCGAATAATAAAATACAAATAAGACAGCTTTAAATTCAATTATTCTTTATTCAATTATTTTGACAAAAGAGGAACAAGATGTAAGGTGTACGATATAATCAGATTCTAACTTTTCTCATCATCAGGCACTCGAGGAGTTGAAATGTTTACATAAATTTATTACGCCCTTTTTAAGAAGACTTCAGATTTATTATATTGGAGTAAAATCATATTCATCATACCGATGGTACAATCAGTGACCGACTTGATCGTGCACCTGCTTGCGTGGCTGCTAAGCCATAGTCGCGGAAGGATTGGTTACTACCTCACCATGTTTCAGGCCTTGTCATGGCGGTGGGGCTCAGTAGCCCAGGGTGAGCCCAACACCTTGGGCGAAGCGAATTAACCGAGGGGGCTCTTTGTATCCCTCTTATTAGAGAAGCGTACAAGAGAGCAGAGGGCAAGGGGTGAAGACGAACCTCATCGTACTGTCCCGACGTTGGGAGTGGTTGTTCTGTGGTGCGGGATAACCCCTCTGTGGAGGTGGCGTTGGTCCCCTGAGGGACTCACTAGCCGTCGAGACAGGCACCTCACCAAAGGCGGTATTGGTGACGCATTGGTTTTAGTGGGAAGAGCTGCGTCCACTTACCAGCTTTCGGTCGCAGCGACTCCCAAATACCCGCCTGGAGAGACCCGCTCCAGCGGGATGCCTAAGCGCATTTCCCGGCGTTAAAAAAAAATATTGGTTCCTCGCAAAATTTAACAAAAAAAGGTGTATGTGCGATTCACACACGATAGAAGTGAAACACACGTTAAATGCTCAAATACAAAGTAAAGTATTAAACAGTGTGCAATATACATACACAACAACATTTTCTCTCTCGCTCTTTTGTATTTGCGTCTCTAACCTGTCGTTTTTTCCGTTTCATCCGGTTTGAAATCACAACGATTCCAAATAAGTTTCACTTCAAAAATCTTTCATTTTACTCGACCTAGTTGTATTCTAGAGTTGAGGACATGTCACCTAGATTGTATTCTAGAGTTGTCAATGACGTTACATAAATTAAGGCATTCGCTTTCATTACAGCAATAACAATAGGGACCCCCGAAATTGTGAGTCCGTCCTTTTTACATCCAACCCGATATTTATGTAGCTCCGAACAAAAGGGTACCGCAATTAGTTCACTTCTGGAGATTACTGGAAGTCAATTAATCTTCACAACGAGCCACATTTTATTTATACATGTCGTTAATAAACATTACCAGAAACATATTATCTCTGACAATTAAATTGGATTATTTAATACATGATTCGAATTGAAAATATCTTTTATTTCGTAGATTTAAACGTAGAACACTCGAAGTCACTTTTAACAATCGAAACACGTGAAATATAAAAGTCTATTTCTAAACACAAGCAATAAGCGACTTTGGTTTAATGGGTAGTTCGAAGTGTGAGATCTGAATTCGTGAGTCTTCTTAAATGTTCTCCTCTCCTCCTCCACCAGAACATGTCTATGTCGATTGCTCACCGGAGATTAACCTAGGTCATGTATAGGTATATATATTAAATATGTGTATTCTACAATTACAATCTTAAATATATGTTACTAGTTATTGCACGCAGCTTCGCCCGCATCAAGTAAGATTTAAAACGATTCTCTAACGTTTTTAAAATTTAACATAGCCTTTTTTTTTTGATGACGCAGTGGAAATCATTCACGACCATACCAGGGCCTGGGTAGGCGCGCTAGCGTGTGTGGGGACTCGCATTTGGGTGCCCTACCCCACTAAAACCGCTGCGTGAGCCTTCAGCCGCTATATTTGAGGGACCCGGATCTGTGCAGGCGACGGGATACCCTCAGCGACAGACTGGTCCCGGCAAAGATTCTCCACAATAGGGGGACTGCCTGGCTACGACTTGGCAGTCCCCACGACGTCGTGTCTTAAGCTGGGCCCGGGTTAAAAAAAAATAATTTAACATAGCCTATGTTTACCGAGGATAGTGTAGCTTCCCAACGGTGAAAGAAGTTTTCAAATCGGTCAAGTAGTTTCGGAGCCTAGTCAATATAAACAAACAAATCTCTCCTCTTTATAGTGTTAGTATAGATAAAACTATCAAACATATTTCCGTCGTCTGGTACCCGCAACACAAGTTCTTCGAGAACTTACCACGGTATAAGATTGAAGTAGTTTAAAAAGTGTACATAGATATTATATCAACTTGTATGTATGTTGTACATTTATCTCAAATGTAAAGCATCTACACTAATTATAACCTTTTGTAATGTACCTGTTGGGAATCATTTCATCAGTACAATTTTAATTACGACGAGACAGCTACGGCTCCAGCGACTGTTATTTTTTTGTTTCGACTATAATGTGCGCTCCCAATTGGAAGTTTGTGTAAGCCCTCTGATATTTGCTCTGTACTTAATTAAATTGTTACACTGAACTCAATATTATTAACATTTTTGTCAATATAACATAAAAATCTTTTAGGTTTTTATTTACGATAAATATTGTTAATATTAATATTAGATAAGAATAGATAAGGAATAAAGAATTAAAAATTTTGAAAATATTGTCAAATAAGATAGTGTGTGTCTTATTGAGCGTAGAATTGATTTCTAAACAAAAATATCAAATAAATAATTTCACTTTGGCTTATATTACGACTTAAGGATACAATTTAATATCAAATTATTTTGAAAGAATCAATATTTCATTATTTTATCACCCTGTTGTTATTATTATCACTAAGCTTCTTGAAAACAATTCCAGAAAATACCTGATCGTATTTGTGGTAGGGATGATTGAAAATAAGATGACTTATTCAAAATCTTAACACTTTTGAAATAAGGCATTCGTTACGAAATTTGTTTTAGGGAGTTTGTTTCACCTATTTTTATCATTAAATCGCGATTAAACGAGTGAAAAATGTTTCATCAATTGTTTTATATCAATGTTATGGCATCGATATAATTAAGTTTATTATACAGCATAATATTATGATAATATCTACTTCTGTGGAAATATACCGGCTTAAAAATGTCCAATAATCTGTGTTTCCTCCATTTCCTCCGCTTTCATATTCGAGCAATATTAAACTGGAAATATTTGTATTATTGAGTGCACGCTCAACACACGCGCTAAAAGCACAATTTGATCAAATGATCTCACTTTTATATTCTACAGAGTTAGCTTATCTTATTAAGTATAAATGGACACGCGTTCATATTTTATATCTCGAAGCTTAGACAATTATTAACGTTATTTCTTACAAATTTTAAATATATCGCTAATTTGATTCTGCTATGCGTCCGAGCTAAATTTCTCCCTTACTATTTGTTGAAATAAATGTGAAATTGGCGCCTTCACCTATAGTGGCAAAATTGCATGTCAGAATGACATTTTTTGTCTGTGCACTGTAGTTGGAATTCTCGTATGTTCTTTAATTGATGTATCCGTGTCTTATCAATAAAACTTGCAAATCCAAATAAATCTGTTTTAATCTCAACACTATTGTGATAATAAAATATATTATTTCTCGAAGATATTTCTGTTGGCAATGCATAATGCGCAAAAAACGTCATTTTAAAGTTTAAGTTACTGGCTACTTACAAAAAGTGTATTTATTATTAATAATATCTTTTTACGCAATAGCTTCAAATGTGTGTAAAATAAAAATAATTCTATTATCATCCAGGAAATAAGCATAACTAATGTTGCAGATCATATAATTATATCGAAAATTCATCCCATTTCGACAATCGTATTAGAGATCAACAGTTATTTGTGGTTCGACAGTCCCCTTCGCGATGTTTGCGTTGTGTTGACAATTTAGCCCTCGCAGTTCGGTCGTCTTCACATCGATCCTTCAATGGGGCCTTTACAAGCTTAGTATTAATAAACAAACATTATAACGATGGCTTCACATGTCTCCTTCTCTCTTTATCTCTCTCTCTCTCACACACGCACACACACATATAACAATATTTCATAGGTTTTACTAGTAATAAGAAAATCCAAATTGGATTCTTAGATTAATCGTTCGCGAAGAATCGCTTTCACGGTCGTAAAGACATATCCAGTGAACCGCGTGAATGGTATCCGAAAATTAATAATGAGGTAAAGAATGTCAAAGAAAATATATATTTCTGATGCTAATCATCAAAAATATAATTTTTTATAGTAACGATGTCTTTTTTTGTCTGTCCAACTCGTTTGAATGCCGCAGTTCTCAATAAATAAATAAAATCGACGATCTGAATTATTTCAATTCGCAAAAACATTTTTATATAGATGTATGAATATTCGAGCAATATATTACAACGATTTTACACTGAATCAGTTCCACCTAACCACATATATGAGGTTAGCGTTGGCAATCACCGACAAAAGTTTATTTCATCCAAATTACAATTACATAGAGTTGACAAACGTGTACAAAACTAGACAAAACCAAAATCAATAATATTTATTAAAATTAGACAAAGCAATAACTGAGCGACAATTTTCTAATCGGATGTGGTTCGAAATTTAAGGGGTTTGGGTTCGATCCTGACCAATGCACATGAGAAAGTTTCTAATAATGATTTTTATCCTAGATCCATATGATAGAGCCACCATGTCGATCGTAATCACATGCAAATGCAAATGGTGAACTATTTTATAATTTTTAAAATGTTTATGGAATAATATAATAGAATAAAAAAAATACAGTGGTACTATACATTTCAAAGAAGAAAGTAAGATGAAGACTTAGAAGACATTTCTTCTTCTTAGAATAACTAAAACTCTGTATCTTCCAGCTTGAAGCTTGAAGACCACTTTCAGACTGTCCAGCGAAGATCACAACCCGGTGGTAGTTTCTCAGCAAGTATAATGAATCAGAAGAGGGAGGAAGGAACCTCTTCGCTCACAGCTCATTTCTCATTTTGGTATGAAGCCGCTCACTTAAGATGGTCTGCCTGAGAAAGATATTACTACTCTCTAAGCGTGATGGCGGTGGAGTATGTCTGCTGCCATGTTTTGTTTATAACTCCTCTCATTACTGGCGGTTTCTTTGTGTTCTGCTCGAGGAGCAACACCAGCCAAGCAATATAGTTTGGGCAGAGATTTTGTTTGAATCATTTGAGCGGCGATGGTCTAGAGGCGGGTGGATTCGGCCTCTTATGCGAGAGGTTCCGGGTTCAATCCTGACCCCCCGTGTGTGCATTGAAATAGATTTTTCTAAATTTCTAAGTGCAAACACAAGACCATCGTTCTCTCACCGGCGAAGGAAAACATCGTGAGAAAACCTGCCTGATGAGATTCTTTGAAGGTATGTAAAGTTCACCAACCCGCATCGGTGAACTATGGCTCATTAACCCTCCTCGCCTAATTTCGAGGAGGAGACTCGTGCCCGGCAGTGGGACATATAAGGGTTGATACTTTACTTTTACTTTACTTTAGATGTTTTGACTGAGGTGTCAAGAGACACTGAAGGTAACACCAATCAACAGACTGGAAGATATAATTTGATCACTTCAAATAAAAATAAAATCAAATCAAACCTAATATCGTGTGACATTCGTCAGCTGTGTAAATATTATTGTGGCCTTGTGTGACGTTTAATTAGTGACTAGCGCGGTGACTCGACATAAGGCCGTCATAAAAATTACGCGGTAATTTGGGCCAGAGGCGAAGGAGTCCGCCCCCCTCTTTATGCTATAAGTAGCTGTATTTAAGCGAATTGTTCGTAGGAGAGGGGCCTCTGAAAAACATATAGAGAATAATTATTTTAAGATAAAGTCAAAATACATTAAAAACTTTATTAGAAGACTCTAATTTTAATTATTTAATCTTTCTTTTGAAAAGCTCAAAATTGAAGTTTCTAGATCTGGGAGTTTAGACATAGATATAAATACAAAATAATATATTCACATATATAACATATTTAAAAAATAAAAAAATGTTGTGAAATAAAAGTAAAAAAATTTAAAAAGTGACCTTTTCACGTCCAATCCATCTTCTCTGACATGGGTGCGTTGCGAACCCTCATTATAAACTTAGCCGCTAAGACGATCATAAGTGATCATTATCAAGATCCTACATGTGAGATTAAAAATAAATAAACAAGCGCGGAAAGAATTTAAAAGAAATTTTCTGGGGAAATAGTTTGAACATCGCGGGCGGATATAGCAATTTGTTTAATAATCCTAAAAATCATGGAATTCGCTTCATTGCCACTGAACGCTTTCTATCAGCTATTTTTAATATCCTACTATGTGTACTTTTTTGGGTGAACAAAAAGCGTGAACTCGCGTGAGGCGTCCCATCACCGTACTCTTTCATTGGGATTTTGGACAATAGAAATTTTTCATGCTAAAATTTAAAAATTTCACTTCTATCAGTTTTAGATTTCAGTTATTATAATGAATTATTATTTTATACTATTGCATTATTAAAATTAAAATAAAGTGAAATAATTATTTTTTATTTTATGGACATAGTCTTTGATTTAGTTTTATGATCGCAGATAAATTATACATAATAATATATAAAATAAAAATATTTATCTTATTTATTCATATCGCATCATCATTATAATTAATAGTAATATTATAAATAACTAATGAATAAAAATGAATAATAATAAACACTAAAAAAATATATCATCTGTCAACAAGAAAGAACAGATATGATGAACAAATCTTGCAAACAAAGATACGGGCAAAAGCCATCATCCCCTTTATTCCTCGATGACGTATTAATTGAACAATTAAACGTTATGTCTAATATAGAACATTCGTGTGAAAACTATCCAAAATTACTATTTCACGGCTCTGGTTCATTGGAAACGAAATAATATATTGTAGTGGAAACAGCAAATTATTTATGAGATACAAATTTAATTAATGCTCCGGTTTGGCAAGAATGCCGGCCATCGGCGAATGCGCTATTTATCGGTGGAAATGCAGTTTTGGTTTCGATATGGAACCATTGATAATGAAGTTTATGGATTCTTTGATAATATTAAGCTAAAATTTGCTGGCAACGGTTTCCATTTCAGAATTAATTTGATATTATTTTCTTGTTAGCAAGATAATTAAAATTTTGTATTATCAAGATAATAAATATTGATTAAAGAGATCGTAAGAATACAGTCTGGTTGCTAGTGACCTTGAAAATAGGTATATGTAACCTATTTTCAAGGTCACTAGCAACCAGACTGTATTCTTACGATCTCTTTAATCAATATTATGATGATTTTCCGCGGGTAGTACTGGTTGAACTCGTTATCTTCTTGGGCGATGTTGATCACTTACTAATGATGATGATGACCTATCCGACCGATTTCGGCCATGGCGACCACTTATGACTCCAACACCGTTTGGCGCTGATGCGATCGTAGATGGCTAATGGCTTTTGCGGAGGAACTTCATGTACACTAAGGGTACGTAAGTACCACGTTAACAACGTTGACGTATCAAGATCAGTAGAGCTCTTCTGTAAGGCCGTTTTCGAATCTCGAAAGTGGAATCCGCGGTGATATGAGGACTCTGACGAATTTGTATTCTTTAAAACTCGATTATCTATATCAAAAAAGTTCGCTTTCGAAGTGACGTCATGTGAGCTCTATCACTCAGGTGAAGTTCAATACCGAATTAGTTTTTTTTACAGAATAGCCCTACAGCTTTACGCTGAACTTAGAACTCGCGGACTTTGCTGTCAATCATTCTTACATTACATTGCTGACATGCTAGTTTTTTTATATAAAAAGACCATAAGCCATACCACCAGGAAAGTAAGTATTAAACCTTAAATTGAACCTGAAAATAAACCTTCAGGAATAGTGCATAGAGTTTATATTTGAGAAGCTGGCAATGCACATGCTGTCATAGCGGGTAACCGGGTGTCTATGAATGTTGCTATCACTTACCGCCAGGTGAACTCACTGTTCGATTCCCCCTCCCCACCTCCTTCTATAAACGAACCCAATATTATAGTTGATATAGTATACCTTATCATAGTTATTCTCCGCTAAAATAATAAAAAAAAAAACAATTAAATATGTTCTTTACCCAGGTGCTCAAATACATTTTAATTACCCGCATAATATTTCGTTGTTCAATAATTTACTGCTCCCAACTACAATTATTGTGCTCTGTATTCATTGCTTGTACTTAGTTCAACTTGCAACAATATTGGTTCTTGAACAACTCTTTGTTCGAAATGGTACGTTTGACAGGCACAATTGCTAGTAAATAATGATTCAGACTGCAAATATGTTTTATTTAGCTTAAAACTACACGTTATAATGTTATGCTTGTTTCTACTTTTTTAAACATCAAGAGAGATTAAGAGCGTTTTGGCGTTCATTGACGGAGGTTATGTTCAGTAGTGGACGGGTTAAAGCTGATGATGATGATAATAATGATGATCAACTTAATATTATTAACACGGTTTACAATGGAATACTTCTTCATTCAGTCTCGTGAACAAGACATTCGTAGAAAATGTCGAAATAAGTTAAAAGACACTGTAAATATGCCGTTTTTAATTTTAATAATCGTTTTCAACGGTTTTAATAAATCTTATGCCAGTCTGTCGATTCTGGCTATACAGGAGTTGCAGCGGTGGGTATGAGTGGTGTTCTAACTAAGCCTGAAAAATCTTATGCCAAACACTTTTTGAACTATCAATCAATTAACGAGGTCTTGCCTGAACTTTTAACATTTATGAGGATGACACAACTTATTAGTAAAAATCTAGAAGCATAAATAAACCATGATATCCTATCACACCACGTTCACCAAGATACACGTTCGATTTATAAATGTGTGGCGGACCAATCAGCGTCCTAAATCGCGCTATCGGAATCCAACACACGACCCGCTTTAAATACAACATCAGTAGGGCTATTCTGTAAGAAACTATTTCAATATCGAGCTTCACCTGAGTGATAGAGCTCGCATTACGTCACTTCGAAAATGATCTTTATGGTATGTAATATGGGTAGAGAGTCGAGTTTTAAAGAATACAAATCCGTCAAATTCGTCCTATTACCGCGGATTCCCCTTTCGAGATTCGAAAACAACCTTACAGAATAGCCCTACTGATAACCTAACAAGTGAGATTCGGCCTGACCACTGCACCTCGGTCAGTCGGAGATCTCCCTTATTATAGAAGAAATATTAATATTTTTTAATACAATTATTATCTTATACCTTTAAACGAGCAATTCTTGTATATATATAGAATCGGGATCTCGGAAACGGCTCCAACGATTTTCATGAAATTTTGTATACATATGTTTAAAAAAGGCGATAAATCGATCTAGCTAGGATACATTTTTAGAAATTTTTTTTTTATCCGTGTTTTAAGGCATCGATAAAGTATGATTAGAATACGAACGTCAATTTCGCTGTCGAATGTCACGGTAGCTTAGTGGTGAAATTAGGCATTTACATCCGAACGAGCCTGGTTCGAATCTCCAGTCCGATTTTTTTTCCTTTTTTTAAGATCATTTTTTTGGAAGAAACATTTTATCGTATTTTATCCCTAAGGGTACCGAGCAAATGCTCGGTCAACCAGGTACTACTTCATAAATTTCTCAAATCCATGACATAAACATCTCAAATCCATTCAGACGTTTATGATCATCATACGAATGTAATTGTATATTTGTATATTTAATAAAAGTTTGAAGAGTTGCCTGTATAAATTCTAAGTTACTTGTGAAGTTAGTTATATTCTAGATACGAACCTTGTTTATCCCTGGCCTTAATTCTGTGAGTTTGTTTAGCTGTGTACCAAATTTATCTCGCTATGAACCAAACTAAGATAATCCTCTCAAAATATTAATATTATTCCAAAGACTTTTTTTCAGTGCCACAGATGTTTGAAAGCAGCTGCTCGACAAAAGTAATTTTTTTATAAATACTAAAATATTATGATATTTACTTAGCTGCTATTTACAATTCTACAAAATGTAGTACACCTACAATGTTTGGTTAAATTTTAAATGTACACATAATATGTAAATATTTGTGAATTTTTTTTGTTTGTACACACATTTTCAGAGGCACTAGAAGTGACGCGGGCAAAGCCGTGGTTAATAGCTAGTATTAAATATTGATACTTCGTAAAGATATTAAAGCTTTAAAGGCTTGCTTTGTTTGTTATTTTCGTCCACTTTGTCCAGTTTTCGCTTCTCTCGGCGTTTTTGTACCAGAATGCCCAGTGTGAGTGGTGTCTTGGTATCACCACGGGTGTGGCCACATGCTGAATGAAATACCGCGTGGTTTTTCTCCTTCCAGCTTACCAACAACGACTAGCCCGTCGAATCTCTTTGGTTGGTGGTGGTTTATGTAACCGAAATATCTACCCTAGATCGCGTTAGTAACACGGTTTTTCCGTTTAAGTTCCAAAATGGATGTATTTTTCATTTGGAATTCCTTGACCTTGAGAGTGTTTTGCGCTACCACTACGTCTTGAGTATTCAACTTTTTTTTATAAAAGATAGATGGGTCTCAACCAAAGACCAATCCAAAGTAGGATGGTGCTAACATTTTCACACTTTTAGAGCTGGCTAATCTAAAAAGATATAATATGATTGCATCTCCTGTTACTGTTATTCTTTCTCTTATATAATCTGTTGTAAGAAGGGAGTAAAAAAAGTAGGTAGAAAGAGCTAAATCATGTCACGCACTATTTTATTAAATCATTATTAGCCTATATCCATCCGTTTGTCAATGCTGAACATACGCCATTATAATATAGACATATTAATATCATAGAAGTCTTGCTAAGTTTAAAAACCGTGAATTTCAGGAACTCCATTAATATACAGGAACATAATTGGATTTTAAATAAATTAAATAAACATAAATTGGTTTTGACAGCCCAATTATAAAGGAATGTATAAGCTATTTATTCTAAAGGTGAATTTTTAGTTTAGAGCGGATAAAACCAACGAATCGCTAAAAATATAATAAATACAAAGATTAAATAAATTTTTCGAAAGTCGAGATATTATTTATGTACGTTTTTAAGTTCAACGTGCTTTTTTAGCTTGAAAATGCTTATAGCTTTAAGAATAATGCTAATGAAAGCTAATAGCTTTAAGAATAGCTTTAAGATATAGCTGTCAAAATGATCACTCCCATTTCTTAGTCTATAAACCTGCATCCAAGTATGCAAAATCTTTTTTTTTACTTCGGGCAATGCACTGAGGCATCCCGCTGGGGAGTGGGTCTCCCCAGGCGGGTATGTGAGAATCGCTGCGCCCGAAAGATGGTAAGCGGATACAGCTCTACCCACTCACCAAACCCGGCGAGTGCCACCACTGCCGCCTTTGGTGTGGTGCCCCGGATCTGCTAGTAACAGGGCACCTCGACGGCTAGTCAGTCCCTCAGTGGACCGACGCTATCTCCACAAAGACGTTGTCCTCTATTTTCTGATGATGACGATTATGTTGATCATGAAAACTCGACTATCGTAAGCAAGCCATTCGTAATATTGAAGTGCTTAAACGAACTAAAAAAGTAGCCCCTTTTTAATATTTCCAACAGCAAAATAATGATGTTAATTTAAAAACTGGTATACAAATGATATTCTACATACGAGTAATGGACACGAAACATGTTGTGACAGGAAAGGGCGGGAAGCGCCTGCCCTTACTTGACCCAGTGAGCATCAATGGATTGAATGTAGGCCCTGGAAACATTATTCAAGTGCCTTTTCGTTTTGAGGACACGCCACGATGTTTCTTCGTATAACATTTCACACTTGTAACTGTAGAAGTTTTGCTTTCATGTTGGGAATATTTTATACATAATACCAGCAATGTAATTTGACTACCTCTTAAGGTGCGAGGTAGCGGGTTCGAATACCGCAAGTGAACAAAATGTTTTGTGTTCCTGGGTCATGGATGTATTAAACATAATAAAAATCTTAAATTTATAGCATAACAGTATTAATACGCTGTCTATTACTCGTAAGACAAGTTCTTCGATAACATAGCATGGGACCAGATTAACGTGGTGTAAAGGCGTCGATTGATATAAATATTATAATAACACATTTAAGTGTTATGTCGAAGACGATAGTTATAACGACTGGAGAGGAAAACTATTTGGCTTACCGGTTTTACATGTACGAATTCATAAATAAAAACTAGCCGTTGCCCGCAGTTTCGACCATGTTTAAACTTGAATTAGAAGCTGTATCCAGGTTGATAACGTTTTTAGAAATTCGAAACGAACAGACTGACATACAGACCAAAAAAATCTATTTTTTTTTTTATGGAAGTCCTGTATCTAATTTAATATGAATGAAGTGAAAAGCTGTGAATTTGAACAAACAGGCTCTCCAATTTCATTTGTCTGAATAATTCAATACTATAATAATATTATGTTGACTTCACAAATCTTCTTCAAATAATTATGTCATCTCAAATTGACTGTATAAAGTATCAACCCTTATATGCCCCACTGCTGGGCACGGGTCTCCTTCTTGAAATCAGGCGAGGAGGGTAATGGGTATTCACCGATGCGTTGGCCCAACGCGGGTTAGTGAACTTTACATACTTAAATTAAAAAAATGACTGTATCATCATAAAATACATTTGAGCTATATTCGAAGATTAGATGCCACGGAGAGTAAACAGTTTTATTAAATTAAATAAATTAAAAAAAATTGTCAAGACCGTAAGCTGTATGTATATTTTGTGTGTGTGTGTGTGTGTGTGTGTGTGTGTGTGTGTGTGTGTGTGTGTGTGTGTGTGTGTGTGTGTTGTTGTTGTTGTTGTTGTGAATAATAAAAGTGTTTTTTTTTCTTTCTTTCAAATTCAGACAAATTTTCAACCGAATGTGTATTCATCCTCTCGTGTACACAAAACTCATACCGTCTCATAATTATTCATCACGGAGGCCCTAAACATTTATAGTCGTACCGAAATAGTTTATGATAATGGGTATGCAGCACATCGCGCCCGCGTCAACGCAAATAAAACCAAATGACGTAGTTAGATTCACTGTGTCACCCATACATACTGTAATAAACTGTTAAGCCGAACTTACACTACTCTGTTTTATCCCGTTTTACTCTACTCAACTAGTATTGGAGTAGAAATAGAAACTGCTGCTCTATTTGGCTTCATTACATAACTAGAAGCGGCGAGCGGTTTCACCCGCGTAATTCCCGTTCCCGTGGGAGTACGGGGATAAATTATAACCTATGTGTTATTCTGATGTATAAGCTATATAATTGTAAAGTTTCATTAAAATCCATTCAGTAGTTTTTACGTGAAAGCGTAACAAACATCCATACATACACAGTTTCGCATCCTTCCTACTAAAATTTTAAACGTGAAAGTTTATGAGCATGGGTGTTTGTTACTATTTCACGTAAAAAATACTAAATGGATTTTTATGAGACTTTACAATGACATAGCTTATACACCAGAATAACACTTAGGCTATAATTTATCACCGGACTCTCACGGGAATAGGAAGTACGCGGGTGAAACCGCGGGGCGCTACTAGTTTATAATATAAGTAGGATTAGTAGGATTAGTAGGCCCTTAACTGCGCCCTTAAAACACCCTTTAAACCTCTTCTACTATTTGCACCTGCGTCCCCCTGAAGATCCTGCAGATCTGATGCGCTGGACCTAAGCAGCTGGTTCTTTAAGTCTTAAAAATAAATCTGAAAGTATAATGCATTTCTAATAATATAATAAGAGACGTGGATATTTTAAAATCAAAATCATATCAATATTATTGTATTCTTGATGCGAAGGTGGGTGTTTACGACTTCCAAAATGGCTACTTAATTTTTATGCTACAATATTTACTAGATAAGTAAATAAAAACAAAGTAAACATTTTGATTGGTTAATCCATATTCGGCTGCATTAACAAGACTCATAAAAGCTTTTCAGTTGTTTTCATTGCTAATGTTAGCGTAAAATAAAAATTAACATACTCGTAACATAATCTTACATCGTATTTGTAAAACAGTTACATATTAATTATTATCATAATAATCTACTAATATTAGAACGAGGAAGGATTTGATTGTTTATTTGTTTGCATCAAATCGGCTCTGAAACTACTTGAAAGGTTTGAAAAATTGTTACATCTATAGAAAGACAAGAATATATTTATTTTATTTATTTATTTATTAGGACCAAATACAGTTTTGCATCAATAAAGACTACATAGAAGTCAATATGAGATCGAGAAATCATTATACAAACTTTCTGATGGCATCCGAATCCACGACCTGTGGTCGCGAGGTGTCTAGTAGCCGGAACCGAATGGTCAAGTGGGGTCATCTTTATTTATGCTCTTTATTTTTCCATAACTTTAAGACGCGGAATCTGAAAATGAATTTTATAATTGCGCGATGCGATAGCATAATTTACTTTAGGGCGGGAACAAAACAGAGGAAAGGCAGTAAAGCCGCTAATCAATACAACCGCGTATGCGGCTTAAGACAATCTACTCTTGCACAGGCAAAGTAGAAGGCAACATTTTTACATTATACGTTATGTAAATCTACAAATTTATTTTCAGAATTTTATTGCTCCTTAATGATCCGCTCAGCATCACAGCTGATGCACATAACCAATCAATGTTGATATCAAACCTAATTGATGATTTAGCTCCAGATTATCGCTTCATATATTATATTATGTCATAATAAATTAGTATAATTATATTATAATTTACATTATAATTATTATTATTTATTAAACTATTTATTATTATTTCTATCTTATTATTGTCAAGTTAATATGGGCTCGGAGTGTGTTGTCAGTGTGATCCTGTATTATAATAAAATGGGTTTTTCTAAATTTCTAAATGTACCATGAAACCTTCACATTCTCATTTGTGAAGGAAAAATAATTATGAAACCATCATATTCGATCAGATTAAAAGTCTTTGAATGTATTTGAAGTTCACAGTGTTGAACCTACATGAGAAAACTTGATCAAAAAACAATAAAGACACATTTAAACACAAATATAATATTATAATTGTATTTAATATAATCTTACAACTCACTTCAGTAATATAATACAGAAAAGAATAAAAAAATACTAACTCCTAGTTTTTAAAACAAAACGAAAGAGTGCACGTTGCATGAATTCTCCTCAATATAAATAGCCTAAGCCTTTCTGAACGAGCTATTTGATCTTACAAATCCAACCGATTGTTCGAGATATTGGTACGCATCAAACAAATTTTCATCTTTTTTATATTAGCATAGACTGTACTGTACTGTACCTACAGGTTGCAGTTTCGCCCTTTGAGATTATCACAAACAGGAACTAGCAGACTATCAAAACTTTCTCTATAAAAATTACATTCAGTCTCCAACTTTGGCTGTGATATATCGGATGTTATCCGAGTTTATTGACCCCATACTTACAGATACATATAAAATAAAATCTAAATGTGCATTTCCTTCCTGTGCTGGTTGCCTGGAAGAAAACCCTCTAAAGCGATAATTCCGCCAATTGTACCTATTTACTATGTTACATGTTGTTTAATGAATAAATTATGTTTGCATGGAATAAAGTGTATTATTACTATTATTATTATTATTACATTGCTGACCCAGCAAACATGCTAAATAGATTTTAAAAATTTCAAATTTAGTTGCCTTTTGATTAAAAAGTACATTAAGAATTAATTTCAAATTGACTTTACAACTTATTCTTAAACCATACACGAAAAACCAGTCGAGCCGTTTTGGAGGTATGTATAAATGGAAATCATGTATTTATCAAGGCTATTTATATAAAATAAGTGTAATTGAGATTCTACACGTAGTTGGATTTCCAAATTAATGTTCCAATGAAAGGTATTCAGTATCAGCCGCGTATGTCGTTTATTGCAAAACTTACTCGTGTTTTGAGATTTCTCTCTAAAGCACCTGATGACCCAGTTCCCAAGTAGTTGGAATCGTCTATAAACTCTCTCATTACGTGTTTACTGAATAGCCCCGAATGTTTCTATAAATCTCTCAATCGTGATAAGATAAGAAGTAAATAGCTGTATAGACTAACTTTATGTAAAAAATAAATAAAAATGAACATTATTCATAACATATTATAATATTAATTTTATACTAAACAAAATATCAATATATACCTTTTCATATCTTCACGTAAAGAATTGTTTACAAATGATGGTTTCTTACCTCAGGTTTATGTATTTTAATCAAAACAAAATATGGTAACATAATATTGTGTTTTGGCACATTATACAAATATAAATTGTATTAAACGTGTTCTCTTCTACCTTTCTTTGACACACTCCTTTTATTAAGGCCATTACTGAGCTTACGTTTATTTTACTAGTTATTCATTTTTGTGACCAAATAAAAAAATATATATATATTATATAATACATGAATTTTTAATAATTTTGAAAACCAATATTCACTTAGGCACACAGCGAGTAGATAAGGGTCGAATGGATAATCGCCTCCAATTTGAAGCCGGTAAGCTGGCAAACACAGCTTATATCCTATTCTATCGAACTTCCAGGCCCTTTATGAAACTTGTAAATAAATTATAATGATCCCTTTATGTATAAAACATTGTAAGAAAGTTTTGGAATATTATTAATTCATTTCTCTTACATATTAAATGATCCTAAATGCTTAATTGTCGAGGGAGACTTTTGATAAAACAAGCATTAGGAAATGCTAATCCGTTAAGAGTGCCCTTTTAATCTGCTTACTATAAGTTGCCAGTTATTTTACTGGTAGTACTGATATTTTCGTATGTTTGTCTTATCCAAATTTGAGCATACAGGCGTGCACACAACATGCGCTGTTCCTGCGTCTGTGTAAAATCATTCTGCTTTTGTCATTCACGCAGCTTTGCTGTTTTTCAAAAACAGGCAAAATTACTGGCACAGTTGTCTAGACTAGTCTTAGGTTTTTATTTTTGTATCACTTACCATCGAGTGAGCTGACTGTCCGTTGATCCCCTCGTCTATTAAAAAGGTAAATTACCAGCACCATCAATCTAGCAGATCCTTTGTCAGTTTGTCTATTGAACTAACATAAAACCGCACTTACCTTTTATTCCCTACGCTCTGACAATTTATAAATGAAATTGACATAACTGTCGAAAACGTTATATTAAAGGTGAAAACTCCTAATCTAAACTAGCTGTTTACTGGCATAGTGTTGAAATTTACCATGACTATCTATACTATTTATCTATTGTTTCTAATATTATCACAATTGTTCCAATATAAGTGTTAAACTTTATATTAGCAAACGAGAAGTGGGCACATTATAGTGAATACCATTTTTACTCCCTTATCCTATACCCCCAATAGGCGATTGAAAACTCAAAAACCGCATGAAACGCAACAGCATATCTGTCACTTTACATCTGTATCATGTGGTAAGAGGTCACCACCCCGATCGTGCCGGCCCAATCCAAATCAAAATCCCTATTACAAAAATCTCTATCTGCGAAATTAATGCTCATTTTCAAGATTTAAAGTAAAATACTTTGTATCTTATCTATCTATCTTGGTATTGGGGTCGAGACGGGGTCCTGAGAGAGCACTCGGCCAACGGATCTCCGTTAGGAAAGTGCTATTAGGTATTTCTTAGTTAATTGTATAACTATCTCTCCATTGGATGCAACTAGTCGAAGTGACGATTTGTGAAGTTCCTCGGATATTTAAAAGATACCATTTAAAACAATATTTGTGTAAGTATTGCTTATCATTTAAATGTTAAGCTAAGGGTCTGTTTCACAATATACTAGTAAAGTACCCTATAGCTATATGACACATAAATTAACTGACACATAAATCTTCTAGTTAGTCTTGATTGGGTTTCACCATCATCTTCCCTATAAATTTATTTGGCAGATCCCTATTTGGCACTTGCTGGTTAGTAGGCTTGGCAACCTCGCATTTCATAGTTCCATTTTACGATAAATATGTTTTAGAAAAACATTCCATGTTGTAAATATACATGAAAATATGTTTTTATAATTTAATTGTATGTATCATACCATCTTTATACCTTTTATTTACATAGACCTTGTATATAATGTTATCCCTTAATTATTAAACGATCAAAACACGATTTAAATTATTTTGTATATTACTGTTACCGGAACATCAAATTGTCAAATGTCGTGTTGCTGTCAACCGCGTATATATCTGTCAACTAATTTATGTGGCAGATAAATTTGCTAATGGCCAGTTGATCCGACCTATAGTTTACAGGGAACTTTATTAGCCAAATATTGCTATATGTCAATTGTGAAACAAAAACGTTGTAGTTATGTGGTAAATATGTTGCAAATAGCTTAAATGGAACTTTATTAGGATATTGTGAAACAAACCCTAAATATAGTAGCAAAATATATATTAGCTGTTGCCCGCAGCTTCGCCTGAGTTAATACTTACGTTAATGGTGGTATTCGGAGGAATAATGATAGTTGACAGGGTCACTCAATGATAGCGTAGCATTATATTTATAATATGGTTATTTCTATTGGATGAGTAGTGTCG
Source organism: Lycaena phlaeas (assembly GCA_905333005.2). Lineage (NCBI taxonomy): Eukaryota > Metazoa > Arthropoda > Insecta > Lepidoptera > Lycaenidae > Lycaena > Lycaena phlaeas. Next base: position 17,066,791 of record HG995166.1, on the reverse strand, counting down.
AAGGTTATTATAATTATTAGTATTCAGAAATAAATTACGCAACTCGTAATAAAACAGTTTTATTATAGTCATTTCAAATAAATCTAGGCGATGGCACACAATATATAATTTGGTGGAAAATTAGAATAAATAAAGTGGATTTTTTTATGTTAAAACGAATCCAAAATGATTGAGTATCTACAATTTTTCATCGACACAAGACATTGCAAATTGTAAATACTTAGTTTTGCTTTAACTAAGTATACAAATATATAAAATTATACTGTATAATATATTATTAAATACATAATATATAATAACATTTTATTATACTGCATAATATTATATGGAATGATAAATATGAGCCATGTAGAAAATAATATCATGATTGTAGTTTAATAAAATAGACATATAAAAATAATTCTTTAAATTAAATTATTAGTTTTTAAATCTGCGTATTCAACTTCAAAATCAATCAAAATTATTATTAAAAAATATTTACTTTTGATGGAAGTATTTAATTTCTAGACCCATTTTCAATTATTTAAAAATTACGAAACATTTAATATTTCAAACAGAAAAATTTTATTAAAATAAATCCATCAAAGTCATATAATATATCTTGTTTGAAATAAACCATTATATCATTAAGTAAAAAATGATGCGAGGGATCATATCAATATTGCTGAATAAACACCGAATTGATGAAAAACTTTTTCATATTATTTGTTTAATATTATTTATTTACAAAAGGTTGAAAATATAATAATGCATTAGATAAACCTTGGCTGCTATTGAAAATATCCCTTATCAGTACCAGTACAGGCGGCTCACACACGAAGACTTATGGAATAACGACAGATTTTAACGATTACATAATATAGCAATTGTATTTAAAATTTTAGGGATACAATCTACATAACATTTATGCTTTATCACTCTTTACAGTAGCCATTCTTAAATAGATTAACATTTCCACAGGATCAAACAAATTAAAAAAACATTTGCCCGAGTATTTATATAATTATATATTCAGGTACAGTTTCATACATATTACTTTTATAGAAATAAAATTAATATTTTAATATGTTCTTCAAATGTTAGTTGTTATTATTAAAACAATGACGAAAACATAGTTAAACGTGAACAAAAAACAGATGAACATAGAACCTCCCTTTTTTGGAAGTCGACTTATAGCTAAACTGCTGCCAAAGTCTCAAAATAATATAAATACATGGTATTTAGCTCAGAATATAGAGTGACATTATGCACTAACCATTAATATTTTATATACAAACATTACAACTATCTAAATAAAACAGACAACGCCAGTAATATTTATAACGTTGTGAAACGTACACGTGAAAAAAATACCACTACTAATCAGCATTGCTACGCTTACGTAGCGCTGATACGTCACTGCAACAGCGCTACGTCGCCGTAGCAGTGCTACGTCACTTAGTAACGCTACGTCATCATAAAAGGTTACAAGTTTATTAGTGTTGCTTCTGCAGCGTCACTAATAAACTTTTATAATAACAAAGAATATTATCATAGCTTTTTAACCCGAAATCATACATTTCTCGCTTTTTGACCTTGATATTTATTTTATTGACATGGCCCTGCATTTCTTATCAGTGTGCTAAGAATTTTACTTTAATAAAAATAATCGATACTATTCAATTTGTGTGTTCCATTTGATGAAACACATAAATTCGGGTTGGCACAACTACGAAGTATTAACATTTCAAATATAGAGCAGTTTCAGTCATTAATATTAGATTTTGAGAATAATATGATACATTTAACTACTATCTGATCACAATACATACAGACCATCCAATTTGTATATATTTACATTGATGATAAAAGCTAAGTATCTCTTTACACATTTGGAAAGAAATATGTATAAATGAATGCAATATAAAACAAAAAAAAATTAGACTATGTTTAGTATTAGAGTAAAGCAAAAATCTTTACAGCATCCATCGTAAAATAATGGCAGTCATGGCGTTATCTTTATGTACCCTTTGGTCGTAGTCATAGAGTCGATGAAACGAGTGCCACGCTTTTTGTTCATCCAAAAAGTACAAATTTATACAGTACACATTACATATATTTCTTGGAACGCGTTCGATGACTAGGACATGATCATTCGATCGTTATAATTTTTCTTTACTCAAAAAGCGCTCAAGACGCCCAAAGACGTTTTTATTAAAAAAACATTTGGTGTTTAAGTATTAATAAAAAGTTGAAAAATTGTTGGATAGAAAATAGATAGACGAGACTAGCCCATTTATGCCAGAGAAAGTTATTTTGTAGGTAGCAATAAGCATTTTGGAATAACGAGATTTTAATTACAATAACTAAGTATACTCATTCACCCACAAGTACATTTTTCTTATTTTCGAAAAAGATTTTATTTCGTAGATTTTGTACAAAAATATTTTGAATCACAATAAAACCAAAACTCAACTTACTGGAATAACTTTTATCAATATAATAAATTATTTACAATTCACTTTACTTACAAATTATTTACTTACAATCAAATAGGATGGACTGTGAGACAAAAAAATGCAATTTTAAAAGATAATTAGTGGTCCCTAGTCGAATGCGTTCTTTTTATCATAAGCTGAAAAAGTAAAATAAATAAGATACACACGGAATAAATGAAATGAAAGCATATTATGACGAAAAAACTTAATTAATATCGCAACAAACAAATAAAATAAATTTAAAATTTTCAAACAAATATCAACAAATTCAAATATAAGTAATGTATTTTAAATCTCTCTTTTACTTTTATAAGCTTTAAAAATTATGTCCAAATTCAATTTTTGTCAACATCCCACATAAATCCAAATATAATCAGACCAAATCATACGTATGAAAATATTAATTAAAAAAATATAAAAACTTTTTTGCGACAAATTCCAGAATGTTCTAATTACAAAAGCGCTCGTATTATGTTCGAAGGGACCACGTCGTGATCAGGTAGTAAGTGCCTAGCTATCTTGTTCCTATATCTTATCTGATTACGTACGGAGCGAATAAAGCTATCAGCGCACACGCGTACAGCAATTTCCACGGAGCTATTCCTCGGATCCCAAAAGCATCTGAAAATAAAGATTAGAATTATTTTTCCAATATTTAGGGTTCCGTGTTTGGTTGTTCATAAGAAATCTGTAGATCGTTCGTCTTTATCTAATTCTCTTGACTCTTTTTTTTTTGGTTTAAACTTTTTTTTTTGGTAAAAACAGTTGGAATTATTAAGGCTGATATCATATGCGGTCCTTAGTCCCAAAATTTGCTGAAAAATGAAATAGGCAAAGGAAACTACGTTTATTTACGTAGCATATCTATTAATGATAGAGGTCGCCCAGCGATCGAAATCGATCCAAATTAAATAAGTCAGCTTTAAGCTTCAAATATATTTTGACAGTAAAAGTAAGAAGCAACTGTATTGTACTGCTGTGAATGGGTCTCCTTCTCGAAAACAGGCGAGGAGCACATCTGGACATAGTTCACCGAGACGCTTCACACACCTTCAAAGACTTTTAATCTCATTATGCATGCACTAAACGCGGCCTCCGCTCTTAAACCTTAATGGTTCTGCTGCATCGGCCATCAACAACAATTAAGAATAGTATAATAATTTCTAATAGATAAACATTTTTACTATTACACGCTTTAAGTTAACAAAACTAATGTTGCAACTTATACACAGAAACGTGAAGATACTTTAATGAATTCGTATTTACAGCTTATATATACGGAACCTACGATGGACGAGACCAACTTGCGCTCTACGCTTTTACGCTTGGCTTATATTTGATATTGTTAATTAGATCATTCGAATGATAAATAAGAGTGTATTATTCTAATATCCTCCTTTATTGTCTCTTTCCGAATAAGGAAATAATATTGTAGCTAGTTTTGCCACGTAAATATCATACGCAGTACTAGTTTCAGCTAAAAGTCCCTTTTCCTTGTATATCTTATTAACTTATAACATTGCTATCATGAATAAGTCATTTTTATATTTTTTGTTTCAAGAAAATTCTAATATGTTATGTATGAATTTTATTCTAATATAAATCATTATAAATATGTAACCATGATGTCCACACGGCCAGCCTACTCACTTCCAATTTAAATTACATATCTTATTAATCAATTAATAAGATGTGGACCAAGTACCAGTTGTCCTTTTCTGAACCAATAGCCACCAGTTCTATAGCAATTACCTTTTTTAATCTCACCGGTGAACGCTTATGCTGTGTTGTGTTCTTTGGTCGTCCCCGTAGAGAGAGTTAAATGAAAGTCATGTTGTATGATGATAATAATAATAAATCCTTTATTTAATCACACTCACAGCTATTTATAGAAGACATTTTATTTATTAATTACAGATTTATAAATAAAGACAGATAGAGCATGCCCAACACGCGAATGACGCCACCAAAGCGAATACAAATTCAAACGCGCTCTCAAGTGCTTGACAGAGCGTCGTACTTAAACGTCTATTAGATTGTGTTCGCTTTTGAATTTGTATTCGCTTTGGTGGAGTCACTCGCGTGTTCGGCATGTTCTGTCTTTATTTATGAATCTGAGTTATTTAGCGGTTCTACGGTCGAATATTTAAATCATACATTACAACGCTGTGCAGCTTTCATCTGCATGGGTACCAGCATTTTGCTTATTTTTCCCGTAAAACAGACAGTCCAGATTAAACATCGTATGTATCAGGTTGATTTAAATTTACCTTTACATTTCATTTTACCTTTTTTTTTGTTTGTTGGATTAGGGGAAATCCTTTCTCTCCTTACAGTACCTTGGAATTTGTATCGCGCTTGGTAACGCCTTACTCCACTAAAACTGCTGCGAGCGCCTTCAGCCGCTTTTGTGAAAACCCCGGATCTGGGACAACAGGATCACCTCAACGACAGTCTGGCAAGGCTATTCAGATGAAGGGGGGAAACCTTGACTGATTTGCCTAGCCGACACTAACCACTACCAATTTAATGTTTGCCTATCCAACTAAAATAAAAACTGCATTTCTCGTTTGAAAACTAGTAAACGAGTACGCATTAATAGTTCGAGCTGCAATTAGACGGAACGACGATATTAGTGCTGAAGTTAGTTCTCGAATGCGAGTGACGAGGGCCATCAGCTATCGTTGCTTTCATTGATGTGAATGGAAAAAGATCAATAATAATAATTTTATGATATCCTACTAATGTATAAACGCGAAAGTTTGTAAGAGTGTATGAAATAGTATGGACGTATGTTTGTTAATCTTTCATCTTTTACGCAAAAACGCGAAATTTGATGTAACTACAATAATGTAACATAGACATCAGAATCCTTACTAATATTATTAATGAGAAAGTGTGAATGTTTGTTACACTTTCAAGCAAAAACTGCTCAACCGATCATAATGAAACTTTGTACACATATTATCGGGGTACAAGAAGTAAGACACATTTTGAATAAAATATTATTTTTTTTTGCTAACGCGGACGAAGCTGCGGACTACAGTTAGTAACACATATAGTTATTTATTCTCGTAATCCCATGGGAATTTGAAGTAAGCGACTAGAACTGCTGCTACTATTTATAGACTCTATTACGTATTTTTTAAATATTTTGAGACAACTTACACACGTCCAACGGATCCCAAACTAGGCAGAGCCTGTGTTAGTAGCTGGAAAACTGATACATACATTTTATAGATAAATTACAACCAGAAAAAGATTTTTCCTAGGTGGGAGCCGAACCAAAAACCTCCGGGTCTTCCTCCCTCTAATGATTAGACCAACAACACAGTCAATATGTTAAATAAAAATATATTATTAGCTCTGTAAGAGGTAGTGCCATTCTGCTTTTGCCAAATTGGGCCGGCACGACCGCGGTGGTACCTCATTCACATGAAACCGGCGTTAGGTGACAGCTATTTAGTCGCCTTTCGTGCAGTTTGTGAGTATCCGATGGTCCATTGGGGGTGATCGGGACAAGGGGAGCAACACATCTGCAACCTCTGGTTATGTGGATGGTAATGGGCGTCGATAGTCGCAAGGCTTCGATTCGTTTGCCTTCCTATACTATAAAATATGTACATAATATAAGGCATATAGTTAAGGTAATGAAATAGTGAATATGGCATGGACGAAGTCACTGGTAAAGCGTATTCTAGCATTACGTAATTTGTATTTCAGGTAGAGGTAATAAATGTATTGATATGCCAACGTAACTGTTATATAAGACCAATATTTGCTCTGCCAAGTAGAGTTGCTGTTTATCAAGCGTTTGTTTGGATATGCTTCAAGAAAACTTGCCATTGCTTGTTTAAAATTCATCATCATCATCACTATAGTTGCCCATAAAGCTATTTTGATTCTTAAACTTTTATTAGCAACATTTGACGTGAACTTTTAATGAAAAAATACAAAGGCCTAGTCCTCCCGTGACATTGGTTGATGTAAAGTATCCCAAACGTCGGGCATATAAGAAGCTTAATAAACCGCGGATTAAACTTAATAAATTCAGTATAAATTGTTCGATTATAGTCTAGTCAAGTATTTCAAAATAATAATATCTTAATGTTATTAGGTTAACTATGAAGTTATATAAGATATGATATATTCGCCACGACCTTTTCGTACTACTACAATACATATTATGAAATCTGAATATTGTTCCACTGGGTTTGTTTCGCCGGTTCTTCTCAGTGGACTTGATTTGGAACAGGTGGTAGACTCAATTGACGCTCAAAAAATACTGTGATGGACTATTTGGAATAAAATTTTTGACTTCGACGTTGACTTTGTAAGTCAAGGGGAAGTACTAAACACTTCAAACCCTTAGGGTAAATTTGGCACTGAACCTGATCCGGATTTGATCCGATTGCGTCAAAATAGTTCCCGTTGTAGCCGTAGAATAATTTGCAATGTTTCCTTTTTTAACCGACTTCAAAAAAAGGAGGTTCTCAATTCGTCTGTATGTTTTTTTTTAAATAATTGGATACGAGGCAGGGTAAGGAAGGTCTCCTAAATACATAGCAAAACTAACTAGTATAATATTCTAGATGCTACCGGGTTACCCTTTTAATACAATTCAGCCTATTCCGGTCCGCTGGAGACGTGTCTGATGAATACTTAATGCTCCACGCCCGGCGACACCAAATTAGTTTGTGAAATTATTATTAGCAGCTAGCACTTGAATATTGGCTGTCCATCGAACTATTTAACTTCAGTGTTGCAATCGTTTTAATTTAAAATATAGAAATCAAGGTTAAAAACACGTATATTTTATTATATAAGTATAAAAATAAATGACTGGCCTGTTGGTCTAGTGGTTAGTGACCCTGACTGCTAAACCAGAAGGTCGTGGGTTCGATTCCCAACCAGGACAAATGTTTGTGTGATGAGCATGATCATTTGTTCTGTGTCTGGGCGTAATTTATCTATAATATGTATATATTTAGAAATATATAATTAGTGTATCAGCTGTCTGGATACCATAAGAACAGGCTTTGCCTAGTTTGGGATCAGATGGCAGTGTGTGAGTTGTCCTAACATATTATTATTATCACTACATATTATAAAACAAAGTCGCTTTTTCTGTCCCTATATCCCTTTGTACGCTTAAATCTTTAAAACTACGCAACGGATTTTGATGCGGTTTTCTTTAATGGATAGGACAATTCAAGAGGAAGGTTTATGTACATAATTTATTAAGTTTCTACATACATTGGCTAAGATATAACAATAATTGTTGGAGGTGTCGGAAAAAAATTGGCCGTCTGGGAGTTTCCAACGAAAACGCTGCCTAAACCCTTTGAGATATATCAAAATAATGTATGGTGGAATTGTGTGTCTTAAATAGGTCTACAAAAAAGTGCGCGATGGCATATATCTATCTCTTAGGGATATCATACTATATCCATTTAATACTTTAAAAAATGGACAATTATAACGCGATAATTTGAAAGTTATTTACAAAAATACGGTATGAATCGTTATCATTTTAAATCAGTTAATTAGCTGGAGCACATAATGAAGATTATTTTTACTCTTTACATCATGCAAATTAAATGAATACTTTAGAAGATATGGCAATATCAAAATAATACGCAAGAAAATAAATCGTGTTGCCGTGATTTGAGAGGGCAGTGTAATATGTAATAGTATCCTAAATAGTAAATATGCATGCAGAAAGTCTGCATAGGAATATAATATGTCTTTATGTTCAAGATAACATATATCCATTTTAATACAAAATACTTAGTCATTATTGAAATGGAAAATGATCGTCATCAAACATGATAAATTCGTAAACCTGAACTTAGGTTTCGAAAGAAGAACGCGGGCGAAGCTGCGGGTAACAGCTAGTATTATTATAAAATAATAAAATATACTCAATATTTTGAGATCCTTTAAATTTGACTTCTATCCGTAATAGTGGTTTTACTTGAATTCTCTTTCTTTAAACCCTTCAATAAAAGCGTAAAGCTTACTAAGCTTAGCTCATCGTCCTTACAGATTTAAAGATTGAGTCTACAATCTCCTATTAGTTTGTAATAATGATCATTAGTTGAATAACATAGATGGTGATGATAATAGTGATGATGATGATGATGATCAAATATGACACTACAATATTGCTACTATTCCTTTTTTATCAGGTAGACAAATTTTACAGAAATCAATAACTATATTGATAAATTCATTAAGTAATGAATTAAAGAAGATAATAAATACTTTCTACTTTTGCATATTAGCAAGCCGTTACAAAGTGATTTTACAATCGTGTTAGAATATTATATCATAATACCCAACAGATTATCCTTGATTCCGTATGCTTATGAGATTCCCGGGTAATACACGGATGATTTCCAGGAATTAACCCTCGTGCATTAATGAAGCAAATCATCAACCGTTACATACAGACATACAATTCAATCTGCTTGATATAGAGCAGATCTCATTCGCAAATTGTCTCATTTACAAATGAGGTGGCGTGGAGATTGTTACAAAAACATTGAGTTCGTTTCGCCGGCTCTTCTCAGTAGCTTTTGAAACGGCAGTGGAGCTAATTTTAAGTTCATTATGATATTTTCTTTCTCTAAAGTAATTTTACTTCATGGAAATTCAATACATCTATTTAAATAAATTAAAATCTTGTGAATTATTATTATAAGCGTGAATGTTTGTATGAATGTATGTTTGTTATTCTTTCAGGCAAATAATTAATCCATTTTAATGAACGGTTACAATAATATTATAATTTACACTTCAGAGAAACACACATAGCGTATTTTTTTCATGTGTGAGATATGTATCGGCATAGAAATATACAAGTAATTTATTCCCGTTATCCTATGGGAATAGGAAGTACGCGGATGAAACCGCAGGGTGCTGGTAGTTATTTGAAATCAATATTAACTACATTTACACTACACTATTAGATAGTCAATTATTATTTTGATCTGGTCTAAGATTAGGGAGATCACCATGGTTGCTGTAAAGTATCCTAAAAACTTTATAAACCGCGATAAAATCCGCAAGAGTTGTTTCATTATAATGAGTGAAGTCGCGTAAACATAAGAAAACAAAATTTAAGGCAATTTACATAGTACATAATATTATGTAATTAAATTAACTGGGTAAGGCCCCAATTTCATGTTTTATTGAGTAGTTCCTAAACTTAAGAAAACACTCGTTTGCGACTGTTTTTATATTCTACAAGTATTGTCCGCTATTTTTGTTGTGATAGTATGATTTATGAAAGAACAGGGAAGCGATCGGAATTCTACCGAGATGCTGAGTTAACTTGAACTAGATATTCGAGTAGGTACTGCTACCTACCTGCTTTCTCCCTTTTTAAAGAGATTTCTTAGTTTTCATAAAAATCTACGACAAAGACCTCAGCGAAATACGCAGTGAGTTTGACCAATTTAAAATTGTTGTTTTATGTCAATGCGAAAGATAGAATATACTAAAATTTGTCATGAATGTTTTTGCTCTTATTGACGTGACGACTAATAACACGATGTTACGGGCAGCATGGACGAAAAAGATGACGTTATGTCGCGTTCCGCACGCGAGAGCGCGGCACGAACAAGAGAAAGGCATGATCGGCTCGAGCGATCTGCTCAGTTCAGTTCGTGCTGCATGTAATGTCCGTATACCGACTTTACAGACAACCAGTTTTTAGTTTTTTTATGTCCAGCAGTGGGAGAATAGAGGTTGGTAATGGTGATAATAATGATGATGAAACGCAAGAATTCGCATATCGTTGCTGCAAACTGAACTAAATTAACTTTCTTTGAGAGCTTCAAGGATAATTTGATATGAGTTACGAGTCTCTTCCACATTTTACGACAGCATCGATAAGATACGTACGAGTATACTATAGTTGCTGACGTTAATCGATTCCTTTTAGAGTAATCTACGTAGGTATAATGCTAATTTTTTTTTCTGATGGCCCTCTAGTGGCCTTAAAGCTTCATCGGACGCGAGGCGAGCCGCTTAGCTTCACCATTGCATGAAGATGGGTTGGCGGTTACCCCTCGTGACTTCCACGGCTTCATGGCGTCGGGTTTGAGACTGGCCTGTTGATCTACTTGTAAGTCACACTGACTGCTAAACCGGAATAAAAAAGTCATGGGTTTATTTGGTTAGATCTATTTCAATTTAAAAAAAAGCTTTTCAAAATCTTAATGTAAAATTGCTTTGGATGTCGGTAACGACAGAATATGTGACACTACTTGACATAACACTGTAACAACCGAATTGTATCACCATATTTGACCAAATAAATACTATTATTATGATTATTTATATCGTTCTGTGTCTGGGCATAATAATTAGTTGTCTGGTAGCCATAATACAGGCTCTACTTAGCTTGGTATCAGATATTATTTTTACCATTCAATTTAACTTCAAACACTCGACGTCAAAATCCAACAGGGCTCGATAAAAAAGCTATGCGCTTTAAAAACGCCACCGAATGAACAGATACATGGGTATCCATATTTTGTCTCATTCAAACGCTTTTTTAACGCTCGAATAAGTGCTCGTGCGCCCGGGGCCTAAAGTAATCACTTCTTAATTTTTTTATGTAAGAATAATGTTTTTTCATCTTGACGCTTTCAATGTTACAAAAGGCTGTATGTAGGCGGCTACAAATATATTTTGTTAAGTCGTAATCTCTCGTCCTTGGTAAGATGGATGTGTGTAATCTCAAGACATAGGATGATTCGTTCACCTTTTATTGTAATAGAGATATCAACGAAAGCTTAATTCAATGACGCGACAGAAGGCTAACGAACGACGATAGTAGATATTATACAATTTACTTCAAAATACTTTCTGTGTACTTATACAATATTTTATTTTTAAGAATGGAAGAATTTCATCTTTCATCTGTTTTTTTTTTTAGTAATTTAAAGAAAAATCTAAACTTTGAATCTATAAGAACGAATTCAATTTCGATGATAACAATAGGAACATAAGTCGATAGTTCACTTGGCGGACTTTATTAATGAGAAAAATACAAGGCAGATCCTTTTTTCACATTTTTAAACAATTTTTAAAATATTTTATGTATTTTTCATATTAATATGTAATAGTGTAAAGGCGATAAATAAATTTTATCGATGTAAACTTTTATTATATTTTATTTAGGGAAGATTTTTAACCAAGTTGGTTCTGTATTATGGGGTCTTCGATGGACGGCCGGCCGGATGGATGGAAAGTCTACTGGATACTCTACGCAGCGGTTGCGGATTCGAATCCCACCGAGTGCAGATAAATTGTATGATGAATATCTATTATCTATGGCTCTATCGGGTCATCGACGTGTATTATATGTATTTATAGTATTTTTTTTTTATTTATATCCATTCCTAGTACCCGTTATGAGCTTATCACGGGCCTATGTTAACGTAGTGTGATTTTTGAATCATATTTATTTATTTATTATTTACAAAGGAGACATAAGTAGAAAAGGAGACGTTACTAAGTCTCAAAATATTTCGAAAAAAAGTTTTTTTTAGAAGAGTCATTACCTAAATTTAAAGAAATTATATTCATGAATGAAAAACAACGCGATAAATAACACAAATCGTTTCGAATTTTAAATGAAATACATCAAAACCTTATCTCGCCTTAATTAGATATCCGAGTCAAAGTTCTCTGCATAATATCTTTGTAAATTTATTTTATTCAAATCCTTTTGAATACGTTTTATTTAACGATAACGAGCTAAACTTTTTATCCTATATGAAATTTACTGAACAGTGAAATTGTTTTGAGTTATTGACGAAATACGATATTAGATTTAATATGAATTATGTTTGGTAAGAAAGAATATTGTGTTATGTTTAGTCTTAAACTATTAGTCTAAGTGATAAGTTGAAAATGGCGAAAAATAGAGATAAGGCTCTTAAAAATACGTGCGATAGCTCATTTGATTCGGAATGACGTCTAGAAAAATGTATCGGAAATGTGTATTAGCACACAAAAAATTGCAAAAGTTATAAACAAATTAAGTTGCAAAAAAAAAGGTATTTCGTTTTTTGTTAATAACTCCGAAATTATTAACATTTCAGAAATTTTGAAAAAAGATTCTTAAAGAGGAGGAAATTTCCAAAGAAAAACTCCCGACTCCCGGAATTCTATCTCCATTATTTATAATTTTAATTTAACGCTGAAAATAGGCCTCCGCGTGGCATTTTTAGGTAGCGCGCGCGGCTTCAAAACCGAGCACGTCACACTAATTATTTTTTTTAAGGTATTAAATATTAATTTAAAAATTTAAAAAAATTATGGTGTATTCCGAACACTTCAAAAAATTTGCTCCCGTTGGAAATTTTACTCAAAGTTAATTTTTCAACAAATTAGACAAATGTTAACTAACGAAATTTTTTCGAACTTCCGTCCTTATTGCACATTAAAAAAAATGTTTAAATAATTGTCGTATAAATTTTTCACTTCGTGGAGCCCTTCAAATAAATATACTTAACAAGATCGCGCCATAAAAGTTTAAAAAATTTTAATACTTTGTTTATAATAATTTTTTAACTTGAACAAAAAACTATGGATTTCTAATTTTTTGTTCAAGTTAAAAAATTATTATAAACAAAGTATTAAAATTTTTTAAACTTTTATGGCGCGATCTTGTTAAGTATATTTATATGAAGGTCTCCACGAAGTGAAAAATTTATACGACAATTATTTAAACATTTTTTTTAATGTGCAATAAGGACGGAAGTTCGAAAAAATTTCGTTAGTTAACATTTGTCTAATTTGTTGAAAAATTAACTTTGAGTAAAATTTCCAACGGGAGCAAATTTTTTGAAGTGTTCGGAATACACCATATTTTTTTTAAATTTTTAAATTAATATTTAATACCTTAAAAAAAATAATTAGTGTGACGTGCTCGGTTTTGAAGCCGCGCGCGCTACCTAAAAATGCCGCGCGGAGGCCTATTTTCAGCGTTAAATTAAAATTATAAATAATGGAGATAGAATTCCGGGAGTCGGGAGTTTTTCTTTGGAAATTTCCTCCTCTTTAAGAATCTTTTTTCAAAATTTCTGAAATGTTAATAATTTCGGAGTTATTAACAAAAAACGAAATACCTTTTTTTTTGCAACTTAATTTGTTTATAACTTTTGCAATTTTTTGTGTGCTAATACACATTTCCGATACATTTTTCTAGACGTCATTCCGAATCAAATGAGCTATCGCACGTATTTTTAAGAGCCTTATCTCTATTTTTCGCCATTTTCAACTTATCACTTAGACTATTATAGGAGTTTGACAGACACACAGTGGCGGATTTCATTTCTATTAATTGGTTGAAATGACCCTATGCGTTCGGAAGTACTGTGAAACATCAAAGTATTGTTTGTGAATACAGGTATTTGTTTTGAAATTTGTTACTAAAACAAAACCACTTACTATTGTCTGAAACACGGTGTATTGGATACACGATCGCCTCGCGTGTCTCCGGCAGAGGCGAAACAGTCGTTCGTATCCTTTCTTCGTCAGCTACCTTCTCGTGACTCCTGAAGTATATGGAGTAGATGTACGCTGAACATCGGATCTGGCAAAAGATACAAAACCGTTAGACACGACAAACGAGACATAAGTGATAAAAAAATGTATCAACCCTTATTGTCACACTGTTAGGCGTGGGTCTCCTCCTCGAAATCAGGCGAGGAGGGTAATGGGCCATAGGTCACCGATGCGCTGGCCCAATGCGGGTTGGTGAACTTCACACACCTTCAAAGACTTTCAATCTCATCAGGCATGTAGGTTTCCCCACGATGTTTTCCTTCACCGGTAAGCGAACGATGGTCTCGTGTTTGGGGTGCACTTATAAATTTAGAAAAACCCATTTCAAGGCACATACGGACGGTTCAGGATCGAACCTGGAACCTCTCGCATAAGAGGCCAAGTCCACCGACCACTGGACCATCGCTGCTCGCTCACATAAGTAATAACAAGTCATGAAATTCATTATAATACAAATATTTCGTATCCTTAAAACCGGGATTTATCATAACTTGAATGAAATGGAACGGATAGGCAACCCATGAATGACTTGTAGACACGAGTCCCAGGTGACCTTGTTTCATCCATCGAGTAACTCATCTTCCCGTTTCCTCATCTAATTATTATAAATATGCCATGATTATCTATCATCATCATCATCATCATCATCAGCCTTTATCCGTCTACTGCTGAACATAGGCCTCCCTCAAGGATTATCTATATTACTACACTATTAAAATCTTGACATGGTATAAAAAAATATTATGAATAATATAACTGTCTCTTTATGGGTTATAATAGCTTACTCCAAAGATGAAGCGTACTATACATTTCAGATTGTATAACTTGTTTATTTTAAAAGTGAACAAATTGAATTCAATTCTTCGTCACAAAATAAAATGCAAGCCACTTTGACAAAGCTAATTCTATAATGTTGATAGAGAGTGAATTTCCTGGCTCTACAGACAAGCACCTTAGCTGTCTGCCTAAGAAGTCATTATTCCTTTGTGAATAAGACTAACACAACTGTAACTAACAATCTTGTCCTGATAATTATTCAGAAGCAAGGTTTATACGTTATAATCCGCTTTAATTAACTTTGAAACATTACCCTCAAGACTCAACTGCAGCGGAAATATCCTTATTTGACGCCAAGAATCCAGAACTTCCACGCAAACTTCACAAGATGCTAATTAAGGTTTCATATATTGTAAAAGTTATGATGTATATAATGTTACTTTAGGTTTATCTATATAACATATAAATATTTTTCTTCATTTCTTTCATCATCTTATTGCCACTCTTACAACATTAAAGACTCATAAGTTCATTCTGTTTTGTAATAGGTACCTACTAGCTGCCCCGACAGAATTCGTTCTGCTAAAAGTAATAATGTTTCATTAAAATTAGGGGTTGATCGTAGTGGGATGAAAATTTAGGGTGGTAAATATATATTTTGTATGCTGTATCATAAAAAAATAAAATTAAAAAAAAATGTCTAAAAAATAAAAATTTTGGGGTGGGTCAGGCCCTTATCATTTAGGGAGTTGAAAATAGATGTTGGCCGATTCTCAGACCTACCTGATATGCATACAAAATTTCACAAATCGGTGGAGCCGTTTTGAAGGAATATGGTAACTAACACTGTGACATGAGAATTTTATCTAATAGATACCTATAGTTGAAGTTATGATAATCTATCACTAATTACATCAATGAAACTACACAAATCAAATAAATTTAATTTACATTTCGCACCGCAGAGGATTATCATTCAATACAAAGCTTGAATTCCATTACAAATGAAATTTTACAATTAACCTAAATAGTAATAAACCTAAAACATATTTTTAATCAAAATTGTACGTAGTTATTTATAAACTGGGAAAATACATTATTTCATCGTAATTTCATGCGTAAATCATCATTTCAACAAATCAAGAAACAAAATTGTAACTTTTTGTGGAGAAAATTCTAGATTATTTGATGAAAATTGATGTTACTGACATTCTCGTTTCTATTTCATCCAAATGTTTATCCAATCTCAAAACTCGACTAACGTAGTATTCGATTATTGACTCTAAAGTCCATATAGGTGAATTCATTTTCAAACATCCTTAAGTATGTGCCGGATCTATGACGTTTGCCTGAAGTGTTTGCAACGTAACTATTGCAAGAATTTCAGTTAACAGAATGCAAATAATTTATTGATATATTTGGTTTCATAGGAGCTGGTAATATGAAACTTGCAATGGTATTTAATAACGTAGATTGGTTAGCAATTGCAATGTAGTTATACTTTGTGCAATATTTTAATAATTTTAAACATTATCGTGGCGCCAAATTTCTGCAAATTCAAATCAAAGAATTTATTTAATGAATACTAAAGCATTTTTCTATATGAATGTTTTCATTATTTATACAAAATGCAAATTTATCTATATGAATAAAAATAGATCGCTGAATCAAAGTACGAACAGATTTCGGAAATATAAAATTTGTATGAAAAAAAATTATGAGCGATAACCCTAATAATTTTGGTTAAGAGCAGGACAAACGTTAGTCGGGTACATTTTGTATTAAAAAATTTTTAACTAAACAAATAATATTATTAATGTGTTGTTTTATTCAATTAGAAAGACGTTATGCTTGTTGGAGCAGATAATTGACACTGTTATAATATGATTTTTACAACATTTATTATTATAACTTACACTTGGGCAGTGCAAACCCAAACTAAAATATCTGCAAGCATTTTCAGCCGCTTTTTGAGGGCCCTAGACAACAGGAACACCTTACAAGTTTGTCTTATAACAACTGTACATGTTACTAAAACGCTATGTCTTAACTCGACTCATTACTATATTTGAAACCAAAATTCCATGTTCAATTTTTTTTTTCTTTCTGACACAGATTGCCAACTCGAAGAACTTGAACCACCAAGCCGAGGGCGTTGAACTCAATTTCAATTGGCGTCATATTATTGTGATTCGAGTGCTACTGAAAATGCTTTTTGACGACGTTCGCAATGAAAGGAACTCTTGTGAGTATAGAAAAGTATAATTCTTTACGAATGTTGTAAATAATTTTCAACATAATGTAACGTAAAATGAAATATATTCAGAAATTTGTATGATAGGTTATTTAGAATACTTGTTTTGACTTCCATTGGGATGTTTTGATGAAATTGTTTTGTTTCAGTCCTTGAAAACACGCATTAAATTTCAACGTAGATACGTCTCATGTTTAGAGTTAATAGATATTTTTCATCGTGTGGTCTCGTGGGAATCGTACTTGACTTACTGTATGATAAATGAGAGTAGGTACCTACGTGGGACAGGAGACAGGAATAAGAATCGCGCGTACTTTTAAATTTTCTGTGAAATATCTATGGAAATGTTTTCTCATTAAAATCATTTCCATAATATGTATAATTTTAGTTAATTAGTGTTATTTTAATTAATAAGTGCATGTGATCGTGGGTGTACCGTTTTAGGCAAAGAAAGTTTAATCGGTTGCCGTGCTTTGGGCCAATGGAGGCGTAGTTATTTTAAGTTGTACTGTCGCCCGGCTTCCGAAAGGCTGATAAACGCAAAAATTAACAAATCAACTGTCGAATATCTTGTTAAATGCCAAATGAGGTGCGAGAAGCATGGTTAATTAATTAATTCGATCAGCCTGTCAGTTGACATAGCCACTACAATGAAAAGCCGTCAAATTTGATACTAGAATCACAGTCTAGAATTGTATGTTAACCGACATTAACAGCCATGTTAGCTGACATATACTTTGACCAACGTTTCGGAAACGGAGCGTGTGTCTGGAATCATGATAATGATTATTTCATTGTGGCGACATTTGAATGCCTACACTCTACAATAACAATAAATAGAAGAATAACAAGAAATATACTTTATAGTGCATAAAAGTTAACATACACAAGTTCTCATAGAAAATAAAACCGGCAGAATAATGTTATGCACAGAGGCATACTAAATGATGATGATAATGATGATGATGTCAAAATAGTCTGAATAAAAGTGGAAATAAGACTAAAAGTAATGAAGTAAAGTATCAACACATATTTTATGTCCCGCAGCTGGGCACGGGTCTCCTCGAAATCAGGAGAGGGGGTTTCCTAGTTCACCAATACGCTGGCCCATGCACGGTGACACCTTCAGAGACCTTCAAAGGTTTCCTCATGAAAGGTTTAATCATGAGGAAATCTTATTAAGTGGAAGAGCACATAAAAATTTCGAAAAACCCATTTAAGAGGTCAGAAACGAACTCGTACCATCGTCGCTCGCTGTGTAATCATATTTTCAATTAATCCACTAACATGGAATCCATGTGGCGTTACATTTTACAAACGAATGATAAAATGTTCAATTCCCCACCGCCTATAACTCTCCCGAGCGGCCATTAATCACGGCGAACGATGGCCGTACGTCTAAGTGATTCTCATGATATTGCCGATCGCACTCACTTTATCTACATGTGTAAAATTGACGCATCATTGGCGAGGGTATGTTGATATTATAAAGTATTACAGCGTAGATATTACAATGTAGAATAACGTATAACGTACTAAGACCTTAAATTATTATAGTACAAGCTGAGCCCGCTAGACGTTGTCCTGCCTTTATATTTACCCTTACACTGTTATATTTTTTTACAAACTTTTATCGTCATCATGTTATCATCATCATCATGTCATCATCATTATCATCATCACCATCATCATCATCATTATCACCACCACCACCATCATCACCTGATGGTAAGTGGTCGACGTCACCCATAACCTAGTTCATCTGGAACTAGCCCAGGCAAGTCATATATATCCTGACACATAAACGTCTTTGTGCAAGTAATCACGCTGTCCGTCTCTGCTGCTGCTTTCACAGGAGAAACAAGTAATGAGATCATGCAGGGAGCGCATCCCCCCCACCGGTAAACCCTGCTCGGACCTCTTCCTAAATGAGAAAACGACAACTGGACAAAGCTTTTGACATTTCGCCTCCAAATAAACATAATCCTCAAAATCATCAATTTAACTCGGTATAGGTACTCTAATGTACGGAATTTTCTCTTGTCGTAATATGGTATATTGAATTTATATACTTGCCTCTTCAATAAGCGGATTCGAAATACAAATAGTTTTCCCAAATTACATAGGAGAATTTAAAACAGGTACGTACGACTGGTCTGGCAACGAAACAAAACAACGTGTGCTTTAAAAGCCTTTTCTTGTACGTTCCATAAAAATGCATTAGTATTTTATTATTGTTTCATATTATAATTATTTACGTCACATTTGTGTCTTTCTGTATAATAATCTACATCTACACTAATATTATAAAGAGGAAAACTTTGTTTGTTTGTTTGGTAGCAATGAATAGGCTCAAAAAGTACTGGACCGATTTCAAAAATTCTTTCACCATTCGAAAGCTACATTATCCACGAGTAACATAGGCTAAATTTTATTCTGGAAAAAAATAGGGTTCCGTAAGATATTTGGGTTTTTCGGACACAAGGTGTAAAAAATCAACCAGAAAAGTTACTTATTTTGCGTACTAAGATCCCGTTGCAAATCTTAGTTAACGCAGGCGAAGCTGCGGGCAACAGCTAGTATAAAATATATTCACTTTTTATTAATTTATTCAACTGTTTTCCTTTAGGTTATTTTCAAATTCAAAATGCCCTCAACACTATTAAACATTTTACAAGTTTTTATTTAGTCTGTCTCGACGTTCGTCATCATTTTTTTTATTTTTATTTAAGGCATTTTTGGTGGTTACAAAGGTTTGTAAACAGTTATCAGCCACGAGGCAGTGAAAATATTGAAGGTAATAAAGTCTTCAAAAAAGAAGAAGTAACTATCTCTAGTCTGTAATTTGGAGAAACGGCGGACAACGCCAAAGGGCGCAGTTTCACTCTTCACTTCACCATTAATTAATTTTGTCACCAAGTCTTTGCCATTTTTAAGGGGGCTAGGTCAACAATGATGATCTCTGATTGATAACAATGATGAGCTCATCAAATTTTGCAAAATAAATTAGATCCACTTCCCTGTCACCATTTGGGCTGATATTTTAGATACGTCTGTATACCTCATGACAATCCAATAATATGATGACATGATGGTGATCTGATGATGGAGGTGGAATGAAACGACTCCACCACATAGTATCTCTGCTCGTTCGGTAAGTTCTTTTTATTAAAAAGAACATCATAAAAGCTTGTTAGTAAAAAGTTACTTTAACAAGTTATCTTGTTCCTTGTTATTGTTTTTTTTTATTATATTTTACATTATATTATACTATATTTCTTTAGTTATTGATTTTTCTGTAAAAGGTGTAATATCCATCTAGAACCATATTTCGTTTCTTTTTATGTAATACTAGCTGTTGCCCGCAGCTTCGTCTGCGTTAACTAAGATTTACAACGGGATCTTAGTACGCGAAATAACATTTTTACACCCTGTGTCCGAAAAACCAAAATATCTTACGGAACCCTATTTTTATCAGAATAAAATTTAGCCTATGTTACTCGTGGATTAGCTTCCGAATGGTAAAAGAATTTTTGAAATCGGTTCAGTACTTTTTGAGCCTATTCATTACAAACATACAAACATACAAAAATAGGTATAAATCTTTATAATATTTATGTAATATTTTAATTTTATTATATCAGCATGCATGAATATTATTATCATGATAAAAAGTTTTTTCGACCACTTCTAGGCAAAGGACTCATTTAATGAACGCCAAAACGGTTGTACCCATTAGAAACTTACTATATCCAAATATATAAATTCCATATTTATGATTCCAAGATGCTCGAGGTTATCGAACTCTGTGTCAAAAATGAGAATCCACTTCCAACTTGGTCCGAACTTTCATCTTTCGAATACACCGTGTAACTTGTATTGCTTATCGACCTGACGCAAACGATTTTCAGTAACATTTCTTTTATATCACTATGATATGCAAACGAGGTGACGAGCATCTGAAGTGGTCAACGTCACCCATGAACATCAGATATGTGTCTTGGCCATACAGCTCGTTCATATACTCCTTTCGTAAAGCGGCACGGTCTTCCTTACTCCGACACCGTAAGGAGGAAGGAGGTCCACGTTGCTTTATGACTCCTTTGTCTTGAGAAAAGATGGTAAGTCTCATTGCCAATTATTAAACTGCCACTCCTGGCAATATTTGTCACCCGGCAAAGTTATTTCGTGGTGACAAGCAAGATGGTAAGATGGTACTATCCATGCGCCAAAATGTATCCCTCCAAACGGTTTTGTATCACTAAGGGCCTGTTTCACTATCTCCAGTTAAGTTCCGAATAAGCTATCGGCAACATATTTGACGGATACTCCATACTCTATCTGTCAAATATGTTGCCGATAGCCTATTCGGAACTTATCTGGAGATTGTGAAACAGACCCTAATAAAAATAAAACCAATACATAGTCTTATATAATTATTCAATAACTAGCGTTTGCCCGCGACTTCGCGTCAGAGAAAATGTAAAAAAAAATATTTTGGTGTAGGTACTGTATGAATATATGCATATGAATGCATGTAGTAAAAAGCAGTTATTTTAATATTACAAACAGATATTGCAATTTTATTTATATGTATATATCAAATGCTTCCTCAGATGAGATGGATATTCTTTAACATCTTTAACTTTATGGTCTATATTTAATATGCCCCTTACATAACAAGCGCTCTATAAGAAATTTCGATTTTTTCGATATCTTATTGAAAAAGCGTATAGTAATTAATATCGTTTAAAAATTGTCGTTAAAAGCTATATTACGTAACAATGAAGGTATTTTACGCGTTTTCCGATAAAATATAGACACGTTTATTCAACGTTAATGGAGTCATTGTTTCAAAAATCTATGCAATTGGCATCGGGAAAGAATTAAAAAGCAATAGAACACAATCAATAAAACAAATACGTTATACGGGGATCAGCGCGGTTTATCATCATCATATTGATCATGGGTGCAATGAATGCCAGGACGGTCGAACTCTCGCTACTCGCATCCTTAACGTACGCCGCTGATCAGATCAGAGATCGTCATCCAATTCCATCTAATCCATCCATCCAATAAATTATGTACGTAAACCTTCCTGTTGATGTCCTATCCATTAAAAAAAACTGCATCAAAATCCGTTGCGTAGTTTTAAAGATTTAAGCATACAAAGGGATATGGGGACAGCAAAAGCGACTTTGTTTTATACTATGCAGTGATAAATAGTTGTTACTGCTATCACCATACCTTATTATCATGCAATGAACATACAAAATATGTTTTCCTTTTAAAGGTAATTGTTCAGTTTTAACTTCTAAACTCTATATTAATCCGAAATTCTCAACAAAATCCAACCTTCGTTTATAAAACATCTTTCGTAACCATATTTACCGTTCAACGTTTTTCCTCAAGTCTTTATTTCCAAACGTACGCATGTGATATCAGACATTTGTGAACTAGCATCTTAAACATCAATACTGATTCGGGATTTAGAAATATATTATCATCTATTGTGAAAACGCTCGTGTTTTGTTTCATTTGAAAGAAAATCGCGATCAATGAGTAGCGTGCCCCTTTGTTGCAGTGTAGAGCAACAAGTTCTTGCAAGGCAGAACTTGACAAACATGCGTGGCCTTATACAGCGCCGCGCTTATTGAAATTTCCTTGGTATTGACATTTTAACACACGTGCAAAGCCTCTGCGTGCGCCGCGGTGGACTCGCGCCTATATTATTGGAACGAAGTTCTTTACTACTTTAAGGCTCGGAGGGGATAGGGATTTTAATAGGGAACTGAAAAAAATGTGATAGTAAAACCGTAAGAAAAATTGCGTGGAATAAAAAGCGTTAAATGAGACGTGCGCAGGCGCGACAGTCGCATACACAAGCGAGTTGTGTATAATACCTTTCTTTTTAGCCGAAGGAACTTCGTTCCTACCTGGTGTCCCACGACACCACACTTTTTATTTATTTATTTTATTAGGGAAACAGACAGCAATATAATATTATAAAATATTACACAAAATTAACAGAACATAAGCCATTAAAGTTTCCCCTTAAGTTTATAATTACAGGAGTGAGTATACGTTTTTTTATATTATGGTATGCTAATTGCTAGTAGATTTAAATTCTAAATATCCTTAATTAGTAAGCAATTTTTAACACATATTTCGTTTAAATTTGAATTTAGTCAAACTTTTTTCAATTAGAATATGAAAAAAATTTAAACATGGGCATGGGTAATGGGCGCTGTATTTTGTTTTTGCAAAAATGTATAACACTCATTTCATACAACCGGAAATAGTATTTTTAGCACAATTTACTCAAATTCCAAGTTATATAACTCACAACCAAGGTAACGCGAGGCGATTCAAAACAGCAATAGCATATTAACTGACCCTATTGTTCAGCCAACTTTATACTTTGGTGGCTGGAAAGTTTCTCTTGTGTACTGAATATAGAATTATTTCCATACTAACTGTTGCCTGCTTGCTTAATGCGGGACAAATAACAAATTTTCAAGTCTTATTTAACCATATAGCTCAGTCGTATAACATATGGGTTTTTAGTACTTGTAAGGTAAAACATCGTCAGATTTTCGCTTAGTCATCGCCGAGTCAACCGATCTCTTGCCACTGGCATCTATATTTTTTTAAAGGTCTAGACTTTTAGGCCTGATGGCCTTTAAGCTCAATCGGTAGGTAGGTAAGCAGGTGGCTCATCTAGAAATAGCACTGGCATCTAACACGGACGGGTCACTGCACGGAGATGGTCTTCCCATACGGCTAATGGCCGACCAAACACTTCGCACACACAACACATTGGGTAAAATATGTTAAATATAAATAAATAAATATTTTCCAACAAACAAGCCATGTTAACTTAGCTCTGTGGTAAGTTTGTAAGAAATTCATAAGAATTTCGCCTATAAAATATTTTCTTTTTTATCATTACGTATAATTATAACAATAGAGCAAAATATAAATAGGATTTAGTCTTCTAACTATACTATACTACTAACTACTACACTATACTATAACTACACTATACTATATATAATACTACTAATAATACTTTAATGACTATCAGGCCAAAGGTTTAATATGCCCCAAGTCCGAGCCCCCAGGTAACATTAGCTTCGCTAACTCGAAGCTTGCGTGTACAGAACCTTGTTATTGGTAAGTACATTAATATCATATGAATAAAGGATCAGAAGAAAATTATGTTTAATAGAAATAAAATACTAGTATTAGTATTTTAGTCTAACAATATTTACAGTTTGTATAGGTAGGTACTTTTATGTTTCATATTGGTAGACGAAGTGTTGGTTGGCTTATCCAGAAGACGATTCCCGCAGCGGCCGGTCCGTGTTGGATGTGAATGGCTAGGGATCGGTCGTCTTGGCGTTCATTGAAGAAGGCCTATGTTCAGCAGTGGACGGATAAAGGCTGATGAAGAGATGATGGGTACCGTTTATGATAATATCTAAAAATAAAAACTAATTATTTTTTTCTTAAACTAAAATCAAATATAGACAATAGTAACGTTAGCTTCGGCTTTCACTTCTAGCTGACTGAGGATCTGATATCAAAAGATATTGTAGCTTAATCTTAAATCACTCTATGTTACGCATTCCCCTGCATGTCACTTCCCCCTCTTATTTATGTGCTCTGAGCACCTCTAGTATGATTCAGAACGAAACATAAAAGACATTCATCTGCCTCCAAAAATAAAATAACAACAATAAAGTTTAGACACAATAAAGTGAGTCAAATAGTTACGAAATATTTTTATAAAAGATATAAACTTTAACTGGTAACTCTGGACATTACCGAAAAAAACCGTACATAACAAGTCTAACCCAAAGGATTATTATCAGTTCCACTGAATTTTGTCGATTTTTGTAAATTCAATTGATGTTCAAAAAATACTCTGTTAGTACTTTTTTTAATTAAAAAAAAACCATAATATAGCACAATAGATTTTGAAACAATAAAAACAATAAAACATTAATACAACGAACTTGTAAATACAAAAACAGATCGCTGGAATAGAATAGAATAACGTATCTGAGTTGAGGCTTAAATAGTCGAAAACCAATAATAATTTAGTTTATTTTCGCCTGTATAAATGTTGTTTAATTATCATCCTCAATTTGGCTTATTTACACTAAACGTTTGAAATAGCTTTCAATTAATTATTGTACTTTTTAACTTTGTTTTATTTATTGAGTAAATCAATATCCGCCCAAAAACATTCTGTAAAAAACTAGCCAAGTCTCGATGGAGCTGCACGATAACTTCTAAAAAGTAATGAAATCTGGACAATGTCGTGCCAAATCTAAGGTTCCTTACTAATCGGATACTCTAAATTTTCTACCACTCTACAGTACAAACTACTCCTGCTACTCAACAACAATAAGATCAATAAATTAGCTCGAGCTTATAAAAATAACGACACAAATGACATAGGATATTTATTCCTTCTTATTTTTAAGCTAAACAAGATTTTTTAAAAAATTGATGGGATAAAACCTACTTTTTATAATTTTCGTAGGTATATTATATAATAAAGAATGGATGAAGGCTGATGATACTGATGATAATTTATATTATGTAGTTGCGTTTTGATAGAAGAGAGGTTTAATATTTTATCTACTTAATGGTGCCATACTCTGTAGTAGGTTCACCTTAATTGTCGTAAAGCATATTTCGTCAATTCGACATTTTAAAGATTATCTTAATATATATATTTCTTGTGTGCGTGTGTATGTGACTGAACTCCTCCTAAACGACTGGACCGATTTGAGTGATTTTCTTTGTGTGTGTTCAAGTAGATTCGAGGATGGTTTAGATTCACAAATCAGACCGGCAGATGGCGCTGCAGTCGGTATCTAGGTTATTGATCTGTACTGCCACTATCGATTCGTATCTAAAGGACAACGTCTGTGGGGTCCGCTAGTCTATGGTATATTTTTTAAATATATCCCACATAGATCATCAAGTGGTTATTACCATCGTGTCGCACACCAACGATGCCATTACCACAATTACCAACATGTGATATTTCCCATCGTATACCATCTGAATTCTAAACAATGACCAATTAATATAAAAACACGCTCCCCGCGAGGATAATGGGCAATAAATACTACAATTATGTATCCGCAGGCTCTGACCATATTATATACGTGTGCACAAAATAATGAAACAACTTTTGCAGATTTTATCGCGGGTTATTGTGGAAACTATCTAAGACGTATAGCATGTAAAAAACTTATTAAGCCGCGATTTTCATTATAATGAATGGAAATCGCGTACACGTAAGGAATCAATATAAGAGTGCTTTTACATTCAAGATTTTCATCATCAACAAACGCTGATGACTTTACCTGCTGGGCGTGGGCTTTCTCAGCCCAACTAGAATCGGTCACTGCTCGGAAATCGTTCTTCCATATAGGTAAAGGCCTGACATTACCAGTAGGAGGGTTGTGTAAAAGGTCCAACAATTTGTTATAATAATTTATGAGACCTTGAGGAGTTGACCGTGATTTGCAGTTGATACAAATCGAATACGACTGGAAGTTAGCCGTTTTGGTGTTCATTGTAAAAGGCCCTAATGTATGAGTGTAAGGGATGGTGTTATTTCATTCATTATTATTCAGCATTCATTATTATACTGAACATTCATTTAGAAATTTGTTTATGACATATTTTTGACAAATTATTATTTATAACACAAAATCACGCAAAATTTAGACTCCTTTCTTACTAAATCCTCAGAAATTTAAAGGTTTTGGGCCTAGACAGAATATAAGACCTTGTAATTTTGAATCCTAAGCAAGCTACGAATGTCCAATTTAAACTTGTATCTTTTGGCCGAATATGCGCCTTCTACAAATTGGATATCTTCTTGGACATAATTACGTTCCTCTAGGTTGCGATCAGCACTTCTAAATCAGCTGAGAAGGTTTTATCAACAAATGTCAACATTTCACACATAAGGATGTTTTTCCTTATTTAAGAGGAATGTTGAAGAAGGCAGGAGAAAAGTTTTAAAGGACTTATCGGACCCAAACCCAATCTTCAAATCAACTTTCGAACCCAATGGTATTACGATTATTATAAGCATTAATTATTGTTTGGATATTTAAGATAATTAAAGCCTCATGAAAACTGAACAAGTAAAAGAAGGCGTTTTCTTTAATGTAACTACGAAACAACAAACAATCAACAAAAGATATTTTTTTTACTTTCTTACTTTTTATTGAATACTTCTATTGACATATTTCAAGTATACTAGTTGTTACCTCCGAAATAAAGATAATAATTTGATTAAAACAGTAGTCAGATTTTGCCTTTTCTTGTAATATTGTGAATTCTATATTTCGTGCTAAGCGAATTTCATGATTCTAAACCAATTATTTTTGAATATGTCAAACCCTTTATGGCTTTAGTTAGACAGAGCGACTGACAGTCAGGCGTACAAGGGGGTCAGCCTATAAGAGCATAATCCTTCGTCTATGATTTTGAGGAATGGAATCCCAAAAACAAATGAACTGAAAAGGCAATAAACTAATATTTCACTTACTTTTATTTTCCCTTTGACGAAGTGATGTTTCTGCACGACGAACTGTATCGTGCTGTAGGCCGTCCACAGCCCCCCGTTCTCCCCTCCCCCCACCCGCTGCCACACGTGCTGCGACAGCGCCTACAAAAAACATTAATGTTAAGAGCACATAAAACGTTTATTACATCAATTAACGATATTTTACGACGCAAATCCGACCGGTTTATTGGGAGTTTTTTATCGATGCAGCGCAACCCTATAAATTATGTATAAAAACTAGCTCCGAGTATTTTCATCGATATAAAACAATGAAAAATCTTCATACTAGTTATGACACGCGTCTTCACACGATTTTTAATTAAGTTATTATCAAGAGAGTTTTAAAACTTTTCCTGATTTGTTCGTAATTTAAAACTAGGTTTATTATAAAGTAATATTAAAAAATCACTCTATTTTTATATGAACATAATCTCCTTTCCATTTTAGTTTGCTAAAAGTAGTATAAATATGTTATCATAAGTAAAGCAATCGTCCTTAAAGTACAGAAAAGTAATTTAATTTGTTATAAAATACTAATAATTTTATGACAAAGGGAAGCAAAAATTATATGAATCTGTACTGGCGCGCTGCCAGAATTAGCCAAGACGCCTGCGAACAGCCTTAGGTAGCAGTGAAGCCAAAAACATAATTAGATTTTAACATTTTATATTGCCGAGCTTTTGAAATATAATAATTCTGTTTTATATTACATCAGATATTTGGTTCCTTTTAATATAACCAAACGAATATAAGCATAATATAATTACGAAATTAAAACAATAAAATTATATTTTTTTAGGTTTTATACGATTTAAAATTCTTTCTAAA
Organism: Lycaena phlaeas; assembly: GCA_905333005.2. Taxonomy (NCBI): domain Eukaryota; kingdom Metazoa; phylum Arthropoda; class Insecta; order Lepidoptera; family Lycaenidae; genus Lycaena; species Lycaena phlaeas. The sequence goes on along the minus strand of HG995166.1, from coordinate 17,038,260 downwards.
TTATGAATTAATAACTCTCTTGCAATAAACAAATTATTTTAAATGATGATAATACTATTTCTTATTGTTAATTTTGTTTACTTTTAACACCGTAGAACATAAGCTTGATAGGTGATTAAGAAGAGCTATTTTATATAAAAAAATTATGAGAGGTGTTCTAAATATTATGTTCATTGAAAAATGATTTCATAATTTCTTAAGCTTTTCATATGTATTTCCATTAATGCCACCATTGTTCATTAAATAACTATTATTCACTTCTTTGCGTCTCCGCCGAATTCATGGACTAGTAACAATATTTCTATTTGTGATATAGAAATTAAAATTTGTTGTAAAGTAAAATCAATCTCACCGGCTCATTGTTTATGAAATAAGACAGGTTGGCTGGCGGCATGGAGTTGTGGCTGATGCATTCCGCCTTCAGTTTCATGCCCGGCCTGTACCGCCGCTTCAGTCCGTTGAGCTCCGGATCAGACTTCGGTAAATCTGAAATAGAACGCTTCGTCAAAAATACGGCAAGATAACAACAGAGATGGCTTAAAATAGAAGATTCGATTCTCATAGCACCAAAAAATAATTAAAGTATTATTTTACATTAGAATTTAAGAGGCGAGTTTTTAAGCGTGAAAAAACAACGTGTTATTGAAATAACAGAATTTTTTGGTTTAGAAAGTACTAACAATACAAAATAAAAAATATTATTTCAAATGTATCAAATAACTCAAAGAACTTTTCTATTTCAAATCGTTAATAATGTTCCTTTATGAAATGAATATATTTTTAAACAATTAATTTGTATTATATTTTGTCTTTATAATAACTTGTTTATTTACTTAATAATTACTGTCACTTTGTTTGTCAGTATTTAACACATAAGGCAGATAGCACTGTATTTTGACGTGACAACCTCTAAAAACTCGATATTACGGGCAGCATGCACGAAAAATATGACGTCATGTAGCGTTCCGACAGCGAAAGCGCGGCACGAACGAGAGATAGAGGCATGATCGGCTCCATTCAAGTCCAGTCAAACTACCGTCCGTAAACCGACTTTACAGACAACCAATTTTTTACCCGAACAGCCTTATGGTGTCTACCGACGCCCATAGACAATTGCACGACCAGAGACTATGCAAATACGTTGCCCTCCTTTTCTATTTCCCCTGATGAGCCACAGGCGATGAGTGAGAGGTATGATACCTCTACCAAATCCGTCTCTGGTAGAACAATGTTTTCTCGTTTTCTGTACAGAAATATCCTTTACCCGTCAAAGCATAATATAATTACCAATGCTTTTTCAGGTGTCGCTTGCCATCGAGTGAGCTAAACTTGTTAACCCAACGTTACAAAAATAGTTGCTTCATTAAGTACCTTACCCGACCCATATACAATTACCAAAAATTATTTATTACGCACCCAGAAGGTGAAAACACTTTGTCCTCTCTTATATTATGTATTGTAATATTGTTTTACCTAAGAATATCAAATATAGGTTGTGTATTCTCGCAATTTTAATGTCACCATTACAGGAGGATATTAATATTTGTCATGTAGAAGTTAGATCCGCCTCGTGTTATTACTAAAGTTTTATTAACTTGCAACCATAATTTCTGTAAAACAAATATTATGTAAACGTAGATAAATACAAAATAATATCATAAAGTATCAACCCATTATTATTATTATTCAAAGAGCAGCTGTTCATATCTATTGTGATCGCCACTATTTACAGCTCCGGTCCAAGTCCTGTTGTTTCTATGAACTCTAGGACTTTTTTGGCACCAAGAGATTTGATCTCTTCTGGGTGCAATACATGCTTCCCTCGAATAGAGCTACGTCTATGAATTAGCTTAGGGCAATCAGTGAGAATGTGAATAGGCGTTTCCTCTGCTGAGTCTTTCCTTGTGTCACTCTTCCCGACTATCTGCATATGCTTATTGAGACGACAGTGTCCCGTAAGCAACCTAACCAAAATACGAAGATTGTTCCGATTCAATTATCAAAAACACAAAAAAAACCATATATTATTTCCCACTGCTGGGAATGGGTTTCCTCGAAACTAGGCGAGGAGGGTATTGTGTATACATACTTGTGTCTGAAATAAAGATTATTATTATTATTATTATTATTGGGCCGTAGTTTACCGTTGTACTGCAGGATTATGCAACTTCACACATCTTCAAAGACTTTCAATCTCATCAGGCATGATATTTCTTTATGTCCAGACCGTCATCGCTCTATATGATATTACTAGCTGTTGCCCGCAGCTTCGCCTGCGTTAACTAAGATTTACAACGGGATCTTAGTACGCAAAATAACATTTTTTACACCTTGTGTCCGAAAAACCAAAATATCTTACGGAACCCTATTTTTTATCAGAATAAAATTTAGCCTTTGTTACTCGTGAATAATTTAGCTTTCGAATGGTGAAAGAATTTTTTAAAGCGGCCCAGTACTTTTTGAGCCTATTCATTACAAACATACAAAAATAGGTACAAATCTTTCCTCTTTATAAAGTGTAGTGTAGATATTTATATACCAGATACTAGCACAGTTACTAGTATCTGGTATATAAATACTAGGAAACGTGAAAATAAGTTCAATTAAATTCAAAAACAATTACGTAAGCCAGATACAGATTGCGGCCATGTACAATCTCTTATAAAAAACTCAGTTATATTTTTTAGTCATTTCTCATTTAGAATACCTACATAACAAACGTTTTTCATTGCATGTTACACTTAAGGTCTAAGTTTGGAACCAGAACGAATACGTTTTGCTCTTTTTAAAATATGATTATCATCAATTTAATTCAAATTAATGAATGTAATAAAAATATTTTTTTTAATTTCAATACGACGCTATAACAGAATACCTAAGCTGTATCTTAATGTTAATATTAAAAACTAACAAAGAAAAATCATACAGCTACACTTATATTAGGTCCCACAGATGGACACGGGTCTCCTACTCGAGATCAGGCGAAGAGGGTAATGGACCATAGTTCACCGATGCGCTGGCCCAGTGCGGGTTGGTGAACTTCATATACCTTCAAAGATTTTCAATCTTATCAGGAATGCAGGTTTCCTCGCGATGTTTTCCTTCACCAGTGAGCGAATGATGGTCTCGTGCTTGGGGTGCACTTAGAAATTTAGAAAAAACCCATTTCAAGGCACACACGTGGGGTCAGGATCGAACCCGAAACCTCTCGCATAAGAGGCTGAGTCCACCCAGCACTGGACCATCTTCGCTCAAAACAAAAAAAATATATTTTATAACTTTATTCTTTAACATAAACGATCATTAGCTTAACATCTTAAATGCAAGGCATTGATAATGAGCATAAGCTACACAATCTGTTTAGCTCTTTGGTTCGCTTAGCTTGCAGATTATGAGCTAAGTATTCGCTTAACTATAATATTATTTAAAACTTGTCTGAAATATCTTGGGTTTGGTGATAGAAAAAATAGTACATATAACATACGAGTATTATTGTGTCATATATTAATATTATGTACTTATATTGCAAAAAGTCAGAGAATCTCATCAGTGTAGCCCATGAGTATAAACCAGTTCACACGGTAGCAGCCCAGATAATTCCAACTTATTATATACTCGAACGTTAGTAAGAATTTATTTATGTATGGATGTATGTTTGACACACTTTAAAAAACTACTATATTTTGATGAAACTTTGAAACAGTATAGCTTGCACGTTAGAATAACACATAGGTTATAATTTATCAATTGTCCCCGTACAGAATGGAAAATAAGTGGGAAAACCGCAAGACGCTACCCAGTTATATTGTACTGCATAAAATCCTAATAGGCATCTTTATAGCCTCTGCTAAAGATAGTAATTCTTGCCAGGAATTGCAATGCATGTCCTGCTCTTCTTTATAAAACATATCTTTTTTTTCTTTAACGCCGGGAAATGCGCTTAGGCATCCCGCAGCGAAGTGGGTCTACCCACTAAAACCCGGCGAGTGCCACCACCGCCTTTGGTGAGGTGCCCCGGATCTACAAGCAACAGGGTACCTCGACGGCTAGTCAGTCCCTCAGGGGACCGACGCCACCTCCACAGAGGGGTTATGCCGCACCACAGAACAACTCCTCCCAACGTCGGGACAGTACAATGAGGTGAGGTTCCCGTCCTCACCTCTTGCCCCCTGTTCTTTTGCCCCCTCTTCTTATAAGAGGGGTACAAAGAGCCCCCTCGGCTCAACTCGCTTCGGCCAAGGTGCTAGGTTCACCCTAGACTACTGAGCTCCACTGCCACGACAAGTCTTGAACCATGGTGGGGGTCTAAAACACATCTGTTTGATGGAAGAAATAAGGAGAGATGCAGACGCGAGAATATTACCCCTACCAATAAAAGGCAGTATACTGAGTAATTAAGGCTGATGAAAAAAACTCTGTTTCGATTATTGAATACCAAATTGCCTCGCTATTTTTTGGCATTTATCGACTTCTCTTTTTAAATAAATGTACTACCAAAATTGGAATTACGTTATTCATAAAAGCCAACATGTTGGTAATTTGTGGAGATGAAGTCTCCGAAGTCCGAAATATCTACTACGCGGCTTTCACTCTTGAATCTTACTTGCCCAATGGCAAAAGCATTGTAATAAATATAACAATGTACACTTTATATATTTAAAGATATTTAAATATTGATACAAATAAAATACGCGATATTACAATACAAATTCCAAAGAAATCACTTATTTCATATTATAATACCTAGTGTAAGTTAATTCGATATTCAGTTTATTCGTAGTAAGATATCCAGCGATTGCCCAGTTAACCAAAGGAGCTAGAGCAGAAAGATTGTTGATATAAAGCTTCCAAGAAGTTCAAGCTAAGAACTTATTACTCGAGATATTGAAATATATTGATATACAATATATTTTATTCATGACTATTTTATAATAATGTGTTTTTTTTTTTTTTGTTTGAATGAGTTATTTACTTGACAACTAACAGGCCGCGTCATTCAGGCCACATACAATATGTTTCAGTACCCACTATCGTACTAAGTTTGCAGTACTGTGTAACACAGGTCCATGACTTTTCAAAAGTATACCTGTACATCGTATGCATACACATACATATACATACATACATATATATATACATACCCTCTACGTCTGATTTCGAGGAGGAAACGCGTGCCTAGCAGTAGGACATAATATTATGTAGGTTGCTACTTTACGTTTAACTTTTACATCGTATGCGCCATTGAACAATACATAAAAGAATGAAAGCCTCTTTTATTCATTATAATATATATAATAGGCCCCTCACAATAAACGCAGAGACGACTAGACTGGCTCTTTTCTATCATTGTTGTGTACATATTATAAAGCATTAATCTTAAAAGGCTTGCGTACCAAAAGCCACATTCATAAGATATTTTATGTTAATTCTAAAGGTATTTTAAGAAACCTATGCTTTGTAAGGATTTTTTCGTAATATGTAATAATGGCTGCCATATCATGACATCTCAAAAATAACATTATTAATAAAAGTCAACAGACCCACATAGTTATTTTACATCAAAGAAGACTTATAAATAAGGGTTTCGCTTGTTCTAAAAGTTTCGAATAGATTCTTATCTCAATACTTTGTTCTTTTACTTATCGTATTAACGTTTGTCGTTTGTACTTACATTTTTAATGCTTCTCTTTACTAAGGCCGCCCTTTTATATTCTTTGAAAGTTTTTGTTTATATTTTAGTATTTTATATTTTAAGAAAACTTACTTAAATATTTTTTATAAATCGATTTAATTATTGAGCAAATCTAATTTTAGTTTACTGCGATCATAAATTTTATTTATTTTAGTTGTTTTAATATGTATGCATGCAACAGCATCTATGTTGTTTACTCACTGTACTACCCTAATATTGTATATATTGTAACTAATATTTTATAAGATACTAGCTGTTGCCCACTGCTTTGCCCGCGTTAAAATGCCACATTTTTTAATGTATCTTATATTACTTCTAGTGCCTTCGAGAATATGTGTAAAAATTTTCATGATGATCGATTGAGTAGTTTACGAGTGAAAGCGTAACAAAAATCCCAACTTTCACATTTATAATATTCTAAGGATACATCCTTAGATAAAGGAAGTCTCAGATCGCACATATCATCCTCACACAACAGGCCTTGTACACTAATCATATATACTCTACAAGAAAAAACATCAAATTATTCAATCAAACTGAAAATAAATTAAAGCCAAAGAAATACAATACTTTATTATATATTATTATTATAAATAATACCATCGTTGTGAATTTCATTTATCTTATAATTTTTCTAAATTATATTTTATTTACAAGTAGGAGAAAATTAATTTATGTCTAGTGATCAAAAACTGAAATCTAAAACTATTCTACCTACTTTTCCTACTTTTTAAATGACATAAAAAGGTGGCGTTTCTCAATTTGACCGTATAAATCTACTTTTCTTTATAACAAATACACGGGATAGGCTTATTTTTAAACGCTTGTGATTTATCGTATAATAATTTGTCGTTTTTACGTACAATCTACAAGGATAAGTGACTAGTCTGAATCTGAAATTTACCTTCAACTTGCTGGGTTTTCTACTTACATTTCTTAAAGTTCTCAAAGTGAGAAATGAAACAGCAAAAACAATTTATTATATTATTATATTCCTAAAACTCGCTAGCAAATGAGTTTAGTGCTTTATTAATTTTATACATTACGAGAATGGGACTAAATGACACTAACTAATTATATTTGTTAGTTTGACATCAAAAGGTTGAATAGGGTTATAATTGCTGGGACTACTTGAGTGCGAGATGAAAATGTGACTTTACGAAATTGATTTTATTTCAGGAGATTGACCCGGCTCTAGTTTGTACACCAAGTTGATGAAAGTAATTAATTTTGTAAGTGGTTTACGTTACTTAATTATTTAATTATTTTATTCACTTTAATTATGTTATTTTAGGGGGGTTGACGCTGTTATAATGGTATTTTTGTAAAGAAGTTTTTTTATAGTAATAACAAAAATTGTGTTGATAGCGTATTTTTGTCTATAATATGTACTCACTCGATCTTATAAAATAGACAAAAATAGTATTCTAGAATGTACCTAATACGCATTTATCTCTTTATATTTATTATAATATATTACATAGTATAATAGTATTTAAGCAAAAAACTAAATTATAGTATTCTAGCTATAGCTAGAAGTATTTATTTCTTATTTATTTGCACAGCCACTATTTCTAAATGTGTTCTTCCATAATATTTTGTATGATATATTCACTTGATAGTTTAAATATTAGATAGCAATATCAACTTCAGTTGAATCGCGAGAGCTCAAATAAATTGAAGTTACATGATGTTGCACGTATTTCGTTGAAACTTTCCACATTTTACTCTACAGCATATTATTCATTGTGAGCATTTACTGCATTTTAACTATCATCCGTCCTAAGCGTGATCTGATGTAATCTGCAATTGGATCTATGAAACTAGCAGCGTCCCGTGGGTGGACCCGCGTACTTCATATACCCGCTTGAGTACGAAGATAAATTATAATCCTGCTTTGAAATTATTCTTTACCGCACGTCGTTTTGCTGCGAGAAAACAACCATTCAAATTTTACAGTGTATAGAGTATACGTCACATATAGTCGGGTTCTCACCCCTCCACTTCTCTTCACAACTCCTCTTCTTTCATCGCTTTTCCTCTTCGTACCTCTTTAAATTATATAATACGAGACCTTAGCGAGTAGTTCTAGTTGAATGACAACTACAGCCGGTGTATATTAAATGAAGGCTTCACGTCTGTTGTTCAAGTCATACATCATTTCAAGTCGATTTAATGTAATAAACCTTTAACCAGCCCTTAGTTGAATAGCACACAAATAAAGTTATTATAGTGGAAACGGGCCGACTCAATAATGGTTTTGACTTGCTAATGAGGATTTTCATTGCTTACTGAAACGAAAGTGCAAAACGTGCTTATGTACGTAACGATTTGCAAATTTTACATCGACTTTCACAACACACAATCGTTACTTTTGTCAGCATAATCATGAATGGTATAACGTAGGCTTATATACTACATTCAAAATACTAGTAGGACTAGTAGGAAGTAGAATATGTAGGGTATTCTGGGGGTGGAGTATACGTAGAGTATACTTGACTTAATACGTCAACGTCACGTCACGTCATAATAATTCAGTATTATTAATTTCTAATTATTACTTCAGATTTTCATGAAGTTTTAATTCATTTGCACGTTCTATTACACGAACACTTTTTCTTGTTAAAATTTCTAAACTTACATGTTAAGGAGGTCTGTGTTCAGCAATGCATAGGTTATTATTGTTTTAATACTATTAATGTATGACCAGTCACTCCCACTTAAACGAGGCTATTTCCGTTTGAAAATGGTAACTTTACTTCTCTGGCGGAGGTCTTCGTTTTGAAATCTATGTGCCAAAAAAGCATAAAGCATAGCGCGCTTCATAACACATTGAGCTACGGCAAAGTTTCGAAGCAGTCGTAAATAAAGAGGCCAAGTTTCGGCTCCCTAGCTCATCAAGGACAGAACGCATTAGTTAAAGACTTTCATTTTCAAACCATGCAATACATATGCTTGGACATATTCGGAATTCCCGTGAAGCACCATATTTTAGTATATCTTAGAAGTATTTTTATTTTCCTCTTCATTTCCATATCCTTAATTTTCTCTTCTTATTCGTCAGAAAACAAATCGCTCTTAATGGTAATCACATACAACCTTGAACCGCAAACTTAACGAAAATAAAAGCAAGAATTAAATTGCGACCGCGAAATTTATGCAAGAAGATGTTTCAATCTGACACCAACAATAGCTTTGGGAGATATTTTTACGTACACTTATTCTTGCTTCGACAGCTAAAAGATTGCTCCATTTATTTAATGTTGGATTTATCGACGAGAATAGTTAAGTTATCGTGGTAATTAATTTTCGTACCTGTATTCATAAATATTAAATACAGCGCCCTATACTTTCACCCGCAAAGTTCTCATTCCCGTAATCCACAGGAACAAAATAGAGATATGAAATAGAGTCTAGAGTTTATGCTTCCCGCTATTACCTTATGTAACTTTATATTGGTGAAAGAATTTTTAACATCAGTTAAGTAGTTTAGGCATTACCCTCATATTTGTAAATATCCTTACTAATAATATATTATATATTAAAAAAAATACACATTTATAATATTAATATTATAAATGTGAAAGTAGGCATATTACGGTTTCACGCGAAAACCACTCAAACGATCATCATGAAACTTTGTACACATATTCTCGGAGGTACTGGAAGTACTGGATAGGCAATTTTTTTTGCTAACATGGGCAAAGCCGCGGGAAACGGCTAGTTATTTAATATACCTAATATAAGTTTCTAAACATGTGTATGTGTATGTTCATGGACTCCACTAGGCTATTAGTACATTGATTCTCTATTTCCAATTATAAAAAAAACCCACCAAACCATGAGGACATACGTAAACCATTACAATAGTGTACTGCTCTACTAGATTATTTGAATAAACATTTTGATAATTAATTATTTATTATTATTCAATTACATAATGCTAATACCGTGTCATCAAACGAAGCTAATTAATTTTAGTTAGTAATTACCATTTATAATGATTAATCACTATTTACCGTAAAGGGACTGTTTATATTAACTATATTCCAATAAAATATTCATAATTTTTATTACTAATTCATTTCTACAAAAAATATATTTTCTGGAGCGTTATATTTGTTCGTCATAGTCTCTTTCAACTGAAATATTTTTTGGTAGATACATTTTACATCATAGGAGAATGTTTACCCTATCAAAGACGTTGGAATTTGCAATTTCACTTATCGAAGACAGGGTTTTTCTGTTAATAAAACTAAACAAAGTGAAGTAGACTGAGGCGTCTCATAAGTTTGAGACAATACATAGATATCTTTGTGTCCAACATCGACCACATAACCTATAGACTCCTAATAACAGGGGAACGGATTATGGCGACACATCTGACTTATAGTTCCGATGTAAGCCGTAAACAATGTACTCAAACGATCGTGTCGTCCCATTCTTTCCCGTTGCGAAATATATCCATTCCTTTTTAACGTTCCGTGATTGGTTATGTATGACATTGAATTAGCTAATCACAGCATTGTAACCCCCTGGTCTCACCTCAGCTAGTTGCCAGAATGCATTTAATACGAAAAATCAAACATTAGGAGTCTATAGGTTGTGTGGTCGATGGTGTCAGAATATGTCATAACGTTATACGAAACTATTCTATTATACATCCAATATTTTGGTTAGTCATGGTCAAAGTTCTAAGTCTTTAATCTGTGTACATATTAATTCTAAGAATAATTGCGAAATTTGCAAGTAAAATTCGCGTAAATATTACAAAACAATATACCATTCAACCACAACACAAAAGAGCTATTAAAAATAAGTTTTCCATAGGTTCAAGAATAATTTTATGAGTCTGCAAATATTTGTAATATACATGGTACAGTTGGCACGTCGAGCGAGTGCTACGTTCAAGTTATTATTTTGTGACGAATTATTTGCGCTGCCATATTGCCGCTATGCGACAGAATCCGAACATTTTATGGACGTGTAACTTTTGAATATCTGTAGTGTAGTCTGGTTTACGGCTGTATGTTGATTATACTATTGTGTGGTGATAAAGAATTGTTAAGGAGTGTTGGTGAAAATGACTTTTGTGAAAAATGAAGATTGCTGAGTTCAGAATACTCGGGAAGAAAATATTAGAAGTGAAAACCGCGTAAAAGTATTTTTTTGGAGTGAATACTTCTTTAGGCGCATTGAGCACTTTTTGGGTCTACAAAATTATGCCACGCACGTCATTGTCACCAAAACCTGTGTCATTGTCACCTCACGTTTCTAATGTGACAGTAAGATGCCAATAAGATATTTCTCATTTCTTGCAATAAAGGCTGCTATGCACGTTGGTCCAACGCACTCGCTAACCTCACTTGACCAACGCGTAGCTACTGGGACTATAAAATTCGAAATTTCATAAAGTCTAACATCCGTATTCACAAACAATACTTTGAAGTGTTAAAGTATTCCCAAACGCATACGGTCCTTCAGGCCAACTCATAGACAACACTTAAATGAATTCCGCGACTGTGCGTCTGTCAAATCCATATAAAACCCAACTATTGACACCAGGAGCGCATAGATAAAGACGTTATTTGTATAATATTGTTTCATTACTTAACCAAGTACGTAAGTTCTTAAATACAAGTATATTATCTCTTATATTTTTATTTCTATTTGACAGTCTCTATAGCCTTTTTATATAATATGTTATCTCTAAAATACTGAAATATATTATAATTGATAAGATTGTATATAATGTTAATGATACTCGTAAATTACTATTAATGATTTATTCATATTCGACGCCTTTTATTTATTATTTATTTCATCAAAACTCACCCTGAGTCTTGATGAAATAAATTTTGTCAATCGACCTAGGAAAACGAATATAGGCGAATATAATCGTATCGATCTAGCCCTCATTGAATCTAATTTTTGACTGTATTTTAATTAAAATATTGACTACAGTAAACTTTTCCTAGACTGCTTTTGTCTCCTTATTACAGTGAAGTTTGATTCGAGCTGAGTTTCAAAGAAGCAGGACGCTATTTTCTATTCTGTAACTTAAAAGCTGAAATCAGAATTAAAAGTACTTATGTACAACATACATTGGTTTATTTAAAGAAGCTTTTGACCATCAATGCAATTAAAAAGGTCAATGATGGTGATGTTGATGATCCAAATATTATGTTCTTATTTATTTTGTCTTTGTTTTAAGGGCGCTAATATCCAGAAAAGATAATTTAAAATTTAAGTTTCTTTTTCTTTTGATCGCATGATTATTACAGGCTACCTTGATGATTATTATAGTTATTGCACGCAGCTTTGCCTGCATTAACTCAGATTTACAACGGCATCTTAGTGGCATGATATATAACCATCCTCGATAAGCCTTCATCGATAAATAGCCTGTCTAAGACTGAAAGAATTATTCAAATCCTACCAATAGTTCCTGAAATAAGCGCGTTCAAAAAAACAAACTCCTTAGGTATTTTATTCCGGCTAGGCCCACCGTCTTTTTCTCACCACTGCAACTCCAGCCAGAATCGACAGCGGCAACCACCAAATGATATGAACTTCTCAGGTATAAATTAGTATGAGATTAGGACATTAGAAAAAGCAGGCAGCAGCCCATATTTTATACTTTATTATATTTGTGTTACATCATTTTTATACCGGCACATTAATGTAATTATATTAGTGTTACGGTGACCTGGATTCGGCTACACTAATAATAAATCAAGTGTATCCTTTATTAGCGACGGTGTGCTAAGCGCATGGCATACGTACGTGTAATAAAAAATAATTAAACACAACTTGTTTGTTTAAAGTTTTTCACGATCGTTTTATGCAATTGAATTTTTTATTCATTATTTAATATCAAGATTTCGAAGTATTAATTGTATATACTTAGCGTTTAGTGACCTAAATTTTGTTTATTGGATATGACAGATTTCTGGAATTTAACCCTCAATTTTATTTTGCCTAAAGGCAGAAACACACTTACGTGTCGTGGCGTGTCGTGACGCGCCAGAAGTATATCGGTTTCATACATTTAATATGGTTAGGGACATATTTGCATGTCGTGTCGTCTCGCAACTCGTCCTGTCGTGGTGCCGACAGCTCACAGCCGATTGCGCCAGGGCAGTGGTGGGGGCTATGACGCGACACGACACAACAGGCAAATGTGTTTCTATAGCGGCGCGTGGCTCATGGCTCGTCATCATCAAAATCACTATCCGAATCAGAAGAAAACATTATATATATTTGAACATTGCAAAGGTTCAGTAAGTACTGTTCAGAAATAACGTCAGAGTACGCCACGACACGACACGTAAATGTGCACACTCACTGTCACGACAGTAAGCATCACGACACGCCACGACACGTAAGTATGTTTCCGCCTTAACGTGACTTCTACTCCATAAGTCTAGTTCATCGGGTATCATTTCTTCGTCTATGTAACTGGACCACTGCTATCTTCGTAAATCATGATTTTCTCCAACAAACAATCTTATAAACCTGTTACCGAGCACACAATTATCACTAACTTTTGTGGCTCCGCGACAAGCTGTCTATATCTTGGCCTCCGAAACGAGAGACTTCCTCCAGTCTCTGTCCTGCGCAACCTCTGACCAGTCCTCGACCCCGAGCTCACGCAGGTCAGCCTCTACCATGTCCTTCCAGCGATATCTGGGACGACCGACTGGGCGCTGTTCACTCTTTTGTCCAAGATATGCTCTCAACACTCTCCGATCCACACCCATTTTGACCATGCCAAGCCATCGGAGGCGGTGGGTTTTTATTTGTCCAAGGATATTTGGTTCGGCCACTAGTTCGTCAATCTTTGCCTTCTCTCGGACTCTCCAGCTTCGACCCTCCCTTTGTACTGCACCCAGGCCTACACACTATTATTATGACTTATTATGACGGCAGGCATAATTTGTCAAATTTCCTACTGTCAGATTCTCTGAATTGGCGGTAAAACAATGAAATTCGCAATATTATATACGATCCCGTTGCCGTTGAAATTGTATTCCGATATCGATCCATATTTTCCAGAAACTGCCTTTAACAATCACGGAACGACTCCGGGAAGTTATTTACGGCAATACCAGGTTATTGAACATTTTCAAGGTACTAAGCGTAATAAAACAAATTGTTAACTTGACCTAATTAAATGCTAATCGCTAATGGTTAACGTGCTAAGATGATTGACCTCTCATTATACAATAATGATTCACGACACGGACTTTAAAAGAAAGCCTGAACTTGATTTACCTCTACAACTTTTGATTTGTATTGTTTGTCTAAATATATAGGTAGACGAAGTGTTGGTCGGCCATTAACCAGGTGGTAAGATGATTTTTGTGTGGTAGGTCCGCGTTGGATGCGAGTAGCAAGGGTATCGGTAGTCTTGGCGTTCATCGAGGGAGATCTATGTTCAGCAGTTGGCGTATAAAGGATGATGATAATGATGATGATGATGATGTGATACCTTATGTTCAGAATGATGTCTGATAATGCACGGAACCATTGGGAGAGGTGTAATGTGCCGCGCTACTGCATGGACAAAATAATGTTGCTAATTTATTCCGCCCAACAAAAATGCTGTCATAAGCATAGGGCAGATAATATAATCACTCGCGCTGAGGCTTACATCTCAGGAGGAGAACTCGGAAGTAAGAACTTGCTTATGCATAAGGATGTCGCAGATCACTTACTATTACTTGTATTTAACTACATAAAAGATACAAACAGACGTACAAACTAGCATAAAAAGTTATAGTAAATGAGCAACTTCTCATAGAGCTACTAAGTGCTGCTATTCGACTACTGAGCGTGACGGGATTCTTTCTATGTGTCAATTATATTAAGGCTTGGATATTATCGATCAAACGTCCGTACTCAGTAGTTCGGTAATAATAATCTCAGCCTCTAATAAATTGCTTAAAATATTCCAAATCGAAGCAAACAAACAACCATAACCCGTTTCAAAACAAAACATAAACAAAATTATATAACAGAACCTTCTGGAAAGTTTCCCTTTATATTGTAATTTGTGGAAAACCTCCACGAGCAAAGCTAATGCAGTTAAAGCTAGATTTAGAAAGGAATTAATTAAAAAGTTATCGTAATTTATGCTCCGTGTAACGAAAAGGAAGGAGAGTTTTTATATTATATTTGAACTAAGCTATAAAGCTCATTAACAAATATTTCACCATTTTATCACAAGCATGTAATTATCATTTAAAAATTATGAGCATCTCTCAATAAATATCTTAATGAATTCCTCCCCATCCCCTATGAGAAAGATTCACAGGGAGAAAGAGAGGAATATTCTCCTCCCTGATGAATTCAAATAAGTAAGATTAATTAGATTGGAAGATTGGTATTCTGTTACAATCATATCTATATTGCAATCTTCAACCTTTTTCTGCTGTTGGACATACGCGTTTTAATTGTAATAGCAGTATGCGTATGGCATTAACAGTTTTAACATAGGTTAGATTTAAAAAATCAATTAAAATATTACCATTATATAATTATAAAATATCGGTGTCTGTAAAGTCGGTTTACTGACGATAGTTGAACGTGATAACGTCATAAGAAAATACTGATGGGCTGATTGTGCCTTTTTATGGCTCCACGCATTCGTTTGTACTTCAAGCCTTAAATAGAACGCCTCAGAGTGAGGTAACGCCCCATGAGTCATGTTTTTTTTGTGTATTTGAAAGGGAAATAGAAGATTGCAGTAAAATAAAGTTAATATAATATTCATTAACCAGTCTGATATGAATCAGACCAAAAAGTTTTAGATATTGTCAAGTTACCAAACAATAACATTCTCAAGTTATCTTACATAACATCATTCACATTACATTCATTCATTCATCTTTAGCAGTACATGAGCATAATATTAATTAATTAAGTTTGTTGAAGTGTGGGTTCATCACACACCCAGGAGAACGGATGGCTGATGGGCAATTAAGGATCACGGCTGGAGGCCGCGTCTTGGTCGGCCATTAAATAGATGGGAAAACGATCTCCGTGTCGTGTTCAGTCCCCACCACGGTTCAGGCCTTGTCGTGGCGGTGGGGCACAGTAGCCCAGGGTGACTCCTACACCTTGGATGAAACGAATTGAGCCGAGGGGGCTCTTTGTACCCTCTTATCGGAAAATGGAGCAGAATAGCAGGGGGCACCTCGCCTCATTGTACTGTCCCGTCGTTGGGAGTGGTTGTTCTGTGGTGCCGGGCAATCCCTCTGTGGAGGTGGCGTCGGTCCCCTGAGGGAATGACTAGTGGCGAGGTGCCCTGTTGCTTGTAGATCCGGGGCACCTCACCAAAGGTGGCATAGGTGGCACTTGCCGGGTTTTAGTAGGTAGAGCTGCGTCCACTTACCAGCTTTCGGGCGCAGCGAGTCTCATATACCCGCATGGGGAAACCCACTCCCCGCGGGATGCCTAAGCGCATTTCCCGGCGTTAAAGAAAAAAAGGTCTATGTTCAGCAGTGGACAGATAAAGGGTGATGATCATTATGATTGTGAAGCATATTAATCACATCATTAACTCGATTTTCGGTTCCGAAAATCCATCAAGTACGCTCAACTCTCACTGCGTAGCCTTTCTAAGCCTTTTTCGTCCACCCACGTGTATTTCGTACACCTGCCCACTACCACTTCAACATTCTACGTTAATTGGTTATTTTATTAGGGCTAAAAGCACCATTATATTATAACTAATTATGTGTGTTGTTCATTAGTCTAAACAGTGGGGGACCAAAAGGTATTTGACATTTGCTTAACAAGGTAGAGGTTAGAGTGGTACACACGGCTCGTTTAGTCCGCGCGTTGCTTTTATTGGAAGTATCCTCTTTTTTATGGTTTTTTTAATGTGAAAACTTCTTAACTAATCATCTTAACTATCCATGCTGTTAAATCTTAATGTTATTAAAGAGACATAGAGGACACAATTTCAAAGAACTCAGACGTACATAGAAGGACAGTACTTATGAGCACTTTGAGGACAAACTCTGCGATGTAAACGTCCGCTTGGCGGCGTGACGAGAGGGACACCGCGATGTCCCCAGTATATGAGCCTACAAGAGCGAGTGAGTGCGAACCAGGGGCTTGTCCCCAAAAAAGTCGGCATAAAAAATCCTTAAGAATTGTGCTTCTATGTACGTCTGAATTCTTTGACAATTTGTAGATATTCTTCTGTTTTATGCTACACTGTTATATTGTATTTTTTTCTGTACCACTCTCTGAAGAAATAAACAAATAAATATTTCGAATTTAGATGTCAGAAGAATCGACTATTTACTTTAACCAAGATATTGAAATACGTCACGTACAGCGTCAACAAATGTGCGGTCACCTTTACATTCGCGTTTTTGACTTCCAATTAACGAGCTTAGCGATTGAACCGAACATTTTGGAAAATTGCTTGCGCATTCAGACTTCTACGAGTTCAAATCCCATTTTACATGTCCGCTTATTAACATACACATTAAACTGAGGGTTCAAAAACAAAAGCCATTTTTTTGGAACCACATTAATTTCGGTGAAACACATAAAAACGATTTATTTATGCAAACAATTGATTGTATATAGCCGTGTATGTTATTTTGATTTGTTTCTTTAATATATCATATAAGTCACGAATGTATATCGTGTAATTTACCTGTACATTCCTATCATTCAAAGCCTTGCCATGCAATATTTATTTAAAACTATTGCACGCAGCTTCGCCTGTGTCAACTAAGGTTTAAAACGGGTCCCTAACTTTTTGAAACTTTAAAATAACTATATTCACCGGGACAGTGTAGCTTCCTAACTGTTAAAGAATTTTTCAAATCGGTCAAGTAGTTTCGGAGCCTATTAATATAAACAAACAATCAAATTTTTCCTCTTTATAATATTAGTATAGATAAAATTTGGGAAGGCGATCTCCGTGCAGCGGCCGGTCCATCTTGAATGCGAGTGGCAAGGGATCGTTTTGGCCTCCCTAGGCTGATGGTGATGATTATTGAATAAAATTCAACCTACATCAGACACGATAAGGATAGTATTCGTACGGACAGTAACTTACCAACAACGTACATGGAGCCATGGACCTGTGCCGTCAGGAAGGATGGTGCATCTGCCGAAACTTCACAAGTATATCTCCCGTGGGCTGTCCGCGTCGCAGACTTTATCGTGAGCTGCTCCGCATCACTCCCGTCACGCTGCAGAAAAGACAACACCAATAAATAAAAGAGCAGAACAATACTAACACCCGGTTTCCGAAAGGCCAATCAACGCAAAAATTGACAAATCAACTGTCAACTCCCTTGTCAAGTGTCAAATAAGGTGCTAGAAGCATGGTTAAATTACCTAGAAACTTAAGTACCTAGTTGACCGAGCATTTGCTCGGTTTTTTTTTTTTGTTTTGTTTTATATACTCTTGGTAATAATATGTTTATTTTTTTCTTAAAAAAAAATAACTTGCCGATAGCCTATTGGACACTTAACTGGAGATTGTGAAACAGGCCCTACAGGTATAAAATTTTAACAGCCTGTCAGTCGATATAACCACTACAATGAAAAGCTGTCAAATTTGACTCTAGGATCGTAAGTTAACGGCCATTAACCAAATTTACTTTGACCAACGAATATATATTCAGAAGATATGCTAAGTATATTACATTGTATAAATCATAAAGAAGTATTTTAATGTTGTACTTTGTATTCCATAAAAGTATTCACTATTAACTATAATAGGCTTTGAAAGTTGCATGTTAGATAAGATCGCTGGCTAAATACATTACTTTTTATGTGAAAATACTTGCATTCTAACTGCATTATTAAATAATATTATACTAAGTTCACAATATTACTAACGTAGAACTTCAGACATGATTATATTTTAGCTTTGTAAGCGTCTTTATTTACAACATTCATCTAATGGACTACTTTAGACTAAAAGCCTAATAAGAATTTGCGAAGAGAAACTTCAATAAATGCGACTGAAATAACAGGAACGCAACACTAATTTATTTCACTGAAACAATTAAAAGATTGTTGTAGTCATTTTACTATAAAAGCATTAAGTATTTCTCTGAGCGTGTGTATGTGACTGATTTCCACCTAAACTGGAAAGATTTTGCTTGTATTTTTAAAAGATGTCCGGGAACCTCAAAAGGCTGAAGGGTTGTGGTTTTACTTTGGATAGGTCACTCCCAGATGCCATTTCCATGTAATTTCAATGTCCATCCGAAGATAGGCTAAATCCATGAAGGCTTTTCCTGTGATAAAAAAGGATCAATATATTATGTCCATGGGCAACATAGAGATCACTTACCATCATTTTTGCTAGTTTGCCTACCCAACTTACATCAAAAAACAATCGTTACTTTATATTAGTTGTACACATTTCAAATAATAGTGAGTACGTAATAAATGTAAATAAGTAGCCTTGACCTCAAATCTATATTTAATAATGTGAGTTGCATGTTCAGGCATAACTTAAAATAACAATTTGTTTCACCCCGATAGCCTTTCGTGACAGCTTAAATTAAATATTTGACGAGAAATTAAATGTTATGGACTTTAAAGTAAATAAATAATTATGTACTATTAAAATATCACTTTAACCGTTTTTTATGATTTTCTCTTCATCATCATCAACTTTTATCCATCCATTGCTGATAATAGGCCTTTCTCGGTGAACTTCAAGACGACCGATTTCTGTAAATAAAATTGATTATCCAAATACGTCGACTGATCCACTGTATATTATTTCTTGAAACCAAATTAGGTAAGAGTCACGGAATTTCTATACTTGGGAGTAAAAACTCACCATGATAAATTCGGACGAGATTAAGATTACAATATATTTATCAGATTAGGGGTATTAACAAAGTAACATTAAAAAAACGATAGCGAAGTTCGATAATAATACGTGTATGGGATTGACATCAGTCGTGCTAAATAACTATTGTCAATATCTTGTTGGCTAGGAAATTGTAATTGATGATATCATTCAACAAAATAGTAGTTTGCTCTACTAAGACCTTACGAAATAGATCCTTGTGATTAGTATTTACAGACGACTTGAAATACAAACACTATCCAATGATTGCAAGTAAACATTATTTCAATTACGGTTCTGAGAAAATAAAAATACTCTTATTCAGATACGTGAGTTGTAGGAAAAAACCACAAATGCTAATCTGACTTGCGCTCTGCTCTGAAAAATGTGTTTTTATTTAAGCGTTGTCCACAGCTTCGCCCGCGTTAACCTTCTAAGACAAACTAAATGAAAAGTATTATATATTATATCACATATTTATAATGTGGCATGTGTTATATACAAAATGTGATACAACAAATCAAATACATCTTTTTTCAATACCTATATAAAATCACTTATGAGTATCGATATCAACAGTGAAAATAAGTTTCTATACCTTCATAGCCTCGTTAGGGTATGAATTTCAATGAGATACGAAAGACGTATTACATCAATTCTGTTAGAAAGGTTGATGAATAATTTTATGAAAATAAAAAGAAAACCCTTTCTTAGCAAATGCTTACGTTACAAAAACACATCCTCCAAGTTTCAGATATCTATGATCAACGGCTTGGGCTATGTGAAGCCTTGCGTTGACTCATCAGTCAGTCATTCGAGGCAAAGCATTTTATATGTTTATTAAATAACAAATACATCGTTGTACATTTTCCTTTACTTATGTTGTGGGACCTAGCATTTTACACACTTCTATTAATCTATTTGATTTCGAAAAGATCATTTGTGGGTGCGGTTTTATCAAATTGAGGAAAATAAAATTGTAGGACGAAAAAAATATCTGTTTTACCGACCGACTGACGTGTATGTCGATAAAACAGATTTAGTTGACTGCACGTTGGCTGCTACAAATAGTTTGCCAAAAATAAAATAAGAATAAGTCGGTTAAGAACAATTGCAACCACATTTTCCATGATAATAAAGGGGTTGGTCACGTACTGAGGAATTGATGGCTGGTCCATATATAAGATCTAAGACTGTTCGAAAAGACTGAGTTTACCAATTCATTCTGAATGGATTTTACTCATTGAATCGCTAAGACTATATGCGTGGTATTTTTTCATGGATAGATATACATTACCGCAAAGTAACATCCGATTCTAATAACGATATTTTCTATGTTAATAATAGCAAGCAAGGAGTGAGTGATCATACTTTGTTCATTCTAAAGTTTCATAAAAATCACTCAATAAAATGGTCCAACTGTTTTTATTGATTTACAAACTCTCTTCTTCGAAAATATAACCTCAATACCCTTTGAATCCATTGAATAAAATGTTTGATCAATATATTTTATTTCGCTTGCACACGTTGCTCAATGCACTGTTAGTTTAGTTGAAAATCAAAATCAGATTGCAATCTCAACTGGAGCTTTGAGGATTATGGACCAATAATCCAGCTAACTCCTCTTCGGCCAAAACAAATAGAGAGTTAAGACGTACCGTCAGTATTCCATCTTAAGCTCTCCGTAAATATTGGACTTGTGCATAGAGCTAGCAACATATTACCAGTATTATATATCATAAATGGGGAGCATATAATATGGGTAAATATTATGATATCGGTGAGTGTCATTATTATTTTATTACGTTTAGGGCCTGTTTCACAATCTCCAGATTAGTTCCGAATAGGCTATTGGCAACTTATTTGACAGATAGAGTATGGAGTATCTATCAAATATGTTGCCGATATGTTGTTGTATTCGGAACTTATCTGGAGATTGTGGCTCAGGCCCTAAAACAAGCAATTCTCTGTATATGTATATATATGACCTGGATCTCGAAAATGGCTTATTTATTTTTTTATCATCTGTGTGATTGTTTTTGAAAATCCCAAATGTTTAATTTAACTTTTAAATATGGTTGTTAAGGCAATGATACGTGCTGATGAAAATAACCTATTTATAGCCGGGAACAAATAAATTCAGCTCACAAGTAATTAAAAAACTGTGTTCTTTTTTTATTTTTTACCTTCTCGGTCTAACAGCAGTCGCTTATAGCGATTACGAAAATAAGGACTGCATTTTAGTGCCCCACATGCGTTTATGCCTACTTGGACGCATGCGAATAACCTGAACAAAGCTCCTTTATTTTCTCAATATCGCAGACCTGCCACTTCATACGTCTTAGCAAATATTAACAACTATTTCAATATTCCAAGTCGGTTACGAATTTTGAACCGCTTAAACCATGTTCCGCGCAGTGCATTCACGTTTTAGATTAAATTTTACTTTGTATGAGGAATACAAACCGAAGCTGGAAGGCGTAATACGTGACAGGAAACATGTCTGTCTCACACGAGGATTATTTTTTAGGGAATGTTTTGTGAGCGGCATTTCAGTGGTTATGGGTACGAATGTCAAAGTCAGTTCTAACTTGACATGAACTTAAAGGGAGATTGTGAAACAGGCTCTAAATATATAAAAAATAAACTAAGAAAGTATTATTTCATAGAAAAATTATTAAAGTTAAATATTTTCTATTTATTTACTGACAAGTGACAAACTTTGCATCGCAGACGGCACGAGATGTGATTCTCTCCCGTTTATTGTCACGTGATCAATGGGTCTATTTTCAGAAATTTATTTCTCAAAAATATCATTTAATCTTAAATATTTTGGTCAAAATATTTAATATTTTGCAAACGTCTGTCTTTAACTACCATTTTCTTCTTCTTCAAGTGCCTCTCCACTAATGAAGGTTGGCCGTTATTTCGGAATATAAGTCGCGATTTTTCGCCAATCGAGAAAGTTGTTCTACGTTGGCTATTCCTGTCCATTCCCGAAAGTTTTTGAGCCATGACTTTTTCCTCCTACCAACGCTCCTTATTCCCTTAATTTTTCCCATCATTATAATTCGTAGAAGGCAGTAGCGTTCATTTCTTAACTACCATAATAAATATTATATAATGTTCTAATATTTTTATTACCACCAAAGTTACCGTAATCTGTAACACTTTCAATTTTTTAATATTTCTGCCGTCGCATGTGTATGCAAAATTGTGAATAATCTTATTCTATCCACTTTTAGTTTACAGCAAGCACCATTAATCCTCAAACTTTAAACTTTGTAGCTTCAATCCCATATCAAAAGTCAGAGACGGAAGGAAGGGTGTGAGGAATTTATAGAGGTCCCTTTTTGTTATTACATGCTAACCCAACTCTTACTGTTGTAACACAAGAAGTATTTGTGTTCTCAAATAAAAAACAGTATATAAGAAACAACTTAAATAATTGTTTGTCACAAAATAACGGATTTTTTTTATTTGCCTTTCTGAAAATTTAAAAGATTTAGAAAGCCATTTTCTTATTTCACCACTCATCTATTTATCTGTACATATCATGTTATTACTATAAACTTTACACAAAATAAAATATTCTAAAAAAAATAATTTTTATGTCTATTTTTACCAGTGTAGGGCTACAATAAACATTTCTTTAGCACGAATTAACGTTTTACCGTCTTATCGACTATTAAAAAAAAAACAAAAATACTTTGTCATCACCTTTATTAAAATAAAATGCAATCGATAGACAACATAGGGTGCAGACAGCATTTCCTAAGATGAAATGATTTTAGAAAATACAAAACATTTTAACTTAAACGGTTCTATGTTAAAAAAAAATCTCAAGTCAGTATCTCTGTTTTCATAAAATGAGTACTATACAATATTATTTTATAAACTCACCAAAATTCTAAAATATTCTCGGTATTATTTTAAAATATTATATATTACGGTGACCATCATTATTTTTAACTTTTTTTGGGTTTGTTATACTAATATTATAATCCAGCTAAATACTCATTTTGTTGTTGTCGCACTAGAAAGACCTCAAGCATAAGATATCCTGTATTGAGCTGTCCCCGTGGATATTATGTGTGAGTGCACTGTAGAACCACTTCAAGTAGCCTGGACAACAGGACTCCCATCGATACTGGCCAATTTCCGCAAAAACGCTTCCGCCTATGACTAACTTCAACTACCTATATCAAAGCTAAATACTTTATTACCGGGCTAAGTACCCAACTTTAGCCCAAGTCCCGCTAGAAAAATATTCGAACCAGAACGAGAGGCAAGAGGCGCGTACCATTCTCCACACTCCCGTCCTACTTCAAATATTTTTTTTAAGAGCTAATCTCCAGTACCACTAGTCCGGATTAAAAAATTCTCTTTGCTGATGTTAGCCTAACTGTTAAGGAAGGATAATATTATAGGCTATTTAATTTTGTGGGCTATTTTATTTATGACTTTTGAAATCGCAGAGAACAGCTAGTATTAATAAATCGCAGGTAAGGCTAAACATAAAACCGTCTATTTCTGTTCCAAAATAAATTGCTTTCTAAAATATACACTAAATAATTTTCTTGTTCAAATGAATTGAGATCTGAATTGTTCTTTATCGAAGAGATAAAAGACTTTGTATTCTTATTCAATTGTTCGTTGTACATAATTAGCGTGTACCATTTCTATTTTATTGTTCACTCGCACATTGATAAGCTCCATATGAAAGACAGGGATGGCAGTACTTAGTTACTCAGCTCAAGTTTCAGTATAAACAAGGTACCGAACAAGTTTCGGGAGGGGATCTTGAATCTTTCAGTTGGGAAGGTCGTTTGATCAGATATGTCCGTTACTTCGTCTACGTTTCTGAAATGAAATTTGATTAACTTTATATTTACGGAAATATGGTAAAGATGAAATATGTTGGTTAAAATTTATGTCATTTGATACCTACAGACAGGCATAAAGCTAAAAGAATCAAGCTTAAAACAATTTTAATACATATTCCTTTTAAAATATTTGAATATAGTTAATATAACAACTGAAACTCAAGTACATAATATATTGTGACGTCCATGAACATTTTATTTTGGTGACGAGCGCGGTAATTATTACAATTTACATTTTACCGTACAAAATAAAATTGAATAGAGACTTGTTGCTTTTTTTTTTCAACGAATAAAACGGTATAAGAATATTACATATACGGACAATGTACACCGCCATGTTTTAGTAGGTAGAGCTACGTCCACTTACCAGCTTTCGGGCGCAGCGAGTCCCTAACACCCGCCTGCAGAGACCCACTCCCCTGCGGGATGCTTCAGCGCATTTCCCGGCGTTAAAGAAAAAAAATGGTCTGAATTGAATCCCCCCGTGACCATGGTTGTGGTAATGTGCCCGAAACGTCGCGTCGGGAATATAAAAAACTTAACAAACCAAGATAAAAACCGTAAAACTTGTGTCATGACAATTAATAAAATTCGCGTAAACATAAGAAAACCTTATTACAATGATATGATAATTTAATTGTGCACATAAATAAAATCAAATGTACTTAAAGCCTATTACGTAAATTTGAAAAAAAAAATAAACCTAAAATTGAATGATAAAAAAAAACACCAATTTCAGTAATTTGAAATTTAAATGAAAATAAATTACTTGTGTAAAGTAAAAGAACACTTTATTATATTTTTTCTCGTTTGGAATTTTTCCAAAAGTTTCCTCTTACATCATGATTCTGGAAACTTCGTCAACTTCCATTTGTCATGCGCTTAAAGTACCACAAGTGTTGCCATTACCTAATAAAAATGGCCTTTCCTTTATTTTATTGAAAAACAACATAATTGGTATATTTAGTGGAAATTTATATGCGATCTGCCATATTATATATTAAGGATCAGAATGACAATGTTTTGGAATATACTTCGAGTCTAAAACAATTTCAATCTTATCAGGCATGTGAGTTTCCTCACGATGTTTTCCTTCACCGGTGAACGAGCGATGTCTCGTGCTTGGGTGCATCTAGTAATTTATGAAACCCCATTTCAAGTGACCGCTAAAGATGCTGGGCATTGAGCCATAATTACATCAATAAGCCATTGAAGCAGAATTTCTGATTTCAAAAAAATACTACTAATAGGATTAAGGGTATGGTGCAGACTCTCAAATTAATCAAAAGGAGGATTGTTTTTTTTTTCGACTATTATTATAATTTTTATGGACAGAAAATAACTCAAAAATTCTAGTAGGTGCAGATAAATATTAATCTTGAGTTTATAGAAATAAACACGAATTTCAAACGAGGTTCTAAATGGATACCGAAATGTTTGAAGGGAGCCCAAATATTATCTCTTGGCTTGTATTATTTTAAGGAAATAAATACATGACCAATGTTACATACGAATAAGTCATGACACGTGTTCATAATAAAGTAGGGTGCTATACAGCCTTCATGTGTCCATATGAGCCGCCATGTTTTATGTATTCCTGTTATATCTATTTTGTTCGCAATAGATTGAGGTGCCATGAATAGACAGCAAATAAATAAATAAAATAAATATAAAAGCTCTCATGTTAAACGGTTTTAATAGAGAAAAGAACCATTGTTTGACATTGGCAAATAGTAAAAGCTCATTGCCATATATGAAGGGAAAAAATGGTAGTTGTAAATCTTATAATATCGGGAGAAGTAGGTTGAAGATATATATTTTGATATTTACATATTTGATAGTAGCAGTGTCACGCGGTTTCACTCGCGTACTTCCCATTCCCGTGGGAGCACGGTGATAAATTATAGTCTATGTGTTATTGAGAAGCGGCGATGGTCCAGTGGTGGATGGACTCGGCCTCTTATGCGAGAGGTTCCGGGTTCGATCCTGGCCCGTCCGTGTGTGCCTTGAAATGGGTTTTTCAAAATTTATAAGTGCACACACGAGACCATCGTTCGCTCACCGGTGAAGAAAAACATCGTGAGGAAACCTGCATGCCTGATGAGATTGAAGTCTTTGAAGGTATGTGAAGTTCACCCGCAAACCCGCACTGGGCCAGTGCATCGGTGAACTATGGCCCATTACCCTCCTCGCCTGATTTCGAGGAGGAGACCCGTGCCCAGCAGTGGGACATAAAGGGTTGATACTTTACTTTATTTTTTTATTATAAAGTTTCTTCAAAATTCATCCAGTAGTTTATACGCGAAAGAGTCACAAATATCCATCCATACTTACAAACTTTCGCGTTTATAATATTAATACTTAATTAATAGTATAAGCGCGATAGGAGTAGGATTTACATTTTGACACATTTGAGGAAGTGAAGGAGCGGC
Source organism: Lycaena phlaeas (assembly GCA_905333005.2). NCBI lineage: Eukaryota > Metazoa > Arthropoda > Insecta > Lepidoptera > Lycaenidae > Lycaena > Lycaena phlaeas. The sequence goes on along the minus strand of HG995166.1, from coordinate 17,011,401 downwards.
ACAGAAACAAAAGACGTATATAGTACAATATTTAGTTCGATTTAAAAAAATATATTCCTTAGAAATATATTATTTTTAGCAATTAATAAAAACAAGAATTAATAAAAAAAAGAAATTCTTTTATTATATTAATGTTGTTAATTTCATCAAGATTTGTTTACACATAACACTGATACATGCTAGAATGTACATTTAATGGTTATTTTATGACTTTTTCTCTTTCAAGAAAATAATTCCAAAGTGTTTTAAACACAATAGTTCACCCATAAATCTGATAAAAAATTATATGACCCTCTTTGTGAGGCGCTCCTCATCCTTCCATATGAATATAATATCTACAAATTTTGACCATATACTAAGACCCATTAGTAACGCTATAATATGCCAAAGTGGAACTTGGCCCGGATCTGACAAATAGTATAACATCACTGTGGGTGCTGTAAGTATGGCTAATGTGACCACACGTCTCATTTTTAACGGGACTCTCCGTTTATAGGTAACGGATCCCGTTGTCCTGAAAGAACGTTTCGGGGCGCAAAATAGTCCCTTCTTTCAAAATCTTATTGGAAAAAAATCAAAAGGCGATTTTGTATACTAAAAATAAAAATGTAATTTGACAGTTTATTAATGACTTAAACACGTTAGAAAAACGTCATGACTTGGGAAGTGAAAAAAGTAAATTGACAGCAAAGCAGTCATCAGAAAAACCTTTACATAAGAAGTACACTAACATAACAAGTAACTTTACACTAAAATAAAAATAACAAGTAACTTTACAGCAACCATGGTCCTCCCGTGACTAACACAAAGTAAGGTTGCTATAAAGTATCCGAAACGTCGGGCTTGTAAAAAACTTAATAAACCGCGATAAAATCCGTAAGTTTGTTTCATTATAATTGAATAATAAATATTTACTATTTATTTGATTATGCTATACTATGGTATATAATAATATATTATGGTATATATATACAATTTATAACGAGTTTGTATAGAAAACAACTAATTAAAATATATCTGTGTCCCGATTTGAGGTCTAAAAGAAATGGCCACATTACGTGTGGTCCTCACATAATACTATTACTGAAGCTTCCTTGGAGTATCTACACTATTATGAATAGGCAACATACAGCATGTTTAAATTACACCAAGAGATACATATTTGCCTTTGAAAATATTTAATGAATTCCAGTCTGTTTGTGACTTTACAGGAATTAATGAGTTTATTTTAATGTTTGAGAGTTTTTTAAACTACACGAGTAAGTTTAAAAAACTCTTAAATATTAGCATAAAATTTTAGTAATGTAAGCGTACATGGTCAATCATGGTTTAATAACGAAAAAAAATCCTTTGTTTATGGAATTTTACTCATTATGGATTATCATAAGTGAAATTCTTTTTTTTCCTTCTTCCGTGACCATGGTTGCTGTAAAGTATCCGAAACGACAGGCTTATAAAAAAAATTGCCACGATAAAATCCGTAATAGTTGCCCGTTATAATATCAGAAGAAGCTTCTTATCTATTAAGTAAAAATAATAGTTCATAGTCTAGTGTAATTTTTAATATTATTTGACATTTTTAAAATTACTGTGAAGTTACAGCCATCTCCTCACTTTAGAGGGGAATCCCACCTATCTGAGAGTAAACTCAGATACCATTGGCGCCGCTTCGAAAGCAGTTTAATGCAGAAACACATCGTTTCCTTATGGGCATGCTACATAATATTTTAGATTTAACTACCAATGAATTACTGTAGGTCCCGTTCGCACTAGAGTTTTATAAGCGCAGCATTAGAGCCCGGCTTCTTAATTTCCAACGCTCAACGTAAAAAATTGAACAGCGCTTGATGAACTATTTCATGTGAATAAACACATGGGTATCCATTCGTGTCATTTAAATATGTTTTTTAGCGCTTGCTTAAATGCGCTTTTGCTAACGGGTCCTTAGAGTATAGTATCTGTATTCATAAAGACAAGCTTATTAAAAATAAAAAAAATAAAAATACAAACGTTATTAAGATGTCAATTCCATCGTGTTTATAGACAATATGATGAAAACGTATACAAGACTAAATACTTGAGTGGGATATGTGACGAACAACAGTGTATTATATAGGAAAATCCGCATAGATTATGTAGCTATTTTCCTTCAAACAGCTTCGCTTCTGCTCGAGAGGCAAGACAGTGTAATTATAAGCATCAAGTCACCTGAGCCAAAGACAATGTGTTTGAGCGATTTAATATTTAGCTTGTTTCCTCTGACCTGTTTTTATATATGCATAACGTGATTATATGTTAAACATATAAGAAAACTCTTCCATTAAATAAATACAGTAAAGTGATAGTATAATAATGTATTAATAATAAAATATTAAGACTTTACGTATAGTCCAAAATATAAGATTAATGTTATAAGCAAACAATTTTTATTATGTAGTTATAAAATGAATATCGGTGAAGGAAAATATAGTGATGAAACTTGCATGCCCGATGAGATTTTTTTATAGCATAGAAGGGCAAACGAACAGTCGAAGCCTTGCGACGAATTTAATAAAAAATAGCCACATCTATTTTTGACTAACCGAGAATCAATAGCTTTAAAAATAGTAAGAGACGCCGATTGTTTCTCTCGTTCGCAATTCCGTAGACTATATGTATAGTGTCATGTCTGTTTATTTGTAGTTCAATTCGCGTCCAGTACATCCATTATTAATTCAGGATCAACGACAATTACAAATAGACCGAGACCCTAGAGCTGACAAACGTCACGTATTTTCTGAAGAACCAAATGTGGACGATTGAGTAGTATATATACTAGCAGCGTACGCCTACTAACCTGGTCAAACGGCCAATTTATATTAGAATATATTATATCTGATACCTGGGATATTGGATACCTGGAATACTATATACCTGGAAATTGGCCGTTTGACCAGGATAGCAGGTAGGCGTACGATGTTAGTAACTAATACTATTATTAACTAATAGTACTTAATCGTCTACATTTCGTCAGTCAGAAAATACGGTCTCTAGGATCACGCTCCTTTAAATCATCTTAGGTCCCAAGGATGTCTCTTTCAAATAGAAGTTGTATTTGTTTCATTATAGAAGTGTAAGGTAACGAAGTATGCGAACAAAATGGCGACTACCGCCCACAAACGCCCGCAACTTGAAAAGTTAAGAGCGCGACGCCTACCTTTTCAATTATGAGATGTAAAGAACGAGCGAATGTTAGAATGGAGTTCTATGATAACATAGGGATATCGTTTTCCCGTGATATAAGCATAATATTATGTGCTTCTAAGAAAAGTGAAGACTTCATCGAGTGCCTGATTGTTATCCGAGCTGGCAGGGCAAGATGAACACACCTAGTGAAAATTATCACACAAGTACAATATGTGGTCAAAAAGTCTGCGATAGAGTCTTTCTAACAGTCTTTTTTGAGCATCATATCGTAAAGCGGATCGCCAACACAGATACTACTAAAGTAACACACCAGGAATTAAATTAAACTAAATTAGGATAATGACAAAGAAGCACTATATTGTAGACATCTACAAAGGGCGACGATGGTGCGAAAGGGCTCGACCTCTTGAGCAAAAGGGCGGACCCCTTTTCGATCCTGATGGTGTGTTTTCTCGAAATGGTTTTCTTAAAATTATAATAAATTTCTAAGTGCACCCTAAATACGAGACCATCGCTCGCTCACCAGTGAAGGTAAACATCGTGAAGAAACCTGCATTTCGGATGAGGTTAAAAGTCTTTGAAGGTATGTGAAGTTCACCCGCATTGGGCCAGCGCCTCGGTGAACTGTAGCCTGATACCCTCGTCTGATTTTGAGTCGGAGACACGTGCCCAGCAGTGGGACATAATATATGGATTGCTACTTTACTTTTACATGTCAAAACACAGTATGGTTTTCACAAAAGTTTAAAATTTGGACACACTTGGCTTAACGCGTAAAAACAAGACCTTGCCTTAAAAAAATATACTGAGCGTATTTTCGTACTTTAATCATATATGATGATATTATAATGCTTCGACCGGGTGCCTCTTGGGTACTATCAACTCCAATATTTTTGTATTAGATAGCTCGTATATTGAAAATGGTTATAACGCATGTTTTATTCATAGATAGGCTGATGTTTTTCTACTATAAAGTGGTATCATTGACGTTATCCTTAAAAGTTATGCAATACATTTAAAGTAAATTTTCTGTAGTATTAACTCTTATATGTTTGTGGCATCCGTGCCCAGCTGGCACGGGTCATCAAAATCAGGCAACTCTTCAATCAACTTAACACGTCTCCAAATACGTTTAATCTCATCAGGTTTCGTGAGGAATTTTCACCGATGAGCAAGCGATGGCCTCGTATTAAAGGTGTACTCAGAAATTAGGTAAACCTATTTTTACCTCAGCAGCTCAAACATGCCGCTTTTGCTGCGAGTCAACAGTGAACAAAATGCGATTTTGATTCGAGAGTGAGACAAAGTAGCTTTTTAATTTTTCAATCTTCAGCAAAAATCGAGTTTTACTGTGCTCTGTCTCATTCACATCCATGCATGTAAAAGAGAAAAAAACAAAGCCCTTCGAAGTTTGATTTTGGAATTCGACCGCAAAGAAAACACGTTCGGAAACGCGTAATACTAGGGTATTATGAGTTTCCTTTTAGATTGAATGAAAAATAATTTTAAATATATTTCTAATAAAGAAATTACTTTATTTTTAAATATTATTTTTTATGTTTAATTTATAATTGAATTTTAATAAAAATGAGTAATTAATAGTATAAAATTGATATAAAACGAGTAGATTTATATTCAACAATGTTATAGAAGAAGAAATCTTAAAAATAAAGCTTTTATACTACATGTTGTATTTGAAAAATAAATATCAGGGACGCGGTATTAAAATGCATTTAAAAAATAGCGGGAACAAAAATAAAAATAGCGTATAATGTAATGTTATCTTAATCTATTGCTGTTCATTTCCATGTCTCCTAAGTAATATGTGTTCTCACTGCTGAGGTGAAAAATTATGTGTACAACATGAGAGCAAAGTTTTTTGCATCTCGTGCTGTTGAGTCCCTCACTGCGCTCAGGATTCTAACTTTGAATCACTCGCTACGCTCGTGAATCAATCATAGAATCCTTCGCTTGCACGGGACTCAAAATCAGTACTCGAAACAAAAAACAACTTTGCTCTCTTGTTGCACAAATAACAATTTCAGGTACCACAGGTCAGGATCGAATCCGGACGTCTCACAAGGGATACACCCACTTCACACCGCTCATTGACGCATAGTCGCTCACTTCTGAAGGCTCGACTAAAATTGACACAGGCAACGTCAAGGCTAATTTATCCTCAGCATGGGTCTTCTTTGCTATTACTACAATACTATTTGTACACTATTTCTTATATTTATCTTATTCCGATCTTGTAAAGATTTTTATTAGGTTTGAGTTGTTGATATTATTATTGCGTACAGCTTTTTTCCGTGGCTTTGCTCGCGTTAATTTCGGGGTAATGGGTTTCGTAACTTAGAACACAGAAGAGAACTCGGAAAAGAACATTATTCTAATACGGTACTGTAGACGATATAATAAATGTCTTTTCATTTGGAGATAGAATGTAAAGATAAGTAAATAGAGTGTTATACCTAAAATAATATATTATATGGGTTCCACCATTTTGCTTGGTTACTCGTTATATATTTTTAAGAAAAGCCCCTTTAACCCTTTTTGGGGTGTATATTTTGTTATTACTCGGTACTAATCGGTAATATTTAACAATTATTATGCCAGTCAAAGTGGATTCAATACGTATTATTACGTTGTTTGTGAAACGGCTTATCGCCTACTCACAGCTCGATTTGAGATGGAAATATGTTTACATCCTACCCACGCGCGAGATATAGAGTTCCCATTTTTTGGAAATATAATTTGATTTACCTTTTCTCGTTTACATTTGATAGTCAGATCCAGCTCGACAGATTTTCATGAAATTTAATAGGCTTTGGGTCTTTGAGGACGATAAATCGATATAGCTAGGTTTCATTTTAGATAACCTCGTTTTATTTATCAGGCGACAAAAATCCGCTACAATATCATTTAAATACGAAAGAGAATTTCGCTTTTCTTTACTCTGTGTTATAATAGCTCAGGTGGTAAAAGGGCGGCGCCAAAAGCAAAAGAGCCTAATTCGCGCCCGATTGTTTATTTTCCGTTTTTCAAGGTCCAAGAAAAAGTCCAGTCAAGATTGTTTTTCCTCCCTTCGTTTTTACGAAAAACTATTATTAAGAAAAAAAAAACATAATTCTTTAATTCGATGTGATACCAAGAAAATCAAATAAATTTACCAATAAAAACCAATTAAATGTTGGTTCAGGCAGGTTCACCAATATAATATTAATGCGTATAATGATAAATATTTTGGATAGAAATATTTACTTGGCTTTTGCAGTTGATATGAAGCTCTTCTTACTTTAAGACCCATATTTGATTAAAGACAGTATTTTAGTTTGTTATTTAAGACTATAAATTTTTATTGTCTTGATTGGCCAACTTTATACCATCACCGCTGCGAGCACTTTCAGCCGCTTTGAGAGTTCCAAGTCTGCAGGCAATGAGTGCCAAAACGGCCATAACTTTAAATATACGATTTTAACCCTGGCAACAAGGACGAACATGAAAGGTTCCATTTCCTTTACCTGACGGTTTCTGCGTATTGTGTGTTTACTATCGTGGATTTCCCGGAAATGACGTAATGTCTACAAGGTCAACCTTCAAGAATAGCTTCTCTTCAAAGCACGTCCTATTGAGGTTATAAATTTGAAAATTAGTGCGTGTATTTCTTTTTAACATATTTAAACATCAGTGAAAATGCGTTTTAAATATAAACATTTATTATATTATCCATAAAATAACAATATTAAGGTTCACAGGTACATATTTTAAGATAAATTCTTACTCCCACTATCGCCATATTACAGTTTACACATTAAAATAAACAATGGCTTACGTGACCTTACAATACAATTCGGGCAGAGCTTCATCTTCCTCAAGCTCACAGACGCGAATGACCCCTCTAACAATTATACCCCGCTATTTAAAGGCAAACTTAATGACCTTCCTAACGCTCGGCCGTCCTACCCACACTTTGACAACGACTACGTCACTCCACACGCAGGTAAACTGGATCATATAGGATTGGTGTGGTCGCCACCATGATTCAAGCTTTGGGTGAACCCAGTACTTTGGGCGAAGCACGGGAACTTCGCCTCATTGTACTGTCCCGATGTTGGGAGGGGTTGTTCTGTGGTGCGGGGTAACCCATCTATGGAGGTGGCGTCGGTCTTCTAAGGGGCTGACTAGCCGTCGAGGTGCCCTGTTGCTTGCAGATCCCGAGCACCTCACCAAAGACGGCATTGGTGGCACTCGCCGGGTTTTAGTGGGTAGAGCTGCGTCCACTTACCAGGTTTCGGGCGCAGCGAGTACCACATACCCGCCTGGGGAGACGCAATCCCCAGCGGGATGCATGAGCGCATTTCCTGGCGTTAAAAAAATTAAAAAAAGGTTTGGTGTGGTGGTTAGAGCCCATTATGTCACGAGGCTGCTTGGTGGGGGCCCAGCAGTGTGAGGGGGTCACACGAGGATTATTCTGGCCTCTCGTCAATCTGTTGCTAAGATGCTCATTTTGGCTGCAAATACGGGACCCTCAAAAAAGAGCTGAAGGCGCTTCCCATCCCTCTTAATAATACTTAAAAACGCCATTTTTGTGTAGTCTGTTGTGCTAGCTGATAAATTTACTGGCACGGATTAATAAATATGATTGAATTAAAATACTGTGAAGCATGTGCATTTGCAGACATGAAACGATAATAATTTAAGTAATAATTATTAGTAACCAAATCAATCCTATAAATTATAAATAAATTCTAACACGAGAAAATGTTCTATATTTTTTGGTTAAGATTCCAAAGATCGCACAAATTTTCTCCCATAATAAATCAAAAAGGAATTTATCAAAGGACGTATAAGTAACAAAGGTTAATATAAAATAAATGATGTTACCGAAAACGCCACATGTTATACTTAATAATATACCGATAAAAAGGTTGTTGGTTTACACTTTACCGAAGGAACATCTAGCAAAAACAACATTTTTTCAGTGAGATAGATCAATCAATGAAAGGTAAAACCACAATATTTCAGAATAATAAAACATCAAGATCCAGGCAATTAGTAAAGATACAAAAATGTAAATTATTGCGAGAGATAAAATATTATGAAATCTCTTTTAACCTAAAGAAAATTTCATATGAATAAAATTAATTTCAAAATAAGTTTTTGTAAATACGTTATTATAATTTTTTATGATAAAGCCCTGTCAAGGAGAATTTCTCCTTTTTCGCGACGTAAGTTTTTCGAGCAGTGGACAGATCAAGACTGATGATGATGGTGATGATGATGGTGATGGTGGTAGTGGTGGTGGTGGTGGTGACAACAGAAAGTTATAAAACAATACTATTAAATCCTCAAAAATTGTATATCTTATAAAAATGTATAATTTTTTCTAAGGTCCATCCTTTCTGGCTTGCCCTTTGAGAGATATTTTGAGCCTTCACGGTCAGAATGGGTCGGTCAAGAGAACCATAATATTTATATAACAATTTAATTGTCCTCTTTGTCCTGTGCCATGGTGGACCCTATCATTGTGACAAGGGACGGACCTGTCATCCAGACAATAGCGAGGTACCAAACGAGATCTAGTGGCTCAAAACAATCAGGTACCTCGACTCCAACACAAACGCAGAGGCTAGGCTAATTCTAAAAGGCTTTGTCACAAAGAACGTTTGACCTTTTCTTGCTTACAATATAGCTTACCCTTATTTTAATTATTCTGACCCATAGAGAAACGTAAACAAAAGTCGGTAAAAATATTGATTGCTTACCCTTAAATATTTTAATTAATAGAATCAGGCGTTATTTTGCGGAAATATCTCGCGAGCCATGCAATTTCTACAGAAAGTGTGTGAGTGCACGCATATGCATGCATATAGCACCGCCCTCTTTTCACGTGAAAATTACTGAATGGATGTTAATGAAACTTTACACTAATATAGCTTATACATCAAAATAACATATAGTAACCTCCTACGGGAATGGGAAGTACGCGGGTGAAACCGCGGGACACTGCTAGTTAATATATAATTTAATATCTCTTTAAATATTTTAATGTTACTGACCTCAAGAAGAACATTAATAAAAATCGGAATAAATATTGAGAGCTTGCCCTTAAATATTTTAAAATAGTGACCGACAACTCCAACAATAATCGATAAAATATTGATGGTTGGTTGAATAGATGGAAAGCCTTAGTCAACAAAAATGACAATGACAAAATATCGATAATATAAATAGCCATTTTGTCATTGAAATTGAGCACAAATTATAAACAACAATAACTCGATTAGAACCCTGAAATAACAAATCCGTGCATAGAAAAACAGACAATGAAATGGAACTGAAAAATGATCCGATTCTTTAATTAACGTAAAACGTTGGGATTTTGTTATACGACTTTTGCAGATTAGGCTGGACTTAAGCGGATTTGTGACGCACAAAGCTTTTACTCACATCGAAAATACTTTCACAAATTTAAATAATTAAATAATATATCATATAACCTAGGTATACCACTCAGCGATTAGGTAGCATTATTGTGAAATATTTTTATAACAAGATGAGCCGTAAAGTACTTAATATATTACCTCTACTCTAAAACACTATAAAATGGGATGGCAGTATAATGAAACTTTTATAGATTTTACGGATTTTTACATACCCAACGTTTCGGATACTTTACAGCGATCATGGTCACGGGAGGACCATGGGATGTCAGTTTATGTTATCTTTATGTATCTATAAAAACTATATCATTATCATCATAGTGTCAGCAAAACGGCGCCCACTGCTGGTCATAAGCCTCCCCCCGAGGATCTCCATACCGATCGGTCCTGCGCCTTCCCGCGGCTTCCCGCGGCCTATACCAGTCATTTTGAGGGGGTTTTATAATAATACTATAAACTAAAATCTAAAATACTACAAGCTATAATCAAATAAAACTATCTAACAGTGAACGAAAGGGGGTATATTCGAGGTGCTAGGAGATTTATCTGCAAAATATACATTACGTTTTTATGTTGCCCTTGTTTAGATAGCTACAAACAGTACTTAAGTTATACTCATAAAACATATAGACAGGCATGTGTTTCTCTTTCATAACTTTTAGTATTTTTATTTCATATTATCACAATATTAAATAGCAAATAAAATATGATTTTTTTTAATAATTTTAATATTTAAAAATACAAAGCTAGAAATCTTTATGATCTTGTAATTAAAAATTCTTTTGAAATTAATATTCTCCCGTGTTCCTGAGCCACATAAACGAAATGAGTGGAGGTTACAAAGCAAATGCTTATGAAATACTTCAGATTACTCGTTTGTAAAAACGCAAATCCGGTCAAGTTCGAGAAGGACTAGCGGATGAAAGGTTCCGTACCATTATAATATACAGTAGTGTATATACAGTTGACACTTTAAGAAAAATAAATTAAATATGCGGCTATTTATATTTTAATAAATGTACCATCAAATGAGGTATTACTTAAATTGTTATTGGTAGGTTGTTTATGATTTCTCAAATCTTGTATTATTCCAAAAGTTGTCACTTATAATATTATGCAAAAAATTACGCTCCTTTATTGTTTTCTTACGTTTACGCGACACGTCGGCCTTGTAAAAACTAAATAAACCGCGATAAAATCCGTAAAAGTTGTTTCATTATAATTACGTTCGTTGATTGGATGCCACCCATAAATATTGCTTTTGTTTCTTATGACAGAGGAATGGACAGCGGAGGCCTATCTTTTTTTTTTACCTAAAAATATTTAACACAGATATTAAGCATTTTTAAATCGGTATAATTATTAAGAAAGTAATTTTACTTAAAGTTCTATTTAAAGTTCTCGCTTTAAACGAAACTAACTCGCCAAGTCTCGTGTCGTTTTTACAAGGAATTTATTACACAATATCGAAATATTTCGGTGACATAAATAACGAAAACAAAGTAAAAAATATTATGTGTGTGCGTAAGATCACACGGTGTTCAGTAATAAGAGAAAAGCAAAGAGCTTTCTATCTTTCTCGTTCGGATACACTCGGCGGTGCCGAGTTCAGCCGATCGAACCTTTCACCTCAGAGCGTGACGGGTCAACCTCACTCACAGCCTACAAATAAATCTGAGTGCAGGTATACCAAAATAATTTTTCACTTCAAAATCTTGAGTTATTTAGCTTTTATATTTTGTTTAAGTATACACATCGAAGAATATTTCAAATTTGAGATAAATGACAAGACTATCGAGAAATTAAAACTATCGTATTAAAACAGTCTTAAAAGATCTATTTTTGTGACAGATAGATAGACGGACGGTGTTTTTTTTTTTCTAATGCTAAAAAAACATATTTAGTTACTACTCTCAAACTTACTACCAGGACATTTAAATTAAATATTTGAAACATACGTTTTTTAAAAAGAAATTGAGAAAATGAGAGCCATTAAAGCCGGTGAAGGAGGCAACTGGGAACAATTAAAAAAGTCATTTGGTAACATAATTAAAAAAACCCAGCGCAAGCACGTACAAGTCCTTACTGGAGTAATCTAAAAAACCTCTAATTGTAAAAAAGGTTTTTGTAAATAATAACTAAAATCTCCGTCCGGTCTATATCCGGTCGGTGATAGGTCCTTATTCTGCCGTGTTCACATTCATTAAAATGGCCTTGCTGCGGCAGTGGATAGATGGTTGGTAATGATGACAATAAGGATACATAGATAAAAACAAATAACGATAAGAGAAGTGTCATTTTCTGTAAGAATCACAAAAAGTATCCTAATTCCAAAGTTATGCCTACTAGATGTTGTGCCATCCTCCGCGTTAGCAAAAAAATCCTATTTTTTTACCTTTGTCACTTCTTGTACCTTTGAGAATATACAAAGTTTTCGATCGGTTGAATAGTTTTCGCGTAAAAGCGTAATAAACGTGCCCATTTTCACATTTATATTATTAGTAAGAATTAGGTATGGGCTACAATACACCAGTGGGAATTTATTTGGCTTCTTGAGTGAGACTGACCTTGAATATGGCTTATATAAAATTCTAAGTACACTCTAGACACCAGACCATTGCTTGCTTCCGATGAAGGAAAACATCGTGAGGAAACCCAAATGCCTCATGAGATTAAAAGTATCTGAAGGTGTGTGAAGTTCACCAACCCCTATTGGCTGAACGCATCGATGAACTAAGGCCCAATGCCTTCCTCACCATATTTCGCGGAAGAGACCTGACCTGACCCTGCAGTGGGTCAGGTAACAAATACAACCAAATCAACATATATAGGTTGATTTGGTTGTATTTGGTATAAATGTTGGTGATGGAATTTATTTCATGATATCTCTATTTCCATTTTTATAACTTGTTTTTTTAATTAAAATGTTATATAATATTATTGATTTACATTAATACACACTCTGCACGACCAGTCTGTATTAACTTGGCATACGCCAGTGGTGCCACTTGGGACCACACGACCCTTCAAACGGCTGGGTGAGACGTTAGTGCCAAATGCGTTCGGGGCCAGCTGTGCCATTCCTTATTTATGATATTGAATTTTGAGACAAAGTGAAAAGTTGGGAGGTAAATTGATAAATTTTTCATGTACATATTTGCATTATTAAGTAATGGGATCCACGCCTGAACATTACATTCCGACGCTTACAGAATTAAGCATGTGTATGAGCACTGCCTGCGAAATGTATTGAAAGCGTTTCGTTATTAAATTTACCGAATTTCATTTTCCTTTTCTCGACACCAAAGACTTCATGCCATGGGAAAAAGATCGTCCTTCTGTAGAATATAATAGACATTTATTAGGGATTTTCATACACTGCTACACATAGGAAATAATTAATTATTAATCTAATAGGTACATACTTACATGTAAAATATAGTTAGGTATGAAATCAAATATATAAAAAACTGGACATTTTACTTCTGGTATCCTGTTTTTCCGTTAAGGCTTCGCAGGTGTGCTATGCTTTACAAAAAATTAAAGTTCATGCAAAGCGTGTGGCTTCAGTGGCGACTATTACATATTTTACATTAAATCTTGACAAAAGTGCCTTTTAATGCACCGCGGTGGAACCGCACCATAGTGTGTTTAACGTGGCTATTTTTACTATTAAAATATCTATAATATAATATCTCCCATATTTACCGTGTTTTTTCCATTTATTTCATCAAGATTGTCTAGAAGTCTCAATACACAAAAGAATGTTTTTTTTTGGTTATGAGCCATCCGTAGATAATGCTGATATTAGAATCATCTCATCATCATCAAATATAGACTTTCTAGAACAAAAATTATAAGAACATAAAAACAAAAATGTTAATTATTTTTTATTTAAATTAAACCAAATGCTCCAAATAATATGCCTTGAGAAATATTCATAGTATCACGTAATTTCTTGTAGCTTACTGTTTTTCCTAATTGGAAAGAAATGTATTTCACAAAACTGAACTGATTTTATCATCACGTACATACAATAGCGTGACAAAAACGGTAAGCTATGACTGTTTAGGCATGCCGGCTTTTAGGGTTACGCAACCATAGAATGAGGAGTGGGTATCGCTGGGTATTTGTCGTGTTCTTCATTTTATGATGCAGCTACACGTAAGCATATATTGAAAAACAATAAAACATCTATTTGACTATGAAGTTACGGTTATTGTGGGTAAAATAAGGCCTATCAATGATGAAAAACTGAAATACAAGGGACGTCCAATTTCTAGATGAGCCACTCTTCTGGATGAGTCTGGATCAGGAATGTAGCCACCTAGATATCAGCCGTATCATGATACAGCGTCCCTAGGAAACATGAGCCCTAAAGCATGTGTAAGCAAAAGTCTTAAAACTATCGAGTCTCATTTATTATTTTTGCCGTATATGTCGATATGGGTCGTTCTAGAACAAGGTACATTACTAATCTGGATACTGAAGAGCTCCAAGGAAGGTTGTATATCCTTAATCATAATAATATTTTTATATATTAGTTGGATAAATAAGTAAGTATAAGTAAGGGCCTGTTTCATAACCTCCAAATAAGTGCCGAATAGGCTATTCACAACATATTTGACAGATAGAGTATGGAGTATTGTCAAATATGTTGTGGATAGTTGTGAAACAGGCCCTAAGTGTAATAGGTAACTAAAGTAGGTAAGTGTTCAATGCCACCCATAAACATAAGAAAGTTCTCCAAAGACTATCCAAGGTATCAATTATGTGTTATCTATCCTGAGATATAAGATGTTAAGTCTAGATCAGTAATAACACTACCTGTCCTGCTCTTCTTTCCGAAACACGACGAACCTGTTTCACGGGATAAATGAGCAAGATGGTGGCACCCATGCAGTGAGAACGTTGGAAATGTTAATTATGTATGTGTCAGGAAATTACGCGTGTCAAAGTAATAAATGGAACACGACTTTCCTTTATTCCAAAGCCTCACGAGCTGACAGATTATGTTTGAGTGGTAATCTTTCTTTTTTCTGAGTAATCCATATATACGTCACTCGTACCAGGAAAATGGTTTGTAATAAAATTGCGATTGTATTCTGACGTAACATTGACATTGACGTTTAGCTGTCAGATATGACATTACATAGCAATCAGAGCTATTGGCGCAATATGCCGTACATTCGTACACTCTACCGAGTACTGACAATCATATTGATGAAGTAGACGATTGTTGGAAAGACTAATTGATGTTCGTTGAAAGATGTATATATTTTAAATATTTAAATAATTCTTTTGTACGTGTATATGCCACACTACTACTAAGTAGCTGGACCAATTTCGTTGGAATTTTGTGTATATTTTAAGCTCCTTTAATTTTTTAAATTTACAATACGCGGTAGATTTATAAATATACATATTCATAAATCTGTGGCGTTGTCATTGTGTTTGCTTAACAAATATCATAATAATCATTAAAAAGTATCAAAGAAAGTATGGCGAAGTATTTTTTAAGAAGTAAAAAGTATCAAAGAAAGTATGGCGAAGTATTTTTTAAGAATTAGCACTTTATGGAAATCTGAGAGTAACGCTATAAATATTAATCATTGTTTAATATTTAGTAAGTATCAACCAGGTCGGAAGACATAGTGGCTTGAGATCGGTCGTCTTGGCTTTTATTGAGGTAAGCCAATATTCAGCAGTGGACGCATAAAGACTGATGATGATGATCAGGTTAACAAGAAGCTTAAGCAAAGACAATTATACGCCCGTCGACGACGCTAGCATATTATTTTTTAGCCTACTTTTCTTTCAATGTGTGTTCTTTTATTTATTTTTGTAAAATGCGGATCTCCATGCCAACTATTGTGTTTCTCGATTCAATATAATGCGGAAATCGTGACGCCGCTTACTCCGGATCGCTGAGGGTTGAAAATAGAAGAATCGATACAACTCCATCTGAGCTTAACGCACACTAAAATAATATTTTCCTTGCTCACCTTTAAAACTTTAATATAGATTCTGCATAGGTACAGCATTAAAGTTTTAAGAATATTAAATTAAAGATAAAGTAAACCAATGTACAGTGGACGGATAAAGGCTCATGATAATGAAGATGATGATTGTGCTTGTATGAAGCACATTCATCATCATCATCACGAGCCTTTTAAATGATTAAATATTCTTAAAACTTTCATGCTTTGATTGTTCTGGATAAAACTATCTTATCATAATTATAATTAATATTATAGTGTTTGAGCGGTATAGCGTCCAAATCAAATCAAATAATGTCCCGAGGGCGAGGGCTTAAAATAGAACGCTTTAATTCTAGAAATTTCATATCTTATCTTATATCTTTAAACATGTAATTTTGTATATAAATAATATATAATCTGGATCTCGGAAACGGCTGCAACGATTTTCATTAAATTCAGTATACATGGAGTTTCGGAGGATAAATCGATCTCGCTAAGGCTCATTTTTAGAAAATATCGTTTTATTCGTGTTTTATCAATTTTGCCGAGCAAGGCTCAGTCATCTGGGTGCTTTTAATAATATTATAATTGCATCATTGACGAAACCACCCAACAACCAAATGACCCTTTGAGATCCCCAGAGGACCTATCCCTTATGGATACGTTAAAAATGCTATATAACGAATTCAATCACAAAAATTTTGGAGGAAATACCAGTTGTCATTGACCAACGAAGGTGTGTAAGAATGAGGAATAAACACTCACGTCAACTTCGATCCCGTCAATGGGGAAGATCTTGAGCGGGGGGACGTCCCTGGGCGAGTACCGGCAGAACTCGCGGTCGCCGCGGTACCACTTCACCTGGTAGAGGTCCTCCTTCTCCAGGTCATACATGCACTTGATGACCACCGGGCTGCCGCGCTCCACCGCCTCTGGTATCACCATGTACACGTTGCGAAGACAGAGCGTGCCTGGAAAGATGTTGAAAATCATGTTATTATTATTTTCTGATGGAGCAATGCTAATGGCCCTAATGCTTCGTCGGAAGTGGGGTGAGCCGGTTGGTATCACCCAGTGATATAGTAAGTGGGGTGTTGCCCCCCGCCAGCCGTGGAGTGTGACTTCCACGGCTTCATGGCGTCGGGTTTGTACCTGTGACGGATGTCTGCCTCACCACCGTCGGATAAAATCCTAATTTATTGGCAAGTAAATACCCATTAAGCACCTAAAATTTGCACAGCTAACAAAAGAACTGATAACTTTTAAATGGCTTAACCGGTTTTGTCTTATCGTATCTTAAAACTATCGCTAGAAAACCAGCTTTCATAAAAACCGCATCTAAATCGGTATATATGGTTTGGAGCTACGTGCCATGGAGCAAAACATACACGCACACAGAGTGGTTAAACTGAAACTTTAAGTGCCCGAATACGTCTGTCTAACTTGGACTACCGATAAACAGCATACCCTGTATTTCGACTTTCGATACGTGAGTAGAATCTTGTTGGAACTTTGGGTTCCTAGGCTATCAATTTCCATAACTTTTATTCTATCCTTAACTCCCATCTTTTATCCACGAATGCAAATAGAGGCATGTTATAAATTTAACCGCAACACTTTGTCTGTGACACTGTCGGTATTAACCGGGAGTTCCGATCTGGATGCGGTATTTTTATTTGAAAGCAGGTTCTTTAGCGGTTATTCTTATACATGTTTTATCAAAATATATACAGTTATTTTAAAGTAATCAGCTGTTCAATGTTTCCTTAAATAAAAATGTATGGTAGGCATCTCATTTTTAAGTTTTGCTAGTTACGTATGCGGTGTTGTTTCAGAACAATGTACCTCATCAATTGCTATAGTATCTCGTTCATTCGTTACCTTATGTAATCTCTCTCTCTATTTAAGAGATTTGCTCTTGTCGGTGGAGTATTCGCCACACATTCCTCCTCTCCGCCAACACCTTTACCTACTAATACGACATAAACTGTACTTTTCGTTCTCCTTTATCACCTTATGTAATAAAGCACATTCATTAATTTAATAGATTGTAATAATCTCTCTTTAGATACTTAGTATAATAACATGGTATTACTATAATATTTTATCCGTATCGATATCCATTGGATAGCGATATTTACGCAATGAGCTAACGCGATTATGGCTGCTGCGGGACAATTGAATGGCGCTCGGATATTACGCGGTGGAGAGTGGTGATAAAATTGTGCTTGTTTTGTAATTATATTGTAACTAACTGCCCGCTAGTCCCGTAAGTAATATCATCTGCCTAGCCTTTTCCCAACTTATATATTGGGGTCGGCTTCCAGTCTAACCGGATTCAGCTGAATACCAGTATTTTACATGGAGCGACTGCTGTCGGACCTCCACAACCCAGTAACTAGGTGATACGGTACCCCGCGGTAAGACTGGTTGTCAGATTCTCGGGATTCTGACGAACCGTAACGACTGTCAAAGATCCACGAATAACAGCCGAGACCAACGGCTTAACGTGCTTTCCGAGGCACGGATGAGTCTCGGTATGATTAGATGGTTACCCATATGGGAATAAGCACGTTGAAGTGGCAATGGGCTGGTCACGCACTCAGAAGAACGGATGGCTGATGGGCAATTAAGGTTCAAGAGTGGAGGCCGCGTTTAGGTAGACGAAGTGTTGGTCGGCCATTAACCAGGTGGGAAGACGATCTCCGTGCAGTGGCAGGTCCGCGTTGGATGCGAGTAGCAAAGGATTGGTCGTCTTGGCGTTCATTAATCGAGGCCTATGTTCAGCAGTGGACGGATAGACTGATGAATCATCATCAGAGCGTGCCCAGCGGAGGAACAAATTATCATTATTATTATCAAATAATAATGATAATTTGTCCCTCCGCTGGGCACGCTCTGCCTCTTGAACTCAAGTGAAAAGGGGATTGGGTCATAGGTTCACCGATGCGTTGGCCTAATGGGTTGGTGAACTTTCAAAGACTTTTAATCTCATCTGGCACGCAGGTTTAATCACGATGTTTACATTCACCGGTTAGCGAGCAACGGTTTCGTATTTATCGTGCACTAAGAAATATAAAACTACTATGTGCGCTAAGGTAATAAGGTCAGGATCGAGCCCGGACCTTCTCACTTCAAAGGTTGAACCCATGCCCACTAGACCCTCGTCACTCACTTTACGTACGCAGCCATAAAAAGTAAAAATTGTAATAATAACATTTATTAATAATATTTATAAAACTATAATTATAATAATAATAAAATATTAAGTATGAACATGACAACGCAAAGACTAGACAGCCTCCATGTCAATCATTGCTGTGCCATATATTATTCATGCAATAATTTAACTAACGTAGTCTCACTAACAAAATGAGTCTGTTATTTAATTGAAAAAAATATTCATTCATTCAATAATGCTTTCGTTCTTAGCCTTACAATATTTTACCTAAAATATAACTTGAATGGTGTATTGCCATTCGTCACATACGTATAAATTTCATATTTCAATGCAATCTTATTTCTTATTCATACAATTTCTTTTATGGAAATACGCGTTTAAGTATATATAAACTGAGATTCGGTGTCTGTCTGTATTCTATATAGTAGAGGGCAAGGCTTTTTATTTAAACGAACTGTCAGTTCACCTAGTCGTAAGTGATAGCGAATTCCAAAGACACCCGCTACACCAGAGGATAGTAAGAGGTAGTGCCATGCTGCTTTGCAGCCGAATTAAGTCGGCACGACTGGGGAGGAACCTCTCGCTCACATGAAATCGGCGTTAAATGACAGCTAAGCTGTCGCGTTTCGTGCGGTTTTTGAGTTCCAGTGGCTCATTGGGGGGATATAATTTTATCGGGAAAAGGAAGACAACGCATCAGCATAACCTCTGGTTATGTGTATGTTAATGGACGTCGATAGTCGCAAGGCTTCGACTGTACTTTTGCCCTTTTATGCTATGCGATACAATATTCTCATATTGTATATAATAACAGTAATAATATTGTAGAAGTGTACAAAAATGCCTTACAAAAAGTATCAACCTTTTCTCTCCTACTGCTGGGCCCGTGCCCTCTTCTCCTCGAAATCAGGCGAGGAGGGTAATGGGCCATAGTTCACCTATACGCTGGCCCAGTGCGGCATTCATACCTTCAAAGGCTTTTAATCTCAACAGGCATGCAGGTTTCCTCACGATATTTTCTTTCACCGGTGATCTAGCGATGGTCTCGTGTTTGGGGTGCACTTAGACATTTAGAAAAACCCATTTCAAGGCACACACGGGGGGGTCAAGAACCTTTCGCATAAGAGGCCGAGTCCATCCACCACTGGACCATCGTCGCTCTTGTCTAAAAATGCCTTAGTACAGACACGGAACAAGTGATTATGCTCATCACACAAACATTTGCCCTGGAACTTCTGGTTTAGCAGTCAGGGTCACTAACCACTAGACCAACAGGCCAGTTCCACTGAACCAAAACATATTAATCGCAGGACAGGCGCCTAACCATCGTTCATCTACCGTTTTAATTATCTATCCCAAATAAAACCACGTCTTTCTCACCGCTTTTGAGAGTTCGGTCCGTCTAAAGCAAACTCCTAATTTAATCTTACTCTTCGTACTTGTTCTCACTTTTCCAATCTACCGAGCTTCGCTAACGTGTTGGTTTTACATGTTTTGCATAAAATCGCGAGCGTCTGTTTTCCGGTGTTCATTTTTAAAGGTTTTCACGTGTACTTCGCGGTGGAGACGTGCCCTTATAGAGAAATTGAAAAATAGTATAACCCTGGATTTGGTTGTATGATCTGTCCGACCGATTTCGGCCACGGCGACCACTTATGACTCCTGGCAGAGAATTCAGCGCTGATGCGATCGGAGATGGCTAATGTAGCCTATTTTTGCGATGAAACTCCGTGCACACTGAGGGCACGTGAGAACCCCGCTAACCCCTGGGTTGGTTGTATATTGATATAATGATAATAATAATAATAATAATATCACCAATTACTTCGAGATAATCAATGTTAATTTACTAAACTAGAACTCAACTTTAATAAGGTAGGGTTGGTTAGTGGAGGTAGTGCCATACTGCTTGGCAGCCGAATTGGGCCGGCACCACTGGGGAGGAATCTCTCACTCACATGAAATCGGCGTAAAGTGACTGCTAAGCTGTCACGTTTCGTGCTGTTTGCGCGTTTCCGGTGGCCGATTGGAGGGATAGGGAAAATGAAGGGCAATGCATCTGCATAACCTCTGGTTATGTGGATGTTAATGACCGCCGATAGTCGCAAGGCTTCGACTGTTCGTTTGCCCTTCTACGTTATAAAAAAGTTAGTTATCTTTTCTTATTTGAGTCCGGATTAATAAAAGTCAATTCATATCATATTTTGTTCTTAATACAACTATAATGTTATGATAATAAAGACGTGTACATCGGTGGAATCCGACCCGGACTAATTACGCTTAAAACAACACTTGAGTCCTCATTCCTTAAAATAACATTCATATTATCTATATGTTAACAAATGAGACTTCGACTTAGTATTAATTTACTTTACTAGCGGACACGTACTGTACTAATGTTGGCATTTAGTATAATGAATGTTGACTACTTTACTACTCATACAAAATAATTAGGCACATGACAGCGATCAACGAACCCTGCTTGAGATGAGATATTATCTCAAGAGTAAATAAATGTACTCGTTGATTACAATTATGCCTGAAACTAATTATTTCTTGTCACATATTTTTGAGTATGGCAAACGACAAATTAGTAGGTCAAAATTATGAAAACCACTTTTAATTTGAATGCGCCATCATGGCACCATCAACTTCAAACCATTTTTCATCCATATTCCGCATTTTAAGTGTTCTTTAATTTGAATTAAAAGAAAATTTACTAGAATGAACACCACGTTCTTATGTTGACGCAGGGATATGATTCACGCATGTAGCCGCCGGGGTGGTTGCTGGCCCTTTGTGGGACTCACACTTAGCCTGTGTATTACTCAAACTAAAATCACTGCGAGCGACTCTGTCGCTTTATGCACGTTCCGGATCTGACTACTCCTCGGAAGGAAGAACTGCCCGGCCGCGACTAAGCAGTACCCGTGACGTGGTGCCACATTGGGCCCAGGTTCTTTTCCTACAGCCCGACGGTGGGGGGCCTCGTCAACAGCGCCTTCTATCACCCGCTCGTCGGCCTTCTTCTGTGGAGTAGATTCTCGTCATCGCCGAGCATTGCGGTGAGTACTTTCCAATGACAAACGTCAGATCCTGACGAAGCGCCACCCATCTCGGCCTCACCTTGAGGGTGCGCTAGGCTGAGTCCACCTTTGTACCACAATTGTGATAAACATCGGCTCCCTGTGGGCCATCAGGCACCCACTGAAACGAAGACGAGGGTGCGCTTAGGGCGCGTCAAGACCAGGACAGTCACAATCCTATGAACTTGCAACCAAAGTTCAACATTGGCTGCATGTGTATAGGTATGAGGTTAATAGGTGACGGTAAAAAAAACATGGCTACCCAATCGCTCGTCCCAACTGATTTAAAGAAGTTTCAATATCATTTAAAATTGCACATACAATGGTTAAAATAAAAAGTTTATTTTATTTTACAACTAGTTAATACCCTCGGCTTAGCCCGCATCGGAAACTTTCGGCAAACTTCTCGCCGTTCTTGGCGTGCTACATGCTCCTGTTGCTTCCAACTTCGACTTGTATAGTTTCCAAGATTTGGTGCTTAATTAGTGAGTTATATGAACATATTTTACGACAAAAATAAGAAACATCTTAATATGAATATGATTTTTAAAAAATTCCTATTTTTGCCTTTACACGTGCCACGCCATCATGATTATTTGACATGACCACACTTTGTACCTAGTTTTACAGGTTTTACGTTTATGTACTTTGAGTTCACGTGTTTTGCGTTCAGGAGTTTTACAATAACGTGTTCTGCGTTTACCCAATTTTCAATCATACTTTCAGCGTTCACACTTTCTGCGTTTACACGCTTTCTATGTTAGTTGTGCGTTTCATACGTTTAATCGTTCAAGTTTTTAATATCCGTTGATCAAATTTTTTGTGTGTCGTCATACAATACGTCATACATACATTCGATCGAATAATCTAAAACGCTTAAACGCGTGAACGCTTTGAGTCTGAATGACTCATATTCTCGACATTTCTAAAATATAATACCGTATATGCGGAGTCAACGCAACATCTACAAATATCCATAATTTACACGCGAATAGCTTGGGATAATTAATAGTTTTAACGGTCGGTTAGTTAGCTTTGTTAGTACTGCAAAAGTGGTTTAAATGGTTTTAACACCCAGCAATTTCAATACCGCAATGTGGACTGATATTGTAGTGATGCTTAGGAGAATCAAACCGGTACATATTCTACCGGTTATTATACATTAGACACGTCATCATCATCATCATCATTATCCTTTATCCGCCCACTGCTGAACATAGGCCTCCCTCAATGAACGCCAAGACGACCAATAGTATATAAATAAACATGTCTTTAATTATCCTGTTATTCCTCTTAAATTTAAATCTGATCGGCAGAGGAAATGAAGAGCTGGTTGATAATCAGCTTCACGCACATAATGCACCTTTTTACGTAAATTGGATAGGCAAGCTGGTGGCAACATGGTGGTATGTGGTCAACGCCACCCATAAAGATAAACTAATCTACGCCAAGCATCGACCACATAGAACATAGACTCCTAATAACAGGGGACCGGGTTCTGGCGACACATCTGACTTATAGTTCCGATGTAAGCCGTAAACAAATGTACTCAAACTATCGTGTCGTCTCATTCATTCCCGTTGCGAAATATATCCATTTCTTTTTAACGTTCCGTGATTGGTAACGTATGACATTGAATTAGCTAATCACAGCATTGAAACCTCTTTCGTCTGATTTCAGCTTGTTGCCAGAATGAATTTAATACGAAAAATCAAACATTAGGAGTCTATAGGTTGTGTGGTCGATGACGCCAAGCAACTTATTTATGTCTTGGTATATAAGTTACTTGGTATGTTAAGTATGCCAGTAGTTAGTCCTGTCTAGCCCTTTGCGAAACAAAGCTTTACAGGAGTAACAAGCAAGCTGGTGGTACCCACGCAGCCGGGAGTGCACCACTCCCACCAGTGAAAATAGCACTTCCATTAGGGACACATGGCAACAAATGTCCCTCCTCAATTCCTCCTTTAACCTCTTCAAGTTCTACTTCAATAATTAATAAAATCACTTAATTTCCTAACTTTTTAATTGAAATCTAATTCCCTGACATCTGATATTTATTTTATTACGCTGTACAAATTCGAAAACAAATAATTTATTCGTAATTGAGCGATGCTTCAAACAAGATCACTGTTTTCTTATCATTAGGAGGCTCGAAGCTCGGCACTTCATTTAAATATTATGAAGATCAGAAAAAATAAACCTCAATTTTGCGCAGCTTTTTTCTTATTTTATGTATATATTTTATAAAGGCCCGTCTTATAATCATAAACTCATTTATCCATCGCTGTTATGTGAATCTTTATATTATCCTATTTAAACGATTAAATAATGGGGAAAAGATTTTATGCAATTAAAGTTCACATGAGGACAAAGTACAAAAAACTAATATTTACACATGATGCTGTTACATAATACATAGGTTTACATTACATAGGTTACATTAGCCATCTCCGATCGCATCAGCACCGAATTCTCTACTAGAAGTCATAAGTGGTCGCCATGGCCGAAATTGGTCGGACAAATCAATCACCAATTACAAAAAAAATATGTCATACAAACAATAAATAGTACATCATTAATTGAAAAATAAATTACAGATGGATTAAAGATGGAAGAAAAGCGGAAAGAGAAAATCCAAGTTTATTGGCTATAACAAAAGTCAAAATCTGAGCCGGCTGATTTGGCAGTTCATATTTTTCATTGAATCTTAAAAAGTTATCGATTGTGCATTGTAATGAATTTTCAACTTTACGCAGTAAAAAAATGCAATAAAAATCATCTCGCGCGTCGTACTTTTTTGTGGTTTCTTTGATTTCTAAATCCATTCTTTGACGACTTTTGACGACCTCTGTGGCTCAGTGGTTAGCGCGTTAGTGCCAAGCCGGAGGTAACGGGTTCGAATCTCGCCAGAGAACACGAAAAAGTTTCTATTTTCCTGGGACATGGATGTGTATTAAATATAAAAAGTATTAACATATATGTATTTCCGTTGTCTGGTAACCGTAACACAAGTTCTTTGGAAACTTAGCACGGGACCAGATTGACGTAGTGTAAAAGCGTCCATAGATATTATTCTTACTAGAATATTTCATGAGAAGCATCGCCAGACTTATAGGCAGACTGTATTTGAAACTAAACACTAATGGAGACTACCATGTCCATTACAAGTTGCTATCTGATTAATTATTATTACACAATAGACAATGAAGTTTGCGGTTAATTTGATAAATTAACTGGAACTTCAGACAATCTAATTTGCAGACACCGAGACAGTATATTCAATCTATATAATGCAGCACGATATTAAACAAGTAACCTTAGTTTATAAACAAAGAAAAGACTAATTTGTAAAGACAGACAGAATTTAGAAACACAGAAGTGGATAAGTGATAATGATTGATGAACTAAAATATTTATTACTAAAAACTTAGTTTCATGTGACTAAATTTAACATTAAGTATGGATACATACTTAATGTTAAAACTAAAAACTTTATAGTCAATAAACGACCCACTTCCTACAACAGCCTTCCTAGACAAGTGGCACAAATACTAAAAGAATAGAATAGAATAAAATACTTATTGTATTGAAATGACACTAGCTGTCAAATTACATGTCGTAAGCTAGTGTCATTCCCGAAGTAAGTAATCTATTCTATTCTATTCATTTAGCGTCTATGCCACTTTTCTAGGGGGGTTGAATAGAAAAGTTAAAAAATATAGTCATCAAAGCAGTCCATGCGGGTTGGCGAATTTCTCTTCCTGATTTGTTTCTTATTTGAATTGCACGTCGTTTTTTTCCTTAAAAGGGGGGGCATTCAGAATTGAACCCAGACATCGAATCAGTGACCAACAAGACCTCAGTCAACACTGACATCTGATGATAAGTGGTCGAGTTCACCCATGAACATAAACTAGTGTACTTGAAATTAGCCCAGGTAACTTATTTATGTGTTGCCTTTCCCGAAACAAAAGATGCATAGTTTTATAGTAACGAATGCAATCCAGTTACAAACCAATCTCATCCCGTCAAGACATAAATACACCGCCTGACATCACGACACTGAATACCACTTGGGTCACTTTATTTGAATCAGTTTCAGTTACTATGCTTCTCAAAATACTTTAATTATCAGTTTGTAATAAAAATAGATATTCTATTTATTTGTTAAAATATTTGGATAAATTGTGTAGCATAAACGACCTTCTACTCTCGGCATCGAAATCTCAGAATGTCAGTTGGTGGTTACCGCTATCGATCCTGGCTATACAGGAGTTGCAGCGGTTGGAACAAGTGATGGGCCAAGCCCGAAATCCTATAGGGTACTGGTCTTTTCGAAACCAGATGAGGATTTGAAATGTTGCTTTGTCGTAAAATACGACTAAAGTGTCTACCTATCATAGGCTGTACAAAGTGTTGAAATTTGAACAAAATTCAAAAATGTTATAACGCACACTTCTATGCCTTAATTATATTAAAATTTATCTAAAAAATTAAAAACTAGAAATCATTTGCGTTTATGATTACGATATCAATGTCATAATGCACTTTTTTGCAGATCTCTAAATAAGAAATATCTCGCCACATTTCTTTACTTCCAAGATACAGCGTTGTTTAAGTAAGAAAAGTGACTTGAATTTTTTCGACTTTCAAATTATTCATATATCCATAAATTTCAACCATTAAATAAAAATATTGACAAAACATAAACTAAAACCAGCTTCTTAAATTACTCTATCTACAACTGAAAATTTCATTATAATCCTTTGAGTAGTTTAAAAGATCTAAGCGAACAGACAGTGGAAGCGACTTTATATTATACTATGTAAAGATTTATTAATATTTGTTTCTATAAATGATAATAAAATATAATATATCTACAAATCAATATGTTAATACTTTCCCATAGGCTCCCAGAGACTGATATAATTGAAACATACAAACGGTCTAGGCAGAACTTTAATTCGAACCTTTTGTTCGTTAGCTACTACACCAATCAACCATAAATTATGAATGAAATGTCAAAATAAATATTTTATACTACCGTTCAAACTTTGGCAGGATCAAAAACTTTTATTGATTTTAATACCAATAAAAAATAGTTCATTTGAGGTCATAGGATAAATAATTATGGATTAGATTTCTATATTCACAACATAACCTCAATTTGTATTTCGGCTTATAATTATTTATCTGAACGAACGATTGCTCGAGGGTCACTAATTCTTTATCCCATCAAGATTTGTATGATGTCGAAAATGAATAAGTGGTTTTCCGTCCTAACTTTAGAAGTTACTGATAGGAATTATTTTTATAAATTTCATTTAGCGTACATTTGAACGAGATCAAAAATAAGTGCATCCGATATTTTTGTATCATTTTGAAAAGTCCATTCTAGAAAAAAGACACTTCTAAGAGAACTAAATTTACCGATATCACGTAAAGAATAAGCACATTGACGTGGCAATGGGCTGGACACGCACTCAGGAGAACCGATGGCCATTAAAATTCAAGAGAGGAGGCCGCGATTAGGTAGACGAAGTGTTGGATTCCATTAAGCAGTAGGGAAGACGATCTTCGAGCAGTGGCCGCTCCGTGTTGGTTGCGAGTGACAAGGGATCGGTCGTCTGGGAGATCAGTTAAAGAGGCCTATGTTCAGCAGTGAATGTTTAAAATGACGATTACCTCGTAATATTAGTTAGCTCGTCTACGAGGTTTTCTTCTTCTGTCTAGCCTTTACCCAACTATATTCTAGGTCCAGTCTAAACGGATGCAGCAGAATATCCAGTAATTAAAAAAAAGCGACTGCCTGCTAGTGAGACTGCTTGTCAGTCTTGCGCTTGGTATAAAAACACCGCGCTTTAAAAACGCACGCGTGTTAACAAATACATGGATATCTACCTATGTCTGTGTCATTCAAACGTTTTATTAACGCTTGGTAAAAGAGCGATCGTACGAACGGGCCTTACTTCGAACACAAAAAACAGCCAACGCCCGGGCTGCTAGAGCTTAGCGATGTCAAAATGTCAGGACGAGGTCAAAACACAGAGTTTATCTTGTCTCTCGCCAATAACACATGTGTACGTCCCATTGGTCGTCCTAAATTGTAGTTGGCCGCGTATTTTCATTAAATCCCGGTGAACTCGGTACAGATATTACAAAACTTGTGAAGGCTTTATGTTCTTTAGTTTGTAACATATGGTGTTAAGAATAAAATGTTACACGTGGGTGAGCTTAGGAGCCCAGACCTACATGTTATATATTTTATTACGCTAGAACTATCCATAAATATGTACCCTATATAGTATTATATAGGTCCTATATAGTATTATATAGTATTATATAGGTCCTATATAGTATTATATAGTCCGAACTTTTGCTAGGACACTGCTATTAGTACTAGGAGCGAAAACAACTAAAAAATATATATTATATTAATACTACTACTACGGTCACGGGTTCGACACGGGGGGTACTGAAATGGGTTTTTCTTAATTTCTAAGTGCATCCCAAATACGAGACCATCGTTTGCTCACCGGTGAAGGAAAACATCGTGATGAAACCTGCATGCCTGATGAGATTGAAAGTCTTTGAAGGTATGTGAAGTTCACCAACCCGCATTGGGTCAGCGCATCGGTGAACTACGGCCTATTCCCATTACCCTCCTCACCTGATTTCGACGAGGAGACCCGTGTCCAGTTGTGGTACATATAAGGGTTGATACTTTACTTTCTTTTACCGGACACAACAGACTTTGGTAGCCCTGGCTATTTGGTAATACATAAGTATTTAAAATTTACACAATAAAAGTATTTCACTTTCACTCACACATACAAACATACACACACAATACTTGTACTAAAATATGAGTACATTGTTCAATCTTTGTGTCCGTAAAAAGTGTTGAGGTTTTAAACGGACACTTTTCCATACACAGTGATGATTCGACTTGCCTCTAACCTCCATAAGGACAATTATAAGTATTTTTATCTATAAATATTTACATTTATACAAACACATACATATATGATAGCATTTGAATATTCATAGACTTCCTTTTGTACTGAAACATTTTATAGAGTTTATGGTATTATTTAAATGCCCAAATGAAGCCATATTAAGCTTGCTTGCCTGTATCAGCCCGTTCTTAATTATAGTTACAAGCCTATTTTGTCCGCTGGGTGGTTTAAATAAATAACAATTATATTTATATTACTTTCTGGAAGCAATATAATAAAAACATTATTTTTTCATATTTTTTAAATTACATAAAATTTTGTTACACAGAAAATAACGACAAAGAACACGGTTCTGAGAGGAAAGCTTTGTGCAATTTTGACATAAATACAGCCATTCCTAGCCTGTTTTTTACTCTTATGATTCTAGGATCCTGAGAATGGAGTCCTATTACTTAGCCTTCGCCTTCAGTCCAGCATTCAAAGAGCTACTATATTGTGAGAACAACCCCTTCTATAAATAATATACTCGTATATAGTACAAACATAATATAATAAATATATTATGGAAGACATTCTTAAGGAACAATATAAAAAATATTTTGTGTCTTTTTTAGGGCAGTCTGTTCGAGTGACCAGTTTACGCTGCGGTCGCGGGTTCGAATCCCACTAGGTGTAGATAATTTGTATGATGAAATATGTATAAAATATATATAACTTAACTTTTGTTAATTTATATCCGTTCCAAACACCCATAACATAATTTCTTACGAGTTTACCACGAAGGTAAGCTGTATAATTGTTGAATAATATTTGAAGAATAATAATTATGTTTTGGCTTATTCGTAAATTAAATTATGGCTGCTTGTTAGACTTAAGAGTATGTGAAGGTGTTTTGAAGTTCGCTAATCTGCATTGGGCCAGCGTACTCTCTATTAGAGAATAATTAATTCTCTGCTAGATTTCGAGGAGAGTAAAATGACAAGCAGTCAAACGAAAAGGGCCATTTGTTCACAATATAATAGATAAGTGAAAATACATGTTTGTTCATTATTTATGAAGCCTGTATGTATGTGTTTGTTTTCGTCGACAGGTGACCACGAAACCCTTTTTAGTATTTCAGTAAAATTTAAGTTTTAATTAAAACTGTTCCTCCTTTGCCTACAAAATTTACCTGACCCATTTCACGAACCTTATATTACCTCAGGGCTCAGTTTTGAGGACACTTCACTATACCAGTAAGTGAATAAGGGCATAGGGCTTGGTGCTCCCATGGGCCCCACCATACTGCTTATTATGTCCATTCTGAACAGCCCCTGGACAAGTGGCACAAGTTCTAAGCGAATAGAATAGAATACTTATTCTATGACAATGACATTAGCTTACGACATGTAATTTGACTTAAGGGATATAATAATAATAATAATAATAATAATAATAATTAGTTAACAATTAGTTATAGACTAACAATTAGTTATAGACTAACAATTAGTTATAGACTCTACAATTCACAAACATGCAACATCTAAAAATAGAAATTTACATTGTACGTACATAGACTATAGAAAAGCATTTGACAGTATTCCTCATTCCTGGTTATTAAAAGTCTTACAAATATACAAAATAAACCCGAGAATAATTAATTTTCTACGTACCGTAATGGCAAACTGGAGAACGACACTGCAACTAAACAACTGCCAAAGTACTATTATTACTAGACAAATTTCGATTAAGAAGGGTATTTATCAAGGTGATTCCTTGAGTCCTTTGTGGTTCTGCCTCGCACTGAATCCCTTATCTAATTTACTGAATAACTGTAAAGTAGGCTACACCCTAAAACACTCTGCAGCTGAAACAATTATATCACACCTCATTTATATGGATGATATTAAATTATATTCGAAAACAGAAAAGGAAATGAAAAAACTTATTGACACTACCACAGAATTTAGCAAAGACATCAATATGCAATTTGGGTTAGATAAGTGCAAAACGTTACATATCATTAGAGGAAAAATTAAGCCCGGTGACTATGCAGTCGGCAACAATGATAAAATCACAGCAATGGAACCAACCGATCTATATAAATATTTAGGATATAAACAGCTTAAAGGTCTTGATCATACAACAACTAAACAAACATTAACAACAGAATACAAAAGAAGAATCAACGCAGTATGCAAAACCCAACTTTATGCAAAGAATTTAATTAAAGCCTTGAACACTTTTGCCATACCAATTCTCACCTACTCCTTTGGAATAGTAAAATGGTCAAAAACAGACATAGAACGAATAGAACGAACCACACGCACTACACTTACTAAATACAATAATCTACACCCTAAATCAGCAATAGAAAGATTAACTATCAAAAGGCAAAACGGCGGTAGAGGTTTAATAGACATTCAGCATCTATGGCAAAAGCAAATTAACAATTTGAAGACGTTTTTTCAGTTAAAGTCTCATACTAGCGACATACACAAAGCAATAGTCCAGAACGACCAAAACTACACTCCACTTAACCTTAAAGTAAATATGAATTCAGAAAATCTTAATGCTAATGATCCACAAAAACAAAAACTAGAAGACTGGAAAAAGAAGGTACTACACGGACGTCATCCTCACGACTTAGAAGAATCACATATTGACACAATAGCATCAAATAAATGGCTAAAAATGGGTAGTTTGTTTCCAGAAACAGAAGGATTTATAATAGCTATACAAGATCAGGTCATAAACACCAAAAATTACAGAAAGTATATAATAAAAGATCCAACAGTAACAAACGATAAATGCCGTAAATGTCATATGCAACCAGAGACCATACAACACATAACGGGGGCTTGCACAACCCTTACACAAACAGACTACACTCACAGACACAACCAAGTAGCTAATATCATTCATCAAAAACTGGCTCTCAAACATAAAATCATTCAAAACACAAATACACCATACTACAAATACACACCACAAACTATACTAGAAAATACATCACACAAACTATATTACGATCGCGCAATACTCACTGACAGGACAATACACTACAACCGGCCAGATATAACTCTTATGGATAAAACAAACAAAATCACTTACCTCATAGACATTGCAGTCCCCAACACACATAACTTACAGAAAACAATAACTGAAAAAATTAATAAATACTCAGAGCTAAAAGATGAAATCACACAAATCTGGAAACAAGAAAAAGTATATGTAGTTCCTATTGTCATTTCTACCACCGGTGTAATTCCCAAACATCTAAAACATAGCCTTCAGCTCCTAGACCTAAAAGAATCCATCTATATCACCCTACAAAAAGCCGTCATACTAAACACCTGCAGGATAGTGAGAAAGTTTATGCAGATAGAGGAAAACGAAATAACACAACACCACACTCCATCGTAACACACCACACGCTTTATTTACTTGGCTTCGGTCCGTAAATGTAGCTAAAAACCAGCCTCGAGCTGAGAATAAAAAACAGTTCCCCAAAATAATAATAATAATAATCGTTTTAAACGAAGTATATAATATTTTTTTAGACGTTTTTACAAACAAAACCATATACTTTATGAGTCTGAATGAGCGTTATTCAAAACTTTATATACTTAGCAGCTTTATCCGCGTAGATACTTTCCACTCCCAGACCAAAAAAAAATATATTATTATCATTATACAATGATTTTTAGTCTCTAATAATTAATTTAAGACTTAAATTTAAGTCAGATTTTTATTTACAAAAACTTATTTCATACAAATTTTTAAAAATCATTGTTTTCTGTAGTATTCCACATTTAATGCGTAAATATTGATATATCAAACATTAAACGTATTTTTAATTTTTATATTGTTAAGCCCTTTGAACTCAATTCAAATCGTATTTACAAAAAATATACTCAATATACTATCGATTTTTTTTATTTAGAAATTAATCGACACTAGTTTCATCCCTCACATAACAATATACATATTATATACGAGTATAATTAAAATGTCTATTTCCGCTCATATGATAAAGTTTGTAATCCAATTACGCTACACGGCCGTCGAACAGTAATAAAAGCTAATAGACACTTAAAGTAGACAAACAGCCAGATTTGCATATCTCTAAGTCGTTACACAGTTTCTACTTTTAACGAGTTTCTAATTAAGCCCAATTGAAGGATAATGAAGATACGACAACGCCTCTTAAACAAAGTTATGACGACATGAGCGACGACAAAGGAGACCCTTTTATGCCGTCTGTCTGTCTTTTTGTCGTATTTCGACAGATATCTTGCCTTTTACGACGCAAAAGCACGATAGAATTGTATAGCCATGAAAACCCGTATTAAAACTAATGTAAGGCTATTATTTTGCTATCCAATGACCTAATATAGGAAAAAAGCGTTGTATTTTTAATGATTTGATTGATGGAAATTATGGATTACTAAATTTCCGACGTTTTGAATTCGAACAACCTAATGTCACATAGTTATATAAAAAAGTAAAGTAGCAAACCATACATGTCCTACTGCTGTGCATGGATCTCCTCCTCGAAATCAGGCGAGGAGGGTGACGGGCCATAATTTTCCGAAGCTGGCCCAATGCGGGTTGGTGAACTTCACATACCTTCAAAGACTTTAAACCTCATTAGGCATGCAGGTTTCGTGACGATGTTTTCCTTCACCGTTTCGGTTTAGGGTGCACTTAGAAATTTAGAAAAATCCATATCAAGCCATCACGAGGGTGGGGGGCGGTGTCAGAATCAAACTCGGCCCCTTTCGCACAAGAAGCCAAGCCCATACCCACAGGACCATCGACGTTTACATAGTTATATAGTGACCTATATTTTAGCAAGTCCATTTCAATAAAGCGAAATAATCTATTCAAAAATTCCGGGCTCAATTTTGCTTTCATCTGATTGCGATAAATTATCTTTTCGCTATGAAAATCTTAAAAGAACATCAAAAGTAAAGGATAAACACACTTTGTTTTTTTATGGAAAAAGTAAAAAAGGTTTTATTTTGCAACTTTATCTTCATCTTTCCAATTTAGAAGCTTTATCTGTACATCTGTTTTAAAATTATAAAAACGGAAAAAATTTAATTCTACAGAGTTATGATTTTATCAACAATTTTTTAAAAGAAATAGAACGTTAAGAATTTTATTGCTATCATAAAAAGCTAGGTCAGCTAACTAGTTTAGCATATTTATAGGCTGGCATAAAAATTGTTAATAGTAACATTTTTATTATTGAACAACTAATGACAACTTCGGGTGGTTATTATATTCCCCACTGCGTTTTCCACCTCGTAAGTATTAAATAATTCGCTACATTGACTATAAATTATTAGACAGTCATAACTACTCCATATTTTTAATATTAAATCGCTACTATATCTATAACATTTTCATTTAAAAAAATACCATGTCTATGTCTCCCTCTCTCTCCTTCTCTTCCACTCTTTTTCCCACTTTTTCTCTCTCTCTTTCTCTCTCGTGGTACACCTTTTCGTAAAAATATTATTCATGGGTTTTATTGTTCAACTTACAAAAATTAACATTATGCGTTTATTTATTATCTTAATTTTACTTTCTAGTTCAAAACGGCATCTGTTAAAATAGCTTGAAAAAAATGTTTCAAAGGCTTATATTTCATAAGATTGTGGCAGGGAGGCAGGAGAACAAAGCGTTAACCATGAACTGCATGGAGTTACGATATTAACATTTTTGGGCATTTTAACAGAATTTTGTATAAAATTTCGATACGACGTCAGCAATAAATATTTTCCAGCATTCTTCGATGATATTAAGTAAATTTTCATTATATGGTATGACGATACATTATTTTTTTATAGTTTATCTCATTCATTTCGACCGTAGTATTATTAATAATATTTAAAAAGAATGCTGGCTACGATACATTTCTTCGTGATACTCGTAACTTATAATGTCTTATATATTAATTAACGTTGGCTGTAAAAAAATAAAAAACATGTTTTTATGACTCATGAGTCATGCTTACGTTCCATCTGATCTGAGTGTGCAAGCGGAAGCGCGAAACAAGCGCTAGAGAGGCAAGATCAGCCCACGCGTTCGTCTTGTAAGGTTATCACGTAAAATTAACCTCCATAAATCGAATTTACAGATAACAGGTATTTCAGTTCTGTCTTTATATAAAATCTAGATATCTATGCTAAATTGTATATTATACTAAATTAAGTAATACAATTTGTACAGGATTTTGCAGTTTGTTTGCCTATAAATCTATTATATACTACCCAGAACATAATATTTTTAAAAGAATAATATACTTGTCTGATGTTATATTTACTATGTGTGTTATCTTTATTATTTTTATAGGCACAATGACTGTGTTTATACAAACTACGCGTACACTTATATTTATTCTTAGATAGACCAGCACCTAAACTAATATCGTGCTTATAATAATATTATTTTATCTTAAATAGCCATTATTTTTTTTGTAATACCAGATCTCACAGTTTGCGTGCAACTAAGTAAACGAGTGGGAGTTTTGATAAATATTTATTACTGTTTCTTTATCGTCGAAAATAGTACCCATATTGAAAATAAAGCTTTAGAATAATCACTTTTGTGTGTCTTAAAACTTGAAAACTGTCACAAAAAATCATATTTTAGTATATTCAAAATTTGCAAAATTCAAAAAAAGATAACAAATTGTAAAAATATATTTCTAATAATAATGAAAACTATTTGTTTTATTATTTAAGTAACTTTAACGCATTTGGCCGTGTTTTTGGATACTTTACAGGAACCATGGTAACGGAGATCTGATTTCATTTGACTTGTTAAACAGTTTTATTTAGCTCACCCCGTTTGTTTTTATTTTATTACTAAAACTACTTGTACTTAATTAATAATTTTTAATAACAATAATGATATTATAATATGTCCGAACAATAGGTAAGTAACTATAACTATTAATATTCTTTATTTACGGTTCCATATTCTTGACATAATTGTTCACAATTATCAAAATGATAGACTTCTTTTATATTATTTTATAATTTAATTGATGTGTAATTATAATTTCTGAAGTAATTCTGATAAACGATTTTGATGAAATAATAATCCGACCTTCCGATAGAAAGGTCATTTTTTGTATAACAGGCGATATAACACATAATATGTCTGATGTTTGTACTATCCGCGTTGTAAAACATGCATGTGTGATTGGCGTTATTCAACAACTGAATGCATGTATGATTGGCGTTATTGAACAACAGAATGCACGTACGATTGGCGTTATTGAACAACTGAAGGCATGCACGATCGGCGTTATTGAACAACTGAATGCATGTACGATTGGCGTTATGGAACAACTGAATACATGTATGTTTTCACCATAATGCATTATCATAATTTTACAAAGTTTTAAGAACTTTTCCACAAGGCATGAAAATAGTAATGCCAGTAATGCCCTGCCTGTCTTGCCATTCATTTGGAAACAGAAAAACTGTTTCACACACACAAAAAAAGAAAGCAAGCATATGAAACAATATAAAATTGTAATAGGGATGTTTTACATGTTATTAAGGACAGTATTTGAAAACCGAAAATAACATTTTAAAAGTCTACTTATTTGTCTTAAAATTTAGAAAAATAATTTTAAATGCCTTACTTGTCATACATTATCACGTGACTACAAACGCCAATATAAGGCGATGACGTCACTGACCACTGAACTAAGCACCAACTGTCATAGTTTATAACATATCGCAAACTCTTTTTAACGGTGTGTGACGTAATCACGGTTACATGACAGCTTGGAGCGTTTTAGCGGTAATTTTAAAAACAATTTTTCTTTACATAATTTTTTGTTAAAATTGGACATATTTCTGAACGAAAGTCTTTTTTGTGTTTACAGTATATCTATCAAATAAAATCAATAAAAAAAAATAGCCAAGATCCCTATAGTAATTAAATTCTTTATTGATTTATTTTTGTATTTTAATTATTCACCCTTTACCTGTTCACTGATATCGAGTGTTATATTATTTCTGATTGAATGTTTCTGTTGACGTGACTTTATCTAAGTGCAGATACTGATGATCCAGTACACTTTGGGTTGTGAACTAATAATACATGCGTATTATAATCATCGTCATAATCATCATTATTATCACCATCATCAGTTTTTTTTTTTCGGGCTTGGCCCACCACTCGTTCCCACCGCTTCAACTTCTGTAAAGCCAGGATCGACAGCGGCAACCACCAAATGACCCCTTGATACGATCTCCGGAAGCCCGGGGGATACGGCCAAACAAACACTTTTAAAACACAGTTAAACACTGCCTTGGAACCCGCAACGAAATTAATCAGAAGAATTTAGGAGGAGTAGGAAATATTACAGTTTCCCTCCCCCTGACCATCATTAGTTAGTCTTTATCCGTTCACTGCTGAACATAGGGCTCCTTAATGAACGCCGAGACGACTGAACCCTTGCCACTCGCATCCAACACTGACCGGCCACTATATTAATGCGCGTTTTATAAATTGAATGTAGCTGTGTCCCCAATAAATTATTATACTTTAAGGCATGTCTTTCTGCTAAATCAACATGAGGAAACCATAAAATTTAAGTGTTTTATCAATTATTTTTATTTATTTTAGCGTCGCGGCGGTGATACTCGGCAGAGACAAGTCCTATATAAGATAAGAGACAGCAGATCGTCACGCAGCGCCGCCCATCTCATCACATAGTGTGATGAAGGTTAAGAACTCCTGATATATTACTTAGGCTCAGTAAATAACTAAATTGAGGGGGAAGAATTCCGAAAAGGGGATTTTTTAGGGTAAAAAAATTCTAAGATGTATGAACTTTTAATTAGACTTCATTTATTTAAAAAAAATAGGGTATATTGGTTGGGATTTAGGGGATTTAAAAAAAAGCTCAGGGGAAAAAAAATTAAGCAGTTGGCATTACTGCTTAGGCTTCTTTTACTTAACGCTATGTCCTTGCCACTCACATCCAAATAAACGAAGCGCTGCTGATGAAATGAACAGCTACTTTACATCATAATATTTGTGTTAAAATTACAACATGAACATCCAATTAACAACCTAACGTATGCCTGCATCGTTTTAGAGTTATAATGATTGCCAGGTTGCAT
This sequence comes from Lycaena phlaeas, assembly GCA_905333005.2. Classification (NCBI taxonomy): domain Eukaryota; kingdom Metazoa; phylum Arthropoda; class Insecta; order Lepidoptera; family Lycaenidae; genus Lycaena; species Lycaena phlaeas. Next base: position 16,973,422 of record HG995166.1, on the reverse strand, counting down.
AAGATTGGCACGCTCAGCAAATATTTTTTATAATGTTTTCACATTTTACAATGAAAAGCCTTTTCCAAATTTTGGAGCAGAAATTAATTACTAGTGTATGGGATGCACTGTATTATTCAATGTAAATGTTTGGCTATTCTTTTGCTCTTACATGTATTGCTTATTCATCGGAAGAAAAACCACTACTTCGATAAAAAGAATTATCCAATAAAATATTATTAATTTGTTTTAAATACTTCAGATTTACTAAATAACTTTAAAAGTTAAGAGCAAATAAATATCAATGGCAAAATAATAGAATAAAACATTTAATTAATGATATTAATTAAACCAAATGATAAAAAAATATGTTGACAAAAATACTTGACCAAAACTTAAAATATTTACAATTATTTTGTATGTTTTTCGTAATAATTTCTATTTTATATAAAATATTTAAGTTTCGCAATATTATTTTATTTTATTTATATTGTTATTTAAATTTATATCGTTAATATTTTTCATCTAAAAATTTACATAGAAACTTTTCAATTACATTTTAATAACATTTATTGTAAAATAAAATACCTTGGAATATGAGAAGAAAAGTTATTGTCCGTAATGTGGTCCATATATTGATAAAACTCATCGTTCACAAATCTACATAAACTCTCACTAAACACAACACAGCACCGAGTAAAGCATGCATACGTAACGTAAAGTTTGTAGCGGCGCTACGCCGTAGCGCACGGGCACGGACGCGGCTACGAATAGACTGAGTTGGTTCGGTTGCGCGCGGCGGCTCGAGTTAACCTTACTGTGTTTACCGTGTTTACTGTGTTTACCGTATAGCTGACGCTTGCCTGCCCGTTATCATGCGTCAGATTAATTTAAACTCCCATTATATCACTTACCATACCTTCATAAGTGCATTATTTAATGTAATATAATATTCTGTTCTGCATAATTACTACAATGCGTCGTATATTCGAGATGGTTACGTATAGACGAGTTACGAAGTCAATGGTTCAAATTCTAAATGTATTAATATTTTTTGACCAGGACTGCAGCTGGCTGGACTTGACTTCAGTTTGGCGCGAGTTTATTTTCTCAAAAGTAATAATGATGGGGTGTGTTTTTCTACACGTCATTTTTGATAAGTTGAAATGATTTTGGTGACATCGTTTCTGCGTTTCTTAAGATAGTCCATGTAGTGCCGCTGATGATTATGTTGAAAATTAATAAAGTAACTATTGTATAGTAATTAAAGTCAGCAATAAATGAAATCTCTTTTCATAATGGCCGCCTTTGACTTTGATACAAGCCTAAAGGCTTTAAGCCTCTCCATCGATTTCCAGTATGAACAATAGAACCACTTTTTCTTCGGAGGCTTCTTGAGATACTTTGTCGGGGTGACATTTTAAATGGGTCATATTGTTTCCTATTGACCGACAAGCTTATGAGAAATCGGACTAATGAAAATATTTTGAATTGGCGACGTGAACAAATTTCATAATATTATGTTTACATTTACATATTTGCTACATACAACTTTTTTCTTTCGACCTTTTTATCTCATAAAATTATAATATGTTTCGCTCTTATATCGTTACATCGCTGTAACATTCTAAAACTTTCCCGAATTTGTCGAACACTGGTAATTAGTAATCGAGCACGAGACATAATCCATAAAAGTAGTTTCATTACCATAAATACATTTTTTACTTTACTACTCCTTTTAAACTACTCACTGATAACGATTTAGTATAATTAGTTAGTAGAGTATTTAGCAAGAGGTGACATGCTGCATTCCAGCCAAATACGTCCGGCACAGCCGGAAAAGTATCTCTCCGCTCACACGATACTGGCGTAAATTGACAGCTATGGTGACGTATTTCGCGCGGCTTGTAAGTTTTCGGTGGCTCATTTAAAAATTATAGGAAAAAAGAGGCCTGACTCACTTTTACTTGTGCCTCGTTCTAAGGGCGTCGGTAGTCACCAAGAGGCTCCGAATGCCCGGTTACGACGAACTGCCTCATACACTACAAAACTGTATTGAAAATAATTTAGCAAGAGCTTTCTTGGAAGCAATTTTTGAAAAAGTTTATTTTTTTTCGTGCCAGGCGAGTCTTTTAATTAAATATACGTAGTTGGAAAACATACGGTGGTTTCTGTTCAACTTTTCATTTTTAACTTGGATTAGCTCAAAACTTATGGACCTCGTAGGTGAAGTTTTGTGGGGTTTTTGGTATTAATATATTTTAAGTCCTTAGGCGCAGTTTAATTTGTCTCGGGTGAAATTAATTATATACTCGTTTCAATTGATTTTTTCCGAACTTCGACAAAAAGAGTATATTTTTTAAATACAAAATACGTGACGTACAAATCTGTAAAACTACGTTCAATTTAATCGGTGGGAAAATACTCACAAATAGTTTAAATTTTGTGAACTTAACTTATTATATATAATTGCATTTTCATTTGGTTATATATTTTATATAATTTCCAAACGCAACCAGTATGTCTTCAAACGCTCTTTTTAGTTATGAAGCTTTCTTCATAACTTTTATTTCCATAGCAGAGTAGCGAGCGAGTAACATTGATAAAATTAAACTACGCGAGCATTTATTACAATCCAAACATAGCACTTTCGAATAGTTTACAATAACTGGTCTATCATAAAAACCTTAATATAAGTACACTAGCCATTAACAATATGGCTTTTGAAAGCCACCCTATACATTAAATTCATATCGATCACAATTAGTGTACAAAATACACATTTCTATACAAACAAACACAGCCGTCATTAACCGTTGCCTGTCCGTCCGTCCGTCATACAATTCATTTCAAGAGCGTATTTAAACAGCCGGCTTAAACTAAGCCCTCAATTTAAAATCCATTAGTCTCGTGGTATATTAAATGTTGCCATAAAATATATTTAACATTAATATATTATCGTAATAAATATAGACATTAATAAACTATTGGAATTCGCAGGAAAGTGGACAATAATGTATAAATTCAAACACATTCGCTAATTTGCGACGTTTTGGTCGTTTATTGAACCTTCATCAGGCACCTTAACAGTTGTATTATATTATATAAGTCATTTTATTTCTAAATTTACAATCTTACATCATCAAAATAAACCCCCCCCTCCCCCCAGTCAACACACGTGTAGATAAACAATTATATTATATTTTATTACGTTAGATTAAATCCGCTACTTTTTATGTTTCACAATCTCCAGATAAGTGCCGGATAGGCTATCCGCAACATATTTGACAGATACTCCATACTCTATCTGTCAAATATGTTGTGAGTAGCCTATCCGGCACTTATCTGGAAGATGTGAAACAGGCCCTAAGTATATTAAACGTGTGCCTGCAATAAAATTGAAAATGTCTAATAGACAATTAAATAGTACCTATACATATAGTGACACGTCTGGGCATTTTACTAAAGATAAAATATGTATAGCCAGCAATATTTCCGGTAATTACAGCCAGACTACAGCCAGACTACGAAATAAACTCCAGAAGTTAGCTTAGTTAGCTCTTCCAAATAGCTACACGTCATGTTTTGCATGGTCGATGTGTTTCATACGGTTTTCTATATATATAAATGCTTTCGCGATCGACGAGCTATTGTAGCCTTGCATTCAGTAATAGTATTACCCGGATAAAAAGCATTACAAGGACCTCGTATAAACAACTAAAGCCATCGTCGCTTCGATGTAATATTATTATTTATATAATTCTTTTAGCTGCGCGTTTTCTTACAGATAAATCAATAAGGACATTACCGTAGCCAAAAATAAACACATTTTGACTCGGCAAAAGCTACTTCACATTTAATTCAGAGTTCAATTAATTTCTAATTCAATTAATCTTTTATAATTTTATTTTTATCTACTATTTGTTAATGACTCCAGTTTATATTTTTTTGTTTGAATGGCTTGAACGTGTTTTGCGTTAAAGGATTACTACTTACTAACCACAGGTTAGTGAGTTGGCAAGTTACATAATATTATCTAGGGGGGAAATGGCTAGTTTATGCTAGTTATCAAATTATTTGGTCTGCCACACTTTTTTTTATGACACAACGGAATGCATTTCGCATGTATACAGGTTACCCGAATAGGCTCATGGACCCCATGTAAAACTTACACTTTTTTTTTCAATAGGCCTTCAGGCCTGATGCCCTCTAAGGTCAATCGGTAGAAACTATTCGAAATGGGGACGCCCCTCTCCGTGGCCCACAAGGGCGCGGTGTACCGCGCACGCTACTCAGGAGAGTAGGAGTGACGCTTGGGAGTGCACTTATTACTACCTATAAGCGCTAACTAAACTTACTATAAGCGCCTTTAGCTGCTTTTTGGGAGTCCCATATCTGCATGCAATACCTCAGTGATAAGTTAGCTCCAATGAAGGCTAGACTACTCCTCGTAAAGGGGACTCCCCGGCTGTCAACCTCCGCAGCCAAACTATTATTAATATTAATAATATAAGCACACAGCAAAGAATTTCATTTAAAGAACAATGAGTTTTATCTTGGCAGGTTTCTTGGGACATCGCGCAATCTAGAACAGACTTTTATCGTACTCTAGAGATAAGCAGTGTGATATATGCAAATATTGTATGACTCCCTATGGAAGAACTTTACATACCATCGCTTTACGCTTGCAAGAACTCATATGAAACTTAAGTGTTTTACTAAAGAAAATATTATCTTCTGGAATTATCTTTATGTATTTTAATGTATATTGGATTGAGCAATGGTCTAAATGTACCTCTGGGGCCCATGGAATATTCATGGGATGGGATCCATAAATGTCAAGTTGAACCACTGTGAGTTCAACGGATTCTATTACATATTTTATAAGTATTTGAGTGCATTTATGTTAAACATTCAAATCTTAATATATCTCTAAGTATTATATTTTAATATAAAACTAATACATTTTGCAAAATTTTGCAAAGATAAATACTACGAGCATTTCCTAAAAGTGCCCTCAGTTCGGGGCCCCTGGCATTTTGCCCATACGGCCTCCCTATTGTAACACCACTGTTAATGGATTATAGTACTTTGTGATTTCTTTTTTGTGACCATTAGAAAACATTTTCCGTAAAAAGGTTTTTTTGGTAGACATTCTTACGAACGTCGCTACAGACTGCTTAGAAGAAGTTCTTTATAGATATATCGTTTATTTAAGGTGACTAGTAAAGTTTACTAAAGCAACAACAACAACAGCAAAAGCAACATTCGAAGGCTTATACAAACAATGTTACTATTATGAACTCAGATTATTCCGATTTTTTTTCTACATGCCAATTGCATAAGACTGTCTTATTTTTAATGTTTTAGACAACAATAAATGATTTTGGACCCAGCCCTCTCGGATGAGGTGCCTGTTGCTGGAGCTAAGAGGTTTGTAAAGTAGGTAGTGTTGAAAACAGAATTAGTCCAATTGACTTACCAGTTCACTTTTAGCAAATAAATTGAAGATTTTCATAACATACAAAAATAAGGATACGTTACGATCATTAACTAGCTGTTACACGCAGCTTTGCCTGCGTTAACTAATATAACGGCATCTTAGCGGGATGATATATATCCTTATGGCCTTCCTCGATAAATGGACTATCTGACACTGAAAGAATCTTTCAAATCCACATAAAATTTCTTGAGATTAACGCGTTCAAACAAACAAACTTAAAAAATAAGATTCAACTCGTCCGAATTCGAGTTCAAGATAATATATTTAAATTTTCATTCTTAATCGACCACCTGTGACCAGATGTTTGAGACATATCTTGCTAACTAAATTTAGAACTAGTTTCTCTAACCGCTTTCCTGAAATTTTAGTCTAACCACAATGCATTATGCAAAACGAAATGATATATTTCCAAAATGGCCGCCTCAAGATGGCGCATTATGACGTATCTTCACACTAAAGCATTTTTTACTATTCATTTTTTTGTTCTTATTTTTTAACAAGCAATAATTTCTCAAAGAATTAAATAATAATAATTATTTGCTATACATCAGCTACCTATTAACTTCTCAATTACCAGCCGTTAACGTAACTAAATAGACTTCTAATTGCAAATAGCTGCGTTGGATTAAGCGTTCGTTGAAGTGAAAATTTACTGTAAGCGTATCAAAAGGGGTGTAATTATCAAATCCCATGTAATAGCAGCTCGGTACGCTTGGAGCGTTGTGTGTGAGAATCATTTATATATTTATGATCAAATCATACATTGAAATTACTGAAACACTCATTCGAAGGCTGTCAATTTATGCTTATTGTTTTCTAATAATAACGCGAATTGTACTCATTATAATGAAACAACTTTTACAGATTTTATCGTGGTTTATCATAGTATTTACTATTTACATGCTCGACATTTTATATACTTTACAGCGACTATTTTATAATTATGTTGATGACAGTAACCATGATGATACAATACAAAGTAATGATGACGGAGTATTTTCAAAGTTCAAAGAGACGTCGCCATTACAATCAGCCATGCTTCTCAAAGTCATTACTAAAGATAGCACGAGCCACCCTATCTGACACGGGTCATCGAACTCGCATCTCCCTCCAAAATGCACTCGAGCTATTTTAAGCAATTCATTAGGATTATTAGATACGATTTGATTCGATAGAGAGATTGAGTCGATGTCAATGCCAGAAATGGCAGACAATCTTTATGTTAAATAGCGTTTATTTTATTAAAAATTTTGACCTTACCCCGTAAAAGTTATCGCAAATGAAGTATGATAGCTTAATTTATTTATGTTTCAAAAATAATATAATTATTTTCACAGTAAAAAATATGACAAATAATTTCCAGCTATTTTTTGCATTTAATTTGGTAATAAATTTAAGTATTACTGTTTCTGATATTATTACCAGTCTTCAAGTTCCCTTAAGTTCCAAGTGTAAAGTTCTTTTACCCATATTGGGAAGATAATGATTAAAAACCTATCCTATTAGGTTTATGTTAGATAGATCCACTGGTCTGAAAATTGACGTATTTTATAAAATAGATTTTTTTTAATTCATCAATTTTCTGCTGGGGTTTAGCCGGCTTAACATTTAAAAATGAAACCACATGAAAATTTACAAGCTAAGCCAGTTTAAGGAACTTTGATAAAGTTGAGTAAGGAGATAAAAATTAAACTGAAAAATGTATCATATAAAATATTTCCTATTAGATAACATCAGATCGTAAACTTTTCATGAAAAATTTACGATCATTCGTGTATGTATTGAATCACAAGTTTAGATATTATAGGCAAACACGTTTCTAGATTTTAAATATTGTTTAAATGTCCACTTACATATCATTTCTGTTTCATCTACAGTTAATATCATGAAAATATCGCATATTTTCATGATATTAATCATAGATCAAGAAATTTGATATGTTTTTTTTTTTTTAATTAAAAAGTTACAGTCGAAATCTTAGAATAGTTTTTGTTTGTTTTGTACTTGCCGTGACATAGGCTAAGCACTTATAACTTGCCGATCTCATTGCCGATGTCATTGCCGAGACGTGTAAGCTGACCTAAAATTTAAAAAGTTAATTCATTGGGGCAAGCGTCTGTATGGCCGCATCGTACATATCGCGTCAGACAGATCATACAATACTTATTAAAATCTTTGTACAGAAAGTGACACTTAAGTGTGGTGACGTGAGATCAGTGAAAGCACTTGTATGACTTTCCATAAAAAAGTACTATGATTGTTTGGATGCGATGCGTACGAAGCGGACATTTGGACGCTTACCTATACAAAAATGTTATAATAAAGTGACAGCAAACAGAAAATTATATTATCAATACCTCATTAAGTACATTCAAATATAGCCACTTTATTGGAACTTCAAGAATAAAAAACATGAAACAGGAAAAACTTGACGCTTAATAAGAAATTCCTTTCGAGAAAATAAAATTCCCTTTTTTAGTTATTATTTTTATATTTCAATGTATTCTTAAACAAATCTTGATATTTATTCATGAATTTCCCATGAATTATTCAAGTAAAACCGGCAAGCTGTAAGTACTTAAGGCAAAATCCTATTAATTGACTTTAACTGTCTATCTTGTCCCACTCTCCGAGACACGACGAAGGGGTTTTACGTTAGAAACCAGCAAGATTGTGGTTCCTATGCAGCCGTTGACGCAGAACAGCGCATCCCTCTCACCTGGTATAAAATTATCTTCTTTATTTGGTTGTAATATGTAGTATTGTTAGAATTGTTTAAAACCAGAATAAAATTTAGCCTATGTTACTCATGGCTCGTGGATAATGTAGCTTCCGAATGGTGAAATAATTTTTGAAATCGTTCCAGTAATTTTTGAGCCTATTCATTACAAACATACAAACATACAAAAATAGGTACAAATCTTTCCTCTTTATAATATTAGTATAGATATAGATAATCTATCGGATAGGGAAACCCGGTTACTAAAAAATTTCCCAATTTTAATTCCAAAGAGGCGTTCTTTTCTTAGGGCCTGTTTCACAATCTCCCGTTAAGTTCCCTATAGGCTATAGGGAACATATTTGACAGATGTTTGACAGATAGAGTATGGAGTATCTGTCAAACATCTGTCAAATATGTTGCCTATAGCCTATAGGGAACTTAACGGGAGATTGTGAAACAGGCCCTTAGTAATGCTACTTATCTGGCAAATTAGGAAAAATCACGTTATTTACCAATGTATGTGTTCGTTATATGATTTATTTTATACTTTCGTCGCTTATGCCGCATACGCGTTTGTGTTCATTAATCTTTCATCTCTTTTGTGCGTGTGGAAATAAATTAAGCTATCTCATCTTAATTCATTGAAATGGTCGGAGAGAACGTTGAAATTATGTTTGGATACCCCGCCATGTATTATATTATGTTTATTTTATTAAGGCATACCAATAAAAGATAACGGTATCATACAAAGTTACCACTATTGTTAAGCGTCTTGTTCAACTTTTAAAAATGACATGAACTAAAATCAAACAACAAGGAGGTCGTGACTTTGTTGAAAAATTGTCGTCAAGCCAAATTAAGCACCACAAACAACACTTCCAAGACTTACATTTCCAGCGCGAAATCTCTCCGGCTGTGATCTCAGAGTTTTCTACGAAGGTGTGACATTGCATACTAATGCCAACACAAGGAACTGCAAAGGAAAAACGTAAAGTTTATTACCATAACAATACCGATGATGGAAAACTCGATTATAGGTTTTTTCTGTGTATTTATTCTGATGAAATAAATTTAACGAATCGTTGACGAGATGAAATAATTTAATTGTAATTTTAAAACAATGTAGTTTTACAATGTTTGGCAATGTTTTTGGTAATCTGCATTCATTAATTGTTGTACGTTTTCACTCCTAAAGAGGTAATGTTATCACCTGTTTCTATTGTATACATTTAAATTATTTTTTATTTTTTAATATATTGCTTAAATTATTAAGGGATTGAAATGTTAACTTTCAAGTTACATGACCATTAGGGTCATCATCACCATCATCATCATCATCATCATCTCAGCCTATAGCTGTCCACTGCTGGACGTAGGCCTCTTCAATGGTTGCCCAGCGCGACCGGTCCATGGCCACCTGCATCCAACGAGACCCAGCGGTTTTTACTAGGTCGTCGGACCATCTGGTAGGTGGCCGACCCACGCTGCGTTTGGTGGTACGTGGTCTCCACTCTAGGATCCTTTTGCCTCATTGGCCGTCCGATCTTCGCGCTATGTAGCTCGCCCATTGCCACTTCAGTTTGCTAATCCTACGGGCTATGTCGGCGACTTTCGTTCTTCTACGGATCTCCTCATTCCTGGCTCGATCCCGTAGAGAAATACCGAGCATAGCCCTCTCCATAGCTCGCTGAGCGACTTGGAGCCTATGAAAAAGATCCTTTGTGAAGCAACACGTCTCAGAGCCGTAAGTCATCACTGGCAACACACACTGGTTGTACACCTTCGTCTTGAGGCACTGAGGTATTTTGGACGAGAAAACGTTTGAATCCGCCTATTGACCTCTCTCTCGAAGTTGGACTTACCTAATCAGATGATCTCGCCAACAGTGACATGATCACAAACGAATAGCAATAACCGCGTACAGACCGATTGAGCAGGATCGCAAGGCAAAGCCTCGGTTGCTTAAGACGTGCCTCGCCATATTCAACTGGCAAATGAACGCGTTGCCTCACCAGAGCGTTCCGAGGATCGAATCGAGCGTTGTGGGTTTTGTCGATACTTGAAAGCTCCTCGGTAAGTTTGCCGTGAGCACTCAAGATTATCTCAGCCTCAACGTGCCTCTTGACGCGCGCCTCATTCAAGGAATCTACAATCAGAGGCTGTCTCGTGAGGCTGTTCGCTTAGTACGTATTTTCATTATTCAAATTAAAAAAGCTATTTTTATCATTAAAATATTTTATTTTCATACTTATTTTAACCTGTCTCTTATGTTCTAAGCTTACCTTTCTAGGTAAGACAGGCTACTCCAATTGAGTTCATTGACCTCTCTTGAACTGTCAGCAATACTTACATAGAAGAAATATGAAAATCATTACGAACTTATTAATATTTATAGTCGGTTTTCTTTTTGTTTATTACTAGCTGGCTCATTGCCTTTAAAAATAAATTCAAGATTAATCTATCTATATTCTTAACTTATTATAGTATAAGTTATAATATAATAAATATATCGTGGCGCTGTGGTAACAGCCGCGCGGATCGGCCCACCAGGTTCAGCAACGCTTGCCGAGGTTGGTCCGTGGATGGGTGACCATATTTACATACCGAGACTCCTCCGTGCCTGGGAAAGCACGTTAAGCCGTTGGCCCCGGCTGTCATTCGTGGATCTTTGACAGTCGTAACGGGTCGTCAGAAGCCCGAGAATCTGACAACCAGTCTTACCGCGGGGTACCGTATCACCCAGTTACTTGGTTGTGGAGGTCCGATAAGCAGTCGCTCCATGTAAAATACTGGTATTCAGCTGAATCCGGTTAGACTGGAAGCCGACCCCAACATATAGTTGGGAAAAGGCTAGACAGATGATGATGATTCTTAACTTATTATAAACAACAATGTTGTGAAGACAGTAAGGCCATTGACCAAACAAGGCGCCATAATCTCAAATCTTTACCGCTCTATTGCGTCGCATGAATATAGTACATTACCTACATTAGATATAATTTACTTACACACGGTAAGCCGCGCATCGATCATGACTCCGTGAGTAAGATGGATGCCTTCAACTGGAACCCGTGTCTAGTGGCAATCCATCATTGCGAAATAATATCTCCTAAGTCTTTGTATTTTGGGATCTTTTGTTGTACTTTTTTTGTTAAAAAGTTTAAAATATTCTGTAATGGAAAAGGTTTCCGTGTAATTTTTAATCATTTCCAGTTCCTTGACCCTGTTATTTTGCACTGAGATTGTATGTTTATTTGAGGGCCAGCTAGTAGTGGTAATGTCGTGGAATCGAACTTCTCTCTTCGTCTTGGGATTTCTGGGATCTGGAACTAAGCAAAGACGAATATTCCTTGTGCTGGTGATATAATTTTATATTTGTTTAGTTTGGTTAACATACAATATTACCAAGTGATTATATAAACGTCGTGTAAATGTTCTCAACTGTTTATTAATTTATATTATACAAATATTTGAGCGGCTAACGTGATACGATCGTCAAGATGAATTGCTCTAGATTCAAGTGTGTTTGTGAAATAATAATCACAATTTAAAGAATGATAGGAACCCAGCAGAGTTTCTTGTGGGTATATTCTCTGACATGGGTGCGTTGCGAACCCTCATTATAAACTTAGCCACTAAGACGATCATAAGTGATCATTATCAAGATCCTACATGTGATATTAAACAATAAATAAAAAATTAATTTACTAACCCCTTGCAGGTTGACGTTCTAAGATAAGATTTTCCAATTTAAACTTATTAATTAAATGTTAAACCAACCTGGTTAATGGCCGGCCAACATTGTCTACCTATATGCATCCTCCACTCCACTATCTAAGATAGTGACAAATTATTATAATAACTGACAAATGTCACAAAAGACGAAAACCTGGCTCTTCTAGGAAATCCATGGTAGATGTCATGGGTTTCCTAGGCCACCGATAGGCCATCAAGTTATTTAGAAATAGGCTTGATGAAACTGTTTTTTAGGGAAATGTTTGCATGCGAGAGCATCATCAGAAGCATATCAGCGTCTTTTCGCATCTCTTTCATTTCTACGTAGAGCGACAGTGACTTGCGAGTGCGAATCGTTCCTACCTAATTTCTTTTTTACCTAGCGGTAAAATAACGTTTGAATGAGACAAATGGATACGTATGTATCTGTTCACGCGAAGGCGTTTTTATAACGCAATGCTTTTTTATCTAGCACTGCTGGATTTTCGACGATAATTGTTTGGCGTTACGTCGGTGTGGATGGGCCATGTAAGAACCAAACGCATTTTTTGTTTCATTTCATTAAATGCATTTACATGCAACGCCAGTCCTGCATACTGCACACTTTACAGTAGCACAATGGTTGCTATAAAGTATCTGAAAGTTTGGCATGTAAAAAACTTAATAAACCACGATAAAACACGTGAAAGTTATTTCATTATAATGAATAATAATCTGCATAACATCCGATACTATATAAAGTGTATACCAACAAAAACAATTTGCTTTGTTTGACCCCTGATTAGGCCAAATTAAAGATACAATCTCTCATTTGCGTTAATCCCCATCTGATTGTTGTCGGGGTTTGTCTAAGTAATTACTGAACGGCTGTTTTATGTCCAAACGTCTTACACGAAACTTCTATAAAAGATAGGCAGTCATTTGTTTCCCTCGAATCTTTAGAGCGGCATTTCCTTATTTACAACTAAGATATAAAAGATGAAATTGATATATTAACAATGTGACACAAAATTGATGAAATCTCGTGCTGAGTTTCATTAAATTAAACAAAAGACAGTTTTTTTTTTTTGCGTTCTGACTGTTAGTTAGCTCAAGTACCTACTTGAGACCTCGTCACAGGACTATTTCCCATAGTGTGATGGTTCACAATGTTTCTTTGATACTTTTGACTATTTTCACCAAATCGACAACTATAAAAAATTAAGAATAATTTCTTAGATTTCACCAAAAGTACGATCATCTTAAGCATCTGATAAAATGCAAAAAAACCTGATAGAATGCTCTCCCCTAGAACGATGACCTTATAAACATGAGGACCATTAATTCCCGGTATGACGGCCCAATTCGGGCAGACGTCTCATTCATGTTTTCTGCTGCGTCATAATCCAGCCAATTCGGAAAGTTATTATTCGTATACCAAGTGATCATTATACGAGTACATTTCATTTCCATCATTATCAAGGGGGGAGGTTCAACAAAAGAATATTATATCACATTTACATAAGAGTACGGGAAATTAATGGAAGCGAATTATATAATTTGGAATAATTTGGAAACAGATGAGAGAAGTATTGATGATGGTAAACGTTTGCATATTCATATTTCAAACAAAATAAATCGTTATTAACTCTTTTAACTTGCACTGGTAGCACAGATTATAAAATGTCTCAATAGAATATTTGAATTTGATTAAGGAACATTTTCATTCTTATCTCCTCTCTTCGTTTCTTTTCTTAAATTAGCCTTTATCCGTCCACTGCTGAATATAGGCCTTCAATGAACGCCACGCTGGCCGATACCTTGCCAGTCGCACCTAACACAGACCAGTCATTTTTCTTATTTAATACATGTATAATATAAGACTAGACTAGACTAGTCTAGTCTTATATTATACATGTATTATATTATTAGTATTATATTATACATGTATTATAGATAGACTAGACTAGTTATGACTCTTGTCTATAGCTTTTTTTTTCAAAATTTATCGATTGGACTGATATGAAATAGAATGATTTAATTTGGGTTTTGGAGTCTCTGTTTTTAAAACGACTATTATTTTTATGTAATTAAAATACAATATAATATTTTTATTACTTATATTTTACCAAACAGATGCGTGGCGCAGTATCCAAGTTATACTCAATATTGACATCACAATCCGTTACAGAAGACTCACACATCAATACGGCTTAGCTACCGTCGCTCAAACTTCCAGGGGAATATTATAAAACAAATTATTCTGCACTAGCTGTAGCGAGTACAGCGCAGGCTTTAATATTATGTAAGATTTTTAATTAGCATGGCTATTTTAATTACTATAACTATTTAAACCGGAACATTTACCATGTTTTTATTTTTGTTTTGCGAAGCTTTAATTAATATTTTTTCCAGAAGATAGACAAAACAGGAATGTTCATCAAGGCTATTTTTGGAATAGCTTTCATCAGAAATGCCTTAAAAATTACTCTTTCATAGGTTGTGAATATGTACCGACACAAATGAACCATAATCAAATATTATAAAAATACTAGTAGCGACGATGGTCTAGTAGTGGATGGACTCGGCCTCTTAAGCGAGAGGTTCCGGGTTCGATCCTGACCCGTCCGTGTGTGCCTTGAAATGGGTTTTTCTAAACTTTTAAGTGCACACACAAGATCATCGTCTCATCGTCATCTGCATGCCTGATGAGATTGAAAGTCTTTGAAGGTATGTGAAGCTCACCAACCCGCATTGGGCCAGCGCATCGGTGAACTATGGCCCGTTAACCCTCCTCGCTTGATTTCGAGGAGACCCGTGCCCAGCAGTGGGACATAATATAAGGGTTGATACTTTACTATTTTACTTTATTAGTTTCACCCGCGTAATTCCCATTCCCGTGGGCTTACAGTAATATATAGCCTATGTGTTATTCTGATGTATGAGCTATATTATTGTAAGGTTTCATCAAAATCTATCTAGTAGTTTTTACGTGAAAGAGTATCAAACTTCCATACTAACAAATTTCACCTTTATAATATTAGTAGGATGGTAATAAGTCAAGTATGGTCAAAAATCTAAAAATGACGACATAAAAGAAATTTACATAGTGTTTTCTACTGTTTACACAAACAGACGTTATAATGAAGCAGTGGACTTTGTTTTGTCGTCGCAGTGGAAATGTTTTCGCACTAGGTATACCAGGGCCTCGGGTGGGCACACTGGCCTGTGTGGGGACACGCATTGGGGTGCACTACCCCAGTAAAACCACTGCGAGTGCCTTCAGCCGCTTTGAGGGTCCCAGATCTGCAAGGAACAGGATCACAAGCAAGCAAGGACAACAGCAAGGCCAGATTCTTCAGATATAGGTGGACTGCGGCTGCCCGCCTGCTACTAAGCAGCCTTAACCCTTTCCGAGCCCGACACGAGCACTCCTCCTGTGACCATGGTTACTGTAAAGTTTCCGAAACGTTGGGTATGTAAAAATCATAAAAATTCGTAAAAGATGTTTCATTATAAAGAAATGTACATGTTAAAATATATCA
The DNA here is from genome assembly GCA_905333005.2 of Lycaena phlaeas. Lineage (NCBI taxonomy): Eukaryota > Metazoa > Arthropoda > Insecta > Lepidoptera > Lycaenidae > Lycaena > Lycaena phlaeas. Next base: position 16,957,959 of record HG995166.1, on the reverse strand, counting down.
TAAGAACTACGGAACTGAATTTAGGGCAAAACAATTCACTTAATGAACTGTAAAAAAATTCATGACATACACCGTGTCACGAAAATATCCCATATTTTATACAGTTAGGAAAACAAGAATAAAATAACAATGTAGATTGTATCGTATCTGTCTAAGAAATATAGTCTCTTATTAAATATGAAATAACTACATATTTAATGAAGGACTATATTTCTTTGCACAATAAAACATAATATTATGTTACTACTTTTATTGATCGTCCGGTTGGTGTATTGGTTACGATTTTCCGAACTAAATTCAATGATTGTAGGTTTGAATTTCACTATGCAACACATAGATATTGCATAAATATCATATAAAACCTTATTCTTATACATTTTAGGTTGCAATTACCGCCGGAGTTTAGAGTGTCTACTCTATAATATGCTATTTATAAGAGGATACTTCTGCGTATGTGTAACATGCAATTATTTCATTAATTATACTGTTTGGTTCCCAAAAAAATTACCAAGATAAACATGAAAACAGTAATTACTGAGCAACACTAACAAGGCTCTGGTTGTAATTAAGGCGTCACAAAATAAACCTTCAGAAACAAGTGGTTGGGCGTTAAAAGGACATATTCATATTTCATACTAAAATCATAAATTCAAATATAATTTTTATGTTACTCTTTTTCTACCTTCCTCGCCTGATTTCGAGGAGGAGACCCGAGCCCAGCAGTAGTATATAAAGGGTTGATACATTACTTTTTTTACTTTTTTACTCTTTTTCACCTTATCTTCTAATCGGATTATCTTGAAATGTAAACAAGAGCCAGATTACTTTACGTACAAATGTAGAACTAAAATAATATCTAGTAAACATTTCTAAAACCATCACTTAATATAGCATAATGTCTTAAAAGGACAAAGGTCGCTTACTTCTAAATCTAGAATTAAATATGTATCCAAGATGTATGCCCGAGAATCTCACATCGTGACACAAAAGGCAGGCAATCCGATCCGATGCCTGAAGGCCGTGCGGTTGATGACCTTACGGCTGAGTGAGACCCCCACCCTCAATCTTTTTATATGAACTCATCTACTACACCGATTAAGCGTAAAGGTCGAGACCAACAGCATAGGCCATTTCTATAAAAAAAGGTAGGCAGTAAAATTATAACCAGGGTAATTGACTGGCCTGTTAGTCTAGTGGTTAGCGACCCTGACTGCTAAACCAGAAGGTCGTGGATTCGATTCCCACCCAGGACAATGTTTGTGTCATATTGTGTTATAAGTCATCTTGAAAAAAGCCTTTTTTGTCTTTAACACCGGGTAATGCACCGAGGCATCCCGCTAGGGAGTGTATGTGGGAGTAGATGCAGTTCGACCCACTAAAACCCGGCGAGTGCCACCAATGCCGCCTTTGGTGAGGTGACCGTGTAATCACCGATAGCACTCTGCTATCGGCAGCTTGCTCGGGTCCCGCGCTTGACCCGCCTCCCCCGCTACCGGGGGAGGGGAGGGCCGGCCCTCACGATAGGTTTCTAACGTCACCCGTTCCAAACCAGTCGACCGTAGCTGACCAAGTTAGGTACAAACCCGACGCCATGAACATGGCGGGGGGCAACCCCCCAAATTTTTAACGTCATAGGATGATCCAACCGGATCACCCCATTTCCGATGACGCATAACGGTCACTAGGACCATTAGCATAGATCCAACCGAAAAAAAAAAAAAAAAAAAAAAAAAAAGCCTTTGGTGAGGTGCCGGGAATCTGTAGCAACAGGATACCTCGACGGCAAGTCAGTCTCTCAGGGGAACGACCCAGCTTTACAGAGGGGTTGTTCCGCAGCACAGAACAAGCACTCCCAACTTCGGTACAGTACAATGAGGTGAGGTTCCCGTCCTCATCCCCTGCTATTTTGTTCCCTCTTCTTATAAGAGGGATACAAATAGCCCCATCGTCTCAATTCGCTTTACCCAAAGTGCTGAGCTCACCCTGGGCTGCTGAGCCCCACCGCCACGACAAGCCTAAACCATAGTGGAGATCTTGAAAGGCCTATGCTAATGATGTATGATAATGATTATTATACAAGTTTGAATTATACAATCGTTAATATCATTATATAATTTCATTTCTTTTTTGCTTTTAAATCTCGTGTCATGTTTTTATCGCTAAGATACATTTTATGTTAGCGATAGTTGCGAGGGTTGGCTGAGCAAATAAAGGCTGGTCCAAGCATGATTATTAAATGGAACTGCTGATGTGTGTACAATAAGGAAGTGGAATATTGTTTTACCTTTTTATATAATAAGCTATCGAGCGAGAAGCTCACAAGATAGTAAAAGATTACCGCCCACAAACTCCCACAACTTGAAAAGCTGCGAACTTCTTACCGTTCCCATACATCAAAGCTCCACAAAACTTTTGTAGCTGTAATTTATTTTTACTTGATTAATAAAAACAATAAGTAATTATAAATATAATTATAATAATTAAATCAAAACAATAATAATAATTAAAAATAAGCAAGTGACAGTCACTTGGTCAGGTCAGGCTATTTTACACTTTAGACAGCGGTCGCAGATTCATGCATGGTGCATCATGGACATATTTTGTTAAATTTATTTCCGTTTCTAACAACTCCTGTACACAAGTTCTTACGGGCTTTGAAAGGGGCACGAAAAGCCCCCCCTTTTCGTGAAGTTATCATTAGATATTTTATGTACTATTTTTATTTTTTTTATACAAATTTCGATTTTCCAAAAGCAAACGCATAATTTTCTGTAAATCATCAGAAATGTTGGCATTATGAAAATCCGCCATAAAATCCTTGAAACGTTGTTTCGCTATCACAAGAAAAACTTTTAATTGGTTCTGTACATTTTTATTGTGCATGAATTCTACTGAGTTATTACTTAAACTGTTTATGATCGAACGTTTTATTACACAGCTGGATTATTACTAAAAGTAACATAAAAACTAAAGAGTACACATATGTAATCATTGTCAGCATTTATCCCGCGACTGCTTGACGTAGGCCTCATTCAATGAATGCTAAGACGGCCGATCCTCCGGAAGCTGCAGGGAAACGGTCGCACCGAATGACAATCAGAAGAAAAAAAAATTTTAAATTGACTATTTGTTCTCATCTTTCTCATCAATCACACAATTTCATATCTTTTTATTGAAATGCCCATCCATACTAGCTGTTCGCCAGCGTTAGCAAAAATTTAGTTTTTTTTTTATGTATCCTACGTAACAAACATCCCTAATTTCACAATTATAATATTAAGTATGGATTTTATTACGAAATAATAGCTCCTTCAATGATACTTGATTCGTATTATATTAATTTATATACATATTGTTAGGGGCATCCATAAATTACGTCACACGAATTTCATGATTTTTTGACCCCTCGTCCGTCCTTGTTAGTTGGTTTCTTTTGGGTTCTTTTGAATCATCTTTTAATTTCTTTACTAGTTCAAAAATCTTGTTGGATGTTACATTACTAAATCTTGGCCACACAATGACACAGTTCGTTGACCTCCTCCGTCCCTTCAAGATATGACATAATATTTTATTTTTATTTTTAACTCATAATAATTTTATTTATTATAATATTATTCTAAAAGAACGACACAGTTAACTTTTGACTTAGATTTAACCGTATAAAGTCTGGTGATAATTTTTTTGTCTACAAGCTGAACGTGGCTAATGTCGTCCTACCTTCCAAAATGTTTAGCGTCATCATCATTTTTTAATACAATCCTAACGATAACCGACACAACTAAAAAGACTTATCTAATTTTGTGCAGTGGTTCTGAAATCTGAAGTCTTTTTGCGTGCAAATCTCTGAAATGTTTCGAAGTTACCTTTGTTTTTATCGGATTTAGCTTTCGTTTTTTACATTTCGGTGCTAACTTCCGTTTTTCCGACACCGGAAGGAGGTGTCTGTGTTGCTCTATGGTCCTAACAGACTTCGTTCTGACAATAGTACTAATCATCATCATCATCCTAGCCTTTTCCCAACTTATATATTGGGGTCAGCTTCCAGTCTAACCGGATTCAGCTGAATACCAGTATTTTACATGGAGCGACTGCTGTCGGACCTCCAATAGTACTAATATTGCTGTTAAAAAACAGAGGTTGATCGTAGTGGAAATTTAGGGTTGTATGTTTTTTTGAATGCTGTGTCATAAAACAATTAATAAACAACAATAAATATTATCTAAAAAGAAATATAAGGGGTGGAATACCCTTAAGATTCAGGGGGTGAAAAATAGATGTTATCCGATTCGCAGACCTAACCGACACGCACACAAAATTTCATGAGAATCGGTCAAGTCAAAGCAAAGATTACCTTATCAGACTTCTACTCAATACTTAGGGCCTGTTTCACAATCTCCAAATAAGTTCCGAATAGGCTATCGGCAACATATTTGACAGATAGAGTATGGAGTATCTGTCAAATATGTTGCCGATAGCCTATTCGGAACTTATCTGGAGATTGTGAAACAGGCTCTAAGTGTCCTTCTCGGCTGGCACCGACGCGCGACGCCCAAATTAACTAATTTTAAATAGTATAAGCAAAGAATTCAGACGTTCTGAATTCTTTGGTATAAGTGAGACATAATATAAGTTTCAATATTTTCGTTAATTATATTATTTGTTAATTAACTTCACCTCGAAGTATTTAAATATTGTTTGAATTTTTTTAGTTGTACATAATTCAAATATATAGTTTTGAAGTCGGTTTTTGGTTTTTTTTATTTTAAATTAATTTTATTTTGTACTTTTTAGTTTTAAATTAGTTAATTCCTATGTTTAATAGTGGACTGATAAAGGCTGATGATAATGATTACGATAACCTTCAAATACTCTGATACACTTCCAAAGCATCCTCCATCCATACAGTTGTTTTTGTTCATGTTGTTTGTATTACATGGAGAAGTAATGAACTGAGCAATCATCTATAAACTCAACCAACCAAATAAGTATTACAGAAAATTACTTAAAACCGGCTGACTAGATCTATATGAAACCAATTTGGAAACATAAGCTTTCAAACAAAACAAGAATCATCAAAATCCATTCACAATCGGCGGAGTAATCGCGTCACAAACATACAAATGAACATACTGACGAATTGAGAACCTCCTTCTTTTTTTTGAAGTCGGTTAAAAATAAACGTCACTCAGTGATGACCTAGTATGTACTGATTCGCTTTGAAGGTACATACACTCACAACACACATAGATGGGTTCCACACTTTAGGGTCAAGAGTAAACATTTTTGTATCCGAACAACTAAAACTATCAAACTCTGTATCCCATAGAACATTTATCTGTTTTACAAAAACTGCGAAACAAGATTACAAAACACATTAATTACTTTTACGGTCCATCGCGTTAGTTTGTAATTTACTAGATAAACCACAAAAAGCCAAACTATCAACGCCAAATGGTCAGCGCAAGACCCTTGCTTTACGTTGTTTTTGTTCAAAATCCTTTCATTGGGCCTTACGAAATAATTCTTGTAAACAGAACTTAATCTTTAAGGTTTTAGTTTGGGAATTCTTCAATCTATATTAATAAATATTTGTACAAAATAATTTATTTAAATGTTCATGGGAAAACTTTTAAAGTTTTTTCAAAACTAATGACAAAAGTAATAAATATGATATTAGTAAGGTATCCCACAGCAATTGGTATTAGTATGCTTCGTTATGAGTTCTGCGTTATCGATGGCTCATTGGGCAATAGGGAAGAGGGGGGCATCTGCGTAAACTCTGGTTGTATGAATTTTTATTAGCGTCCATAGTCGCCAAAAAGGTTTCGACTGTTCGTTTGCACTGCTGATATTTAAAAAAAAACTCACATAATTATTTGATATATTAATATCAAATATTAAAAAGACAAATATCAAATTTAGTTATTAATAAATGTTATAAGAGATATCTAACGATATATTCCTAATATCCCGAGAACAACACCATAATTACCAATGTTAAAAATCTCTAAATTAATAATTCCTGATATTGATACTTTCGATTAATTAAACTAAATTTGACATTGCACCAGAAGCGTCATTAAGCCCGTATCATGAACATTGTATATTTGTGTTGCAACTAATTAATGTTGTTACAATGTTTGTTTATATTACACGATACTCAAATTTGTTATTTGTTAGCCAAATATTATTTTACACATTATATACATAATAAGTGTAATGCTCAAATAAATAATTCAATTTAATGCATCCAATTTATTGCACTCACAATTAATATTGTACAACAAAGAAGCTGTAATAATATTGTATGTGTTTGGGAAAATCTACTAAATTCAAAACATTACATTAAAAATGAAAGCAAAGAATCTTCTTATCTTATAAAATATAACCATGCAAGTGCGAGTCTATTCTACATAATAATAACCTATAGGTTATAATATCTAATAAAAATATATAAATTATAAAGGGGTAAATGTGACTTTATTGAATTGATTTTAAAAAATATTTTTCCAATAGAAGATTACGTTATTTCTTAGTATTGTGTGGTTAATAATTTTTGAACTATTAGTTATTTTAGAAACAATTTATTTCAATCAAATGTGTGAGAGGCTAAAAACCACAGGAGTATTAGTAATTTGCACGTTTACCTTATTTGGATGTATTATCCTGATCGAGATATTGAAACAAACTTATATAATTATTGTATTGTCATCGGTCCTTAAAAGACATGGAATAGTTTCGATTTCGTAAAATAACGTTTAAACACCCAAATACATATACACATACCTATACAGTTGAATCTAACATGTTGCATGATAATAATTGACAATTGACACCGTTTAGCTTATTTTATTGTCATTTATCCTCATCATATCCTCCTCATTTGATTTCGAGGAGGAGACCCGTACCCAGCAATGGGCACATAATATGTAGGTTGATATTTATTTATCTTCTCTTTTTTTAATGACAAATTGCAATCTTCAGATAATAATGATTTCTCATTATAATAATTATGATCCTTATGGAATTAATTACTTTCATTAATTAAGCCCTAGAAATAAAATTGGCAGTCCCTACGACTGCCGATATAAGTAGAAACTTATATCTTAGAATTATGAAATTTATAATTAGAGTGGACAGCGCCCAGTCGGTCGTCCCAGATATCGCTCGCTGATATCGATAAGAAAGTACGGTCCAAAAATAACTATTTACTTTATTAATTAAATACTATTGAGAAAATATAAAACTTTAATTATTTTACTATCTAAATATAAGATAATATTTCAATAAATATTTTAGATATAGTATGATTTAATTACAATCTAAATTATATTTCGAACAACTTCAATATAAAGGTAACTTAGCGATTTCTTTTAATATATTTTATAATTAGTTATATTATAGTTTATGCTCGATAAACATTCAGATAAAAGATAACTGTATCGTAAAAGAATCTTAATTACCAAAAGCGTATTCTAATTAAAACTTAAGTCAAGTTAATGGGATTTCAACAAGATCTAAAAGCCTTCAATTAAACACTTAATTACAATTCAAAAAGGCATTTCTACATGTAATTAGTACAGTTTCCATAAGATGTTCGCGGAAACACTAGATTTCGCCCAGTAAATTGAAATTCGTCTGCCGCCCGAGATGGCCATTTTAACTATTTTGGCAACCGCAATGGCTAAGTTTAAAATGTTTTTAAGTTCTATCTAGGATAGGAAATAAGGTTTATACTTGCTTTTATGGGTTAAAATGAGTTTGCTTGTAAGTTTCGTGAAGTCAGGAAACGTTTGTGATGTGGTTTCAGTGTAGGTTTTAAGCATCTTTTTGATTACTATCCCAGTGTTGCATTTGTATTTTCAGAAATTCTACATTACTAAAGTTGTAGTGAAATAACTATCTCAATTTTTACTTAAACTACATATATAACTGATCACCCCCTCTAGACAAATGGCAAACTCTCCGATTCTATTCCTTTGCGTTTTCTCGCTAACTCATAGGGTTGCTGCATTTTTGAAGATCTTCTTCGTTCGTTCAATCGTTCTTCAAAAATTTTGCAGCAACCCTATGAGTTAGCGAGATAACGCATAGAATCGGCGCGTATGCCACTTGTCTAGGGGTGGTTCATACAAATAGACGATAGATAATGTCTTATGGAAAGGCATAGAAAATAAAAATAATCACACCAGACCACATTTCACTATAGCTATAGGTGAACGATGGCATATCTGTGTAACTATTTCCTAATGCTAGAAAAAACCTCTCACGTGATTGATTACTTTTTTGTAACTTACAAGAAACTAGTTTATTTGACACCTCACTCCGAAATACAGCAAAGCTGTTTCAAGGGTGAAACAATCTTAATGGTGGTACCCGTTCAGTCGGGAGCGGCACAGCGCATCCCTCCCGCTAGTAAATTGCATAAAATAAAAAAATATGAAAGAATTAAAAAAATATATTATATTTTTAATTTTTTTTTTTAATAATTTTACACTTTTGGTATAAGGCGTTCCGTACGAGGCTTCTTTTAAATGTTAGTAGGTACATAAATATTTTATAAAATATTTAAAAGAATAGTTTCGCTAAGATTAGTTTGTCGGTTCTTCTCAGTGGCCTTACTGGGCTTCGATAAGATGTCGTTTTCTTATGTTTACGCGTAGTTTCACTGACTATAATAAAACAACTTTTGCGGATTTTATCACTGTTCATTTAATTTTATGAGTCTGGCGTTTCGGATACTTTACAGCAACCATGGTCCTTCCGCGACCATGATCACTAAGTTGTTTTAGTATAATTCGATAGGATGTATCTCTACAATATTTAATATTACTTTTTTTACTTATTGCTCACTTTTTCAAGAGTGCATTTAACCCAAACATATTAAAACAAAATGTTTTATCAACGCATACAACTCAAAATAAATAATCTTGTATTTCTTCTGGCAAAAGCCAAATGACGTCATATTATTTATCTCAATAAAGGCATAGGAATTTAGCATGGAGCGGAATGTTCCACGTAAGTACGTTGAAGTATTCCAAAGGGAATTTCATTAAATTCTACCGCTTATTGATATGGAGGCCGGGCGTTCGAAGCCGGGTCGCACTTTATTAAGACATCATATAAAACGTACGTGAGGTTATGCCGTGAACTAGAAACGGTTAAGATGCCTTTAAAGAATAAGGCTTTAAATAAAGCGATCTCTTCATTATTAAATATTTGTCGTATAATTTATATTTGCAAAGTTACATCATTATCAATCCTTTTCCACCTTTTTTTTTACTCCGGGAAATGCGCTGAGGCATCCCACGGGGGAGTGGGTCTCCCCAGGCGGGTATGCGGGACTCGCTGCGCCCGAAAGATGGTAAGTAGACGCAGCTCTACCCACTAAAACCCAACGAGTGCCACCAATGCCGCCTTTGGTAAGGTGCCCCGGATCTGCTAGCAACATTTCAGCTTGACGGCTAGTCAGTCCCTCAGGGGACCGACGCCACCTCCACAGAGGGGTTGTCCCTCACCACAGAATAACCCCTCTCAACGTTGGGATAGTACAATAAGGTGAGGTTCCCGTCCTTGCCCCCTGCTCTTTTGCCCTCTCTTCTTATAAGAGGGGTACAAACAACCCCCTCGGCTCAATTCGATTCGCCCAAAGTGCTGGCTCACCCTGGGTTACTGAGCCCCACCGCCACAACAAGGCTCAGGCCTTGTGGTGGGGAATTATTTTCCATGCTTCCCCAGAAATAGGTATCTTTCAATGAACGCCAAGATGGCTGATCCGATCGGCGACAGACACGGGTGCCGCCAATATCATGTTTCACCCACTTGCGATTGCCAATCTGCATCCTCGACGTGGCAATAAGGTTTATGTACATATTCATCGACAGACTTCAATAAAATAACTGTTGTAATAATGTATTGCAGATATATAAAATTATTATGAACGTGGAAGTTTAATTTGTTTAGGCTTTGGTTTGTCTTTTATTCGCCAGGTTTGATTCTCAAATGGATTTTTCTGAAACGCAGATCATCGCGTCAATGACACTTAAGTATGCCTATGTAGGATATAAGGTGAAATCAAGTTGGGGTCACTAATGTGGGAGAAGGTGACAGCCCCCAAAGGAGATTTTTGACCGAGCGTGGTGATATGCTCGGCCAGACTGAAGCCCACTTGCTATAGTGTCAGGTTTTGTATATAATACACTTAGATCATTAATATGTCTAGATGGAGTGCCGCCCTACAATCAATACAAAAAAAACTGGCCAACATTTTCAAAGATGTGTTCGTGAATAGTGATACCAGCTACTACAGTTCTCCCATAATCATCCTTTTTAATCTCGTTACACTTCAACACAAACCTTCATTATAAATAAAAATAATAATGCGTAAAAATTCATGCGTATTCTATGACAGTGAGAAGGATACTAAACACGGAGAAATCATTTAGAGGCCAACAGTTGGACGCTATTTTTTTGGACGTGTTTTCCGCGCGACACTCTATCTAGACATATTATTGATCTAAGATAATATAGTAGGCCATGTGTAGAATTACGATAGCGCGATTCAAGACTGTGGCGCTGATTGGTCTGCTACACCTAATAAGATTGTCGCTGCTCGCCCTCTGGGGAAACAAAACATGGCGAGAAAAGCTCATGCCACGATAAGATTGAATGTCTTTGAAGGTTTGCGAAAATAGTCAACTCGAATTGTGACAACGCTTAAAAACGCAGGCAAATTACTCGGTCTTAACGCATCCGAGGTCGTCTTCGAGCCCCGCAAGGGGCTCGAGGATGCTGCATCGAGGCCGTACGGCCGCCTAAGCTAGGTCAAGAGGTGGAGGGTCACGTCGTGCCGTCTGCCGGAGAGCACCCCCGGCGGTGGATTCCACATAGGTGGGGGCCCAGCTTAGGGCGACCAGTGGCAGGGGGCACTTAGTCTCCGACAGGGCCTCGCCCCGACGACGACGCCCCTCGTCTCGGCCCTCAAAGGCACGGGTTGTGGTCATCGATTGGAGTACTAGATGGTAGTATGGTATGGAGAGGATGGTGTCTTTTTAGGGCCAACAATGGTGATGAAGATTTTTCAGCAGTACGTAGTAGATATACAATTGCATCTTTTCTCTCACTCTTATTACGTACGTTTATTATTTACTAGTTATTTTTACTAGCATATTACTTCGTATGAACTATATTATAATACAGTTGATATTTTGTGTCCATTAAAACATTTTATTATAGTTAAAACACAACATATATTATAGTTTCTATAAGTATAATGAACACGCACAAATAATATACAAACTTTCGCATTTACAATATTAAAGGCACAGTTAGATGTTACACAATAGACCATTATGCTAATAGAAAACTACAAATACAGAGAACAATAGTAACCATCGTAATATTTTTCAATTTTCATGTTAATTTGATAAAAACTAGTCGATAAGTCATTTAGCTGAATCTCTCATGAAAATAAATGAATTCACCCGGGACTTTTTTATGTTAGTTCGATTAGGGGCAGGGAAACTGGCAGACCTGCTACCTGATGGTAAGTGGTTGACGTCACCCATCAACACAGTTTTACGTAGTACGTAAGTAGTTTACGTAGTAGTTACGTAGTTTAGTAGTAGCTCGGCGCCAATATTTACAATTCATGTCTTGCTTGAAAGCTTCTTTCAGCAAATCTCACAACATAAATAATCGAACAAACGGACGCACAGTTCAAACCTCATTAGATTTAAATCTTTAGCAACTTATTATTGTTGTTATGGTCGAACAAAGAGTGCACTTATTAAAATTTTAATTAGATTATTATGAAGCTTAATTTAAATTTTGTCACGAGGGGGTAAGATGCTCTTGGGGGTAGCCGCCACCCCCTTCCATAACCGGTACCGATGAGTAATAAATTCCAACAATCAGCGTTTTCGTACTACGTTAATAAAAACAATACAAATAAAATATATTTTGTGTGAAGAGAAATTGTTTTGAAGCGTTAATTAATTCATTCGTTTTTATTAAAATAATATATTAGAGTATAAAATGTTTCCAGGATAATGTAGGTAGTGTGAGTTTGACATCTAATTAAAATAGCAATTTTGAAAAAACCAGACTGGAGCCATACTTGCGCGCTGGTACTTTTATAGTACTACTACCCGCGGTTTCAACCGCGTACTTCCCATTCCCGTGGGAGCTCGGGGATAAATTATAGCCTATGTGCTATTCCGATATATCTACACTAATATTATAAAGAGGAAAACTTTGTTTGTTTGTTTGGTTGTAATGAATAGGCTCAAAAAGTACTGGACCGATTTCAAAAATTCTTTCACCATTCGAAAGCTACATTATCCACGAGTAATATAGGCTACAATTTATTCTAAAAAAAATAGGGTTCCGTAAGATATGAAATGAATGAATGAAATATTCTTTTATATTGATATTTGGGTTTTTCGGACACAAGGTGTAAAAAATCAACCAGAAAAGTTACTTATTTTGCGTACTAAGCTCCCGTTGTAAATCTTAGTTAACGCAGGCGAAGCTGCGGGCAACAGCTAGTAAGATATATTAATGTAAGCTCGCACACACGATTCGTGGAAGCGCGTGTTTGCAATAGACATTCTTTTTTTAACAATAAAGCTTGTATGTAAGTCAGTGCGGTGGTAAGTCACATCGCTAACTGATGTGATGAACGGTTTTATTGTCAACAAGTCTAAACATTTTGCTTATAATTTTAACCGGGCTTAAAAAAAACTTTACCGGTAAAGGAAAACTTCGTGAAGAAACCTGCATGCCCGATGAGATTGTAAGTCTTTGAAAATGTGTGAAGCTCACCAACATGCTGGTTCAGCTCATCGCTGAACTCTGGCCTTATACATTCCTCGTCTGATTTCGAGGAGACACATGGCAAGTATTAGGACATATTATATGGGTTGATACCATGCTTTTTTTTTTACTTTTCTTAGAACTGCACCTTCACTAACCTAATTATTTACAAAACTAATTTATTTCCACAAAAGTTCACAAGATTAATCTAATATATATAAATCTCGTGTCACAATGTTTGTTCTCAATGGACTCCTAAACCACTTAACCGATTTTAATGTTTTTTCTTTTAAAATGTGTCCTTTTCTCCAACTTAAAAGATAGGATAGTTTATTTCTCAAATTTGAGATTGCAATTTTATTTATAGCAAATTAATTGTTTTGACAGAACGAAGTGTGTCGAGTCCGCTAGTTATAATATATTTTTATAAGACAATAATTCTCAAAGTTCATATTCATATTTGTTGCACGTAAAGTAAACAAATGAACTCGTCGACTGTGAAAAGGGTATTGAATATTAAAAACATTTATATATAGATATTTTGTCATAAAAATCAATAGGCATAATAATTGGAAACGAAATCTGCTTAAATCAGTGAACGCGCTTGACTCCTTATTTTGAAAAACAGTTTTTTTTTTCGTTTATTTATGAGCTCTATGATATTTTGACTCAGTTACCTCAGTCAGTTGAATCAGTTTCAAAGGTTAGCCCTTTAAAACTGATTAAACTGTCTGAGAAAATTGACAACAAACTGATCCTATTCCTAAAGAAGACGCACGTTTGCAAATATCCTACTTATATTATAACGCGAAATTATGTAAGAATGTATTTATGTATGGATATCGCATGTTTGTTACTCACGAAAAAACTGCTGAATGGATTTTAATGAAACTTTAAAATAAAGTATATCTTGCACATCAAAATAACACATAATATGTTGATTTCTTAGATCATTAATATGTCTAGATGGAGTGCCGCCCTACAATCAAAACAAAAAAAAACTGGCCAACATTTTCAAAGATGTGTTCGTGAATAGTGATACCAGCTACTACTGTTCTCCCATAATCATCCTTTTTAATCTCGTTACACTTCAACACAAACCTTCATTATAAATAAAAACAATAATGCGTAACAATTCATGCGTATTCTATGACAACGGGACGGATACTAAACACGGAGAAAGCATTTAGAGGCCAACAGTTGGACGCTATTTTTTTGGACGTGTTTTCCGCGCGACACTCTATCTAGATATATTATTGATCTAAGGCTGATTTATTCTAACTCCTGCTGCCAAGACAAACACGCAGGTGATTTCCACGATTTCGTACACGCACCTATATTGAATATCAATCCATTCAATTGTTTTTACGTAAGTAATAAACATAAATCCATACATACAAATTTTCTGCGTTTTTAATATTTGTAGGATATCATAAGTACATGCGTGTATGCGTTATTTTAAAGTTCCTCAAACGATAAATTCATTGTAAATCCTCCGGCAATGACAAAAAATACAACTTTTAATTATGCCTAGTAAACGCTGACATGCTCGAGGCCGTACACATGCAGCAACTCTTTAGGGACTCATTATAAAATTATAGACGAATAAAACATCTACACTCATTACTAAGCGCTGTTTAACTTTAAATATACCGTACAAATTAAAATCTTTAGACCCAATATATTGTTCTTACTAATATAAGTATTACTAATACGAATTATTTTATTATATATATCTATTTATAAATTATTTAAATATTATTTGTGTTATTGTATATTATTAATATTTTAGTTTATTATAATAAATTTATATATCTTATAATATGCCTATGTATTTGTATATTATGCGTTCATATTGTTAGTATTTTACGCTAAATTAATGTTTGTTTGTGTTTGTATTATTGTTTATTTTTATGTACACCCTAATTATGGCTTTAAGTTTCAATTTTTCCAGTATCAGGTCTGCTGGAAGAGATTCCTCTACGGAATAAGCTGTACCTTTGTACCTACTCTGAATTTTACTTTTCACGGTTAGTACAAATTGTTTTATTGTGTACATGAATTGTTAAATAAATAAATAAGTACACTAATAGAACAGCTAGTCTTTGATCGAGCAAAATTAATTGGGACTAGTAATCGAGGATATTATGTAATGCTATGTTTTTTGTATGAAAACAATTTTTACCATATTTGCTACGACGCTGCGCCTGTTCTGGGCTTTGATTGGCTGATGGATGGCCATTAGAGCGTAAACACATAATATCACTGGTCAGTTGAATTGCTATTACGTCGGTGAGAAATCACTAACAAGATTTTGTATATTTAATTGGCTACTCCACTACTACTTTCAACTTTTTTTAACTTAAGCGCTCGATGGAACTAGTAGACGGGTTCGAAGTCAAATTTCGCATTTGATGGCTCATTTTATAAGATATGTTTTAGTGTCCTTTTCGTTGACTTTAAGTAGATATTATGCTATAAATTAACATAACATCCGGCTGTGCCACGAAAAACTTATTTAATTTAAAGATAACGTGGGCATAACCCCAATAAAGTTTCCTGTTATAAATTGTTCTAGCCGAGTCACACGTTTGTTAGGCTCGTAGTTCATCCACATGAACACAAAGTCTTCCACGACATAATATCAACATGTCTCAAATATAAAGACAAACATCGCCAAACTGGCTCAGAATTATATTTGTTCTCATTTTCGACCACTATATTTCACCGCCTAGAACACCAGGTCACAGATAAATAATAAAAAAGTAAAAGCGAAAATATTACGCATGAGTTGACAGATGTCAAATATTAAATGTCATTTCATCGTGGCGTTTTACTTTTTCAGGAATGCAAACACCTGAAATGATTTCCCTTTAGTAAGAAGATTGCTAAATAAAGATTTTTCTCAATATTCTATGCGCTATTACAAGTTACATATTGTGCTATATTACAAGTTACATAATTATATTATTTGTATGTGTGATGTGTGAGGAAATAAAAAACAGACCACCTTATAAATAAATAAAAAAAAAACAATCAGACGAATTGATAACCTTCTTCTTTTTTTAAAGTCGGTTAAAAATTACTAAAACCAGACGCCGAAAATACATAATATAAAAATACAAATAAGGCATATTTATAACTATAATGTTTATGTAAAGAAAAGTAAAGTATCAACCCTTTATGTCCCACTGCTGGGCACGGGTCTCCTCGAAATCAGGCGAGGAATGTTTATGTAGATCACATATTTTATTTAATTACTCATTTGACGCGCCGAATACAGAAGCTTTAGAGAGAAAATAATTAAACAATTTATATTACTTTTATCATGTTTCAATACTAGGATTTATAAATAAAGACAGGTGGAGCATGTTGACCACGCGAGTGAGTGAGAGAGAGAGAGAACAGATGAGCTTAGACTTATTTTTATTCCTATTAGCGTAGGCAGAGGAATAGGAGTAGGGGAATATAACTTCTAGAAGATCGAAAGTCCTTATCTTTAAACTGTCATCCATGCATGTCGGCCGAGACGATTCTATCTTTAATTTTAGCCTATGTAAGAGATGGACTTATGTACTTGGAAATACGCAACCTGGACTAAATGATTTGCGTGCACCATCAGCCTCTTTTTACAAGACAACAGAAGCAGTTCGTGATTCGTGTTCTATCCTGGCATCCTAGCATACACTGCAACTTGTCTTGCGATTGTCAAACGAACTCAGAACATTGTTTCATAAGTCGAGAGTGCGTTTAGTTTGTGTGCCACCATAAGGGGCCGCCATAATAACATAACAAGATCTTACCTTAGATCACGTAGTTTTAATTTTATTAAGATCTACACATAGTATTAGAAATTAATATACATAGTAGCCTTAAATACCCATATTTTCTATTAAGATAGGATTTAGGGATTATTACTTAGAACTGAAAATATTGTTTACATAATATTATATTCCCCGTATATGTAAACAATTTTTTCACGAGATTAATTAGAAACTTAATGTAAAATTAGTCTAAATACAAACAAGAACACGGTTGGAATTTTACATCAAAGTTGTGTAAAACATTAATTAGCGATACTATTAGTATCTAAAAATGTGCAGGCTGCTACTAAAAGCTGTAAGCTGTTTAGCCCCACGTTAAAAATGAATTTTCATATGGGTTATAATGTGAAGTACGAGTATATGAGCGATGATGGTCCAGTGAGCGACGATGGTCCAGTGGTAGATGGATTCGACCTCTTATGAGAGAGGCTCCAGGTTCGATTCTGACCCCCACGTGTGTGCCTTGAAATAGGTTTTTCTAAATTTCTAAGTGCACCCCAAATACGAGACCATCGCTCGCTCACCGGTGAAGGAAAACATCGTGAAGAAACCTGCATGCCCGATGAGATTGGAAGTCTTTGAAGGTATATGAAGTTCACCAACCCGCACTGGGCTAGCGCGGTGAACTATTTATTGGCCCATTACCCTCCTCACCAGATTTCAAGGAGGAGACCCGTGCCCAGCAGTGGGACATAAAGGGTTGATACTTTACTTTTTTTTACGAGTATATTGTTTCATCAAATTTCTTTTAATGAAACTAGAACTACTAACAACGCGTATCCATAGTGGCCGCATGAGCTGATTATTAAATAACTTTTTTCATATGTTGCCAAAAATCAACATAACGGAATTGGCAGCCTCGCTGCAAGATTGGGATTAATCTGAACGCAGATTGAAAAAGTCTCGGCCTGGAGTTCCCCTCTATTTGCCCCGGGCGACGACCTATTCAGCGGACAAACAATACAGAGCAAATATGAGAGAAAAGCGTTTCCAGCGCTGCACTTGATAGAACGTACGTGAGATAAGTCCGTTGTGAAGGAAACTATCTTGATTGTAGTCGGAATATTAATATGAATATTTTACTTGTGCTATATTTCTAAGTATTCATTTCTATTAAAGCAACTAGCTACCCGGACAGACCTCGTCCTGTCATACGTTAACCATCGTAATCATCGTTTCCGGTAATTATTGTATCTGCTATTAATACCCGTAATAACCATTTTCAGATACGCGCTTAGCAGAGTTTCATTTTTATTTATATAGATGAAACTAAGCAAAATATTAAGTCTTAATACTATAAGAAATAAAAAATACCGTTCCTAGACTAATTACAACCTATACTAATGAAATGTGGAAGTAGGGAAGTTTGTGAGGCTTTCACGCGAAAACTACACAACCGATCATCATGAAACTTCGTACACATAATATTCTCGGAGGTATAGAAGTAACATAAGATACATTAAAAAAAAGGATTTTTTTTTTTTTGCTAATGTGGGCAAGTCTGCGGGCAACAGCTAGTCGCAAATGAAACAAAGTTAGGAAGTAGTCTAATTCAATCCCAAGCATCACTAATGTTTCTAATTTTTCACGAGTTAAAATTGTTAATAATGCTATAAAAACTTGCATTTTAAAACGTTCCACTGCTTTTTAAATAAAGAATTTAAAAAAAAAACGTTTCATCGCTGTACATTCTTTAAAATTCTTGGAAAATTTGTTTCTGAAGAAAAATTTAATTGTTGTATTACCATTATTAATTATTTTATAATTATACATTATCAATGTTGAATTTATTTTCCGAAAGGTCTATTTCGTTCATTCAATATTCAAGGTAAGTACTCAATTTTCAGAATGCATAATAAAGGAGAGAGTGCCTCAGAGCATAATAGCATTATAATTGCTGTTTAATTAAGGTCACATAATTTACCTTACAATATACGGTACAGTACTTACTGTATACAGGTATCAATGAACGCAAAAACTATCGATTTACAGCCACGCATACTAAAGATGGATGTTGCAAGTTATAACTTAATGGTACAGGCACAAACTATCATCCAAAATCTACCTGTACCCAGTGCTGGATTTACGTATAGGCCCGTGAAGCCCGGGCCTAGGGCGGCATGATTTGAGGGGCGAAGACTGCCTTTAAAAATGAGTTTGGATTTATTTTTTGTAAAGAATTCTCTATAGAATATACCTATAACAATTCACTTTTTTTATTTACTTTTCAGTCTATGAATAAGATTATGTTTTTTTAAAGATTAATTATAGTCTTTACCGAATGATGTTCTTTACTTTTTGTTTCATTACTGAATATCACATGCATATATAAAGCTTTTAAAAATGACAAAATTTTATTAATTTCGCCCTGGGCCCAGCAGTGGGACATAATATAAGGGTTGATACTTTTCTTTTTCTAGCATTAAGGGCGGCAAAATAAACAGGGCCTAGGGCGGCGTCAAGCCTAAATCGGTCTGCCTGTACCTAAGCATCCCCGATACTGCTCTTCTCTTTTTTCTGTCCTTTTCCCAGCTATATTTTAAGTGGAATGACTCCCTATCTGACCTCCACAACTCAGAAACTAGGCTTCAGAGTTGTGGAGAATTCATAATTTTATAGACATAGACATCTAATCGTACTAATATTTACAGACGTGAAAGTTTGTATGGATATTTGTTACTATTTCAGATAAAAAAATGGATTTTTATTACCTTTAAAAGTAAGTATTTAGTATGCCTCATAAACTTTCAAAGGACAAAACGTTCCAGACTGCGCCTAAACAAATATAGCGCTCTATGATCGTTGGTGTAAAAATAAGAGGCAAATATCTTTTGTTAAAGATACCAGACGCTACGTCCAGATACACCTATTAAGTCTTGTAAGGCCGGGATAATGTTTGTGCACTTGACGCATCGTCACAAATGCCCCCAGGGTGAAAGATGCGTGTTTTCTTTAGGTGTTCAACGCTTAGGTATGTTGTAAAACTAAGATGGCGGACTATAAAACGTGATAAGGATGAGCGTGTAAGGACTGGTGAGGTAAAAATGGCCGCCTAACGATGAATAGGATTAAGTAGCTTAGAGGAATTATGATACAGCTTGGCTAGTAACGCATCTTGTAAGATAATTTATTTTCATTATTTATCATAGTTAATACTCGTATACACAATATTATGTAGGTATTTTATTCGCACTATGCCTATATTTGTAGACGTTAATTTTATTTCTCCGTGGTGCATTGCAGCTGGGCATCACCTAGCTGCTATCTTTTTCATGACTTAGTCACTGCAAGCCTGTACTGTCTCTTACTCTAATTGGGTAGGGAAACTGGAATATTTCCTACTCTTCCTAATTTCTTCTGATTAATTTCGTTGCGGCCCCAAGGCAGATTTAACGTATCCCCCGGACTCCTGGAGATCGTATCAAAGGGTCATTTGACGGTCATTGCTGTCCATTCTGGCTATACAGGAGCTGCAGTGGTGGGAACGAGTGGTAGGCCAAGCTCGATTTTAAAAAAAGATAATTTACTACTACACAGAGGGATTTCATAATTAACTCACACAGATAACAAAAAAATCAGTTTAAAATCTTTGATATTTTGAAACAAAGGTACATCTACATGACCATTTCTATATGAATAAGTACTACGATCCGTTTGATGCGATGCGTACGAAAAAAGATATTAAATTATATATATATATGTCGGAGAAGCATCAGTCCTCTCGACATCTTCATTAGTGGTACCAGGTTTAGTGGGCGTCATGATTGGGTTAAATGCTGGCACAAAACACTATTCTCTGCACATACAATTTATTGAATGTTTTACAATATGAATAATCACATATAACGGTAAGATAATGTTTAATTCGAGCAGCGGGTTCAAGGCACCGATCTGACTTCACTACAGTATTAACTATCAACACACCGCACCGTAATCACAACACTTTTATCAAAGATCTGATCCACCGCGATCAATCACCGTTTTTTATATATCGTCTATCCTCTGACGTTTTTTCAAAATGGCGCCTCGACCCCGCTCGAGGCCTACTCTCTGCTCTGATTTCAACAATAAAGTGTCTTTTAAATAATTACTTTTAAACAAAATCAAATTAATACAATGAAAACATCTAACAATTTAAACTAATTAAAATTAAGATTTAACAAAGTATTTTCTATGCTAAATGATGTGGTCTACATATTTTAACCAGCAATCAACTCCATTCTGACTACTTCCTCCGACACGGCCGTCCTGACATTTCACACGTCCTCGTGTGATGTTGAAGGGCCAGCATCATCATCTGTAAACAGAAAAATAAATTTTGTGTTAAAAGGTTCGGCCACTCCTGACAGTAGTATATCAGCATCTTTTCGAACGTAGTCGGATAACAAAATTCTCTATCTTAGTGATCATCAAAATGTGTGTAATAAATTGCTTCCATTCCGTTTA
Source organism: Lycaena phlaeas (assembly GCA_905333005.2). Classification (NCBI taxonomy): domain Eukaryota; kingdom Metazoa; phylum Arthropoda; class Insecta; order Lepidoptera; family Lycaenidae; genus Lycaena; species Lycaena phlaeas. Next base: position 16,936,873 of record HG995166.1, on the reverse strand, counting down.
CTAGACTCACACCTTTTTAACAAAATAGCTACCTCAACTTAGACTGTTTACTTGGCCACCTTACCGCCTATGTTCATAAGGTCACATCGCCTTGTATATTCACAAGGCCAACTCGCCTTTATTTTTCATAAGGCCACCACGCCTGTATTTCTGTTCGGCCACCTCGCCCTTTATTTCTGTTCAGCCACCTCGCCCTTCAGACAGTTCCTCTTTAACTATCTAAATGGCCACCTCGCCATATAAAACTTCACCACTGCTGTTAACCTACCTATACTTCAAACTTACGTAGCCATATAATATTTGCATCAAAAAAACTAAAAATATCCTAAGTCTAAAGGTCTTACCGGCATTATCATCTGATAAGCATGGATCCAGCTCAACAGGGACATATGATTGGGGGAGTGGACGTAGGCGTTCTCTCGAGTATTTATAAGTGCGATTAGATCCCAAACTCTTAAGATGATACCTGTCACCGTCAAGTACCTCAATAACCTCATAAGGCCCTTTAAATTTTGGATCCAATTTGGTTTGATTCCGTTCATGATTTTCGACCAAAACATAATCTCCCACTAAAAATTTTGTCACGTGCGATTTATTTTTATCAAATCGAACTTTTTCAATCTGTGCATTATTTTTAATTAATTTGTCGGCTTGTTCCCTGATTTCTTCTAAATTTATCTCAACCTCATGATCGTTAATGGTTAACAAATTTAGGGGTCTGGCTACTCTACCTATTAATAATTCTAGTGGACTTGCCTTAGTCACTCTATGGATCGTGCTATTAATAGAAATTTGGACATCATCTAACGCATCTTGCCAAGACCTATTTGGACTAACTTCTACAACAGTCAACATATTTTTGAGGGTGCTCATAGCTCTCTCTACTTGACCATTGGCGCGACAAGAACCGGTTGCTATCAAATGTAATTGGATATTATGATTATTACAAAAATCATTAAACTCTTTATTCGCGAAACATCGCCCTTGGTCTGCTATTATACGAACAGGTGTACCAAAAAGCGATATACACGCTTTGACCGCATTAATTGCACTCTCCGCATTAATTCTTAAGGAATGTCTTAGTAACACATACTTAGTAAAAGCGTCTATAAGCACGAAAACGTATTCTTTTTGGTTATTTTTCCCACTAAGTTTACCCGTGGCGTCTATATGAATTGTATGCATAGGAATATTGACTTTTGGTATTGGATGCAGCTCTATTTGCTGTTTACCACTATTTGATTTAGCTACTTTACAAGTTATACAATTCTCAACAAATTTTCTAACATACTTTGCCATATTAGGAAACCAATAATGCTGGTATACCTTCTCTAAGGTTTTATCCCATCCCATGTGAACAATTGACTCATGAATATGGTTTATTACCGACCATCGGAAAGCCCTAGGTACCATTGGTAACCAAATGTTGCGTTTATTTCTTTGAATTTTTCTATAGAGCACATTTGATCGTAATTCATAAGTTTTACAGCTTTCTAAATCAAGATCATCGTTTTCAAGCTTATGGATAATTTGATTGCACTCTGAGTCTAGACGTTGTTCTGCTTGTAACCAGTTTGCAGATAACACAGTTATATTGACACGCTTTTGCTCTATACGATTCACTATATCCAAGACATTGTGCTTATTAACGGAGCTACCTATTTTAGATTGATGGTTTCTAGAGAAAAAGTCAACATGAGCCATTCTTTTGCCTTCTCTATACTGTATGTCAAAATCAAAAGCTTGAAGGAATGCCCACCACCGATGTACTCGTGGTGTTAAGTCTACTTTACCTCTAGATGCTTTTAAAGAGTTACAATCAGTAACGACTGTGAAAGTCCTACCATACAAATAATGGCGAAAATGTTTAACTGAATTAACGACTGCTAAAGTCTCCAGTTCGTAAGAGTGGTATCGAGACTCTACATCAGTAGTTCGCTTGCTATAGTACTCTATCGGATGTAACTTTCCGGAGACTCTTTGAAACAGAATCGCACCATAACCATCACTACTAGCATCCGTGTGTAACTCTATGGGTAGTTCGGGATCAAAGAGCATTAAAACTGGGGATGAAGTCAATATTGAAATTATATCTTGTCTTATCTTTTCTAATTCATTTGTCCAAACAATTTTTGAATTATTGTTAGCTAGCAGTCGATAGAGTGGAGCCATTCTAAGTGAAAAGTTATTAACAAATTGCCTAAAATAAGATGCTAGGCCTAGAAATTGTCTTAACTGCGTAATAGTGTGTGGTGGTGAGGAGTTACTCAATGCTACTATCTTACGAGGATTAGGCTTTATTTTTCCCTCCGATATTTGGTAACCTAGAAATTGAACCTCTTTCTTAAGAAATGCACATTTTTTAAGATTGAAAGAAAAACCAGCATCACTGAGAGTTTTCAAAACCGTATGTAATCTTTCTAAGCCTTGACTAACATCGATTGATGGTATAATTAAATCGTCGATGTAATTAATAGCATAAGAGTGCGCTAGATCCCCCAAAGCTGTATTAATTGCTCTCTGGTAAACGGCAGGAGCATTGCGAAGGCCAAAAGGCATAGCAGTGAATTCATAATGAGCGTCAGGAGTGATAAAAGCCGTTTTCTCTATGGAATTTGACTCTACATTTATGGGAATCTGATAAAAACCGCTAGCCATATCGAGGCAAGAGTAGAGACGCGCACCTGCTAATCTCTGTACTAGGTCGCCGATGAGAGGCAAGGGATAGCGGTCAGGAACGGTGTTTGAATTAAGCTCCCTGTAGTCTATACACATTCTATCTGTGCCATCGCGCTTTTTCACTAATAGTATGGGACTAGAAAATGGTGACTTGCTAGGTCTAATGACTCCGGCATTTAATAATTCGCTACACTTACTCCTTACTATAGTTAATTCTTCGGCGCTCAAACGATAAGGCCGACGTTGCACGATCTTACAAGGATCGATTAGTTTAATTTCTAATTCACCTGTTCTTACTCTACTGGTAGGCGTACCTTCAACAAAGGAGTCCGTAAAGTAATTAAGAAGATGTAATAACTGTGCCTTGGAATCATCAGAAACGTCCGTGTCCATATTGCTGAAATCAGCCCTAATCTTTCCTACGTCGCAAACATTAACAATAGAAGGCCTTTGGATTATACTAAGATTATCACTCGATATATGCACAGAAAATCCTAAAGCTAATAAATCGCGTCCAATCAATATGTCATAATTTAGGAAATCATCGGGTATAATGTAAAATAAAATTTTTACTTCATGGCCACAAAGTGTAACCGGACAGAGAACTTGCAACTTACACAAAACGTTAGCTTTTCCTACACCTACAAGAGTAACAATTGAATGTTGTAATCTACCAACTAGTTTACGCGAAATACTCTCTTTCACAAGAGAACAATCAGCACCAGAATCAAAGCAAAATGAAAACTGCTCACCGAATTGAGTGATCGTGCCAGTGACAGGTTTCACGTCGCATATGTTTACTCGTTTCAACATGTTGGCTGAGGCGGCAGGTGTTCCGCTGCTACCGGCAGTCGGCACCAGTTGTGAACACCGTGATGCTATATGGCCATCAACACCACACTTGTAGCATTTTACTGAGGACTTCGTCACGGCCACGGTCGTGTTGGAGCGGTCAAAAGTTGTTTGCTGCTTATCATGCGTACGGCTGAAACATTCATAAGATCTGTGACCAAGTTTTCCACATTCATAGCATTTTATAGAAGTAAGGTTTAGTCTTGGACGTTTAACATCATGCGTATTACTTGCAGAATTCTTTAACGTTTCGTTATAACTGCGCTTGCGATATGAAAATGCCATAAGTTCACGTTGCATTTTAATGCGGGTAGTTATTTCTTCAGAAAAAATATTACGTTGAAGGCGTGGTTCAATTTGTCCCATGTGTGCAAGTATGAATGATACTACTATTTCTTCTTTGTCTAAATTACCCCATCGCGACATAAGTGAAGTAAATAAACGACTTGCATATGAAGCGAGACATTCACCGTCTAACGGTTTACCACCAAGAATTTTTAAAACCGTCGCTGCACATGTTTCTAAAGTACCAAAACGAGACAGGAATACATCTTTAAATTCTACCCACTTCATATTGGGAAAAGCTATTTGAGAAAACCATGTGGCAGCGGTACCTTTCATTGCCTTACTGAGTATAATGGTTAATTTACTTCCCTGTATGTCACGTCCCGATAAGCAGATGTCCGCCGTCGCCAGCCAAGCCTGGGCATCCGTGTCTGGGTTCTCCGGTTGAAATTCAGGCAGCATAAATTTTTCATCTGCAGTAGCAATCGGATTACGAAGTGCTTCCACAAGGAGTCGCATATTATTTTGTTGTGCTTCGAATAACAAGCGCCATTCATTGTCCGATTCAGCCGATCTGTTCATATTTTGTGCCTGCACCGATCCCACTTCTGATGTCGGAGAAGCATCAGTCCTCTCGACATCTTCATTAGTGGTACCAGGTTTAGTGGGCGTCATGATTGGGTTAAATGCTGGCACAAAACACTATTCTCTGCACATACAATTTATTGAATGTTTTACAATATGAATAATCACATATAACGGTAAGATAATGTTTAATTCGAGCAGCGGGTTCAAGGCACCGATCTGACTTCACTACAGTATTAACTATCAACACACCGCACCGTAATCACAACACTTTTATCAAAGATCTGATCCACCGCGATCAATCACCGTTTTTTATATATCGTCTATCCTCTGACGTTTTTTCAAAATGGCGCCTCGACCCCGCTCGAGGCCTACTCTCTGCTCTGATTTCAACAATAAAGTGTCTTTTAAATAATTACTTTTAAACAAAATCAAATTAATACAATGAAAACATCTAACAATTTAAACTAATTAAAATTAAGATTTAACAAAGTATTTTCTATGCTAAATGATGTGGTCTACATATTTTAACCAGCAATCAACTCCATTCTGACTACTTCCTCCGACATATATATATATATATATATATATATATATTAATTGAACCATGCAGTCTTCTGCGCACGTATCGCCCCGACACCGAGGCATCCTCAGGATGTAGACTACGATTAGTAATCGTTAAGTCCGTTTTATGGTAGTGGTATTTTATGGTAGTGAATGTGGTGGTGGTGCATGCGAGTGTACGCATTTGCAGTGTGGGAAAGGAGGGCGGTGCTATATGCATGCATATGATTGCACTCACACATTTACTGTAAAGACTGCATGGTTCGCGGGATATTGCTAATTAATATATAATTTAATATCTTTTTTAAAATGGATTTCCGCAAAGTAACGCCTGATCCTATTAACTATCTTAAAGCGATGCGTAAGAACATTTAACGCTTACCTTAACGTAAGCATTATATCAAGTTGGTAAAGATAAACAAATGAATGTCTAAATAAGGAACACACGCCATTGGTGTTCGCCTGTCAGGTTTATGAGTTATTGTTTTATTTTACAAATAAATAATATCATTTTAATCACCGTTTTATTATGGAGCAAATAGTACCATGTTTTATATAAAAATGTTTTTATTTTTTTAGTAATCAGTGTAGTATCGCGTGTCAGACTAACACTTATCTAGTTTTTATGATTTGTTGTTTGTGTTACATGTTTCCAACTAACTATATCATACATTTGTGCGATAGAGCTTGAACGAAAAAATCAGAATGACTCAAGCATGGTAGACTTTCATGTTAGCTGCGTGACATGCCATGCCATTTCACATGAGGATCACCCTTTTAAATCAGTAGTGCTATTCTGTAAAAAACCATTTCGATATCGAACTTCACCTGAGTGATAGAGCTCACTTCGAAAGCGAACTTTATTGATATAGATAAAAAGTCGAGTTTTAAAGAATACAAATTCGTCATAGTCGTCACATCACCGCTGATTCCGCTTTCGAGATTCGAAAACGACCTTACAGAATAGCTCTAATGGCCGTTTACAGAATTTTTATGATGAAAATTAAAAATAATAACAGGTACATCCATAACAGGTACATACACAGTTTATATATTTTTATAACTGTCCCTGTAGCATATGTTATGTAATAGTTGTATTTATCACTAATTTAAAAAAATTGAATCACAAGATTTAAAAGATGAGACGGAAAAGCGACTCTCTATAAACGTATTCATTAAATTGAAATTTACAACAATTATCTAAAGGCGCTTACACATTTATCGCAAACGTTTTAAACAAAAAGATATACGAGTATTATGCTATATATAAGTATTCTGTGCCCATAGTCTATGTATGCCACAGAACTCATTTCTAGGTCTATAACATTGAAACTTCTTCCGTTGATAAACTAACTAGAATCGGATAGTCATTTGTAAATCCACGTTGTTATTATCTAATCTGATCGATATAAAAGCGCTGCAGCGCTGGATGTGATGCCAGATGAAGGGTAGCGGCGCCACGGCGTCGGGCGCGTCGTGTTGTCGCTGGCACAGATCTACTTACGTATTGCTTAGGGTTGTCAGTAACTTTGATGTAATTAAAAGCTAATTTATTTAATTATTATATTAAGGGCCTGTTTCACAATCTCCAGTTAAGTTCCCAATAGGCTTCCCATTTTTTAAGATAGATAAAATTACCTATTTAAAGTGTTTCTAGAAATTACAAAGAAAACTACATTTTCACCACTGCTCAGTATGGTTCGGCCACATAGAATATTCCAGGCGGCTCGAATCGTCGGCGGCCAGGTTCTATCTGATCTTCTGACTCTGAGACGGGTCAAGGAACATATTTTATCGAATGGGTGTGTACTGAGAAATACTTCTGAATAATATATACGACATTTATTACACCTTGCGTCAAAATGTAAATTTCCTCACGCTGCCTTGATGTCCCGAAAACTACAATCTCTAATCTAAAGAAGAAGAAAGGCACTGTCGGTTTTTCCCTTTTATATTATACAGGGTGTATTTTGAACTAAATAAACAAAACGAAACTAAATAAAAAGACAAGACAAATAAACAATTAGTGGTTACATTGCAGTCGAGCTTTTACTAAATATATACAGAACTTATATTTTAAAATGTCTACAAGCTTGTACATTTCTTGCTTTAATAAAATATGACAATCTGAATTAAGTGTGAGGCAACCCTACCAGGGTTCATTGCTGCTCTTCTTGATGCGGCAATTGTGGTTTATTGCTCGTGACAATGAAACTGGGATAAAAATGTGAACTATACAATGATATCATAGAGATATTTAATATATTCTGCTTAATATGCTTCGTCCGTCTCTTTGGACATTTTATTGTGATGGAAAACTTTGTACAATATAAAGTTCTTCTACTTATATAACATATAATAAGATACGCTCTAGTCCGTGCCAGCAGCCGAAAATTATTTTATTGTAAAAAAAATGTGCTTAATAAAGCTATGCTGCCTTATTAATCAATTTTATTTTTACATTAATTACAGTTTCACAGACCTATAAATAATCCTTACTAATATTATAAATGCGAAAATAACTCTGTCTGTCTGTCTGTCTGTCTGTTACGTTTTCACGCCTAAGCCACTGAACCAGTTTTGATGAAATTTGGAATAGAGATAAATTAGAGCTTGAGGACACAGGCTACTTTTTGTCGCGAATAAAACCCCCCTAAGGTTTAAATAGGGGATACAAGTTTGTATGGAAGTTCGTCATTATAATATATAGAACCTGCTTTTTATAGAACTTTCCTTAATTATTACATACTAGCTGTTGCCCGCGGCTTAGCCCGCGATAGCAAAAAATCCATTTTTTTAATACATATATGATAGCAAAAAATCCATTTTTTTAATACATATATGATAGCAAAAAATCCATTTTTTTAATACATATATGATAGCAAAAAATCTATTTTTTAATACATATATGATAGCAAAAAATCCATTTTTTAATACATATACATATGATAGCAAAAAATCCATTTTTTTAATACATATATGATACCAAAAAATCCATTTTTTTAATACATATATGATAGCAAAAAATCCATTTTTTTTAATACATATATGATAGCCAAAAAATCCATTTTTTAATACATATATGATAGCAAAAAATCCATTTTTTTTGATACATATATGATAGCAAAAAATCCATTTTTTAATACATATATGATAGCAAAAAATCCATTTTTTAAATACATATATGATAGCAAAAAATCCATTTTTTTAATACATATATGATAGAAAAAAATCCATTTTTTTAATACATATATGATAGCAAAAAATCCATTTTTTTAATACATATATGATAGCAAAAAATCCATTTTTTTAATACATATATGATAGCAAAAAATCCATTTTTTTAATACATATATGATCCTATGTTACTTCTAGTACCTCCCAGAATATGACCAAAGTTTCATAATGATTCGTTGAGTAGTTTTTGCGTGAAAGCGTAACAAACATCCACGCTTTCACATTTATACATAATATCAAGTAAGGATACCTATTGTATTATACCTTAAAACAATATTTAAATACCTTCCGGTGCTGACATAGTAAGATAGTGTATATACATACATATATTTGAACGGGTTTCGCACCAAGCATAATGGTAAAATGAACCCCTTGAAACGGCAAAATTTCCACCTCCATAGACATTTAAATTGAAAATCTCCTCGTCTGCACCGAACATTATCTTAGCGATTATGCGATTCACTTAGTTTCTGTCTGCTTGCTCAGTGTGGCAATCTTATACTAACAGGGCTGTAGCTGGGGGGGGGGCATTGTGGGGCAAGGCCCTACCTTGAAATCACTATGCCCTACCTTAAAAATAAAAAAACTAAGATAAATTATTATAATGAAACGAATACGACTTTATCTTCCGCCCTACCTGTAACAAATGCTGCCCTTCGCCAAATTGGATTCTAGCTACAGGCCTGTATACTAATAATATCATCATCATCATCTTCCTAGCCATTATTATTCCCATTCATTTGGAGGGGAGGAACAAGACATATAAAGCAGACCCGCTTTATATGTCTTGTTCCTCCACTCTGGCCTCATACTTGTTAGTTCTGGTCGGATTTAAATGATTATTTATGTATTAGACAGCCTATTTATCGAGGAAGGCTGTAAGGTCTCGTTGTAAATCGTAGTCGACTCAGGGGATACTGCCAACAATAGCTAGTTATACGTGCGAGAAGTATAAGCACTTTATAAATTTCTATGAATGTGATAATCTCCGAAATCGTAGTTGAATTTTTAAAAATACTTTTGTATTTTATATACCTATTAAGGTTAGGTATGTGCTAGTTTTTAGATTTAGCTTTCTTTAATTCTGAGGCGTATAATATTACCTTCACAAGGATACCTACAAGGAAACATCTCCACCTTAGCCTAAAAATAGAAAGGTAATGTCAACTTTGAAAGAATATAATATATTTATAAAGATTTATTTGATCTCGTTTCAATTCTTATACATTGAGAAGTAATTTCTTCGATGTGATGAAAAAGCAAAATTATCTAAGAGATAGTAGGGTCGATGCCACCAAGGGCATTTGTAAGATATTATCTGTTTGAACAATTACATAGATGTATAATGTCAAAATATCCTTACTATCCATAGGGCCTGTTTCACAATCTCCAGATAAGTTCCGAATAGGTTATCGGCAACATATTTGACAGATACTTGACAGATACTCCATACTCTATCTGTCAAATATGTTGCCGATAGCCTATTGGGCACTTAACTGGAGATTGTGAAACAGGCCCTTACTATATTTAATATTATAAATGTGAAAGTAACTCTGTCTGTCTTTTACGCTTTCACGCCTAAACCACTGAACCGATTTTGACGAAATTTGGAACAGAGATAGATCATAGCTTGGAAAAGGACATAAGCTACTTTTTGTTGCGAAAAAAAGCTTAGGGGGTTTAAATAGGGGATGAAAGTTTGTATGGAAGTTCGTCATTATACATAGAAGATGACGCCATGAAACTTTGCATTTAGGCACTTGATAAGAATTAAATAACCATTAATAATAATAATAATTGTTCCACCTTTTTTTAGATATAAGGTATAAATAAATGTTATTCTGTACAAACACAGTTCAAATCATAGAATAATAAACTATTCAAATCTTGTGTTGCCGAGCAAAACCTCCTTGAGCTTTATACCGTAGCCACTATTACCTGCCTTTCGTCATTCATCAATATCAAATTTTTCAGGTCATTATTTGAACTACGTGTCACATGACACCTTCCATTTTCATTTGGAGTTTTGGAAACTTCTAGAAATCGAGTCTTGGACTGTTCGTGAACGAGTAGCTGAAGTTTATCTAAGGTAAGTTTGTTTACTTTTCAACCACTAACTTGTCCTTAAATTCAACATGCAGCACTGTTGTCTGAAGTAACGCCCACATAACAAAGCTTTTTGTAACGAGCTTAAATAAATTCGGAATGTAGTGTAAAAATTGTAAATTTGCATTATTGATTAATAATTGCAGCGACCAATGCCGAAAAGAGTGTAAAAAAACATTTGATATAAATAATTTTATTGTTAGATAGAGAAAAAAAAAACAAGACGTGTATGTATTTAAAATTGTACAATTTGTAGTATTTTAGAAATGTAAAAAAACAATGATTAAAAAATGTACAATGAAAAAAATCATCAGGATATAATATTATCATCATCATCATCATCTGCCTAGCCTTTTCCCAACTATATATTGGGGTCGGCTTCCAGTCTAACCGGATTCAGCTGAATACCAGTATTTTACATGGAGCGACTGCTGTCGGACCTCCACAACCCAGTAACTGGGTAATACGGTACCCCGCGGTAAGACGGTTGTCAGATTCTCGAGCTTCTGACGACCCGTAACGACTGTCAAAGATCCACAAATGACAGCCGGGACCAACGGCTTAACGTGCTTTCCGAGGCACGAAGGAGTCTCGGTATATAAAGATGGTCACCCATCCACGGACCAACCTCGGCAAGCGTTGCTTAACCTGGTGGATCGATCCGCGCGGCTGTTACCACTGCGCCACGAGCTCCTCCAGGATATAATATTATCATAATATAATAATATTTGTCGAAACCAGCCGTATAATTTCTAATTATTGTAATATTAAGTATATAAAAAATAGTGGATAAAGTGTAAAACACAAACGATAGAAGTGAAACTACTAAAAGTTTCTGAATAAAGATGCTTATTGAAAAGTATTGAATAGCAGCGCCCCGCGGTTTCACCCATGTACTTCCCATTCCAGTGGCAGTACAAGGATGAACTATATATTATAGCCTATGTGTTATTCCGATGTATTTAAGCTATAATATTATTAGTAAAGTATCAACCCTTAAATGTCCCACTGCTGGGCACGGGTCTCCTCCTCGAAATCAGGTGAGGAGGGTATTTAAGCTATAATATTATTATTGTAAAGTTTTAAAATTAATAATTAAAATCTATTCAGTAGTTTTTACGTGAAAGAGTAACAAACATCCATACTTACAAACTTTCGCGTTTATAATATTAGTAAGAAGTAAGGTTAATATAATAACATTATGTTTAAGTGTCTTTATGTCCGTCTCTAATATTTTATCTGAAAGCTATTATAGTTGGGTAATAACAAACTATCTTTACTAATATTATAAAGAGGCAAGATTTGATTGTTTGTTTCTATTGAATAGGCTCCGAAACTACTTGACCGATTTAAAAAATATTTCACTGTTGGGAAGCTACACTATCCCCGATGAACATGGGCTATATTACATTTTCAAAAAGTTAGGGACCCATTATAAAACTTAGTTGCAGGCGAAGCTGCGTGCGACAGCTATATTATATAAATTGGTTACTTGTCGGTAAGGCCATATTATTTGACATAGATATTATATAATAATATTATGATTGAAACTGTCTAGCGGTTTTCTATAGTGTTTGTTTTAAAAACTTTTTTCATATCACAATTAATTACAAAATCGTGTTCCATAATATTTTAAATTGGACTGTTCTGAATGGGATGTAGTTGGAAGTGATAGTTGATTGATGGGGACATGAAGGATGAAACCGCGCTCCTTGGCGTTTCCCGCTGTTTCTCCATATTACAGATCAAAATATATATGTATTATTTTTGGCAATGCACTAAGTGCAGTCCATACTATATAAAAAAAATATATTTTACAACGGTGAACGGTAGTATGGTCTCGGGTTTTAGCCTGTTGACAGTGACGAGAAAAGTTGAGTAAACTGGAAACGTTACTTTTGACTTATATTGAGTATTTTTGAAGAAAGTAAAAACTACTATTCTGTGTACTATTCTTTTAACCTTGTAATATGGATAATGAAGACTACTTTGAACTAACTTCACATTTAGACGCAAGAGAAATATTAAGATATTTGAATCAATTGGGAATCCATAACATAAATGGGGAAGTTTTAAAACTTTTTATCACAGGTACATCATAAATATGTTTAATTATAATAAGTAGGTATGTCTTTTGTTTATGAAGTGTAATATAATAAAACAATGAACACTTACAGACCTAAAAAAGTTAATAAAATATGACTTAGCACAAAGGAATGGAGAGTTAGATATTAAAAACAAAGATTATGTTCCCGGCCCAGAGAGACTACATAGTGCAAGTACATTTTCTTCAAGATTAAGATCCAGAAATCAAGACACACAGTCTGGAAGATGTAGTAGAGAATGTCAAAAAGAATGGAAGCCTGTAACTGCTAGAAATATTCGATCTGCACCTAATTTAGGTGAACAGAAGTTTGACGACAAACTTCCAAGAAGAGCATGTTTGTGTATGCGTGTTGAAAAAAAAACAGAAACCCCAAAAGATGTACCGAAGTCTGCAACTACTTTAAGCAATAACTGTACGAATATGATTTATTATTAATGCTTATTATAATGCCTGTGCTGCCATTACATGAAAGATACAATAATATGCCCATTTGCGATGGAAGTCTAAGCGGGACTATATTTAATTAAAGACTATATTTGTTCTTTTTTTAGGAAAATTGTAATGAATGTTACAAATTTGCATAACTATTTTGTTTTTGTAGTTTTTAAGTCATAAATCAACTGACTTGCTCTCTTGTTTTTATTTTTAACATTTAAATCAAGATTATACAAATTATATTACAATAACTAGTATAAATTTGATTGATTCCAAAATAATTTGTTTTTTTTAAAGATTTCTAGAAACTCAAGTCAGAAAGCTTCAGATTGTTTCTACTTTCAACTCCTGCCATGACTCCACTGCTTGTGCTATGACTTTCTGTTATCGACTTGTAAAGATTAAGCATTATGTAATATAATATAATAGACTTTAATATATTGATGAATATTAATTTCAGTAATAAAGGTACCAAAACCACAAATAAAAAGGAAATGTGACCCAGTGTCTTTATATCACTATTACATATCTCAATGGGCAAAATACAAACCCAATGTACCAGGAGAAAATGATTGGGCAGAGTTAAGGTGGAACATAAGACAAAAAATGGTTGGAAATACTATAGAATCAATAAAAAAGGTATGTTAATTATAAGCTTACTAGTGGGATGGATGTGCTGTGCCATGCTTCAGTTACATGGGTATCACCATCACCAAAGAAAGGCAAGACAGGGAGTGTAATTATTGGTGACGGAATTTAACATCTTCTATCTCAGGTGTGGCCATAGTTAAGTTGCTTGCCATGAACAAACTAGTTTGTTCACCTTATACCTACACCTTACACCTATATTAGTACCAGTACTCCATACTCCTACGGGAATGGGAAGTATGCGGGTGAAACTGCGGGGCACTGCTAGTACTATATAAATAGTAAAAAAAAATACTGTATGTATTTTTTTTAATATGATTCTACTAAAACACAACAGAGTAAAATTTATAACTAGAAATTATGACAACACATACAATTTTCTTTTGTATGCACAATGTTATTTATGCAGCAGCAGATCCGTATATTTTTCTGAAATGCTTTATTTCTGTAATGCAGTCATAACACGTGGTGTGTTCTTTTTTTTCTTCTGGCAAAATATTTAGTTCAAAATTAAGATTAATAGGGCTGCATTATGATTGCCTTATAAGACATTTTCTATGTTTTTAGATACTAATGACTAATTACTGGTTTGATAAAAAATATATTGTCATTGATATAAAAACAACAATTTCAGTGAAACATTTAAACTACAGATTGGATTACGAGTTGATTCAATCGGTTGATGTCAGGATTTCATGAAAAATATGTTAAATAATGACTCTTTCAATTATTACAACAATCTACTACATAAACTACAGGATACTCATTATTTTTCTTTCTTTCATTTATATTTACAGGTTCCAGACAAAGAGAATCAAAAGCCTCGGAAGACAAATACATAACAAATGCAGTTTATTTAATTTAATAAGACATTTACATTGTGTAAATAAAAATAAATGACTGACTAAATAATTTATTCACATTAATCTTACACTTGATTCAACTTGAACTTTGCTTGTTGTGTCATTGTATTGCTGTGTAGATGATGGAGGATTCTTTCCTCAATCTTCTCTGCCGCTGCTTGAGTCAGAACGAGTGTATCATGTTTTAACATTGAAAACACATTTAATCCATACACGGGCATTATATTTACATGTGGTAAATCATCTGTAGCTATAGTTATGTTTCTTGGTATGATATCATTGCTGAAATAACATTATGATTAAATTTTATTATTATTAAAAATAGGTGAGTTTAAAATAATTTCTAAAGCCATATATAATTATACAAGATGATGATACAATATACATCCCATCAAATTCATACAAAATTTACCAATATGTACATTTTCTGTCCACATATACATGTAAATCTAATTCAATGCTGGTAAAATTGTGGCAACAGCTATACTCTAGCCAACCATTAATACATTTTAAATTTTGGCGGTTTGTCATAGTTTCAACTGTAGACATCCCTGAGGCATTCTTCAGTTTTTGGGAGGTCATGAACCTTTTTTCATTTTTGTATTACACTATGATGTATATTTATATTTATTTACCAGAAGAATCCTACAGTATTCCAAATAAGTCCACTATATTATTGAACCAAATATAATATAAACTATTTTTCACTTTATTAAAATTTAAAAAAAAACATTTAAATAAAAATGTTTTTTGCCCCTGCTGTCGGCTGGTTGCCTTTGTCATTAAACATTCTACATCAAATTTAGCTGAAGTATAGTAATAACTATGTTGTAAGAATATTAGATTCTCAGGCAATTAAGAAATATTCATGTCATTATCAGCCCAAAACCCTATTTTGATCAATAGTATTTACAGATCATTTTGTAGTGATAAAATTATAGATAATATAATATGTTCTATAAAACTTACTCATCAACTATTAGCACAGATGGTCCCCAGTTTCTATTCTCTATTAATTGTGCAAGATAACCTGATTCTTCTGTAGGCAACTCAAGATCTTTAACAACATGTAAGTCATCTTGAGCCAACTTTGCAGATAGTGTCGAGGTTAGACCATGAATTCTCAAGTGAAATGGCAACATAAAGAAATGTGTTTTTCCTGAGCGAGGTCCGTGAGCAATACCACCTCCTCTCCATAAAGGAGACCTGATAGATCCATGACGAGCTCGACCTAATCCTTTTTGAGGCCACGGCTTCCGTCCACCACCACGAACTTCCGCTCTTGTTTTAGTGTGCGCCCAAGATACCCATCTATATTTTTGCTGCCATGTTACATTCCTATGAATTATATCAATGCGCGGTGTAACAGCATATACTAATGGATGTAGTTCGAAAAGCCCGAGTTTCTTCTCTTCCACTGTATCTAAATTTTCAATCCATACTTCTCGCGGCTTTGTATACTGTGGTGGATATAGCCAATCTTTTTTATGTACATTTATTGAATTGTTTGAGTTTTGTAAGGCGACGGTAGACTCAGTTGTAAATGTCCTTATTTGGGTAATGGTGGATATATGCAATCTTTTGATTGCATTAATTAATATTGCACTCATTGTATATTTCGACTTATCTTTTATTTAATAAAATAATATAACGTATGTCATGTAACAACTTATTATATGAAAAAAAAACAAATATCCACAGGCTAAGAGGAAGTACCTATAGAGGTCGTCCTATTTTAAACGTCACGAGTTAGAGTGAGACTACAAGTTATAATTTAAGTGTAAGAAACAGAGACAGAAGATTTTTCTTTTGTCCCTGTCACCGTGACCAAATATTTTGTTTGGCAAACTGTGTATTCTTGCCAAACAAATACATACGTATTTGTTTTTCGAAGATTTTAATAGTTTTACACAACTTGAAACAGAGATTTATTGCGATTTATTTGAATTGAGTTAATGCGCAGTGGTGAGTTGCAATATTTTAGTGTGTAAAAGCGGCAGTGAACAAAAATTGATGGATTAACATTTAACTCGTAAGTTGTTTAATGATGTGAAAATATATTATGAATGTAGTAATAAATTGATTATAATGATGTGTTTTAATTTAAATTCAACTTGTTGTAACTCATTAAATATCGATTACATGTAGAATTTTAACAATTATTTAAAACATAACCTTGACTTGTTCGAGGTGTAGTGTTGCCATGATAGGATTTTTTTTTACCTTACGGTTACGGATTTCCTTTTGTCCTTGTTAAAAAAACAGGTTGTTTAGTTGTGAGATGGAGAATAAAAAACAAATATTTATAATGCTAACAATGTCTTGGTATATCAATACACATAATTTAATTTATATCTCCTTACGTCTTAAATTTCCTTTACTTATTTACAGTAACAGAAATTGCCACTTTTATTATTTTTTAAGTTTAATTCAATGTATTGACTTACTTGATACTAGTAAAATGTTATAAAATACATTAAATAAAACATTTCATACCAAAAAAATAGAAGCAGTAAAGTAAATAAAATAGCAATAAAGTGTGAGGAATGTCTATCCGCAATTGCCAATTGTTTCTCATAAATAGTATCTAAGTTTTATTCAAAGAAGAGATTTTGGTGGATTGCATTATCCATCTCAAGATGCAATAGTAATAATAATAATATCTATGGACGCTTTTTACACCACGTCAATCTGGTCCAGTGGTAAGTACTCGAAGAGACTTGTGTTACGGGCACCAGACAACGGAAAATACATATATTTAATATTTTTTTACATGTATATTATATATAATGCTTATTTTAATAATAAAAATGGCCTGCCAAAGTTGATTGACAATGTTTTTAAAAAAATAGTTGATTCTAATGTATTTGCGAAATTAAGGGATCACACTTTATTCCACAAAGTCCACTCGATAATCATCTGTCGTTGTTAATTAAGGCAAGTGTTCTTAGATACCTTGAGGTGAGAATTTATTTCATTATGAAAAAAACATCTCAAAGCGAAGAGAGAATTAAGAGCATGCATACCAAATTAGTTTTATTTAAAGGCCAGTATATCATACAATTTTTTTTAAAAAATGTATTTTATTTTTATTGCAAATAAATTATACTGTAATGTGCACACGGTTACAGATCAGGATATAAATTTACAGTTAAAACTGACCTTACTCACTTACTTGTAAAACCTACTTGTACTGAGAAACACCCTCTCTATTACCGAAAGATATAAAGTAAGAGTGTCCGAATTTATAAATAGTATTATTAATATCGCAAGTCGCAAGTATTCATTTCCCTAGTCTAGTGACATAGCATACCACCAGGTGATCTGACTGGTCGTTTGCCTAATATGTAATAAAAACATACAGTAGAGGTTGCAACAAGTATTGGAGTAAAGTTATTGAAACTATATAATATGATACCTAATAAATACCAAAAATTAAATTTATATTTAATAGTAAAAAGTCCAAAGTGGTCAACTCGGGCTGACGTCGTACGTGCATTTACATTAACTCCCCTAATTACCCACCATATAGGAAAAATTTCCCTATAAGGTCACACTGAAAAAAAATATTGCTGTTTCTTGTGCGGTCACGCTATGACGATCTCTATAGGTACTTACTCTTAGTCCACAGGCAACATAACCTCATTCAGTTCAATTATGAATGTCACTTTTTTTGGTCCTATTGGGACCGGCTAAGACCAGAAGACATGCTACCATGTCTGTTGCAAAGAACATTAAGTTTGTAGAGAAACGCCAATGGGCGAGGCATGCAGTATAGATATATAAGGATTCCGAATGATATAGGTTTTTTATAGTATTCATATACACAATATTACATAATAAACCCTGATCATAGTTCTCATTTCTGCCACTGGCTAGACCTAGAGATCGAGATAAACCCAGAAGCTCAGGTTGAATACAAAAACTCTAATTCAAGACAATTATATTGTTTATATAACAAAGTTATAACTATTTAAAACCTTCATTTTGAAATTAAGGCAACGATGGTCCAATGGGTACTATGGGCTCGGCATTGGGTCAGATGGTCCGGGCTCGAGCCCCCTGTAGTGCTTTGCATTTCTAAATTTCTAAGTGCACCCTAAATACGCGATTAGAGCTTGCTCATCTGAAGGAAAACATCGTGAGGCATGATCTTTGAAGGTGTGTGAAGTTTTTACTCTCAAACAGGTATAAAATAAAAATACCTTTAAAGATAATGTTTGGGGGGGCTTTCATTAATAAGGTTTCTGGGGGTGATTCTATCATCAAAAGATGATAAAATGGCGAAAATATATAAAAAATATATTATATTATTAAATTCAAGTGTGTTTAAAATAATATTATCCTTTTTTTTTGAGTGAATTGCAAACAAAAATTTTAACACAGTTTTGTGTTTTCTTTTCAATATTATTTCCATCATTATCATTATCTTCTTCATTATCATCCTTTATCCGTCCACTGCTGAACATAGTAAGCCTCCCCAATGAATCCCCAAGACCACCGTTCGGACATCCAACACAGACCGACGCCTGCACTGATATCGTCTTCCCACCTTAATTTTTTAATGCCAGAATGAAAATTAAAAATCTTTACTATACCTACTACTGCTGCTACTGAGGAAATATCATTTTATGGTTCTCCAAGTAACATATAAAAAAAATCAGCTTTTATACTATAACGTTACGTGCTTAATTGAAATTAACCTTACTTTAATGGTGTCCGGCAGGGGGTTGGAAGCACTACAAATGTCTGACCGTTGACGAAGCGGCTACTGAAATTATCACTAAAAATGTATGAAAACTGAGCTTAATACTTTAACGAATTTGAGACACAATTTAACTCACCTTTACGAGTTATGTGCCAAAGCCACCGCGACCCAAGATTCATAGTTTGGAATCGTTTTTACCTTAATAGAGGTAAGAGGACACACTCAGAGAAACTTACCGATTATAATGAAACAACTTTTATGGGGTTTATCACGGTTTATTTAGTTTTTTATGAGCCCGACGTTTCGGATACTTTACAGCAACCATGGTCCCGGGAGGACCATGGTTGCTGTAAAGTACCTAGTATATTCATTATAATGAGTGAAATTCGCGTATAAACACAAGAAAACAATATGAAACTTACCGATTTTATTATGTACTATCTGTTGCCCGCAGCTTCGCCTGCGTTAACTAAGATTTACAACGGCATCTTAGGATGATATATCTTAACCGATAAATGGGCTATCGAACACTGTAATGTTTCATTAAAATCCAACCGGTAGTTCCTGAGATTAGCGCGTTCAAATAAACAAACTCTTTAGCTTCATATCTTAAGGATAAAAAGCATAAGTAAAATAAACTCGTTTAAATGTAGTCCAAAAAAATCAAAATTTCTGAATAAAATATGGTTGTTGTACCTCACTCTACATAGATAAGTATAGTGTGTCGTGGACTTTTTTGTAGATAATTATAAGATCTACAATTAATTAGAACATTTTATGGTTCTATCTTTTATAGTTTAGGCAGCGTATGCAAAATGAGTAACTTTTCTGGTTGATTTTTTACACCTCGTGTCCGAAAAACCCAAATATCTTACGGAATCCTGTTTCTTTCCAGAATAAAATTTAGCCTATGTTACTCGTGGATAATATAGGTTTCAAATGGTGAAAGAATTTTTGAAATCGGTCCAGTACTTTTTGAGCCTATTCATTACAACCAAACAAACAAAGTTTTCCTCTTTATAATGTTAGTGTAGATGTAGATTTGTTCATTTGCAATTATATTGTTTGTTACCTGCACATAACTTTGCACGATAGCATTCACATATTATAAATAATAATGTTATCAATTAAACGTTAAATTATCTACCTAATATTGTTACAGATAATAATACAAACTTGAAATTAAACAAGATATTTACTCTCCGTATCACTCGCTACATGAATTGTGTTATCAACAGCTATTACTTATTATTAACGCAGTCACGAATCATGATTCATTCAGTTTGCATTCGCCGGCCGCAGAGTACGCTTGTTAAGTTGTTAAAATACAAATAACTAAAATGTCGGAATACGCAAAGAATCCCGCAATCGCAAATTTCGTCGAATACCTAAGAATCCCCAGCGTACAGCCGAATGTGAATTATGGTAAGCCTACTCTTGATAAATTGTAAAAAAAAATTATTAAAATAAAATATTGTTTTGACACCCGGTACATAGCTATATCTAGGTAGGTACAGGTTTAAAATTACAATTGATATATTTTTTTGTATGGTTTGTTTAATGTTATTAGGATTTTATTGTGATCCAAGTTTTACAGACCATTTATATGTAGTCTTGTAACCTCAGCGTGGTTTAATTTTAGTGGAGTATTTATATCACTCTACATAGAAACCGGCTACTCCGTCCTTCGCATCAAAATGCTTCTCGCAGCACTCAACATCATAACAAAGTACAAACCAGTTTAAAGTTTTGTCTATGGTACAAATTACAAACAAACAATCACGTTGGCCGTTAAGTTAAGACAAGTGTTACCATTTACCATAGAACTAATCTGTGTGTCTTTAAAATAAATACTTTTACCCAATGTATGTAGAAATTTCAAACTATTATGATAGATATACAGAAAGGATATTTTTTTAATTTTTTCTTTTTCCGCTTATAATGTCCGAAACTGCTAAAACGATTTGTGAATTTCACACTCAATCACAAACTACTAAGGGATACTACTCAATTGCTGTTTGTAACACATGGCGACGCTACGAAGCAGATTCAACTATTTTGTGTTCATCATCATCGACAAAGCTTAGATATGACCCACTGGTAGGTTCGGGTCTCTTCCTTGAAATCAGGCGATGAGGGCGTTGGGTTTACTCCAATACGCCGGAGAATTGTGGGTGCCCTTCACTCACTTGTCACTGCACCTTTTCCTCCCGACGTGTTCCTTCACCCGTGAGCAAATAATCTTCCCGTGTTTAGGTGCACGGTGAAATTTTAGGAAAAAACTATTTCAGGGAACCTGGTCAGGATTGTACCCAGACTTCTGACTCAAGAGGCCTAGCCCGTGCCAAAGAATTCAGACGTATATATAGAAGAACCGTTCTTAACGATTGTTTGTGCCGACTTTATTGGGGACATGTCCCCAACGGGCTTTGTTCGCACTAGCTCGCTCCGATTTTCGCATAAATTGAGGGTGTACTCTTGAAACTCTACGATTCCTGGGTCTCTTTTTAAATTAGCCGGTTTATATTTATTCTAAAACGGTATAATATTTACCATGATTTCAATTTTTACTTCACGGACCCCATATGTTAACATTGTAGGTATGTATATCGATACCCGGTACATTAATTAATGCACCAGGTAAATGTTCTGTTTTTAATAGTTTTGTTGAAGGGAATCCTGAGAGGCTGAAAAGAAGTAACAGACGAACGCACAGACAGACACATTTGTTTTAAATATTAATATGATATAGTTACACAGAATTTATCTCCCCTGTCATCTTAAGCTACCTTGAACCTACAATAATAAATTTTATCATTTATCTTATCACATCAGTAACCTGCCAAAGAGATCTTTTATGGGTCTTGTTGTCTTGGTCTTAGGTTTTTGGTTTTGGTTACGCTGTATTGCTGTGTCTCTGGTCTGTATTTGTGGCTAACATTTACCATTTAGGTACTATTTGTTTCTTCTGTCCTACAACTTTGTCGTATTTTCAAAAGAAGGACAGGACTGGCACTGTGACACATCCGAATTCACAAACAATATTTTGAGGTGTCACAGTACTCCCGAACGCATAGGGTCATTCAAACCAATTCATAGACTATACTTAAGTAAAATGTGCGTCTATCAAACCCATATAAAACCTGACTATTGACGCTAGGAGCGCATAGATGGTGCGTTAACTTTGCATAGTATTGTTTCATTATTTAGCCAAGTACGCTTCTTGAATTCGGGTGTAAACCATCTTACGTATCAGAATACTAGATAACACGTAAATGAGTTGCCTGCAATTATTTTAGATTAATTTGAAATTTATTATCTGTTTAACGCTGACTAGTTTTTTTTTAATGTTAGTTGTATAGGATAAGGATAAGGTCCATAAAAAGTTATTTTATTACAATAGGAAACATCATTATTGTTATTGGTAACACAAATCTAGGAGGGAGGGATGCTGGAGGGTTTGCAGGAGAAGTTACACATGTCTAAATACACACGTCTGACCCACGGGGCCGAAACGTGACCTCCTAATTTACAACTGGTCCGAAAGTTTGCCGTAGCTCAACGTGCTATGGAGCGTCCTATGCTGGGTGTTTCTTCGGCAGATAGGATTTGATACCTCCGCCTCCGCTGTTGAAGTAGCAATGGGCTGGTCACACACCCAGGAGATTGTTTGGCCGATAGGCCAATAAGGTTCAAGAGTGAAGGCCGCGTTTAGGTAGACGAAGTGTTGGTCGGTCAAAAATCGGGTGAAAAGACGATCTCCGTGCAGTGCCCAATCCACGATGAATGCAAGGGACTGGTCGGTTTGTTTATCGAGGACCGTATACCGTCTACTGCAGTGTTCTGCAGTGGACGATAAGTGTTGTGATGATGATGATGACAATAATGAACACCATCGTTATCAATTAATGTGGTCTAGTGTTGTGGCTTTCTCTATATTGATATGTTGTCCTTACATTGATAATGTGAGTGATAAATAATAAAGCCCTACGTTTCCCACAGGCAAACCTATATGGGTCATTCTTGAATGATTATCGCTAGACCACGATAAAATTAAAATAAACTATGTTATAATATATAATATCTTGCGGTCATTTAATATAAATAATATTATTTTGTGGTTAATGAGCTATATTGAAGTGTCCGCATCTAGTCCGCGTTTCATCTTAGTTTGGCTTAAGTGAAGTAAGTTTTACAGAGTTTAGCGCCTGCGCGATTTTGTACAAGGTCAATGTGGGTAAGTCCGTCTGAGAGGTAAGTCCGTCTAGCAGCAATAACTCCCGTTTTTGAACGACTAGTTTATTGTGGCTCGGCCGATGAAAACGGTATTACGAAGCTAGCTCGAAC
Organism: Lycaena phlaeas; assembly: GCA_905333005.2. Lineage (NCBI taxonomy): Eukaryota > Metazoa > Arthropoda > Insecta > Lepidoptera > Lycaenidae > Lycaena > Lycaena phlaeas. Next base: position 16,913,457 of record HG995166.1, on the reverse strand, counting down.
TGAGAATCGTAGATGTCGCTAACATCATTATGTTGAAAGAAATCAATCGGACTTTTTTTGTTGCGTTTTGTACTTGAAGTCGGAGTGCAACATCTTTTCAAAAAAAATTAAAAAATCTAGAAAATCAAAGGAGTTTTTGGAGTTTCTATGATTACGTTAGTCATGTAATGATTCATATACTTATTTCTCTATATGAATTCATTTATATCGCTTTAATTTAGAAATTATCTGCGGCTACAAATTTTTAACCTAAACATGCTATAATTGGGAAGTCCGTCTGGCATGCCTAAGGTAAGTCCGTCATTATGCCGGTCTTGCCTAAATTGCAGATTGTCAACCTTTGGAGCTGCACGTTAAAATACGAAATAAAGAAATACACAAGAATTAATAGTCACGTCATTTCTAACAGGTCTAACATACTCGTAATATTATTTATGTATAGTTTAAGCTAATGTAGGCTACCGAAGCAGGTATTCAAAAATATTTTGGAAATTTTTAACCCCATAAATAATGGTGAATGAGGGAAGGTAATTGTTGATTTTGCAGTCACTAATAATTTTCAATTATTTATTTTTTACAAATAAAGATTTATATTTTTAATTTGTATTTTATACTTATCCCAAAAAAAAATCGCTACATTTTTATTGAAAATGTTTGCAACCCCTGTCACCAAAGATATGCCGAACTTGCCCTAAACTGCAATAAAGTTAATTATCTTTGAAATGTAAGCCTTAAAAACAAATTTATAAAACACATATTTCAATGCCAGTTATGCATCACTGCTAGAAACTGTTTTCGTACATATTGCCTTACAAATTACGGTTTTATGACTACTAGACGGACCTACCTCAAACTGCAAGGGAAGTCCGTCTACACGCCGATTTTTAAAAAATTATACATAAATCTTAAAACTATAGCAATTAATATTATTTTGAAACCATCACAAGTAAATGAATATATTACCTATAATTTCCGACGACACAAGTTACTTTAGAATGCGTATACGATCCAATAAGTTCATTCAAAGTTAAATTTTATAAAAGTATGCCGGACTTCCCCACATTGACCTCATACTTAAAAACTAGAATGACATTTACCATGTTGAAACTTTAATTCAGTCAAAGAATTCAGACATATAGAATAGATATACCTATAGAAGAACAATTTTTGTGCCGACTTTATTTGGTACATGTCTCCAGTTCGCGCTCGCTCGCTCTCGTAGGCTCATATGCTGGCGACATCGCGGTGTCTCTTTCGTCACGCCGCCAAGAGGACGTTTGCGCAGAAAGTTTGTCCTGAAAGCGTTCATAAGAACCGTCCTTCTATATACGAATTTTAAAATTCTATAATGAATTCTTTGATTCAGTCAAGATAATCTGCGTCATTGTTTTAAAAAGATTTATAATTAGTATATTGGAGCAATTGCTGAACAATCCACGGAGGATGTCTGCTATTTCGCGCGGTACTTTGTTGTAAATTACATAGCCCTCAATGCAATGAATTGAATAATACGCCTATTACCCGCCACACTGTAATGTATCCGTGTAGGACGATATATAGAGTATGTACCTACTTATCTATTATTCTGTTCTGCTGGTTATCAAGGCCTTTGTCTATATAAGTATTCAAAAGATTAATAAACTAATGCTTTTACACATACAGGTATCATTTTTACAACGATTGCAAAGACATGTTAAATTACCTCGGCACCCATAACCAAATAATAAATAAAAAAATCAGGATGGGAAATAATTTTTAATAATATGATTTCTATTATTAAAATTTGCGCGCCGTGCTAAAAATCTTTTAGGCGCCGACAACCATCATAAGGCTTCGACTGCTCGACATTTGATTGTCCTCCGACAGCTTTCTCCGACTTTCCAACAGCGATCTGGAGTAGATCGCTGTTGGAAAGTACTTTTCTCTATTACAAGCAATCGGGTAAACATAATATTATATTATAAAGCCATAGCTAGTATCGTAGACAACGCTACATATACTTATAGGGTTTTACAAAATATAAGTAAAAGACTTACTCAATATCCCGTTTTGAATTTACCAACTAAAAAAGTTCTAAAATGAATAAACTTTTGTTCCAGACGCTTGTGTGAATTTCTTTAGGAAGCAAGCCACGGACATCGGACTTGGCTTCAAAGTGTACGAAGTGGTGCCAAAGAAACCGATCGTAATACTGACATGGGTCGGACAGAACCCCGGTCTCCCCTCCATCCTGCTCAACTCTCATATGGACGTCGTGCCCGTTTTCGAAGTAAGCTATGTTGTCTATGCTAGTTGGCATCTTACAAACTCAAGACTAAATTTGAAAATAATACAATTTTATATTTATCCAGGATAGTTGGACCCATCCGCCATTCAGTGCACACATTGACGAAGAAGGCAAGATCTTTGCTCGCGGATCACAAGACATGAAATGTGTCGGCATGCAATATTTGGAAGCTGTCAGACGGTTAAAGGCCAATGGAATTAAACTAAAAAGGACGCTTCACTTAAGTTTTGTTCCAGGTATGTATTACCAGGTTCTACCGTAAGGGGACCATGTTGCTCTAAGCTAGGTAATGTATAAACTTAACTTACAATAATTTTTATATCCCATATTATGACCAAATGAACAGAAATCGTTCAGACTTCAGACATTTCAATCTACAGATCCCTTGATATAATGCGCTTATTAAAATAAACGGGTTCTTCTCAAATAATTAGAATAAAAAAAATAGAAGAACGACTAACTGAAAAGAGTTTTAGTGTATGCTTAAGAAACTTTACGATTCGTAAGATTAAGCATCTGTGTATTTATTTAGGACAATTACAAAACAATCCAAAAGATTTGTAATTCCCTTTTCGTAGACGAGGAGATTGGGGGTCACGACGGCATGCAAAAGTTTGTGCTGACAGATTCCTTTAAAGCTCTGAACGTGGGTTTTGCGTTAGACGAGGGTATGGCGAATCCCGGCGAAGAATTTATCCTCTTTAATGGCGAGAGGAGTATTTGGCGTAAGTGTGAAATACATTCGGCTTTTGATCGATCATTTTAATGGGAGTTAAAGTTTTTTTTTATGTTCTGTGTAACGACCTATACTTTTTTTAGAGATGCACATAATGTGTCCCGGTCAACCAGGACACGGATCGTTACTGCTTCCTAACACCGCTGGCGAAAAGGTTTGATACATTTTGTCATAAAGCCGTAAGTTCAAAAGCATTGATCAGTAGAAAAAGTAATGCTTAAAAGTTTTATAAGATTTTTTTATAAGAAAAATATGGCTAGTCCCAGGTTAACTTGTTTGTGTTAATGGGTGACGCTGACCACTTACCATATCATACATACATACCATATCCAGATAACATAAATAAAGTTATGCAGAGCCAACTATAAGGTATAAAACTTAAATATACTTAATAAAAATGTAAAACAAATTGTTTCAGTAGACAGACATGAGGTGTGTATTGATCAATATCAAAATATCATACATTTCCTTTAGATATAAAAATATTTCATGTACGTACAATAATTATAACAATATTCGTTATTTTTCAGTTAAGGGTCATAATTAACAAGTTTATGACAATGAGAGATGAACAGAAGAAAATTTTGGAGAGCAACCCGAAGCTGACGATCGGTGACGTCACGACGATAAACATGACTCAAGTGTATGTAAGTTAACATGGTATTGAATTATTATGGCTCATTAAACCATCATGCATCATCTATTCCCAATGTGAACGTAGGGTATACTGGGTAGGGTTGTAGCAGGCTAAGGCTATGGCTCAGGCCTTGTCGTGGTGGTGGGGCTCAGTAATCCAGGTTGACCCCAATACCTTGGGCGAAGTGAATTGAGCCGAGGGGGCTCTTTGCAAGGGGTGAGGATGGGAACCTCACCTCATCGTACTGTCCTGACGTTGGTGACGGTTGGTGGACCGCTCTGTGGAGGTGGCGTCGGTTCCCTGAGGGACTGACTAGCCGTCGAGGTGCCCTGTTACTTGTAGATGGCACCTCACCAAAGGCGGCATTAGTAGCACTCGCAGAGTTTTAGAGCTGCGTCCACTTACCATCTTTCGGGTGCAGCGAGTCCCACATACCTGGGGAGACCCACTCCCCTGTGGGATGCGTCAGTGCATTTCCCGGCGTAAAAGAAAAAAAAGGGTAAGGTATGACATTTTTTTTATACCATTGAAAGGCAAACGAACAGTCGAAGCCTTGCGACTATCGATGCAAACATCCACATAACCGGAGGACATGCAGATGCGTTGCCCTCCTTTTCCCTATCTCTGCTATTCTAATTTGACTACAAAGTAGCACGGCACTACCTCTTACTAAACAAGTCAAATATTATCGAAACTATGCCCGGTAGACGAATGGTATAGTGAAAAATTGTTACAACCGTACCCAGTCTACCCTAAATCTTTCTTCTATTCTCGTTATAACAAACTATCATCAAGATAATCTAGTTTATGTCTAGTGGTCATAGACATTTTTCAATAAACTTCCGAACCCAAACATGGAAATATTCACCAACAATTTTATTGCTTTATTAATGCCGAATATTTTACCGATATTGTTTTCATGCTGCTATTTGCTACTGTTTTATTATTCGGTAAGTTTTCACAACATAGACGTACACAATATTAACGAGACTTGCTTTAATGTGTTGTGGTGTACTAACATCCCCATAATGTGCCTGGACATTTGTTAACAAAATAGAGTACGCAAGCCATGTCAGAGCACACGCCCGAAGACCGCAGGGTGTCGAAGTGCTCGCCGTGATCGAATTCGGGTCTGAAGGATTATAATGTATTGTGTGACCTACTCGGATACAGAATAGGCCAATATATTTCTCAAAAAAAATTGGTTGTCTGTAAAGTCGGTTTACAGACGGTAGTTTGACGTGATGTCAAACATTATACTGCAGCCACACGTCCGTGGCTTGCCGCAAGCACCAAGTCTCCACAAATCACAAGCATGTGGACGCCTCGCAAGCGCTTGCGGCAAATTCTCTTTTGTTCTCTTTGGCACAATACCGCCACTCGTCGGATCGGCCACAAACCCTTGCAAACCTACGCAAGCCAAGACAAACTCTGTATCCACACGCTTGAATTTGTGAGGGCTTACCGAGGCTTGGCAAGCGTGCGGTTCCGGCTTTACATGCAGCACGAACCGAACTGAGCCGATCGCTTGAGCCGATCATGCCTCTCTCTCGTTCGTGCCGCGTTCTCGCTATCGGAACGCTACATGAGGTCATCTTTTTCGTACATGCTGCCCGTAATATCTAGTTAGAGGTTGTCACGTCAAAATGAATATTTATATAGACATGTATTATATTTCTTATCTGGAAACAGTAGGTAGGTAACCGTCAGAGAATTAGCAGATTCGTTGCGGGCATTTCAAATATGCGTGTGTTTTTACGTGAATGTTTTAATTTGGGTAGGTTTTGTTTGCCTTAGCTTAGTGTAAATTGTTGTTCAAATGTTTGCTGATTTATTGTTTATTTGTTTATTTATTGCTTTAAGGGCGGTATACAATCTAACGTGGTCCCTGAGAAACTGACGGTTGTGTTCGACTGCCGCTTAGCGGTGACCGTTGACCAAGTACAGTTCGAGAACATGGTAAGTTAATGAACATAATATTTATAACTTGCTTCGCCCGCGTTAGCTTAGATTTACGGACGTATCCGGTTTGATGATGATTATTTTATAGCGTAAGTTACTCCTTATTATAACAGCTAATTCCCGTCAAAATCGGTCCATAGCCACCATAATGAAACTTTATATACACTTTTTCCACTATATTAAATAATAAATAGTGGAAAAAGTGTATATTATAAAGTTTTCACTTTTTCCACTATTTATTATTTAATATACTTAGTGGAAAAAGTGTATATAAAATTTCATTATAGTGGCTATAACATGAATTTCCATCAAGGACCGACAGTACATTCTATCCATTATAAAATCGGTCCAGCCATTTCAGAGATTAGCCGGAACAAAAAATCAAAAATATTTTTTTTTTATTTTGGATATAATATTATGTAGGTAGGTACCGTATTATATTCATATGCCTGTAGTAAAAAGCGTTAATATTACACTCCAATTTTATTTATATGTATAGATTAAGTAACCTCTACTACCTCACCAATAAACTTCGTAAAAACTTTTAATTTAGAACCTCATTTTGTGGAGGTTCTATTGAATTCTCATCCATAATCCTATTCTCTTAAAGTCTAATTTACGTTATTCAGGTGAAGCAATGGTGCGCGGAAGCTGGAGAAGGCGTTACGTACACATTCGAGCAGAGGAATGACCCGGTCGAGTGCACCAAAACTGACGACTCAAACCCTTTCTGGGTCGCGTTCAAGTCTGCTGCTGATGCTATGTAAGACTAGCTGTTTCCGCAGCTTTGCCTGCGTTAACTATGATACACAATATAATGCAATTGCCTACAGTAAAAGTAGCCTAAATTACTTCTTATTATAACAGCTACTTGCCAGTAGAACAAACAGCCAGATAATCAAAAAATTTTAAAATTGTTTTTTTTCGTATATATGCCATGTAGTAAAAAGCGGTTATAAAATACCAATATAAATAATTTATTATCTATATTTTTAGATTTCAAATCATCATAATATTCATGGTGCTAATTGGTTTGATAATCCATCTTATTTATTAATCTGGTACGTCGAAAACAATGTGTGAGACAAGAATCTTCTTAGCATGCGCAAAATATTATGGCCTTTTTAAAAATTAATTTTAGTAGACTTCTGTTACAAGTTACAACGGAACTCGGGAGTAAATGTCGGAATAACCCTCAGGTTGTTAGGTACCTTAACCTTAGGACCTACTGGACAAAAGTCAAAACTCATTTGGATACAAATCTTTCAGGAAAATCAAACTGGACATCAGGATCTTCCCCGCTGCTACCGACAGCAGGTATGTCCGCCAGGTCGGAATTCCCGCCTTCGGCTTTTCACCCATGAACCACACACCAGTTTTGCTCCATGACCACAACGAATACCTCAGAGCAGACATCTTCCTGAAGGGCATTGATATCTACGAGAGATTGATCACGGCCGTCGCAAACGTATAAATCTTCAATGTTGCCATAACAGTACAGTAAATTTATTAATTTTTGACGTTTATATTCTGATGAATAATTTTTATTGAATGTTTTATCTGTCAATATTCTATTAATAAATGTATTTACAGTTGAGTTGTTTTTGTTTTTTTATGTAAGTAACATAAATAAGTAGGTAGTAGGTACCTACCTACTAAAGGTACTACCAGGTAGGCAACCTACTTAATAATAATATTTTAATGCGGCATGATAAATTGTATTTTATATATAAAGCAAGCATCGTAACTTTATATTGAAAACTGTATTTCTAGTGGAATTTATATGCTCTATAATTGGTCTATGGTAGCAAATTCTACAAAATATATAATGAGCGAAGCAGTATTACAAAAACAGTTTAAGATTTTTTTTAAATCAAGGTACCTATATAGGTATCTAGTGTGGATAAAAGCAAATAAAAACACAATTTTCTTCGTTGTTTTTAATGAATAATGTCAGATCTAATACAGATGATATCATATCAATTGATAACATTACATGACAACACAAGTTTTAAACTCCGATGTAACAACCAATCTTACCTGATACCTATACGTCAACTCACAATATGAAGACGAGAGACCATACAAATATCTCGACGTTCAGAGTTAGTCAAATTAGTAAGCTGATAAGTATAAGTATTTTAAATTTTGTACAAAATCAAGTATTTTTTTTGTAAAAAGTAAAAACCCTTACTAGGTTACGAAAATTGAAGTTATTTTTTTTAGTCTTAGATGAAGAGAACGGTGTATTTCCACTTTAAACAAATGCAAAAACAACAAGTAAGTAATAACTAGTTTTATTATTAATATTTTGTATTATTATAATGAGGAATGTCTAATTTTTCTTACAATAAAATAACGCCTTACTCAAAAATACTATACTTAAATAAGAATTGGTGTCGAAAGAAAATACAAAGTAAACTCTCAGACCAAATAAAAGTAAAAAGAAGCCCAAATTAAAAAAAAATGTTTTTAATTGTTTATTCGGTCTGAGTTAAGTTAGTAGAGTTAGTTAGTGGCTACTTCATGGCTTAGGCAAGAATTAAAATAAAATATTTTATGTTATAATAGTTGTGCTTGGTTTAACCTTAATATATTTGGTAAAAAACTGGACAGAACTAAAATCATTTTTTTTAATTGATTTTCCTATAAATGATTACTAAATACCGTAACTAAATTAACGTACAATATAAAAATATAATTTATGATAAATAACAAAAAAATACTTGTTTTTGTACATGTTTTAAACACATAAAATTTTCCTCTACGTCAAATAACAATGTCTAAAATAATTAAAAATAAAATATTGTATTTTTAAAACCACAGATTTATAAATTAAGACAGATGGAGCATGCCGAACATCCGAGTGATGCTTCAAAGCAAGTATAAATTCAAAAGCGCGCTCAAGTGCTTGACATAGCGTCGTACTCTAAACGTCTATTAGATGGTGTTCGTTTTTGAATTTGTACTCGTTTTGGTGGCGTCACTCGCTTGTTCGGCATGCTTCATTAGTCTTTATTTATAAGTCTGTGTTTAAAACCATAACAAAATTAAAACAAACGAATTTATATACGTACTAATGACTTCTACACGTTGGAAATAGAAAATATTGTCACAGATTATATCGTTAAAAAGGTTTATACATAATACGTCAGTTGTCTATTGATATGTCAAATTTGATTAGTCAAATCGTTTAAATACCCAACCATGGATGTAGTATAATAACAGGATGGCGTACTCGGAAAAAATGTATTTACGAAAGTGAACACTAACTCAACGCATTAAGTATTATATTCTATTGCGCATTACACAGAAGCCGATCCGAGCCGAGCGAGATAGCAATAAGTAAGAAATGTGTCTCGTTCTTTCATATTGCCAGCTTGCAAAAGTAATTTATTATAAATTATGGCGTGATCAAAAACTTAATTTAAATAATTGTCTTTTTGATGTCATTTTAACAATTTTAAGTCAAGAAATTGTAATTAAATTTATTTCTTTGAATATATTTTTAATTAAAAAAGAAAACATAAATTATTATTTTGCTTAATTATTTTATTACATATGGTAGCCCAGTTAAATTTCATAATGGCGTCCGTTGTTTACAAATTAAGTTTGAATTAAGTACGTTGTTTTAATTTTAAGTATTATTACAGTGAAAATGGTGAGAAATTGTTGTGTTTATGCTTGTCCAAGTGAATCATTTGGTGGTTGCAATATATCTTTCCACCGGTAAGCTATAAATAACATTATTCTAAATCTTACAACTACGGTGACCATGATTTTTTGTGATAAGTTACATTTTGTGTAGTCGACAGAGACTATTATTGTACAACCTAAAATAGACTGGAACCTTAAATCAAATATTTTTAAGCGGTATGTTTCACCATCTAGTTGAGATATGTGCAACTAAAAACGTATAATTATACGAAAAATGCAAATCTATGCCTGTGATATTTTTGTAATAAATTATACCCACAAAAATTATGTCAATACCGTGTTTTATTTTCTATCCACATAAATGAGACATTTAAGTAGGTATATGTATATATATATATATGTAAATAGAAAACCTATAATCTTAATCTTTGTTTAGTTATATAGAATTTTGTAATTAGAATAAAAATGTACAGTGACATTAGATTTTCAAAATATTTTATTATATTTAATGAATTAAATGCAGAAAGTATATTATATTGATTTAGTTATGTTGAAATAAAAGACCTGAAATAAAGGCTTTTAATGTAGATTCTATTATTTTCAGGTGTGTATTATATTATAAGTTTTCTTTTACAATTGTTATTATTTACGTTTATATTTTTACGAATAAAACTATTATATATATATATATATATATATATATATATATATATATATATATATATATATATATATATATATATATATATATATATATATATATATATATATATATATATATATATATATATATATATATATATATATATATCTCCCGATTCTATATATATAGAATCGGGATCTCGTGTATACATGTGTTAAAAACGGCGATAAATCGATCTAGCTAGGATACATTTTTAGAAAACTTTTTTTTATCCGTGTTTTGAGGCATCGATAAAATTAGATTAAAAAAAGGAAAAAAAATGGATTGGAGATTAGAACCAGGCTTGTTCGGATTTATCTGCCTTATTTCACCACTAAGCCACCATGACATATTATTTGACAGCGAAATTTACGTTCTTATTCTAATCATATTTTATCGATGCCCTCAAAACACGGATAAAAAAAGTTTTCTAAAAATGTATCCTAGCTAGATCGATTTATCACCGTTTTTAACACATGTATACATAATTTCATGAAAATCGTTGGAGCCGTTTCCGAGATCCCGATTCTATATAATAATATACATATATATATATATACAAGAATTGCTCGTTTAAATATATAAGATATGTGTGTGTTGTGTGTGTGTATGTGTATGTGTGTGTGCGTGCGTGTGTGTGTGTGTGTGTGTGTGTGTGTGTGTGTGTGTATACTAGCTGTTACCCGCAGCTTCGCCCACGTGAACTCAGGTTTACGGATTATTTTAATAATTACTAAGTTTTTGTATTAAAATAGATATATTATGTTATGTTGAACATAAAGACATAATATATCGCAGACTTTCTGTAGGCATATTTAGGATACTATGTTTTATACTATGTAGTGATATAAAATACCTACTAAAAATGTCTATATACCTATATAAGTTTTATTACCTACAAATATACAAACTAAAATTTGTTCCTAGTTTGCATACCTTGGTAGTCGAGAGTTGAGCTTCTGTTACAGTTTTCCAAAAAATGAAGAAATGTATCATAAATGGCTTAGCAGTATACAATTCAAGAAAAAAGTTACGAAATATTCAGCCATATGCAGTAAACACTTTGAACCTTCCTGCTTTTATAATGCTAATTCACGTCAATTATTAAAGACCAACGCTATACCAACGATTTTTCCTACGGTAAGAGAAAATGTTATTTCTATATTAGCCAAGGCGCTGGAGGATTTTCAGGAGATGCTACATAGTCTAAATGAATCCTCTCGACGTGTGTACCTTAGAATTAACTTGGAAAAGAAAAGACACAAATGTCATGTATAACGGACACATTCTCCCTAGGCCGTTAACTTCGATGGCAATTCTCGAAATTGTGCAAGAGTATATTGGACATACATAGCAGCTAGGTTGACATAACTTCGAAAGAGAAGCCGATCGAAAGATTCAATTTTGGTGGCTAGAATTCAGGACAAGCTTAGAACATTCTCATCTCGTCTATACCGCACAGTTTGAAGACAAAAGTCTTTAACTAATGCGTTCTCCCCGGGATGACGTGCTAGGCAGAATCGTGGTCTCTTAATTTACGACTAGTTTAAAGTTTTGCCGTAGCTCAACGTACTATGCTAAGTAAGCTAAGTAACCTAAAAAAATGATTTCTCAAGGAAGGCTGAAAAATTACTATATTATACTACCTACGCGCTGGGGCTGGAGCCTCAGTTCAGCAGAGGGGTTCTACTCAAACTACAAATTCTTCAATTACTACATGTATAATAAGATATAAAGCAGAAGAGTTTGTTTGTTTGAACGCGCTAATCTTAAAAACAGGTCTTAGTCAGGTCTATATATCTATATTTAATCAATCAGTAATCCATATATAATCTATAGCCTATTTTATATTATATATCGAGGAAGGCTATAGACTATATTATCCCGCTAAAATGCCGTTGTAAATCTTAGTTAACGCAGGCGAAGCTGCGGGCAACAGCTAGTATAATATAATGTAAGTAAGATCGGTATTGTACTACATAATATTATGTAGTAAATTATTGATCTCACTGGTAGCAAAAATATTCAATACCTAATATGTATGTGTGCATAAGCCGGTCAGTGTTGAATACGAGTGGCAAGGGATCGATCGTCTTTGCGTTCATTGAGGGAGGCCTATGTTAAGCAGAGGACGGATAAGGGCTGGTGATGATGATGATGATATGTCGACAGTTAATTATTTTGTATGTGGATGGAAAAATATGAATTTGTCCCATATAGCTAAATCTTATTGTCACCCTATAAGAAAGGGACACACTCCCTAACACTGGCTATCTCTGTCGGCTCGTTTTTCTGTTACGAGTTAGCGGTCCTGTTATATATTATTACGTCCATTTACCCAACTAAAAATCACTACTTTACTGTAAAGTGTAAAATGATCTATGTAGAATATCGAAATCGAATACTACGCGTAGTACAAAATTAGTATTATTAAATAGTATACAGGAATGTTAATTGTATCGATAGAAATTCTAAGAGATTACAATGTAAATAAGTCTAATTAAATACGTCATTAAATGTCATAGATAACATATTCGATTCAACTGAAAACAATGAAGCGAGATAGCATTATTCAACTATAAATTTAATTTGATTTGTTTATGTATTATTTAAAAAATTGTATCCGATGCCTCTTCTTTCTTTATGTGTATACAAGTGTATGATATAAGGTACTTAATATTGTCGATCTGCGATAAGGCCGACAGGCCACCAGTCTATGCACATTAAACTAAAAAACGAGTATCATCTTTGAAACTAGCCACTGGGAAACAATTTAGTGATGTTCGACATTGGGGGTGTTTGGCCGAAGTACTCAGTAAGCTTAGTAAGCATAAAAAAATTAAAATCTTACAGGCTGACTATAACGCTTTTCGGCCAGGACAGACTTACTTCAATAACTAATAACTTTACAATAAGCAAAATGGCGTCTCATTTTAAGTCACACTTACTGCATTAGCACTTATTTTGTTTCTGACCGAAAATTTACTATATATATTTTTTTTGTGACTTAGTTTTTTTAGTGAGTGACTTACTAAATTTAGTTAGAACTTACTTCGGCCAAACACTAACTGAAATTAATTTTTAAATTCAAATTTGATAACGTTGTATATGATTTCAAAGTTAGCTTCATGGATTTCAGTTGTATCACATCCACAAGCATCTTAGCGATACTGAATTATATACACGGTAACTGAGTTATAGAAATCGATCGGCGTTTATATTCAGCCCTTCAACCAACTAAGCCATTCCGATATTTCACACGAAACAAGAAGCTTTTAAATTGTGATGTTTTGACTAGTAGTCATAAAAACAGTTATCGTAAAATACACAGATATTAAAACAGAATTTTGACATACAATCATGCATCCTGATTTAATATCTTTACTAAAACCGTACGTATTCTAGCGTTTTAATTACGAACACAGATTATGTCACATCACTAACATTTAGCATACAAATATTTTATTATTGTAGCTAGCAACAATTCTAGCAAAATTTGATACATTTTTTATATAGCAACCCCACAATAATATCCTAAAATTTCGAATAAATATGTATAAGTATTGAAAAATATTATTTTTTATTATGCAAACTATGAACTTATTATTGCTATGGTTCAAATGTATTAAGAAACCTAAATTTAACTTAACAAATCGTAAATACGTAAAACGAAACGTTATTGTCACAAAAACATATGGCGGCTTCCATTCGCCCATAACACGAGTTATTCGTTAAAATTCATAGCCAAGAAGTAATACTGCATATTCTTCATTATATGCACACCTTAAAGCCACGGAAAAGTCATTGACATTTCCCATACTAAATGGTTACCGACTTACGCGAGTACACTTAATAATATTAAAGCAAATCTATTCTACATTCTGGGAATGTATTAAAAAAAAACACTACAACTATTTATACACATGGAATAAATTATAAAAATATATTAATCAATAACACGCTAACAACTACCGCTTACAACATAACCTAGCAGAGATTCGTTCTTTGGAAGAGCTACTCAAAGTGTTGTATGAAAAACTTTCATACCAGAATGAATTTAAACAAGATTTATACAGATGGATTTTATAATATTATTTTGTCAACATTAATTTTTTTATTATCTTAAGAGTTATTGATTGGTATACTAGGCATGTAAAAACTTAATAAAATGTGTAAAAGTTGCTTAATTATAATGAGTGAAATTCGCATAAAAGTGATGTAATTTTAAAAGAGAATTACATAACCTGAAGACGAAAAAAAGTTTATGAGTATTATAAAACAAATTTAAATAACAATATTTTTAAACATGTAATTATTGTGAATTATCATTATGTACATACCAAGTGTGAATGTATTAATTGATTAATTTTGGTTTATTTTAATATTTCTGCTTATAATAAAAATCAGTGTCAAAGCAGATCAATGTCTTTGTCAAAAATTTCAACATGAAATATCACTTGATACATACAACCTGTATTATAAAATCCATTCTGTACACAAAGGCCGCCTCACATAATTTAAATTTAACCTATAATTAGCAATTGTGTGCTGTAAATATCAAGTTTTAAACTTAATCAAACTTTCAAGAGTAAAAAAGAAAGAATATCAAATACATGGTAACATTTTGGTTTCATAATACCATTGAAATTTAAATAAAATAGCATATTTTGCTTGTAACACAATGAACGACAAAAGCGTACAACAAAATGTAATTTATGCAAAAGCTGTATAAAATGAGTTAAAAAGTAGAAGTAATGTGGGAACTTCTCCTTCGCAATTCTTCTTATTGATATATTACTTAACGCCTATGAGTCCATTAAAAATTGACTTTATCATCTTAAGGTGAACACACACCCATCCAAGCCGAAATCTAATATTTGACTCTCATAAGTGTGTGCTCACCATTATAGTGACTTAACATTTATGACAATTTGTCACTAAAATATTTTACTGAACCACACATTAATTTTTCATGGATATTGAAACTTCCATACAAAATTGTAATAAAATTATTGGTGTATTAAAAATGCAAAATTTTCTTATTGTATCAATACTAGGGAATACTACCAGAAACTATATTGCATGTGGTCACGATATGATATTGATTATAGTTTAAAACTAATTTTGTATAAAATAGTCAAAGATAGAATATCTTAGGGTCGAAAAATAATTCACAAAATAATACATTGTAATGTTGTATGTTTCCCTGTTTTGCGATATGAAAATTTAGAACACAACATCAACTAGTGATGTTATAGTGTTCTTATGTATCCAAATAAGTTTTAAAGTCAGTTTCTTTAATCTTCAACTTTTCTTATTAGAAAAGCATTTGAGGCTGCGCTCGGATTGCCACATATACATTGCAAATTGATTACACGAGTAATATGTAAGTAAAACAAAATTTAAATAGGATACAGGTATTATCTAATACTACTCGACTAATGGAACTTTACCACGGTTTTGTGCCGTTCGATGCTTGCAACCGTTTCTGGATTATTTCTCATTCGAGGTACTGGCGCGTTAGACCAATAAGCTACAATGCGTCGTTGGGTTATAGAGGGTGGGTCGCCGCTTCGTTGGGCAGCGAGTGGACCCGCGCCGACAGCAAGTTGTGTAGGATGAACACTGCTGGCTTCGGACTACCTTCCATATCCAGCTCCTGGAAAATCAAAGAATACAACTATGTATATATTATATACTAACAATGTGTATATATAATAAAAAGTATGTATATACTAACAATGGCTTGTCTCTATGACAAAAATAATATATATTTTGTAGATATTCAACGCTGATAGTTTTAGTTACTTTAGTATAATAGTATTCATTTAGTACTGTCACGGCTGTTAATCTTCATAGCAATTGTTTGGGCCTTATGTCTATGGTATTGTCGATGGGTCTAGTTTAGAATCTGACGTGTTTTTCTTTTAAATTCAAATTGGCCGTCTCTCCCGTCAAAATTTGACACATCCGTGCTGTTTGAAGATACCCACACTATTTACTAACTTGTTTACGTTAATCGAGTGAAGTTATGTTGATTTTTATCCTCTCAGCTAAACCACTATTCGTTGTACCTTGTGGTATTAATTATCACCATGTAAAACAAGTGTTACATTGAAAACTGTGCAAGTAAACGACAGGACGTTAAAATGCATCAGTTTCCCAAATCTGAGATAGGACTCAAAAAGTGGTTACAGTGCATTGGTAATGTTCACCTTCGTAGCTGTAGTTCGCAGAACCTTCGTAAGGTGTTTGTGTGTCACGAGCATTTTGAAACGAGGATCATCAAAACCACCTCTCGTTTGCGTTATGGTGCATAGCCAACACTATTTTCGGAAAATGAGATAGAAAGCAGCGTACCGGCAGTAGTTTCCGAGACCAAAAGTAAGTAAACATTAAAATCCTATAATTTTCCTTCTAGGAAAACAAGTAACGATTATTTTTATACAATTATTTATTTTATAAGCCTGATATAGATATTTTATAATTTTGTTTTGATTAAACCAATACCAAACGATATCTGTATAATACCTACTTCATCTGGTCAGTAATTAATTAGTAGAGACCGGATTTTATGCAACATAAAAACCTAGGAATATGCATGCAAATATGATATAATGTGATGAATATGCATGAAAAATGTCAAAATATGCAACACTGAAATAAAAATTCTCTAATTTTCATTCATTTTAAATGGGCTAACCTATAATATAATCTGATAAGATAAATAAATAAATGTATTTGTGTCTAAAGTAGACAATATAATTATAAATACCAAAGTTGCAAATTCCGCACCAATGCGCATATAATATATTTGCATTATGTAAAAATACTTTTTTACAACCCCAAGTACACATATCCAGTGAAAAAGTTACAAATTTTCCCGACAATAAATTAAAAATTGTAAAAAGTTTGAATTTCGCGCCTAGAGTGTTGCCGTTCGCCTTTCAGTCATCACAATAATTATTATTATTCTTACAGGTGCAGAATTGTACGAGAGTACTCAGCAAAACTGTGTCAGATTATACAAGAAGAAATTAAAAATAATAAAAAGATAAAAAAATGAATGTTTGTTTTATTTAAAAATTATTTAATGAATAAACTAGCTGTATGCCAAGTATTCCTACCAATTAATAGGAATACTGGGAATAAACCATAAAACTATACTGATAGGCTATGGTGCTTCGTACAAATTGGCTGTTAAACACTACGCCTTTGCCTGTATATGCCATTAGTAATTAAAAAAAAAAGAACTGTCAGAGTCTAAACTCGAGATTCCTTATTGGCTAGTTTGAATGTAGGGGAGTGGGTCGTCTGATACGGTAGTATCCCTTAGTAGTTTGTGAGTACTGTTAACTTAAAACATTTAAATATAATTTCATATACAACTGCCAAACTAGTGATTGGTCTGTGACTTTGTACTTTATTATTTAACTAGCTGTTGCCTGCAGCTTCGCATGCGTTAACTAAGATTTACAACTGGATCTTAGTACACAGTAATAGTTAGTACTTAGTACTAAGTAACTTTTCTGGTTGATTGTTTAAACCTTGTGTCCTAAAAAGTCACATATCTTACGGAAGCCTATTTTTTTTTTTCAGAATAAAATTGAGCCTATGTTACTCGTGGATAATGTAGCTTTCAAATGGTAAAAGAATTTTTGAAATCGGTCCAGTACTTTTTGAGTTTATTCATTACAACCTAACAAACAAACAAAGTTTTCCTCTTTATAATACTAGTGTAGACTAGTTTAGAAGTCATTCTTGACTAAGCGTTCTTACCAGCGTGTCATCATCCGCAAAGTGCAGCAGTAGTGCAGCGCGATCATCGTCGGCGGAGGCGCGGAGTGCGTGCAGCGGGCGGCGGTATAGCGCCCGCGCGCCGCCCCGCCCCAGCGACCCGCACGCCTCCCACACGCACACGCCGCCTGCGCCCAGCGACAGGCGCGCGCTGGCTCCGCGGTATCGGCATCCTGACAACATAACGACAAAATAATTCAATTTGCAGGCAGAGAGAAAAATACAAATATTTATTTGGTTGTAGCTATTCGGGGTTGGGGTGATTTTAAGATAAACTAGGATTATAAAGAACGTGATTATATTACAGTAATATGGCATAACGATTGAAACTAATGAAGTGTGTGAGATAAGATTGAGTCGCGCCGATATGCTATCCGAAGACGTACTGACTGACGGTTTTAAGTTATATACAAATATATCCAGATGGAATAAAGCGCGATGTCGCAATTACGCTGACATGTTATTGTTCGATGATTGCCCCGAACAGCAGCAAAATAACGAAAATTTAAATATAAATTCAAAGTAATTTAGTTTAATTTGTTTAATGAAATAATTTTAAACAATTCCACAGTAAGTCGACTAACATACTTTAGTACGTATGTTTCAATAATATTCCCGAATTTTAATTTAACGATAAAATGATAAATCGGATACATTTGCTGGTGATTTTGGTATACTCACGGAACGTGAACTCCGGCTGCGAGGCAACAGCATGATGCGCTCCATCTACAAGAGCACCGGCGACCGCGGCGAGGTCGTGGGGCGTGTCCGCCCGCAGCGCGCGCACGCACAGGCCGGCCGGCGTGCCAGCGCGCACGCCCAGCGCCGCACTCGCTGCCCCCCCACCGCCGCGGCGCCACCACGCCAGGCGCGTCGCCGCCAGACCGAAGTTCTCTGTGGGCGCGCACCACGCCTCAGCCGACCACGGCGCTGCCTCGTATAACCTAAGTAAGGTACAAAGGACAGATTTCAAAATCATATCATACTATCGCCTATTGTGATGTTTAAGCTATATTATTGTTAGGTTTCATTAAAATCAATTAACAAACTATTACTTTATTATTTTATTGTAAGACTAGATTCTTAGATAATATAATATATATGATACATATTAAAGGTTAAAGCGACTGTGTATTGACTGTGATTTTATAAGCGGCGTTCACATAGCTTCTAATACATCTGGAACGATAATAAAGTGAAATTTTATCGAAATCCCACCACGAAGCTACGGTTTAGCTGCGTGCCAGTCAGACTGAGTTGTTTGCAATAAGTACTTATATAGTTAGTATGGATTTATATAAATGCTTCTAGTATCACCAATGTTTATAGGTACAGAATTGTTAACCACAAATAGTACGCACCTTAATTCGCGATCCGTGATAGCGACGAACGTCGGCTGCCAGCCCTCCGCCTCGTCCGACTCGTCCGACCCGCCCGATGCTCCCATCTAAAATTCATAATAGGGATTTAATACAGTTAGATATTATATAAATTAAGTTTCTAATCTGAGAATAACTTCATGACATTTAGGAATGTAACACCTGAATCCTAATTTTTAAAATTTTTAATTATCGAAAACGTCCGAAATGTGTCTAAAAAAATAATCTTGATGCAGTGCTTGACATAGCGTTTGTATTCGCTTTGGTGGCGTCAATTGCGTGTTCGGCATACTCCACCTGTCTTTATTTATAAATCTGTGATGGGAAGTATATTATTCTTAAAATGTTTATATTTTTTATACAATAGACATCAAAAGTCTTTCCGTGACCGTGGTTGCTGTAAAGTATCCGAAACGTCGGGCTTGTAAAAAACTTAATAAACCGCGATAAAATTCGTAAATTTGTTTCATTATAATCAAAATCAATTAATTTACAGCCCGAAAGCCAAGTCTGATTAGTCTTAGTTAATATTATATGACATAGTAAAATAATCTCACATGCTCTTGCGGCGGTCGTCTCGCCAGCCAGCCCGCGTATCTTACGTCCCCCACGATAGGCCTAAGGCGTGGCCTGGCGCGGGCCAAAGCCGCCCGTGCTGCGCGCCGTGCCGCAGCGTGCAGCGCCCGATGCCAGCCTGCGGCGGTGCTGCTGCACGGAGCGCGTAGTGTCAACGCGTGCACTCCGTCAGGGGAGTATATCTCGATGGTACGCTCCTCTGGAAATATGATTTTCAGATTATTCAAAATACTTGTCTCCCAAAATGTCCTGCTATATAAACCATACCACATATCCGTCCTTTATTTGACGGTGGTGAGGCAGAAATCCGTCACAAGTACAAACTCGACGCCATGAAGCTGTGGAAGTCACACTCCACGGCTGGCTGGGGGCTGGGCTATCACTGGGTGATACCAACCGGCTCACCCCACTTCCGATGAAGCATTAGGGCCAATAGAGCCTTAGATCCATCCGAAAAAAAACATATCCGTCACGGAAGGACCATGGTTGCTGTAAAGTATCCGAAACGTCGGGGACATAAAAAAAACTTGATAAACCGCGATTAAATCTGTAAAAGTTATTTCATTATAATGAGTTAATATCGCGTAAACATAAGAAAACAATAGGTCATGGTAATGTTTGTTTGTCTGTTTAAGTTTGTTGTATTTTAAACAAAAATCATCCTCAATCATTATCAGGAATAATATGACCAAATTAATTGGAGAATCAAAATCTGTACATGTTTAGATGACTTTTTACCTGGATCCTGATGTCGTAAGTTCTTGGCTACACAAGCCATGAGGAGCGGCACGTATCTCGTATCTGCACGTCGTCTTCGAGGCGAGGGGGGCGAAGGAGGTGCCTCCACCATATATCCTCGTTGTAGCTCCCATCCCACTTCACTTATAATTGACGCTTTTCGGAAATATGGTGTCACCTCTCGCAAATATTTTACTAAAATATTAAAACCAGATAATATTTAAATTTAAATTTTGTAGCCACTTCAATTCATAAATGCTTACACATTAATTGTTATATTTAAAAGTATGTATAGACTTAAATTTGGTTTTTTACCTGGAGAAACTAAAAATGTAGATTTATACAAAAACCACAAGAAAACAGAAGAATCAATTTGAATTTAATCAAGATATTTGAAGTATTACCTTTATTTTTTATTTAGCTATTTTTTTCGTGATTTGACTGACAAATTTGTCTAACACATACTTAAATAATAAAAAACTTCCTAATAGTTAGAAGGTAACATTAGTCATGCATCAAATAAAGTAGTTGACCTATAAGTGCCTATAATTTGTAGGTCATTTTAATTAAGCTTATTAGACGTTTTACAAAATGACTCCCATTGCGTCAATGATTCAGGTTTCTAATATAACAAGATATTCATCATTATTATCTTGAGTCCATCCATCATATGTCCTGCCCTCTTGCCCCCAGCTGCATTGCTAACACATATACATTGTTTGTTTTCATGGTAGAAACACACTAGCACAGAGATGAACAATCTTGTCTAAGGATAGGCTACACATAAATGAGTTGCCTGGGCTGGTTCCAGGTAAACTAGATGAACAATGTTGACCACTTACCAACAGGTAGCAGATCTGTCAGTTTGCCCATCCATAACATAATGAGAAAATAAGTGAGGTTGTGCACCAAAGTTCACCTATTCCTTTTCCCAATGTAATCAGTATACCTTCACTCCCACTTCACACAGCCATCATTCATCAAGCATACAGATTAACTAACATTTCTTTTATTTTGAACAATTAATATATTTTAATCATCATGTTTAGGTGGTCAGGGAGAAGAAACTGTGCATCAGTTACAAGCAACACAATACCATCTCAAGGCTTGGGACTGTACTAATAGATTTACAGACAAATGCTGGACTAAATAATCTTTAAAACATTAAAATTGGGATGTTGATAAGCTTGTCTAGGTTTTAAGCACTAATAAGAAGAGCCATGTCAACTTATTTATGTTCAAGGGTAATATTGATTACTAATCTTATTTAGTGCCTTGCCTAACCTTGCTTTTATAGGGCCTATTATATCGCAGAAATGTGCACCTATATTAAAAAAAAAATACCTTCTAGTTGAACCATTTTTCCAGCTCTTTTAAGTGCCTTAACAGCTTCCTCATGTGTGGCATCCTTCAAATCTTCTCCATTAACAGAAAGTATAGCATCTCCCACATACAGTTGTTCAGTGAGATCAGCAGCCATTCCTTTGAATATTTTTGAAATAAGAATGGGCATATTATTTTCAATGCCACCTTTTATTGATATACCCAGGCCATTATTGTCAGATTTAACCACTTGTACTACACGTTTTTGATTAGCTATAGCTTCCGGGACTTCTGTGAAATCACTGTTCGGGGTTTCCACATTGTTATTGTTTAAAGTGCCATTTAAGGTGGTAGTTGCGTCGTACCCATCGTCAAGACAGACGCTCAAGTAGTCATCCTCTAATGAACAATGCACTCGGTACCAAACTCCGCGCACTAGGGTCTCCAGCAAACCTGACCTCACGCAAGTTGCATTTGGACTTTCACTTCCTCCACTAGAAGCACCGTTTTCCACCATAATTCCAAAGATAATAAGCAAAATTTAAATACAATAGTAGTTATCACTGTATGAATGTAAAGAAAAATACTAGCACATTATTTCAATTATTTAGTGAAGACTAATCCATGGTAATCATTGTTTCAATGTTAAGTCATGAAATAATTTATATTTCTTCAGGAAAATCAAATAAACACAACTTCATTACACAATCAATACTATTATTTACAGGAGTAATCTGACATTTTATAATCTGTCTAATTTTTTTTTTCGCCATCTTGGAGTTGGACCAGATTCCATGCTTTTAAGTTTGTCGTAAATTGTCTAATATTTAATATGGAAAACCGGCAGGAAACATCAATTTGTGATTTCTATGGAGTTTGTTCTAGACACACTTTTGGAAAACTAATTTTAAATAAAACCAATAAAAACATACGACAGACATCAAACATGATAGTGTAGCCTCTGGTCTCAGCCTATTCCAATAGGAAAGGGAAAAAAGTCTTGTTACTAAAGTTGTTATTCAAATAATAATTATAAATTATAATAATATTATAATTATAATTAATAGTAAATAAAAAGTCGTTTAATAAAAATATGAAATTCCTCTGTCGTAGATAATTTGATGCTGAAAATCGAAATGAATAAGCTATGTAGAATATGCCTTGAAGAAGGCATATTTTCTTCAATATTTGCTAAAACTTCAACCATTTCTCTGTGCGACATGATAGAGTATTGCAGTGGAACTAAGGTATATAGAAAACAATTTTACTAGACTGTATGGATCCTATTCTCTATATCTCTTTTGCAAATAAATAATTTTACACTATTTTTCAGATCAGTAGAAATGAAGGTCTACCAGAACAAATATGTAGTGATTGTGTATACAAATTAGGAATAGCATACAATTTTAAACAGACTTTTGAAAATGCAGATATTCGGTTACGACAAAACTTAGGACTTCAAGGATTCAGCAAGTAAGACATACTTTTAAAAAGTATAATTGTTTTAAATTATCCTACCTACTAACCAGACTACTGTAATATAACCACTTTCGTAGATTTTATTGTCTTTTATTTGGTTTCTACATGGTCAATGGATCCCATACTTTACAGCAACTCAGGTTGTGGAAGGACTGGCATAGGTAGTGGGTACTGTATCAGTTGAAGGTTCAAATGTTTTTAAGAAATGGGTTGGTTACAGTGCGGTTGCTTCAATTAATTTCATACATACTTTTTACTTTAGAGAAGGGGTGAAAAAATATAAAAGGAGTGGGTTTTGTTTATAAAAATGTTCTTATCACTTTTTTTCCCATTTCTCAAGAATTAAAAAAAAAAACTTGGTTTGATTTTTTTTTTCATACCGTCTCGGGAGTGAAATAAAACAAAAAACTTGCACAGTTCATCTTTAAATTTTTCAAAGTAACTAGCTCAAGCTTTAACTCAACATTTCGATTTAATGACCTATTTTCTTGGACTATTAATTGACACCATTATCATGAATGTTATCTTTTTGTATGATAAATTCTTTAGATATAGTGTGGATACAAATATAAAACTAAAAGAAGGAAAGAAGTTATTTTAGATATTTTGATGTGTATCATTAGGCAAAAGTTGTTCAAACCTGTTGCTTTCTAGATTTTGTCCACACATTGAACTTTCAAATTTAATTTTTCCAGGACCACTGATGCTTCGGTTATGACAGATCCAGTTGTGAGTAGATAATACCATATTTTTATTTTTTAATGATTTAATTTAAAAGTATAAATTATTTAATTTATATTAATTATACACAACTTCTGCTCAGGCTCCAACATACAGAACAATAATTAAGAAATGGTAAGTATTGTTTATACACAAATCATCGATGTAGTTTAAGTTTTTGTGAGTTGACAGAAATATAGGTAAAATTAATAACAGCTATGGCATGATGATTAGTAAGCAGCTGTGAAATGTAAAATATAAGTTAGAATTGTTGGGCAACTAGTCACAGAACTGGTAACTGCTTGGGCCTATGTGTTCTTTAATGGTAACTGTGGCTAGTTCAAGATATCCTTAAATGGAGAGATGGGAAATGTTGAAAACAATTTGCAGTTACTGACTCAGAAGGTCTAAATGAATGGCATAATGGTAATGTCCTCATGAAGATGATAAAGTCTTTTGATTGAAGTACTAATAATTTATACAATTTAGGTTGCATTGTAGAAATAGCATATTATTTGATTATGAATATTAAAGAAAGGTCTCCTTTACTTATAGTAAATGTAAGTCATCACAGCCAAAAAAGAGGAGTAAAAGAAAACCAGAGTCTGAAAAACTAAAAAGGGGCCCTAAACCAAAACCTAAAAAAATTCATGCATGCTACCAATGTAATAAAGAGTTTAAATGTCCAGCTCAACTGGAAACACACATGAGGTAAATTACTGAATGCCTTACCATAGTATATTTATATTGTAAAACTGTACGTTTTTGTAACTTGCATTGAAAAAGAACTCTGTCAAGTATAAGTCGGAATTGAACACTGCAGGTTCCGAAATATGAGGGTTTTATATTTTTCCTTTGATTTTGTTATGATCCAGCTTACTTTACCAACATTCAGATAATGAAGTGATCCTATAAGCATTATATTTTTTACTATTGAGGAAAGGAAACCTATTATTGATAAGTTTATCCTAAGACTAACAGATAATGGAACTATATAGTCTTGGGACTTAAGTTGCTAAATGTTTCCTTTTTATCTAAATCTTTAAAAATTCTGATCCAAGTTAAATCTCACAAAAAAATAATATATATTTTTTTTAGAACACACACTGGAGATAAGCCCTATAGATGTATGTACTGTCAGAAGCAGTTTACTCAAAAACACAATTTGACAATTCATTTGCGTGTCCACACCGGTGAAAAACCTTTCAAATGTGATGTGTGTAGGTAAATATTATAAAATACATCTTACTATTAACGAAATTCTGAAACTGACTTTCTATGGAGTAGTATTAATACAATGATTATTTTTTTCAGCAAAACATTTTCAGCACAGGGCAATTTGAATGCGCATGTTAAAATACATACAGGACAAAAAGACCATGTTAGTAACATTAATACAATATATATAATTATTTTGTGAGTACACACTCACACATTAGTTTTGATGAAATTTTTTGTGTTCCAGTGGATTGGAGATTGGTTAAATTTATATTTATATAATAATATGATACCTTATATGTTCCTCTGCAGTGCACATGTCTCCTCTTTGAAGGAACTGAACTTCACACACCTTCAAAAACTTAATTTCATCTGGCATGTAGGTTTTCTCACTATGTTTTCCTTCACTGACGAGGAAGCACTCTCATGTTCAAATACACATAGAACTTTAGACCACAGTGATTAGGATCAAACCTGGACTTCTCACTCAATAGGGCAAAACCATCCCCCAATTATTTTCACTGTAATTTTTTTAAATAATCAAGTAGAAAAGGCTACAAGTATTTCATACTCAAACTATTAGTGAGTGACCCATTATTGATACTACTAAGTAAGAATCATGATATTTAACTTAATTATTTTTAAATATTATTTGGCAGGTTTGTTCAATTTGCAGTAAACCCTTTATAACAACAAGTGAATTAACCAGACATATGAGCAAACATAGTGGTGTGAAGTTTAAATGTGATTTATGCGAGTCTAAATATGCACATCAAAGAGACCTTGTGAGTTGTTTATTCATTTAAATAAAGTATTATTATAAATATTGCCATAATATGTATTTTTATTGTTTTTGTTGCAATAAAATATTTCAACAATTTCTCCATGCTTAGTATTATATATTAGACATTAGACTTCTGGTGCATCCAAATGCATGTGCTCATTTGCTAATTCTAATTGAATAATTTGATTTCAGAAATTACACAAAATGAAAAAACACCAACTTATTCAGGAACCTAAAATACAAAATGAGTCTTACAAGAGCAATTACATAGATATAATAGGAGTTGATGATGGAAACATTACATTGCCTGTAAAGAAAGTGGACTCTTCTGTTGCTACTGTCAGTAATTTTGTACATAATGAAAAGGAGCACAAAACATTAATAACAGAAAGTCATTCATTGTATCATATTAAAAATGAAAAGGAAATATTCAGCAAAAGTGATAGAATTCCAACATTTGATCAACATGTTTGTACAATTTGTGGTGAAGAGTTTAATTATTTAGCCGCTCTAGCTCAGCACTGTCTATACCAGCATAAGACACATGATTAAAAATGATAAAAAATGAAAAATCTTGTAATAATGAGGGATTTTGTAAACTCAAGTGATATAATTATTTATGAGTTATGAAATTCACTATGTTCTGTGGATTATGGTTCCAGACATATAAAAGAAAATCTTAATAATTTTGATAACAAAATAATAATCTATATCTTATTTTAGTTTACGTAAATTATAAGACTGAATTTTTAAAGATAACTTTATAAATATTAAATGTACATTAAGCCATATGATAAATAAACATATTCTTTTTTTATTTATAAAAACTTGTTATTATGTACATAGTCATAAATTTCTGCCATCAGTGTTTATTCTATAGGATAATAAATAAGACTCACATGTATGATGGTATTGTAATTGCTCTAAATTTTATACATATTCATAATTATTAAAAACTAACGAATAGGAATCCAGTCCTCCAAAAGATCAGCAATCTTCTTTCTCTCTGAAAAAAAATGCATAGTAAAATTAGGTTTATTACACACATCAAGAAGATATATATCTTTTAAGACAATAAGTACAGATTCTCATATTGTTTTCTTATGTTTACTTATGTAAATTTAACAATTTCGCTCATTCCTCTTGCAACCACAATTGCTGCAAAGTTTCCAAAAGGTGCATGCAAAAAACTTAATAAATCATGGTAAGATCCAAGAAAGTTGTTTCATTCTAATAAGCAGTTCTTTACGTTTTTAGGTTATGTGAAGTTTTAATTTTTTTTTTTTCGTAAAATGGTGATATGAACTTAATTATTCAATTAACACAAAAAATATAGCTGTTTGCACAGATTAATAATGTGTAGTTGAAAAATATTTTCCAAATTTTAGAATCAAGTAAGTAGTACTTTCAAGTGCTTAACCTCTTTCATTGACTCTGTAAAAATTAACTGTCTTATAATAATAATATATCACATCATTACAAACAGGAAAGATACTTGCCAGGAGTGGGGAAATCCTCAGGGTGTAATTCTATATAATGTCTCAGGACTGCATCCTTTTCTGCTAAGTATGCATCTCGTTTATTTTGTACATATGTTAAAATACTTGTCCAACCAGCAACACCGAGTATATGTTTTTGTATTCCTAAAATCAGTATAGTTTTAATAATATTATTCAATAATAATTGACTCAAAGTACTTTGTTGTTGTTATTATGTAATGTATTACCGCTGAAGATTGGTCGTCTTGTGCCGAAGTTTATAATACAACCAGTTCCAACACCAAAACCAATACCCAAAATGTAAGGCCAGTATACATTTAACAATGGTATTTTCCTATCTTCGTTTCCTAATTTCAGCAGCTCGATAGCAGAAAGATTAGATGACATTTTGAGAGATTTATCTAATTCGTTCGAGCAAATACAACCTTAATTTTGCTATTTTGACATTTCTACCAGACAGACATTTGACAGCTGACGCCTGACACCAATAATATTGCTTTTTTTTGTATGTGTTCCTGTGGGAAACGTCATGTTTTTTCAGTCTTCCGTTAATTAATTATTATTTCCTATTTTATTCGTTCGGGGTGGTTTTCTATAGTTTGTTTTACAAACGCAATATGCTTGTATTGTGATTGCTTTAAATCTTTATGCGGAAAGTATTGTGGCTCTGATTATTCCGTTCACGGGAAGTACTGTGGCGCAGATTGGTCCGCTACAATAGCATCGGTGCCCAACCGATCCTAGCGCAGAAAAAAGAACTAAGATCTGGGATTATCATTGACGTGTATTATGTGAATACTACGGAAAAGCCCATATCGTTCGGACTCTTTATATAATATGTATACTCCGTGCCATACAGGAACAGAATATACTGTTGCAACCGGCTAAGACCAGAGGCCATGCTACCATGTCTGAGGAAAAATACATTTAGTCTGTGGAGAAACGGCAGGAAACGCCAAGGGACGTAGCCGTTTATGCCACCATCAATTAACTATAACATCTAAATCCATCCACCGAGAACAGTCGAACACAGTATTTGCCAACCAATCATATTTTAAATCAAACAGTATAGAAAACCGCCAGAACAGTCCCATATAGATAAATGCTTCAGAACGATTCTTCGTAGTATTCGCCAACCAATCACAGTATAGACAGATTGCGTTTAAAACACAGAAAAACTGTTTAGGAGGAGGGTGGGGAGTATAGAATATCTTCTCACCTACCAGTGCAATGCATGTACAGTGTGCATTTATGCAATAAGGCACACATGGAAATAGAATATTCCACTTCACGTCATCACATCATAATATTATAGATACCAAGTATTTTATTCTCTATTTTATTTACAATTTTTGAAATTCGTGGTCATTATGTCACGTGCGTACTTTGTGCTAAGAGACTCTGAATTAATGTCAATTAAAGTATAGCGTGTATGTGGCTTGAAGAGAAGACAGTAATTTATTATACTAAAAATTTAAGATAATGTCATTATCTTGAAAGGCAGTAGCTTCGCAAACGTTCGCAGCTTTTGCGTGAGGCCGTTCGTAATTAATGTTGCTTGTTACAAGTGTTTATTTTTGCCTGGAAACAATTTTATGGTGACCACCGGCGCCGCTCATAGACATCCGCACAGCGGAAAGTTATGGAAGATGCATTGCACTTCTTTTCCCGATTGGCCACCAGAAAGTCACAAGCTGCACGAAACGTGATAGCATAGCTGTCACTTTACGCCGGTATTATGTAAGCCGTCGTGTGTGTGGCCGTGCCGGCCCAATTTGGCTGCAATACACTATAGCTCAATCTCTTATTAATGAAATTATTTTGCTCTACATTTTGTTATTTTTGTGTCTTGGTTATTGTACATATTATAAATTTTACATAAAAATGTAAGCACAAAGAAAATGCCAAAATTAGACGCAAGAGACAGACAAAAAATCGGTCATCTTGACACTTATTGAAAATGACCTTTAGGCTTTAACGGAAATAGATTGAAATGATATTGAAAGGGGAAATAGGTG
Organism: Lycaena phlaeas; assembly: GCA_905333005.2. NCBI lineage: Eukaryota > Metazoa > Arthropoda > Insecta > Lepidoptera > Lycaenidae > Lycaena > Lycaena phlaeas. The sequence continues at coordinate 16,883,965 of HG995166.1, read as the reverse complement.
TTAATACATGACATTTCCACTATAAGGTCATATAAGTACCTACCTATCAAAGTATCAATCGCTATAATATACTGTCAAGGTAGATTCAGTGTTTCATTGGGTCGAGAGGTGAGCCCGTACAGGGCGCCGCCCGCCCAAGAGCTCTTTCGAACCCCTCAAAAGCATCAGTGTCTATATCGTACACATGCCAATCGCGCTAAATCGTGTACCCTAAGTGAATCGTGATAAAAGCTATTTTCCACCGACACCACGGCTGATTTACCCTAGGCTTTCCTATACGGGATCTTTGTTAGAAATCCACTTAAGGCCCTCTATCTCGAAATAGCAAGCGTATCAACTACCAATTTTTGATATTATTTATCAGTCTTATAAACCTAATGTATGAGAATTGCATTGCTTCGTACTGTTATATTATACCTTTAAACGAGCAAATCTTATATATAAATATATAGAATCAGGATCTCGGAAACGGCTCCAACGATTTTCTTGAAATTTTGTATACATGTGTTGAAAACGGCGATAAATCGATCTAGCTAGGATACATTTTTAAAAAACTTTTTTTTATCCGTGTTTCGAGGCATTGATAAAATATGATTAGAATACGAACGTAAATTTCGCTGTCAAATAATATGTCATGGTGAAAGCATAGTGGTGAAATTAGGCAGTTAAATCCGAACAAGCCTGGTTCGAATCTCCAGTCCGATTTTTTTTCCTTTTTTTAACATAATTTTTTTAAAAGAAAAATTTTATCGTATTTTATCACTAAGGGTACCAAGCAAATGCTCGGTCAACCAGGTTCTGTATATTATAAGCCAAATGTTTCATTTTTATTATCTTATCAACATTTTTCGTTTTCAATGAAAAGGCGATTTATTTTTATTAGGCGGCGTTTAATTCATAAAACATTGTAACATGTAAGGTGTGAATGTTTTCTTCCAGAGCAAAGCATTGGAACCACTGAATAAAGTTTTGAAACAATACAATTCTGAACAAAAGACATATTGTAATGTAGTAAAGTAAAGTATCAACCCTTTATGTCCCACTACTGGGTACGGGTCTCCTCCTCGAAATCAGGCGAGGTAGGTAATGGGCCAATAGTTCACCACGCTGGCCCAGTGCGCGTTGGTGAACTTCACATACTCACGATGTTTTCCTTCACCGGTGAGCGAGCGATGGTCTCGTGGTTGGGGTGCACTTAGAAATTTTAGAAAAACCCATTTCATGGCACACAGGGGGGGTCAGGATCGAACCCGGAACCTCTCGCATAAGAGGCCGAGTCCATCCACCACTGGACCATCGTCGCATGTAATCTATACTAATATTATAAAGAGGAAAGATTTGTACCTATTTTTGTATGTTTGTATGTTTGTAATGAATAGGCTCAAAAAGTTCTGGACCGATTTCAAAAATTCTTTCACCATTCGGATGCTACATTATCCACGAGTAACATAGGATAAATTTTATTCTGATAAAAATAGGGTACCGTAAGATATTTTGGTTTTTCGGACACAAGGTGTAAAAAATGTTATTTCGCGTATTAAGATCCCGTTGTAAATCTTAGTTAACGCAGGCGAAGCTGCGGGCAACAGCTAGTGTAGTATAATTGCATTATTTTATTTATTGCCTCAAGGAAGTATTAGACATCAGCCGCAACAAGCACATTTGATCTCCTGCCCAGACATCGCTCAAGAAGGTATCACTTACCTAATGATACACATGATTGGTACAGCAGCTCATCAACACGCAACGTTAATTACCAATCAGACAGACGAAATATTAATAAGCGCAATAGATGGCATCTCATCGGGATCAAACATAATTAAAGATGTCCTAGTTAATTAAGCATAGCTTCCATTCTTGTAAGTCTATTGATCACGGATCGTTGAAATCAGAGGAGGTGTTGAGCCATAGTTCGCATATATGCGAGTCTACGAACTTTATACACATTAGAGATATAATTTCATCAGACTTGCATGTTTTCTGGCAATACATATTTTAATCGGTGACTAAGCAATGTTGTTTCAAGTAATAAACCTGACACTTTCAGATTGAGCCTCTTGACCATTTAGGAAACTATTATCCATTAATTCGTAATTATTACTGTGATGTGTATTGTATATAGCTAGATCTTAGTCTATAGGGTCACCTGGATGCACCGATTACAAATTAATTTATAAAGAACGATAAATTTGCAGCTTATGATATTAGGTATTGATGTCCGCTACAGCTCTCGCGAGATATTAATAGCAAGGCGTTTGACGCAGGGCAATTTATAGGATATAATAAATTGGGGGAAAAATTAAAGATCGAAATACCGAATAAAACCTAGCCATGTTATTATAATGGCCATAAATAATATCGCACTGTTGTTTTATATCTACTATATACTAGCGGACCCGACAGACGTTGTCCTCCAAACAATTTGTATTGTATCTAATTATACTTGTCTAAATTCTAAACCATTCTTGACTTCGCTGATTGACTTGACTTGTGTCCAACACACAAAAAAAATCATCATTTAAGTATAGGATTTTAAATTAACATGGTAACGTTTATTGTGAACATGACATTCATAGTCCATAGACAATGTCGAAATATCGAGCTCCGCGAAAGAATATTAAAAAACATGGTAAATATCCCGTTTTAAGAAGTTTAAACTTTAAATAATAAAATCATCATTTATTTTGTCAAGCGTTTAGGAAAAATAGGCACGAGGAACACGTTATGTATAATAATATAATATACACGCACAGAAATTTTTCATATTATTCTCACAGATTTATAAATAAAGATTAAAGACACAGAGCATGCCGCCGCCACCACCAAAGCGAATACAAATTCAAAAGCGCGCTCGCCGCTCAAGTGCTTGACATAACGTCTTGAGTTCCCTTTTGAATTTGTATTCGCTTTGGTGGCGTCACGCGCTTGTTCAGCATAGGTACTCCATCTGTGTTTATTTATAAAGCTGTGATTATATTTATAAATAATTGTTTGCGTATGGTTATATTAATAATATACGTATCTATTTTTTTCGTGGTTATTATATTGTATTCATATACATTGTGATGTAACATATTGAATTATCGGAAAACAAGTCTCTACGATGGTCATCCATCGACACGTGCGATTCTGAATTTAGGAAAATTTGCTTACTTCATCCGTTTTTATTTAAAATGGTCAAGGAAATACTTAAATAAGGAAATCGAATGGTCAGAGGAATAAACAAGGATTGATGAGTTCCGGGGTCGCTTTTAAATAAAAAAAACGTAGTTATGTAAAAATAGCTTTACTTGGGGTTATGTAGATAGGCTTAATAAAAAAAATCCTTTCTATTTAAACGTTGGGTTACTAAATAATATATTATAATAAAAATATAAGTTGCGTGTTTGGTCCTATTTAACAACCGTATAGATATGTCAAGAAAGATGCAAAATCTTATACAGTTTGAGGTCCGTAAAGCTGGAGTTCTCCGTCTTATTGGCACGGTTGATATAATAGCGGTAGCTACAACCCTAGTAAATCTGTTTTCTGTAAGGAATTATTTGAGTAGGAGTATCCATGTATATGACTGTTCCAAGCAAGTGCTTTCTTCTTACAATTCATGGGAGAACCACAGTTGTCTTTAGAACCGTAAAAAGGGCGGTGCCACAGGTGCCCAGGCACACGGCGTAGACTTTTTCGGTTTGCTAAGGGCGCAGTAGTGGGACAGCATAGGCTAACTAAAAAAACAAAAAAAAAGGGCGCAGTTATAGAAGCTCGCACAGGGCGCAAAAAGGCTATTTACGGCTCTGGTTGTCTTTAACTTCATACATATCTAGACGACGACTAGACGACCTCTGTGGCTCAGTGGTAAGCGCGTTGGCGCACATGCCGGAGGTGGCGGGTTCGAATCTCGCCAGGGAACACAAAAAAAAAAAAAGTTTCTGTGCTCCTGGATGACCCAGGACCCAGGATCCTGGATGTGTATTAAATATGAGTATTATATAATAAAAATCTTAAATATAAGTATTAATATAAAAAGTATTAAATATATGTATTTCCGTTGTCTGGTACCCGTAACACAAGTCTCTTAGAGAACTTAGCACGGGACCAGATTGTCGTGGTGTAAAAGCGTCCGTCCATAGATATTATTATATCTAGAAACCTACATTCATGACAGTATTCTTTTACGTACCTTACTATATTATTATGATTACCTTGAATTTTTTCGTAAACAATTTTCTGAGCTATAAAGTTGTGTGGAAGGTTTATGCTGAGCGCATACACCACGCGTGATAAGCACGAAACCGGGATTGCTATTTCCAGTGAATAAGTAAAAGCAGTAGTAACATATTGTTTGGGCCTTTTTGTTAACATCATACACTCGTTAGTCCGTCCGTGCTAGGAAAAACCGGCCAAGTGTGATTTTAGTGTAAGGTTCTTATATTGAATAAATTATAATCGGTGGAAATTATAAAAAAAAAATACTAAATACCTACAAGAAAACATAATAATATACATTTTTAATGTAAGACACAGTTAATTAAAATTTATAGTTTTTATTCTTGAGCGAGTTCATCAAGTATCGTCTGGAAACGTGGTCATGAAAATTTGATTTTTCTATAAACATTATTAAACAGCACCAGATTTTTTTCAGTTTCATCATCATCATCAGCCTTTATCCGTCCACTGCTGAACATAGGCCTCCCTCAATGAACGCTAAGACGACCGATCCCTTGGTACTCGCATCCAACGCTGACCTGCCACTGCACGGAGATCGTCTTCCCATCTTTCAGTTTCATGCATGGAGCTATATAATATTTAGCTATTTCATGTTTGCGCTACGTACAGTTTATCCTACTGCATTTGAGTCTGGCAAACCCAATTGTGTCCGAGTGTACGGTTGAACAGAGGCACATAACGAATTTACAAGTGCAAATCAAGAGTTGCTTTGTTGTTATAGTCACGGCTGGGCGGCTATAGTTGGTGTACTTCTCGAAACTAGAACTTTAAGAGAGTAAAGGTTTGACCATGAAGCTTTATTAGACTAAATTTTCATTTAAATAGATACATTCAGTATAATCAGATATAAACTCCTTGTGCCAAACTATATTGGACGATCGAAGATTTTTTTTATGACGCAGCGGAAATCCTTTTCGGACCCTACCAGGGCCTTGGGTAGGCGCGCTGCCGTGTGTGAGGACTCGCATTGGGTGCACTACCCCACTAAAACCGCTGCGTGAGTCTTCAGCCGCTATCTGAGGGACCCGGATCTGCAGGCGACGGGAAACCCTCAGCGACAGACTGGTCCCGGCAAGACCAGATCTCCACAATAAGGATCCACAATATAGCTAACAAAGGGACTACCCGGCTACGACTTGGCAGTCCCCACGAAGCCGTGTCTAGTGGGGCCCGGGTACCCATCCCGAGCCCGACACGAGCACAGGGGTGTTACTGGAAGCACATTAAGTAGCGCCTCCGACGCACCCCCGTTCGTCGTCTACGGGGGGAGGCCACGTCAGCGGCCTCCTTCTGGGACATCAATGTCTCGCAGAAAGAGGCCATTGCCGTCCAGGACTCGTCAGAGCCAAGCACCTCGAGGGAGTGTACTCTTGTCTCTTATCCGAAGTTAAATATAACTCAGTAATAAAATATAATCTATACTCTATAGTTATTGAAATTTATAGATACGTTAAGTTATATTTGACTTCGAAACCCTAAAAACGTACAGCCTGTTTAAAACCTAAACGGTTTAACAAAGTAATGAGTCAAAGCGAAAATATGCTTAAAACTAATGCACTTTAAAACGAAACTGATGTAACCTAGTTTGGTTGTTTTATTAAAGTCGATTTTTTGCATAATTACTGCCACTTTAGCCGTGGATGAAAGTTTCAGTAATTGTAAATACAAGGCGGGCAATTAATATAGTTTCCTTAAAGTTGAAATCTTGTATTTCAAATTTGTGCCGTACCTACTAGTAAATTGCTTTAATCAAAACGCTTGTTTGAGTTTTTAAAATCGTTTTTAATACATAATATGTAACCAGAATTAAAAGTATACAATATGTTATAATATTATGATGCCTCCGTTACTCTGTCTCTTTAGACATTGATACTTATAAAATATGACTTGGGTCTAATCTAAAAGCGAATAAAAAAATGTAGATCGAACACACGATCAAATGAGGACATGCACTTACGTCTATAATATTTTATAAGAATAAAAAATATGATAATCCGCTGTATAGATTATATTAAAAACACTAAAAATATTTTTTTAATAAAACAAATAAAGATATCTCGTATTTTACAGCCAATTCTTATTTCAAAAATATCAGAATACTGACGATATCACAGCCTGCTGTTCTTGTTAGCGTGTCATTTTAATGATTTAAATATATTTAAATGAATAAAAAAAAATAAAATGGGTTTGCAACGTTGCGTATAAAGTCTTTTCAAGTTGAAGGACATTTTACAGATTCTCACGTTTATTATAAGAATCCTTGTTAATTCGTGCTCAAGTGGAGCTGTCAGCAATCCTATTGAAGGAGGGAGTAGAATTAATGTCGCCCAATCATGATTACCTGAGTCGAAGAATGGCCGACGAAGTATTGAGTGACGGGCGTGACTTCATTAGAGATTTTTTTCCTATTTTTCAGATTATTCCAAACGCCAGATGTAATTAAAAAACACGTTACTGGTGTTCCGCATTTTCCTTAAAAAGAGTAAAGTAAAATGCCAACCCATATTATGTTCCACTGCTGGGCACGGGTCGAAATCAGGCGAAGTATTGGGTCATAGCTCATCGATGCGCTGAAATAATATGGGTTGGTGAACTTCACACACCTTCTGTTCCACACCAAAGAATGTTAATCTCATCAGGCTTGCAGTTTTCTCCACAATGTTTTCCTTCACCGGTGAGCGAAAATTCAGGCCCAGAGGGTCAGGATTGAAGCCGGACCCTCTAGTTTAAGAGGCCCACTGGACTACTGTCGCATTTTCCTTAAGTTTATTTATTTATTTCTTAATCAATTCAGTAACTCTGTCAACTCATAAAACTCGAAGAAAATATATGCAAAAAACATAATAAAGAAAGAATTATTGTCAGCTACGACAGACAGTTTCCAGTGAAGATTTTTCGAGCTTTTTGTTACAACCGGGTATATAAATCGTGAGTTATGCGTTGGCAAGAGATAAGCGCGAAATAACGATTCCTCTCAGACATGAATATAGAAATCACGATACGTATAGAAAGCAAAAGAAAAGGGGCTTCTTTAAGCTTGCCTAATGACTTTATGTTTCAGCCCACTGCCTGTTCAATGCGATCCATATAATTCAATGGACGTCAAAATGCCAGATACGTGAAGTCCAGCTATACGGACACGGAGTATAGATATAAGGAGTCCGAACGATATGGGCTTTTCCATAGTATTCACGTACACAATAATAAACCCAAATCTTAGTTATTTTTTCTGCCGCTGTCTGCGCTAGCATACCGATGCTACTGTAGCGGACCAATCAGCGCCAAAGTACTTCCCGCGAGTGGACCAATCAGCGCCACAATACTTCCCGCGTAAAGATTTAAACGAGTACATTTTAAAGAAAGCGTGCTCTACCGGCAATTCGCCGAACTAAATTCTGTCCCCTAAATTGCGACCATTCGTTTAACATTACGTTCGTACTCCTTATATTATTTATACTCCGTAGACTGAGCCATCACAACGATCTGCATGTAAAGCCCTAAAACGATTATAAATTAGCAACAATACATATACAGTAATAGATAGTAATCCAACGTTTGTTTAGCCTAACAAGCAGTGTCTTATTTAAATGGGGTACCTTTTATTTGACTTCGCGCCAGACGCACCTGAGCACAGCTTACGGAGAGGATGTAAAATAAATATTTTCTTACGTACGGACGAAGGGCAGGCCACGAGTAACGATCGGCTTTGGTGGAGTGATACACGTGTTAGAAATTAAGGCATACTTAAACTATTTGCCATGTTTATCACTTTTGTTTCGTGTAACTTGATACTTCGCTATTATCTACGGATGCCTTGTTCGTAAGCATAGATGTTAATTAGGAACTGAAGATAGGTAGTGTTTCTATTATGTTTTACATATTAATAAAATAATAATGTATAGATAACTGACAGGAGGTCAAGAGAAGGGCGGAGTGCAGACAGTAATTGAAAAAGCTCCACCGACAAGAGCGAAGCTCTTAAATTTAATGAAGTATTAAATAAATATTTTTATCTGTGGTATAACATATATTATACATTTTATTATAAGAAATGATTTAATTTATGTATTTATACCTATTGATAAAATTTAAAGTCTATTCTGGTGGTCACGTGATTAGCCATTATATTATCATGTGGGTTAGAAGTGCTGACAAGTGCAATTTATATGAGACGTGAGACGGCAATTAGAAACTAAATAAATCGCCCTATATATCATCATAATATATTGAATTATTTTATTAAATCTTTTCAAAGTACTCTCCACCAGCTTGTAAACAATGTCTCATGCATCTAGACCAGTTTACAAAACATTTTTTCCAGTCAGCCGTAGACACCTCTTCTACGGCTTCTCAAACGCTGTTACTGCATCTTCCGGCGACGAAATCCCTTTAAGTTATTTTATTTTTTATTCACTCGATACTAGATCGTACCGTAAGATGGTTACTGTGTTACCTGTGACTTCGATCGGCAGTGGTGGCGGTCCGGAAGTCTCCTATTTTGAACGCTGAGTTCGCCGATGTCTACAGACCGCGTAACCTCCGAAGCACTTCGCTATCGGCAGCTTGCTCGGGTCCTGCGCATGACCCGCCTCCCCACGAAGCCGTGGAAGTCACACTCCACGGCTGGCGGGGGGCAACCCCCCACTTACTATATCACTGGGTGATACCAACCGGCTCACCCCACTTCCGACGAAGCATTAGGGCCATTAGGGCCATTCCGGCCATTAGCATAGCTCCATCTGGAAAAAAATCGCGGATGCGTAGTCGTGGCAGAGCAGAAGCAAAAGTATTCAGAGGCCTGTTACTCATGAGAGAGAAAAGTTCTGGCAGACAGTAGTATATCACAGCGTTAATGAAGCTTTGAAGAAGATTGATTTGGAATCGACACTTAATACTGAGAGTGAATAAACTGGCGATCATTGGGCCATCGTCAAATCAATATAATATTATTGGCAAAAATACTGAAAGACGAGCTTTTTGTTCCTGAAATACCAGATAATGCTAACCTGATAAAAATATTACTTAATATTTGTTTATAAATTATTAAAATCCTTGATATACTTAAAGCGCGCGATTATTAGGTGCTTATATGTAAAAGCCTTTGTGAGTTTATAAATATTTAATTTAATAAATCGAAAGTAGTTTAGTAGCTGTTATCTTGCGACAGATATCAGTAATTTACTGAGAAATGAACGTAACGAAAAAAATATGCCTAGTAAGTAACATTAACCAAGATTCCCTACCACTGAACTATAAGAACATATTAGAAGTAATATCAGTCACGTATAAACATCTTAAGAAGTTTAGGTATTCACAAAATTCAAAGAATATTAATTCTTATTAAGAGAATAATGATCTAATTATTATTTGCGTTCCTTTTGATTTGAGCTGTGGTGTAATCGTGAAAAATGAAGCAAAGACTTCTGCCAGCTTTAATTAGCTTTCAGATTTCGCAGCGAGATCTACTTTTGAATGGCTAGAGTTCTCATAAATAGGACAAAGCGAACCAAGTCTTGGAGCCTTTTTATGAAACGTTTAAAACAAGGCAATTAAAGTTATGAAATTATCAAACAACTTATAAAATGAAAAAGATGTTGTCTTGGTTAGATTTATTATCACAAAGGAAATGTGCTTGTGAAACCATAATTAACTGTTAAATAATGAATATAATTTAAATAGGAATAAGTACATACAACAAAATAGAACAAGACAAATTGTTTTTTCAACATGCAAGATGGTTGACGGTGGTATATATGCAGCTGGAAGCGCGACACAGCACATGAGTTACCGGGGCGGTAAATCTCATTCACTGATACCGGAGTAAAGTGACAGCTATGCTGTCAAATTTCGTGTGGTTTGTAAGTTTCTGGTGTTTCAGTGAGGGAAAAGAAAAAAGAGTGCAACGCATCTGTATAATCTCTGGTTGTTTGTATGTGTATGAGCGCCGATAGTCGCTAAAAGGCTTCTATTGTTCGCTTGCTGTTCTATTTTATTACAAAAATTTAAAGCGGCTGAAACGCCTACATCTATTAAAATGAACCGTAGTTAATGCCTAATTATACCTACTTTTATCCAAAGGCGAATAAACCAAATGGAAAAGTTATGATTTTCGCCGTCTATGTATATTATATGCAAGTATATAATATACGCAATACGTAAGTCTATTCAAGAATTGACTTACGTATTTTCCCCTTAACTTAAAATTTATATTGTTAATTGTTATTTCTACTACTTACCCGATGAAGATGCTAATATACTAGTTATGACAATTCATGAGGTTTGTGTGACATAATATCTTTTTATAGGGATTAAAGGACTAATTTGATAGCCGGGTCCAGAATTTTTAAACATTTTATTTGTTACTTACAAGTAACATAATAATTTTAACGTTTATTTTTATTTTTATTTTTTTCTTCTAAAATCATCCAAAGTTCTCCATATATTATTTTGGCTGATAAATAGCGGGGGCAATCATTATTGCCAAAGTAATTGAAGAAAACGCTGAGTATCACGGCGAGGACGTTAAATTGGATCACGGACCGGCGCGTGTCGTACATGGGGCACCATTAATTAACCAGCTTCTTTAACATGATCACATCTTCTGAACGACTCGTAACAATTACTGCGCCTTGTTAAATATCTTACAACTATTCCTTATACTACACCATCAATCTGTATTATCAACTATTCTATACAATACCTGGGCAATGCAGGTGATATTTTTAATTTTAAACTTTGCCCAGGTATTCTATAAAATGCCGAATGTATGCCTTGTAATGTATATAATATGTAAGCTTAACCTTTTTTGGTATCGTAGGAGAAAGGCTTTACGCCTACTTTCGCCGTTCTTCGTTCCTGGGCATAAAGCAAGGGGGACCTCCTTCCAGGGCCGTCTCTAGCCCATGTAGCGCCCGTGTGCAAACATTACCCTTGCGCCCCCTACCAAGTGCGGGGTCAAAATGAAATGGGCACAAAGTACAAGTACAGTTTGTCCAGCCGCTTAAGGGTGAGGACTTCATATTAGTATGGATCATATTTTATCCTGGAGCGCCGAGTGGGGCTCCGATGCCAGTGAATGCAAAATGTATAATTCTGATGTGTAAACTGAAAATATAGTTTCTACATATTTCATGCCTCATTGTGTGAACTCTGAAAATATCGTTTTTAATATCTCACACCTCATTTTATCTAACACTATTTTAAAACAATTTTTAGAGAAGAATTTTACAAATTTTGGCAACTCTATTCGGTCATTGCGCTTTGTCAGTTTAAGTAGGAACACCCCAACTTGTAGATACAGCCTAACGAATAAAGCGAAAGCAGTGAGTGTGGCGTAATTTTATTTGTGAAGGCATTAAAATTTGCTGTCAAGAGTGAAAAATAAATCCCCAGTTAAATTATTGTCCTCGAAATGAACAAGATAAGAATGTTGAACGAATTTAACTGACAAGCTTCCATTGTTCATTATTATTTGTTTATTTTTCGGTACCTCAAGCCTACGGTTTAAATCGAGTAGATTAATCCTATTAATTTAACTAAATAAAAAAATACATAAACAAGAAGATGAAATTTCTGTGAACTGGAACTAGCACACAGTAGCCTTGATAGCGCTTCTTATTATAACGATTCTAGAATGTCGAAGATGGTCATGCATGAATAGTTGCTACCAACACCGCTAAACGTTAGTCTCTTCTTCTGGAGATGTCAATATCTATGTTAGGACGGCTTAACTACCGATACCAAAGGCCATAAGGCCTAGTCTAGATCTTTCGAAAAAGAAAAAGATATTAGGACGGTAGTTGATTGAAATGATTGACCGTAGAGAGCCTATTACGTATGGACAAACGCGCCAGGTTATTGCGATATTTAAAATATAAAAAATTGTAGCGGAATTCGTTCCGTTAAATAATCTTTCATGAGCAGTCATGTTAAAAATAACCTACATTTTATCCAACAAGTAAACAGCAGGATTCATAACTGGGCCACATATCTAAGTATGTGCAGTACGCTATCTCATATATCCGTTGTTTTCGGGTGACGGCAGGCTTTATATCACAAATCTCGGAGGTTTTACTCGTCTTATGTACTAGACGTCGCTCCAAAGACAAACACGGAGCACAATACTTTTAACATTTTATTTTTAAAAATCTTTCGCTTGCTTAAATACTTTTTGGAATTGCGAATGTTTTAGTTGGACTAACATTTAAATTTTATTGTTCGATTTTAAAGGTTTTATATATCGAAAAATAAGGTCATTGAAACGGCAGTGAGATGGTCACACACTCACAAGAAAGGATGATCGATGGGTCCAATAAGGTATAAGAGTGGGGTCCGCGCTTAGGTAGACAAAGTGCTGGTCGGCCATTATCCAGATGGTAAGACGATCTCCGTGCAGTGGCCGGTTGGCAAAGGATCCGTAGTCTTGGCGTTCGTTGAGGGAGGCATATGTTTAGCAATGGATAGTTAATATATATAGTACGGATACTGGATGGTCATGTATGAATAGTTGCTACCAACACCGCTACATCCAAATAACGTACCCAAATCGATTGACAGGACCAAAAGCTACAGATAAGTGTCACTTACACACACTCAGCTCAAACTTATTATATATTAAAATTAAAACACATGAGAAGAGTTCTTTGATGATGTCAATTCAAAAGCCCCCGATGAGTACACTTATTTACGTTTAAAAAAAATCACACCAAAAAGTCCTTGTTTTACATGAAAATTAACAATCTCAATGTTAGATAAATATGCAAATATAAATGCAAATTTGATAACATTTTTCACTGTAGTTGTATGCAGATAACCCCAATGTATGCCAAATCGGTTATTTCAATAGGTTTCGTGAGGGAATAACGCGATCAAATTTAATATTACCAGATTTTGTTGCTTCTATTATAGAGCATAAAATCGGGTAGGTTTTGGAGGAATTGAGAGATTGGTACAACTATAAACTGAATTTTCATTGCTTATATATTTATTTTATTGTTAAATCAAGTGATTTAATAATAGACAATGTAAAAAAGAAAAAATATTTTTTTACGCTTTAAATTCAAATGTTTTTTTACTGACTCTAAGACGTCGGACTAAATTAAAAATTTTAAAACATTTTCAAATAAAGAAATTTGTTTCGATATCTCCGTCCGGATGATCAGGGGTTAAGATGTTTCAACCGGAGAAAAAGAGGGCGTGAAGGCACAGCTGAACGCTCCTATTAACCGGTAAGGGAGCCTGAAAAAAGGCATACATATAAAAGATAATATTTCTTGTGTCTGTAATTCATTGTGGAATATGCTCAATGTTGCCACTGAGCAGGCAAATTTGCCATCCCAAGATGGTGGATTCTCATGGGTAGTCCTCCGAGTGGCAAGGGATCGGTCATCTTGGCGTTCATTGAAAAATGTCTATAATGTTCCAGAGCGGCTGGATAATTAGTAATTCCTTCTAATAATGATTTTTTACCGAAATGTTTATATTTACATTACATTACTTTTTTCGTAAAGAAATTTTACTTTTAATATCAGAGGAGTAAGAAGCCACGAACTAGAAACTTTACGAGGAGACAATTTCACGGATCTTAACTCAGGTGATAAGATTTAGCGAGTGCTTGGATATAAACCTAGGCTTTATCTGACACGTGTACTGCAAGGTGTAATGTTCTCCTGTTGTTTCTATTTACTATTGAAATCTTTTTGTTGAAAAATAAATATCCATCTCCCACTTAGTTAAAATATAGTCTTTCTAACATATCATAGTTAAAAAGGGGAAGAAATCTAAGATATATTCTGGACTAAGCAAATGATGATGAAGTCGTCTGTGATGTTCAACGCCTAGCGACTTGATTATTGAATACGAATATTACACCCAAACATATTATCATGTATTTTATAGTTGTAATAGATTTAAGAAAATTTAAAAAATGCACGCCACATAATCTCAGTAAAATTGATTATTTTGTAAAGTACGTCGATGAACAATCACTTAAGTATGTATACTTTAGTAAGTATAAGATTAGTTTGTAAAAAAACCAGTCACGTTTCATCATCATCATCATCAGCCCTTATCCGTCCACTGCTGAACATAGGCCTCCCTCAATGAACGCCAAGACGACCGATCCCTTGCTACTCGCATCCAACACGGACCTGCCACTGCACGGAGATCGTCTTCCCATCTGGTCAATGGCCGACCAACACTTCGTCTACCTAAACCGGCCTCCACTCTTGAACCTTAATGGCCCATCGGCCATCCGTTCTTCTGAGTGCGTGACCAGCCCATTGCCACTTCAACGTGCTTATTCTTCGCGTGATATCGGTAACTTTAGTTCTCTGGCGGAGGTCTTCGTTTCGAATCCTATCTGCCAAAGACACCCAGCATAACACGCTCCATAGCACGTTGAGCTACGGCAAACTTGCGGACCAGTCGTAAATTAAGAAGCCACGTTTCGGCCCCGTAGGTTTACGTTTATTTTAGTTTTTATAAATAAATATAATAGTTTAACGACGAACGAAATCCGCAGTGACATTAGAAAAGAAATATCCCATATTATAATTGCATTGTTTCAACTAAAATGTGGAATTGCCTTATGTTGACATCGAATTTGTTATCTCACACCACACACGAATGAAGAAAAATGTCGTGGCTTACGCCACAGAGAAATAGAGATTTATTAATACGAAGCGCCCAACTCAAAAACCTCATATATACAGAAGTAGCTTCATTGTGTTAATTTAGCAATTGCCTTGAGTTATGGAAGCTCATAAACATGCGAGGATAAATACAGCAAAATGTAAATTTACAGCTCAAAAGAGAGTCTAGATAGTTTAAAAGCGATGTCGGATTATTTATTGTGGGATAAATTTCGAATATTGTTGTTTAGAAACATATGATGTATTATCATAGCTTTACAACCAATAAATGCTAATGGTAAATCATATTATGGTTAAAAGTTTTTGTCTTTAATTTGAAGAAGGACTTCTTATAAAAACTGGTTGTCAGTAAACTCGGTACGGACGGTATTTTAACTTGAAAACGTCAAACATTACACGCAGCACGAATCGAACTGAGGTCTGAGGACTGAGCCGATCGCTCGAGCCGATCATGCCTCTCTCTCGTTCGTGCCACGCTCTCGCTTGTGGAACGTGACAATGACTTCATATTTTTCGTGCATGCAGCCCGTAGTATCGAGTTATAGTCACGTCAAAAATAAATAAATATTCAACAATCTCACTTTTTTACGTGTGTTTTAAATTTAAGAAAATATAAATACATAAACACGTCCATGGTATAGTGCAGATATCGATATCCACCATACATTTTTTTACGTTTGGTGGAATTCGAACCTGCGACTGCCGCGTAAATTGTCCAGTAGCCTGACCGTTCCACTAGCCGGCCATCAAGGCATAAACTTACATAAAATATTTTTTTTTTAATTTTGTTCATTGATATTCTGATAAGGATTTCGATATATTAACTTTTCACGAATATATTATATATTATTTTGAACGTAATAACGTCTATATTTCTAAATCATGTTATACCATCAAACCTTTATATTAGAAACTTAAATTCATATTTCATCTTCAACTAAAAACTCTTCTACATCTCATTGCTTTCATATTGTATTTCGAAGAAAAATGTTTCATTAATTTTATGGCTTTTCAATGCTTCCAGAAAAATGAGGGCATCATTTTTATTAATTTTATGAAGTTCCATAAAAATCTTACTAGTATAACAACTTACATTTACGTTATAAATGAACGTTTTATGATATTATGATAAAATATGAAAAGTAAAGTATTAAAATCAGTTCCACTTACGGCCACGCGTGGCTCCTCCTCGAAATCAGGCGAGGAAGGTTTTCGGTCATAGTTCACCAATGCGCTGTCCCAGTGCGAATTGGTAAACTTCACACATCTTCAAAGACTTCTTATCTCATCAGGCATGCAGGTTTCCTCACGATGTTTTCCTTCACCGATGAGCGGGCGATGGTCTCATGTTCGGGTGCACTTAGAAAATTATAAAAACCCATGTCAAGGCAAAACAGGGGTCAGGATCGAGCCCGGACCTTTCACTCAAGAGACCATACCGTATCCACTGGACCATAGTCGCTCAATGTAGTCATCATCTCATCCATTCCAAGCCGTTTTCGGATACGGCGGCCGGCGACTAGCTCGTTCTGTGGGCTAAATGTTTGCCCTTTGGTGGCTGACATAGCCTATTTTATGGAAGAACGTGCGGCCACATTCGCACGTCAGTACACAGACGACAATTATATTATTAAGTGCTCGATATAATAATATGTACTTAAGCGTTTTACGCCCGGTTTCAAATCGTTGGTCAAAGTGTATGTCAACTAACATGGATGTTAGTGGCGGTTAACATACGATTCGAGAGTCGAAGACATCTTTTCATTGTAGTTGTTATATCAACTGATAGGCTGATCTAATTAATATTAATAAATTAATTTAACCATGCTTCTTTCAACTTATTTGACACTTAACAACCGGTTTGACAGTTGACGAGTTATTTTTTTGTTGATCAGCCTTTCGGAAACCGGGAGTTAAAGTTGGATGCGAGCGGGGTTTTGGCGTTTATTGATAGAGTCTGTCAGTAACAAACGGAAAAAGGATGATGATGATGACAAATAACAATATAAAAGTATCCTGTATTCAAACCTTGACAACACACACTAGCTTACACAAGACAATACAAAAAGACAATACACGTACGTGGATATAATCTTATCGGCTAATTAAATACCTAAATACCAACAGTATCGTGATGTACCACATATTAGATACAAAAGGCAGAATATGAATAATACAAAATTCATAACAAACTATATAAATTATTAGAGATTAAAAAAAATTGGTTGTCTGTAAAGTCGGTTTACGGACGGTCCTCCTGAAACCCTGTGCTGCCTTTTGGGTTTTTCTAAATATCTAAGTGCATCTGAACATGAGACTTTCGCTCGCTCACAGGTGAAGGAAAACATCGTAAGGAAACCTCCACGTCTGCTGATATTAAAAGTTAGGCGATCTTTTGCCACTCGCATCCAACACGGACCAGCCACTGCTCTGAGATTCTCCATTAGATTAATCTCCGACTCATACATCGTCTAACTTGATAAAAAAATATGATAAGATGCTATAAAATTCCTAAAAAGTTTAACTATAAAGAGCGTAAACATCAAAAACATATACACAATCAAAATGATAAGAAACCGCTCACATTTAATGAACATAAACCAATACTTCATAAGCAAACTACGGTGTAATTTTTCGTTTTACATCCGCTAGTATCAGCTGGATATTGAAGTTAAACCGCAGTTATGATACAGACCCACATTATCCCAGCATATTGTGATGTGATTCGATACAGCCCTATTGTTTTGCGACTTATTGCTTCTGCGATGAAAGGACTAATAATGTTCGCAATTTAATTTCAATGCGAATTAACTCAAATGTCTATGTTATGTGGACCATTCATAATATGGGCATGTGACTATTTGTACATGATATTATGTACAAAGTATTTTTTTATTAGTTGCATAGACAAACTCGCAGACATGCCATCTTAAGGTATGTGATCGACTTGGCCCACGAACATAATTTGGTTTCCCCGTGTGTTCCGAAACACAGCGCGTCTATTTCATGGGAGAAACGAGCAAGATAGTGGTACCCATGAAGTCGGGAGCGCGGCACGCCACATCCCTCCTATAGTTAGTCTTGAGGCAGGTCTATATGAGTTCATTCCTTGCATACAAAAGAAAAAAAACTGATTCTTTTTGGTTCACGCAAAAGGTTCTTTGAAAAGAAAACAGACGGAAAATATCTGCTCGTGCAGATATGCATAATCCGACTATTAGATCGAAGAAAGCTAAGAGACGTGAGGTATGCTATTAGGAAGTTGAAACTAACTTTGCGTTAGGTTATTTTAAGAATAGGAGGACAATCCAGAAAAAAAATGTACTCGATAGGAGTAAGAGTATACGGTAGAGTTTTAAAAAAATTGTAGAAAAAATACGTTTCAGTACGAGAAGACGTCGCATCTCATTTCCTGGTCGGAATCCGATTACCTTTATCCTGTTTCACCCCCAATTAGTCTCAAAATTATAATCCTAATAGCAAAAGATTGTAATCTCGTATTTCCGATGTCATATCTCTTAACATGCTTTTGTTTCTATCATAATTCCTACTTTAAAGAATTGGTGACGCTGATGTCGTCAATTCAACAACTAGCAATGTGACACTTCCGAGGCGTATCTTATTATATTGTATTGTAAGTATGGTATTAATACAACTATTTTCGAAAACCCATATTCATTTACTTCTGGACTTTACATGATCGTTTCTAGATCATACGAAGATGGTTCTATTTAAAATACATATCTGAGGTAATCTACACTAATATTATAAAGAGGAAAACTTTGTTTGTTTGTTTGTTTGTTTGGTTGTAACGAATAGGCTCAAAAAGTAGTGGACCGATTTCAAAAATTCTTTCACCATTCGAAAGCTACATTATCCAGGAGTAACATAGGCTACATTTTATTCTGAAAAAAATAGGGTTCCGTAAGATATTTGGGTTTATCGGACACAAGGTGTAAAAAATCAACCAGAAAAGTTACTTATTTCGCGTACGCTGCCTAAACTATAAAAGATAGAACCATAAAATGTTCTAATTAATTGTACATCTTATAATTATCTACAAAAAAGTCCGCGACACAATATATCTATGCCGAGTGAGGCATAGTAACCAATTTTTTTATTTAGATATTTTGAATTTTTTTGGACTACATTTAAACGGGTTTATTTTACTCATGCTTTTAATCCTTAAGATATGAAGCTAAAGAGTTTGTTTATTTAAACGCGCTAATCTCAGAACCATCGGTCGGATTTTAATGAAACATTTCAGTGTTCGATAGCCCATTTATCGGTAAAGATATATCATCCCGCTAAGATCCCGTTGTAAATCTTAGTTAACGCAGGCGAAGCTGCGGGCAACAGCTAGTTATAAATAAGACAAATTATATTAGTTCTTCCTTAAAGACTCGTACAACCCTCGAACGATGTAGTTATTCATTCTCCTCATTTAGTTTCCTTCGCCACAGAGCGACCCCTATTTGACGTTGTCAGTTACATGTCAACAGTAAAATACATTGTTAATTTTCAGGAGTCTATTAAAGACCATCTGAATACAGAATAATACTTTTATATATAAAGTAGGACAAATATATCACTACCCACGTTAATATAGTCTGCTGACATGGGATAATGTATTGGAATTCAGGTAGTCCTCACGAGGAAACCCAAGGATATGCTAATATCCATCAAAAACTAAATACTTTCTCTCTCAATCCCGAAAAAATATCTGAATAGTTTGTACCTAGAATTTATATCTATTTTTATATGAAGAAGTCGCTTTTTTAAGGCGCATTAGTCGTGTGACTTGACTCTTTAGATTCTCTGCTGAAACATTTCAGTTGGATTTAGAAAATAGTATTTTCAAAGTATTTTAAGTATTTTCAGTGGCAGGTCCGCATTGGATGCGAGTAGCGAGGGATCAGTCGTTCATTGAGGGAGGCCTATGTTCAGCAGTGGACGGATAAAGGCTGATGATGATGATGATGATGATTTTCAAGTATACGTTCTTTAAATATACACAAAACAACAAAATTCTAATGGAGGTCTAGAGGCTTAGACTAGGATTGAACTTATCTAAATGTAGAATTGGTGCACAGAACGCAATTCAAACTTTTTATACGAAAATTTAAATTTTCTTTACCTTTTTTTCTTGTAGTCGGTAAAAATGTAGCCCATGTCACCCGTGTTATAAGGCCCGGTTCGCATGAATGGTATTTACGAAAAGCTAAAAAAAAACATTCCAATGTCACAAATCGATACCCACGTATTTATTCACACGAAAGCGTTTTTATAGCGCAGCGCAGGATTTTCAACGTTGAGCTTTGGACGTTATATCGAATTGAACATGCGGAATTTTGAACTCGCGCCGACGTCGGGTTTTAACTCGATGCTTATTAAATTATCGTACGAACCAGGCCTAACAAATCAACTATTATTGTTTTAGTTAAAATCGTAGTCATTTAAGTGCTACGACGGAAAAACCAGCTACATAGACAAAATCAAACCCCTTTTCGGGTGAAAATTTCTACTTATTTATAATCGCGACAGTTTTATATATCATGTTTGGATATACGTTTGTTAGGCTTTCACGCAATAACTACTGAATGAATTTGTTTTAATTGAATTGATGCAACTACATGGTAGCTTATAAGGTTTCTTAGGTAAAGTAAAAATACGTTGAAAAACTTTGATTCTAATATTTAATCTTTAAATTAGGCAGTTAAATCCGAACGAGCCTGGTTCGAATCTCCAGTCCGAATTGTTTTTCTTTTTTTTAAGATAATTTTTTTTAAAGAAAAATTTTATCGTATTTTATCACTAAGGGTACCGAGCAAATGCTCGGTCAACCAGGTACTTCAATATTTAAGTAAACTACTACGTTTTTTAATAATATGTATAGTACATAATATATTCATAATATACTAAAATGTATTGTCAATCTGGTCCCGAAAATATACTATGCTTTTGAAGTGAAAACTACTTTCGCATTGATGAGCAATTTTTGGTCGGGGAAAATGTCATGGGGTCACGACACGGGTATGCTATCACTGATGTGATAATTTGACATCGTGACGTCATTAATAGGTTTCAAATTTTTGTATAAAAATTTTAAATTTTATAGTCTTAAGTTACATTTAAGTTTTGACTTTTATCGGTAGTACCTGTAACTGCAATTTTTTTGCAACTTGCAGAGCTTGCGCATCATCAAATTAATTTAATTTAAAACCAATAATATCTTATTTTAAACAGCTTTTATATAATAATTATTAATTATAATGTAATATAATTCTCACGTCATTAATATCAAAGTCAGTTTTAATTGATCGTCGTGGTTTTTATTAGCAAGGTACGTCACTTCATCAACTCGTTAAAACAGTGTTTATTAAGACGTTTCCTCTGGATTATCTGCGGACGTGTCTGTTCAGGATTTAAACACGCCTCGGTTGGCTTCTATTATTATTCATGACATAAATTTGTTCAGCGAGGAAGGCATTACACGAAAACTCATTAAAACCAAGACGCGGTTAGACTTTTCAAATTAGACGCGTTAAGTCCACGCGTGACGCTCAGCTAAGTAATTGTGATTCGCTACAAGACTAGTTATTAACGAAATACCTTGTACATTAGTTTGTGAATTTTAAACGGGTATGCAATATTCCAGGCTTGTTCTTAAAATTTCATTAAAATCTTGGAATTCTAAGGCCGCTTTTTTGTGCTGCTATTAAACTGACTAAAGAAAATCTAACTTAATTATTATTTATATTTAAATATACATTTGCTTCACCATATTTTTATTTTTATTGAGGTGGCCGAAATATCGGGACCCCAACAATATATTTAAACAATATAAATCATAGCTTATATGTTATTCTGACGTATAAGCTATATTTTTGTAATGTTCTATTAAAATCCATTCGGTAGTTTTTACGCGAAAGAGTGCTGTAAAACATACATACACACAAACACATACAGTACATACTTACAAACTATCTTCTTCTTCTTCCCAGTCGTACACTCTTGTCAGAGCGGTCGTGGTTGTATTGACGGTGTTAGTACATGAGGGCCTTCGTCTTCGTTTTTCCTGCCGATTGTTGCTGATCTGGCTAAGCGACGCCACTTCTCTCGGTTAGAGGCATTGCGGGAGCACTCAACCATAGAACAGTCGGTCACTTTCCTGATGACGTCTGTCCATCGCGTCGGTGTCCGGCCACGAGATCTTTTGCCTTCTACTGACCCCTGAACGACAATTCTCTCCATACAATTGGTGTTTCTAGTGATATGGCCGAAGAACTTCAGTATTCGTAGCTGTACAATCGATGAAAGCCTATCCTTGATCCGAAGTTCTTTTAGTATGGAGTTGTTTGTTCGGAATGCCGTCCAAGGTATCCTCAATAACCGTCTCCAACACCACATTTCCAGAGCGTCAATTTTTCGGCGATCTTGTAGTCGCAGTGACCAAGTTTCGGCTCCATAAAGAAAGATTGGAAAGACAAGAGATTTCATAAGTCGAACTTTTGTTATTTTAGTTATTCTCCTGTCTCTCCAAATCTTGTTCAGTTTTTGTACTGCCGATCTGGTGATGGCACATCGTCGTTTTATTTCTTGGTCACATCCTCCAGAGTTTGATATAGTAGATCCAAGGTAAGTATAAGATTTTACTACTTCGCAGTTTGCTATGCTCACTGTTTCTACCCTATTTTGTTCAGCTCGGTCCACTATCATAATTTTTGTCTTATCCCGGTTAATGGCGAGACCGAATTGAAGGCTGGTTGTCTCAAGGCGAGTCAATAGATTTTCTATGTCTTCTTTATTTTGAGCAAGAAGAGTTGTATCATCAGCGTATCGTAGATTATTAATCATCTGGCCTCCCACTGACATACCCTTGTGCCAACCGTCCAAGACAATGCGCATTATGTATTCGGTGTACGCGTTAAATAGTAGCGGTGACAATATGCATCCCTGTCGAACACCTGATCGGGCTTTAAAATTATCAGAAAGCACATCGTTAACTCTTACTTTGCCAGTACCATTTTCGTATAGTTTCCGTACAAGTTGCGTTAGATGTTGTGGTACGCCCATTTCGCCCAATACTTTCCAGAGGTGTTCCCAGATTACCGTATCGAATGCTTTTCTGAAGTCTACAAAGCATATAAATAAGGGAATATTGAACTCTCTGGCTTTTTCTATAATTTGGCGCAGTATGAGTATTTGTTCGCGTGTGCCTCTTCCTTTAACAAACCCTGCTTGTTCCGGTGCTATCTGCGGTGAGAGGTAGGTTTGGAGCCTTCTATTTATTATGTGCAGCATGACCTTACTTGCATGCGATATGAGGGATACAAGTCTGTAGTTGTTGCATTTCTTAGTAGATCCCTTTTTGTGCAGAGGTACAAATACTGACTGCGACCAGTCATCTGGCCATATTTCAGTTTCCCAAATTTTGCTGCATATAAAGTGCAAGATATCAACCCCAGACTCTCCCATGGCCTTGAAAACTTCGACAGGAATTTCATCGCAGCCTACAGCTTTGTTATTTTTGAGATGTCGAATAGCAGCTCGGATTTCATCTCTTAGTATTGTGGGCTCTTTACTGTAGGTAAAACTGGATATGCTCGTGATGTTTCGTGTGATGTTGTTATGTGTGATATTGTCATCACTGTAAAGCGACTCGCAGTATTCTTTCCAAACTTTAACTATGTCTTTTATTTCTGTTGTGATAACACCGTTTACATTTTCTATCGCCCATATCTTTGGTTTAAATTGACGAGTTATGTATCGCACTTTATCGTACAGATCTTTGGTCTGATATTTTTCGGAGTTGCGTTCGAGTTCTTCGCACATCTTTTTTAAGAAATCATTACGATCACGTCTACAGGCAGCCTGTACCATAGCTTTTTTAGCATTAAGTTGAGAAATACTTGCTCCTGTCACTTTAAGATGCCTATGCTCTTCAACCAGTAGCCAGGTGTCCGTTGACATCCATTGCTGCCGTTTCGTGGTGTTAGAGGTTTGATGTTGTGATTCTGCTACTGCGTCTTTAATATGTTTTTTTGCGGCTGTCCACAGAGTGTTTGGATCATTGTCTTCGTTTTCTGTTCGCCACGAAGAATGTTTTTCTTTGACGGCTTCTATGAAACGATTTGTGTCTCCAACAGTCATTCTTTTGGATATTTTTCTCTGTTTTCCTCTATGTAGCTTTAGTCGTAAATTACCGATCAGCAATTGGTGATCAGAGAGGCAGTCTGCTCCTGGTAAGGTGTGCGAGTTAGTAATCGAACTTCTCCATCGTGATCTGATAAGTATGTAGTCGATTTGGTTACGATGTTTGCCATCCGGCGATCTCCAGGTATACTGCCGTCTACAATGGTTTTTGAAAACAGTATTTACGATGGTAAGGTTATTATCCGCCGCGAATTCCAGAAGTCGTTCACCTCTTGTGTTCCGGACTCCAAGACCGTAGTTTCCAACGATATTGCGTAGGTCAGAATCCATATTAGTGGCTACACTACTGACAAACTATCACGTATATAATATTAGTAAGATTTCTGTGTAATGACGGATTCACATATTTTTACTTATTGAATCGTCATAGGTACATGACTACACTACACTTTCACTGGGTATGGCATGCGGCCATTATATAACGAATTGATAAATGAAAAAAAAAAAGTTGACACTTTGGTCTATTTTATATTGTCAGATGAAACTACCCTTTATGGCGTGTATATACAGGGGAAACCATCTCTTGTGGAGCTAAAGTTGAAAAAGTGTCCCGCTTTTTACGGACAATAAATTTTCCAGAATCTACCGCGAAATAGAACTGGCGTCCAAAAAACTACGATATTAACATAGTTGTTGTAATGACTAATGGTTAATAAAATGCTAGTATACAAAACCTCAACCATTTACGCAGTCTAGAATATTTTAGTAAATATAACCTATATATAAAATGAATGGAAGAAATTTGAATTTTTTTAAGGAAACCTTTGCTCAACAGAGATACAGGCTGAAAATGATAAAATATAGCAGAGAAAAAGAGTAAGTTTAAGGAGATAGTTACAAAACCTTAATTTATCCCAGTCTACCGCACCGTCACCGTTATTTACTTTTTTTTTTATACATAGAGAATAAAGATGTTCTCTTTGTCTTTACATTCTGTAATATGGATACAAGCTTTAAATAAAAGTATATTTTATCACTGATGATAATAAGCCGATTTAATCAAAAATTATTTAATATTTAAGTGTGCGGTCCGCGGGTCCAACAACAACGGCTTATAATGAAAATGAATGCCCGTGCCATGACATGGTTGTATTTATATAAATTTATTTTCGTTACTCAGCATACAATGTACATGGGATCTTACGAACTTAAGTGTCTAGAATAAGGTTAAAATATTGAAATACAAAATCCTAACTAATATTATAAATGTGAAAGCGTACGTTTTTTACGCTTTTACGCAAAAATTACTCGACGAATCATCATGAAACTTTGTACACATATTCTGGGAGGTTCTAGAAGTAACAGAGGATTCATAAAAAAAAAGTTTTTTTGTTAACGCGGGTGAAGCCGCGGGCAACAGCTAGTAATTTATAATTATTAAATTTCTTTATTATTCTTGATTATAAATGACTTATTTATTTATTATTCTTAATTCTTAACTATTATTTATTTATTATTCTTAATTATTAGTTATTATTTATTAGTTATTAATTTGTTTTATTTTATTTTATCTCATCCTAGCAAGCTTTTTTTAACCCAACGTGGACGAAGTCGCGGGCACTCATTACTGTTACTTAATATAAAATAATGAAAGGTTATTGTAGCACAAGTGAAAAAATATTTTTTATACACCAAAATTAGTCTATGAAGAGTAACAATTCGACCATAGTTAAAATTCAAAATGGAGGAAGTATTCTAAGGAAATTCGAAGATTTCCTCGCTCGTGACTTATAAGATACAATTCCATATCAAGTTATTAATTATACGTTCTGTCATTGTGCTCAGTTGGATTTGCTATTAGGATAGCAAGAAGCTTGTTAGTACAGATAAGGGTACCCTTCGAACCGCGATGCCCTGATAACATATGCGGTCAAATGGATCCCTTACATTGATATTTGACAATAATATCTATACTTATGTCTCGAACGTGATGACCCTTTCCGTGACTTATGGGTAACTTGAATCAGCATTATTATCACTTTATGGAAGTTGAGTTAACCAACAGATGGATGCAGGTAAGGGTAACTCTGAACCGATCTGGGCGGTACGATAGCGAAGAAGAAACTGCAAACTACAGAACTAAATGTTTTCCATGTAAGCTAATGTGCACGCAGTTTTTAGTATTAGTAAAATAAATTTTTTATTAATTATATTAATTGTTATTAAAATCCGTAACAACTCGATTTTCACGGCATTTCCTACCTCGCACCAACAATATATGGAATCAGGTGCCACTATTTCCGAATAACAAACTACTGAGGGACCTTCAAGAAAAGAGCATACTTAAGAGAGGCTGGCAACGATCTTCTGGTGTAGCGAGTGTCTGTCTCTTACCATCAAACGATCCGACTGTCCATTTGCTCTATCTTCTACAAAAAAAAAAAACAATAATCTATAGTATAGCAATAGTAGTAGTGTGCTCGTCACATACGCAGGAGTAAAGATGGCGGAGGGCCAATAAGATAACCTGGTTATGTTGCTGTGTAAGGGCGTCAATACTCGCTAAATATCTTCGACTATTCTTTTGCCCTTATATTAATTTATATATAATTCGCAGGTCGCCCGGCAGATGTATAACTTCGATATTACTCTGAAATTTGATTTTAACATCATCCTGTAGTCTTATATTAAAAAGAACTCAAATAAGAAATACAACAGAACACGTATTTTATAGATTAAAATCTACAACAGAAGATGTAAAAATGACCGCGTCATACCTTTTTACGTCCCGGCACTCGAGTCGATTTAACTGCCACGACGCCAAACCACATCAAAAACTAGTAAATAATTTAATTAGACTATCGAATGGAATGCTAACAATGGACTTATTCGAATGTGGTCCGCGTCCATATGTTTGGAAATGATTAGTAACAAAGCGCAGGATTGTCATCAAATACATTAACCCTCACAGATTCGTTCCGTTGGACTGATTGGTGATTTGAGTTTGGTTTAGTAATACAATAACGCTTGCAAAACGTACATACCATTCTAATATCCGTTCAAGTCCACGGTTTAGCTTTTTGCTAAATCTAACGGGGAATTGTAAAATTTTATTTCACTTTTCTCTGTAGTGAAGTTGCTTTCCTATTTTTAATCTATCTAAATATATCTTTTGTCGTATATGAAGTATTATATTTTGTCCTTTTGTTGTTGTCATTGTTTGATTTACCAATTTGATTTTTAGGATAATATTATGATTATAATATTTTGTCCCTAGTTATATTTTCGTTTTATTCAGTAATGAGAATGAAAAATATGTATATCTACGAGTATATTATGAATTATCATCAGAACCTCGGTGGTTTCGGCTGTCGCTATTCATTTGTGCCGACATCGACAGGAATTTTCAAATCACAATCAGCACACTCGTATTATTTAAACTTCTTACAATACATTATTTTTTCAAAATATTTCTTATTAAAAAAAACACAATTTAATAAGATTAAACTAGCTACAGATACCAAAGTTTAGCTAAAGGGTATGTTTAGGATACAACTTGTCTGGCCGCTTCTAATATTGGTCGTCATGGTGACATCTACTACTCTATTCGGAATTACCCGCTCTCAGATTTGATTTTTTTAGAATAAATCAAAATAAATCCTATGCAAATAATGCCGTAGTCTAAAAACAATGGGCGCGCCGCCATAATGGTATCAATTTCTTTTATATCATTTGTCAAACATCCGCATTCGGTATCTGCATAACCCTAAAACGACCGCCAGAATTATATTTTGATTTAA
Organism: Lycaena phlaeas; assembly: GCA_905333005.2. Lineage (NCBI taxonomy): Eukaryota > Metazoa > Arthropoda > Insecta > Lepidoptera > Lycaenidae > Lycaena > Lycaena phlaeas. The sequence goes on along the minus strand of HG995166.1, from coordinate 16,856,136 downwards.
TTACGTCACTAATCAAAAACTGATTTTCAATCATGAATCGTATAAAACGGACCGTAATATTCGAAAGACACTAAATTCACGTAAAGTTCAGTTGGTCCTGAAGTTTATATCAGTGAAAATTAATTGGATGAGAAATCTGAGAACGAAAATTCCAATCCCGTTAGAAAAGGAATTGTGACAGCTCTTCAAATATAAAGATATTTAAAGAGCTGTCATAATTCCAGTGATAATGAAGGGGTTTTATGAATAAATGTAATTCGTAGCGTATTTTTATATAGTAAAATGCTATTTTTTTTATACCGTATAGTAATTATATCTATCTTCAATCTTCTATCAATCGTATCCAACGCATACAAACAGCAATTATTATAAGTCTTATTATTAAAACAAACTTTTATAGAGATTCTAGTATTGAGCAAGTTGTTAATCTCCGTGCAGTGGCCGGTTCGTGTTGGATGCGAGTGGTAAGGGATCGGACCTCTTCAGCAGTGGACGGATAAAGGCTGATGATGATGATAGTTGTGATTGAAAAAAATAGTTATTGAAGAAAGGGCCCCATTCACAAAATAATAAGTCAATTATTCTTAGGATTCGAAATAAAATGGTTTTTATAAGTAATTCCATGATGGTTTTAATAATCATTAGTAATCAATATGGTTTACATGATTGGGCTGTTTTTCGTTCGCATTTAGGTCGGTTGTAAAGATTGATAAATATTTTTAGAATGAGCTAGTTAGGTACTAATAATGTCAATTAAAGTATCTCATATTTTGAAAATGGAAAACGTTAATATGGAAATTTTATATTAATTTCTTTTTTTTTTGCAAATAGAATTCACCGCCAGAATATTTTTTTTTGCAGTCAAATTGTTATGAAGAAAATTTCATGATGCTGTACAGCATGAGCCCACAAGTATGGCATGAACTTCTATTCGCTGGCGCGTATCTTTTGGATATATCAACATCCCTCTAATATTAAAGAGGTAATGTTTGTTAGTTTGTATGTAGAAGGTATACTTCAAAATCATTTGTCTGATTAAGGAAATCCTTACAGTATTATGATTACAAATTAGAAAATTTCAATTGTATAATTTAAGGGAAACAATAATTTATTATAATAAACAAAACGGATTTTATCGCGGTTTACTAAGTTTTTTACAAGCCCGACGTTTTGGATACTTTACAGCAACCATGGTCACGGGAGGGCTTTGTTTCATTATAATGAGTGAAATTCGAAACGAAGACCTCCGCCAGAGAACTAAAGTTACCGATATCACGCGATGAATAAGCACGTTGAAGTGGCGATGGGCTGGTCACGCACTCAGAAGAACGGATGGGCGATGGGCCATTAAGGTTCAAGAGTGGAGGCCGCGTTTAGGTAGACGAAGTGTTGGTCGGCCATTAACCAGATGAGAAGACGATCTCCGTGCAGTAGCAGGTCCGTGTTGGATGCGAGTAGCAAGGGATCGGTCGTCTTGGCGTTCATTGAGGGAGGCCTATGTTCAGCAGTGGACGGATAGAGGCTGATGATGATGATGATGATGATGATGATGATGATGATGATAAGTGAAATTCGCGTAAACGTAAGAAAACAATATGGAAACAATAATGATAATTAATCAGTAAATCAGATGTAACATCTCATGGAGTGCGACTGTCCAAGCGCGGTGTATCGTAACGTAGATTGACTTGTTCCGCGTCAGTTTCGATCGTTTCCCCCGGATCATGTGCGAAACCTATCGCAGGATAACCAACGTAATTTATTATTCACAAATGAACTACGAAATTGTGTTTTAACGAAGACAAATTGAACTAAAGCTGAATCAATTACGGGAGATTTATATTTACTGTGAAAAAAATAAGAGAAATATGCAAATTGGTATTTTTAATGACTCTTGAAACGAATTTCGTGTGGGTTCCCGATAATCCTTCGTACATTTTCCTTTAAGAATTTCTATTTGACTTATGGAGTTAATAACATACAGTTTAGAAATGATTACTGTTACTGCGAACGTTGGTAATTATTGCGCAAGCCTAGAATTCTGGAATAAAAATTAGTCCATTTTCAAACGACCTATTGTTTAATTAAATTTAAGACTGTTTGGTGAGTTGGGAATTTCGTTACTACTTTTATATAAAGATAAGCGAACAGTCCAACATTGACTATGAATTTACGAATTCTCGAGTCTGCTATTCGCGTGCGTTGCAAAATATGAAAAAAATGTAATGTTAATACTTATTAGGAGCCCACACTGTCTGCTATTATTTAATAGACAAAAGACAAAATAATATAGAAACTACATTGGTGAACGAGTCGGTTTTTTTGTTAACAGTAATAAATATAAATTAATTTAGTAATAGTAAAGTTTTTAAATTCCTTAATATCTTGTAAAGGTGAACTTTTTTTTCGGCAGCGGAAATCCTTTTCGGACCATACCAGAGCCTTGGGTAGGCGCGCTGGCGTGTGTGGGGACTCGCATTGGGTGCACTACCCCACTAAAACCGCTGCGTGAGCCTTCAGCCGCTATTTGAGGGACCTGGATCTACAGGCTAGCACGGGAAACCCTCAGTGACAGACTAGTCTCAGCAAGACCAGATTCTCCACAATAGGGGGCTGCCCGGTTCAGCGGGGCCCAGGTTCCTATCCCGAGCCCAACTCCTTGTAAAGGTGAACCTTTTATTAGCCATACTACTAAACATGTATTAGTCGTAAGTCTTTACTCTGTATCACGCTGTTGGTTTACTTAATTAATAAATAAATTGTCTATAATAAGTTAAAAATAGTTAAAAAGGCGTCGATAATAATAAAAAAAATAAAAAATTGCAACGGTTGCATTCAAATTTAATCATCAATATTAATCCAAAGATAGTAGTTTGTACAATAAATAAGATTCAAGCAGAAGCTTTACCCTGTACGCTCGTACATTTAGTGAATTGGTACTAATACAATTAAAACGACCGGTTTGTCTATAATTAAGTTAAGAGTACGGTGCTTTGTAGTTTCATTGAAAAACTCGAACCGGATATGCAATGAATCTCAAAGGGAAAGCATATAATTTAAACATTTTTTGGGTAATAGTAAAATTGTGATAGAACGTCGGTTTTGAATACAGTGTACAATGTTATTTTTTTTTTACCAAAATGTCATTAAAAATTTGACGTATACGTCAACATATTATGTATATCTGTGGCACCATATCTCGGAAAGCGTAAGCCTATTAGGATGCGGCTATTTTTATTTGATCGCTGATTTTCTAGAGGAGGTACTGAGACATGCTTTGGGAGATTTATAGAACCTTTTAGATATTATTGTATATTCAATTCATAATTTGCTTTATTACTTTATTTGTATGCAGTAAAAGACCTTGCAGTCTCTTAAAAAAATGTTTCATTCCTAAAGTGACACAATATTATAATAAATTGACTGGTGAAGTTAAATCTCTCTGTCGTTGTTTTTAATAACGATTAATCATCGATAATCTAGAATCGGATACGAAGCTACTAACCGCGAGCTCAACACTACACCGTCAATAAACTACAGCATTAACGCGAAACAGCCGCACAATATTAAAAATCATAATTAATAATGAAAAGGTGGTGAATTCTGGAAATATGAAAAACAAACGACTTAATTATTTATTTATTTAAAAGAACTAACCACAGTTTTGCATTAAAAAAAACATTGAAGAAATACTGAAAAATTAAATTAAAATCTAGACACAATAACTAATTAAGTCCGATCAAAACAAGCTTATAAAACATAGTATTGAAATAGAATAATAGAGAAACTTAACAATAAGGTGGAATATTGATAAATATAATCATCTTAATTTAATATAATTATTGTATTTAAAATAATCTATGAGTTAGAAAGAATCGAGAAAGCATAATATTTAAAATCTTACTCAATTTTTTTAGCTCACAGTGTTCCACTTAATTGTAGACAGCGCTAGCTATGTTCTCATGTCGCGTTGAAAATTAACTTTAACGAGGACTTCCAGAAAATTCATTCATGGCTTGCGGTACACCTATCATTAGACAAGACGATACGTCTCAATTCTAGTAAACACTATCTACCCTGCCTTTTCAAAACGCGTTAAAAACTAATTCACAGAACATGGAGGTAACAACAGAACACAGTCCATTACACGTAGTTAGCGACAATGGTCCAGTGGTGGATGGACTCTTATGCGAAAGGTTCCGGGATCGATTATGAATGTGTGGGACTTGAAATGGGTTTTTCTAAATTTCTAAGTGCACCCCAAATACGAGACCATCGCTCGCTCACCGGTGAAGGAAAACATCGTGAGGAAACCTGCATGCCTGATGAGATTGAAAGTCTTTGAAGGTATGTGAAGTTCACCAACCCGCTTTGAGCCAGCGCATCGGTGAACTATGGCCCATTACCCTCCGCCTGATTTCGAGGAGGAGACCCGCGCCCAGCAGTGGGACATAAAGGGTTGATACTTTAATTAACACGTAGATGATGAATATTGATTTTTCTCAACCTAAACGCGTTAAATTTAGCATCTAACGCGATTACTAAGATAAACTTTGACTTGTTAAAGTGCAAATCGCATGTTTGACTTTCCCGATAGTTGTAAGTTGATTCGTTACCGTTACGTTACGGTTGAGAATAGATTAAACAATTATTATTTAAAGCATACCTCAATCAGAACGTTCAATAAGTTGAGGCTAGTTTTAGAGATTATTAATATTTACTATTAAGGTAGGTTTTAAATTAAGATAGGTTTTACCTGTGGATATTAGGAGTTATTTTTTTATTTAATTGAGTTTTCGTCATCAAATTCGAAAAGTCGAAAAAAAGGGATCGGTCGTCTTAGCGTTCGTTGAGGGAGGCCTATGTTGAACATTGGATGGTTAAGGCTGATGATAATGATGATAAAAGACATATATTATTTAAATAATGCATTATACATTAAATAAGGCATAGTCTAATCCTAGAAGAGTAAGTGTATTTTCTGGCTTTTTTAACATAATTTATAATATTTTTTATTAGAAATATTCGTAAACACTAAAACAAAATCAGATGCCCTCTTATCAAAACAGATGCTTATATTAGAACTATGCGACAGTTGTTTGCACCAGGTGAGCGTTTATCACTATAAAGATGTCAAAATTATCATTTTAAAATAAAACGCTTTCGAATTGATAACTCGAGCACATGTTCGATGCCCATTAATGCCCCGCGAGGCCCTGCGGTAAGCCCCATAAGGCCCCACGAGGCCCCTCAATGCCTCACAAAGCCCCGCCACGAGCCCAAAGCCTGTCCGGCAGATGTTATCGTGTCACCTGGCGTGGGCACGCGCTTACGTCCGTATTGTTATTGCACGTTTTAGGGTTACCTTCCAATGTGGTGTTCAATATTATAAGGTTTAAAATTTTTGCGGTATACCATTTAAGATACTATAGTGTGTATTACCTACAAAAAATACACAACATGATAGTAAGATGCTATATCTATATTTTAATTTTTTACTCTTATTTGTCTGTGATAAAAAAATGTATATTATTAATACAATCTGTCCATCCGTATGTCTTTTATATAACATTAAATTATAGGTACCAGTACATTTGTGAAAAGCCGATTGCTAGTTTTATCTAAATTTTATAATTAAATATTATAAATGCGATTATCTAATATGAAATTAAACTTAACACCTTTGAATAGAAGCATAATCACTACATATTATAAAACAAAGTCGCTTTTTCTGTCCCTATATCCCTTTGTACGCTTAAATCTTTAAAACTACGCAACTGATTTTGATGCGGTTTTTTTAAATAGATAGGACAATTCAGGAGGAAGGTTTATGTACATAATTTATTAAGTTTCTATATACATTGGCTAAGATATAACAATAATTGTTGGAGGTGTCGGAAAAAAATTGGCCGTCTGGGAGTTTCCAACGAAAACGCTGCCTAAACCCTTTGAGATATATCAAAATAATGTAAGGTGGAATTGTGTGTCTTAAATAGGTCTACAAAAAAGTCCGCGATGGAATATATCTATCTCTTAGGGATATCATACTATATCCATTTAATACTTTAAAAAATGGACAATTATAACGCGATAATTTGAAAGTTATTTACAAAAATACGGTATGAATCGTTATCATTTTAAATCAGTTAATTATCTGGAGCACACAATGAAGATTATTTTTACCCTTTACATCATGCAAATGAAATGAATACTTTAGAAGATATGGCAATATCAAAATAATACGCAAGAAAATAAATCGTGTTGCCGTGTTTTGAGAGGACAGTGTAAAATGTAATAGTATCCTAAATAGTAAATATGCATGCAGAAAGTCTGCATAGGAATATAATATGTCTTTATGTTCAAGATAACATATATCCATTTTAATACAAAAACTTATTCATTATTGAAATAGAAAATGATCGTCATCAAACATGATAAATTCGTAAACCTAAGTTCACGCGGGCGAAGCTGCGGGTAACAGCTAGTGTTTCTATATAAATAAAAATGAATGTTGCTTAGCGCGTAACTCGAAAATGGCTAGACTAATTCAATTTTTTTTTCTTGTTTGTTCCTTGAAGCCCGCGGAACGTTTTTATAAAAAAAATATGGTTAATGTTCACAACAATATCCACGGGAATTGATAGAAGAAACAATTATTTCCGGGAACGATGGCTATCCGCTATATTATTAACGTTTGACAGGATGAAGTCTGTCCGGGCTGCTAGTTATATTGATATATTATATTCAATTTAAATAAATTGAATGCTATAATTTAATAAAAATATGAAACATATTTCTCTTATTAAACTTAAAGTAAGACCATTACCAATCTCAAACGTATAGCATAATATATTATTTAAGGAACCTACAATATCCAAGCCCGATTCGGACGCGTACCGTGTATGAAGTCAAGTACGGGAAGATTAATGTCCAAAGGGTACATTAATGTTTTGATCCTGCTTTGATTCTGATACATTTAACGCTTGCCTTTTTGTAACTATTACTATATTACCCAAGGAAATAATGAAAAACTGTTGAGCTGTACAAAATATAGGTGTTAATTATTTATGATTTTGAAACAGAGGTTATATAATAAAATATGTTAAGAATTATGTCCAGTATGCATGCGACTTGATAATGACCTCGGAATAATTAGCTTGTATTTGTCTTGAGTTGTATGAATATCAACATGATCATCACGATGAGCATGCGTCCATCGGACACCGATGAATATCAAGATGGGCGATCCAATGTTGCATCCACAAGGAGACAAGTCTTTTATCATCATCAATCAGCCTTTCTCCGTCCACAGCTGAACCTAGGCATCTCTCAATAAATGCCAAGACGACCGATCCCTTGCCAGACCCATCCAACACGGAGAGACAACTGACTAATATTCTTTTATTTTTTAATACGTTTAAATTGTTCCCATCTGGTTAATGGCCGACCAACGCGACTTATAGAATCTCTACCATGGTTTTTAAAACGCTTCTACTGTATACATACATTTTGATAACTAACCGTTTTTCGACGAATATCGAACGGAGCGACGATGGTTAAATGAGTACGGACTCGGCCTCTATAGCGAGAGGGTCCGGGTTCAGTCCTGACCCCCTACTGCTTTAAAATGAGGTTTTCTAAATTTCTAAGTACATCTTGAAGACGAGACCATCGCTCGCTCATCGGTGAAAGAAAACATCATGAGGAAACCTGCATGCCGGATGAGATTAAAAGTCACTAAAGATGTGTGTAGTTCACCAGCATTGGGCCAGCGCATCGGTGAACTATGGTCCGATACTCTCCTTGCATGATTTCGAAGAGACCCGTGCCCAGCATGGGACATATGGGTATACTTTACTTTTTTAAACATATATCGATGTCGATTGTAAACTGAATACAAACCTGAGTACAATATGAGCATTGTAGATAATAATTAAAAAGTTAATTTAATGGTTGACCGGCAGTGTGAGAGGTGAACAAAGTGTGTATCAATTTATGGTGGGTGCCCAAAAACCGTGCATTTTGATGGAAATTATATTGTGATAAAATGTGATAGCAGACGAGGGCACGGAAATGAGTTTATGTATTTTATTCGACAGGATTTTATTTGATTTAATGTTATTATGTCACGCATGGGACGCTAATTGCTACCAATTTTTGGGAACAAATAAAGTATTGATTTTGTATTGCGAAATATTACGATGTAGGTATCTATAACCAAGGATTTTATCTACACTAGTCTACATCTACACTTATAATATTATAAAGAGGAAAACTTTGTTTGTTTGTTTGGTTGTAATGAATAGGCTCAAAAAGTACTGGACCGATTTCAAAAATTCTTTCACCGTTTGAAAGCTACATTATCCACGAGTAACATAGGCTAAATTTTATTCGGGAAAAAAATAGGGTTCCGTAAGATATTTGGGTGTAAAAAATCAACCAGAAAAGTTACTTATTTTGCGTACTAAGATCCCGTTGTAAATCTTAGTTAACGCAGGCGAAGCTGCGGGCAACAGCTAGTGTGAAATATTTTAGGTGTGAAATTGTTAGCGGTCTGGCAGTGAAATCGCCTCTATTGCCGCGACAACAAATGGTATGACCCTGTCATATGTTTCTGCGGCTGAAGTACACTTCACATGAATACCGTTTGCGTAATAAAAAGTAAAGTATGAACCCATATATTCTGTCCTATTGCTGGGCACGGGTGGAGACCCGTGGAGGAGTCCTCGAAATCAGGCGAGGAGGGGTATTGGGCCATAATTAGCCCAATGCGGGTTGGTGAACTTCACACACCTTCAAAGACTGTCAATCTCTTTAGACATAAGTTCCTCTCGATGTTTTCCTTCACCGGTAAGCGAATGGTGGTCCGTGTTAAGGGTTTCAGGATCGAACCCGGATCCTCCCTCTTAAGCAAGCCCATACATGGGTACTGGACCACCGTCGCTCTATTTATTTTAAATGAAATATCACATCTGGTGGGCGTCCTCTCTCTACTATTACTACTACTCGTCTTCTGTTCATTCAGTGAATGATTAACCATATTGAATGGAGATCCTCTATGATAATGGTGACCGGCTCTAGTCTAGTCTAGGTCGTCTTGACGTTCATTGAATGCTTTCGCTAACAGAAATGTGTATTTTTATATCAATTATGTTTAGAAGAATTTGAACTTTTTGATATAATAGATAGAAATAATATTGCTTCAGAAGTTAGTTATATACCTCAGCATGTTAATACTAAAATAAACAGTTAGGAATGAACTTAAAAAAATGCTAATTCCCCTTAAGATAATAATCGCGGTCGCATCTGTCAAAAGTGGCCGTATAAAAGTCTCCTTTCAACTTTCACAGGTAACAATAAAGCGGCGCTCACTTCAAACAAACTGCAATCACAAAGGTTTCAAACAAAAACAAACTTACTTTATATCCAATGCTATATGCATTTTATTAGTATTAAAAATGGGCATTTATGATCAATAATATTGTGTGATCGAGTCCTGTGGTAAGCTCATTAAAACTAGTGTTGGATTCTAATTGTAGAAGTCTTTGAAACCATATAGGGACCCACATGCTTGGAGTATCGTAAGCTGATTTCTATATCATTATCATCATTATCATCATCATCATCATTATCATCATCATCATCATCATCATCATCATCATCATCATCATCATCATCATCATCATCATCATCATCATCATCCGTCTACTGCTGAACGTAGGCTTCATGGACGCCAAGCCAGCCAATTATATGCCACTCGCATTCAACACAATCTATACTTTGAGAACTCGACACAAGCCAACATGTATCATCTTAAGTACAATCTCGTATGCTCACTTTTTTTGGTGCATGTGCCGGCGAGGGTAGGTTTTAAGCGACTTTTAAGCGACTTGTGTCCAGGGAAAACTTGAGGGTATGAACCACGAGGAAGATCGCCTATCAGGTGGACTGATCAGGTAAAAGCGATAGTAAAAGGTTTATTACCACTACATAGTTCATGAAGAAGTCAGCTGCCATCAGTTTGAAGCAACCAACACCTTAAGTGTTGACTACTACCACTCTCCCAAGTGTGCCGACAAAGACCTTTTTGGATTCGGATTGAACCGGTCATCTTCGTATTCATTGATACACACTTGTTAAGGAATCAAAACCACAACTCTTGTATGCGTAACGCGGGGATACTATCCAATATAACAATCGGTGAGTTGGATAATGTCTATTTCGGTGTAGCATGGTGCGGGTGACAGTCCCAGTAACGTTACGTTTTACTCTTGCAAGCCGTCGCAATTAAAAAAATATAATTAAGTATTTTATTAATACCTCATTCGTAAAATAGTAGATCGCCATATACTGTGGTAAATTAAATCAAATTCAACCAGAATGTGATAGTCTCCAAATAAAGTCAAATGGGAAGAAAAATTAAGAAAAGTCCTATGCGTATAACGTAAAACCATAGACGTGCTTAGTGATGGGATGTACTATACTAGGATGGAAAGTCGATGTTCTTTATAATAAAAAATGTATATTAGGCGTAGTTCAATTATTATTGTAAAAAGTCTATCATAATGTTAATGAAACAACAGAATCTATCATTATCGTTAAAAAAGTTGTCACGAAAAAAATATAAACCTGATTTTGATTATTTAATATAAGTTCAAATCTACTATTATGTAGCTCCCAAATATATACATTGAAAAGTTTATACACGTAGATACACCGCACAACAGAATAAACACACTTACACACACTACTATTAATAAGAACTATACTTACGCTGCAAGTATCGTTAGCGATAAAAATAAATTGCATAACGTCACATCTCTAATCATGTATGTCAACGTCATATTGGCATGTGTCAGCCGCACCAAGCTACACCGCACGGAGTATAGTCGTTCCTTATTACATATAATGTCTGTTATGGTTTATTTATATTTAGAGCGACGATGGTTGGGTTTGGTTGTGGGATGGGCTCGGCCTCTTGAGCGAAAGGATCCGGGTTCCGTTCCTGACCCAACCCTGTGAAGTGAAGGAAAACATCGTGACGGAACTTGCATGCCTGATGAGGTTAGTCTTTGAAGGTGTGTGAAGCGCACCCGAATTGGGCCAGCGCGGCGCCTTGGTGAATTATATCCCGAAACGCTCCTCGCCTAATTTAGAGGAGGAGGCAGCCCAGCAGTGGGACATATATGGGTTGCTACTTTGATATTTTGAACTATAGTCACTATCATCAGCCCACTATGTTTCTTAATGCAAAACTTATGACTTTAGGAGTTTAAGGCCGTTTCGTATTGATTTTTAGTTGTCTGACCTAGTCTAGGTATAAAATTTGGAGTAGATAAGTTTATCTCTTTGTGACAATCAAACTATTGTTGTCCGTGCCCTTAGTTAAAGGTTTTTACATAATATATTATATCGATAATATAAAACTTTGTATTATAGAATACTTAATATTCCTGAGGGATACGGTGGTATCACATAGCCTATGTGTTATACCTACTTATATAATATGAGCTATATTATTGTAAAGTTTGATTAACATTTTTTCAGTAGTTTCTTTTTGATAGGGTAACAAAAATCCATAAAAACTTTCGCGTTGATAATACTAGTTGAATGAGAAGGCAGTCGAAAACATATATTATAAGAGCTCTAAAATCATAGTTTAAATATAGTTTGCACACCTCGTAAAAACGTCAATTGTAGTGCAAATAAATATTCGTCATCTTATCCCTTTTTTACTAATAAACAATTTAGAATTGCCTCCATAGATAATATCTGATATATTTCCTCCATAAGAAAATTTAAACAACAACCTTAAATCGTACATCACCCAACAAAAACCTAAATTAAATTTGACAAATGGATGTTTTTAGGTAGTGCTCATCTATGCAACATCAAGATACCACATACGAATGCTGAACATAAGAACTAAGTATATTATAATAGATGAAAAATGTTAATTGCTAAAAATCAAATAAATAAAACCACGATGTAACTCATTGAAATAAAAATCCAAAAGATAAATAAAGTCCCGGATTACGTCTGGGGCCATTCGGGGCCGGGCCATTATAGCGCCCAGACTATTAAAAAAAATGCTGAACATAGGTCAGTACGACCAACCCCATGCTACTCTCCAACACGGACCGGCCACTGCACGGAGTTTTGTCTTCTCATCTAATTAATGGCCGACCAACACTTTGTCTACCTTGACGTGGCCAACACTCTTGAACTTTATCCATTCTCCTGAGTGTGTGTCCACCCTGCTGCCATTTCACAGGCAGAGTTATGGCAATTTTTGCACCAGACCCGTAAATTTAGAGACCATATTTCGTAGTATCACGGGGATAACGCATCGTTTGAAAACTTTCTAAATTTTCGGCACAGAATTAAAAACACACACACACACAAACACAATATGCACATACTTATAAATATTCATAGCGTTACACACAAATATCCCAATAATAACAGTGCACTTAAAATAGACATTCTCAATCAAGATATCAAAACAATAGCGCTGTCGTTGCACTGCATTGGTATGTAAATAGTTAATAAAAATGCATAACTCCGCAACTGTAATAAAGTGGCCCGCTCCTAAATAGCTCATGTATCGATTTTCCGCTCTACAAGGCCCGAATAATGTTTCAGGGCGACGTTACATTAGATATTTTATTTAAAACAAGACGAAACGAAGTGAAATCAACTGCTTTACACTAGTCAAAAGCATGTAGATATAACTTTACTTTGAGACATCATCGTCATCATCATCATCATCAGCTTCTATCCGTCCACTGCTGAACATAGGTCTCCCTCAATGAACGCCAAGACGACCGATCCCTTGCCACTCGCATCCAACGCGGACCTGCCAATGCACGGAGATCGTCTTTCCATCTGGTTAATCATGGCCGACCAACACTTCGTCTACCTAAACGCTGTCTCCACTCTTGAACCTTAAAGGCCCATCGGCCATCCAACTTTGAGACGTAATAAGCTATTATTGACAGCCGGATGTTCGACTGGTCAGGCTTTTGGCCACTTTAAGCAGCCTGGTCAGCCAGGTCCTGGGTTCGAATCCCGCCAAGTGCAGATAATTTGTCTGATGAATATAGATGCAGACATGTATGACGACGGATCATGGATGTGTATATTATGCATACATTCTTTAAATTGACTTCCGTTCCCGTAGTACAAAGTTAACGTGGTGTTATTGTTGTTTAGTGATATTTATTTATTTATGACTAGCTGTTGCCCGCGGCTTCACCCGCGTTATCAAAAAAAACCCCTACATTTTTAATAAAAATCATCCTATGTTACATAAAGTACCTTCCAGAATATGTGTACAAAGTTTCATATTATGATTCGTCGAGTAGTTTTTGCGCGAAAGTGTAACAAACATCCACGCTTTCACATTTATAATATAAGTAAGGATTGTGTAAGTATAGCAACGAGATTATTTTCTTACATACCACATCAACCTACTTATACCTTAAAAGTTTAATAAAAATCATGTATCAATTGATAAGGTTCAAAATCGCATACCATCGGAGCCCATTACAGGTATATTCAACAGCAATAAAATCACCGCCGTACCTATAATTAATTATTTAACTAAGGTACAGGTACTATGAGCATACAAATAAGTCCCTTGAAAGCGAACTGTCAAACGAACCCAATACAGAGCCAAAACCGCGTGCATACTAATTTCATGTAACATTTTATACCATTAACAAACTACCTTAAAGTTTTTATTTGCATAATAAATTGTGAGGACATGCGAAGGATGTTTTATTGAGGTACATCGGACATTCAGACTATAATGAGAGGTCAGCTGTTTTCACTTTATAAGCTGTAAAGCTGCGAAATAAACTGTTTTAGAATTAGTCAAGCTTTGATTTAACCTTCGTAGATCGTATAATTCACATTGTATTTTTTATTTTATTTTAATGTGTTTTATTAATTATAACTAATTAGAGGGTTTGGTTATTCAGTGTTTGACTGATGACTTTCTTTTGAATTATTTTCTTATTTTTTAAAAACTATTTACGGCATGTAAACTACTAATTATATATTTTATTTTAATATATTCATGGTGAGCTTTAGAAACCACGACTCTAATTCTCACCACTGCACTGCTGTTGGATAATAACACTGCCTCTGTTCTATATAATAATCAACATAAATCACAAAAACGTCAAAAAACAACAAACTTTTATTTATTACGAGAGGAAAGTATATCATAATATTTTTGTTGTGATCATTCCAAATTTGACAAATGAGTACAGTCGAGCCAATAAATAACGTTTAGAAATTTCAGTTTGGATAAGTAATGGGGCGTAAATATTAGTTTCCAGCAACAGGAGGGCGGTCTCGGTTCCGGAACGACTAAGCTTTTCATTCCCGCGCTGACGGCCGCGTTTCTCGCGCGTCTGTACCATCACTTGAGCCCGCCGTAAACTTTACGAACTTTTCGTATAAAGCTCGCTGTTGGTTGAACGAATTGGATTTGTGCAATTTGTGTACTGTGAATGAATATTCAAGTGAATCTAGTTACAAACTGTGCGACAATTATACGGATTCTGAGTCAATTATGGGTAAGGATTTCTATTTCGTTTATTACATTTTTACATAGGTACGTGAATTACAACTATAAAAGTAAAACCATTTTTATCTATTTAAAATATTATGTTTATAAACCGCAACCAAGTCCGTATAAATAGATTTATGATAATATTTATTAAATCTTAAATATATCCATTTATTTGATAAGATGACAATTTAGCCTGAACTTTAAAAATACAACTCAATCAACTGATAAACGTTTTGCGTGTTTATGGAATAGTTTACGAATTTTAAACAAATTATTTGTATGAATTAATAACTGTTATAATTACATTTATCGCTTTTTAATTGTTCCATTAAGTTTTTATGAATTTTCCGTTCTGATTGATTGAAGCTATGTGAAGGTCAGATTTTTATGTGGTGTAATAATAAATATTATTTTTGTATTTTTGTATCGGTTGATGATTTATTCAGATGTCCGTTTGAAGCATGGTCTGTAAATATTTAGCATTGGTTTTACTAATTTGTATTCGAATAATATTACTTTAGGTATTTTTTATCTGGCTTTAATATTTTTAGGAACATTTTCATAAACGTCTATTATACATAATGCCGCTATCAGTCAAACTATTGTTCACGCATACTATTGTTTTCTATAATGTTCAACTTTTACTTTACTATCTTTAGCGGAACGAACATGTTTTTCATATAAAACTGAATTAATATTTTTTATACGAAAATTAAATGTTGAACATATGAATTTTTTCTCTTTTTTATTAGCGTTTAAGATATTTATGTAAACTTATATGAAAGTGAGTTTCTTTGAGAAAGAGAGTTAATGAGAGAACGGATCAGATTTCTATAGAATTTGGCTAAAAGATAGATAATATCATAAGGATGTACTATCGTGATTATTATCAGTAGGTAGTAGGTAAATGTCTATTAAACTAAGGTACTAAGGTCAATTGCTAGTAAAAAAAATTTGATCATAATTTTTTTGTTCCCATCTTTTTATACTTTTTTTTCTTGACAGGGCATATTGTTTTTGAGACACTGATGATATACCTAATTTACTTAGTATCACATATGGGTTAATGCCCGAGATAGAGTTTTGTGCCTACAGCACTATACTATTTGTTATTTACATAAGTATTTCCTAATCTTATCAATTACTATAGTGACTGATAAGGTATTGGCGATATATCTTTAATTGCACAGCGAATTGGGTGCGTAGAAATATCTTAACGGCAGTAAATATATTCAGTAGTATTGGCCACCAAGGAATGAGTCCGAACTGAGCATCATATAAGTGCCGATAAGCTGGTAATGGCCTAAAATTGTTCGTATAGTATTAGGGTTTTTAAGTTTAATGTTTACGCGAATCACACTTATAATAAATCGTCACCGACTATATAACTTATTAAGATTGTCACATGCCCGACGTTTAGGATGGGTACGATCTTGTCTATAGTTGCTGTATAGCTGCATCCTTCTCTGCAACACAGCAAACCTGTTCGATGGAATAATAACTAGGAAGGAAGCGTCCGTGCAGTCGTACGGCATACGTGCAACTCTCCTAGAATTTAAAAAATATGAGAAAAATAAGGATATTATTTAATACTAGTTATAATATATAGATAATATGGCTTTTTAGGTGAAATAATTTTCCAAGTCGGCCGAGTAGCTTTGGAGTCTATTTAACGCGAACAAACAATAAAATATTTCCTCTTTATGATAATAGCAATAATATGAAAAAAAAACTAAATTCTTTTTTGCAACCATCATTTTCACGAGCATTATACGTACTAAAATTAAGAACTAGTTCTGATTTCAAATTCTTTAAGCCGCAGTACAGAGTACAAAAAAAAGTATCAACACTTTATGTCCCACTGCTGGGCACGGGTCTCCTCCTCGAAATCAGGCGAGGAGGTAATAGGCCAATAGTTCACCGCGCTGGCCCAGTGCGGGCTTCACATACCTTCAAGACTTTCAATCTCATCGGGCATGCAGGTTTCCTCACGATGTGTACCTTCACCGGTGAGCGAGCGATGGTCTCATATTTAGGGTGCACTTAGAAATTTAGAATAACCCATTTCAATTTTCAAGGCACACACGGGGGAGTCAGGATCGAACCCGGAACCTTTCGCGTAAGAGGCCGAGTCCATCCACTACTAGACCATCGTCGCTCGGTCCAGAGTAACCAAATGATAATTTTAACAAATTATAAACATTAATTATCACAGGAATAATTAATGAGCGTTTACTAAGAAAATATATAAAAAGTACTTTATCAAAATAAGGATCAGTGGGCAAAGTTATTAGACTACATTAGCTAAGCCCTATGATTTTGTATAATGGGATTTAGGTCTTAAATCTGCCGTTGATGAGCGGATTTAGCTCCAGTCGCGAGCGGGACAAGACGTGACGACACGTTAATTACGTGAAAATATATTATGAATACAACGTAGTGCTCGCAACTTCGCCCGCGTCGAATTGAAAAAGTAGCTATTGTATTTTCTTTATAGAATATAAATAAGATTTTTTTAAATCTTTCTACTGGTAATTTAACATTTTGTAATAACATCATAAGATAATCTATAAGATTTTCCCTAACCTAATAGTGATCAACGCGGCTAAAGAAGTTAAAAAGAAAGAATTAAATAAACAAAAAACAAACCACTTGTGTTTATCCTTCATCATCATCATCATCAGCCTTTATCCATCCACTGCTGAACATAAATCCTCCCTAAATGCATCCAACGTAATTTTTTACCTATATATTAACTTTTATTGTAGAAAGATAGCAAGCGAATACAGCGCATTTGTAGATGGATTTCTAATAACAGAATCAAAGCAACATAATATAACATTACATATTATTATATGAGCAGCAGCAAACTGACATAAATACAAACATATTAACATAGCGCCCTCGGTGGCTCAATGGTTAGCACGTTGGCACTAAAGCCAGGAGGCCAGCCAGTTAGGGAGATCCACTCCCGCCAAATTCGAATTTTCGGTGTTCCTGGATGTGTATTATATATAATTGTCTGGTACTCGTAACACAAGTTCTTCGGGAACTTACCACGGGACCAAA
This sequence comes from Lycaena phlaeas, assembly GCA_905333005.2. Lineage (NCBI taxonomy): Eukaryota > Metazoa > Arthropoda > Insecta > Lepidoptera > Lycaenidae > Lycaena > Lycaena phlaeas. The sequence continues at coordinate 16,838,483 of HG995166.1, read as the reverse complement.
TTGACGTGCTGTCAACGTTTCCATAAATATTAATATTACTAGCTGTTGCCCGCGGCTTCGCTCGCGTAAAATTTGGAGTAGCGCAGTTCCCCTTTCCTGATTTAGAACAAAGAATACAACTTGGAACAGAATATTATTTTAATAAACTATTGTAAACAATATTATTGTCTTTCCATTTGGAGATAGAATGTAGACATTCTGGGCAATGGACACACGCGAACATGCTACATACAATTGTCAATTAGAAAAATTGTCATTACATAGTCTCTGGGTATCCAAATTTCACATGAGCATGACTGGGACACCTAGTTTTAATTTAAGCTTTTGTCAGGGTACATCTGACAGCTCAAGCGAATTTAGAAACTCTACGGGATCTGATATGCTCTTTTCTGTACCATAACTGTGTCTATTGATAAATACTCTGTTGTACCTGTCCTGGTACTTTACTCTTACTTATATGTCAGAATTTTCTTAGTTGATAATATCATTTTTAGGTGCTAAAATTGCTTTTTCACATTAATATTGATTTTCTTGTATATTGTTTTGTAAGTCTGGGTAAACACTTGCAACTAATTCTAAACCACTGTGTACTAATTGAATCAGCCCTCTACATTAGTTTCTAGCCAACCATCTCCTATTTTAAATAGTGTTTCGGCATGGTTGCCAGCATTTGTGTCATCATATTTGTAGTCAAACTGAACTTCATTACGGTGGCCCATATAGTGAACGACTTGAGAGATGCTTTAATTTCGTCTGCAAGTGTCCCCCTCTGAATGACTGCTAACGTTTGGCGGAAATCACCAGCCAATAAAACCACCATCTCTCCCATAAATTAAAATAAAAATTTAAATAACATAGGTACTGTTGCGCAAATCCCGGAGCGTTCAATTTAGTGTTTCTCGTATAATAATTAGTGTTTCTCGTATAGTATGTTTTATTTCTCGTATAAGCTCATCTGATAGTTCATTTTCATTCGTTCTCCGAGGGCTAATCATTCCAAATCCATTCAAACGCTTACCCACTATAGCCATTACTTTGTCTTAAATTTTTCCAGGGGCTTCGTTATGCTGATGATGATAAATGTGTTTATTGTATATCATGTCTGTGTGTGTCTAATGTAGCCCACGCAAAATGTCTTCCGCCATGTACTCTTTATATTTGTTCCATAATTCATTAGGATAAGATAGCCCGCAAGATGATAATATTATAAGGGGTTGCATAAAGGTCTTTGATTTTGGCTGGTGATTTGCACTGGACAGCTTCCTTTATAGTTTCGTCTCAGTGATTATCATTCTCTAACAGACCCAGAGTTTCACATGCTTCTCTATATGTTCCGAATTTCTGGCCGTTGACAATTTTAAGATCATTATAGCTTATAGGACCCTAAATTTGGTGTAGCAGCAAACGTAAACACATGACCAAGGGCATCAGATAATTTCATTCTGGGCCAATTTTCAACAGACATTGAAAACGGCGTTCGCAGTCCTGTGTATGTTTCAGGTATAATAACGGGAGATTTCAGCACAGAAACACGTTTTGGCAAAGGAATCGCCCTGACAAAGATGGAAAAAGGCTGTTCATGTTGTTTTGGGCGGTGTAGATACTTTTTCTTGGAAATTGTTCTCGGTAAAATATATGCACTTTTCATTTTCTAAGTGTACAGCAAGATAGGTTACTGTTGGATGTCTTTCAGGCAAGAGGAAGCTAAGGAACCGCCACGCTACTTTATTACTGCTGACGTAACGTCCTGCTTGAAATGTTTGCACTTCATTCAGAAGATGTGCTCCACCTTCATTCCTGAGATTAAATATTATAGCCTGTCAATTCCTTTGTTTATATATTTGTATATTTGATTGCGCGGACAGAGCTACAGGCTTCTACATTAATATGAGCATTGAAAATTTTATATAAAATAGGCAAATATGGGACGTCTAAGGTTTCGTTCGCTCCAGATCGAGTCTTAATTGTAACTGTTCGGCCATCGTCTTCGGGCGCTGTGCGCCTGTACAACGGGTAGCCATTGTCATTTTGCACAGTTTCTTTTATCAACTGATTAGTGAAAATCCCTGTGCATTTTCCAATGTTCATGTATTGCGAGGCTGAATTTCTAACACCACAGGGACCGTGTACCATGTTTTGGATAATAGTGTCATACAATTCTTTATCTATTTGGATGGGCCGCAACTTCTTTTTTAAGCTTTATTAGAACGTGCACATATAGCAGCCCCCATTTTTTCAATTCAATAACATATAATTAAATACAAATAACAATACATGAAACATTGTATTTCGCCGAATATATTAAGGGCCTGTTTCACAATCTCCAGTTAAGTTCCCAATAGGCTATCGGCAACATATTTGACAGATAAAGTATGGAGTATCTGTCAAATATCTGTCAAACATGTTGCCAATAGCCTATTGGGCACTTAACTGGAGATTGTGAAACAGGCCCTAAGAACATTAACGAAAGCAAAATTCTATGAACAAATCGAAATTGTTACAGCTGAAAAATGCCCTCACGTGTCTGACTGTTCGGGTAGCAATATAGCGACATTTCCCCCACTACGTCGCACTGCGCCAACGCAACCCAGATTTTTTTTTTGAACTACCCTAAAAACTTTCATCTCCTATGTAATGCTCATATAGACGAAAACCTTAAAAACGGTGGAACAATCAAGTAATCATGGTTATTTAATTCTTATTAAGTGCCTAAATACAAAGTTTTAAGGCGTCATCTTCTATGTATAATGACAAACTTTCATACAAACTTTCATCCCCTTTTTAAACCCCCCTAAGCTTTTTTTTGCGATAAAAAATAGACTATGTCCTTTTCCAAGCTCTAGTTTATCTCTGTACCAAATTTCATCAAAATCGGTTAAGTGGTTTAGGCGTGAAAGCGTAACAGCCAGACAGACAGACAGAGTTACTTTCGCATTTATAATATTAGTAAGGATTACTATTCCTTTCCAACGTTTTAAGGTTTTAACAAAATATAATAACAAATTCGTTAAACTTAACAAATAGGATCAGATACATGCAACGCCATCTGTTGACAACCTACATACCTACTTATAAGTCGGTACTGTAAATCGTCAATAAATCGGTACTATAACGGCGGCTTTCAATATCCGATCTTAAAATTTTCTTATATATCTTAAAATTTTGACAGATTTTCTAAGAAAATGTGTCAAAATTTCAAGATAGAAAAGAAAATTTTATGATAGATAGGATATTGAAAGCCGCCGTAAATGGTCAATAGATGGCGTTGATCTGATCCTATTTGTTATGTATCTTATTTAGCTACATTTCAAATACATATATCTTTTGATAGAGTGAAGCGATTGCGATGAAACAAAAACTAAATGTTACTCTAAGTTACGCTAAATTTTTATGGATAAAATTTATTTACACTGGTTTTGTAGTTTTCACGTGATGCGTGCACAACTAAACAGACAAACAGACATACAGACAAAAATTCCAAAAATGCTGGAAATGGATTCTGTTAGTAATCCTTTAACACCCAGGCTATTCTTTTTTTAAATATTTTCAATGTACAGAAACAACTCCTCTACAAATTTATTATATGTATAGATTAAAAATATTTGCTGTATTTTATTCTTAAGTCATCTTTTAAGTTTATACGTTCGTTAACTTTTATTACACAAAAATAGCTTTTGATTAAAACGATTGCTAGCACGATAACTTCTTGACCGCAAAAGGACTTCTCAATGGGCGAGTGCAATTAGTTTGATCGTCGGAATCTGCGAGTTACATGCAATTGTGTTTATACTACACCCAAACACTCGTCTGCAGAATATATGCTGCTTGTTGGTCTAAGTATCGTAGGAATAAAATATGTACTAGTGTAGTGGAGCTTTTATGGTTTGTAAAAAAGTAAAGTATCAACCCTTATCTGTCCCACTACTGGGCACGGGGCTCCTCCTTGAAATCAGGCGAGGAGAGTAATGGGCCATAGTTCACCGATTAGCTGGCCCATTGCGGGTTGGTGAACTTCACATACCTTCAAAGATTTTCAATCTCATCAGCACCTCTAGACAAGTGGCAAACGCTCAATTCTATTCTTTTGCGTTTACTCGCTAACTCCATAGGGTTGCTGCAAAATTTTTTAAAAACCTTTACTAAGACACATAAAGTGTATGGTTTTGTTTGTAAAAACCTCTAAAAACGTATGTAATTCGTTCCCCCTAGAAGAGTGGCATAAACGCTAAACTAATATAATAGAAAAGAATACTTATTGTATGGGAATTAACTAGCTTACGACATTAAAAAAAATTCAAGAAATATTATAACAATATTTTTATATTCGTTTTAAACGAAGTACAGAGGTTGTTAAACGTTTTATAAAGCTAAACCATATTCATTATGTATCTTAATAAACGTTCTTAAAAATTTTTGCAGCAACCCTATGGAGTTAGCGAGTAAACGCAAAAGAATAGAAGCGAGCGTTTGCCACTTGTCTAGAGGGGCGTTGTATGCAGGTTTCCTCACGATGTTTTCCTTCACCGGTTAGCCAACGATGGTCTCGTGTTTGAGGTGCACTTAGAAATTTAGAAAAAATATGGTATATTATAATTATGGTTTGTTTAATGTTTTTAAATATGGTGAATAATCTCAGCGTATCAGATATAGATTGTAGTAAAGAATAACAGAGATAGTTGAATCGGCATGAACCGTGATAGAAAGTGGTCAACGCACTTAAACATATTTAACGTGGATTTAACAGGACGTAAGGTAGATGGCGATAGAAAGACAATGGTCCAGTAGTGGTTGGACTCGGCCTCTCATGCGGGAGGTACCGGGTTCGATCCTGACCCGTCCGTGTGTGCCTTGAAATGGGTTTATCTAAATTTTTCAGCGCACCCCAAACACGAGACCATCGTTCGCTCACCGGTGAAGGAAAACATCGTGAGGAGACCTGCATGCCTGATGAGATTAAAAGTCTTTGTAGGTATGTGAAGTTTACCAGCTCACATTGGGCCACCGTATTGGTGACTACGAACTATGGTCCATTACCCTCATCGCCTGATTTTAAGGAGGAGACCTGTGGAGACCCAGCAGTGTGACATATATAAGGGTTGATATTTTACTTTTTTTTAATGCAGATGGTGCTTACTTATCACATCTTGCCTGTGCCATTCATATTATGATGGTAAGTCTGGATGCCAATGAATTCATACCAATGAATATCAGTCAAAGATATACATAGACCTACAGTATCGGATAGATTGACTGCGCTTGAAGCCTTTCTAACTGTCAATACCCACCTGCTAATAATAGAGTTTACAAAAGCATTTCTAGAATATATCCACGTATCAGTGTCTAGATTGTATAAATATATTAAATATAATTTATTATTATTTTTTGGTTTACTTTAGTACACTTCGTGTGGTCGATAGATATGCTGTTGCAAATTCGCTTGATCATCCTTGTAATTATGGAAAATCTATATCGCACTAATACCAACAAAAACTGGAATATCTTAGTAATATATGTTAGCAACCGTAGCGCCATCTGGCGGCTATAAATCGGAAACGGGGAACAGGTTCCAGTTGTCGTTGTCAAAGTGTGGGTAGGACGGCCGAGCGTTATGAAGGTCATTAAGTTTGCCTTTAAATAGCGGGGTATAATTATTAGGGGGGTCATTCGCGTCTGTGAGTTTGAGGAGGACGAAGCTCTGCCCGAATCGTATTGTAAGGTCACGTAAGCCATTGTTTATTTTAATGTGTAAAATGTAATAATATTGCAGTAGTTCATGTGAGTAAATGTATGGGCAGAGTGAGTAAGAATGTATCTTAAAATATGTACATGTGAACCTTAATATTGTTATTTTATGGATAATATAATAAATGTTTATATTTAAAACGCATTTTCACTTCTGATGTTTAAATATATAGATCTTGCGTAGGCGATAATTAGCTAACAATGATAAGGTTATGTATCTGTTGCAGTATAATAAAGTTGTAATTTCTGAAAATTGCCACCAGCCACAATTGATATGGGTCTACTATTTAACATTATTTTAAGATAAATATATTTATCTAATAAAAATAATATTGTTATTATTAATTAAAGGTAAATTTTTGTGTTTTCAATTATTATTGGAGTAGGTTATGAAGGTAGTTATGAACGATCGCCACTTGCGTAATTTAATTTGTAAAGATTTTTTTTGTTAATACTTGTATATAATATAAACACTATGAATTTGGAACTGTAAATACGCTATTTTTAATGATACAGTTTATAATATTATAGTAATAAAGCGACCTCCATTAGTACCGTCACCTGATAACCTGACCGCTACAGCAGCTGTCCATTCTATTACTATAAATCTAAAGATGTTTTATGCCATTTTAATTCATAAAATTAGTTTAAATTAAGTTTTAGATATTTTATAAATTATAAAAGTCAATAAATGTTATCTAATATATGATAAATTGATTACATAATAAACCTTAAATATGTAGGAATAAAGAATTAGTTTACTCTACTTTTTTTCAATTTTTTTCGTCCTTTTCTTTATTGAACTCTCGGATCTTTGCCAATTTCTTTGTAAATATAGTTAAACCGTTTTAGTATGATCTAGAGTCTAGACATAATTTATGATCTTCCTCATTATAAACTTAGCCGCTAAGACGATCATAAGTGATCATTATATAGATAGATAGAGAAAAAAAATGTTAATTCAAACACTAATACTACTAGCATATTTATCATAATTATGTAAGTAGTGTATGTATGTAATATTAAACTGACAAACTAGGCACTTTCTTGTCCAAAATAAATATTTTTTTAATCTATAACCGAAAAATTTTATAATAATAATATTACGCTTTTACACCACGTCAATCTGGTCCCGTGCTAAACCAAAGAACTTGTGTTACGGGTACCAGATTTTTTATATTAGTACATATATTATTTAAGATTTTTATTATATAATACACAAATTTAATATACATCCATGGCCCAGGAACACGGAAAACTTTTTGTTCCCTGGCGAGATTTGAACCCGCTACCTCCGGCTTGAGCGCCATCGCGCTAACCACTGAGCCACAGAGGTCGTTTTACTACTTAAAATATTATATATATCCTTGCCTTGCTTAAATCTCGAGGCAATAGATTACCGGTGTAACCTTATAATATTATTGTCGTTTGTTCGGCAGATTACTGTTTGTGAGCTGACAATATTCTTCTTCTACTGCTCGAGTTGTTTTCGAAGAATGACAATTTTTTTTTTCAAAAAATCTTTCAAATTCACGTAACTAATTTTGCACAAAACTGCTCTTATTATCGAAACCGAACAAACACGCTTCGCGGAAAACGTTATGAGATGCAAACATATAATTCGTAGAAAAAGGATGCTGGTACATATTATGTATTTATTGGGGCAAAGATAAAACGGTAGTATTAGATCATCAGCTGCCTTGGTATCTGATGTTACTACGAATTTAAAGTGGCAGCTGGTATGTATAAATTAGATATATCTACAAACAGTTTGGTAAATTAAACTATATCCTTATTACCTTGATGACAGCTGTGTTAACGATATAATTCACTTATTTTTATGATGTGGGTTATAAGAAATTGGTTTTAAAAGTGCCCAGTGCGATTTCAGTTGACAAGACAACAAACAATTTTATACCTTGTAAGGCTATGCATGCCTACCGTTTTTGTGAAATCGGTGATTTCGCCTGGGACATAAAGGGTCTATATACTTTTTTATTAAAGAAATGAACCCATCATTGTTTCATAATTATTTATACCTACCTACCAGAAATTTTTACTTCAATTTTTTTTATCGATACAGAAAAAAAGTATTTTGAAATATATTTGGTAAATGGGATTTTAAAATTGTAGTTATTCTTTATTTGTATCATTATCATCATCATCAGCCTTTATCCGTCCAGTGCTGAACTTAGAACTTCCGCAATGAACGCCTAGATAAAAATGTATGAATATTTAATATGTACCATTACTTAGTTCAAAGTCCATCTTCAAGTACCTTGTTAGGGACTGTCATAAGTCTCGTGAGATACTGGTGGTTTTTGATATGACAACGTCTAATAACTCGATATTACGGGCAGCATGCATGAAAAAGATGACGTCATGTAGCGTTCCGAAAGCGAGAGCGCGGCACGAATGAGAGAGTGGCATGATCGGCTCCAGCGATCGGCTTAGTTCGGTTCGTGTTGCATGCAATGTTTGTCGTTGTCACGTCAAACTACCGTCCGCAAACCGACTTTACAGACAACCATTTTTTTTAATTAGGTAGCTGCATGTAACTAGTCTCACTTCTCAGTTATAGAGTCCCGTTATTAAAAAAATCCTAAAACGATCAAATTATGATAATGTATGACTTTCTAATTGATTCTTCTTAGACACCTGCTTTACCAGCTTGTTATCAATTAATTGAATGTGACACTAATTATGAAATCTAAGCAACAATCTGCGCTAGCACCTGCTTACTCTTGTTTATTGACGCCATTCAAATATATGTTGATTATCACGGTATCGTCATCAGCCATGTCATGTCGATTGATGACATATTACTACTTACTAAACATTAGAAAAATTACTAAGGGCCTGTTTCACAATCTCCAGATAAGTTCCGAATAGGCAATCGGCAACATATTTGACAGATACTTGACAGATACTCCATACTTTATCTGTCAAATATGTTGCCGATAGCCTATTCGGAACTTATCTGGAGATAGTGAAACAGGCCCTAAATCATTTTAATAAAACTATTATCTACTAGCGTCCAACAGATGTTGTCCTGTGGAACATCTTGTAACTAAGCAAATTGTGCATCAAAACCTTTCATTATCAATGCCACTTGAAACAAAAAAAATCATTCAAATCGGTCCAGCCGTTTAGTTCATGGACATACACACGTACCACAGAATTTTATATATAAAGATAAGATCGCAGCTTAATCATGGATTCTAGTATTCCCGTTAATTATGATTATGCGAAATATGTACGTGTAAAATACTAATAAGATAAATTCTCATAAAAATATTTTTATGTCAGTGTTGCCACACTTTGGAGTTAACAACAAAAAATCGGTTATTTTTTTGCTCGTTCCGAGGATGTTCAATTAATCAATCAATCAAATAATATTTATTTCGTAGGCAATTTACATAGCACTTGAAACATGTCAATTTTTTTATAAGCTAATGCTAGATTCGCAAAGTAGCAGTTTTCCTCAGAGAAGAATCTAGCAAGAAACTCTGTAGGATTGCTCTTTTTAAAATATAGTTTTACAATTTTTGTAAATACATCAAAATAACAACATACTAATATACATATAAATAATAACAACATGCTAGTTACATAAATTAATTCACATTTGCCTAAAATAAATAAGTAAATAAATTTGGACCCCGCAATATCAAAACAAACAAGAGGATCTTAATAAAAAGAAAACAAAAAACCAAGCGAGGTAGAAACTGCATAACACGACCAGCCACCACAGCGGCACCTTCACATAGGCCAGGACGCGTGTGCCAGCGTCAACCTCTTCCACATATTAGAGGGAAGTGGAGGACCCATCACACAACGCCACCACTGCAATGGCATAAGCGAGCATGACATGTCATACGTTTCACCTTAATACAAGTTTAATTTATCATACTGCAGGCTCAAAATTTATATACATTCTAAATAAATACAGCTTGATAGAAGAGCAGTTCAATCCCAAGGATTTGCGTCATCGAAATATTCATTAATCTTATAATATCCTTTTTTACTTAGTTTTTGTTTGATGACAATCTTAAATTTCTTGGGGAATAATTCCTGTATATTAGAAGGGACCCTGTTGTAAAAGCGTATACATTGACCCACAAAAGACTTACTTACTTTGTTAAGTCGACTACTATAGGGCACTAGCTTATTTCTATTTCTAGTATTTACCGGTTGTGTTGTTTATCGGTGTACATAATATGCATTGCCTAGGATGGGACGAAATACGGTATCTCAGTGCCAGCAAACAAACTACCAATATTGAATATAGATACTTACTACTGAGTGCTAAAAAGCGCATGTTGTATATTTTACATATTTGGTTATTCAGTTTCATTCTTGGATGAAACCTGCGGACCTAATAAAGCTACAGTGCTACGAGAATTTCATAGTGAAAACTTTCTGACAGTTTGACAAGTATTCTAAATTCTGACTTGCATGTATGTATTTTCAGGAAGTTTATTGTTTTATTAATTTTAGAATAAACATATAATTACACTGTGATATAATCAAATATCTAGAAATTATAGGTGTGAGAGATGTGAGATATTGCGCATACGTCTGCTGAGTATAATAATCCTTTTTTTATGACGCAGCGGACATCCTTTTCGGACCCTACCAGGGCCTTGGGTAGGCGCGCTGGCGTATGTGGGGACTCGCATTGGGTGCACTACCCCACTAAAACCGCTGCGTGAGCCTTCAGCCGCTATATTTGAGGGACTCGGATCTTTGCAGGCGACGGGATACCCTCAGCGACAGACTGGTCCCGGCAAGACCAGATTCTCCACAATAGGGGGACTGCCCGGCTACCACTTGGCAGTCCCCACGACGTCGTGTCTACAGCGAAGCCCGGGTTCCCAACCCGAGCCCGACACCAGCACATAAGTGTTACTGGAAGCGCATTAAGTAGGACCTGCGGCGCCAGGGGTGCGCCGTTCGTCGTCTACTTGGGGAGGGGGAATAACAATTCTGCCTGTTTCTTCACTAAAACTGATTTTTTAATATTAGATGGATAGGCAAACTGGCAAATGAGATAGACACCTGGCGGAGTGCCGGAGTGGCCGAGGTCGCTAATGGAAATAAACTAGCACCTCGGAACTAGCCCGGGCAACTCATGTATATGTTGCCTATCTTGATACTTTTTAAGTCTCATCGCTAGTAATTATAAGACTGTCTTGCCCTTCTCTCCGAAATGCAGAAAAGCTGTTTCTCCGGGGAAACCAGCAAGATGGTGGTACCCATAAAGTCGGGAAGCAAAGCGCGGTGCCCGGTATTTTTCTGTTTAAAAAAAAAGCAGGACAGGCGAATACTGGCTTTGCATTGGCGTGTATGGATGGTTGTTTAAAAATAGTTTCAAGACACTTTTATGCACCATGTTCTTCATAGCAGGTGTAGTAGCTAATCAATTTATATACAGTTTAGTTATAATTATAATATCTATTCACCTAGGTGCAATTAGGTCCGTAATTGAATGCAGTGATGCATATTATATTATGTATCCCTGAAGAACTCACAGACAATTAAGCACGTAATATTATGCTGTAAAGTTGTAAATAACATTTTAAGACTAATTATATTTTATTTTAAGTAATTATAGTTATAGACGCTATGGCAACATAAATAACCTTTAAGATTAAACCGCCTAGTGATATTTTTAATAAAATAATAACTTTATTTAATCGACTGATGGAATAGGAATAAAATTTTGACAATAATCCTAGTCCTAGTTATTTTTTTTTTTGGATGATCAACCATCTTAACTCATCATTCAGAAATACATGGGGCATCCGTATGGGAAAAGACTAACGGGTGCTGTGCGTTCGCTCCTCGAGCGGTGGGTAGTCGTAAGCGCAAACCATCTTTCTCACTAGTGCTTATCAGTCATGGTTCATTTGCTGGACCTGCAAATAACCTGTGCAGATGACAGCATATCACGATTGTCGGTGGACTGTTGGAGCACACTCTCGCACCCAATACCACTGAGTCCAAACTCAGTCGAGCACATTTTCGTGGTGTGCCCGAGGTGGGCGGCCCTGGGTCGTCTGGCATCTGTCATCGCATGGGACTTAGGGGGACTATGCGCAAATCACATTAGCATTGTTACATTGCGACGACCAAAAAAAGCAAACACAAGGTAAGAGATCGAAGTCGTTCGAAAATAAACTGTTTCATCCAATTGGGAGCCATCAATTCCCAGAGATAATTATAATCATTACGCCCACCTCACGCCTAATGTTCAGGATCGATAATTACCCGGAAACAGCATCCGGGTACATCTCGTATGTTAGACATCATTAAGATCATGACGAACGTTTTCCAAATTTCACATAAGTTCGTACATTAAAATATTAAGAGCTTAACATTTCTAAAATGATATTTAAGTCGACTTCACTGGTTTTTTCTAAATAAATAACGGTAGTTTCTAAAGAAAATTAACATAAAGTAAAAAAAGTAAAGTATCAACCCTTATATGTCCCACTGCTGGGCACGGGTCTCCTCCTCGAAATCAGGCGAGGAGGGTAACATATCTATTTTTACTATCAACATTATTATATTATGTATTGGTAAATATTTACCAGTGCGAGGGATGTGCAGTGCCGCGCTTCCACCATGGGTACCACCATCTTGCTTGTTTCTCCTGTGAGACAGCTTTGCTGTATTTCGGACAGAAGGGATAAGACAGGCAGTGTAATTATTGTAACAGAGGCATATCATTTTATGTCTCAGGATAGGCAATAGCTTACTGAGTTCCCTTTTTTTTTGATGACGCAGCGGAAATCCTTTTTGGACCCTACCAGGGCCTTGGGTAGGCGCTGGCGTGTGTGAGGTCTCGCATTGGGGTGCACTACCCCACTAAAACCAATGAGCCTTTAGCCGCTATTTTAGGAACCCGGAACTACAGGCGAGGGGAAACCCTCAGCGACAGATTGGTTCCGGCAAGACCAGATTTTCCACAATATGGAGGATTGCCCGGCTACCACTTGGCAGTCCCCACGACGTCGTGTCTTTAGCGGGGCCCGGTTTCCCATCCAGGGTCTCATCCCTGGACATCCAACTCATCCCTGGACTCTTTTACTGAGTTTGTTTCACCGGTTCTTCTCAGTGGGCTTGCTTTGGAACCGGTGGTAGACTCAATTGACGTTCAAAAAGATGCTTGATGATACTATTTTGAATAAAAAAAATTGACTTTGACGTTGACTTGACTAGTTCCAGGTAAACTAGTTTATGTACATGGGTGACGTTGACCACTTACCATCAGGTGGCATATTTGCCAATCCAATCCAACTAATATAAAAAATACAAAAATTAAGAAGAAACGTGAAAATGCGCTGTATGATTGTCGTAATAGTTTTAAACTAGGAATTAACCGTTGCTTCCTGAAACACAATAAAATGATTACTTTTACAGCATGCGACGACGACTCGTTTATTTGCGAATAAAGTTGTCTAATTTGTCTTCACTGTTTGTGCTGAAAATTTAGCTGAATTATTCGTTCATTCTCGCCTGAAAAAATGTTACGTGCTAACTTTAACACAAGTATTTGTTTTTGAATTCGCAAATGTGTATATGGGCGGCTGTTCTACACAGGCATTGTAAGAGATAGTATTGCAGTATAGTGCTTTGCAGCGGATTTGGGCTGGCACGACCGAAGTGGTACCTTTTGCTCGCATTATATCGGCGTAAGGTGACCAATCAAGATATCTAGAAGATTCATCTATCAATTAATTTATGTGTTATATAGCTATAGGGTACTTTACTGGTACATTGTGAAACAGACCCTTAGTATCAAATAATTGCCTGGGCTAGTCTCAGGTTAAGTTGTTTATGATCAGAGGCGACGGTGACCTCTTATTATCATGTGGCTCTTCTGCCCTGCTCGTCTGAATTCAGATGAAAAATAGTTTCATATTTGACTCAAAAAAAATATTTGACACATTCTTCCCTTCACGAATATATTATGTAACGCATACACATAACTTACCCCACAACTTTCAACAAATACGACTGGAAACTTCGCCTTTTCAAAAAACTGTTTAAAAACACCCCAGTTCAAATTGCATGTAATTAACCTTTGCGGTTACCACAATGATAAAACATCAGTTTATATTTTATGTTTAGATTTAAAGTTAAACCAAACTTTAAAACTTGTAATAAATAGCTACACTATTTACATTCTACACAATGCTTGAAATGATTAAACTTTAAACTTTTTTTCATTAAACAATCATACAATTTTTTAATAGTGATTGATTGAGATGATGATTAATTGGTAAATATCATAGTAGGTCTTAAAGTATATTCCATAGCGCTGTGTGATTAGAGTTTTCCTATAAAGAAATAAATTATATGACGGAACATCGTTTGAATATTCACCCAGTACATAACATAAGGATTTTTATATATAACAAAATGATCTCCTGATTGATGATTTGTCACTGACGTAATAGCAATGCAACCAACTAGTGATCTTTTTGTATGTCCCATCGGCCAATCATGTATCAATGGCCAACAGTCGACCAACCAGAGCGCAGAACCGGCGCAACGTCGTAGCACAAATTTGGCGGAATTCGTTTTTATATAAGCTCTATTCCGTTTATATCCTCGATGATACGGGCGAACGTATTATTGATCATTAATTACGACGATCAGTTAATCTCCATCGGCCGATAATATATCATCGAATCTTTGAAATTCCTATTTGTAATTGGCAATGTATATTTACTATACAAGATAGCCACTGAGTTTGTTTCGCCGGTTCTTCTCAGTGGGCTTGCTTTGGATCCGGTGGTAGACTCAATTGACGGTCAAAAAGATACTTTGATGGTACTATTTTGAATAAAATTTTTTACTTTGACTTTGATCCAGCAAACATCGTTTTGTGATTTGAATTATTGTGATAGTAAAATATAAAAGGTGTACATGACAAATCGACTAAATTATAAAAGTCGCCAGCTTTGCCCATCATTTTAAATTGTGCCCAAAAACTAGTTATATTTATAAGTCTAGACACAAGGAAGTCCCATAGAAACGTTGAAAGCTACGTTGTTTTTATTTATCTTTGCCTTTAACTGACTATTTTTATTTGTGATCACGTGTAATATACCAAGTTTCATAATGCTAATTTCAGAAATAAGAATATATTTACAAATCATAACATAATTTTTCAATTTTAGGCTTAAATTTAGTCTATTATATTCATACCTATTTCTAAATCAAGAAATGAGATAAATCCATATTAACTTTACCTTACTTTGCCCGATATGGGGTTGAATTTTAAAAATCCTATCTTAGTGCTTGCATCATAAAAGAAATCCCTTTATCTTTCTAGGTTCAATGTACAGTTGCTTCGAATGCGCGTTGATATATAACTCAGTGACTTAGCTGTTTTAGATATACACGATTTACATATAGAAGATTTGCAGTCTTGATGTTTAGACACGAGTGGCGTGGCATCGGCCAAAGCGTTCCTTGAAAGAGCCTACCAAGTAGGGCCATTTTTTAAGGTCGTTTTCCAATCTCGACAGCAGAATCTGCGGTGATATGACGAATTTGATGAATTTGTATTCTTTAAAAATCGTCTCTCTGTTTATATCAATAAAGTTCGCTTTCGAAGTGAGCGTAAAGTAAGCTCTACCACTCAGGTGAAGTTTAATATCGAAATGGTTTTTTACAGAATAGCCCTACAGCAGTAGAGTTGATGGCGATGATGATGATAAAATGTGTGCTATACATAGTTTAACTAATTACCTCGCATAGTTGACGAATATTAGGCTCACCAGATATCTATCTATCTATTGGCATCAATAATGTTCTGTATTTGACAATATTGACTCGATCAGTTATTGTATTGGTAACAAGGCTACCAGTATTATTATGATATAATATTATGCTTCCTCTTACAAGTGGAAATGGAACACGAAGATCAATAGTTTAATAGTCATTTGAATGGCTTTAATATTATATATTATGATCTATATTATATTTGAGAGTTCGCCTGTTATGTAGATTAATAATGAATAATATTCTATTTAATTTAGTTTACATAAACATAAAGACTTATTATAATGAAAGCAAATAGCCCGGGAGCCAGTAACAGGTCTTCATGACCAACATCCTCTCAAGCGATATTTAGTGAAATGCATTAGTACTTAGTATTATAAAGCCTCGTGAACGTCAACTGGCGCGGTTGGGAGGATGAGCGGTGGGAGCCCCCTACGCGTGAAGAAAAAAAAATAAAGTCATTTCCTCTCAGCTCAAATATTTGTTAAATTGTAGTTAACCCAATATCTCAACGAAAAAAATAATCAGCTGGTTATAACATGGTACATACATTGTACGTCTGACTGACTCGAACATGAAAAATTTTATTCACTTTCAGTGGAGTGGTTTATACGGATGATATCTTAATATATGCTTACATATGAAGATCTGATACGTCTTATGAAGTATCTCGCGGGAGGAAATAATTAACCAAATTTTCATCTGGCTACCGGACCAAAAGCACCAAGTTTTAGACTCGTTTTAGACCTCTGCAAAATGTTACCAATAAGCTAGAAACAACGCAATATACCCCTGGCTGAGTGTTCTTATATATTGAGATTTGAGACAAACTTACATATAATATATACCAAAGTAAATTTCGATCGGTCGTCTTGGCGTTCATTGAGGGAGGCCCATGTTCAGCAGTGTACGGATAAAGGCTGATGATGATGACGAGGATGAAACTGTTTAAACCGACGCAAAGTATTCTAAAACTATGATTTAAACGGTTTTTGCACACAGTAGGTAATATTATACTGTCTCCCATAATATTATTACAAATGTGCTTTCGCGATACGTTGACAAAGCTTTAAGCTCCGGCGCTAAGAGCGGTTCCAAACCTAATGAACCATTAAACCAACGAATATGTGACCTTTATGGAAAATTTACAAACCATTTAAGCTTGCTTTTCATGTGTACGGAAAACGTTAAAATTCTTTTAAAAAGCTATTAACGATCAAATCTGATCTATGGGTACACCGTGTAGCGTACGCAGTAATCAAATTTTATATATTGTCTCCGGCTAAATGGGGCATCACCAATATTCATAATTACATACATCGACTTACGAGCTATGATGTTTGCAAATTAAATTGTTCGAGTTTGAAAAGCGTTCGCGGGTTCGAATCCGGGCTATAAAATACCATGTGGCTACGTTAATGTGGTGGCGGTGGTGTCTCGACGATTGTAAAGTGGGTATGGGCTCGGCCTCTTTAGCGATGTTCCGTGTTCGATCCTGACCCCGATCCCCTTTGGTGCCCTTGAAATCATTTTTTCTAAATTTCTAGGTACACCCTGTATACGAGACCATCGCTCGTTCATCATATAAACATTCATCATAGAAAACATCGTGAAGAAACCCGCATGCCTGATGAGATTAAGTCTTTGAAGGAAGTCCACCATACCACATTGGGCCAGCGCCTCGGTGAACTGTTGCCCGATCCCCTCCTTGACTGATTTCGAGGAGGAGACCCGTTCCCAGCAGGCGGACATATTATGTGGGTTGCTACTTTACTTTACATTTAAATACAATTGAGTAGTGTTGACTTCGCCTTAATGGGATCCAAGTTCGAATCCGACCAGAGGTTCACTGAAACTCCTTTAAAAATAAATGTAAAAAATACGCCTGTTATTGCGAAAATTTATTCTGCAGTTAAAAGGATCATAAGAACGTCTTCACCGCCAAAATAAAAAGTATTCGATGGGAGATTACTCGTACAAACCCGCATATAATGGGAATAGATTGCCTTTTCACCCTTGCATGGGGAGGAACAAAAGTGCATAAGGTCCAATAAAAGATCTGAATGTAAAGGCTGGCTGGTCTCGTAGTCAGGTCATAAGACACTACAGCAGTCGCAGGTTCGATGCCAGCGAGTGCAGACAATTTGTAGAGTAAACATAAATAGCAGCGTCGAGTCAAGTTGTATATGTGTATGTATTATAATATATGTTCTTAGAACCCAAAACACAATTTTTACGAACCTAACAACTAGGTTAAAGTAGTGGTAGTTGCTTAGTGTAAATAGAATTGGATTTCTCCTTTTACTACATAACTATGTGTATATTACGGTACATGTACAAAAATAACATTTTTTACAATTATAATGAAACAACTTTTACGGATTTTATCGCGGTTTATTTAGTTTTTTACAAGCCCGACGTTTCATAAAATCAAAATCCAAGCATAACATGTCACAGACTAAAGACTTAGTGAGCACCTAAGAATAGATAGGACTAAATAAAATATTGTTGTATCATACGGTAGTTTCGAATAACTTTGTAAGAGTAGGACGTCTGACACCTCAGTCCTCCCGTGACCATGGTTGCTGTAAGGTTTCCGAAACGTCGGGCTTGTAAAAAACTAAATAAACCACGATAAAATCCGTAAAAGTTGTTTCATTATAATGAGTGAAATTCGCGTAAACATAAGAAAACAATATTTTTTACAATGTTTATCTGTCTGTTTTTCCCGGCTAATCTCTGCAATGATTGGATGGATGTTGACGGGGCTTTTACTGGCAGGTAGCTGTTACAATAAGGTGTGACTTAGGCTATAAAATAATCATCATCAAACCGGATACTTCAGTCAATCTAAGTTAACGCGGGCGAAGCCGCGGGCAGCAGCTAGTTTATTATATAACACTCAATAAATATCAAAACATGGTCCAGTAAATTTAAAACAACATATCGTGTGGGTGTAATCAATAACATAACTTTTATTAATTTAACATAAACACAGTTTACTTAGGTCATCGAAACAAACCTTTTCGTTCAGACTTCTCCGAAGTTGTCTAAACAAAGGATTTATTGACCCGAGGGCTTACCAGTAATTCCGTTGCGTCTAAACATGGTCGGTTTCTCAAGTCAATTGATTAAACGAACCAATTAAGCAATCAGTCCTCAATGCGGCTATGGTTGTCGCGAAGTCGCGCCGGCCGCATCTGTTGTATTTAGGCTATCGAACTTAACAGCCAGTCAAACTTACTGAGAGCCCTTTCATGCTTCGATCTGGAGTTTTATATGAATTGTACACTCCTTTTCGCATTTTCAATCTAATTTGATTTGATCATGACAAATGACATTAGGGACCGTCCATAAATTCGTCACACGTTAAGAGAGAGGGAGGGCGTCGAGCAAATGTGACATTGTGTGACAAAGGGAAAGTGGTCCTAGATTTTGTAACATCATATTTCCGCATTAAATGTCGAAGTTATTAAAACAGGAATTATTGAATAATTAAAAAAAAAGAAACTATAAACTAACTAGCTATTGCCCGCGACTTTTTTTTATTTTATTTTTATATTTATTTGAATTCACAAAAAATATTGTATTTCACAGTAAATAATGAAACAATACTATGCAAAGAACGCTGCTGTCTGTACACTCCTGGTGTCAATAGTCGGGTTTTATATGGATTTGACAGACGCACAGTTGCGGATCATATGCGTATTGTCTATGAATAGGTTTGAATGGCCCTATGCGTTCGGGAGTACTATGACACCTCAATGTATTGTTTGTGAATACAAGTGTTTTAATCTTACGTTTCATACCGGATCCACACGTTTGTGGCTTGCCGCAAGCTCCAAACCTCTACAAGTCACAAGCATGTGGACGCCTCGCAAGCGCTTGCGGCAAATTCTCTTTTGTTCCCTTTGGCTTGTGCACAATACCGACACTCGTCGGATCGGCCACAAACCCTTGCAAACCTACGCGAGCCAAGACAAACTCTGCATCCAGACGTTTGAATTTGTGAAAGCTTGCCAAGCCTTGGCAAGCGGGCGGTTCCGGCTCCAGGATAGGAACCCTTTGGTTGCCTGGGCTAGTCTCAGGTTAAGTTGTTTATGTTTATGGGTGACGCTGACAACTTACAACCAGGTGGCTTGGCCGTTTGCCCATCTAACTTATTATTTAGATTATTCTATTAGTTAGATGGCATAAAAGAAGTTGATGAAATAAAATCAACCCACCTACATTGTACCACTGCCGGACACGGGTCTCCTCCACGAATTTATGCGAGGAGGGTATCGGGCCATAGTTCACCAAGGCGCTGACATAAAAGACTAAGGGTATCGGGCCATAGTTCACCAAGGCGCTGACATAAAAGACTAAATATATAAAAGACTAAATATATAAAAGACTAAATTATATTCTAACTAGCTGTTGCCCGCAGCTTCGCCTGCGTTAACTAAGATTTGCAACGGCATTTATATATAGTATAGCAGCGCCCCACGTTCCCGTGGGAATACGGAGATGAATTATAGCCTATGTGTTAATCTGATCTATAAGCTATATTCTTATGAAGTTTTATCAAAATCCATTCAGTAGTTTTTGCGTGAAAGAATAACAAACATCTTCACAAACTTTCGCATTTATAATATTAGTAGTATAAAAATTATATCAAGAGCAAATGGATAGAATTATAGTCCATAATATCTACTTTAAGTAATCTAGTCCTTTATAGTTATTAAATATCCAATCTTTCAAAATTCCGACATAGCGTATTAAATTGTTAAATTTTTGCAATAACTTGCGAATTAGATTGTCTGTGTGAAGTTGTAAGGCTGAATAAAACATTTTGGAGCGTTTGTTTACGGTCCAAATGCTCGGAGTGGACCGTTCGCTTGCCAACTTCCAGCGTGCATATTCCGGTCTAGACTGAATTTAAGACGCTGTATTTTAACATTAAATAAGCTTTTATTAACCTACAGTTACTTTTGTATGGCTTTCATGGCGGAAAATTGAAGCGAAGTAAAATTTGACTAATTAAGAATAAAGTTTGAGATTAATGATATTAATTAGCATTGTCATCGGCAAGGAAAATTTCAAGATAATCATAGACTTCCTTGTAGGTCATTGTGGGGATCGTCATGGGAAGACGATCTCCGTGCAGTGGCAGGTCCGTGTTGGATGCGAGTAGCGAGGGATCAGTCGTCTTGGAGTTCATTGAGGGAGGCCTATGTTCAGCAGTGGACGGATAGAGGCTGATGATGATGATGATAGACTTCCTCAATGATTCCTTCTTCTGGCTTACCGTTGAATGGTATCGTGTCTTGCGCCTGTCTTGGCACTGACATCTCCTTAGGACCGCTGCTTCAACAAGTATGGACAATTCACTTTGTAAAAGTTACATTATTGCGAAATGACATAAAAATCATAATGTGATTTGACTTGACTTCGTTTGTGACAATTTTTGTACGTTATAAAAGCATATATACGGTTGAATTGAGAAACGTCTCCTTCCTTAAAGTCGTTTAAAAATTTATCATATTCCTTATCTAGCCGTTCATCATCATCATCATCATCATCATCATCATTTGCCACTATCCGCCCACTACTGTTATACATAGGCTTTCCTTAATGAACGCCAAGACGACCGACCACTTGCCACTCGCATCCAACTAGAACCGGCCACTGCACTATGACGACCTCTGTGGCTCAGTGGTTAGCGCGTTGGCGCACAAGCCGGAGGTAGCGGGTTCGAATCTCGCCAGGGAACAAAAAAAAAGTTTATTTTTTCCTGGGTCATGGATGTGTATTATATAATAAAAATCTTAAATATAGGTATTAATGTAAACAGTATTAAATATATTATGTATTTCCGTTGTCTGGTACCCGTAATACAAGTCTCTTTGATACCACTTACCACGGGACCAGATTGACGTGGTGTAAAAGCGTCCATAGATATTATTATTATTATTACTGATATCGTTCACCCAACCGTTATTAAAATTTAATTCCATGAATTTAGATATCTTGGTTTTAAAATAAATGTTATCCACCTTATAAACGAGTATTACCATCAGGAAATTTCCTAAAACCTGGACACATGTCTCTAGATTAACTTACTTTATACAGACCATAAGTTACACGTCTATTAATTAACTTAGCTCGTCTAGATGTAAGACTAACTTAACTAACTCGTGCCACTAAGCTGGTCTATTTCTTTTGAAAGTTTATGCCAAGAGTTAAGATGGGTCATTGGCTTTAATTTTAACCTGATTTAACATTACGTATGTCATGCTTAACTATCGACATATTCATACCTAGAAGTTTCTTTTCAATTCTCGCGATTTATTAATTACCCCTTCATATGATCATGTTTCTTCAAAGTTTTTTAACCCTTAGGATAATTGTTGTATTTCTATATTGTTAATCAATAATCTCCTATAAAGTTGCAATAAGTTATTAAGTTGACAATTAACTAACAATTAAGTTTTACTACTTAAAATAAAAAAATACTTTAAAAAATGTATAGTGTAATGGTCAGAATACAAGTAGTACAAAGATGGCGTGACGAGTTTGGCATACAAAAGTATTTCAAAAGTTTTACAATATCGCGAGAATGTAAGATCGTAGTCTTCGTCCTTTATTTATAAGTGTATGCTATAGGCTGTGTCCTATAAGTGAATCATATTGCCCTGATGATATGAAGTATATTAATAAAAAATATATTAAAGCTTGTTTTGATTCAGTTGAAAATATTTAAAAGTCCTCTGATGTACCTTCAATATAACACAAGTTATTTCCAAATAGCTAACTGAAAGATTTCAGCTACATAATCGAATAAATTTAAATTTAAACTGTTGTTGGCCAAACCGTCCAGCGTGACATCCGGCTGATCAAAGTGATCGGGACACGACGACGCAGGCTTTATTGCACGTTGTTTGGCTCCGGTCCGCCATATTGTTTAATTGGCTCCGGAAAATGGATCGCGTCAACTGATCGAAAGGTTTATTCTGGATTAAGATTCGGGATTTTTGGGTTAGCTTTTAAAATTTGCATATAAAAAAATGTGCACGCGAATGCAAGAAAAATGTGAAGTTTCTTCAATTAACAAAAGATAATAATCATAGAAATATTAAGAACAGATAATAATAAATGACTATCTCCGTGCTGTGCCATGTCCGCGTTGAGCGATGCGGGTAGCAAGAGATCGGTCGTCTTGGCGTTCATTGAGGGAGGCCTATGTTCAGCAGTGGACGCATAAAGACTGATAATGATGATGATGAATAAATGTAGAATACTAAAATATGACAGGAAATTGACGAGTAAGAAGAGAAAGGAGGGTTACACTCCTTTCCCTCCCAAACACAAACAATTATATATATTTATATACTTCATAGATATTTATAAAACATGGTACAACATATCTCTAATAACATAGGTGCTGATTGTCCATTAAATAATATTGAAATGGACGTGAATTATTAATTATTAATATAGTCAAAGGCTACTACATTAGTATCCTCTATATCAGCGACATAGCGCATTAAATATATAATTCGTACATATAGTGTGCTTCGCTGTATTACGACTTTATAAAAAATAATAATGCCGCCCCAGCTACATGTGAAAGACGGCAATATTCTATAAATTTTTTTTAATAAATGAACACACGCGAGGCTTACGTCGAACGTAACATCTGGGGCTCGTTAAAAATAATAAAAACGTAAGCTGTAAAAAAATTGAAAAAATGTCTGGTAAAATTTGAGTAAATTTCAATCTTTCAGTTCCCATTTTAATGATTTGAATCGAAATTCAGATGTTTTGATATCGTTATGATCATCACCATTTTCAACTCTTAACCAGTTACTCCATACAGTAGCTTCAAGTTGCCTTTTTCACTCTTAAATATATATTTCATGTGCGTTGTTATCCACTTCAAAGTTATGGTAAAAATTTGAAGTCCTTAAAATATATGGAAATTATTTTAAAATGGATTGAAAAATTCCACCCGAAATACAAAGCGCAAAGCGATTTAAGAAAAACAAAATGGTTAGTCGTTGATTTTCTGGTTCTAATTTTGAAAAAAATTGCTCCTGACTTTTAGGCTTCAGTCAAAGTGAAGGTTTACTTAGACGAATCAATCAATTATTGTACTCACATTGAGTTTTGCACCAGACGACAGTATAAAATATTCGGATCGAATAGGACATCTGAAAACTTACAAAACAAAATTTTCAAAGTCACGATTCGTTGTTGTCCCTAAAGATTTCAACTTCGCTTAGGTCTTACGTATGATCGACTTACTGGAATTGTGGTAGGTCCTAAATCACCTAGATTTACCTTAAAGTTTACTATACTAAGCAGAGTGTGGTTTATTGGTTATAATGTGCCTAAGAAGTTTCTTTATACGAGTTTAATCGGCACTATCTAGGTAATTCAAATGAGGACCTACATAGTTGTTATACATAAATATGTATTGTATATCTTGAGACATAATCCTGCCCTGTTTATCAATACAGCAAAGTTGTGCAAAGCAATGGGTAGGATTGTGGTACCCATGGGACCGCTTAAGATATATTATTACATAATATTCTTTAAATATTGTATTATTATTACTTAAAAGTATTAAATCTTTACATATATAAATATTTTGCGCGTGTATATTATATGACTGAACTTCATTACGGCTGGACAAATTTTAGACTATTTTTGTGTGTTCAAGAAAATTTGAGAATGGTCTAGAATCTAGATTAAGAATTCAGTCCCTTATAAAAGGTTTTGCATAATATGACTACTTCTGTTGGGTCTGCTGGTAAAATACAAAAACTATAAATTTCAGTATAATATAAGGTATGTCAGTATTACAATATACAGTTTATACCCTAAATTCCAATATCTTTAACATATTGTCCGGTTCCGATATATTTAGCCCTCGGACCCGATCGCGACCACATGTCATCGCCCCATTAACTTCACCCCAAAAGTAACGACTTTACCATGCCATGTAATTTTTTCCTCGCGCCCAAATGTTAATTCAATTAAAATGAGTAATAAATCGAATGACTTATTCAAACATTAAATTGTTTTTTTTTTACTGACTGTGTGAAACGAAAATAATTGATAACATGTTTTTTAATAATTAAAAAAACACCCAATAAATATCTATGTTTCCAACGTGCCTCTTATTATTAGGTGATTGAGAAATCATATCTATAATTTCATCCTTATAGCCCGTCAATCCAGTATTTTAATATCAAGTCCAAGACGCATCAGGATTCTGTACAACAAATACACTCTAATTTTATATCAAAATGTATAATTTAAAAATAAGACAGGCATTTGTCGATATTTGAAGATACTTTACCAACCTGAATTGGCCCAAAATAGCTGAAATATATTTACACTCGTCTACGCATATCGTGTATCGCTTTTATGTACTAATAACTAGACTAATTAATATGTACTAATTATAGTACACAAAACAATTGACTGCTACATTGATACGTCGAATTTTGAAAAAAGATTCGTCTTTTAATAATAACAATAACAATAAAATAACCTTCGATGACGTATGTATATTGCTCGCGCACACTTTTAATAATATTACATTAAAAGAAATTTAATAGCACTTTAATTATTTTGAGTTGCGTGACATGATATAATATGAAGCCTCGAACTAATCATTAAATACCTGTCGTTAATTAACGACTTCTTCATCATCATCAGCCTTTATCCGTCTACTGCTGTACTGCTGTTACATAGTAATTTTTTTAACGCCGGGAAATGTGCTTAGGCATCCCGCAGGGGAGTGGGTCTCCCCAGGCGGGTATGTGGGACTCGCTGCGCCCGAAAGCTGGTAAGTGGACGCAGCTCTACCCACTCAAACCCGGCGAGTGCCACCACTGCCGCCTTTGGTGAGGTGCCCCGGATCTACAAGCAACAGGGCACCTCATCGGCTAGTCAGTCCCTCAGGGTACCGACGCCATCTCCACAGAGGGGTTACCCCGCACCACAACCCCTTCCAACGTCGGGACAGTACAATAAGGCGAGCTTCCCGTCCTCGCCCATTGCCCCCTGCTCTTTTGCCCCCTCTTCTTATAAGAGGGGTACAAAGAGCCACTTGGGCTCAATTCGCTTCACCCTGGGTTCAGCCGAGGGTACTTCCCGGCTTTAAAGAAAAAAAAGGTGGTAAAGTGTTACAAACCTGTTTAGCGTTTAGTTCTCAGTTCACTTCAGTTCAGTCTACTTACAAGTAGGCTTTAAAGTTATTGGTGCTTAAGAACACTTAAGTTTTATTTTATTGTCATTGTCAATATACTCGTATATGTCGCGGGTTTTCTTTATATTATGATTTTATTGATAGTTTAAAGTATCAATTGGACATGAACTTTATCCAACCTGAGTCGAGCTTAAAAACCTCTGGCTTGCGAATCATTACACTAAAATACCAAATTCATGTTTATTAAAGTAATAATAGAAATCAAAACCACATCAATCTTTTCTAATCACAACTAAACTAAAATAAAACCCACTCCCATTAAAACCCTTCTAGTTTAAAATAGTTGAGGGATAGAGCAAAGCAGCCGCACACTATTTGCCTTGAATTCGTAAGTCGGGGGAGCGCCCAAAAATAACACGAGTCAAGCTTGTAATAACATTTGTCCTAATATATTATTGTGGTACGGCCGCTGGGTCTCGGTTTTATTAAAATTAATGCCGCCCGTCATGGCTTATATTATTTTACATTTTTTTTTCGTGATCATTAGTGAGTGTAATTCCTTGTGATATTCAATCATTTTTTATTTGTGGTTAATTATGTTGGCATGATGGTATTGGATGCGAGTGGCAAGGGATCGGACGTCTTGACGTTCATAGAGGAAGGCCTATGTTCAGCAGTGGACGAGTAAAGGCTGATGATGATTATAAGGATGTTATCATTAGTTTTTATTGTGAGCGACGATGGTCCAGTGGTGGATGGACTCATGGGGGTATGCATTGAAATGGGATTTTCTGATTTCTAAGTGCACCCCAAACACAAGACCATCGGTCGCTCACCGGTGAAGGTAAACATCGTGGGGAAACCTGCATCCCTGATGAGATTGAAAGTCTTTGAAGGTATGTGAAGTTCACCAACCCGCACTGAGCCAGCGTGGAGAACTATTGGCCCATTACCCTCCTCGCCTGATTTCGAGCCGACCCGTGCCCAGCAGTGGGTCATAAAGGGTTGATACTTTTTTATCATTATTAGCGGCTGTCATAAATAAAAGTATATAAGAATATTTGCAGCAACTAATCCTTGCATTCTTAAATATTATATTTGAGATTTTTTTTCAAGGTGATTTTTTTTACAACTGCATGTACAAACTGAATTACATACATATATAAAATATTAATCCGACCTAACTAAATACTAACATGAGCGTCTGTAGTTTGTTTGTCTGAAAACCGCGCGAATCGTTCAATGGATTTGGTTATGCAAATATATCTATTTGCTGGGCTTAAACTTAGTTGCTGATGATCTGATAATTCACAATATGTACTCTGTTTTAGACGTGTATGTACTCTTTGGGTATGAAACATGGAATGTCGCGTCAATGAAAATCGACTTGAATGCCGTGACAGAAAACAGCACGACGCTCGCGAATACTCTATTTCTTTTGTTTTCATTTTTGTTGTATATTTATATTATTTTCATACTGGATTTTGATATCAACATAGACGTAAGAGGTGCTGCTGCTTTATCTCTCGCTCACATAATAGCGGCGTAAAGTGACAGCTATGCTGTCGCGTTTTGTGCGGCTTGTGAATTATAGTTGGCCCTTTAGGAGCGATAGGGGGCAATAGTGGGCACTAGTGGGCAATGCATAGGACGTTGGTACTCGGTAGTCACCACAAGTCTCCCATTACTTGTTTAAGACAAACATTATAATACTTACGACATAAAAAAAAACACGTTTCCCCAGCGTCCCGTAGAGGTCATATTATATTATTTTTTTTATTTCAGCTTTATATTATCTCCTATTCACTACTCTGTGGTTCAAGACTAATGCTGACGATTGTTGATGCTGGTGGCGTTGGAGACAATAACACTTCACGTGTCATATAACCTTACGAATCACTCAGCAAATTATCAGTCAGTCATCACGCTGACACATATACTCGAGACACTTGGAGCTGAATACGATCCGCTCTATACGGGAGATGAATGTGTACTCTGATCCCTGTGTGTATTGTAATACGGGTGTTAGGGTTAAATATACATTTGATGGTCGGAAGTCGACACATATCACGGATGCAGTGTTTACCTTAGCAAACCGCAACACGTTAACGCCGGCTGTTATTATTATTTTTACATCTCACGTCAGTTGGAACTTGGAACAGACCACCCGAACTCATTATTACAGCATATTTATCGCCGATGAGTTCTTCAATTGATATGATGAGCTCAATCACTATTATTTTTTACTTTTGAAGTGAAACTTCTATACGCACATGACGGTAATTTTTTTACGGATGAAACGCATCACGAAAATGTGCAACGTTGTCGAAGAAGTGCGAGAGAGCGATTGATACCGATTGAGAGAGAGAAAGCGCGAATGTAGCATGAAGCAACACTATTGGTTGGTGCTTTCGTTTAATAGTTAAATATTAGAAATTAAAGTTTTACTTCTGTCATGTGCACTTTGTGTGCACGCACTTATTTATTCACTTATAATAATAATAATAATGCCCTTTTATTCCGAACTGCTTAAACTTTTACAATTTACAATTTTAGGTTTATTAATCTTATCTTATACCTTTAAACGAGCAATTCTTGTATATATATATAGAATCTGAATCTCGGAAACGGCTCCAACGATTTTCATGAAATTTTGTAAACATGGGCTAGAAACGGCGATAAATCGATCTAGCTAGGATAGATTTTTAGAAAACATTTTTTTATCCGTGTTTTGGGCAACAATAAAATATGATTAGAATGCGAACGTAAATTTCGCTGTCGATTTGTATGTCATGATAGCTTAGTGGGAAAATAAGGCAGATAAATCCGAACGATCCTGGTTCGAATCTCCAGTCCGAATTTTTTTTTTTCCTTTTTTTAAGTACTTTTTTTTTTTGGAAGAAAAATTATATCGTATATCACTAAGGCTACCGAGCAAATGCTCGGTCAACCAGGTACTTTATTATAATATATGTGTCAGTTCGTCGTGCCTCTTGGCATTATAGGCCTTCTCTAGCTCTCTCCATTAAGCTCTGTCTTCTGCAGCTCTGGTCCAGTAAGGTTCTTATTATTCACTTACACTTGTAATGCTTAGTAACTAATCGCCAAACTGTTCAAGCAGTATATAGGCGTTCAGCTTAATCTTGTAACACTGTGGTATGTACTACAATTCATCATCATCATCAGCCTCCATCCACTACTGATCATTGGGCTCCTACAGTGAGAGATATTTGTCACGGCTGAGTTCATGAATTCAGATTAGGCTGAGCACGTTTGTTCTGCGGTGCTGTATCAAGTTATCCGTTAGAGAGTATTTTACTCTGACGTGAGAGATCTTCTGTCTGTTTCTGGCGATTATCTCAGTGCGAGTAGTGTAACATCATATGTATGTATCGAGTTTTGCTGGTTAGTATCTTATATACAAAACCAAGTGTAATAAAATATACCTGGTAAAATAAATTAATCAAATCGATGCATTGATCTAGAAACTAATTGTATGAAATAATGACAATAATCATCATCAGGCTTTATCCGTCCACTATTGAAGGACTCCCCCAATAATTGCCAAGACGAACTATTTCTTGCCACTCACATCCAAGAGTGACCGGCCACTGCTCGGACATCGCCTTTGCAATTGCATGCAATAATGCACAATAATTAATGTTCTGTACAAGTTCTAAAATTAGTTACAATTCTTGCTTTAATTTTAACAACTGGCAATTCATTTTGTGATTTTTAAGCTCGGTTAAAAGCCTTCTGGACCAAAGCTGCATTAACTTTTTGCCCGTCAAACACAATCATTTATTCGCCTCCTTTTTAATCTGTGACAAAGTTAATATTTTGAAATATAGCAAATTTTAATATTTGTTACTTCATGATTATAGTATATATATAAACTTATTTAATATATATAAAGATTATAGTATATATTTATTATATATATAAACAGTGTACTCAAACTATCGTGTCGTCTCATTCTCACCCGTTGCGAAATATATCCATCTCTTTTTAACGTTCCGTGATTGGTAATGTATGACATTGAATTAGCTAATCACAGCATTGCAACCCTTTCATCTCACCTCAGCTAGTTGCCAGAATGCATTTAATACGAAAAATCGGCATTGGTAACACTTGCCGGGTTTTAGTGGGTAGAGCTGCGTCCACTTATCAGCTTTCGGGCGCAGCGAGTCCCACATACCCACCTGGGAGACCTACTCCCCCGCGGGATGCCTAAGCGCATTTCCGTTTGGTATTAAAGAAAAAAAAAGATATTTTCTTTAACAGCCGTTTTGTTTTCAGCTGATTACTTACTAATTTCATCAAAATTCTGTAACTTTATTATTTTTTGAAGTACCTAGCGATAACGTTTTTTTATTCACTATGTCGTACTTAGCTACTAAATCTTTAAAATACTTACTACTGAAAGTCTTTAAAATAATTTCTTGGTAAATCATTAAAGGAAGTTTGTACAAAGTCAAACGATACTTGGGCCCACACGAAGTCCAGTAGCCGGTAAGCGGTAAGTGTCCGAGATCAAAGGGAGTAACCCTTCTCACCCCACCAAAATACACTTTACGTCCAAATACTGTCCTACATGCAGCGGGTTGGTGTATTATAAAAATAGACACGGCTGTCGAAAAATAAAAAATAAACATATGATGATATACAAATAAACGTATGATTCAAGTTTTACTACCTTAACGCCAAGGGCTAGGTAAAAAATATCAACCCATATATTATGTCCCACAGCTGAGGACGGGTCTTCTCCTCGAAATAATGCGGTATCAGGCCATAGTTCATTAAGGCTGGCTCAATGCGGGTTGGTTAACTTCACACACCTTCAAAGACTTTTAATTTCATCAGGCATACAGGTTAACATCGTTGAGGAAGCGATGGTCTCGTATGTCGGGTGCACTAAGAAATATAGGAAAACCCATTTCAAGGCACTACGGGGATCAGAATCAAATCTGGACCCCCCGCTCAATCGAACCTGCAACCGCCTGTAACCGCTAGACCTATAGTCGTATATCGACGATAGGTCTAGCATGTATAATGTATACATCTCGATAAACATGTATAATGTATACATGTATATCTACATGTATAATGTATACATGTATATCTACATGTATACATGATATACATTACACATCACCGATTGAGATAGTTTATCTTAATTTGTTACAAATAAATCGGCTGACGAGCAAGCTCGCGATCAGTAATTCGTCAAGCGACCGTTTCGTCTGTAAAAAATCACCCTCCGTCGTGCAACTTGATTAATGTTTGTAAAAACCCCAATTAAGAAGAACATTTTAACTACATTTTAACTTGGCCCGTATAACAGCTGTTTAGTACAAATGAATCGACAAATTTAGATAAATTTATTGTGTTTTAACAATAGCGCATACCATGTTCTTTTACAATAACAACATAATATAATATTATAGAAGTATGTATATTTATAGTAAACTGTTAGTCTAGTGGTTAGTGACCCAAACTGCTAGAAGGTCGTGGGTTCGATTCCCACCCATAATAAACGTTTGTGTGATGAACATGATCATTTGTTCTGTGTATCTTTTGTCTTTAATATGTATCTATTTAGAAATATATGAATATGTATCAGTTGTCTGATTGCCATAAGAACAGGCTCTGCCTATTGTGGGATCAGATGGCCGTAGGTGAGCAGCAGTTAGCAGTCCTAACATAATATACGTATTATATTATAGTATGAATACTTCATTTATTTATTTTCACGATTCCTTTAACTATTATTTGTAAAAAATAGTTACAACAAATTTACAGATTTTATCGAAGTTACTGTAAAGTATCCGAAACGTCGAGCTCATAAAAAACTAAAGAAACCGCGATAAAATCCGTAAATTTATTACTGTATATGAGTAAAATTCTCTAATGAGTGAAATTCTCGTAAACATAAGAAAACGAAAATAATAGTTAATTTTCTTTAACTGCAATTAGACAGACGTTTGTTATACAAACGAACTCAGCTATATGCGACTAGCCATAGATCGGGCGTCTTGACGTTCACTAAGGGGCTTAAATTCAGCGGTGGACGGATAGAGGAGGATGGAGGATGGAGGAGGAAATAATGATAACATTTACAAATTGTATCATATTGTTATAAAGCTATAATTTATTCATAGATGGTAACTTTGCATAATTTCTCTCCATAAAATTCTAATGACGACTTTATAATTTCGCTGGTGCAGTTTTCCTAACGACAGTTTTATAATATCCAACAACAAACACGTACCAGTTTGGTGCTCGTCAAGATTTCCTGAAAACATAAAATGCATACTAGATAGAATTAGATAAAATGAAATAGTCAATATGCATTTATTTAGTTATGTAGTTGGGAATTAAAAGTATTTATAGCGTAGTAAAAAAAAGTATAAAAGTAAAGTATCGACCCTTATATGTCCCACTGCTGGGCACGGGTCTCCTCCTCGAAATCAGGCTAGGAGGGTAATGGGCCATAGTTCACCGATGCGCTGGCCCAATGCGTGTTGGTGAACTTCACATACCTTTAAAGACTTAATCTAATCAGGCATGCAGGTTCCTCACGATGTTTTCCTTCACCGGGAGCGAACGATGGTCTCGTGTTTTTAGGGTGCACTTAGAAATGTAGAAAAACCCATTTCAAGGCACACACAGGGGGTCAGGATCGAACCCGGAACCTTTCGATTGAGATGGCGAGCCTATTACCCACTGGACCGTCGCTCAATAACGTAGTATTAGTACTAAATTATATTTGCTCCTCGACTAGATTACACGAACTTAGTAAACGACTTACATTAAAAAAAATAAGTAAAAGTAAATGTTTAGAAAGAACTAGTTCGTAGACGGTTATTATAATGTCAACACAAGAAAATAGAGTTATTTTCAAGTCTGAAAATAAAAAGCTTAATGTTTTAAAATACTTAACGACCGTTGTGAAGGTTTCAAACGTTAGTCCTGTGTTTTAATTACGGTTTTTTTAAATATAGACGGTCCTTACTCCCATACTAGTTTCATGTTATAAGTTATTTAAAATTAAAAAAAAAACTAAATCTAAGCGAGGTGCATGGAGCCTACACGCGTGTCATATGCCCGTAGCCTGTCCGTAGGTTGCAGTGGAGACAGTCACATACATTTTCATGCAATGAAAAATTTGACTCTTCGTGCGCCGTGGTGGAGCCGCACCTTTATGTAGGCAGGATAAACGGGTAAATAGTTACAAGAATTGCACAGGTTCACACGAAAATGTATTTTTTAAAATAATGACACAATTGCATTTTTTTTTTTTCAATTATATTTATCCTAGTCGTACAAAGTTGAATTTACAGAAGAATCTTGAAAAATATAGGTATACTATTCTGAAGAAAAAACCTTTAGCTTATTGGATAGTAGGCAACACACTTATAATGTTACTCGTCAATGGAATAAGTTGAGCAGCGATGGTCCAGTGGCATTCCCAGTGAACCATTGCCGCTCAGGCTTCAGGGTTCCAGATTCGATCCTGACCCTCTGTTATGTCCTGAAATCTGAGTCCTGGGTTTCTAAAATTTTAAGTGCACCCTAAGCACGAGACCGTCACTCGTCGGTGAAGGAAAACGTAAATAAACCTGCATTGCTGGTGAGATTCAAATGTCTTTGTATGTGTGTGAGTCAGCGCATCAGTGAACTATGGCTCAACACCATCCTCGCCTGATTTCGAGGAGGAGGCTATGGAACGAGTAATGACGCTTAATCATCGGGTGGTTTTGTTTATTTCGTTTCGTGCACAAAGATGTCCCCACGAGGGGATGCTTAGCCACCGTTCGCTGTTTCAGACAAGATCGTAAAAGTAAATTCATTGTTGCCATTAACATGTGTTTTGATATAAATAAATATAAAGAAACTCGTAAAGTATATTCGTATATTAATGAAATTTTAGTAAGCACATAAAATATTGCCTTTACATAAAATCTTTATGGCTCCAGCTAATGCTCTGAGAGGGAGCGGTTGTGCATTCGCGGGGAAATCTCTTGGGCAGAAGTTTACTGCATGAAATTACTTTCCTTGAGATTCAAGGAAATAAAACCACTTCAACTCAATTCATGACGTACACTAAACCGAAATAAGGCAATTAATTTATTCCATGAATTAATATTCCTTATTTATTATTGGAAATTTTGTTTTTTTCATTTCTGATCGCTTTCAGTACGACTAATTGATTTTTTTAAATATAAATCGGTAAAACTTGTATACAGCCAGTCAGTCAGCAGTCGTGTATATTATAAAAGTAAATCAAATCAAACAGAGAACTTTTTTCTGACGATTTAATGTCGGTGCAGTGACATCTGTTGGTGAGTGTTAAGATTAATATAAAAATATATAAATATAACAAATAAGATATATATGATACAAAAATTTATCGAATCCAACTTCCAAATTCAAAAATGGCACTTATAAAAAGCGATATCCATAGACAACCGCTAATCGCGTGGATAAACGGTTTTTGTTTTTCAATTAACACCAGGTGAACCGATTGTGAGTTCGCCACCCCCTCTACATAAAAGTATACAAGCCAGAATAGGTGCCTAATTTTAGGACAGATACATTATAAGATGAACTTGAGGTTAAGGTACACCCGAATCGAAACTCTATCCGACCCAAGGGCATGCTTAAGTGTTAATTATGACCGAGGTAAAGGACAAAGAAGCCATTTTACCTAGAAATCGGGTCTCTTGCACGAATATTGTCATTGTAGTAAAACATTTTTTTAGTGATCTTATCACAGTTTTTAAAGATTTCATTAAAGATTGTTCAACTCAACTTTGAGAGCGGCACTCAGTTTGTTTACGGTTTATTAAGTTTTATTTCATTTTTTTTATATCATAAGAGGACAAACGAATAGTTGAAGCCTTGCGACTATCGACGCCCATTAACATCCACATAACCAGAGGTTATGCAGATGCATTTCCCTCCTTTACCCTATCATCCCTAATGGGCCACCGGAAACTCACAAATTGCACGAAACGCGACAGCATAGCTGCCACTTTACGCCGATTTTATATGAGCGAGAGGTCCCTCCCCGGTCGTGCGGCCTAATTTTGCTGCAAAGCAGCATGGCACTACCTCTTTTACACATGCCTGACTGCTGGTAAAAGATGTATCCTTATAACGCATTAAAAGCATTAGAAAAAAATCTTTCACGATATATAGAGATTTTTTGGGAGGTATACCTACATTATTGGAACGTATGGGGATTACACTATAAAAATATTATTATCAAGTAGAATGGATTTTAGAATGGTTAAGTATATGGATATCGATATTCGATGAGTTCTAATTCTGACACCTAAAGTTGCTGACCTAATTTCAACCTTGGGATTAAACTGTCTATTTATAACGTTAATATCAATTTCATTTTAAAATGAATTCTTAAATGTTCGATATTTGAAAATTGCTTCCCATTTTTCTTTGCGCGTTCTATTTGAGCTTCCTATTTATTATGAATAAAAGTAAAGTATTAACACCCACTCCCACTGATGGGCATGGTCTCCTCTCCTCGAAATCAGGCGAGGAGTGGTATTGGGCCATTATTCACCGATGCGCTGACCCAATGCAGGTCGGTGAACTTTACACACCTTCAACAACTTTTATTATGAATACTAAAAGTTTTTCATACCGTTGACTGTTGGTTTTTAAGTTAATATATTATTTTACAAAAAAAAAATAATATTTAAAGGATTTTGTTTCGGCTTTTTAAACAATTAAAATTATTTTAAACAACATGGACGGCGGACGCTATTTCAACTAATTATTTTACATTTTTTTATTTCCGTCATATGGTTTAAAATGCAAAGTTCTAATCTGTATCATTAAGCTAATATTTTTTTAAATAAAAGCTCGCTTCACACCAAAATATCGCTTTTTAATTTTTATTGCGGCTATTGGTCCTTCAATAAAGCTCCAAATCGTTTTTCGCTGGATACTGAAACTGTCAGATATACACAGCTAACCGAATTTCTGCGTGACTCGACATCGAATCAATCGTTTTGACGTCATTGTATTGAATACACGCTCTGTTTGATGAGTATACAAGGGGGTGAGAAAAGGTTCCTGATTCATATTAAGGGGGGTGAAGAAAAGTTTCTTAGTCATAGTAAGGGGGGCGAAAAAAGGTTCCTGGGTAAGGGGGGTGAAAAAAAGGTTTCTGGGTCATAGTAATGGGGCGTGAAGAAAGGTTCCTGAATCATAGTAATAGTGCACATTAGTTTTAATGCCAAAGTAGTTAACAATTCACTATCACAGTATCACAGACTGGTATCGCATAATAGTTCTGAAAGAATCAAATCATCTCTGTCTTTAGATTCACCGAGACACTGGCCCAAAGATGAACTTTACATACTTTCAAAGACTTTTAAAATTTCAAGAATCTCATTAGACATGCAGGTTTCCTCACAACCTTTTCCTTCACAGATGAGCGAGCGATGGTCTCGTGTTTAGGGTGAACCCGGAAGCTCTCATTCAAGGGGCCCAGTGACTAATCTATACCCACTGGATCAACTGTCTCAGGACAAACACATACATAAGTTGTCTGGGCTAGTTCCAAGTAAACTAGTTTATGTTCATGGGCTCTATGGACGACTTACCATCAGGTGACACGCCTGCCAGTTTACTTATTCACCTAACATAATGAAAAAACATTTGTAGAAAGTACGTCACCCATTCTGATCCCACCCATGCATCTCAAATATGGAGGGTAGAGGTAAGGAGTGTCATCTCTGTGTATGAAAATTGTCCGTCAAAAAGCGTTAAATAAGGGGGGCGCCACAGTTGCAAAAGGTTAAACTTCCAAACGTGTGTGCGCCAAGAAATCACGCACACACACACTAGCAGCGCCCCACGGTTTAACCCGCGTACTTCCCATTCTCTTGGTAGTAC
This sequence comes from Lycaena phlaeas, assembly GCA_905333005.2. Taxonomy (NCBI): domain Eukaryota; kingdom Metazoa; phylum Arthropoda; class Insecta; order Lepidoptera; family Lycaenidae; genus Lycaena; species Lycaena phlaeas. Next base: position 16,801,807 of record HG995166.1, on the reverse strand, counting down.
GATGATAAATTATATGTGCCATTCTGATGTATAAGCTATATTATTATAAATTTTCGTCAAAATCCATTCAGTAGCTTTTACGTTAAAGAGTAACAAACGTCCATCCATCCATACATACAAACTTTCGCGTTTATAATATTAGTAGGATAAAAAAGTTTTTCGTTTCAGAGTATCGCGTAAGATGAGTCGATGGTCCGGAGGTCCGAGTCCGGGCCGGCGGTGGTCAGACAGAGGGATGGGGTCCCTCTGGCACGCTCGCGTGCTCCTCCTCACAGCGATGCTTCTATCTAAAGGTAAGATATTTTTAGATGTCTTAAAAATAAATATGTAACAATGTTATGTAATTTTTAAATCTCAAAATTTGTATTTGGAGATTGGCTAGCGTTGTTGGAGTGTGAGATATCATCTAAATAATAATCATCTAATAAATAATATTTTGATACACTAAAACTGTTTTGCATACATCAAAAATATCCCATTCAGATATCAGTAAGTTAAACTAACAAATACCAACACATAAGCCATGGAGATATCGGAGCGCATCACTAGGTGTTACAACATATTTTTTTATGCCAGTAAAATTGGCAGGCAAGCCGAGAGACCAGCCATTAACATCAATGAGTTCTCATTCGACCAATGACAAATTGTGCCATCTGAGGCCTTGGAGTATACATTATTGTGGTTGTAGGTTGTATACTGTAAGAATGTAGCCCTCCCTGCAATTCCCCGAGCGTTCCTATCTCGCTCACGCCGTCACTGTACCGCGACCAAAAGATACCAGCCTTTTAATTATCCTTTAGTTCCGCCACTGCTTAGGCAGTGCGCTAAAGCCACTTTCAGGAGTAACCAGGGCAACTCATTCCTGCATTCTCTACCATAAGACATGAGATATAGATCTTGTAAATTATACAAGTATATTATTCGTAGTATATCGTTATGCCTTTAATATATTTTCGTGTCATTAAATATTTATTCATTTTTAACATCGGCGCTATTTTCAACCCGCGCTTTCACAGAGCCAACGAGCGTTATGACTGAGATTAATAAATATAACTTCGATCAAAGCGGACGGATACCATCTGTCTCTCAGACTCAAGGGTCTTTCTTGTTATTAAATTCGCTGTATATTATTACATATAACTACAATTACTAGCTGGTGGCAGGTTCGCTGGTGCTAAAATTCACAGACGAATCAAGATTGATGATAATGATTTTATTGCCTATTTTATTCAGTGTTAACGCAGCATTCCAAAGGTGAAAGAATTTTTTAAATGGGTGTAGCAGTTTTTTAATAAATTAATGACAAACAAATAACCTTTCTACTTTCTATGCTGAAAATATTGATGTACTTATCACTTTTAAACCTGCCCTAGTTCATAACAAAGTCGACAGTGAAAACGAAATCAAAGTCCGTTGATTAGTTTAGAAAATATCGATGCACAAACAGACCAACATAAAAAGCAAGTATAATTTATACATATACATTAGTAGTTCATTTTTAATTTAAACTTCTATATTTAGCTCAAACATAATAGGAATCTAAGTAACCAATTATTATAAATGTTAACGCGAATTCAACTCATTATAATGAAACAACATTTTACGGAGTTTATCGAGGTTTTTTAATTTATTTTAATTTATTAATTATTATTATTATATATTTTTTTTATATTATAAGAGGGCAAACGAACAGTCGAAGCCTTACGACTATCGACGCCTTTTCCCTATCCCCCAATGGGCCACCGAAAACTCACAATCCGCACAAAACGCGACAGCTTAGCTGTCACTTTACGCCTGTAATATTTTTACATTTCCGACGTTTCGGATACTTTACAGTAATCCAGCAATTCCAGCATGTTTGCTGTAAATTATCAGTCAGTCCTCCCGTAACCATGCAGCTATGGTTTGTGCAGCAGCTGAATTAGACCGACGCGACTGGGGTACCTCTCGTTCACATGATACCGAGGTATAGTGACATGCTTTATCAAGTGGTTTGTGAGTTTCCGGTGGCCCATTGCGGGATAGGCAAAAGAAGAGTAATGGATCATTATGTCTTCTGGTTGTGAGGATATCTTAGGGAGTTCGTACACTTCGCCAGCTCATTTGCCTTCGACATAAAAAATTAAGTGCTCCCACGCAAACACAATTTAGCTGTAATGAGATGTACATCGCAACAAAATATGAAACGTTATTCATTTGTATATCACGTATGCACGGGATTGAGGTCGGCAATAACTGTTGGTGGGCAAACGTTTGCAGACAAACATAGGACAGGAGAATTGAATCTGTCGCGGCGACGTCACGCTGTGTCACGGCACAAAGTGAGCGCTCTGCACGTTTGCACGTCGCGTGACAGACTCAATTGTCCAGCGCCTTTGTTGAGGAACTCATTTTGGGACATTATAAACATTTGATTATAGTGTGACTTTGGGATCACGGGTTTTGCTTTGTAAGTACACTAAGTACTATAACTTCTTAAATAAGTATACTAAGATTATAATTCCATAAATTTTATGTTCAAGCTATTTCCGTTAACAGGTATTTTAACAGCAACTCTCCTACTCGACTTGATCAACTTAGTAATTAATTATCATTTTTAGTTGCGTCCATTTTATAATTTTACAATAAAAATTCATTCCGTTTCACAAAAAAAATTGAAACGACAAGTATATATTTAGTTAAGATGCCCGAAGAAGGTCCAATAAAAGACGGAAACGTCGCAAATTAACAAATAGTGACATGGACATCGTTTTTGTCCACTTCCCTGCTAATTTGAATAATTTTTCGTAGTTGATATTCTACGAGTAAGTAAGTAGCAATCATCGTCATCCGTCATTGGCTATGCGGGTGTCTATGGGCGTCGGTAGCCACCATAAAGCTCTGAGTGCTCGGCTGCCTCCGCATGACAAGAAAAACACTCAATCATGAACTATCATTAGTGAATCATCTAGCCCAAGTCATATATTATGGCATCAACGGAAGACCAGCTAGAATTATCGCCAGGAAACACTGTGTCGAGGCCAACACGATAACGAAATGTTTTATTAATTATGTATTAGTGTATTGAAATTGACAAAGGGCACCTCGACGACTAGTCAGTCCCTCAGGGGACCGACGCCACCTCCACAGAGAGGTTGACTCACACCACAGAATAACCCCTCCTAACCTCGGGACAATACAATGAGGCGAAGTTCTTTTGCCCCCTCTTTTTATAAGAGGGGTACAAAGAGCCCCCTCGGCTCAATTAGCTTCACCAAAGGTGTTAGGGTCACCCTGGTCTACTGAGCCCCACCGCCACGACAAGGCCTGAACCGTGGTGGAGACAGATTTTTTTTTGATGACGCAGCAGAAATCTTTTTCTGACCATACCAGGGCCTTGGGTGTGTGGGGACTCGCATTGGGTGCACTACCCCACTAAAAGCGCTGCGTGAGCCTTCAGCCGCTATCTGAGGGACCCGGATTTGCAGGCGACGGGAAACCCTTAGGCAGTCCCCACAACGTCGTACGTCTTTAGCGGGGCCCGGGTTCTCATCCCAATCCCGACACGAGCACAGGGGTGATACTGGAAGCGCATTAAGTAGCGCCTCCGACGTACCCCCATTCGTCGTCTACGGGGGGACAGAAAACTAGCCGAACTTTACTTTATCCAAAATTTAATTCTTTACAATTCACATTTAGTCAATATATTATTATTCTAAGACCAGACAAATAGTGCGGAACCGAACAAATAATGATCGAAGCTTATATGCTAAAACACGTATCACATTATGGATATTGGCGAATGGCGTCTAAGATCATTTCGCATATTGCATGGAATACGGGACTAATATTATTGTTCATACCGATATGAATGGATACGGAGAAATGGAATACGCAGGCCATGATGGCTTCACTTTTATTACTGTTTGTTTAGAATATTTCACCAACATCATCGTCATGATTAACATTATATATAATAAATAATGCTTTTGCAACTACTTAGGCCCATAACAACGAACGCCAAGAAATCCAATCCTATAGGAAAAGTCTCTGCATAACAATTTCAGTATTTAATATCAAAAAATGATGTGGTGTCGTGGGACACCAGGTAGGAACGAAGTTCCTTCGGCTAAAAAGAAAGGTATTATACACTACTCGCTTGTGTATGCGACTGTCGCGCCTGCGCACGTCTCATTTAACGCTTTTATTCCACGCACTTTTTTCCACGGATTTTTTCTTACGGTTTTACTATCACATATTTTTCAGTTCGGTCGCGCAGCAAAATCCCTATCCCCTCCAAGCCTGCGGTAAGGAACTTCGTTCCAATAATATTATTAGCTCTTATTACCTAAATACACAACAATAAAAGTATAGTAATATCCCATCACATATTTTTCACCTCGCCATTTCATTTGGCGTAACGACGCATGCCATGGCGACACATGACGTGGCGACGCGTGCCGTGGCGACGCGTGCCGTGGCGACGCATCTTCAATGGTTGTAACAGTCAAAGGTAACAATGTCGAGGTAAAAAAAAAACTCTTAAATATCTTATTTTTACATTATTTTTACTGTTATTTTATACATGTGATTTGTGCAAAATAATTTTGATGCTTCACATCAGCCAGGCAACCCGCCACGGCTTTTTTTAATTGGTTAAGGTTAAATACTTAAATTAATGGGATTAAATCTTATATAAGTTGTTAAAATATTTGTACATACTCGTATTATAAAAGGCCCCTGAAACTCGTTAAATTTACAAGACCTGTGCAACAGTTTATTTTACGGCTTTTGTTATAGGCGAATTAATTAAAATTCTGATATTCATTCAAAATACAAAGCTTAAATAAAATTATTTATTTATTATGACAGCTTAATATTTTCTTTATAAGAACAGACAGACCGCAAATATAAAAGCAACATAGCATGCTAGATATGCATTGCATTTCTTAACTTCACGACAATTTTTATGCAATAAAATATTTACAAGTTCAATAATTATCTGTGCAGTAAAAAAGGTAAAGTTTAGAACAAAATGTATGTATAGCCCGGACTTCGGGTACTGAACCCAAAATTCATCGCTCCAAATTGGCAATTACAAATACAGTTGTAAACGTAAATCTAACAAAAACCAGAATCTCAGTGAATGTGAAATTTTGTTAAAAATACATAAATATTCAACGTCTAGGTATATAAATAAAGTTGGGGCCATTTATTCCGATACACCCAGACCGACGAAGTTAGACGACAGATTCTCTAATGCGATTTTAATTCCTTCTCCGCCACGAGAATCTAATTTCAATAAAAAAGCTGTAGATTCGCAAAAATAAAGGTATAATTTATGGCCGTTTCAAACGGGGCTAAACTGTGGATTTGTGGTAATTGAAATAAATAGATATTTCTTATTATAGTGTGAATAACTAAATAGACGGACAGCTTACTGTGACTAGGACAAAACTTGATTGAACTTTTTAGTTGTTGGAGGTTTGCGTCCGAGCGATGGCAGCCAGTAAGAGCACGTGGCAGGCGGTCCTCTCCTTTTGTAAGGTAGTAACAGACAGAGGACGCGAAGCGAGAGAAAGAGGGCACTGGCGCGTCTTCCCGCAGAAGTCGTCTCGCCCTGTGCGCGGCCTATCGGGGTATCTGCCACGCGCAGGTATGGTCTGAAGAGGAGATGCCACCTGCCTGTCATTACTCTCTCTACTATCAGAGTGTCCCGTATAACCTCTCGCCCTTTCCCCATGCGAAACGCATTCCCCAGAGAAAACAAAAAAAGGCAACACATAAGCAAGCCTCCCATTTGGTCTATACTACTAAAAAAAGCAACAATAAAAACTGTAAATTATTTTATATTCACACAGATTAACGCAGTAAGTATAGATTATAAATGAAATCAAAGAACGCTTTATGATAACATGATTATTTCAATTTAAAATATGGAATATATAAAACAAGAGGAAGTTTTGAATGTTGGAGAGAAAAATATGCATAGCGTCGGAAAATTCTCTTGCGTGACATTATTATGGAAGTTAGTTGAAGTCCAGCTTCCAACGACAATAAGTGGCTAGTTGTTGAACTGCAGTCTGTGTGTGGAAAATTTGATAAGTATATACTTCCACAAAGTAAACTATGGCGTAATCATGTCGTTTTTATTGCATAAGAATAAAAAACATTTTCAATTCGTTTAAGTTGGATTTTGAAAATAGTTTCATTATTCAAATTTGATTACGGTCTACCAATGTACTTACTGTTAAAGAATGTTTAGAATAACTTATAAAAAATGCTTCAAAAAGCTTTTTTTTGTAAAGTAAAAAGTATCAACGCTAAGTGCTAGACACGGGTCTTCTCCACGAAATAAGACGTAGAGGGTATCGGGCCATAGTTTGCCGATACGGTAACGCATACGGCTTGATGAATTTCACCACCTTCAAGACTTTCAATCTCATCAGGCATACAGGTTTCCTCATGATGTTTTCCTTCAGTGGTGAGCGAGTGATGGTCTCATGTCAAAGCCATTTGATGACACCACAGATCAGAATCAAACCCGAACTTCTCATTCAAGAGGAAGCCCATACCCATTAGGCCATTGTCACCTCAATAATTTTTAGCGTATGAAATCGCATGCTACATCTAAAATAAAGTATATCGCTCTAAAGCCAATGTAATATGAAACTATTACATGAAATACCAAACCATTTTTAATATACATATAATATTGGTCGCAGGCAAATTCCTTATCTTAAAAGCCGCATAGCTAAATCGACTGTGTCTCGAAATATCAGTATTATTGAGATGACGAAATACCATACAACAATATAGTGAATTATAAAGAATATTTGGGTTCAAGCGACTGCCTCACGCACTGTTCATTTGTTATTTTCAACTAAATGACAAAGAGGGGCAGGGTTATACATAATGAACCTAAATTATACCCATGAATCTATGCATTTATACTAGAAATATGGATTTTAGGAAGACAGACACATTTTATATTTTTATGCCATAAAATAATGTTCAAGAGTGGAGGACACGTTTACAACAAATGTTAGTCAGCTCGGTGGGAAAATCTCCGTTTTGAGTGGCGAGTGGCAAGGCCTCGGTCGTGGTATTCATTGAGGGAGGCCTATGTTCAACGGTGGACGGATAAAGGCTGACGATGATGATGTCATGTAAAGAGGCGACACACAAGCAAATGTTATCAAAAATTTTCCCTATCTGTCTTCTCCCATTGGGCCAACGGAAACTCTCAAACTGCGTTAAACGCAACAGTATAGCTGTCACTTTATATCGGTATTATGTGGCTGGTCCAATTCGGCTGCAAAGCAGCTTGGCACTACAGACGTAAGAGTAAAACTCTCTCCCCTTCTCTCAGTATACCTGTTTTCGTTTCGTGTCATATATATTGGTAAAATTCAAAATCAGTTATAAATAAAATAAAAATCCATCAATGAGTGTAGTTAAATATAAACTAAAGAAAACTATTATATCTTTAAATGTAGGAAACATTCAAACATCTTACCGTAAAACGTACCATTTCCATCTGACGGAGATATACATTTTACCATTTTTATTAGCGTAATATGTCCAAAGTTACCTAATATGAAATATGAAAAATGCCAACCTAGTCACGCCCGTTCCTCGTCTCCAAATAGGATAATCGCATAGTTATTGCTGCAGCCGAATAGACACTATCCACGCCAACTGCTCGTTTATTTACATCGTGAAATACAGCCATATGGTAAGCCTTATATACCCTTTTGGAGTCTTATTTTGATAGCATTAAGGTATATAAAATTATACTCGAATGTGACGGGCCACTGACGCTTCCTTTCATGAAACGAATTTAAAGTGAATTGCAAATTGTACTTTACATATTCAGTTATTTCGGAATGTATTTCACGTATTAAATTTTAAATTTGTTATAAATACGCTTTGAATCTATTTAAAATTCAAACTTATGTTTGAATATCTTTTGTTTTTTTGTACAGCAACTTAGATTTTTACATTAGTGTAGACTGTAGACTGTTGGATTACGTTTTGTTTTAATAAAAAGCTTATATCTGTAGGTAGGTGAAGTTATTTTCAGAATATTATGATAAATGATAACGCTTACACGCAGGTTATAGTGCCGCTTTTTTTTTAATTTGTGGTTAGCATTTTATCTTGGTACATAAATATATGGAAGATAAAACTTACGAACGTACGTGAAACGGTTTTTATACTAGCATTTTCTTTTTACGTCACCGCGTCAAAAAGTGGTTTAGCGAGTTTTGCGAAGTGGAAAGATACATTTATTTTCATCACAATTAGATTGTTCTTCTTTATTAAGATGCAGTTAAATGGATGCTAGGATGTAAGTGAACGATGAAGGAAAACGGTTTGACAGCTTTGACAGTCGGTCAAGTCGGTCTTTGACAACTTACAAAGTTTGGACACGGCCGGCTGGTCGAGTTGTCAGGGTTTTTTTTCGAAAGGTCTAGACTTTTAGGCCTGACGGCCTTTAAGCTCAATCGGTAGGTGGTCAGGGCAATAGACACTTAACGCAGCGTTCGCGAGTTCGAATCCCGCCAGATGCAGATAATTTGCATGATACATATAGATTTATGTACCGGGCCATGGATGTAAAAAAAAGTAAAGTAGCAACCTAAGCAACCTATATATGCCCCACTGCTAAGCACGGGTCTCCTCGAAATCAGGCGAGGTGGGCATCGGGTCATAGTTCACCGAGGCACTCGTCCAATGCGGGTTGGTAAACTTCACACACCTTCAAAGACTTTTAATCTCACCAGGCATGCATCTTTCATCACGATGTTTTCCTTTACCGGTAATAATATATCTTTATCGGTGATTTTTTTCAGTGCAAATATCTACAAATTTATAAAATACTACAAATAATATGATAATAAAAATGAAATGTGTCGTGGGACAGCAGGTAGGAACGAAGTTCCTTCGGCTAAAAAGAAAGGTATTATACGCTACTCGCTTGTGTATGCGACTGTCGCGCCTGCGCACGTCTCATTTAACGCTTTTATTCCACGCACTTTTTCTTACGGTTTTACTATCACATTTTTTTCAGTTCGGTCGCGCAGCAAAATCCCTATCCCCTCCAAGCCTGCCGTAAGGAACTTCGTTCCAAAATAAAAAATATTACACTAGAAAAAATAAAAAAGACTCTTTATTGAAAACCTGGAATACAATAGAATTATGACCATTTATACATTTATAATTCTAATAGGTTCATATAAAACTTATTCAAAAGGATAATTTGTAAGATAAAAAACAAAAGAAAAAAACAAATATTAGAAGTTCGCACAGATACACAATATTTTAGAGGGTGTTTCAAGCGGTATCATACTTTTCGCATTACTTATGCATAGAGTAGAGATTGAAACGGCCGGCGCTCTCTTCATCGGTATTCAGGGCTCTAACCAACCAGTACACAAGCGTGATTGTCTACAAACAGAAATAACAAAAAAAAACAAATGTCGTTCTCTTAATTAAAATCGTCTTGGCCGATTTCCACAAAATATTACCTGTCCCTATTTATTTCGCTGTATTTGTTTGGAATAAATTAGCGTCGTTCCTTGGATTGCAATTGTAAACTGTACGACGAGTGACGAGTAATTGGTTTTATAAATATCATCATACTAGCAGGCCCCGCGGTTTCACCCGCGTACTTCTCATTTCCGTGAAGTACGGTGATAAATTATGTCTATTATTCTGATGTACAAGCTATGTTATTGTAAAAAATATCAACCCTTTATGTCTCACTGCTGGGCACGGGTCTCCTCCTCGAAATCAGGCGAGGAGGTTAACGGGCCATAGTTTACCGATGCGCTGGCCCAGTGAAGTGGTGAACTTCACATGCCTTCAAAAGACTTTCAATCTCATCAGGCATGCAAGTTTCCTCACGATGTTTTCCTTCACCGGTAATTTGTTATTGTAAAGTTTCATCAAAATCCATTCAGTAGTTTTTACGCGAAAGAGCAACAAACATCCATACTCACAAACTTTCACCTTTATAATATTAGTAGGACTAGTAGGATTTATCAGCCCTTTTTTACTGGGGTATTCGTTTATGTATAACACCGGGCCTCCATTATGTGGGATTCTTTGCATCCGAGAAGATAATAGAGTGTACGGAGACCCTCCCAAGTAAGCACCAGCGGTGTTCTCGTCGTCGTCGGGCCAGCCCGGCGTAGGAGCTGTGGACATCCACGGAGCTTCGATAGTGTGCCATCATCCTGAACACATACCATGAGTTGTAAGCTCACCCACAGATCCCTCACGGATGTCCTAAGCTAAGAGACAGGTCGTCTCATTTTAGCATATGACGTGTATTGGTTAACTTATGTTTTCTCTTAAAACATAAGACAAATATGGAATTAAATTCTAAGTTCGCTTTTGATCTCGTTTATTTATATGTTCTAAGTGTTATAACTTATGAACCCCATAATAATATATAAAATACTATATTCTTTGCAACCAGCTAAAATTGGGATTTAGTTTCACGCCTGTAATCTCTTTATCTATATTTATAACTTTAATTACACTGAAAACAATGAAGTTTTATAAAGTTTCCCCTACTTAATGATATTCTGTCATAAAAAAGGTGTTTGTGCTCAAATACAAGCAAGTATTAAACAGTCTGCAATATACATACACACCGAAATTTGCTCTCTCGCTCTTTTGTATTTGTGTCTCTTACCTGTCGTTTTTTCCGTTGCAACCGGTTTGAAATCACAACGATTCTAAAGAAGTTTCACTTCAAAAAACCTATGACTGGTCATATACTGTGGCTACCGATATATTATATATGAAAACTTATATGTTAAAATTAAAACATTATGAAATTTTAAATTAAAAAAAAATAACGTCACAATGTTACAATATGTCGGTGACGCGAACCTATAAGATTTTCCCTGTCAAAAAGTGTTCAAAGCTAAAGAAGTTTTCACTTCAATAAGTTCTGACGTTTTAAAGATGGATAGAATATTTAGATAGCTTCACTTCAAGCCAATAAGTAATATGTTTCATTTCGAAGTGTATTGTAAGAGCTCGTCACATATCTTCCATATAATACAGAGAGAGTCAGAGTGAATCCTTTGATGCTCTAAGCCACTCCAGCATGTGTCTTAGCTTTACATTGATCAACACTATAGAGAGTAGTCCTATTCAAATGGTCTATATGCATATATAGCGATAACACGGAGAAATATCATCATCATAGGTCCATATCCACTGAACATAGGCCTCCTTATGTATTATATTATAATATAATATTCTTGACGACCTCTGTGGCTCCATGGTTAGCGCGTTGGCGCTCAAGCCGGAGGTTGCGGATTCAAAAAACTTAATAAACCACGATAAAAACCGTAAATTTGGTTCATTATAATGAGTGAAATTCGCGTAAACATAAGAAAACAATATATTAAAAAAATAAGTTAATTCAAGTAAATAGACATACATTTTAGAATAACTTTTTCTTTTAACGTATTTCAAGTGTACAATTTGCTACCTACGAAATAAAGATATTTTAATTTGATTTGAATGTTGAACTAAAATAAGTCTTCTTATAATAAACTAAACTAAAATAACAATCAACATAACAATGTTAAACTAAGAAAAAAACATGTGATACGGAGAGTTTTACGTCTAGATTCTCGTCGAGTGTGTTTGTGGAGTTACCTACTTCATGATCATTAGGTCGAAAGGTAAGACAAATTATTCTTATATTTAAAGAAACATCATCACTTTCAAGACTGTGTGCAGAGCTAAAAAAAATTGAAAAAGCAAAAAAATGTATACCATCTCTACTTTTTTTAGTTTTTGCTGGGGAATGGATTTAGGCATACCTCCCCGAAGCCAGAGCTATATAGGACTCTCTACAACCAAGGAGATGGTAATGTTGACGCAGCTGGTGCTCTACTTGTTGTCTGGTCGGCCCTGTGGGAACCGTAGATGTCAGCTAGGTAGATGTCATGACATCCAACACTCTGTTCTCTGGAGCCATGGGGTCACGTCCTCCCATTCCTCTTAAGGTTTGAAATCGGTGTTCTTATAGTCTCGGAGGAGAAGAAAATGTATGTGATGATCAAAAATTCTGCAAACTTAATTTATTGCGGCTATTCATTTCGGCTGTAAATTAAAAAAAAACACAATTTTTAACATACAATAAAATTATTTTCTAATAATAATAATAATAATAATAATAATAATCCTTCAGCTGGCTAACAAAAGGTAATATATACAGTGAAACGGAAGGCTTTCTCGTAGCCATACAAGATCAAATAATCAAAACACGAAATTACTCTAAATATATACTAAAAGAAAATATAGAAACCGACAAGTGCAGATTGTGCCACCAAACAACAGAAACAATAGACCATATAACTGGAGGATGTAGCGCTTTAGCCAGCAAAGAATATACACACCGTCACGACAATATAGCCAAACAAATACACCAACTACTAGCAATGAAACACAAACTCATAGAGACACATACACCATATTACAAGTACAAACCTAGTAATGTCCTTGAAAACAGTTCTGTTAAACTTTACTGGGACCGCGACATTGTCACAGATCGAACCATCCTCAGTAATAGACCAGACATAACTCTCACAATAAAATCTGAAAAGACTACATACCTTATAGATATCGCCGTCCCTAACACCAATAACCTAATACAAAAGCATAATGAAAAAATATACATTCCTCTCGCAGACGAAATTAAACAAATGTGGCGTCAGAATACAGTTAAAATAGTACCTGTTATCATATCCTCGACCGGTGTCATACCCAAAACTCTACACCCTGCCTTAAAAACAATAGATTTACATAAAAATTCATACATACAAATGCAAAAATCCATTGTCATTGATACCTGCTCTATAGTTCGTCGATTCCTCAACCCGTCGTCATCGTTCACCACATCACAATCATAACACTTCTAATGAATCAGGTTACTTGGCTTTAGCCCGTACTTGAATTTTTTATCCGGCAAAGAGCCGAGACTCGAATTGTTTACAAAATAATAATAATAATAATCATTAAAACCCGAAATTATGCCCGACACATCCTGAAAGAAGCAATACAAACCGATAAATGTAGATTATGTCATCAAAATACCGAAACCATAGACCACATTACAGGAGGCTGCAGTGTACTTGCCAACAAAGAATACACTCACCGCCATGATAACGTCGCCAAACACATTCACCAACAACTCGCCCTGAAATATAAACTCCTTGACACATACACACCCTATTACAAATACAAACCTAAGAACGTTCTGGAAAACAGCACCTCAAAACTATACTGGAACCGCGACATTATAACAGACCGTACGATCCTTAGTAACAGACCTGATATTACTCTAACACTCAAACACGCTAAAACCACTTACCTTATAGACATCGCCGTACCTAACACGAACAACCTGAAACAAAAACACACGGAAAAAATACAAAAATACATACCTCTAGCCGACGAGATTAAGCAGATGTGGCACCAAGACACCGTCACCATAATCCCCATCATCATATCCTCTACTGGTATCGTCCCGAAAACTTTAAGCACCGCCCTAAAAACACTACAACTTTCTGCCACAACATACATTCCTCTCCAGAAATCAATAGTGCTCGATACATGTTCAATAGTCCGTCGGTTTCTCAATTCGACTATGTTGTCATTTAGTGATAGCCGAGCTATCGCCGACACATCAACCCACACACCAACGACTCACTAATCACGAACCATACATACATAACACATAACATAAAAAACAAGGATACTTGGCATAAGCCCGTACCGAGTTTTATAATCTAACCGACTTTGAGTCGAGTCTAAAGAAATGGATAATAATAATAATAATAATAATGCTTTATTTGTGATACACACACTGCACAAACAGCTTTAAAATACTACTTAATGATGACGGCAGCAGCGTGTCTCACAAAAAGGTAAGTCCTCGGCTTCAGTTAGGAATCCTAACACCGATTTTCAGGACCACCTACAGATTTTTTGTTTTTCTTCTGTTTTGTTTTGACGATAGGGGGGAAAAGCCAGTGAATACATTTAGTAATAAATATTTAATGTTCTTCGAGGCAAATTATTACTACAAATTAACAGTATTATGTACTGGCTGGAGGTTGCATCTGATCACCAGTCGATGTATAGGCAGCCTTATGCAAACAATAAGCGAGCTTAATGCAATATTAAAGCCTGAGGACACGTACTGAGACTGTATTAGGGCCTTAATTTGTGACTTAGTTTGTTTGATTTCAAACGATTGTGAGTCTTCACTGCGATATAAACTTTTTAAAGACGCTATTTTAATCTCTATGTTTATACTTGACAGCGTTGGAATTAACTCCTTTGTTAGAGTACGCAAGTAGGGAATACGCTTTATTTTATTTAAAGAAATACGATAAATGCTAAATAAATTGGAAACGTTTCTTACTGGTAAAGGTGGAATTTAAATAAATTTATTTGATACTAAACTTTCGTAACAAGGTGTTTGTATAGAAAATTGTATAGACTCCCTACATTCTTTAGATATAAATATGTATATTTCTTTACCGGTTTTTAGTAGGCTAACGAATTGATAGTAGCAAGAATTTAATGTTCAAAATGCTATATAAAGATTAATTTTTTTAATCGCTTCTCTCTTTTGTTTTTGGTGGAATAATGGTCAGATATTTGTACATATTTAGATATTTTTTAAACAATACCGACTTATATTAAATGTTTGAACTGCCCTTGGAAAGCTTCTAACTCTCTGTCATGCATGCATGGAACTTACAGCAAGCACTTCAAAACGCGGCTGTCAATCGAACTGTCTCACTTAACTCAGCTTATCTTGAGTGAATTTGCATTCAGTGTGGATTGAGTAGGTCATGCTGAATAGATTGGCAATCTTGCAGGTAAGCCACCTAAGTGCATAATCCACAGGACAACATCAATGAAAATAATTTCACATCAAAGTTCACTCAAATCTAGCCTCAGAAAGGTATATGTGTAGTCTGCTTGGGTGATCCTGTCAACCCGCAGCTCCGATTTTGCTCAAAGGCCTTTTGGCCACAGCATAAAAAAATTTGAAAAAAATATGTGTGTAAGTATATACATAATATGTAAATGCATCCTGAAGCGCAAGATTGTGTTGCTGACTGTCACAATCCTGAATCGCGCTATCGAAGTTACACAGTTCAGCGCTATATACCAAAATAGTAATTAGTGTCTGTGCCAGTAACACACTGTCTGCTTCGCTTTCCTTTCTAAAATACAGGACAGATGTTTAAAGGAAGAAAAAGGACGGTGGCATATATGTATATGAAAATGCGCTCACGACCTGGCAATTCCTCACATCTGTAAACCCAAAGATTGTGAAAAACTAAAGAGCCTATTTCATTACAATATAGGTAATTAAAATACGGCCGTCTAGTCGAGTGGTGAGGCTACTGGACACTTAACGCAGCGGTGACGGGTTCGTATCTCAACAAGTACAGTCCAGATAATTCGTATAATATGATGATGAATTGATGATCTGCTGCATCGTGGATGTGTGTATATGTATTTCTTTACTTTATTTTCCGTTCCTAGTACCTGTAACACAACTTCTAAAGAACTTACAACGGGACTAGGTTAACGTAGTGCGATTGTTAAATGATATTTATATAATTAAAGCTTCAATTAAAATGCCGTGTATTATACGAGTAAATGTAAAAGGTAGTAAAGACAAAGCCTTCCCTTTTATCGTACAAGGATTATTCGCCCGGCCCTATAACCCCCCGTCTGAAGTAATTTATGTAACGTGATATAACCTCTTTATTAAAGATGGGAGATCATTTATAAGAAATAAAGCGTATTTATCTTCCTCTGGATCTCCGCATGAGCAATAAGTTACTGAAGATATGCTTCGTCGTCTTGATCAGCAAATGAACTCGTAAATTGCATAGGAAGATGTTTTTTGCAGTCAAATTGAGCCTCTTTTTGGTGCTCTCGCTCACATGACATCAGCGTCAAACGACAGCTATGCTGTCACGTTTTGTGCGATTTGTGAATGGGGTGTAAGGAGGGCAACGTAGATCTGCATAATCTCTGGTTGTGAGAATGTCTGTGGGTGTCCATAGACATCACAACGCACCGATTGCTTGGTTTCCTCTACTATTAACTGACGTAACAAAATATAGACGTCGACATCCCATACAAAAGTTAATTCAAGCTCCAAAGAATTGAATCTAAGGCTATCATTAGTGGGTGCAATAGTCCCGCAAGCTTAGCTTTGTTTCTTTTGACGTGACAACGTCTTATAATTCAATGGAGCCGGCTGCACGCACGGAAAAACATGACTCATGCGGCGTTACCTCGCTCTGAGGATCTATTTAAGGCTTGCGCTTGAAGTGCAAGCGAGAGCGCGGAACGAGCGACAAAGAGGCACAATCGGCCCGTCAGTATTTTTTTATAGAAAGAAAGATTTATTTGTGAACAATTATTTAACTTACGCTAATACAATATTTATTCAATAAGGTGTTCACAAATTGGCCTCAACTCAGTGTTTCCTGGTGGTAATTCCAGCACTGGTCTTCCGTTGATGCCATTTAGTGATGCCACGAAACAATATACATGTCACAAAAAAGTAAAAGAAAAATAAAAATAATAAAAACAAGATTAGATACAAAATTGGTGACACAGAATTAAGACACGTAAATATATAAAAAAAAAAAACGAAAACACACAATAGGGATGTTGACTATTTTTTTTAATTGATTTTATTTGATAGATATACTATAGGTAAACACGAAAAAACGATTTTTGTAAAGAAATATGTCCAATCTTAACAAAAAATTCAATAAAGAAAAATAGTTTTTAAAATTGCCCTTGAAACGCTCCAAGCGTCATTACGTCACACACCGCATTCAGAGCTTGCGCTATGTTAGGTGAGTTTGTACTTAGCTCAATGTTCAGTGACGTCATCGCCTTATTGGCGTTTGCGGTCACGTGATAATGCATGATAAATAACGCATTTTAAATTAATTTTCTAAATTTTAAGACAAATAAGTAGACTTTTTAAATGTTATTTTAGGTTTTCAAATACTGTATTTAATATGTAAAACATAACTTTACATGAATTTGTAACATGTGTCAACATCCCTATAAAAACTACGAATTTATGACGTTGTCACGTTCAACTATCGTCAGTAAACCGACTTTACAGACAACTGATTTTTTTATTTTTTTCGAAATGGCCTGTGCTGTTGGTCTAAAGATCTTTACGCTTAATCAGTATAGTAGATGAGCAGATGGCTCATCTAAACTTTGCTTTGTCTAGTTGTACTATTTATAAAGCTATCAATATTACACAATATTTTACTACGGAACCCTCGCAACTCTTATTTAATCTGTTTCATTCAAGGCCCCATAAAAATACTGGCAATTTCATAATTCCCGTCCATAATTTGATTCCTCCTTGAGTGCGAGGAAACAATTTTCTCTTTATGAATAAAATTTCCACGGCGGGGAAGAATGGAGATATACATTACGGGGCTGTAACGGTGTCATGTGGTCCATTTTCTTTTATATAGCCTCCGTAAAAGCCTATTGACTTGAATGTGTTGTGTATGGGGTTGTTGTATATTTTACTTAGTCACATAATTAGTTGCATTTCCTGGCTTTATCTTAGTGTTGTTAGTATCATAGCTCAGTTTTTATTTTAAATTTTCAATAATGCCAACCGATTATCTTTTTGAGCGTCAATTGACCTGGTGGCAGACTCAGATGTCTCTTCTCAGTCATCTACTATGCCGTTCACTAATATATTAGATGAATAAAAATTAGTTTGACTGTGCTTTGCCTGTTCTTGTCAGTGATCTCGCCTTGGAACAACTGAGGGCTTAGACAAAGTAATATAGTTTTGTAGCGAAAAGATTCCGAAATTCGTCATCGTCTCTGAGTTCTCAATGACAATTTCCTAGATAATAAGATATTGAAAAAACGATTTATGAACCAATAAACAGTTTGTGATTTTGTTACGATAACGATTGACCGCGTGATTTAGCGTGACTTACGTCAATCCCATACATTTTATTATTTTCGAACTTCGGTATCGTTTTTAATGTTTCTTTGTCTAAGCCCCCCGTTGTTCCAAGGCGAGGTCACTGACAAGAACGCCTGTTCTTGTCAGTGATCTCGCACAAGCACAGTCAAACTAATTTTTATGCATCTAATATATTAGTGAACGGCATAGTGACCTCAGTTATATTAAATAAGTTACAATGTCCTGCTTTTTTATATTCAGCGTAAAATGTAATTATAGTCGCTACTTATCAATATCTCGTTATATTTATTTTACTATTATTCAACACAATAACAGTATTTTCCTAAGCTTGGTCCAGCAGCACTTTATATCTAGTAATAAAACAGTCTTATACCCAGTCAAAGAATTACCTAATTATATAGAAAGAGATCATAATTTCATAATAGATCACGACTGACCAATCTGACGTCATCGTGTGCAGACCGCGGTTGACCATCCTACGAACAAGAATATGGGTAAGGTTATTTAAACATAAGCTATTATGTAAAGATAGCACAAATATAATATAGGCCAGCATAATGCTTAACAAACAGTCCTAAGACAACATCGATGGAGCGTAGGTCGGTGGCACGCTTTAAACGTTTATAATGCCCCTAATTCATTCCCAAATATATATTTATATTAATTCATAACTTCTTTATATATACAGACGAGTTTTAGACACATATTTTTACTAGCTGTTGCCCGTAGCGTCGCCTGCGTTAACTAAGATTTAAAACGAGATCTCAGCGGGATTATATGGCCTATAGTCTTCCCGGCTAAATGGGCTATCTAACACTGAAATCATTTTTCAAATTCGACCCGTTGTTCCTTAGATTAGCGTCTTCAAACGGGCAGACGAGCCACAGTAATAATAAACGTCACCATCGTACATGAAAAAGTAAGCCTAAAACAAGGCAACTAGTTTCAGTTTTGCCTTTCCTAAAACGTAAAATGGGACGTTTCTTTACAAGTTATAACACTACCTATCCCGCGTGTTTTAAAGACCAAAGCATATCTCCACAGCGGTGACAGAGATGCCTGTGATTACCATGAGGCCGGTGACGAAGCCTTACCCCACGGGCCATGAACGGGGGTGCGTAGGAGGCGTTACTTAAATAAAATGGAACTGCTTAGTGACGTTCGAGCAGTCCCCCTTTATCAGGAGTGTAATCTTCACCGAGGCCGGCCCGTCGCTGAGGTGATCCTGCTACCTGCAGATCTGGAACCCTCAAGCAGCTGAAGAGGCACGAAGGTTGTTTGGTGGAGAAGTGCATTTCACAAATGCGAGTCCCCAAAAAGGTCCAGGAGTGTTGTCCAAGGTAAAAATGGTCCATGCGAAAGCATTACTATATTAGATGAAATATAGCATTTATTTAAATATATATAAATATATATAAAAATAGAAAAATGTACATTGTAATAATGTACATTTTTCTATTTTTCTTACTATGAATATTTCGTAGATACTCACGAAAGAATAGATCCAAAGAGTTCTTCAGAATATCAGTATGATTGTTAAAATTTTTCAACACGAATGTAACTTTTACATTTCAAGTGTGCGGAAGTTGTGCGTCAAGAAACAAATATCTCCCCAGACGCTTTATTCTTACGACAAACAATACTTGTACTGAGCAGATCATACACACAACACAATACAAAAGAATACAATAAAATATGGAAAAACATGAAATAATATTTTATAAATGTATGTCCACATACACTATTTAAATGTTAATGTTTACAAAAAACATGATACGATCCTGTCGTTAAAATATTAACTCGCAATATACAGCTACCGCTACCTACTAATCTAAAGCTACTAATAATATTTAAAAAATCATCCGGGTCAAATAACGCAAAATCTACAGATGAAGTTATTTTAATATAATATTATGTATTATATATATTTTTTAAATCTTTTCATTAGGCATAAATTTTTGCATTGACATATTTGTATGATGATGATAATGATAACTATTCATTAAAAAAGAAAATTATTAGAATTATTTAGCATTAACTGCATTTATATTTTTTAATGTTTACGACTTACATAAAAGGAAGGCAAACTTTTGAAACTTAAGGAAGTAAGTAATTTCCCTACCTAAGGAGCAGCCGGGAAGAAATTGCTTCACTGAAGTTATTATAATTACTAATATTTATGATTTTCTAAGAGTTACTCGCGGGCAACTTTCTACTGTACCCATTGTAATAACTGTAGAATAAATTAAATTCCCTGTCATCAAGCAGTAGCACTATTTTTAACTTAAAATAAAAAGGTTTTCAATAATTCGTCTAATTCTTTTTTTTTTTTTATATATATATTGAGAACAAAACTTATAGAGATGGATTTGCAAAATTCACAGAATAAATATTTATAATATGTTCCTTAAGACTTTAGAAATTATTTTGCATAATTACATACCATATAATGTCTAAACATTTTCATTTATTAGTGTCATAACTCCATGTTGCCGTACATAGCCAGGTCACCTTTCAATATCAAATAGGTTCTATTATAGGAGCCCATAAGGTCATAAAACACTTATATTATTGAACGGCCTTCGTTGCCCCAACAATGTAGGGGCGCATACCCCGATGTCAGTGTTTATCGCCGGCTCGAATCCATATTTTCCTGATTATTTATGCATAACATATAAATCGACTCAGCATTAATATTCAAGATAAGATCAATCGAACCATTTATCTAAACGTTTTAAATTAGTAGAATATAAATAGTCATCACAAGCCATCCATGTTCTACTGTTAAGCTCATCACACCCTCTAAATTAGGCGAGGAAGTTATTAGGCCATCTTGATCATGAGCACCGGTGATCGAGCGATATTCTCTTGTTTAGGGTGCATTTAAACATTTATAAACCCCATTCTAGGCAGGCACCACGTGTGTCAGGATCGAACCAGGACCCTCTCGCTTAAGAGCTCAAGCCATACCCACTGAACCATCGTCGCTCAATGAAAGTTTATCTCAGATTTTAATAATTGTCAGTCAGTTAGCAGGTTGCGGGTTTTTTAATTGAATTAACACGCTAATAAAACATGTCTGTACTATAGTAATTTAATTATATAAAGTTAGTGATTAGTCACCGCACACCGTCATGTTAGTCCATATAATAAGTCCCAGTGACTCACACCAGCCCCCCATTCGAAGTAACCACCCATGACACCCTAATATTAATATTATGAGTTTTGGCTTTAAAAGAAAAAACAATATTCACATATTGTGACACTAGAATCTTAAAAAAGTAAAGTACACCAACCTTTACCTCTGGGTATAATGGTCTTCTTTTCAAAAAAAGGCGAGGAGGGTATTTGGCCAGTCTCTAAACCGAGTTCACCAATGCCTTGGCCTAATGTGGGTTGGTGAACTTCACACGACTTCAAAAGCTTACAATCTTATTAGGCATGCAATCTGATGACTCGTGATATTTTTCGGTAGAGTAGAGCTAGATTCGATTGTATTGTACAGATTCAAGGTGCACTTAGAAATTGAGACAAATCTATTTCAAGACACGACACCCTGGGCTACCGAGCCCCACCGCCACGACAAGGCCTGAACCGAGGTAGACCTCTCACTCAAGAGGCCTAGCTCATACCCCCTCGTGACTAAACCATCGTCGCTACAATCTTGATAAAATATAATTCTTCTGTGGTATATGTGCGGCTGGACCGATTTTAGTGAAAGGTGACCTTTTTTGTTTGAGTAAGGGTTGGATTTACACTGATAATTCTATTCAGTACAAACCATCTTGTTTATAAAATATATATTTGAAACAAACGCAATGTAGTGCAGACTCATTTCCGGCAAGTTCGATAATAAAATATCTGGACACCAATACCTGAAAAAACAACATATTCAACATATTATATTACATATAAGTTTAAAAAAAAAACTTGCAATGAATTTGTTTCTATATAGCCGAAAATTTCATTCGAAACTGTCACCAATGTCTGAATAAATAAAGTAATCAAGTCCAGTTTCTTTATTTTTAGTTACTATCAGATCTGCAAATGACTTTAAAAGTTCGATCTAAAAGCAATCTAAAAGAAGTGAAAGTTTTCAAAACTAGGTTTCCATTGAGCACAAAAGCGGGAGCGAAAAATCGTGATTGCAAAAAATATTATTAAATTACAAGTTTTAAAATCATGGTATTGTACGATTTCTACAAACGATCTCATCTTTACAGATGTAGTTTATCGCAAAAACGTCGTTGAATAGCCTTTTGAATACGTCTCTTACAATGAACATTGATTGTTTGGAGGTTAAATAGCAATTAATTCGGTAATTAGAAGATGTTTGTCGTTTGTCGCGACCAATCGTAATATCCGTCCGCTTTGTTCCCGGCCACGCTCGGAAAATAATTTGTCGTTTAAATTACTTGTCGTCGTACGAGCAGAAAACAATGTTTTTTAGAAAAAGACGTCTCCTGCAAAACGATCCCAACAGAACGGCGCTTTGAAATATATTCTTATTAGTTAGCAAATGTTTGATCGGACTTTCATATGAAATGAAAGCGATAGTTTTTTTCAAAGGCTTTTCTCTTAATTATTATTTTCTTTGAATGTTTTCTATAATTATAAATGTGTTTGTTTATTTGCCTACCTTTAACGTCGCAACCAAGCGAACGCCTACTTAATAGGAAAATCAAGTCATAATTTAGACTAAATTATTATTTAAGTGTGTCGCTTTTCTTTAATAAAAGTACCAAAAATGTCAGGTTACCTGCAATAACTAATATCTGTGATTGTAAAGGCAGAAACATACTTACGTGTCGTCTCGTGTTTTCAGAAGCATATCGGGACATATTTGCAGGTCACAAATATGTCCCTAACCATATTAAATGTATGAAACCGATATGCTTCTGGCGCGTCACAACACGACACGACACGTAAGTGTGTTTCTGCCTTAAGTCTCACTGTTTGATTTGTACTTTTATTTGGAATCCTGCTGCCTGTTTCAGTAGGTAAATAAGGCGCGCTGCCGTATCATGGCGCTGGTATAAAGATGATCGCATATAGCCTTAAGATCCTTTTATCTTTTCACAAGTTTTGGGTCCCTTTCTAAATGTCGACTTCGATTTACCTTAAGATTAGTTTTGGAATATCTCATCTCATTAATCAATCTTATTAATTAATAAATTTTCATTATAAGTCCATCTCTGTCCCCCATGACATATTTGCTGCACACAGCCGGTGTTTGCGACTAACTCATTATAGTAATAGCCAATCAGAATGAGGTACACGCACCAATTTGCTTTTCTCTATTGATAATGCCAATGAGCTTGTATTGAACTCTGAATATTTAATATGAGTCTGTCAAACGATTTTGCAGTTACGAACTAAATGTTCTCTATGAATGCTCACGTTGAACCACGTTGTTTTCATGATCATCATCTTGATCTATGTTCAGGAGTGCATATTTACTGATAATGAATATGACACATCGGGTATTCTTGTATGTCTGTCTAATAACATATTTAGAAAATAATATGAATTTATTATAATACTCTTTACAAATTTATTAAAATAACGAAATGAATAATTTAAATCGAATAATCATAATAAACCCGTAGGTAGTTATCCAAAAATACGAACCCCAAAGAGCCTAATAAAACCAACTGAAAGTCCCTAAATCCTGTGCCAACACGAATTCAACGGGTGGAATTTATGAAATATTTTAAATTTTCCTCTAATTTAATTTCGAATTAGCAGTTAAAATATTAATGAACGTTGAATGAATGTGTTTAGAATTTGCAGCATTAATGAATGGTGAATGAATGAGCGGGATAAACAGGCCCAACGAGCTCACAAACAAAAGGCCGTGATTGATTCATATACATTTGAAAATACTTCGTTAACCATAATTGTTTATTGTTTTAGCCTCAACAATAATTAACATTGTTTAATATCGGAGCAATATTGTTTTATAGATTTTAAACGGGATTTTACATTTCACTATTTTAATTCCATTGAACTCAACCTTTCAATATCAAATAGGTTCTACTACACAGTCAACTTTACGGTTCAACACAGTCATTATTTAATTTAATATCAGATACATGTGGGAAGAATCAGTTTACAAATAGACTTCTCTTTTATTATGATATCCTGATATTTTATCTGCATAAATAAAGAGCAATTTAACAAGCTTTGTTGTGTAGGCTTCAAGATTTTGAGAAAATACAATGTATTTACAATTTTTGTAAACACAAAAAGCTACACTGCAATCTATAGTTATAATAATTCCGTGATTAAGGTTTTTGACTAACTTTAACTGTTTAACTAACTTGAGACTAACGTCATAGTGCACATTAAGTAAGGCTTTTTAATGGCAAATGAAATAAACGTGCAGTCAAAGCCTTAAAGTGACTATCGACACCCACAGATGCAGCACAACCAGAAGTGAGGCAGATGCATTGCTGTCTTTTTTTATTTATTTACCTGTCCCCCAATGGACTACACATGACAGAATAACTGTCACTTTACGCCGACATTATAGAGAATTATCAATAATCTTAAAAGCAGACTACCTCCAGCCACCTACAAACCTAAAAATAATAACAGTACCTACACACATTAACTCCATATTGTACGCTCTATTTCACAAAATTCCAAACAGTGTAAGACGCTAATCTAATAAAAGGTCGCAGGGCTAACAAGGAACAATATAATGAAATGCAAATACAGGATTAAATTTGCCGCCATTATCCTCGCAAGAGAGGATTCAAAATCACGCCGGCCATTGTTTCTAAATTACTTTTGTTAAAAATCCATAATGGATTATTGTTTAGGGCCGCGCCTGTCGCGACACATTTCAATTACTGCACGCATTGCGTTTGACAGGACCTGCAGGTAACGGTCGAGCGCTTTTAAGCGGAAAAAACAACATTGGTTGCTATTTTGGATAATATATAATTTCGCCTTGAACCATCGAAATTAAAACTTTATAAACTAACTAACTGATGCCAGCGGCTTCACGCGCGTTAACATAATAATATCCTTTTTTTTAATATACCCTATATTACTTCTAGTGCCTCCGAGAATATGTGTACAATGTTTCATGATGATCGTGGTGTGAAAGCGTAACCAACATCCCTACTTTCACATTTATAGGACTAGTAAGGATTACTTGCATTAACGAGTACGATTTATGAATACATAGATATATTCATATATTACACCCATATTCACAAACAATACTCTGAGGTGTCTATACGCTCCTGGTATCAATAGTCAGGTTTGATTTAATTGCGGATTTCATATAAGTAATAATAGTCTAGCGGGTATGTGGGACTCGCTGCGCCCGAAAGATGGCAAGTGGACGCAGCTTTACCCACTAAAACCCGGGGAGTGCCACCACTGCCGCCTTTGGTAAGGTGAACCGGATCTACAAGCAACAGGGCACCTCGACGGCTAGTCAGTCCCTAGACCGACACCACCTGCACAAAGCGGTTGCCCTGCAACACAGAACAACCACTCCCAACATCTGGACAGTACGATAAGGTGAGGTTCCCATCCTCACCCCTTGCCCCCTGCTCTGTTGTCTCCTCTTCTTATAAGAGGGGTACAAAGAGCCTCCTCGCGTCGGCTCAATTTGCTTCACCCAAGGTATTGGGGTCACCCTGGGCTACTGAGCCCCACCGCCACAACAAGGATTGAACCATGGTGAGGAAAATCATAAGACCCCTTTTCAATTTAGCTTTGTCTTTGACTGCCCTTGAGGTGATCATTTATGTCACTTGTCCCCTTATTTAAACTTACTTAGCTTTGACTTTGACCGCCCTTGAGGTATCTTCCAAAATCACTAGTCACTATAAGTTGGTTGCACTCAATATTCCTTTTATGATCTAGCTTTGATATGACCACCCCTCAGGCGACTTTATTTATTTAGTTTTATTTTTGACCATAATTTGAGGTGCCTATCAAACAGTAGTTCGCTCTTTAGGCTCGTCTTGGTCTTATTCCGGTAATTTTACGGACATAATATTTTACCATTCTTCTCTCTCTCTCTTTTAGAATGTACGATCAGCGCTATGATATTATTATTGAAATACCCCTAATTATGTAGCCAAGTGCTATAAAAAATCGCCTAGACATTTAAACGATGCGTTGGGTAAAAAACTAGCCTTTTTTACCCAGAGCTTCGACTGCGTAGAGTGGTAGGAGAACTAAAGATGATAATTTCGATAGCCTTTATTGCCCCGTGCAATCTATCTCCTTGCTAATTACACCAAAATACGATCCGTAGCTTACATATTAAAACGTGACACTTACATACTTACATAGTTTCAATTTATAATATTAAAAACAGAAAAGAAAACGACCAATATGCAAATATTGTAAGCTGCGTATTAAAATATTAATGAAAGCAGATATAGATGCCATTAATAATGTGGACACGTTGAGTGCGAAATCCATTTTCCGCAAAATTCCTATACAAAATTTTTATCTATTTTAGCTTTATATAATTTGCTTTCGGTTTATTTTAATATTTATTATAGAGTTGTTACCATGTATACTGGTGGCTATGCCTGCTACATACACACCACCATCTTACATGTTTCTTGCTTCACTTACTACTTCATGATTTTACTTCTGTTTAATTTTTTTTCTTTACGTTTCTAGCAAACGTAAAGAATTTTGCTTATTATTACAATTAACATGAAAAAATAAAATGACGTTGATAAACGAAAATATGAAACAATTGTTTATGGTCTATATAATCTAACAATAAACAACTCAATTGCCTCTATGTGAATTCCTTCGTAATCCCTGTGTATGACCCTATAAAGTTTTGAGCCTATTATTGTTACATAAATTTATTCAAAATATATACAGTATACAACAATAATATTCACATATTTTAAAATAAGAATACACCCTCGCAAAAAACCTTTACTACATGAATGACGTAAGCGTTGTTAAGCTCGCTATATATCTTCGTTATCAGCTTCACTCACCTCACTAAAGCAGTGTACCTGAAAATAATTCGATGTCTTCAACCTCATACATTTTACATCACCTCTATACGCAACATTCATATGACGTCGACGACAAATATATAAAATGTCGTAGAGATTGTCTTAGAAAAAATCTTTAATAATCGCCTCAGGGTAAAAACTCACGAAGCTCTTTTTATCCGTGTAAGTATTAGTAAATTTCTGCGGCTCTGCACTCTGATTGGCGGAGATATGGCCATTGATAGATAATTGGCCAATGGGACATAAACACAGAACACTTTGGTTGGTTAAATTTCTATTAAATAAATAAAATCCCTCCTAAACCTCTTTCAGATTTTTATGGCTTACATTACTATTCTACCCGATTATAATATGCTTGATCTTCGGCCATAGACCTACGGTTGATGTCTGTAATTGAAATGTGTCTAATTTTGTATCTACAAAATTTTGAAATTTGAACAATAAATAATATGGTAGTGTAGGCGCATAAAGCGCATCGCACTAGAATCACATATGAAAAATACATGACAAATTCTCCAATATCAGCATCTATCGATCAAATACCTAGCGTTGTGTTGACACTCCATAAAACTTGTGAAACTAGGAATCGAATAAATGGTGCGTTTTGTCAAATCCGCGACGCTAACAGCGCGCTGATTTTATTGACCAATAAAAATCTCGAAGCGCCCCCTTATATCACCCGGTGCGTCGTATTTCATCTCGCTGTCAATGTTTATTTTATATCATATTTTAGACCGAAGCCCGTATAAATCTCGAGATTGATATAATATGAGGTCACGTTCTTAAGAGGACTTAGTTCCAAGTTTCGTGTAGCGTTTGTGCTCACAAATTACGGGAATTGCTTTATTACGTAACATATTTCAGTTGTATCTGTGGTGCTTTGTTAAATTTTGGATTTATATAATTTCATATGATATATTGCGTTACATACAACTCAATATCTTATATCTTATATATATAAATCTCGTGTCACAATGTTTGTCCTCAATAATATCATTGTCCTCAATGGACTCCTAAACCACTTAACCGATTTTAATGTTTTTTTCTTTAAAAATGTGTCCTTTTCTCCAACTTAAAAGATAGGATAGTTTATTTCTCAAATTTGAGATTGCAATTTTATTTATTGCAAATTAATTGTTTTGACAGAACGAAGTCTGTCGAGTCCGCTAGTATCATATAAAATTTGGCGATGACATATCACGTAACCTTATATGATTGCTTACAAGTATAAAACAATATTATTTGATTATAAATATTTCTCGTTATTGATAATAAATTATTATTCTTGAAAAAAATCTTTTTATTCTTAAAATAAAAGCGATGTCATAAATAGCATACTAATCTTATCCTATCCTAAATATAAAGTAACAGGCGATAAAACCTGCTTTGAGTGCTTTGACTATATAAGTTAATTAAGAAATAGTTCCCGAGATTAGCGCGTTCTAACAAACAAACTCTTTAAAAATGTAAACTAAAAAGTAAGAGCCAGCCATGCTGCTTTACAGCCAAATTGGGCCAGCACGTCCGGGGAGGAACCTCTCGCTCACGTGAAATCGACGTAAAGTGACAGCTTAGCTGTCGCGTTTCGTGCGGTTTGTGAGTTTCCGGTGGGCCAATAGGGGATAGAAAAAAGGAGAGCAACGCATCTGCATAACCTCTGGTTATGTGGATGTTAATAGGCTTTGTTAGTCGCAAGGCTTTCACTGTTCGTTTGCCCTTCTATGCTATAAAAAACCTTCAGCTTTATATATTAGTACGAGTATTATGACCACAAATTCATCATCGCCAATCCCAATGTGTCAAGTAAACGGGAGCATTTTAAAGACAAGCGGAGGATGGTGAACCAAACGAAGCAAATGAACAAGACAGCCTGTTCACGTATCCAATTGAGACTTTTTTCCTAGTAAAAAGCTTTAATTAAAACTAGTCAGAATAACCAGTAACTTATCCCCCGAAAAAAATATCGTCATATCTTGCGCTACTGTGCCTAATTCTAAAGTCAAATGTTGTTTATATTACTAGAAACTACTTAGAGCAACACGCTCCTTCCGGTGTCGGAGGAGGACTTTTTTGCTCTAAGAGGAACTACGTAATACAACCAGTTAAGACTTAACTGGTTGTAATAGTATGCCTTATGAGCGTCGTCAGTTGTGTGTTCAAATCCAGCTTTTAGACACAATTCTTATGAATTGTCTTTAAATGTAATCATTATCGGTAGTACTGGCTTTAAATAGACACAGTCTAGCATTGGATACAGTCTGGCTGATGATGATAGATTATAGATGACAAGCAGCGTTGGTTTCACCCGCGTACTTCCCATTCTCGTACGGAGTGCGGAGATGTGTTATCCTAATGTATAAGCTATATTATTGTAAAGTTTTATTAAAATACATTCAGTAATTTTTACGTGAAAGAGTAACGAACATGCATCCATCCATACTTACAAACTTTCACGTTTATAATAGGATATTAGAATGATAGACTATTTTTTTATATTTTAATTATTCGCACTTGCAAATCCGCTGGTGCAGCTTTACACTTGTTTATGAATATGGATGGATGGATTTATGGATGTCGGTGTAACCTACCACCAGGTGAACAGGCAGACTGTACGCGAAGGGCAAATATTATTTCTAATAAAAAAGGACTAAGTGAACGTGATATAATATAAATTAAATTGGTCGATAAAAGGCCTTCATCCATATTTGTATTTCGGATAAAGGTGCTGCTATAGATTAATCCGTAAGCCCACAATAATTGCTTTTAATAACAATTGATTGGCAAACTGAATCAGCGGAATTGTTTTTAAAACATCTTATTACCATAATTATACTTAATTGCCTTTAATACGAAACGTGTTATTTTGTAAATCAATTATCTCGTGTTATTTTAATAATAATCATCATCATCATTAAAAAAAAATTAAAATCATTTATTTTACTTACAAAGGTGGTCAATGTAGTATGGTCGGTTATCATCACCGATACCACAATAACACGGGCTCGACAACACACGATACTTGTTGGTCGCAGGCGCACGTCCGCTCTCGTCCATGGCTCTCGCTGTAGTTACGTGCGTACGGTGCGTCCCCCCGTACCCTGAGCACGAGATCGTGTCTATAACTATTTAGATAGTAATACACTAACTAAAAACACTACAGTCACATTTTTTAAGCAATGTATCCCTAGGGATCGGTCGTCTCGGCGTTCATTAAGGGAGGCCAGTTCAGCAGTGGACGGATGAAGGCTGATGATATTGAAAACGATGATGAATGTATCCTTGGTCCCCACATTAGGATTCCCTGTATTGTAGGTGACCATCATCATCATTATCATCGCCATCATCATACGTGTTTCTTAACTTTTGGATACAGACATGGATTAATAATGAAAAAATATATGAATGAGATAACCCTTCTTTTCCTTCTAAGAGCGACTATGGTCCAGTGGCTGTGGGCTCGGGTTCTTGAGTGAGAGGCATGGATTCGATACTGCACTCTTTGGTGTCTTGAAATTGGTTTTTCTCGTCATCATCGCGAGGAAACCTATATGCCTTATGAAGTAAGGGTATATGAATAGAATAAATTTCACCAATCCGCATTGGGCCATAGCATCGGTAAACTATGGCCCAATAATTTCCAGGTGGAAACCTTCAGAGATACTTCTTTAAACCTTTTTTAACGCTTAGCAAAAAGCGCTCGTGTGAACATGCCCTAAGCCTTTTTTATCAAATACCGATAAAAGAAAATTGTTATCATCAAATTTCCATTATCACTATCAAAAAGGTCTCAATAAACAAAGTTGTTCATTTGATCCAACTTTATTAAAATTACCGACTTGAACGTTGTCCACTCGTGAGGGATAAGTGTGTCCAGTGTTTCCACTAATAAAGTTGTAAGCTATTGGATATCTCGTACCCACTCACCCTTATCCAAGTGCGCAAACAATTGGTACATAAGGCCGAGTTATATAGCACTACATTTTTCCCGCTACTTGGTCTGAATAAAAGTTTTATAATAAGCGTCAATTCACAAATATTAATAAGCTAAAAGAAATAATAAATTAAAAATAAAAGTAAGGTTTTACACGAATAAAACTTTTTTTTTAAGATTACGCGAATTCTTGAACTCATTTTAATAAAGCAATTTTTACGGATTCTATCACGGTTTATTAAGTTTTTTACATGTCGGTTTCGAATATAAAGTATGACTTTTTAACGGAAACAACAATAAAATAAATGTGAACACGACTAACAATATCGTATTAACCAGCTGAACTCAACGGATACATTCGTCGCCATCGCTAAAGCGCCGCGGTTCTGAATCGCGCTATAGGAGTTTCACAGTTCGCAGCGATATATACAACAGCAAATTTTATATCAAGTAGGCTTCGGCCTGACCTCCATACCATCTCGCGCGGTCGGTGATCTCCCTTTGAGCCTGCCACATAATATATCCCACAGGTGCATAAGTGGTTAAAAAACCATCAAATACCCATAGACAAGCTACATCATGAAATATCAATACACTATCAATTTCGCCCAATATAGTGTCAAAATTCTATAATAGACAACCTGTTGATCCCAAATGCCAATTGACTCGAAATTCCCATGGACATGTCATACCCATACCTAATAGAGGACAATAGTACCGCTCGTTTTAATTGGACGGAACAATTGATGGACGTCACGGAGTGGGTCGTAATCCACTTAGGATTAGCCATAAACAGGAGGGCATTGTCGCGACACGGCCGATCTGTTAGCGTCTAAACGTAACTGCTAAAGGGCGACGACGTATTGTTCACGGGCATTAGGCTTTAATCCCGGCGCGAGCGACTCGTTAGGCTGATTGTTCGGTGTCGCAGCAGATGGCCGCCGTAATCCGACCCGGCACACGCTGCCCGCTCCTCCCCCGCCGCTCCCCACCCTCCCCCGCCCCCTCGGAAATATAGCCTCTTTGTGTTTGTTGCATCTGCAGGTAAATTGTGCGCCAAAATTGGGCCGTACGTTACTGGGTACGTGCCCCTTTCATATGAATGCAGGCTATGAATTATTCTTGAAAACGTATTGTTATCAGCCGGGCTTTCTTGTGTAATTCGTTGTTTATGAGGGCGGAAACTGTTTTTATTATTTTTATGTGTAATCACACTGAAGGTTAACAAGCGGCGCAAAGGAATATAAATGTTGCTCGCGTTTGTAGTTTGCACAGGCTCGGGCGGAGGAATTAATATGCGCGCTACGCGTATTGTAATTACTGTGACGAGTCTATTCATTAAACTATATCCAATTGTAGCTTTTATATTTGTACCGTCCATTTATTAAAGCACAATTTACATAACACCTATATTTTAAATAACATCTAGGCTCTAATTTATCCCCGTATTCCCACGGGAATAAGAAGTACGCAGGTGAAACCGCGGACGTTACTAGTACTATAAATATGAAAACTTTTAAAATTGGAACATTCTTTATCATAAGAGACAAACGTAGCCAACAAAGCACGAGAGTAGCTAATGCGGTGAATCTCGGTGAGCCCGTACAGGCTAACCTTTGGTAATCGCTCACAACACGTAGTTCGTCAGTGGTTTTAGTGCG
Source organism: Lycaena phlaeas (assembly GCA_905333005.2). Classification (NCBI taxonomy): domain Eukaryota; kingdom Metazoa; phylum Arthropoda; class Insecta; order Lepidoptera; family Lycaenidae; genus Lycaena; species Lycaena phlaeas. The sequence continues at coordinate 16,769,161 of HG995166.1, read as the reverse complement.
GACGTTAAAGGACAGACGGACAGCTGATTCGCTGTATATGTTTGCTATGTAAGTTATTTAGGTAGAAGTCTAAAGATCAGGTGGCCGATGAGGCTATAAAGCTCTAGAATGGGAGCTAACTCCAAGAGGGAGCAATTGACCGTATGAGTTTGGAAACGACATATAAAAGGAAACTACATACAATAAAAACATTTTCTCGAAACGTATCATATATTTGATGCAAAATAAACAAACTTAACTGACGTCGTTGACATATCATGTAAGTTGATTACTTTGTAAAAAATAAGCGAATTAAAAGTTTAAAAAAATTATACGGACACGAGCGAAATTGCCAAATTCGTTATGAAAATTTAAAACTGGAAATGCTAGGACGTATAAAATATAAAATGTTTTAACCGCGCTGCATCTGTTTTTCGCGTATACTATCATTGAATTAAATCAATCTCGAGCGTTCATGATAACAGTAAAAACTATTGTTCTATTGGCGTGTCGATAAACAACAGCATGCCCAATTACAGCGAATAAATCTTAGTGAAAGTCGAAACGTTGGCAGCCCTATCGGACATCGAGCTGGAAATGGTTCGTATTTGCTCACTAAATCGTGATACATTCCAATTCCGAACAAACTTCGGGCTGTTTATTCAGAAAGCTTTGGTAAATACTCAAGAGTGCAGCGACGGCCGATCGCTGATGGACGCGGTTGATCCAGTTACCGTATTAACATCTAATTACCATATACAAACTTTAGGGTCTTAGGGATGCCAACAAGACGATTCTGGGCTTTTCACGCGCAATTATTGTACTTAGCTATTGTCTGCGCAAACATTTTGGTAGTTTGTTGAGCAAACGTAACGGAGCGCAGACGAGATTACGCTTGTTTATGGCTTGCATTCTCAGTGAATCACTCGGGTACCCGCGGATAGCGGAATATTTTATCTCTAACTGTGTCTATGGGCTCGGGGAATTAGACAAAGCTCGCCGACGAAACAGCCTGCCAACATCAAACGGGCCTTTAAGTTGAGTAACAAGCTTTATTTGTGAGCAAATGTTTACATTTCAGTTCAAATCGTAACATTGTGTAGTGCAGACGCATTCTCGGTTGTAGTCAACTGCCGTCATTGAAATCTTAACTTTATACTGTGTGTGTTACAACCCAATTTGCTTTGTACTCCAATAATAAAGGTTCGTCAAAGAGTAACAAAAAGTCAGAGGCGCAACAACAAGAATGCTCCGATCACCGAATAACAGTGGCAAGTGTAATTCGAATCCTGACATCAGAAAGTCAGTTGAGGATCATAACGTAACGCTGCGTCCTAAACGTAAGCATACCAACGAACTCGCGGAAACAATTGAAGAAGTCACTTCGAAAGTCACAACATTGATGAACGACTGGAAGAACGAGTTTCAAGATAATTTCACTAAGATGAGAAGTGAATTTGAATCTGTGCTGAAGGCTGATCTTGACAAACTAACGACATCGCTGTGTTCGTCCTTTGCTGAAATTAAAACAGAAATTAACACTGTTCGCCAAGAATATAAGGAATTTAAAAAATCTGTCCATGCACTGGAATTAAAGCACCAGGAGACCTCGAAAAAAATCTCAGACTTAGAAGACTCACTACAATTTTATGGTATTCAGCAGGAGACTGCAAATAAGAAAATCGATGCATTCACAGTTGAAAGAAAGGCTATACAATCGCTGGAAGCAAAAATACAATTTCTGTCTACTGAAAATCAACTTTTACAAATTGAGCTGAACCAAAACAACCAGAGAGATAGGTTACTCAACCTAGAAATCGTAGGTGTTACAGAACAAAAGTCCGAAAACCTCCTCGATATTATTCTAAGCATTACCCAGCACGCCGGCGTATCACTACTTCCGCAAGACGTTTTGGAAGTTAACCGTGTCACTCCCAGATCGAAGCAGCCAGGCCGCCCGAGGAACATAATCGTCAAATTAAAGTCTCGACTGCTTAAGGATAATATTATCTCCGGAGCCCGCAAATCTCCTCTTACAGCGAAGGATATCGGTTTGACTGACAGCACTTCTAGAATCTATGTCAATGAACACTTGACGTATGTCAATAAACAATTGTTAAGGAAAGCCCGAGATTCTGCGAAACAGCATAGTTTCAAATACGCGTGGACAAAAAACGGAAGGATCTACGTAAGGAAAGAAGACACGAAACCGGCCTTTCAAATCACACAGGAAAAGGATCTTCTCAAAATCCGATAACGTATTACGGTATTCAATCTAGTACTTTTTTAAATTTCCCATATTTTTCAGCTGATAACTTAAGATTTGATTTTTCTTTTTACATCATTAAGCCTTTAACAATGATCATCTACGTAACAATACTTGTAAAAGTAACTCTCGGTATATGGTTATTCATTTTTCATATTTGCGCATCTACAATTCTAACTTACTCTTTGACTCGATGCAAAAAAATATGCATTGCAAATGACTTGCACCTTTATAAGATTACTGATACGCTAACAAGGTGCGCGCTTCTTCTCCAGATTGACTTACCGCACTGTATGAAAATCAGTCGTTTTATTTCTTTAATCCAAATATACCCAACTCAATATTCAATTTTAAATCTTATTAATAATAACACACAACATATCGCAACATTTAAATTTCATAGCTTCACGTACAACTCACTCAATAACATAATTTTAACTTGCAGAACTTATATTTTTACATGCTTTGTTCAGTCATTACTATATTATTTCTACAAGAAATCAAACATGGACATGTTGTACTTAAAATGTTTTAGTCCAAGGAGTGCATCCGTGTTGAACGCATACACTTTAACAGCGGGCGGTCTTGTTTACGAGTTTCTGTGCAATAGTCGATCGGTTCAAAAAATTTTTTCGCACTACCGACGTTTCGTCGTCACATTAAATTATTATCTGTCGATTGGGAGTTTTACTCGCTCGATATACACATTCCTACCAAATAACCTTAGAGATATTATTAAACCTTTCATTTATTTATGGAAGCGTCCGTTTTCAAAATTATTATATAAAATAACACAATTATGTTTATATTGTTTCTAGAGAATCAAACGAACTTACCTGTAAGTGAAGTTCGATGATTATTAAACGAGTGATTCGCCCAAGAGATTACAAGTATTCACAAGTAGTACCACGCGTACGTGCTGCCATCATACACACTTTTAAAGCAACTCTGGATAAAGAAAACTTGTTTTCTCCCCACTTACGCCTTCCTTAACAGCCCGTCGTCGTCTGCAGTCTCATACACGTTTCTGTCGTGTACGGCTTTCCTGTTAGCTATTTCGAAAGGGCATTACATCAATATAAATAATATGTATGTAATTAGGGTTTGGGAGGGTTTGTAATCTCTTGGGCGAATCACTCGTTTAATAATCATCGAACTTCACTTACAGGTAAGTTCGTTTGATTCTCTATTAAACTTCGTGATTCGCCCTTCGAGATTACAAGTATTCACAAGTAGTTGTTTAGAGAACTACGAAATAGCTCACTACACTAGTGAAAACACAGTGTAGTTAGGTAATATTATAACAATAGTTTTTTAGATAATATTACAAGGCTTTTATTAAAATAATCGGAAAATATGTTTCATATAGTAAATAAAATCTATATATTGTGTATATATAATACATACATTAGAAATGACGTTTACCAATAGAAGTTGAAAAAATCCCAACCTACAAGGAAAGTGAGAAAAGGAACCAAATGTTTTGATACCAGTAGTTACTTCTCAGTTTTAAAATTTGACTTAAGTTTGTGACATCTAATCCATCCAGCGGTTCGTTTGATAACATCCATGTTGACACCAGTCATGCGGCAACAGATCAAGTAGCTGCATGTCTCGTACTATGGGCACTAAGCACTGGTGTGCCCAAATATCCTGGACGGTAGCTTTTATTCATCGGCTAAAAATCTGTGAACTTACAGGCTCAAAAGTTTCCTGAAAAACTAACAAAGGGTAAATAACATTTGAAAGGCATTCTCTCAGAAGACATTTTCAAATAATAATCTAAGGTCCTAGTAAGGTAAATAGAAGGCGTCTCATAGCAATGTATATTTAAAATTGGTTGAGTTCTAATAAACCCAGATTTTATAATATAAAATTTTCTTAATTTTGAATATTATTTGATAATTGAAATTAAGAATATTTAAACACGATACCCATACTTAATATTAAAAAAAGAGCACAATTTTTCAGTTGTATTATAATATTTTGGACGCGGAGTGCTTAGTCATATATACTGCGTACTATTTTCATAAAATAATTCTTAAATCGTTTACAATATTTGATATTACATTTTCAAATCGTATTATTTGAATACAATTAGTGCTAAAGCTCATTTAACGAAGTTAATGGGGAATAATTAAAAAAATTAACTATTAGTTATCAATCCTAATCCTATAAAATGTATATTATTGACGATAAAAATTGTACCATTGATAGAAACAAGGACAGATATTGTCTTATGGTATTATCCATAATAGACGCCAAAATAATATTACTTAACCCTTAATAAATGTTTATTATTATCTTTATGCATATAAGATACTCACAAAATTTATAGTAAAAATATTATTATTAATATTATTAATATCAGTTGTATTAGACGGCGTTTCGGGGCCTGCGAATGCTGCCCTGATAATCCTTATGTACTGTAAAAAAGGCTGGCTAGACTATCAGGTACAATTACGACTCCCGAAGACTTATATTTTATTTATTTTTTACTTTGACTACTTTTTAAGAGTACAAGTCGTCACCTATGAAAAAGATATCATGATTTGATTTGCTAACCAGCTGGCAAGAATATCTACTTCAGGTTTTTCGAAATTATTAAATTTTGAAAAGCATAGTCGGCTAACTCCTATTCTATATCAGAATTAACGCAAACGGGATTCTGCGTCGGCCTCATAGTTGTCTTGTGAGCTAACGTAGGATGCGAACACATATTATCATATAGATATAGACCCTTTTGATACCACTTCAAGTGTGTCGGTTAATATCATCCTATTTACATAAATATTATTTGTTTATGTATATAGCAGTGGAGTTGTCAATTCTCAACGGAACGTTTAATTTTATGTCTTGCATAATCTACTGATTCCGAATTACTATGCGACAACAAAATGCACCTTTAGCTATAAGTAATCGATGTGATGGTAGAATCCTGCCTAAGAATAGCTATTTTATCCCCTGTACCTGTACGAGACTAGTCAGAAAATAATGCCGTTCGACAAACGCCTAACCGTATGGGCTAAAACATTCATCAATATTATTAATCTAATAGTGGAAATCGTAAATAAACATATTGGTAAATAGATATATTGGTCGTTATCATTTTCTTGTAAATAAAGATAAATTAACCCATAAGTTTTTTGTATATAACCAGCCATATTGTAATGTTAAATAAACCGATATTAGTGATTCTATCAAGTGCGTAAAGCGTCGCAATTTCTTTAGTCTCTTAAAAAATGTTTAAACTAAGTAGATTATTAATCTAATAATAATTAAATAAAGTAATATCTATGGTTACACCACGTTAATCTTGTTCCACGCTAAGTTGTCAAGGTACGTATTTCGGACAACGAAACATGCAAGATTTTCACATCCATGACCCAGGAATACAAAAAACTCTTTATTCCCAGGCGGGAATCAAACCCTCTAACTCCACCTTCCGTGCAACCCGCCAACTCAATGGTAAGCGCGTTGCTCAAGCCATAGAGGTCGTTAAATAAATAAATCGTAGAGGCTCTTGCTTATTTTTGTTTGTCTAAAAAATAGATATAATAAGTCCTGGTTACGTAAAAATTGCACAAGCTGGTTGCATGATTTCTGTAAAATGTAAGGCGACTCATTGATCCTTTTTAACCACTGAAAACGCAAGTATTTGTTACACTGATTATCACAGATTTATAAATATATATTAATAAATCTGTGCTGATTATGAATAGCTATAGAAAAAAAATTTTGCATGTTTATGCACATTTGACATTTGACAATTATTAGAAATAAGTTTTAAAGCTGTTCTATAATCAAGTTTGAAAGTGTGGCGCGGATATACATCAGTTGAAATAAACCATTATTTCGATTACTCTTATTTATAAGAAATATGCCATATAAATTGACCAGAACATGGTTTACATTCATGTATCGCCTCTAATGAAAGTAAATAATTTATTTCCCTAGTCATTTCCCTGTCATATGCAATATTTGTGGGTCTATTGACTGGTATGTTAGTCTGGGTAACAGCAGAAAGAAAAGGTATACGTAAACCTTGTACTCAAGGCAATATCAAGAATCAATATCTGCGCCTACGCCTTATTTAAAAAATTTAAGTCTACCTGCTTCCAGCGGGTGTTGGTCAGGAGCGCCATCTACCGATCCACATGAAACCGCCGCTTTTTTTCAGCACCGGTGTCCGCTTGTTGTTCTGGCGCCGCTCCGCTGCTGGCTGTTGCTGGCACCGCCAGCCGGCGAGATTAGCTCGGATTCGGTTGCGTGTACCGAGCACCCGGAGTCGGTGGCGGCTCTTACCCAAGTTTAAAGCCTAACCTGTACTAGAGGTGGAAAAGTTAGTTACGACTCGTGGTCGTTAGCGACCTAGTCTTTGTTATAGCAGACCTACTCTGCGTCAGTCGTAAGAAATGGCTTTTATAGATGTCAACTTTTCTTATAAATCTCCTCCGAAAAAGCTGAGCTGGTCCCGTTTAAGATACTTCGTTATCTTCTACGCTCTTGTCTAGAGAAGCCGTTAAAGTATTCCCATATAGTCAACATAGCATAAAAAACGACTTACCTCACTCGATATTTTTTATTGATTATCGCCATTGTTGCGAGACTTGAAGATCATTAATTATGAGGTTAGAATTTGAGTCACACCGTACATGGCAACAGCTAGTGGATTTTCTGATAACATGTTATGCCTTTTAAACATTTTCCAAAATGTCTTTAATATCTTCTCCAATGTAATTTACCTTAATATAGGCTTATCGGCTCTAGCTGTATTTATGTACCTATTAGCCCCTAATGTTTCTCGGATTTTTTGGCTCATAGCCTTGATGCCAAGGATAGCCAGGATAGGGTGCTGATCTTCAGACGCGAGATAAATTTGAATGATTATTACCCACTACTACTCAACAGATTGAGGGTATCAAAAAAAAATATAAATATTAAATACTGTTAATTCCATCTTTGTCGATGATCATTAGCTTTTAGTATAGTTTTTGTGATACAGTCTCACGGGCTGTACTCTAAAAAACATCCAATGTATTCACGACGCAGTCTCACGGATTTTGTGTTCGGGGCACAATCTCACGGATTTGTGTTCACGACACAATCTCACGGACTTGGGCTCACGAACAATCTCACGAGTGCGTTCTAGAATAAAGTGCATCAATAAAAACCACACAACGTCCAGTCCAGAAAAATAACTCCATTATTGTTGAGTGTGGTTATGTAAGCTCATCTTTGTCAACGATCGTTAATGCTTGGTATCATTTTTGTGATACAGCCTCATGGGCTGGCTGCACTTCGAAAAAACATCCAGTGTATTCACGACGCAGTCTCACGGATTTTGTGTTCAGGGCACAATCTCACGGATTTGTGTTCACGACACAATCTCACGGATTTGGGCTCACGAACAATCTCACGAGTGCGTTCTAGAATAAAGTGCATCAATAAAAAACCACAACGCCTAGTCCAGAAAAATAACTCCATGATTGTTAAGTGTGGTTATGTAAGCTCATCTTGTCAATGATCGTTACTGTTTTGCATAGTTTCTGTGATACAGTATCACGGGCTGTACTCTAAAAAAAACGTCTAATGTATTCACGACACAACCTTCTAGGCTGTTTTTTTTTTTTTTTTAGTGGGTAATAATTTTTCAGATCAATCTCAATATCGCATTAAGAAGAAACAAAAATAACAAAAGATAATATTAACTGAATAAATAATTTTTGATTTTACCTTCATTTATTGTATTCGCTCGTGTTATTATTTTGAGCATGACGAATAAAACTATGGAGACATATTTTGCGATCTCGAGCCATTTTTCGTTCCAATCCTTTATTTTTCCTTTTCATCGTAATTCTTGCGTTTTTCCATGTCTAATATTCTATAGTGACACAGCTACGAACTTTCAGTGTGCTAACTTCACTTAGAAAGAAAAATGCGTGTGCGATGGCCGGCACACAAAACGTGTATGAGACTGCAGACGACGACGGGCTGTTAAGGAAGGCGTAAGTGGGGAGAAAACAAGTTTTCTTTATCCAGAGTTGCTTTAAAAGTGTGTATGATGGCAGCACGTACGCGTGGTACTACTTGTGAATACTTGTAATCTCGAAGGGCGAATCACGAAGTTTAATTGTTTATTTTTAATTATGATAAATACTCGACCTATAATCATCATCATCAGACTTTATCCGCGTTGGATGCGAGTAGCAAGGGATCGGACGTCTTGGCGTTCATTGAGGAAGGCCTATGTTCAGCAGTGGAATCGTCGTATACTGTAACTATAATGAGGCGATGCAACGCAATAAGTGAGGAGCGATCGGATAATAATAAACTTATATATAAATGGGTACTAATTTCCTAAATATTTACTATCAAAACGTACGCGGGCTTCGAACCAAGTGCACGGACCTAAGGCTTAATATTCTCTGCAACGACTACGACATTATCGTCCTGACGGAGAGCTGGCTGCACGGCGGCGTATTCGATGCGGAGCTGTGCGACGACCGGTACGACGTGTTCCGCGCGGACCGCGATACCGCTGCCAGCGGCAAGCGCACGGGCGGCGGCGTCGCGGTGCTGGTGCGGCGTGCGCTCGGGGCTGTGCCGCGCGAGGTGGCCGCGCGCCCGCACGCTGAGCTACTGTGGCTCACCGTGCCGGCGCGCGCCTGCGCCGCTGCACGCGACTTTCACCTCCTCGCTGCCTATATTCCCCCGAACCCTCACGTCCTGCCGGCCGAGTTGGACGCGATCGACGCGATTATCGGAAACGCTTTAGCTCTCTACCCGAACGATTACTACGTGCTTATCGGTGATTTAAACCTCCCGTTTTTGTCTTGGGACGTAAACGGATACACGGTAGTAAAAAGAGGCCCCGTGGAAGTCCAGGACCGCGGAAACAAGCTCATGGAATCGCTAACCTTCAACGGATTTCATCAGTACAACCTGTTAAAAAATCACTGTGGTAACACGCTCGATCTCGTCTTTTGCAATCTGCCATTATCGTTGTGCCCGGTCTCCGCGCCTCTCCTGTCCGAGGACCGCGCGCACCCGTCGTTCGCTTTCACCGTGCTAGACCTGAACGTTTCCAAGTTACGCGAGGCTGTAGTAAAAAAGTTCAACTTTAGAAAAGCCCCCTACACCGTATTAAATGATCTTTTTCAAAATCAGGACTGGAGTACCTTGCTGTCTGCTAAAACGGTCGACGATGCTGTTGATATATTTTATAAGACCATAAATGCTTGTATCGCGTCACACGTTCCCGTTATCAATACCTCCGGGCGACGCACGTACCCTAATTGGTACTCTCCGGCGCTCATTAACATCATAAAAGAGAAGAGTAGGGCACACAAACGCTGGAAAAAGTTCGGTAACAACTTGGATTATGACGAATTTGCGCTCCTGAGGTCCCGAGAACGTCGGATACAAAAAGAATGTTTTAGAAAATTTACATCAGACTGTGAAAAAAATTTGAAAAATGACCCTAAGACATTCTGGACATATGTAAAGGCCCTACGCGGTGGCTCAGCATATCCTAAAAAGCTAGTGCTCGACGGAGTAGAATACACTGATGGCAGGAACATGTGTGACGCTTTTAATACTTTTTTTAGAAGTGTTTTCGGCGAGCCTAGTAATGTTATTCCTGGTAGATCTTCAAACTTCAATTCAGATGTAGTGTCAAACATTCAAGTATCGACCTCAAATGTCGAAGGTATTTTACGAAATCTCGATATAAATAAAGGCCCTGGCAGTGATATGCTCCCATCTCTATTTTGGGTACGCTGCTCTAAATCTCTAGCTACTCCATTGACAACTTTGATGAATCGATCATTGCGTGAGGGTGTTTTTCCACAAAAATGGAAGGTAGCCCATATCGTCCCAATACATAAAAAAGGCTCACGTATGGACGTTAAGAATTACAGGGGCATCTCTATTTTAAATACCGCTGCAAAAATAATGGAAAAAGTAGTAATCAACTATATCTATCCGACACTACACCGTTCGATTCCCTACCAACAGCACGGTTTTCTTAGGCATCGCTCGACGACTACTAATCTGACCTGTTTCACTTCCTTTATTTTAGAGAACATGGAACGCGGTGGACAAATAGATGTTATATACACCGACTTCGAAAAAGCGTTCGATCGGGTAGACCACCTCATTCTTCTACAAAAGCTCCAGGAGCTAGGTATCCACGGAGATTTACTTCGGTGGATGAAATCCTACCTATCAAACCGTTCCCAGGCTGTCGTAATGGGCGGTTATCGCTCGGACTATATTGATATGCCTACTGGAGTTCCACAGGGCTCACACCTGGGACCATTACTGTACAACGCCTATTTGTACGATATCGGTTCGTGCCTCCAACATTCGTATTATCTTATGTATGCGGATGACAAAAAAATATTTTGCAAGATTAATTCTATCCAGGACTGTTTACAGCTCCAAGCAGACCTTGACAACTTATTTAATTATTATATTCGCAATAATATCACTGTTAATTCTACTAAATGTGAATGTATTACATTCACTCGGAAACCAAAGCCCATAACCCATAATTATTACATGAATGGTGAAGTAATACAAAGAAAACGTATCGTTAAGGACCTCGGTGTATATCTGGATAGTAAAATGACTTTTTCAGACCATGTTGAAAACGTAATTTGTAAAGCTTACAAGAATTTGGGCTTTGTTCTCCGGACATGTAAGTCATTCTTGACTATCTCAGCACTCAAAATCGTTTATTCCGCATACGTGAGGAGCGTTCTGGAGTACAATAGTCCAATATGGTCCCCTCATTACATTATATACAAAAGTCGCCTGGAACGCATTCAGAAAAAATTTATAACTTACCTGACTTACCGCTGTGGCATAAGATTTGATTCTTATGACGAGAGCTGTGCTGAGTTCAATCTCTTACCCTTGGAGGAGAGACGGACTGTTTTGGACTTATGTTTACTTTACGATATCGCTAATAGTAAAATAGATTGCCCTGATCTCGTGTCACAACTTACCTTCCGAACACCCAAATTCCGCACTAAAAACACCCCCCTACTGGACATACCTGCATCAAACACTAGTTATGGACAAAACTCTGTTATACCACGTATAAGTCGCTCATACACAAAAAAATTTAATTCTTTAGATCTATTTGCATGCAATTCTAAAGCGAAATTCAAGAGTGAAGTCATAAAAATATTAAATAAGAAATAGTCAATAGTTAATAACGTACATAAACATATTATACTAACCTGACATGCGGTACCCTAGTGGTATTTTTCACTGATCCCAAGACTCCGTGTCGCAGGGCTAGGGTGCCACACACACATACACACTTACATAAACATACATGCGCACACACACACAGACACACACACACACACACACACACACACATACACATACATACATCACATTCTTAATATCAATAATAATATTATTTAGGAGACAACAAGATTTTATATTTCATTACAACCACAATACCGAGAGTTGTTTAGCTTATTAAATAGCAGCCTAGTCAAGACATCATTGTCTCAATAATAACGTTGACGGTGTTTGTGTTATAATGTTATAATAAATAGCACTACTATTAGACAAATAATGTAATACCTGTTACTGGCCATACTAATTGTTACATGTTTGGTGTTAAGTTCTAAATTGTAATACGCTGTTGGTATTCAATAAAGAAAAAATAAAAAATAAAATAAAATACAGTGATTTTCAGATATGTTGTCTATTCCTCTTCATTAAATTACGACAAATATTATTTGGGTGGTAATGAAAAATCTTATACACTTTTTTTTAAGTATAAGTAATCCATTATTATTAATTATAACATTTTTGTAAACTAAATTATGAATAAATATTTTTTGAAGATTTAACATGCCCTCCAACTTTTAAATACAAATACAAAAAAAATGATCATGCTCATAACGCAAATATTAGTTTTGAGTGAGAATCGAACGCACGATATTCTGATTTAGCAGTCATAACAATTACATATCCTTTATCTCGCGCAATAATTGCGAAGGATAAAGAAGAAGGAAATAAAAGAATGTACTGCAAATATATTTTTTTACGAAGAAACTAAGGTTAGTTTCATGCAGGTGCTTTAGACATTTGATATGGCGTTTAAATATTGTAAAAGGTTTTAGAGTTAAAAAAATATATTTTTAATAACAAAATTTTAATTTTCAACTCAGGTATTGAATGTAATATATTATCTTGCGAATTAAGTAGAAGGCGATTGTTTCTTCCTAGCATTCCTGACTTAACGTATAACTAGTACATAATACGATTTAATCAATCAAGCAGAAACAGCAGCCTATGTACTACTGGAGTGCACAGGTGTTGCATCGCTACGGGCTGCCCACCTCGGGTGCCCGAGAACGCTCCCGGAGATCTGCGTCGACGTCAAGAGACTGTTAGCTTTCTTGCGGGTGCTCAACTGGCAGTAGGGAGTTCTTCAGGCTCACAGCACGCAAAATAAGCGCATAAGTCGAGTTGCGGACACCAGCCTGACCACAAGTAACAAGTAACAAGTATGAATCAAGCAACATTTTAATTGTCAACATGGATGGGCATATTCTTTGTAAATTTATTACTGTATAAAACTGCAAGGCAACGAAACGCCGTCGCCCGATAAAGTTTATATCCGAAACAAAAGCATTAATATTCATTACTGGAGCGAAATGAACTAAGTTTATTAAATAATAAAGATCAAAGATAGCTCGGCACAGCTTCATATTTTTGTTATAATATTATAAGATATAATCCGTCGTTTATCTCGTCTTTATGTTTTAATCTAACCATTTTTAGGTTTTGGACGGAAGATTAGGAATTAAAAATAATGTAATGTTCATTTCTAATTTAGGTTTCAAATGAAATTAATAATGTAAAATTATTTTTTTTAATAATAATATACTTTACCGTCGTTGCTTTCACTTTAAGTAATAATATCGCTGAACAATTATTATTATCTATTGGCAGGAATGTGAACGACGGTGGTTCAGTGGTGGACAGACGCGGCCTCCTACGCGAGGGGTTCCGGGTTCGATCCTGACCCGTCCGTGTGTGCCTTGAAATGGGTTTTTCTGAATTTCTAAGTGCACACGAGACCATCGTTCGCTCACCGGTGAAGTAAAACATCGTGAGGAAACCTGCATGCCTGATGAGATTGAAAGTCTTTGAAGGTATGTGAAGTTCACCAATCCGCACTGGGCTAGCGCGGTGAACTATTGGCCCATTACCCTCCTCGCTTGATTTCGAGGAAGGAGACCCGTGCCCAGCAGTGGGACATATAAGGGTTGATACTTTACTTTTTTTTTTATTGGCAGGAATTACCATACCGAAAATATTTTAGCCATCGTAATCGGCCTAGTTGTTTTTGTATTAATTAATATTTGAGATAAATAGCCACTATAGGATTAATCATCATCAACATCAGTCCAAAAATAGGCTATATTAGCCATCTCCGATCGCATCAGCGCTAAATTCTGTGCCAGGAGTCATAAGTGGTCGCCATGGCTGAAATCGGTCGGACAGACACACACACACACACACACACACACACACACACACACACACATCAGTCCCAGTGATGATGAACATAAGCCTTAATTTTTTTCTGCCTATCTCTGTCTCATCTATATTAGCCCACCAGCGTCCACGTCATTAGCCCACTTCGCCACCGTAGAGGATTACCCACTTGTAACCATTCCACGATTCTTTTCCAGGCAGCGTAGCATTAGTTGAGCTCACGGGGCTGCCGTCAAATGGCAAAAGAATAAAATAACTAAGTCATACAAACTTCAGGAGCCATACTTTGTCTTAGAATCTCCAATTCTTCATGTCCTGTATCTAAACGAGGATCGTAACGACTCCATGTAATCTCGCAATGTTATGGCTGAGGATCCTACACTTACAGACGATATTAAACTTTATGTTACTGTTTTAGAGAATAATTTCTTTCGCTGTAAAGTACGAAGGTACAAAGTGTGTTTATTTGAATAATAGAGCCTATAAACGATATGAGGTTTGGTAATAATATGTCATTATTATTTCATGTCCCTTACTGCTAGTGCCTGCTATTATTACCTACGTGTGTTCTAAATCAAATATATCAACAGTAAATCTGAATAAATATATAAATATAATATACAATTTATGTGTGATATACGATATGTGAGAAAAGAAGTAGGATTTAAAAAGAATAGTTTTTAGAAGTGATGAATTGTCGAAAGACAATCTCAACACGTTGGCCGAGTCGTCCATCTTGGTGTTATGGGAGACCTGTATTTAAAAATGGACGAATAGAGAGTGATGATGATTTTATATGTCTCGGTATGACTGTCTTGGCGTTCATTGAAAGAGGCCGGTCTGCAAGGCAAGGTCTGAATGATGCCATGTCCTGATGAAGTCCCTGCAGTCACTTGTAGTCTACAATATTCTAGTGTGATAAAACATCAGGTATTTTTATAAAACCTAAAACTCCATTGTACGTGAATACAATAGAGAAAACCCCATCGAATCCATTTAGAGCTTCTTCAGCTAAGAGGTCAGACAGTATCGACTTTCATACTACATAGTGTATCTAGTCATATACATGCTTTGTTTGGTTCATACTAGCTTGTAAAATCGTTGTATGTATAAAAATAAAGAATTTCTGTAAAATATCTGATGATAAATAAATGCTTATGATAAGCTATCGATATAAATACTTTCTTAGCTCTTGAGTTAAGAACAATCGTGGTTTTAGCATTAATATAAAATAGTGTCAGAATATAAAAGTAAGTAAATAAAGTAAGAAATTATTTCCTCCTCCAAAAAAGCTACAAATATCGACGAAACAGCAACCTATCGACGTCGAAATATTAATTAATATCAATTTATTTTTTCGTCCAAAAGTAAATTGACTCCGGTCACTAGACAAATATACAGTGCAAACGTTTTATTCGATTTTATATGAAAATAATGATATTTATGTATTTCGACGATGGTCTTATGGGTACGGGCTCCTTTGAGTGAGAGGTCTAGGTCTGATCTGGCATGTTTCTGCTGTGCAATTCTTACTGATTCATAGTGCATTCCAAGCCCACTTTTCTGTACAGCTGTCTCTTAGACAGCCAATTGACTCTTAAGACAGCCTATTACACAAAAACTATAGACATTAGAAAAATTGGAGAATTACTGATTTTTAATCTTTCAGCAGTTTGTAATTTTATGCGTAGGCTCAATAAGCTTATCCAATTAAAACTGCTATTTTATCTGTACTAAAAATAACAATTTTGTCAAAGCAGGCAATTTGTGTTCGAAATCTCCTTTGAAAATAGAACAACCGAATAATTAGGGAAACTGAACATGCAAAGTCACACATTTTACATTACTAATTCCTAACTCTATTGTCCTGATTGAACTTGAATTAGTAGCCCTAAGGCAGCGCAAATGAATTGATTTCTTTTTAAAGATACGAGAGCATTTTAAGCGAAATAGAAAACTATTTGTATTTGAAGCACTTTTGAATAAATGAGCTCAAACTATTAAACTACCTAGAAACTCTTGAATTAGGCAGAGTGCAACGAGTACTATTGATTCAAAAGGTTTTTTTACTTACGTAAATAAAGCTCTGATTCGATTCACTAAATAGAAAATCTTCTATGCTACGTTTCATTTTAGCGCTTTTTGATTTTAGAATAAAAATTCCCGTAAACATTTAAAAAAAATAGGTTATTTGAATTTAACTAGGAGTTCTACGTGTCATCGGATGGCTGACGTGACAAAAAACATAAACGATTTTACCTCAAATTAGCCTACGCAACTCATTCTTGAGTTACCCATCCTGAGACATCTAAAGTATCACTTATACCCTTTACCCTACCTTTCACTTTCACGTTTGACCCGTTGCGTATTATAAAAAAATTGTTAAAATCTTCACATCCAAATACCTACTATACTTATTTGTATTTAATAGTGCACAGGGAATACTATACCGTCTAAAGCAGATCTTATGAAATTGAGCAGCTGTACCGAATAAATATCAACTTGGATCCACTTGAATTAGGCACCAAATTAGCAGCTCTAAGTTCTCATAATGTATGCAAACTCGCCGCGTAATGTGCATGCTTTGACAAAAGCGTTGTCTTATCTTGTATTATACCGCTCTATGACGCTATAAATTATGCTCACTTCATGTGATGCGCTTAATTTCACATAATCCATCTGAGTGTCGCGTATCCCACATAATTGCGGCGCGGAATTTTGCTATGCGGCGGATTTGCGGGTCCTGGGCGGGTGGGGCGACCGTGATGCCGCATCAGGTTGCGAATAATTGAGTGGAGTCCTTGCTAAGTGTGCCAATTAATTATACGAGGAAAATGCTTTGTAACGTGCTTTATTTTAACTAGACCACTAAATATCAACAATTAGTTAGAGACATGGCGCCTTCGTAACACGCGAACATACCTACGCTTAACACCTACATAATTGTTTTCTTTCCTCTCGAAGTTACGGTTTACAGTTGCTTTGCATACGTTCATTTTAAACGAGCTTTTTAAGGTTTAATGTACTCGCGTACAATCGTTTTGTCGAATCATTCAAATGAGGGCTTGTCGACATTACCAAGCAAAACGTCACAATGGCAATACAATAAGGCAACCTTTTTGGTTTTTGACGATTGACGAAAGGCACGTTGCAGTTATTTTGACAAAGCTCCCGAAAACAATTTTCACGCTCTCTCCATTTCTTATAGTTTCGTTTAGATAACTTAATTTACTTCCGTGCGCTAAAAAGGAAACTAAAGACTAATTATGTGGAATAAGGCGAATGCGGCGAAAATATAAAATAAATCATATAAAATAAACTACACAAGTAAATAGCATGATTTTTCCCAATTCGCTAGATAAGTAGCATTTCTATAGTTTCTGAGAATTTTGTAGTATGAATACATATAGTTCTGGAATAAATAGCCAAAAAAAACGAGGACACTTTAAAATTAAAGTCCGTCAGGGAAATTTTTACTTATCGTGTTTTCCTAATAACATACCAACCAAAATTTTACTTACATTGTAAACTTACTTTGTTTACAATAGTGAAAGGTTTGTCAAAAATTTGAATGATAAATCTTAGTGGATGCTTAATGCGCTGAGCCGAGGCGGCTGCATTGGTACCACTCTGGATTTGTTCTGACCAATAACTGCTGCAGAATTCCACCACTGGAAGTCGTGTTAAAATTCCAAATTTCTCCTCACTACCTCGATGTCCAGAAATCCACCACTAAATTTTTATGACATTTTTTGTCTCGCACGACTACTACCTTCGAGAAATCAGCATATTTGCATATATTTGATAAGCCGTCAAAACACCTGCTAATCCTGTTGTCTAGCGGGTCTATGTATGATGTTCTTACCAACAGGTGAAAGGACTGTCAGTCTTTCCCCCTCTTCTATAAAAAAAAACGTCTCGTGAACAGTTTAAGATACGTATAGTATATATACAAAATATATAGGTATTATGATATACAACTAGTTTCTTATTATAAGTTATATCAAATTATATTATATTGTATGTAACTGTATTGTATTACTATACTATATTGTATTAATTGTAACTCAACTGATGCGACAGTGTCGCTCCCGAATTAACAAACGATGCAAACAATTCGAGCAACTGTTCCTAATATACTCCTCCAGTTTTGGCATAATTCAGTCATCAGTTATGAACAAGTCATTCGATTATGAATTATATTCAATTTGGAGTGACTTCGACTTATCTTCTAATTAACCACGTAGATCTCAAGGCGAATTAGAATTCCTTTGGGTTCCTTAATGATAAAAGGGGTTCCGTCGAACCGGATTCTAAGTAGCTGCGGTAGTACGCCATTGCATATTCCATTGAAATATTTAAATTAGTTATTATATTCCTATAAACAAATTATTCGCAGTCACGTTTCTAGGTCAATAATAATAATTTATTTGCATTTATATTCATTTTAATATGTTATTTTACGTATTTTCTTATTAATGAACTATGCCAATGATATTTGTATTTTTCCCGAAATCAGTAACTGTTTTGCTGGGCGCAAAAGACCTCCTTGCAATCAGACAAGAATTCTTATAGGTTATATAATATACCGGTCCAATGCGAATATACGACCTGCCTAAAATGCGAATTTGCGAACATAACACGCCTTCAATATCTATATTATTATTAGTTATACAGGTTTGCTGAAGATATTTTTCTTTACTTGTTTTATTTTTTTTATTCTTGAATTTGACTAAATTTGCTATTTATAAAATGGAACACAATTAAACTAATATAATTATAAATATATTATGATATTTTTGACTGGGTATATTATAAATACCGTTAATGTGGAAAAAGAAAGTGGAGATTTAATTATAGGTTTATCACCTAAAGCTCACATCGTCAGGACTCTCTTAACGGACACAAAGACGGCCCTTGTCACTCGCAACCAACACGGACTGGTCACCACACGGAGATGATTTTCCCAAATGGTTAATGACCCACCATCACTTTGTCTACCTAAAAGCAGCCTCAACTTTTGCATCTTATAGGCCCATCGGCCATCCGTTCTCCTGAGCATGTAATCAGCCATAAGTGGCAGTCACTCAAACGAGCTTATTCCTATGCTCTTATAATAATATAATCTTTCATATCATAAAAATTATTTGATTGGTTATTTATGTTCTACATCTTAACAAAATTTAAAAATAATTTTATTACAACATTACACAAATTAGATTCGACTAGCACAGAATAACAAGGAAACCAATCAATATGCAATAATAGTAAAACGAA
Organism: Lycaena phlaeas; assembly: GCA_905333005.2. Lineage (NCBI taxonomy): Eukaryota > Metazoa > Arthropoda > Insecta > Lepidoptera > Lycaenidae > Lycaena > Lycaena phlaeas. The sequence continues at coordinate 16,750,101 of HG995166.1, read as the reverse complement.
TTGAAACAAGCTAAAATGGATTGAATTAATAATTCTCTGGGAACCAATAACTGCTGCGTTCTATTTGTATACTTCATATTTGACACTTGGTAATCAAAACACGGTCAAGGTAATAAGAGAAATAATAATAATAATAATATCTATGAACGCTTTTACACCACGCCAATCTGGTCCCGTGGTAAGTACTCGAAGAGACTTGTATTACGGGTACCAGACAACGGAAATACATAATATATTTTATACTGTTTACATTAATACCTATATTTAAGATTTTTATTATATAATACACATCCATGACCCAGGAAAAAATAAACTTTTTTTTTGTTCCCTGGCGAGATTCGAACCCGCTACCTCCGGCATGTGCGCCAACGCGCTAACCACTGAGCCACAGAGGTCGTCAATAAGTTAATATTTTACTTCACACATCGAGACAATGTTAAACCTAACACCTCGCTTTGAAATTGGTTGCTTACAATCATGAAATACTACATATTATCTTTACATTAACGAATTGCAATTAAATATTTTTTTATTGTATTACAAAATATATTTATAACATAAAACAATACAATATTGTTATTTTACTTCTTAATTTCCGCCAAGAATTACACTTGAAGCTACAAGGCTCTATAAAAACACACATTCATATTATCACTATCAACCTTATTTCGCCCTCAACTGGTCATAGTATTCTTTCAATGGTTGTGCAAATACTATTTTTTCTAGTTAATACCATAAGGAGACAAACAAGCCTTATAGCGACTACTGACGCCCAAACACATCCGCACAACCAGAGTTGCGTTATGCTGATATGTGTTGCCCTAATTTTTCATATCCAGTCAAAAGCGACAGCATATCTGTCACTTTACGCCGGTACTATGTTAGGGAGGGGTACCACTTCGGTACCAATTCGGCTGCAATGCAGCGTGACACTGCCACTTACTCAGGTCGACCGACCGTCTATGTTCCTGGAAGCGGCTTTCACTCTTGTATGGCTATTCTGTAAGGTCGTTTTCGAATCTCCAAAAGCGGAATCCGCGGTGATATTACAAATTTGGCAAATTTTTATTTTTTTAAGCTCGACTCTCTATCTATATCAATAAAGTTCGCTTTCGAAGTGAGCTCTATCACTCAGGTGAAGGTCGATATCGAAAAGATTTTTACAGAACAGCACTACAGTACTCTATTATCCTTGAAGTTAGATAATAGAGAGAGAGAGAGAGAGAGAGAGATAGAATATACGGGTGTAGTACAAAAACATTTAATAACTTAACCATCACTTTTTGTGATTAACACCGCGACCACTATCACCAACATTATCATCACAACATTATAATAACCGGCCAATGTAATGGTGTTTCCGATATGACATGTTAATGGGCCCTAATTTAATTTCCAATAGTTTATTAGCGCACAAATATGTGTAGCGGTGCTTCAGTGGAGCAATATCAGTGATTCACGCGCTATAATGATCCTAAATGTTTATTCAAAGCTTTAAACAAACTTATGCTCGATTAATTGGGTAGTTCCTTTGGCAATGTCTTATGGGCGTAAAAGCTCGTCTTACTTTGATAACCTAACATCGTGATGTTATATGTATATGCATATTTATGATCGGTAACAACGTAAAAACTAAGGCTGCGTTTCCACCGGAGATGAGCTAAGCTGCGTTGCGAGGAATGTGCTTTACAAGACCCAATAGAGACGTCGCGCTGAACGTGGTTAGGTAAATGAAACGTTTCTATTGGTTCTTAAAAAAAACATTCCTCGCAACGCAGCTTAGCTCGTCTCCGGTGGAAACGCAGCCTAAGACTGACCTTACAAGCTCGTAAGCAAGAGCTTCTACTAGGATAGGAATTTATTTTAAATGTCCACTTGAATGCGTTTCGTCACGTGAGCTGCCGCGCTGAGCCACAGAGGTCGTCAAGTATGGACCCGGTCTCTTGTGCGAAAGCTTCTGGATTCAATCCTGACTCCCACCACCTTGAAATTTGCTTGTCTAAATTTCTAAGTGCACCCTTAACACGAGACCATTGCTCGCTCACCGGTGAGGTAAAATCAGATTCATTCAATCTTAGAAGATGTGTGAAGCTCACCAAACCGCATTGGGCCAGCGCATCGATGAAGTATGGCACATTACCCTCCTCGCCTGATTTCTAGAAAGAGACCCGTGCCCAGCAGTTTGACATAATATGGTTAATACTTTACTTTTTTTACCGTTATTTATTGTACTGTATTGAGATATTTCTCAGCACATTTCATTTTACATTTCACAAGTATGGAGAGAGCTTATATCATATTCGGTTTATGTAACTGATACCATAAGTACAGGAGCTTGTGTAATGTTGATCTATATAATAACAGCTGTTATAGAGATGCTCTATCCTGGTATTATCTTCATAAATAAAACCAAAGTAACTAATTCAAGCTTTGTTATTGCACCAGCTTCACGACTTTAAGTATTTGTTATAAATACAAAAAGCTTTTCACCGCAATCAGATATATTCAAAATTACACCGTAATTAAGATTTTCCAGAGCTCGTCTCGGCGCTTTGAGACCAACACTGACGGTGCTATTAAACTAAGTTAGACTAAATTACGTACAGTAAGGCTAAATATCATTTTAATATTTTCTTCGACTTGAGTCTAGTGGACTTAATGATGGAGGTAATATTTAAGTGACTAAATTATTTTACTTTGTAAAAAAAGTCATCATTTAAGGTTTTTACTTCTCTAAGTGTGCGACGCGGCGAGAGGCCGGTCGTTATGGCGTTCTTAAAGGGTTGCCGATGTTCAGTAAAGGCTGATGATGGCGATGATGATTATACTTAGGCCACAACGTGTAGGTAAACAATTATGTTATATTTTATTACTTTGGATTAGATCCGCTACATTTTTACAATGTGTGCCTACAATAAAATTGCAAAAATTAAGAAATAATAAATTGGATGCGTATCAGTTTTGGCGCTCATTGCGCCCCAATATTTCCAGCAATAATTCAGCAAATAAACCCAGCTAGCAAGAGGTCGCAGGGTGTTTGTTGTTCGTGATATTTTCTGAATGCACAAATACTGTAAATAATATTAAATAGCGTAATATTATTATTTATACCAAATACTTACCGTTGATTTTTTATATTAGTTGGATTGGCGAACAGACAGACGTACCATCTAATGGTAAGTGGTTGACGTCGCCTATCGTCGTTCTGTCGTTTCTGAAACGTTGGTCAACAAGTCAACTAACACGGCTGCTAACGGCGCGGCGGTTAACATACGATTCTAGAGTCAAAGTCAACTTTGTAGTGGCTATCTCAACTAACAAGCTGTAGTTTAACCATCCTTCTAGCAACACATTTGACAATTAACAAGAGATTTGACAGTTGATTTGTTAATTTTTGCGTTGATCAGCCTTTCGGAAACCGGGCGTAAGACACGCACGTGTTGCCTATACTGAAAAATACGATATTAAGTATCGGTGCCAGTAATACCATCGTCTTGTCCTTCTCTACGAAACAGCAAAACTGTTTCACGGAAGAACAAGCTGTTTTTTTTCGAAAGGACCTATGCTGTTGGCCTTAAGGTCTTAAAGCTAAAGGCACCTTAAAGCTAGCTAAGAACAAGCTGGATTGTGGTAGGTATCCCAGTAGATGGGAGCGGTACTCACCTATGCTAGAGCGGAGCGGATGCAACTAATGAATTTATAGACGATCTCTTTATGACTATAAGTATATGGCAATGATGTAGTCGTGAATTAGTCAAATTAACGCGCATTATAACAATAAATGTTAACCGTAAATTATTCTCAGCGATATCCAAATGCAAATACCATAACAAGAAAACAAACAGACAGCGGGCCTTATTAGTAAAACAAAGACTGATATAAACGCGCATTTAATAATATGCGCTATAGGATAAGACTTCTTAGGAACTGCTTTATTTACTCACCATTTGAGTTCTAGGAAAATGGCGCGCTTAGAATAGCGCAGTTCGTAAGCATGGCTTCCAAAATGGCTGTGCCCTGCTGTTGGATCCGGGACACCTCACCAGTCACTATATGCAGATGAAAGCACCCGTGGTGGGTTTTACTGGGTTGTCTTTGTCGGATCACACGACAGTATGCCTAAATGCATTTACCTACGTGACAAAAAAATGGCTTCGAAAATGGCTTACTTACCCGGCGTACATGTGTTACTCATTGCCTACATGTCGTGAATTTTTCAAGCTACAATTTTTGTCCTTTTTCTATAAACTTTAATATTTTACAATATTTACATATTTGTTCCTAGATACTTCATCATCATCACCCTCTATCCATCCAATATTGAAAATAGGTCTCCTTCAATGACATGGCCATACACGTTTATCTGTTTTATTTAAATAAAAACAAATTTTATAACATTTATAATACTTAAGCATTATTCATATTAAGCAAGGGATCTTGGCTTTCATTGAAAAAGGTCTTTTTTCAGCATTGGATAGGTGATGGTGATGATGATGATAATGTAAATGCATTCATAATACCACTAACACAAAGTTTCTACTTTAAAAGCAAACGCTTACTTGTTTAGAAGTATTTAATTTACCGTTAGAAATTGAAAATAGTTCGTAATTTAAAAAGTGAATGACCGCTTTTGTATAAAAACTACAAAAGCGTTTAAAGCGAAGGACTCGTTAATTGTATTTTGATCCTGTGTAATCGGATAGGAAGACCTACGGGGCCGCCAGGCTGCCGGCGCCGACTTAGTTTCAGGATTAACGAATATCTTCATTAATTTACGCGCTGACTGGCACTACATTGTGTTTGCTCATCATTATCATGCCGATTACAGTCCCGGGTTAGTAATCCACTTAGTATGATCTAGTCGGTGTAGTCATAGCTGGTAATCGCATAAGTAGAACGCCTTTGATGCTCGGTAACTAAGAACTGGTTTGTAGGAAGTATGAGTTGTATGTCATTGACATATTATTGATAAAAAAAACTAGACGTATCACGTATATATTGTATCAACATCTCCCAAGAATAGCCCCTAGTATTATCCGGTTATTAGTACCGGATTATCTTCCCGAAGTCTTTTTTGAAATTCGAATTGAGTTTTTAAATTTCTAAGCAAAAATATGGTGTTTTCACTATATTGAATACTTCTCTTGTTCCTTTTAAAAAATTGTTAATTAAACAACAACGTCATTCCCCTGTGCACATAGCAAGGTATAGGCTTTTCAAGCTAAAATTTCTATTGTTTGTATGGACGTTTTACATGTCGCATTCATCCATTGAATTGACATTATTTTCGTGCCATGAAAGCTGAAATATCGAGAAACAATATTAGATACCTTGTGTGGGTGTATGAAATGTGTATGTCGTGTGAGAATTTCTTTTAACACATATTTAGTTGATAGCTGCTGGCAGAACAAAAGGCAGGCTGTTCTTGATGTCGTAATTTGATCCAATAAGGCCGTGGACGGACACAAAGGGTCTGTGATCATAAATGACACTCAATAAAGACCTAATAAGCTATGGTCCTGTACCTACTTCGATTGCCTATCTGAAATGTTTGAGACCGACTTTATAAATATAACAGTTGTGTTTATGTCATCATCATCATTTCCACACACTTTCTACATAACTCTTTTTCAATGAACATCGAAGGTTGATCTCTCGCCACTCGAATTCAGCCGACTGTCAAAAAGACTTGCTCAACTCTAAGTGTAACCACTTGCTCAAGCCTTCTAATATTGAGTATGGGAGTTCTAAGAACTCCTTCGTTATTTATTCTAAGAAAAACGGCGTGATATGAACGCCAAGGATTCTTGTGAAACGTTCTGTCGATCATTTAATTATTGGATGAAAACAGGGTCATTGTCGTTTTCGTGGAAAACAATTTTGATAAAATAAGTTCTAATGTCGAATGATAATTGACATAAAGATGTCATTCACATTAAAAAAATAGTAATGTAGAACTTATTTACTTTTACAACATATTATGTAAACGCGAACGCAAACGCAAATAAGTAGTTGTGCTTTAGTAGTGTATACAACTGCGTGTCACGACTCTGTGTGATCTGGCCCTTAATAATAACGGAATTAGTATGAGGACCTCTGTGGCTCAATGGTTAGTGCGTTGGCGCTTAAGCCGGAGGTGGCGAGTTCGTATCTTGACTCTCGAATCGAAAAAAAAAGTCTGTGTTCCTGTATTAAATATGTGTATCATAATAAGATTCTTAAATATATGTTATTAATATTATGTATTTCCGTTGTCTGGTATCCGTAACACAAGTCTCTTCGAGAACTTAGCGCAGATTGAGGTGGTGTAAAAGCGTCCATAGATATTAATATTATTATAATATTATAAAGGTGATAGACTATAGACTATATTCTATTACTGTATTTTTTAATCGCGGTGTTTGTGCACGTAGACGTACCTCCCTCGCTACGATCGACCAAAGGCTTGAAGGATTTTTAGGATTCTTATGTGTTAGTGAGGTAAGTATTAGATTATACAGTCTATTTCATCAAAATATCTGAATAGGTCCCTGTTTGCCACATTTCACACATCGTGTCACGTGTCGCGTGTTTCTTCAGTCGTATGTACAACCATGTCTGTCTCAATTCTATAAAATCAAATTAACTGAAACTCCAATTTAAATTTATTCAGCGGCACCAAGAAGCCGTGTCTCCGAAGCGAAACTCCGCGCCTTATACGTGATCTCTGTTCCAGAACTTTCGCCGTCCATCTGTTATCGTATTAAGCCATCCTCATATAAAAAGCTACGCGAAAGTAATTTTGATTTACGCATCTACGTCGCAACTCGCATGACATTTATCACGCATACAATGAAAACATATGAGCTAGTACGTTCGCAACTTTAGCAATTGTATGCGAGCCCCTTATGTTTCGTCGAGCTATTCTAACACAAAGTTTCGACTTTTACGATAATGTCAGCCATTGCCATTCAAACGCGTTAAACTTTATCTATGTGTGTGGATGGGCGTTCGGCTTATATCTTTGCGTAAAATGTTACGAAAGGGGTAGCGAGGGCAATCTTGGAATAAGAGTATTGTCGAACCTATCTGGAAATATAAGATATTCATGGCGCGGAGCGGATCCAATGTTAACGGCTTATAACTTATATTCTGGTTTTTTTTTTGTCTAATTTTATATTATTTAGTGGCCATAAGGTAGTAAGCGTAGCTTATAAAATGGTGACTGTCATCAAGAAAATCCCATAAGCTCAAAAGAGTTAGACTTTTCGCTCTCCTTTAATATAAGAAGAAAAATATTAAACATTCATCCTTTTTTTTCATGATAACGCAGGTTAACGCATCCGCATCATCCATGTTTACCTCGGGTAAGGACCAATGTGGGGGCCTGCACTTGGAAAATGCGCTACCCCCCTAAATCTGCGAGCACCTCAGCCGTTTTTTGAGGTGCCTGAATCTGTATGTAGGTGAGGGTAATTAGGATACAGACTGCAGGATCACCAGATCAGCTTACTCCTCGTAAGCAGTCCCCGCCTGACTGCCACTAAGTAGTCCCCGAAACGTCATGCCTAACTGGGCGTAATTTCCCAACCTGTACCCGACACAAGCACATGAGCGTTACTGAAGACGCATTTAGTAACGCCTACTACGTACCTCCGTTCGACACCTCGAGGAAGTTTCATCAACTTTTTCACTGCCTCACAGAAAGAGACCATCGCCATCCATAATATTTACATTTCATTAACTTATTTTTGTTGAGGGAAATAAATTATATTCATAATAATTATAAGCACATCCGTGAGGAGGAAGGAGGTCCGACGAATTCGAGGAATTGTCAGACGAATTTCCTCTAGAAATAAGCATATGGACATATATGGAACAGACACAGGCAATTTTTAAAGGCGATATCTTTACGCTTTTGCAACATGCAAAATTTTGTTATAGTATTTGAATAAAAAATATTTTTTTTGGCGAGATTCAATCCTCAACTTCTACTGCTACTTTGCGCCATGCCAATTACTGAATGTGTCAGGCTAGAGAACAAGCCAGGTAATGAAAACATAAACACAAAAAATTATTGCCACTTGACGGGACTAAGCTGAAACATTCTATATGAAATGTATTAGAAAAAAAAACGTATTCCTTTATTGACAGCCTCATTATTCTGGTATGTACAAACAACAAATAAACAAAAAACATTTTATAAGCGGGATTATAGGCAAATAATAAGTATCAACCTATTTTCGTCTACAATCTACGTAAACAAAAACAACAATAAATGCTAACGTATATTCGCATGGCCTTTTATACCTTACCTTTTGTACCTTCCTTCGTGTTCGTGGATTCGAATCCCTCCGAGTGCATGCAGCAGCACCGTGTCATGGACGTGTATAATATATGTAGTTTTATTTATTTATTTATTTGGGAAACATACAGTACATTAACACAGAATCAATAATTCACAAAAAGTTTCCACATTCTAAATATATATCAGAGAAACAGCAAGAAAAACAATATGATAATAGTGTTACTAAGAATAAATTAGAGTATATTTAGTAGTTTCATATTTATTTATTTTTATTTTTTTCCGTTCTTATTATCTGTAACACAATTTCTTAAAGCGAAGAATGGGACTAGGTTAACGTTGTGATTGTTGAATTTATTTATGTATATACTTAAGAATAGAGAAGAAGAAACATATTTTGAGGGCTATTTATTTTTCCAACACAAAAATTTGGTGGGCGGGAAGTTTAGTTGTTAGCTAACTGGACTCTCGCAATTAAGCACTTATTAAGCGTTTAGATAGAAGGAAAATGTGCCTTTACATGGGAGGATGATGACAATGATGATATAGAAAATGCAATAGCGCTATACTTTAAACTTTCGTGGTATATTACGTAACGTATTTTTATTAACACGCTTTTATTAGCTTCACTTGTATGTTTGTATGTATGTTTGTAACCGACTCTTTTGAGCTCGATTTTGTCCTACTTTGAACGATCAGATTTAATTCAAACTTTGCACACCTGTCAAAGAGCGATGACAATGCAATAATTCGATTACAAAATCCGATTCTCCCAATTAGATTCGTCAAGATTAATTTATTCCTTTCCGCATCCTTTGCATGCGAGTAAGAGAGTTAGAGCTAGGGCGCGAACTCAGAGAGACTCGGAGAGACTTGTAAAGCGTGTTTTCTTTTTGTTTTTTAAATTACCTATTATTATTATTTAAAGTAATATACTATACGTAATATAGTGACTTCAGGTGTGGGATGATTGTACATTTTTGGTCTTCATTTCAACATTGATTGTATCTCCTAGCCCTACGATAAATTCCGTGTGAACCTACTGACTACTTCTGTTACGTTTGGCCTTTGGAGCTCCAACTTAAGCCTCGCAATTTAGATATTTGGGGCAAACTTTCGTGAATTTTTAAGAATATTTCATATTATATCCATTTATAATATTATAGCCTACGTGTTCCATGATTCTTATCATGTTCTTAATAATTACTTTCTTATAATTAGCAAGTTTTCACTTCTATCGGCAGTGCAAATAAAGATAGCTACTGTTAGCCTTAGAGAGTTTCTTTCAATGTCCTTCGTCATCATTATCGGATCCCTAATCAGTTTAATTTATTTATATTGATGATAAATTTGCAACCATATGGGTTAGAAATTATTGCAAGTTTTCAGTGTCGCTACGAAGTTCTATCGCTATAAATATAACTAATTTGCGTCACTGATTTCCCGCCATGACCCTAAACTCGGTCTTTAAATATATAATTTTGTGTGAATGTCAAAAGCGTGTGTATGTCACTGAATTAAAAAAAAATCAAATCGGTACAACCGTTTAAGAGAAACGGCTAGACCGATTTGAATGATTTTTTTTGTATATATTTGGGTGGTGCCCCGGGTGGTTTAGATTAACAAATCAGCCCGCAGGTGGTGCTGCAGTCGATATGTAGGTTATGTTCTATAGTGCTACTAAACGGCTGGATCGATTTGTATCTAAAGGACAACGTCTGTCGGGTCCGCTAGTACTCCAAAGTCCAAATTGAAATGTAAGATTTAGTAAGAGTTAGTGCCATGCTGCATTTCAGTCATTAATTTGTGGGCAGGACCAGGGACCAGGGTCACAAAATACTGACATAAAGTGACAGCTAAAGCAGAAAAATTCCTGAAGTCTGTAAGTTTGAGAAAGGAAAAAGGAGGGCAACGCCCGATGCGTTGCCCTCCTTTTTCCTTTCTATAATTATTAACCATTGGTTATGTAAAGTGTCTATGGGCGTCGGTAGCCACCATAAGGCTCCGATAGCACCGTTGGTTATGACAAAAAGTATCTATATACTGGTATAAGGAACGTTACATCTGCCTAGACAAAAGTACCACTTCTAAGCTAGGTTGAAAATGACATCGCCACATTAGAATGATTATAAATCTAAGAAGGCGAAGCGCCGCGCTGCTGAAACATAAAAGCCCCTCAATAAGTGAAAAATTGTGCCCGTTCCTCATCTTCACCGAGGTCGGAGCTTAAGTATTGGTTTGATAGCTCCATTCGAAATTGTGTAAGGCCTCGCCACCTCGAGTGCAGCCTGCAGTTATAGCTTGCGACTCATATTATGCTCTGAAAAGTGATTTCATTCGATAGAAAATTACAACGCAAGTTTTGATTTTATTTTCAGATAAACCTACGTTGTAAATAAACTTTATCTGAAAGTTTATTACCACCGCTTTTATTCGGAAATTTCGTTTCGAAAAAGTTCAGAATTTGCTATCTGTTGGGTCCAAACAATAATCTAATAGATTATCAATTTTCCCTCATCAAATATGTCCTGATTGTCCTATAACTGATTTACATACATCCAGTATTTTTACTGCCATTATTCGGCTGTGAATCTAGATTCAAATTCCAGTATTCTATATCTCTTGAAAACGAGATTATTTTTAACAGTCCTCTTCTTATTAGTCAACAGCAATATACTTTTATTTATACATTGTCTTTTTCTTCTTGTGTTCGCAAGTTGAAGTCCAAATTCACGTACTTGGAGCATATGTTTGATGGTATGTTGCACATACTATATACCTCGCAATCCTTTCGCCTGAAACGTTTTCAATATGTTTATGTTGTATTAACGACATGTTTATGTGAGACGTCGACCAGATAATATCAATAGCTTGTTTATCGACTTGTTTATTTCACCCTCATCATCATCAACCCTTATCAATCACCGCTGAACATTGGCGTTCATTAATGAAGCAGTAGTTCCTTATTTGGCTATCATAAATAGACAAATGCCCCGAAAGGTGATATTATATTATGTTAATAATAAAATACATAATTAATCTATTGCGAAAATGGAATAAATAAAAAAATAACTGTCATACCGTTTGCTGTCACGATATCCGAATCTCTGTTACTGCGAAAGCGCGCCAACAGGTGTTTCATATTAAACATTCACATTACTATAACTACAAATCGGCTGAAGTTACTAGTAATTCTCCATTACAATAAACACTAAAGAGCCCAACTGTTATAGTTGCGTGCAAGTCTCTACAACTCTCGCAATAAAAACTTCCTCAAGAGCTAATCTTTTAAACTAGCTTCCTCTTATGGTTTAACCTGTGTTAAAGTTTAAACTTAAATCCGACCCTACGACCGAACGTATTGAATTGAAAAACTTTTTAAATATAATGAATTGATTTATTTCTTGGTTTTGTTTTAATGTTCGCATTTTTATTATAATTTACAATTAAATTAATCAACAACACTTTCAACTGTCATAAGTTAGCAAAATGGTTTTATATAACTCTATAATTAAAAATAAATTACCGAAATGTATGTATGTATTTACGCACATAAATTCAGAACCACTGCACCTAATTAGGTAATCTTTTTTTTGTTGTGGCCCTATCCTCAGGAAAAGGTTTGTATAAAAATAAGGTAAAGGCTGGACAATGTTATACGACTAAAATAATAAGTTATTTAATTATTATTATTTCACTCTTGTAAGGGGCTTACGTTAAATACTGCAATTATTATAAGCACTTAGCCAAAATTTTTTACTAATCTTGATTTTCGAGTTTATTATGAATAGGAATAATTTCAACCATTTGACAATAACAAAAACATAAAACTTTACTTTCAGTAAATTAGCACACATTAGTGTATATTATATGTTTAATTTAAATCTATAAGTAACTTTAACATATTATTAGACAGACCAAAACCCGTCCGCCAAAATAAATTTAGTTCAAAATATCCGTTATGAATTCAAGTCCTACTTTATCTGGACATGTTCCAAATTAACGTTTACGTAAAAAAACCAAAAACCTTTTTACAATTTTCTCAACGTATACCATATTTATAAAATAGGTTAATAAGCAATTTCACTGTTATTTGAAAATACTTAGTACTAACATTTTATGTAAACGGGTTGGTACAAAGTGAAGAAACTAAGTATTGATTTTCTTTTGTTAAGAACTAATACAAAAAGACTACATAAATTTAATTATTGAAAATTGTTTTAAGAAAATTGGAAACCTGATTTGTTTGCAAACTCTATCTCTAATCTAACTCTAACTCAATCACGTGTATTGTTAGTGTATTTATTATAATAGGCATTATTTAAAGTGAAAACTTCTAGTCACGTTGGGCACTTTTTGTATAAACAAAGGCAAAACACTTACAGTGACAAATATGCAGAGAAAATCTTTATGCCTCATTAAAAAAAGTGTGTAAAATTCATTTAAATATCGGTCAAGCATGGGTCATAGTTGACCGATATTATAATAGCCTCCTCGCCTGATTTACTTATTTTTTTTAAATGTATGTTAAAAAAATTTATAATCATTTATGTTTCAGTTTAACAAAAATCTCTATGAGAAAAGAAGTTGACTAAGAAAAATAAAGTAATATTATTTACAAACTTTTGATGTTGATCTTGATTAATAATGAAGTTGAACTTCGAGTTTGTTTTACTTCAATAACTTTAAGTGAAGCGTGTAGGCGTAGTTTCACTTCAGTTATATATGACCCCTCTGGTACACAAGATATAATGTGTTCTAATATTAATTGTAAATACCATTCAAGTCATTACATAGATAAGTGCCGAGTACTTATATCTACTAACTAGCTGTTGTCCGCAGCTTCGCTTGCGTTAACAAAGATTTACAACGGCATTTATATATAGTACAGCAGCGCCCCGCGTTCCCTTGGGAATACGGAGATGAATTATAGCCTACGTGTTAATCTGATGAATAAGCTATATTATTATAAAGTTTCATCAAAATCCGTTCAGTAGTTTTTGTGTGAAAGAGTAACAAACATTTTCACAAACTTTCGCATTTATAATATTAGTAGGTTATGTGAATTATTGAAATAAGATGACGCGCTGACATTTCAGCAGTGCTATTCTGTAAGAATCGCAGCGCTGTCGCAACGCTGTGACAGCGCTGTGAATTCAGCTAAGTTTTCACTAAGCTTGTCAAACCATATCAAACACCCTAGCGCCGTCAACGCTGTGGGCGCGACGAGCTCGACGCAGCGTTGCGACAGCGCTGCGTTTCTTACAGAATAGCACTGCTGAAAAACTGGGACGACAAAAGAGCAATCACAGACAGCGACGACCACTTACCATCAGGTGACTGTGACACCTACAGGTTTTAACCCAAATAAAATTAAAAATTAATATTAAATTATTATAATGATACTCAGTACTCACCTAAGTAAGTAGTAACATTTTAAAATATCAGAATTAAATGTCTTTATCACTAAAGACAACGGTATCTTTAAATATGTCTTATATTATTGACAATATTATTCAATGAAAATGTGAAATACGTTTCAAAATGCACGTGAGATTCCTCCCGGGTGATCGGAAAGTAATGGCAGGTTATTCGATATACCGATATAACGATGACCTATTTTGATGAAATATAATTTGTTTTAAATATAATTTTACGCTTACAACAATGGCAACTGCGAATAATGGTACAATCAAAATATACCTATATTGTTTCAGTATATTGCGTTCATCGAGAGAGGCCTATGTTCAGAAGCGGATAAAGGCTAATGATGATGATGATGATGAGTGTTTAAAGGTGTAGTGATACAGATATGATTAATTAGGCGAACTATGCGAGGATCTATAGAAAAATCATAAACAAAAGGCCTCTCTCAAACTATGAGCAGTTAAAAATATATTGACTTACCTTTGACCTTTATAATTTTTCGATGCCACAAATTAATAAAAGTTTAATGTAACGTAATGCACCAAATGATGTTTACAATATTGCCTTTCATTATGGCTTTACGAACAGATACCCTACAAAAGCATCTTCAGTACAATTTATAAAGTTAATAGCTTGAAATGTGTCTTTCTACTTGCTCAAATATGTAAGAGTAACGTGACCTTTTCATGCGAAAACAATGGCAAATACAGACCCATCCGTATCCGGAGTTATATAATCGGGCCCTCGCAAACGGAGATATATGTGGCCACTCGATTTTCATTGCGATCGTTCATAACTGCCGTATTTGTAACAGTCTTATTTTTTATCAAAATTTATCCTTTTCGTTCCTTCGTGTCGAGCATTAAATTTGGCAAATTATTATTTAAAAAGCAATGCCTTCTTGATTTTTTTTTATTTTCAAAGAAAAACGTTGCATACACTTTTTTTGGATAGAGATTTAACAAAAACTTTGTGTTTTGACTGTAAAAAGTAAAGTAAAGTAATCCTTATAGATTCCACTGCTGGGCACGGGTCAAAATCAGGCGAGGAGGATAATGGGCCATAGTTCACCTACCGTCAAAGACTTTTAATCTCATCAGGCATGCAGGTTTCCTCACGATGTTTTCCTTCACCGGTTTAATTGAATGTCCATTTTTTTTGATAAATATATAATATATTAGGGCCTGTTTCACAATCTCCCTTTAAGTTCCCTATAGGCTATTGGCAACATATTTGACAGATGTTTGACAGATACTCCATACTCTATCTGTCAAACATCTGTCAAATATGTTGCCAATAGCCTATAGGGAACTTAAAGGGAGATTGTGAAACAGGCCCTAAACCTAGTAACTTTAGTATTTACTATATTTTTATACGAGTTTATTTCCGATTTTATGGTTGTAGTAGCATCTTAAGTTGTTTAATTTCTATTATATATCTTGTTCGTCACAGAAATAGAAAATAATTATCTTCCTTAGTTTAACATCGTTCTAAATAAATAATTACACCAGAAGATCGTAGACATTGATATTACTAAATAAATTTAATAAGTTTAATCACTTAAATGCACATTTGGACCTCCCGGGCAGTTTCAACCAGGTGCGTAAAAACTGTTATCAATGAGGGGTACCTCAAACGCCATATGGTTCTGCGATAAATAACGTTCGGGAACGTTCCCGAATATTGACGATTTTGGTCAGATGGCCAAGGGCAGCTTTGACGTATGGACGCTTCATACCAATGGCAAAACATTTTTTCTAGTTAATGTGGACATCACAGAGTGTAAGCAAAACTGTGACTTAATCAGTATATTTTGATATAACCCTTCTATTGGCGCAAATTATTGAAACTTACAGAGTGACGACTTAGTAAGCTATTACAAAAATAATAATCCTATTCTTAAAGTCTAAGTAAACATTATCAAATAGCTGCATCTTAAATCTATGTGGAACAGCTGACGAATCGGCAGACTTGTCAAACTTTACTCGCGCTATAGCCGTAAAAAGCAGTGACGGCAAACGACGTGACGCTGTCACGACGTGATACCCCCACTACGTTGCCTCCTTTAACTTATAAATGTTTAGTATTATAATTGAAGTATCACAAAAATATTTCGTCCACTCACACAATCACACTAATAAACGATGTATGATATGCTATTTGCCATTTAAGGCTTTCATCTATCCGATTTTCATCAATACCTTTTAACAGGGTAACAATGAAGACAATGATTATGATTCTCTCTGCCTCAGTAAGACGGGGTTGCCAGAGGTGACGCGGTCATATAATGTTCCAGAAATACAATATTACGTAATGAGCTTTATAATCCGAAACACGAAACACGCCTACATCAAACGCGTCGCTAAATTCTCATCAATTAACCGAAGAAGCGATTCAGATTGATGTTTATCAGGTACATGCACGATCATACCCATGCTGTATATGTTTGCATGCATGTGTATTTTATTGAGAGGCGGTCTTCATTTCTTTAGTTCTTCATTGAGTATTTAACTGTTAGAGAGATTCCAAAAACCTTGATACTCTGCCAGACTTCACATGCAATTTCGGACATACGCTTTAAATATGATTTCATTATTTCGTTATAACATGAATACTTATTTACTTTTACTATACTTATTGTATACCTCTTTTTTGTGTTTTTAATAGACTATGCGTAGTAATAAATACGCAGAATTTCATTGACTTACGCTATTATCAATAATATAATAAAATGAATTGACCATGAGATCAGTTATAAATATGAATTTAATCTTCATATCTTCTAGTTTTATACTTGAATATTATTAAAAAATAATTATTATATTTATTATATACATTAAACGTTTATTCGATTAAAATATCATATTTACATCTGGTTATTAATATTTGTAATTTAAATCATATGTATGATATTGCATGGTGCTAGCTACTCAGACATACTTCAATTAAAAGTTGTTGGCAAATTTAAGTGGGTGTAAGTACAATGTAGTTGCCGGTGTAATTGAAAAATATTTAATTAAATATGCCATGAATTTCGAAAAGGCTTAAGGTATTGTGAGGTTCCACAGATGTTTTGCGGCGGTAGTGTAAAACGTTCAGTTTGAAATTTACACTCAAATTGCAAGCGAACAGTGTTGCTCAATTAAAATGTAACTTATATTAACGCTATATACATTCCGGGTAATGACCCCATCACATAGGGAAGACAGGGACACAAGCTTTTTCTATCTAAAAATTTTTTTTCGAAATTTCTCATAATTACATAATCTTCATAAATTTAAAAAATTCTATTATTATTACTCGTTAAAATATACAAGTAAAAAAGGTTTGTCTTAGCTACATTATAAAATATATTTTTTTTTTACTTGTTATTTATTATTGGTTTATGTATATTTATTTATTGGGCTACAATTGTGACATACGTTGCCTACTTAACAATATTGCGCTGCCAAGAGTTTCTCATTCTCTCTTTTTATGTGCTGTGCCGGTACAGCAGGGTGCAAGGAATTTGAACGTCTTTATTTATATTTTATAGTACCTTTTCACTGCGGACATTTGATATATTTTAAATACCTACAAAAAAAACACATTTTATTTCCATAGTTATTAAAAGTTGTAGATAATGTTTTCTTATGTTTACGCGAATTTCACTCATTATAATGAAACAACTTTACGGATTTTATCGCGGTTTATTAGGTTTTTTACAAGCCCGACGTTGTAGATAATTAAATAATAGAGTTTTCAAATTAGGTGGTAATATAACAAAGAAAATGTATACTCTATGTCTATAATTTTCATAGTCTCGCTCATTAAACCTGTCGATTTTCGACTACTAATTAGTAAATAAGCCTTTGAGAAATTTTAATAACATACTACACGTCTATATTATGTTTGATAATAATTTGAAACGTTTCCATTGAAAATCATCAAAAAACCTTGATATTCAAAATGGCAAAAGTACGTATTTATAGAAATATCACAGTGTTTTGCACCGTTAGTTGAAATTATTAAATCCTCATCCTATAAACGCGATAGTTTGTAAAAATGTATGGATGTATGTTACCCTCTCATGCATAGCAACTGAATTGATTTTGATGAAACTTTACAATAATATAGCTTACACATCAGAGTTTAAAATTGACCATGGTCACGGGAGGACCATGTCCTCCCGTGACCATGGTCGCTGTAAAGTGTCCGAAACGTCGGGATTGTAAAAAACTAAATAAACCGCGATAAAATCCGTAAAAGTTGTTTCATTATAATGAGTGAAATTCGCGTAAACATAAGAAAACAATATATTTCTTTCAATTTAATGTCGACTTTTCATACACATCAAAAAAATAAATTTCAAGTTTTAAACGTATCTCAAACGTGTGATCCCATCACTATTGCTTGTCGTCGTTTAATTACACATAAAACACAAGTGGCTGTTCACACCGAGACACTTATCGAGCACTAAACTTTATTGACACATCAGCCCGCCGTTTCATTGCAGTCCTGATGTTTGTGAATATAGCACATGGTATCTGGGGATCGGAATAAGAAGATAAAATACATATTATGTCGTATACAAGACTCGAAATATTCGCACTATTTATTAACAATCACTAATTTATGTATTACTAGCAGCGCCCTGCGTCTTCACCCGCGCTTTTCCCATTAGCTTGGGAATACGGTGATAAGTACGGAGTAAAGTTTCTTTGAAATCCATTCAGTAGTTTTTTCGTTACGTTACGTACGTTCTACGTTAAAGGGTAACAAAAATTCATCTATGCATCCATCCATAGTTACAAACTTTCACGTTTATAAATAGAATAACTTCTTATTCATCATCATCATCAGACTTTATCCGTAATACTGAATATGAGATATAAGAATGGCCTCCTGAGCCATCTTGACCTTTACTGGGTGAGGCCTATGTCTAATGAAAACTTATTACTTAGAATTTCTAATTTTATAGTAACGTAATAATGTCACAGCATGTTGGTAACGCGAAGCTGGTTTTCCTACCAATAAGCACTCAACGGCAGCCTCAATAGTTTTCACTTCATTAATATGAAAGAATATATAAAAGCGTTGATATTTAAAGGCTAATTCAAAAAAGGAACATTGTAAACTGCGGTTATAATTTCGCCCAAAAGGGTGAAGCGGTGAGTCGGAGCGAATTACACAAGCAGATGACTAATGAATGAGTGTGCAGGCCCTTGCAGATGTAACTCCGCCATTGTACCGAGCGTTAAAATCACAATGGTTTTATTTTACATTAAATTTCATTGTGAAATGGCCCATTTCTTTCTCTGTATACAATTTGACATGAGATAGGTACTTTATATTTTGAATATAACTGGGATTTCGAATAAGAAATAAAAAACCAATATTTATACAGGCGACAAATTGTTACATGTGAGCTTGTCTTCATTGTGGGACGCCTTTGTTCAGAGGTTGACGGGTAAAAGCTGATGATGATGATAATGAGGCTATCACAATCTTGTGCAGTATCACGAAGATCCTCAGCTCAACTATACTAGAGTACAGCTCAATGTGGAATGTTTAATGACAAGAGTTGCTAAGGAACCGATCGACAGCAGAGATGTTCAACTTTTTATTAAATGTTAATGAAAAAATATTTTAATGTGATTAATTATAAAGTGTGAGATATTGATTACGAATATAAAACCAAAAAACCTACAGTGCTCTATTTAAAAAACACACATCCAATCTGAAAGCTTCAAATCCCTCGGACATCTAGTATTCCGCGAATTTACACCACTTTAATGTGCTCAATCTTTGCTCGACTCACGACAAGTATAACTAAGGCAAATAGTAGACGGTAACATGGTGATAATGATGATACATTACTATATTATCTAATAACCAAGAGTGAATTGCTATCATGTTCACAGAAACGTCAAAACGAACCCTCATTTAACAGAATTTGTGAATTGAAAAGCGTCCTTGGAGACGAACTTTTAAGGAGCGCTGCAAACTTAAATACATAACGAGTACACTATTAACAGATAAAAGTTAAACTCGCATGAATACGGAAAGTTTTACCGGGACCGACACGAAACATGGAAAAGATAAATTGAAAAAGTATTAAGTAAAGGGACTAACCTAACCCAAAGGTTTTGTTTTGACTTCTCCCACGCCTTAATATTCACTTACGAAATTTGGCTAAAATATATATTTTTTATGTGCTAATATTTTCGTATTTATTTCTTACTTTTGTCAAAAGGAGGTAAATAAGCAATCAGAGCCGTATGGTAGCCACTGACACTCATAGACAATCGCGCAAGTAAATTTTATGTAGACGCGTTGCTGTCCTTTTCCTTATCCTCCCAACATATACAGCAAGAAATGCGACAGTACAGCTTTTACTTTACGTTAGTATTATCTGAGCGACGAGTACCCCGATCGTACCGGCTCAATCCGGGTGAAATGCACTATCATTACATGGATGTTTCCAGTATTATTATCCTCATAAGAAATATATTATAATATCGTAACGCAAATTGCTAGCAACCTTTAGAAGTACTAAGCTTATAAGTTATGTATCAAGAAAACTTTAAGTGCATAAAAAAAGTTTCTTAGTACATACTTAGTTTATTGTATTAGTTGTTGTGGTAGGGTTTTGATTCGAGTGCCGAATGTTTCAATGCCTTAAGATTCAATGAGACCAGTCGTATGGAAACGGGCCCTTGGAAGGCTCGAGAACCCTCAGCCTGCTTTCAATAATTCCTGGTACTCAAGTGCTTTAATTAAAATGTTCAACGTTTATAAACAGTATTAAGCCTTACAAATAGCTAATAGAGGCTTGTTGAGGAAATTGTGTTTTTAACAACACAGCTTTTAATAATATTTCTATTGCAATTAATTTGTGACGTAAATGTTAGGCCTGATTTTGTATTAGCAATCGTCATCATCAATCCGTCGTCGTTCACTGCGACAACAAGCTAGAAGCTAGCTAGCTCGGGCTAGCTCCAATAAACTATCAGCTTCACATAGAAACTGTCGGTTTTATCTATGATCATCACCATCATCAGCCTTTATCCGTCCACTGCTGAACATAGACTTCCCTCAATGAACGCTATTTGATTTATTTATGTTTTTATATATTTTTCTCGGTTTTATCTATGCAACTATGAAAATAATATAGATAATTTAACTTTCAGGAATTTTGTTGAAATTGATGAAATAAGGAATCCGTCACAGATCTAATCAAAATCAGTTAATTTAGTACCAAATTGTGTATTAAATGATTTAGTTTATATTCTAGCATTAGTATTACATCCCTGGTACATTAAATATGCTCTATGGTCGTAACTCATATGATCACCGGAGGATATAAACTATGACTTACGGAAACAAGAACACGTAATACCTTTTTAGATCTTACGTTTACGGTGTGCGGAATTGGGCGGAGTATTTGCACCCTAACTTAATAAAAATAAATTGTTTCCGTATATGTATATTTTTTGTCATACGGAATTTCCAGTTGGTCGTGCTTAAGACCATTACATGTGATATATACTTTTGAGTATAACGAAATTGCCCTGCTAGATAAGTGGCACAAACGCTAAATTAATAGAATAGATTACTCTATGCAATAAGTATTCTATTCTATTCTATTCGTTTAGCGTCTGTGCCACATTTCTAGGGAGGCAGATTAGATATTCTTAATAACATGAATAGTATGTTGTATAGTATGTTGTACTCTAATGTCTACGGGAATTTCATTCATTATAATGACCTTTACGGATTTTATCGCGGTCTATTAAGTTTTTTTTTCTACATGCCCGAGGTTTTAAGTGTGTGCTTTACAAAATCTTAGGTCATTTTAATCATGTATCCAGATTCGGCTGTAAGTACTTAAGTTCAAGCGAAGCTGTAGGCACCAGCTCGCTTCTAGAAAATTGTATAATGCCACTCAATTGTTTGGGAATTCAATTGGTTGAGAAAGAAGTAAAGATAAGAAAAGAGGTAAAGATTTTTCGAAGTTTACTTGTCAAGAATCGATTTTAATTAATGCCCGGTATAAAAAATAACAGTAAATTTGGTGATCTT
The DNA here is from genome assembly GCA_905333005.2 of Lycaena phlaeas. NCBI lineage: Eukaryota > Metazoa > Arthropoda > Insecta > Lepidoptera > Lycaenidae > Lycaena > Lycaena phlaeas. The sequence goes on along the minus strand of HG995166.1, from coordinate 16,728,326 downwards.
ATCATATTACTTTGATTTAATATCAGTAGTTTGCCAAAGTAACACTTAAATGACATACTTAAATACTACAAAACCAACCCAACAGAGTTTCTTGCTGAATTCTTCTTATATACTATACTACTATAGTAGTATGAATTGTTTGTATTTAATTATTTTTTATAATAGAATATTTGAAAAGACTAGTTCCACTGAGTTTGTTTCGCCGGTTCTTCTCAGTGGACTTGCTTTGGAACCGATGGTAGACTCAATTAACGTTCAAAAAGACACTACTTTGAATAAAAATTTTTGATTTTGATTTTACTGACAATATCTATAATACCCACCTTCGGATTCGAGCTGTTCTGCCGTTTTACTGCCTACTTTAATAAAAACACATTATAAGTACGTAAAATACAAACCATTCTCACAGTTTGCAGTCTCATTTCTCCACCGTAAAGTACTTGAAGGATATCATAGTCGATGTGGAGAAGTAGTATTTAAGTCTCATGTGCAAAGTACGCACTTATGTTAACACGAAACAGATGCCGTTCAATTTTTCTACAGAGGAACATTCAATGCATCGCAACATATTTAATTATTTATCATTGGACAGTGACATGACGGACGCTAAATATTTTATTTTACCATTAATTATATTAATTGTTAATTCATTGTGTTTATGATTTAATGATTTATAATCATTAGAATGATCCAATTACAGGCGATTCAATACGTTTTGGAAAGACTTTTTGCATAAACAAGCAATAGGTTTGGTCCTTAAAATCAAATTAATTATTGAAATAAGTGCGACTCTTGACACATTTTTCGTGATATTAGGTAATGTTTTAGAAACTACATAGGACTATAACATAGGATCCTTATATATACATACATACATATATACATACATAGGAGCCTCCGAATACAGAGCTATAACAAAATTTGCTTTCTCTGTAAATAAAGCGAGTAGATAGATTTCGAACACAGGAGAGGTAAAGATGAAAATGACATAATAAGCACTGCACAAATCATACACCCATCCATACGGGAGGTATGGAATGGAATAGGTATAGTTTTGACACAAATTTAAGGTATTTCTAAGAACATAATATTATGTTTTATATCTATAAAATAGTTTAATCTACATTTTATAAATCTTTATAAAATCAATTAATTTAATTTAAGTTATAAAAACTGTAAAGTAATACAAAAACGCAACCTAAGTGATAAAAAAGTGATGAATAAACAAGCGAATTTTTTACTAATATTAAAATATATTTTCTAGCGTTATCTTAAAATAAACTTTCTAAAAAAATATAAAGGTGGTTGTTTTATTACTAAAACTTATTGAAGAGAAAAGTTTTCTTATTGAAAAAATATTTTTTTTAAATCTAAAGGCTTCTAACAGCAAAAGATGTAAAAGAATAATAAAGATATCCTGATTATTAATGAATATCAAAGTCTAACTTTTATACTTGCTAGAGAACATTATTAATAAAACATCTGCAAATTACCTTTATATTCATTACAATATAATAATCATATTTCACAAAGTATATGATAGCACCCAAAAATATACTAATATATAAACATTTTGACTTTTTACTAATTTCGTCATCGCTTGAATACTTCCAAACTTTAAAAGGCCAGAAGAATACAATGTAATCGAGACCACTTTATTCTCAAGGACTGGGATATTCTCGAACAATTAATCCCGTTATAGTTCTTAGTGAAGATATTTACATTTTTAATTCACCTTTGAAAACCATTACGTTGACTTCTATAAAGTTAGTAACTAAAAGTAATGAAAGTTAAAAAATGTAGATTAAACTGTTTTTATTTTGATACAAAGGCTAACTAAACCCTCGGTAACAATTTGTTCAAACTGGACGATGGCTTTACTAATACTAAGGGTCTGTTTCACAATGTACCAGTAAAGTACCCTATAGCTATATGACACATAAATTAATTGACAGATGAATCTTCCAGTTAGTCTTGATTGGGTTTCACCATCATCTTCCCTATAAATTTATTTGGCAGATCCTTATTTGGCACTTACTGGTTAGTAGGCTTGGCAACCTCGCATTTCATAGTTCTGTGGGATTCATGGTGGAAGGCCCCAAAGGGAGATCTCCGACCGAGCGAGGTGCAATGCTCGGCCAGGCCGAAGCCCACTAGCTATCGTGTCAGATGTTGTATATATAGCGATCGGACTGTAGAATTCCGATAGCGCGATTCAGGAATGTGGCGCTGTGATTGGTCCGCCACATCACTCCCCCCCGAAGACCGGAGGTCGATATCTTGAGTCTTCTGCTTGAGTCGCCAGTGCCAGTGAGTCCCAGTGGGTCGGAACTGTGCTCCTGCTTGCACGGGGGCTCCAGTGAGTCGGAGTGCTGCTGCCGTGCAGGGCTGATACTACGTGCTGCTGACCAGGAGAGATGAGTGCTCTGCTTGATGACCGGTCCGTGGTAGTGCGATAGCCCGTTGAAGCCGGTGAGGGTTCGACCAGGCCGCGGTGCGTTGAGGCTAATGGTCGAAGTACCCGAAGAGGCTTGAAGCTGGCTGGCGTGGTGCGGAGGGGTGGGGAGTGATGATGATGAATGTCCAGAAGGAGGCGTGTTCTGTCGAGGGTCACCAATGTGAGATTCATGGTGGAAGGCCCCAAAGGGAGATCTCCGACCGAGCGAGGTGCAATGCTCGGCCAGGCCGAAGCCCACTAGCTATCGTGTCAGATGTTGTATATATAGCGATCGGACTGTAGAATTCCGATAGCGCGATTCAGGAATGTGGCGCTGTGATTGGTCCGCCACAGTTCCATTTTACGATAAATATGTTTTAGAAAAACATTCCATGTTGTAAATATACATGAAAATATGTTTTTATAATTTAAATGTATGTATCATACCATCTTTATACCTTTTATTTACATAGACCTTGTATATAATGTTATCCCTTAATTATTAAACGCTCAAAACACAATTTAAATTATTTTGTATATTACTGTTACCGGAACGTCAAATTGTCTAATGTCGTGAAGCTGTCAATCGCGTATATATCTGTCAACTAATTTATCTGACAGATGAATTTGCTAATGGCCAGTTGATCCGACCTATAGTTTACAGGGAACTTTATTAGCCAAATATTGCTATTTGTCAATTGTGAAACAAGAACGTTGTAGTTATGTGGTAAATATGTTGCAAATAGCTTAATTGGAACTTTATTAGGACATTGTGAAACAGACCCTAAATATATTATTATTGAAATAAGTAAGCGTTGCCTATATTTCAAACTGACACTGACCTACAGCTGCTTAACTGATAATTTCGATTTCTCTATCATATTAATGATCATTATCAAATCATAATACTAGCAGCGATTCCGATTTAGACTAGCTAAAATCTGCGAAGCTGCCAAACACGACGAAGACTGGCTGGGGTATATTAAGCAGAAAAATCTTCGCTGTACTTCACAATACAATCTTCGCTGTACAATTGATAGGGCAAGATATTCCGGGCCGCAATAGGGATCTATAGCCAACAACGACGCGTGGCAATGTGAGATCCTACCAATCCATGAGCGCTGCAACAATCATCTACTATAGATGCTGTAGCCAATCGAAGGTAAAATCAATAAAAATAAAATTATTTTTATTTTAACTAGCTATGATAGATAAGTCATAGTAATGACAAACATAAATTCTTTTAACAATAATTTTATAAATATCCAAATTTTTTATCTTTTAATTTGAATACTATGTTTATTATTGTGCACGTGAAAGTAATATAAAATATTTTAATATTAATAAAGCAACAAGCCGGATACGCCTAGGTATTGCGAGATTCTATTTCTCTTGGACTCAATTCTCAAGGGAAATTAAATTTATTCGAAAATCATCGCCTTTAAGCTGCTACCAACACTTTGGCAAGAACTACATTCAGATTATTTATCCCAAAGATAGACGGCCTTAAAACATTTGCAAATATATTTAAAATATATTTTTTATCAGCAAATTATCGGAAGATTCCAGAGAAAGTTGACACTTGCGAATATTGTGCAGAAGGTACAAATTAAACTTAGAGCAACAGAAGAACGATTTTAATCAGTGTATCTGTTTTACACTAATATATAAACTGAAGATTTTATTGGTTTGAGAGCGTTGATCTAGGGAACTCAAAAAACATTGTCTTAACCAAATTATCTGACTTGAAAGGATGTGGGTTGAATCCCCACCCGAAACCAATCTTTGTGAACATGAATCATTTGTTTTGTGTCTGTGCGTGATTTACAATATGTATGTATGTATACCAAGATGCCTAGTTTGGGATCAGATAGCCGTGTGTGTGTCATTCTAACATATTATTAATTATTGAAAGTTATAAGTCTTTATTTAATACTTTCATAAATTAGTTGACCATCCTGAGACGTAACAGTACACGAAAACAATAATACATTGTCTATTCTGTAAACTTTTCTGAAAACAGCGAGGCTGGCACAGGAGAGGATAAGCAAGATTGTAGTACCCATGAGACAGGCGCGGCACAGGCACGTCCGTCCAATATTCTCTGATGCGCTTGTAATCAAACGTTTATTTTTTTATTGCAGATGACGGCGATTTTCATGTCAAAGATAAAACCAGATTTATAGATAAGCCACGTTTTTCCATACACTTTCCATGCACTGTTTGTCTTTGGCTATGAATAATTTTCCATCGAATATCAAATTTAATTTAATTTATCATATTAGGATCAGATGCTTGTTATTGCCTACTGCTGAGTTGAACTAAGAACTTTATGCCAATCTTTGTTTCTTTTCTTTCTCATCCATGTTTTTTTTAATTAAAATTTTCTGATTAATCTATGTTGACTACTCATTTTATATGAATGCATAATAGACATAGTGAACTGCATTTAGATTTTGGGGGTATAAAATCACGCTAATCGGAATGATATGTGTGAACTATAATTAGCTATTCAAGTCGAAGTTATAAGATTACTCTTTATACCCATTTTACTTGCTTCCTCCTACGTAACAACCATTCCAAATTCGTTTTCTAATAAAGATAAATGCGGATTTTTTTCATTATATTGGAAAAAGATTAAAATACCAGGATAAAATCCGTAAAAGCTAAAAATGAGTCTATATAAACGAAGACACGAGCATCTAGTAGTTGAATGAACCTTTAAAATCATAAACTTTATCCGATAATGACGTCATTCCGTAAAATCTATTTAATTAACAAATTTGTTTGGCCTTTTAACTAATTAAATACAAAATTATTATTGCAGGGAAAAATTTAATCTGAACAATATTTATATTTTCATTTAGTTGAAATAATGTTTTTATAAAATTATATGATTTTTGTCTCGAACGCAGTGAGAGCATCAGGTGCGCTCGCGAATGAAAGGTTATCTGTAATGTATTGAAACAATATGTGGTTACTATCGAATTGGCTGTAAACACCTTTTATACCCTTGTCGCTATTTGGAATATTCATCTCAAAAATATTTTTCCGGTTTGGAAAATTTCCCTATTAATTCTCATAACGGATAAGAATTTTTATATAATATAATCATCATCTTCAGCCTTTATCCGTCCACTGCTGAACATAGACCTCCCTCAATGAACGCCAAGACGACCGATCCCTTACTACTCGCATCCAACACGGATCTGCCACTGCACGGAGATCGTCTTCCCACCTGGTTAATGGCCGATCAACACTTCGTCTACCTAGACGCGGCCTATACAGCTATAATACATATATTTATTTTACCCTATTTAAATCTATAGATATTTTAACAATTAGATGATATATGATATGATAGATTCTTCTTCTTCTTCTTTGGCTTAGCTCCCTGACCGGCTCGTCAGAATAATAATATGATAGTTCTAAAGAGATCTCAGTTTTGCGTATCAACAACAGGTAGGGAGGGAGGAAAAACGTTACATGCTATTGACACTTATACTTTTTTTGAAGCGATGACGTATAACGAACGACTCAAAAAACACAATATCATGAACCCCACCAGCGATATAATTACATTTTGAAGTACTCTAAAAGGCTGTTGGTGCAAATTTTACCAAGGGCAATTTGTATGATTTGATATATACATGTTTTATTTAGTGCTTCGAAACAAAAATATGCAATACATAATGTGATGTTATTTTAAATAATTTTCTCGTATTTTAAGAAGTTATATAACTGAGAATTTTTTAACTTAAGAAGTGCTCCAACAAGACAGTAATTGAGTTATAAAATTACCAAATATACACCAAACAGAATACACCAACAGAATCGATGTAAATTCACAATACGTAAGTTAATTTTCATTAGAAAAATATATTGGAAAAAATAATTGAAAAGGAAAAATTTGTAGTATAGAAGTAAATAAAGTTGGTATCAATAATACATTTTTGCCAAACGTATTATTAACAATCGCACTCTTCTTGGAACAAAAATTAATGATAACATTAAGAAATCGTTTGGCCAAACAAAACGCTCAAATTCCAGAAACTTCTCATTTTTTACAAATAAATTCACGACATGTCATGGATTATTAGTTTCTCGTGATATCGGCTTTGTGTGCAAATTGGTCACGCGTCAGGACGAGCCTGGTTTTGTGACACACATACAAACATCGCGCTCCCAGATTATAATCAAGAATGAATAATTTGAACTGTTGTAGGTTGGCCTTATAAATGGGCTTGAAAGTCGATAGAGTTTTTAATTAATATAGTTATTTTCATTACTTTTTCTTTTTAAAAAGGAATATTTACCTTTTTTATATTCATTTCGCGGAGCTCGATGATAAGTATGCTGTTTTAAATATGTATTTTTAGTAAATTTTATCAATAGAGACCAATGTCCAGTAGTGTATTGAAAATCGTCGATAAAGAAGAAGATGACGATTATCATAATGATTACAGTCCAAATATAACGTCAAATATTTCGGTCTCGAAGAAGTGATAAAAAAAAGTATTGTATTTCAAAGATATCGATTTCTTACCTGTAAAACATATTTTATGTCCCCACAAGTAAGGAGTAGTATTGTTGGATCGAAAAGGTTTCCAGGAAGAGACTGCGCGGTTGTGAAAGTGCAAATCTTTAAAGTTTTACAATCTTGAATCTTTTTTAAATCTTCTTTAATCTTTTTTACCATGATGAGTGAAAGTGGACTGAAAGTTGAAATAATGCAAAATTTTTGCGAAAAGATACATTTTGATGATTTTTTACGTAAAAACTGAAAAAAATCTGGCACTTTTAAGGATTGCGATAGATAGTAGGTCTACTTAGGTTGCTGTTACAAACAAAAGATCAGAAATATTTGAAAATTTGTGGTCAGAATAGTAAATGGTCCATGATGGGTGTAGATTTTCAAAAACTTTCAAATATTTTTTTTATAATTTCAAAATATAAAGTTTTTTTTCTGAAGTAGTCATGAGCAGGTCGACCCTATGGTGCATTTTTATCGTTAAATTTTGGAACAACCTGTACATATATCTTCATACACATATAATGAAAAGCTGTAAAATATTAAACATAATTTTATTAACAGACACTGTGGTTTAATTTATTTGTATAAATAACTAGGCAAACTAAAAAACTAAAAGTACGTATGCATGCCGGTGGTAGACAGGAGCTTTCAGGATCCGAGAGGATAATATTGAATAACAGTTGCTTCAACTTAAGCCTTCATTATCAGCTCAAATTCTCATGTGCTAGTTAATATCTCGAACACTCACGGAACTAGTACATTTTGCTCAAATTGCTGTTATTATGTATCCAATAATTATTTGTTAGTAGGTAGTAACTACTATTGATTTGTTAGTAGGTACACTAGTTATCTTATAATATTGGCGCATAAACAATATTATTACCTAGGGAAATCATATAAATAACCAGCTGTTTTCCGCAGCTTCGCGTTAACTTGGATTTACTGCTTATTTGAATTTATGCTGATTATTTTACAGCCTAAGGACCTGTTTTACAATCTCCAGATAAGTTCCCAATAGGCTATCGGCAACATATTTGACAGATACTTGACAGATACTCCATACTCTGTCAAACATGTTGCCCATAGCCTATTGGGAACTTATCTGGAGATTATGAAACAGGCCCTAAGTATCCTTGTTACATTGTTAATTTATCTGCCAGTGAGTCACGTCAAAATCAGCCTAGGTGTTTTAGAGATTAGCAGAAAGAGAAATGGACGGCAATATAAAAATAATAAAAGCACAAATGATTTTAAATATTTTTAAAGCTGTAGAAGGCAAAACCCTTATTCTTCGCGTGTTCAATTCGCTTCAGTTCAATTTTCACGCATCTCAAATAAATTACGTGGAACTTAATTTAAGAAATCATAGAACATAACTAACCACAAAACGCCCTTTTTGTTTTTCTCAAATGATTATATTGATAGTCTGTATTGATAGTATATATTATAGTAGTGACCGCGTAGGATTATATTTTGCGAAAACATACCTCGGTTCTACGATATAAGGAATCCATTGGAGGTTTTTCAGCAGCTTGAACTACCGGCACCGCCGGGAAGAGATATCTAAGGGATTTTATCGAAAAAATATATCTATACTAATATAATAAGTAGATAATGTTTATAACTTTGTTTGTAAATTATCATTTTCAAGGGGATAGTCTTCGGTAATACTGATCTGATGATAAAAATAATTTACTAGCAGAAAGCCACACTGTCCAGAAATGACATAGGCTATATTTTAATATTAACAATATTAACGTTTCATAATATTATATCCCTACATAAATTGGAACATTTAAAAATTTTGCCGATAAACTTATTTAATTCGCATGCGCAGCGTAAACCATATATCATAATATATAATTATATAAAATAATATTATTAATAGTACTTATAATTACTTAAACAAAAGTCCGCTATGATAAACGCTTTTGTTAAAAAATTTCAATTAAAAAAAAAATTAATTCTAATACTGCAAACCAGAAAATCCTTATCCATTAAAATTGTTTTCTAATAATTACTGTTCATTATTTACGTGTAAATTCGACTCTAAATAATTATTCGGATTAGACTTCTCGTTTTAGAAGTTATGACGGATATATAAATTATCCAAATAAGAAAAAGATCACGATCTGAACAAACAATTCTACGTTTACTTAAATTTAGTCTAACCACCGAACTGATCTAAATGAAATTTAGTATGAATATACTGACAGTTTGAGACCCAGAGAAATCCTACGGGAACTAAGCGGATATAATATACGTTCTCAAAGTATTGTTTAGTCTCTACAAATACTAATTTGTGTAATTACACTTAGTGAAATAGAGTATGGAAATAATCATCATCAAAGAGGAACCAGTTCCCAATCAACTCCTAGTAGCCCACCAGATTTGAACCCGTATCCTGTACGTAAGACATTCCTTGACCACGGTACAAAACAAATCAAAAACCTTTAAGTAGTTTAACAATATATAACATGGCTATATTGAGATATGTGTGTTATAGGTTGTTGTCAAGTCAAATTGCTTATTTTTAAATCATTCCAGATACAAAATTGACGCACGTGTATAATGATAAAATAGAAATATGAAATTTTTCGTTTCATAGTCGGGTATAGGAAGAATAACGAAGAAAATTCATATCGACAATACATTTGTTGCGTCTAGCATAAGCATAATTTATATTTTAGTTTGTGAATAATATATATTCACTTTTAGGTTATATAAAAATATACATAAATACATCTTTTATGTATTAGTTGGTGATTTTCTTGGCCTTTAATGTGGTAATTAGGGTGAGAAGGCGATTTTCGTGCAGTGGCCGATCAAGACGGGAACTAAGCGGATGTTGGATTCGAGTGGCAAGGTATCGGTCGTCTTGTCGTTCATTGCGGGAGGCCTTTGTTCAGCAGTGGACGGATAAAGGCTGGTGATGATGATGATGATTTTATGTTTCTGTTTTGAACCAAAGTAAAGCTTATGACTGAACTTTGATAATAATGTTGCAGAAAATCTTTTCACTACAACCACTGTGGTCGTAGTAAATAATATTTATTTCACTTAAATTTCAATTCTAGTAGAAAGGCACAAAATAAGGATTGTGTAACGTTAAAATAACAAATATAAATGTTGGTTATTTTTTGGCACCAGTACCTATTTATTATAAAAAGTCAATTTTTATATTGGTAACATTAATATGGAGCCATTAATGCCAAATATTTCTTACCATTTAAAAGGACCTCAATATTAATTTGTTATCGACAGAGAAGTGTTCCTTATATTATATACATATTATATACCTTAACTTATACCTATAGGATTTTGTAAGCTCCGAAAAATATTTTGGATCTTTTATTGGTGTTATTAAATGTGCCTGTACTACAGAATATCTGAAATTCTTAAAATCATTAGAAAACGATATGTACATGTACAACCAGAACACATGAAACCCATTCTATGAAAACCCCCCGCTTCTGTTACATCGGTTATTACCTTCATCTGGCTGCTCGAAACGTTTCGGCTGCACTTGGTTCTATCTCAGCACTCGAGCCGCTACACTTTGCTGACAAGTCTCTACATTTCCTCACAGATCCTCACTTTGCATACATATGGAATGTGTTCTATATTCCATATCTAAACCTTTTACAATAGTGTCGCGATGAAATATGAAATTTGTCAAGGGGTCATTCGGTCTATATTCCACGATCTGAAATATTTTAATAAGAATCTTAATAAAACTAAAAACATATTAGAAAGTTCTTATTATTAATGGATTTCATTTAAATATGAAAACCGACTCAATAATGAACAAATTCATAATACATATATTGATTTATTTATACTTATAAATGTACTTATATTTAAAATAAATTTAGGAATTCATTTTTTTTTTATTTCGGAACACTCTCCCAAAATTTTACTGAAGCCCAAATAAAATTATTACAAAACGAAATCACTGTACAATAGAAATAGTTTTAAAAGTCGATTTTGATTGTGATTGTAATTTTTTGAAAGTCATTAACCAATTACGAGGATCCCTGCTGACCGTTTTACAGACTTCTTAGTTCCTCGGAATACATTTTAGGAATCGCTGCTTTAGAGGACATGACGACCGACTTTTGGCTTCCATATGCAACAATGTTATTCATATGATCGACCCAATTCAACATCCCGTACCATTATTTCGACACTTCTGAACGTTAACAAAATATAATCTTACCACCATAAGGCCTACTTCCATTTTCGCGTGATATTAACAAAACCTTTTTACACGAGTGTGTCGCACAAAACATCTGACTCGGATTGCGAAGGCGGCAGTAACTTGGTCTCTGGAGACTGGTGGCAGAGACTACAGCTAACAAGTTATTTCAGCAATTTCTCTTCATCTTGACAAAAATGGTGTTACATAATTCAATCAAATTTTCTTGTCTTTGTTATGCTTGAACAAAGAATTAGAAATTAATTCATATTCTACGAATATAAGAATGAAATCTTTTAATGTTTTATACTTATTTTCCATTGTTATAAAATTAAATTAAATTATGCTATCAAGTGATGTTATTTTTAATCATTTACAATTTTTTTCAAAACTTACCACTAGACCAGGTTGACGTGATGTAAAAGCATCCATAGATTATTACTATCGTAAATTTTACAATATAAAGAGTTTATTTTTGTTTACCTTTCCACAGTTCGTGGCACTTTATAGCCATTATTACGAATATAATGTAAAGAAAAGAAAATAATAAAGAATAATAATTAATTTATACATGTCTTCAAGCAATTTGTATATCTCCTTAGAAATTATTAGAGAAATGGAAGCGTTCCACTTTAATATTGGATAGTATTGAAAACTGAATTACCATCTCGGATCTCATATCCTGGATACGAATAGTAAATGGAATTACATATCAAATTGTATAATGGCTGTATGGAATCGTCGAAGCTCTCAACTAGAAACATCCAACAAAATACAACTCCCACAAAATCTCTCTTTGAACAGCAAATTGTATCTACCGTCTACTACAATCTCAACGTAAAGCCTCACTGAGAAGAAGCAACGAAACCAATTCATGTTGCATCTCCTGTTACTATCGATTCAAATCGTCAATTAGATTTTCCAACTTGTAATAAGAGACCCATATCGTATCGTATACCTTTAAAAGAGCAATCCTTGTTGGAACGAAGTTTCTTACGGCAGGCTTGGAGGGGATAAGAATTTAGCTGGGCGACCGAACTGAAAAAAATGTGATAGTAAAAGCGTAAGAAAAGTGCGTGCGATAAATAAGACGTCAGCAGGCGCGACAGTCGCATACACAAGCGAGTAGTGTATAATACTCTTCTTTTTAGCCGAAGGAACTCCGTTCCTACCTAATGTAAAACCACGACACCACATTTCTTTTTTATATAATCTGAATCTCGGAAATGGCTCAAACGATTTTAATGAAATTTACTAAACATGGAGTTTCGGGGCGATAAATCGGATCTAGCTAGGATTCATTTTTAGTAATTGTCGTTTAATTCATGCTTTCAACAATCGACTTACCGAGCAAAGCTCAGTCATACGGGTACTGTATTTTTCTAGTAATAATAAACACAAATTTCTAGTTTGTAACTGAAAAAAAATGTACCTAAGGTTAACATCAGCATAACTGTTATGACTGTTGTAGACTCGTTTGTGGTTCACAGCAGTCTTCAACAGATGTTTGGACGGTCAGACAAAAAAGTACGGTCAAAAAAGTAGGTCGGTACGGTAAAGTACGGTCGCAGTACTTTAAGGTTAAGGAACCCCAAAATGATCATTTTTCTAATACCATTTATAACACTTCTTTTTATTTATATCACCTTTTTTCTTACGACAAATAAAAGTCACCCGAAACATAAAATATAGTAATAATAAAGGTAGAGAAGGAAATCAGAAATGTGTCTAATCTTTTAACACCTACGGATAATGTTTGTTTCTTTTTGTGTGAAGTAAACAGCATTTATATTCCCAGTAGCGGGCGAGCGTCTACAATAGTCTCATAAAATGAATAAAAATATATGTTTTTTTCGCAAGAGGACATAATCCCAGAACAATCTCACTTATATGTAGCGGCACAATACGCTGGTGCTATAAGCAGATTTTATGTAATTACTTTTGAGAATGCTCTTAGGTACTCTATTACAATATACATATTATAATTTTTTATGCAATTCATATATTTTTATAAAGACAAGCTTATCCTTACTAGATTCTGTGTTTGAGTTATCGTCATCATCAACCGTTGTCATCCATCCACTATGTATGCAATAAAAACATTTGCTTCAGCAATATGGTGTCAAGTCAGACTAGTGACGTCATGCGTCTGTAAATGTACAGTAATGCGTATGATTACATAATATTATTTGCTCTATGCATGTTTACGGACTATTGACATTTCGACATTACATTAGCCAATTAAAAGCGTTTATGGACATATCGTTCCAATATCAAAACAAATGATTTAATTTGAGTTTTTTTGAAAAGTTACCGAAAACATCCTTAAAAGTTATATATTATGGTGGTCATTATAATAAAGAAATATTATACTGTTTGATAAAATTAGATTATTCCTTTAAAAACTAGCGATTGTCTTTCGATCTCTGCTTGCAGAATGTTCATACTATTCCTTCCGTAATTCTAAAAGATGGTTGACCTGATCTTAGTATAAGAGCCCAATACGGGTTTACGGCGGTGGTATGAGCTAGTGTTGCCGGTGCATGTCTTGTGCATTAAAATGACTTTTATAGCGACACTCAGAGCATTTACGATCACTACCACTTCAATGTCCATGCTGAAAGTGGTGCCTTTAACATGCATCGAATAAAACATTACCTGTTATGCATGTACAATTATGTTATGGTTAATGTTGATATGATTATTTTCTAAGTGCATCTTCAATAGGGACCATCACTCGCTCATCGTTGAAGGAAATCATCGTAAGGACATCTGAATATGTACCTTAAAGACTTTGAAGGTGTGTAAAGTTCACCAACACGCATCGGGCCAGCGCATCGGTGATCCTCCTAGCCTCATTTTGAGGAGGAGACCCTGTGCCCAGCAGTGGGGCATATAGTTTATGGTGAAATAGGACATTATAAAGATTATTTTCAATAAGTTCGTTTTGCCGGTTCTTCTTAATTGGCTAGCTTTGGAATCGATAGCCGATCGAGATCGATAGAGCTAATTTTACGTTCCATAAGATGTTTTTAGGTATCATATTGACTTTTTTCAGCGAATAAAATGTGTGTTCAGGGAAAATAGCTATCTTGTAGTAAAATGGTCAACTACGAAAGATTGTTTATAAGCGTTTTGCCAGGGACAAGCTTTCACTAGCATGACGTTTTCTATAAGAAGGTAATCAGAGTTACAGAGGTCATACTTTGCTAGTGTGAAGTTATTATTTGTTATATATTTTAATGAACTTTTTATAAGAAAACCAACTGCTCCACAATCATAATGTAAATCAGGTAAATCCTAGTTGACCTAAATAGTAGAAGTCAGAAGCTTTGCATTTACTTTCAAAGGATATAATAAATATTTATAAAATAAATCTAATTTACGGAATTAAATCGTATACTACTGTGTTTGTATTATTTGATATTATATAATATAGACAGAATTCAAGAATCTTAGCTATATTTTACGTCGTATATACCGCAGTATTTGAAGACGAAAGTCTTCAACCAATGCCTTATCTCCGTGATGACCTACGGGGCCGAAACGTGGCCTCTTAATTTACGACAGGTCTGAAAGTTTGCCGTAGCTCAACGTACTATCACAAAATAAAAACGATTCGTTTTTGGAACGAAGTTCCTTACGGCAGGCTTGGAGGGGATAAGGATTTTGATGCGCGACCGAACTGAAAAAAATGTTATAGTAAAACCGTAAGAAAAAGTGCGTGGAATAAAAGCGTTAAATGAGACGTGCGCAGGCGCGACAGTCGCATACACAAGCGAGTAGTGTATAATACCTTTCTTTTTAGCCGAATGAACTTCATTCCTACCTGGTGTGCCACGACACCACTTTCTTTTTTATTTTGTGGTACTATGGAGCGTGCTATGCTGGGTGTTTCTTTGGCCGTAGAGGCCGCATCATAGCCGTATATAAAGTTTTAATCAGATGGAAAGACGATTTCGGTGCAGTTGCTAGTAGTGTTGGATGCGAGTGGCAAGGGATCGGCCATCTTGGCGATTATGAAAGTAGGCCTATGTTCAAAAGTATACGGATAAAGAAAATTTATATAGGTACTAACATACACTATAACAATAAATAATGATTATTTACATATACGAATAACTGAGATGCTTATATTCTTTACACAAAATGTCTTTCATGGGATCCGAACCTGGGACTGCTCGATCCTGCCAACCTCAGTTCCGGTAATTAAATTCATAACGTCCACCGTTTTGATTATCGCCAATTGTCACGTTGTCTTTATTCGACAATTCACTTACACTCCGCCCCAGCTCGTAAAGTAATATTAGCACCGCTGGGCGCGGGCAATACTGGCGATAGTGCCTTTACGGGCCGCCAGCGAATGTCACATGGGAAATTATTTGACGTGCCATTTAATGGATTTTTGCCTTCGTAACACGCTACCAACATTCAAATAAAAATATGAAGTGTACTTAAATAAATAGGGACACAGTATTATGTTTAATAACGCGATTATTGCTTTAATCCATTATGGTTATAGGCTTCTAACGTTATTCCTTGCGTGAAACAAGATAAGCAGATTAATATTTTTCAATATAAGTGTAAAGCTATATGGAAATTTATGCAAGTTTTTATGTTATATGACCTACATCGATCCGCGTTTTGATGTCATGACAATAAAACTTTCTAGTGAACATTTGAACAATCTATTCCTTTAACCAGATTTCATTAATATTAGCCAATTTTCTTATACTAACTTATAATGAACAGACTTACTGTAAAAAAACTTTGAGTTATTCCAATACAATAGTAAAAAAAGTAAAGTATCAAACCCTTATATTATGTCCCACTGCTGGGCACGGGTCTCCTCTTCGAAATCAGGAGAGGAGGGTAATGGGCCATAATTCACCGATGCGCTGGCCCAGTGCGGGTTGGTGAAGTTCACATACCTTCAAAGACTTTCATCTCATCAGGCATGCAGGTTTCCTCACGATGTTTCCCTTCACCGGTGAGCGATCGATGGTCTCGTGTTTTGGGGTGCACTTAGAAATTTAGAAAAACTCATTTCGAGGCACACACGGACGGGTCAGGATCGAATCCGGAACCTCTCGCCTAAGAGGCCGAGTCCATCCACCACTGGACCATCGTCGCTCTAATACGACAGTAGTGTAAAATATTACCCCATAAGTTTTTCATCATTCTATCGCTTAATTATATAATATATTATTATAATCTTATTATAATCTTTTTGTTACAGAATACACAGTCACAAGCCTGGAGCTACTGGAGCTAAGGGTGCCCGCACACGTGCCGCTTGGCACCAGAGCCTCCCTCTCATGCCGCTGGCAGCTCGGGCCCAGCGAGGTCCTTTACTCCGTCAAGTGGTACAAAGACGGGAAGGAATTCTTTAGGCACGTACCTCGGGACATAGAGCCGAGGAGGAAGTTTCTACTTCCAGGAGTTGATGTTGAGGTAAGAACGATGTTAATATCCTGAACCTTATAAAAAAATCGGTTGTCTGTAAAGTCAGTTTACTGACGATAGTTGAACGTGACAACGTCTTAAGAAAATACCGATGGGCCGATTGTGCCTCTTTGTCGCTCGTTACGCGGTCTCGCTTTAAAGCTTGAAGTATCAAGCCTTAAATGGACGCTGCATGAGTCATGTTTTTTCGTGCGTGCAGCCAGCTCCATCGAATTAGAAGACATTATCATGTCAAAAATAGGAGAACCCTCTCAAGTGTTAGGCTAGCCTGCACACAGATGAGTGACTTCGGCTAGTACCTACTGGGTGAACACATTTATGATACTAGGTTGCGTTGATTATTTCCCAATAGATGACTTGGAAACCAGTTCGACTTAGCAATAAAAATGTAACTAAAGGACTCGTCGAAATGAAAACGGTAAAAACCAGTACTTTAAGGTTGTGTTTATATTGCCATCGATATTTTCCGCTTTGCCGCCATTTCAGCGTTCTGAGACTCTTAATGAGGATACTATATTTTCTATACGGGCCACTTAATATCCATTCCCAGAATCTGGGATCAACTAGAAGCATTTAACTTTAATAATTTAGATTCCAAAAGCTAAAATAATAAACAATATATTAAGTCTTATAGACTTTAACCATTACTTAGGATAGACAAGAACAGAAACCAACCAAACAATCGTATTTAACATAAACAACCTTATCTAGGAAATATATTACTTGTATTTGACTTAATCACCAATTTTTCCTAGAGACTCGGACAATTTTGTCAAGTCTTAAAACGCGACCCCACCACATAGAGTGGCCACGCACGCCTGTGTTTCACTTTGCAAGAAAATGTCATTTGATGCGTAATTTTGCCATGGGTTGCAGAGGAACCTGCGTAGCTTTTTTACTGTGAAAGGCCATTTGTTTTAATGTTATTTATTATTAATTTAAGACAAACAAAACCACTGGGATCAATTAGTGTAAGCAATGCTTTATATTTCAAAAAGTTTGATTTATCCCTGGCCACAAAATGCTCGGATACAATCCAAAGGTAATTAAATTATGGCACGAAGTTGAATAGTTTGCTTAGGTCTTCTGGAGTGTTCACCAGCACACAGCTGGAGCGGATATTACACCGTCGAGAGGTAAACAAACTCGCTCATATCAAGTGCAATACGGACTTTCCGTCTATTAGTTGCCAGCATTTCAACTACTATGCCAGTGTTACACTTTCATATTAATAATATAGTTTTTATTTATACAACCAATGGACGCTTCAACCCAGTTCGTTAGTTCACTTAAATGGATATTTTATTTTATTAAAGTGAAACTTTTATTACATCGTCTCAAATTTTTTCATCTGTTTTTCTTTTCTTTTTTCGTTACGCATGTCACGTGACTGTCGACCGCGGAGTAGGGATAAAGTGAAATGCTCTCGATAGAGCAGTAGGGCTATTCTGTAAGGTCGTTTTCGAATCGCGAAAGCGACATCGGCGGTGATGTTATGAATTTGTCGAATTTGTATTCTTTAAAACTCGACTATCTATCTATAGCAATAAAGTTTACTTTCGAATTATCTTAAAGTGAGCTCTGTCACATAGGTGAAGCTCGATATCGAAATAGTTTTTTACAGAATAGTCTAATAGGCGGCGCCTATAGTTCGCATCAGCTGACCGTGTAGTATATAGACTATTACTCATTTGTGCCAGTGCTCCACGCTATTTTGTTTTTTTTTTTTTAGTTAAATGTCTATAATGTAAAAAAAGTCACTTTTACCGAGGATTCATAATATCACATAATCCTTTTCTTTAACGCGCATCATCTTGAATGTAAACTTATGTAAAAATAAGATGCTTACACAAAAACATCTCATATTTTATTAAAAGTAACCAATAACTAAGCGAGACATTCGATGATAAATGCCTCGTTCATGAATCCTCATCATCAGCCTTATTCCGGCCACTGCTGAACAATAGGCCTCTTTCGAGGCACAGGACCGGTCGTTGTAGAGTTCCTTGAGGGAGGCCTTTTCGCAGCAGTAGACTTGTTTTGACTGGCGAGATTCGAACCCGTTTAACACCGTCTATTCCGTCTAACCGAATCTGACTAGTCTACCAGATACACTCGAAGAGTTTTAATGTCAATTTTATTATTAACTTAGATGTCTCACATTTGTCTTAAAATTTGAAACTATTATTATTGTTCCAGAACTCAAGCCCCAATGGGTCAAACGTGACCATCTCTCCAGCAGTCCTGGAGACGGGGGGTCGCTACCGCTGCGAGGTCTCCGGCGAGCGACCACTCTTCCCGACCGTGTCCGACCACGCTGACATGGTCATAGTAGGTTAGTACATGTTTATATTATCAGGACTTCTGTTCCCATGTATAGGGCCACATCATAACGTGGCCCTATATATGGGATCGGCTCTCTAATTTACGTCTGGGTATGCCTGATCAGTGCACCTCAATATTGTAGTTTTTCTAAATTTCCCGTACACTTTAAGAAAATTGTTAAGGACTTATTACAATGATTTGACATATTTCAAGTGTACAAGTTGATACCTACGAAATAAAAATATTTAATTTATTTTGATTTGACTAAACTCAATTACAACATTACATAAGGCGAAGCAAAAAATTACGAAATCTACACATCCGATCCGAAAAAATACCTTAAAGATTATAGTAATACCATGGCACATTTCTCCTATAGATATTATAATAGTACAAAGTTCATACAGTCCTCGGTAAAACATAACTTTGAAACCAACTAATATTATTTATTTAAAAGTTACAAAGAAATCTTGTACGAAACATATTTTATATCCAACATTTCGTGAAGAATATTGCTTTCGTTAAAAATAATTTGTATCGTAGGTAGGTTTCAAAAGGGCCGCACCGGCGGAAGGTCCTCGAACCAAGTGGACTGTGGCGGCGATAACAACTTAGATGATTTTCCACAGAATTTAGGAACAAATTGGGTGAAAATTCTCACAACGATAAAACACCAAGTATGAAAGATATCGACTATCTGTGTTTCTCTTCCGACTGGAGGGTTTTAAGGAGTGCTCAAAATTCGTGTTCCGTGAAAGTAAAATTGTTTGTTTACTACTACAGAGATACCTCACATAGCTAGTAGCTAACTAGCTACAAAGGAGCTTGAATCATAAATATATAGATTTTACATAAATATGTAAAATAAATAATTGTTGCCTTGACAGCTTTTAATGGTTAGGACTAATTTTAAAATCTAAAGTATTATTTTCGCAAAGCTTTGACTGTTGAATACATTGATTGATCATAATTTGCTAAGCGTGCGTTTGGGTATTTATTAGTTTATTACTAGAATTGCTATGTACAAAAACCAAACATAAAAAAATGTAAATTTAATGGCGTCGATGAGGCGTCAAAGGCTGGCGCGCTTGCCAAATGTGCTAGCGTGTAACACTCGGCACACTCAAATGTAGGATTGAAATTTAAATAGAAATATACCTTTTTTATTTCTTTTGAAATAACATGATTATATAATTGTAGTAAGAATTCTATATTTCTTTCCTGATGCATTTTTATTTCGTTACTAATTAAATGCTGAGGCATTTTAATGATTCTAATGAAAATTCTACTTCCGTTAAAACAGTATATAGAAATTCTAATACAATGCTACTTTCATTAATTATAATAAAAGCAATGAATGTGTTGCTATGATAAATCTTATATCATTATAATAAATTAACGTTTAATGTATTATTATTAAATTGTATGTTTTAGCCTTACCAGCGACGGGGCCGATAATAACCGGCTCCCGGTTGCGTTACCAGATTGGTGACCGAGTACAAGTGAACTGCACCTCGGGGAGGTCCAGACCGGCCACTCGCCTCACCTGGTACATCAACGGGGAACCTGCACCTTCCGCCGCGGTCCTGACACCGGAACATCACCAACACGAAGACGGTCTAGAGACCACGAGTCTCGCTTTAGACTTCAAAGTCAAGCCGAAACATTTTCGAAAAGGAGACTTAAAATTAAAAGTAAGCGTTAAACTATCCCTTCTTTTGTGGCGGCCATATTAAAAATATGGCGGATCTGTCAAATATTAATATTGCAATTCCACAAAGCGGAATCCTATTAAGCCGCGCAATGCACTTAGCTTTTGAAAGTCTTTGTACAACTCAAATACTACGAAGTATATTCATAATATTACATTCATTTTATTAAGAACATTACTTTCCTTTTACTACTGAAAGTTATACTATAGGTACTCTAATAGTAAGTTATACTTTGGGCAATGCATATTTATTTTATGATTTTTTTCTGAGTAGGGCAGCATAAGCAGTATTTATTAACACTCATATCTGGCGTCTTATTGGCAAAGCATGCATGGGTCGATTGGGCTTTTTATGTTCCGTGGAGTTGACATTTACATTTTACATAAATTCGCACAAAAAAACTTTTTTTCAGCTGACAAGATTATTAATATGACTAAAGTATAATTTATTTACAGTGCCTCGCCACGATAGCTACGGTGTACTGGCGGAGTAATGAAGAGAGTGTGCAAGGAGAGAGGTTGAAAGGTTACGCCCGCTCTAGGGAGCTGGTGGAAGGGACCTCTCGAGCTGACAGGGTCCAAGCCGCGGGGAAGTCAGGACCTGCCTTATCACTGTCATCGACAACACTCCTGCTACTCGCCATTCTTACGCACTTGTGTAGCTATTGAACAATAATATAATACGAGAGACATGGCCTAAAATGTATGTGTACGACACGAATACGATTGAATCTATAAAAATAATATTTATGACCCGGCATTGGTGTTGATTTAACACATAAATATCGTGTCTGTTTCCGCCATTTTTTAATTTCCTGTAACGTCACATGAACGTCATTTTCATGACGCAGATTTTTAATCCTATTAATTAACTCAAATTGTGTTTGAAGTCATGATCTTTTACTGTTACAACATAAAATACCTCTATAACTGCTTTATGAATTCCATTAAATGATGGCGCAATAAAGTTTTTAGATAAACAGTCATCGATTGAAATGAAGATAGAGAATTTCTTAAATTGACATTTCTTAAATTAAATTCCAAAGAGAAAACATTCAGTTAGTTTGTAGTGGTTTGTATATAAAAAGAGTCGAAGTTGAACCCGTGAACATCAAAAAAGTCACTCAAAAATTTCTCAAAAATTTCAACTCCACATAATTTACTCGATTAGGAATCTCACACATTTCTGCCGTGGCTGAGACTGCTAGAAATTTGTAGGAATATAAAAAGTCTTGTACCTACCCACATAATAATATTCCAGACATGTATCTGCCACTTCTAAAATATTAAAGACTTTACAATATCTATTTCAATATATATTTAAAAAATTATGAAAATGGAACTATCAGTCATATTATAGATGACTATAGATGTAATGATCACGAAGTCTTGCTTTGTGAAGAAGTCATACATAAACAATGCTATTCTCTTTGTATAGTTCACGTGAGGTTACAAACTTCTAATCCGTTTAAAAACTATAAAATGGATGTGTAATTAGATATATACAAGACTTTAACATGTACCATATCGTAAGATAAGTCATAGATATATATGTTATTTTGTAACTTATGACGATCGAAACACATGCCTCAATTAGTTCCAAAGTATTTAATGAACCAAAGTCATATTTAGCAGCGTATTATAGAAATATTTTAATATAAGCCTTCATAATGTGTGGGACACTCGTGCTTATCTAATAATAAAAATTGCAAGAGCCTCGATACAAAAGAACATTGTCGCATTGCTACGAGAAAATAATAATAGAATGTATGAAATTGGCTATTTCGTGATCACGTAACATTGGTAATAGCAAAAATTCGTATTTCAAAACACATATCTATCACATATAATATGAGAACAAATATACAAAATACAGTATAAAGAACTAATTTTGCTGGTGTCCAACCAAACAGTGTTATCTCTGCCGTACAAAAGTATAATAATAATGCTAACATTACTACGAGTACATTATTATTATATATTAATCAATAATGAAATTTCTTAACTAACTTTCTAGCCAGGATTTTATCTGTAGGACTGACAGTCCTCCCGTGATCATAGTTGCTGTAAAGTATCCGAAACGTCGGGCTCATAAAAAACTAAATAAACCGCGATAAAATCCGTAAAAGTTGTTTCATTATAATGAGTGACATTGGCGTAAACATAAGAAAACAATAACTTTCTAGCCGATACCTTTTTATACTCATGCGGTCAATCACATATATTTCATTATTGTTACTATATCACACTTGTTAACGCACTAACTTACAAGTTGTTAAATCTATCACCAAAAAGTTTCATGATGATTATGAATAAAATATCATTACAACCCTAGGGTTTTTCTGAAATTTCTAAGTGCGCACACGAGACCATCGTTCGCTCACCGGTGAAGGAAAACATCGTAAGGATACCTGCATGCCTGATGAGATTGAAAATCTATGAGGGTATGTGAAGTTCACCAACCGGCATTGGACCAGTGCATCGGTGAACTATGGCCCATCACCCTCCTCGCCTGATTTCGAGGAGAAGACCCGTGACCAGCAGTGGGAGATATAAGGGTTGATACTTGTTTACAGCCCTATACATATTATATCAAACGAATTGAAAAATAGCAATAATAGCATAAACAGATGTTTTAAATTGCTCAGGACCGCAACCGATCAATAACACGCCTATTAATTTAAACCTAGTGCAAATTATAGCTCCAAAATACATATGATAATGTGCCGGCCTCACTTGATTTGTTCATATTCCTGATATTATAATAGTATAATACATTACTGATAACGAATTACGTCAAATCAAACTCGATCTGTTTGTATTGGGGTGAGTTAAAAATATTATGTTAATAATGCTTGAATTATATACAATTTGTTATTTTCATGATGTAGTAACATAGGTACACACACGATAGTAAATACTGTCAGTCCTGTGAATAAGGCATTGGCAGATAATGTCGAAACCTCGAGCTCCACGAACAAAAGGGAAAAACACGGTAAATAACACGTTTTAAATAGTTTTAGCAGTGAAAATGACCATGTTAATTTAAAATGACACAATAGATGTCCTAAAATGTATATATCTTATGAAATAGATGTAAGGAAAAATATGAAAGTAATAAAAGAAGTAAGAATTATTGAAATGACCGCAATAAATTATGATAGCGGTCAGTTCGCTGCAAATATTTGAATATGATCTAACTGAAATGTTTGTATTTGAAAATTGAAATATTCGCTTTTGAGTGCGGTATAGACGAAACACTCAATTCCATTAAGAATTTATTTGTAAGTATTGTAAATAGAATAGAAAAACAGCTTCTTGAAATATTTGTGTAAAAATATCCAAATATTTATTTGCCTAGTCAAGTATGCATAGAAAGGTAAATTATAAGTTTATATTAAAATTACGCGTGTCGGACCTAAATTTCATTTTATTGACTCTAATATTTACTTAAAATCTACCTACTTAAAATCGGACGTTAGACATTAGATCTATAGAGCTCGGGTGTTCAGTATTTTACGTAATGAAAACAGATCCGAAAAAGTAATTATAAATATAAATTATAAGCTCCATATTTTGTATTTATACTAATTGGATTATAATAGCAACTAATCAATACAAGCGATCAGTAAATATCCCAGTCTCTAACCTTTATCTTGCACTACCCTGTGCAAGGTAAAGGTTTGCAAAATAAACGCCTCCTAAGCGAGTGTATGGTACTTATATATTTTATATATATGATATATTCGCTCGGTAAACCCCTACAAATCTGTCCTAAGTTAAGTAGGCACTATATTTAGTTACTATTGGTGGTCAACTCATTCAGTTAAGAGTACTATTGGTTTATTGTCCTCATGCAGTTAAGCTACATCAATATTTATTTGCTATGAAACAATATATTCGCGCAGCTTCATGCCCCTTTCTATTATCCTCGCAATTCATCTTTCCTTATTGTATAAGTGCTTTTACGCTCATTCACTTTCATCAATCTTTATTCTCGTCTTAAGTTTTTAAACTATTTAAGTTATGAACTTGGATGAATGGATAAAAATGTAAGTGGTGCTAGGATTCTCCTTAAACCTACTATTATTACTTAAACTTTAATAGTGTTTAAATTAATAGATAAAATCCAACTAATCAAAAAGATCCAGTTCATTAGTTCTGTATTTTTGTAAATCATTTTTATCGTCAAATGTATGCTGCGTCGATAAGATTTGCATAATAAAAAAGTCGCAAATTAAAATAGAAGTATATAAATCATTTGTACGATTGTTCTGTGAACGAGTTTTGATAAGTTAATTTTAAATTAATGAACTATTGAATAAAATATAATTTCGTTTGATACTTTTTAAACAATTAAAAAATCAATTAACACATTAATAGCTTTCGTACTAACTTCCTGTTCAAAAAGTCAAATGACCTCCTAGCGTGGCGGGTGGCCCTCTGTTTAGCAACGTACTAATGTACAGTGATGCTTTAAAACAATAAATATTCATGCTTTCATTAGGCGATTTAAGAAATTCATGTTTATTTCTTTACATTAGGAGTTTATTAAATAACATTTTGGTGGCTGTTTATAAATTAACATTTTTGGGGTAATTGGAATATTGTGGTTAATTATTAATTCTTTTCAGTTCTCCATCATTACGCAGCTTCGTCAACTTTGGCTAACTATTGATCATTCCTTTCGAATACAAAATCAATTTGTGTCTGAGGCGGCTGTCACGCCACTTTGCGATTTTACATCAAATTGTCAAGACATCATAGATGATTTATATTTTTTGTCTTATCTATTCAATTCTGTCTTAATTAAATGCACCTTAACACACATTGAAATTAGGATCCAACCCGACTGACAATGAGGATGTACTCTAAAACTATTTGAATAGCTAATGAGCTAGTAACAAATCGTAAATCGAAATTTAAATAAGGCCCAGCATTCAGTACTAATGAAATAACACCATTATAGTTTAATTTAAATGCAAGCGCCACAATAAACGTGGAACAGTGCAATTAACTGCTTTGAATTAGATATCGCGAAGTACGCCGCTAATACATATATTGTGGCCTACGTCTTCGTCTTAGTTAAACTAAGCTTAGAAATGTTCGAATATGTGTATACTAGCAAGTAGCATTCCACAATCTTTGCTTGGTGGCGCAAAAGTTAAATAAAAACGAATCTTCTAAATAAATAGCTCAATACTTTTTAATACATAATAGTGCTATCAATTGCGAAAAATATTGTATTCTATCGAACTTTTCAGTATGTTGTGTAAAACGTGAATGTTAAACAGGATTCTTAAAAAATTCTGTAACTTTTTTACAGAACTTTCACATACATATGTACAAGAAATACTATGTATAGGTTTTGTTCACAGATTTATAAAAATAGATAAATCTGTGCTTTTGTTAATAAAAACGATACAAGTGAATACATATAGAAATTAAAATTAGTTTTTATTATACCTAATTTAACTTACGCAACCTATATTCAAAAATGATAAACAAATAAAAAATACAAATAATAAAGAATAAACATCCTCTTAACCAGTTAAGACCTTCATATTCATAATATCTTGAGGGATCCGATCTTACGAGTCACAAACCTACTCAAAATGGCGTGTCACTTAAACAAGATGGCCGCGTAGTAATATCCCGCCAAGTTATTCGTGCTATCTGAAATTGTATCGCTTAGGTCGATACCCGTCAAATTTTAATTTAATCGCTACGAACAAAATGTATAAATTTCAGCAAACAATTTACTTGAACAAAAGCATCGACAGGAAATGAAAGTATTTGTAATACTTTGTTCGGATACAATAATAGATTCCATTTTTATACGGAAGTATATTACTTTAAGAGATTGTTTTGTAAATTATTTTGAAATATTAACATCAAGTTACAAAATTGATTAACAACTCACATTCGGTGAAAGTGATATGTATGGGTCTTGAGCTATAATTCTATACTGAATAGCACCAATAGATTTTTTTTTTCAGTTTCCAGTACACTTAACTTATATTATCGTTTACCCTGCGTGAAGAAAAGCATCGAAATAAATTTTGAATAAATAACCAATTAAATAACAATATTAATTGTATTAAAACCACTACATAAATGAAGCGTGAATGGCCTAAGCTTGCCTGATTTCGAGAAATAGTTATTTGTGCAACAAGAGAGCAAAGTTGTTTTTTGTTTCGAGTACTGAATTTGAGTCCCGAGCAAGCGAAGGATTCTATGATTGATTCACGAGCGTAGCGAGTGATTCAAAGTTAGAATCCTGAGCGTAGTGAGGGACTCAACAGCACGAGATGCAAAAAACTTTGCTCTCATGTTGCACACATAACTTTTCACCTCAGCAGTGAGAACACATATTACTTAGGAGACATGAAAATGAACAGCAATAGATTGAAATAACGTTTAACACGTTACGCTATACGCTATTTTTATTCCCGCTATCTTTTAAATTGCATTTTAATACCGCGTCCCTGATGTTTATTTTTCAAATATAACTTAAAATATAAAAGCTTTATTTTAAGATTTCTTCTTCTTCTTTTTCTATAACATTGTTGAATAAAAATGTATTGGTTTTATATCAATTTTATACTATTAATCAGACTCATTTTTATTAAAATCTAATTATAAATTAAACATAAAAATAGTTCATATTTAAAAATAACGTAATTCCTTTATTACAAATATATTTAAAGTTATATTTCATTCAATCTAAAAGGAAACTCATAATAACCTAGTATTACACGTTTCCGAACATGTTTTCTTTGAGGTCGAATTCCAAAATCAAATTTCGAAGGGGTTTGTTTTTTTTTCTCGCTTTTTTATTTGTGCTCTGTCTCTTTCACATGCATGGATGTGAATGAGACAGAGCACAGTAAAACTCGATTTTTTTCAAATTTATGGCTGAACAATGTCAATTCGTGGCACTGAAGATTAAAAAATTAAAAAGCTACTTTGCCTCACGCTCGAATCAAAATCGCATTTTGTTCACTGTTGACTCGCAGCAAAAGCGGCATGTTTGAGCTGCTGAGGTGAAAAATAATTTAGCCTTTGCAAACATAGCAAGTCATGACTATATTTAATATTATTGAAAATTTTATATTGCCAAAATTTTTACTCTCTATCGCTTAAATAATTTCATTTTAATTATACTTAATATTGTGATTATTAGCATGTGTAAAACATAACAACATAGATTAAAATACATATAATAATTTTAATGGTAAAACTTTTCTTCTGTTAAATTAAATAAAAATGGTCTCTTGTACCTTTAGGTAAAGCCCTATTTCTTAGATAAAGTTAAATGTGTAAAGTATGTTACAATATGTTAGGTATAAAATATCAAAAATATGCCGCCACCGATCAATTATATCGAATTGAAACGTTTAAACTGAACACGAAGTAAAGATAAATTGTATATTAATTAAATTAAACTAACTTAAGATGCGCATATGCATGCAAGGAAAATGCGTAAATTGGTCAATATTGTAAAAGCCATGCTACGTCACTTATTATGCGTTTTCCACGAGGAAAGTTTTCCCTTCTGCAATAAATAATTCCCCGCCTATACAAAAATTTTGCAAGGCAATGTATATGAAAATTGTATGAAAATAAATGGTATATTATATAAATATCATATCACTTTGAATACTGTATGCAAGCTTATTGGATGTATGATAAAGAGTTTAGATTTGGATTGTTGCTTATTGTTAAAATATTATGAATATTATAAAATATGTAAATAGTATTGATAATGTAGCTCAAAGTATGAAACACAAATGTACTACGCTATTAATATAAAACATACAAAGAACATATTGTTTTATTTAAACGCTTTTTTCGTGTCTGTTTCTGTTATATTTTATAGAAACAAATACGCTGATGTTACTTCTTCTTCAACGTTCATCATCAAACTTTATCCGTCCACTGCTGAACATAGGCCTTCTTCTGTTCTATATTTTTCCACGATTGTTTTTTGCTTTTATGTTACTAGTTTGATCGATGATGACTAGACGAAATAACGAACTTCATTTAATAAATCAATATCTTCTAATATTTAAACATTTAAAAATTTTCTATTTTATTATACCAACTACCAACCTATTTACTTTTATTTTTGTTAGTTCCATTGGGAGACTGGCCGATTTGTTGCTCGTTAAAGCGTAGCCGAAGGCTACTCTACGTCCAGCGATGGATAAGAAAGTCTGATAATGATGATACTGTTATGTATACTGTGTGTACATGAAAGGAATTTTTTATAATAAAAGGGCATGGAATAAATATTTGTGAATAAATTTTCGGTGATAAAGTTTGAAGGCGTGTCAACGACGAAATATAAAGGATTAATAAGGATCGGGGACTTCCGAGAGTTTTTAATTAAATTAATAACAAATTTGTGGTGAGATATTGTCAGAGAACACTCGCGGAATTAATTTTATTGCCAAGAGTTTGTTTAAAGGATATAATCAAAATATCGATCTTAATATTTGTATTTCTCAAACTTTAATAAAACAGGCTCTTTGTAGGAATGGCCGCCGCCGCCGATGCTTTCGACTTCTTTATGTGAGCGTATACTGTTCTTCCTAATATAATAAAACTAAGGATGTTTACAGACTTGTAGTAATAATGAATTCTAATATATTTTTATCCTAAGTGGGATGCAAAATTATGATGAACATCGACGCCCATAGACACTTGCATAACCATAGGTCATTACATAGGTCTTGGTCATTGGTGAACTATGGCCCAATAACCCTCGTCATTTCTGACTTCAAGGAGAAGACCCGTGCCCAGCAGTGGGATGTCCCTCTGCTGGGCACGGGTATATAAAGGTTCTTCATTTTTTTTGGGATTTTGTACCTTTCTTTACATGTCGGGTGCAGAAGCAAACCATAAGTCATTCATTTATTCATTCATGCCAAGCATAGGAAATATGAAATTAGATAAATCGATTATTTCGTTGACAATATTGACTATCAATGTAGCCTCTGGCGTCTATGCCCTCTAATAAATGTAATTCCTTGATAACTCACCCTATTAGTAAGGGGTAGATAAGTTTGTGATTTTTACTTTGAATAAAAATAATAAGTACCTACATAGATAACTCTATCCAGTTAATAGTATTATCGATAAAATGGTATTATAAAAAAAATATTGAACTACTAGGTAAACTGACAGACTTGCCACCTGATGGTAAGTGTAGTGTGTACCTGGAACTAGCCTAGACAATTTATTTGTTTCCTATACTTAAACCTAACTACATAAGATCATAAATCTCGGTGCCAGATCCACACTGCCTGCCCTTCGCTTGTCTCTGAAACACAGCAAAGCTGTTTCACGGGTGAAACAAGCAAGATGGTAGGTACCTATGCAGCTGAAAACGCATTCCTCCTACCGGTAATTTTACTGTTGATATTCATATACAAGGTTTCTTATCAATAATACCAATACACACCATTCTTTGTAAATATAAGTAACGAATGTAGAATTATGATAGCTGAATTCAACATTTTTCACAATTCAGTCATCATCCGATTCGAAGAATTCCTTTACGAGAGTTGATCATCTCGGCATTGTTTCCGTCGTCCATTTATAAGACCCAATCAATATTCTGCTACAGAGGCAGACATATTTGAAGGTATTTGGTATTTGTATATCTCAATTTATTGTGAGAATTATGGTGGAAGGCCCCAAAGGGAGGTCAACGACCGAGCGAGGTGGTATGCTCGGTCGGGCCGAAGCCCATTAGTTATCGTGTCAGATAGTGTTAATATAGGGATCGGACTGTAGAATACCGATAGCGCGATTCAGAATTTGTAGCGCTGACAAGTCTACTACACTATTATTAAATTGAAAGTGGCATAGCAAAATAACACCCAAGTGTCCAGTCCAACACCCTATGAATAGCCATGGGTTCGCATTAAAACAGTTTAATTACAAACATCATAAAAACAAAAACAATTTTGATCTGTCGCGTGTCATACTCCCATTAGCTGTTTTCGTACATTTTGCATAATGTATTGCATGGCCCAGAGGTATACCGCACTCCTCCCCCCATCCATACACCCCACACCTCAATCGCATTAAACTCTCATAATACATGATAAACATATTATTCATTGTTATTAATTGTGCTGTTAGCAGAAATTAACATATGGATGAATCAGTCCGCATCTGTTATGGGTGTTACGCTGTGGGATCTTCGTATGGTATCTAAATTATAGCTAACTCTTATTTAACTTTACTGGGGTTCGATTAAAAAGTCTCTGCGTAGTCGGGAATATGATGATGATACTAGTTTATCCTAGAGTGTGCGTATTTGTATCAGGATTAACTAGTTTGGCCTTTGTTTTTTGTTTTCGCAGTGGAAATGCTTTGCGCATTCACCCGGGGATGGGACATCCCCGGTAATATGTGGGACTCCCGACGCCCCCAGACTCCTGCAGACGCCGGTATACCTCACTAAAACCACTGCGGGTTGCGTTCAGCCACTTTATGAGGAGTGTCCCACAACCGCGAGCCAGCTGACGTTCACGAGGCTTTATGATACTGTTCTCTGATACGTCTCACGAAGTATCTCGCGGGAGAAAATAATTGACCAAATTTTCACCTGGCTCCCGGACCATTATAAAGGTGTAGAAGATTCTGGGGTTGAACATGTTAACATTAAATTAACTTTACTATTATTGGGGTCAAATGGTCTGGATTGTTCTAGAATTTTTCTTTAATGATCTAGAAAGCTAGTATTAAATAAAATCAAGAATGAATTGTAAATCTTAGCGTTACAGACTTTGCTTTGTTTCATTACATCTCACGCCATGGTCTTTTATTAATTAGCGAGTTAACTTTAAAAAGCAAAGGAAAATTTGTACAGTTGTCGATCTTGATTAATATATTATCCAGATATCTATCTAACTATCTATCTATCTATACTCTGAAAGTATTTACGCTAGTATAGGACTTCATACATAATATTATGTATAGTATTTCATACAGCACCTGACCTGTCTACTACTTATTTTAATGAAATACGTAAGAAGAAAAACAAGAGATGAGTGACGATGGTCCAGAGGGTCCGGTTTTGATCCTGACTTTGGTGGCGGAAATGGGGTTTTCTAAATTTCTAAGTCTTTTAGGTACAGTAATTTATAAGTTATAATATGTGAATCCGCCCTTTTTTAATGCGGGGAAATTTCCGGATGAAGGTAAGGCTCCTGGACCTACCAATCTGGATTTCACACTTGGACAATACTAACCAAATTAAAACCACAGCAAGCGCCTCAGCAACAGGAGGTCTCCTCTGGTAAAGTGAATTGTATATTCATACATGAAAATCATCTATAGCACCAGTTAAATACATTTTTCATAAAAATAAATATAATCTTTATATCGACGACACGATTAGTTGAAAAAGCATAATATAATTGAAGTCTGAAGTTCGCCACCCTGGACTAAGCCAACGCTGAGACTAGGGTCTAATATCAGGAGTGAATCTTAACATGGTACTATCTACATTTGACTGGATAGCTTTGAAGTTATCAATGTCGCTGATGTTTACAAATGAGAAACCGAAAACCCGTTATTGTGGATTCATCCTTCCTTGCAATAATCTTAAAGGCAGGGAACTGATTTTCTTATTAGCTACCATTAATTAATTACACAAACTGATCAACTGAAAACTAGCCACGTGTGTGTGTGTGTAAAAGTAGTGGAAAAGCATTTTAGGACATATGCTTTGTCATTAAATTCTCTTTGTTCAGAAAGCATCCTTTCAATTATAATGTGCTACGAATTTGTCGAATTTGCAAGTACATACAAAGGAGTGTCAGCTCGTATTTTGGTAGCTGGGTAAGCTGAGCTAGCCTTTACAACAGCTATATACTTATAAACTGTTTTATTACTGCTCAATACAAAAACGATGCGCTATGGACGCAGCGACGAAGATGTTTTGATAAACAATAAATATACTTGTGGTACAAATGTATTTATTTTCCTCAATTTACAGGATGGCCTAAATGAACTTCGTGTTGCTCACACTAAGATCTAATCTCACATTTTTTATTTCTATATTGGCATCAAATCTATTACTTAGGTATATTTACTATTTAAGTCACAACTGTTTATGTATAACTAGCTGTTGCCCGCGGATTTGCTGGTGCCAGCAAAAAAATATATATATTTTGTATCCTATGTCTAGTACCTCCGAGAATATTTGTATAAAGTTTAAAGATGATCGGTTGAGTAGTTTCAAAGCGTAACAAGCATCACTACTTTTAATATTAATATAGATTATATATTTTATAATAAAAATATAAGATTTACATACATATTAAATTTAATATTAACGGTATTATTTTTGATAACGATCTTACATACAAACATACGAGAACCTTCTTTAAACATATCACGAATCTGTATCAGATTTTACAATTTTAAAATACTACGTATAACGTTCCTCAAACATTCCATTCGAGAATAGAACGCGGATTTATTTTGTACTGATTACAGCAAACACTGCGGCGACGGAACGTTCTCGATACATCGTCATGGCTGAGTCATCGGACCCCTACCCCAATGCACCCGCGCGTGTCTTTGCATGGCCGACCCCCGATAAGAAAAAAACGAGGGAATTTTAAATGGAAAATGGCTGGAAATGGCCCGAGCTATTGTCTCCGAACCCCCGAGGGCTGATGACGAGGGTTCGATATCTTAACATCAATTATCTTCGATATTTATTTTATGTGCGATCAAAACATCCTGTCGCTTGCTAGTACAATTAACCATCAATTTTATTGATGCTATTTCACGGTGTCATTGGTGAGCATAGGGGGTACAATTGCTTATTAATGTAACAATAAGACCCTACTAATCCTTACTTTAGATTATAAAAGGGAAATCAAATCGTGTTGTCTCTCTGTCTGTCTCTTCTTTCTATCCTACCGATTCAATTTTTTCCGATTTTTCCGAATTCCGATCAAATTTGGTCGAAAGATAGTTTGAGACTCGAGAAAGGACTAGAAATCCCACGGGAACGGAAACTATGTGAGTAAAGTCCCGGAACTGTCGGAAAAAACCGTCTGGGAGCTTGAAACGAATAATCATCGAAAGGTCTACTAAAAAATGTCTATCTCTAAAGCATAACATACTATTTATCTTAATGTTTAAAAAATGGGCAATTATAAAGCGATAGTTGGAAAGCTTTTTACACAAATGTGGTATTTTTAATTTTCCAGAAGAAGAAGAAGACCACGGTTTATATAAGTTTTGTAATACAAACAAATTTAGACCATGGTTTTGCAGATAAACCACATTTTGTAATAAGGCAGATAAGATATAAAAATAAATAGTTGTCACTTGGTTTATTCAAACCGACCGCATATAAGACTATGGGGTGTGTTAATTCCTTTCAAAATAACCTAACTATAGTCTGTACACAATTATTCAATAGCGGTAAAAGTGCTATAATCAATACAATGTTATAGATAGTCGATAATTGTACGTTATTTCAATCTAATACTGCCTCTATTATATCGAACATGTTGTGATATGTTCTTAATTGTCTATCGTAAAATAATTAAATCCATAACCTCATAATGGTTTTTTAATAATGCTACATGGTGTAAGCCGTAAATACGGCTTTATGTTTATTGTGGAAATATACACTAACTAACTGTATCACTACATATTATAAAACAAAGTCGCTTTTTCTGTCCCTATATCCCTTTGTACGCTTAAATCTTTAAAACTACGCAACGGATTTTGAAGCGGTTTTTTTTAATAGATAGGACAATTCAAGAGGAAGGTTTATGTATATAATTTATTAAGTATTTATATACATTAGCTAAGATATAACAATAATTGATGAAGGTGTCGGGAAAAAATAGGCCGCTTGGGAGTTTTCAACGAAAACGCTGCCTAAACCCTTTGAGATATAACAAAATAATGTATGGTGGAATTGTGTATCTTAAATAGGTCTACAAAAAAGTCCACGATGGCATATGTCTATCTCTTAGGGATATCATACTATATCCATTTAATACTTAAAAAAATGGGCAATTATAACGTGATAATTTGAAAGTTATTTACACAAATACGGTAGGAATCCTTATCATTTTAAATCAGTTAATTAGCATGTGCATTTTATGAAGATTATTTTTGCCCTTTACATCATGCAAATTAAATGAATACTTTAGGAGATATGGCAAAATCAAAATAATGCAGAAGAAAATAAATCGTGTTGCTGTGATACGAACGGGCGCGGGTGGTTGTCTGGTGTCTAAGGCCGTAGTGTATCAACTCTGGTAGACGTAATAATATGATCAACGCATGGTGGAATATATAATAATAGTATTATATATCCTAAATATGCTTAAAGTAAATCTGCGAAGGGATATATGTATTTATGTTACAGATTAAAATAGAAAATGATCATCATCAGACATGATAAATCCGTAAACCTAAGTTCACGCGGGCGAAGCTGCGGGTAACAGCTAGTACTATAATATATCTTTATATATAATTCTTCTGTACGTGTATTGACTCTCCTAAACGGCTAGACCGATTGGAGTGATTTTTTTTTTGTGTGTGGATTTTAGGATGGTTCAAATCCACAAATGATCCCGGCAGATGGCGCTACATACGGTATAATGTATATCTTTGCGTGATGTCGATTCTCGACAGCTCATACGTTATGTTACGGATTTTGGCTTGTAGATAAAATGGTTATAGAAATCGTTGACGTAAAACATAATATGTCTCATCATCATCTGCTTAGCCTTTTCCCAACTAAATATTGCGGTCGGCTTTCAGTCTAACCGTATTCAGCTGGATACCAGTATTTTACATGGAGCGACTGCTTATCGGACATCCACAACCCAGTAACTGGGTGATACGGTACCCTGCGGTGAGACTGGTTGTCAGATTCTCAGGCTTCTGTCGACCCGTAACGACTGTAAAAGATCCGCGAATGACAGCTAGGACCAACGGTCTTGTGGTCGGGTGTCGTTGCTTTCATAGGCACGGAGGAGTCTCGGTATGTAAAGGTGGTCACGCATCCATGGACCAACCTCGGAAAGCGTTGCTTAACCTGGTAGAATGATCCGCGCGGCTGTTACCACTGCGCCACGAGCTCTTGTCCTCCTCTAACATAATATGTCTATACTTTAATAAATCCAAATAATCATAGCGTTTTCCATGTCTGGTTTAACAATTAAATTACCGCTGCCCGATCCCTGCTTGGGCAGTTGATATGATAATACGTTATCAATGAACGTTGTGTAGATATTTAAATTGAAGGTATTTTTCCCTCCGCGTCGTTATCGATAAACGGTTTGTCCTCGATTTGGCGGTGTGGTCTTGTAGATTTACCGTATACAAATACTACCGTAATCGATATTAGAATAATCGGTAAGAAAACCGGTATGGAACAATGACCATAAATCGGGTAATCTTAAATCGCTAGTTCGAGATTAAACTTCTTGTACCAAGTGAGTGGCATTAACATATTTTTTTTTCTATTTTTACATACATTTTGATAGATCCGTGCTACTATCATAATATTTTTAAAATATAACTAAAATTATTTTCGACTGCCCTGACATATATGGTGTTAGAATATAAGACAGTGTATTCATTCAATAAATGATTATTGTATTTTCCTACTAATATTATAAATTCGAAAGTTTGTGAGTATGGATGTTTGTTACTCTTTCACGCAAAAACTACCGAATGGATTTTGATGAAACTCCATAATAATGTAGCTTATACATCAGATTGACACATAGGCTATAATTCATCCCAATATTTCCACGGGAACGCGGGGCGGTGCTATACTATATTATATAAATGCGAAAGTATGTAGGTATGGGTGGATGGATGTTTGTTACCTAAAAAAAAATGATTTCTCAAGGAAGGCTGAAAAATTACTATAAAATTTATTCGAAACAAAATCTAGGCGGGCAGTGTCAGTTTAGGCTAACATAATAAAGGCTAAAGTGGAGTAAGTAAATTATCATTAAATTTGCTCGACGCCAAAAACACGAACAAGTAACATCTTATATCTCAATTACGCTGTCAGCCTGTCAGGCGAACGACGAAGAGAAAACATATGCAACTTTACGCGACTTAGGCCCCAAATGAACTTACGACCGAAATCTGAGATGAGAGAACTCATAAATTGAGTTGAAGTTTAGAGAGCCCGATATATAATTTCATTATATAATATGTATGTACATATTTTTTTAAGGATGCAATGACGTGTAGGATAAGCTTAAATATAAGATGATTAAAAAATATAAAAGTGTTTAATGAATACGAACTAAAAAATATATTTTTAAAGTAAGGCTGAAGATAAGGAAGAAAAAAAATTATTTTAATGAGATAGAAGATAGTCAGTCGTCCCTTATTTTTTGAAGAACTTTCAGCGATGATCTGAAACAATCTGTGCGTGTGTATGTGCCTAAACGGATTAGCCCATTTTGATGAAATTTATTGTGTTCTCAAATGAATTTGAGAGTAATTTTGTTATTAAATCTTCCACCATCTACGTATCAGATGAATCGTTATTCATCTGATACGTAGATGATATAGTAAGAATATAATTTGTACAAATATTAATTATAATAAAATAAATAAATAAATAATTGTATAAAAATTTGAATTGTATAAGTTGGGTACACAATTTATTTCATTGTTCAATTACATTGCTAAATTCATAATTCTCAAAAGATTTAAGACAATTTAATAAAATTTTGCATCACAAGCTGAAGCTCAAATCTCGAGCATGAAGGAGGCACAGATTAAACTTTAACAATACAAGATTAATAAAGTAGTATGCAGTTTGCAGCTTAAATAATTGAAACGTTTTACACTGTAACATGAAACAAATGATTTTTAATGAAAATAAAGTTTATAAAATGTTTTTTGTAGATAGAATTAACGCGGTAAATCATATTCGAATACTAACCAATTGTGCTACGCTATTTTTGAGAACAACAGCTTTTTTTTTCTTTAACGCCGGTAAATGCACTTAGGCATCCCGCGGGGGAGTGGATCTCCCCAGGCTATGTGAGACTCGCTGCGCCTTAAAGCTGGTAAGTGGACGCAGCTCTATCCACTAAAACCCGACGAGTCCCACCAATGCTGCCATTAGTAAGGTGCCCCGGATCTACAAGCAGCAGTGCACCAGTCACGCAACGGAACGGTTTGCCTCGCACTACAGAACAACCCTCCCAACGTCGGGACAGTACAATGAAGCGAGGTTCCCTTTACTCGCCCTGTGCTCCCTGCTCTTTTGCCCCCTCTTCTTATAAAAGGAGTACAAAGAGGCCCCTCGGCTCAATTCGTTTCGCTCAAGGGTCACTCTGGGCTCTTGAGCCCCACCGCCACGACAAGGCCTGAACCGTAGTCGGCCGAACAACAGGTATAACAAACATGAACAATCACCATTGAGTAATGTATTGTCTAGAATTTTCCAAAGCAACAGTACGCTTAGGTACAGGTGCTGTATGATAATATAAATGTCGTATGGGTCAGTATTAACACTTTGTTATGTTAGTTGGATGGGAAACTGGTAGACGTGCCAACCGATGGTAAGTGAACGAAAGCAGAGCCGTAAATAGGGCGGTGCCACGGGTGCCCAGGCACAGTGCGTAGGCACTAGGCAGGAGTATTATTTTTTCTGTTTGCTAAGGGCGT
This sequence comes from Lycaena phlaeas, assembly GCA_905333005.2. NCBI lineage: Eukaryota > Metazoa > Arthropoda > Insecta > Lepidoptera > Lycaenidae > Lycaena > Lycaena phlaeas. The sequence continues at coordinate 16,689,946 of HG995166.1, read as the reverse complement.
AGTTATAGAAGCTCGCACAGGGCGCAAAAAAGTCTTTACGGCTCTGATCGAAGGCCTGGAATTAAACCTAGGCAACTTATTTATGTGTTTTCTATCCTGAGATATAAGATGTTAAGTCTCTGCGTCAGTAATTACACTACCTGTCCTTTCCTTCTCTCCGAAACACAGCAAAGCTGTTTGATGGAAGAAACAAGCAAGATGATGTTACCCATACAGCTGGGACTGCGGCGCAGCGCTTCTCTCACAGTTACCATTAATATACTATTTGATATTTGCTCGTAGTGTTTATTTTATTATTATTCACTATTAAAATTCAGAACTGAAAATATTTTATGTAATCATCGATAATACTGATAGAAAAATAAGTTTAAAGTTTTTCAAAGTTTTAAAGCTGTTTAAAATTTTGTTCCAAACTAAAATAGGCTGGTGCGTAGGGCGTGACCTGCGACCAACGAAAGTGTGCCAGCCGAAGTTTTATGAGTGGTATATTATTAACAAAGTTGATAACTTTAAAAGCGGCATTTGACAGGGCTTGAGGTTTTGTTAATCAAAGTTGCATGACGCTGTCTAAACTCCAAATAATTTCAAGTTCCAACTACTGTTAGAGTCCTGGATTTAGCTCTTATTGTTAAATAAATGAATTGTCCTGCACTTCTACATCCACTTTAATACCTGTAACGTCAAAAACCTGTCAGTAAGTTGTTGTTGTCCTATCTTACTAGTCTTATTAATATTATAAACGTGAAAGTTTATGAGTACGGATGTTTGTTACTCTCTCACATAAAAACTACCGAATGGATTTTAATGAAACTTTACAATAATATAGCTGATACATCAGAATAACACATAGGCTATAATTTATCCATGTACTCCCACGGGAATTTAAAAAAAAGTTAATAATAATTTAGTTATAGAGAGAGTAGAATTACAAGTAAAGTGAAGACAAAAGTGCAGTAAAGAGGTAAGCAGGCGTGAGGTAAGCGAGCAGTTGAAGCGATGTCGACTACAGACGCCCGTAAACATCCACACAACCTAAGTTTATGTCGATGCATTGCCTTCCTTGTCCCTGAAACGTGACAGCATAGCCGTTTCTTTATGTCGATTTCATATGACAGAGCGCTACCGCCCCGGTAGTACCGGCCCAATTCGGCTGCAAAGCATTGCACTACCTCTTGCCTAATATCGAACAAGATATGTTATCTGATATCTAAATCTTGCCTGATATCGCGGTTCTCATAAGGACTAGTATTGTTTTATTAATAAATATTCCTATTTTTTCCTGACCATCACTTTTGACAATTAAGTAAGATTAGAGATATTTACGCCCGTTTTCCGAAAGGCTGATCATGGCAAAATTTAACAAATCAACTGTCAAGTCCCTTGTTAAATGTCAAATGACTAGAAGCATGGTTAAATTACTTAATTGGATCAGCCTGTCAGTTAACATAGCCACTACAATGAAAAGCTGTCAAATTTGATACTAGAATCGTATATAAGCCGCCATTAATAGCCATGTTAGTTGACATACCCTTTGACCAACGTTTCAGAAACCTAAAAATATGACGAAAAAGCTAGGCGCTAAGCAGCATGATGCTATCCTGGATTATTGGATATGTCGCTAGGTAACAGATAGGCCTGAATATTAAACACAATTGGCCGTACGTTATTGGCAGCATATCCATTCACGACTAATTAAATTGATGACTCAGATATAATTTATCACATCGGCTTACGAAGAGCATATACTATTACTACTAAAATATTTATGCTAAATGTATAAAGTAGCGTTATAAAACTTAACATTTTATTCGACTGAAATAAAAAATCAGGATCTTACTACCAAAGTAGTGTCCAACATAAAAGCTTATGTACATTTATCAAGTTGAAATAATGGATGTTTGAGTAATATTAAAAATAAGTGTTTTGTAGTAAATCTATAAAAAAAGTTATTTTGGAGACATTCGGATCAGGAAATATATGTCGTGTAGGATTTTTCATATAACCTAATCTTATCCCTAACGCAATTCAGTTCCTGTGGGATGTTTTCTTCGTCACCGTATTTTTTCTCTGGTTCGTATTAAGTTGAATCTTTTATAAAGACGGGGCGCGGCCCGCGAGCGCGTCTCTAATAATGATTTAGTGGCGCGAGCTCCCGTGGGCGGCGTAATTTTCCCTTAGACCAGCACACGATTGTCCGAGCCAAAGTGAAAACAAACAAACAACTACATTTAATCATTCACTCCACCATACTCGTTCATTAGGATTTATTGCGCTTTTCTTGGTCCAGTTGAGTGCGTGTGTGATGAAGCAATTCTAATTATATCTATATAAAGACGCTGAATTAAAAAGTTCGCGACCTATTTTTATTTTCCGACATAATCACCATTTAACCCTGCTTCTTCCACCTGCTTTCCAAAACTTCTACATCAGTTTTTAGACAATATTTCTCAGGGTCTTGGAAGACCCTGAGAAATATTAGATTAGATTATAGAGAATACAGCCTGTATTTCATAGGTACGTATTATACGAAGGTTTCAACCTCTTTATTGGATGAAAATTTCTTGTTTTTTTTTTAATTTGAAAATAGCTGGAAAACACGAAGTACCAAATTTTGAGAACATGCCAGGTGGGGCAGCGATTCTAAGCCACAATCACGATTTTGGACCATACACTCGACAGAACTCGGGCGTTTAATACTTTCTTTCTTAGTAATCTTGAGCGTTTCTCTTTAATTTCTTCCTGTAAACAACTCAAAAAGGTGCAAAAGCAAGTTGAACTTATTGTGTAAACTGACGCCATCACATTAAATGAAAAAACCATTAATCTTTCTATTTTATATTCCGTCATTAATACCAGTAATAGAAAAACTCATTTTATGACTGTAATACTCAGTGGAACAAAAACGGATTAACAGCCCAAGAAGTAGGTCAAGAAGTACGTTAACTAATCTCCAGAAGAAACTTATTACAGTTACTTACGCTTACAAACACAGGGCAACTTCTATTTTTATCTGGGTTTTCATCAAAGTTGGGAGACCTCTACCATGATAATATCTTTAGAGTTAATCATAATTAGTTTAATCATGATAAAAACGTAATACCTGTTACTTTCAGGATCCAATCCTTAAATGAAAATCAATTTAAATAATTAAATATGATATTAAAAGTGCTTCGTTAAAGGCCATTACTTAACTCGTAATTTATAATGAAAATATCGAGTAGTTTAAGGCTCCGTAAAAATGTTTGGAGTGGGTACGAATAAAATCGACAACATTTAAAACTCAGCTTCATTCAACCCTGTAAACTTTATAGTATTTTTTAATATAGCTGAATACACAAACTGATGGTTGTGCCTCCTCAAGGTCAGGGTCGCTCATGAACATAAATGATTTTATTCAGAAATAGCCCAGTCAATGTTTATGCCATTAATAAATACTCTAATAATAATAATATCTATGGACGCTTTTTTATACCACGTCAATCTGATCCCGTGGTAAGTTCTCGAAGAGACTTGTGTTACGGGTACCAGACAACGGAAATACATATATTTAATACTTTTAATATTAATACTTATATTTAAGATAATACACTTATATTTAAGATAATATACATATTTAAGCGACGGTGGTCCAGTGGTGGACGGACTCGGCCTCTTATGCGAGGGGTTCCGGGTTCGATCCTGACACGGACGTGTGTGTCTTAAAATGGGTTTTTCTAAATTTCTAAGTGCACACGAGACCATCGTTCGCTCACCGGTGAAGGAAAACATCGTGAGGAAACCTGAGAAAAATGAGATTGAAAGTCTTTGAAGGTATGTGAAGTTCACCAACCCTATGTGAACTATTGGCCCATTACCCTCCTCGCCTCGAGGAGGAGACCCGTACCCAGCAGTGGGATATATAAGGGTTGATACTTTACTTTTTTTTTTTACTTTTTACATACTTATTCCATGACCCACAGAAACTTTTTGTTCCCTGGCGAGATTCGAGCCCGCTACCTCCGGCTTGAGCGCCAACGCGCTAACCATTGCGCCACAGAGGTCGTCAAAATTGACAGACAGACACTGCCTGTCCCGCTCTTTTCTCCTCAGCAAGGCTGTTTCACGCTAGAAACAAACAGCAGGCAGGCAGAGGGCGGCACAGCGCAACACTGAAAATCAAAATGGCTTTAATCACCAATACTATAATAATTAATCAGTAATTTTAGAGAGACGAATATATTCCACTTACCTTTGTTGTTTAATTTAGGAAAATCAGCACCAATGTATTTAAGGCTTACGAACGTGATGCGTAACGCGCTAATTAATAATTCTATTGTAATAAATATATCTATAAGATTACATTATTGTAGTTTAAGCGAAATTACACTTATTATAGATAAATTTAGTGCTATAATCAAATATTTACTTCTCATTAGCAATCCTCACCAACTACGATGCTACCACCACCCAAATATTCTTGGTCTCATCAATATGCTAACCATGAACATTTTTCCATCGACCATTGACGACAGCGGGGCATTAAATAATAGATGAATGAATAAAAAAGAAAAAGAAAAGTATCAACCCTTAATGTCCCACTGCTGGGCACGGATCTCCTCCACGAAATCAGGGGAGGAGGGTAATGGGCCATAGTTCACTGATGCAATTGCCCAGTGCGGGTTAATGAACTTCATATACCTTCAAAAACTTTTAATCTCATTAGGCCTGCAGGTTTCCTCACGATGTTTTCCTTCACCAGTGAATGAATATAATAACGTCTAAGTCTTGCAGATCTGATAAACGGTGCAACAAATTCAACCGAATGCACTAAATAATAAGGTTTTCTTCATATAGTTATTAGTTTCCGTCGCCTTCCTGTCTGCGTTGATCCTTAAATCGACTTTTTGCTTAACTCAAATCTTTGAAATAGGAATTTAATAATTTACAAAAGTACCAATTTAGCATTCGTCCCCAATTATACCAACTTGAGGTTGTTAACGAGTAAGCGGATTTTATTGCGATTTTATTTAGAAATGCGAATCCCAAAATATTATTCGCAGTAATTAGTAAAGCAATTAGTCGTTTATCGAAGTGTGCGTATTTGGGCGTATTTTATTGTGGCAAGGGTGGTAGAGTAACAAAAAAAATTTACTGACGCACTAAAGAGAGGTACATTATTAGTGAGAGATTGTTACGTTACTTGAAAGCTATATATACATAATATAACTAGATGTTGCCGTAACGTCGCCACCTTTCAATCAGAATTTAGGTGGCATGAGAAGTGAATAATAATTATTATTTAATGAATTTATGTCTCTGCTCAAATTTATCCACATTTGTAAAGCTGTTTGTAACAAACAAACTAAATGACAGATAGGCCTACTATATAGTAATATTAATACGGGTAAGTGTATAGATAGATTTCAAACCTTCTTACTTCTAATGCCATGATTTTCATAATATGTTAAAAAATATTTTATCAATTACATATATATAAAATTCTAATATAATTGTAATTATTGTAAAAGAATATGAAAACGATATAAATGTTCTGCCCAAAACATGTAATCTTTTAAAAAGAAAACGGATTTCTGTGCCTACTCGATAAAATTATAACAATCTAAAGAGTCTGAATGGGTGCCAATACTCTCATTATCTGATGTGAAACTTCGAAGATCCTAGTTTTCATATAAATGGCATCTCGTTGGATGCCGAAATTATGCTTATATCTTAGAAAAATCTCATAATATGTAACGCGCGTACCAACGCTCCCATTGTCTGGCGCCGAAATACAGCCTCGTCTTTTATCAATTTCCTTTATATTTTTATTATATTCAGAGTATAATATAATACTGGCTTATGCGGCAATTTTGGCTCACTAAATTTACAGCCATGTAATAATTATTTTGATAGCATTTGATTTCACTAGACTCGTTTCTAGTGGCCATGTCAACCACAACCAAAATAACAATTTAATTTAATTATAATTATTACACTTTCAATAGATCTCTACTAAAATAATGCAACAAACCACATACAAATATTGTGTATCTTATGGTCATGTTTCACATATTTGCTGGCTATTCTTCTAATGTTATAAGCGCGAAAGTTTGTAAAGAATGTATCGATGTATATTTGTTACTCTTTCTTGCAAAAACTACTTAATATATTTTGATGAAATTTTAAAATAATATAGCTTACAAACCAGAATAATACATAGGCTATAATTTATCCAGGTACTTCTTCGGGAATAGGCAGTACACGTATGATACTCCAGGGCGTGGCTAGTTGTGCTCTATATCTGACGCTATTTTACCTTTATTGCTTATTTCAATATGAACATATCTAACGATAAGACACGCCTTTTACCAATATCTAGCACTTGGGTCAGCCATTAAAACAAAATGTCAGATTAGCTGCAGTTGTCAGCTCCTGTATATTCCTAAATGCCAATTATTAAATCGTGCGTGTCCTTTGCTTATAATGTAAAGATCCGATACACATTTTTGATTAATTAAATACGGGATGGTCGTAGCCAACTGGACATTCGTCCGAACGTATCTCGAACCTAATCTTCTATTCAAAACCCATTTAACTTGGAACTTCTTAACAGCGACATCTTTTGAATCGTCTGTAAACTTTGATTCAAACCCATCCACAACTTCCCCAAGCGAATCGAATGCATTAACGGAAGACAAAGGCATCAAACAATGAAATCGAACTTATAAATTAGATTTAGCTTAGAAGCTTGTCATTTCTGTCAAGGATAAGAAAATAGTCATTTTAGCATGCAGCAGAAAAAGGTCACTTCAAGGTGACGTAGTCTTTCATAGTTCGAAAATATTCGTCTTACAATATTCTCGTCGTATGTGTAAATAACATAAACTAAATGCGGTGAAGGATTCTACTGAAGTCTAAAACTTTGATGTAAAGTTTTAATGATACGTTTAAAATTTTGTTAAGGGGTAGGTCGTGCCATGCTGCTTTACAGCCGAATTGAGCCGGCACGACCGGGGTGGTACCTCTCGCTCACATAATACTGGCCTAAAGTGACAGTTATGCTGTCGCGTTTCGTGCGGTTTGTGAGTTTCCGGTGGCCCATGGGGGCACAGGGAAAAGGAGGGCAACGTATCTGCCAACGTACCTTTGGTTGTGTGGATCTTAATAGGCGTTGATAGTCGCAAGGCTTCGGCTTTTCGTTTGCCCTCCTATGCTATAAAAAAAATATAACTACCGTTTTTCAATATTCGCCCTTGTTAACTATGATTACGTTCGTTAAATTCTCTGCGACAAAAAGCTCATACCCAACTCCTTGCCCAGGAAAGACCTTGAAGATGAAAATAGGATGTACAAGGGTCAAGTTACTTTTATAATCCTTATTGAATAGTACATAAGTGGTGTTGTATTTCTTCCTTATAAAGGTCGAGTCGTACTCCAAGCTTTATAGAAAGTTCCGGTGAAAGCAACCAATTCATATCATACATTGACAAAAAGAAAAACATCATAACAAACAATTGAATCCTTTGCCAATTCATCGGCTCGTATATTTCCATTATTCCACAATACCTTGGAACCCATACGAAATTAAAGACAGCCGTTGCTTACATTTGTATAAAACTTTTTTCTTTCTTTTGAAAGCAATGGTTTTAATGAAATCATATATAGCCTGTAACATTATATAATGGAATATTTAGCTCTTTCAAGGATGTTCCGCTATACGTATAAGAAAATCAGAATTTATATTATGATGTATCCGTTAAAAAGGCCAAAACGTCGGGCATGTATTAAACTTAGTCCGTGACAAAATCTGAAAAAGTTATTTTATTATAAAAACTAAGAGAGCTAAAAATCAAAAAGAGACAATTGAAAAATAAACAGACAGTTAATAAATTTTTCCATTTTATGTTTGCCTATTTGTGCGACTAGATCAAAATTCATTGAAAGTTGCACATCAATTACACCGCAATTTCTATCTAGGTGACAAAAGCCTATAAATGAAGAAAGAAGGAGAGAGCTATTTAACCAGAAAGTTGATTTTGTAGTTTAACTAATGACGCGCCATATCAAGCCTTCTTAACGAAATTTACTTTGTTTTATATTTTCCTTACTAAAATGTGTCACGTATTCATATACTAAAAATTACCCCTTTCAACTTACAGCTATATTATTTTTCTTTGTAAAAGCTTTTCTTTGTTATAAAATTCTTTGGTTGTGAGTCACTGTAATATGTCGTTATCAAATTAAGTTCGTTGCACACCACCCTTTTCGCCAACTTCGGGGTAATTCACGCCTCACGCTATATTTCTGCCCATTGAATCAAAAACATTAACTTTTGCAACCCCACTATTGAATTACATGAAAGTTTTCCTTTAAAATTAGCAAAAAAATCCGTAGGAACAAAATATGATACAAAAAAACTAATCAAAATTTGAAAATTTCCCGCCTTTTTTCTGATCGTAAAATTTCGTTCCATTTCATCTGCCACATAAATTAGACTCGACCGAACAAAAACTCACTTCCATGCTTTTGTTTGTCAACAACGCGTTTTTTTTTTTCTATCATTAGCATAATTTCCAAGTAAAGTAAATTTGGGTGCATAAATTAAAAAATCATTTCGTATACATAAAGTTTGCGAGCACATTGCGCATGCGTTGGACAGTCGCAATAAGTTTTAAATATAGAATCGTCGCCGGAATTTTGCTGCCCTATTTATGTCTGTTCCACGGCAAACATGGGATTCGAATAAAATTGTTCTTCCTACAATTGTATTATCCTGTTCGAAAATTAATATAAATAATGTGTGATTTTATTAGTGAGTGAAATGAGGATAGTTGGTGTGTGTTTGTGCATTTAAATTGACTGACAGCTGTGAAAACTTAAACAAGATGTACGCTGTAGTAACATTCACCTTAATATTATGGCATCAAGGTATATATTTAGAAATCATTTTTAAAAGTTTTTGTATTATTATTATTTTATTAGATGATTGAGGATATTAAATGGATGTCACAATATCACGCATGCAATTATAATTTATATCTGAATATGACGATAATTTTTATATTGCTTTAAATGTATAATGAATAAAACAATAAACTTTTTGTATAATATAACAACTAGAAGTAAAATATAAATAAAAAAACACACAGACGAATTGAGAACCTCCTTTTTTTGAAGTCGGTTCAAAAGAGGCCTTTACCGTAAACACAGCCGCATAGAAAGGTTAAGGTTACCGACGCCTATATTATTGTTGGCAGCCGGCATTGCGGTCAACCTATTAAATAACGTACACAAGGAAAAATTGCAAATTATTAAAAGTAGGTTGAAACTTTAAAGAACAGCTATAATTATTTCTTAACGTGAAAAAAATAAATCATCACTATAAAGCAACTAAAAACATATAGTGTAAGCGCACTATAATATAATATACATATTAACAATTTTTTTACATTAATCTTAGGATATTTTCAAAATCTTTTATTTTTATTTTAGCCGGTATAAGTTTTATGAATAAAATGTTTTTTTTTCTATTGAAACAACTTTTACGGATTTTATCGCAGTTTATTAAGTTACATGCCTGACGTTTCAGTCACGATAACGTCCAAAAAAGTTGTTTCATTATAATAAGTGAAAATTGCCTATGTATAAGAAAACAATATGTTTTTTTTCTAGTTGAAAGCATAAGAATTGTAGACCTGCAAGTACCAGGTCATGCTCCTGAAGGAGGTTCTGCGTTGTTAGACTGCCAGTTTGATCTGGAAGGAGAAGAGCTCTACTCAGTGAAATGGTATAAGGACGAAAGAGAATTCTATCGTTATGTACCTTCTAATGATCAACCGAGCAGCTATTTTCCTGTGCCGGGTGTGATAGTTGATGTAAGTTATTTTTTTTTTATTAATATATTTGTTGTGGTAGAAAGTAATGTATTTCGATTATATAATTAGAAATTACTAATAAATTCAGATATTTACATAAGAGATTTTGCATGGCTAAAGTACCGCCAAGTAGTATCGCACCTGACAAAGCATGTCTTGGCCGTATATGGCATAGATAAAGTAAGACTCCTGTCACTATATACATATTTCGTAGGTCGGTGAGAGAATGTTTAGTTTAGCTAAATATTTGCACGCTATTTATACCAAAAATCAATAATGCTTGCAGAAGCCTTATCATATAAAAGCTTCATTAAAGTTTAGAATTTTAATCAATAGTAGTAGTAGCCCGCGTTTTCGCCCGTATATCATTTAGTTTTATAGTTTTTTATATCGCAAGTATACGGGCATGTCTTTCTCCTATTCTTTTGTACTATTAAAGCTCTAAAGCTCGTGATAGTAAGAAACGTCTTACTTTCATACGTTTTGTTTTAATAATAATTTATGATTATCATACAAACCGTTAGTCTTGTATATTATTTACTTCTATTCAACAATGTTGAATTAAAATTTAATATTTCGATAATGTACCACTTAGAATATGCGCGTAATGATAGTCTGTTTATTTAAAACTAGTCACCTATTTCAAGTCTTCGAAAGCGTGAATTAAAAATAATAGTGACTCATAGAGTTGAATCGGTAAGCTGTAGGGCTATTCTGTAAAAACCATTTCGATGTCAAGCTTCACCTGAGTGATAGAACTTACTTTACGTGAGCGTAAAGTAAGCTTCGAAAGCGAACTTTATTGATATTGATAGATAGTCGAGTTTTAAAGGATACAAATTCGTCATATCACCGCGGTTTCCGCTTTCGAGATTCGAAAACGACCTTACAGAAAAGTCCCTACAGATTCCAAACGTTGACATAGAGCTTATATGTAGCTATGTTTATAATTACAATAAAAATAAAAATGATGTAAAGCTATACATAAATTGCATTTAAATAAGTCTATCAGCTCAGAGCTCATACCCACTGGACCATCGGCGCTGATAATAAACAATAATCATTATATATTTATGACCCAGTTCATATATCATTTATATACAAATTATATTCGTACTTATAACAGAAATTCATTCAACGAACACTGTAATACCTCTCCAGCGACAAGTAAGCCGACAGGTTGTCTACAGTGTACATAACGCTCTTAATATTTAAAGATTGTATTGTGTTTTGTTGGAAAAAAAATATTGGAGCCATCTCCAAAACCTAAAATTCCGAGACAGCGTGTTTAATGATACCCTGGAAACGACTTAGTCAAACATTTCCATCACTTATATCTCACGCTTATATCTTTCGCGAGTTACAGGCAGACGGATTGACAGGAATTGATAAGGGTACCATATTGTGCTATTCATGGCGGAATCTTGAATAACGTTTAGTATTTTTGTGAATTTGCAATAATTAATTATTATCTGTAATATTTGAGAACTTAATTGTTTTACAGATTGATTATCATACTACTTAAAAAAAAAGCGCGGAGCTCTTGGAAGAAACAACAATAGCGTGGCTCGATATTTTGGCTTTTAAGAATTCATTTATCAACCACAACAATTAAGACCATAACAGGCGATGCCTGAACCACACTTTCGTCCCGCGCTTAACCTATTAAAGCCTAAGGTTTACTCTCGATACCTCGCTGGCAACGTGACAGTTGCAACATGAAAGTTGCAACCGTGTTCCATAACAAAAGAAGAAGAAGAGCCTAAGGGCAACGCGGGACGAAGGCGGAGCTACGACCAGGTCTGGTTCATTTTAATGATATGGTAAAAGAAAAAACAAATACGCCTTTGTAGTTTACTGAGCCCCACCACCACGAAAAGGGCTAAACCATAAAAATATATGACAATGAAAATTAACAATGATTTTGTTTTTTACATTTTAAGTTGGTAAAAAAGCAAATAATATGGGAGTATGTATGTATGACACAACGACGAACTAGATAGAATTTTAGCTATTGTGTGATTTAAAATCTCTTTCGTTATGTGAGACAACATCTCTCATATTCAAACTTAATGCTGAAGTTGAAATTGACTTTCTTGTGTCATTATAATGTTTGTGTCACGAGCGCACAAGCGACGCTTACCAGGTTCACTGGGTATTGGGTAAGTCATTAGAATTTAAAAGACTTTTAGATGCGTAGATTCATCAAATTTTATTTTCATACGGTTCAATTTTTCACTTGAACATATAAATTTCAATACATTATGCTAGTCACTTTAATGATAAAAAGTTAAACTTACTTGTGCTAGACCCTGTAATAGAAACATGTACTGTAATTTAAAAATGTCCAGCGACTTTGTGGAGTTTAAAGTGGAATTGTAGTGGTAAGTTTGTAAATAATCCACCCGCAGCCAGCCAGGAACCAAGATAAAGATTAAATTAAATGCTTCCACTTTCTTACTTTAAATGGCCGTCTTGTGTCTTTCTTTGGGGATAGATTTATTTGAATTGATATATTTGGCACATGGTGTTATCATCAGCTCCTTCGGATGCGAAGTTGTCCTCAATAAACACCGCTAGACGTTCAGTCTGGATTGTGGTTAATCAAAAAGTAAAACGGCGACGATGGTCTAGTGGGTGTCGGCTCGTGTGCAAGAGGTTTCGGGTTCGATCCTGACCCCCATGTGTCTTGAAATAGGTTTGTCTAAATTTCTAAGTGGACCCTAAACACAAGACCATCGCAAGCTCATCGGTGAAGGGCAACATCGTGAGGAAACCTGCACGCCTGATGAGATCGGTAGCCTTTGAAGGTATGTGAAGTTAACCAACCCACATTGCGCCTCCCTCTGGACCTTCCTCGCCTGATTTCGAGGGGGAGACCCGTGCCCAGCAGTGGGACATAATATATGGGTTGATACTTTACTTTACTTTTTAGATAATAACTATTATGTACCACGATCTCAATTACAAAAAAAACGTTAGTGTAAATGCGAATGCTTACATTTTAGTGTTCTAATTTTTGCCTCATATTGTATATTTTAGTTCTTAGAATCAATTAAACCATAACGAATACTGCAAATTAATCTCTACTCATGATACCTTCTTCTCGGTCGGCCCCATAATCAGAGCCTACGTTGACACCATTATATACCATACGAAAGAGAGTATCTTGCTCATTTTATACCGTATGACATATCATGCGGCAGTATCAACCTACCGATTGATCTTAAAGGCCATCAGGCCTAAAAGTCCTAGACATTTCGAAAAAAAAAACGGCAGTAATTTCTGGAGGTGTAAGAGCGATGAGGATGTTCCCAGACCTTCTAAATATAAAGTTTGAAATTCAAGTAAAATATAAAGGATTTAAAAATCATAAGTTATGCAAACATAAATTTATATCTACAATTTAGTGTACTAAAACCACTTTTCATGTATTACAATTTATTGCATCATAAACAATTTACAAATGTATGCGAAGATATACAGTATACAATGTAAATGAAGTTGTAACTTTTGTGTAAAAATTAATTATTCTAAGCTACGGTTTTTATCGCAAAACTACGATAAAGCACTTTAACTCTAATACAGAACAATAAAACATCAGGATACTAATAAAGCAATAACGTACGAGTCATGACTGGAATAGCTCTGACAGTTTGGAAATATTAAATCAGTCATGCAAACTTGAACGTCGTAAAGCTCTGCCAGTAAATGTGATATCATCGACGTCTGCGACTCACCTTCAGTATTGTTTTATAAATTTACTGCTTATACTGCTTTATTAGATTAAACTTCTGCTATATCATGCACACATATATTATTGCTTGAAAATGATATTATCTGCTATTTCGTCCATTATATTATATAGCAGTTTTTTGTTGCTTCTTATAGGAAATTCTTTTTCGCGGTCACGGAAGGTAAAACGTTTAATGGTCGTATTTTAAGTCTTAAATAAATAGTGGGCCGCGGACGAGATTCTCAAAATATTTGATCCCAATGCTACCTTCATATTGCGGTAATTAAAGCATCTTGAGTAAACTCGTCTTCTACACTAATATTATAAAGAGGAAAACTTTGTTTGTTTGTTTGGTTGTAATGAATAGGCTCAAAAACTACTAGACCGATTTCAAAAATTCTTTCACCGTTTGAAAGCTTTATTATCCACGAGTAACCTAGGCTAAATTTTATTCTGTAAAAAATAGGGTTTCGTAAGATATATGGGTTTTTCGGACACAAGGTGTAAAAAATCAATCAGAAAAGTTACTTATTTTGCGTACTGAGATCCCGTTGTCAATCTTAGTTAATGCAGGCGAAGCTGCGGGCAACAGCTAGTCCGACATAATAATAAAGAATATTTGGAGTACGGTTATAGATAGGGTCTAAAACTTCTAAAGAGCCTGTGTGCTGCGAATATAACCGAAAAGGGTAGTAATGTAAATATGAGCCATAAAAATCGAAAATCACAGACCATTTATTTTGTCACAGACATAATAGCAATTCAACTAATCAGTGATCCGAGTAAATTTCGTCGACCAATCATTTATCAATGACCATCGGTTGACCAATCAGAACGCAGAACCGTCGCAGCGTCGCAGCATACATTTGGCGGAATTTTTCATACAAAAAACTTATTACCGCTGTGTTCCTTTTATAATCTTGGTATCTGTAACAGTGGTGTCTTTATTCAGTAGCTTCATTTCAAGTATTTAGTTATAGGGGAATCGAAAATAAAGACGGAGAAATGTAAATAGAACACCATGAAATGGAAAATCTGTTATGGATTAAAAGAAAAGACTCTATTTTTGAGGTATTAATTGATTATCCCACAAAATCAAAAAATCAAATCAAAAATTAAAATTTTTTATTCAAAGTAGTACCATCAAAGTATCTTTTTGAACTTTAATTGAGTCTACCACCGGTTTCAAAGCAAGCCCACTGAGAAGAACCGGCGAAACAAACTCAGTCTAGACCTCTCATTTCTTATGCTATACCTGCCAATTAAACCATCGATACAGTCGGTCGTTATTATAGAAGTTCATATTAAATTTATTTTGGAAGCCATCGTGAAGATAAGTAGGGAATACATGTTTACCGAGTTGGTTGTTTAAATCTTGGACGTGACTCCGTCGCAACTTCCACCACAACCTATTACTATTCAGCCGCAGTACTTTTCATTGCACAACGTATAACATTGAGGCTTATGCACTTTAAATAACTTTTATATATATTCCAAAAACCACTAAGAATACAGTAAAATATAAATTTTTAGTCAATGCTCTACTTTATTAAAATAAATTATTTTTGTTTCATTTTTCTAATAAAATGTAACTTCTAACGCTAGCGACAAGTTGAATCAAGAAATGGTCGGGTCTCTTGTAAGAACTACGAATCCTATGGGATGACTCCCGCAATGAATATTAGTATTCTTCGACTAACTGCAGCAGTATGACTCAACGAAAGACCCACATGATCTTATTGTGCTGGGCCCTGACAGTTATTATGTTAATACATTACCTATCTTGAGATAAATTTCGATAGATCATCGTGCCAGAAGGGCAAATGTTTCGACCACTAAACTACTACCAAACTGTCAAAAAAACACTTACGACATTATTTAGACAAAAATATCTTTACGTCCGTCAAGTGTGCATTATTTATTTTAGTTTCTTTAGGGCCTGTTTCACAATCTCCCTATAAGTTCCCTATAGGCTATTGGCAACATATTTGACAGATGTTTGACAGATAGAGTATGGAGAATCTGTCAAACATCTGTCAAATATGTTGCCAATAGCCTATAGGGAACTTAAAGCGAGATTGTGAAACAGGCCCTTAATTTATAATGAAAATCTATAAGATATACTGTCACAGTGCTTGATTTGGTTTCACTGTCAAGGCGCGCTAATAAATGTTTCACATTAAAAATGATCCATGAACCTACTGCCCTACATAAAAGCAGATGCGGTTTTTTTTTTGAGGGCAAACGAACAGTCGAAGCCTTGCGACTATCGACGCCCATTACCATCCACATAACCAGAGGTTATGCACATGCGTTGCCCTCATTTTCCCTATCCTCCCCCGAATGGGCCACCGAAAACTCACAAACCGCACGAAACGCGACAGCTTAGCTGTCATTTTACGCCGATTTTATGTGAGCGTAAGGTGCCTCCCCGGTCGTGCCGGCCCAATTTGGCTGAAAAGCAGCTTGGCACTACTAGTACTAGTGAAGTGTGTATATATATATATCTGTTAAGAGTTAAGTGTAGTATAAATGGTGTGGTATAAATATTATGCAGATGTCGCGGTCGTCCAGCACTGTGGTAGCCCTGGAAAGGCTGGCGCGCGAGTCGGCCGGCCTGTACCGCTGCGAGGTGTCTGGAGAGGCACCCTACTTCGTCACTGTGCACGACGAGAAACCAATTAATATACATTGTAAGTTAGAACATCCTTAAATACTTATTTAATATTATAAATGTGAAGTAGGGATGTTTGTTACGCTTGCATGCGAAAACTTCTTAACCGATCATCATGAGACTTTGAACTTGTAGGTACTAGAAGTAACATAGCTTAATTTTTTTTGGCCGCGGGCCACAGCTAGCATGTTCTATATAGGTGTACAGTTTCCTGTCATACACGCAATCTTAGCATAATATGTTAGCTTTCATGCAACGTGAAAAATAAGCTAGTTTTGGTCCTAACTGGCGATGTTGTAGTCAGCAGCAAATTTTTTTTACATGCCTTTTTTTCATACTTTAAAGGATCCAACGAATGCAAATAACATTTTTTTTTTTTTTTTTTTTTTTTTTTTTCTTTATTAGGGTCGCACAAACAATGTCACAACAAAATTAACATATGATTATAAGATGTAACAATATTTTGTAAATGTGACATCAACCTCGCTAACCACAGTTTACTATAGAAAATAGAAAAGGAAAATCTTTTGGTTGAGAGCTAATTAAAAGACAGAAAATTGTTGAAATAATTGGAAAATTAATGATCAATTTAAATATTATTTGGTGTTAAAAGGGGATTAGGAATTTGTGTGCTAGTGCAAGTTACTGTAAGTTAGTGCAAGTTACTGTCATCATTTTTCAAGCTTTCTAAAATTGATTTTTTGAATTTATTTGATTGGGTACAAAATATATCTATTTCATCAAAAAGCCTATTGTAGGTGTCGGTCAAACAGTGCATAGGCGAACGTAGGCCAGCATTAGTGCGGCAGGTAGCTATAGCAAAGGTATGTGGTGTGTGGCCGGCTCGCATATGCGGTCTGAGCGGCACCTTAAAACAAATACTGTTGACAATTTCGCTGCAGTCGTACCTGTTGTGGCAAATATCGTACAATAACATTGCTTGTAGTTGAGCGCGTCTTGCCTTTAGATTTAACAATTTGTATTTGGTTAAAAGTTCTAGATAGGATAGCTTACTACGGAAAAGTTTATAATGCATGACATGTAAAAATTTATTTTGTACTCTTTCAAGGCTATCACTGTACTTCTTATAGAATGGGTTCCAGACGGCAGATGCATACTCTAATTGAGAACGTATTAATGATATGTATAAGTGTAAGTATGTGGATGGTCGCGTGAAACGGTTACTAGCTCGTAGAACGAAGCCGTACATTTTGTACGCCTTATTACAGATACTATCAATGTGATTATCCACATTTAGGAAAAGCAATTAAATGCGAGTCCCTGCTCATACAAACAAACAGACGAACATTTTAGTTAAATTCCAACTTTTGAAATATAACTTTACTAAATAACATGATCACAAAACAAATATAGTGCATATTTGTTTTGGAAAAGGACTACGAAACTCCAACATCATGAGTATTGGGCACTCAAAATTCCAAGTTAAAGTTTCATTCAAATGCAACTTTTAAAGTACAGACGTCAAACTAAATTGTGTATTACTTTGTTGAAATTGTAAATTTTATGAAACGTCTGGCAGTCCAGTAAAACTAAGTCAATGATAAGCAAAATTGTTGCATTACATTTTATACGTCTCTATTGGCCCGATTTTAGGTTCAGCTAAAAATAAGCCATTTTAGATGCAAAAAATTAGGCCAATTTAGCAAGACAATCCGCCATTCGCATTCTTATTTCGGTATACAAATCATCGACATCTTTCGAAAAAATACACGGAGTAAAAAACAATTTTAAATTCAACAAGTATTAAAATATATTTTATTTGATATGTAAAACAAAGGCGCTGCAGATTGGCTTGTTTGTTCGTCTGTAATTGTTGTTTCACTAGACCAGATGAAAATTTTACGATACCATAAAAACGAGAAAATTAAACGCTTGTCACATTTTGAAGTCATTAAAAAGCATAATATACGGTCGAATTGAGAAACGCCTCCTTCCTTAAGTCGGAATCGCACGTGAGAGATTATTTATATTTTTCGCCTGTTTTCTCTGGAATTATTGAGTCCCTTGCATATAAAATTCTTTATCGTCAGCACAATGACACACTTCATGATTTAGAGCATAATATAGCCGGTATCTTTATAATTTATTTTTTATGTGCGTGTGAGCATAAGTGTGCGTGTGTATCATCAACATAGTCAACATCATGAACATCGTCATCCTCATCATCATCAGCCTTCATCTGATAATACTAATAATTCTTAATACTTTATATAATACGTACATCAATTTTATTTCAATAAATACAATTTCTAGTGCTACCGAGAAGTGGTCCGAGGATAGTCGGTTTACAAACAGAATATCAAATTGGCGACCTTCTGGCTGTCAATTGCACGTCGTCAAGATCCCGACCGAGGGCCCAGATCAACTGGCTGGTGAACAGGAGACCAGCCCCTAAAGAGTACATACGGGGTCCGTGGATAAGGCTGTCAAGAGAACGCTCTGACGCCCACGACACCACTGTAGAGCTGAGTTTTGTGTTAGCACCAGAGCACTTTGAAGCGACTGGATTGATCCTTCAGGTATTTCATAATTAAGAGTGATATTATATCCTAAAATTTTGATTCTTTAGTGTATTTTAATGCTGCAATTTTACTGTCTTGTAAAGTTGTAGACACACAAATCAAAATAATAAGGTTTTCATGCTTGTAGGGTGTTTGTTAGGCTTTTACGCGAAAACTACTCAACCGATCATCATGAAACTTTGTACACATATTGTCGGAGGTACTAGCAGTATACAGAATACATTAAAAACAGGATTTTTTTTTTTTAAAGCGGGCGAAGCCGAACAGCGAGTATTATTTAAAACGAAAAGCTACAAATTATGAAAGGGTTATTTTTATACTCTTGCGTATATTGTATCAAGAACAAATTTATTATACCAGATGGGGAGAGACCGGTCCTTGTTGGATGCGAGTGGCATGGAATCGGTTATCTTGGCGTTCATTAAAGGAGGTCTATGTTCAGCAATGGACAGACAAAGGCTAATAATGATAATGACGATGATGAAATGTAACAGAACTAATTGTTGTTTAAATATTCACAAAAATTGATAAAATGCTGCTTAGGTTTGTACCATAATGTTGAGATGGTGCAACGGCATGTCATGGCTCTTGATATTATTAACTACTTTGTGCCCCTTGTGGGATCATCCCCCAGACCCTCGTTGAGACACCGCAGAAGCTGACATTATTCGTTTGGGTGTTAAAACTTAGACAGTTGTTAAGTGATGAGTGACAGCATCTCAAAGGGAGGGCGCGGTACTACATACTTAATGTTCTATTCACGGTGGTTATTTATTTTTTGTTTTTAGATAGTCTATAAATATAGAAAATGAATTGTCTATATTATTGGGCTGTTCTAAATATTTATCGGTCACATATTACCCATTACCGCTTCGCAAATCGGAATTTTCCGAATTCCAGCTTTTGTGAGCAACAGCTAGAGTCGCTTTTAATGTAACAAATACTTTTTTTAGTGTCAGGCTTCAGTCGCACCTCTGTATCAGAACGAGGTGATCCATCAAATACAACGAGTGGAAGATATTCCCATCGACGCGAGCGAGGACTTCAACGATGTACAATTCGATAAAAATAAATTTGTAATGGCCAGTAAAGACGCAGATGACACCATGGTCGCTCATGGTACGTTAAGATTACATACGTCAACTCTATGATAGCAAATTACACTCTTAAAACTACTGTAATATGAAATTGTCGTAGCTAGGTCGAACGTACTTCTCCTAGTCTGATCTTGATGAAAGGAGACCCATGCTCAGCAGTGGGACATATTATATGGGTTAATACTTTACTTTAAGTCCTGAATGAGAACGTATGCTTGTAGCCGTTTCAAAATCATATACATCAAGCATAATATAATCGGATAGAGAAGTAATATGAGCCATAGACACTGGTCAGCGATTCATCACTGACGTAATAGTTATTAAACCAACCAGTGATCAGCGTGTATCTTTTATCGATCAATCATTCACAAACAACCATCAGTCGACCAATCAGGGCGCAGCGTCGCAGCACAAATTTGGTGGATTATGTTGTCATACAAAACCTATTACCGCTCTATTCCGACTATATTATGTTCGATATCATATTACAAATGACCCAGTGTTGAGGCCCTGCACCCAGATGCATGGGTATCATCATCTTATTAATTTATTTTATCAAACAGTTTCCCCGTGTTTTTGAAAGAATTTCTTTCCCATGTTTTAGTGTAAATTTCTGAGAGAAAGAGAGAGAGGGAGAGATAGAGAGAGATAAATAGGTTTAAATGTTACATAATATTATATTTTATTTATTATTGTTAAGGAATTTTTAGGTATAATTTAGAAGTGTGCTGTGTACTTACAACGTCCGTAGGGATATAATACTTGACTTGACTTTATTCCACCTATGTAACGATTATAAAGATAACTTGTTTTTACAGATCACAGTACAGTCTTGAAGATGTCGCTTTGGATCCTGTTCCTGTCTATAATTATTTTAAAAATACGTTGAAGCACTTAGTTTAGTACCACAAAACATTTAAATTAGCATTTATTTTTGTATATGTTTTATAAGAAAAATGATTTTTATACTATACTAGCTGTCCCGACAGACTTCGTTCTGCTAAAATCGCTATTAAAAAATAGGGGTTGATCGTAGAGAAGTGAAAATTTAGGGTCGTTTGTATTTCTGTATGTTGTATCATAAAAAAATAGAAATTAAAAATTTTGTCTAAAAAATAAAAAAAAATTAGGGGTGGACTACCCCTAACATTTAGGGGATGAAAAATAGATGTTGGCCGATTCTCAGACCTACTGAATATGCATATAAAATTTCATAAAGATCGGTCAAGCCGTTTCGGAGGAGTACGGTAACTAACATTGTGACAGGGAAATTTTATATATTAGATAATATGACCACAATATAACAATTGCATTTCCCTTTAAAACTACAACAGTGTTTTTAAAAACTATATTTATACGATAAAAACTGTTAGTGTGTTTTATGCAGCATATATGAATCTAGGATTCCCCTGGTTACGTCACCGTACCCTACTCCTTAGTGTTTGCACGGCCTTAACTTGCATTTGGCATGGTATTTATTCCTTTTTAAAGTTACTTAGTTATATAAAGTTATCTGTATGACTGTATTACTTTAAAATTCAAAGAATTTAAACCTAGTCTAGTGCTTTAATTTAATTTCTATGAGCAAATATTTAAAAAAATATAAAACTAGTATATGCAAATCATTTTATAGGAAAAACAGTTTGCAAAGTCATTCGCAATTAACTTTAGTCTTCACAAAATAAATTGTAAATACTTTTTAATATGAGTGCTTAAGCAACAAACTATTAATCTTATGCCTTAAAACCTTTATCTATGGATTCATTATATTTTTATTAATAATATGTAGTAAAATGTTAACATATTAAAAAAAGTGTATTATTTACATGTAAGAGAAAATATTTTAATATGATTAATTGTAATTAAAGTTATTCCATGATCTTTGCAATAAACATTATCAAATTGTGTATAGTGAAAACATGTGCAAGATTGGGAATGTTATATCGACAGTTCACATTATTAAAATAAGAATAAAAAACTGAAGGGAAAACTTTCCAGAGATGTGATTCGACACCGTTCATTCGGACTTGTAATAACCAGCCTTCTCAAAACAAACGTAGGGAGCTGAATAAAATGATCGAATATCAAAAATATACATTTATTTTATTTACAATCATTTCCCGTAGTCACGCCGTGTCATATTACAATATTAGTATTTACAAGTGATAATATCTTAATTAGTACCCGGAACCCCTGGGGCCGTTCGGGCCACCACTTGGATAGCCTTCGTCACCACCGGCTCCACCCGCACCACCAGGACCACCTCTATTTCCTCCCCTTGAACCCGATTGCCCCCGGCCTGATTGAGGCCCACCACGGGGATAACCACTTACTTGATCCCCATCTGGAAAACCACCAGAGCTACCAGGATAACCATCTTGCGAACCTCCAAAGCCTCCACGACCACCGCCGAAACCTCTGCCTTCCGGTCCCCCGGACGGATAACCCTGGCCATCGCCATCTCCCCCTCTGGGATAACCGGATGATCCAGATCCCTGATTGAAGCCTGGTTGTTGGTATCTGCCACTTGGCCCTCCGCTTTGGGGGTAGCCGCCATCACCTCCGGCACCAGCAAACGCCTGAGCATCAGCGCCGGCCCCAGCTCCTGGGAAGCCCCGGTTTCTTCCAGATCCACCACCTTGAAATGTTAAGGAGAAGACTTTGAAATACATAAAGGTATTCTATATATGATAATATAATATAGGCTTTTTAAGTCAGTTAGTTTTCGCTACATCTAGTCCAATTGATGGACACTTTGCAGGATTTTTTTATTGAAAAGAGAAACAAAACTATTTTTGGAGTTTATGAAAATAGCATCGAAATATATTATTTTGTAAATGTTAAAAATAATTACCACGTCCAAAGCCGGTACCAGATCCTGAGCCACTAGCGCCACCTGTACATACATTACTATATAGACTCCTATATAAATCTAAAATTAAATCTAAAATATACTGTACATAAACCAGAAAAATAAAATGGTGACAGCCATCTTGGATTTGAAATTGTCATTGCCCTTTCATTTGATAGCCATATTTTTGTACTAAAAAAAAATGTGTAGTCGCCATTTTGTGGTGATGGCCATCTTGCAGTTTAAGATTTTTATCAAATATAGCTAAGAACATTCCCTGATATTTCGCGTGTCAAACAAAATTGAAATCGGGTCATTTGTTTGAGAGATACGATGCCGCAGGCAGATACACACAGACTAACTAACTCCTTTTCAAATACTCGCTCAGCAGTAACAAAAGCATTTTTGATGTCTAGTTGATATTGGGTATCAAAACTATAAATATACCTAGCGGTATATATTAAATTTATGATCAAAATATAACAACAAAAACTTTGTCAAACAGTTATATTCTCATTGAATCAATATTATTACTATCAATTATTTCTATTACATACCAATCCTGTGAATGACTGAAGACTAAAAGTTTACAGGTATCATGAATTTATACCTAAATTATATAATATAATGACTGTATCATTGGGCATGAAATCTAAGAGTTTAGGTTATTTTACGAAACATTGAAGTCATGATTTATGCGATGATGACGATTAATTAAAAAAATATTCCCAGCAAAATACTCTAAAAAGCGCAGACACTCGACGCGCATAACAAACCCTCGTAACGAATTTGTGGCTTGTAGCCGTCTTGGTCGGCCTCGTATTCCACCACCTGCTTCCTACCGTCCGGCAGTAACACATTGTACTGCCCAGTGGCCACGTCACCATCCCGCTGCTCAGAGTGCCCAAAATGAGTACCTTCCTCATCATCGTCTACCTGATAACTAAACTCATATTTGGCAGGCTCCTGAAACAAGAGAACGTCCATATTGGTAAAGAAGATAGATTAGTGTGTAATTTAGGTTAAAGATGTGCCTGTTGTTTTAGGCTCCGTTCGCACGAATACTTTTTTACCGAGCGGTAAAAAACCGTTTGAATGAGACATATGGACACTCATGTATCTGTTCACACGAAGGCGTTTTTAAAACGCAACGCTTTTTTGTTGAGCATTGTTAGATTTTCGACTTTGTGTTATTGACGTTAAATCGAATTGAGCATGCCAAACTCGCAACTTGAGCCAACGTCATGTTTTATCGCGACGGTTTTTAAGCGTTCGTGCGAACGGGGGCTTAGAGGTACCCAAATTTTAATTTACGACGAATAAAAGGGTTAACGTAACAAAATTACTTACATTAGAGTCGTCTACCCCTGATCCACGATAATTTGAATTTCTACTATTTTGATCATTACCGAAGTCAGGGGTGCCGTAAGATGACGATGGTCTTCGGGAACCTTGGTTCGAGCCGCGATTTGCGCCGCGAGATGATTGAAAGTCATCAGATGGAGTTCCGTAGGAAGCGTCCGGTTGTGAAGAACCTCGTCCACCGAAGGGACTATTGCCTCCGCGCCCGCCTTGGTTGGGTGTTCCATACGACGTCTGCAATGGACCACGTCCTGAATCAAATCCTGATTGCCCATCTTGTCCGGGGAAGCCACCTTCGTTCGGACTACCGTACTGCGAGCTGGGTACGTTCCCTTGGCCCTGACGACCACGTGGAGATCCTCTGCTGGATCCGCGTCCTGGTGGGCCATATTCAGAGGACAAAGAATTGGGACCTTGTCCAAATCCATCTCCAAGTTGGTTTCCTACTCCTGAGCCGGGACCGAAACCTCCCTGGCCGGCGTTAGGAGATCCATACTGGTCTGAAGGCCTGCCTCTCGAGCCTGATGATGGAGGTAGGTAGCTGTTGACTGGTGGCTCGCAATTAATCGCAGTCCACACGAGGGCCGTCATACAAAATATCAACTGAAAAAGTAAATCAATATTATATACAATTTAACATAGAAAAACATCAGATAATGCCTTATCTGATGTTTTGTATTTTTCTATGTTTTAAGAAATTTAAAGCCAACCCAAAATAAGTGGGAATAATAATGGCTAGGAGGATGGTGATAATGAATAATGATCAAAAAATGGAATCTGAAGGTCCAGCATCTGTTATGAAGGAAGAGAGGCTTAGTGGAACAAGTGAAAGCAAAAGCGCATTTAAAGCCCTCTACGATATCTTGCAATGTATGGTTCTACTCTCTATCTATCTCTATCTGTGCAACTTTTGTCTTATTTTTCCATTTACCCCACGAAATGAGATATTCCCGAGGGTAAAACTGTTGATTATTAAAAGGTAAGTGTTTTTCAACATATTATGTAAGTACATCGATATAGGAAAAGCAATAGAAAGTCTTTGGCTCAAAAGTCCACTTACTAAATTCATTGTTGGTAACTTGTCATGTATTTCCGTATATTGTAGGAAGTACCAGCTCGAGTCCTGACTTTGGAATAAATAGTTGTCGAGTATCCCTAGTATATATACCGGAGTGGACCGCCGAGCGTGATGGTGTTGCAGACAGCGTCACGCGTCCGATCCTCGGAGCCCGGTTTCGTGCATCTCCAAGTGTGCCGTCTGCTTCAAATATCCTGTTATAATTATTTCACTGATTACCGATCTTATACTAGCTGCGAACTCGGGCTTATATATTGATTTCATTTATCTTTAGTCATATTTTAAATTTTTGGTAATTTTAAGGCGTTTTTTTTTCAGAATTCTCTGAAGGAATATCATTTTTCTGTTAACTGTAAAATACATTTAAAATAGTTCAATTACAGTAAACTATGATAAAATACTTTTTACAATGTACACATACTATATCTGCAATCAAGTTAATGTTTTTGCACTTAATGAAAACGAAATTTTCAGTGTAAATATAAAAGAATTAAAAAATAACAATGCAATTGTATAGTCATCCAACCAAACTTAATAAATTTATTATTAAATTGTTATTGTTGTATATTTATTATTAACTAGCTGTTGCCCGCAGCCTCGCCTGCTTAAATAAGATTTACGGCGGCATTTTAGCGGAACTATATTATATAGCCTTCCTTAATAAATGGCCTATCTAACACTGAAATAATCTTACATATCCGACCAATAGTTCCTGAGATTAGCGCGATCAAAATAACAAACTCTTCAGCTTTATACATATATTAACATGAGATTAATATACATAAAGATAGTAAACGAAAGACAGCTAACAGGACAAGTGATTAGTAACAGATAATATATCTAAAGTCTAAACCTAATCCTTGGTTGAGATACATATAATATGTAAACTAGCCGCAGCTATTTTATATATATTTAGAAATATATAATTAGTGTATCAGCTGTCTGGTTACCATGAGAACAGGCTTTGCCTAGTTTGGGATCAGATGGCGGGTGTGAGTTGTCCCAACATATTATTATTGTTATATACAGCCACGAAACCTCATGATCATCTCTAGTCGATGTAATCATAATTATATCATTATACAAATCAATCATTTGTCATGATTAATATCATTCTTAGTCTAAATATTGAAAGTACACATTAATCTGAGGAACATCACGTTTTGATATATCGAATTACATTTAGTTTCTCACGCTGGATGATTCGAGGTGGAAGAATATTAGCTTATCCTGACAGTAATATATTTATAACTGAATACACCAAGAGGTGATTTATTCTGACTATGCGATAGATTCTTAAAAAAACCATGCTGGCTTTCGACCGCGAAGTACTACACCAAAACATGTTATAATTATCAAAATAAAATTACTATTTTCGAATTTGAAGGTGAAAAAATTAAAAAGCTTCGTAAAACCTTGTAAAATCCGTAGAAAATAGTAAATTAAAGTAACTGAAATTAAAATTAAAAATACAAATGTAGTTTTTCATAATAATAAGTAACTTATATAAATATCTATTATATATAATTCCAGTGTCTCGATGTTTGTCCGGGATGAACTCCGAAACTACTGAATCGATTATAATGTTTTTTTATTTTAAAATGTTTGCTTCTCTCCAACTTAAAAGATTGGATAGTTTCTCGAATTTGAGATAAAATAGGTAGGACCAAATAATCTTTTTGACTGAACGAAGTCAGTCGGGTTCGCTAGTATTATATATTTCCCAATAGACATTCATGAGCACAGACGTTCAAACTAAACGTGTATAGTAATGTGAGGACACCGAATTCATTACCTGTGTCGGATGATCGTGACGTATCGGGCGTGAGCTGATCCGAGCCGTCCTCGTGAGTGTCGCAAGCCTTCATTAGCGCCTCCAGTCCCATCGGGCCACTTGATCGTCCTTCACACCGTCGGTACATCCTCACCAAGCTCCAAACACGAGCCGCACTCGCTTGCCAACAGTCCTGTTTTACATATCAAGTGATTTTACAAGTCATGTGATTAATTGATTTCGAGATCAGCACAGTTTCACTATCTTTCTGTTCTAGTAAGGCAATATAACTTTGGATATATGAGGTAATTTTTAACAATATTTAAACAGTAAAAAAATCACCAGTAGAATACTGCGTTACTGCCGCTCAGTAGCATTTAGAAGAAATCATAAGCCGAATGGATACAATTGTAGATCTGTTTTATATAATAATTATGTGTAGCAGATGTATGTACAGTGTAATAGTAACTATGTGTAATCAGAGCCGTAAATAGAGCGGTACCACCGGTGCCCAGGCACAGTGCGTAGACTCTGGAAGCGCAAGAATGGCCAGACCAGGCAGGACTATTATTTTTTCGGTTTGCTAAAGGCGCAGCTATAGAAGCTCGCGCAGGGCGCAAAAAAGGCTATTTAGGGCTCTGTGTGTAATTTAATTTATTTTTAAGTTATCTTAAGAAAACAATTTCACATTAATTTTCCACTAGGGGTGGGCATGTGCTGTACCCAACTCCCAGCTGCACACAGCACAGGTACCACTATCTTGCTTGTTTCTTCCGTAAAACAGTTTTGCTGTATTTCGGAGAGAGGTAATTACTGACGCAGAGAGAATGGGGTCCACAATGAACGTGACAAAAATCTATAAATAATATCTTTAAGATCCGCAAGGGGTCCACCTGATGCTTCAAAATTTTGAAAGTGATCTATGAAACATAAGAGTTTGGGAACCTCTGCTCTACATGATCGGATATAGTGCTCCTATGAAATATATAGTTTCTAACGCGCAAATTACTTTTTGCATTGTGTATTTTTCTTAGGCGCTGAACTAAAATATATTATTGTATAATGTTTAAACAATATTATATTTTAGTCATTTTAGTTTTTTTTTGCACAGCACTCAGCGAGTGTCAAGAGATCGGTCGTCTTGGCGTTCTTTGACGGTGGCCTATGTTCAGTAGTGAACGGATAAAGTCTGATGATGAAGAAGATGATAACAATGGTAATAATTCAAAGAATATAATTGTATGTAAAGTAAAGTAGCAATCCATATACGACCCACTCTTGGGCACTGGTATACTCCTCGAAATCGGACGAAAAGGGGATCGGCCATAGTTCACCGAGGTGCTGGCCTAAACTTCACACACCTTCAAAGACTAATCTCATCAGGCATGCAGGCTACTCACGATGTTTTCTTTCACCGGTGAGCAAGCGATGGTCTCGTGTTCAGGGTGCACTTAGAAATTTAGAAAAAACATTTCAAGGACCACAAGTGTGGATCGAACCCAGATCCTTTCGCTCAAGAGGCCGAGCCCATACCCACTGGACCACTGTCGCATGAATGTTTTAAATTGTTTAAAGTGATGGTCTCCAGATATTGATAAGCTTCCAAAGGGTGATACCCTTATAAGGTAAAAATACTTATAACGACGGCAATACTAGTTGATATTAAATAATACTTATTTTAATTTTAACCTTCAAGATTGTTGTGGTATCCTTACTGTAAAATCGGCAAAATTAAAAAATATTCGGTAAGAAAAATGTTCCTATTACAAACCTAATCAAGTAAAGTGCGTAATTAAGTAATGGTGAAATAAATGACAATTTTGCGTTTTTTCAACGGTAACTCCATAACATAAAATCTCAACTCCATAACATAAACCCTCGACCAAGGGGTCTTAAATAAGATAAGAAATAGAATAATTATGTCGTGTTTTTTTTTTTTGACAAAGTTAAGTAGACCCGACGGCGTCAGCCTATAAAACAATTATTTAATTTTACCCCTTTCAAAGTCGCTTAAGTCTTAAAAGATAATTTAAAAAGGGTCAAAAAAATATTTTGTTAATTAATTTACTAATAGGACTCTTAGAAGGTTATTAATTTCATATTTTAGATGCATATTATTTATTCATGAATTTATATCGTATAGAATAAACTCTATCTGCACCCGTACACTCAGAAATTTTGAAAACGTCATTTCAAGGCACCACGTCAGGATCGAACCCGGACCCCGTATATAATTATATCCTCCTCTATATAATATAACGTATAATTATGACAATAAAAAAACCAATATTTTTATAAAATTTTATTACTTCTACTAATTTACTTAACAATAAGTGAGAAATGATAATTGCACAATTAATAAGAATAGTGTGTATTAATGCCAAATAACAGACCTAAGTAGATTAGACATGGCATAACAATATTTTATCATATCACTAGCTAAAATTAATAATATCAAACAACATGGTTATCACAGTTTAGATTGTTTAACTTCATCATCGTCTGTTCATTATAGCCCTACATTGACAGCTCTTAGTTCCTGCCTAGAGCTTAGGTAGTAGTATTATGCCATTGCCAAGTAGGGACAAATCACAAAGCTTTTTAGAATCCTAGACTATTTTCAATAGACCTAAAGCTAATTAACTAAAAACTAAAATGGTAACATTTCGTAAGAATGTAGATATTGTATGCAACAATACAAATAATAAATTGACTACAAATACCCTTGAGCATATAACCGAATAGAGTAGTGATGTGTGTAATGTGAAAGACAAATGATTTGTCACTGATGTAATAGCAATTCAATCAGTGATCTGTATGTACGTCCTATTGGCCAATCATCCATCTATGGCCATCAATCGGCCAAACAGAGCACAGAAACAGCGCATCGTCGTAGTACAAATTTGGCGGAATTTGTTTTCATACAAAACACGAAACATAGCCGAAGCTACTCTATTTCGGTTATATGCTCAATGTTAAATACAAATAATGTTAATTTTCATATAAAAATAATTTTATTACAATAGAATTGAAATCATTGATAATTGATAATTGAGAAAGAAAACTTATCATAATCATATTATAATCTCAAAAACAATCGTTGAGTACTTACTTACCCATCCGATTTTTTATGCTTACATTGTATGATATTACTTTCATATTATGTCTGCATAGTAAAAGTATGTATTTTTACCTACATATTTTTATCATAGCAATTATAATAATTTCATATAATTTTGGACACCTAATATATGTAATAATACTTATACTTTTAGGTACGGTTATTTGCTGAATGTGAAAGTGTGTATCGACAAAATAGTAACGCGGCAAAGATGTCGGACCAGTACCAAACTCACAAAGCTTAGGGTATTTCATTAAAATTTAGTTTGAACATCGTCTAGATTGACCGTGTCCTTTTTCTTCTTCCCTCGGAACTGCTGTTCGATCTCCGCCAGCGACTTGCCCTTGGTCTCGGGCACCACCACCAGCACGAACACAAACGCCACGGCGCAGAAGCAGGCGTACATCCAGAATGTTCCAGCTGAAGTCAGCACGTGCTGGAACAAATACAATCTTATTTTGAGTCCCCATAGTAATTAAAATCCATTGAACATTAATTGTATCTTGAATGGTGGTACATGCCATATCTGACCAAATGTTGAAGCACAAATTAAAACGAACAGCAATGGGACCTTCTCTCTGTTCTCGAATCTCCTTTTAGGAAATCATAAGAAAGGAAAAAAAACTATGATCAAATAAATTTCCAAAAAAAAAGAGCGACCATGGTCCAGTGAGTATAGACTCGGGCTTTTGGGCGAAAGGGTCCGGGTTCAATCCTAACCCTCTTGAAATGGTTTTTTCTTAATTTCTAAGTGCACCCTAAACAAGACCATAGCTTGGTTATCGGTAAAAGAAAACATCGTGAGGAAACTTGCATGCCTGATGTAATCAAAAGTCTTTGGAGGTCAGTGAAGTTGACCAACCTGTAATGGGGCAGCGCCTCGGAGAACTATGACCCAATACTCTCCTCGTCTGATTTCGAGGAGAAGACCCGTGCCCAGCAGTGGGACATATATTATGAGCTGTACTTACTTCATTCAGTAAATATGAATGAAGAGGACAATAGACATGTTATATCTATCTTAGCATCATCAGCAGCAAACAGCTGACGGTTTTATAAATCATCACATAATGGTCTCACATGCAAAATATTACAAACTAACCTCTAACACGTGGTAGGACTTGATAACACTGAACATGGAGAGTAGGTTGACAGCACTCGCCATGGCGGAGAGCTGGGAGCGGTAGTGGGTGGGGAACAGCTCGCCCAGCAACAGGAACGGCAGGCCGCCGAAGCCGAGGGAGAAGCCCAGCATGAACACCACCAGGCTGACGATTGGCAAATATCTGAAAGCCATATGGAGGTTTTAACAATTTGAGTGGACTAAATTACGCAAAGGTCATATGCCTAGCTGGTTTCATGTACTTAAAAAATTATATTATTTTCAAAGAAAAGCTTTAGTTTTATGGAAATCTTTATAAAAATTCGCCGCTTGCACTTCACTCTTATCTTCATTTATATTCATTTATTTCTATTTTGTTTGTAGACCCGATTTAAGATCGTAAGCCCAGACTCTATCTAAATCATGGTTTTATTTTGTTAATCTAGACATAGATAGTCTACTTCTAGTAGTATAGACTTTAAATAGATTGATACGCTTTGCATTCATACATAAACTAAGCCTATGTGCATCAGCTTTATGCTAATTAAATCATTTAATAACTTTCTACTATGACGGTTGATTCACACGATGTTACGAAAATTATCACATTCGGAGATCAAAATACTCGTACAAACAAAAATCTATTGTCGCTTTATTGAACGTGTTCGGTCTTTTAGGAACAGTGTCGTTAAATTCGTCGTAAAGATAAATAAATATTACATAGGCTGTGGTGCCGATTTTAAGCAAATAACTCAATTTAAGAATTTGTATATCCATTATTCGTCCAAATATTATATTTGCGCAACTAACACTCTGTCCGTCAATTTCCTTCTTTTAATTTTAGTAAAATTGAGTCTAAAAATTAGTAAATCCTGATAAAGAATAGGTACGAGTCTCGTAATAATAATAATAAGAATAATTAATACACTCCGCGGTGGATGCCGCGTGCAATGATTTTTATATTTACTGCAGACAAATAAAATTAATTATTAAAAGATAATGACCTCTAACTCTCTTTTACGAACTTACTAGTAAGTTAGTGGTCCTGAAAATGTACAATGCGGGCACTAAAAGTGAGTCCTATAAATAAGTAAATAAATAGATACAGGAAGAGAGAAAAAGTACAATGCTCACCCTAAGAGTGAGTCGTGTTCAAATTGGAAGTAGAAGGCGGCTCCCATGGCCAGCATGGAGAGGCACATGGTGACGGCGGACAGCAGCAGCAGCGGCCGGCGACCCGAGCGGTCGACGAGCATGGTGCTCACGGCGTTGCTGAGCAGCTGCACCGACCCCACCACGATGGTAGCTGTCATCGCGTCTAACGAGCTTCCTGCGCATCAGCACTTCCGTTAATACTAATATCCAAAACATATAATCTAATGCAATATTTTTAATGGAATTGTTTGCATTATTAGGAAAGATAGTGAGACTTATAAAACTAAAATTAAAAAATGGTAATAAAATAATTGAGTTTCTTTAATTTTTGTCCCTACAACTTTAGGTATACCTAACTTGTTCTTCTACTTATGTACAGTGTTAGATGACAGCGGATTCGAAAGTAGAAAAAATTACCTAACATGTGCAAAAAAATGACAGACTTTTTTTTGATTGATGACGATTTCTCTAGACATCATTAGATCCTGATTGCCTTATCATGGGATCGCACGGGAAGTTTTCAAATTTAAAAAAAATCATCAAAATTAGTACCCTGACAAGAGTTCTGAGGTAACAAGAAAAATACAGTTGAATTGAAAACTTCGTCCTTTGTTGAAGTCGTTTAAAAATGCCAACCATCAGATTTATTGGATGGTCTGCCTTTATATTTATGTAACGAGGCGGCGCTGTTATTGAAATCCAATTTTCAAAACTATCAAAGGCGGTCTGTGGCAGAACATCTGCTCGGGCTAGGATATAAAATAGTACTTTTAAAATTGGCTTGCGATTAACGTACAAATCGCTGGTAAATATCAAACATAGAGAAAAGCTCACTTTCTAATTATTATTTATTCAGTTGGTTTTGTTGTTTTCCGTGGGCGTTTTGCCAAAAATACATTGACTTTATATCAAAAAATAAATGGCATAATATAGGATACATTTAAAACTTCTACCTGGGATATGGTGACAAAAGAGACATTTACCTGCACTCTGAAAGATCTCCACGGTGAAGAATATGACAGCGTCTATTCCGCTGAACTGCTGGAAGAACAGAAGCGAGAAGCCCACTATGAGAGGCTTGTACACCGCTGGCGAGAAGAAGACACCGCGAGTGAACAGACTCTTCGGCTCTTCTGCTTTCTCTGCTTTCCTTAAAATTAATATGTAGGTATAGTATTTATGAATTATAAAATGTTAACTTTTCTGTATTTTAATAAATAAATAATGATTATATGTAAAATTGAAATGTGTAGGAACTAGGTACATACTTATTTTATATTTTGAGGGAGGCCTATGTTCAGCAGTGGACGGATAAAGATTGATGATGATGATGATGTTGAATGCATATGGAAGGTATGAAGAAGAAGGAAAGGTTAGAAGAAATATTTTTATAACCACTCGAAGGTTCATAAAATCCATTCATTAGTATATACAATTTATTACAAATACATATAGAGCAACTAACTCGTATGTGGTAATGATATGTAGCTAAAGAGGGTTAAAACTTTATTAGCATATGTTTGGGGAATCGGATAAGAACAAAAATGCCGGTAATTTTCCAAATTTGATCCAATAACAAATGTATTGCAAAATATATTTACGCTTATATATTGTTTGGTTGTATATTTGTCTCCTTACTCGTCATCATCTCTGGCGATGGCTACTGCGTGTTTGGACAAGTGCAGCCACTTCACTTCGTCGGCGTTGTCCATTCCCCTCGACGCTAGCCAGACGGGAGACTCCGGGAGCGGAAACAATACCACAAATAACGCACCTAAAAATAATTTTCATTTTTAATCATATTATTTATATAATAGTATAAATATATATTTTTTAATAATTAATTTATAACTAAGTCCTGGTTACACTGTATCTTACGCTTGCTGTCATATTTATAACAACATAATATCAATATTTCTATGGTATTTACTTCTGGTATCTTTATAGAAGAGCAGAAGAATCGGACAGTCGGATGGTACGTGATAGCGACAACCACAGACACCAGAAACACCAGAGGAATAGCAGGTGCGTTCTTGGCTTTTTGAATAAGTATGCTCTTTTCTTGAAGGTCGATACCCAAATACCAAATATGGTAGGTGGTTTTATATAGTAGTCATAAGCGGTAGTAAAAATCGATATATTGTGGATTTCCGGTAATCGAGGTATAATAGGAGAAAATTGGAATTTTGACGCGATGTCCGGTAATTGAATTTTCCTGCAGATATTAAACCGAACCGTTCTTCTTAACACTCCCTGTGTTAGATACGATAGAAGATGAGAGTGTTCCAACATCTCTACGAAGCGCCAAAGAATCAAGCCGATCGGAAAGAACTACAAACTCTTTCTACGACCAACTTTTCCCATCATAACAATATCGGGCCGATCATAATTTTTAACAAGCTTATGTAAAATGAGAATTAATTAAAGAAACCACGCCTATTAAGTGACTCTTACCACAAAACACGGCGGAGAGGAAAGCCAGGTATCTCCAGTACAGCCAACTGCCGGCTACATATGAAATGAGGATGCCCATCGACATGGACAGTGTGGGCAGAGACCCGAGCCGCCCCCGGATTTCTGGGTCACAACACTCGCCTACCTAGAAAAATATTATGAATTACATGACGTCAACATGTTACACATAATATACAAATGTACTCTCTGATATTATATATTTTGGACTCTTTCGCACCCCGACCCTGTTCGCGTTTAAGCGTTTAATAAGCGTTGCGTTTAAACAAGTTCTATCCGGTTTATAGTCCAACACTCAACGTCGATAACACTTGACAAAAAAGAAACACTTTCGTGTAAACAAATACATATATCCCTTTGTGTCATTGAAACGTTTTTTAAGTCTCTAGTCTAGTTTTATCTCTTATATAACTCTATTCTCTAGTATAACTTAAAAAATAAGACCCCCAATAGCACGAGAGTTGATGATCATGAAATGACTGAAGCGCTTTTATTAAAATTATGTAAAAATCAACGCTATAAAACCTAATTTCTAATAATAAAACCGTGTCCTAAAATGATTACACGTTTGGGGTGTTGCGTATCTGCGGTGTTGGGGTCAAACTTTAGTACTTGATATTTTGTGCACAAGGTTAAAAAAAATAATTTAAACTTACACTAAACATTTTTCCTTTTAATTAAAATAATAAAAGGCTTTTATTAGCTACAGACAAAGAGTGTCACACACAACGATGTCGCTAGAGGCTTCAGTCTCTCCAAGAACCCTTTGTAGGAGTGATACCAGTTTTGTATTACATTAAATTAATTCACAACAATTACGTTTTATAAATCAATATTAATTAGTATGCAAACTAGACCATTCACTAAGCTTGATGTCTGCTGAAGCTGGAACATTTAAAGTTAGGCAATGCCTATATTTTGGACTTCGGAAACGATTAATAAAATACTCTTTTTTTAAATTAGGCAACTTAACATTCAGGGGTGGGGAGGGACAGGGATTTTGCTGCGCGACGGAACTGAAAAAAATGTGATAGTAAAACCGTAAGAAAAAGTGCGTGGAATAAAAGCGTTAAATAAGACGTGCGCAGGCGCGACAGTCGCATACACAAGCGAGTAGTGTATAATACCTTTCTTTTTAACCGAAGGAACTTCGTTCCTACCTGGTGTCCCACGACACCACATTTTTGGTTTGTATTATTGGATATAAATATTATGTTGATTGTGTACGTCTACACTATTATCGCTATAAGATAATTGTAATAATTTTCATACAAATTATGCAGATAAATATTAAGTAGTAAGCAGATCAAATAAAAAATAAAATAAAAATAAATCTGAAAAAAATGAACTCGCTTTTTCTTATATCATAAATACATAGAAACAACCATAATATACCTATGCGGAACAAACTAAGAAATTTCAAGCTAAAGGTCAGAAGAACAATAAAGATGATGGATATCATTGTGTATTCTGTCGAGGGACCAGAGAGTCACCAATGTGGGAAGATAGTGGAATCACGTTGGGCTCACCAATGTGGGATGATAATGTAGAATGCACCGAAGGGAGATCACTGACAGAGGTAGGTGGTATGCTCAGCTAAGCAGTTGATTTTGGTGATAGTGGTAATATTTATAGTTTAGAACATGACATTATCATTATGTACCAAAACGGGTAACGGGTGTTGGCTTCTAAAACATGTTTGCTATACTGTACAGAAACAATTATTATGAAACATTTGTACAGTTGATCTGTACTATGACAACATAAGATGCCTTTTAACATTTTGTGCAATAACTTATTATTTGAGACGAAAGGTCATATGTTGCGTTTATATTTGATTGTGTATTAACATTTATTATTGTAGTCATTAACTGACTTCAATAAGAGGAGGCTTCTCAATTCAACAGTATATATTATGTTTTTGTCACGAATTGTATTAAAATCAAATGATTATGAAATCAAATAAAATTAGTTTGTTGTAATTATTAATAATTTATATATTTTTTTTTAATTAAAGAGGAAGCTGCAGTGGTGGTAATTTAACTAAATCAGCGAATCAAAAATACATAAAAAATACTATATAGTAATATAGTTAAGTAAAAGAAATATCATCAGCCTTTACCCGTCCACTTCTGAACATAGGCCTTCTTCAATGAATGCGAAGACGACCGATCCCTCACTACTCGCATCCAACGCGATGATGATAATGAAAAGAAATATACATAGTATATAAAAATAAAATACTAAAATATACATATTATAAGGCATAAATACTAATTTATGTACAAAGTACCTATATTATAACAGTTAATTCAATCTACTTATATAAAAAAATACCATAATTGCTTATCATCTTCACACCAGCCATTAGTACTCACATATACTTGCACCGGCGCCAGCACAAAACCGACACAAAGACCCGTCATGATCCGGCCCAGCAACACGAGCGGGAAGGTGGGCGCGAAGCCCAGGATCAACCAGGAAGCGGCCCAGAGAGGCGCCGTCAGCTGGAGACTCCTCTTCCTCCCCGCGCGCTGCATCAGCGGCCCGGAGAACATGCTCCCTACAAATGCACCCAGTGGTGGGATTGCACCTGGGAAAAATTTAATAATGTAAAAGAGAGAGGAAAATAAATTAAATGTATAAATTAATGAATAAATAGTTGTTGGCTATATTCTATTCATTCATTTATACATTTCTATTAAAATATGTTTTTATTTTTTCAAGTACTATTTAGCTCATGAGTTAAAACATATTTTGATGGTGTACTGACACCTTTCGATCTAATTAATGATAGGAATTATTTAAGACAAAATTAGTGATTGTGTGGGTGAGAATACCTATTATAATACTGTTAGCATAATAATCAGGAGTCACAAAATGCTTAAAAAAATTTACTTGCGAAGATATAAAGTTAAGTGGAAAGTATAGATATTATTAATTATCACCTATTGCGGCTATGTTAGTGTTTAGTTACGACACGACGTCAAGGAGTAACTAAACGTAACCACATGCATTACCTATAGTAATAATTCCAGCTAGTATGTTATGCAATTTGAGCGACGATAGTCCAAGGGCTCGGCCTATTGAGCAAGAGAGTCGACGTTCGATTCTAAACCTTCTGTGGTACCTTGAAATCACTAAATTTCTAAGTGCTTCCTAAGCACCAACGCTTGCTCAACGGTGAAGGAAAACATGTAAAGAAACCTGCATGCCTGAGGAAATTTAAGTCCTTGAAGGTGTGTGAAGTTCACCAACCCGCACTGGGCCAGCGCATCGCTGCACTACTGCCCAGCAGTGGGACATACATGGGTTTATACTTAATACTTTACTTTTTTTACTTTAGTGTGTTATATCAACAGTCATAGTAATAACCGTCAATATCTTTTTTCGAAGCTAAATGCTATAGAGATGCTATTGCTTGAGTAGAATTTATAGCTACGTTCGTACAATACATTGGTAAAGTTACCAATTATAACAAACTATTAAACTATACATATAATGTTAATATCATTCTTATGTTATTCTGTGATGTGTAATGTCCGTATGATAAATAATAATTATTCCACTCAGAGTATGTTAAGTCAAAAGGGTAATTACATAGAAAAACAATTTTCCGACGTAATGAGGATATTGCCGTGAAATTGCAGTACAGCATTGTGGGGCGCATTCCGACAATTCAGGGTATGCAATTCATGCCAGCTACAGACAGAGCTCCCGGATCCACATTACACTTGATACACATTTCTCAAATATCCCTTCGTTCCCGATATTCCGAGAAACGTTATTGTAACTATGAAGACTCAAAAATGATTATTTCATTAAGAAAGGCTCATAATATTAATATAATTGCCACATAATAGTATTATATTATATAAAAAACTGGGGTACTAAAAGTTTAAGTTTTTTACTTTTTACAAGCAAGAAGAAAAGGCTCCTATGCTATAAAAAAGTCATATAAGGTAAGCGTCAACATGTCCGTATCGTAAGCATCGCATCAAATGGATCGATAGTAGTATTTGCATGAAAGACAAGTGCGTCCATTGATCCGCACAGATCACACTCAAGTCAGAAGTGTCACTTCCTATACAAAGAAAGTGCGATTCGTTTGACGCGACGCTGGCTTTCGTGTGAATAAATTCGTGTGGATATGCATTTGTGTCATTTGGACGTTTTTTAACGCTCGGTCAAAAAGCGCTCGTACGCAAGAGACCTTAGGTCTTTTCATTGACACATTACTGCTGTCTTCCCTTCCTGGACATAAGTCTCTCTCCATCCTACTAAACCACCACAAAAACTAATAACTAAAACAAAAACGCCGTAGTGCTGATTCATCAATATATTCACAAACGTGAGAAGAGGTATTTATCTCAAGGTTAGAATATTTCTGCTAAGCCCGGCTCACGTTATTTTACGAAATCGTATATAATTATAAATTTAGTGGTAAGCCGAGATGTACAGAAAATGACGAAATTATAGTATAATATTAGCCGTGATACCGTATACCACGTGTGTATTATCATAAAAATAACGTGTATAAATAAAACCTGTCTGTCTATACATAGAATTAGTTTTAAAACGACTCTTATTTTGTTTTATTATTTACATGATTGAAATAATGCTTAATGCGCGTCAGATTCGCATACCGTTATTGATAATTTTCCTTCAATTTTTTTTAAGTCGATTTTAATGAGAAATATTATGTTGTTATAATATTATTATGTTGAAAGTTAGCAGATGTTCCCCATAGCTGACACACATAAGGTGGTACCTAATCTAAGTTGTACTAGCAGCGCCCCGCGGTTTCACCCGCGTACCTCCCATTCCCGTGGGAGTACGGAGATAAATTATAGCCTATGTGTAATTCTAATATATAAGATAATATAAGCTATATTATTGTAAAGTTTCATTGAAATCCATTCAGTTTTTATGCTGGGCAAGGGTCTACGTAGTTTCCGTATAAAAGATAGCAGCTCTACGATCACTAATTCGGTGACCTTACGTTAAACTTCTTATCTCGTAGGCGTTTTACGTCCTTAACGAGGCCTTCGCCGAAGGATAAAACTATTGAGATGTGTGTTGAAACATAGAAATACTTACCTATCCATGACTTCTGTTCACTATTCAGTATCAAGTATGGATCGTGTGACTCTATCGAGGGCAGAGCTGATGCCGAGTACCCCCTCACCAGGCCTATGATGAGGAACGCCAGCGACGCGCCGAAGGTCAGCCATAACTAAAACAATTTAAGATGTTATGTGTCGCCATTACATGATCAATTTGAGCACCCACGAGCGCTTCCTCAATCTTTTATTTAGCTTTGTATATTGTGCACGTGCAAAACGAATGACATTTTTTGCAGATTTGTTTTTTTTTTAATTATAGAACAGGCTTCTTAAAAATATTTATTAAATCACTGTAACTGTAAATTACATGTCCGCAAAAAAGTCAACAGATGGCAAGCAATGGCTTGCCATCTGTGACCTGTGCCAAAATGATCACACAAGGGCCAGAGCCTCATGTAAACTAAAAGATATTATTAAGGCGTATACTGTAGTTAACAATACCTACCCCGCTTCTGGCGAATTCTAAAACTAAGAATATGCCTTATTATTTTCTCCGTTTGTTCCGTTCCGGAGTCCGGATAATACAATAGGCACTTTAATACAATTTACAAATAGATATTACGAAACGTAGGTTCAATAACCTAAACTATGAAACCATACACTGATTGAAATGCAATTATTACATGTATAGGCAATGCAGAAATTGCTTTCCAGCCAGAAAATAACAATTCAGGCGTCGTATATACAAAACCAATGTCAGGGATAGAATTGAGAAATTTGTTTTCTCACAATTATCATAAATATGTTAATCTATGTTCGATATTTATGTTAATTTTAAATGTTGTTTTATACGTCTGTTTTAATGAATTATTAAGAGACAAGATCCGATTATTATTTTATTATTATAATTTATCTATAGCATCAAAGGGCTAATATTATGTCTAAGAGGGCTATGAAATTTCCATCTTTCAGTTATTCATTTCTATTACCGAATATATAATCACATAGAGTAGTGATGTACATAAAAATAGGTCAGTGAATTGTCACTGACGTTATATTCATTAAACTAACCAGTGATCTGTGTGCACGCCTGTCCGCTAATCATCTATAAATGACCATCAGTTAGCCAATCAGAACACAAAGCTGGCGCAGCACAAACTTGACAACTTTTCATACAAAACACAAAAAGGCTGTATTCCAATTATATGCTCAATAATGAGTAAGAGGTAGTGCCATGCTGCTTTGCAGCTAAATTGGGCCGGCACGACCGGAGAGGAACCTCTCACGTGAAACCGACGTAAAGCTAGGCTGTCATTTTCAGGTCAGACTTATTAGCGACAGAAGAGGTTTGGACGACAGCGTCCTGCAAACTAAACTTAAGAAAAAACTCGAAAGAAATTCGAAGCACAGCACTTTCCACAGCACGCTGTATGGGCACACATTCCCTCTCATCACCTCAGGGCAGCTGAGGTTATCACAGAAATAATGCAGGCCATTTATAATTGTAAACAAACAATATATTATGTCTGTATTCAGTATTGTATGAATGAACAAAATAAAATAGACTCCTGGTGAAATCCTTAAATACGTAAGTCACTTATAGATCCCTTAGATATTTTGTTCTATTCATAATCCTAAATCGTAAAAGTCTAGTTTTCAAGTGGCTTGGATAGCCTCATCAATAATACAGAGGCGCCTAAAGTTTGTAATCAAATGTCTTTAAACTATTTAGATTTATTATTATTATTATTATTATTTTTTTTTGGTGGACACATAATATGATACTGGCCTCTCTAGAACAAGTTATGACACTATTGTAAGTTTCAAACTCGCTAAAATTAGTCACCTCAAAGCGCGTTTCTTTGGAATTCTGAATTTTCTTATTTCTCTTTTAACTTGCCTTAAATAAAGATCCACTTGTATTTTAGATACATCGTATGTTCTAGTTACTTAAGTCTGTCTCGTTACCGGTTTACTATTTTGAATATGGAATGTTGAAGATTATAACCACTATCAGGACTACACACGTGTGATTGACGTGTGAAAAACTTAGGCTGATCACCAATGCCCTCTCAGATCTATTCAGGCCTTGAACACTAAGGAGAATCGGGTCTTATACCTAAGACTTCACACTTCTCCGTGTGGCCCATCTACGCAAAGCTTACGCAAACAAGCATCATAATATTGCGTTTAAAGTTGCTGTAAAGTATCCAAAACAAGTATAAATCCTAATAAACCGTAATAAAAGCCTTAAAGTTGTTTCATTATTTAAAAAATATTATTTGTATATGCTTATTCTTTTTACCCTTAGCAACTATTTATCTGGAAGAGTTGTGACGGACACTAGGCCCGTGACCGGCGGAAGCAGATCATCAAAAGTAATTTGTATCATCTCGCGCACAATACTTGCAAAATGGCCGGCCATCTACAGCCAACCAGTTAACCTGCTTTATACTCGTGTGTTACTGTAAATACCCAAAACTGCCAACTTGTGTGTAGTTACGTACGTAAACTAAGTGTAGTTTTCTAAAAAAGTAACCGCTTGTGGCAAAATTGATACTCTATTTCAGAGGTTCCCAAACTCTTTTCAAAAAAATATTCCTGCATCAGGTGGACCCCTTGCTGGGCTTTTTTCAAGAATTGCTCGCTTAAAAATATTTATTACATTATAATAGTAAAATTCTCTTGACAATATTAATAAGAGAAGTCAAGTCCAAATTAATTTTCATGGACCCCGTGATTTCCGTGGCTTACGATTGTGGACCCCCATTTTTTGTCACGCTCATCGTGGAGTCCTTCGAGTTTTCCGTGGACCCCTGGGGGTCCACCTGGACCACTTTAGGAATCACTGATTTATTTGGGACCATGGCAGGCGTGATAGTACCCATGCAAGTGAGATAGAATCACAAAAAAAAATGTGAACCCGTGCAAAAGTAAAAAAAAAGTAAAAATTGCACATTGCAATTCATTTTTTTGGCTGGGTTTTGTTAAAATGAAGTTCTTTTTCATTTTGAAGAAACAAATAAAAAATATATTATTTAATAAATGTCTTTCAGTTCTGTTTTCAGTCAGTCGTCGTCACGATTCCACTTGAGAGAAAAAAAGCGATACTCATCTAAATAATATATTTTTACAGCTTAGAATAATTATAATATAGAACGATAGTCTCTATACAAGCACTCTTAAAAAATGAAGCATAATTAATCGAATCACCCAAGCTCCCAGTAGAGATGCAGTTTTCCCGAAAGCGGGAAATGATTTGGCCGATGGTAACCATTTAGTATATATTTAGCAATAATAATAATAATACAACAATAATAATAAATAAATAGCTATATATGGTAAATTTAAAGTTGTTATTTTATCAGACTGTTTATTTATTTATCAATCTGATACGTAAATATCACAAGCAACTGTTTTAAAAGTAGACGGTGGGAACGATATAGTCGATGAAAATATTTTCACAGTCGGACAACACTGAGCATTCAAAAAAAACTGAAACTGAAAATTCAAATTCAAAAAATGTTCTCTTATTAAATAAAAAAATTAAACAATATGTTTCAATTTGAACCTTGTTTATTACAAAATACTGTGGAATATTGAAAGCTTACCTATGGAAAATGATTTTGTTACTACTTTTTGTTTTTCAGGTGTGCTGCGACTATGGATATAGTAGTTATATTCGTAAGTCCATTGCTGCGACACAATTTAACTGCACAAATCGTC
The DNA here is from genome assembly GCA_905333005.2 of Lycaena phlaeas. Taxonomy (NCBI): domain Eukaryota; kingdom Metazoa; phylum Arthropoda; class Insecta; order Lepidoptera; family Lycaenidae; genus Lycaena; species Lycaena phlaeas. The sequence goes on along the minus strand of HG995166.1, from coordinate 16,646,335 downwards.
ATAATTATTTTTTATTTGTCAGACACTTTCGGCATGTTTTAACATTTATTATAACGCAATGGCCCGAGGCGTTTTGAGCTATTTCTGGCCCCAAATTAGGTGCTTCAAAAAGAGTGTGCGGACTATCTTTCTATGGGTTATTACTTTTTGTTTCACAGTCTAAAATATCCGAGAAAACACATAAATATTCTTATTGTACTTATAATAGGTAATATACGTGATATGACCTTGAAAATACTCATTAGTCATTACACGTATACGTCTGTCGTTAAAATACCTGTCGTATTATTTGTGTTACTTACTACAAAGTTTTTTATTATACTAGCCACTACCGGGCTAGCTGAGTATGTAGTATGATCATTAGTATAATACATGCGTTCATTAAATAGTTAAATATCCAACTGCTCAATATGGACGAGAATTTTTACTATCTTCTTATAACTTCTTACGCAAAGCAAAACCTTTTCACCCAAATTTTACTATTTTTTATACTTTATTATTGTTACTATTACTCAAACGGAGGAATTTAATACTTGGTACGAAGCTAATGGAGAGGGAGTGCAAAAAGCTGTTATTTTTGTGTGACATGCATTATAAATTTATATTAAATAAATTAAAGAAAATTATGTGAACACATTCCAAGTATTTCATCTTCTTCGTCTAGTAGTTCTAGCTTCCTCTAAGGATTTGCTGACCACATTCAAAGTTAAAGAATGACAATGTCAAAGAATACGTATGGCGTATGCCGTTTACTTTTTCTACACAGAAGTATTCTAGGTACCTCAGGTACGATCAAACTGTTTTAGAAATTGAAAGATTTCTTCTAAATCGAGATCTTATTTCGATCTGAAAGTCTAAGAATATTGACTATCAAAGATAATTTAAACGGGCTTAAACTATTGTGCATGGGTACAATACCGGGACCATGGTTGGTGTAAAGTATCCCAAACGCCGGAATTTAAAAAATGAACCATAATACAATGCTTAAAACAATTACAAAAAATGTCAGTATTAAGTATATCATAAAGATTTCATTCGTCGTGAGTGTTACATATATACAACGACTGTATTTTACTGGTTAGTTGATACAATGTATGTTCGTTTAGAATTTTCCGTGTACAGTTTTTGCTGTTGAGTCATAATTGTCCATGAAATTACTGAAAAATGTACCACATGAAGTCAATTTAACACTCGGTATGTCTATGACTAATATTTGTTTTATATACATAACAAAGGAATACATCAATTTACCATGCAAATGTTACGCCTATCCAATAATAAATGTACATCGTGTATGGCGAAATATTTACGAATTCTCCTCAATTCCTCCTATAAAAACTCGATCACTCATAATATTATGGCATAATAAAAAAATTGTAAAATCAGGATTCTTAATTCCAATTTTAAATTAAAGATTAATCGCTTTAAATACATATATATATATAAAATATAATATAATAATAAATAAGTAGAATAACGAAAAATAATTTATTATATAAGGGGATTCCCATATTTTTATTTATAATTAGTCGTTAGTAGCAGTGCAGCGCCCCGCTGTTTCACCCGCGTACTTCCATATTTACCTACAAACTTAATGTGTTTGTAGATAACGACATAATGAGGAACAAGCAATAAGCAAATTACTGATAATAAATTGAAGTCACACAAACGGTGTTCGATTTGTATTTAAACTTTTATTTATTAAAGACAATAACAAGATGACCGAGGTTTGCTCGATAAAGTTGATCATTAAAAACACGAATAAAAGGACATTTACTAATAGTTATATAGATTTATCGCCCTTTAAACTACATGTTCCGTATAAATAAAATTGCAGTGTCTGTTTGTAATATTAAAATTACCGCTTTTTACTACATGCATATGAATATAATATACGGTACACATTCCAAAATAACATTTTTTTGTCTGTCTGTATGTCGGCTAATCTCTGAAATGGCTGGAGTCTGGACCGTTTTTACGGGACTATTACTGACAAGTAGCTGTTATAAAAAAAAGTAACTTAGGCTACTTTTACTATAGGAAATTGTATTATTTTATTATACCGTGAATCTTAGTTAAGGCAGGCGAAGCGCAACAGCTAGTCTCATAAAACTGCACATGGCTGGATTTAAACCCGCAACCGCCGCATGTTGTCTTTAGAAGCCTGACCAATGACCATACGAACGACACATTCAACACGTTTTCCATTTATTGAGGGACTTTCCTTTATATGAAATGATTAGGGACAAAAGGTAATTAATACGTATTGGTAATAAACTAACGATTTAAGTAAAGTAATGAATATTGAATGCTAAGACGACCGATCTCTTGACACACAACACAAATCGTACACTGTACGTCTTGGCGTTCATTAAAGAAGGCCTATGTTCAGCAGTGGACGGATAAAGGCTGATAAATCATAATATGAAATACTAGCTGTTGCACGCAGCTTCGTCTGCGTCAACTAAGATTCCTAATTTTTTGAAAATTTAATATAAGTAGCCTATGTTCATCGGGGATGGAGCTTCCCAACAGTGAAAGAATTTTTCAAATCGATCAAGTAGTTTCGGAGCCTATTCAATACAAACAAACAATCAAATCTTTCCTCTTTATAATATCAGTTTAGATTTTGTGAACACTTATTCTTTTATGTCAAGAGAAGGCAACCGAGCAGTCGGTGCCTTTATGATGACTATTGACTCCCATGGAAATCCGCACAGCCAAAGGTTATGCAGATGCCTTGCCCACCTTTTCCCTATCCCACTAACGACAGAAACTCACAAACTATCACTTTACAGTTTACGACGGTATTATGTGAGCGAGAGAGACCAGCCCGATCGTATCGGTAAAAAATCTAACATGGATAATGTCTGGTTGTTACAAACTTGCCAATAAATATTTAAAAATATATGAAACCATTTATAATATATGTTACATTTTCCTTAAAAACTTGTAATAATTAATATTTGTATATCGTTTAAGGACAGTAAAATGAAATGATGATCGGTGTAAGTTTAAAAAAATTGCTGACTCTAGGGCCCTATGACTAGTATATCAATTAAATTACATAATAACAAAAATAAGGGTTTGTAATGTGGTTTCGGTTTTACAATCCTTTTTTTACATTTTTACAAAATTTTAATAATATGTTTGAATTACAGAACATGTTAATGGTTTTATAAAAAGCAATTAATTCCCCATTTTGGTTTTTATTGCTCTTATTTATGAATATAATTAAGCCAGGACTTGGGCTATTATTATCTAAAGTTATTTTGTATAAATACATATATAGAATAATAATTAATTAATTATTATTGTGAAAAATTAATATTTATAACAATTTAAATAAATTCTAATTTCAGTATAATATTATATCATTTAAAAACTGTAATAATGCAAAAAAACTTAAATATATAAAATATATTCATCTTTAAAAATATAAATAAAAAATGTTAATAAACTTACTTGTTTCAGAAAAGCGGGTGAAATTTTTGTCATTATAAATAATTCCAAATTCACATACAACACAAACCAGAGTAAATACGATATATTTCAAATATAAACAAAAAAATATCGCGACGTAAAGAATATAATTTAAATAAAAAGTATATATGACCGGCGGCTCGGAACGCCGATCCGGACTGCAAAACCACAGCTTCCAAAAACCAGCTGTAGCGGCTTACATCGGAAAAGACCTACGAAGATACTGCATAATAGTCATGTGAGTGCATGCGCATACGCAAGATGCGTTAGGAGATATACAACGTTCAAAACATACATGACATACATTCTCAAAAAATGACCATCACTAGTCAAGGGTAAACGCATTACCCTATTACCTTGTCACCAAGCGTTATTTAGTTAACTAATCTCACTCAGATAATAGATAATAATCCATTTTGCAAACGACGAAGCTATTGATCTCATTGTCAATGAGACAAACCTGTCATTGACAACGTACTTGGGTCTTCTTTTAATCATCATGAGACCAAATCACTTCATTCACTATTACATTTACTACGTAGACCGCCTAAAAGTAAAGTATCAACCCTTTTATGTCCCACTGCTGGGCACGGGTCTCCTCCTCGAGTCAGTCCCTCAGGGGACCGACGCCACCTCCACAGAGCGGTTGTTCCGCACCACAGAACAACACTCCCAACGTCGGGACAGCACGATGAGGTCAGGTTCCCATCCTCACCCCTTGCCCCCTGCTCTTTTGTCTCATCTTCTTATAAGAGGGATACAAAGAGCCCCCCCGGCTCAATTCGCTTCGCCCAAAGTGTTGGGGTCACCCTGGGCTACTGAGCCCCATCGCCACGACGGGGAAGAGCCATATACCTGGCCATCCTATTGCAGTCAAACATTTCAGTTAAACGATTACCTTTCACAAAACAATATCTTAAATATTTTTAATGAATAATTCTTACAGATAAATAAAATAAAGTGTCTGTTTGTAATTTGAAACAGTTTTCAAGATATACGTTTAAATTAGATGCGGTAGGTACATACATTTTTTTTGATTTTATTTGCCCTCTGTTTGTAAGTCTATTTATTTTAGCTAATCTCTGAAACGGTTGGACCAATTTTGACGAGACATTCACTCGCAGATAGCTAATGTTGTAAGGCGTAACTTATGCTATAAAAATAATCATCATCAATCCGATCGCTGCTGCAAATAAATATTTCCTTAGTAATATTTCGTTTGGCTATAAACATTATGTCCGTCACTGTCAACTCATATTTTTTGCGGCCATAGAGCGTAATGATTGTTTTTATCACTTACAGTTTAAAAAAAGAACATCGTTCAGTTTTTTCTTGGTATTCGTTCTATCGCTTTTGTTTCCTTGATATTTGCGTGGTATACATTATATATACTATACAAATATCAATACTAGTACACAGTATAGTAAGTAATAGTATACGGTATACTAAGGCTTAGTCCTAGTTTTTTTCCAATTTTATTGGAATAATCCTTATGAGTAGTAGGGGGTATCAGCCGTCATAGCGATCATTGTTCAGCAGTGAAAAGATGATTGTGTTGATGATGACTAAGATATAGGTAAATGGGATGGCCCTGGTCAAATAATTGATTCCGTTGACCTTCTATGACAGGATGTTTGATGTATTGATGAGCGTGCAGTATTAGCTAGTTCAGTTTGGTTGTGAGTACAGCGTGATCAGTGATTAGGCTTTTGTGCATTCACTTTGTAAAATTATAATAACGGTGACTCCATGGCGTTTATAAGTTATTTATTCTTCACTAGATTTTACCCGCCGCTTCTACTTTAGCAAAAATAATCCTTCTTATATGTATCTTAAGTTACTTCTAATACCTCAGAGTATATGTATAAAGTTACATAATGATCAATTGAGTCTTTTTCGCGTAAAAGCGTAACAAATATCCCTACTTTCATATTTATAATATTAGTAAGGTTACTCAAACAAGCATTATACAATACATACATAGTATGATTGCTACTTTATATATTTTGTTTCTTGTGAATGCACTATCACAAGTACAATAATATAAATCGAATGACACTTTAAAAATTATTTACTTTGCATGTACTTCATTGCTCTCTGTAATTCTCTTGTTGCCTACCTTTGCGAAAAGTATTTGAATTTTGATTATACATATATGTATTATACTTTTTAAGTGTAATCAAGTCTAATTACTATTCTATAATCTGTATTACTTTTAACATCATCAAACTTATCATTTTTGCATGGATGTTCGTGAGGAATAAATACAAAAGCGTACTGATAGATAAGATGAATTCGTGTGTGATATAAATCATTTTATCATCCCTACAGCAAACATCCCACAAACGAGATCACGTCGCGAGATAAGAAATCAATGATTGCAATTTTTGTATCTATCAAATCATGCAATTTATTTTTAAATAATAATTAGCAGAGCTCGGTATTTCATCATTGTCTACGAATGGGAGCGACGATGGTCCAGTGGTATGTGGGCTCGGCCTCATATGCGAGAAGTTCCGGGTTTGATCCTGACCCGTCCATGTATGCCTTAAAATCGGTTTTTCTAAATTTCTTAGTGCACCTAAACAAGAGACCATCGCTCGCTCAACGGTAAAGGAAAACATCGTGAGGAAACCTGCATGCCTGATGAGATTGAAAGTCTTTGAAGGCATACGAAGGTTAACCAACCCGCACTGGACCAGCGCATCGGTGAACTATGGCCCATTACCCTCCTCGCCTGATTTCGAGGAGGAGACCCGGGCCCAGCAATGGGACATGGGGGTTTATACTTTATTATAAATGTCTGGTCCATCCGGCTAAAATATGCGGGTAAGAAGTAAAGAGTTTACTTGAACGCGCTTATCGGTTTTTTTTTTGCTATCCATGACCTTTTAGCTATAGAGGAAGGCCATCATCATCATCATCAGTCTCTATCCGGTCACTGCTGATCGTAATCTCTTATTTTAAAAATCAATTCAATTTTCAAAAAATCAGGATATAACCTCATTTAAATGAGTAGTAAGTTTTTATTTTTAATTTTTGAGATAGGTGAATCGATAAGTGTAGCCAGTAGGTAATAGGATATGCAGCAGAACTATCTTACGCTGTAGCTCTAGGGCTATCTTACGCTGTAGCTCTAGGGCTATCTTACGCTGTAGCTCTAGGGCTCTTAATCGGAGTTCTTCTTTAAAAAAAATATTTTATTTTTACAATTGAATAAATTACTTTACAAACTGAAATTTATATATCTCGTTTTTTCTCAGAGTTTTTTTTTTCTCTTGTGCACCTAGCGTGTGAACAGCCCTACATAGAGTTTCAAGTATTAAATACACGTTTTTAAGAAAACTCAGTTTTTAAGAAATCCTAAAAGTTGACCATCTTCTGTGTCCCATAACTAATATAATTCCTTTGCACCATGTTATCAAACCACTTGATTTTGTTAAATTATTGAAAACCCCAATTTGATAGATAACAGTTATCAAAACCGATACGAATGATAATATTAATTTATTTAAAGAATCATTTAGTTGGTTGGTGGTGTAGCGCGCGTATCTAGTAGTGTTACAATATGTTTTTTCGTCTGCTGTTTGTAGGATTGCTATCTGCACATTGCGCAAATGGTATTATTTCATCTTTCTCTTAATCTTCCCTTTTCATAATATTAAGTTTGTTTTATGGAGTCCTAGTTCATCTCGTGAAATGGATGCGCTGTGTCGCTCGTCTGTATATTATTATTATTATCAGTTCACTGCTAAACATCGGCCTCCTTCAATGAACGCGAAGACGAACGATCCAACACGGACGGCTACTGCGCGGAGATTGTCTTCCCGCCTTCGTCTACCTAAACGCGGCCTCCACTCTTGAACCTTATTGGCTCATCGGCCATCTGTTCCCGAGCTTGTGTCCAGCCCACTGTCACTTCAACGAGCTTATTCTTTACGTGATATCCGTAACTTTTAAACTAAACGTTATTCAAATAAAATCAAATCAAATCTAATTTTTTATTTACGAAATAAACGGTAAAAGGTATACTTGTATAGTTGAAATACCGCAATAAAAAAGGTTGGTAAAAAAATCTCGCTTGGAATGCAGGCGGGGCATAAAAAATCGAGGAAAAAATGTAGAGGTTGTCCTGTTATGAACAAAATAAAACACAAAGTTTATATTACATACATTTAAAAGCCTTAATACATAAATCCAAATATAAACCCTGGATTTAATCAACGACTGCCAAGCTTTCAATTAATTTGAAACTTATACTTTTGTAATCGTTTAAAGTTCAAATAATCTGGTAACATACCTTGATACTAAAAGTACACAATACGTCAAGTAATGAAATGGCTCCAACTAAATGTGCTAATTTAGCTTCATGTGTTGAAAGTAAAGAAAACTGTAAAGTCAATTGTTCATATACAAGTAAATAAAAATAAGTAAAGTATCAATCCATATATTACGTCCTACTCCTCGTCACGGATCTCCTCCTCGAAATCGAGCAGGGTGTTAGGCCATAGTTCACAGATGCCCTGGCCCAGTGCGGATTGGTGAACTTCAAACATCTTCGAAGACTTTAATCTCATCAGGCATGCAGGTTTCTTCACGATGTTTTCCTCCACCTGTGAGCGAGCAACGGTTTCAAGTTCACTTAGAAATTACAAAACCCATTTAAACCATCACAGAGGTCAGGGCTAGATGTGGCCAAGCCATCGCCGCTCGTTTTTCATAACATTATCATCGTCATCATCATCATCATCATCATCATCATCATCAGATAAGACGTCTGATCCTGACCGGCCGTTCTACATATAGAAATTTTGTTAACTTTTACATGCGTTTAATGAATTTGTAATTATTATTACTAAGAAATCATAAATGTAGCGATGTGATCGATTTATTGTGCAGTAATGTATCATATGACATGGCTGAAGCGTTTTTCTATTGCAGCTCAGTTTGGTGATTTCAAACAAGCGTTCGACTATGTGACGGTCCGCGAGGGCGCGCACATGTTCTACTGGATGTTCTACACCACCGCCGACGTGGAGCACTACACGGAGCGCCCGCTCGTCGTGTGGCTCCAGGGCGGCCCGGGAGGCTCCTCCACCGGCATCGGCAACTTTGAAATACTGGGGCCGTTGGACTTGTCGCTTCAAGAGCGAAACTATACATGGGTTCGTTTATTTGTGTAGGCTCGATTTGATGACGAAATGCACCGGCGAGCGAGAGTTATTCATCTTTGCATTCATTGAAAGAGGTATCAGGAGTACAGCAATGGGCTAGGGACTATGATTATTGTTATTAGTGAATTTGCGGTGGGACACTCGAATGTGCGAGCACAGCTTATCCCACGAAAGGAAACGTCTAAAGTAGATCGATCTAAATGTGGAGAAAATGAGAAATTCATTTTAATTTTAAAAAATATGTTAAGCAATAAAGTATTTAAAACGGGATATTTGCCATGTTTTTTAATATTGTTTTGCGGAGCTCGATATTTCGACATTGTCTACGATGTTCATGAGTCTCGTGAACATGACATTCGTTATGTTAATTTAAAATCCTATATGTTAAGCAATAATTACAATCGATCATAGCTGAATTGTATTTCATTTATTTTAACATGCTGTTATCATATTTGACACTGGTAAAATAATGTCTAAAATGGTTGGGGTGTTCAAGCGATTTCTCGTTCGTAGGTGAAGAATTTCAACGTGATGTTTCTTGATAACCCGGTTGGTACGGGTTTCAGTTACGTGGATAGCGCAACACACCTGGCGACTACCAACGACCAAATTGGTAAGTCGTGCTTTTGATTAGTATTTTAACGGTTAAGTTTTTATTTTTTACTAACTACAAATTATATGAAGGATATTTTGAAAAAAATTAAGATAGGGCGTATAATTTTTGATTCCTTTATTGAAAATCTTTTATCGAAATAATACGATAAACAGTTATGCCCTCCTGATATTAATGATTTTATGTCTTCAACCTATACATACAGAAACTATATTAATTTGTTTTCTTGGAAGTTCCTCGATCACTTGCTTTGAAATGTGTAAAATCGAAATTTTTAACTCGTCATATATTTACGCAATTATGAGTATATTCCGAATCCACAAATGTTTTCCGTTAATTTTGTCACTACTGGTGATATTTTGGAAGATTATGTCGACGTCGGTCGTTAACTTACAAATGATTTTAGCACTAGACTTCGTGGAGCTCATGCGCGGATTCTACCGCTCCCACCCCGAATTCGAAAGCGTTCCCCTCTACATCTACGGACAGTCTTACGGTGGGAAAATGGCCGTCGACATGGGTATTAGAATGCATGAGGTAAGGACACTATAATATGCATTGTTTTATTTCCATTGAAAATTGTAAATTACGAGTTACAATCGTAGCACTTTGTACATGATTCATGTAGTCATTCGAAGACTATCCATCCAGAGTCCATGCATTTCTGAACAAGCAAACGGATAATTTTCTGCTATTAGCACAGGCTTGAATATTATTAATAATATTTTTATGTATCATCACAGATTTATAAATATATATGTATTATAATTATCAGATTCAATGTCACCTCAGCAAATTATCTATCTGGTAAAATTTGCCCATTTAAGTGTAGTCGTAAAAGTTTTTACATCCATGATCCATATTAGCATAATGTAGCTCTCCATTGGTGAAAGAATTTTTAAAATCTGTGTTGAGATGAGGGATGTATATATATATATATATATATATATATAGCTAAAGCTAGCTAAAATTAAGCTAATTAATCTATTGATTAGACAAATTACTAGTATATGACATTTATTTTTTTCATCACGGGCTGCAAGTTACTATGATTTTACCCGGGACACTAATAAGATATTTTCCACATCTCATAGGCGAAACAAGCAGGGACAATAAACGGAACCTTGCACGGCATCGGCATGGGCAACGCGTGGATATCACCGGTCGACGCTACTCTCACCTGGAGCCCACTCCTCCTGGCAGCAGGGCTGGTAGACCAGGAGGGCTACGATGACATACAGACCGCGGCACGGCTGGCCGAGTCGTACTACAACGAGGGACGGTACATAGAGGCGACAGCGCAGTGGGCCACCACACAGTCCGCCGTCTTCAGGAGAACCACCAATGTAGACTTTTACAATATTCTTACAAAAATGGGCAGTTGGCTACCTGATACTTTGAGTGCTTACGGTAATGTGACGAGTCGTCTTTCACTTATTTTTACGCATCTCAAAATTTAATTTTATAATAATTGTAACTACATATAACTCGTAATTATCCACTAGACATCAAATAACGATTCTTCGTATGCATACATTTTGATAAATTAAGATATTTATGATATATACATTATATATATACATATATTATATTAGCAGTTGACCGCAGTTGCTTAGATCATTCATCAAACGGCTGTAACGATTCTTATAAAAAAAATATGTTTGTTCAAGTGGATTCTAAGCTGACAAAGATTCACAATTCGGTCCACAACTAACGTCCGGTTTCCGAAAGGCTGATCAACGCAAAAATTAACTAATCAACTGTCAAACCGGTTATTAAGTGTCAAATTAGTTGAAAGAAGCATGGTCAAATTACATAATTAGATCAGCCTGTCAGTTGACATAACAACTACAATAAAAAGCTGTCAAATTTGACTCTCGATTCGTATGTTAACCGCCATTAACGGCCATGTTAGTTGACATACCTACACTTTGACCAACGTTTCAGAAACCGGGCGTAAATGTTTTTCAGAGGACAATGTCTTTGAGGTCCGCTATTTATATATCTATAATATTTTAACGCTTTACAGAAATGGCCAGAGAAATAATGCTCCGTGACGGATCACTGAGGGACCCTTCGAAGCAGGAGTGGCAAATCGAGAACCTAATGAACTTTGAGGTCAAACCGGCCCTGGGTATTATTCCGGACCACGTTTTCTGGAGCTCCCTCAGCAACACTGTGTTTAACACTCTTTACGAGGACTTCATGAAACCTGTAACGGATGGCAGTAAGTTTTAGTAAAACTATTGTAGCCTGATCGTTGAGAATAGGATTAAACCCAAACATGCCAGATAAATGTGCTGGCAAACGAATCCATCCATTTTTCCTTCAAAAAGAGAGCCATAATAATATATTAATTATGTGTTTTTTTTCCTTTATTCGTTTTTCAATAACCATTAATACTTTGTTTTAGTTGAGAAACTACTCAACGAGACGGATATTATATTGACTAAATACAACGGCAACTTGGACTTGATATGTAGTACGCCTGGTAAGTTTTTGTTATTATTAAATCTTTATAATTATGTAGGCTAAACATGAGCGACTACATGGCAGTGGGCCAGATACAAACGCTAAAACTAAGCAGCGATAGGAGGACTCCAAACGGATGCTGTTGAAAACAATCCAATCACCATGACGACCACAATGATGAGAATACATCATGCCTTAATTTTGACGTTTTTTTTGGCCAGAGAGAATCCACCACGTCAACAAAAGAAGCAAATTTTCAACATTGAATTCACGATAGAAATAGTAGCGATTATTATAATGATCAATGACCGCTTGAGTAGACCAACAATGCGACGAAGACGAGAAGATGTACTCCAATAATACAACCGCATCTTGATTTACACAACCATTAAGAGCATGATAACAGACATTTGTATGACGAATATTAATCTATGCTGGTGATTAGATACATACATATACGCCTCATGAGTTCCGTAAATGTAAAAAACGTGGTAATGCTGATGAATGCCTATTTATATAAATTGGCCAAACGATTTAATCCGCTTTGAGGACTGACAAAGCTTCGCTTACATTCCCGATCGTTAACAAAGCCGCCGTGTCCGAGCCCAGCGAGCGGTGCATCAGCACATGACTGATCTTTAACGACATCAACATGATCAACGCGTGCAACAAGCGTGTAAAATATACAAGGTTATTTGCAAAACACCAGCAACCTCGTAGGATCATCACAACATATACAACTTTCGTTCAACGACTTTTGATAAAACAAAACAAAAATTTGCATTATTTTTTTTTATTGTACTGTCGTAGCATTTGTAGGTCAATGTTTACACGTTCCGAACCCTGCGATTCGAACGGGTTTGTATACCTAATCATTGTGATGCGTGTAGAGTTAATAATATTGAAGTGGACATTTAATATTTATTTTCTTGTGAATTTAAAATCAGTTTTTATGGTGATAACTATTATTATATTGCTTCTTGCTGATATTTTATAAATAAACTTGATTAATATGATAATAGAAATGTAGACTGTACACGCTCTACACGTTACATTTGTATACAGGGATGCCGTTGAATATCAAACCTGCCACTCATAGAGGCAGACCACAGAGCCCCAGTACATCGTTCATGAAGTTTATAATAGTATAAACTGGACGAATTTTCATTTAATAGTCACCGTAATGAGTCGGGTCCAATGCGGATACAGAAACCTAATTAAATAATTGTCCTTTGTTACGATTTACATCTGTAAGCCTCTTTTACCTTTTAATTGAAATATCTATCATGATTAGGATTGTTTTTTCTCTAATTAGTAAACTCTCTAAGTCCATGTATTTTAACAAAGTCCATGTATTTTTTAGGTCAAATGTTATGGGTTGATCGTTTAAAATGGCATGGAGCTGAAGGGTACAAAAACGCAACCAGAATGCCTATTTGGGAGAATGGAAAACTGGAAGGATACTCTAAATCCTATGGGAACTTTAGGTTCTTCTGGATCAACTATGCGGGACATAGTGTAAGTAATATCCCAAAACTTCATTCGTGTTCATATAATGTCTATAAATAATAAAAAAAGAAACATCTAATTAACGAGCAATTATAACTACGCTTTCCTAAATGCCGCCTCTTAGACTTCCGCTACCTCTTTTCTAATTCCGATACTATTTTAATTATTATTAACGGTTCATGTAAAAAAATATTTCTTCAGATTTACTTGCAATTCAATCACGGTAGATTGTCTCCGAAATAGTAAACCACTAGCTGTTGCCCGCAGCTTCGCCTGCGTTAACTAAGATTTACAACGGGATCTTAGTACGCGAAATAACATTTTTTACACCTTGTGTCCGAAAAACCAAAATATCTTACGGAACCCTATTTTTATCAGAATACATTTTAGCCTATGTTACTCGTGGATAATGTAGCTTCCGAATGGTGCAAGAATTTTTGAAATCGGTCCAGTACTTTTTGAGCCTATTCATTACAAACATACAAAAATAGGTACAAATCTTTCCTCTTTATAATATTAGTATAGAAATATAGATTGATCCCATTATCCGATATGATGGCCAATAGTAGAGTATCTTCGGCTAATTCATTTCATCTCTGTGACAGTAATTAATCATCATCATCATCATCATCATCATCATCATCATCATCATCTTAGATTTATTGTGGCCCCGATATTTCAGCAATATTTCAATTTTCATGAACGCGATAAGCGCGCAAACTAATATAATTTAATTAAATATGAATAGTGATCTTAAAAAAATATATCTTGAAAAAGATATTTCTTGACCTTCTTAATAAAGCACTCATAATAACTTTATTTCCAGGTGCCCCGAGATAACCCGGAAGGGTCCAACGCATTTCTGCGTGATATGACTTCATTCGGATAAAGATATTTTAAAAACAACTTTTATTAATAAACGATTTATATCATGTATTTTTATTTATTTTAAATACCTCCTTGTCGGAAATGAAAACCTTGAATTCGCTGCAATACTAAAAAAAAATATGAAAAAAAAAACTTAAGCAATTGATACAAAAGACACACTGCATTACGTATTCCTAACAGAGGAGGAGCAAAAACACATCTTGCTTTATACAAGACTATAATGTTTAAGAATATATAAAACATGTAGGCTCATTGGTTGATCAGCTCAGCATTCGGTAGATAATTATTTGCACTGAGAGATTAACATCTTGGCTAGTTCCAGATAAACTAGTTTATGGGCGACGTCTTTTACTATTAGTATATCAGCTTGCCTTTCAAACTAACATAAAAAAATGAAACAAAACAAATATTAAATAACATTTCACTTTGTTCTTAATTGTTTCATGATGATTATATATTTTATTTGATGACTAGCTGTTGCCCGCAGCTTCGCCTGTGTTAACTAAGATTTACAACGGGATCTTAGTACGCAAAATAAGTAACTTTTCTGGTTGATTTTTTACACCTTGTGTCCGAAAAACCCAAATATTTTTTTCCAGAATAAAATATAGCCTATGTTACTCGTGGATAATGTAGCTTTTGAATGGTGTAAGAATTTTTGAAATCGGTCCAGTACTTTTTGAGCCTATTCACTACAACCAAACAAACAAACAAAGTTTTCCTCTTTATAATACTAGTGTAGATATATTACACAAGTGATCTCAATAATGGTTGTTATAAACGTTGCGCCCTTCCGTCCTCGTGTGGAATTAAAGAAACATTCGGAAGTGCTCTCAATAATTAATTATACCTCTACTCCACTATCAAGTTGTACAATAAAACCTTAACAAGCACTGGCCATTCTTCCGTACTCGGTTGAAAACCCATATATCGAAGAGGTGGTGACATGTTTCTGTAAAAAATAGTGCCTTGCTGCTTAGCAGCCGAATTGAGCCGGGAGGATGGAGGAGGAGTGCTCGTTTGTCCTCTGCTATAAAAATAAGACTTAAGTAAAGTCACTTTAATTCAAGTGAATAGAGATTTTAACAATACTTTAATATACTTAATGATTGTTTGATCTCGATATAATATTATCCCAGATTTAGCAAAATAACGATTAGTATTATCATAATAATTAAGGAATACCCAAATTGTGTTAAGTATTTTATCATATATTATGATATTGTACCTACACAATATTATTATTTCAATAATCATAATTGATATATTGTTATGAATCATATTATTTGAAACTTTTATATCTGTTGTAGCAGTTTTTGTAATCTTAAGTAAAGTTAATCGGCTTATTATTATATGATTTTGGTTTTATTTCAGTAAGTAAGTATCAATCCTTATAGCCGAGTAGCCGAGCCGGATATCGAGGAGCCGTGTCCAGCAGTGGGACACCACTGCTGGACACGGCTCCTCGAAATCAGGCGAGGAGGGTAATGGGCCATAGTTCACCGATGCGCTGGCCCAATGCAGGTTGGTGAACTTCACATACCTTCAAAGACTTTTAATCTCATCAGGCATGCAGATTTCCTCACGATGTTTCCCTTCACCGGTGAGCGAACGATGGCTCAAGCCAATTAATTGATTTAAAATGATAAGGATTCATACCGTATTTGTGTAAATAACTTTCAAACTATCGCGTTATAATTGCCAATTTTTTAAAGTATTAAATAGATATAGTATAATATTCCTAAGAGATAGATATATGTCATTGCGGACTTTTTTGTAGACCTATTTAAGACACACAATTCCACCATACATTATTTTGTTATATCTAAAAGGGTTTAGGCAGCGTTTTCGTTGAAAACTCCCAGACGGCCTATTTTTTCCGACACCTCCAACAATTATTGTTATATCTTAGACAATGTATATAAAAACTTAATAAATTATGTACATAAACCTTCCCCTTGAATTGTCCAATCCATTAAAGAAAACCGCATCAAAATCCGTTTTGTAGTTTTAAAGATTTAAGCGTACAAAGGGATATAGGGACAGAAAAAGCGAGATTGTTTTATAGTATGTAGTGATAAGGGTTTAATTTTGTTGCGAAGCTTCGAGGAACAGTTACTACAGTTTAAAATCTTTAATCAAAGTATGTTAGTTAGTAGTGTTGATAAAACTGCTACTGACTTGATCTAAAGTGACTTCACTTAGGACTTATTTTTATAGCAGAGGAACTCAAACGAGCACTCAAAAGTCATAACCTTTTGGCGACTATCGGTGTCAATATACTTTCACACAATGCGAGGTCATGTAGGTGCATTGCCCACCTTCCTATCCCCTCAATGGGCCACAGGCAACTCACAAACTGCTGAAAAAGCGACAGCATAGTTGTCACTTTACGCCGGTAATGTAATGATACCATAAAACCAAAACCGTAAAAAATAAGCTTAAAACTTATACTTAGCACGAATTAAAACTATACCAAAAACTACAACAATCGATAATATAAAAGTTTCAAATATGATTCATATATCAATTATGATTATTGAAATAATAATATTGTGTAGGTACAATATCATAATATATGATAAAATACTCAACACAATTTGGGTATTCCTTAATTATTATGATAATACTAATCGTTATTTTGCTAAATCTATGATAATATCTCGATCTCGAGTTCTGTACATTATTTAAAATAAATATTTATAATTTTTCCTATAAAAACCTCTTTAAATTCGAATATTACCCTTATATTACTTATGTGTGGAATCTCACATATTTTATTTAATTAACTTTAATCGGATCAGATCAGTTTGAGAGTTTAATTTTAGAACAAATGAAAACACATTATTTTATAATAAGTGTAACATGTCACTATATACCATGCGGTTTTTACATAATATAACGTATAATTCATTACACAAAATATAATCAATTTTTTACTAAATAAACTAATATTACAAACTAAAATACTTCATTATAAATGTTGTCTGATTTTTTGTTGACGTCCTTAACTTATGTTTTTTTAGAAACATATAGTTACAGACTCGTAACAACGTAAGTCAATTTCATAGATTAAAAAACGACGTGGATTTCATTAAAAGCAGGAGGAACTCTAAAATGTTTATCATGTTTGAAGATAACGATTTTAACAGTTGAATTTATTAATTTATCCATTATTTAGGTGATGACAGTTTCATGGTTGTTACAAGTTTGAAAAAATGTAAATAATGGTTCGAAAGACAGTCGTAATTATTGTATCTGTGGTAGCGCTGCTGGTGGCGGCTGGCGTGGGAGTTCTCGCTTGGTGGCTTTTGCGCGCCCAAGATACCTATGATTATGAAACTATACGTAAGTTAAAGCCCTACTTGAAATCTTTAGTTTTTTAACAAAAAAATTTCAATAAATAGAAATATTCATTAGGTAAGAAGTAAAAAACACTTAGTTTTTTTCTTCAAATTTTCATTTTTCTATTTTTCTCACTGTATATCCTACTGAAAAACCATTGCTTTTTTATGGCATAGAAGGGCAAATGAACAGTCGAAGCCTTGCTACTATCGACGCCCACTAAGTCCACATAACCAGAGGTTGTACAGATGCATTGCCCTCCTTTTTCCTATCCCTCAAAAGACCACCGGAAACTCACAAACCGCACGAAACGCGACAGCTTAGCTGTGAACGAGGTTCCACCCCGGTCGTGCC
Source organism: Lycaena phlaeas (assembly GCA_905333005.2). Classification (NCBI taxonomy): domain Eukaryota; kingdom Metazoa; phylum Arthropoda; class Insecta; order Lepidoptera; family Lycaenidae; genus Lycaena; species Lycaena phlaeas. The sequence goes on along the minus strand of HG995166.1, from coordinate 16,628,497 downwards.
GGCCCAATTTGGCTGCAAAGCAACATGACACTACCTCTTACTAAACATAGTGATTTGCATGTTGCATTACGAACAATTTCATTCTTCGTCCAAACCTTCAACCTTCAACCAAGAGAACAGAGTGGAAACTTATTAAATCTCGAATAGAATAGCCTCAATTTCACAGTAAGCTATTTTATTTCGTACTACTGAAATTTTTTTACAATTCTTACTTGCACTTGTTATCCCACAACATAGCTTACATCACGGTAAAGCAAAACATCGTTAAGGAAACCATGACTGGCAAAATTAACAGCATGTCACTTTCAGCAACCCGAATAAAAGCGTATAATATGTGAAATATGGCCTCATACGGAAGTTATTGTTTCTTCGCTTCATTACTTAGATAGGCCATAATTATGTAGGTGTAAGATGGAATTATATTAATTGTTATTTTAATATAACTATTTATATTGGATTTGCGGACGTCTCCGTATTGATGATAATTATGTTTATAGCCTTAGCTACTCCTTTTTACATCAGCTATCAGCCAGTTAAAGTCTTGTCAACATCGGTCCAGCCATTTCAGAGATAAGCTAAAACAAACGGAGAGACAAAAATTATTTAAAAAAAATTTGGTGTATGTACCGTGTATGCATCCACAATTACTAACAAACGCTCCAATTTATTTATTTGTGTAGATAAACAATGATAAAATCCGTATTAAAATAGCTTGAATACAATATTAAAAAATAAAATATTGACATTAAAAATAAGCACTATAAATACCTAATGCCGTTTCAAAATCGTATGCATCGATCAAAAATTCGATGATCGTTTTTACAGAATTGGAAGGAGACGGAATTGGCGATGTGAATTTCACAGCCGCATTTACCAGGTTTCCAAGCCGTGGTGATATGTTCTGGTGGTTCTACCCGGCACAAGGAGAGGACAGTACCTCGAAGCCTATTTTAATATGGCTAGATGGCGTCACTGGTGTACCACCGAGCTTTTTGGCCAATTTCGGTATGTTCGGACCATACGACGTACACCTGAATAAAAGGGAAAGCTCATGGGTAAGGCTCTTAAAACAATATCTTCCTTCAACTATGAATACCAAGAAATACCTTTTAAAGATACCAACACAAAAAGTAAATACCTACTTTAAAAAAAAATAACTTTAAAAAATATTTCAATGCTTTGGTTGTAAAATTATAGAATTCGTTACTTGTCAATATTTATAAGTAAGGCTTAAACCTTTATTAAAAATCATTATCTGATATTAAAAAAAGGAAATCTTCATTATACTATTTTGTGTCTCTGTTTATTCCATTAGGTAAGTTTTATTTCGTTTTTATTAAGGTTCCGTACCCAAAGGGTAAAGACGGGACCCTATTACTAAGACTTCTTCTTTCCGATTAGAATACTTCTATCGGTGAAGGATAACATCGTGAGGAAACCTACATGCCTGCGGGGCTAGACAAGTGGCAAACTCTCAGATTCTATTCTTTTGCGAGTAAACGCAAACTCAAACGCTAATTTGGTAGCCAAGTGTACAAAGACATTTTGAACGCTCATTCTATTCAATCCGTCATATAGCTATATACAAATTCTAGAGTATGATTTTTTTTTTTTTTTTTTTTTTTTTTTTTTTTTTTTTTTTTTCCAAATGGCATTCACATCTCTTTTGTGTGAGACGTATTTAGCCAATCACGACGTTGCAAAAGAGAAGCACGCAGGGAGAATGTTCGGTGTTTATCGATTTTAGGTTTTAAGAATTGGCAGGAATTTGGTCCAGGACATCTAAAACAAATAACATTAAATGACGACACAAACATCACAAGACAATAACAGTATTATACTTCTAATTAGTTGGAATTGGAAAATATTAGTAGGAAAAAGAAATATCAACTAACTAAATGTCTATCTAACAAAAAAATTATATATATATATATATATATATTATAGAGTTAACCTCTCTGTCATTACAATTTTAAATCGTGGAAAGAAATGTATTTCATTAAGAAACGTATAAAAGAAGAGTGTGAATAAGTGAGGAGAGACTGAAAGTTAATAGGTCGGGGTATATCTAGAGGGAGAACGTCGTATAGGGAGAATGTCAATTTAGGGCAATTGAAAAAAATGTGATCCGCAGTCCCATCATCTAAACCACATTCGCAAAGAGAGCTATCGCGTACTCTAATTTTGGCTAGGAAGACCGGTGTGCAGGCATGACCCAAGCGAAGACGACATATGGTCGATGTGGCTTGCTTACTACCTTTACGAAATTTAAAGAACCAGGGTTTTCGTGGTATCAGAGGTTGTATATCTCCATAATAACGACCTTTTATGAGTCTTGAGGAGTCCCATAAATGTTGCCATTCATTTCTAACATGCAAGTGCGCTAAAGGTAGTAAGTCGGAATGGTATATTGCAGTATGGTTTTCAGATCCATTGAATACTGCATATTTAGCCCAAGAATCCACTGTCTCATTGCCTGAGATGTCAGAATGCCCAGGGATCCAAGCAAGGACTATATCTAAACCTCTTTGACTACACCTAAACATTATATCTTTAATTTTAAAAATAAGGGGGAGTTTGATATTCATTTTAAATTGGTTACCACAAATTTTTTGTAGGCAACTTCTACAGTCCGAGAAAATAATTGTTTTGGGGAAATTATGAGTATCAACAAATAAGAGTGCCTCATACAAGGCAACAGCTTCACCTGTGAACACAGATGTCTGAGGAGGGCATTTAAAAGGTAGAGTCACATTGAATTTCGGAATCCAAACTGCAGCACCAACATTACCGTCAGATGATAATTTAGAGGCATCAGTGAACACTGTTATCCAGTCCTGCCAATCAGACAAAAGGCTGATAAACTTTTGATTAGCAGTTGGGTCATCTTTTTCAATTCCAAAATTCAAAATGACCCTAGGAGTGAACATTAAAGAAAAATAGTCAGTTTGGAATATAGGGTTGATATTAAAGGTATGAACAGGTGTAGAAAGATTTTTAATCTTTAAATAGCTCTTTAGAATTTTGGGGGTTTCCCTATGATGCCAATACCGATTATTTGAAACCTCCTCAGAAAGACTCTCTAGACGAGGAATAAGTGGATGAGACGAACATGATATAACCCTAAACATGAACCTGTCAGACAAATATTGTCTGCGGAGGAATAATGGAGGGTCTAAACACTCCACTTGCAAAGCATTTTTTGGTGAGGATTTCATTGCACCAAGAATGATGCGTAAACATTTAGCCTGTATTGTATCTAATTTCTTCAGGGCTGTTTTACTACAAGGTTCCAAAATAAATGATCCATAGTCAATATGGCTGCGAATAAGGGCATTATAGACAAGTTTTTGATTATATGGATGGGAACCCCACCAAACACCTGAAAGGGCACGAAGGATGTTAATACCTTTTTCACATTTGTTGATTACATAATTTAGATGGGGGATACCGGTCATTTTGGAGTCCAGAAAGACTCCAAGAAACTTTGCCCAGGGTTCGTTAGGAATGGCGTGCCCTTCATATGTAATGTTTGCAAGTGGAGTGACTCTGGAACGGGAAAAAACTACAACTGTACTTTTAGTTGGGGATAGCGAAAGACCATGCTCATCTAACCAGACATGAAGATAACTCAAAGCTTCATTTATATGAGATGTTGCTGTATTGATAGAGTCAGAAGATGTATATAAGACAATATCGTCTGCATATTGGAGAATATTACAAAAAGGGCGAACCGATTGCTCAAGATCATAAGTATAAATGCTGTAAAGTAAGGGGCTTAATACTGATCCTTGTGGAATGCCCTGCCATAGACATCTAGGCTGGAAGAGGAAGCTACCATTTCGGATTTTAATAGTTCTGCCTAAAAAGAGTTTACAAATATAGTGTGTAATTCTCGATGGAATACTCAGCTCTAGCATTTTTGCTCTGAGCACCGGAATATTGACACTGTCATAGGCAGCCGAAATATCCAAGAAACATCCCACAAGGTGCTCTTTTTTAGAAAAAGCAAGGCGGATATCAGTAGTAAGTATATTCAAACTGTCCATAGTGCTTTTGCCTTTACGGAAGCCAAATTGAGATTTTGATAGAGACTCGTTATTTTCCAAAAACCATTCTAGGCGATTTTTAATTAGGTGTTCAAGGATTTTACTTAAGGTTGATGATAGAGCAATCGGTCTATATGAGCTAGCCTTCACTGGATCTTTATTAGATTTTAAAATAGGGATAATTATTTGGCATTTCCAGTCATCAGGTATCTCTCCAGTGATAAAAATGTTGTTTAGGATGTCCAAAAAATACTGAAGACTATTAGGGCTTAATTTGGTAATAAAACTATATGGGATACCATCTTCACCTGGAGAGGTATCTCTCAAGCCTGTAAGTGCCATATTCAATTCGTCAAAAGTAAACTTTTCATCAAAGGGGGTTAAATTAAAAGAGGATACAGAAAAAGGGAAATCATAAGGAACCGAAGGAGGGGCTAGGCTATCCGCAAAGTCCTCCAACCAAACCGAGGAGTCATAGGAGTGTAATGAATCGGGTTTTAATGACCCTCTAAATCGCTTCATATTCCTCCACACAAGTGATGGGGGGGTTCTGGGGGATAGTCTCTCACAAAACCCCCTCCATCCTTTCTTCTTCTTTTTAGAGAGTAGCCTTTTAGTGCGAGCAGTGACTCTTTGTAATATTTGAAAGTCATCTAAGTTTAGAGATGCATTAAAGATGTCCTCAGCACTATCTCTTTCTTTTACAGAAGCAGTGCATTCAGAATCCCACCAAGGAGGCGAGGAAAGTTTAGAAGTATGAGACTTTTTCCTGGGGATGAATAAGTTGGCAGCTTCAATCAATGTATTACGAAAATGTAAGTACTTTTGAAAAGGAAGACTTAGGTTATAGTCATTTAAATTACATTCAACATATGAAGAAAATTTTTTCCAATCAGCCTTTTGTATTTTATGTTTTAGAAGAGGTTCAGGAGCAGGGATTGGTACTACTGAAGAAGGTTTTGATATTATAATCGGGAAATGATCGCTGCCAAAGGTGTGGGGTAATGTGTTCCAATTTAGTAAGCATGAGAGATCTGGAGAGCAAGCAGAAATATCGACTGCGGAATTAGGATTTTGACCAGGATAAACACGACGAGTAGGAGAACCATCATTTATGACACAGACATTAATATCATCAAAGAGGTCCACTAAGTAGGGGGAAAAAGAATCAGTATAATATGATCCCCAGGAAATGTGGTGTGAGTTGAAGTCTCCTAAAATAATAAGTGGAGGAGGTACTGAAGACAAAATTGTAAAAAGGTCAGGGATAAGAGAGAGATTAGGATCAGGAATATAAATTGAAATGAAATTAATATTGGCTATGCAAGCTGCAACTGCGTTAATTTCTTGGGAATGAGGAGGAAGAGGGATAAGGGAAAACGGAAAAGATCTTTTAATTAACAATGCACACCCTGCCCTGCCATCGCTACGATCATCCCGAAGACAGGCAAATCCTGGGACTCTAAAGTGAGACCCAGGCCTCAACCATGTCTCAGAGATGGCCGCAACAGATACAGAATGAGCATTAATTAAGTTAAATAAATCGGGTTTCTTAGGGGCAATACTTCTACTGTTCCACTGAAGGATTTGGGTTATACCCAAGGGAGCCATTGGATACAATTTCAGCGAGTCTAACAAGTAAAGGGGCAGCGTCGTACGGTAATACATCACTAAATTTAGCGAAAATATTTGTGATCAGCATAATGAGTAGTTCTGGTAAATTTTCATTTGGCAATGTATGAGGCCTATTTAAACCACAACCATTAGGAAGAGATGATGATGGTTCTCTAATTAGATCATTGTGAGCATGACGATCATAACCTTCCAGACGAGGAGTCCTTGCACGGGTAGGGGTTCGGACTGTTTTGCGATAAGATATTTTTTGAGGAGCAGAAATTGAGTCAACAGAAGATGATGGGTTCTGTACTGGCTGAGGTGGATTTTGTGCAAACATGGTTTTTGCAACGTCAGAGTAGGTCCGTCTTACTGAAGGTTCCTGGGCAGAAGCTTCCATATATGAAATACTCTGCTCAGACATGATTTTTTTAATCCGTTTCTGTCTATCAAATTCAGGACATGAAGGATCAGTAGCATAATGTCTCCCTGTACAAAGAAGACATCTAATGAGGTCAGAGGGGACATTACAGCTATCACCAGAGTGTGACTGTCCACATTTGAAGCATCGAGCATTTGACCGGCAAGCATTTTGTACATGACCAAACCTAAGGCACTTCCTACACTGAATGGTGGGAAGCTGGTAGATTTCAACTACTAAGGAAGTGTAATAGGCAAAAATCTTTTTTGGGAGGGATTGGCCTTCGAATGTCAGCACTACAGACTGTGTAGGTACCCAGCCAGGGGAACCATCATCTTTTTTGATCTTTCGATTCAGTCGACGAGCTTTCAAGATCTTCCCATATCCTTCCCTGTATTCAGTGGCATTTACAAAGTTCTCCATCGTCCACTCTGTTGGAACACCACGAACTAAGCCTAATCGGGAAACATTGTAGGATGGAATTTCTGCCTTTAATTTATGTTTGTTAAGAAGTTCATTGTCTAGAAACTCATTAGCTGCCTTAGCAGAATCAAACTCTACCGACAACCTATTACGACCTATTTGTTTGATGCCATCTTTCTTAATGTGTTGGACACCACCTTCAAACAAGAACAGCCCCAATCTTATGGGTTTTAAGGTTACACCGGAATTCGGGGAGTCAACAATGCGGGACACATGTACAATAAATGGACCAAAGTCTTCGACATCGTATCTACGGCAATTGACATCAAGAGATGGGTGTTTATAAATACTCGATTCTGATCCAAGACCACTCTCTGGATCAGTAATGGTACGTTTGGATAATGGCTCACAATTCAAATTTTCAGCCGTCCTTTTACGGGAAGATGTTTGTGTATCTGCAGAAGCCCGTAAACCCTCAGTCTCCATCACACATTCATACTCACCACCCCCCTTATCAGGGGGCTTCAAGCGCTCGTCTCCATCCATGGCCGCACTGGCCCACAATACACTAAAGTTCACTCACCTATACGAAGTTAAAATAACCACCACCACAAAAAAATAATAGGAAATAACTAGATTTGAAGGAAGATAACCTAAAAACCAAACGTTTTCTCACACTTGACAAATGTCAATCCCCGAGTATGATTTCGTTTTTTAAAAATGTCATTATGTGAAGTATTTAAAACGTCATTCATTTGTAATTACTGTTTTTTTATATTCGTTCCTGTTGGAACCGGTTAAGACCAGAGACCATGCTACCATGTGTGACTTAAAATATATCATATTTTAGTTGGTCTATACCAATATACTATAAACTAGCAGACGTAATATTCTTCCTCAAAATGCGTGGCAGCTTTTCACATAGTATAAAACAATTACTTACACCAATACAAAAGACAGGGACGTATTAAAGCCTTCCAAACATAAAAAACAATATTAGCTTTTTTTTACTTAAGCTTTTTACAATTTCACAGGGAAATTTATCCCCTTATGTACGTATTATTGGACAACATTTCTTTGTAATGGCAATATGTGGGACAATTACAAGAGGAAATGGATTTGAAAACTTTATTCGTGAAATATTCAGCAACAAAATATGTACATACTTAATCTCTTAAATTGGATTATCGTTAATACAAATTTGAGCTTATTTTACTAGATACGTTCCTAGAAGCATGTCCTTATATACTAAACACGTACGGATGTTTTAAACGAGCCAATCGTTATTTGTTTAGTAAGCAGCTTATACAATTATATAAGCTAATCATCTCGTTATAAAGACAGTGCTTCATTGGATTTCAGTACGCTCTGAAGGGGCTGAATGTATATTCCTCACATCAAAGGCCGTCGAGCCTATCGGACCCCTCAGGGCTAGTATGAGTGATCAAAAAACACTCAACGGGATTCAGTTTCTACTCCCGTAAACTCTACAACCTAGTACATAGACCACCTTCGCGTCACCGTCAAATATCGAGATTACCTCTTCTGCGTGTAGGTATTTACCGTTACTTAAGGGGAATAAAAAACAACATCAAATTCTGACAAAATAATTTATTTTTAAACTATAAGTTTTATGTAAAAAAATCTCTTCAAACATAACTTCGCTTTTCTTTGGCTTTATGTCTGTTTCTTAAATTACATCCTTAATTTTCAAACAATTTATTATACTAGCTGTTGCCCGCAGCTTCACCTGCGTTAACTAAGATTTACAACGGGATCTTAGCGGGATGATATATCTTTACTGATAAATGGGCTATCGAACACTGAAATGTTTCATTAAAATCCGACCGATAGTTCCTGAGATTAGCGCGTTCAAATAAACAAACTCTTTAGCTTCATATCTTAAGGATTAAAAGCATGAGTAAAATAAACTCGTTTAAATGTAGTCCAAAAAATCAAAATTTCTGAATAAAATATGGTTGTTGTGCCTCAATCGACATAGATAGGTATAGTGTGTGGTGGACTTTTTTGTAGATAATTATAAGATCTACAATTAATTAGAACATTTTATCGTTCTATCTTTTATAGTTTAGCAGCGTAGTGCGTACGCAAAATAAGTAACTTTTCTGGTTGATTTTTTACACCTTGTGTCCGAAAAACCCATATAGCTTACGGAACCCTATTTTTTTCAGAATAAAATGTAGCCTATGTTACTCGTGGATAATGTAGGTTTCGAATGGTGAAAGAATTTTTGAAATCGGTCCAGTACTTTTTGAGCCTATTCGTTACAACCAAACAAACAAACAAAGTTTTCCTCTTTATAATATTAGTGTAGAAAAAAAAAAACTCCCAGAAACATTACTTCGCTTTTCTTCAGAAATATGTTTGTTTTGTATATTACCGTATTAGTTTATAACAACTTTCACAAATAAATATGCATTTTTGTCAACCAGGCATTCTTTAAATTAACATCTTTTGGGATTCTGAAATAAGATAATATTATCGTCTCAGTACCTGCAATGAAGAAAAAATAAACCTAAATTCGGTCCTGTAATTAGAACCAATAACAAACAACATAAAGTGTCAAAAAGATAATATAATGAATTACTTATTATTTGATTTTATTGTGAATTACAAAGATATTTCCTACTTAAACTATTTAGGACGTCTGATTTTAATATACAAAATTTAAAACATAGCTCCTCTTGGATATTACGATAAAATAGAATAAGTAACATAAATATAAAATAGCTGGAATACAATAGTATTTATTAGATTATATTTTTTTATTACATTATAAATAAAAAACACAAAAAGCAGCACTAAAACTGAACATTATAAAAATCAATTGCACAATAATATCATACGATGAATAAACGAAGAAGAAGAAGAGAAAAAAAGGAAAAAAAAACAAGAGGCATCAATGATCAATCAAAGATGGCTTGTAATTTGTATTGATAAAATAATTAAAATTAAATAACAAAATATATTATAAATTAAAGCATTCCAAATAATGTTCTCTGAGGAGTCCCTTAAAAATATTGAGACTTAATACGATTTGGCAACGAGTTCCAAAGACTAACAGATATAGCAGCAAGAGTTACTATAAAATTTAGTTTTTGATCGGGTACATTTAATTTATATACGAAACATATAGTTCTCAAATTGTTATCAGAGTTATGCCACAATAATTCGCTCTTCATATTCCTATCAATCAACTATCCCTACTAACTCCACACATCCTGAACAGTCCACCATTCGCCGACTAATCACATTATAATACAAAATGGATTAAATTTTCAAAACAAACACTAGTCACTACCTATAGCAAACCGCCATAGCAGTCCTATATGCTGCTGAAACAGCTGCAAAAAAGTTCTTAGTATTCACCAACCCATCACAGTATAAACAGATTGAGTTTTTGAAACAAAATACTATAGAACACCACTCCAAATGAATAAAATGGGAAATTGAAATTAATGGGAAATAGAAAAAACACAATTGCAGGTTCTAAAGCTTCTCGCTGCTAATGAATTAATCCATCCTATTATTATTATTTGACATTGTTATATTTTTTAACTATTGTACACATACATAATTGCTGTTAATGTTAATATTATAATCTCTACCAAGACAATGTAATAAATGTATCAATTGTACAAAAACTTTGCATGCCCCACGAGGTCAACATGTTGACCTGTTCTTTTATGTTCTTTTATGTCTATCCATTGAAACTACCACCGGTTCCAGGGTGAGCACACTGAGAAGAACAGCACAATTAGTACACAATCCATAAAATCAAACATCTTTAAATTTTTAAGCTTCTATCACCGCTAGTTGTTGTTGTTTTTTTCCCCTGGTTGTTTTTTCTTCATTATATACTGGCTTAATTTATTCCTATGTATTTTGACTGACTGGCTCACTCATGTCCCATCTGCATACACACCTAAAATGATCATGCTTTAGTTTTTTATAACTATATGCCTTCAATTACAAAAAAAAAGTAAATTGTTAATATAATATCTTCATGAAACTACTCAATAAAGCATACAATTTTCATTTCTTAATCTAAATTAAATAGTAGACACTAACCAAGAAAGTTTTGAAAGTCATTAAATCTACTGAATACCTATTATATATAAGTATAATAACCAAGAATAACAGCAAAATTAGTTTACAAATCAGGAAATCAAATAACTTTAAATTTGTTTACATTAAAATATGTTTTGTATTATATTATTGACTAAATATTAGGTTTTGTGTTATATTATAACAAATGTTTATTTAGTATTAAACTAATACATATATTTTCCATAAAAATATATTGTTAGGAAAGAGATACCTATTCAAATATAGTAAAAATAATAAAAAAAGAGGATGCAATAGATTTTATATTGAATAAATAATAAATACTCACTAATAATTGTCTTATGCTTGACCTTTCTTATGATTTTTATGGGAAGGCAATTTATCTCAACATAATAATATAACTACTGTTTAGTAGGTACATCTACAACTTGTCTACTACATCAACTTGTTTTTCTATGCGTTAAATGTTGAGACACCCAGGATCCTTTGATAGGACCCTGTGGCCCTCAGCTCAGATTGCAAAGAACCCGTAAAAAACATCAAACATGTACCTAGTTTTTAAGTCCTATCATTGTAAGTAATAATGATTTATTTATTTACCTTTAATACCAAGGGAATTCCTTTAGTTCCGCTCAATGCTGTATGGACACGTTAATCAAGAAAATCTCTCGAAATACTATTTTGTCTAGTGTAAACCTTTACACAAATAAAACATCGGTTATATTCTCCAAACACTGGCGATGATTTTTTTCTTTGGCTTCGGCTTAGTTGTACTTTATTATTTATATATTATTTATTAGCTTACAATAGACTTAATTTATGCATTTAGCAAAAAATTTCACACTATCACACTTCCACAGTCAGCTGATCAAAGATCCGCCATTTTGTAGCGTTTGAATTTTCAATTTCTATTGTGTGCAAGCGGCAAGCGCTAGGGAGCGCTTTCCGGCTTGTCAAAAGTGCCACTTGGCTACGATTTATATGAAGATTTAAATTTCTTAAGCGTGTGCGTTTAAAAGGAATAGAAATACAAAACGCTAGTTTGACACTTGGCTACCAATAGTCGCCCAAATGTCATTCCCATACAAAATTAACGTTTTCTATTTCTATTCACTTAGCGTTTTTGCCACTTGTCTAGGGGGGCTGGTCAGATTGATTGTCTTTGAAGGTATGTAAAGTTCACCAACGCCCACTGGGCCAGGGCATCGGTGAACATGGCACATTACCCTTCTGGCCTGATTTTAAAGCGGAAGCCCGTGCCCAGCAGTGGGACATATAAGGGTTGATACTTTAGTTTCACTTTTTTAGAATACATCTTATGAATAAATATTATGTACTTCAGAATATTATAAGATTTAAAAAAGAAAAGGGCTGGGAAGATAAATACTAATTTATGTGCAATAATTAGATATAAATTTGAGTATCCGTTGTAGTAAAAGGTATATTTTCAGGTCAATGACTATAACTTATTGTTTATCGACGCACCACTTGGAACTGGATTTAGTACAATAGTTGCTTCGGAAGACCATTTGCCAGATTTGGATGAAAATGGTGAGTAGATGATAGGAGAGTAAGACTATAGGGAAGAGTTCACCTAACACATTACGCAATGCATAGCAGGGTACCTATATTATGTACAGTACCTGGTTGACCGAGCATTTGCTCGATTTTTTTGTTTTGTTTTACCCAGTTTTTCTTTAAAAATGAACTTAAAAAAAAGTGAAAAAAATAGTCGGACTGTAGATTTGAACCAGGCTCTTTTCGTCAATTCATAATTTCCTAATTTCCCAACTGAGCTATCATGACATATTGCTTGACAGCTAAATTTACGTTCGTATTCTAATGACATTTTATCATTGCCTCAAAACACGGATAAAAAAAGTTTTCTAAAAATATATCCTACCCTATCCTTTATTCATTAATTTGTGTACTGAAAGTTTATTATTGATTACAGTTGAACATTTGATGTATACTTTGAGATCATTTTATGAATTGCATTACGAGTATGAAAATACAACTATGTATATAGTCGGTCAAGCAGATGGCTCTCAGCTGGCCCTCCCAACTGCTATAGAAATGACTAAGGTAAATATCACGCTATCGCATGTGAGAATGTATCCTACAAATAAAGTGTTTATTTGCAGGATACATTCGCACATGTCATGTTTCCTATTCATTTCCTCATTTTCTCATTATTATCAATGACAAATAAAAAAATTATAATCATGATTGTTCACTGCTAGAACTCGAATCACGAGAATCAATAAGATACTCGCAAGTCTTAGACGAACAGCATTTCAAGAAATCAACATTGTCTTCGTCCAAAATCTAATGAATAAATTAAAAATATGTAAAATCTATCGTTATAAATAAGTAGTTCTAATCAACATTAATTTCATAACTTGGGCCTAGAGCTACCATCGCAAGTGAAAATAATGTCATAAAACAAAATGTTCAACAGTTTTGGTTTCATTTATCAACTGGTAATACCTATAACTTGCATATACGTATAAAAAAATTATGTTTACAGGACGAAGTAATGTCGGACAATCTGAAAGGAATATTTCTGGGCAACGCAATAGTTTCGCCCGCTCTAGCTCTCACCAAGTTAGGGTTTTACCTGTACGAGTGGGGATACATCGACGGGGCCGGCAGAAGAGCTGTCGAGGAATACTCGAACCTGACCACCACATTGTTGAATATGGAAAATCTAGAAGAAGCATTCGTTCTGTTCTCATCTCTGGGGTATTTTATAAACGAAAACGCGGGAGCAGTCGCTATCAATTTGGGGAATATTGTAGAAAAAATGACTAACGCCGCGTCTAGAGGTATGGTGCTTGTATTGTTATGGGAGACTAGCAGCGCCCCGCGGTTATACCCGCGTACTTGCCATTCCCCTGGGAGTACAGGGATCAATTATAGCCTATGTGTTAGTCTGATGTATAAGCTATATTATTGTAAAGTTTCATTAAAATCCATTCAGTCGTTTTTACGTGAAAGAGTAACAAACATCCATACTTACAAACTTTCGTCTTTATAATATTAGTAGGATGAGTCATCCGATGGTGAATTTTCACGAAGTGTGGTCGATGGTTGCTCCTGAACATAGCCAAGTTCCCAACAACGAATCCTTATTGTGGCCCAAGCAATTCTATCTTTCGTTATTCTTATAACAAAAATAACTCTTCCTATCCTGAGACGCAAATTGTCTTAATGCCAGTAATTACAATAAAAAAAAAAAGATTTTGTCACTAAGTCGGTAGGCATAAAAAATGGGTGTTGCTAGTTAAAAAATATTTATTAAATTTACAGATTATTTTGGACACAGAAGTTACCTCCGAAGCGTATATCCGGACATAGACATGTACACATTCATGCAGGACACAGTGTCGCCGACTTTAGGCATAGCAGGCGATGTCAAATATGACGGAGGTAGAGAGTCCGCAGTAGAAGCCTTCAAAGGCACTTACATGGAACCCATGGTGGGGAAAGGTAAAACGGGAACATTTCAATTACAATTATATTTTAATTTGAAAAGGTGTTTGAATATCTTGAATCGTATGCGATTGTTTTATTTTCAGTGGAAGAGCTGCTCCGAAACTCAAATATAAATGTTACCATTTACAATGGTAACCTGGATGCTGTGTCAAACACACCCGGCAAGTAACATTTTTTTTTAATTTCATTATATTATAAGGTTTTTAGAGCTATATACGAGTAGCTAAGTGTAAGACAGGCGCGGATCCAGCCCTAAAAAAAGGTTGATGAGCAAGTCAGCGTATGGACCTGCTCTTGCTGAAATGTTAACAAAACTATATGATTACCTGACCAAGATTTCGTAGAATGTATCGTAAATTGACGTGGGTAAAGCTGGGAGCCACTATAATCATCAGGTGAAGATGACTTTGTCGAAACCGGTCGTGTTTAAATTGTAACTGTTATAATATATAGTGGAAAAAGTGTATATAAAGTTTCATTATAGTGACTATAACATGAATTTCCATCAAGGACCAACAGTACATACTATCAATTATATTAAAGCTGGGAGGCAATCACAAGTAGTAAGTTAATAAACAATGAACATATAAAATGTTTGTTTTACACATATTTTACACATTTGCACAACTTTTTAACCGATGTTGATAAAATCTTGACGGTTTTGAATCATCGACATCAAATTTAATGAAACGTTTATATTTTTAATTCAACATCTTCATCATCATCATCATCATCATCATCATCAACCTTTATGACTCCTCTGCTAAACATTGGCCTCCCGACAATAAATGCTAAAACTGCCGCTCCCTTGCCACTTGCATTCAACACGGATAGGCTATCGTCATGCCACCTGCCAACCAACAACTCGTCTACCTAAACGCGTAGGACAATAAATTGGAGTCGGAATCGGCTTGAGCTAAGCGAACGTTTCCAACATCACGTGACGAATAAACTCGTTGAAGTAGCAGTGGGCTGATCGGGTGGCCTAGCCAAAATACCATTAAGAAAGCGTTAGCGAATTTTACTCATTATAATGAATCAAATTTACGGATTTACGGATAAACCGCGATAAAATCCGCAAATTTGTTTCATTATAATGAACCACATTTTTTTTCGAAAGAACTAGATTTTTAGGCCTGATGTCCTTTAAGCTCAATCGGTAGGTAGGTGAACAGATGGCTCACCTAGTAAAATTCTAAAACCACATTGTTATATTATATACTAGCGGACCCCACAGACGTTGTCCTTTAGATACGAATCGATAGTGGCAGTACAGATAACCTAGATACCGACTGCAGCGCCATCTGCCGGTCTGATTTGTGAATCTAAACCATCCTCGAATCTACTTGAACACACACAAAGAAAATCACTCAAATCGGTCCAGTCGTTTAGGAGGAGTTCAGTCACATACACACGCACACAAGAAATATATATATTAAGATTACGCACGATTCCTAGTGGCCAGAACGGTGGATTCGTGCCTGGTGCAAGAGTGGAAAATAGAGTTGTAGAACTTAGAATAATTACAATATAAATAATAGAATGACAGTCTTCATTGGGGCGCCGACTCCGTGGGTGATTGGGTGCTCCAGCACCCACGAGAATAGTGGGTGTCGAGTACGTGGGTACTATGAATATATAAAAAAATATATCATTCCCATCTTTTAACAAACGCGATATAAATTATATACCTAAATAATATATATATTGATTTCAATAGGACAATTAGAGTGGGTGAACAATCTCAATTGGACTGGCCAAAACGACTTCTTAAGCAAGCCGCGTATTCCATTCGTCATTCGTAATCACATTGAAGGGTACATCCGAGAAGCAGCCAGGTTGCAGTTCTACTGGATTAACGTCGCCGGACAATTGGTAAGGTTTTTTTAACTATCTATGTGTAATGTGTGTAAAAAAACACGAATGCCGATACGACAAACGACATATTATATAATATTAACACGTTTTAAGCTATTGCATAGCTTCTATCGCGGGCCTTGAGCGCGGGGACCGAGTCCAGAAATTCCGTAACGAAAAAAAAACCTAACGCTCCCCACTCCGACGGGCACGGAGGTGTGGCTTGAAGGCCATGCATCGTCTAACGTCGTTTCTTTTCGGCAGTCTTCGACACGGTGTTTGTGTGCTTGCAACTAGACGTATTGTACGACACTACGAAGCTCGCACGAATAACAATAAAATATAACACATGTATTGTAAAATAATAAAAATATTTTAAACAATATTAGTTAATATTGTTTAAAATATTTATATTTTTTTATTTATTTAATAAAGGAAAAAAAAATGTTTTCTTATCGGTCACCACGCTCAAAAAGTGTAACTTGAATTAATATCAAAGAAAAAGAAATACTGCATTAATAATTAAAATAAATAAATAATTATAATTGCATAAGTTGATACAAAATGCTATGCAATAGCATTACCGCGGCAGTCCCCGAGTGCCACACGTCTTTTTTTATATATTATACGATATCATATATGTAACAGCTCTTTCCCATCTACTGCAAAAATGCTGATACTACAGAAGCCACCGGTACCACCGACTAGTTATTTATTTGCTTTTAATTAAACGTAAAAATTAGCATTTACATTGAAAATTGGTAGATATTTAAACTGTTACTAACTGTGCATATCAAATAAGAATTTTAATTAATGAGCTTTGCACGAGCGAGAGGTAAAATGCGAACTTTATTACAGGTTCCTTTGGATAATCCCGATGCCATGAAGCGTATGATCGACCGTGGTACACTCGCTACAGGGACGTGACAACATAATATTGTCGTGTATAATAAATAAAAAAATGTCTTTTTCTGTGTAATCTTTTAACAATACAACAGTATGTTAGAGTTAAAGTTAAAAAAAAGGTTAACGAAAATAATATTATAATGTTTCCAGAAAAAGGTTTGCGAACTGGCCAGAAATAAATAATAGTCAACATTATTATTATTATATTTTAAAGAATAACGAATTTATCGAATATGAGGATTGAATAATGTGTTAAATACGAAAATGGGACATAACATAGTTTAATATAAATATTACCTATTGAACTAATTTCTAACCAGCGTTGCCACTTTGAAGGAGCTCGTGGCTCAGTGGTAATAGCCGCGCGTATCGTTTGACCAGGCTAAGAAACGCTTGCCAAGGTGGTTTATGGATCGGTGACCATCTGTACATACCGAGACTCCTCCGTGCCTCGGAAAGCACGTTATGTCGTTGATCCCGGCTGTCATTCGTGGACCTTTGACAGTCATTATGGGTCGCCAGAAGCCCGAGAGTCAGACAACCAGCCTTACCGTTTCACCCAGTTACTGGAGATCAGAAAAGCAGTCGCTAAGCGTTTCCCGCCGTTTCTCCACAGACTAAATATATTTTACGACAGACATAGCAGCTTGGCATCTGGTCTTAGACGGTTCATAAGAAAACAAATATCCCAAAAAAAATAGGGCACTGATATTACAGGTTGTGTTTTTTTTTTCTTTTCCATTAATTAATTATTACTTCTTATTTTATGCATTCCGATTGGTTTTCTAGCCGCTAGCACAGTTCTCTAAAGATGCTACTTTACCTTTGAATGTTTCCTCAATGTACGCCAAAATGACCGATCCCTTGCCACTCGCATTTTCTGTTTTAAATTAATTAATTATTATTTCCTATTTTATTTGTTCGGAGTGGTTTTCTAAAGTGCTTGTTTTAAAAACGCCGTCTGTTTATATTGTGATTGATTGTCGAATACGGCGGAGAATTGTTTAGGAGCGGTTTCCTATATTGAACTGTTCTGGCGGTTTTTAGTGTTTGTTTTAAAATTTTAATCTATATAATTATTATAATGTGATTGGTTATCGAATATTGTGTTGGACTGCTGTGGATAAATGGATGCAGAAGCGATAGTTGGTTGATGGTGAAACTAAAGGGTAGGGGCGTAGTATTTTACGACAGACATGGTAGCATAGCCATGGTGCAAGTCGGTTCCAACAGGAAACAATTTATAAATTACTGTTGCACACAGCTTCGCTTGCGTCAATTAAGATTTGAAACGGAATTTTTGCGGGATAATTTATAGCCTATAAATATATAGGGATAGCCTATAGCCTTCAAACAAATAATCTCATCAGCTATATAATGTTTGTTAACGAATTGAAAGCATATTATATTGAAAAAAAAATTGTGAGCCGTCTCGAGACACCTGGCAGATTTGAAACGATAATGTGGAGCATCTTGATTCACCGCGCGCCCTATACTAATTATAGGCTACGTATAGTATGTAACATATTCTCTTTACCCTCCACCTATAGATGCTTTACATTTTGATATATGAACAAATTCTAGACGAGGTTTCTTGACGAAACCGGTGGCAACCGCTAGAACAAAAAGTGAATACAGCTGAAAACTGCGATAGAAGATTTACAATTTGTATGCAGGGACAACATTTTATTTGACTTCCTTATTTTAAGGTTAATTATTTGCAAAACGAATTTAAAGCATAATATATTGAAAATATGACGTGCCCCGCGGACCTTTATTTCTTGATATTGACCCTGTGTGTTTTCCAATTACAAAGCATAATGCGACTCAGTGCCGCACAATGCCGCACATTGCTGTTGCTTAATTGGAACGCGATAGTTTTGAAATGCACCAGCAGAGTGCGCTAAGTTCAGGGTAGAATAAAAAATATTCATAAAAGTTAGCAATAACCTTATTAATGTAAATAAAGTGGTATACATAATAATTGGTTGGAAGCTATTTACGGTTATTTTAAGTTATTTGGATTTTGATTATTTCATTATCATTTTTAGTTTTGAGTAATTTTTTTAAATGAGTTCTAAAACAATTACATACCTTTCAATTAAATCATCTCTTTATCAACTATTGCATATCATCATCTGATAAGTACGTATTTCAAGAATTCATATTTTGGACTTTTAAGTATTTATATTTATACTATATAATATACTAGCAGCGCCCCGCGGTTTCACCCGCATACTTCACATTTCCGTGGGAGTGCAGGCATTTAAATCATAGCTTAACGGTATCGTTCTGGTGTATATATAAGCTATATTATTGTAAAGTTTCAATAGTATCCATTCTCTTCATCAGAGTTTTTACGTGAAAGAGTAATAAACATCCATACTTACAAACTTTCATGTTTTTAATATTAGTAAGATTACTGAAAACTTTTTTGTAGATGAACTTGAAACATCGAATTTTATTCCCAAGTATTCTTGGAATGAAACCCATCAGTGCTGAATATAAGCTTTTTAGTATTTTTGTGCACGTACGCATGTTTTTTTTAACAATAAATAATATTATTAACGATAATATTATTTAAATAAAACATTTCGATAAATGAACAACTTAAAGAAAAAACACTTGTTAATTTTCTGTCACAGTTGGCACTACGCGCATTTCTCGAAAGCACTACTTTTGAGAGAGCTCAAAAATGCGATGCGTTGCTGTAATTGGAACACCAACTTTGAGCATTGTGCCGCACAATGCGCGTTTGTGCTGTAATTGGAAAACACCCTCTGGTAGTGGTACCCCAGTGAGTGGTGAGACATATGCTGTCGTGGTATCTTTTGTAGATAATAATATGTTCTACAAAGTCGTAGTATATACTTTTGTCACAGTGTAAATAAATTCATACAGTGGTCCAACGCCTATGAAGTATGAAGTCGCGCGAGATGCCGCTTTTGTGTAGGTATACGTCATTGCTTTAGGGTTGTCACAATGATGTGTTTTATTAGAATCTGTTTTACATTTTGTGTATTCGTAGTATATGTATGTAGTGTACTAGGAATAAATCAAAAAAATAGATATAGAAGAATTATTATGGAGTTTATTATGGAGTTCAAGTTATAGTCTAAATACACACAAGACACGACATTAACTAATCATAGCCGTTGACTCGGCTTGTAACTTAGGTTTATGACACCCACGTGACCCCCTATTTTTCGGAAGAAAATTCCTTGTTTGTTATTATACTACTGATAATATCCATTTATACCAGGTGTCAAGTTAATTCGACTGATAAAATTAATACACTTTTTTTTCTTCTGGTTAGTAAAATGGACTTAAGACTCAAATTGATTTGATTGATTGATACTCAAAAGATAGATACCTATCGTTGATTTTTAATTTATTTGAAAACTTTGAATAACAATAATAAATAAATGAGTTTAATTTTACTTCCCTGTCTTCAAATTATCAGACATACAAATTATTTCGATTCAACTATGACGAAAAAAACATATCAGTGTATTAAATGTGTATGTAATTTTGAAAATATTAAAAATAAAAAAAATATCTGATATTCAAACGAAAGACTATCGGTCGCAAAGCACTTAAAATAATCAAATTAAAATGCGACAACCCCGACTGACGTGTCCCAAGCGAGTGTATGGCAGCTTGGGCTCGCTACCGCGCCTCTCTCACCCCGCACGCCCCGCACGATTGTTCTGTCTATACGTGTTCGTTGGACCACTGTATGAATTTATTTACACTGTGCTTTTGTTCTATAATCAATAGTTTTCGCAGCGCACGCCACGTAAGGTAATTTTTGGGTAATTTTTTCACTCCTTGATTTCAATTATTTGAGTTCTAATACGGGTTTTTTTTTTAAATTTAATATAGCCTATGTTCACCGGGGATAGTGTAGCTTCCCATTAGTGAAAAAATTTTCAAATCGGTCAAGTAGTTTCCGAGCCTATTCAATACAAACAAACAATCAAATCTTTCCTCTTTATAATATTAGTATAGAAATATATATTTTTAATTTCCTCATATTATTATTACTTATATGTTTATTACATTCGTTTGTCTTTTGTTTTAGGTTTAGCAACTTATGTTTCTCTTTGATGTATTATATAATATTTTCTATACCTTGCCTAGCTACCTTGTATCTTCAAAAAGTCTGAATCTGTAAGCTGACACCAGACATAGCTTCAAAGATTTGAACATGTCTTGTTTGTTTGCTATGTGTGTCACGAGATTTTGAATTCAAAGTCTCTGGCCACACATAGCAAACAAACAAGTGTAAGTAGTAAAGTTGTAAGTTGCAAATTCACCGAACAATATTCCACCTACTCTGACATTGGCAAATCCTTGAGGAAGCTAATATTGAAGAAGAAGAAGAACAAAAAAATTTAACACAATGGAACTGCAACAAAGTACACTACAATAAATAATAATAAAGCTTTCTTGTAATTAATATATACAACATAATCATTATAAGTGTTTAATTCTATCGTCTGTTACATATTTGTCCTAACAAGCTAAGAAAAAACTTCCACAAATAGGAAAAATTCACATAAAAACCAGGAATCAGTAAGCTTAGTTCGGCAATGGCGGATATTTTGGATATATTGGACATAGAACAACCGGGAGCATCTGAAATAACCAGGGAAAGTATCTTACACGGCGATAAAATAAAGAAGAAATATGTTACTGCAAAGGCAGTGCGCCGACCCGAGGGAATGCATCGTGAAGTATTCGCCCTTTTATACAATGACAATAAAGATTTACCGCCTATGCTTCCTACTGATACAGGTAAACAATGTTACTACTTAAATATAATGCTTCTCTATCGAATTGGGTTTGGACCTGTAATGATAGTTGTAAGTTATGATTAAAATAAATAAATTAGATTTTGTTTGTGCTGCTAGCCCGAAATGTCACAGTATTCCATATTTTTTACAAAAAAATATATTTATTTCATCTTAGGCAAAGCATACAAACAAAACAAAGCTAAACTGGGGATGAGAAAAGCTAGACGGTGGATATGGGCACCATTTACCAATCCAGCTCGTAAAGATAATGCTGTTTTTCACCACTGGAAACGAGCTTCTGATGAAGCAAAAGAATATCCCTTTGCTCAATTCAACAAGGTATTATTATTACGAATTACTTTTTAATGTGCTATAGTATTTTAAGTATAAGCTTAATAACATTGCTTTAAATCAATTTAAATAGAAAGCTTAAGTATTTTTGCATCATATTATTTTTATAGCAAGTATCAATACCATCATATTCAGAATCAGAATACAATCAATATTTGAAGTCTGAGGACTGGAGTCAGGGTGAGACTGATCACTTGATTGATTTGTGCCAAAGGTTTGACTTGAGGTTCATAGTTATACACGACAGATGGGACCGGGCCGCTTTCCGAGATAGAAGCATTGAAGACTTAAAAGAAAGATACTATAATATTTGTTCTATACTTAGCAAAGTAAGTAACTCATTATTATATTTTTTTATTATATTGTTCATAAGAGATCTTTTTACATTAAGAAAATATCTTAAACATAAGAATAATTATAGGTAAAAACAAATCCATGGTCAAACACAGTGACTATGGTAAATGGAGAGAAACGTGTGTACCATTATGATGCAGAACATGAGAGAAAACGAAAAGAACAATTAAAGAGGTTGTTTGACAGAACCCAGGAACAGGTGAACAATACAATCCTTATATACCAAATATACCTAAATTTTAAATTATTGTTTATATGGCTAGCCTGTCCTTAACCTATCTGAAAACCCAATAGGTATGAGAATCGGCCAACATCTATTTTTCATCCACCTAACTGATAAGGGTGACCCACGCCAAAATATTTTTTTTATTTTATTGACAAAATCTACCATTTTTATTTTTTTATGTGACATTAAAAAATATATACAACCCTAAATTTTCTTGATTCCACGATCTACTGCAGTTTTTTAACAAGACAGAACAAAGTCTGTGGAGGCAGCTAACACTTTATAGAATTTTATTGATCTATAAACACTTCTAGTTTTAAGTAAATTAATCTTAATCAATTTTGTGTCTTAATTTTTGTTATCACTAAACAAAAGCCTCAGTAGATTTTTAACAAAGAGTAAGTATAGATGACTTCTCAAATGTAATAAACATAAATAAGTTATATCAGAAGAAATATAATTTAATTACAATAATTCCAGTACAGACTTGCTTCCTAAAAACAATTATTATTAAAATTAATTAAATTAAAATAGCAATGAACACATTTGGATAGGCAAGCTATAATATTATGTGTACTTATAAATGAAAAATATTTTTCTCATGGTCTCTTCTACTATCATTATTTATAGTTAAAGTAGTGTTCACAAAGTTATTGCAATATAACCTTTTATACTTACACAATCATTTAATTTCATTTATAGATTGATGAAGAGCAAATGCTATTAGCTGAACTAAAAAAAATAGAGGTGAGAAAACGTGAAAGAGAAAGAAAGACCCAAGATTTACAGAAACTTATCTCAAGAGCCGATAGTGGCAATGGAATCACAAATAATCAAGCAAATATTACAATAGATGGTCCTAATACTCCTTCAAATACCTCTGCAAATATTGCTAGGAGACATGATAGAAAGTTACATAAAAAGAAGCTCACCTCACAACAGAGACCCGTTAGAGCAGTTGAAACTGTTGTAAGTATTTTCTATACTAATATTATAACTACATATAAATATTATTTTTTCATGTACAATTATAATATTACTGAGTAATCAAAATTAATTAGTTAAAAATATTAACAGCTAACAGCTAGGATCTAAATTATTTTAACTATTTATATTCTTGTCTAAAAAAAACGTAACAAACTTAAATTTGGTTTTCTGTTAAATCTAGACGGTTGAATGGTCTGGTATCAAATTTCCTGAAGCTCGTGGAACTGGAGTGTGGTTAAGATCTCAGAGAATGAAACTGCCTCCTGGAGTTGGGCAACGAAAAACAAAAGCTATTGAACAAGAGTTGAGGCTAATGAATATTGGTAAGTTTAAGAAACTAAAAAGTTATATTATTTTTTACAATTACTAATATTTCATTGTTCTTTTAGATATAGCGCCAACGCCAACTGAAGCTATTTGTAAACATTTTAATGAACTAAGGTCAGACTTGGCACTAGCTTTGGATTTGAAAAATGCTTTAGCTTCATGTGAGTTTGAACTACAAGCGTTGAGACATCAATATGAAGCACTTAACCCTGGAAAGGTCAGTATTACATATCCTACATACACTATTGCTATTATCTTTAAACTAAAAAACTTATAGATTGTGTTAGTAAAAAGTTAAATTGTTGTTGCTGTTTGGTAATTTTATTAAAATTAAAAAATGCTTGTAGTATAGATAGTACTATACTGTGTACTTTTTGTTAATGCAGAATTAGATGATTAAATTGTATGGTATTTTCCAGACATTGAGTATTCCAGCTGCAATATGCAACACAAATGTTGATATGGAGTCAAAACCGACAGGGGAAATTATTGATGTTGTTGGATCTCCGGGGTCTTTAAATACAACCATCTAGTATTTATTTTATGTTGTTAATGATGTTGACTGTGTTTGACTGATGACAGACAACAATGAGGACATTTCGGAAAATATAAATGAAACAAACCTAAATAGTATATTATAAACATTGAATAAATTTCGAGTTAAAAAAACATTTTTATTTCTTGATGAAATTAACAGATATGCATACTAAAGTTCCATTATATAATAATTGAGTATGACTTGTCTTTCTTAAATAAAGTGCATCAATTCAAGTATGCCTTAAAAAGGGGTTTTTCTACATTTCTAAGTGCACCCTAAAACACAAGGCCATCACTCACTCTCTGGGTGAAGGAAAACATTGTGAGATTAAAGGTCTTTGAAGGTATGTGAAGTTCACCAACACACATTGGACGAGCACATCGGTGAACTATGGCCCATTCGGTAATGGGCCATAGTTCAGGCAAAGATGGTTCTTTGTCTGATTTGGAGGAGACCCATGCTAGCAGTTGAGAGTTAGAGTTGATACTTTACTCTTTTATCCCAAGTAACCCTAGGCTCTTTGTGGCACACTTTTTTTTAACCAATAGTAATTTTGAATTCATAATTAATTTCTTTAGTAACAACAAAGAATGTAATCTACCTTCTCAAAATATTACAAAAAACTAAAAATAAGCTCTGTAAAAATTTATAAATTGTAAAATCTTTCAATTAAAACAAAAAAAAAAGGATATTAGAAACAAATTTGCGATAAAGTATTTTAATGTTAAAGAAAAGAAAAAACACCAGGATATTTGCCAACTCTATACACATGTTAATCATATGTCTCTTTTTACTAAATTGCTCCTTTCGGTGCACCATATGCATCTGGCATTCTCTCTATGGTGTATTTATGTTGAGCCACATACATAATAGGTACTCCTGGAATCTTCCTTAATCTTCTCTTTAAGTCTTTATCATTAGTAGCCACAATATAACATTTATGTTGTGTTACTCTTTGTACAATACAGTCGTCCGCATAGGTACCTTTATGTAAACATGCCAATCTCTCAAATCTGGGATCCTTTATAATTCTCAGTGCTACTCTGTATTTTCTTCCTAGTTTTTCTAACTCTCCTAAAACGCAGTCTGTCACATATGGAATACACTTAGCATACAAACAATCCATCATATTTTGCACTATGTCTAATTTATTTTTAATAGAAAAGTTTACGAAATTTGTATCAATTAGTATATGATATGGAGGACCTAGTTGTGTGTTATACTGGAAGAACAGAGCCGAACTTTGCTGAGGAACTTCACGTATTTTGATGGCATGCGGATCAATTTTTTTCTTTTTGACTTCAACTCGTTCACTAGCTTTTATTCTACTATCGCTTGGGCTGATAAGTTTTTTCATCTGTGCAAATCGTTTTTCAACAATTTTTCTTGTTTTCTTTTGTTTGCCCTGTAAATTTTTTTAATTACATTAAATGCATGTTTAATTTTAACAAAAAGAAACGTAATTTATAGCGGTTTATAACGCACATACCATTTTTAAACAATTCTTTTCAAAAATAACACTTTTAAGTCATAAAATAATTCTAAATATGATTATTATTTAGTTTTTAATAACTCCAACATGTACATAATTCTTGTTTATATTATATTTTGAGGTTATTTTTTAATTTTTTATTGGTTTCTTTTGGAACCGGCTCAGACCAAAGGCCATGCTGCCATATTTATCGTAAAATGCATTTAGTCTATAGAGAAACGACGGAAAACACCAAGGAGCCTGGTTTCACCCTTAACAATTAACTATCACTTGCAAACAGCAAATCCATCATCCAGAACAGTCCACCGCAATATTTGTCAATCAATCACACTAATATTATATGGATTAAGTTTTTAAAATAAACACTATAGAAAACCACCCCGAACAAATAAAATTAAAATAGGAAAGGATAGATGATATTAATTAATTAATCGAAAACAGAAAAATGCGAGTAGTAAGGAATCAGTCATCTTAACCAGTCTTGGCGTTCATTGGAGGAAAATTCAAAGACAAAGTAGCATAACGAAAAGGAGAGTGGCGGGAAGCGTCCCATTAATTAATTATGGTAAAAATAGGAAATAATAATATATATTATATTATTATTTCCTATTTTATATTGTGAATGGTTGGTGAATACTGCGGGCGGGATTCTCCGTAGTCCATTGTGGAGCAGTTTTGTTTAGTGGACTATTCTAAGGCTTTCCATAGTGTTTGTTTTAAAAGCTATATTCATATATACTGTGATTTGTTTTGAATGTGAATTTGAATGTGAATTATTGTGATGGACATATTTGGATGGGTGGAGTTGGAAGTGATAGTTAATTGATGAGACCGTAAAGAGCGAAATCGCTTCTCGTCTTTTGACGTTTCCTGTCGTTTCTCCAAATTAATTACAGACTAAAGTTGATGCTCGACATTGGCAATCCACTAAGTGCAGTCCATTTAATAAAAAGCATAACAAAAGTCGAAACATATGTTAAAAAGTACTCTGTGGTCGAAACGTCAAAACCCAAAAGTGGCTCAAAAATTAGAAATCACTATTTAGATTTTAGAATTATTGTGATTATTGTTAATAAGTCCAAACTCGAGTCTCGAATTGAATTTTAATGCTTAATAGTTAATACTAACCAGTATATTTACTCTACAATTTATGAGTGTACGATTTAAAATGTCATTTTAGAATAAATTAATAATTAATTCAACCTGTTAAATATTTCACATTCTATCTTATTCACTTATATTTTGTCATTAAAACCTTGTTATCGTTCAAGCCAACCGTAACTAATATATAGTAAGCCAATATAAAATATTAAGCTGTTATTAATTAAAATCAATAATGCAACGGGAAGAAAAACAATTGGAAGCTACCTTACATGCGATTCTTAACAGAGTAAACGATCTGAAGGCCGCTATACAATCATTAGTCACGAAGTTGGAAACTGAATATGAAACCATAAATTGGCCATCCTTCCTCGACAATTATGCTATATTATCAGGTCATGTAAGTAGAAAATCTTTTGAATTAAAGTTTTACCATATTTATGTTTTTAACAGATATTTAAACACTTGCTTATTATATTTACTTTGTAACTCATTGCAGTTGACTGGCTTAAGCAAAATTCTTCAAGCTGAGTTAGCACCATCTCTAAGGTCTGTGGTAGTATTACCTTTGCAGCTGGGGTGTGAAAGAGATGAAGAGCTTGCACGTTTGACTGAAGGAAGAGTACCAGCTTGTACTCATGACTTAGTACCTGATCTGTTGAGAACAAAACCAGAACCTCAGGCCGAGCAACGGTTACAACAACTTAATCACAAAGCTAGCACACTCAGCTATGACACAGCTCTGGTATATTACTATTGTTATAAAATAAACATTGGACAAAGAAATCAGACGTACATAGAAGGACACTTCTCTTCTTAAGGATTTTATGTGCCGACTTTATTGGGGACCTGTCCTTAGTTTGCACTCACTCGCTCTCATAGGCTCATATGCTGGGGACATTGCAGTGTTCCTCTCGTCACGTCGCCATGCGGACGTTTACATAGCAGAGTTTGTCATCAAAGTGCTCATAAGAACTGTCCTTCTATGTACGTCTGAATTCTTTGCCTTGGATTGTCTGAATAAATAATCTGTCTATCATATATTTATTGTTGTCTTACACACAATACAATTCATTATAATTAAACAAGTACCTCATTTACTTAGTTAACTATTAACCACAGCCTGGAACAGACTCCCTGTAAATGTCATGATGGCACCAACATTAAACTCCTTTAAGAATAGACTGGATAAACTAGATATCTTCAAACTATTTAACTCACACGCATCAGCTTATTAAGCTCCTAGTGTGGTTTCCATATAATAATAATAACTATTATCAGTTTACAAAAATTTTCATATTGTGTTAAGTTATATGTTATGATAAGTAAATGTAGTATAAAATTTCACAATGTATTTTTTCTCACAAATTTGCATGATGATTTTAAAATATTATAAATGTCTTGCATAATGCATTTTGTTATTATTTTTATTATGTTAACATGAATTTAATTTATAAACAGAAGCAAGTGGCTCAATTTACCAAAGTTGTAAGCCATGTTTGGGAGATAATTTCTAAAAGCAGAGAAGATTGGGAAGGAGAGTCGATGAGATCCACAGGTAAGATTTAAAATCTGTCCTATATAATTACAATCATTATATTATGTATTATTTTACAATTGCACAGCAAAATTTTGATATATGGATGGCATCTTGAAATATTATGAACCACGAAACATTTTTAATGTCATTAGCCGTCTGTTTTGTTTGTCAGATGAGTTCTTTAGATAATGTTTGTAAGTCAAAATTTTTGAGTTTTAGGCAAAACTAGAGCGACTTATCCTGTTTTTATCCCTATTTGGGAAAAGTCAATTATTGATAACGGGAAAAATCCATGTTTTTCTCTGGGTGAAAGCAAATTTACTGCAAAGTAAAATTATATGGAAAATATTGTAATTAATTATTAATTCATTTTTTTCAATTGCATCAAAATCCTATAGTCAAAGAAAAATAAGCGAAATTTTCAAGTTACATAATTGCAGTTAGTATTATTGTTAGAAAGCTGTAAACATAAACAGCTTCTTAAGTACTCTATCTATGTATTATTTATAACAGAATTATTAAATATTTAAGTTTATTTTCCGTAGCCTCATATTTTGCGCTGATGAGTTTTTCATTTGAACCCTGTGAAGTCATTTTATGCAGCTTTTAGTGTATGTTTATTATTATTTAACATTATGTCTATTTATAAACTATCTAGTTGAAATTAATTAAATAGCGTAGGCTAGAATTTTATACAGTTTTACCCCATAAAATGTAATAATGGAAGTGAAAAAAAATTAACTTTATGTTCCTTTAAAGGTATGCAGCCAACACATAGTATCCCCGATACTCATGCTTTGGTGACAGCAGTTGGAACAGGCAAAGGTCTACGGCCTGGCATGCCACCTATAGTTCCACCTGGAGTTGGTGCACCAGGGATGGGACCTCGTGGGCCTGCCCCACAGATGGGCCCTGCAGCACCATCCATGCCCAAAGCACCTTCAGCTATTAAAACCAACATTAAAGCTGCAAATCAAATACATCCATATCAACGATAAATATAAGAAATCTACTTTCAATCTGCATTTTTTTTTCAAATCCCATAATTGACATGCAACAAAATAGAAAAAAAATATCTAAAACTAAATAATCCTAATTTATTATGAGAAGTCTCATTAAGTCAAGATGCTTAGTGTACTGGAGTATATGAAGGCTGCAGTCAGCCCTACACATTGTAACGACGCTTAGAAGTTTTTAGGTAGACTAGTCCAGGATTTATAAATAGGTCGTATAGGCCGCGGCCTAGGGGCGGCAGATTTCAGAGGAGTCACGCCACTGAGTGTAATCATTAAGATACGTGAAAAAATAGACGCTTGTTAAGTTCGCACACAGGCGCTGTATGGGGTCGGCGCGCCCCTCTCTTATTCTGGTTTGTGGCAGTATCGTGTCTTATATTATGTTGTTACAATATCGAAAGGTGCCAAAAATGTATAATGCGTAAATGTGTAATCGTCTTACGAGAGCGGATTAGAAAAGTTGAACTTGTTACACATAAAATAAAACATTGGAAATATGCTAAAACTGCTTAGGTGGTTTACGTAATTGGTAATGAATTCGTATATCATAAATTAAAACCCAGCTAATATCTAAACTTTAAATCTATTCTAAGAGAATGGATCAAATAAAACATACAGTAGTTTGTTATTGTTTATTTTAAATAATATTAAAATACATAGGTAAAGCATAGAATATTTTTGTGACTTAAGTGAAGAAAAAGCCACATCTACGTGTTACAATCTATTAGTTTCAAGAGGCATCAATTACATATTAATACTTCTTCTGAAGTTAAATTTATGTTTAAACATCTAAAAGAATTTCTCAGCATGACAACCTCGTCTCGACATCTCGTAGAACACTCGGTACATTTAAAGCATTTCATATGCATAATCCTAATTAATTGTATTAACCTGAAATAAAAAGAAGAAGAAGACTTAATAACAAAATATACAACGATGGCCTTATCATTCAGTAAAATACAAGAAAAAAATTAACAATGCAATTTCATAATTTTTCTTATTCAATTTCAAAACGACTAAGAACATGACATAATCATTAAGGCCTCTGCCTCGAGTTTAGCGGGAACCGCAGACCCGCGCCGCTGCCGCTTCGCTGTTTTCGAGAACTGGTCCATTTTATTTCTACGCAAAGATCCTGCCGCCCGCTGCCCGATAAATTCGAAGCAGAGGCCTAAGAATTGAATAATAATTTTCGTGGACGATCATCAATCGCGTAATATTTGGCAGCTAATTATATTATAGTGATATACTCACGATGTCATCTATCTTGAGTATGGTGCGCACGGTCTCCGTGGCGAGGCCGAGCGCGGAGGCGGTGACGTGCAGCGGCTGCAGCACGTGCTCGGCGCGCATGTCGGTGACGCGGCCGCGCCGCACGTTCACGCCCGCCCCGCTCGCGCCGCCGGCAGCGTGCGCGGCGCGCAGCTCCGTCACTGTCTCGATCGGATTTAGCCCTACAACACAAACATTTTGCTATTTTAAAACACCTGTCATCAAGATGAATGATAGTGAATAGACCATAGATTACAATGAGAGTAGTGTTGATAAGAATAGTGATTTATCCGGATACCGGATATTCGACAAGTTACTGGGCCGGAGCCCTTTATCGCGTTACAATAACAGATCCCCCGCTGTTTTCAACACCTGCCAAACGATTCACGAATGAAAGAAGATGAAGCTAGATTCAACTTCACATGAGAAGCTCACGATACTGTTTCATCAAAGTGGCTAAGGATAACAGTACTTAGTAGTGGTCATAGTGATGGAGAAAAACAAAATACAATTGAGAAAGATGAAAAAAAAGATATTGACTTTTTCTTAAAGACATCTCGAATCGATCGCAACCACGATTTGGTGGTCAGTTAGTTTGAATCAGTTTCTTTGGTTTAAAATATTTAGTCCAAAATAACATTATTTATAATGGTTACTTCCTGCAAAAATTGTACTTGTAAGCATTTTAAATAGTTGATCGCGATTCGTAAATCGTCGTTCGGCTAATCGCGAATCCGTATAACTGAGGGCCGGATAATCGAGTTTCTGCTGTATTTTAATATTATGGTAAAATATATTAAGGAGCAATTGAGACCTAATAATACATAACATCATATTTCTTTCGTCATTTGGTTGACTAAACATCCGTTCAGTTTATATCGTCAGTTGAGAGTAGATGAAATATATCATTATATAGGATAGACACAAGGTACAATTAGGACTTATAAAATGCAGTAATGAAATTTACCATACCAATTACCATGCACCATATCAGCATGGTGGCAGTGGTAAATTTTTAAATGCGAGTGCACCAAGAAAGCACACACATTTATGTTTTGTTTTATTTCACCAACGTCATTGTGTTATTTATAGCGCGATCTGGACACTTCTTCAAATTTTTCCCCATATGAGATGACTCCCTCCTCGTGTCTATCCTCTATGGTGAAGACTAATGTCGCGAATTACAATCGCAAACTAATAATAAAAAAAAAAATTGTTCAGTTTGTGTAAGTGGCAATAGTTACCGGCGTTTTCAGCGAGCGTGGAGGGTATGACCTCAAGCGCGTCGGCGTAGCCCCGCAGGCAGTAGTGGTCGGCGCCGGGCGCCGCGACGGCCGCGCGAGCCAGCGCCGCCGCGGCCGCCGCCTCGGGCGCCCCGCCGCCCGCGATCAGCGCCGGCCGGCGAGCCACGCACCTGCCCTCATCAATGCAACATATGAAATCCAAATATTTCACATAGAATACTAAGTATGGCGAAATTATATTGGCGCATTTGATTCTAGGCTGTGTTTAAATTTCGAAATATCCGAAAAAAGTGTATTTCGCACTCGATCCTCTTCCGTAGTCAAATTTTCAGAATTTTATGTCATACGTGAATCTCGCGAATCATCAGGCTGTAATTATATTTATATCAGCAAAGTAGTCAAGAGAATGTTCTAAAGGTGATAAGGATAATTTTTCGCCCATAACACACCCAAGAAAATAATTTCAAAATACATATATGCCTCACACGGAGGTACCGTGTGACATATTTTTATCTATAATGTATAGAACCGGAGAGTGAAAACAGCATATCAAGAGTACTACATGTATAAATTCAACCGGCCTATAACTATATTACTATGTCAAATACCTGACGACACAGAGCGCGTCGTGCAGCGAGCGCGCCGCCTCGGCGACCACCGCGCCGCTGGTCCCGCGCACCAGCACCGACACGGTCCGGCCGCCGCTCGCACATCCCGTCATCTGAAAACGACAATCACAAGAAATTACATCAACAATACGGCCCTTCATATTTAAAACTACATAATATTTTTCTGTCACATTTGGTTCTATTTTATAAAAGACCTTTAATACTTTTTTATTTACCTGATTATTTGAAAAGCAACCTTTATTTTAAATAAACCTTTAATTGTAACTCCCATTAATGTTTGTTCAATAAATAAATATATTATTATCGAATTAAGTAAAAACTAAACGTCAAACAGTTCTATAGTCCACGCCACTTATGAACTCCTTAATGCCCGAACTAAATTTGACAATATTGACATTTTGACATCTGTCTGGAGTAAGAAGTTGTGATATTTTAAATTGTTTTACGTGAAATATGGAGCATATAATATAAAGTGAGGTGTAAAAAGTGAAGGCCGTATAATGATCATTAAAGTGAAATAATTTTGTGAATTAGAAAGTTAAAATAAACAACAATTAACCCCGATGAATAATATGTTCATAAATGTCACAGCCATGACAGGTAAATTTTAGAGATGCCAGAGTCACTCATTTTTGCCTAATTTATGGTTAAAATATTATCATTAACTCTATACCTACATTTACCTTATGATATTTTATATGAATATAAATACAAGGTAAAAGAATTAAAACCTTGCTCAGATGAATTATATTTTCAGGTGTTTCTGTAAAAAAGGTCGAATAATAAAAGAAGTAACAATGGCAGCAATTGCTTCTAAGAAAATCGTCAACCCTGGCAAAAGCCGAACACACCCGAAGAAGCTTGTTTTAGATGAATTCTACGAATCGGTTATACGTAAAAAATACAAACGAAATATTTACAAAAAAATGTTTTATTTTACTAAAACCAGGTAGGGAGATTTTTATTTTGCTGCTATAGTAATTATTTTTGTCATTATTATCATCATCAGTCTTTATAGATCCACTACTGACCATTGGCCCTATAATTATTTAATTTTTTTATTGTAATAGACTTGGTGGAAAATCATTACACTAGAAATTGGCAACATTGAGTTATGAGACCGCAGCGCCGCGTCTATCGGACTTCTTAAGTGGCGCGGACTCTATAAATATTTTGGCAAATTAACCAACTATTCAGCCTATTTATTTCTTAGCATGCAATAGTATAAAGAGTTATTACATATTTTTGTATTTTTTTACCTTTATGTACTTTCCACATGGCTCATTAATTTCCTCAACCAAATCAACATTGACCAAGTTTTCAGCAGTGAAGTGATCCAGAGATGCGATTGGACGGCAGCCCAGAGTCTTGCATACAAATTCAATATCCTCACGTTCAATGTCTTTAATGACCATTGTCTTGATTTTGTCCAGGAAATGAATTGCTAAGTCGCTCAATGCATCTCTAAACAAGAGAAAAGGTATAGTATTCATGATCTTAAAGTAAGAATATGAACATATGTATTTGGAAAATGTTGCGCTAGCATAAATATGTGACCATAAAGCATTTTTAATAATAATAATAATACTGTATGCATTTGTTTGTTTGTTTGTAATGTTAATATTGTTTAATAAAAATATTATTATTATTATTATTATTTTCAATAAACATGCTAGGTCAAAGATAGGTCGTAGGTTAGGTTTATTTTTGTGGAACTACAAAAAGTAAGTGTTCACAATATTGAAAATACAAACCGCAAAATGGATTTCTGCACAAGTAATACATTGCAGCCAGCTTTTTTTATTTGCTTGACAATATTTAAAATATATTGACGCTCTTCTTTGAGGACACGATCCATTGCAGCATAGTCGGAGACAATTACATTATGGTCCATCTGTAAATATAATTTGCAAATTTTTCTGATCATAGTCACTGGGAACATGATTAAAACTACTTTGACCAGCCCTAAAATTTGTAAGAGCTTCCCTCTTACGCCTATCTACCGCATCAATTATATTTAAAGAATTGAGTGGTAATGTTATGTGTTTTGTGTAAAAACAAATTTTGCCAAATGTGTGGTGCGACGCTGGGCCGGTTCTTCTCTCTGATTGGCCGACAGAGCGCCGCA
The DNA here is from genome assembly GCA_905333005.2 of Lycaena phlaeas. Taxonomy (NCBI): domain Eukaryota; kingdom Metazoa; phylum Arthropoda; class Insecta; order Lepidoptera; family Lycaenidae; genus Lycaena; species Lycaena phlaeas. Next base: position 16,593,636 of record HG995166.1, on the reverse strand, counting down.
CACGCCGGTTGTGTAGGCTACCACTTGGCAACCCGAGACAGGTATGCACCAAGTCATCCATGTTCCGTGATGACTCAGATTACTACTCTATATGTATATACCGGGTATATTTAGAACGCTTTAAAAGATTTAAGCCTAATAATATACTATTTATGTATTATATATAATTCCAGTGTCACAAGTTTGTCCGGGATGAACTCCGAAACTACTGAATAGGCATGTCGATTTTAAATCGATTAATCGAAAAATCGATTCTTTTAGGTAATATAATCGATTTTTCAGATCGATCTTGAACACCACATCGATTCAATGAATCGATTCATAAGCCTCCCGAATCGGAGCGATCAAATTAAAGAACTTAATATTCCTCAACTGGCTGCGGTATTTAGTTTTTTTAATTTTTTGCGGTTGTCGGACGCAAAATTTAAGTACTTAGTCGTAATTTGAACGCATCATAGTGTAAACAACGTAATAATAATGAATGCTTTCATTAATTCGGAGTGGTTTTCTATAGTGTTTGTTTTAGGCAATTAGGCATGTTTGAAATTGGCGCGATTAATCGAAAATCGATCTTTTAATGCTCGATTTTAACTAGAATCGATTCTAGTAAGTTCGATTCGAATTGAATCGGAAATCGTTTTTTTTTTTTAAATGAATCGACATGCCTACTACTGAACCGATTTTAATGTTTTTCCTTTTAAAATGTGTGCTTTTCTCTAACATAAAAGATAGGATAGTTTATTTCTCGAATTTGAGATAAAATAGGTAGGAACAAAAAACTGCTACATACCAAATTTTTTTGACAGAACGAAGTCGGTTGGGTCCGCGAATATACTATATTAATGCATACAACCATTTATCTCAGAAACGTTTTTTTTTTTAAAGAAAATTTTGTCACTTATGTATTTTGCATGCTCGCAATGTATGCATACACGCTATAAGCTCACGCTGACCGCGAGTCACGCGCTGTGCGTACGTACGTACTGAGTACGTACGTCGTACACCTCGCACGACGCGGCTGTGAGACATTTTTCTTTTATTAAAAAAAACGATTATTTTAAACCATTGTCATCAAATATCTGTATCATTATGTTATGTTTAGCAAACCGGATTATACAAAAAAAGTTAAAAAAGACAACAAAAAAAAAATTTTTGATTTCACGTTTTTTTCACTTGTATCTTGTCAGGCCATGCCTACACTATCATACCTCTTCGTTTTTAAAAGCGTTCAAATTACACCATGTATACTCGATGATCAAGTAGACCTTTTAAGTGCAAGTAAAATAGTGATATAACATTTTGATATTTATATTTCTTTCATAAATTTCATAATAATATATAATCATTATTTTACTATTAAATATGTATATAGAATTAATTTTTTGACAATGTTTTTGATGCATATAAGTTTAAACTTAATCAATTCTATGGTTTCATAAAACTGGTTGGAACAAGCGAAAAAAACTATGACAGACTTTACTAGTAGAACAAATTGTAGATTAAATAAAACTTACATCTGTCTTTGGTGGTGAAATGCAGAACTGAATGAGACCAACTTTGGCCTTTTCAATCCGATGTGGTCCATTGACATTTGAGGCACGGCGTGGAATTATCAGTCCATTAATGAGCTCAGTGTCTTCAACAGTGCCTCCAATACGTTCAATAACCTTAACGTCACGGAGATCAACACGAGCACCAACTGCTCCAGGTACAGGTTCCATTACTGAAAAAATTATTACACATATTTATTATTTGAATACTAAAAGAAGAGGTATTTTATTAAGTTTTATTTATGGAAGTATATATAGTAATTTTTTGCAAAATTAAATTTTTTTCTAACCTGCACGAATAGCTTGTACTGCAATGGGGGCTAAAATAGTGGAGTGTTGTGACACAACCTTAGAGTTAAGAGAAGTGGCTGCAGCCTTTAATAGAGCATCTTCATTAGTCAAGTCCACTGGAGTTGACATTCCTTCCACAACCTATAATATATAAAGAAATAATTGAGAAGTATTTAAAAAAATATATTTTAACAGACCTATGTAAGTGTAGTATGTGTATGCTGGGTGTTTCTTTATAGGTAGGATTCAGTACAATACAGACGAGCGACACAGTGCATCCATATCATGAGATGAACTAGGACTCAATAAAACAAATGGTTGTCTTGGAGTTTGTTGAGGAAGGCCTATGTTCAGCAGTGGGCAGATAAAGGCTGACAATGATGATGAAGTGTACGGCAGGGCATAATTATTAATAACATTCTATTTTCTTTTTACCAACTTAAAATAAAAGAATCAAATAGAATTTATTAAAAGGTATGACATGATTATGTTAGTCTTAATGCAGTTAACCAAAAAATTATAAGTGTTTTTTTTTATTTATCAAGAGCTGGAGCTGGATTTACTATGTACACCAACCAAAAGTATAAGCTTATGGTAACCATTGAATTATGACATATTTTTAGATGAGCCCTCTGTTCATCTACAACAGCATAGGTCCTTTCGAAAAAAAAAAAAAAGAATTATGACATCATTTTAACCATCTTCAGGTGGTGCAAGACAACTGTTGATTTATGAAAGATATTATGTTAATAAGATATTTAATGTTAACATCAGTTGGTGTCATCAGTAATTATCATACATAAACCTTTTCTGAAAATTCACAATATGGACAATGTAGCTATAAATCAGCTACAAAATGTTGATGAATTAAATTTGGAAAACATCAAATATATTTTTATTAAATTTAAATTACCTGTAATGCCATTTGTAGAGCTTTTTGGAATCCATCTGAAATCACAGTTGGGTGAATTCCTTTCTGTAATAATTTCTCAGCAGCATCAAGTAAGGCACCAGCAATTACTACAACTGATGTTGTACCATCACCAGCCTCTATGTCTTGAGCTCTTGACAATTCCACCAGCTGTAATTGTATAAAAATTAGTTAGTTGACTATAATACATTAAAAAGTAAATAATAATGACTTATCTTTATCCAAACCAACAAAAAAAAAACAAAAGAATTGTCTGGGATGGAGACTACTATACAGTAGTCTGTGTTGTGTTTTATGTTTTACATTTATGTAACATATTTTTTTACTTACCATTTTTGCTGCAGGGTGTATAACACTCATTTGTTTAAGAATTGTAGCTCCATCATTAGTAATTGTAACCTCACCATTTGAAGCTTGAATCTAAAAATTAAATTTAAGAGATATTAATTCACATAAATCAGTTGCACCATCAAAAAAGAAAATAAGGGAAGAATAAGAATAAAACTAGAAAAAAATGTATTGTAAACTACTTAATATAAATGTATTGTAAACTACTTAAATTATGAACTTTAACAAAAAATAGTTGTTATTTACTTTTATTTGTTAAATAGGTATTATTTTTATTATCATTACAGAAAATTAGAAATAACAGAGAAATTAGTATAGAAATTGGAATTAAATTTAATCACCATTTTATCCATTCCCCTAGGGCCCAAGCTGGTGCGAATGGCATCAGAAACAGCTGTAAATTAGTATATTGTATAAGAAAAGTATACCAACACATTTAGAAACTATCATGAAAGAAATTTTATCACAAGGAACACCTAGCTTGCAAAGCTAAAGCTGCACCTAGATTGATAAGGATTATTTTCATTGTCTATGTTAGTAATGTAGCTTTATAATGGTGAAAGAATCTTTGAAAATGGTCCAGTATTTTTGAATTTATTGGTGACACAGAAATCTTTCCTCTTAATAACAAATGTGTAGGTAGAGGTTTTCAACAATACACTTGTTCTTTTCTTTCTGCATAATATGTTCTATTCTATTTGCTATGACATCATACAACTAACATATAACTTGGACGAAAGAAAACTTTAAAACTGATTATCTCACAGTAGCCGTTCATATCATCTCCTGAAGATCAATTCAACTTTGATTTAAGCAATAAGAACTGCCCTCTTGTGTTAATTAAAAGTTATTATCAGTGTTGTAACAAATATAATTTATGTTGATTGTAAAGGTGATGGTCATATAGACGATATGTTCACAAAGGAAATGTAATTCTTATTTCTTAATGCTTGGCTATAGCCAATAATAATATTTACAGGTTATTTTTACCTCCTGTAAATTAATTAATTTATTAAGCTAAGAAATATAAAATTATACAGTTTTGTAGTTTTTGCCATACAGGTTACTAATACAAATACGATTTATGTAAATATACGTATAATGTATAAAATAAAACGTAAAAACAAAACAGATGAACCAAGTAACTGAAGTATAGAATACCACTATATATACAATATTTTAACTTTTTACAATAAAAACTATTCTCTGCCATAATTATATTATTATTTCTGCAAAAATTACACTACAAATCATAGTAAATATTTATTAAAAATTACCTTTAGCGGCATTAATATTACTTAGCCGTATATCATTCGGCTTGCTTTTATCTTTGTAAACACCCGAATTAACTTTAGCAGAATCACCACCAGCTTTGGGAGCCATGATTTAGTGGAAAATGAAAGGTTTATATGTTTTTACAATAAGATGATTTTCGATTAAAAATCAAAAGAACTTTTGAAAACAAATGTAATTTTACGATTTGACATTGACACTAGTCATCTGACAATCTTGGGGTGTGTTCCGTTTTATACTGCGAGCACTGCCCAGTGCTCAGTACTGGAAGAAATTCGTTCCGTTTTATACTGACAGTATACTGTCACAGTGCTAGTGACGTCATGACTAGGGCGCCATTTTTCTACTGCAAGCACTGTCACCAATCACAACGAGAGAATTGTTCGGTAATGGCCGACAGTATTCAGTCGCAATATGACGTCACAATTTATGACGTCATAAAATCGACGCCATTTTTGTACTGTGAGCACTGTTTTTTCGAGGTAAGGTGCTCCAGTACTTTGTCTATGGAAGCACTTGCTTGCTTCAAGTACGACTTGTGAGGTCTGATAATGAATGAATGCGTACGATTGTTGAATGTTGTTTTCCCGATTTTTTATTTGTTATGTTGAGTTCGTTTTAACCATAAATGTGAATGGTATAATTGCTAAATACAAGGTTCAACAATATTAATATTACAATGAAACAACTTTTAGGGATTTTATCGCGGTTTAATATTAACATTTTGTTAACATCTTTGATTTGTTTGTATGTAGTTTCGATTATCGAAAAAATGCGTATTTTTTTTAGTAATAATTTGTTTGTGTATTTGGCGCGTATCGTATGTATGGTCAGTGAGTTCTGGAAAGTTAAAGTAGTTTATAGTAAAAGTTTATTAATAAGTATTCGATATTCATATTTCATGTTTACTTATTGTTGTTATTTAAATGGATATCAGTGAGTGAACTCAGTATCTATCTACCAGTAGAGGGGCTCGTTATATCATTCATTTCAATGTTTTAAATTTTAGAACATCAGCTTACCTTACCGTATAATATAAGAGCGACCCGCGACTTTGTTTGGGCAGTATTTGGACAATTCACACAATATCTTTATAAATTATGTGAATGGTATACTTAATTGCTAAATACAAGGTTCAACAATATTAATATTTTGTTAACATCTTTGATTTGTTTGTATGTAGTGTCGAATATCGAAAAAAATGCGTATTTTTTTACTAATAATTTGTTTGTGTATTTGTCGCGTATCGTATGTATGGTCAGTGAGTTTTGGAAAGTTATATAGTAGTTTATAGTAAAAGTTTAATAATAAGTATTCGATATTCAATATTATTCGATATTCATATTTCATATGTTTACTTATTGTTGTTATTTAAATGGATATCAGTGAGTGAACTCAGTACCTTTCTACCAGTAGAGGGGCTCGTTATATCATTCATTTCAATGTTTTAAATTTTAGAACAGCAGCTCACCTTACCGTATAATATAAGAGCGACCCGTGACTTTGTTTGGGCAGTATTTGGACAATTCACACAATATCTTTATAAATTATAATTTACTCTGCCTATTTGTTATAAGGTGTTATTAAAATATACATAAGATATCGTAATGAAAAATTTCATTTACCAAATAACCTAATAAAATCAAAGTAGTTTTGTATGAAAGAGTTACAAATTCCATACTTACAATCTTTCGCATGTTTATTAACGTTAGTAGGATTAAGGATATCTTCTATCTCATATCTCAGGTCATATTAGAAAATAGCATAGCAATAAGCATGCTGAGGCTTATGAATTCGCATACTAGTGAAATGAATGCGAAATAGCATTAATTCCCATTGTTTCTAGGAATAAACCCACTTCATAGATTTTCTTCTAGTTTGTTTGTTGGTCGATGATTAATGAAAGAAAAATATTGTTGGTTAACTATCAACATTTATTTTCATTTTTTTGTCTGAAGGTTTTACTGAAACATGGCTCTAGTGGCACAATGGGGATTTCATTACATTGATATGTACATTTTTTTTTGCTTTCAAAATTTGAAAGCGTAACGAAACATTCTAAATCAATGCTGCAATGTATTGCTTTCGTGTTTACAATTTTAACTTGTTGGGTATTAATGGAAATGTAAAAGTTAAAGATGGTTGAATTCTTGAGGGACAAATCCTACGGTTTTCCGGCATTTTTCAAAATTAACTAAATATTGCTTACTTGGTAGCATGGTCTCTGGTCTTAGCCTGTTCCAATAGGAACGAAATTAAAAAGAGACGTCAGATGGCAGCTGTCACTCGTGCGTGTAGGATTCATCATCATCAGCCTTTATCAGTCCACTGTTGTACTTAGGCAAACCTCAATGAACACCAAGACGACCAATCCCTTGCTTCCGGGTTCGATCCGGACCTTCTTGTATCCTAAATACCCTAAACACAAGACTATCGCTCGCTTACTGATGAAGGAAAACATCTTGAGGAAACCTGCATACCTGATGAGATTTAAAGTCTTTGAAGGTATGAAAAGTTCACCATTGGGCCAGTGCATCAGTGAACTATCAATGGCCCATTATCCTCCTCGCCTGATTTCGAAGATACCCGTGCCCAGTAGTGGGACTTGTAAGGGTTGATACTATACTTTTTTCACAAATATCTTTATCACATAAGTACATAGAAATTACTGAAAATGTTGATGAGTTATATTTAAGAGTATTTTAGTCTAATTAATTATTTATTACATATTTTTCTATAAATCATTTTTAATACACTTTTGTTATTTCTTTCTTTATTTACTACTCATTTCTAATATTGTCTTAAAAGTTAGGTGCAAAACAGGCAGTAAAAATTATTAAGGATATGTTGTTGTATTTTCTTTAAATAAAGTTTAATGTTTCTAGTATTTTATTATGTACGCCTTTTAAAATTATAGTATTCAAAACAAATCAAGGGTTTTTATATACTCATTTCTAGTCTTATAAGCTAGGTATAAGCAATTACTGGCTGTACTTAGTGCAAATATTAGAGATTACACATTAACAGGTACTCAGTACCTAAACCTGATTACATACTGAAAATGTTTATCATTAACATTTAAGTTTTTTGCGAGGTCAGGGCTATATGGTAGATGATCCAGTAATTCCATGCCTAACACCAGCAAAAAGTTGATTTATTGTTAGCTTGGCGATGATGTCGTGGTCAAGGGGGACACAATTGGAACATCGTTTCTTCTGATCTTTTTTAAGACAAGTAGCAAATAATTACATATTAGTGTACCACCCTGCAGTAACTGCCTTTAAATCATCTGAAATATTTTTTCCGTAATGCAATGTCCTTCCGAATAAAGAAGCCACCATCTTTTTTTCCCATGCTTTGACCTGTCTTCTCTTTTGTTGGCAATTTCTCACACAGCAGGAAGGAAACAGCCACTCAGGAGACTTAGTAACCTCCATTAAATCTTTATACCAATTCACGGCACCAATAGACAGATAGATGAAGTTTTTGAGCCTCTGCCAAATTATGAGGTATCCACCACAAAGCTTCCTCACCACTAAATGTTGATGGAGGGTTTTGTGCAATTACTCAAACCTATGCCTAAGTTTGTCAGAATCATGTAATAGGATACCCTTCTGTTAGTCTCTGTCATACACTCCATAACACTGATGTCATCTTCAGTTGTTGCTGTAGACGGTGTGCGTCACACAGATCACCAGTGAGATTTGTGCTTTTCTTGTTGACTTAAATGACATAGAAAACTATGTCAATCATTGCAGAAACATTATCTGAAGTTAAATACATGCTGATGCATGACACTTTATTTTAATTTGCCATCACACCTAAAAAAAGAAATGACAAATGAATGAAATTGATTTAAAATTCCTTTATAGTTGTGCCGGTCAAGTGATATAACACTTTTTTATTATAATGTTTACAAGTGGCCAGTCCTAAGAACTTTTAATGTCATCCTCATAATCAAATTGTATGGTTCATCATCAGCCCTTATCCATTCACTGCTGAACATATAATATAGGTATAACTATTCAAGTTGCTCACTTTAATTAAGAGTTGTTGATTAAGTTATGCATCATCATCCATCCACTGCTGAAAATAGGCCTCCATAACATAAATGTAATAATATAGACCTCCATAGCATAAATATGCATAATTTAGATTGACTAATGCTTTGAATTTGTCCTCAAACTTGTAAATTGTTAACAATTTTTTAAATATCCTCTTTTTTCCATCCCCACAAATTTCATGGCATTATTTCCATTAATGTTCACATCAAGTGCAAGAACATTATGATTCACGAGAATGGGGACTTCAATAATATCACTTCTGAAAATACAAATATTGTGCAAAATGCGACAGGCTAAAACATTTTATGGAATTAAGTCAGTGCTTTTGAATGGTAGTTTGTCCAATAAACTACAAAATCTACCTTTTAAAGAAGCATTAGCTTATTCTATAATTATATGCAAACTTGAATGTGCAATAATGTATTGTAAGCAATCTTGCCCCAAATTACCATTATTTTGGTAAGGTGTCATTCAATAAGGCTAGACACTGTAAGCTTTGTATTCTAATAAATGAGTGTAATAATGCATGAATAATTTTCAATTTGTGGCCACATACTAGAAATTACAATTTTTTTTGTGTAATTTTTAAGCTATTGCATAGCTTCTATCGCGGGCCTTGAGCGCGGGGACCGAGTCCAGAAATTCCGTAACGAAAAAAAAACCTAACGCTCCCCACTCCGACGGGCACGGAGGTGTGGCTTGAAGGCCATGCATCGTCTAACGTCGTTTCTTTTCGGCAGTCTTCGACACGGTGTTTGTGTGCTTGCAACTAGACGTATTGTACGACACTACGAAGCTCGCACGAATAACAATAAAATATAACACATGTATTGTAAAATAATAAAAATATTTTAAACAATATTAGTTAATATTGTTTAAAATATTTATATTTTTTTATTTATTTAATAAAGGAAAAAAAAATGTTTTCTTATCGGTCACCACGCTCAAAAAGTGTAACTTGAATTAATATCAAAGAAAAAGAAATACTGCATTAATAATTAAAATAAATAAATAATTATAATTGCATAAGTTGATACAAAATGCTATGCAATAGCATTACCGCGGCAGTCCCCGAGTGCCACACGTCTTTTTTTTTTTACAAATTAACTACTTATACATTTTTTTAATACCTGAGTTTGAATGGAATGAAATCCATTACTATTATATAGCTGATATAGTGTTCTTTGAGTTGACTTAGTTTAATATGTTTTCCATCAACTGCTTCTAGAATACTTGGAAATCCATACTTTCAATGTATATAATTTCATGTTCGGCTAGCTTCCTTGCACATAGGCCATTTTGTAGAGATACATGTAGATATTTATAAATTGATTTAACTACTTTTCACAGTTCTACATGCTGTTACTTTTACAACATCAAAGCAATCACATACCTATCTATAAACAAAATTGTCATACATTAAACTATGTCTATATTTCAATGATGTTTCAGGGTAGAGAGGTCAGTTGTGGCTATAGTCCAGAAACTCATACGAAGCTATTTGTACAGTAATGTGCTGTCTACCATATCAAACAGACTGCTTGTGTATGTTAGGTTCAAGTAAACTTATTAGGAAACGAAGAGTATCTAGCCACATACTATAGTCAATTAACAAATGGAAATGCAATGAACAATCCAGTTACGTCGACTTTTAATAAGAAAAATTAGATAAATAACTTAATGCCTTACGAATCTGACTTTTAAAGATATTTTTTTAATGACTGATATTCTAAAATTATTATATTTTGTTCAGCACGATTTCTAGATATATGTTTATATTATAAGGTCTTCCTCATCATCATCGGAGTCCGAAAAATCTAATAAATATTGGACAGCACCAGTAATTGTTACGTTTTTCATTAGCTAAGGATATAAAAAATCAGTTATTTAGCTATTAAATCCGGTCTGTAAGTTATTATTATTTAGTACATTTAATTACTTGAAAACCAATATTTTCTTTTAAGATGAAGTATACCTATTTTTATTAAGCAATTACTTCAACCGACAATAAATAAAAACAATACTTTCACAATTAAAACACAAACACGTGAAAACTGAAAATGTCAATGACGAATGTCATAAGTTCTTAGCTCATATGTGATGGTAGATGACAGTTTACAAAGCCCAGTATACTGTACTGCGTTTCGATTTACAACACTAACCAGTATACATATTTATAAAGGAACGACTTCGTTGACAGTTCGCAGTATACTGTAGTGACGTCACGGTTTACAGTGCTCCAGTGTAATAAACTATCACTTACGGGTCATAGATCATAGTGTCTTGTAAAATGATTACAAAAAGGAACACGGCCTTGATTCTTGAATCGTGAGTTTTTTTTTCGTATATTTGTTCCTGTTGGAACCGGCTAAGACCTGAGGCCATGCTGCCATATATGACGTAAACTACACATATTTCGTGTGAAGAAGAAGGAATGTTTGAAACGCCAAGGGAGCCCCTTACGTTACCATCAATCAACTATAACCCCCAAATCCATCCATCTCGAAACAGTCCGCCACAATATTTGCGAACCAATCACGTTATAATATATGGATCGGGTTTTGAAAACAAACACTATAAAAAACCACCAGAGTCCAGAACAGTTACTATACAACACCGCCAAAACAGTTCCATACAGAAAACCGCCCCAGAATAATTTTCCGCAGCATCCGCGAACCAATCACAATATAAACAGATTGCGGGGTGGCTGTAGAATAGTGGTGACATTTGTTAACAACTTTAATTCTGATTGATATATTAACATGATATATTAACATGATGATAATTGAGATTAATTAAATTGAAAAATACATTACGATCACATAGAACGTTATGCGTTATACGATATAACGCACTACAATTCAACGTTAATTAATATCAGTTTTAATAAAAATTAAAGGACATTGACGTAAGTGTTAAAATGGTCACAGAACGAAATCAACCCAATCCGACTCTACGCAGTCTTATATGTCCTACCCCTAGAGTGTTTTTAGAAGCCGGAGGCGCGGAGGGAGGGCAGCCCTCGCGCGCTGTGACAAAACATCGATACCCGGGCGAGCTGGAGCGGCTGAGGCTGGTCGCCGAAGGCGTCAGGCGACCAATAAGCTGAAGCTGCGGAAGCGAGCGTGGGTGTCCATGTTTTGTCACGCGAGGGCGAAGGACCTTCCACAGCGCCGGAGATGTCAAGAAACCAAATTATGCCATGAAAAATCTAATTTTCTCCTAAACTAAGCATCTCCTCAGGGTTAGAGTAGTACCAAAGGTTGTAGTAAGTAAAACAATCCTAATAACTCCGATATGGTACTAATTTTTTTTACAAAATTGGCACTTTATTTACAAAAATATTAGATTATTATTATTACATTCTCGCTTTTCGTGGAAGTGCTAGCGAGATGGAAAGAGACGTGCGATGCCACTTGACCTTGAACGCGTATGCGCGGTAGCTAATTTTTGGAATTTGCGCGGTAGTTGTTCTCGGAAATTTCTCGCGAGGCGCGAGACGAAGGTATAAATATTGCCCGCGAAGAAATGCGCTTTCTTGAATGGAATTCTGCAACCACCAACCTTGTGGACAGACAGCTGTGGAGGGACTCCGAGGCCCGAGGATACCAGGTCCTGGGCCCGGACGCGCCAACCCACTTCCCCGACATCGCCACACACCGTGCTGACGTCCTGGACATCGCGGTGGTAAGTCGTATTGACGGGGTGGTCAGGCAGGAGGTACTGCCAGACGACATGGGCTCCACTGTCCGATCCTTATTACCCTGTCGACCGCCCCAGTCCAACTTACGACCCCGCCTGCCAGACCGCGCGTCGAATGGGCCCTCTTTCAAAACATCCTGGAAGGGGGCACCCCGACGCGCCCGGTCCGAACTCCCGAGGAAGTAGACTCACTCGCTAGCGACCTCGAGCAAGCCATCTGCTCGGCTGTCGCTGGCGCCTCGCAGCAGCCTCAACAGACCACACGGAGAAAAATGCTATGCTCGCAGGTGAGGGAGTTCTTATCTTCTGCCATCGACCCCTCTTCCGATGTCCTTACGCACGTTTCCCCAGGCGCAGTCTATCGTGCACTTCACTACTTGCCTGTGAAGAAGTCCCCGGGAGAGGACGGCAGTACCAACGCCGTCCTCCGTCACCTCCCGTTCCGAACCGTAGCGGCTCTCACCCGCCTCTTCAACGGCGTGTTCCGTACGGGTCATTCCCCGACCCGTTGGAAAACAGGCATGGTGGTGATGAACCCGAAACCCGGTAAGGACGACAAACATGCTATAAACTATCTACCAATTACTCTTCTCTCTTCAATTTCCAAGGTGTTTGAGCGATTCTTGCTCAAACACCTCACCCCTTACCAGCCCCCCAGACACGAACAGTTTGGGTTTAGACCTGCCCACAGTACGACCCAACAACTTGCTAGGGTCATACATCTGATCACCGGGGCCTTCAACAAACGGGAACACACCGCTGCTGTGTTCCTGGATATGAATAAGGCTTTCGACAGTATCTGGCACGACGGCCTCATTTACAAGCTCATCGAGGCCGCCGTCCCGCGCCCGCTAGTCAAGATCGTGGCATCATTCTTGGAAAATCGTACATTGAAAGTCCGAGTGGAGAGGGAGCTCCCAGACTCGCACCCCATCCGCGCTGGAGTCCCACAGGGCAGTGTAATCTCGCCTACCCTGTACTGTCATTACACCGCTGACGTTCCATGCACGGAGGGCGCCACCATCGCGCTGTACGCAGACGACACGGCTCTGCTTGCCGTCTCTATGAGCCCGCTACACGCCGCCAGAAAGCTACAGAGGGAGCTGGACGTGCTGCCGGAGTGGCTAGACCGCGGGAGGGGACTTTAAAGTCAGCCCCCCATAAAGTTTTTTTTTTTTGGTTTCTTACATTTTTTTATATCATATCGTTTGTTCTTGATTGTTCTTCATAAATCGTCGTTTGTTCTTCTATAGTTTAATTATAAAAAAATATTCAAATATCAGCCTTCTAGCTGGCCCCCCTTTTTCAATTTCCTATTTCCCTCGTCTATTGAACTTTTTATGATTGCTTTCGTTTGTTCTTAGATGAACTACGTTTGTTCCATCGAAAATAGATCCACTTTTTGCTTAATTATCAATTTAAATCACATTTTAATTTAGCTACTTTTTCTTAAAATTTGTTCCTGTTCGAACAGGCTAAGACCAAATTTAATATTTTACTCTCAATATAAGATTATTCAAAAAGTTAAACTGCCAATTAAGACTTCAGTTTTTACAGGGGAATGTTTTGCTATTTTTAAAGCTCTTGAATATATACTTTTAATGAAATTAACTCAAACTGTTATCTTTACGGACTCCAAAAGTTCTCTACAAAGCATTGCCAAATTTCCATTTTATAATAAACCTTATTTTCCGATTATTTTTGCAATCCGGGATAAACTTTATAAGTGTATGAATAAGGAATACTCGATTTCGTTTTCTTGGATCCCTAGTCATTGTGGTATTTTTGGCAATGAAAAGGCTGACAAATTGGCTCGGGATGCTATACTGTGTGGGGATATGTATCCATATAAAAATTATAGTCATGACCTTATGTCTTTGGCTAAAACAAATCTGTATCAAATGTGGAGTAATGTTTGGGAATATTCTTCTCAAAGTAAAGGAAATAATTTTTATAACATTCAGCCAGTGATACCTAAGGCTCCTTGGTTCAATAAAGTCAAAAAATGTAAATTAATTATTTCTTCTTTGATAAGAATGAGGATAGGACATATGTGTATTCCTGTCCATTTATTTAGAATAGGCGTTATGGATAGTGATGTCTGCGAATGTGGTGAAGACTAAGAAACACTAGATCATATATTTTTTGCATGTCCATTATTCGATCGCACTTCCTTTTTATCTTCTTTACGATCCCTTCATGTTCCTTTTCCAACCCGTATGTTATGTTTATTGAGTTATCCTAGTAAATATTGTACTGTTATTTCTTCCTTTATTATTATTAAATTTTAAATATTCGTGTAAGTTTTGTTTAAAATATATAATTTTTTTCTTTTATCGTATTATATGTAATATATATTTTGTACTTATAAATTCTCCTGATCATATTACTTTGTCCAAATTATCCTTTTCGTATTACATACATAGTTTCCTTACCTTTAATAAAACTTGGCACTGGCAAATAGTTAAAACTCATTGCCATAAAAGAAGAAAAAAAAACTTAAAAACTTTACTCTATGGCTGGCGATAATATCGAAATTACGATTTCATATAATAATTAATAATTAATAAATAATTTTGTTTTGGTGTTGTTTACAATAAGCTATATTATGTATTGAATCGGAAGGATTAATTAGAAATGAAAAAAATTGCGTCCTTAATCCTGACATCTCTAATTTATTTTCCACAATATATAATGTGCCAGCAATGTAAAATCTGTTTAGGTTCAATAAGCTAACCAACAAAATCATGTTTTAATATTTTCAAACGACAAATTTTAAATATCAAACATGGAAAAGCCTTTGACAGTGCCACATGATAATGTTATGGATCAGGTAAAATAGTGTACGTTTAATTTATGATTTTGCAGAAACTTGAATGTAGCTAAAGCACTTATTATTTTAGAATAATGGCGAAGAAGAGGAAAATTCAAATAATGTGCCAACAACATCCAACTTATTTGCCCAAACACCATCGAAAGTTATTAGTACTGAACCCACTAATGTCGAAATGACAAGAACTCCAGTTCATAAAATAGCATCTGATGTTACATCAACACCCCAGATTGTGACGAACCAACACTTGAGCGGGGAGGTAACTTTAACTCCCACCCACCGAACATTTACACCACAGTCTGCTAACCCACACAGTTCTATGACTGCTATCACCCCCGTTGCTAGTGCTGTGAATCAAGCTAAAAGCAGTATTAAGTTACAGTAAGTTTTATTAATGATACAAATTAAATAACTTTAATTATGTGCCAACAACTACTGCTTGTTACTTTATTTTTTATCTTACTCTAGTTCATAATAAAATCTTGGCATAACTAAAAATGGCAGCATACAAACCTCTATTAGTTGTTTACAACTACTAGAACACTTAGGAAAAATTATTTCATAACAATAATATATAAGTATTATTAAAGGTAATATTGTGTTTATAAAAATTGTCTAAGTGTTTTCAACAAATTATTGCTTTGAAGATAAATATTTAGTAAACATCTTTTCTTACATCTTTCCAGAAATTGTGTATCAACTGTTAGTTTGGGTTGTGAATTAAAGTTATTAGACATTTACTGTAGGACAAGATTTTCAGAATATAATCCTGCTAGATTCCATGGTGTTGTTATGAAAATACTAGAACCAAGAACTACTGCTTTAGTGTTTAGGCAAGTTTGTTTTATATAATATTTTATATTATGAATTATGAATATCTAATTTCTTACTAACTTATATTATAATAAGTTAACATGTTCAAAACAGGTCAGGAAAAATTGTTTGTACAGGAGCAAGAACTGAACATGATGCCTATATTGCAGCTCGAAAATTTGCTAGGATTATTCAAAAACTAGGTTTTCCAGTAAGTGTGTTGTGAAATAATCAATCTGAAGTTAAATACTAGTCAATTTACTCCACATGATCAAGAATCAAGGTCATAAATTAATTTCTCCAATAAGTTTATTTTAACAATTTCATTTGATATTTTTTTTAATATCCCACTTTATTTTAGGCAAAATTTTTGAACTTTAAAATACAAAATTTTATAGCAACTGCTGATCTGAGATTTCCAATCAGATTGGAGGCATTACAACAGGCACATGGGCAGTTCACATCCTATGAACCTGAACTTTTTCCAGGATTAGTGTATAGGATGGTACGGCCAAGAGTTGTCCTTTTGATATTTGTGAATGGCAAAATGGTTATCACTGGTAATATACTTTCATTTATGCTACAATTTCTTAATTCATTTTCTATACTAGTCAGTCTGTTTCATGTGTATAATAATGTAGTTTATTGTTTATCAATTAATTATGTTAAATGCTGAAGATAGATATAATTTATCAGAATATTCATCATTAGTACCAACTATGCACTATTGGGGAACAATATCCTAAAAGTGTAATCTTATTTTTACAGGTGGTAAAACAAGGCATGAGATTTACGAAGCTGTAGATATAATTCATCCTATATTAAGAAGTTTTCGGAAAACATAAATAATTTTAAAATATAATGACTAAGGAACAATTTATGATTTGTATTATACAATTTAAAATTGAATATTATTTTGAATTGATTTTTTTTTCTAAACCTCACCTACATTACCGGTAGGAAAGATGTCCGCGATTCGCACTTCCATACATCCTAAAAACCATCTCTGCCGGCAATTTGTGTAATCGGTTCACCGAACTATTTACGAAACCGACGGCGATTGCCTTTCGAAAGTACAATTACAACTCGAGAAAAAAACATAAAGCCCATTTCACTTGTACCGGTACGGAATAAAATAAGTTCAATATTTATTTAAATATTGAATTTATTTGATTAATACAACGATTCAGGAAATAACTACGGGCATGTGGAAAATTGTGTGATAGATAAAGTATACTACTTTCTCACACAAAGATTTAAATTGTAAGATATGCCCTCGCCGTCAAAAAGTGTGGACATCGTAATTGGTTATGAGCCAGTATTGAGATAATGGTGTTGACTCTGTTTATTACACAAATTGTGTATATTACTTTCTCTGTCGCACTGATTGCAAATGAGTGAGCTCACTCATTTTAGGTTGGGCACATTATTTCAAGGCATACACGGAGGGGGGGGGGGGTCCAGGATCCGGAACCTCTCGAAGGGGCCGAGTCTATCCACCACTGGACCATCGTCGCTCCAACTAGAACGCTAGAACGGATGTACCGACTACCTAATCCTATTATACAATTTCGCAAGTAAAAAAAGTTATATATAATTATATATATTTCATATATAATTATATACGAAAAATGGCCCTATATAATTATATAGATGTATATAATTATATAGGGCCCTATATAATATATATAATTATATATAATTCTGTGTTAGTGTTAGGTTATTAATTGTTGGTTTTCAAATGGTTTATTTTGCTTTATCAAAAAAAAAAGCAGCCAAATAAGATTTTAACTCTAAAGGGCTAATGGTAATTACTAATTAGGCCATTTTCCAGCTATTGTGTTTAAATTTTCTCCTTGATAATTTCTTATTTCTTCATTGTCTTAGCTAAAACGTGTTAGTGAACCTATAGCGCGATCTATTTTTACTAGCATCGCCATCTAGCGAAACAGTTGCACAACTACAAAAACTATATATTTTTTTTAATAGCAAGCAGTTATAGTAAATAAATATAAAGTTAAGAATGATTTGTGCAGAGTACTTACCTAATAATTTAATTTAAATAATTCATGTTATGTTAAACCTATATATTTTATATATAATTATATATTAATATATATAGATTATATATAGTTATATGTGATCATATATAATTAAATATATTTATATAAATTATTAGAGATGGGCCGAATATAGGTTTAAGCGAATACGAATGTTCGGCCGAATATTCGGTCCAAAATGAACCGAACCGAATGTTCGGCCGAATCATTCGGTTCAATTTTGAAAGCTGAAAGCTTGGTATAAATTACACTACTAACACGTCATAATTTACCACTTTTAATTATATATTGTATTTTTTTAATTTCTTGATAAATCATTCACCGAATATTCGGCCGAATATTCGGCGCATCTCTATAAATTATATATAATTATATATATTTCTTGAGAATTATACTTATATAAAAAGTTAGGTGCTGCCAGTGTGATCATATATAATTATATATAAACTATATATAGTTATATATGGTTATATATAAGTTATATGTAATCATATATAAATATATATATATATATATATATAGATTATATATGATTCTATAGAATCATATATAATTTTTTTTACCCGGGTTGTAAGTTCTAAATATTAAAAAGACAATATTATCTATTTAACAATGTATATCGTACTAAATTACCAATTATAATAAAATTGAATGATATGATGCAATAATAATTTAATTATATAAAGTAAGGAAATAGTTATTGCAAAGACATACTAAAGTCAGTCAAAATTTTTTATTCAAAATAGTACAATCAAAGTATTTTTTTTAACGTCAATTGAGTCTACCACCGGTTCCAAAGCAAACCCACTGAAAAGAACCGGCGAAACAAACTCAGTGGAACTAATATTTCCAGATGTTCTAAATAAATTAAGACCCCGCAACATCCAAAACAAACTAGAGGATGTTAATAAAAGAAACGAAAATCAGCTAGGTAGAAATCGCATAACACGACCATCCACCACAGCAGCACCTCCACACAGGCCAGGACGCATGAGCCGGCATCAACCTCTTCCACATATTAGAGAATAGAGGGGAGTGAAGACCCATCCCATAACGCTACCACTGCAATGGCATAGGCGAGCATGACATGTCATACGTTTCACCTTTACACAAGTTTAGTTCAAAATACTGCAGGCTCAAAACTTATCTACATTCTAGATATACAATTGATAAAAGAGACATCCCAAGGGTTCGTGTCGTCTAAATAATAATTGATCTTATAATACGCTTTTTTATCTGCATGCCTGGGAGGAACGCCCTATTCCCAAGGTGTGATAAAATATAATGAAGTCTTTACTTTGTAATATCCTCTACCACAGAAACGCTCTTGGTAACTTTTTTAAATTTATTGATGGATGGATTTTTAACGTTTTCAATTCCTTTAAAAGAGTTGCTTACTTTTGTAAGTCTAATCACTGGGGCATCTAGCCTGAGTTTATTACGTATATCCCTACTATGAATGTCACTTTTCTTATTGAAACCATTTATATTCTTCCGGACATACAGTAAATTATTTAAAATGTATTGATAAACAACGGTCAGAACTCCTATCTCTTTAAATTTCTCTCTTAATGATGAATGGGGCAATTTGTAAATTGCACGGATAGCTCACATCTGTAGCACAAATACACTGCCTACATCGGCAGCATTTCCCCATAATAGTATGCCATAATGCTATGAAAATAGCTAAAATAAACTATTCGTGCCGTTTCTTCATCAGTTAGCTGTCTTATTTTTCTCACTGCGCAGCTGAACTAATCGCCAATGTCTGTTCTGTCTGTTCGCCAATTTAGCTATATGGGGTCTCCACTGTAGCTTACGATCTAAATTCATGCCTAGGAAAACTGTAGAGTCTACCAGTTCCAAGTTCTTATTGTCTAAGTGTGTTTTCCAATTACCGAGCATAATGCGACTCAGTGCCGCACAATGCTGATGCTTAATTGGAACGCGAATAGTTTTAAAATGCACCAGCAGAGTGTGCTAAGTTCAGGGTAGAATAAAAAATATTCATAAAAGTTAGAAATAACCTTATTAATGGAATAAAGTGGTATATACAATAATTGGTTGAAAGCTATTTACGGTTATTTTAAGTTATTTGGTTTTTGATTATTTCATTAACATTTTTTTGTTTTGAGTAATTTTTTTGAATGAGTTCTAAAACAATAATATACCTTTCAATTAAATCATCTCTTAATCAACTATTGCATATCATCTGATAAGTTATAATTAAGAATTCATACTATAATTATACTATATAATATACTACTACGGTTTCACCCGCATACTTCCCATTTCCGTGGAAGTACAGACATAAATCATAGCCTATGTATCGTTCTGATGTATATAAGTTATATTGTTATAAAGTTTCAATTGAATCCATTCTTTTCATCAGAGTTTTTACGTGAAAGAGTAACAAACATCCATTATTACAAACTTTCACGTTTTTAATATTAGTAAGATTACTAAAACCTTTTTTTGTAGATGAATTTGAAACATCGAATTTTATTCCCAAGTATTCTTGGAATTAAACCCATCAGAGCTGGAATAAGCTTTTATAATATTTTCGTGCACGTATGCGTATTTTTCTTTAACAATAAATAATATTATTAACGATAGTATTTAAATAAAACATTTCGATAAATGAACAACTTAAAGAAAAAAACACTTGTTAATTTTCTGTCACAGCGAAAGCACTACTTTTGAGAGTGCTCAAAAATGCGATGCGTTGCTGTAATTGGAACACCAACCGCACAATGCGCTTTTGTGCTGTAATTGGAAAACACCCTGAGAGTACATTGGTTTGCGTTTGCTTAATATTTGTCAAGGAAAATTTTGTACATTTCGCTTTGTTACTATTCAAAAGTAAGTTATTAAAGCTGAACCAATGTAACATCCTTGAGAGAGTATAGTTTACTATGTCATAATGTATATCTTCGTTTCATTTTAAAAATCAGTGAAGTATCATCAGTAAATAACACTATATATTGATTGTCTTTAACCAAATATGTGAAATCAATTATATAAACTAAAAAAAGAAACGGACCTAAAATTGACCCTTGTGGAATCACCATCTCTATTTTAGTCCCGGAGGATTTTTTATTATTTATCTGCACCCTTTGATTCCTATTGTTAAGATATGAACTCAAAATATGCAGTGCCGTAGCTTCTATTCCATAGTGGCGTAATTTCCTCATTAATGTCTCATGTTGTACACAATCAAACGCTTTGGACAAGTCACAGAAAACTCCCAACGCATCATGTGACTCCTCCCAGGCCTCATAAATGTGACTAATAGGCTTTTTCATCATGATTTGAGCGCATGCGCGGCAGCCATATTGAATTGCGGCAATTCAAATGTTTCGAACAGTTTTTGTCAACAATGTCTGGGAATGCAATATTATCTCCACTAAAAAATCAATAATAATAAAAATAATTGATGGCGCTCCACTAATTCGTAGCTCAGTAGTAGGATATAGTTGTGACAAATTAAAAAGGTGGTTAAAGTGTCATATATACGTACACAACAAGGAAAAAAATGTGATCTGATTGAGAGGTTAGGTATCAATACATTTGTTTACTTTTGTAAAAAATTAAAGAAAATAAATAAAAATCTTAATTTAACTTGTATAAGCACCTTAATTAACATAATATAAATTAATAAAACGTTATGTAATTAAATCTACACTAATATTATAAAGAGGAAAACTTTGTTTGTTTGTTTGGTTGTAACGAATAGGCTCAAAAAGTACTGGACCGATTTCAAAAATTCTTTCACCATTCGAAAGCTACATTATCCACGAGTAACATAGGCTACATTTTATTCTGAAAAAAATAGGGTTCCGTAAGATATTTGGGTTTTTCGGACACAAGGTGTAAAAAATCAACCAGAAAAGTTACTTATTTTGCGTACGCTGCCTAAACTATAAAAGATAGAACCATAGAATGTTCTAATTAATTGTAGATCTTATAATTACCTACAAAAAAGTCCGGGACACGTTATACCTATCTATGTCGAGTGAGGCACAATAACCATTTTTTATTTAGATATTTTGAATTTTTTTGGACTACATTTAAACGCGTTTATTTTACTCATGTTTTGGATCCTTATCAAAATAAATTATTTCATCACTAAATGCAGTTTATGTAGATAATATTTCGACTTTGAATGATTAAAATTGAACGCTCGGTTTTGAAGTTATGGCGAAATCTATCTACACTATATATCTACACTTAATATTATAAAGAGGAAAACTTTGTTGGTTTGGTTGTAATGAATAGGCTCATAAAGTACTGGACTGATTTTAAAAATTCTTTCACCATTCGAAACCTACATTATTCACGAGTAACATAGGCTAAATTTTATTCTGGAAAAAAACAGGGTTCCGTAAGATATTTGGGTTTTTCGGACACGAGGTGTAAAAAATCAACCAGAAAAGTTACTTATTTTGCGTACGCTGCCTAAACTATAAAAGATCGAACCATAAAATGTTCTAATTAATTGTAGATCTTATAATTATCTACAAAAAAGTCCACGATACACTATACCTATCTATGTCGAGTGAGGCACAACAACCATATTTTATTCAGAAATTTTGATTTTTTTGGACTACATTTAAACGAGTTTATTTTACTCTTGCTTTTAATCCTTAAGATATGAAGCTAAAGAGTTTGTTTATTTGAACGCGCTAATCTCAGGAACTATCGGTCGGATTTTAATGAAACATTTCAGTGTTCGATAGCCCATTTGTCGGTAAAGATATATCATCCCGCTAAGATCCCGTTGTAAATCTTAGTTAACGCAGGCGAAGCTGCGGGCAACAGCTAGTAATAGAATAATTTGAGGATCAACATTACATTATATTTATTTTAAATGAGTTAAAATTTCATTTCTGATCATACGTTGCAGTAATATTAAACGAAGAAAGCAACTCTAATTAATTCAATTTTCAGGGTAATAATTGGATTTATCAACTTTTTGAAATTCTTGGTGGCTCAAAAGATCAAGATTTTGTTCAGTTGGACCACTTTCTCCAGAAAAATGTATTGAACATATATTCACATTTAGTACAATTTGCACATATTTTAATATGTATTTTACTTGACGACTTATTGAATGTTTAGCGACACTTATAGACAAAGCTTTGGGGAATTCATAAAATAATATGTATTGGTTTTGAAGAATTTACACCGCATATCACTTTTTCATACTCCATAACAAGTAACAACACCGTTTTGTTGTGCTTTTTCGTACAGACAACATTTAAACATTATTATAGTCGGTAAAAAAATGTCTATTACATTTAGACACTTATTACTTTGCTTTCTTTGCATTTCCTTTCATTAAAATATATTTGTGTTAATATTTATCTATTTTAATTTTTAGTACGCGACCCGCGTAACGTTTGTTTACATAAAACTGTACGAAAAAATAACTTCTTCTAACGCATGCGCACAAGAAAAATTTTGTGATGAAAAGTCCTACACCTTACACCAGAATCTGTTGTGAAGCAACCCTTCCTGAATCCAAATTGGTTTTTGCGCATTAACATATTGTTTTCAAAGTAATATAGTAACTGGTTTAACACATTTTTTTTTTTCAAATACTTTACTAAATGTTGGGAGTATAGATATTGGCCGAAAATCAGTTACATCCGATGTACTACCAGATTTTAAAAGGGGCAAAACTTTACTATGCTTTATCAAGTCAGGAAAAACGCCACCTTCAATACATTTATTAAAAATAGTTGCTAGATGATGTGCTATAATATCAACTATGGACTTGGTGACTTTTACAGATATACCCCATAAATCCGCAGTATTTTTATCATTTAATAATTTAAAAGTATTTACAATATCTTTTGGTCCTATCTCTTTAAACTTATAGTTAGCTTTACATTGGTTTAAAGCAGTGGTTCCCAAACTTATTTTGTCTACTACTTTGACAATAAATATTTTTTTAGCGCCCTCATTTTTTCACCTATTTAAAAACCACTATAACTTCAAATTGAATTAATTAATTATTGTGACCTATATATGTATATTATGTATATTAACGGAGAATTCTAAACGAAACTTTTACTATAACCCGCAACTTGAAACCTGAGCGCAGTAGGTAACATACAACGGCGCTTAAGGTCTCAAGTTAACTCTTACGGGCTCCACCTGCCAATAAGAATGATTATTGAAACGCAACTTCATAGTATTAAAACAGAGTATCTTTTATTAAAAATATAACTAAAATAATCAATCCTTATATAAAAACTAATGTGAAGGATGAATCTGATGCTGTTTAATAAGTTTGTTGATATCAGGTTCCAATTTACTCAAGAACAGTCGCAAGTCGCTTGTTCCCAGCAACATTCTACTTCCACTTATTATCATCAATAGTAAATATTTTTTACTATTGATAATAATAAGTGAAAAAGTGCACAAATAATAGCACAAGAGTTAAACAGTAAAAGTTTACTGTTTTACTCTTATGCAATTATTTATATTCACATGTCAGGAGCGTCGATTGTCTAGTCCTGGTGTGGACTCTGCCTCTCGAGTTAGTGTTCGATCTTTACACCCTGTGCTGCATTGAAATGGATTTTTCTAAAGGAGACGGTCTAAAATTGTATGGGACGTTGGTGTACTTTTGTACACATAATGATATAAAGGAAAATAAATATTCAAACAGTTTTAATATGTTCATATCCATGAAATTCTTTTGAATTTCAGCGTAAGCATAATTTAATATTTTCAAGATATGCAACACTACATGATATAACAATGGCGTATGAATATTTTCTTTGGCGTTTATGGCGCTGATCGGCGCTTGATACTAGTTTTGGGTACCGCCAAATCTAGTATCAAGCGCCGATCAGCGCTCAAGTCACGTCTCTGAATACGGCCATAAAGCTATGTCCAAATAAAAAGTCCAAGTCGTCAAAATATCCACAAAAATGCAAAAAACACATTCACGAGTTAACAACTCCATAACAAAGCTTGAAATAGATACAAATAGTTACGAAAGAACCATGAGTGACGCCATTTTTCAATAATGACGTTTAAGTAATAGCCGCCATCTTTGTGTGGAATAGCTAATAATTGAAAAACTTGATAATTTTTTAAATTTTTTGCACGTAACTTATTACGATAAACTAATTTATTTTGGGTGTTATTTAACTGGCTAGCATAATATTCGTATTTTTGTGAGCAGAAAAATATAATCTGGTAGCAGAAATAGCTAATTGAGCGGCAACTTATGTTCAGCAAACATTTTAAAATAAAGCAGCAATTTTTGTCATTTTTTATGGCTGTAATTATTTTTGAACGGCATATTAATTAAAAGAGGGGCAATGTGCTGCTCCTGTTTAATAAAATTTTGGTAAGCACTCGGAGGGTAAGCAAAAAAAATAATTTTGTGCTGCTTATATAAGTAGCATGAATATAACTTCAAGCAACTTTCTTTTTCATTAAATTCTGCGTTATAGCCCAGTCCACAGGATTTGAATTAATTCCCTGGTCCTTTATTAAGAATGATAATATAATTTATTAATTTCTTATTCAATTTTTATACAAAATTTTAGTTTGTAAATCGTATTTATAATTATTGTAATATCAAAAAATATTATTTAAAAATGTATAAACAAAAAAAATTATGGTATGAAGAGGATTTGAACTTACGAACGACAGCGTACAGCCTGAGCGCGCGCGGACAGTGTTAACCGTAGAGCTGTACGTCTTGTTACAAATAAGTTTAAAATTGTGGATCCATTCTTGCGTATTGAATGTTTTAATTTGATTTGATTTTTGTAGGTAATGATTGAATTGAATATTGCAAGTTTTTGAACTGCTTGTTTATTTTACACACCACCTACAATTTTTAATACCTGCATAATCTATCTACTATCTACATAAATCTACGAAACTGAAACAAAATAAAATCTCGAAGAAAAATATTTCATCATCATATTATCATCCTTTAGAGGACGGACCACTGCTGAACACAGAATTTGACGACGTCATGACCTGAATTAATTCACTAGTCTTTTATTAAGAATGATAATATAGTTTATTAATTTCTTCTTCAATTTTTATAATTTTGTTCAATAACATACTTACAACACCATCTAGCGATAAATAGCGCAAACCTACACCGGTGTGAACACAGGACATAAAATGTAATGCAAAGAAATGTGCCGCTCAAGTAATTATTTTGCCCGATGAATATTTATTATGCGAGCTCATAATATTGTAAGCTGCTTACATATGATTTAATTTTTGACCATTATCAAATTTATTTGCGGTACAAGAATTGCTACCAAATTTATTTTATTGCGTACAAAATCTTTGTATGCCAACCAAATTATTTAAATGCCGATTTTTTTTGGCCCAACAAATTTTATAATTGCCGTTCATTCAATTACTTCCCATTTATTTTATTTTTAATGAAATCTATGTATTTTTATTTATTTTTAGTATACTGTACAAGACTACACCAGAAATGGACCGTCTCCTTTCCAAGTTAAGGAAATTGTCGTGAAGGGAACCGGTATCCATGATGAGATTAAATCTTCGAACATATGTGAAAAAGTTCACCAAACCGCATGGTGCCAGCAAATGGCCCAATAATCTCCTGATTTAAAGGTGACCCGTGTCCAGCATTGGGACATAAGGGTTGATAGGTGATACTTTACCTTTTTTTTACTTTTGTTTGTAGTGGCAAAGGTAAGTTTACGTATTGTATAAAATAATTCTTGGTGTTCTCACAAAACTCAGACCAAATAAAGGAGTTCCTTTCATTTATTCAGTCACAGGATATATTTTGCAAAATTTCTGGGGGAATAAGAGCGCCACTTTGTCCTATTGACATATAGAACACTACATAAACATAATATCATTTATTTTATAAATTTAATCAATTAATGAAAAACACATCTGAAATTACAGATTAGCTTTAAACTATTATGAACCACAACTTAAACATTCATCTTTGTTTAGTAATGAACAAGCAATCATTGACAGATTAGCTTCGTCTTTTTCGGCTTTTCCATTTGTAACCTTAATTTTGGATTTGTCAACAGTAAACTGAATAGCATTAGCCGCTGGCTTAGTTCTTAAGTAATACATCCCAGTTTTAAGACCCATTTTCCAAGCATAAAAATGAATGGATGTCAATTTGCCATAATTAGGTTCAGCAACATGAATGTTAAATGACTGGCTTTGATCAATAAAGGCACCCCTGTCAGCAGCCATTTGTATGGTAGTCTTAACAGAGACCTCCCAAACTGTCTTATACATATCTCTGATGTCTTTAGGTATGCTTTCAATGTTTTGAATGGAGCCATTGTTGTGGATTATAAGGTTCTTCATGTCTTCATCCCATAAATCAGCCTGAGTCAAATCTCGAAGTAAATGGTGATTTACAACCTGAAATTCTCCAGATAAAACTCGTCTTTGGTATATGTTAGATGTGAATGGTTCAAATGATTCATTGTTTCCCAAAATTTGTGCTGTAGAAGCTGTAGGCATGGGCGCTAACAAAAGTGAATTGCGGAGTCCATGCTTTGCTATTTTTTCTTTGAGCTCTGACCAATTCCAGAGATCTGTAGGTGATTTATTCCACATGTCATACTGGAGTATACCTTGACTAGCAGGACTCCCTTTATAAGTACTGTATACACCATCCCTTTCTGCTAGTTCACAGCTTGCTTCCAATGCTCCATAGTAAATAGTTTCAAATATTTGTTGGTTTAATAATATTGCCTTCTCACTCTCATAAGGTAGTCGCATCAAAACAAATGTATCAGCTAGTCCTTGAACACCAATTCCAATAGGCCTATGCCTTAAATTTGAATTTTTTGCTTCAGGTACAGGGTAGAAGTTGACATCAATAATTTTGTTTAAGTTTTGTGTTATGATTTTTGTGACCTCTTTTAATTTTTGGAAATTGTATGTTTTATCATCATTTACAAACATATTTAAAGCTATTGAAGCCAAATTACACACTGCTACTTCATCAGGAGATGTATATTCAACAATCTCAGTACAAAGATTACTACATTTAATAGTTCCCAAATTTTTCTGATTACTTTTCCTGTTACATGAATCTTTGTATAGCATGTATGGTGTTCCTGTTTCTACTTGTGCTTCTATGATAGCTTTCCATAATAATTGAGCTTTAACCTGTCTAACAAAACGATTTTCTTTTTCATATTTTTCATATAATGCTTCAAACTCATCTCCCCAACAATCAGCTAATCCAGGACAATTATGAGGGCACATTAAACTCCAGTTCTCGTTTTTTTCAACTCTTTTCATAAATAAGTCTGGTATCCACAAAGCATAGAATAATTCTCTGGCACGAACTTCCTCCTTTCCAGTATTCTTTTTCAGATCTAAAAATTCAAAAATATCTGCATGCCATGGTTCTAAGTATACTGCAAAGGCTCCTGGTCTTTTATTTCCACCTTGGTCAACATATCTAGCTGTATTATTATACACTCTCAACATAGGTACAAGACCATTGGACACACCATTAGTTCCTGCAATGTTAGTACCTTTTGCTCGAATGCAATGTACATGTAGCCCAATTCCACCAGCAGATTTTGAAATGAGTGCACATTGTTTAAGAGTATCATATATTCCTTCAATACTATCATCTTTCATAGCTATCAAAAAACATGATGACAATTGTGGTCTTGGAGTGGCTGCTGAGAAGAGAGTTGGGCTGGCATGAGTAAAATACTTTTCAGACAATAGATTGTAAGTTTTTATAGCTGCATCAATATCTTCACCATGAATTCCAATTGAAACTCGCATAAGCATGTGCTGTGGCCTCTCAACAACCTATAATGAAAAGTTATTTAAATAAAAATATATTTCTTACCATATTCTTTTTCAGCTACGGATGTAAGGGATGTTAAATGACATTTTTTTATACATTCAAAAAAATTGAGGATAACTTATATAAATGGAATTATAGCAAAAGTATAAACAGTTAGAAATAATACTTCTACAGATATAAATCTAATAAGTTTGCATTACCTTCTGATTAATTTTGAGTAAATATGACCTTTCTAATGTTTTAAATCCAAAGTAGTTGTACTTAAAATCTCTATCATATACAATAGCAGAATCCAACCTCTCCTTGTTTTTCATAATAATGTTATAGTGATACTCTGACAACATTGGTGTTCTCTTTTGTGTGTATGGATTTACCAAATTGTACAAGTCTGACATCACATCTAAAACCAGTAAATTGTGTAAGTATACAGCCAAAGTTGACATGTTTTAATACACTATCATTAAGGAACAGTCTTGTATTATTGGATAATGTTTTTTAATTTTATTCATAAAAATAATTAATTACAGCAAATTAACCAACCAGAAAAATGTTTTTTTGTTTCCTTTTGTAAATTAGATATAGCCAGTCTGGCAGCAAGCACGGCATAATCAGGATGATCAATAGTCATTGTAGCGGCTGTTTCAGCAGCTAAATTATCTAGCTCCACTGTTGTTACTCCAGAGTAAATTCCACTGATAACCTTCAGAGTGATGCCAACCTATTGGGAATATTATAATAATTTGACTTAAACACTTACAATCATATCTTACATAGACTTACACAAAATTAATTGGGATCTATTAGGAATATCAGCATGATTATATGATGATAATGAAGGACATCATATTAAGAAAAGATGTTTTTATTATAAGCTACTTACAGGAGCCACAAAATCCATATTCAGGCCATAGCATAGTTTCTTAATTCTGGAAGTAATTTTATCAATATGAACTTCCTCCATTCTACCATCTATAATAAAACGAAAATCAAATATTTTAATATGTTATAGTGTATATAAATAAAAAACAAATTACCATAGCTTGTTTACATAATATAATATTTATGATGTGACCTATGACAGACCTAGGCTGAATTGTCCCTATTCCTAGAACTAGGCATAAAATCAAAGACCGTTGACAAGTACACATACAAATTTGCTCAAGATTGTTTATATTGGCCGCGACCAAGCTACATTGCATGTGGAAATTGAAACATTTTGTGTGGTGCACGGGTATGAAAAGAAATCTGAGCACTTAGTTAATATTTCAAAAATGTGCTGACGTCATACAAATAAAAAAAAGAATCAAAATATTATAGTAAATACTGATCAACTATACTATAATTCATATAAATAGTATTATTATTTTTTAGTTATATTATGAAATATATCTCACCTCGCTTGAGAACATATAGTTTATTACTCTTCCCTACCATTATTAATATTTTGTATAAATAACTGCTAAATACAGAATGAACGTTTTACATAAATTTATTAAATAAAGATTAAAGCAGAATAATGTATTCTATAAAATGAATATTGATCACCAATATAAAGTAATAACAGCCAAACAAATTGACAACAATTTAAGCGGCAAAAGTTTAAGCTTTTTTTTCGTATATTTGTTCCTGTTGGAACCGGCTAAGACCAGAGGCCATGCTGCCATGTCTGACGTACACTACACATATTTTGTGTGAAGAAGAAGGAATGGCGGGAAACGCTAAGGGAGGGCCCCGTCCCTTACGTCACCATCAATCAATTATAACTCCAAATCCATCCATTCCGAAACAGTCCGCCACAATATTTGCGAACCAATCACATTACAATATATGGATCGAGTTTTGAAGACAAACACTATAGAAAACCACCAGAGCAGTCACTATATATAATACCGCCGAAACAGTCCCATACAGGAAACAGCCCCAGAACAATTTTCCGCAGCCTTCGCGAACCAATCACAATATAAACAGATTGCGCTTTTAAACCAAACTCTATAGAAAACCACTCCGAAATAACAAAACTGGAAATAATAATTGATTAACGGAAAACAGAAAAAACACGACCGTTAGCCTTGACGTTTCCCACCATTCCCCCCAGGTTTTTTTATATATTTGTTACCGTTGGAACGGGCTAAGACCATAGGCCATACTCCATGTCTGAAGGAAGTCAGGTCTCTTGCTACGCAAGCTAAGACAAACTCTGTATCCACGCGTTTGAATTTGTGAGGGCTTGGCAAGCGTGCGGTTCCGGCTTTATTATATTTTGCATTCTCAGGGCCGTATTCAGAGACGTGACTTGAGCGCTGATCGGCGCTTGATACTAGTCTTGGGTACCGCCAAAACTAGTATCAAGCGCCGATCAGCGCTCAAGTCACGTCTCTGAATACGGCTCTCAGGCTCGAATTCTGAAACGTGACTTGAGCGCTGATCGGCGCTTGATACTAGATTTTGGTACCGCCAAAACTAGTATCAAGCACCGATCAGCGCTCAAGTCATGTTTTAGAATACGGGCCTTAATCGTTACTCCGGATCCACACGTTTGTGGCTTACCTATGGACGCCCAAGCGCTTGCGGCAAATTCCCTTTGATTTGTGTAAACTGTAAAGATAATTTGCTGCAAGCGTTTGCGATGCGTCCACATGCTTGTGACTTGTGGAGGTTTGGAGTTTGTGGCAAGTCACAAACGTGTGGCTCCGGTATAATTTTGGTATAATATTTTAAATGAGGTATTAAAATACCAATTTTTTGGCAAAATTAAATTGAAATATTTATTAAAAAACTATAGAGGACCTAACAAAAATTTTAGTGGACCTATACAGACCAAACATAGACCTGTCGATTAAGGTCATTTTGATTTCAAAAATTCCTCGTAGGGGTGCTAACTTTGCGTAGGCTGTATAGATTTTTTTTATGGCATAGGAGCTATCGACAACTATCGACGCCCATTAACATCCACACAACCAAAGGTTATGCAGATGCGTTGCCCTGCATATACGCATACATGCGGAAACTCACAAACCGCACCAAACGCGACAGAATAACTGTTATTTAACTGTATTATGTGAGCGAGAGGTACCACCCCGGTCGTGCCGGCCCAATTCGGCTGCAAAGCAGCATGGCACTACCTCTTTACAAAATAAAATAAAAATATTCGAGAAATGTGACAGATGACAGATCCTCTGTGGATGACACTTATGACAGATGACAGATCACAAATGCCACCGGCCACGGCTATTCTATTCCAAGAGAATATAATCACTACGTTTATTTGATTCTATTCTCTATATAGTTTATTGTAGTTTATAGAGTATAATATATACGGCTTAAGGGTGACAGAACGCTTTATATTTTAATTTTTTGCGAAGCTGCAGTTCTAAATAATAAGAAGCCTGTGTTGTTATGCTTTATTATTACAAAAATGCTTGTATTAATAAAATTTGAGTCACAATCACCATTTAAATCACGAAATGAAATCCAATATAAAAATTGAAGGTCAAGAGTATGACCAAAATTCTTTTATAATAGGTTTATGTCTAGCAATATTGTCAAGTATATTCATAGGCTCTAGTTTTATAATTAAGAAAGTAGCTTTAAAGAAGATTAATAGCACAGGAAATATCCGAGCATCAGCTGGTGGATATGGCTATTTAACACAATGGCTTTGGTGGTTGGGTCTTGGAACAAGTAAGGCATATTACACAAAACTTTGATTTGTTGACATGGTCATTATAAACAATTTATTATTATTCAACAGTGGGAATTGGTGAGGCAGCAAATCTTTTCTCATATGCATTCGCTCCTGCTGCATTAATTACTCCATTAGGTGCATTGAGTGTCCTGGTTGCAGCAGTTTTATCATCAAAATTTCTAAGAGAAAATCTTAACTTTATTGGAAAGGTATGATAATGAAGATTAATTTTTTTTTGAATAAGTTTTACCCTAAGTTAACCAAAGTTATTTGTTACAGATAGGATGTTTTCTGTGTATTATTGGCTCTGTGATATTTGTCATACATTCCCCTAAGAGTGATGAAGTTAAAACTTTTGCAGAGCTTACAACCAAGTTGACTAATTATTTATTCATAACATATGTGTTGACCATACTGTTCATGGCATTAATTGTAAAAGTTGTCTTTGTACCAAGGTTTGGTAATACTAATATTGTTGTGTATTTATTAATATGTTCGGCAATAGGTAGTTTAACTGTTGTATTTTGTAAAGGTGTAGCCCTTGGAGTTAAGGAAACCTTAAATGGAGGTAGTAACAATTTAGCAGATTACATATTATGGTTACTCCTTGTTATGTCTGTTGCATGTATAACAGTACAGATGAATTATTTAAACAAATCCTTAGATATATTTAACACCAGTATTGTTACACCAGTTTACTATGTCATGTTTACAGTATTAGTCATCATGTCATCGGGTATTTTATTCAGAGAATGGGAGAGCATGTCTTCCACAGACATACTAGGCTGTGTATGTGGTTTTCTTGTATTGATTGTTGCTGTTTTTACATTGAATGCATTTAAGGATGTTAATATAACATTGAAGGATTTGAATTTGCATTCTAGACCTCATACCGATGTGGAGGCAAGAAACGGTGATAATTATTCAATGACTTCAAGAAGACAATTATGATAGAATTGAAACAATTTGATGTATTTTTAATTTAAGGTTAAAAAGCAATTATTTATTTTAAAGAATAGTAACAAACATTTTTTTATATATCATAATTTAGTACAATATCTGAAATATAGAAATGATATTTAATATCAGTTTTTTTATATTACACTATAGAGTAATATTATGTATACTAACATTTTTTATCATTATCATCATCATCAAAGCCTAGTCATATACACAGGATATATTAAGGTGCATAAATGCACAAAAAACACTTTTTATATACCAAAAAAAAAAAACTAATTTGCATTTCCTAGTAATGTGCTTTTTCAGGATATCAAAAATATACACATTATCAACTATACTAATCATAAAACTATAAAATATATTGAGCATAATATCCTTTTATGAAAAATTCACTAGCCTTGTTAAATTTTGAAACAAATACATTACCAATGTATGTATGTGTACTTTGTATGAACAAACATAAAATAACATTTATTTTAATCATAGTAAAATATTTTACAGAATATCAGATTCATGTTCTTTCTAACAGTCCTTGAAGGTTTAAATAAATTCAGTCATGTTTATAAATATATAGTAACAGAGTGATAGATAAAGGTACGGCAAATTGGACATGTCCTTTGGTATCCATACAAGCGCATGCAACATTCAGAACAAAGACAAACATGGCGACAAGGTAATATCAGCACACATTTTTGTCTCTCCTGACATATAACACACAGTGAGTCAGCCCCATTTGAAGTTTCATCTATAATATCATCTACATCCCTTGGAGAAATTGTATGGCCACCAGTTATTTGAGCAATAACTCTGCCTTCAGTGTCAATGAAGTAATTATATATGTGATAATATAAAAACATTACCTTTCTTATACATATCCAATAAAATTCGATTACTTGTGAATATACAACTTCTCTAAATGTTATACACAGTCGAGTAATTATCATTGCCAAAATTATTCCCAAGAAAGACTCTAGAGGCACATCAGATAAGAAATTTGTAATTCGTAAAAGCGACATATAAAAATCTATGATAAGATTAACAATACTTTCTTTAGCACTCAAAAATATTGTCTTCATTAAACAAGGGAGATGTACAGGCACAAAAGTCAGCAAAAACCAAAAAGAATCTCCTAAAAATACAACAGTCTTCTTTAATAAGTAGAAGACTTCACTAATCACTATAAACACTGCTTCATACGAAGAATGTACACTACTAAACATAGTAGTAATCTGCGAGTATACTTCATAGCACAAAAGTAAAAAAAAAGTCTGCAGATTAGCCAACTGTAACGAAACAGCATCAATGATTGAATTTGTCACACTAGGAAGTTCATCAGTAAATATTCTTCTGTTATCTTCATAAACTATTTGTAAAAATATCATTACACTTTCTACAGTCTTATAAATTATGGACACAATTGTAGTTATAAATAATACTATAACTTGTCCAACATAAGATGTTAGAAGGATTGTGGTCTGTATAATCGCAGCTAAAATATTTACAACGTTTGCTAAATATGAAATCATTTTCCTTGAACATATTTGGACAAAACAGTTTGAATTAATCTTTGTAATCAACAATTCAACAACTTGAAACTTCAACATAGATCATAATTTTTGTTCCGTTTCCAATTGACTAAGAACACAAGCCACACTGCCAAGTCTGTCTTAAACTATACAATAATATAGTTAAACAGCGGGGAACGCCGAAGGGCGCGGCTTCGCCCTTCACGTCCTTGTCAATCAATTATCACTTTCCACCTTACCCATAGAAGAACACTCTTTATATATAACAATTAAGGGAATGTGAGTAAGGTTTATAATATAATAGTGTAGTTTTTCTAAGGTCTTAGCTAATTCCACGTCTATGTCCGGTCATTAGTCTAGTCTAGGTATCCAGTAATTCCGAACGGCGAACCTTTTTTTGTGCCTTTAACGTGTCCAAATTTCATCAATTTTAAAAATAAAATTAAACAGTAGACGAGCACTGTAATTGGAAAGCGCACATAGAGATTATATGTAAGAAATTAGATCGCTTTGTGTTTGTCCTAAATAGGTTGAGGTGGCTCAGTAACAAAGAGACAGCCTTGATGGCATTCCATGGATACGTCCAGTCGACAATTAGATATGGCTTAATCCTATGGGGTCACTCTGCCCATGCACTTAAGGCATTTATAGTACAAAAAAAGTGTATCAGAGCAGTTTTCGGTGTACACTTTATGGATAGCTGCAAACCCTTATTCAAACAACACAATATCCTGCCTTTGCCGTGTCTTTGTATTTATGAAATATGTGTTTTTGTACGCAATAATATGTATCTATTCGAAAAAAAATCGGAACACATTGATAGATCTACAAGACATGGCAACAAACTACGTATACCTATGCAAAAAAAAAATGTATATAAAAGAAATTCGTATTGTATGGCAATAGAAATATTTAACCACTTACCAGATAAGCTAAAAACCGAAAACATGAACGTATACAAACGAAGTTTATTTAATCTACTATTGTCGAAATGTTACTATGGGGTTGATGAATATTTGAAAGACAATTCACTAATAATATTATAGGTAGTTTTTTTTTGTTTCGTTTGTTTGTTATTTTTTTTTTCTTCTCATATACAATTGTATTTATTAAATTAGACATATAAATATTAAATTAGATTTATAAATATTAAAATAATTGATTTTGATTAATTAAAAAAAAAAATCATACTACATTTAAATCTGACAAAACTTATGTTGCAAGACTATAATTAATTATTGTACACCATAGTGATGGTAAGATGTATGGACTATATTATTATATAACTGTAAAACCTATTTTTAAACATACTACATCCAACAATAAAGAATTTGAATTTGAATTTGAATTTGAAAAAAATAAACTATTTGGTCACTAGAGAAACATATTCATTGTTAGAAACATATTCTTTGTAATTTTTTCAATGTTATATATAGTTCGGACTCCTAATCTATATACTCCGTGACTAATACCGAAACTACACGTTTGTGGCTTGCCACAAACTCCAAACCGTCACAAGCATGTGGACGCATCGCAAGCGCTTAAAGCCGTAACCGCACCCTTGCCAATCTCGACAAGCCCTCACAAATTCAAACTTGTGGATACAGAGTTTGTCTTGGCTTCCGTAGGTTTGCAAGGTCTTATGGCCGATCCGACGAGTGTCGGTATTGTGCACAAACCAAAGGAAACAAAAGAGAATTTGCCGCAAGCGCTTGCAATGTGTCCACATGCTTGTGACTTGTGAAGGTTTGGAGCTTGTGGCAAGCCACAAACGTGTGGATCCGGTATTAAATCTATACTCATTACTCCGTGGTTTTGACTTTTCATGACTTTTGACACACGCAGTCAACGTCATCTATGTGTTTCGACTTTCGAGGCTGAGATTGTGAAATTTATTTAATTATTGTTTTATGATAAATGCCTAAGTTTTGATTATTAATTATTACCAGCAATAACAATTGTTTTGTCGTTGTGGGTTTTCTTTCAGATACTATTACTATAAAAGTATATAAGCTAGAATGCAATGCTCCCTCGTCGTCGAAACGTTGGCATCCCTGATAGAACTCATCAGGTTCAAGAAGAATTGATTCCATACTCGAAATTAGATAAAAACGACTCTATTTCTAAAAAAATTGACCCACCGATTCTACAACAAGCCAAACACATACGATTTGGTTTCATCGAATCCGAGAGTACCTTTGATTTTTTAGAAGAGTTTGTATTTGAACCAGTGATGGCTGCGAGGGATAGAACTCAGGAGTTTGTCTCAACTGTTCGCAGTCTGCAAGGGAGGACCTTGGCCAGACCAATTGTAAAAGATGACAAGAAAGCTGCAATTCTAGCAACTTACTCACAGTTTATGAGTATGGCCAAAGTTATCAGTAAAAATATCACTAATACTTACGCAAAATTAGAGAAACTCGCAATGTGTAAGTATTTTTATACGATGATTAACTGACATAATAGTAATGATGTTTTTTTAAATATATTAATTTTATTGTTTTGTAGTGGCAAAGAAAAAGTCATTATTTGATGACAGATCTGTGGAAATCCATGAATTGACATACATTATAAAAGGAGATCTCAATTCCTTAAACCAGCAAATAGCTAGATTAGGTGAAATGCCTAGAGGTCGGAAAAGCATGCACAGTCATTCTTCTAGTGTGGTACTAGCCCTGCAGTCAAGGTTAGCCTCAATGAGTAATCAATTTAAACAGGTGAGATAGTTACAGACAAGTTTTGTCATATTACCTTTTATTTATATATTGTGAATATAAATTACTTTATTGTTATTTTTATTCTATGTTAGTGATCATTTCTATTGATTTAGGTCCTTGAGGTGAGGTCTGAAAATCTTAAGCATCAAAACAACAGAAGAGAACAATTCTCAAGCCCTGCACCTATTGTTAAAGAAATCCCGTCAATTCTTCAACCTGATGAAGTGAGCATAGATTTAGGGGAAACATCCCAGCTTCAGTCACAGCAAATGGCTCTCAGGGATGACAGTGATATGTATGTGCAACAAAGAGCGGAAACTATGCACAACATTGAAAGTACTATTGTTGAGCTAGGGGGAATATTTCAGCAGCTTGCTCACATGGTTAAAGAACAAGATGAAGCAATAGGCAGAATTGATGCTAACATACAAGAAGCTGAAATGAATGTTGAAGCTGGGCATAGGGAGATTATGAAGTATTTTCAGAGTGTGACAGGAAACAGAGCACTTATGTTTAAAGTATTTGGTGTATTGATTTTCTTTTTCATCTTCTTTGTTGTGTTTTTGGCATAAATAAACATTATTATTGATTGCATATAGTAGGCATATAAAATATAATATTGTAAATAAAGTGGAAAGGCTTGATATATTATTGTATATGGTTTCCAATTGTTATTTTGTACAGACAAAACTATGCTATATATATTATAAAACTGAATAATTATTTCGTTTGTTTGGTTTGCTATTTTTAGTATTTGCAGAATGGGGAAGAAATATTTCTTTTAAGATATTTCATTGCATATGCTGTGCAAAGGGCTAACATAAGTGGTTAAGTGCAAGCAGGACTTGCCAAATAGTACAAAAGTTTTTGTAGTTCTTTGTTTTAATTGATTAATAAAATCTGTGATGGAAAACATCGCGAGGAAACCTGCATGCCTTATGAGATTGACAGTTTTTGAAGATGTGTTTATCAATTGCATTGGGCTAGTGCATCAATTAACTATGGTACAATACCGCTCCTCGCCAGATTTCGAGGAGAGTCGTGTCGTGTCGTCGTCGTTTCGAGTCGTGCCCATAAGTAGGACATTATATAGGTTTTTTATGGCATAGAAGGGCAAACGAATAGTCGAAGCCTTGCGACTATTGGCGCCCATTAACATCCACATAACCAAAGGTTATGCAGATGTGGTGCCCTCCTTTTCCCTATCTGCGATCTGTGAGTTTCCGGTGGCCCATTAGGGGGCCAATGGGCCACCGGAAACTCACAGATCGCACGAAACGCGACAGCTTAGCTATCACTTTACGTCGATTTCATATAAGCTAGAGATTCCTCCCCGGTCGTGCCGGCCCAATTTGGCTGCAAAGCAGCATGGCACCACCTCTTACTAGTATTAAACGTTAAGGGGCCATTCATTAATTACGTAAGGGTACTGAGGGGGGGTTAAGAAAATCTCTACATGTACTTATCTAAGGGGTTTAAACTCATTCTTACGTAATACTTTTATAGTGTACAAAGTATGAGTAAATTCTATTAGAAAAATAATTATTTTTTTTATTGAAAAAAAATAATAATAATAACTGTATGAAATTTTAAATGTTATCCATTTTTACGTATACTTTATTCATATTCTATGCAAAGTATTATTAATTTACAGTTTTACTGATTTATATTTGCTTACTTTAAAATTGCCACACAACATTCAGTAATCAGTACCACTGACACGCCTAGCGTGTCCAGACTAATCTTCACAGCCATGCCGCGTGCACGCCGGGCGTGCTCTTTGTTTTTCATTAATATCTCGAAGATAAGACAGTGTTTTTCGCCGAAAATCTTAGAGCATAAACTTTGTGCCGTAAGCTAATTAATTCTTAAGTGGTTTCATTTCATCTAATATTTTTTTTATGTCATCGACAATAATTTATTATGTAGTGCCGCGAACATGTCAGGCGTGTTCATCTACGGCTCGAGCCCACGCGGAGGGTATTAACCACAGGGCTACACGTCTTATTACAAATATGTTAAAATTGTGGATCGATTCTTGCGTAGTTTTGAACCGATATGATTAAACATTAAGTTGCAAGTTTTTGAACTGCATGTTTATTTCACACACCACCTACAAT
The DNA here is from genome assembly GCA_905333005.2 of Lycaena phlaeas. Taxonomy (NCBI): domain Eukaryota; kingdom Metazoa; phylum Arthropoda; class Insecta; order Lepidoptera; family Lycaenidae; genus Lycaena; species Lycaena phlaeas. The sequence continues at coordinate 16,553,909 of HG995166.1, read as the reverse complement.
TTTTTACTATCTGCATAATCTATCTACTATCTACATAAATCTACGAATCTGAAAGAAAATAAAGTCTACTTATAAAATAAAATAGTAAAACCGATTCGTAGTCGAGATGTTTTATTCATTCCTCATTACCATTCATTTTACTCGTAAAACACACAAACTTATTTAAAACAAGTTACCACTGCAATTATTTGACTGTTATTAATAATCCCCACATAAACATCAAATGATAATATTCGCACGCGATTCTCGCACACGCACTCCTCGTATCATGCGCCTGCTCTTACTTCGCCTACTTTTAACGTATATATTGCTGATTTTTCAACAAAAACGCAATCCAATTGGTTATTTTGCTCACCATGTTTTAAATATGCGTATCAATCAAATATACTACTTATAGACATGTTTTTTCTGCCGTGCAATAATTAAATCATGCCGCTCCAGTAGTTATTTTGCGGGCCGAATGTTTATCATGCGAGCTGTTAATATTGTTAGCTGTTTATTTGATTTAATTTTTGACCATTATCAAAATTATTAGCGGAATAAGGATTGCTGCCAGATTTATTTTATTGCATGCAAAATCTTTGTATGCCGCCCAAATTATTCAAATATTTTTTTTGGCCCACCAAATATTATAATTGCCGTTCATTTAATTACGTCCCAATTTAAATTATTAGTTTAGTTTTAGTTGTTAAATAAAAAAATAATCACGTTGAACTCCTAAGTTTTAGTCGAACTGATCCTTGTCTAACATTTTACTGTTAAGAAGAACGAAAAAGAATCTTACGTAAGAAAGGGGAGGGGATTCGGGAAATCTTATGTATACTTTTGTGGGGGCAGGGGGGCTCAAAAATTTCTAAAATTATTGTCCTTACGTAATTAACACATTCAATGCCACCACGATTTTCTAGTAGTTCCCAGCGAAGCCCCCATACAAAAAAACGCAAACACGCTAGGTGTGTTCTCGGCACGGCAGAATGAAATTACGCAGCACGCTAGGCGTGTTCACTGGCTCTGTAAAGAGGTAAAATCATAAAAAGCGCTATTTCGACTTCAACCGTGCTTAGTCAGCAGTCCTTCTTGAGTTACAGAAGACATATTTTGTTTTTACAAGTGTTTGTGGTGTTATAGGTTCAATTATGGCAGAAAATAGATTCCGAGCTAAGTATTTATCGTAATTTGATCAGTGAATGTCAACCTTTGGTTACTTATTTATTTAGAGAACTAGCAAACAACTCAAGTAAATGGTATACATACCTACTAGTAGACTTTACTTATAAACGATCGTCTAACGTATCTAATACTAGCAGCGCCCTGCGGTTTTACCCGCGTCCTACGGGAACCATGTACTTTTTAAGAATAAAAAGTAGCCTTCCTCGATAATTGGGCTATAATGTAACACCGAAATACTTTTTTTTCAAATCGGACCTGCAGTTCCTGAGATTAGCGCGTTCAACCAAACAAATAAACTCTTCAGCTTTATAATACTACATATACATATATGTAGTATAGATACAGGGCAGTTTTTTGTCTACTACAGATGAATTAAAGGTGAATGTTTTATGTAATTTGTTTTATACTTATTGTTCAAATTATAAAAATACACTATATTTTGATCAAACAACATAAAAGGTTGAGAACTCGTGTAGATGAACACGCTTGGCATGTTCGCGGCATTACATAATAAATTATTTTCGATGACATAAAAAAAAATACCAGATCATGGAACCACTTAAGAATTCACTAGCTTACGGCACAAAGTTTATGTTCTTAGCGTATCGGCGAAAAATACTGTCTTATTTTTGAGATATTGATGAAAAACAGAGAGCACGCCCGGCGTGCTCGCGGCAAGGCTATAAAGATTAGTGTGGACACGCTAGGCGTGTTAGTGGCACTGAATGTGTTAATGAATGGACCCTAGGTGCTATGATACCAGGTGGATTAAAAAGTTCGACTAACAATATTTATGTACGTGCTTTTATTTTTTGGGAAATAATATAAATTTAATTCAGACTTAAAAAATATATATGCATGTTGGAATAAACGTCCACTTTTTATTTTAAAAATAAACAAAAACACTCGCACACTGCTGGTGCACTTGAAAACTTTCGTATTCAATTTTCCAATTAAATGTTTTTGCACGATTCATGCATTGTGCAGGTTTTTATATGTTACTGCGATCATATCGTTCGTCACACGCAGGAGTCATAGCAAAGAGTATGTAAAGTGTAAACTTTATGCTCCCACCAGACACAGATCACTCAAATTCAGGCAACTGGACACACTCTATTCTACTCTACACAAGGCTATTTATAAAAAATATGAACAAGGCAAACAGACAGAAAAGCATAAAGTAATAAATGTCATAGTAGAAATGTAATAAAATATTGTTTACATACTTTATATTTTTATTTGTTATTACAAAAATATTAATATGTTAAGTCATATTATACAAAATGTATTAAAATAGTGAAATGAAGCACACATGACATTTGTACAAGGGCCATCACCTTATTTACATTATTACACACAAGTAGCTTTTGCTTTTTAAGATCAATAAAATATCATCAGTGTAAGAATTCATCACACCAATCTTTCAAACATTGATAACAATCTGAAGATTGTTTAGAATTTGCACTGCATGTATCTTTCATCCATTCTTGAAATAGCTCTCGGTCTTTTTTAAGAACTAAGAATTGTCCCAGAACAACATAGGCCTGAAACAAAAATAATGTGATACTAAGGAAAAGGTAATATTTTTTAATAAAACCTGCTATATTCCTCTTGAATGTTACATACTATCCAATTAATAAATATACTTTTATATAACATTATTTTTGACAATAACTTGCTGAAATTAATGGAGTTTATTCATGATTTGCTTTAATTGATTTGACAGGAATTATTGTTTAATTTTGTTGGGCAGACTGTCTTGGCACCATAGAACGAGGAGAGCCAACCCCAAATAATGGGAAAAGGCTAGGACAAAGAAGAGGATTGTTTAATATGTTTCTTTGTATGCAGGAGGAGTAAATATGAAATAATTCACTATATTATGTGTATATTTTTCTGTGTGTACAATGTGTCATAATGTAAAAGAATACATGTTCTGTTATTGTATACTTGTAATGTTGTCTTGGTTTTATGCTGTAATGATGTCATAATTGTGTCTCAATAAACAAATAGCTTCAACATGTTATATTTTGATCATTAATTTCAAACTAAGATTGGTTTAACAATTTGTTAAAACTGGAATATAATATATTCTATGATTATCAATTTGATAGCTGCTGTTGAATGCAACTATGTGATAGTTTTTTATCACCAGATACTTTATGAATACAAAAAAAACCATTGGCAACAATGAAGGATAAATAATAATCTATTAAATTTGGTTTTGAGTAAGTAAGTAATGAAGTCCAAGTTACTAGAATAAAAAATAACAAAAAAATAAAGCGAAAACCTTATCGAATCCAGCAGTTTCTAATCTCTTTCCTAGAACTTCACCGACACCGGCTAATTCTGTTACTGGCTTGTCTCCCATCGGCTCAGCGACGAAGTTTCTATGTTTTTGTGACGTGCTCGACATGTTGATGTTTATTTTATGTAATTTACAAGATTATATTATTGAGACAGTATATGAATCTTCTATAAACGAAAGAAACTGTTACAATCTTAACCAAGATTTCCGTTGACAAATAATGTGAATATTTATTTTAGAATTTAGATTGAGTAGTAAGTAGTAATGAATACCAAAGAGTATATAAACACCGTGAATATCTAAGAGTAAGTACCTATAGAGATCGTCATAGCGTGACCGCACAAGAAACAGCAATATTTTTTTTCAGTGTGACCATATAGGGGAATTTTCCCTATATGGTAGGTAATTAGGGGAGTTTATGTAAATGTACGTACGACAACAGCCCGAGTTGACCACTTTGGACTTTTTACTACTAAATATAAATTTAATTTTTAATATTTATTAGGTATCATATTATATAGTTTCAATAATTTTACTACAATACTTGTTGCAACCTCTTCATAGGTACGGTAAGTTTTGTGTGTCTGTATGTTTTTATTACATATTAGGCAAACGACCAGTCAGATCACCTGGTGGTATGCTATGTCACTAGACTAGGGAAATGAATACTTGCGACTTGCGATATTAATAATACTATTTATAAATTCGGACACTCTTACTTTTTATCTGAAATGTTTATACTACGCTAGAGGGTTCTTTTCGGTAATAGAGATGGTTTTTCTCAGTAGAAGGTTTTACATGTAAGTGAGTAGGGTCAGGTTAAACTGTAAATTTATATCCTGATCTGTAACCGTGTGCACATTATAGTATAATTTATTTGCAATAAAAATAAAATACTTTTTTTTTAAATAATTTGTATGATATACTGGCCTTTAAATAAAACTTGAATTCTCACCTCAAGGTATCTAAGAACACTTGCCTTAATTAACAACTACAGATGATTGTCGAGTGGGGTTTGTTCCAATACGTGATCCCTTAATTTCGCGAATACATTAGAATCAACTAATTTTTTATAAACATTGTTAATCAACTTTGGCGGGCCATTTTTATTATTAAAATAAGCATTACCACGAGTGATTAAAATATGTTTCACAGATTTTTCTAGAATTCCTACCTTACCTTCATGCAGTAGGCATACTTTTATTACTTTTTACTTTGACGAAATCTGTGGCTCGATGGTTAGCGCGTTGGCGCTCAAGCCGGAGGTTGCGGGTTTGAATCCCGCCAGGGAACAAAAAGTTTTCTGTGTTCCTGGGTCATGGATGTGTATTAAATATGTGTATTATATAATAAAAATCTTAAATTTAAGTATTAAGTACCTGGTTGACCGAGCACTTGCTCGGTACCCTAAGTGATAAAATACGTTAAAATTTTTCTTCCAAAAAAAAATGATCTTAAAAAAAAGGAAAAAAAAATCGGACTGGAGATTCGAACCAGGCTAATTTCACCACTAAGCTACCATGACATATAATTTGACACCAAAATTTACGTTCGTATTCTAATCATATTTTATCGATGCCTCAAAGCATGAATAAAAATTTTTTTTCTAAAAATGTATCCTAGCTAGATCGATTTATCGCCGTTTTTAACACATGTATACAAAATTTCATGAAAATCGTTGGAGCCGTTTCCGAGATCCCGATTCTATATAATATATACAAGAATTGCTCGTTTAAAGGTATAAGATATTTTATCGATGCCTCAAAACACGGATAAAAAAAAGTTTTCTAAAAATGTATCCTAGCTAGATCGATTTATCGCCGTTTTTAACACATGTATACAAAATTTCATGAAAATCGTTGGAGCCGTTTCCGAGATCCCGATTCTATATATATATATATATATATATATATATATATATATATATATATATATATATATATATATATATATATATATATATATATACAAGAATTGCTCGTTTAAAGGTATAAGATAAAATTGGCAATTTTGGAATTTTAAGAGTCAAAGTCAAAGTCAAAGTCAAAAATTTTATTCAAAATAGTACTATCCAAGTATCTTTTTGAAGGTCAATTGAGTCTACCACCGGTTCCAAAGTAAGTCCACTGAGAAGAACCGGCGAAACAAACTCAGTGGAACTAGTCTTTTCAAATACAATATTACAAAAAATAGTAATACAAACAATACATAATACTATACTAGTATAGTACATAAGAAGAATTCAGCAAGAAACTCTGTTGGGTTGCTCCTTTCAAAATATAGTTTACAATTTTTTATAAACATACATAATTACATACACTTATTACTATAACAAGTAACGACGTAAGGAGATATAAATTAAATTATGTGTATTGACATACCAAGATATTGTTAGCATTATAAATATTTGTTTTTATCTCCATCTCACAACTGAACAACCTGTTTTTTTAACAAGGACAAAAGAAAATCCGTAACCGTAAGGTAAAAAAAAATCACATCATGGCAACACTACACCTCGAACAATTAAAGGTTATGTTTTAATTAATTGTTGAAATTCTACATGTAATCGATATTTAATGAGTTACAACAAGTTGAATTTAAATTAAAACACGACATTATAATCAATTTATTACTACATTCATAATATATTTTCACATCATTAAACAACTTACGAGTGCAATGTTAATCCATCAATTTTTGTTCACTGCGGCTTTTACACCCTAAAATTTTGCAACTCACCACTGCGCATTAACTCAATTCAAATAAATCGCAATAAAACACTGTTTCAAGTTGTGTAAAACTATTAAAATCTCCGAAAAACAAATACGTACGTATTTGTTTGGCAAGAATACACAGTTTGCCAAACAAAATATTTAGTCACGGTGACAGGGACAAAAGAAAAATCTTCTGTCTCTGTTTCTTACACTAAAATTATAACTTGTAGTCTCACTCTAACTCGTGACATTTAAAATAGGACGACCTCTGTAGGTATTTACTCTTAGGTGAATATGAATACTGACAGAACATAATAATTAATACAGATTACTCATTACAGATCCGGCTTTCCATTCATCCATCCATTCCATTAAACCATCTATAAACTATATAGCAGACCTAAAGCGGCATCCGCACGCTTCCCAAGACTCGGCAAGCCCTCACAAATTCAAATGTGTGGATACAGAGTTTGACTTGGCTTGCGTAGGTTTGCAAGGGTTTGTGGCTGATGGGGCGAGTTTCGGTTTTGTTCACAAATCAAAGGGAATTTGCCGCAAGCGCTTGCAATGCGTCCACAGGTTTGTCCCTTGTAGAGCTTTGGAGTTTGCGGCAAGCCACAAACGTGTGGATCCTTTATTATACTCTTTGCTTCCGAGTTCTGTTATCACTTATCACTTATCTGTGCAGTGTGCACTAAGCTTCGTTGTTGTCGTACATGTTATGAGTATTGAAACTTTTGCAAAATAAAACTGACCATCTATTAAAAGTGAAAATATAAACTTTTAAAATCTATTCTTAATTTCTTTAGTTATTAAAATGAAAGTGTTATTTTAAATATCATAATAAATAGCAAAAAATAACCTTTAAAATGGTATGTAACAATAATTTGTAATACACAAATTGAAATTTGGAATAATACGATCAATGACAGATTATTTTTTGTTAAAAAAAATATATATATATATTACAGGATGCAACAAATGCTGGTACAAGTTCGCCAGGTTTGATTGGTACTGCGCCGCTTCTACCTCCGCCTTTGCTTGGTGGAATACCTCCACCAATGCCTCCAGCAGTCGCAATGCCACCTGTGCCCGGGATGCCACCAAATATGGGGCCACTGCCTCCTCCTATGGGATTTCCTCCCATGATAGCACCATTTTCAATGCCACCACCTGGTTTTCCTTCATTTAAACCGGCAAGTATTAAGGTCCTTAGGCTTTAAGATAAAGCAATTCGTGAATTTTTTTTTGCTAAAAAACCATGTGATGACAAAAGAATAATAAAACCATAGTATTACAATACACGCAGCATCCATGCAGTTTCACCCGCGTATTTCCCATCCTTGTGGGAGTATGGGGATAAATAAAATGTGTTGACTATATAATTATTAATTAAATATAATTATTAAGTTTTAAAATAATTCATTTATTCAAGAGCAACAAACATCCATCCATCCATACTTACAAATTTTCACATTTATAATATTAGTAGGATAGTACAATAAATATTCTGAGTGTTTAACCAAAACACTAAATTCTAAAACTGACCCACTGGCTTAAATAATATGAATGCACATCTGAACCTAACTGTACCTAAAAACTAGAATTTTTGTACAGGGTTTCCTTTCATGATTAAGTTAGGATAACGAGGGGGTGAAGTTTATATTACAGAGTTTTAGCATTTTTGGACTAAATATTCCAATGATCTGTGTAGGTGAAATAGGTAGAATTCTCATTCACCTTAAGGGGTAAAATGGTGGGAGAGAAAATTAGGGACAACTTAGGGAACATACCTACACAATGTAGACTGCTTTTACATTTTATAAACCTCTCTTCCCTTTGGTATTATTTTACCTCTAGTTTTCGCCAAGACTCCTCCTTAAAATTATACAAAACTATTAATCTACTCAACCAAACTATGTTTGTTGTGGAGTCTTTGATGCCATGTGCAACACCATGACAGATGGCAGCATTTAATAGCGGAAATGTCAAAAAAATCTAACATTTAATAATAAAATAGAATGCTGTTTTTTGGATTGTGTGTTTTTTAAATGAAATCTTCATATTTAAATTGAAATTCAAGGAATATTTTAAAATACTTTCTTAAAAATTGACCACATCCCTATTGAAGAACTTTTATTTATTATATTAATTAATATTTACATAATTATTTCCTATTTTTTTTGACTCATCCCCATCCTAGTATTTATAAATCTTATAATGATAATTTGTTCATGTTTGATGTGAAATGATTAGTATTTATTGTGAATATTATTGCTTAAACTATTGTTTTTGCACTAGCTGGCATTTTCTAATATTTTTTAACATATTTGTTAACCTGTAGTAGGAATTAAGTTTTAAGGCTTTCGTGTTAACATTGACAGAGAATGTAGAATACTTTTATAGCTCCCCCAGTATACTTTTAAGATAATCACTAAGTGGGTTATGCGAGACTTTCGTTGCACTAAAACTTTATAATGTTCTTTCTTGTTTTTTTTTTGTGCGATGAGGGTGGCTTCGTTTCGCACCGGCTACAATATTGTATCCATAAGAACTATCTCCCTGAGCCCTTTTTCCGGTAAGGTAGGTAAGGAAAGGATTTTAGGGCCACACAGGGCTTTTGCAGCGCGACATTTTATCGACGGCGCGTATCTCCGCTTGTCCGTGGTTCCCATTGTCGTTACTTCTCCTCGAGGGCTACGGGAATTTAACCTACGCCGAGATGTGACTCACGCCCCGCCATCTCTCTTATGAGCTGCGGGTCGTCCCTCCGCAGAGGTCCTCTACTGGGCAAGGGACGATTGACACACTGAGACTGAAGGCGCAGTGACCTATTTTCCCAGACGTCACCTGGTCTGTGGGACAACCGCGCGTCGCCGCTACCACCTCATCTTTCGTCACCGAGTCAATCCAGATCCGAAACTCGGCTCTATACTGGAGCCCGGATCTATACCAAGGTCGGAAAGGCAAATTAGAGATTTCGCTTTTCCAGGACCTCGGCACAGGATACCCTTCTCCTTCGCGGCCGGCTGTAAATGGAGTACCACAACAAGAGATGAGCACCCGCAGTTTAGGCGGCTTCTTTTGGGGCGCCTTATTCCCTTTGGGGACTTTCTTTTTGTGGTCGACTTTCGTTCGTCGTTTTGACTGCCTGCGTAATCTTTTTAGTAGGAATGCTTTTAGCGCTGTCTTTTTCTTAGGCGCCCTTTTTTTCCCCGGGTTCGCCGATGGCATTAGTATCGTCGGCAGGGAAGGGGTCTTCTCCCTTCCCTGCCGACGACACTAATGCCATTTTTTTTGTTTCACAAATGCCAGTTTTAACGCCTTCTTCGTGGTAGCGGCTGTCCTTGGGATTACCGACTGTACTGGTGCAGTTACCACTGCTATCACTCGAAGATCGCCGCAAAAGGCGGGCACCTTGGATCGGGTGGCCATTTTTAATATTTATTTATTTATTTATTTATCACTTAAGTACTATACATTTTACAAAATAAACATAACAATAAAGAAATCTAGTTTACAAGGCGTGCTTATCTCTATTAGAGATCTCTTCCAGCAAAACCTATGGGTTGTGGGATACATTATTATAATTCGCAGATTTTCATAAATACATATATAACTACATATTATACTTTATACAAATAGATATAATTTTGTATATTCATGTGATTTTAGGAATTAGGTGCTCCAGCCCCTGAAATATCACCTATGGCAAATCAAAGTAGTCCGTGGTCGGAACACAAAGCACCGGATGGCCGAACATATTATTACAATTCTTTGACCAAACAAAGTCTATGGGAGAAACCAGATGATCTGAAAACTCCAGCTGAGGTATTTTTATGTACCATTCCTAAAATAGTAAGGGGTAGTAACATTGCTGCATCGAAGCCGAATTAGACGGTACGACCGGGTTGGTACCTCTCGCTCACATAATACCGGCGTAAAGTTACAGCTACGCTGACGTGTTTCGTGCGGCTCGTAACTTTCCAGTGGCCCATTATATGGAAAAGGCGGGTAATTCATTAGCATTATCTGTTTGTGTGTCTATGGGAGTCTTATGGGTTTTGCGACTTTATGCCATTAAAAATATTTATTTGTTAAAAGATAACATTAAAAAAATGTTGCTTCTTAACATTTATATTTAAACGTGTGTAACTCAAGTTTTAATCAACATAGTTTTTGTTTTTACAATAACTTATAGTTAGAGTTCATGTTAAATCATAATATTTATATCCAGTTTAATATCCTTTCCCAGAAACTTCTGTCATCGTGTGTTTGGAAAGAATACACTACAGACGCAGGGCGAGTGTATTACCACAACATTGAAACTAAAGAATCTAGTTGGGTTATTCCAAAAGAACTTCAAGAAATAAAGGATAAAATTGCTGCAGAGGAGGCTGCACAGTAATTATAATTAATTTTATGGAACATAGTATTATGATAAGTGTAGTACTCTGAAAAAAGGAAAAAATACATTTTTTGAATTATTTAGTACTTTATTAGGTTATGTTTATCAATCTTCCATCCACTGCTGGCCACAGGCTTCTTTCAATGAATGTCAAAATGGCTTAGTTCAGTGTTATCCTGTCTGATAGATACTAATGTAGCATAGTGAATATCAGTAACCATGCATTGATTACTATGACTAGCTAATTATTTAGCAGTGGGTTGAGAAATATTATATTATTTAAAACAATAATATTAGATCTGCTCTTGGTAATGTTACTGGATGTAATCTATACATGGTTCAAGTTCTTCATGATGCCTTTGCAGGGCAGCTTTGAATGCAGATATGCCTCCTGGAGAAGTGCCACTTCCAGCTTCACCTAGTGCCCCCTCTGGCAGTTCAGCTCTTGATGAAGCTATGGCTAAAACATTAGCTGCCATTGATCCATCATTAGCCAATGCCATACCCATACCGGAAGAAAGTAAGTTTAAAAGTTTCTAATAAATAAATTACTCCTTGGGGGTCTTGTAGTTCTAATTGGATTTTAATGTAATAAAAAATGGTTCCATTTTAAATACTAACATTTTTATAGAGTACATAATCTAACTTAAAATATCACTGAAGCCACTGTCATCTATGCTGTAGGACTATTCTGTAAGGTCGTTTTCGAATCTCGATAGCGGAATCCGCGGTGATATGACGAATTTGTATTCTTTAAAACTCGACTATCTATCTATATCTATAAAGTTCACATTCGAAGTGAGCGTAAAGTGAGCTCTGTCACTCAGGTGAAGCTCGATATCGAAATGGTTTTACAGAATAGCCCTACTGTTGCGATTTTTGCTCTTAGAGTATTCTCTAGTGCTATTGCACTGCAGGTCTCATTTACTTCCACTCATCTTTTTTTATATATTGCAGTTAAACCAGAAGAAATAGCAGCTCCGCCACAAATGAATGGGATTGACACAAATGAACAAATACCAGAACCACAATACAAAGATAAGAAGGAAGCAATAGAAGCCTTCAAAGAACTTTTGAGGGATAGAGTAATTATTTATTACAATCTTAATCTAATTTCTATAAGAACATTTTCATATAAGATTATATTAAGATGGTTTATTGATGTAAAACTTCTTTACGCGCCGCTACAGGATAACTCAGATTTTATTCTGACGGAAGTAACGCTTAGTCACTACATATTATAAAACAAAGTCGCTTTTTCTGTCCCTATATCCCTTTGTACGCTTAAAACTTTAAAACCACGCAACGGATTTTGATGCGGTTTTTTTTCAATGGATAGGACAATTCAAGAGCAAGGTTTATGTACATAATTTATTAAGTTTTTATATACATTGGCTAAGATATAACAATAATTGTTGGAGGTGTCGGAAAAAAATAGGCCGCTTGGGAGTTTTCAATGAAAACGCTGCCTAAACCCTTTGAGATATAACAAAATTATGTATGGTGAAATTGTATATCTTAAATAGGTCTACAAAAAAGTCCGCGATGGCATATGTCTATCTCTTAGGGATATCATACTATATCCATTTAATACTTTAAAAAATGGGCAATTATAACGCGATAGTTTGAAAGTTATTTACACAAATACGATATGAATCCTTATCATTTTAAATCAGTTAATTGGCTTAAGCACTTCCTGAAAAATATTTTTGCGCTTTAAATCATGCAAATTAAATGAATACTTTAGGAGATACATATCAAAATCAAAATAATGCACAAGAAAAGAAATCGTGTTGCCGTGTATCGAACGGGTGGTTGTCTGGTGTCTAAGGCCGTAGTGTATCAACTCTGTATGGTGGAATATAATATAATAATAGTATCCTAAATACAGAAAGTCTGCGAAGGGATATATTATGTCTTTATGTTAAAGATAACATAGTATATCCATTTTAATACAAAAACTTAGTAATTATTAAAATAGAAAATTATCATCATCAGAAATGATAAATCCGTAATTCTAAGTTCACGCGGGCGAAGCTGCGGGTAAGAATTAAAAACAGTAACTTACATTGTCTAATACATAACTTGATTATTATTTAAATAAGTAAATAATAGTAATAAAAATATATAAATAAATTAGTTTAAATTTCCTGACATTCATATCAGTGTTTATTTTTTATCATCTTTAGGCCTGGTTCGCCGAAAGTTTAATAAGCATCGTGCTAAAACGCTCTAACGGTCAACGTTGAGAATCCGACAGTGCTTAATAGAAAAGCGCCAAGCATTAAAAACGCTTTCGTGTATATAAATATATACATGGGTATGCACTTGTGCCATGTAAACGTTTTTTTATCGCTCGGTAAAAAAGCACTCCAGCGTACGAGGCCTTAGGCGTGAATGTAGGGTGTCGTAGATTTTTATGAAATTTTACTTCAATTGCGCGTTACGTGACATGCGCTCTCTTTTATATGTATAATAGATTGTTAATACATAATTTATTTTAGAATGTTCCGTCAAACGCCACTTGGGACCAGTGTGTGAAAATAATTTCAAAAGATCCAAGATACGCCACTTTCAAGAAGCTGAACGAGAAAAAACAAGCATTTAATGCTTACAAAACACAAAAGTTAAAGGATGAGAGAGAAGAACAGAGGTAATATGAAACGTAAAGTAAAAAGTAAAGTAGCAACCCATATACGTTCCAAAGACGGCCCAATGCGTCTTAGTAAGTCACAGATCTTCAAATACTTTTAATCTCATCAGGCATGCAGGTTTCCTCGCGATGTTTTCTTTCATCGGTGACCGAGCGATGGTCTCGTCTTTAGGGTGCACTTAGAAATTTAGAAAAACCCATTTCACGGCACTCAGAGGGGGGGGGGGGGAGAGGCCATAGCCCCTGGTTTTTTTTTTTAATTTCAATGAGTTTTTTCGCCGGTTCTTTGTAAATGTGATTTGATTTTATACTATTATATATTGAGAACAATGATGTAGTATGTATAAAAGGTAGATAGAAAACGCACCATGCAGCGTGGGGAAATGTCTTAATTGTGCTAAACTAAATTTGATGTTTCAAGCGTAGCTCTATCTCGCTATGTATATTATTTCGTAGAGGATTCAAATTAGCTATATATAATAAACACCGCACAGTATGAATATACACCATCAATATAATAAATATTTCCAGACTGAAAACTAAAAAGAATCGTGAGAATCTAGAAGAATTTCTGCTTGGTTGTGATCGAGTTACGTCACTGACAAAGTATTACAAATGTGAGGAAATGTTTGGAAATCTTGAGGTACTTGTTTTTTTTTTTTTTTTTACATATTATAACAACATTGAATTAATTTTGTTTATGTTGTATTTTAATATTGAGTATTTACTTGAGTATTGAGTATATGAAGATTTAACTCAAACTCATTCTTTTCACTGTGATATTTTATTTTGTCATTATAGCGTTAAAAAAAAGTCTTGATTTTAAGGAATATTGTTTTTTATTTACTACTACTTTTTGTGAAATACGCAATAAATCCAATTTTAAGGTCTTTAATTTCAGATATGGCGCTGCGTTCCAGATTCAGATAGGAGAGATATATATGAAGATTGCATGTTTACTATTACTAAACGAGAGAAGGAAGAAGCAAAAGTATTAAAGAAGAGAAATATGAAAATGTTAGCGCAGGTAACTGAAACTGGATTTTTTAGTATTCAAAATATTCCTTTGGTAGATATTATATACATTTATTTCTATTATTATCAATAACATTTCTCGTAACAAGACTGAAAAAGAAATTCTTTACATTTCAGGTGCTGGAAAATATGACTGAAATTACGTACAGCAGCACATGGAGTGAAGCGCAGGTTTTGCTCCTCGAAAATGCGTCGTTTAAAAATGACGTTAGTTTACTAGGAATGGACAAGGAGGACGCTCTTATTGGTATATATACTATTTAAATGTAATAAGGAGAATTCAAATCAATATAAAATTTATAATTAAAGCAACATTAAAAAAATATAGAACCTTGACTTAAAATTTATAAAATAGATATTCTTATAAGCATGGGAATTGTAAAACTATCGATTACTTCAATGCAAATTTAAAACATAATAACACTTTTTAGTTTTCGAGCAACATATCAGAAATTTGGAAGCTGAATATTTACAAGAGAGGGAGCAAGTTAAGAAAAAGAATAAGCGACAGCAGAGGAAAAACAGAGACAATTTCCTGGTATGCTTATTACCTTTGATTTGATTACATTTACTTTATAAAGTATCAGGTATACAAGATGAGTTGATTGTTGAGTGATGAGTCCACAATTGTTTTACACGATGTAAGAAAAACTCGCAAGATTAAGTATCTTAATAATTTTTAAGGAGATGTAGAGCTTGCATTGCAGGCGAAGGCAAAAAGTTCTAACATTTACTGTAATCATCAATCAATAAAGTAAATCTTTGTAAATTCAATAAAATTAAAGACACAACAATGTTAAAGTTAACAAAAACAAGGAGGCATCTGTATCTTTTTTTTTCCTCAACAAAGAAGTGATCCAGCAAGTGTCATACCATTTTAGAATCCAGATTTAATGCGTCATCTTTCAAAGTTACTTGCCAAAATAGTAATACATTATCGTCTTATTTATATATAATAGGATTATCGTCTATCTGCCCGTTATATGAATTCTCTCTAAAAGATTATAAAGCAGTCAGCTTACTGTTAACATAAAAACAGCCAGTCCTAGTAACCTTACCGCTGCGTGAGCCAGCGCGGCAAGACCAGATTGTCCTAGTAACCTAATATAATCCACTATGAAGTTAAACTTACACCCATATTTAAGAAGCGTACTTGGCTAAGTTATAAAACTTATATAGTTTAGTAGTGTAGTCAATAGGCGGGTTTTATATGGGTTTGATAGACGCACAGTTGCGGGTTTCACTTAAGTATTGTCTTATGAATTGGTTTGAATCCCTATGAGTTTGTGAGTACTGTGACACCTCAGAGTATTATTTGTGAATTCGTTTGTAAGCATTTATAATATATGGCAGTGTGCTGTCAAAATTTTAATGGCTCATTTTATTATGTCTAAAAAGCAATTGATTATTAACCTAAGAATGATAATTATTTACAGGCTTTACTGGACAGTCTTCACGAAGAGGGCAAGTTGACATCAATGTCGCTGTGGGTGGAACTGTACCCCGTTATATCTGCTGACATGCGCTTCTCCGCTATGCTCGGTATAGTGTAACATCTTTTTACATACTTAACAAAAAAGATAATTTAATGACAATTATTGTATTCCTCTAAGCTGCTGCTTTATTAATCCTTAATATTTATCTTATGACAAATTCTGTTAGCGACTATACTCCGTACGGTGTAGCTTGGTCCGGCTGACACATGCCAATATGACGTTGACATACATGATTAGAGATGTGACGTTATGCAATTTATTTTTATCGCTAACGATACTCGCAGCGTAAGTATAGTTCTTATTAATAGTAGTATGTGTTAGTGTGTTTATCCAGTTGTGCAGTGTATCTAGGTGTATAAACTTTTCAATGTATATATTTAGGGGCTACATAATAGTAGCTTTAAATTTATTGAATAATCAAAATCAGGTTTATATTTTTTTCGTGACAACTTTTTTAACGATAATGATACTTTCTGTTGTTTCATTAATATAATGATAGACTTTTTACAATAATAATTGAACTACGCCCAATATACATTTTTTATAATAAAGAACATCGACTTTCCATCCTAGTATAGTACGCCCCATCACTAAGCAAGTCTATGGTTTTACGTTATACGCATAGGACTTTGCTTAATTTTTCTTTCCATTTGATTTTATTTGGAGTTTATCACATTCTGGTTGGGTTTAATATAATTTGCCACAGTAATTGACGTTCTACGATTTTACGAATGAGGTATTAATAAAATACTTAATTATATTTTTTTAATTGCGACGGCTTGCAAGAGTAAAACGTTACGTTACTGGAACCGTCACCCGCACCATGCTACACCGAAATAGGTATAATCGTAAGTACGCGCGTTGGTGACATCCACGTCACTTGTGTGGCGACAAGGTCACGCGCACTTAGCACTTCTATCACCTTAATTGTAAATCCGAGTCACAGCCAAGTTAATATAGTATATAAATACTCAATCTATATTTGTACATGTACCTTACATGTAATCTTTTACTGAAATTGTATTATTTTCGTTACAGCAAGGTAACTTTTCTGTGATTGTTTTTAACATTATTAGTGTTGAAATATCCTAACATAGTGTAGTTTATTGTGCAGGTCAGAGTGGCTCTACTCCCCTGGACTTATTCAAGTTCTATGTAGAGAACTTAAAGGCGAGGTTCCACGATGAGAAGAAGGTGATCAAGGAGATCTTGAAAGAGAAAGGATTTGAGGTGAAGCCGGAAACATCGTTCGAGGAGTTTGCCACGGTGGTCTGCGAGGATAGCAAGTCCGCTTCCCTAGACGCTGGCAACGTCAAGCTCACATACAACTCATTGTTAGAAAAGGTAATATATAAATCTTTATGTATTAGGCCAGTCTTTTTGGTGAGCATAAATATCCATAACTGTTTTGACTAAAACACTGAATCCATAACTGAAAATCGGAAAAATATTAGTACTTTGATAAGTTTTTAAGAATGTATAGATGTATATTGTTACTCTTTCACGCAAAAATAACTGACCGGATTTTAATGAAACTTGCTGTAAAGTTTTGTTATAATATTGCTTATACAGCAGAATAACATATTATGCTATAATTTATTATTACTCCTACGAGTATAGTAATAAAGGTTAGGAGGAGTACACCGCGGAACACTGCTAGTATTGAATAAAGCATAATTGTGTACCTTATGGATTTCATTAAAATATTTAAAGTATAATAAATCCTTACTAATATTATAAATGCGAAAGTAACTCTGTCTGTCTGTCTTTCTGTCTGTCTGTCTGTCTGTCTGTTACGCTTTCACGACTAAACCACTGAACCGATTTTGATGAAACTTGGAACAGAGATAGATTAGAGCTTGGGAAAGGACATAGGCTACTTTTTGTTGCGAAAAAAAAGCTTAGGGGGGTTTAAATAGGGGATGAAAGTTTGTATGGAAAGGACAATGTCGAAATATTATTTAATATATTTGAAGCGTCTAGAAATGTCATGTGAAGAAAAACAATTATTTTATTTCTTTACATTTTACCAATATATTCTAGGGTTGGATAAAAGCCACCAAATAAAACCAATTATTATTTGTAATTCAATTGACTACTTTTTACGGATTTCATTATTGGATGACATATTTTTTCCTCCGTTTTTTTTAATTTGTTCCTGTTGGGACCAGCTAAGACCAGAAGCCATACGACTATCTCCTTCGTAAAATACATAATCTATTGATTTCTGACACTTTGTTACTCAGTCCTATGGGAATGTAGCTCCGAGGAATTTCCCATAATAGATACAAAACATACAATGGTAAAATAATTCAATAACATTAATACCAATGAAACATAACCTATAATATTTAAGATTTTTAAGATGTATCATCACTACATATTATAAAACGAAGTCGCTTTTTCTGTCCCTATATCCCCTTGTACGCTTAAATCTTTAAAACTTCGCAACGGATTTTGATGCGGTTTTTTTAATAGATAGGACAATTCAAGAGGAAGGTTTATGTATATAATTAATTAAATTTTCATCTACATTGGCTAAGATAAAACAATAATTGTTGGACGTGTTGGAAAAAAATAGGCCGCCTGGGAGTTTTCAACGAAAGCGCTTCCTAAACCTTTAAAGACAATATAACAAAATAATATATGGTGGAATTGTGAATCTTAAATAGGTCTACAAAAAAGTCCGCGATGGCATATGTCTATCGCTTAGGGATATCATACTATATTCATTTAATACTTAAAAAAAATGGACAATTATAGGGCTATTTACACAGATAAGGTATAAATCCTTATCATTTTAAATTAATTAATTGGCTTGAGCACTTTATGAAGATTATTTTTGTCCTTTACATCATGTGAATTAAATAAATACTTTAGGTGATATGGCAAAATCAAAATTATACATCATCATCATCATCATCAGCCTCTATCCGTCCACTGCTGAACATAGGCCTCCCTCAATGAACGCCAAGACGACCGATCCCTTGCTACTCGCATCCAACGCGGACCTGCCACTGCACGGAGATCGTCTTCCCATCTGGTTAATGGCCGACCAACACTTCGTCTACCTGAACGCGGCCTCCACTCTTGAACCTTAACCCAAAATTATACGCAAGAAAATAAATCGTGTGGCCGTGATTTGAACGGGCAGTGTAATAATGGTATCCTAAATAGTACATTATATGCATACAGAAATACAGAAAGCGAATGGGTATAATGTCTTTATGTTCAAGATAACATATATATCCATTTTAATACAAAAACTTAGTCATTATTAAAATAGAAAATGATTATCATCAGACATGATAAATCCGTAAATCTATAATCACGCGGGCGAAGCCGCGGGTAACAGCTAGTATGATATATATCAAGATGAGAATGCCTCCTTTTATACCTTTAATTATGCCAATATTTTATTGAATGGATCCGAAAGTATCGATTATTAGTTGTAAAAAAACTAAGAGAATTTATACATACTGTTTCAGGCTGAAGCAAGAAATAAAGAAAAGATAAAAGAAGAGACAAAAGCACAAAAGAAAGTCGAGAGTGCCTTCAAATGGGCGCTCACCGACGCCGACATAGACCACCAGCTGTCGTGGGCCGAGGTTAAGGAAAAGCTGGATCTCAGCGCCCCCGAGTTTGTGGCCATACCCAACGAGGAGGACCGCATCAGAATATACAAGGTAGGAGATTTGTTGTGTTATGTAATTATTTACAAAATATTAGGACGATACGAAAGTTAGTAAAAATAATAGATAATCAAACACAGATACATATAGGGCTCAAGAAACGCTTAAATGAACCACATTCGCAGGTTCATCGCATCTGGTCCCAAAATATGTTTTTCATAGGAATTTCTAACGGAACACAAAAGTCACTGTATAGACTTAAAAGTTATAAGCCCAAATGTTCATGTCTGCCTTGAGTCTTGACTAATGTCTATCGGTTTTTAAAAGTCCATAAAAATGCTTATGGTATTTACAGGACTACCAACACGAGCAAGAAGAGAGTTGCATGCACTACCACCATCCAAAGGCGTGCAAGTCGAAGAGATCCAAGAAAAAGAAACGATCGCACGCAGCTTCGTTGGTACGGCTCGTATATTAATAGCTCATATATAAGATAGAAGTTGGAGAAAATATTATAGGGATTCTCCTCAGAAAGAACCGGCGCGATACAACCAACGTCACGCAGTGCTTTCCGTCGCGCCTATAATAGTATGGCAGAGTGTACCGCCGCGGGTCGATTATAAGTTATAATAACACATTTTACTTTGGTTTATAAATTTCGTCACGATGATTTCTTACTTTATTTAATTTATTTCATTTGTATGATTATTGTGTGATATTATTTTAATTGCACTTTTTTTTTATTGACTTAACAAAATGTTTCCTTTATTTTTTATATAGTATAGAAAGGCAAACGAACAGTCGAAGCCTTTTGGCGACTATCGACACGTTGCCCTCCTTTACCCAAATCTCAATGGGCCACCGGAAACTCACAAACCGCACGAAACGTGACAGCATAACTATCAATTTGCGCCGGTATTTTGTGAGCGAGATGTACCACCCTGGTCGTACCGGCCCGATTACGCTGCAAAGCAACATACAGCTCTTTTACCCTGTTGTTTGTTGTTTGGTTGTTAGTCGCGGTCGCCGTCGCGGTCGCGGTCGCGGTCGCCGTCGGCGGCGCGCTCGTCGGGCTCGGCCGACACCGACGAGCGCAAGCACAAGAAGAGCAAGAAGAAGCATCGCAAGCACGAGCCCGCACCGGTCCGTATACCACACCACTAATGTTCAACACATTACATTATACTACACGCCTCTCTTCGTTAAAATATATGCGACCAAATAAAAATGCTCCTCAAACATAATATAATAAAGTCATTGTATTATGATTTGTGTAACAACTTTTTATTTTATTTTTTATTTACTTATATATTTATCGACTATCAACAACTGTTATCTAATTTTATGTATAAATATCCCATTTTACAATATTCGATCCCTTACTGCTCCGAATCGGCTCGACCGATTTTATAAAATTTTGTGAGCATATCGGGTAGGTCTGAGAATCGGCCAACATGTATTTTTCATCCCCCTAAATAATAAGGACCCCCCCAATTTTTTTTTACAATTAGGGAGCTAAAATGATATATTCATTTTCAAAAATCCTAGACTTAAATTTCACTAACAATTAATCATAAATATATATTTAATATGTATAATTCTTTATTTATTTATCATTTATATTGAAGAAATCGCCGTCACCCGAAGAAGGCGGCATAACGGACGAGGAGCCTGTGCGGCACAAGAGCAAAAAGAGCAAGCGCAGCGCGCCCAGCAGCCCCGACCACGACGCCGACGCGCCGCACAAGCCCAAGAAGAAGAAGGACAAGAAAGAGAAAAAGGAGAGGTGAGATATCTCGTATGTAGGCGCTGTCTTTGTTTTTTTTTTTAATTTCTAAGGCCAAGGCTCTTTTTCATAAGAAATAAATATTAAGTTTTTTTATACGTACGCCTTGCGCATACACTTGAATGCAGCATGCCGCATATCTATTTTTATTAATTATGATCTTTAATTTAAATGTTTTATTTACATCCACCGGACGTCCCATATTGTCTCCTTTTTACTTTAATAATAGTCTTATTTTTATTTTTACATTAAAAAGTTAAAAAATATACAATATAAGAAAAATGTTATAAATGTGTAGTTATAATTTTATGTTGTATGTGTGATGAGAAAGTGCTTTGGTTGTAGGTAGAATATTATTTTTAGTGTAAATGTATTTGACTAAATATGAATGCTTGAATCCTTTTTACTTTTGTAATAATTTCTGATCGTTTTGTATGTATATCATTTATAACAAAGTAAACCTCAAAATAATTGCCTAATCTGATATATAATTTTACTGTTTTTATATAACTGTCAATTATTATACATCTATTCTGTAAATTAATGTATGGAAAAAGAACTTTCATTTCAGTAGAGTACATTGAAATAGAAATGACAATGAAGTTTCGGGCTTAAGACTGACGGACAATTTAATGCAATTGTTGCATTTGTAATTTAATGAATAACAGTTTAGTTTATAAGTTTATTTTCGAATGTATTGAGTAGTCGTATTTTATGATCGTTTATAGATTTTTTCTTTTTTGATGATGTATAAGTAGAGATAATATGCAATAAATTAACTAAATGTAAATTAACACATTTTTCTTTTATTTTACGTTTGCCATTGCTACCATAAGCCTGGTGCACAAAAATAAATGACAATGAGGTTTTCCTAAGTGCACTCTTTCCCGTTGGCCACTCCGTCTTAAGTTCATAGCTCTAAGAATAATAGTAGTCTTAAAATATACACCTTTTTAACATAAAGAAAGGCGCCTATCCTATTGGGCCCAAATCCACCAATAGGATAAAGATAATAAAGAATATTAGTGTACAGAGCTATTTAAAAATCTATCTATTCAGGACTGCCATGTATATTGGGCACTTCTCGCAAAACACCGGTCGAACAGACGTCATAGCAATAATAAGTTTATAGTATTAATTGATATTATTGTAAGACGAATGTGAAGGTCCGCGGTGTGGAGCGACGCGGAGCTGGAGTCGCGGCGCGCGGCGCTGCTGGCGCAGCTGCACGAGCACGAGGCGGACTGACGCCGCGTCACCCACGTACACATCTTCAACCACTACCCGCGCCGCCGCGCCGCGCCGCATACGCCCCCCTCGCCCGCGCCACAAACACCACCCTCCCCTGCGCCACACACGCCCCCCTCGCCCGCACCGCACACGCCCCCCTCGCCGCAGTCCCCGTGCTCGCCGCGCTCCCCGCCGTCCCCCCGCTCGCCTTGCTCTCCGCCGTCTCCGTCTCCCCGCTCGCCGCCGTCCCCGTCTCCCCGCTCACCGCCATCCCCTCCGTCGCCCTACTTGCCGCCATCCCCATCCGCGCGCTGCTCGCCCGCGTACATGCGGCACTACATCCGCTCGCCTGCGCCGCGTTTCCCCTCGCCCTCCCCACCCACCGACCCTCGCTCCTCCTACACCATCCGATGTTTTCGTTCTCCCGCCACACCCTCCTCCGTTCTTACTGACGACTCCAGCGATTAAGGTACTACTCACCTTTCGATATCGATTCGCAGTATTTGTTTATACGTAAAAACGTATTTTCGGTGTTTTTTTTATAATATTATACACGGTGTATTTGGAACGCTTTGAAAAACGAAGAAGAACGAACGGAACGCGAAATTGAAATTTTTTTTGGTTGTCTTTTTTAACGTTTTTTGTATAATCTGGATTGGTAAACATATACAGACATTTGATGACAATGCTTTAAAATAATCGTTTTTTTAATAAAACAGAAATGTAACAGCTGACTAACTGCCGCGTCACGCGATGTGAACGAAATCGCGTGATCGCCATGATCATGGGAAGACAGTCTTCCCGTGATCATAGCAGTTGAAACATTGCCGAAATATTGGGACTTCAATAAAACTAAAAACGCGGTAAGCACCCGAACTAATATATATTTAAATATAAATAGTGATCGCGTTAGTTTAAAACAATAGGATATATGCATTATATAGTATAATATAAATATATTATTAGGCTTAAATCTTTCCAAGCATTCCAAATACACCCGACATACTGAGACAATCTGATTATAAAAAATAATAAAAAGACAAGAACCTTGATTGTACGACTTATTTTAGCTACTTGTCACAGGCCTCGTGTAGGTCGGTTACACATGCAGGCTTATAGTATTTAAGACGTAACTCAATATGTAGTTTACAGTAATTAATATCTTCAAGTAGAAACCCAAAACAAAGTAAAATACATTTCTAGGTATAGTTATCCTCATTTTTGACCAGTAGTTACGAAAGATAATATAGGTTTACAATAATTTTGACTATAATTTAATGATACGTCTTTATCGTCGTTGTGTAGTTTTAGGGGTACATAAGAATGTTTATTGTACTAAAAACATTAGGTATTGATCTTAAAAGTACCCCCTACAAATTAAATTTGTGTTAGGAACATAAGGGTGACGTATATACTACTTATAAATGCAAGTAAATGTATTTATAAAAATAATATATGAATATTGATGTTTTGTGTAATATATTATATCTTTCCCGACTTGACATTCACAACCGCAGCGGTGACCCAGTGCCCAGTGGACTGGCTACTCTGACTTGTACATTTCACATAAATAATACTCTGTTTAAACAGTAAGTGGCGTTCATGGCAAAACTACGGTCGATTATGTATAATACTGTAAAACAATTAATATGTTAATTACACGATCATAGCATAAAATGTTGTTTTATTTCACCTTATACAACAACTATATGTTGTCAAACAGTTGTAACGGGATAGGCTGGTGAATTAAAACTGTGTAGTGTGTACAACATACAAAATACTAATCCAGACATTAAAGTGTGTGCCTTTACGCGCGATTGAGTATAACTATAAAAATCTGAGTTACCCTGTAGTTGCGACTAATACCTAAAGATATTTTTCTTCAAAATATTGACACTGAAAAAAATTATAAAGTATCAACCCTTATATGTCCCACTGCTGGGCACGGGTTTTCTCCTCGAAATCAGGTGAGGAGGGTCAATGGGCCATAGTTTACCGATGCGCTGGCCCAATGCGGGTTGGTGAACTTCACATACCTTCAAAGACTTTCAATCTCATCAGGCATGCAGGTTTCCTCACGATGTTTTCCTTCACCGGTGAGCGAACGATGGTCTCGTGTGCACTTAGAAATTTAGAAAAACCCATTTCAAGGCACACACAGACGGGTGAGGATCGAACCCGGAACCTCTCGCATAAGAGGCCGAATCCGCTCACCACTGGACCATCGTCGCTCTTTCGATGGAAAAAAATTATAAATAACTAGCTGTTACCCGCGGCTTCACCCGCGTGATTTTAGATTTACGGATTTATCATGTCTGATGATAATCATTTTCTATTTTAATAATGACTAAGTTTTTGTATTGAAATGGATATATATGTTATCTTGAACATAAAGACATTATACCCATTCGCTTTCTGTGTTTCTGTATGCATATAATGTACTATTTAGGATACCATTATTACACTGCCCGTTCGAATCACGGCCACACGATTTATTTTCTTGCGTATAATTTTGGGTTAAGGTTCAAGAGTGGAGGCCGCGTTCAGGTAGACGAAGTGTTGGTCGGCCATTAACCAGATGGGAAGACGACCTCCGTGCAGTGGCAGGTCCGCGTTGGATGCGAGAAGCAAGGGATCGGTCGTCTTGGCGTTCATTGAGGGAGGCCTATGTTCAGCAGTGGACGGATAGAGGCTGATGATGATGATGATGATGTATAATTTTGATTTTGCCATATCACCTAAAGTATTTATTTAATTTACATGATGTAAAGGACAAAAATAATCTTCATAAAGTGCTCAAGCCAATTAATTAATTTAAAATGATAAGGATTTATACCTTATCTGTGTAAATAGCCCTATAATTGTCCATTTTTTTTAAGTATTAAATGAATATAGTATGATATCCCTAAGCGATAGACATATGCCATCGCGGACTTTTTTGTAGACCTATTTAAGATTCACAATTCCACCATATATTATTTTGTTATATTGTCTTTAAAGGTTTAGGAAGCGCTTTCGTTGAAAACTCCCAGGCGGCCTATTTTTTTCCAACACGTCCAACAATTATTGTTTTATCTTAGCCAATGTAGATGAAAATTTAATTAATTATATACATAAACCTTCCTCTTGAATTGTCCTATCTATTAAAAAAACCGCATCAAAATCCGTTGCGAAGTTTTAAAGATTTAAGCGTACAAGGGGATATAGGGACAGAAAAAGCGACTTCGTTTTATAATATGTAGTGATGATACATCTTAAAAATCTTAAATATTATAGGTTATGTTTCATTGGTATTAATGTTATTGAATTATTTTACCATTGTATGTTTTGTATCTATTATGGGAAATTCCTCGGAGCTACATTCCCATAGGACTGAGTAACAAAGTGTCAGAAATCAATAGATTATGTATTTTACGAAGGAGATAGTCGTATGGCTTCTGGTCTTAGCTGGTCCCAACAGGAACAAATTAAAAAAAACGGAGGAAAAAATATGTCATCCAATAATGAAATCCGTAAAAAGTAGTCAATTGAATTACAAATAATAATTGGTTTTATTTGGTGGCTTTTATCCAACCCTAGAATATATTGTTAAAATGTAAAGAAATAAAATAATTGTTTTTCTTCAAATGATTATTAGATAATACATCTTAAAAATCTCAAATATTTTAGGGTATGTTTCATTGGTATTAATGTTATTGAATTATTTTACTATTGTTTGTTTTGTGTCTATTATGGGAAATTCCCCGGAGCTACATTCCCATAGGACTGAGTAACAAAGTGTCAGAAATCAATAGATTCTGTATTTTACGACAGACATAGTCGTATGGCTCTGGTCTTAGCTGGTTCCAAAAGGAACAAATTAAAAAAAAACGGAGGGAAAAATATGTCATCCAATAATGAAATCCGTAAAAATAATAATTGAGTTACAAATAATAATTGGTTTTGTTTGGTGGCTTTTATCAAACCCTAGAATATATTGGTAAAATGTAAAGAAATAAAATAATTGTTTTTCTTCACATGACATTTCTAGACGCTTCAAAAATATTAAATAATATTTCGCCATTGTCCTTTCCATACAAACTTTCATCCCCTATTTAAACCCCTCTAAGCTTTTTTTTCGCAACAAAAAGTAGCCTATGTCCTTTCCCAAGCTCTAATCTATCTCTGTTCCAAGTTTCATCAAAATCGGTTCAGTGGTTTAGTCGTGAAAGCGTAACAGACAGACAGACAGACAGACAGAAAGACAGACAGAGTTACTTTCGCATTTATAATATTAGTAAGGATTTATTATTTACTTTGCTATTTACAATTCATTCGTTTGAAAATATTATAAATATATAATCCTAATAAGTCAAAAAGCGTAGAATAATACCGAGGTCATACCCACTGGACTAGTCGTTTATTTATTTTACTGTCGACAATAAACGCGGGGCCCCTTGAGTGAGGTCCCGCTTCGATCCTGAGTCCCTTTGGTGCCTTCAAATGGGCTGAACACAAGACTCGCTTGCATACCGGTAAAGCTAAACATCGCGTAGAAATTTGCTTGCCTGATGAAATTAAAAGTTTAAGTAACTTGCAGTGAGCCAGCGAATCGGTTAACTATGGCCTAACACCCTCCTCGCTTGATTTTGAGTAGGAGACCCCCAGCCCGCCCAGTAGTCTATACTTTACGTTTTGTTATATGACAATAATATACTCACGACCACTGTAAGTAATTAATTAATATTAAATACAGAATACTAAGCGTTACTTGCGTTATTAATTTATCTGAGTTACGCCTAAAAGGGTTTGATTTCCAAAAAATATTCCTATTCTCTGTGCTTTGAATCTCAGCCGTTTTAGTAGTCCTTTTGTGATCTTTCTGGGTTATGTAAAATATTCGAAACATAGGATATTTTATCATAAAATAAAAATCTTCAATTGGAAATCCATTTCGTTGCATTGTTTTTGACTTAAGAGTGTTCGTCTTTATATGATATCTCTATCTCTATTTGTAGGTATACTTAAATTAAATTATATGATTGAAAAAAAAACCAGTAAATAGAGTATAAATATTGTATATTTTATAGCTTTCTAAACGATTTTAAATAAAAAATATATAGAATAAATTGTAATTTTAACAACACAACACATATTTTAATACCATACTTTTGTGGATATTTCGAATAGAGATTATAAAGGTTAATATAATTTAAAAATCATGAATTTAATATGTATAGTCCATTTTTATAGAAGTGACCAAAAGTGTAAACAAATATGGCGTACTTCCGGCCATAGACAAATAGAGTAATAGTGTAGCTTAGTGAAGTGACACAAAGAGCAAATTAATGAATAAAAATAATCAGCCATAGACAAAAGTATAATTAATTTTATATTCTAATATTTCAACGACACTATATTGCTAAAATTATTTCAAAAACTTATAATATATTATTATTAACTCAAAATATTTTTTAAGAATTAGTAGAAGTACAAAATTATATAATAATAATAGAAATAAGTTGCTCTTCGACTGGAATAGATAAATAAACTATTATAACTGATTTATTTATGAAAATATTAAAGGAAAATACTAGAATACGTAAAACGCCAATAAGAAACTTATTTATTTTAATTTTTATTAAATGCTGTTCATACTTTCTGATGAATCGGAAGAGTCTCCAGAGACGTGGATATTGAAGCCTGGGGCGTCTGATGCAGCATCTATAATTCCGTCAAGCTGCATCATTTTAGCCTCTTCTTTTATTACATGTTCAATACTGTTCCTCCATGACACCGCACTTATTTGAGTTAAACTTTATATTAATTTTATGGGGTTTAATTCGCAATAGTAGGGCGGAAGACGTAAGACAATTTTATTATTTTGGGCTGCCATTTCGTCAATATTTTTTTGTCATAATCGTGCTTATTAAATTTTGTTAAGAGTTCAGCTTTTATTTCAGTTTCATAGTAACTTATATTATTTTCTAGCAACCACGCTTGTATGTTTGCTTTCCGCCAACTCATGTTAGGCACTTTGACAGAATGTCTTGAGTGGTACGGTGCATTGTCTAAAAATATTACTGACCCAGGCTCCACTTTATTTAAAACAGTATTAAACCACTTCTCAAAATAATGAGCATCCATTTCACTGTGGTAATCCCCATCATGTTTTTTGGCCTCAAAAATCCACTCTGCTCATTCTAAAAATCCATCTGCGCTGCCGATGTGCGTAATTATTAATCTTTTACCTTCTATCTACTAATAAATTGCATTTATGAAATTTTAAAATATGTGTAAAGAACACGGCCTATTTAATTGTTCATTTTGCTCATTCTCAAATACACAATCACATATAAAAATATAATGATTAACAATAGACAAAAGAAAGAATAATGTTTTTTAGGAACACGTGCAATTTAAGCCTTTCACAATTTCTGTAAGATAAGGAAACAAAAGAGACGCTAGGATGCTTATATGTAAAATGTTATTATGTGTTCACTATTGATATTTGAATACAATAAGGCGGCCTGGCCTAGAAAAAAGTCAACCCTATTATATTATTCGTATTTACTATGGTTAAAAAAACCTTGCGCCAGCGGCGCTCTGTCTCCAACATCGAAACCAATTAATGTCTGCTAACATTGTTTTTCGCATCCTTAATCTCATCCTAAAGTTACAAAAAAAATTCCTGTGAACTATCGTGAGCTTTCATGCCAGTGCTATATTTTAATATTATCTGGGACATTGTTAAATGTTTAAGCTGAGATATTTAAAAATATTCATATTATAAAAATATAAAAACTAAACAATTTTATGTAAAAGATTGACCTTATTTTGTTATATTTTGTAAGCATTTTTTGCTCGCAACATTTAAAAAAAATTGAACGACTTAGTAACAAATTGCATTATAGTAACATTGTCTTAAAAACTATCAATAAATTGTAATTAATGGAATTTTAAAATATCTGTACTACAGAAAACGGCCTGTTTTATTGTTCATTTTGTTCATTCACTTATACACGATCACCTCTAAAAATGAAATGACCCCATCCCTATTTCTCTTCTAAAAAAAGTAAGATGAAATGTCACATTCAAATTTATTAAATATCTGTGCACGCGATATTCGTATTTTATAAGATTTTAAGTGTTTTAATGCTAGATTGATAGTTGTTTTTAGTGAAATAAGTAGTAAATGGAGTGTTACAAATGTCCGTAAGCTAATTTGTTGTGAAAGTGAGTGATAAAAGCCGAAAAATCGTAAATTACGCATCAACAGGGTTTGTTTACTAGTTTGGTCACTTCTAAAAAAATGGACTATATAAATAATCATTTGTTTGAGATTAATATTACATTTTATACTATCTGAAAAATATTCTCGCACTTGTAAGGCTGTAATATAGTAGTTTATATTCTTCTTCTAACGTTTTAATCTTCTTTTCTGAAAGAGCTAACGTTTGCTGTAATTGTAACGTGCCCTTATTTTTCTGTTCGTTTATCATTTCTCTTTCTTTTTTTATGTGACTCCATATTGAATCAAACCAATAAAGAGATTCGAAATTTGAGTCCTAAAAATAAAAAAAATATTACTTAATTAAGAATCTGACTATTTTGTTTTTAATATGTACCTATCTACATCTACACTAATATTATAAGGGGGAAAAGTTTGTTTGTTTGGTTGTAATGAATAGGCTCAAAAAGTACTAGACCGATTTCAAAAATTCTTTCACCATTTGAAACTTACATTATCCACGAGTAACATAGGCTAAATTTTATTCTGGAAAAAAATAGGGTTCCCTAAGATATTTGGGTTTTTCGGACACAAGGTGTAAAAATCAACCAGAAAAGTTACTTATTTTGCGTATTAACATCTCGTTGTAAATCTTAGTTAACGCAGGCGAAGCTGCGGGCAACAGCTAGTAATTTATAAAGATCGTCTTCTATAAAATACATTCGTTAGTAAAGGATTTCTTGGCAGTGGGCAGTGGTTGGTCCGTGTTGGGTCTCCCCAGGCGAATATGTGGGACTCACTGCGCCCGAAAGATGGCAAGTGGACGCAGCTCTACCCACTAAAACTCGGCGAGTGCCACCACTGCCGCCTTTGGTAAGGTGCCCCGGATCTGCAAGCAACAGGGCACCTCGACGGCTAGTCAGTCCCTCAGGGGACCGACCTCCACATAGCGGTTGTTCCGCACCACAGAACAACCACTCCCAACATTTGGACAGTACGATGAGGTGAGGTTCTCATCCTCATCCCTTGCCCTCTGCTCTGTTGTCCCCTCTTCTTATAAGAGGGATACAAAGAGCCCCCTCGCGTCGTCTCAATTAGCTTCGCCCAAGGTGTTGGGGTCACCCTGGGCTACTGAGCCCCACCGCCACGACAAGGCTTGAACCATGTTCAGCATTGGATAGATAAAGACTGATGATGTATGTATACTGGCATGATAATTTACGTCAACAATATGCATTAGCTGTCTTGTGTTAGTGCAATGCTGTTCTTTTTGCTTCTTACTATTTTGAATGAAGGACGGTTTATTTACAAAGTAATATCAGTACGCTTACTCATTAATTTAAATTATAAATTTTGGAGTTAATTTAC
Source organism: Lycaena phlaeas (assembly GCA_905333005.2). Classification (NCBI taxonomy): domain Eukaryota; kingdom Metazoa; phylum Arthropoda; class Insecta; order Lepidoptera; family Lycaenidae; genus Lycaena; species Lycaena phlaeas. The sequence goes on along the minus strand of HG995166.1, from coordinate 16,522,899 downwards.
CTGATCGAGTAGTTTCAATATGTATGCAACGCCCATCGCGAATCCATCGTCTGTGAACGTGGCTCCGCTCTTATTCTTCTTGGACATTTTATCTTTTGACAGTATCATGTGTTCCACGAAGTTAACTGTAAGAGGCGGTATTATTATGAAGAAATTTTTGAGATGCACGTTCTTCGGGTTTCGGAACACCGGGGCGAACACGTCCAATAGCAACTTGAAATATTCAGTGCCTTGGATGAAATTACTTATTATACCGTTCACGTTATCGTCAAAGTTCTCAGCTGATTGTATAGTTTGTTGGGTCAGTTTGTTCTCTTCGCATAAATCTTTGAGCCTCTTGGGTTCAAGATTAGGCAAGAATACGGTGGCGTTAGAACAACAATGTCTTCCCCCGGAGCGGATCATTCGCACATAGCCCATAGCGTTCCCGATTTGACTGATCAAATCTCTGAACAAATCCAAGTAGCTCTGTCCATCGTCATTCACGCCCAAAACTTTTATCGCCTTATTGAATTTGTCCGCATTTTTGTAGGAATACATGCTAGATTGCACTTTTGTACTCTCCTTGAAATTTCGTAAATCTTTTATAAGTCGCGACTTAATCTGTTCGTCGTAGAGGAATTGAGAGAATATTATGAATTTGTTCTTCAGAAACTGATACGTGAAATTGACTGTAGTGTTCATTATTCCAGTACCGTGTGTCCTGATGGAGTTGGCGATGTGCTTTATATTTATTGAATTCAGATGCTTATTGTTGCTACTTTTTTCGATGAAAATTTGATTGTTTAAGTTATATTGATACTTGGCAACAAATATGTGAATATTACGCATAATTTCTAAGACGTCTAATCCTTGCTCCAGCGTTTGTGTCGGGAGGTTATCTTGAATTGTACTTATATTAAACTTAAGCTTGGCCATTTGTCTCATTTCACCGTAAGTTTTCCAATCGGATAATACAACAGTTGTCAAATTATAATATGTTTTTGATAGGTAATGTTCGATGGAGGGAACTACGGCCATGTAAGTGTTATAAAGCCTAAGATTATCCATTAAGAGGAATGTTTTTTTGGTCATGTCATCCGTTAAAGGGTTGACAACATCTAATTGCAAATGCGAATGTATATGTAACCTGAGATTGGATTCAACGCTTTCGTTAAATTTTTTAATAACATGATCGTTTATCATTTCGGTCAGTTTACTTTGGAACTCCCCTGCTTTCTTCACGCCGAACATGCCTTCCGTTTCTTGGAGAAATTTGATTCCATCATCCAATACCATGAAGAAAAAGTTCAATTTAACAGCTTGCAACAGCATGCTAAAGTTCGGTTGAAAATATATAGACAGAATATTCTGATGCCACAAAACCCACGAACAATTGGAAAAACTGCTTATACTTTGAATAAAGTTTGATAGTGATTGAATTTTGTCTAGAATCGAGCCCAATCTTACGTAGCTATCTTCTACATATGTGCTTTCAGGAACAAAGCTTAAAGCTATGTGGGTTGCTATATTGCGTTCTAAAGTACAAGCACCTTTGATAGCTTGCTCAGCTATGACAAGGCATGTAAGTTCATCCAATCTTTTACTTGCATATTTCTTATCGCTCATAAGTGTTTTTTTAACTTGTAGTATTGATGACACAGCTTGGTATGTTAAATGTTGAACAATCATGTTTATTGAGTTTATTATTTGGTTGTAATTTCTACTTACAACATTATTTAGACTCTTCAAAATGTCCATTACTTCAAATAGGGACAGCAATAAGTTTTTTGATAAAGGTAAACCAAGCAATAGATGCAAGTTAACAAACGTCAGAATTGAATAATTTGTGCAGGAGACTATGTCGAGTCCATCGAGTATAACTTTTGAATGAAGAGTCATATCAGCAGCGCTGAGTTTGTTACTTGACGAGAATACCTCTTCCACAGTCATAATCCATTGTAGACTCAAATTTTGAAGATTTATAATATCCTTTGAAATGGAACTCTTCTTATTAGTTAGATATGTTTGACGAGCTTTGAGCATATTTTGAGATAGTTTATTGTAATAGGCACAGAGAGAAGGCACATACCTCTGCAGGAATTGTTCTGGAAACCAAAATACTGTACCAATGACGTATACACTGTGGGCCTGTAATATAATATACCAATAATTTACTTGAAAGAAACTCTAATTCTGTACTTTAAAAATGAAAAATGCTTGATTGCATTAAGTAATTAAATCTAATACATAAAATTCTTGTGTCACAATGTTCGTTCCCATACTCCTCTGAAACGGATCAACCACATTTTATAAAATTTTGTGTGTATATCAGGTAGGTCTGAGAATCGGCCAACATCTATTTTTCTTTCCCCTGGATGATCAAGGTGACCCACCCCAAAATAAAATTTTTCATTTTCATTTTTTTATGATGTGGCATTATAAAATACACACAACCCTAGATTTAAAGCCTTCTACGATCAACCCCTGTGACAGTCTGTTAGTAATCAACAAATTTTCTGATGTATGCAATAATCTTCAATTCAATAACAAGGTTGATCAATAATTTTATACAATATGTGAATTTTTTTTAATAAAATACTTTAAATGCAACTAGTGGGTGACTCAGATTTTCACAAAGTTTTTTTTTAATAAGTAAAGATTACATGTACACTTTTTTATAATTAACATTAACATTCTCAAAACATTGATGTTATACATGATACTCAGCTTTATAATCATGAACTCTATATTGTCCTACTGTCTGTCAGTCACCTGTTTATATTAGTATAAACACAAGCCAAACAAATTAGTATGTTTATGTACTTCAAAGTTGTGATTACCTTGGTATTCAATTCAATCAGACTTTTGAAATTCTTCTTATCATTAGCACCAAACAGATAAGAATTAAGAACAAACAAAGAATTAATTTTAATACATTTATACATATTATCACTGTTGGATTTCTCTTGCACAAGTTTATCCAAATTTATTAAGACATTTTTAATGTACTGAGTGAACTCAGAATATACAGTTGTACAATCATTATCTGCTAAATATTTTTGTCTTGAGTTAAGCAAACTGTTAAGTGCATTTTGTACAATATCATCATTCATTATTTTCTTTGTAATGTTCTCCATAGCTACTATTAATGCTTTAAGTTTCTCCTGATTTAAATCCAATTCATTAGGCTTAGAATTATTTTTCACATGCTTATAAAACTTATGCCAGTTAGTAACTAAATTGCATTTAGATAATAGTAGTTCTGATAAAACCAATATAGTAAATATTTCTCCAATATTATTCAGTATAAAGTGCCATTGTATTCCACCTGAAATTTATAATAAATTTTGTTTTCAACTACATTTACAACAGATTATATTTTAATAAATTATTTTAAGTGCACTATGGACATAAAATTTAAATATAATATTTTTTAATATTGTAACATTTTACTTAAATTTGAATAATATTACACTCTTCCTGTTCCCATGGGAATAAATATGTATCATAATGTAGCCTATGTTACTTGCTGACTCTATTGGTGTAAAAATTTTCAAATTGGTCTAGTCATTTTGTAGCCTATTGAATGCGAACAAACAATCCAATTTTATCTCTTTATAATATTAGTATAGATAGATATCCCATGTTTAATATATGTATTTATTATATTATAACTCTTTTACTAGCTAATTATTTCAAGAGAACTTACTTATATTGATAATCTTTTTGGCAAACATTGAAAATAATTGGCAGCATAAATTATTGAGTGTATCATTGCATCTGTTAACAAATGCACTTAAAAGGCATATTGATTCCATTTGTTTAGATATATCACTCTCTGTATATTCATCATAAGCTGCCAAGAATTTGAAATGCCTGAAATACAAGATGCACATGATTAAAATGTAAATGGGCCATTAAGGTTCAAGAGAAGAGGCCACATTTAGGTAAACAAAGTGTTGGTCGGTCATTAACCAGGTGGGACAATGATCTTCCTTCACTGGAGAGTCCATGTTGCATGCAAGTGGCAAGGTATCGCATTCATTGAGGGAGGCCTATTTTCAGCAGACAAATATAGGCTGATGATGAATAAAAACTTCTGGTTCTTATATTATTCTTACCTCTCAAATGCCTCATTCTTTAGTTCCTTAATTTCTGTACACAATGATGCTAGCACTGATAGAACTTTTGTTATAATTAAATTGTCTGAAGACACTAAATCATTTATCAATATTTCTTCTTTAGCTGATATACTAACTTGCACAGGAGAAAATGTTTTGTTCCCCTTTAGGTTTTCATGTTCGAATATCAACATAAAATCCTGATATTGTTTTTTGAAAAATTCTCCATAACTTTTTAGTATTATGGTTCCTGCTTCCTTTTCCGAGTCAGAACGCATATTAATTTATTAATAAAAAAGTCACAAGTTGCACGTAACGTTTATTATATTTACTAAACGTGAACATTAACTTGAAGCTAAGATTGAAACAACTGTGAAGTATAAACTAAGAACCACAATAACTCTTTATTTATAAATCTGTGACAATAAATATCAAGATATATTATCAAGTATCAACCCACTATCAATCATTGATAATTAATCAATGATCAATGCACGATCAATGGTCAATAACAATTATTAACAAACGACCGAAAATAAATATACAAATTCCCATTTTTCACCTTCTTCTTTGGCCTTAGGATGACGTTCTCACTTTAAAAAACAAATAAATTGTATTTGTTCTTGTTTGTACCGGCTAAGACCAGAGACCATGCTGCCATGTCTGATGTAAACTACACATTTTGTGTGAAGAAGAAACAGTCCCGTACAGAAAACAGCCCCAGAACAATTCTCCGCAGCATTTGCGAACCAATCACAATATAAACAGATTGCGTTTTTAAAACAAACACTGTAGAAAGCCACTCCGAAATAGCAAAACTGGAAATAATAATTATTGACTAACGGAAAACAGGAAAAACACGACCGTTAGCCTTGACGTTTCCCACCAGACCCCTTTGGCGGGTTTGGTCTTAAGGTACCGAATGGAATTGCCAGTATCATATAGTTCGATGACTTAAGTCCATGTTCAGTTCGAACAGGTTCGAACATTGTTGCCTCAGCTGTATCTGCCATTCCGAATTTTCGTGGAAGTACAAGTGCTTAAAAAAAAGAATAATATAAGTAAAGGGACATAGTGTTCATGTATATAATATATATCAGGCAATAACGATATTTTAAAATCAATAGGACTTGTAATAACGTGAAAAATAAAATATTACGCGTACAGTCAAAAAAATGTGTACATCGATCCGATTGATTTGATAACTCTTTCACGAATACCTTTATCCAATCCAAAAGAGTGAACTGAAGCTTCGTACGTTTGAATTTCAGATTAATAAACAAAAGACGGAAACCCACGGAAACAAAGATAAATAAAAACGGAAAGCATTGTAGCGCGCGGTTATATTTTTACTGTTTCCCGACAATTCATTATAATTTTGTATTTTATTCATTCAGGTTGGTTTCCCATAGTTTTTGTTTTAGATCTCAATCTGTATGTGTTGTGATTGGTTGGCGATAATGTGGGAAATTTTTGTGAAGTGGTTTTTTTTAAAAGACTACTTTGGTGGTTTATTATGTTATTTATTTAAAAAAGTGAATCCATATAATAATATAATTGGTAGCGAATATTGTAGTGGACTGTAAAGATTATATAAACATTAAGTTTGAGTGGACTTCTCTGGATGGGTGGAGTTGGAAATGATAGTTGATTGATAGGGATTAGGGATGTGAAGGGCGAAAACGCACTCCTTGGCATTACGGACTATAATATAGATTACGAATGATTGATAATTGGCAGTGGCAAATTAGCAATGCACTTTATAGTGCCCCTTTATACCGGAACCATACGTTTGTCCAACGTTGTTTGTCAAGCTCCAAGTCTCCACAAGTCACAAGCATGTGGACGTCTCGCAAGCGCTTGCGGCAAATTCTCTTCTGTTCCCTTTGGCTTGTGCACAATACCGACACTCGTCGGATCGGCCACAAACCCTTGCAAACCTACGCAAGCCAAGAGAAACTCTGTATCCACACTTTTGAATTTGTGAAGGTTTGCCAAGCTTCGGCATACGTGCGGTTCCGGCTTTAGGGTAAAAATGTTCTGTGCTTAGTGCAGTCCATTAAAAAAAATGTGTGTTTGACGTTGTTTTTGACATTTACTTACGGCTACAATTTACAAACTACGAAGCGATACAATAAAAAAATAGTATTAAAATCTAAAGTGATATTTTGCTTAGTTTGTTATTTGGAAGTGGCTTTCATATACGTTAAAAAGACAAGAAACAAAAATGGAACAAATGCTACCAAGCCCCTATAACATTCCGGGTATTGGAACACCATTGCACCAACCCGAAGAAGATCAACAAATTTTACCAAATGCGATGCAGCAACAACAGCATCAGCAGCAACAACAACAACAACAACATCAATCTTCTATAGTCTCATTAGGTTCATCTCCTTTAGGCTTTGGTTCAATCATGGGCACTCCAGTCAGGACCATGCACACTTATGCTCCAACTGCAAGTTATTCAACCCCACAGCAAATGATGCAGCCACAAACACCGGTAAGGATCCATACTAGATTTTGTTTCGTGGATAAACTTGCCATAATTACTTAGAAAATAATAATTATTAAGCACTGTACTTATGTTACTGCCTAATTCATTTAGGATCTGTTGGCACACTATGACTACAAAATATGATTGTTGCAATTAATAATATTCAAATAAAATAATGGAAATGGGTAATATACACTAAAGTCACAATTTTTAAATAAGTATGTATCCACAACAGAAAACAAATTCTTATGTGATTAAAAAACTACATCTCATTAAGAACTTAATATAATTGTTAATTTTTTGTGACTATATAGTATTTGATATTATTGAGCAGTTAAAATATAAGTTAAAAATGATCCAAATAAATTCACAGCCAAGTCGCTATAGGCATACCAATTACTAAAAATACTACAAAATTCAGAAAGACTGTTTATTTTTCATTACATAAATAATGGTAAGGCATCATAGAAGTCTTATTTCCTGAAGCATTGCAGTGTGAATTTAATTATAATATAACTAAATATGATTGTGTAAGGTATTTTTAATTCAATTTTTGTCACTCAAATAATAAACTTTTTTTAATTTCAATGAAGTTTCATATATTTTTCAAATAGTATCAATGCTTATACGTCCCTCTGCTGTGACTTGAAATCAGACAAGGAGGGTAATGGGCCATAGTTCACCGATGCGCTGCTGCGCTGCGCTGTACCCAAGTGGTGAACTTCACATACCCTCAAAGACTAATATCATCAGCCATGCAGGTTTCCTCACAATGTTTTCCTTCACCAGTATATTTTTCAAATAATATTTACAAAACAATAGTATATTACAAAAAATAGTATATTTCTAAATCATATCAATCAAAATCAAATCATATAAAAAATAATTATTTCAATGTCTAACTTTCATCATTTTATGTTTCAGCAAAACTTAATGTCTCCATTGATAGCTGCTGGTAGTATTGCCATGCCACAGATTTTACCGCAAGTAAGCCCAGCACCCATGACACCAATGACTCCTCATTCTGCAGATCCAGGAATTTTGCCACAACTACAGTAAGAGGTTCATTATGTATAAATACTCTGCAATAACATCTTAGTTCTTTAAGATTGAAATGGTTAATTACACACAATATGTGTCTCTCTCCCTATTTTGACAAGGAAAAAAATTATTTTAATTTAGTATTACCGAATAAGCTGTCTGTTTCCCTAATAAAATAAAATAAAATGTTAACTTTAGCAATCTTTAAGGAAACTAAGTAATTATAGTTAAGTGAGTATAGTAATATATTTTATCTACCTTAGATTCCATGTAAACAAGTTATTTCTAAAATATGCGACTATCTGGTCTTTATGATCAAGTAATTTGGTACTGAAGTAACATTCAAATGTTATAAGGTGAACTATTGAAAAGTCTGAATTATTAAATGTTTGATAATTATATTTATTTTTCTTTGCATAAGTATTTAATTATACATGTATTTGTATATACAGTATGTGTTGGTTCTTGTCGTAGCTTTAAATAAATTTATATTTTTAGAAACATTGTTTCTACAGTCAATCTCAATTGTAAATTAGACTTGAAGAAAATTGCTCTTCATGCTCGTAATGCTGAATATAATCCAAAAAGATTTGCTGCTGTTATTATGAGGATAAGAGAACCAAGGACGACAGCACTAATATTCTCATCAGGAAAAATGGTATGCACGGGTGCCAAAAGTGAAGAAGACTCTCGATTAGCAGCAAGAAAATATGCTAGAATTATACAAAAACTGGGATTTACTGTAAGTTATTTTTAATATAGATATTAATTTGGTTAGTATTTATTAACATTTTTAAATTAGACATTGTTTTGGGCAATCTAGAGCAACTATTTAAAGATGGCGTTTCATGAATATGTCAAAAAAAAAGTTAAAAAAATTCCACTGTGAGCTTTCAAATACCACCAATTTCCTATAACTAATACTGATGTTGCTACTACGAATAAATTGTCCATTGAGTTGCACATAAAACAAGTCATTCTTCCAAATCCTTTACCCCAGAACCTAAAATAATTAACCCTAGTTTTAACATTTTCCAGGCAAAATTTTTAGATTTCAAAATACAGAATATGGTTGGAAGTTGTGATGTAAAGTTCCCGATCCGTCTAGAAGGCTTAGTATTAACACATGGACAGTTTAGTTCCTATGAACCAGAACTTTTTCCTGGACTAATTTACAGAATGGTGAAACCAAGAATAGTGTTACTAATTTTTGTGTCTGGAAAAGTGGTGTTAACTGGTGCCAAAGTTCGTCAAGAAATTTATGAAGCATTTGATAATATTTATCCAATATTGAAAAGTTTCAAAAAACAGTAGTTTAAAATATAGATTCTATTTTGTAATATTTTTAAGTGTAATGTTTGTTATACATAAAATAATTTAACGGGCAAAATGTTTGCTTTATTTCTACTATGCAATTAAGGGGACAGAATTTTTGCCGGTAGGACGCGCCTTTTTAAGAAGTATAGGTCCCGGCAGGTAAATTTAGCGCTGGCCGCGCAAAGGTACGAAATACGGTATATTTTTATTATTATTAAATAAAATAATTAAAGAAACAATTAAATAAAAATCACCAGATTTTTACAGATCCACCATACTGTTTAATATTTTGGAGATAACACATAAGTGCGCGATTGTACACATGCGGCACATACGCAGATGCCCCCTCCAGATTTCATCCAGCACTAAAGTATAACGTAGTGTTTATATATACTCTTTGCAGTTTGCACTAAAGTTACGTGCCGACACTTAGACTAGCCTAAATCTTTACGCGGTAAGTATTGTGGGGCTGATTGGTCCGCTACAATAGCATCGGTACGTACTACGTACTCGCAGAAACGAGAACTAAGATCTGGGTAGTCTTGTGTAGTTCGTGAACGAACTAGTTCGTAAGAGCGCTCCTACAGGCGAACTACGCGAACTAGTTCCTTCATTCACCATTTCATAGTTCGTTAGTTCGTGCCGAATGAAGAAGATGACGTCGACTTATCGAATGAACTAAGATTATTTTTGATTATTTTCTAATGAAAAAAATATTAAAATGCGAAAAATATAAAGGATTATTTTATTGCACCAATATTTTTGTAGATATTCATTAATTTATAGGTTTTTGCTATTTTTAGAGATGAAAATTCAACATTCACAAGCATTCCATAAATATTGTACAACATACATCAGGGACCGTGTTAAAACGAGCGAACGATGGAATCAGTCTAATTCGGTCTAGGAACTAACGAACTAGAAGAACGAACTAGTTCGTTTAGGAGCGGCGAACTAAACTGAGCGATCTCAGTTGTGAACTATTATGCCCAAGACTAGATCTGGGTTTATCATTGTGTACACGAAGTATAGATGTAATACCGGATCCACACGTTTGTGGCTTGCCGCAAGCTCGCAAGTCTCCACAAGTCACAAGTATGTGGACGCCTCGCAAGCGCTTGCGGCAAATTCTCTTTTGTTCCCTTTGGCTTGTGCACAATACCGACACTCGTCGGATCGGCCACAAACCCTTGCAAACTTACGCAAGCCAAGACGAAACTTTGTATCCACACGTTTGAATTTGTGAAGGCTTGCGAAGCCTCGGCAAACGTGCGGTTCCGGCTTAAGAATTCCGAACGTAGAGTCATCGCCACTTTAGAAGTCCGATCTAAGAGTAAGTACCTATAGAGTTCGTCATAGCGTGACCGCACAAGAAACAGCAATATTTTTTTTCAGTGTGACCATATAGGGAAATTTTCCCTATATGGTGGGTAGTTAGGGGAGTTTATGTAAATGTACGTACGACAACAGCCCGAGTTGACCACTTTGGACTTTTTACTATTAAATATAAATTTAATTTTTAATATTTATTAGGTATCATATTATAAAGTTTCAATAATTTTACTCCAATACTTGTTGCAACCTCTACATAGGTACGGTAAGTTTTGTTTGTCTGTATGTTTTTACATATTAGGCAAACGACCAGTCAGATCACCTGGTGGTATGCTATGTCACTAGACTAGGGAAATGAATACTTGCGACTTGCGATATTAATAATACTATTTATAAATTCGGACACTCTTACTTTTTATCTGAAATGTTTATACTACGCTAGACGGTTCTTTTTCGGTAATAGAGAGGGTTTTTCTCAGTACAAGTAGGTTTTACATGTAAGTGAGTAAGGTCAGGTTAAACTGTAAATTTATATCCTGATCTGTAACCGTGTGCACATTATAGTATAATTTATTTGCAATAAAATAAAATACATTTTTTAAAATAATTTGTATGATATACTGGCCTTTAAATAAAACTAATTTGGTATGCATGCTCTTAATTCTCTCTTCGCTTTGAGATGTTTTTTTCATAATGAAATGAATTCTCACCTCAAGATATCTAAGAACACTTGCCTTAATTACCAACGACAGATGATTGTCGAGTGGACTTTGTTCCAATACGTGATTCCTTAATTTCGCAAATACATTATAATCAACTAATTTTTTAAAAACATTGTCAATCAACTTTGGCAGGCCATTTTTATTATTAAAATAAGCATTACCACGAGTGATTAAAATATGTCTCAGAGATTTTTCTAGAATTCCTACCTTACCTACATGCAGTAGGCAATGGTTAGCGCGTTGGCGCTCAAGCCGGAGGTTGCGGGTTCGAATCCCGCCAGGGAACAAAACAGTTTTCTGTGTTCCTGGGCCATGGATGTGTATTAAATATGTGTATTATATAAAAAATCTTAAATTTAAGTATTAATACAAAAAATATTAAATATATGTATTTTCCGTTGTCTGGTACCCATAACACAAGTCTCTTCGAGTACTTACCACGGGACCAGATTGACGTGGTGTAAAAAGCGTCCATAGATATTATTATTATTACATCTTGAGATGGATAATGCAATCCACCAAAATATCTTTTTTGAATAAAACTTCTATAATTTATTCTAATTTATGAGAAACAATCGGCAATCGCGGATAGACATTCCTCACACTTTATTGCTATTTTATTTACTTTACTGCTTCAATTTTTTTGGTATGAAATGTTTTATTTAATGTATTTTATAACATTTTACTAGTATCAAGTAAGTCAATACATTGAATTAAACTTAAAAAATAATAAAAGTGGCAATTTGTGTTACTGTAAATAAGTAAAGGAAGTTTAAGACGTAAGGAGATATAAATTAAATTATGTGTATTGACATACCAAGATATTGTTAGCATTATAAATATTTGTTTTTTTTTCTCCATCTCACAACTGAACAACCTGTTTTTTTAACAAGGACAAAAGGAAATCCGTAACCGTAAGGTAAAAAAAAATCACATCATGGCAACACTACACCTCGAACAATTAAAGGTTATGTTTTAATTAATTGTTGAAATTCTACATGTAATCGATATTTAATGAGTTACAACAAGTTGAATTTAAATTAAAACACGACATTATAATCAATTTATTACTACATTCATAATATATTTTCACATCTTTAAACAACTTACGAGTGCAATGTTAATCCATCAATTTTTGTTTACTGCGGCTTTTACACCCTAAAATTTTGCAACTCACCACTGCGCATTAACTCAATTCAAATAAATCGCAATAAATCACTGTTTCAAGTTGTGTAAAACTATTAAAATCTCCGAAAAACAAATACGTACGTATTTGTTTGGCAAGAATACACAGTTTGCCAAACAAAATATTTAGTCACGGTGACAGGGACAAAAGAAAAATCTTCTGTCTCTGTTTCTTACACTAAAATTATAACTTGTAGTCTCACTCTAACTCGTGACGTTTAAAATAGGACGACCTCTGTAGGTATTTACTCTTAGAGTCCGATAGACGCGGCGCTGCGGTCTCATAACTCAATGTTGCCAATTTATAGTGTAATAATTTTCCACCAAGTCTAGTACAATAAAAAATTTAAATAATTATAGGGCCTATGGTCAGCAGTGGATTGATAAAGACTGAGTATGATAATAATGACAAAAATAATTATAGCAGCGAAAAAAAATCTCCCTGCCAGGTTTTAGTAAAATAAAACATTTTTTTGTAAATATTTCCTTTGTATTTTTTACGTATAACCGATTAGTAGAATTCATCTAAAACAAGCTTCTTCGGATGTGTTCGGCTTTTGCCAGGAGTGACGATTTTCTCAGAAGTAATTGCTGCCATTGTTACTTCCTTTGTTATTCGACCTTTTTTACAGAAACACCTGAAAAAATCATTCATCTGAACAAGGTTTTAATTCTTTTACCTTGTATTTATATTCATATAAAATATCATAAGATAAATGTAGGTATAGAGTTAATGATAATATTTTAACCATAAATTAGGCAAAAATGAGTGACTCTGGCATCTCTTAAATTTACCTGTCATGGCTGTGACATTTATAAACATTATTTAACGGGGTTAATTGTTGTTTATTTTTACTTTCTAATTCACAAAATTATTTCACTTTAACGATCATTGTACGGCCTTAAATTTTTACACCTTACTTTATATTATATGCTCCATATTTCACGTAAAACAATTTAAAATATCACAACTTCTTACTCCAGACAGATGTCAAGATGTCAATGTTGTCAAATTTAGTTCAGGCATTAGTCGCAGGACTTTAAAAGTGGCGAGGACTATAGTTCTTTTTTCTGCCACTGGCTGCACTAGAATCGAGTGCGTACCGATGCTATTGTAGCGGACCAATCAGTAGCACAATACTTCCCGCGTAAAGATTTAAACGAGTATTAAATCTTTTTTATCTTACTTAACTGTGGCACTGATTTGTCCGCTACAATAGCATCAAAAAAGATCTGGGTTTGTTATTGTGTATGCGAATACTACGCAAAAGCCCATATCGTTCGGACTCCTTATACCTATCGGCTATCTATACTTCATGGTCGACATCGTCAAAGAATGCAGCCGTACATAGAAGCACAAATCTTAAGGATTTTTTGTGCCGACTTTATCGGGGACAAGTCCTCAGTTCGCACTCGCTCGCTCTCGTAGGCTCATACGCTGGGGACATCGCGGTGTCTCTCTCGTCACGCCGTCAAGCGGACGTTTACATCACAGTTTGTCCTCAAAGCGCCCATAAGAACTGTCCTTTTATGTACGTCCAGTACGTCTGTATTCTTTGACATCGTCCATAAGTAAAAAAAGAAGCTTAGTATAGTCTGTACTCTGTAGGTATACGTTTGACAGCTGTCTTTGATTTTATATCAAAAATGAAAGAAGAAGAAGAAAACGGCACTTTACAGTTCACTCATCACTGTCCATCTGTCCATTTTCGAATACGACTGCATTGAGGTGGAAATTGCTATAACCTCGAATCCTTTTTTGTTTTGAAGCAATTATTATTTGTACATAATAATGGCCGAGCCTATGAGACAAACAGTCGCAACTATACTTAAAAGTATTGAAAGGTACAATCCTGCAAACCTTCAAACACTTGAAAGGTATGTGGAGATGCAATCAAGAGAAAATACTTATGATTTGGAAGCCAATTTGGCAGTATTAAAGCTATATCAATTTAATCCTGAGAAGTTTAATGCAGACATTACGTGTCAAATACTTTTGAAAGCATTGACTAATTTTCCACACACAGATTTTACACTATGTAAATGTTTACTTTTGGAGTCAGTTGTAAGTATTTTTTACATTTTATTGGATTTATTTATTAGTTTCAAAAACTAATTTTAACAATTAATTTTATAGTAAAATTCATATCAATGAACTCTTATATTAAATGTCATTCAAAACTAACATTTTTGCTATATTGTTGCTAGTATTGTTAGAATTAAATTAAAAGTAAATTAGAGATAAACCCAAAATATGTATATGTCTTTTTAATAACTACGGAACAAATATCTTGTTTAAGGTTGAAAATGAAACCATTTCCCAAATAAAGTATTTGGCCGATATACTGGAACAATGTGACTTCACTCAGTTTTGGAACAGAGTACACCAAATGCCAGAATTATGCAACAAAATAAGCAGTTTTCATGATTCTATTCGGAAGTTTGTTTGTCATGTTGTTGGTATTACCTTCCAAACAATAGACAAAAATAATCTTGCCGATCTCTTAGGAGGAATTGATGGTAAGTGTTTTATTTAAAAAAAAAAACGTTTTGAAAGTAGAATATTATATAGATAAATATTAATATAGTTATTTAGAAACGTGGTAGTGTGTACCTACCATTAGGATTTTAGCGATTTTTCCACATAATAAAATTGCTATACTTCCAGGATAAATTATTTTAAAGAATTTCATCTCAAAAGTTTCTTTGAAATTTCAAATCAAAAGTTGTATGGTATGAGGTAGTCAATAAAAGTAGGTTAGAACTAGCTTATTACAGTGGGAGACTTAGCACAGGTCTAAAAATTTTCTCTCTTACTAAAAAAATTATTTATATATAAATAATATTTTATAATATAAATAATATTTATTTATATAATAATAATTTTGTATAAAGAAAAAAATATTTATTATTTATTAAAACTTACATTAGTTAAATTATGGTATAGATATTTCAATTGACAAAGGCGAGTAAGCAATAATTACATATTGTTGACATGTACTTATACATAATATATACTGGTAGTGTAGATGTATGGCAGCATGCTTGCAAGTCATTGCTCTATTAGTTGTAGATGCACATTAACTATAATTGAAACTCTAATATAGATCAATATTAGATTTTTTTGGTACACATTTTTTTTTAGCCTTTATGTTTAAATATAATTTATTTACTTTCAGATGTAACTGTAAAGCACTGGGTTAAGAAGTATGGTTGGAAGGATGAAGGAAATTTAATCTTCATTGCTAACCAAGATGAGAATATTAAGACTAAAAATATCACAGAGAAAATAGAATTTGATCATCTTGCTCCACTGATGACTCTTTTGTAATTCCATCTTTTGAGGCAATAAACATTTTAAACAATTACACTTTATATTTTTTTTAACAAAATACAATTGTATTTTTTATGTATGACACAGGAAGAAGCAGTGTACAAATAAAGGCTGATGATGATGACACTAAAGAGCTTTTACCAAGTTTAATTAAATTTGTTATTTACCAAAAAATTATATGATCATATTGATTGTAGGTAGATTTATTTCAGTATTAAATATAATGAATTTGTACTCATTTGGAAGATCATATTTTATTAAGCTATAGTAGCTGTTGTTAAATCTGACAAGTGAAGTTCAAAATAACATCTCTTAATAGATATGGTTTTATTTTGGCACGCCAGTCGCCAGCTGATCACTGGCCCATCACAAAAAGATTATTTTAATTTTTAATAATCATGCTCAGATTGTATTAAACACATTTATTTTTTTTGTAACAAAAATGATTTAGTTATAAAAAACAACAACCAGAACATGTACTTTCTTCAGGAACTTCAAGCCTTTTAGGCTTTCTTACCATGACTGAAACCAAATTCTTTTCCACCGGCGTGTCCTTCTTTCTTACCATGATCGTGATGATGAGCATGGTGTTCCTCGTGACCATGATGACCTTTGTGTCCCTTATGATCTTCATCATAATGTCCCTTGTCGTGTTGACCTTTCTTACCGTGGTGTTTCTCGTGATGACCCTTCTCGTTGTGACCACCCTTTTTGTGATGTCCTTCTTTTTTGTCATGATGGCCATGGAAATCGCCGTGCTTGTGATGGTGTCCTCCTTTGTGGAAGTCGTCATAGAATTTATGCTCCTTATGGTATTCATCTTTATGGGATTTATGATGGAATCCAGTGGTCTTGGATCCCTTTTTATGACCCTTTTTATGTCCGAATTTACCGCCTTTATGCCCGTGGGCAGCCTCATGGTGTTCGCCGTGATGGTCGTGCTCGTCATGGTGTTTCTTCTTATGTCCGCCATGTTCGTCGTGATGACCTTCGTGATGATGTTTCTCGTGATGGCCGTGGTCACCTTTGTCGTGATGGTGATGTGACTTGTATCCCTTGTCGCCTTTCTCGCCTTCTTCCTTGTGATGATGCGCATGGTGCTCATGTCCTCCACCCGCTTCGTGACTGCTGCTTTTAGCTTGCTTGTGCTCCGTTCCTTCGGGCTTGAGATCGGTCTGTTTGGTGTCAGCTACATTTTCCTCTTTTACATTACGTGCTGCCGTCAAGCATAGCCCGTATACAAGGAATACTAATAATATGACTTCTTTCATTTTCAAAAAGTAATTACAACGACAAATAAATTTCTATTGCTATTGCATTGTACACAGTAGTAGATGCGGTCGGCTTGTGAGCTGGACTGAGAGTGATATAAGCGATATTGCAGTATGCATTTATAGACAACGGCTTTCATCTTTGTTGGTTACAGAGTGATCTTTAGCAATCACATTGTTGCAGATTTCTGGACGACTGATTTCGTTGGTTATGGTGACGACATCACTGTTAAACTTGATTAGTTCCGTTACAGCACCAAATATAAATATATTTTTCTTATTTATTAGATATTAATACAGATAAAGTTTTTAAAATAAACAATAAATTAAAATAATACGGAAATAAAATAAAGGTCTTTTATTGTTCATTTATTTACAAAAGCGTATTGAAAGTATTAACAATATGACAAAATTAACAACGTACTTTCTAGAACAGATATCAGTGTTTGCCGTGGTGGAAGCCCCAATGCTTGTGATCTTCGTGACCTCCCTTTTTCCCGTGGTCGTGGTGGTGATGGTGGTGTTCTTCGTGACCATGATGACCCTTGTGACCTTTGTGATCCTCATCATAATGATGCTTATCGTGATGACCATGCTTGCCGTGATGAGCTTCATGATGTCCGGAGTGGTGATGACCGCCTTTCTTATGATGACCACCTTTCTTTTCGTGATGGCCCTCATGGTGACCGTGCTTATGATGCTTTCCTTCTTTGTGATGGTCATCGTAGAAATGATGGTCCTTGTGATATTCGTCCTTGTGATACTTCTTGTGGTATCCTTCGGTTTCTTCTCCCTTGTCGTGGTGCTTTTTATGGCCATGCTTGCCTCCCTTATGGTGATGGCCATGCTCGTGATGTTTGCCATGATGATCATGTTCGTCCCAGTGTTTCTTGTGACCGCCGCCGTGTTCGTGGTGGTGTCCCTCATGGTGGTGTTTATGATGATCGCCGTGTTCACCTTTATGGTGGTGATGGTGGCCTTTGTGTCCTTTGTGACCTTTTTCTCCGTGTTCATGGTGATGGTGGGCGTGATGCTCCTTGCCACCGCCTTCTTCGTGGTGGTGACCTTTGTGATGGCTGGCTGCCGTTTCGAGGTCTGCGCTCGGTTGTCCGACCTCTCGGCCAGATATAACTAAGATGCATCCCAATAAAATAAGGGCGCTTAGCGTCCTCATGGTTATGAAAGGGTGAACACTGGGGCTGTACTGACTTGGAGCAGTCTGTGGGGCCATTTATATCAATCATTAAAGTAGCTGATTGCAGTTGGTGAAATTAGCGGGCAAGGACGTCATAGCAACCGTTACGCCTATAGCGTTTATTACGACATTCGGTATAAGCCTATGGCATTTTGTTTATAACTAATTTATATCATTTTGTTTACAATAAAGTGTAAGTACTTAGATTAAACTTTAGTGGTTACACGAATATTAAATGTTTATGGAATGCTAGGACTAGTTAATTTTTCATCTTTTTGGACGTTACTTATAATATATTTTATAATAATAATTTGTAACGCCTATGCCTCAGGTGCATGTTACCAGGACGCCTGAACAAAGTGTACATCAGAGATGATCTAGGTGCAAAAATTTTGACTGGCTGAACTTCCTCTAAGTCCTAGGCGGTTATATTATTTTTGTGTTATGTTATTTGTGAATTTGTAACGCTTTAAATTACTAAATGTAGGTACTGAGATTAATAGTCTGCACATGTTTCCCTTATCCATAACAATTTCGTAATGATATTATGCTTAAAAAATGTAGAAAGAATCCTTCTGATGCTATTTTGTGGGTGTGGTTTTTGCCAAGTATTTTACTATTTATATCAAATGGAATGTTACCTTATTTCCAGGCATCGAGTATAGAAGTAATGACTATCAGTATTTTTAACTGTACTGATGTGTAAATGCAGGGCGTAACTACTGAATGGATTTTGATAAAACTTTGCAATAATACAGAAGTACACACGTGAAACCGCGGGGTGCTGCTAACAAACAATAAATATATAAATATGTGTATACCTTACAATAATAATTATTATACTTAGTGTAGGTACATATTTGAAAAATTACCCGCTCCTGTTGCGCCTCTTTTATGTAACGGTTTTGGTTGTACACTTTTTCTTATTCAGAGATGGCACTCCTTACGTCTATAACACTTCTTGAAGTTCAGGTTCACTTCAGGTTTCTGAAGTTATCAAATGTAAAATCTAAGTAATGTTTATACTTATATAAAAAGGTAATTAATAAAAACAGAATATGCTCTCTTTATACCATACCCATGGCAAGGTATATCTATATCTACATATAATGGTAAATACATAAGTAGGTATACTTAATACTATAATAATATACATCATACATGTACTTCCTGACCTAGTTTTGTTATAGCCCAAATAGCCATATTATAAAATGGTCGGTTGTAGAAACCTCCATCTATCGTCTGAAGGGTTATAAAATAATAATACATTTTTTGCATATATCCACCGCTGGTTTATTTTATTCTTCCATTGAGTTCAGCTGTGGATGGATTGGGATATGGTTTGGTACTAAGTTTACTCTGTGGTTTTATATTAAAATGATGATGATGATGATGTAAACAACATCTAGTTGTCTCACTAACAGTAAAATAGCATCTTCGCAGTCTTAGTGTACCTAAAAGTAAAAATAGTTTGCATGTTATTTGTTTGAACAAGTCAAGTAACTGAGTAACTGTTACCTAATTAAATCTGGGACGACTTCCGCGCAGTCTACGTACGGATTGACCCTAAGACAGTAGACGCCCAGGATCGGCGCATCACATAGGTACCAGGGACCCATTTTTTTCAAAACATTTATTATTTTCCTAATTAGAATTAAATACCTATTAATCGTGTATAAATAAAAACAGATTTTTTTAAAATTTATATTTCGCTCCTATGCCAGTATTATTCAAACATTAAGGGCCTGTTTTACAATCTCCAGTTAAGTTCCCAATAGGCTATCGGCAACATATTTGACAGATAGAGTATGGAGTATTTGTCAAAAATCTGTCAAATATGTTGCCGATAGCCTATTGGGAACTTAACTGGAGATTGTGAAACAGGCCCTAAGACGAACCTATTTCACTTACAATCAGATATTGTATTGTTTTGTTGATGTTTTGTATACCAGCCTATTGTTCAACTTGTAAGATACGGGTCCAGCGGATAGTAGAATCTAACACCTAACCGTAGGTTACTACATTAGTTTTGGTACTTACTTATAACAAGTTTAAGTTTTTTCTTCGTCACAATTCATAACCTTTCATAATTCATTGTAGCAAATAAATTTATTAGAAACCTATCAAATGATCACGCAAACTCTTCGAGAGTGAAATGGTGACCTTGACCACACGACCTTCTAGTAGTTACTGAACTGCCCCCATACACAAGCGGCGCAGACGGCAGGCGGCAGGCGCAGAGAATTATATGACGTAAGCCATTGTCATTCCCATACAATAAGGATTCTATTCTATTCTATTCGTTTAGCGTTTATGCCACTTGTCTATAGGGTTGGTCAAGGCAAGAATACGGTGTCTATGCTAATAGTTATTCCTTATTCATATTGTATACAATACCTGTAAAGTATTTGTTTATCATCATCATGATATTTCATTTCAATAAGGGTCTGTTTCACAATATACTAGTAAAGTACCCTATAGCTATATGACACATAAATTAACTGACACATAAATCTTCTAGTTAGTCTTGATTGGGTTTCACCATCATCTTCCCTGTAAATTTATTTGGCAGATCCCTATTTGGCACTCACTGGTTAGTAAGCTTGGCAACCTCGCATTTTATAGTTCCATTTTACGATAAATATGTTTTAGATAAACATTCCATGTTGTAAATATACATGAAAATATGTTTTTATAATTTAAATGTATGTATCATACCATCTTTATACCTTTTATTTACATAGACATTGTATATAATGTTATCCCTTAATTATTAAACGTTCAAAACACAATTTAAATTATTTTGTATATTATTGTTACCGGAACGTCAATTGTCAAATGTCGTGAAGCTGTCAACCGCGTATATATCTGTCAACTAATTTATGTGGCAGATAAATTTGCTAATGGCCAGTTGATCCGACCTATAGTTTACAGGGAACTTTATTAGCCAAATATTGCTATTTGTCAATTGTGAAACAAAAACGTTGTAGTTATGTGGTAAATATGTTGCAAATAGCTTAATTGGAACTTTATTAGGACATTGTGAAACAAACCCTTAATAAACCTAACATAATTATTAATATCGATTATCGATATTCGGGTCGGTGAAAGCAAATTTTACCCGAAAATAGTGTAGATAGAAAAAAATACATTTTAAATACTTGGTATCAAAATATTTTTTTTATACATGTGCTACAGAACTGAAATTCTTCGCCTTAGGGTTCATTGAGGGAGGCCTATGAGCAGTGGACGGATAGAGGCTGATTATGATGATGATGATGATGACGAAGTCTAATTTATTTAGATTAGATATAAATCGCATATTCTGACACATTATTATTAAATTATCACAGTTCAACACAATGATAGTGTTTTTCAAAATAGCGTTACATTATTCATCAATCATAACATTAAATTATTATAGACAGCGGGTAAGAGTTTCTGCCAATATGTGCAATAAAATAAAAAGGTATGTACAATGAAAACGTGAAAATATTAAAAGTTTTCCATCAGTTTTCACATAATTGGGTACTTAGAACACAACATATTGTTTTGATTCGCGCCAAGATACTAGTTTTTTGTAACTTAATATTGTTTAGTATCTTAATATAGATTATAGGATGAAAAATATGAATTGCGTTTAGTAAAGTAAAATGCAAACTTCTTTCTCGCGAGTCAATATATTTATATAATAATTGATCAAAATATCCTTAATAACCCTAACCCTTATTAAGATTTAAGTATACACATTAAAAGCTCTCCGAGAGAAATATTCGACCGCAGAAGTGTCATACTTTTACGGTAGAACTCTAGAGATCCGTCTAAATAAATTGTAGAAAGGGCATTTCTTCGGCATTTGACCTGGAGTTAGTTATTGTTATTGGGTGTTGTTCGTTTGAGATTTTTGTAACGAATCCATTTTAAAAGGCACAATTCAGTCCAAAATTCCTGTGTTCCTGTACAAATTCAACAATGTAAGGCAAATTTCAACGTGATTCTCTTTTGTGGGTCAGTCAAAGTATGGGGCATCTACTTAAAAAGTTTTGAAGTGATAACTTAGTATAGGTTCGCGTCACCGCCATGCAAATTAATAATAATAATAATAATACATTTATTTCAGATTTTAAAATCCATATTTTGTTAGTTACAAATATACTTATAAACTATGTTAGTGACTGTAGACATTTCTCAATATAAATAATTATCTTATTTAATTCATTTTATCAATTTTAACATAGAGACATGCGCCTTCGTCCATTGTTTCCAAACTGGACTTTCAAAACAATCAACTAACACTTTCAGAATACTGCTGGTGCTGCGTCTGACACGTCGCATTATAGAAGCAGTTCTTTTCCGCAGGATCGCACCAAAACTATCGGTGCGAGCTTCTGCAAACATGCCAGACGCACTGCAGTATCTTGGCAGGCCCAGCAGCATTCTGAAAATGTTATTATATTGGACACGGAAGGCGTTTATCGCCCTTTGGGTATAGTTGACCCAAAGGCTGCACGAGTAAAAGGACTGGCAGTACGCCTTAAACAACGTCACTTTAACTTATCTTGAGCAGTGTGCGAACCTCCGGGCCAGCATATTACCACGCACGGCTAACGCCCTAATCTCCCTCTCAATGTCCATGTCATCAGAGAGATCCTCCGTGACCCAGTGACCCAAATATTTAAATTTCGAAACTCTTTCTACTAGTACGCCATTAAGAGTCACGCTCGGGACCACATCCACTTTACGACCATGAGGCTGGAAAACTAGTAGATTGCTCTTTTTAGGGTTATATTTGAGTCCATGGGCCTCGGCGTATCTCTCACAGATTGCCACTAGCCTTCTAATGGCACTGATTGAGGGAGCCAGCAGAACCATGTCATCGGCGTAACTAATATTGTTTATAGAGTTACCACCTATGTGACACCCGACACCGGCTCCACTGAGTTCCTCAATCAGCTCATTAAGATACAGGCTGAAGAGTATAGGAGAGGTTAACCCTCCCTGTCTCACTCCACACTTCAACTCGTATGTCTCCGATAGGCCACCAGCCCACTTCACGACATTTTTCTGGTTGCTGTACCAATACTCAAACATCTCAATAATCTCCTCGGAATGATTACTATGAGTTCTTAGTTTCTTCCAGAGAAGCTTATACGACACCAAATCAAATGCTTTCGACAAGTCGAGAAAGCACGCATAGATTGGCGTCTTCCTATTGGTATAGTACTGGACGGTCTCCTTAAGGCTGTAAATATCTGCTTCAGTTGATAAGCCAGATCTAAATCCAAACTGCGCATCATGGAGCATGATACTTTTAGATAATTGTTCATTAAGCAGACCGTCCAGAACCTTAACCACTGTCGTCGCCAGTGATATGGGTCGATAGTTAGATATATCAGAGGGATTACCGGTTTTGTTTTTGACTATTGGTACAACAATAGTCCTCATACAGTCAGCGGGGAGGTATGAATGTCGGACACAAAAAGTGTAAAACATCGCCAGAATCCTCGGCAGGTGACCTCCCGCATTCACCAGGTGCTCGATACTGATACCATCGTGTCCCGGGGACTTACCCCTCGTCATTTTATTTATGATCAGCGCCACTTCTTTGGCGGTAAATCTTGTTGGTATATAACCAGATTTATATATATCCGTATCGGGCACCTGCCGTAGAGTCGGTTGAGGTGGTGGTTCTACTCTAAAATAGTCTCTGAACGCATTAGCAATATCGACATTTATCCCGTTAATGGTTAGTGGGGCACTCGACCTGGGACTCAGCTTATTCGTTTGTTTCCAGAAGTTTTTAAAATCTTTGTTTGCGTGTAGCGAGGCAAGAACATCCATCCTAATCCGATCCTCATTTTTTTGGCACCATTTTAACTTCGCCTTAAAAACACGACGCGACTCCGCCATATTTTCATATATTGGACCAGAACTAGGCCTACCGTGCAATATCCAGTCCAGAAAGTGACTTCGCGATATTTTGTGTAGGGGATTCACATGTTTGTTCCAACCCACCACACGCTTTCTACGAGAACCAGAGAAACCATCATGACTAGCGATTGCTGATTCTGACAACACACGAATGACATTTTTATATAATTTATCAATCACTGAGTGATGCTCAGTATTACTGCACATTTTATCACAACAGCTACTCATTTCCAATGGGAAGTCTATAGCTTTTAACCCTAAATTGCACAGTTTATTATAATACTCTATTTGCTCAGAGTCCATCTCTCCCTATATAATCTTATTTTGAGTTGAAGTGTGACATAGAGATGGTAACTCTAGTGTGCCGATATTACAAATCACTTCCAGTGCTAAGTGGTCCGACCACTGTACGTCATAATGTACTTTCACACTAGAGATCGCAGGTCTCGCCGCCTCGGTCACTATACAGTGATCGAGCCAGCGGGTACACCCGTGCGCGTCACTTACGAAGGTATCAGACGAAACACCTAGGCTTGCAATATCCGCACAACACCACTGTTGATCGTGACAAAATTTTAGCATTTCTTTACCAAAAAGTGTATATGGGTGGGCATTGTAATCACCTAGCATAAAAACAGAGGCAACATCATTAGTCTCTATTATAGCAGTCATTTCACCTAAAATTTCCGTAAATTCTGGTAGGTTTTCAACACAGTCAACTGGCATATACACTGAGAATATTAAGAATTGCCGATCACATACAGTTACTTTTATCGCGGACAGACGCACATTATTACACTGTATCACCTGTACCAAGTCAAATGCACTTTTCCGCCACAATATAGCCACACCACCATAAGGACGACCTCGAAAACCCCTGTGGTTGTGTCAATGGCTGTTGTGCCCGTGGATCCAAAATCATGATCGATGTGCTCAAGGAACTGAAGGTCATGCGGGTAAAGCCAAGTCTCCTGTAAGGCCAATATATCAGCACTCTGACACAGCTTTCGAACATAATCAACAGATCTGATGACAGATTTACAATTGTAGGTTAATAGTCTTGTATTCGATAATTGTTGTTTATTCATTTCTAATTTTTATTTTCATTTCTGACAGCCCCTCGAGGAGGTCTCCGTTTAAAATCTATAAAACGCCGAAAGGAGATGCCTTCCGGCCATAGTGTGCCATCTAAGAATAAATTAAAATTTTGTCTTGGTACATATATCTGCCATGCAATAACATTGTGACGTTATAAGTTTTCACTTCTATCTGTAGAGTCCTTATTAAGAATGCCCTTTTTTATAGCACCGATTTGATGCCAATGGGTCCAATACATTGGTAGTAACTAGTAGGTGAACGTCTAACATGCTATTATTTTCCTGGTAGTTTGATGCGTCTCGCTATCGTTTTTCTTTTAGCCCGGGAGCCAGTAACAGGTCTTCATGACCAACTTACTCCCGCGAGATAATTCGTGAGACGCATCAGAGAATAACATCATAAAACCTCGTGGACGTCAGCTGGCGCGAGATTGGGGGGCATGAGCAGTGGGAGCCTCCCAATCATGTAAAATAAACAGTCATTTCCTCTCAGCTGAAATATTTGTTAAATTGTAGTTAACCCAATATCTTAATAATTGGTGATTCGAACATGAAAAGCTAATTGATCATTTAATTATTCTCACAAATTATCTCGAGGGAGGAAATGATTAGCCAAATTTTCACCTGGCTCCCGGACCATTTAATTCGTTATTATTTACCGTAGAAGTGTTACTTCAAATTTTCGCTACGAAAAACGTTGAACAAAAATGCACGATGCGTTCATTAGCCATGTCTTCTCGAACAACAACATTTATAATATTCCGAGCTGTTAAGAGTATTCGTTGGGAGAGTGAGAGTAAAAATAATGTGCATAGGAAAATATAAAAAAAGAACAAAATATAAAGAACGGCAAAATACAAACTTTCGGAATGCTTTGTGTCAAGGATCTTTGAATTAATATCTTTTTTGTCAGTATATTTGATCATCCAATTTCTTTATTAGGTAAGTTGAATCACGTTGGACAAAGATATTATTTCACTAATGGAAGTCCACCCGCTATATTAATTTGGTCCGACTCTAATGAACTTTTACTATATTTGCAAGCGTAAAATGGTAATTTCTTTAAGTCCCCTTTCTTTAGCGGGACGTGCGTTTTAGTAAGAAGAATAAGTTTTTTTGCTGTTTTTAGGTAACAAAGAAATAGTTTACAACAACAATACAAAGGTAACAAAAACAATAACTCTTTTATTTTACAATCAGACGGGTTTATTTGGTTTTTGTATAAAAGTATAAACAACAATAACATGTAAATGGTAACAACATATCGTTAATACCTACTATAAAGGTTTCCACTCTCAGTGCTTGCCGTGATGGAAGCCCCAGTGCTTGTGGTCCTCGTGGCCGCCCTTCTTACCGTGGTCGTGGTGGCCGTGGTGGTGTTCCTCGTGCCCGTGGTGTCCCTTGTGGCCGTGGTGGTCCTCGTCGTGGTGATGCTTGTCGTGATGGCCGTGCTTGCCGTGATGGCCTTCGTGATGCCCGGAGTGATGGTGACCTCCCTTCTTGTGGTGACCGCCGTGATCATGGTGATGAGCGTGATGATGTCCGTGCTTGTGGTGTTTGCCTTCGTCGTGGTGTCCGTCGTGGAAGTGGTGGTCCTTGTGGAAGTGGTCCTTGTGGTATTTCTTGTGGTAGCCGTCGGTGTGCTCTCCCTTGTCGTGATGTTCGTGGTGACCATGCTTGCCGCCCTTGTGGTGGTGTCCATGCTCGTGGTGCTCTCCGTGGTGGTCATGCTCGTCCCAGTGCTTCTTGTGGCCGCCACCGTGTTCGTGGTGATGTTCCGCGTGGTGGTGTTTGCCGTGGTGGCCCTCGTCACCCTTGTGGTGGTGGTGGTGTCCCTTGTGTCCCTTGCCGCCCTTGCCGCCGTGCTCGTGGTGGTGGTGCTCGTGGTGGTGGTGCCCGCCGCCGTGCTCGTGATGGTGGCCCTTGCTCTCGGCGACCGCCTGGTCTGCGGACTGGTCGGCGGAACAGGCCGCCGCCGCGAGGATAACTCCCAGTACTAGCAACCCTCTCATGATGACCGCTGCTGGTGGCTTGCGGTCGGAAGTCCGGTTGTGAATGTGGTATCGGACGATGCTTGTTTGTTTTATATTGTTCGAATAGTATGCGGCGGTGGAGAAATTCAATGCTGCAATAATGTCTTGGCAGTTGAGACTTTAGCTTAAGAAGGCTCGAATAAATACTTTCATCATCATCATCATCATCATCGTCATCACAATCATCATTATTATCAGCACGTTACTTATAGATTGGGACATCTCTTGAAACCTTTGTTACTACGCAAAATCATGAAAGTTTAAATCTGTCATTACTATTTGGTAATGTCAGATACTATTTTCAACTGCTTTTCATCGCGCCCAAAAAGTGAAAAGATTCAAGGTTGCATGGCAATTATTTTGTAGTTAGTCTTACGTTACTAATTAGACGTTTATTTGATTATTTTGAAAGTAGTGCCAATGTTTCAACAAAAAATTATTCAGGCAAGTCACCACCATTCGTTCCAACCGCTACTACTCCTGTTGGGGGCTAGCTGGCGGTTGCCAACAGGCGACTCTTTGACACGATCTCCGGGAGCCCGAGAATATGTTAAAACTACCTTGGAAGTCAGAAGGATTCAATGGAAGTTGGAAATGTTTCCAAGTTGCATCCTAAGTACGTTTGAATTACGGAGGCAAAAAAAAAATGCAAGGACTAATAAAAGTCAAGAAAAGACAGAAGCCAGTAAAAGCTCAGCTGTAATGCACCGCGGAGAAATTATGGCTACAAATATTCACAGTAAGACTATATTGGTAATATCAAATATGTGTATCTTAACTATGAATGTATAATTCATATTTATTATCATGTATGTATGTATCTGTGTATGTTTGTAGATTGAGGACTGGTCACACACTCAGGTGAACGGATGGCCGATGGGCCAATAAGGTTGAAAAGTGGAGGCCATGTGTAAGTAAACGAAGAGTTGGTCAGCCATTGATCAGGTGGGAATACGGTCTCTGTGCATTGTCTATGGAAAGGAATCCCGAATCGGTCGTCTTGGCGATCATTGAGGCAGGCCTATGTTCAGTAGTGGATGGATAACGGCTGATGATGATGATGATAAAAATAATGAAGCAGGTGCCTACCTTAAAATAAGTAATTCTATTTTACAAAGTGTATTTATTTTCATAAGTCAACTAATATTATATAGTGAAGTAACATCATCATCATCAGCCTTTAGGTTAGGCCCTATCATTGGCCGCTAAGACGGACGATCCCTTGCCACTCTCATGCAACGAGGAGCGGCCACTGCCCGGAGATATTAACTATGAACTACATATTTATGTATGACTTCAAAAAATTGTGTTTGGATATGAAATTAGAGGAGTATGAAGTTGTGTAAAAAAGAAAATTTGATTGTTACGAGAAAATAGAAGCTGCCTTTTCGGGTTTCACCCGCGTACCTCCTGTTCCCTTGGGAGTACGGTGATATATTACAGCCTATGTGGTATTCTGATGTGAAGGCTATATTATTGTAATTTTTAATTTAAATCCTTTGTTCCATTCGTGTTTCCGATGTCCGCGGGTTGTCGTTAATAATAAATGAATGTAAAAATTCAATAAGTGACATCTATTTTTATTCGATGACGCCATTATTATTAATCATTATCATCATTGTCAGCCTTTACCCGTCCACTGCTAAACATAGGCCTCCCTCAATGAACGCCAAGACGACCGATCCCTTGCAACTTGCTCCTAGCACAGATCGGCTACTGCACGGAGATTGACTTCCCACCAGCATTCGTCTACCTAAATGCACATAATATTATTATCAATATTACACAATATTTTATATATGCACTGCATAGCAAGCAGGTGTCTCTCTCTCTGCCTGCCTAATCTCATTTGGTATTCGAAAATTGATTGGGTAAATGTTTAACAGTCAAAAAGTAACGTAGGATATATTAAAAAAAAAGGATTTTTTGGTTTACGCAGGCGAAAGCTGCGGGTAGCAGCTACTAATATATAAATAAAGAGAGAAGAGTTTATTGTTTGTTACTTTGCAATATATAGCAACGAAACCACTAAACCGATTCGAAAAATTCTTTCACTATTAGAATTCTATAATATGTCTGATGCTATATAGTATTGAATAATAATATTCTTTATATATTTTTATTATTCTATAGCCATAGACTCTATAATATTAAAAAAGTTAGGAATTCGCTTGAAAACTTCGGTAATGAAACTGAACGCAGAGAAAATACCATTTTTTTTACATGATAGACCGTGTAAACTGTGGAAACTATCGACAATAGGGTAAACAGTAGGTACCTACTTTAACTTTTTTTTTATCATTATCTACAAAAAAGTCCGCGAGACCATAGGACATTCAGACCAAGAGCGTTAGTGACTCATACATGCTCCTGAGGGAAAGATATGCGTTCTCCGATTACCAAGCCAGTGTTACAAGTTACTAATATTATAAAGAGGTTAAGTTTGTGAGATTGTGAGGTTGTAGGGTAATATCTGTATCTACTAAACCGAAAAAATATATATTTTACCAATAAAACCGCAGGCCGCTGTTGGTCCGTTATAGAATTCACAAAGCATTACATACAACAGTAAAAAAACAATGTTTAGTTAAGAGTTAATTGAACAAGTAAATAATATGTATTTAAATAAATTTTATAACATAGAATTAATTAATAAAAAATATAAGGTTTTAATAATCTCAAAGCTGATGTTCCTTTTAATGTAGCGATTTATAGATGATGTAATTTCCTTGTGCTCTATATTTTTCGTATTTCGTACGGTGCATACGAGTATAACGCTCGGATTTGTCATTTTAATATTAAATATTTTATACGGAGGAAGCTGTTTTCTGCAAAGAAGAATAACAATTTTTTCTGCGAAGAAAAGAAGTTATCATCGCGACCCTGCATTGTTATTGTTATGTTGTTCCGACGATTATTCCTCTTATCAGCAAAGTATCAATAGTAATTGCTAAAATGTCCCCCTGCTGGGCACGGGTCTTCTCCTCGATATCAGGCAGGTAGGCGAAATAGGCTATAGTTCACCGATGCGCTGTCCCAATGCGTGTTAGTGAACTTCCCATACCAACAAAGACTTTCAATCTCATCAGCATACAGGTTTCCTTACGATGTTTTTCTTTCATCAGTTAGAGAGCGATGATCTCGTGTTTAGAGTGCACTTAGAAATTTAGTTATACCCATTTCAAGGCACATGGGGTACGAGTCAAGATCGAACCCGGAACCTCTCGCACTAGGCCAAGTTCATACCTACTGGACACTGGACCATCGTCGCTCATGTTTGCTAATCATCATCGCCATCTTCATCATCAGCCTTTATTCGTCCACTGCTGAACATCGACCTCCCTCAATGAACGCCAAGACGACCGATCCCGTGCCACTCGCATCCAACGTTGCGTTTGCTAATACTTGAACTAAAACGTGTTTTTAGAGAAGTCCCTTATACTCTGACATTTGCAATGTATCTTTCTTATAGTAATTGTTTATTCGGACTGAAATGTGAATCACCCGCATTCACATCTAAATATGGTCATGCACTTTCGAAGGTTTTGAAAAATGCTGAGAAAGATTTCCACGTTTTCTTTGCGAATTTTAACTTTGCCACGTCAATTTCTGCCGCCTGCGTCGCTGCCATATTAGAAAAATGGCGTCTGATTGAGGAATTTTGACAGTAAGAGAAAAATAAACTGCAAAAACTAGCAATCTAGTAATATTATTATTAATTAAGTCATCCCCTCCCCTACTGAACCGATGTAGCTCTAAAGCCATCATATTACACAAGGTTAGATACCTTGTTTCCGACCTAATTTACGTTTACGAGCTAGGATTAACTGTGGGAGAAAAGTAACTGATTTTTTTAGAATTATATTAATAATATTTAAAATTGAAACACAGTGCATAATCAGACGGGTTTATTTGGTTTTTGTATAAAAGTATAAACAACAATAACATGTAAATGGTAACAACATATCGTTAATACTATAAAGGTTTCCACTCTCAGTGCTTGCCGTGATGGAAGCCCCAGTGCTTGTGGTCCTCGTGGCCGCCCTTCTTACCGTGGTCGTGGTGGCCGTGGTGGTGTTCCTCGTGCCCGTGGTGTCCCTTGTGGCCGTGGTGGTCCTCGTCGTAGTGATGCTTGTCGTGATGGCCGTGCTTGCCGTGATGGCCTTCGTGATGCCCGGAGTGATGGTGACCTCCCTTCTTGTGGTGACCGCCGTGATCATGGTGATGAGCGTGATGATGTCCGTGCTTGTGGTGTTTGCCTTCGTCGTGATGTCCGTCGTGGAAGTGGTGGTCCTTGTGGAAGTGGTCCTTGTGGTATTTCTTGTGGTAGCCGTCGGTGTGCTCTCCCTTGTCGTGATGTTCGTGGTGACCATGTTTGCCACCCTTGTGGTGGTGTCCGTGCTCGTGGTGCTCTCCATGGTGGTCATGCTCGTCCCAGTGCTTCTTGTGGCCGCCACCGTGTTCGTGGTGATGTTCCGCGTGGTGGTGTTTGCCGTGGTGGCCCTCGTCACCCTTGTGGTGGTGGTGGTGTCCCTTGTGTCCCTTGCCGCCCTTGCCGCCGTGCTCGTGGTGGTGGTGCTCGTGGTGGTGGTGCCCGCCGCCGTGCTCGTGGTGGTGGCCCTTGCTCTCGGCGATCGCCTGGTCTGCGGACTGGTCGGCGGAACAGGCCGCCGCCGCGAGGATAACTCCCAGTACTAGCAACCCTCTCATGATGACCGCTGCTGGTGGCTTGCGGTCGGAAGTCCGGTTGTGAATGTGGTATTGGACGATGCCTGTTTATTTTATATTAGTGCTTGTATAGTCTACGGCGCTAGAGAAAATCAATTCCGCAATCGATTCGCAGTAGTTCAGGGACGGATAGTGTTCGTTGTTAATTGATGCTGTACGTGTTATTAGGTTATAGGACAAGAGGGACAGACGTTTCTTAGATAACATTACGATTTCGAAAAGTAATGTGATCTTTAGTTCAATCCTAACATTCATCCAATCAAATCACATAATCCATATCCACATAATCCAATAATATTATTACTAAATAATATTCTACATGTAGACTAAACTTATCCGAAAGGCGTTTTTGAATGTCGCTGTGGTCGCTAAGATAAAATTATGTGTTTAAGTTTGATGTCTGATGTCTAGTGAATCGTGGAAAATTTGAAAATAAATCAATGACGTAAGGTCATAATCATGGATGATTTATTTAAACCTAATTAAATCAATTAAACCAAATTAAAGAATTAAGCCATAAAAAACACCCAATAACTTTCTCTGAAATAGCAAATAAGTATTCCAAAAATGTTGTTCTTGTTCTAATATAAAGATGTGGAAATAGGGGTGGCAATTACTAAAGTTTTCTTGTTGAGTTAAATGTAAGCTTTCTCGATTGCTTGAAGTTATTTCAGTATAACCACATATAATAGTCGCGGGCTTTTGAGCTTCATACTTAATATAAAAGACCGAAAAATTATAAGTGATCATGTCAATCCATACAGGTCTTCAGTATATCAAAGTTCTATTTTTTAGGAAATCCTCAATATGTAAAATCATTCACACGAGCAATTTATTAGGCTCGGAGTTATGAATTTAAAGTTCGTTCTCAAAAAAAGTGTAAAATTGCCAAAAAAAATGTGAAATCTTGATTTACTCAAAACCAGCTACGAATTGAAAGAGAATCACTTCCTGGATTTAGTGGAGGAAAGGTACGCTCTAGAAACATAATATTTTCACAGCAGGATAATGAGAAATGAAGGTTGCTGATGAAAGTGAGTCTGCTTCTTGAAATACTTACATATAAAAACGCGTGTTAATAAAATTATTAGACTTTACGTATATTAAATATTTATTGATTTTTAGACAGATAGACGATCCACCGAAATAATCGGTAAGCGTAGTACCAAACCAAACATTTGAACATATCTAACTTTACAATTCCAAAACAATGCCCAAGTTCTTTTTGTACTTGAATATGAGGAATACACTTATTTACATATTCTCTAAGTCCATGTAAAGCCACTTGATTGACGGCTTAAAGTCTCGAACTAATCGAAATTATCTGCTTAGTGGATCCTTTTACGAACGAAACACCGTTGTTTGGTTAGCGTTACAAAATTCTTCCAAATGACTGGTCTCTCTAAATGCACCCTTGTTCGCGTCCGGTATACTTTCTGTACGTCTGTTTGCATGTTCTGTACGATTATACACGCATATGATCCTGTACAAATTTTGATGAGGATTATGATGGTTTTGTGACGATTTCTCACAGGTGAGCGTAGCTGGAAAACGTTTTTACTTACCTTAATAAACCTATATAATAATCCTAATACTCTGAATAGAACCAAATTGATGTATATAATCTTTAAAAATATGTACAATATTTAATTATTTGGGCCTGTTTCACAATCTCCAGTTAAGTGCCCAATAGGCTATCGGCAACATATTTGACAGATACTCCATACTCTATCTGTCAAATATGTTGCCGTTAGGGCCTGTTTCACAATCTCCAGTTAAGTTCCCAATAGGCTATCGGCAACATATTTGACAGATATTTGACAGATACTCCATACTCTATCTGTCAAATATGTTGCCGATAGCCTATTGGGAACTTAACTGGAGATTGTGAAACAGGCCCTTAGTCTATTGGGCACTTAACTGGAGATTGTGAAACAGGCCCTTAGAGAAGTAAATGTATGCATTTTGATGTATGTACTCATGTAGACTGTAGAGCAAAATATAATATGTACAAAAGAATTGAGAAGTAAGGCTGTACACCTTGCGTAAGTATAATTGTATTTGTAAATGAAGCCAAATTGTACGGGTGAGTGTGACGTAGCTAAATTAATCAACTCCTACAAATTAAAATATTCTATAAATAACTGTCTCTTTATTGGCTGAAATGAAAGCGTTGATGTTACTTGTTGCGCAGAAATTAATTATGTACTTACAATAGAATGAAAGTTCTCGATGCAGATATATTGATAAGCTAACTAATAGAATCAACTTAAAACTATTACGTTGGTCTGTAGCAACTTTGTAGATAATAAAACAAATACAAGCAATTTATGGTGCGTGTCAATTGCATGTCTCTTTAAGGAAATGTATTTTATTTTCTACTATATCTATGTATTATATATCTTTCCTATCAAGTTTAGTACAAAAATACTGTCTACTTTTTTCTAATTTTTATTTTAGTATACTTATATAAACTATAAGGTAATATAACCACGGGCTCCTTTTAATATATTATATATACCGTAGTATCTCTTAGTAGTTTGTGTATATTATGTTCTAATAGCTTACGCTTAATTTCATTACAATAATTATGGATATAGTGGTTTTTTTTCGCGTTTTGGTTAGGAGTTTTTCATGCCCGTCGCTTCTGATACTTTACAGCAACCATATTAGTAACCACATTCTTTATAAGTTTATAGTAAAAAGTAAAAAAAAAGAAAATGACTTCAAGGAATTTTTCAGCCATGAAAAATATTGTAGTATGTTAGCAGCAGGACTTTTTATTATTATTACTCTTCGACTATTGCTTTGTAAAAGGTTTTCACTTCGTATTGGACCATTATACTCACTACAGGTACTCAGAAGACATATTCTTGATTCCTTTATTACCTAGTCAATGAATTATTGAATATTGATACATCCGACGTGGAAGAAACCATAGCACACATCATAGTAAGATTTTTTATGATACAGTAAAATCAGACCGAGTTACACAAGTACTGGAGCAAATAAGTTCACGATCGACTCGCTCCATTGAGCACTTTTCAAAAGACTCACTTTCGAGACGTACGTTCAAGGTTATTACGTTTTTATTGTTTCCTAAATATATAATCTGTGGAACATATCTATTTGTAAAAAACGCGGAAAATTTCCCATACAGAGCTAGAGTTCTAGAAGAATTCCACGTGATGTAATCAGATTACTCATTACCTTAGATTATTAATATGTCTAGATGGAGTGTCGCCCTACAATCAAAACAAAAAGAATAGGCCAACATTTTCAAACATGTGTTCGAAATTAGTGATACCAGCTACTACAGTTCTCCCATAAATCACCTCCCATAATTAAAAAATAGACTAATGACTATTATTTTTATTAAATATAATATATACTTTCTTACACAAATAAAAAGCACATTACTACTCTACTTTAATCTAACGCATTTGTATGTGTGTGAATGTTGTATTAAATCTGCTAAATTAATTAAATTAGTATAACAATATTTAGCTTTATAGGCAAATGCAGTTGTATTTAGAAATTTGAAGCAAAAGATCACAGATATTAATGATGAATTTTTAATCTATACTAATACGTAACTATAAAGAGGAAAGATTTGATTGTTTGTTTGTTTTCCTGATTTGAAAAATTCTTACACCAATAGAGATTCATATCATCAGCTAGTAACATAGGCTATATTATTATACATCAATTATATTTATTCCCGTATTTACACGGATGATATCGCGGTACACGGCTAGTTGCAAATAAGCATGTTAAAGAAAGAAGTTTTTGAGAAAAGGAAAACCACTGTTTTATGAATTCCGCAAAACATGTTTAAAAAAATCTCCTTAAAGGTTGTAGACCATGTTGACACTCTTAAAATGTCCACCACAAATGCCTTCGAATATCAACATAACAAGTTTTTATTGCACAATTTAAAATTTGTATTTACAATTTGTATAACAAAATTTTAATTATAATATAATATTAAAATGTGATATTATGATTATAATATTATTATTGTCATTTTTATTGTATCAATAAATAAAGGAAAAAAAATTAAACCTTAATTTTAATTAGGGAGTTCTGAGTATGAATGTGGCAACACACACACGCGCCAATGGCATTTCATGCAAAATGGCGAACAACAATAATATTTTATTTTCAAAAAAAATATATTACACTATTCAGCTTGAATGATTGCCATATAATGATAAAATATCGATGGTAAGTACTTTCTTTGTAATTTTTGATCATCCTTTTTAATCTCGGCACACTTTTACCAGACAAACCGTAATATAAATAATAAACAAAAATGCGTAGCAATTATGCGTATTCAATGTCAGCGGGACTGATACTAAACACGGAGAAAGCATTTAGAGGCGAACAATTAGCCGCTATTTTTTTGTATGTGTTTTCCGCGCGACACTCTATCTAGACATATTATTTATCTAAGCTCATTACCTTCATAGACTATTATGGTATCAATTAATTGTATAGTAGAGATAGAATATTTTTTCAACGTTTTAGGATTAGCCCATTTTTTATTATTTTGGAACAGCTTTTTATTGATTCCACCATACTTCAATTATAATATGTTTTTTTACTTTTACTAAATTTTCATCCATTTCAATATGCTTTACAAAGTACCACTTAATACGACCAGTCGCATATAGAGCATTTTATGTTAGGGACAAAAAAAAATTAAAGATAAAGTTTTATCAAAAATTCAAGCTTTAATTCTAAATTCCGATTTAAAGACCTATTTTCTTGGACTAAATGGACTATACTCCGTGCGGTGTAGCTTGGTGCGGCTGACACATGCCAATATGACGTTGACATACATGATTAGAGATGTGACGTTATGCAATTTATTTTTATCGCTAACGATACTCGCAACGTAAGTATAGTTCTTATTAATAGTAATGTGTGTTAGTGAGTTTATTCTGTTGTGCACACTGCACATCTAGGTGTATAAACTTTTCAAAGTATATATTTAGGGGCTAAATAATAGTAGCTTTGAACTTATATTAAATAATCAAAATTAGGTTTATATTTTTTTCGTGACAACTTTTTTAACGATAATGATAGATTCTGTTGTTTCATTAATATAATGATAGACTTTTTACAATAATAAAATGCGTGACATTATACGCCCAATAAACATTTTTTATTATAAAGAACATCGACTTTCCATCCTAGTATAGTACATCCCACCACTAAGCACGTCTATGGTTTTACGTTATACGCATAGGACTTTGCTTAATTTTTCTTTCCATTTGATTTTATTTCGAGAATATCACATTCTGGTTGAGTTTGATTCAATTTACCACAGTAATTGGCGATCTACTATTTTACAAATGAGGTACTAATAAAATACTTAATTATATTTTTTTAATTTCGACGGCTTGCAAGAGTAAAACGTAACGTTACTGGAACTGTCACCCGCACCATGCTACACCGAAATAGGTATAAGTGTTTTTTGTTTTTTCATTAAACACAAAATAAAATATGAAAGCGACAAATAACAAACAGACAAACAAAAACAAGAATTGGTTTTAAATGTCTTTATAATATTATTTTAATAGTACCTACTTAGATCAATAATATTATGTCTAAATAGTGTCGCGCGGAAAACACGTGCAAAAAATAGCGTCCAACTGTTAGCTCCTAAATGCTTTCTCCGTGTTTAGTATCCGTCCCGCTGTCATCGAATACGCATGAATTGTTACGCATTATTGTTTTCATTTATAATGAAGGTTTGTGTTGAAGTGTAACGAGATTAAAAAGGATGATTACGGGAGAACTGTAGTAGCTGGTATCACTATTCACGAACACATCTTTGAAAAGAATGTTTTTCAAAGATGTGTTCTTATTATATCTCTTATATATCTCTTTATTTTCTTTCGTTCGATAATGATTTATTTCCTTCACAAAAAATATACCTAAGCTTAAAATCAGCTTGTACTATTTAAAAATGTTTTCTTCGTATTTACATTAGCTCTAAGTAAGACCTAGTTCTATCTAATCCTCCTAGCTAATGCTCTTACCGCATTGAGGGCGTCATACTTATTATAGTACACTAAGATCTTAGCCTACTATGACAGAAAATCTCGTTAACTAGAACCAGATATAATGCTATTATCTCTAGTCGGTCTCTAATAGTATTATTTCTGGATCGTAAAACACGAGGATGTGTAGTAGTGTAGTCTGTAGGTATTTTTTTAATTACAAGAGAAAGAAAGAAAGAGAGAGAGAGAGAGAGAGAGAAGACAAAATATCCCATTATTAAATCGGCATAACAGTAGAAGAAGAAGGTGTGTCATAATGAGGCAACCAAGCAGACGGAGCCATAATATGGTGACTACCAACGCCCATAAGCTCCGTTAACTTGCGTTGTACTCCTTTTCTTTGACCCAACCAATGAGCCACCGCAAAACTCACAAAAATCATGAAACTGTCGCTGTCCCCTAAAACTAAAACTGTCACGCCAGTTTTATGTGAGCGAGAGAAACATGACACGCATTTAGTGTAGGGGAACTTTACAAACGCTTACAGATTTTAATTATTTCACATTTGCAGGGATTGTCAGAATATTTTTCTTCGTTGGTGCTGAAAAATATTTCCAAAACTAAGTGATTTTTATGGGGTCATTTCGTTCAGTCTCGAACAAAAACCTTTCACTTGTAGAGCCAAACCTTTAATCACTGGACTATCATTGTTGTTTCTTCGGTCGTAGCTTATTTATATATTAAGCGCTACCACAATAATAACATTTGTATATAATATATATTGTAAAGTAGATTGGTGCATTGGAGTAAATGTGTACATAGCTTAAACAATCCCATGAAAAATTTTAACGAGAAAAGATGGGTGTCAAGTTCAATCCTGAAATTTATTTGTTAGAACATAAAATATTCTATAAAACTAAGTACATAAGTCTTTGGAATTATAATTCAAGAATATCTCTAAAATAGTTTGGTACCTTTGTTATTAATTGTAAAGAACGAGCTTTTTCGGATTTTATCGCGGTTAATTAAGTTTTTCACATGACCGACGTTTCGGATACTTTACAACAACCATGGTCACGGGAGGACCATGACCAAAGAATTCCATTAAACAGTTGTTTCATTATAATAAATAATATAAAAGAAACAAAGCCATTTATTTTTTGCTCAAAGCATGCTTTATATATTGTTAAAAGAAAAAAAAAACAGTAAACTTATATTAAAATAAATATTCTAAAATATTGGCATATAGACAGATTTAAATAATAAAATACATTAATTTGTTTATTATAATGTTTTTTGTGTGTTTTATTATATGTGATACTTTACATAAAGACTTTAATGTTCAAGGCGTAATGATTGATCGGTTAAACCGTCGTTCGTGGACTGGGTTAGGGATAATCCCGACCATTGTTAGCAGTTTAATGCTTATGCTCTTTATGCGACTGGCCTGTATTGAGTCGTACGCGGATAATCGGCGTATTATGTCGAGTCTCCATTGGCTGGCATGGGGCGGCAGCTGCTCGGCACCAGTGACATGTACTTATTAGCATGTGAGACGGCAAATTGGAACCGATATACAACCTCCTTTTTACAGTTTTTATTTACGATGGGTGTTTTTATGTCTATAATATGATGTAGTGTTTGTGTCAGAGCCGGATGATAAGCTTTTGTTAATGTTGTCCATTACAAGAGTAACGCTGGTAGTTATGAATATTACATATGCCTCTCGAGGAAATTACGTCCGGCTTTGTGGCAACTTTTTGTTTAATAATTTAATAGAAATTAGACCGGAGCATGACAACAAGAAAAACATGGTCCAGCTTATGCCAATGAATTTTCCGTTTTATTGATAAATTTAATATATGGAAAAATTGGTTCTTTTCCACGAAGGTTGAAGTAAAACCTCTATTTTTTGAAGTCTCCTCTGATTATAACTTAAAGATGTTATGAAATAAAACTTTCTTATTACACTTATTAAGTGACAATACCTGGTTTACTTTTTAATATATTGTACAAATAAATGATTTTAGTCGAGGATGGTCAAATAATCTCTAGCCAGTGTCACGCATCGTCGAGTGTGACCAATATTTGCCAGAACAGGACACCGTAAAGACGTTTCCGGCCTGGGAAAGTATCGTATTAACTATTCAAACATGAGAGTTTTTATCTGGCAGCTGGTCGACATGACTAATTACATCAATTACAGGCAAACAGACAGCGCTCGGGTTTCTGACTCCCACCTTTGTCAATATTTGCGCTGGGCCACACCGCCCCGCGCCCGCACCGCCTCGCACCACCCCGCACCACCCGCACCTACGCCCGCTGTCTACCTTTAATTCATAATTCACAGCTTTTAATTATGTTAAAATTTGTCTTTTGAAAAATATGTAGTAATGTGTGCTTTGTATTTTTATGGACATATCACTACGATATAAACCAATATTATGTTCATCATTTTATGCACAAGCGACACAAGGGGCCTAGCCAAAATGCCATCAAGAAAGCGTTAGCGAAGCTCGAAAATGATAAAATGTATGGGATTGACATAAGGCCAGACATTGGGCTAGGCCCCCAGATCCGCTGCTGGAGTTGTCTATCAATGAATTAAATGCTTTCGATAATGGTTGAAAGTTATATCCATCGTATGTTTCTAAAAGTTGAAGGCCAAAAAATAAGATAAAGAAGAACTTATCCGACACAGACATTATGTAATAATCCAAATAAACCGTAGTAAAATCCGACTTCTAGTTTCATTATAAGGAGTAATATTCGCATAAACATTAAAAAAACCATACGAAAAAGCCTTATCATTTAATAATGTATTACTTTTAATACTATACAGATACTTTTATCTAAGTATTATTAAAGCATCGTAACGCCACGAACAAAAAAATATTTTAGTAATTTGCAAGAATATCCTATACAATGATAATGTCCTTTTGAGTCTATCTTTTAGCAAGTACTATTGCAGTGATGACAAATGTGCATTTTTTGCTAATTCCTGTACAATTGTGATAATAGATTTTTTACCGAATGTCTTTGTGAGTGCAAAAGGCGTACGTCGGGCGCCGCGGGCGTAAACCGGTCCAATTTGTTAGCTGTTAGCTAAGAACCTGGTAATCCTCGCGTCTCCAACAATTGTCACAAAAAGCCCGTGTGTTGTTGGAGACTTTTTAACAAATAAGAGACGAGGGTGTAAGGCGTAGGTGCCACCTTTGTTGCGTTGACGTGTTTTCCGTTCTGCCCCTACTTTCTGAATGAAACATGTCAA
The DNA here is from genome assembly GCA_905333005.2 of Lycaena phlaeas. Classification (NCBI taxonomy): domain Eukaryota; kingdom Metazoa; phylum Arthropoda; class Insecta; order Lepidoptera; family Lycaenidae; genus Lycaena; species Lycaena phlaeas. The sequence continues at coordinate 16,481,831 of HG995166.1, read as the reverse complement.
TCATTATCAAATATATATCTACGGATTTATTATTATATTGTATTTGTGTATGGATTCAATATTTAGCCATTTCATAGATTTGAATTTGATAGCTCGATTATTCAGGACAAATGAAAGGGGTTTTTAATTTTGGCACCGTTGTAACCGCAGGGAACAGTTGGTAAACATAAGATGGAAGTCATATTTTACTATAAACTTATTGTTATCCACCAAGGTAGGGCTTATGTGTTGTCAGAGAGGTAGGTGATTATTGCCTATTGTCTGTAGGTAACTTCTTCTAAACTTAGTCAGTTTTAACACAGTACCTGTAAATAAATATATAAACGAATAATTCACAAACGAATAAGTAACAAAAAAAAAGTGTAACGAAATCATTGATATTTGTACCTACAAACATTTTTAGCAGTAATAATAACTCTTAATATAACATGTAGACTAAAATGCTGACTGCTGAGTGCTGTACAGCTCTAATATATCATTAAATGCTAAGAAAATGACATATCAGAATATTAGCACAAAAAGTTAAAGAGTTATTGCCTTTTTATTTATTTATTAAAAAAATCTCAATATTCTAGACCTTATATAGTTTACAAATTATATTTTGCAAATGCATAATACCTACATCTACTAGACGTAAAAACGTAATATAATGTAATATGATAGCCCACCGCTCAATTTGCGCTGAGTAACTTTATTTTCACAACACACGCCGAATTGAATATGAAAGTATTATAAATCAAAGGAAGGGATAAAGATTACTATTATTTGTAATTGTTTGGGAGCGTCGTGTTGTCACATCCATTAAGCCGTTCGAGGGGCGGAGCCCCGCGCGGCACGCCCCTACCCGCCCCTGCGCCTGGGGCCCGGGCGGGCCCAGCGGGCCCACACGCTCCCGGCGAGCGCGCGAGAGCCCATTCCAATCACGGTGCGACATCTCACTAAAACGATTTGCTCGCAATCGCATCACGCATACATCCTGTTATCTATAATTATAATACAAATACTATAATCGATTATCGCCTGTTCATCGTTTGATAATTCGATAATCGATCCGAAAACTTTTTAATAATATATTTATTAATCAAATTAGTGTGTTTACCTGTGTGTAAAATGACGATGAAACAGTGGAGAGGTGTGTGATGTGTGGTGCGGGACGGTGTGTGCGCTGAGCGGCGTGGCAAGCGAGCGAGCGGGCATGGGCGGGGCGGGCGGCTGGCCGCGCGACGCGCCCGCGCTGCTCAGCACGGCGCTGCTGCTGGGCGGCTCGGGTGCGCTGGCCGACCGCCCGCCGCCGCCGCTCTTCACCATCGACAGCATCCTGGCGCCGCGGCCGCCGCCGCCGATCCCGCCGCTGCAGCTGCATCATCTAGCACATACACCTTTTCACAGAGCACACGACCTTTTCGGTATGATATCCATTTTTAGTTATTCCGTTTTTTAAAACATCGGGTTTAAACGACAAAGTTCTTAGTTATATTAAAATCTACCTGTAATATTTTTACGGTAGCACTCATTGACGGTATTTAGGCAACATGACGGATCCCGGCACGGTGTTATACAGACCTGCTTCTGGCCGGCTACACCACCGTGGCTGCACCATATTATTCCTCTCCGCTCTTACCCTAAGCATCCCTAAATCTCAGTAATGAAAATTATTTTTGGTGCTTGGTTTAGTTTATTTCTTTTTCGACCAATAAGTCTGACTTTGTCACCTATATCCGGGAATGAATAAGCTTCTAAGGTTTACATGTAGAAACTTCGAAATGAGTACCTAATATAGAAATGTCATCGCCCCAGGCTCAGACAAAAAGTATAATTGTGACACAAAAACTGTATTAAACCTTCGCAAAGAGAATCTTATTGGAATTACAAATAAATGTGTTCTACAAAAAAATGTAAAAAATATATATTCCTTTGATATGTTGATAATACATCCGCAAAAAAGCTCACAAAAATACTACCTAAAATTTTTAATACAATTTGTTTTCAAATTAGTCAAACAGGTCGGTCCTACTGTACAGTTACTTGTAAATTACTTCTTTTATGACATCTGTAATAGATACGTTATTAGTTAGTAAGAAGTAAGACACGTTTTATCTTACCTACGGATTGAGCTTAAAGGCCACCGGACCTAAAAATCTAGACCTCTCAAAAAAAAATTTGAGAGGTCTAGATAATTCTCATATCTCAAATCCATTGGGCTTACTGCTATTGAATCAACTCAGTTACTTCAACTAGTATAGTAGTTTTTCTAAAGAGGTAGTGCCATGCTTTGCAGCCGAATTGGGCCGGCACGACCGGGGTGGTCACTCGCGCTCACATAATACCGACGTAAAGTGACAGTTATGCTGTTGCATTTCGTGAGGTTTGTGAGTTTCCGGTAGCCCATTGGGGGGGAAAGGGATAAGGAATCTGGTTGTGTGGACGTCCATAGACATCTCGATAGTCGCCAAAAGGCTTCGACTGCCCTTCGTTTGCCCTCCTATGCTATAAAAAATAGTTTTAATTAAATAATCTAAGCAAAGTTTCACATGGACTACGGCGCATAACTGTAAGCCTGGATGTGGAAATAATAATACATTGAAATGAAAAGTCTGATGATACTTTGAGCCGTTGAGGTTACTCTTTGTTAAGTCACCAAAGCATAACATCAAAGTGTACTACAATCGTGTCCTAAAGTAATGTATCTCACAGATAGCTAAGGCACACAGCTTCATCTGCATTATTTTCAATTTTTTTACTGTATCCAAATTAATAAATAAATATAAGCTTTTATTCTTATATGTGTATCATCAGCAAGCAATTTTTGAATTGCATGTGTATTTTCGTTTATAACAAGCAGCTTTAATGCATATTAAATGGTTTTTTATTCTAAAATAAAAGCGGCCAATTAAATTCCAATAATAATATAGATATTGAATAATTATGTAGAGCTGCTCTATCATTTTTAATCGAAACGAGTTTGATACTGATTTTTTGCAATATCTTCAATATTACATGAAACTGTTTTTTATATTTTATTTACTAGATACACCAATAAGAATTCATACTCACGTAATGTTATAGAGATAATTATTTAAGAGTGTAACAGCTAAATGTGGCCTCAGTTAGAGGAGGTCCAGCGTGGCATTTTTGGCAGAGTACTTTTCGCTATTGTGAGAAAAGTTAACTAAGTGAATGAAATAGTATGTTGTTTCTCATCATATATTCTAACGACTCAGTTCGTTACGAAAACACGATTAGTAAAATGTCCCTGATAAATTTTATTTTCAGAGAAATGTTTCATTTTATTTTCATATATCCATTATTCATACTTCGAATTTTTTTTAAACGATAGTAATGCTACTTATCTAGCGAATAAGGAAAAATCATGCTATTTACATGTATAGTTTATATGATTTACTGTATACTTTCGCCTTTTACGCCTTTGTATTTATTAGTCTTTCGTCTCTTTTGTTAGCGCACAAAAGTAAATTAAGCTATATTATCGAAACTGTGTGAAATGGGCGGAGCGTGGAAATTATTTTCGGGTGCCTTTACACATAAGTGTAAAGAAACACAATAACATTTATTTGTAAAGAAGCACAATAATACATAATATTAACAAACAAATAATATTAAGAACTGTTAACGGAACTTAATTGAAATGGGCTGCTACATTCTGATTTTTGGTTTTTAAATTGTTTTTTTTTCTGTATGACATTTTATTTGGATTGTGTATGAATAAAAATATATCTTCATATTATAATTGATATTATGTTATTATAATGAAACAAATTTACGGATTTTATCGCGGTTTATTAAGTTTTTTACAAGCCCGACGTTTCGGATACTTTACAGCAACCGTGGTCACGGAAGGACTCGATAAAATCCGTAAATTTGTTTCATTATAATGAGTGAAATTCGCGTAAACATAAGAAAACAATATTATGATACTTTTCATATGTATTTTGTCAGTACAAGCGTAGCAGAAGCGTAGTAGGTCTTATCGGCTACGCTGCTACATTGCGATCCGCTGTCTCTGCTTAGTATTCTCCGTAAGGCGCATTTGTTTGGAATATGAGCACGAGTTAGAGCTACATCTAGAAAGGAAATATATGTCATAAATATAAGAGTATATGTATTCATGAGATAAGACGTTAAACAATAAATACAAAAAATTTGTAGCAGCTAACAGCAAAAACAAAATCGTTGATAAGCAAAACATATGACTATACTCTACACATACGCTGTGAATGTAGCGGTTATGTATGAGTGAGTGACAGATTCTGGTTCTTTTAGTCTGACTAAATAATTTAGTAAAACACAAAAAACTAAAAATATGCTAAGTAATAGAAAATTAATACTAGCCGTACAAATAAGCGTCTCCGTTTACAATTCTCAAATTTGACTGAGGTGGCTGTATCCATGAAATTTTAATAATAATAATATCTGTTCCCGTGCGTCAATCTGGTCCCGTGCTAAGTTTCCAAAGAACTTGTGTTACGGGTGCCAGACAACGGAAATACATATATTTAATACTTTTTATATTAATACTTATATTTAAGATTTTTATTATATTTAATACACATCCATGACCCAGGAACACAGAAACTTTTTTGTGTTCCCTGGCGAGATTCGAACTCGCTACCTCCGGCTTTTGCACCAACGCACAAACCTCTGTGCCACAGAGGTCGCCGAATTTTAATGGTTGTTTTTCCGCGACCAAAGGACTTTTCATAAGAAGTACTTTCGAACCATAGAGGAAAAGTAAAAAAATAAAGATGCTTTTGTTTTGAAATATTAATAATAATAAAAAGAGTGAGAAACATTGTATGTAACACTAGACGTAACTTGTAAGTTGTAGGTACTACATTCGGCGCACGAGCCGCTGCTAAAGAAAAGCGATGCATAAATGTTCAAACCAAAAGAAGCTCTCGCACGTGGTGATACGGCATGTATTAGTTTTCCTATAGGAGGGTATTGCTGTTTGTCCATAATAGCTTTCGAAATTTTTTCTTCTGAATGTTAAATTTGCCATTTTTCGTTTCTAATATTTTATTTATTGTTTTTTTTTCGAAAGCTAAACTTTTCGACTTTTAGGCCTGATGGCCTTTAAGCTCAATCGGTAGGTAGGTGATTTATCTATTCATGAATCGATTGTATTGCCAAAAACCTTTCGCTGCGGGTAAACAACCGTTAATATTTCATGGTGTATGATTAATTTACATAGTCAATTTGGCACCAAAAATTAAAAAAAAATTAAGAATAAAGAAATGAAAGATTGGTAAAAGCTACGAATAAAATAAGTTTATATTTACATTGATTTTTCATTAATTTTGACTTTATTATATAATTCGTAGTTCGTTGCAGTACAATAACCTTCGTAAGTAGGGATGAGGGACCGAGGGCCTGAGGCCATCTCTCGCGCCGGAGTGAGGGCGAACCCGGGTTTATCCCAATTAAAGGTGTTTTTCTTCCTTAAAAGGTTTTAAAATTTAAAAATATCTTTAGGGCTTCATAGATTCCGCAATGTTAAAACAACAACCGACTTTAATTCACTTTTTATGATGCGGGAAAGCGGCCATCGATATTTTAAATTTAATATTCCGGTTGTATTATAAAATGTATAATTTTTATCAATATTAAATATGATGTAACGTCGAATGAATTGTCCTGATGTTATTTAAAGAGGTGGTTTTTTTGTGGTTGGTGTGTATAGTAATAGGACGTGACTTCACACACTAATGGATAGAATAGACAAAATATTGTCATCCTTATGAATTATCATCTACCATTTGAATAATATGTACAATATGCGTCGATGTCGCAACGATTAATAGAATTTTTGAATTTTGAAAATCTTTTAAGCCATAAATGATAGTTTTATGTATATTTGACTAGCTGGTATAATTTCGCCCGCATTAGTTGAAATTTATTATGATTATCTCTATCGTCTATGTCACTCAGTATTAACGGTGCATTCTGATGGTGAAATGATTCTCAAAACCCAAAAACTACTCGTAGTTTTTGGGTTAAATCGTAACAAACAAACAAAAAACCAAATCCTCATAATATCAGTATAGATTTGATTATATGTATATTGAAGCAACAAATTATTACTTTTAAATAAACTGGACTAAGTTTGAAGAAGCTTTATTTGATTTAATAATTACTAAACTAATAATTTAATCATTACTAAAAGTCTAGTAATTCAATTAAACTGAGACTCATAAATCATTATACACATTCTCTTTTGCCTTACACTTGAACTGGTTTCCAGATATTAGCGGGTAAGTATTTTTAAATCAATACGGCTTAGGCGGGCGGGAGCTCGCGTAAATGCGACGAACGGTGTGTGGAAAACCACCGATAGCGCCTTACAAATACGCTGCCGGCCTTAAAAGCTTTTATATTTCTATCGGAAATAATACAATGTAATACCTTACTACAGGTTGAAATATGTAAAAATATTCAATTTTTATTTGTAGCATTCAATTTTGAACGGGCTTCGGGCGCGCCTTGGAAGCTCTCATGGGGTTTTAAGCCGGGATATTTACGCTCCGATTGTTTTGTTGCATGCTAATTCTTATATATAGTGACATGATTCAGCTTTGTTACGATTTTTAAGTATAATGATTATCATCATCAGGAGCGCATCGCACTCTCGCTGTGGATTCGTGAATTGGTGACCATCATTGCATAACAATCTATACGGCCATACTTTCAGGCTTCTTCTTCTCTAGGTACCGTATTACCGAATTACTGGTTTGTGGTGGCAAATAAGCAGTCACCCAATTTAAAGCTGCATTATATTAGGTTGGAAGCCGACCTTAAAAATTGTTGGGAAAAGGCTAGACAGGAGAAGATTATTATTAATGCTGCACTTTCCAGAATAGAGACAGTGCCATTAAAATTGTGTCGCCTGTTAGATGAGATAGATAAAAGATATTGACAAGACTTGGCTTTGAATTTCATTTTCTGAATAGCCTACTAGCTACTATATATTTTGCCATTGGCCATGAGATCATCACGGCATCAGCTCCGTGTCGCAATATTTTATTCGACGATGGACAATTTCATTTTGAATTTATCCGTTAAACTGTAAAAGGGATCCCTAACATAGGATAATGACGAGCCTTGTGAACCATCCCATCTGCTAGAGATCGGCCCCGTAGGTCAACACGGGTGAACCTTTTAACGAAGACTTGCATCTTCAAACTTGGCGATATTATACAGGGTGATTACTCTGTCATTTGTAAAGGAGGTTTTATATTTTGTATAGGCGTTAAAGTTTGTCACTTATTTATGTTACCACAAGACTAAATCTACGTAATTTAAGAGTCAGGCTTATAGCAAACTTGCTCTACAACATTAAAATATTCCTTCAATTAAGACATTTGCTGCTGTTTTGTAGAGGTCTCCAAATGTATACAAAGTTATTGTAGAAATCTTACTGATGGCTGTCTTTACAGGTGTGAGCACTGCGGTGTCCACTGCGGGGACGTATGCCGGTCTGTACGGAGGGTATGCGGCGGCAGCGTTGGCCGGTCTGTCGGGACCTCCGCCGAAGCGCAAGCGGCGACATCGCACCATATTCACCGAGGAGCAGTTGGAGCAGCTCGAGAGCACCTTCGACAAGACCCACTACCCCGACGTTGTTCTGAGGGAGCAGCTGGCACTCCGGGTCGACCTCAAAGAAGAGCGAGTGGAAGTAAGTGATTTAATTTACAATAATTATGTACATTTTAATACATTAGTGACATAGGTCTCTCCAATGGCAAGAGAAATTGCCATTGGCGGCAAGAGGAAGCGTCACCTTTCAAAAACAATATGACTACCTATCATTTTAAACTATTTTATCTCTGTTTAATGAAATGCTCACAATGTGGAAATTTTTATAGATGATGTAGTTTGGTTCAATGCGGACTAACGGTGCCATTAAGAGCCAAACGTGATCTTTTCTGTGCTTAAAAAGTGTAAATAAAGTAAACCTACTATTTCTGATTCTACGTCAACAAATTATTTGATCTTTCTTGTACACGGAAAGCTTTATAGTAAGCGCAACGGCTCTAGTTGTCATAAATAGAAGAAGTAAAATTAAATTTATATTATCGTTTAAAAAATAATCAGATTCTCCACTTTCACAATATATTGTACATATGTCTTTATAAAATATTGTTGAATTGTAAATAATCGTATTATAATAGTTATTGTTCTAAAGTATGTATTTACAAATAATACAATTTTTTTGCTTGCATTTTTGAAACATAATAGATTTAAATGTATTTCCAATAAATTAATTAAAGTTTTTTTGAAAGTTTTTCAATAGGATCGATGAGGCAACGTGGTTTAATAGCAAATATTAAAAGCTCATAATACGCGTAGTTTCAAGTAGAAAAATACTTTTTAGGTTTTTAACCTAACGTGTTTCATAGCTGATAATGATGATGATGTTTCATAGCTAAGTAAAGTATCAATATTTTTTTAAGCTTTCAAATATCTTTTAAATTGTTGTAATCAAAAACTCATGTCTCAAGTTAGTTTTTTACCTTAGGTACCTCTACACTGCGTAAATACAAATAATATTTACACATACAACACAACTTATTTGGTTTTAGTAAAGCTATAACTATTTCAGCAATTGCGTAACTAAACAAATGTGTGTTACGTTATAATTTAAACAATCAAATCAAATATTGAATGATTGGGTTGACAAACAATTGAAAATATTCCGTAATCTTAGGTACAAATATCACACCTTTAAATTTTATATAAAGACACACGGAAACAACTTTCAGAATTAAGTAGCTAAAAACGGTACAATACGCTTCTGCTTTTATTAACATTTACTTTAAACAGTTGGTTAGTTCGGTGCAATTAAATATTTTATATTATAAGACATTCTAATTTTCATAACAAAAAAAAAACTTTTTTTTTATGTATTAAATAACTAATATAAACATTAAAAGCGCATCCAAATTAGTTCAACTGTTTGAAAACTAATGCCATGGATGGACAGAGATATTCCCACACAGCGGTCAAACTTATAACACGGTCTTTTTAGTCCGATCCGATGCCAGAAGGCCGTGCGGTCGTTCTTGACTTTGCGGCTGGCGGGATAGATGGCTATCAGCTCATCTACTCTTCCGATGAAGATTAAAGGCCAACAGACCAGGAGCATAGGTCCATTTAAAAAACTCCGTCTTGTTGCGTCGGGACTCAATTTTACTACACCGTTGTAGTCCGTTAAATTATTTCTATTTATAACAGAAGAAATATACCAATCGAATTTATGAGGGTCCTTGTTTTCTTTTACGAAGTCGGTTAAAAATTTCAATGAGTATGGGCTGTGGCTCTTGAGGAGAGGTCCGGTTTCGATCCTGACCCCTGAGGTGCTTGGAAATGTGGTTTTTTTTTAATTTCCACGTACCATTCCATTCCATATGATGGAAAGCATTGCATCGTGGGGAAACCGTGAATGAGTGTGAAGTTAACCAACTCGCATTGGGCGAGCGCATCAATAAACTATGACCTAACGCCCTCCTCGCCTAATTTCGAGGACAAGACCCGTGCCCAGCTGTGGATAAACTAGGGTTGATACTATTATTATAGTACATAAAAAAACATTATAGCATGGTTATGTTCAGCAGTGGACGGATTATTGCTGATTACTGCACCGGACAGTCTAGACTGTAAAGGTTCTGCTTTGAATAAATGTGAACGTTGTGTGAAAACTTGGGAGATCTGCTAATTACCAACTGTGTAAAATATGATATAAAGTAATTGTAAACGATAAGCAAGAATGAATGTGCACGATTAAAGGATCATTTTACGTTAGAGTTGGGGCGGAGGTATTGTAGCATCTGTGACATCACGTTGGCAAGGCGGAAAGCTTAGAAGTGGTGAGGCCTTGAGTCAATAAAGGTGACGAGACACATTGTGTACCGACGTCGTGTGGGTGGCCACCGAAAAAAATCGTTTTAGCCGAACGTCTCGTAATCATTCTTAATCTTTTACTTACAAATTGAATTCTCATTGAAAAATACTGTCATATGAGTTCGAAGTTTAAATATAATTCAAATTATAGTAGCAAAATGTGATATTTGAATATTTCATATTTATACTGAGGTTTTACGATCTAATATCATTAAAAATAAAATCTTAAAAACTAAACTCTGTATAATAAATATATTATCATATTATACTAATAATTTTTCCACAAAGCTTTTATCTCTATCATTATCATCATCATCAGCCTTTATCCGTCCACTACTGACCATGGCCGAACATAGGCTTTTAACTGTATACCGAAAGAAAATTAAGACCCTTTTAATTTAGAATTTTCTTATATTAAGCCTTCAAACTTTAAACTGAATAACAATATTTAATCTCATTAATTATAATAGAAACAGACGTGTTTCTTCTTTACTGGTTAGTAACGATTGTATGTTGCTCATAGGATATTTGCCTGTATAGTGTTAACAGGCACTATATTTCTTACTACGTTTAGTCAGTTTACAATCAAAATGATTTGATAAAGTTTGATACCCTGAGCATATTGATTATGCAATTTGTTAGAGTTTTAACGTCTAATTTACTTATATGATAAAGGGAATTATAATAAAGTTCTAAATTTTGTGTTAAAGACTATATTCTAATGATTTTACTTTAAATGCTGCCAATGTCGCCTAAACAGCATAAATATAAATATAGGAGTCTTTCATTATCTAAGTTATCTGCGCAACACCTAATTTCATTCGACTTTATATATTAATGTAAAGGGTCAAAATTTATTTTTGACTTCTGTGTAGAACTATATATTATGTGGTCATCTCATTGTCGTTTCTTAAGTTATTTTCACATCGCATTATAAGATCGTATGTAAAAATAAAAAAAACTAATCGTTTTAATTTTTTATTGAACAATGGCTACAAAGCAAAAAAATCGTTTGTGGAAAAAATGAAAAAAAAATATATGTTGAATATTTATTTATTAAATACGGTAAGGTCATTTGTTTTTATATATTGACGTACAAGGCCCCCATGACTAGACTATAATGCAATAAAATGAGATCTAGGTGATGAGCAAATAGAGTGAACAGTAGAGACTGTTCAGTTTGCGTAAGGTTCACAGTAATTCGGTGCAGCGCTTCATTACACAGCGAGCCGTGGCGTCCGGTTACCGAGTTTGAATTTGGGATGTTCAACTGAAGTGGAGATGTTTGCGGGCTACCGGTGTTCGTGTTGGAGTGTGTGCTCATCTCTTCATAGTGCCACCCAAGCTGTCCCCACTCCTCGTATTTGCTTATCCGCATTTCTTTAAAACGACCAAAGTTGCGCAATTTTTTTGACGTCCTTTCTTTCATATATTTTTAATTATAGGTTAGATTTTATTTTAAAATAACGATTTTCCTACATTTCCTACATTTCTACTGTCACAATTTCATATTTCTTTCTCATCTAATATCCGACATATTAGATGAGAAAGAAATATGAAATCAATATCAATAATGTAAAATGTTGCATTTTAATTCGTTGTAATTAATAAATTAGATATCATTCACAATGATAATAATTTAGTTTAGTTTAATCATAAATCATTATGAATACCTATACACAATTCCCTTCAACAACTTTAACGTATCCGTCGGTTAGAAGGTTGTCTCTTATACCTCGATAATAAGACAATCAGACTTATCTTTATTATATCTATATTAAATCGCTTTAAATAATGTATTTTATTATGTTTTAATAATTCGTGACCATATTACAGTAAAGTATGCGAAGTGTCGGATATGTTAAAATATCAGTAAGCCGCGATAAAATCCGTATAATTTGTATTATTACATATAATCGGTAGCCCTGTTTCGTATATTTGCCTACGGGACTGACGGGAGATAGCTAGGTGTGTATTTAGGTGTTCTGTTACGATATATTTAATTCTCTTTGTTTATTTATTAAGCATTATAAAAATAATGAGGATAATATAAACCAATTCTTTAAGAAACAAAGCTTGTAATTCAAAGTTAAAAGCCTAAAATATTGGGCGAATAAAGCTACAAATTATAAATCGGAAAAACAGTATTATCCGTGAAAGCCTTAGAAGTGACCCCTCATTAGGCGTATTGTTGTGCTTTTATCGTTCCGAGCTCTCCCGGCGCCCATAAATAAATCAAAATTAATTAACTCAGATTAATTTTCACGGCGCCAACGCACCCGTCTCGGGGCCCTTTTTATTTGCCCCGAGGCAAAAGTCTCAGTTGTGAGCCCGACTCGCGGCGGATTTTCTATGGATTCTTTAATAAAAAGTTTACACTTAGTAATTTAATGTGTCGCCCATTACTTCGGGAAGCCGTCCAATGCCGCTTAAATTAAATTTATCTTATTGATCTTTTAACTCATCTGTGCTCACGACGACTTCATTTGCTCACGACTGATAACTATTTATGTTCCTGTGGTAGTCGTTTGTAATTGAAAAGCGTCAAGAGTATGTAATACGTGATAGTTATATAGCTAATCTATTAGGCACAAAATATTAGCATTGTATATAAAATACCAAAATTATTTGATTAATGGAATTGAGGGTAGCAATTATGAATAAATTTAATAAGATTTTAGAAAGGAAGAAAGAGTATATCATATCATCCCTCTCTTAATGAACGCCAAGCCGAAAGATCCCTTGCCACTCGCATCCAACACGGACCGGCGATATTTCGGAGATCATCTTTCCATCTGGTTACACACATATACATTATATATTATCACTTGAGGAGAAACATACATAATATTATGTATATGCTGTATAGATAGATATGATATCTACGGAGTGATATTTCTTGAGTCGCCAGCGTCTTGCTAATGTCTGTGTTAAATGGGATAAGTAGTGCCTTTGTACCAGCAATTTGTGTGTGTTATTTTTTATTATAACTATTCAAGTGTACATAAACTGTTAAATATATAAATATCTTTTAGACTGTAGTGAATAAATAGATAAGAAAAATTACTAACCAATGCATGATAAATATGGAGAGGTGGACATTTTGAAATCGGCTAAAAGCTTTACTAGCTTTTTTTCCCTGGAGATAAAATTTTGTTTTAATTTGTTATAATAATATCTTTCTCATAATATTATTGGTTCTTTAAATAAAATTTATCTTTATATCAAATTTAAATGCACTATAAGTACACCTGCGCTAATATAATATACTCTATTTATTTGTTCTTGTTGCGTCTTTTAAAAGGATAATAAATCAGTATATTTACTATCAAAGCAACCCGATAATTAAAGTAATATATACTAATCCACACAGTAATAGCTTTTATTGGATTGACGACATAAGTACTTGTAGGTGGTCAAAATTGTGAAAAAAATTGCAAAGCACAAAGAAACTTGGAGGCACTTGGTTTTTTAATTTACTATCACAATAGTTATAAAAATTTAATTTCATATTTGTAAAGTTAAGGACATTAAGGCTTTATTATTATACTAGCTGATGCCCGCGACTTCGCCCGAGTTAGCAAAAATAAATTCCTTTTTTTAATGTATCTATATCACTTTGAGCACCTCCGAAAATATGTGTACAAAGTTTCATGATGATCGGTTGAGTAGTAAAAAAAGTTCGCGTGAAAGCGTAACAAACATCCCTATTTTCACATTTATAATATTACTAAGGATTAAGGAATTATTTAAGCTAATAAATAGTAATAATAATAGCAGATATGATATAACCGTCTCAAAATTGGGACCATAAATGTATGTGTATATTATGTGCTTAATCAATGGTGATAAACTTTATAGAAAAACACGATTTACAAAATAATACATATTAGCTCAACGGTAACCATACAATGTATGTTTTGTGCGCTGGTTATTTCGAATCTCACCGGACCAACAAAGCGAATTACAACATTAAATACAACTTTAGAAGTTTCCTTTTGATCGCACGTTGTAATAAAAATGTTGTTTTTGGTGAAACATTCGTTGTTGCCCCTGTATTTGCGTTGCGCGAATTGGAAACTGCATTATTAAACTCCTTTTGTTTAGCGACTACAACACTTGCGGAAAATCAAACTCGCAAACATACATGTTTTGTACGATTTAATTTTTATACAAATGAAAACTTTACAATACAAGCGTTGAAATATGTTTTAATCCTACGATTTACTTTTAATTATTCTAATGATGAGTTGTGTTGATTTCTGTATGTATGTCTGGTCAAACGTGATTGTAACGTGACTGTAATTTATAATGGAAATGATTATGTCATATAGTAACTCAAGTCGAATGAATCAATGCCTACTGATTAATATCTGGAATAAAATAAAAATATAGTTTAATACATAAAAAAACACTATAACTGCAAACCAAAATAAAATTTTGAAGATTTTTAACGAATTAAATAGATTTGAAAAAAATCCGTAAAGAGCATGAGGTACTTAATATTCACCGGTAACTATTTCTAATAGTAAAATTAGTATTAAGAAATGTAGTAGATAACTAAATATTGATTTGTGTTTTATTTTTTGTTAATCCATTTCATTCTCATATTAAAAAAATATTTTCTGATTTTTAGACTTTTGGTTCACTATCAACGCGTTTTATTAGCGTTTCTTAATTAATTTTAGCCATATCGAGTAAGTAGAAGCAAGCAGTAAGCAAAGGCTTAACAAAGATACGAACATTCATGTGTTAAAATACTTACTGCTAGTTACTTAAAAGCCTACAACTTACTTTACTTCAAACATGTTGCTATAGAGAAAAATACTTAAAAACCTGCGAACTTTAAAAGAGCTAAAAACCTGTAATTAATACACGACAATGTGTCTCTATTTAAAAAGAACTAGCTGTTGTATCATTATATTGATAAAGGTAGGTTTGTGCATCCGGATAAGTAGTTTTGACGATTATTGCTAACTTACCAATATTTTGCCAAGTTCCCGTTTCCTTGGGTTTTTTTAGGATCAAACTGTACCCTTCTTTTCTGGTTCTCAAACTATATCTATACCAGTAAGAAAAGTCAGATCTGAATAATTTAAAGTGGAATTTACACAAAGATAATCAACGGATAAAGATAGAGATAGGAGGATATCTTGATACTGATTTAACCGCTATTATATTTCACACACATTTAAACTTTAAAATGGTCAAAAAAGTACTTTTTCAAATCGGTACAGCTGATTCTTAATTTATAAATAGATTACAATTTAACGTAAAGTGGTAACCTTCGTCTGATGCACCCACTCCACGAAGATGGAACTGCTATGCTGTTCGAATTGACAACGTTGATTCGAGATATTTTTATACACATACTGGTGTTCCACAGGGATGCATTCTTTCTCCACTCCTGTTCAATATATACACTGATGATACAGTAACAATCGTTTTGGAGCAGTGGTACAAAGGGGTTTCAGTGGAAGATATGCCGATGACACAACTTTTCTTACAAAGACAAAAGAATACATGGAACAGCTGCTGACACGCCTAGAGATAACAAGCATCTCCTACGGCCACGCGATTAATAAAGACAAGAGCAAAATAATTATTGTGAACCGAGCTGAACTAAATCAATCTGATACAAATATTATTTGCAACTGTGAGGTTGTCCAAAACTACGTGAACATTGATTCCACAATCACGAACACTGGTGGTTGCGAGGATAAGATTCGTAAGAGATGTGCTATTACTAGATAAATAAATTAAAATAGAGAGTAGATAAAATAAAAAGAGTCTGGTGCAATTACTGCAATTTCACCAAAGCCACAAAATCCGCCTGATTGGCTTGGTGAGCTTGGTTTTCCCAATCTTTTTGTACAACGCTGAAACATGGACGCCGCTATAAAATATAGACGTAAAATTTATGCACTTGAAATGTGGCGTTGGCGAAGATTGATCCAAGGTTGGATCCCACCTTGGATAGCATCTCGGAACAACGTTTTGATTCGCAAAGAATTAAAAGTTACGGAGAGATTATCAACAAAATTCTATGGAACGCCTCTTTGTCCAAGGGCAAGTGGAAGGGCAAGCGGTCGCGAGATCAAACGCCTACGCGATGGACAGACTTGATAAAGACTGCGACACAAACCACCAGAGCGCAATGTTCCCGAAATGCTGAAGATGAGTGGAGGTTCATCGCGGGAACTAATGCCATATCATCATTAAACCGTGACCACTCCGTCAAAAGTGCACGACTAGAGATAAAAAGAGAGATAATATTAAATAGACAAGACATATTGTAAGTCATAATAAAGTGTAACCTCAGGCTTAATATAATTACAAGCTTTTTGACAGCAAGCAAACTCAAGTAAACGTATAACATAGGTACTTTAACTGGGAAAATGGGGGATTTAGGAGCATACTCTGCCCTTTGCCATGTAAGCACATGTAGAATTGCTTTAGACTTTAATTATTTTGTGATCTAAATAAAGATATAACTGGGCTACAAAGCAACAAGTCCTAATACTTATGAGATTTTTAAATATCTAGGTAAATAATTGATTCATTACAGAACAATATATTAGAAAACAAAGGTAATAAAATGATGAATATGAAAGGTAATAAAGATGGTATTCAAAATCTTATTATACATCTGTTAAAACTGAAAATACAATGAAGAGTGGACTTTAACAACCATAAGTCCTAAAATATATAATTAAAGTTGGAAATGAATGCTTTAAATTAATAATTTATGAAGGATAATCATAATGAAGGATAAGTTTCAATATAAGATAAGTAGATAAGTTAAATGTCACTCATTATGATGAATAAACTTTTTTTTCCCAACATTCCCGTTGTTTCCCATACTTTACAACCACCATGATCAGAAGGTTGTTTCATTTTACGAGGATAAAGTGTCCAATGAGGTAACGTTTGACCCCAAATTAAAAGCTAATTGACTTTTGTTGATCTGAAATTCAATTCTCTTCAAAGCGATTTTTTTAAGGTTTCAGAACCTTTTGAGCATATTTAAGGATGAAAAGATTTTCGAATAGCTACGCATTTTTTACTTTTATGTCACATCTTACGTAAAACGGTTTAATTTATTTACTCGAAGGGTGTTAGGTGTAAAATGTGGAAGTTAGAATAAATACCACCTATATGAAAATTTAACACATATAATAGTTTATTTCATTACTATCACTAATTCAGCCACTTCTCCGTCATCTATCTTATCCTTACTAATATTATAAATGTGAAAGTAAGGATGTTTGTTACGCTTTCACGCGAAAACTACTCAATCATGAAACTTTGTACACATATTCTCGGAGGATACTACAAATAAAACAAAAAAAAAGGTAGAAAATACCTTTTTTTATCTATCATATGTTACTTCTACTCATAGTACCTCCGAGAATATGTGTACAAAGTTTCATGATGATTGGTTGAAATGTTTTGGTTTTGTTTGAATTTAATTACTATGGATTTCCAGCAATTGTTCGTATATAAAAGGTAAAATATTTTTTTTTTTTGGTTTTTTATAACATTTGTTTTTGCCGAATATTGAAACCGTTTATGTCTAGACATATAACTCGTAATGCTATTTATTTGAAGTACCTATTGGATTTTCATGGTTAGACTTTGGACCCCCGAGTAAGTTAGAGAAAAGCAATTAGATATGAGCATTTTTCAAATAGGATACATTAAAAAAAGAGTTGTTTCGCTAACGCGAGTAAAGCCACGGGCAGGCTAGTATTAATATATAAAGCTGAAGACTTTGTTTGTTTGAACGCGCTAATCTAAGAAACTATTGGTCGTATTTGCATGATTATTTTAGTGTTAGATAAGATTAATTAATTATTAATTTATTAATTCATCGAAGAAGGCTATATATGATCTCGTTAAGAACCCGTTGTAAGTCTTAGTTAACGCTAGTATTAATATTAACGTACATCATGCAGTGTCAGCGTATTACGCCGACAATGCGAATTAGTTTTATTCATATTTAATTATGTTCAGTACACGTCCAACAGCCGATTGAGTCGCGTGCTCTCATAACCATTACCAACCAACCATTAACCATACCATTTTAGATTAAGTTAAAGTTAATAAACCAAACCAGAAACTTAACTTAATATTATTATTTACAAACCATAAATTTATTTTCTGTACGGTCACCATAACCCGTACATCGTGGTCCTTCGAGCCGCATTTGAACCAGCAACCTATGGATTAATAATAAGTCTTAGTAAAGCTGCGGACATCAGTTAGCATTTCTATAAAATGTTATCTTTAATATTTGGAGTTATATCCCACATTATTAATAGTATGGGTAATTAGTATAATATTATTAGTGACCAGTGTTAGTCACATTAAAGAAAAAAAAAGGAAAAGTACTGTAAGTAATGTTTTCCGTGATTAAATGTAGAAACACTGAAAACGAAAGATCCCGTCGGATGATATCAGAGACAAAACGATTACAATTTAACGTAAACAGTACGATTTCAGTTTAAAATTGCAATTAATAATAAGCCTCTAGGTCTAATAAATATCTAATAAACGAGAGACAACCATTTCGTTTCTCAAGATTGAACGTCTCAAAGCAAATAAAAAGACAATGAGGGGTTGGTTTTATAGCTGGCTCAACTCTTTACACAATTAATTATTAAATAGACATGTAATCTCGCTTCTCTCGAAAGCCTTCAGACGCCTCCAGCGCTCCGCTTATGACATTGTTGACCTTTTTAGCAATCATTGTCTTATAACGTTATTGCACTAACTTATTCATTTCTTCATAAATATTATCTAAGCATATTAAAATGTCATATTTGATTTCATACTTTGTTTACTGTGTTACTGAAATTAAGTTATCAACAATATTGAAATTAGGCAATTATATCGATGTATTTAAATATAGGTAGGTATGCAAAATTATATGTTACTTTTTAATAAAATGTCGACATTGCAAATCAAATTATCCAATTTGGTCCGTTTACTCGAATCCACGTTCTATTTCCTGGAACTGAAAGAGTTTAACGATTTAAAAACATCAGGACAGAGAGAACCGAGGTCTCAATGAACAAGAAAAAGTAGGCGTGTCGCTCCGCCCCGCGGCAAAACGGCCCAGTGTCGCTTCCTAGTCACATTGCAGCCTCCCCCGGCAGGACTTATCTCGTAATAGGTAGCTATAATAAAAGAGATACACTCACAATGTGTTACTAAGTAATAAAGCACCGCCATTTTGTCTTTCGCTTCCGTGTCAACTGAAAGCAATAACGCTTTTATGAGCTGAGCAGCGATCCGACATCGCGTGATCAAAGAATACTCTCCTATTTAATTTTCCGGCTGTTGCTCGCCTTTGACTGCGAAACGAAACGTGGATAACGTAATCATTCAATTGTTTTGTGCATTAGTTCATATATATGGCGTGTGCCGTACACCTGTGACCTGGCCGTACTTACAGGCTATTATTTACGCTTCTCTGTGCGATGCCTGCAATGTTCCCTCAATATAATTATTGACCGGGATCGCATTATCTATTGCTTTGTTTTTATAAATTACTTAAAATTAGATTTGGTTTTTAATATTGAATCATGCGTTTAATTATAAACAAAAGAAGAAGAGTGTGGGTTATATCTCTATATTTATATTGTATACCTTAATCAAAAATGCAACTAATATGGAAATAGTTTTGCCATTTTTTTAATGACATTTTAGCATTGAAGATTATTTTTTTACATCGATGTGTTTGATTATGTATGAATAAGATAGTAGGTATAGTTTTCTTTTATGACATACTAGCTGTTACCCGTGGCTTCACACGCGGTAGAAAATATATTTTTTTATCTATCATATGTTACTTCTACTCATAGTACCTCCGAGAATATATGTACAAAGTTTCATGATGATTGGTTGAAATGTTTTGGTTTTGTTTGAATTTAATTACTATGGATTTCCAGCAATTGTTCGTATATAAAAGGTAAAATATTTTTTTTTTTTGTTTTTTATAACATTTGTTTTTGCCGAATATTGAAACCGTTTATGTCTAGACATATAACTCGTAATGCTATTTATTTGAAGTACCTACTGGATTTTCATGGTTAGACTTTGGACCCCCGAGTAAGTTAGAGAAAAGCAATTAGATATGAGCATTTTTCAAAAGACACCTTTGTAACGGTTTAGAAAACATGTTATTCACAAAGTTATTTCAAGGATTATATAAATTTAAAATATCCGTTTCTTTTGGTGTAAAATTACCAAAACGATTTCTGACCCTTGAGCTGTCAGAGAAAAAACTGTCTTTAATCAAAACGTAACAAAATTAATAGGCCTAAAAGTAAATATAATGATCTATATAGTCTGGATCTATTCTAACACCTAAACATAAATACTGCATAAGATTATCTCTATTATTTTAATGCGAAACTTTGGATGTTTGTTACTCAATCATATGAACAAATCGAATGAATGGATTTCGATGAAATTTTTGAGTGTTGTAGCTTGTATACCGGAATAGGCTATATTGTATCCATAAGAATTCGAAATTGGCCTTACTTACCCATAGGTAAGTAGATTAAAAAAACCTAGGTTTTTTAAATCTAGGTAATAGGGTATAATCTAGGGTACTAATGTTTTTTTTAATCTAATTCTAGCTAGGAGGGTGAAGACTCCAGAAGGCGAAGCTCCGGGTACGAGCTAGTCTATATATAAAAATGAAGTTTGAATCACAATTTCCATAAATTTCGAAAATAATATTTTCGCTTCTCGAGCCCTTAGTACACCGTATACGAATCAAGTTAGCACTTGGCTGGTTTCGTTTTTCTACTGTTTCCATTTCAGCGGATGTCTCACCCCTTTGCCGATAAGGGATTTTTTAATTTATGAATTATTTATAGATTTAAGCGTACTCGCAGATACGAATAGAATGTATTGAAAACAATAAGTACCGCTATACTCCCCCTCAATTTTAGTCGGAAGCTGCGTGGAAAAAATATTTTTATACGCATTTAAATTTAAATTCTATTTTTAGATATAAAATGTTTTTTGGAGATTTTAAGTTTGAATAAAGTATTATTTATTGGTTTAGTTTAATAAGTTTGAAAACTTATTAAATTTGTACAGAGTTATCAGGTTTTTACTTTTTAAAATATGTAATGGCTCTTTTTAATTTGTATCTATTATAAAGAAGAAACAGTAAAAAAGTTATAATGAAACAACTTTAACGGACTTCATTGCGGAGTATTGAGTTATTTAGATGCCCAACGTTTCGGATATTTTACAGCAACCATGGTCACGGGAGGACCGTAAAGTATACCAAACGTAGAGTATATCCAAAACTTAATAAGCCGCGATAAAATTCGTAAAAGTTGTTTCATTATCATGAGTGAAAAACGCGTAATCATAAAAAAAAGGTAAAAAAGTTATCAAACTGTAAAACCCATTTATTATCATTTTGATAAATATTAATAGTATTTTCGTTGGTTACTATATTTGTGTATGCAATTATAAAATTCGATAATACGTACATTATTATTCCAGACCGCGATAACCCAATCCTCGGCTGAAGTATCACTCTATTATTTATGGACTCGTTCGATACGCAATACAAATTATTGTTTTCAAAGTATAACGTTTAGGGGAGAGAATGTTTGCGGAACGACCCTGGGGCCCCTCTTCCTGGGAGGTTAAACAATTTTGGCGCTTATCCGAACGATGATACGTTTTACTTCACAAAAGGAGACTGACGACAAAGCACTTTTTCGTCGTAAGGTGAAATTGATGTACTATTATAGCAATCTTTTGACAATTGAATTTCGATTCGAATGGCGTATTGTGAGTAGATAGGACATTCTACGGCCATGGAGGCAGCATGGGTGTTTGCGTGTGGTAATTGATACGAAGTGACAGATACTGGGGGATACTTTTTCAGCCTCCGGGCCCGAGTAATGTTTTGACATTAAGCGAAAAGAGATGGGTGTGATTTGAAGTGCCCTTTGTGGAATTATAGTCGCGGGCCGCGTCTTTAATATTGACTAATGCATTTCACGGCTAATGGGGGATTCGAATGCGACAGGTGTGAGAGATTTGCTATTTTTTAAATTCTATTGCTAATGGATGCAGTTTAATTTGAAATCATAATTAATTATACATTAAACGTATTTTTTTTTATTTTACTGTACAAAAAAAATACATATATTCTTTCTAAGAATATTAATGCGTTTTCCTCCTAATATAACCTTTCTAATTTGTAAGGAAATAAAACCGTTCATTAGAGTGGGATACTTTTATTATTCTAAATATAAAAACTCTGTTTCTTAATTTTTAAAAAGTAATCTAAGACACGCAAATAAAATTTATAAAATAATGGAAATTTCTTTTCTATTTTTTTAAACATTTCCAGAGCGAAAGCGGCAGAAGCGTCGGCCTTTTTATATTAGGTAATACACCATAAATAAGAAAAAGATTTGAAGTCTTGTCCCTCCGCAAGAGAGTACAATATTTCATAATAACCAATGAAAACATCATCAATCGAACATATAATTGAATGTTATGTTAAGTATATATAATCGAAAATGGCAATTAAAGTAAAGCGGCATATTAAAATGAAATGAACACAAGTATCAGAGGATCAGCCGTCCATTAATAAATCAGTTCGCTAAAACCGTAATTGTAATCTCAAACAAGGCGGAGGGCGCGTGTTTGTTCTAACAACATTATTACAATAAGTTTGGGCTCGGTTCGCCGCCGCCACCGCCGCTGCCACTCGGGCGCAGGCTGCTGTTCACACGCTCACGTGTTTATCATTTTTCATTAAAATATCAAATGAACGAATTTGCTATACCAATTTCCAGGAATTATTTTTGCGGACTGTCGTGCTTATAAAAATCATGTTCCGTGGTTCCGGTCACGAGACGAAATAATGGTAACAAAGCTGTTGCTCGCAACTTTACCTCCGTTAATAAATTAACGGAGGCGAAGTACCGACGTAAGCGGACTGATGATGATATCTTTCCTGCTTATTTTTTTTTGCCTATTAAATCTCTAAAGGAAATAGGGCTTATATTTTTCTAACGTTACAATAAGTAATTATTATATTTACCAATTTATTATATTTTATCAATTTACACAAAATCTTGGTAAATTATAATAATGTACCTACATGTTCATCTTAGTAATGTAGGTATCACATGTTAAAAACAGCATGAAAATTTATCTAGTATTTTTTTATTTTATCGCGTAACGGCAGACAGTTGAGGATGTAAAGATGATAAGGACCGTATTTGTGTAAATAACTTTTACATTATATATTATTAGTAGGTATTAAAATGGATTTAGGTAGAATGTTCTCTTTAAAATTATTTTGTTATATCTCAAAGAGTTTATGCAGCGTTCTCATTCAATTTTCAGATGTCTTGATGATTTTCTCCGATAGTACCGGGATTTTAACCACACCGTTCTCGTAGGATAACCGGGATAAAACTATCATATGTCTTTTTTCGAGTTCCAAACAGTCTTTGTACTAAATTTCATCCAAATCGATTCAGTGGTTTAGGCAGAAGGTGAGGAATAAAAACATAGTATCAAGAACATAAATTTAGATATTAGAAAACGAAAATAAATTAACTTATAGTTATTTAACTGTAATATAACTGCAATGCACATATGGTATAAGGCGTTATTTAAGTACATATATGGATGTCATAGTAGCCTCCCTACTACTACTACTACGAATTTGCTACACGATGTTCCAGGAACTATTTTTGCGGATTTTGTCGTACTTATAAAATTCATATTCCCTGGTTCCCCCAGAATCAGATGTGTACACTTATCCAGACCAATGGTGATTATTTTATATCCTTATGTTAATCAATAATAAGTTAGTAGTACACTGGTCCAAGATTCTTTTAAATCGTCTATCTAGATTTTCACATTACCATTTACATCCAAGCTTACAAACATTCCCTTTTTATAATATCAGTAAAGAATCATGTTCGGATGAATCCGGCATTCGAATCCGTAAGCATAATTACTACTGAACCAAACTAAAATCACATGGCGTTACACAGAGTAAAAACTAAATATTCATTATAGTGAAACGACTTCTAGTTCTATCGTAACCAAAATCACTGTACAGCACCAGCAACCTTAGGCATGTATTGTTTTCTTATGTTTACGCGGATTTCACTCATTATAATGAAAATGTGGTGTCGAGGGACACCAGGTAGGAACGAAGTTCCTTCGGCTAAAAAGAAAGGTATTATACACTACTCGATTGTGTATTGCGACCTTCGCGCCTGCGCACGTCTCATTTAACGCTTTTTATTCCACGAACTTTTTCTTACGGTTTTACTATCACATTTTTTTCATTTCTGTAGCGCAGCAAAATCCCTATCCCCTCCAAGCCGTAAGGAACTTCGTTCCAAAAAATTTACGGATTTTATCGCGGTTTATTATGTTTTAAGTTTTTTTACACGGGAGGATTCATGGTCCTCCCGTGTAAATTTGTTTCATTATAGTCAGGCATGTATAAAAAATCTGTAAAAGTTATTATCATAAATATAATCCGCGTACACATTATAAAAATGACTCATTTGTAAACTCCAATCAAAGAATGTTATCGTTACGCTATACACATTAGTGATTTGTGCTGCACCCTGTATACCACCTGATGGAGGCGAGGCGTCGGAGCGCGTGCTCATACCCTCAGGCGACCGTCCTCCCTACATCATCTGCCTCCTGTCTTCCATAACCATCACATAAATTAACACATTGTGTTAACTAAGCTCATGTATTTTTGTATTTAATTAAATCGTCGATCTTAAATTTAACTTCTCATCAAATTTATAGGAATTGTTAGGCGCACATTACATATACAACATTGAACATACACGTTACATCATGTTTTAAATCCATTATATATTTAAAATAAGAAATAACAGTATCATTCAGCTTTAACAAACGTACATGTATAAAACACTTTCCGTTGTATTACTTTACTCTATGTAAAACACTATGAGAAGGCGCTAAGAAGGCAGGTATTATTCTGAGTTCTGACATTCAAGTCAAAAAATTTAATTTGTTTTTGTAAACTAGTCCTATATGCTATAGAAATGATAAATAGCTGCCGCGGCTTCAGAACTCTTACTTTCTCTTAACAACCAAGAAGATGTGCAAAAAAAAATTCAAGAAATTCATTATCTCTTTTATATAATAACTTGTCTATATTTGAGTATATGTAATGAATTAAAGGTTCATAGACCATTTGGGGTATGTATTAAGCGATTCTGGCGGGTTTAATTCATAATAAGAATTACTAAATTCCATTGAATGGGTCCACAGTTCGGTAGCCCATATCATGCATACGTAATTATACCGCTTGCAGTATGCCAAAGACAAACACTGCTTTATTGAAAGGCTAAACTGCATAGTAAATGTGTATAAGTTTCGCCTTTGTTCCCGTTTAACTGGGTTATAACTTAAGTACTTAAACTGATTATATGAAAATTTTCTTTATTTAGCCTTTTGCCTCTGATGGCCGATCCGGTCTCTTGTGTTTTCTCTATTTTATATGTATTATTATTATGAGCTACTAAGCTAGGCATCTATGCTTCAATAAAATGTATTTTCACGGAGTTTAGCTGTAAAACATGTAGTATTCCTGTCGCACTTTCAATGAGTACTTGAACAAAGGAACCAGCAAATATTACATCTCCTGCCGTTGTATTAGATGCGCTTATAGAATTTTTAAATATATCGATAAGATCATGACATAAACAGAACTTTTGGAAAATATATATTAAACCCAATCTGGTAACCTTTTTTTTTTCTTTTACGCCGGGAAATGCACTGACGCATACCGCTGGGGAGTGGGTCTCCCCATGCGGGTATGTGGGACTCGCTGCGCCCGAAAGCTGGTAAATGGACGCAGCTCTACCCACTAAAACCCGGCGAGTGCCACCACTGCCGCCTTTGGTGAAGTGCCCCGGATCTACAAGCAACAGGGCACCTCGACGGCTAGCTAGTCCCTCGGAGGACCGACGCCACCTCCACAGAGGGTTTGCACCGCACCACAGAACAACCCCTCCCACCGTCGGGACAGTACAATGAGGCGAGGTTCCCATCCTCGCGCCTTGCCCCTTGCTGTTTTGTCCCATCTTCTTATAAGAGGGGTACAAAGAGCCCCCTTGGCTCAATTAGCTTCGCCCAAGGTGTTGGGCTCACCCTAGGCTACTGAGCCCCACCGCCACGACAAGGCTTAAGCCATGGTGTGGCAATCTGGTAACCTAGATAAAACACCACCAAGCAGTAAGATACAATACTAATTAAAACATTTATTCAAATAAACTGTTACAATGAATGAACAAAAAAAAAAGTAGACATACAAAAATATCGACACGGTCCACGAATTTTGGCAATCCACGAAAACTAAAAATAACCCATCCATGCAATTCCAATAAAAGTAAACAAATAATGTGTTAAACGGAATACAATCAAAGGCACAATAGGACGATAAGCTAATCTTGAGGGTGAGCGTTGACAAAGCACAGACTATAGAGTAATATGGACTATAGACTATAGAGTAGAGGCAGAGTCGCCCGCAGGTCTGGCGGTGGCAGCGGCCATATTTGCCGCTTGAGTGGCGTTGAATGGGCGGGATCGCGCTCGATGAGTGTGAAAAGCCCGTCACTCATTTCCCGAAAGTTAATAGGGCTTTTGTCGGGCTACCGACCGACACTTGTAATGCAATTAACTCTAACAATAGTGATATCGTTAACGAATTAATTTTAAGCAACCGACGCCATTTTAAGTCTATTCATTTTTTGCGTTAATGCTTTGAGTTATTTGCTTCTTAAGCACAATAATTTACGACTTGCATAGTGTTTGTTATATTGTTTTACTATAAATATATTTAGTTATAAAAAGAAATAAATTAATTTGAAGTAGTTTAAAAAGAAGTGTAAATAAAGTAAATGTAACGAAAATTATATTCTATTTTGGACAACATTAAATCATTTTTTTCCGCGTTTTTTCTTGATGCTATTAATTATTAATGTATAAAATGATTTTATATATTTTTTAGAACAACGCATCACTCTTCTAATGAACGTCAATAGGGATAAATTTTTATTTATGTTTTATTATACTTTAATTATTTGGTAACTTCAGCTTGTTTTTAGTGCTTGGTAGTGCCAGGTACTTTTAGTATGTCGCATAAAAATATTATAAAATTGTATACTATACATACTTAAATAGGATACTTAATTTTCATATTATATTAATATAATATTGCATAATAATATGTTCATTCCTGCTCTCAATATGCCAATCGTGTCTAATCTTAAGTATAATTAATTTCTAGAAAATATTGTTCTTATATTTTTAGCTACGACTTATTTCAGACTTCCACTTGTTTACATGGCGTGCAGCTGAGATTTTTCTTTATATTTTTTTGTATTTCAACATGTCATCTTATTTCTTTCATCTTACCGATGACAACATAATAAAACTCTATTTAGATTACGTGTATGTAATCTGTTTCTCTTTTCTAGTAAATCTCAATTAACTTTTAGAAGAACTCCACAACATTCCATTGAGCGAAATCGCATACAATGAATGTTTCTTGAATGAAGGATGTTGACCGATGGTGTTGTGTAAGCCGCGACCACCCGCAGACGATCTCCTCATTTGTGTCCGTCTGCTCAAGTGGAAACGAGGCATATCATTGAATATTTTTTCTTACAACCGGTATTAGTTCAGTAGCGCGGTCATCGCTAAATAAAACCCGGCAGTACATTATTCGCGGATAACACGCCGCATTATTATGTATTATGTGTAGATCGTGTACAATCAGGACAGTAGTCATAGATCGACGGGGATCCCGATCAAATTTCACACATGAAATGTTTATTGTGAATTATTAAAAGATATTATTGTGAATGTATCACAAAGGATTTAATATTCATAAATAGAATCCAATATTCGAAGATCCATTGAAATCAAAACGCTATACGATACGGCTATGACTTATGAGAATAAGGAAAATGTGAATTCTTGTATATATGAATTATTGTAGTATATCAAATACTATTTACTTTCTCATTTTAAAAGATGGGATCCTTCGTGTTCTATCGCAATGATGTCCAAATTTTTCATTTGCATAATATGTATATATTTAAATACTTACCTTAAAAATGTGTGTCCGACACAATACTGTAACTTAATCTTAAGATAACCCTAGACAGAGTCTTATAAGTATGTCTAAATCTTTACTATTATATTTTTTATAGACAGCGATGTGTACTTAGTGGATACGAAATAAATTATTTTTATACTTTTCTAAAGCTCCTTCTATTGTTGCAGGTTTGGTTTAAGAATAGGCGAGCGAAATGGCGTAAGCAGAAGCGAGAGGAACAGGAGCGATTACGGAAGCTTCAAGAGGAGCGGGGGTGTAGGGCCATGACACCCGCTCGGGCCCGAATGTCACCACCTTCGCGGCTACCACCAGCGCCTACCACGCCGCGCCACTTCACCGACGAATCCGACGACTCGGACCTAGAAGTCGCTTAAGTGCTAGTGAAACGTAAACTTTATTAAATATACTAAACTATAAAAGTGGACACATGGATTAAAAGTGTTTTATTAAAACTATAAAATTGACAATCTACCTGATGGTGTAGTGCACAAATGATTAAAGTGCTTCGTTGGAAGTTTTATGATACTAGCGGCTTTTTGTAAATCAATGTATTTAATATTAGTATTAATTGTAATTAGTATAGCAAATATTTTACTGTCTTCGCTTAGCATCGGTGAACTAAGTATAAATTAACAATAAATTGGAATTTATTGCTTTAGCTTTATTGTTTTGACGGTGACCTTTAGCTTGCTTTTATAAAGTCTTGCTAAAAGTGCTTCTATTTCATTATTGTTTACAAACAATTCAGATTTTAATGTAAATGTAAACTTTGATTTGGATTATAAATATACAAAGCAATATTCAAAACACAAGAAACGGAGAAGCTATTCAAAAACCAAAAGTTTATGCTATAAACAATATATCGTAGTTTAAACTTGTCTAATGTTTATTCTGGATTAGAAAACCATAGATTTATAAAATGTAGAAGTTCCAGCTTATGTGAATTTTTATTAACATTATACTTTTTAGAAATTCGTGAAGGAATTCGTGCCAAACAACAGCATAATTTAATAATTTTTGTACAACTATGTTTTCTAATTTATAGCAAATAGCATATAAAGATTATAAAACCTTCTTAAATCGTGATATTTCTTAGAACTAATTGTAGTGTTTTAAATGTATATACAGTTGGAATATATTGTATCGTCCTTTGCAATTTTATATTATTTATTACTATCAAAAAAAAAAGTTTTATTTTATTTGCATTTTATTGTCACCGTTTAAACCGGCTGAACATTATAAAAATATAACTTTTGTTTCACAATGTACTTATATATTTCAATGACAATTTGGCTTCACATAAATGTAAAGTGATATTTAAGCTTAAACTTCCATTAACTAACTACCGTAAGATTATCGCAAGATTGTAGTTTTAATTGTACTAATATTATATTTTCTGTAGGATAATAGAAATTGCAGTCATTTTCTAGAGAACTAGATTAATAAATGCAATACCTAAACATAATCCTGTAATTGTTGGTATCGTTAACATAAATATATCTATAACTAAAATAAATATTCTGAGGTAACTAAAAAAAGGTTTTTAATCAGTCCTTAAATAAAACTCGACAATTGTTTGATTTTCGTGAACACAAATGCTCTACAATTACCTTGGTATCAGATTTGTAGAGTCCATAAGGGGCCTACCACACGCGCAAGCTTCACCACACTTTTGCCTGCGCAGGCCGGCTTGTACACGGAACAAGGTGCGTGTGGTTGATAAAATTGTATCCGTGTTCCGTGTACAAGCCGGCGTGTGAAATAACAAAAATGGCACAGATCCACTGGTTCCAAAGCTAAGGGCCTATTTATCTCCTACATACCGTTTCCTACCCATTCTTTTCCATCTCCGTTCACACATTTTTTCTTTAAGAAGGCATTAGATCAATTTTTACAGGGCTACCCTCTGGCGCGTCTACATAGCGGCGCACGGAAGTGCTACTCACGTGTGTTAAGCTTCGCTTGGCAAAAAATGTCATTTAATGCGTACCGTATCAGCCCCTCTAGACAAGTGGCAAACGCTCGATTCTATTCCTTTGCGTTTACTTGCTAACTCCATAGGGTATGGTTTAGTTTGTAAAAACGTTTAACAACCTCTGTCCTTCGTTTAAAACGAACATTATTATTATATTTCTTGATTTTTTTTAATGTCGTAAGCTAGTGTAATTCCAAAACAATAAGTATTATTTTCTATTATATTCGTCTAGCGTTTATGCCACTCTTCTAGGGGAGAAAACGCAAAGGAATAGAATCGGCGCGTATGCCACTTGTCTAGGGGTGCTGTAGTTGTAGTAGTAGGTAGTGGAAATAATCTCATACCCTTTCTTGTAGATCAAAGCTTGACAAATGTGCGTAATCTCTCCGTGCGCTGCGGTGGAGCCGCGCCTTCATGTTTACTGTATTATATAAAAATCGGGCAGACTCAAATGCTTTATCAATGACTCAAAAGATTTAATAGGAAAAAAAAATATTTTTTAAGGATAATATCTAGGATAATTTAAGTAAAATCACCTACTGGGCAAAAAATTAGTGATAAACGTGGTTTAAAGGAAAGCTAGTAAGACTAGTTGCTGTGAATTATTACTTAGCATTTATAGTAGTAAAAAAGAGGATCTGTCACTTTGTCACTGGGCGCCTGCCAAATGTAAATAAAACATGTTAATATTACAATCAGCGTCATGCCATTCTCCGTCACGCTATTTGAGTCAATTGTAACACATTAAACAAAAAGTAAAGTGTCAACCTACGGGTGGGCACGGGTCTCCTCCTCGAAATCAGGCGAGGATGTTATTGGGCCATAGTTTACTGATGCGCAGGCCCAATTTGGGTGTGTGAACTGTGAACTTCACACACTCTAAGACTTTTAATAATCTCATCAGGAATTTTCTTACCATATTTTTTTTTACCTTTACACATAGGCTGAGTAAAATTATTTTCAGCTCCGTTAGGAAACTGTGCATATAAAAAGTTATAGAAGGAAACTTATCCGACGTTATTGATAAATATAATTATTATCAAGGATTATATCGAACACACAATAGATAAGTAGTCAATCAAATCGGTTCCATCCACCGCATACAAATGAGCAGAAATCCCAAGGCGAGATATTATATTGACTGGTCGTATTCATTGTGTCATCGTAATATTAATAGAGTTCGATCGTCCGATACGAATGTATTATCGCCGTTCGGTGATACATTTACTATTATAACGTATGAATGAATGAATGAATAATAGTTTATTGATATACATGCAACAAAAAGTGAGTTATTTTTTTGTGTGAGTTTAATTGAGTACTATAAGTCGTTAGTATCACTCTTATCCGTTAAGCCATAAAACAAGAAAATAAAGCCTGTATTAAAAGCAGTTGCGCTAAATCGTATTAGTACCATTTTGTTTATGGGGCTTAACCCACTGCTGGACACGGGTCTTCTCCTTGAGATCAGACGAAGATAGTATTGAGCTATATAGTTCACCGATGCGCTGGCACAATACGGGCTCGTGAACTCCAAAGACTTTGAATCTCATCAGGCATGCAGGTTTTCTCACGTTGTATTGCTTTACCGGTGAGCAAGCGACTGTCAGAAACATCAATATACAAGGCAACACGGGGACTCAAGATCGTACCCGGACCTTTTGCTCAAGAGGCCGATCTTATACCCACAGGACCATCGCTCCTATCCGCCGTGTGAGGGGCTATATGTTACGCCAGTGTTAAAAAGTAAAAAAAGCAAAGTATCAACCCTTTTTATGTCCCACTGCTTTGCACTGGTCTCCTCCTCGAAATCAGGCGAGGAGGATAACGGGCCATAGTTCACCGATGCGCCGCGCTGGTCCAATGCGGGTTGGTGAACTTCACATACCTTCAAAAACTTTCAATATCATCAGGCATGCACGCATGCATGTTTCCTCACTTATTCAACCTAACCAGGTCTGGATTGTGCATTTCAATTTTAACACCTCCAGTTTCAAAGGACGAGATATCAATATTAAAAAAAAATCGTGCTAAAGCGCACGATTATTTCTCTCCATAAAGGTTCGGTAGTTTTGACTTTTGGCATATTTAAATACTACACACGGACAGACGCTCCATTTATATAATTACAAGTTCGTCTAGAATCTATTCTTTAGATAATTGTAAGATCCTTTCCATTTTGCGATTTAATTTTAGCTTTTTACGGCTTAGTTCCTCACAATAACAAAACGAAACACTTATAGACACAAACACTCAGTTGTCCGTCTATCAGACAAACTAAAACCTATTTTTCGGTAAGAACATCCTTTTCGGACTAAGCACACAATATATTAAGTACGTGAAGGGAAAATCTGAAAACGGTTTATTTATAACATTTTTTTATTGCCAAAAATAAATAAGTTTTTCGTAAATTCATCGCGCAAATCTGACTAGCAAATGCTACTAGCTAACGCTTGGACATTTTAAAATTAATAATACAGACACACCCTGTACAGCAATAGAAAAAACACATCCTTAATTTGTTTCTGGTCCCATATTATGGGATAGGTATATAACTAGTGCATAGATATTAACCGGTCCATCGTTGTAGAAAATAATAATTAATTAAAGGTGGTCTAAATAGATATATCAAAAAGCTTAACTACTATTTATACATTTTTGACTAATTCTTTTAAATTAATATTGTTATTATACTTTACTAACCGCACCTCGCGGGCTCACCTACGTACTTCCCATTCCGGTAAAAGTACGTGTACGATGATAAATTATAGCCTGTGTTATTCTGATATAAAGGTAAACTATAATATTATTGTAGTTTCATTAAAATCCATTCAGTAGTTTTTACGTGAAAGAGTAACAAACATCCATACTTACAAACTTTCGCGTTTTTAATATTAGTAGAACCTTTACTTTACATTATTCAAAGCAAACGAATAAGACTGTTGATTATTGTAATTACCCATTCAGAGTAATATGAACAATAGCGGAAGTTTAATACGGAAGAAACCTATCCTGGATTATTGATAGTTTTTTTTTTGACATCAATGTTTTACTTACTAATATTAAAATCGATAAGGAAATTTATTTGTTACAAGAGAGAAATAACTAATTCTGAAATTGTTTTCGTTAAAATCCAAATTCCTAGTAAATGTTCTACAAAAATAATGAAAACTCTACATTCTACGACTATTTTATTTCGCTGCATTCAATCATTCAGCTTCTGAACTTGGGTGGGAGAGTCCTAAGTCATAATATTCTTAAGCCAGTGATCAATCGTAATTGTTTTTTTTTTAATTATTTATTTGCTAGATATTTCAAAAGCTTATAAAAGACTGGTGTAAGGTATATAAAATACTGGGCAGGTGCTCTATGCCAGGTATTTTCGAACTTTTCGTTCGGTCTACTTTTCTTTTATCTACCATCGACTATTTCATAATTATTACAAGAAAATATATTCTATATATGGTTTAGACAGATGAGGATAAATATGGCCAATTTAATGGATACTGAGCAATAAAATTTTAACACATCTATCTTCGGGAAACGGAGAAGGTATGCATGTGTCATAGAGTTAGTAATTAAAATACTAAATATTTATAATTATTTATTTCGTCATAACATATTTTTTTCGATAACAATTTGTCATAATAATAAGCAATTTAATTATAAATATTAATATTTGAGGTATTTCATCCTAGTAGTATCCCCATGGGTATGCGTATCCATATGCATAGGGATAGGAATATGCCAGTGGGGTCCCGTAGGTGGCGACGTAGGCGGGCGCGGCGTAGTAGCCGTACGAGTCCAATAACACCTGGGGCTTGGCGATGGATGGAGCAACGAACAGCAGCGCTGCGGCGATGAACAACACCTGAAAGAAGAAACGTATAGCTTACTAACATTATGAATACTAAATATTATAGGTAGATTAAAAGTGAAGTGAAGGTTGGCCGTTCATTTACGCTACCCTTTTTGAAACGACGAAGGGTAGCTTGATCTCCCACTTCATGATGATGTTGATGCAGTGACACTTCTCGTTTAAATGAGCATACATAGGAAATAATTCTATAGAATTATTTTGATTGAGATTCAATCAATATAAAACGAGCAAAGCTATGTTTTTAAAAGTGTATGGTATGTAGGGCATTAAAATAACAGTACATTAGTATAATTAAACTATTTTTCATTAATTTTACTGTAGTAAAGACTCATTACTCCCTATTTAAGGTATACGAAAAGTCGGGAAGGTAAAAATCTTGATGAAATGCGATTTAAAATAAGCAAAAATTTGTGTCATTAAAATAAGTAAAATTAGCATGAACACAATAATACATATAATTGTTATAATTATAAATAAACGAATTAGTTAGGTAAGGGTGTAATTTAATAGTGTATACGGTACCTATACACTAATCACATTCAAAAAATATATTTTGATCATTAATTTAAAATTAAATATTAGTAGTTAGAGTTCAAAATTATCAGCCTAAACCTCCAAGTCTCCCAGTAGTTAATTTTTTTGATAATATAAAATAGTCCCGAGGATTTAAATCTCTTGTAATATTGTTTATGTAAATGCTACGTAATAATGTAATTATGTAAATATTTTTAATAGTCTAATCTATCTTACTAGATTTTATACAGATAGCCAAAAAAATCGGAGCACAGAATCAGAAACCTGGTGCAATATCTGTGATAAATACCATGGGCAAAAATATCGTAAATACACAGAAAGGGGAAGAAAAAAAAAACAAAATGTACTTACCAGTTTAAACATTTTAATATGTTTCAGTGCACTGACAATAACAACAACACCGAGTCTAGACTTAGCTAGAGAGGACTGCCGTCAGAGTCTGCGATTATAATAAGCATACCTTCTACTCCCAATTCTTATATAGGTGTACGACAGAGGAGCGGTTCGTGATTAGAAAATCTAATGATACTTAGCGTCTTTAGCGTTCAATGGTACGGACTTATGCGTTATTCACAATGTCACATTAAGTGTTAAGAGTTTTGTCTTTACCGTATCGGTACTGGAGATCTAACAATAGTATATTCATAACGGAGTTCCCCAATTGTTTAAATTTTCCTTTCGTTAACATAAACAAATCTGATTCAGAGACCGTATTCTGATCCCATTCTTGTATAATAATGGCATTCTGTTGATGAAATTCTAATATTAGGGACGTTACCCTAACCCGGGTTGCAGCTAAAATTGTTTTATTTTTTAATTTTTCTATCCACCAGGAAATTAGTGAAACATCGCAATCTCGCCGGTGAAGGAAAATATCGTGCGGGGAAACATTAATGCCTGAGAAGATTATAAAAGTATTCGAAGGGTGTGAAGTTCACCGACCTCGCATTGGGCCTAGTTGAATTAAGGCAAAACGTGGAAAATGGAAAATTAGGCGAGGAGCAGGAGGCCCAGCAGAGTGGATCTGCTAAGGGTCGACGATGATGGTCTGGCGGATATCAGGGACTTCCCTATATGACTAAACCACGCTGAGGAATCTGATGATATTTCTTTTCTATATCTATATTCTATATACCTAAGTAAATAAAAAAAGAATGGACGAAATGTATCATCATCATCAGCCCTTATCTGTCCACTGCTGAACATAGGCCTCTCTTAATGAACGCCAAGACGACCGATCCCTTGCTACTCGCATCCAACGCGGACCTGCCACTGCATGGAGATCGTCTTCCCATCTGGTTAATAGCCGACCAACACTTCATCTACCTAAACGCGGCCTCCACTCTTGAAACTTAATGGCCCATCAGCCATGCGTTCTTCTGAGTGAGTGCGTGCGTGCGCATTTTTCTCCAAAACTTCAAGTTTGATGCTGTTTTAAATATTGGGTTTAGATTTGATTGGTGTGTGTGTGGAAGTGATATGTAGATAGCAAATCACTAGGAGGCGCTGTAGGTGGTGCAGTATATATTTTATTTTCGCTACTCAATATTCTAAAATATCCATAAAATTAACAAGAATTTCTGTACATTGTGGTTATACAAAAACTCTAAAAAAATATTTTTGTTGTTTCCTCTGTTTGCGGGAGGCGTAAAGTGCGCTCTAATTCTTCTTATGCTTTGAAAAATTTTCTTTGATCTAGGTTAGTTATTACTACACCGTCTAAATATCGTACTCTACCGAAAACAACATAAGCTTGCCATTTGGTGAATGATTTGGGTCCAAGAGCCAAGAAGTCGACTGTAGTGCCCAGTAAATATACACAAACAATAAAGACCCAAATTAATATTAGTGGTATCGTTTTCAGGGTTCCGTATCCAAAGGGTAAAAACGGGACCCTATTACTAAGACTTCGCTGTCCGTCCGTCCGTCTGTCACCAGGCTGTATCTCAAGAACCGTAATAGCTAGACCGTTAAAAGGAGACGGTCCATTTCTGGTCTAGTCTTGTATAGTATACTATAAATAAATAAAAATACATAGATTTAATTAAAAATAAAATAAATTAGTTTATCGTAATAAGCTATGTGCAAAAAATTTAAAAAATTAGGAATTTTTTCAAATATTAGCTTTTCCACATAAAGATGGCGGCTATTACTTAAACGTCATTATTGAAAAATGGCGTCCCTCATGGTACTTTCACTCTACTTTCGTAATTTTTTGTATCTATTTCAAGCTTTGTTATGGAGTTGTTAACTCGTGAATGTTTTTCTTGCTTTTTTTTTTTTTTTTTTTTTTCGGTTGGATCTATGCTAATGGACCTAGTGACCGTTATGCGTCATCGGAAATGGGGTGATCCGGTTGGATCATCCTATGACGTTAAAAATTTGGGGGGTTGCCCCCCGCCATGTTCATGGCGTCGGGTTTGTACCTAACTTGGTCAGCTACGGTTGACTGGTTTGGAACGGGTGACGTTAGAAACCTATCGTGAGGGCCGGCCCTCCCCTCCCCCGGTAGCGGGGGAGGCGGGTCAAGCGCGGGACCCGAGCAAGCTGCCGATAGCAGAGTGCTATCGGTGATTACACGGTCTATATTGGTGTCGACTCGTAGCTGATCTGAGCCTATGCTGTCGCGGTTGATCCGGATCAACTGGTCAACGGAGTGTAGGGTTCGACGTCGCATACGACCCCGGGGCCCATGCGGTGTGAATGTGTGCCTAACACCGGCTGTGTTGTTTTTCTTGCATTTTTGTGGATATTTTGAGGACTTGGACTTTTTATTTGGACATAGATTTATAGCCATAAACGCCAAAGAAAATATTCATACGCCATTGTTATATTATATCTTGGAAATATTAAATTATGATTACGCTGAAATTGAAAAGAATTTATGGATATGAACAAATTAAAACTGTTTGAATACTTTATTTTCCTTCATATTATGTACAAA
Source organism: Lycaena phlaeas (assembly GCA_905333005.2). Taxonomy (NCBI): domain Eukaryota; kingdom Metazoa; phylum Arthropoda; class Insecta; order Lepidoptera; family Lycaenidae; genus Lycaena; species Lycaena phlaeas. The sequence goes on along the minus strand of HG995166.1, from coordinate 16,444,390 downwards.
AGTAGTGTTATGTGTACAAAAGTAGACCAACGTCCCATACAATTTTGGACCGTCTCCTTTGCACAGATGATGTATTTTTATTGTAGCTACAACAAAAAATACTAAAATCAAAATAATAATAATAATTAAGGGGGGGCTCCCATACAACAGAGTAGTTGTTGGCGTTTTTTGCTGTATCTCATGAAACGTAATAGCAAGAAGGTTAAAATTTTCACAGATGTTGTATTTTTATTGCCACACTAATAAAAAATACTAAAAATAAAATAAAATTAATATTTAAAGGGCTATACAAGAAAAGTATTTTTTATACCGTTTTTTGGGGTACGGAACCCTTCGTGCGCGAGTCCCACTCGCACTTGGCCGGTTTTTTAATCAACGGAAACCTTTATTCCCTCGAAAAGATACACTACTTTTAATCACATTTGAAAATCCTTAAGTTTTCGTTTATGACATACTAGATCTCGTTTGAAAGTGCAAATATTTTCTCTAATATGATGTAAATAATAATGTATTATGGTATGCACATATAAAAAGAAAAAAAAGTGTATAAAATATATTTTAATCATCATCAGTTTTTTGCCGCATATTGCGTTTGGGGTTAGTGAACTTTCGTTTTTTAAACTCAACAGGGCCATCTCCGAGGGACTCTACACGCTTCTCTTTAAACACCACCCTTTCCGGTTCCAAAATTACAGGTGGCGGTAGCGGTTTCTTATCAGGCTTTGGTAGCTGCAAGTCGACTTTTTTGACAGGCCTGCAAAGAAAATATCTGTTAAAGATAAATTATGATAATATTATGTTATTAACCATATTATATTATAACAATTGGTTATTATCATCGACCACATATGACATAACCCATAGACTCCTAATAACGGGGGAACGGGTTCTGGCGACACATCTGACTTATAGTTCCGATGTAAGCCGTAAACAATGTACTCAAACTATCGTGTCGTCTCATTCTTTCCCGTTGCGAAATATATCCATTTCTTTTTAACGTTCCGTGATTGGTAATGTATGACATTGAATTAGCTAATCACAGCATTGCAACCCCTCTCGTCTCACCTCAGCTAGTTGCCAGAATGTATTTAATACGAAAAATCAAACATTAGGAGTCTACACATTGTACAATGTCAAGTGCCTTTTGGTTGGGCATAACTCCTATGTAGTACAAAACTAAATAACCACTATTAATTGGGCACTTTTACAGTCCAAATGATTTAAATTTTAGACTATGTTAGTGCTCAAGTTTGTATGTATTTTTTTTTTTTTGATGATGCAGCGGAAATCCTTTTCAGACCATCGGGGCCTTGGATAGGTGCGCTGGCGTGTGTGGGGACTCGCATTGGGTGCACTACACCACTAAAACCGCTGCGTGAGCCTTCAGTCGCTATCTGAGTTTGTATGTATGTAATAAAATATGTGTTAACTTAATCTAGCTTTCAATTTTATCGAAACTTTAAAAGAGATTAGCTGTATCATCATCATCCTCTCCGTCCACTGCTGAATATACGCCTCCATCAATGAACGCCAAGACGGCCGATCTTTTGCCACTTATATGCAACACACAAACAAGTTGTAACAGTTATAACTATTTTCCAGTCCCAGAAAAGCATTTTATATATTTAAAACTTTGAACCTCTAAATATACTTTTTTTTAGCGTATTGTAATTTATATATTCTGCGCTACTATACTGCTATAAAATCTAGTAGTTTCACCAATCTAGACAATATTTTCCTAAACAAACAGCCAGATAAATCAGTATAAACAACTTACTCAGTCATAACTGGTTTCCATGAACCATATGGGTTACTGCAAGGTGCGGGGCCAAAATGTACTGGTGTAATTACAGGCTCATCTTTTTTCACTGATAATTCTCTCATACTCTCCCGAGCTAAATGTGCTTTCGCTTCTTCTGTGGCCTCTTTTTCTTTTTGTTTCCTGTAACAAATTAATATTAATTATTAATATGTAATTTTTATTTATTTTAATTAATCAAATGAAGCAACATTTTTAAATAGAAAATGCATTTGCAAATCTTACTTAAGTGATTTTTTTCTTTTTTCTTCTTCTTTCTTTGATTGCTTCTTCTCCTCTTGTTGAGCTATTGACAAGTAACTTGAAGGGGGATCCCAAACAGTTTCTAAAAGTGTAATAATAAATACTTAATAAAGTATACATGTATATTAAGCACTATATGTGTAAATTGAAAATGATTATATTGATTAATAGACACAAGATACGTCACTTAGAAATAGAGCAGTTCTCAGTAGACATATAATGTGATTTATATATAATGAAAGTAAGAATTTTTATCTTTGCTTCTTGTCCCTATCTCTATCCATGTAGGTATTGTGTATTGTTTTGACAAGAAATGTCTGGGAAAAATTGTTCTTAATTATGCAACCAGCACTGTATCCATGATATCCTGTGCAGATATGATATTCATCATACATATAAATTATCTCTACCTAGCGGGATTGGAACCCGCATCTGCTGCATCCTAATCTGTCAGCCAGGTGCCAAATAATAGACTTTATAAATTAATTATACTTCATACCATTTGTGGCAGTATTCCAGTAGTAAGAGTTCCCATCTTCGCTCTTAAGTTCATGCCAGATATACGTCTCCTTTGAATCATCCTTTGATAAGACTATATCTGCACTGGTATTGCCACTTTGCCCAAGCATAGCATTAATACTCTGAAAGTATAAATTTAATATATATTACATGTTTATATAGATAGTTCAACTGTGCACTTGTCATTACACAGCTTATGTGGCAACGCCATGACCATCATAGTCTATAACCACACATTAAAGCTGTTTGAAAAATGATGAGTGCATACATTCATAGTGCTGTCTCAAGTTTGAGATTGTTGAGACAAAGTTTGATACATTACTATAATTATCATTAATTAAATAGTAACATCAGTTTAATAAATAGTTTAAGTATTAAATCTCAACTTCATTAAGTAAAATATCCATGTACATTTTTATAATAAAGTGTATTTTTTCTTCTATTTTATTGTATATTCAAATTCATAAATTATTACTATAACACTTCTGAGTGAGCCTTAAATTATTACCTGTGATGTCAGATCAGCATTGTTTTGCACATCCTTTAAATACGCCGCCATAGCAGCTTCTTCCATCTTCTTCATGTCTTTATCAATTTTTTCTTGTTGTTTGAAATCTTTAGCACTCTTTTTACTGAGTTGTGAAATATGCTTTTTAACATTTTCTTTGTGCTTTTTGCCATTCTCGTGAAATGATATTGACTGAAGAAGTACCATCAAGTTAAAATATATAATTCATTTAAAAAAATATAATAAAGATGCCATTATGTTTTCTGAATTTATAATAACTATTAATCTATAACTAATATTCGAAACAAAAAAGTGGACTTCATAGGCATACAAAGGGTTATACAGTGATTAATGATGAATGATCTAACTAATTAAGTTAATAATTTCTCAACTACAAAACTTCTCCCCGTATCACAGATACTTACAACTTTATTATCAGCGAACCAGCATTTACAAAATTCGCAAAATTTACGATCTTGTGACTTCCAATAAGTAGTCCTAAAAATTAGAGTTTATTTGTCAGTAGATTCGTTATACCATTATTTTCACAAACAAACGGGAATCATAATTACTTACATCCTCACTTGTATAATTATTTCAGCCCTATAGTTTAAAGAAATGACAAGATGTTTAAGACTTTAAAATTGTGTAAGAAGTGATTTTACAGTATTATCAATTCTTTCTTATTTTTAAAGTCTTATATTAAGTATATTATTTAACGAAAGTCACATAATTGTAAAATGCAAATAGTAACTCCTAAACTTTAAATAATAATTAAAACTTTAAATAAAGCGCACCCAGTACCATATCACCTAAGTCAATTGTCAAATGTCAGGTGTCAACTGTCAACTGTCAATTATCTTATGTTTTTTTTTTTTTTATTTCATTCCGACAAGACAAATGCTAGCATCTCCTGTAGGATGGGCAGCATTTAGGAAGCTTCGCCATATTCTCACGTCGTCTATACCGCAGAGTTTGAAGACGAAAGTCTTCAACCAATGCGTTCTCCCCGTGACGGGGCCGAAACGTGGCCTCTTAATTTACGACTGGTCCGCAAGTTTGCCGTAGCTCAACGTGCTATGGAGCGTGCTATTCTGTATGTTTCTTTGGCAGATAGGATTCGAAACGAAGACCTTCGCCAAAGAACTAAAGTTACCGATATCACGAGTAGCGAGTAGCGAGTGATACGTCGTCTTGGCGTCGTTGAGGGAGGCCTATGTTCAGCAGTAGACGGATAAAGGCTGATGATGAGGAGAGTGAGCATCTGGAAGGAATTCTGACTATCACTTTTCAGTACATCTTAAAAAACTTACTGTACATAATATGTTTCGAAAAGTATAAATAATGTTCGTAAGAAAAGTCACATTTATAGTTGGAATATGCGTAAGAGCATCTCTCGTAAAGAATGTCAGTACAATTACATAGTAAAAGATATCATGGAAAATACCATACCTTGGGATTAGGGCGTTTACGATTTATGAAGAACTTATCTCTATGACTCACATTATTATTAATACAATATAATAATAAAACTTATTTAACTCTAAAGTCTTAGCCTTAGTTAACTTAAATTTAAAATCTTTCCTTTTTCTTTTAAACTATGTCGTGTTATTTTTATTTTTATTATAGAATGAAAAGTTTAAGTAACATAGCAAGGTTTGGAAAGTTCATTTTGGAAATGAAATCTTCAGTTTTAATTAGCATAGTTTTTATTCCTTTTTTAAATTAGAATACTTTTTTACAGATTTAATAAATTTCCCATGAGATTAATGAATCAAACTGACAGAGATATATTTTTCAACAGATAGTTACGTTGCAATTTGTAGTAAAACAATGCTCGCATTTTATTTGCATGTTTGCATTTTGCAATGGTAACACAATTGCTTGCTAGGGATGGCGATTCTTTACGAAAAAGATCGATTTTTGAATCGATTCGAATCGTAGTCTAATGAATCGATTCACGAAAAAATCGAGGCCTACAAAATCGATTCTTAAAAAATCGATCTTTTTTTCAAGTTTGCGTTTACAATGTAAATTTGTATCAATTTTACTAAAAACAAGATTAATATTACAATTAACGATATCTTATCAATAAAATCAGGGAATTCAAAAATAACAATTATTTTTATTACCGTATCAAACTATAAGATCAACTACTTATAAAAAAAATAAGTATTTATATACTGAATGTTTTTATTGATTGCAAAAAAGTAAAAAATAAGGTAAGAGTTAAAAGTTTAAATATTAAGTATTGGGAATTATAACTGGGAACTATAGTTCCCAATGCTCAATATCTAAACTTTTTAAAAACAACAGTCTGTCAAGCCTTTTGGGATCCAAGCGGTTACGTTCATCACTTGCGATGTTTCCAGCAATTGAAAACAGGCGACAAGGAACGGATGATCCAAAGATACTCATATACATCATGGCGATTGGGTGAACGTGATGATAAATGGAGCTCTTTTGTTCTTGCCAGTAAAGTACAGAAATCAATCATGAAAATACTTATATTACGCTAATAACAGTATTCATTAAACGACAGCAACAAATGAATAATGCAATATCAATCGTCACAGATTATAGATACATAAAGTCAAAGACTACAAACGTAACTTTTTTATTAAAGAGAGGCGAGTAAAGGATACTAAACATACAGCCATCTCGCGAGTTTATGAGTAGTTAACTCTTTAACCGGCAGCACTCTTATAATTCAGGCACATTCAACTAAATGCAAATAATTGTATGGTTTATACCAAAACAGGAAAAATCGAATGTCGATTTTCAAGGGTGATATATCGATTCAGTGAATCGACACAGTACTTCATATCGATTTAAAAAATCGATATTTTCTGCTCGAAAAATCGATTCTTCGATTAATCGATCTCAGATCGCCATCCCTATTGCTTGCTTTCGTTTGTAATGTCGTCGTCGAGTATCGAGTATCGTCGTCTTTTGTAAAGTTTTATCAAGGTAATTATTGTTTATTTGATACAATAGTTTTCTTTTTTGTAATTGCATATAAATACTATGCTATTGATGTATTATTCGTTTAGCAGTCAGTAGGTCTTATAGAATTTAGACATTGTCTCTATTGCAATATCTCCAGTAGCGGCCATATTTAAATGTAAAAGTTATCTAAAGAAGTTAATCGACTGTAATCTTTGTAATCAATGCATTATATAGTTTACGAATTGTTAAAATACTAATAAAACAAGAATAGCTTAACAAGTCGCGTCGTAGTTATATGCAATCTATTCATAAACAAAACTTATATTTTGCTTCCTTGTTACTTGTATCGTTTATTTATAGGTAGGTAGGTAACTGCATAGCTTGTTGACGCGTCTTGTTATCTTCTTTTTTTACAGTGCCACTATATTTAAGATTAAATATGTATTTATTTTTGTTACAGATATTTCCGAACAGTTTGTGACCGTGATAAGACTTCTTAAGTAGCTTATGCATCTAAGGAGGACTTTTCGTGAAAATTGTTTAGTGTTGGACTATAATAAATATTTGTGATAAGTTTCTAATTTTAATCACCCCTGGAGGGCTTTTTTGGCAAAATGATGACCGAAAATAGAATAAGTTCTAGTAATCACGTCGGAAACATGAGTAATCAGAAAGGGTAAGTGGTATACTTTCTTTGTTTCTTGTGTCTTGTGACCTACTTAATTATAGTAATTAAGTTGCGTTAAAGATTTACATTTTAAATTGGTCAATTTTGCAGAGACGTCGATAAAAATGTTGAAGATATAGGGTGGAAATCAAAATTAAAACTACCCCCCAGAGACAGAAGAATTAAAACTAGTGTAAGTTTTTTTTAAATATTTGTGTTGATAGCAACATCCCTTTTTGGTAAACGGAAATTAAATATATATTTTATTATTTAGGATGTAACTGACACAAGAGGAAATGAGTTTGAGGAGTTTTGCTTGAAAAGAGAAATTCTAATGGGCATTTTTGAGAAGGGTTGGGAAAAGCCATCCCCCATTCAAGAGGCTTCAATCCCCATTGCACTTAGTGGTAAAGATGTACTTGCAAGGGCTAAGAATGGAACGGGCAAAACAGGCGCTTACTGTATTCCAGTTTTAGAACAAGTATGTGGTTTTAATCTTTATTAACATGTAGATGATTTCACTTGAGGTGTTATTAAGCTTATTTGAATATAAAAATGATATCTGTAAATTTAGTATAATTATATGTTTAAATCTGTCATTAAATTAGTAATTATGAATATTTGTTGCACCATCATACTAGTCCACTTCTATTGACTTTGATAATAAGTTTTTGAGGACAGGGGGGAGCTCCCTCGAGCAGTGAGTAATCCCATATATCACATATCAGCATGACAGTAAGTAACATGGACAGTAGTTGTTTACTTACATCACATGTTTTAGAAATCTCATACATTCAATGATTTTGTTCTATTTTATAATATGATTACATTTTACTAATTTAGGAAAGATGTGGCTGCGTGGGTACCACCATCTTTTTCTCCTTTAATAATTTAGCTTAGCTGTGTTTCAGAGAAGAGTATTAAGCAAGAAATTTGCCTACACAATTAACATAAATTATATTTATATTGCATCATTATGTGCCTATTTTATGATGATAATGTTTGGATTCCCCTTCACTTGTTGATAAGTGAGAAACACCACACTGATTGTTTCATTAATTACAATAGTATGTTATGTAGCTTGGCTTGTTTCAAACATGGTGTATCTCTTAAAGGTGGATTCAAAGAAAGATGCTATACAAGCTTTAATTGTGGTACCGACAAGGGAATTAGCACTACAGACATCACAAATCTGCATCGAGCTGGCAAAACACACAGACATTCGCGTCATGGTCACCACAGGAGGCACTAACCTCAGAGATGACATAATGCGTATTTACCAAAATGGTAAGACTACATAATTATTATAAACAAGTCCGGTTAAAATTTAATCTTCTATGTTTAGTCTTGTAACCACTTTCTAATACATTAATAGTAAGAAAATTATTTTTCATATTCATTCAGAAGTGTAAACAAAAGCATTATATATTTATATAGGAAATGGAGAATTTAATGTTAATGTAGTTATACATACAAACATAAAATTCTGTATTGTACAATAATGTAATTAATATTATCTTTATTATTATAACATACATATATAAAAATATTTTTAATGAAATTAAATATAATTAATAATAATAATAATAATATCTATGGACGCTTTTACACTATGTCAATCAGGTACCGTAGTAAGTACTTGAAGAGACTTGTATTACGGGTACCAGACAACAGAAATACATATGTTTAATACTTTTTATATAAATACTTATATTTAAGATTTTTATTATATAATATACATTAAATACACAACCATGACCCAGGAACACAGAAACTTTTTTGTTCCGTGGCGGGATTCAAACCATTGTATTGTATGTAAAAATCTTTATTATAATATATTAATATAAAAAAATTATTAAGTCACATTGCCATTTATTACTTATGTTAAAAAAAGAAAGGTATCAATGTTGTATGATACTTATTATTTCAAAGTCACAGCAATGCTTCAGTCCTTATTTTAATTATTTTTTCTTCTACATTTTTTAAATGTCACAAATTTACAGTTCAAGTAATAATTGCCACACCGGGGCGTATGATTGATCTCATGGATAAACAAGTAGCTAAGATGGACCAGTGCAGGATGCTGGTGCTTGATGAGGCCGACAAACTTCTGTCACAAGATTTCAAAGGCATGTTGGATACAGTCATATCAAGGTGAGAAATAGAATTTATCACAATGACAAGTAAAGTATATGTAAAAAATTTAATCTGGATTTAAATTATTGGAGTGATGTAGAGTACACAATGATAAATACATTATTTTAGATTACCAAAAGAAAGGCAAATCCTGTTATTCTCTGCCACTTTTCCACTGAGTGTAAAGCAGTTCATGGAGAAACACTTGCGGGAACCATATGAGATTAACCTCATGGAGGAGTTGACATTGAAGGGAGTAACACAATACTATGCATTTGTTCAAGAAAGACAAAAAGTTCACTGTTTAAATACATTGTTTTCAAAGGTATAATATACAAGTTTTTATAAATTATATTTTCATAATAATTAAGATTTCTATATATTTCTATTTCTACTAGTGTGTTAAATTTTTTATGACTTGCAATTTTCATGAAATTAATGTTTATTGATGTCTTTTTATCAAGTACTTTACTACTAAAATTGAGAAAAAAATATCTTAGCAGGATTACAAAAGTGAAAGCTACTTATGTCAATTTTGTTTCAGTTACAAATAAATCAGTCTATAATATTTTGTAATTCGACTCAGCGTGTGGAGTTACTAGCTAAGAAAATTACAGAACTTGGCTACTGCTGCTACTACATTCATGCGCGCATGGCGCAAGCCCATCGTAATCGCGTGTTTCACGACTTTCGCGCGGGCCTTTGCCGCAATCTTGTGTGCTCCGACCTCTTCACCAGAGGTATTGATGTGCAGGCAGTCAATGTCGTCATAAACTTTGACTTCCCACGCATGGCTGAGACTTACCTACATCGCATAGGTCGCTCCGGTCGTTTCGGCCACCTGGGTATTGCGATTAATCTGATTACATACGAAGATAGATTCGCACTGCACCGCATAGAGCAGGAGCTGGGCACAGAGATCAAACCTATACCAAAGGTCATCGACCCGGCGCTATATGTGGCTCGCGTGGACGAGGACGATTCTAAGTAACGCTGTGTCGTTTCGCGCTTTTTGCATACTTCAGTTATCTGGACTTAGCTGACTGGTGAAAGGAATTAGTATAAATTACAAAAACAAAAACTTATTTGTAAAAAGTGTAATGAATTTATTGTACCAAAATGTGCGTGTATATAGTTTATTGTGAAATAAGACTTGAACCTGAAAAGATTACTTTTTTAAAGTGTACATAAACATCAGGACTCATGGAAGGCTCCCTGCGCCTTTGTCCATATTGGATACTGTGCGTGGTTTCCTACACTTGTTGAAATATAAAATATTTATCTGTATATCTACTGTGTTAGAGTCTATCTAAATTTGTTTTTGAAGTAACCATAAATTGTGATAGACTTTCATTAAGTGCAATTATGCACTGGTCCTGCCCATACTTTACTATTTGAGCTAGCACTGGTTTAATTTATGAAAAAATTTAAATATGTCTCAGTATTCTTGTTAGTTCTGTGGTATGGGTGGGTTAAAAGACTAGCTCAAATAAAACAATAAAATAATCTTCCATATTGTTTTTGTCTGTGTCTTGTAATGTCATTGTTTCTGGCCGCTTGAAACAATGAGTTTGTGTAAAGCCGTTCACTTAATAAAATAATGTTAACACAACAATCTTCCATTGTAAAATCTTACTAATAATTCTTATCACAAGGAGATAGTAGTAAACATAATTTTAGAAGGTTGTTGTATTAATTTTATAGTTTTATATTTTGTTATATTTAAGCGGTAATGTCACATTTTGAAAGCTCTCAGTAGGTAAACTAAAAAAATCTGTTGTAATCGATTTTTTCTCAATCATTTATTAAATCTAAAAATGTGCCTACTGATATCTTTTTGTGCTTCATTCTTAAAATGTGACCAATCAACAAGGCGGGGGAATGAAAACCATTTTGTTTTAGGCTTGCATTATGGACATTCCTTTGTCTGGGGGTTTAAAAGTGAGAGAGCATTTGTGTTCAGTAAAATAGTAGATAATTTGCTCTCAGGGATCTCAATTTCTTGGATGTCATGTGAAGAGTTAAACAAAACATTGGTCGATCTGTAACATCTTATGTATTTAATATATTCTACTATTATGGTGCCATCATCAGCTGTTCCTATGAGTAAAATAATACAAGTGTGATATCTCTTAAGGTAGTTTGCTGTTGACTGTGCAATTTCAATATCTAAAATTAATTTGTATATGTTTTAGCCCTTTCCTTCTGAACCCATTTCTCTTGTGTTATGTTCGAACATTGACTGAATTTGAACATTGACAAATGTAGAAATTCAGGAAATGAGCAAAATTTATCTTTGTATCTGTGATAAATTTAAACTTAAATGCCCGGTGGGATCAACAGTGATTTGGGATGGGACATTTTTTTGTGTATTTGTTAGTTTTGTCTTCTGAAGAAAATTGGATAAAAAACAAAAATATTATTTTTAAACGACATATGCAGTCCAAAACGAATTTATAATATGAATATGTTAGTACAAACAAAATGAGTCTGAGTTGAAAGTTCTGTTGATATTATGTCTCATATCTTTGACTTGGCAAAACGATACAGCATATCATAGATGTTTTTGTAAAGATAACTATTTTAAGACAAAGTTATATGGACTACTTTGATGAATTACCACAACTCGAGATGCTACCAAGTTTAACTAGACGAAAAAGCATATTTGAAGAAGTCATGCAGCAAAAAAAAAAAAGTATATCAATGTCCTGAAATGGAGTTACGAGACTAGTGGGGAGACTGGGGATTGATTATTGGGATATAAATAATTAGGATTTGAAATCGGCTAAATATTAGGTAATAGATATTATGTCCACACAAAAAGTGATATTCTTAAACAGAATCACATTAAAGAGAGTATTTTAATAATATTTGATGAAAGTCATCGTGATGTAGAAGACCAATTCGATGCGACAGTAATGAAGAATTTCGAATCGTGTCTGCCTCCCAAAAAACCAGAGTACTTGGGTAGTTACACTCTTGAACAGCAACGTAAAGAAAATCGAAGACATGTATTCTGGAGAGAAAAAAAAAACGTAAAAATCGCATCGCATGAACTCCGTGAAGTATTTATAGTATTCAACCAAGTCAATGTGAAATACAAATATTATATAGAGCATCAGAGCCAAATTAAATAGAAAGCACGGTGTTTGCGCTACTAATAGAATAGCGAGCACTGTTCGTGAGTACAAAATAGTCGCAAACTATAAGGACGCATGGATATTCTGCTGCTTCCAGGACAAGTGGATATTAGTAGAGATTCCTCCAAGACTTTATAAGCAGTGAAAAATATAGGTAGCTTCATGATAAGTACGATAACTGTATTGGATATACTTGGTGATAGTTTTGGAATTCGTCGAATGACCAGAAAACGTCACTGATGTGGCAATCACACGCAAAAATGGGTATGAGAGGTGTAAAGGGCTGAATAAAAGGACTATGGCAAATTTACTTACTTGGCATACAAAATTGCGGGGCGCCGCGGCAACTTGCACTAAATGGAGCTAGGCTAGTGGTGTGCAATATGCTCCTCGTCTTGGTCATTTTAGCCAATCAGGTCGTGCGCGCGTACACAGGAGAGGTTTGGGACCATCCAAGCTTCTTCACTTCCACTTAACGTCATCACACGGGAAAGGAGGTACCGGCCAGTAATATCGTATCGGTAAGAGGAGTAGCGGGAACGGGCTAAAGGTCGCGGTTGTGTTAAGCTTGAAACAAATTATCGATCGCGCCTTATGGACCAGATAAGTGCTGTCTTTTGAGACGCAGCGCGCCAGTTTTCTTCGGACGTCCGAATGCTCAAGGTTACGTTATGACTACATCCGACAGTTTGCATAGCTCGGTATACCTTTATTATCTTGATAGTCACGGCTGCCAGTCGCGTCCGTAAGTTGCGTCTGATAACTTGTTTCGGCCTTAACGAAAGTGTTCACGCGTCTATGTCGTGTCAACCGAGCTGCGAGATGGCTCTTGCATCAAATGGTTAGGTTAGTGAGTGACTGAATGAATCGCGCCTATACACAGTTTATTAAATCATGCTCTAAAATATATGTACGAAGAAAAATATATTTAAATAATATCTGCAGACAAACATTAGTTTTTATTTTTTAATCTTGTAATCATTTAGACCTATCTTTTGTCTTAGACATTTATTTTCTAAAAACAAAAGGAACTGAAAAATCGCAAAGTAAATGGAAAATTGGAATAGGATTATAAAGGACCATGTGATAAATTGAACGACTGTTAAATAATCTGTATAAATTGTATGATGAAATGGTTGATTTTTCTGATTGCAAGATTGCAAAACCAAAAAATGTTGTCTAAATATTTATGTTATTTATTGTACTTATAGTTAATTTTGTTCATTCCTATAAAAATATATCCTCGTTGAGTACAGACCAAAAAATAAACTCTTCACACAAATTATTAACCTTTTATTTGCTCTAGAACCTTTCTACCTGTAAAGCCAGTTGTATAAAGATTAAAATATGTATACCTGAACAAGACAAGCAGCTTAGACTTGAAAGTCTAAATGAGTGCCTCATTTAGGGTTAATAAATGTTTAATACATGCATAGACAAACTCCTGGATGGGTACCACAATCTTCTATAGAATGATATAAATACTTACACTTCAAAATGCAATCTGCACTAAAGGATATCAAGGGATAATTATCTTGTTAATAATACTAGAATAGAAACAAAAACAACTAAATAGGTATTTAAATTTATTGAAGCAATTAAGTCTTACTACAGTTAAGTACGTTCATAAGTAAAATTAAGTTAATAAACAATCCCATTTCTATATAAAATATAAATTCGTCATAATTTAAATAGTCGTATGCGTATAGTTTAATATATAAAAATTACAAAAACCATTGAAGTACATTATATTATCACTAACATAAAATATACTTAGCTAATATAAAAGCACACTTTGATGAGGAGTAGCCGTCAAACTTGAAGATCGATCTAACTACCGCCTAGTTAAGACTTAAGACTGAGCAATCGAACTTGTCAGATTGAAATTAGTTTTACAAAGTTTAATCAAAGCAGTACACAAATAATTCATACTTGGCTAACTTCAATCCGCCCAAGTGAAATTCGTACTTTGTTTTCAGAGTGATGCGTAAGTTTGGCGCTCATCCTAATAAAATATTGCAATAAACTCAATACTTTCATTTGCTACTTAAATATAAAATAATAAATTGTACGTTGAAACAGAATTAAAAATTTTCTAATACGGTAAATTATCGGAATAGCAACAGTAAAAACCGCAATCATATAAGAGCGTCCTAAACATAAAGGTGGGATGTGGAATATACGAGTTGCCATTTCAGGTCCCCTTATCTATTTTAAATAAATAAGTTTAAAGTTTGATAAAAAATAAAATAGATACATAATATATTATCATGTAACATTAATTTTTATGACTAAACTATCCGTAAGGTTATATAAATAATACAAAATATCTAAAACGTTTCATCGATGAAATTTGTTCATAGCCTATCTACGTGATGTATTAACATTATTTTATAAACATTCCTCAATTACATATTATATTGTCTATATTAAAAGTAGCGACGGAGTGCCATGTCGGACTGGAATATTAAAAAAAGCTATATAAAACTTATACTGCTACATCATTAAATTAATTTGTTTTCTTATGAGTATGCGAATGTAACTCATTAGAATGAAACAATTTTTACGGATTTTAAAAGGGAGTCCGTGTCTATGGTTTCTGTAAAGTATCCATGGATGTAGTATAATAACAGGATGGAGTACTCGGAAAAAATGTATTTACGAAAGTGAACACTAACTCAACGCATTAAGTATTATATTCTAATGGGCATTACACAGATGCTGATCCGAGCCGAGCGGGATAGCAATATGTTAGGAGTGGGTCTCGTTCTTTTATCTTGCCAGCTTAAAAATGTATTTTATTAAAAATTTTGGCTGATCAAAAATTTCATCGAAAAAAAATGTCTTTTTAATATTATTTTGACAATTGTATGTCAAGAAATTGTAATTGAATTTTTTTATTTAAATATATTTCCAATTCAAAAAGAAAACATAAATTATTATGTTGCTTTTTTTTTTTTTTTATTTATTATTATTATTAAAAGATACAAATCAATTTAACACTAAAGTACAGCATTCAAAACCACAGAGGTTTGTCTAATGCTGCTTACAGTCTTATTCGCTTACAGTTTACACAATAATTTACAGACTTATAGGTACAATACAAAAATATTAATATTTTTATATTTATTACAATTTTTTATTTGATGAAACAAATAGCCAGGAACCAGATAGGAATTTGTATATTTATTTATTTTTTCAAAAAAAAATTTTTTTAATTTTTAGCTAGATAATAAGACCTTAACTTGCATTTTATATTTTTTTTAGTTATATCATTTGTTAAATCTAGCGGTAGATCGTTTATAAGACGCGGAACTATGTATCTAGTCGTTCGCTCGCCGTATCGGTTGCAGGCTCGAGTCGTCACTAGCCGGTTTTGTGCGACAGCTCGAGTTGATACAGGATGTTCAGTTCGTGTTTTTAGACTTTCGTTAAAAAATTGTTCTTTTAACAAGGTATATTTGAAATTATCAAATACGTTACAGTGTTTAAATAACTCATCATCATTGTTGCCGAATTTTTTTCTTATAATTGGGGACACTATTGATTTTAAAATTCTAAGTTGTAAATTGTAAATTTGATTTAAATAACTTTTATAGGTTCGACCGTAAGTACTTATTCCGTAACGTATGTGTGACTCAGCGAGTGAATTATACAACATAAGTTTAACTTTAAATGGAATCCTGTTTTTTAGAATAGTCATACTATTATTTCTTTTATTTCTTATGGTAGCCCAGTTAAGTGTCATCTTGACATTTTGTATTGTAATGGTTGCTATGGTTACTTAAATAACATAATTAGTAAATCAAACTACTATGGTGACCATGATTTTTTGGAACGAAGTTCCTTACGGCAGGCTTGGAGGGGAATAATAGCAATGCGAAAAGCAATGGTCAGAACGTGAGACAGAGTGACTCCGTACTAAACTTCTCACGTTCCTAATTATTTTAATCAGTTTGAATCCATGGCATCTTTAGTTGTTTTGTAATCTTAATTCAAGAATGCGTTATTATGAGAGTAAACCTAAGATTTGCAGTTAATATTTTGGGATGATAATGATAACTCGACCACCTGATGACGGATTCCTGTCAAGTCTGTAGTATGGAAGTATTTGTATTATGTATTTCGTAATCCATCTACTATTCTTCAGATTTTAACCATTGCTAATGGTTGTATTTTCGTTTATAAGTATAATACTTGTGTCAGATTTTTCAAGCACCCTAAATGCATTCAAGCTAGCTTGCGATATCTGCCGGGGCTAAACGCGCCTTTTGAAGAACTTAAAAACTCGAGATTTATAATATTATGGCAGACGTGGTAAACTCATGCAGCGCTTAAAACTGCATACATCAAGTATGTACTAGTAGGATATAAACCTTACAAAAAAAAAAACAATAAAAAAAATTAAAATTAAATAAAAAATTTCAATACCCATTTCCTGACAGTTTGAATTTTTGAAAGACATTTGTCCCACCTGTCAAAATCTTATTGTCACCTTATAAGAAAGGGACACACTCCTTAACACTGGCTATCTCTGTCGGCTCGTTTTTCTGTTACGAGTGCTCGGTCCTGTTATATATTATTACGTCCATTAAAGTATCCGAGACGTCAGTCATGTAAAAAGCTTAACACAGCAATAAAATCCGTGAAAGTTGTTTCATTTATTGTTTTCTAATGTTTACGCGAATTTCACTCATGAAATAACTTTTACCGATTTTATCGCGATTTATTGTTTTTAACGTGGCCGGCGTTTTGGATTCTCTACTGCAACCATCGACACGGGAGGACATGGACTCAATAAACCGTAATAAAATCCGTGAAGTTATTACCTATAATAACTTTAACAGATTTTATGGCGATCATGTCGGGCATGTAAAAACCATATTAAATATAAAATCCATTAATGTTGTCACATTATAATGAGTGGAATTTGCGAAAAACATTAGAAAACAATATCTGTAAAAAATTATTTCACTAGTTTTCTTTAAAAAAATATTGAAACATTATTTATTATTGTTCATAAAATTTTAACAAAGTAAGTGTTTAAATATATAGAATAATAACGCCTAGAATCATGTGAACGATTTAAATGTGAGGGCAGAAAACATCCCATGGTGTAGGTGAGGTTAGCGGTAATAACTGCCCTCTAGAAAATCATAGGTATTCATTACTTCTCTTGTTTTATTGACTAGAATTTTAAGTTTTCCTAATTAAAACTGTTTTTAATATTACTTTTTTCACCTAATTTTTTATGGCACAACCAGCAATTGCGTTGCCCCTCTTTTAGCTATCCAGGAATATAACTGGATGAATCGCAACAGCCAACAGCATAGCTGTCACTCTACGCTGGTATAGGTAGTTCTTAACTTTTTGCGCGGTACGGATGTTACAAATTTAAAAGTTAGACTATAAGTTTTAGGGAACAACTTGTCTTAGTTTATAAACGCTAGTCACTACCACTTACCAAAAACATAAAATAATAGGTACATTCCGAAAATTTACGGCATGACGTATTTAGTATGAAATGATTCCACGAATCGTAGCCTTTTAGTACTTTAATGTTTTTTCCAAGTGTTATTCTAGGCGACATTATAACCATTATTGTTAGTTCACTATTTAACAAAACTAGAACTATTCGTAAGTTGACGTAAGCAACATCTTGTTTTAGTGGTGTAAGTTATTTATTTTTCTAAGTACGTATTCTTAACAGCTATGTACCTAGTAAAAAATTAAGATTTTGAAGATTTTTATTTATTTATTGTACTAAGAGTTTTCAAGTAAAGTAGTAGTAAACCGTAAAGTTAAATTATGTAATTACGAATATATATTAAGATTATTTTGAGAAAAATACCTATAATAACTGGCAAGTATTTCTTTAAGTAACAGACAAATCTAAACATTACAGTAAGTAATAATACTATTTTACAATTCGAGTAGCTACTCTGAGGGTCATATTTATGTCGTATTAGTAAAGACAACTAAAACGGTAAACGTGTAAAAAAAAATTGTTTATGGACAAAAATAGTAGAATTATAATTTATTTAATAATTCAAAATATTTTTTTTACCAAAAAATATTACCGTACGCCTAAATTGCCTCATAATATAGTCCATCACTGTCCATAATTGTCCTTTATCTTAGTTCATAATTGATTGTGTAAAATTGATGAAAAAATAATTCATTTAATTATTTCTTAAGTAAAAATTAAAAAACAAAATACATTACTATCCTTTTCAAATTACATGTCAGACCATTTATTACCGTTTATTTCTAATGGTTTATCATAGTTTCAAATGTTGACATCCTTAATGAATAGGGATGTTGACTAATTTTTGTAATTGATTTTATTTGATAGGTATACTATATATGAACACGAAAAAAATACTTTTGTAAAGAAATATGTCCAATTTTAACAAAAAATTAAATAAAGAAAAATGGTTTTTAAAATCGCCCTTGAAACGCTCCAAGCGTCATTACGTCACACACCGCATTCAGAACTCGCAAATGTTAGGTGAGTTTGTACTTAGCTCAATGTTCAGTGACGTCATCGCCTTATTGGCGTTTGCGGTCACGTGATAATGCATGATAAATAACGCATTTTAAATTAATTTTCTAAATTTTAAGACAAATAAGTAGACTTTTTAAATGTTATTTTAGGTTTTCAAATACTGCATTTAATATGTTAAACATAACTTTACATGAATTTGTAACATGTGTCAACATCCCTATTCTTTATTTTTTTAGCAACCATGATCACGGGAGTCCTCCCGTCCGTAGTTATTTCATTAAAATATCATTATAATCATAATTAATATCTTAAATCTTATTAGGCTTTTTTGAATATAAAAATTGAAAAAAAAAAAAAATCCCCTAACGGTGGCCTAACGATTTGTCTTTAAACATTCTTAGGGTCTGTTTCACAATATACTAGTAAAGTACCCTATAGCTATATGACACATAAATCTTCTAGTTAGTCTTGATTGGGTTTCACCATCATCTTCCCTGTAAATTTATTTGGCAGATCCCTATTTGGCACTTACTGGTTAGTAGGCTTGGCAACCTCGCATTTTATAGTTCCATTTTACGATAAATATGTTTTAGAAAAACATTCCATGTTGTAAATATACATGAAAATATGTTTTTATAATTTAAATGTATGTATCATACCATCTTTATACCTTTTATTTACATAGACATTGTATATAATGTTATCCCTTAATTATTAAACGTTCAAAACACAATTTAAATTATTTTGTATATTACTGTTACCGGAACGTCAAATTGTCAAATGTCGTGAAGCTGTCAACCGCGTATATATCTGTCAACTAATTTATGTGGCAGATAAATTTGCTAATGGCCAGTTGATCCGACCTATAGTTTATAGGGAACTTTATTAGCCAAATATTGCTTATTTGTAAATTGTGAAACAAAAACGTTGTAGTTATGTGGTAAATATGTTGCAAATAGCTTAAATGGAACTTTATTAGGACATTGTGAAACAAACCCTAAACCAAAATTGAATAAAGTGTAAGTACCAGTTGATAACTTTAAAATACATTAAGTACGTATGTACATCATTTACAAAATTTTATGATGCTGCTACACTGCAGTTTTTGTGTTTTAGTTATTTACTTCGTAGAAATTGATTTCAAGTCAATTTAATTAAATGCGTTTCATTTTTAAATGAAAAATGTTATAAATAATAAATATAATTGCAATAATAATAATAATTATTATTATAGTCTTTTTCTTCATATTATAACATACGAGAGCTTTTTATTATATGATCAATGAAATCACAAGTGATTTATTAAGTTATTTTTTGATATATTAATGAATTCTTCGTAAAATAAGTATTTTAGTATACTCTATATAAGTTGCCTCTTATAAAATAATTCCATTTATTGAACGCATTGCGCAAAATTCAGTTGTGTGTCGTCTGTTGGGGCAAACTTATCACTCATTCCTATTACACGGGTGATGTTAAAAATCATCGTCGTGAAATTATTGTGTGAAATCATCAATCAATGATATGTGAAACCTACTTCAGAGTCAGTCGAGGGTGAGTGAGGCGAGTGCGGGGGTGAGGGCGGGGGCGACGGCGGGCGGGTCGAGCAGGTCGGGCGGCGGCGGCAGGCCCGGCTGCAGCGTCACCTCCACGCCGCGGTTCAGCGACACGGCCGGGTAGAACGCGCCGCGCAGGCCCGTGAACGCGATCTCACCCTGAAACCGTCATGTACACACTAATACTATAAATAAATATGCCTTGTTTGGTTTGATGGCCATCTGTTGAAGAATTTGATTGACATTTAAATTTCGAGGTATTCGTTCACTTTAATCAATTTTAAAATAGCTCCCGATGTCGAGATCGACTATTTGTGTTTACGTAAGCTACACATACTGTTACAATTAAAAAGTGGAGTGGGGTGATGAACATAACTGAATCGCTGTGATTACATTACGCAAAGTAGATGTTGAGTCAATATAAAATTTTAAAACTCTTCCTATAATCGGTATTAGTAAATGTTTTTGTACCGGGTTATTGATAGATACAATGAAACCTCATTTGTTGTGACAGGAAAAGATCTAGCCGTCCACATAATATCCGTACGTAAAAGGCGATCAAAGCAGTAAGGAAAAGAATCCAAAGAAATCTTGTCCGAAAGCAAAATATTTTATCTCAGATGACTTTCCGTCTACTGGCCATTTCTTAACTGATAATTAAAAAAAGAATAAAGTGGCAAAATCAAAACAATTACTTATGCGGTGTGCTAAGGGAGGTCAGAAAACAGAGCAAGATTTTAACAAACAAACTGCCCGTATTTATTTTCAAAGCTCTTAGCATATTATATACGTACTAGCGTGCCCGCGTGTATGTCTGTGACGCAGATGGCGTACCTGCGGGTGGTCATCGACGGTGAAGCGCAGCGTGCCGCGCGTCAGGTCGAGCAGCACGCCCACGGTGGCGCCGCACGCGATGCCGCCGGCCGCGCGGCCGCCGTGCGCGCCGCCGTGCACAAACCACGAGCGCGCGCCGTCGATGTACATGGCCCAGCCCAGCGCATCGCCGCCCAGCATCTTGTCGCGGGACACGTCCGCGCGCGCCACGCCGAACGCCGGGTCCGCGTCGCCGTCGTATCTGCACGTACACGCGTACATTACAATACAGTTTACGATTGCAGCTGTTATTACTAAGTATTAGGTACTGTTTATTGGATACATAGTCGGTTATGATACAACATACTCGCTTACTCAAAGCTAATGATCCCTTAAAAATATTTTATGTTTTGCGAGCAATGGGGTTAATTTATGCAAAATTTTAATCCATGTATCTTTTGCGCTACCAATGGCTTTCGCTGTAATCGCGCTTAATACATACCAAAAACTGACGACCAATATTAATAGCGACGGCGAACTAATATCGAACTACTTGCAATGAAGTAACGAGTAATAAATTCGAGTACCTGTCAATGCGCAGGCGCCAGTAGTGCACGCCGCGCGCCAGCGGCTGGTCGGCGAGCGCGACGCGCGGCTGCCACCCCCCGGCGCGCGCGCTCAGCCCGTCCGCGCCGATACACAGCCCGCCCTCTGCGCCCGCGCACCGTGCGTCCCACGTGAACCACGCCACTACACACGTACGCACACCATATTGCAATACACATTTAAAAACTATAAAAAAATACGTAAATAGACGTATTCTAGAAATAGTGTATCAATCAAATTACGACTTAGTAATCGCATATCGTATTTTGAATTATATGTACAGTCAGCGTCAGATTGATCTTAGCAGCCAAAGTGCTCAAAAAGATCTGACGGACAGAAATTCAATAATATCTAAGCATTCAAAGTTGTCATATTGATGTTAGCATCCAAAGTAGTCAAAACATCTAAGCAACACATTTTCCATATTTATCGGAGCAGCCAGAGTATTCATATACATCTTAGCATACAGACTGTTCACAGGTATCTAAGCATCCAGAGTGTTCAAAAATATCTTGGCATAACGGGAAAATCAATCTTATTACCAGTAATTAAAGTGTATGTGGCTTATATTGCTGGCAGACGTCAGTCTTGGATATGCAATTAATGTCTTGTTAAAAGGAAAACATTACCTTATTAGACGTAGTTAGAGTGTAAAATTAATTAAAACAAACAATATTTACAATTGATTGTCAAAGTTGTAATTTAAAGAATTTTGCTTTTCTTCGATGTTTTTGTCTAAATTTAGATTTTAGATAATAATCAATAGACGATATTGCGAACATGAAATTATACCAAATAGCAAAATGAATATGTAATGGACACAAATTCTATATCTTTTATATAATATATAATCAGAATCTCGGAAACGGCTCCAATGATTTTCATGAAATTTGTATACGCGGGGTTTTAGGGGCGATGAATAGATCTAGCTAGGATATGTTGTTGGAAAATATCGTTTTATTCGTGTTATCAGGTAATGATAAACCGCTATAATATCATTAAGATACAAACGTAAATTTCGCAATGCAACATTAAGATTGAGTAGCTCAGTTAGAAAATCCGACTTTCTCGAATCCGAAAGAGCCTGGTTCGAATCTCTAGTGCAATATTTTTTTTTTCTTTTTTTTTTGTTCCTTCCTTCTTTTGGGAGAAAACCTTTATCATAATATCATATATAAGGGTATCCAAAACAAAACAAATAAAAACCAAATATTTGCTCGGTTAACCTGGTACTTCTATATTATTTGAGCATTCATATTTGTCATCTTGCTGTTGTCACGTAAAATATCATCATCATCGGTTTTTATCCATGCACTATTGAAAATAAGCTTCCTTTGATGAATGCCAAGACGGCCGATCCCTTGCGACTAGCATCTAAAACTACCAGTGCACGGGGATTATCTTACCACCTGGCAAATGGCCGACCAACACTTTGTCTAACTAAATACAACCTCCACTCTTTGACCAACCTTACCTACCGCTCTATCGACAACCCGGTACCTAAGTGTTTGATCAACTCTCTGCCACTTCAACTCGCTTATTTTTCGCGTGATATTTGTTACTTTAGGTCTCTGGTAGAGATCTTCGATTCGAATCCTATCTGTCAAAAAAACACCCATCATAGCACGCTCCATAGAACTTTGAGCTACGACAAACGTTCTGGTAAGTCGTATATTTACAGGGCACATTTTGGCCCCGTACGTCATCACGGTGAATGATCAGTGGTTGAAGTCCTTCGTCTTGGAACTCTGAGGCGTAGACGACGCGAGAATATGACTGAGCTTCCATAGAACGGGCACCATTCCAAAGGTCTTCCCTCTCGAAATTCAAACTTTTGTCTAGTCCAAGTTTATTCTAAGGCCCACACGTCGAGTCACTTAAATTGCAGGAAGCCTTCCAGCGATTTATAGCAGTAAAGATAGAGGCGCAAAAAAAAACTTTTTTATCGGAGTTAGAGCTGGAGTAATCATAAATGAAAGGAAAGTGTCAACCCATATAATATGTCCTATTCCTGGGCACAGGTCTCCTCCTCGAAATCAGATGAAGAAGCTATTGGACTACAGTTCACCGATGCTTTGGCTCAATCCTGGTTAGTGAATCGAGAGGCGAGTGAGCGATGGTATCATGCTCAGAGTGTAATCAAAAATTTAGAAACCCGTGTTTCAAAGCACTACTTACGGTCATGATTGAACCTCGAGCCCTCACTCCAGAAGAGGCCAAGACTATACCTACGTTTAGCCAGGTGACCAGCTGATTACGTTTATGCAAGATGGGTGCTTATTCCACAAAGCAGGACTGGATCAAATATTATGTATATTATGTTTCCGAAAGCAGACATTTAAATCTGATCGCTTTGATGGCGGCTACACGCGATTATTGTATCATTATTATTTTTCTGACCACTTCCAGACATAGGCCTTTTTCAATGATCATCAATGATGATCAATGATCAGTCGTCTATATAAATTTCTATATATTTTTCTCGATTCCTTTTTTGTAAAGAAACAACAGTATATTATGTCATCATTTATTCTGTTATTATACATTAATTTAAACTTTCAACTCTTAATTTTTGCTGTTAATTTTTCCTTAACTGGTCATCTTTCATTTTATGTATAAATTTTTTATTGTTATTGTTAACTTTGATTTGCCTAATTTGATTTGTTGAATTTTATTTCTTATAAGTTTTATTGCCGGTGCATAATAAATAACTAATAAAATAAAATAAACTGTACAGGCAATAGTAATAATAATAATATTACTTAAAAAATTCTCAAATATGCATTGCAATTTTAGGTATCATATGAATATGATAGAAGGAGCTAAGAAGTCGGACCAACAACAGGCAATTGGTCTAAAAGTTTTCCGTAGTTCAGTTTCCACTCTATTTCTAGTGGGACATTTTAGCCTTAGGTAGACTTGTTCTAGTTGTAATCAGTAAGAAAGTTAACCTTCAAAATTGATTGAGTATCACATGACTAGATAATGGTTTGATGCTAATTGTAAATTTAAAAAAATCTTTCGGTAAGAAGCAACTTTCAGAAATACATATCGGCTTACGTAAATGGACGGATACATGTTGATGATGATAATGGATAGAAAGTTAGTTTTTTAATAAATCATTTATGCTGTCAAAATGGTAATTGTTAAGGACGCTCTACATTCTCGACAAAAGATTTCAGCGAGCGTACTATACTCTGAGACACAAGTTTGGGTCGGCTCTACACATTTTTGTTCAGAGCACTTTTTCACTCGTTATATTATGCACGTTTTTTTGTAATGTAATATACTACAACATATATTTATCGTATCAATTATTAATATTATTATTATTATTTTTACGATCTCCGTGCAGTGGCAGGTCCGCGTTGGATGCGAGTAACGAGGGATCGGTCGTCTTGGCGTTCATTGAGGGAGGCCTATGTTCAGCAGTGGATGGACGGACGGATAAAGGCTGATGATGATGATGATGATGATGATATACTTATCATTAGCGACAAGTTTAAAGATAGTTTTCATATAATCTAATCGATATTTTTAAATATCTATATTAGTTTTATGTAATACAAGAGTCCTCTGATTTGGTCACAAACAAAAATTACACACATACTACATAGTCAATTCTAGCCGAATAGGCGAACTCTTGTGTTTGATAAACTTAAATACTTATAATTAATTTTGGCGATAATGTGTAACACACTTTATGATCACATAATTAATGTTTTATATATAAAATATTTGATTTCAACAAATTCTGAAATAGAAAAATAACATGTCAAAAACCAAACACATTGAAGGAAAGGGATAGCTTATTAAAAAGACATATGAGGTAAATAAAGACAGATGATACTAATTGAGTATCTACGACTGACGTCTGCCATCAATATAAGTCACATACACCTTAAGTACTGGTAATAAGATTGATTTTCCTGTTATGCCAAGATATTTTTGAACACTCTGGATGCTTAGATACCTGTGAACAGTCTGTATGCTAAGATGTATATGAATACTCTGGCTGCTCCGATAAATATGGAAAACGTGTTGCTTAGATGTTTTGACTACATTGGATGCTAACATCAATGACAACTTTGAATGCTTAGATATTATTGAATTTCTGTCCGTCAGATCTTTTTGAGCACTTTGGCTGCTAAGATCAATCTGACGCTGACTGTACACGCATTAAGCGAATGAACAAAAACGGACAAAAGTTAATTAGTAACATGA
This sequence comes from Lycaena phlaeas, assembly GCA_905333005.2. Taxonomy (NCBI): domain Eukaryota; kingdom Metazoa; phylum Arthropoda; class Insecta; order Lepidoptera; family Lycaenidae; genus Lycaena; species Lycaena phlaeas. Next base: position 16,418,702 of record HG995166.1, on the reverse strand, counting down.
AGACAAGTGTGAAGTGGGTGCATATAATGGTCTATGAATGGATGGATATAAAACATATTACAATTAGGGCCTGTTTCCAATCTCCAGATAAGTGCCGAATAGGCTATCGGCAACATATTTGACAGATAGAGTATGGAGTATCTGTTATAGTGAGAGATTGTGAAACAGGCCCATAATAAAATTAACATTAATATCTAACCAGATGCGGTCTGTAGGCCGATGACGTCACTGTAGGGACCCTCGCCCGCTCCGTTGAAGGCCTTCACGCGCGCGCTGTACAGGGACGCGTAGTGCAGCCCGTCCACCGTGCACACCGTCTCGCGCCCGCAGTACACCTCCTGAGCCATCAGTTTACATTCTCAAAGTAATCCAAACCCAACGTAGCCAGGCTGAAACATGTCTGTTCAAGCCTCCTACTCTGATTACGTTATTTTGCTCGAAGATATAGGAAAATTATTAAAAAAGCCGATAAATCCATCTATGTCCACCGCTAAACATAGGCCTTCTGCAATGAACGCTCTCTCACTTACACTCGCATCCAAAACGGATTATCCTATGCACGGAGATTAAATATATACTTTTCGTATATGTCTCGTTCAATTCATTTCATTGAATATAAGTTTGAGCGCCAATTTATTAACATTTAAATTACATCAAAAAATGGGCAGACATTTCTAGGAGTTCTTACTACGTTCCGAGAGTTCCGATCTTGCACGATAGAGTCGTTGTCATATTATGTGTACGCATGTAATGTAATGTTTATGGCGTTTATAAGAGTGTTCTTTTCAAAGGCATTAAGCATTGACTGTGAAAATCTAATCTACATTAATTAACTGAATTTCAACTACTATGTAATATTTTGCTTACCCTGAACGGCCCGCCGAGTCCGTCGTCTAGCTCGAGCACGTACCCGCGTACGGCGTGCGGCGCGCGCGGCGGGCGCCACGCCAGCGTGCACGAACAGCCCCGCGCCGCACACGCCTCCACGGCCATCTCGGGCGCTCCCGGGGCTGTCAAAACATCATTTAAAAAAAAAGTGTTATAATCATCAACTAAAAAAAAGTGTTATAATGATCAATAAAAAGGTAATTTTTTGACCATATTTTGCACTTTTATTCTACAGAGCTTGATATATCTACATTCATATGAATATCATGTTTCATCATCATCAGCCTTTATCTTTTCATTGCCGAACTACAAAGAACGCCAAGACGACCCATCCCTTGCCACTCAACACTCCCTTGTTTAATATACCGTTTTAAATAGTTTAGAAATTACAAGTGTAATAGTTAACTTCCTTTACTGACTACGTAAGTATGAAATCCGACCAGAGCCGCGGAAGTCTCGTCTTAACGACAGTGATGCTGAAGAATGACTCACGGCATATTGTTTTCATTTATGTATGTTCCATCGTACTTTCCTATTAAGTTTTGAATATAATTTTTTGTGCAACATTTTTTAACTTAAGTTTATTGGTAACTTTTCTTGGTCGCAAAAATCTTGTCGAAATTTATTTATGTTATTTAAATTTTTGATTAAATCTTCAAGATGGCGTATCGAACTAAAGTTTACAATACCTGTGGTCTTCATTTCCATTTCTGGGGCTGCATGCCAAATAAAAAAGTTACTTGATTGATTACGTTTAAATATTTAATTCAACATTTAAAATATAATTTGTAACAGACTTTTAACAAAGGTTTTTGATAAATTAGATTATTAAAAACTTACGTATGCATTCAATAAAGTTCATTGATTTGACGGTGCGTAAAACTGGCTCGATGTCGAGCGTGAGAGCGGGCGGGGAGGGCGGCGCCTCCAGTGAAGACCGCAAGGTCGACGCTGTCTCTGTCGCTCTCGCTGACAGAATGTTACCAACCTGAAATAAAAATTAATTTTTTGCACACGTAAAACTAAGCCATACTAACATTTTTTTACTAAAATTATTTTGCATATACATAATACATATTATATTTACATTAAAAAAAATATTCTCATAAACTTGAGAAAAAGTGAAAGCTTAGTGACTAGTGTTTTCTTTCACTTTAAAACCATAACTTTTGGTCGGATCGATAGAGGAAAATAAAATATTATTACAAGACATGCATTGATTTAAGTGGTGTTATCAACAATATCAATAATTATGTAATTTGCAATGACAAAACGATGCTATGAACTATTTCGATCTCGACTACAGAAACTGATTGTCTCATATCAACCGGTCTTATAATATTGTAAAATGATTATTCATTTTATGATCAAGTGACACAACATTTGAAACTTTATACCGGATCCACACGTTCGGAGCTTGGCGCAAGCTCTAAACCTCCACAAGTCACAAGCATGTGGACGCATCGCTTGCGGCAAATTCTCTTTTGTTACCTTTTGTTTGTGCACAATACTGACACTGAGGCCATAAACCCTTGCAAACCTATGCAAGTCAAGACAAACTCTGTATCCACATGTTTGAATTTGTGAGGGCTTGCCGAGGCTTGGCAAGCTTGCGGTTTCGGCTTTACAGTAGTAAGTAGCTCTTATTGTTACCATTCAAAAATTATTGAATTGATTGATAAACATTAAGTTACCTGTAAGAAAGCTGCATGATCGGACTCTTTTAATGCTTCAATTGAGAAGTGTAACAGAGCAGTCGCTTCACGTAATTTTTGCGCAGCATGTGATGTTAATGATTTAGTGTTGGCGATGGCTTGAGCTCTCGTGTGACGCGCCGCTCTAATCAATTCATCTCGCCTTCTCTCTATGGCACAGGTTATTTCAGCACAAGCATGATCAATTTGTCTTTCCAATTCTTCACATGACTCCTATTAAATTTTTTTTAAATTTAAATAAAGACAAAGATTTAAGAAGCAACTAGATTTTTGGATTTGCTAAACTTTATATGTATAGTTAGCAGAGAATAGTTCATTGAATGAAAATTTATTATTTACTTGTTGCTACATAATATAAAAGTCATCAAAAACAACTTACATTAATTTTGTCTCCAGAACATTTGACTAGTTGTATATATTCAGTCATAGCTTTGGCTTCCTCGGAAAGTTGTTGTAATACTTGTGATAATTCAGTCTGTAATAAATATTTTTTAACACAATTAGCACAGAGATTGGTAATTTCCAGCTTTAGACACTAAGGTATGCAAGGGCTGTGATACATTGGCCTGAACATATTAGACTTATCTTAAGTCTAAAAGAATACGAAGAGCAAAACAAATATGTTAAATAAATGTTAAAGTTAAACTTGTAAAGTAATTGTAATAACTTGTAATAGGTCATATACATTGCCTGTACAGTTATTTATATCTAACAGTAAGCCCAAACTGCACCATACACAGGAACAATGTACAAACATACAAAAAATAATTTATAGTATGATAATTCTACTGATATATACATGATATTCTAATACCAAAGACAAAACAATACAGTGCAGCTGCATTCTGAGATATATCCTGTGTTATATATTTGACTAGGTATGCCATAAAAACCTGCTTTTTAAAATAAATAAAAAAAAACTGAGCGCCATTTAATGTTTAACCGCCATGTATCCAATCACAACAAGTGTTCTACAAGGAAATGTAATTGGTTCTATTTTCTACTTGTTTTACACATCAGACCTATCTACTAGCACAAATATCACCACTTAAGCAGACAATACAGCCATTCTGGACTTCCACACTCATTCAACCTGAAGTGGCAGCTACAATATTACAAGATGTATACAGTTATCACATGAGAATGACATGAAAAATCATCAATCACCTGATCATATTAGCCCAAACTCTTATGGATGAATTAACTATATGGAGAGCAAACTAAAGATTCCACAAGATATATGATATAAAATAAACATACAGATTATGAAATAGGATGTGACACAGGCCACATACCTAAACTTGACTTGATAGTTATATGATATTATACTTAATATCCTGCTCTCATAAGATATCTTTTATTACACTAATATATAAAGTTGAAGAGTTTGTTTGTAAGACCATGCTAGTCTCAAGAACTATTGGTTGGGTTAGAATTTATTCTTTCAGTTTTAGATAGCCTATTTATCAAGAAAGGCTATAGACTACATAATGTCATCCCACTAAGATGAAGTGATTTTATTTTGTTCAAGGTCTAGTTAAAATTGTATACCTTATGTGCTCTAGCAGCATTTGATAATGGATGTGTTTCATGAGAGCTGTGTCTCTCTGTGAGGCACCGTTGACAAATTGACAAGAGACATGTATTGCAGTATAGAACTGGTGGTGATCCGTGGTCTGCACAGATTGTACCCAACGCCCTTAGTTCATGTTGGGCGAGAGGTCCCCGAGTGGGATGCCAGGCGTCTCTACAGCTTGCACAATATCTAACTGCACATTGCTCACAACGCACAATCGCCGCTCTTCGCTCCCCTTCACACATTTGACAAGCTTCCTCCGCGGGTGGCGCGATACATGTTCCACCGAACCGTTCAACAATAGTACGCATGACACGGAAAGGAGGAAGACCTTCGGCCCCATTGTCGTCTAAATATATTTGCTTGTTGCACAATGGACATGTAACAGAGAACGCAGCTGAAGAACACACAGGGGCGGCAGGAGTTCCTGCGTAGCTGTTAGGCCTCGACCCACAAACAACTCCGCTATCTGTTTCGCTTGACACCGATGCTTTATCTGCCTCCTGATAATCAGTGGCGGTGCTCGATGAACCGTCAGATTCGTGCACATGGGTCTGTAAATTTATAGCACAAGTGCGACACAAAGCATGTCCACACGGTAGTAACACAGGTTCCCTATAAAACTCTTTACATAGGAAACACCTTAATTCTTCTTCCATTTTTACAAAGCGCTTTGTTTTTGTTACGTATCTGATAAACTATGCAAACAATAATATACACAAGTGCATGTTTGCTTTTATTTATTAAATTACTTTACATTTTGTTTAAATAATAATAAAAATTGTATTTACTAAAAACAAGTACCAACAGGCAACAACAAAAATATTAAATAATTCAAATGACATCAATTTTTTTTTTTTTTTTTTTTTTTTTCTGGCTTTTCTCGTACAGTTGTACATTTGCCATTATCAAACGGGAGAAATTTATTAATTTATTTATAGGAACGAGAAATATTAAATTTAGGAATCATTCAGGACAGGATTAAGTATTAGGATACTTAAAATATATAAATAATAACTATGAAATTATGGAACAAAATATATTCATTGTATGTTATACTATGAAAACTAAGACTAAATATAATGAATGCAATAAATAATTAAATTTGTATATTATTAGAAATTATATAATCAGAAATGATTTTATATATGGAATATTTTTTATAAAATAATAGGCAAGTAATTGAAGTTGGAAAAGGAATTTCATGTTCTAGTAAGGATTTCAGGAAATCGGAATGATCATATAAAGGACAAGAAAAGAAAAAATGATTTACATCACCAGTTTCAGAACCACACAAACAAGCAGAGTCGTTAACAATTTTAAACTTAGCAAGATGGGCAGGTGTACAAGTATGGCCAAGTCTCAATCTTGAGATGATACTAGAGCACCTCCTATTAAAATTCATTGAGAAAAACCACGGTTTTGATAAAATATCAGGCTGAAGAGAGTAATAATAATTACCCTTTTGTTGACTACTTCTTAACCATAAAGTTTTCCAAGATGAGTCGAGATCAAGTTTAGGTATTGATAAGAAGTCTGAGCAGTAAATCTTATACGGAACAAGGTCACCACAAGAAATAGCTTCATTAGCGAGAGCGTCTGCTTTATCATTCCCTTGGATACCGGAATGTCCAGGAATCCATGAAAATTTAATATTATAATTTTTAGATGTGCATAAGAGTAGCAATTTTCTTATATCAAATATTAAGGGATTGTGTTGCTTAATTTTAAACGGGTTTTTTTCTAATGCTTGTAAAGAACTAAGTGAATCAGTAAAAATTATAGAATTTTTTAGTTTAGCTAGTATAATATACTCTAAGGCTTTGAAAATACCCAAGCACTCTCCCGAAAAAATAGAAGATTCTGGAGGCAGTTTAACCTTCTGTACTATATTATACTGTTGGTGAAAGATTCCTACACCTACGGAACTATTAACATCATGTTTTGAAGCGTCTGTAAATATGATATGGGTATTTTTGAATTTTTTGTCAATGATTGCATTAAATTTTTCATTAGCCATTAAGAAATCCGATTTGGCTATACCGATATTTAATATTTGTGGTGATAAAATGAGAGCTTCATAAGGACAAGAAAACAAAGGTAACATGTTTGATTGATGTAAAGGTGTAGAAAGAGATTTAAATTTATAATAGCTATTGACTAAACATGGATTTGATTTATGAATCCAATATGATGAATTAGACACTAAGTAAGCTAAAAGGTGAAGTTTCTCAATAAGAGGATGATTTGAAAGCTGTAGGCGCCGAAAAAGAAATCTATCAGACAGATACTGACGTCGAAATTGTAACGGAGGATCGCAGCACTCGATTTGTAAAGCGTTGATTGGGCTAGACTTCATTGCTCCACAAATTATTCTCAGACATTTGTTTTGAATTTTGTTCAGCATTTTAAATCCAGAAAGTAGACCCGGTTCTAATAGAAATGATCCATATTCCATGACACTACGTATGAGAGCATTATACACAAGTTTTAAATAAAAAGGGTGGGCACCCCACCAGACACCTGCTAAACACCTTATGATGTTAATTATTTTTTCACATTTACTTGCGATATAATTGCAATGAGGGATACCTGTAAGTTTATTGTCTAAGATAACGCCTAAAAATTTGAAATCGTTTTTTTGAGGTATAATGGTCTCATCATAATAAACATGAACTGAAGTGATTAGTCGCATTCGGGAAAATAAAACTACTGAGCTTTTAGACGGGGACAAATATAGTCCATGATCATCAAGCCATTTTTTTAAATATTTGAGAGAATTCGTTAGTTCTGTACATGCTAGGTCAATGTTTTTACTTTTTACATACAATAATAAATCATCCGCATATTGCAAAACTTCAATCTTCCTATCAATGGATAAGTCTAGGTCATATGTGTATAAATTATATAATATGGGGCTCAAAACGGACCCCTGTGGAAGGCCTTTTGATAGAACTCTAGTATGTTTTTGTTCACTGTCATAAAGAAAAATTGATCTATCAGTAAGCATATTAATAACAAAAGAAATTATTTTTCTGGGTATCTGTAGGCATAAAAGTTTTTGTTTAAGAATTGGTATCACAACGTTATCATACGCATTGGATAAATCCAAAAACGCTGCAATGACAAAATTATTAACAGAGAAGGCTAGTCTGATATCAGTTGTAAGTAAACTAATATTATCTATAGTACTCCTGTTTCGACGAAAGCCAAATTGGGTTGGTGATAAGAGACCGTTGCTTTCAGCAAACCATTCTAAACGATTCTTAATTAATTGTTCGCAGATTTTTAAAAGGACAGATGAAAGGGCAATGGGACGGTAAGACAAAGCAGAAGAAGGATCTTTATTAGGTTTTAATATTGGAATGACAATTTGAGATTTCCAATTTGGAGGAATGTGGCCAGAGTGAAAAACAGAATTTATCAAATTTAAATAAAATGTCAAGCTTGTGTCATTTAAATGAGTAATGAAAGAATAATAAATTCCATCTGGACCAGGAGCAGAATCTGATGCATATTTTAAAACGTTCTTTAGTTCCGTCATTGAAAATGGAGAGTTTAATTTAGATGATTCGTTATATGAGTCACTATAATCGTTTAAATTATCTATATGGAAATTTACAGTTGGAGGAGCGATTTTATCAAGAAAATCGTCTATTAAAAAAGATGGAAAAGTTGGAGCTTGTGTGTTATAAGCTGACCTGAATCTTCCAATGTTTTTCCAAACACTCGATGGGGGAGTATTGGGAGATAAAGATGAGCAGAATGTTTGCCAGCTGTCTCTTTTTTTTCTTTTAAAAAGTAATTTTGTTTTATTTGTAATTTTCTTTAATGATATGAGGTTCTCTAGAGTCATATTATTATTAAATATTTTTTCTGCCTTTCTTCTTTTAATTAAAAATTCTTTACACTCAACATCCCACCATGGAGGACTTGGAATATAGGAACTCCCTTGTTGTAAATTAAATAATTCATTGGCAGTCTCAATTAATGCATCTAAAAAAATTTGTGCATTGCAAGAATCTTTATTATTTTTTTCTGATATTTTTTCATTAAGTTTTAAATCAACCTTCTTACCAAATTGATTCCAAGTATCGGAATCGGCTTTTGATACATTGTACCTAAGAAATAGCTTATTGTAGCTTTTAATTGATTTACCAAGTGGAAATGAGGTTATAATGGGAAAATGATCACTGCCAAATGTGGATGTTAGTACAGAACTTGACAACTGGGATGTAAATTGGGGCGAGCAAATAGTGAGATCAACAACACTATTTCCTTCTGATAGGTTTGTGCGCCTAGTGGGATTTCCACTGTTAATAACACATAAGTTGTTTTTGTCTAATATGTCCAAAAATTTATTACCATAACAGGTTGTCATGGAACATCCCCAAGACAGGTGATGACAGTTAAAATCACCAGTTATAATTAATGGTCTAGGGAGACTTAAAAATATATCTCCAATTTCATTTAATATACTAATAGAAGTTTGTGAAATATATACAGAAACAAAACAAATTTTATTTACAACTATAGCTAAAATAGAAATTTCAGGACTATGTACAGGAATGGATACAATATTAAAAGGGTAGTCCTTCTTAATGAGAAGTGCTACACCTCCATATCCATCTACTCTGTCTTCTCTGACAGTATTATAATTTTTTATTTTTAATGTAAAACCTGGTCTAAGCCAAGTTTCACACAATGAAAATAAAAACGGTTTATATTTATTTAATAAGTAAATAAGATCACTTTTTTTATTGATTATGCTTCTAGCGTTCCATTGTATGATTTTGTTGGCCATTATTTATTTTGATTATATTTACAATTAACTCCATTAAGGGGGCAACGATGGACGGTATATTATTATTGGTCTGGGCAAAGGATTGTAATAATGATATGATGTCTGATATTTTTGTTGGTTCTTGTGTAGAGGGAGTATCATTTGTAATTGGGCTATGATTTTTATCTAATTGATTAAAGGAAAATTCTTTTAGGATATTATTATGTGCAGTTTTGTCATAACTTTTCCCTACTTTTATGGGACGGGAAGGACGAGATATCACTGTTTTTTTATAAGATTTTTGCAGATTGTGTGAAGTTGGAGAGCTAATGATTTGGGATGACAATTTTCCTTGTGGACTGGACAAGACTTCAGCAAATGATTTATGAAGTGTAGGGAATATTTTACTTGCTTCTTGATATGAAACACAATTTTGGGACATGTATAGTTTAATTTCTTTTTGTCTGTTAAATTCCGGACAAGATTTACTGTTTGCCATATGACAACCAAAACATTGACAACAGTAATAATCTTCAACATTACAAGTTTCACTTACATGATCCTGACCACACTTGAGGCATCTCGGTTTAGAACGACATTGCATCTTTGTATGTCCATAACGACAGCAGTTGTAGCATTGTATGGTGGGAAAAATATATAGATCTACAGGTAAAGAGTTGTAGCACATAAATATTCTTTTTGGAAGTACCTGACCATCAAAATAAACCACTACTGACTGTGTGGGTTTCCATATTGGAGACCCATCAACAATGGTTTTATGATTTAAACGCCTGATTTTAACTATTTTACCACACCCAACAGGGGTTGAAATATTAGAAATAATTTCCTCAGGAGACCAATCTGTTGGAACTCCTCTAATAATACCTATTCTTAAAATATTGAATGAAGGGACATAAGCCTTATAATTATTTTCTGTTATAATGCTATTGTTGATGAATGTGTTTGCGTCAACATAATTTGTAAAAGAGACAGACATACGGTTTCGGCCAATCCTTTTAACGCTACCGTTAACCACATTATAAATTTTGTTTTTTAAAAGGAAATTTCCAAAGGTAATTGGATGCAATATCGTTCCGTCGTTATCCGAAGATTGGATCTTTTGTATATGGATAATGTAAGGAGGCGCATCTAATTCATTATAAAGATTTCTACCAATATTTGTACTACTCGTTTTGTTGTGTGAATCTACTGAATTATTTGACTGCAATATAGGTTGATTTATAAGGGAAATATTTATTTCTTTACATTCATCAGATTTATCCGATTCGACACATCGGCATCCAATGTCTTTTTGATTTCCTACATTTTTCCTTTTCTTTTTATTGCAGTTTCTGCATATTTTGTGCAAACGACTACGCTTTAAACAAGTCTTTTTATAAGATTGATCCGTGTCCATACTAGACTCATCATGTTCTACTGTAATGAAATTACCAGCTTCGGGCACGCAATATGTTCCCCCGGGATCGGGTGGTTCATTCATATTGAAAATATGTAAAAGAAACTTACCAACTAAGAGTTTTTTAACTAATTATGATATATACAAATTAAAAATATAAAATAAATAATAAAGTAAACTGTTCTGAATGAAAAAAAGAAAATAATAATTAAATAATGAAAAAACACAACCGCGCTTCTTGAAATTTCCCGCCGTCATCAATTTTTTTTTAATGTACATTTTTTCAGGTCAAGCTCTTTCATATAAGAATCGGTAAAAATCAAGTGCTATACAGCTTTAAAGTTGTGCCCTTTAACTGTTTACTTATTTTTATGGCTGACCCTTGCCATAATATTACATAACTATATATTGAATTATGAATTCATGAAATAGTTTTTTTGGTTTTGGTTTAAAATTGGGCTTTATAAATAACGATTTCGCTTTCGGCTTTTGCGATATCAATTTAAACTTTATTTTTCAACGTGAAGACCTCATAATTAAAGTATCTAGATATATCTTTACTTCGTGCTTCATACGAGTCGATGAGATGGTTTTCCTTACTATCGACTATCGAGTAGCGAGTATCTACTGTGATACTGTCTACTCTTTCTATAATCTATGGCTAGAATTTGGTATACAAAACAAACGTCATAGCATTTAACAATAAAAAATATGTAATACTTACGACTGTAATTTAAAAGAACTTGGTAAAAGGAATTTAAAAAAGACATTTTTCGTTTCATAATATTTATGTACACTATGCATCCTTATTATTATTCTTTGAAACCCAAGCTCTATATATGAATTTTATGATTATTTATTTACTGTGTTATTGAATCCTAAGATTTAATTGTTTTCTTTTTATTTAAAACCTAGGAATATAAAAACATAAAAATATGGAATCGTTTCTGACGTCTGACGAAAGCTGTGATAAAGATACTATTAGCTTAAAAAATCAATTAATCGGTTAGTATAAAACTTACTATTAAGCCTATTTTATTGAGTATATTTTCTTTACTTATTTCTAGAGTTTTTAGGATTTGGCCTAGAGGAAGAAAATTTGAGCAAAGCAGAAATGGTAGATCTATTAACAGCTCTTAAACATTCAAAATCAACTGTAGAAGAGGATGAATTATTAAGGCAAAAGGTACATGAAATATTTTACATAATTGCAGTTTTCCATTTTATGTTTTTCCTAAGTTATACTTTTTCTAAAAGGTCGAAGAAAATTCTTCTATGTCATCTCCTAGAGTAACTATGAAAAGAAGATATATCAATGTAAGAGATAGAAGACTTCCATGGTGCCTCCTACCTAGTAATATAAGTCAAGCTGAAAAAGCACATGCACTTGCAGTATATATAAAACTCATGTCAATGAACAATTATAGGCAGGCTAGGCAAACAATGAACTTCTCTGCATGGCCCCCACCAATTCAAATTGTGGAAACAAGTAGAGTGCAACCTGTAAGGTCCACTAGGAGTGGTAGATCAGTTCCTATTTATGCTGGGTTTGATGAAGACTCTTCAGATTTTGATTGTGTCGTGACAAAAACAAAAAAAAGGAAAGTTTCTCACTCTGATCTTAGTGATGCAACATATTCTGACAAAGTGATAAGTTTAAAAAGAAAACCAAATAAAGACGAAAACATGAGAACAATAAAGGAAGCAAAAATAGCAAATGATTCTGTTAAAAACAAATCTGAAACTAGCTCTGTTAAAATTGATTTATATAATATTGAGGACTGAGAATACTTTCGGCTAAGGAGTGTGGTCCGTCCACTTTGCTAGTTAACTTTTTGGTTGACATTGGTTAGAACTGTGCAATAGTGGTATGTTTCATTAAAAACTACATATTACTCCTGATGTTCTTGTAACTAAAGGATGTCAAACAATATTTTTTAGATCAGTTTAATATATTACATGGAAACTGTTTTCCAAAATTAATTGTATCTAAGCAAGCAATGCCTTAGCTTTACTTTCTTGGTTTTAGATATTTTAATTAGTTGCTAATTTTTGGGTAACTATTAAGCATGATGTTGATTTTTAAGTTACTTTTGAATAAATTAAATATTTGTATGAAGTGAATCAAACACAATATATTATGTACTATGATTATAAAATATATAATAGATACGTAATTTAAGCCATTGTAATTAAAAGGAGCTATTTTTTCTTTCATGCATTTTCTATGTTGATATTATTGAGGTATAGAAAATGATGGTTTTATTAAAAAAACTGATTTATTTTTTTTCCCTTTTTATTGTTTTATTATAAATCAATTATATTGTGCACAAATATTTTATTTTCATATAGTTAGCATTAGCATAGTTTATAAAATGTGAATATTCACATTTCAAATATTTTGTTATATTTTTGTTTGTCTTTTCTTGTTCTTAATTAATATTTATTTTAATTACTACCTAGTCATTTTATGTTAACAGGAAATAAATAGTGTAACTACAATAGAATCGCTAGTAATGGTTGGTAAAAAAAAAACACACACAAAGTTATTCTAAACGAAACTACTACACTACTACTCTAAATAATATACTAACATATTGTAATTATAATTCTTTTATGTTAAAAAATCCTATAAGCCATAATATCAATCTAAAATTTGTGAAATTGTTTTGGAATTGGTCCCAGCATTTAATTATGTATATTAAAAAAAACTATTAAAGTAATAATGAATTTGTGTATTTATTTCATATAATATTAAAGCTAATAGTTTCATTCTGCAATTTTTGGCATTGTTTGTGATTGTTCTTGTTTTTCCAGTACGGCCTTAATTGCTGATGGTGATGCTTGTCTTCTGTCATATACCCAGCCTATTACGGCAAACATATCTAATATAAGTGTAGTTACGTTGATAAAATAGGATAGTTCTGCTGCTTTATAGTCCCAGGGGAATGTGTGGTGGTAATTGTGCCAGCCCTCACCCATTGCTACTACCGATACACTCCAATTCTCTACTGGCATTATATCTCTGTAAAAAGGATGTATAAGTTAGTGCACAACATAGTTGTATAAGAATATGTAAAACAAAACATTGGAAAAGAAGAAACATTTGTAAGTTTTATTATAGAAATTGTAAATAAATGAAATAAAATGAGTTTGTGTAAATGCTATAGTTTATTTTAAGACGAGGCACCCGAAAACTATTTCCACGTCCGCTCTGCCCATTTCACATAGTTTCGAAACGATAACATGATTTACTTCCGTACGCCGCGCCGCGCATACATCATACTGTATGATCAATGATGTATGCGCATACAGCGCCTGTGTGCGAACCTATCAAGCGCCTATTTTTTACGAATCTTTACCTATGCTTAAACTTATTAATTTTTAGTATTTGCTAAATAATCGTAGGTAAAATTAGGTCAGTCAGCTTAGGTTTATGTTATTTTAATTCAATGCTCGGAAAAAAAAGTCTGTTCGGCGCCGCATCTATTGCCTTTGCGCCTGTAGGTATGCGCCGCACACTTTGCACATAGGGGCGGCGCGGCCCTGTATCCTAGTTTGTTAGAATATAATATTATGATGGAAAATAACATGCTCTATTCACGTAGTTATTTTACTATGATAACAATATCGAAAGGTAAACTGAAAAAAAAATCCTTAAAAAATGCAATCAACGAAATAGTATGTAGATCATCAAAATCCTCGATTGCCAACTACTGTAGGTGCTGATAACGATTTTATTCTTGTCTATTGCAGTTATAAGGATGTTAAAACGTTAAATTCTTTAACCAAAACGTTTTATATGATACAATAAAACATGAAAATATACATTCGCTATTTCGATCGACGGTGTATTATAAATATTTCATGAAATTAGAAATACTTACGGATTATATGGTTTATAGCCATAGAGATGGGCAAAGCTATTGACAGCCCAGGTGAAATTTAAGTTCAATGCGTAACGAGTCATATTCGCTAGAAAACTAATGGTCCAATCTTCACCCCACCCGTACACTGGTACAGCTGTCGGTATTATCATACAGCATATTATCTGGATGATTGTAAAATGTCTGTAATCCAAATTATGGTTTTAGTATAAAAATCCTTAGTATAAAAATTATTAGCTTTGGGCAGCAGCTTGCGAATTTGAAATCTCTGTGTGTAAAAAAGTGGTAACTTTTTAGCCAGATTGAGTACTTTTTCATGGGATTTTTGACTGACAAAGGGGTCATGACCCCTAACCCCCCTAAGCATAACAATTGTTTACCTAATAGTCCTTAAATTTAGGGTAGTTGCAAATAAATATGTACAAACCTAGTGCAAATCTCTATTAGGGGATCATTTCTTATATCATCTAAATATATTTTTTTCCCCTCTTGAATGACGTGTGGGTGTTTCTTCATCATCAGCCAGCCAACATGAGAGAAGAAGAACCCACGTCTTGCGTCGTGCGGGTCGGCCGTGGTTTCTGATAGTTTGTGGTGTACTCTGTGGTCACGCACCCACTCGTATATTTTATTCTGTAAAATAATATTTCATTTATGTGATTAGTCTGAATGCTGAACAAAGGACGTCAATTGCCAAAACGATAAACGTCGACCTAATTTTTTTGATCGGGCTTGGCCCACCACTCGTTCCTACCGCTGCAACTCCTGTATAGCCAGGATCGACAGCGGCAACCACCAAATGACCCTTTGATACGATCTCCGGGAGCCCGGGAGATACGTTAAACACTGCCTTGGGACCCGCAACGAAATTAATCAGAAGAATTTAGGTGGAGTAGGAAATATTCCAGTTTCCCTCCCTGATCAAAGCGGGAGACAGTACAGGATTGCAGTTACTAACAAAAGTCAAGAAAAAAGAAGATAGCAGCCAGGTGAAGCGCAGCTGCAATGCACCACGGAGAAATAAATTTAATGTCTACAAATATCTGCATAGTGCGAATAATATGTACCTATGTATATTACCTATGAGTTCTTGTATAACTTCGAGTTATATTTATTGAGATTGAAAAATAGAAGTTATAAGACTGAAAACGTCGACCTAATATAAAACACTCATCATTACAAATGTATTGTGTCCATTTGAATAAGCAAGTTCGGGAGCTTATCGTGTTTAAACTTTTGTTGATATCCCGATATCTGAGTCCGACATCCGACGAAAATAAAATAAGAAAATGTGTTATGTTTGTTTGCGTACCTACATTGCGTATGTTGCTAATTTAGATATATTATTTGCTCGGAATCTAATGGGACTGCGAGACTAGTTTTTCCAGGTGATAAAAGTCATATGCGGCAATATTCTAAAATTAAAATAATAATAATAAGCGAGTGTCAGATAGCCTTACCTGACCGGCCACCGCGAAACAGAACATTAGTATTATCTGAAACGGTAGCTTCGCTTTATACGACCGATGTGTCCAATAGCGGTGCGCGCCGCCCGTCACACCAAAACCGCCCACTTGTCCGATAAAATACGCTGAAATTACAATATACAATATAATAACTTGTGCTGGGATTGCACTACCATTCCAGCGGGTATTTACATACGGGGTTTTTTTGGGTGCAGCTCGGACCCCGTAAATATAAAATTCCCCATGCTGTATAATATGAGCTACAACAATAAAAATAAAAAATATAATTTTGAAAATATTTACTGAGATTAATATTTTTTTAAATGTTAATAATTCCTTCGATCGACGATCATTAGAAATACCAATAAAATTAATAAAGTTCATATAAATTTTGTTGATCATCAAAGCTATTTCTGGCGTTGATATTATAAAGCACTTTTCTACTTGAGGCACAAGGTAAAACATGTTTACTTATTGAGCTTTGGTAAAGTTTTTAAAATCTATTAAATAAAGTGAAAAAATTTGCAAAATATACAACAAACGTTAAACTATTCTATTAGTAAAGGCGAGAGTTCACTGCGGTGTATAAGGCTTTGAGACCTTTGTCAGGCTTTCCTTTGCAATTAAATGTATAATTGGTGTCTCTGCTGCAAGATGCAACCCACGGACACGCTACACTTTAATTGACATTTTCTTGTAACAGAGCCGTAAATAGCCTTTTTTGCGCCCTGTGCAAGCTTCTATACCTGTGCCCTTAGCAAACCAAAAAAATAATAGTCCTGCCTGGTCTGGCCATTCTTGCGCCCCCCAGAGACTACGCCCTGTGCCTGGGCACCGGTGGCACCGCCCTATTTACGGCTCCGTCTTGTAAAGCAAACGTTGACAAACATTTCCATGCGCCGCGGTGATGCTGAGCCTTAAAGATTTGCTAGGCGTTAGTAAACAAGTATTTTTCAACTAAACGTGATCCAGTATGGACGTCTAAATCTTTCGAGAGCATTTTGCTAAATTAGTGGCCAGTAGAGTTGATGATGTGTTGATGAAAATACATACCGAATAAAATAATTCTCAGAGACAATTTTTGTACCCAGCACAAGTATATTGGAGATATGAAGGCTATGATGTGAATGAGGGAGAGGAAGAAGACGTTTCGCCAAATGATCGCCGTCACAAAACCCATCTGCTTCTCCCATCTACGTATCGGTGTTAAGAATTTGGGATCATCCCGCGGTACGGTCTGATCGTAGTATGGACTTATCCCCTTATCATCCATATCTGTTAAGGGAGTCTGTATGTGTGTGTTATAATTGTTTCTGTCATCCATCGCTTCGAATTTCTCTTTACTGATTGGTCCCGTCATGATCTGAAATTGAATTATACATGCGGCTAAACAAATTATAGTTTTGAGTTGTTACCTCAAAGTTTAACGTGTATTTTAATTATAGAAAAGGTATCAACCCTTTATGTCTTACAGCTGGGCACGTCTCTCCTCCTTAAAATCAGGCGAGGAGGGTAATAAGCTATAGTTCACCGATGCGCTGGGCCAGTGCGGGTTACCTTTAAAGACCTTTAATCTCATTAGTCATGCAGGTTTCCTCACGATGTTTTCCTTTACCGGTGAGCGAGCGTTAGTCTCGTGTTTGGGGTGCACTTAGAAATTTAGAAAAAGCCATTTCAAGGCACACACGGGGGGTCAGATTGAACCCGGAAACTCTAGCATAAGACGCCGAGTCCATCCAACACTGGACCATCGTCGCTCAATTTAATTATAGAAGTATTTTTTAATATATAAACTTAATTATATTTTTCAATAAATTTTCGACTTCTACTTTCTTATCTTCTCTACTTCTATATCTTAATTTCGACTCTTACTTTATAGTCTATATACCTTATTAATAGAAATAATTTAAAGTTATTTACGAATCAATGTCACAGTCACCCACAAAATCCATGTCTCTTTGACTCGGGTATATTTTACTAATACTAATATAATATTATACCTACTATTAGATAACTCAATTTAACTAGTAGAAAACGCTACGCTAATGCCTATTTCACGATTTAACGATTTAGAGCTGTTTAGCGCTTGCAGTTAATTCTTTTGCGTGTCTAGGTAATATATAAATACTAAAAATATCCATATACCTCTCCTTACTTGTTGTTTTTAAGCGTTTAGGTTTTTATCATTTCATAATAAACAGCCCGTAAATTCTGAAAGTTCCAGCACGTTGAAGTTACTTGCTTACCTACTATTGTGCCGAATATGGCTCTGCACGCTTTTAAAAAAACGAAAATATTACAAGAACAACCGCAAACATTCGTTTGAGATTCAAAAAGGTATGAAGAAATGAGGCTTCGAAACTATTACTAAAATAACTCATGAACTATTTAATAGAAACTTAAGTTTTTAGACATGAATATCTGTGCTAAATACATAGCAATATACAGGCAAAAAGTTACTTACGATTTGAGTAAAAACTCACTACATTTGAAATTCGAACACTTTGCCACTACCATTTGAACGGTACCACCGCTGTATGCAAACTCATGAGAAGAACGCTGGCTTGGTCACGTTTGTGCGATGTACGTGTTTTAACTCATATCAAAACGCGAATCATGATCATATTTATCACGTATATTATTATGAATTTTTGTAACATTAGTGTTAATAATTGAAACAAAATACATTGACTTGCATTCGATTCTACATAAAATATTTTATTAAATTTAACGTAAAAACGATGCATGAATGAGTACGTCTATTTTGATAAAATATCGACTATCGAAACTTTACTGTTTATAATAATAATGTTAAAGTATATACCCCACTGCTGGGCATGGGTATCCTCCTCGAAATCAGGCTACCCTCCGTATTGGGCCATAATTTACCGATGCGCTGGCCCAATGCGGGTTGATGAACTTCACTCACCCTCAAGAATTTTTAATCTCATCAGGCATGCAGGTTTCCTCAGTGTTTTTTGTCACCAATAAACGCGCGATGGTCTCGTATTTAGGTGCTGGGTGCACCTAAATACGAGTGTGATATCCATAATGAAATTTGTAGTGAAAACAGCGGACCAGGATCGAACTCGGACCATCTAGCTCAAGAGGCCGAGCCTCTCACTTTTATTGCTTTCCTTTACGCCGGGAAATATGGCGCTTAGGCATACCGCGGGATGCCTAAGCGCCCGGAAGCTGGTAAGTGGACGTAGCTCTATCCACTAAAGCCCTGCGAGTACCACCAATGCCGCCTTTGGTGAGGTGCCCCGGATCTACAAGCAACAGGGCACCTCGACGGCTAGTCAGCTACTCGTGGGACCGACGCCACCAATACAGAGGGGTTGTTCTGTGTGTCCCAACGTCGGGACAGTACAATGAGGCGAGGTTCCCGTTCTCGCCCCTTGCCCCCTGCTCTTTTGCCCCCTCTTCTTAGGCTCAAATCGCTTCGCCCAAGGTGCTGGGTTCACCCTAGGCTACTGAGTCCCATACCCACTGGACTAACGTCACTTTACAAAAATAATGCAGACACTTATAATCGAAGTTAAAATTAGGATATTTGATTTTAATATAAAAACCATAGAATTTATCTCATCATAATAATATACTTGTAGCAAATATTTTATTTTTTTTGTTTCATCACAAATAGAAAGAAATTATCGGGTCTTATCGGTCAATTAAGGAAAACATAGTAATATTTTTATGAAATGAATGAATGAATGAATCTGACTATGAAAACACTCGCCAAACATTTTATTAGCCTGATTTCGTACATGAGACCATATCTGATAGTCGACAATGAATGTAAAAGTTAGAAGTATGTTTTGTACTGTCGGTTTTCAATGAAGTCAGTGGTTCTTATTAAACTTCAAACTTTAATAATGCATTCTATAGTCATCGCCACTTTAGAAGTCCGATAGACGCGGCGCTGCGATCTCATAACTCAATGTTGCCAATTTCTATTGTAATGATTTTCCACCAAGTCTAGTACAATAAAAAATTTAAATAATTATAGGGCCTATGGTCAGTAGTGCATTGATAAAGACTGATGATGATAATAATGACAAAAATAATTATAGCAGCAAAATAAAAATCTTCCTGCCAGGTTTTAGTAAAATAAAACATTTTTTTGTAAATATTTCATTCGTATTTTTTACGTATAACCGATTAGTAGAATTCATCTAAAACAAGCTTGTTCGGATGTGTTCGGCTTTTGCCAGGAGTGACGATTTTCTCAGAAGTAATTGCTGCCATTGTTACTTCCTTTGTTATTCGACTTTTTTTTACAGAAACACCTGAAAATATCATTCATCTGAACAAGGTTTTAATTCTTTTACCGTGTATTTATATTCATATAAAATATCATAAGATAAATGTAGGTATAGAGTTAATGATAATATTTTAACCATAAATTAGGCAAAAATGAGTGACTCTGGCATCTCTAAAATTTACCTGTCATGGCTGTGACATTTATAAACATATTATTTAACGGGGTTAATTGTTGTTTATTTTTACTTTCTATTTCACAAAATTATTTCACTTTAACGATGATTATACGGCCTTAAATTTTTACACCTTATTTTACATTATATGCTCCATATTTCACGTAAAACAATTTAAAATATCACAACTTCTTACTCTAGACAGATGTCAAGATGTCAATGTTGTCAAATTTAGTTCAGGCATTAGTCGCAGGACTTTAAAAGTGGCGAGGACTATATTTCTTTATTGGAAAGTGGAAGCCGGTTTATGTCAAAAAAGTTGAATTATGTCGATATGGCCACCGCATCAATTAATATTATTTAATTTATTACATATTAAGTAGATGATAAATAAATTACTATTGATTGATTTATCGCGGTCCAGGTCATAGAAGACATGTGTCAAACTAAATGATCTAAGGACTCATTGTCCAGAAAGTTATAAATGACCAGCTTTATCCACTATCAAATTAATGCTTTTGACAAATTGATTTCGAGTTTCTTTTGTTTATACATCACTATAATATATAGGCTTCAATTCAATGGATTTATTACTGTGCAGGAAGACACTGAAAAGAGTATTGACTGCCGTAATTAAAATTACGAGTATATTAAAAACTTCTCATCGAAGTTTGAAGATATCAGTTGCTACAAAAGCCGACTATGTGATTATCAAAAAATGATCAATCATGATAAGCCGATTTCGGAGTTCCTGTATGTTTTAAAATTGCAATCGCATAGATATTGCTGTTTCTTATTGAGATTTACTGTATACATTCTTACAGAGGTTCTAAATTGAAAATAACATTTTGGATAATTATATTTGCAGGACTGAAATGATTTGATTTCCTATTTATTTTCAGTTAGATCCTAATTTAATTCTTTCAAGTTAAAATGGCGATATTAAAAGTAGCATTCGTAGTGATTTGCTTATTAGCTTATAGTTCAGAAGCTTGCAGCAGTGTAGAAGTTCTAAATTCTTTGAAATTCATCCTGGAGTATGCGGTGTGGAAAGATTGGCATCAAGTAATTATTAAGACGCCCGACTTGCAACCAGGTGGGTACAATTAATTGCTGCGATTCTTTTACACTATTATTTATTAACGTAAGTGCTTCTTAAATTTTACATGTGCAGATAGTATTGAGTACTTCTTTATATCAGAAGCCGTCTGACGGTTAGGTTGAAGTGTAGTTTACTCGGTATATTTACTGTTCAAATCCGGGCAGGCCATAAAGTATCGCGTATCCTGTCAATAGGCCTTGCAACTCTAGATTTAAAAAATGTTACATGTATTTAGATGATTCCTTTATGACTTCTTTTCAAGATTGTGGATGGGCAATCATGCTGTTATCAAAGTGTTTGGGTGTTAACGGAATTGCTTCTGCTTTGAATGTGAAGGAAAATCCTCGTGTACGATCTCATTTGGGTATAATTATTATAGCTCCAAACATTAGACGAAATAAAACTGAAACTTTCATTAAGACTATCAACCAGGTAAGTCAATCATTCATAATTCTATAACTAAAAACTAGATACCACATTTTTGTAGGTTTACGTAAGTAAAATAATCTGTACATTACTTTTACTATAAGTCTGTTTATTATATAATTTATTCTAAATAAATATTATACTAGTATTTGCTATACTTATCGTATAGTATATTAATGTAATAGTAATTTCTAGATGATTTCTTGGAAAATGAATACAGCCTCTTACGATTGGTTGATCGTTTCGAGGTCTGTAGGAGATTTCCAGAAGGTGAACGACATCCTGAACGCGACCGCCATACGTTTCGATCAAAACATTGTCGTCGCTTATCCAGATTCCCAGTACAAAAGGCAAGCTTTGCATTTGTGTGAAAAAAATTTCATCTACACCAAGCCAAATTCGAACAGAAGAAGATCAAATTATAATGGGTATACAATATACACTCAGGGGAAAAATTACGATACGAACAAAGCCTATTTCGAAAATAGTTATTACCGGACTTCCCCGAGATTTCGTAACATCACAAAATTAAAAACGTACAAAACGAACGATAAGAATAAACAGCTACTTCGGGCGGGAGTGTTAAATTTTAATTATACGAAACAATTCCATATGACAAACTTTAGTCAATATATGCTGAGAAAATCAATAAAAACGTGGAGTCGAAGGCATAACATGACGA
Source organism: Lycaena phlaeas (assembly GCA_905333005.2). Classification (NCBI taxonomy): domain Eukaryota; kingdom Metazoa; phylum Arthropoda; class Insecta; order Lepidoptera; family Lycaenidae; genus Lycaena; species Lycaena phlaeas. Next base: position 16,396,321 of record HG995166.1, on the reverse strand, counting down.
ATATTTTTAAAATTAATTTATTGCAATATTTCAAGCTTCGAATTAATACGACACTATTCACTTCATACTTAGGTAAATATATAAATTTCATCACATAAAAAAAATATACAAAATTTTTAATAAACATAAATAAATTTATTACTTAAATATAAAAATATATTTTGTAGGTGCTTGGAGCTTAGAGAAAAGTATGTCATTAGTAGAAAGTCCGTACCCAGTAGAGGCGCGGAAATTTATGGGAGAAAAACTTGTGGTTGGTAGATGTAACTCGACGGGAGACAAGTTAACGGCGTCAGACGAGGAGACACCTTCCTCTTCAGCACTGATGGATGATGTTCTTCAATTCCTTACTGTACAGTTGAATGCAACGTAATAATACTTTCCTATAAACGGTTTATGGTGTACCGTAGTCGTGCCTATATTAACTTAGTGCTTAACTGGGCAATATCAATAAAGACTTGAATTTCCAGACATTTGCAAGCCGTGGATAAAATAATGTCTAGTTTATGATAAGTCAATAAAATATATTTTTTAATTAATCATGTTTATCTAGGTCGGTAACCAGGTATTACAGTAAACTTGGTTTTCGGACATATGAAGGAGCTTGGACGGGCCTTCTGGGTGCTCTAATGGATAACTCCGCCGACATAGCGCTCGAGGCTGTCACGGCGCTGTCATCGCACCATGAAGATATGGACTTCGTTTTTCCAATAGCTGAAACCATGTAGGTTTAAAAATATGATTTTTGTATTGGGTTTTTACAAAATAATAAACTATTTATATTTGCAATTTCTTAATGTCTTAGAATTAGGTTTTCACTTCTATGGCCAGTCCTTATGATTGCCAATTATTATCAATTATTAATTAACATAATTTCTAGGTGATCTTAAAGGCCATCAGGCATAAAAGTAGATCTTTCGAAAAAAAAAATGTCAATTATTATTAAAACTTTAGTTTTCCCTTGGAGATCTTAGAGCCTTATACATAACGCGGAGGTAGTCCACCAGGTGGTTATTAGTGGGTAAAACATACCCTAAGCTCTTTACCTAAAGAGAGTAGAGAGAGTAGAGAGATGACCGAAATAATTTTTTTGTTCATATGGCTTCCACTTACCTACTGTATTAAAAAATATAAAAGCTTACACCACGACGAATTCTGTAAAAAAGCACTTTCACGTGATTTTATAATTTTCATCACATTAATAATTACCAGGTGTAACATTTACATTCGCCACCAAGAGACGTCGGCGGTGCGCGACATATTCCTCGCCCCGTTCAGCCCTCGCCTCATCGCTTGCGTGGTGTGCGTCGCTCTGGCGGCCGCCATTGCCATAGTTGTCATCAGCAAGTTGACGTCGGCGTACAGGGACGTGCGCCACATGAGCTGCGGTGAGGCGCTGATATGGTCCACTGGCATTCTTTGCCAACAAGGTATTTTAATGTTTTAAACACGCCGCGATACAATATATCAGCTTTTCGGAAAAAATGACAGAACAGGCAGTGTATCTAATTATTACTAGCTCAGGATAGGTGACACTGATATGGATTGCCTGGGCTAAATCCAGGTAAACTGGGTAATGTGGGCGACGTCCACGATCACTTACCATTAGACGGTTCGTCTGTCCGTTTGCTTATCAAAGTGAAATAAAACAAATAAAAACGATTTTTTGTAATTAAACAACTTTTAAGGATTTTATCGTGGTTTATTCAGATTTTCAAATACCCGACGCGTCGCGACGTTTCGAATTCTTTACAGCAATCATAATCAGAGAAGGACTTCTAAAACTTCTTCTGGTCAAGGACTTAGGACAAGATACGGGGACAGAATACGTGATGGACCTCCTACTACTCGCTGAAACATGCTGGCATTCATTATATATCTTCTAGGTGGGTCATGGACACCGCAGAATCCAGCGGCCAGCATCGTTCTGATCGTGTGCCTCCTGTTTGCGTTGGTCATCTTCAACGCCTATGCCGCCTTCATCACGTCTGTGCTGTCAGTGAGAGTGGCCAGCGTCGGGACCGTCGCTGATGTCCTACATTCGTCCAATTTGAAGATCGGATACATACGGAATGGGGTGGATCAGATGTATCTTATGGTAATTCCTATGGGTGCATAAGTTATTAGTGGATCAAATAGTATATGTATTTATAATATTATATGGTCAATCAATATTAAAGAAGAAAGAAGTGGAGAATTTTGAGGTTGGAACTAGTACAAAGATAGATTCAGATGAACTCGGTTATGAGTGATGCTTTCCAGTCATATTGCAATAGCCTTTAACTACAAAATTAATATATACAGTATCGGCCCCCATATGTATCACAACTGGGCACGGGTCTCCTTGAAATCAGGCTAGGAGGTTGTTCGGACATAGTACATCGATGCGTTGGCCCAATGCGGGATGGTGAACTTCACACACCTTTAACGACTTTTAATCTCATCAGGCGTACACACGATGTTTTCCTTCACCTCTCGCCTCGTGTTCAGGCTGCATTGGACATTTAGGAAAACCAGTTTCAAGGCACCTACATGTGGCCAGGATCGAATACGGACCTTTCAGTCAAGAGGTCGAGTCCATACCCACTAGACCAACGTCACCCGAAGTGGCATACATAAATTGATAATTGAAAATGTATAATGATTTCGCAAAAGCGTGAATTGAATTCAAATTTGTTAAAACCACTTCGTTAGCTCGGAATTTTGAATAATGATTTAAATAAGTATTTTCATATTATGTTTTATTTTCAGTCTACCAAAGACTCACAATTGAATGCTTTCTACATTCGCGGCTACTCCGAAGCGGAGAATTTGGTGTCGACGGCGGAAGAAGGCTTATCCCGGGCAGCCAGTCAGGACTACGCTTTCTTTGCCGGGCAACAAGCTGCTAGACATACAATAAGGTAAAGCATAAAAATGCTTGTTTTCTTACCGTTAGCTGCCTATGTGAATATTTTATGAATTATCTTAATAAACGTTCTTAAAAAATTTTGCAGCAACCCTATGGAGTTAGCGAGTAAACGCAAAAGAATAGAAGCGAGCGTTTGCCACTTGTCTAGAGGGGCTGATTTGTTTTTAGATTCCCTCTTATTGGAGGGATGCGCTTTGCCACGCTTCTAGCTGCTGTAATGGTACCAACTGCGGTAGTTGGTTGTTTCTCCCGTTAAACAGCATTGTGTTTCGAAGAGAAAGGTGAAACAGGCGGTGTATTATGGGCACCGAAACATCTTATACAATGTATCAGTATAGGCGACATAAATGAGTTGTCCGGCAGCTCAAGGTAATTTGTGTTGTTGGGCGACGTTGACCACATACCATCAGGATGTACATCTGCCAGTTTGCCTATTCAACTATAATAAAAAGCTGACAATAATTAAAATTGGAAATAAATTCATTAAATGCTTAAGGCCCCGTTCGCACGATCGCTTATTTACGGAACGTTAAAAAAAGCGTTTGAATGAGACATGATGTGAATGTATCTGTTCACACGAAAGCGTTTTTAAAGACGTCGCTTTTTTATCGAGTACTGTTTGATATTCGACGATAAGTGTTTGATGTTAAATTGAATATAGCATACGGAGGTAGCAACTCGAGCAGACTTGCGGATTTTAACGCGACGCTTATAAAGCTCGTATGAACCGGGCCTAAAACGTTATCAATGTTTTAAAGTCATTAACTTGCAATAAATGTTTTATATAGAAATGTTATTGCATTTGTTACAGATCCCTAAGCCAGGCCCGGGGCCGCTGCGCCCTCCGAGAGCTGCCCGTGCATTCGACGCGTGCGCACATGGCCTTTCCTCTTCCCCGACAATCACCTTATGCACGACCCATCCTCGTCAGGTATAACGATGTTCTCGTGGCAACATGTATCAATCGACAACAAACTTGCAGTTGAAATTAATCACGTGGTCATTAGAAGAAAAGAAGGGATTCTTATATTATGAACTAGCTGTTGCCCGCAGCTTCGCCTGCGTTAACTTAGATTTACAACGGGATCTCAGTACGTAAAATAAATAACTTTTCTGGTTAATTTTTACACCTTGTGTCCGAAAAACCAAATATCTTACGGATCATTTTTTCCGAATAAAATTTAGTCTATGTTACTCGTGGATTATGTAGCTTTCAAATGGTGAAAGAATTTTTGAAATAGATCCAGTACTTTTTGAGCCTATTCATTAGAACCAAAGAAACAAACAAAGTTTTCCTCTTTATAATATTAGTGTAGAAGTGTAGATGTAGATGTGGATGTAGAAGTGTAGATGTAGAAAAGACTTCCTTTTTTACAATCGACTTTTCTTCAGTTATAATTTATTTTGTTTCTGGCCCTTTAATTTTAGTGCGTTAATTTATATCATGACCATTTTATTTTGTTGGAACTGCATTGTTTAGGTTTGGTAAATGGGTATCACCCATAGTAGTAAGAAAGGAAAGTACACAGAAAATAAAAGATATATAAAAAGAAGATGGCTAGTGTATTCAGGTGGCTGCGTGATATACAGAGTGGTCGCAGGTTGTAATCACGTTGAAATGAAATGCCGCTAGGAGCTAACAATTTGGATGATGTATATACCATACGTAGTGTATCCGTGCGATCTAATACACTTCCTATGAGCGTATCGACGAACTGTTTTAATGTGTCGTGTTTCATAAAAATATTTCTAGCCTACTACGCCTTCGAAGTGGAGGAGCATTGGCGCGGCTGGCGACGGCGCTGGTGCCGAGCATGCCCCAGTGTACTCCATCATCAGGGTTTGCATCAGCTCGCGCGGCTGACGTCAGGACAGCTCTATTCATTCTACTGGCGGGACTCTTCACTGCGGTCCTTATAGGTAGTTGAGATTTTCTTACGCTAATCTTTGTAATTCATGTGTATGTTATTTGTTTTGTTTTGTGTCATTTATTTAGGGAATGAAGATGTTTTGCTAAAAAGGTATGATTAAACCAGCATCTAACGTACTCAAATTAAATTTAGAAATTTAATTTCTAGAACAAGAAATAAATTTCTAAAAGAAGAAAACACGATACATCAGCACATTTATATCCTTAATTGCCCCGTATAAGTCACAGTCAGGTGTGGCTGCTTTCGTATTAAACCTTATATACAACGTATTATGGAGGCGATTTAAAATCACACAATTCATGATTATTTGCAACAAAAGCCAATACACAACTGATTGTTTTCTCATGATTACGCGAATTTCGCTCATTGTAATGAAACAAGTTTTACCGATTTTAACGCAATTTAACGCAACATCCATTTAACTGATTTCGAGGAGGAGACCCGTACCCAGCAGTGGGACGTAAAGGGTTGATACTTTACTTTACTTTTTTTTATCCATTTAACCATGATTGTTGTAAAGTAAACGCCGTGCATGTAAAAACTGTGTTTAAAAAAATATAAATTTTATTTAGTTTAAAATCCTTAAATGTTGCCTTAAATGTTGTTAAAATATGCAACTGAACTTTACAAAATAGGAATATGTAATTAGATTATTAATGTGTTCTCATTTTAATTTATAGCCGACTTAGTGCAAATTATGCAATTACAGTTGCGTAATGCTACCGTGACTTGATTGAAAATTTTGATGAGTCATTATCGTTCGCAGGAATAGCTGAATATTCGTGGAGGAATCGAAAGAATTACAGGCGGAATTTGAATAAATGCTTTCATCGTCTCTTGAATGTAATTATGTTTAAAATGTAGATTCTAGAATATTAGCTGTTTACTTATAGGTTCTTGTTATTAAATGTTTGAAAATAGATGTGATTTTGCTTTTTTTCAAATCATTCAATAAGGGTTACATTAAAAAGTACAAATCGAAATAAACGTATTTAAGAAAATTGCATAACGTGAGTGCGTTTTTGTCCATTTGTTTGTTTACGTCATTACATTAAAACTATTTAAGTAACGTACACATTATTTGGGTAAAAATAAAACGGAGAATAAAATAAGGAGTTTCATACAGTGAAGGAAAACATAGTAAGGTAACCTAAAAAGCGTTTGAACTTGTGTGAAGTTTACGACACCGCATTGGGCCAGCGCATCGGTGAACTATGGCCCAATACCCTTTTCGCCTGATTTCGAGGAGGTGACCCGTACCCAGCAGTGGGGCATAACATTGTGAGGATTGATACTTTTGATATTGATTCGGCAGAACATAATAATAGCAAGTAATCTTTTAACTTCCTTTAAAGAGAAAAAAACTTAGTTTTATCTTTTACTTTATTCAATTACAAATAAATAAAATTCAAATATTAATCTATTGTAAATAATGATCGTCTGGAAGGTTCTGTTTATTGATTTCTTCCTGAATACAATCGTAGAGAGATTTTTGTGTCTTGACCTTTTGCGCCAGAGCCTTTTGAAGGGTAGTTGTCTGTAGGGTGTTCAGGTTCGTCGCTAGTCTGAGAGCAGCGTATACCCTAATGAAGGCTGTCGAACATCCTGATCCTGAAATACCGGGATTGATCTTAAAACTAATTGCAAAGGAGAAAAAAAAGTTATCAAAAGTTTATGAAATTAAATTAATATTTACACTATTTTATCAAAATTGTATTAATTAAAAACTACTATTGAAGACACTTCGACGGCTTTGTTTAGTTAGCTATTGTTAGCATTAGCCAAGAGCTGACTGGTATGTTTGTATTCAAAAACGACGAAAATATACTTAAACAACATACTGCAGAAATCAATTACTCCATCGTTCATCAGTCCTGCGACAGATGTGTCCAGTCAACCCCACTTCAGCTTTATCATCATCATCATCAGCATTTATCCGTCCACTGCTGAACATAGGCCCCCCTTAATGAACGCCAAGACAATCGATCCCTTGCCATTCTCATTCAACGCGGACTTAACATCCACTTGAGCTTGCTTGCTAGCAAAAAGCAAAGTTGCTCAGCGAGGTATAGAGAGAGCTATGCTTGAAGTATGTCCAAGCGTAGCTCGCTGTCTATAGCTCGCTGAGCAACTTTTAGCTTGCAGACCAGTCCCACCGTCAGTGTCCACGTCTCGGCTTCATAATATCATCTGGGCTTGGGGTATGGGCGACGAGAAAACATGACTAAGTTTTCGGAATTTTATATATATAAGTGAAATCTTTAATTAGTGTTTTACCATATGTCCCATATTCTCCCGACTTGTAATCATGTGGGTAAAGGTAGTGGTATTCCGGCCAGGATGTTCTGTTCAGGACGAATACCGAGTTGGAGTCTGGAGGGTACCTGAATAAAAAAACCTTTTAATTTCTGCTAGTCCTTTGCTAAACGCTAAGGTAACGAATAATTGTATGAAAGTTCATCATCATCATCATCATCATCATCATCATCAGCCTTGATCCGTCCACTTCTGAACATAGGCCTCCCTCAATGAACGCCAAGACGACCGATCCCCTGCCACTCGCATCCAACACGGACCTGCCACTGCACGGAGATCGTCTTTCCATCTGGTTAATGGCCGACCAACACTTCGTCTACCTAAACGCGGCCTCCACTCTTGAACCTTATTGGCCCATCGGCGATCCGTTCTTCTGAGTGTGTGACTAGCCCATTGTCACTTCAACGTGCATATTGTTCACGTGATATCGGTAACTAAGAGGCCACGTTTCGGTATGAAAGTTATAGTCCTCGCCACTTTTAAAGTCCTGCGACTAATGCCTGAACTAAATTTGACAACATTGACATCTTGACATCTGTCTGGAGTAAGAAGTTGTGATATTTTAAATTGTTTTACGTGAATTATGGAGTATAATATAAAGTAATGTGTAAAAATTTAAGGCCGTATAATGATCGTTAAAGTGAAATAATTTTGTGAATTAGAAAGTATAAATAAACAACAATTAACCCCGTTAAATAATATGTTTATAAATGTCACAGCCATGACAGGTAAATTTTAGAGATGCCAGAGTCACTCATTTTTGCCTAATTTATGGTTAAAATATTATCATTAACTCTATACCTACATTTATCTTATGATATTTTATATGAATATAAATACAAGGTAAAAGAATTAAAACCTTGTTCAGATGAATGATATTTTCAGGTGTTTCTGTAAAAAAGGTCGAATAACAAAAGACGTAACAATGGCAGCAATTACTTCTGAGAAAATCGTCACTCCTGGCAAAAGCCGAACACAACCGAAGAAGCTTGTTTTAAATGAATTCTATTAATCGGTTATACGTAAAAAATGCGAATGAAATATTTACAAAAAAATGTTTTATTTTACTAAAACCTGGCAGGGAGATTTTTATTTTGCTGCTATAATTATTTTTGTCATTATTATCATACTCAGTCTTTATCAATCCACTACTGACCATAGGCCCTATAATTATTTAAAATTTTTATTGTACTAGACTTGGTGGAAAATCATTACACTATAAATTGGCAACATTGAGTTATGAGACCGCAACGCCGCGTCTATCGGACTTCTAAAGTGGCGATGACTCTATTTAAAAATATTTGCTACAAATTGTTTGGAATCGCTGTCAACCATAGCAACACGGAACTCCATGTGGTGTCTGTCAACAATCAACTTAAAGTTTTTAATAGGTTGGTTTAAAATATAGTAGGTAATATAAGAGGCATTTTGAGTATCGAGTTCGTCTATAGAATTTGGACACAAAAACTACTAAAATAAGTGTGAATTTTAAAAGCCTATGATCTATGAAATCCTAGCTGAGTTAGCGAGTGGCTATTATTCGGACCCTTAATTTGACCGGGAAGATAAATGCGACAATTATATAAAGTTTGAATTGGATCGAATCCCGTGGGAGCAATGATATCTCAGTTAAAAGCGAGACCTCTCGTTAATTGGTCGTTAAGATGAAATAAATTTCATATTATTAAACTATGATATGGAAAAGTTCTTTAGACCTTATAGTTTTCTAATTTATGCTTATTTAATTTTAATAAAATTACGTAGCTTTGGTTTTTGAAAAGTTTTAAATCTGTCTTGTCTTCTTAAACTTTGCGGTCAACAAAGTTATTTTGATTTAAATAGCTAGCTTTCGAGAAAATTTGTAGCTGTGTCTTGGCGTCAGTGGTTTTAATAAAACGGAATTTTGTTTTGGCGGCAGAGAGGTAGACTAACTTCGCGGATTCGAATACCGCCAAGCGTGGATTATCTTTTATTTTTGGCAAACGATCGCCTTTTGTGACATTCTACCAAGCGTGGATTATTTGTATCATGTATGGCGAATGTCATCAATCTTCAGCGGGTTATGGACGTGTATATTTTATTTCCGTTCCCAGTACCCGTGACACAAATTCTTACGAACTTACTACGGGGCTGGGTTAGCGTGGTGTGATTGATTAATATTTATTTATTTATGATATTTATATATTTATATATACTGAAGTACATAACAATTGCAGCGCTTGCACAATTGTCATTTAGCCGTAATTAACCAAAAGCCTAATAATGCTATAAATTATAAAAGAACCATGTAAAAAAAGTAAGCGTAGATCACTTAGCAAGATATTACTGAAAAAGTGTATCTATGACTTAAGAGGCAAATTCTCGCTTTCTTTAATTACTCTTGCTTCTATTCGAAATAGCAAATTTCATTTGAACAATTTATTAATAAAGCACAAAAAGTGATTCTCTTCCACCATTGCCACATTATATTAGTCACTAAACATGGCTTGAATTACAGAAGATATGACCAATATTAAAATAAATACTTACTTTTCTCCCTCTTTTAAACGCCATACACATACTCCACTCTCGAGCAACCAGGACGTGTGCAAAACTAGCGCGTAGCGGAGAACCCCGATGATAAATAAGGTGTTGATAATGGACTCGTTCCAATATTCCATGGGCGCGTTTAGGGGCAGCACGAGGAATAAGATCACGTACAGAACCCAATAAAACCTAAAGACAAAACGGCACGTTAATATGTCTCTGTTATATGAATTTCAAACAAGATGATTGGTATGCTACCAATGGCTAGTCTTGCACCATAGCTGTAGGTAACCTGCAGCTACTCATAACAAATAACAATTATTAATGAAAAGAACACTCGTGTGTTTATAATCTCAAGTATTTTCATCATCATCGTCATCATCATCATCAGCCTTTATTCCTCCCCGGCTGAACATGGCTCATCCCTCAATGAACGTCAAGACGACCGATCTCCTGCCACTCGCGTCCATCACGGACTGGCCACTGCACGGAGGTCGTCTTCCCACTTGAATAATAAATATATATATAGAACCGAAGAGTTTGTTTTTTTGAATGCGCTAATCTTAGGAACTATTGGTTGGTTTTGAATGATTCTTTCTGTGTTAGATAGCCTTATTATCGAGGAAGGCTGAAGGCTGTATATTATCCCGCTAAAATGCCGTTGTAAATCTTAGATAACGCAGGCGAAGTAGCGGGCAACATTTATTAAATAATAAAAGTTCGATAAAAAATTGGTGTCTTTTTATTATCAAAAAATCTTGGAACATTATTGATGGGTTGCTTTTGCATTTCATTTTTTTTTGCCATAAGGAGCTGCCACTGAGCAGCCGGAGTCATATGGTGAGTACCGATGCCATTAGACATCCGAAAGGTTTTTTTTCGAAAGGACCTATGCTGTTGGCCTTAAGGCCTTATAGCTGCATCGAAAAGGTTATGCAGATGGGTTGTCAAACTCACAAACTACATTAAACTACAGAGTAGCTGTCGCTTTCGCGTCGCGCCGGGCCAATCCGGCTGCAATGCAGCATGGCGCTACTTCTTACAGTAATTCAATATCTTTATTCTGTACCTTTTCTGAAACATAACCACGGAGTCTGCTTCAAGGTCTGACATATCTATGGATGCCTTTATTATCTCTTGTTGTTTGCTCAGTTTTTGCATCCGAGTGAGAATGTGAGCGTAGGCGAAACCTTTGCGACAGTCGTGGGGATCGTTGTCTGTCTTAAAAGTCGCGTGATGCAGCCGGTGATGGTGTACCCAGTCGTATATGGAACCCTGCAAGAAGGGAATGCCGATAAAAGTAAACATAATGACATTATATTTTTTATAATTAAATTCTATAATCCTTATCCTATCAGCTCATATTTAGTTGATTTTAAAACAAAACAGATAATTTGTGCAATAGTCGAGTCACAGTTACTGAATAATCTTTTTATTATAACCATAATAAAACTTCTTATTGAAAAAAACTACAATCGAAGGTGTATTTATTGAAAAGGGTATTCTCTGTATATAAAATAGATGTCCGAAGATGAATTTATTTCGTGTCACAGTCTGAGTAACAATGTTTCATTCGACAATAAAGCATAACGAAGGTCACAGCGAGCATTGAATCATAAAATCAGCAGTTTGTGTATTATTGCTATTGCCACTTGCGTACCTCGCATGAAATGGGACATCGCTTATAATTTAATGTAATCATAAACTATTCAGCAGATACAAAACTACATCCTCATTGTAATCTAGATAGAAAGAACACGAGAAAACGAATAGCCAAATAATATTATTATCATTATTATTAATATAATACATTTTATTGCCTTGCTTAAAAGTTGACCAACCATTAGAACGGTAATGGAAGAAAAATCTTGCATCGATCCGATGAAATATTTATTATTGTATTTTCTTCGGAAAAACACATTTTAATAACATTTCAAATTGTAATATTTATGAACAGGTAAACTGGACGTCTAACATTTTATTGCAATGTACCTTCCTATAGTACCTTCCTAAACAAACAACATTTACGAGAATTATATAGTACAAGTGCATACCACTCCAGCTAGTGTTTGTAGGAGCATCAGTATAATCTTCAACTCCGTGGTGGCCTTGTATGTGTGGTGAGCCCATAGCCTGTGAGCCCCAGTTGTCATGGCTAAATTGGCGAACGAGACGAGGCAGATAACTGAAACATTACGAATATATCATTAAATGTACAACGACAGAAGTAAACTAAGGGCGGGTTGCATCGACCGATTTTAGCGAATATGTAATCGTCCAAGATGGCGGTAACGAACGTTAGTGACCAAAGAGCGTTGTTTTTAACAGACGTTAAAAGGAGACGGTCCATTTCTGGTGTGGTCTTGTACAGTACTATAAAATAAAGAAAAATACATAGATGTCATTAAAAATAAAATAAATTGGTTTATCGTAATAAGTTACGTGCTTGTTACGTGCAAAAAAATTAAATATTTATCAAGTTTTTCAAATATTAGCTATTCCACACAAAGGTGGCGGCTATTACTTAAACGTCATTTTCGACAAATGGCGTCACTGTAATTTGTTGAATTTATTTCAAGCTTTGTTGTGCAGTTGATAACTCGTGAATGTGTTTGTTGCGTTTTTGTGGATATATTTAACGATTTGGCCGTTTAATTAAAACATGGATTTATTGCCAAACACCAAAGAAAATATACATTCGCCATTGTTATATCACGTAGTGTTGCATATCTTGGAAATATTAAATTATGCTTCCACTAAAATTAAAAAGAATTTATGGATTTGAACAAATTAAAACTGTTTGAATAGTTAAGTCTATCTGGTGATAAATCAACCTAGATGATTTAAACGAACGTAACATATTACATATTTACAAAGTTTGTATCTACGCGTATCTCTAGCTCGATCCAGAAGCAAAAATAATATTGGACTCACGCACGCAAACAGTAACTTTAGTAAAATACCGAAGTAACTTCGGTCAAAATTATTAACTATTCGAACAATTGGTTAATAGATTTCCATTTTTTGGCTTCTATCTAGAACTTAGATAGGATATTATATGCTGATCTTGTGTAGGCAACAGTCAGTTCAACATAATTTAAACATAAAATAGTACCACGTAGGGATGTAGGTAATTAATTTGTTGGCATAATTTAACGCCTTTTTATTCTGTCCAGAATATGAATGACACAGTGACGGTGAGAAACATAAGTAAACAGGCAAATACTTACACAATAGAATGGTCAAAAATTTTGCTTCCACAAACAAAAGCCATAATCCATAAACGGAGAGTAGATGTACATGTATGAAGAATAAAACAGCAGGCCAATCCACTTCACGAGACCGGCTCTGCTTGGCTGTGACCTCGTCCAAAACCTCCATCGTTGGAAGATTTTACTAAAAAGAAAAGAAAACGATACATTACTTTAATATCTAGGCTATATTCAAAATTTTAAATGTCTATCGTTTTTGTTGTTAGATATTTTATAATGTGATGAAAATCTACCTCTAAAGTTTTATGTGCAATTTTTATATATTATTATGAATCATACATTGAATCGTTATAGAGCAATGGGAAAGCATGGTCTAGTCGGTGGCCTCCTCTTTTACCCGCCTATCTGCCGTCTTCTGGGACATTACGGCCTCGCAGAAAGAGACTATTGCCTTCAAAATAGCAATCGTGAAAAAGAAAATGTTAAACTGCAAAAATAATTTCATTCTTACATAATTATAGCGTCAATTTGAATGTACTCGTAGTATATCATCTCTCTTTAGTATATCATTTTAAACCATTTTCCATTGTTTCATGCAGGCCTCATTTAATGAACGCTAAGACGATTAAGCGCCACTAACTTTGAGCTTCTTATCTAACAGGAAATCGACGGATCCTTAATCTCCCACATATAGTATACAAAGGTTTAGTTTCAAGAAAATTGTTACTATATTTTGTATAGGTATAAGCTTCCTTCAGCAGTTAACTGTTAGAATACAAGATCGGCTCCTTGAGCTGAATGCCAGATGCGACGAGCTTAAAGCCCGTTTATAAGACGGAGACGAAGGAGATAATATTACCAATTTTTGAATATAACAATTTGGTGGCATCATGTTCCTAACCCGATCTCATAGAAAATGAATGAATATTCTTTATTGCATACTCACAAATATACAAAAACAAGATTATAAATTTAAAAACAAAATAAGTACACAAAGGCGACTTTATCGCTAAAAAGCGATTTCTTCCAAGTAACCTTAGGGTAATGGAAATATAAATATTAATTGCATTAATTAATTATTCGGTTTTTAGGTGCCTATTCTAATATAAATTAACTCACCCCTTAATAGATATTCGTTTGTATAAAATATTTTATTATATAAAGACTATGATTTACAGCTTAACTAAGTTATATTAAATGTAGATTTTCCATTATACACGTGTATCCGATTCGCTGGGTATTATGTCACTAGAATCAATAGTAAGTACTACATAAGACAATGCAAGCGCCGGGAATGTAAGTTGCTAACAATGCGAATTCATCGCTTGACTAGCAATTATTATTATGCACGTAAACGAAAATTTAAGTTGACATCAATATTCAACGTAAATAATTAAATAATAATAATTAGTAGCCGTGTAATTATTATTGGTTTAACTTTATTTATTATATTACATTCATTCATATTCTATTTTGGTTTGAAATAAGCAATTGAAATAGAAGTAATAAGTTTTTTCATCTTCTATATTACGTGACTTAAATCCTTTCATCAGCGTCATCTGAATTTCCCTGAATCATCATCATCATCATCATCATCATCATCAGCCTTTATCCGTCCACTGCTAAACATAGGCCTCCCTTAATGAACGTCAAGACAACCGATCCCTTGCCGTTGATAGTTTATGAGTTTGACATATACCGAATGCTAGAATTTGTGACTTGGAATCATGACGACTGTTAGGAACAGAGTTCTATTATACAAATCCAGAAGTTGTACAGGAAGTTAGTATAATTTACGTCGTAGTAAAGGACGAAAATTACGAGGACCCTTTGCGGGTCTCGGGAATCGCTATAACAAACATTGGATGGTATTTTCTCCTCTCGGTCCAGTAGTATCACAATTTGGTCATTTTAATTGATAAAAGGACAATAATTCTGATGTACAGATAAAATTAAAGCTTTCGTTAAGATAGGAATGGACTCCAGTGTCCTACATCAGTTTTACGACTCGTCATAAAATGTACTTGGACGAATTATGGGACCCAAACGTGGTCTTGGCGTTCATTAAATTGCCTATGTTTAGCAGTGGACGAATAAAGGCTGATAATGATGATGAAATATTTTATGAAAATAACCATGTTAATTAAACAATCTTAATGTACCTACCTAATTATTTTTATAACTTTCTTAAATTTATTTCTAGTTTCTAGTATCCATAGCACAAGTACTCACGAACATCCACGGATCTTGGGAAAAGAATTCAGACGTATACTGAATTCTTTGTCTTGGGTTAACGTGGTGTGATGTTTAGTTAATATTTATTTATTTGTACATACATTGCGAGCGACGGTGGTCCAGTGGTGGACGCACTCGGCCTCTTACTCAAGGGGTTCCGGGTTCGATCCTGACCCGTCCGTGTGTGCCCTGAAATGGGTTTTTCTAAATTTCTAAGTGCACACGAGACCATCGTTCGCTCACCGGTGAAGGAAAATATCGTGAGGAAACCTGCATGCCTGATGAGATTGAAAGTCTTTGAAGGTATGTGAAGTTCACCAATCCGCATTGGGCCAGCGCGGTGAACTATTTGCCCATTACCTTTGGTTGATACTTTTACATACAAAAGTACATACATACAAATAATTTAGGTAAAGTTGACAAAATCGTGACAAAAACAACGCTGAATGATAAGCCGAATATTGTGAACCCTGGGGCACGCTTTGATTGTATGTTAATCGACGCCTTTTGGTTTTTAAATATTACGCTTGGTTATAACTTGGAATCGAGTGGCCTTTATACCTTTTCAAAATACCTTTGATATTGTTAGTGAATTTTCGGTTTGTTGGTAAAATCCACACTGGAAAATATATGGTTCCAATTTATGAATACATAATATAATATTGTGTTGTGTTCAACTTGTGAAACTTGTTTATGATGATGACTATGACCGCAGGAAGAGGACTGTCCGGCCCAGGGGTTGTAATACAAAATAGATACGCTTTCCATGATGTGATTGACACAACAACGAAACATTCAAACTTGACTTGACTGGATATTATTTTCAGGGTGTAATTTATTGAATTTGTCTTCTAAAAACAATAAAAACGCAATAAAGACGGTGAAAGGAATCAGCAACTAATTATAATTGTCTGCCTAGACAATGACGTCACTATATTTATAACTAATATTATTTATATTAGGTATTTATAAACATAATCTTATGACAGCGAGCAGCTATTTCTTTGCCAGTTTCAGAAAGTTCCAGTTTAAAGAGTAATAAAATCCTAAAGTTATCTCTTATCATAATAAAGAAATGTAACGAATCACATTATATAATACCTCGTGTCTATCCACTCTTCGATATTTCAAGGATGGAAAAAATTGTGGGGTAACCACAGGCTTCATGAAACAATTTTAATATAAAGTCTACTTTATCAATAAATATTTAAGCTATTATGTTCATTATCATCATTTTTTGTTTTTCCTCTACTAACAAAAATTGCCAGAGAGCCAAAAATTGTTCTAGAATTAATTTTTAAAATAGAAAAACCATTTCATACAAATAAATTTCCAAAAATCCCCATATATCCGAGGTGTGCTACAAAGTTATTGTCAGGAATGGTAACCCTTAGAAAAAAAATCATTAAGACCATTTTGTTGAGAATTTTAAGATCTACAACTTTGGTTTCGGGCTTTGTTTTGATGAAACTTACCGTTTTCGAGAAAAATCCATAAAACTTCAAATTTTGACCTTTGACCCCGAATAACTTGTAGCACACTTATGATCGATGGGGATTTTTAAAACTTTCTTTGTAATAGTAAACGGCTTTTCGGTAATTTTTGTTATTTTAAATGTCTATATTGACCGGACTAATAGCTTTTCGATCGTCTGGTAGTTTATCGAGAGAGGCTTACGATCGCCGTTGACAAAAAAGATAGAAAATATGATGACGAGTTTAGAATAGTGTAACGTACTCAAATTAGGCAACTAATTCGTTTAATAATTAACATACAAGATGCTTATTTTATTTCTGAGAAATTGAAAAAAGAAATAAGTATACAAAAAAATCCGACTTACCACGTACTGTATGTAGTTGAGCTGAACTCGCTGTTTGTAGTGTCGCCGAGCTAGTTTCAGAAGTGACTGGCACGAATGGTAATGACTGTCGACGCTGCATATTCATACGATATCAGGGTTCGATACCTAAACTATAAAACGAACAAACAAATGCTGAAAAGCTAAATCGATATAATAAATATTCCTCCTGAATTGTTCTGATTAATTTCGTTGCGGGTCCCAAGGCAGTGTTTATCGTATCCCCCGGGCTCCCGGAGATCGTATCAAAGGGTCATTTGATGGATATCGCTGTCGATCCTAGCTATACAGCGGCTTAAGTGGTGAGTACGAGTGGTGCGCCTAGCCCAAAAAAAAAAAACAGGTGTATGTGCGATTCACACACGGTAGAAGTGAAACACATGTTAAATGCTCATATGCAAGCAAGTATTAAACAGTCTGCAATATACATAAACACCGACATTTGTTATCTCGCTCTTTTGTATTTGTGTCTCTTACCTGTCGTTTTTTTCCGTTGCATCCGGTTTGAAATCACAACGATTCTAAAGAAGTTTCACTTCAAAAAAAAAAAAAGATCTATAACATTTAAATCAATTACGATTTCGACTGATATTAACTCACTTTTAAAATTAGATATATCTGGCAGACCCCTATTTTTTTTTAATTTCCAATTTAAAAGTGATGGTTTTATATATTTGTAAGGACAGGTGTGGTTGTATATATTTTCTTGATGTTTTCTTTAAATCCCTCATCAAACGTCTGCGTAATGAATAGTTACGATATTATTCTCGCATGTCACGGAACCTGAAAATACCATTCACATACCCCTTATAGGTCCGTGAACCATAGTTTAATGAACCTTGGTCTTAAGTTTGATGACCCTGTGGCTCAATGGTTAGCGCGTTGGCGCTCAAGCCAGAGGTAGCGGGTTCGAATTCTGTCAGGTAAAAAAAAGCTTCTGTGTTCCTGGGTCATGGATGTGTATTAAATATATATATATTATATAACAAAAATCCTAAATAAATTATTTTTAACAGTGGGTTAAAATTTTGAAATACTTATATTTAATAAATAATATGTGATAGGTTTGTGTGAAAATAATAGTTACCTTTATCACTAGAATACTCGTAGGCGGACAACTCAGAATAATCTTAAGGTTAAACTAAGAGTGGTTTCCGATGGCATGTAATATCTTCATAATAAAAAAAAACTAAATAAGACCCTACTTTATATATCTTGCGTATTTCGCTTTGTACTAATACAACATCCTATTGAATTTCTTAATTAGTTAATGCTTTTAGGCTACTACTTACTATAGCGTGAACAAATTTTACTAATTTAAAAGACGACGAGAACAGTCATTTAATAATAATAACCATGACTTGTACTATATGTTGCTTATATACTTTTGCTTCTTTCTGCCGCAACCTTTGATTGGGGAAGAAAATCGGAAATATTTCTTACTCTTAATTCTCATATTTCTTACTTACTTTATTTATTTCTTACTTCTTATTCATTCATAATTTATTATGTTGTATTTTAACTGTCATTTAGAGGACCGTGAGTAGGCGCTTTTAGAAAGCACTACCCTCCGAACAGATTATTTTCAATTATAGTGTTAGTCCTAGTAATTTTAGTGACTAATTGTTGAACCGTGCCTATCATTAGACTAAGTCTGGCAGTATGATAGGGCTCAATTTATGAGACTAGAAATGTTGATTAATTGTTACACGACGATGAGAAAATGTTTAGCCCGCTAACTCACAGCCAGTTTATTTCGAAGCGGCTTCACTTTGCATTCAATCTGAGTTCGTAAAAACGCTTACGTTTAGCTGTTGAACCATTTACACAGATCACCACCCCTAGACAAGTGGCAAACGCTCGATTCTATTCCTTTGAGTTTACTCGCTAACTCCATAGGGCTGCTGCAAAATTTTTGAAGAACGTTTATTAAAACACATAAAGTGTATGGTTTTGTTTGTAAAAACGTCTAAAAACGTATGTAATTCGTTCCCCCTAGAAGAGTCGATAAACGCTAAACGAATATAATAGAAAAGAATACTTATTGTATGGGAATTACATTGGCTTACGACATAAAAAAAATTCAAGAAATATTATAACAATAATATTCGTTTTAAACGAAGTGCAGAGGTTGTTAAACGTTTTAACAAACTAAACCATATTCATTATGTATCTTAATGAACGTTCTTTAAAAATTTTGCAGCAACCCTATGGAGTTAGCGAGTAAACGCAAAAGAATAGAAGCGAGCGTTTGCCACTTGTCTAGAGGGGCTGATTAGAACTGTTCAAATAGAGATTAGGATTTTCTGTCCTCCGTTCTATCTCTGTTATTTGGGGGTCTCATTTTAGGACGTGTCTTTATTTGGATTAGCGGGGTGGCAACAGTTCTTACTCTAAATCAGTGATTCCCAATGTGGTCCAGGTGGACCCCCAGGGGTTCACGGAAGACTCGAGGGGGGACCACAATCGTAAGCCGGGGTCCATGAAAATAAAGAAAATTAATTTGGTTTCCATAGTGAAGAACCAACTTCAACCAAGAAGAATTTTATTATTATAATGAAATATCTTTAAACGAGAAAAAGGTCAGCAAAGGGTCCACCTGATGCAGGAAAAATTTGAAAGGGGCCTACGAAGCAAAAGAGTTTGGGAAACACTGCTCTAAATTATGGATATTGCGACTGTTTTGTTATTTATTAAATGTTCAATAATAACTAATAACCATATTGTCATGTCCGTTAAAGTCCTTATCCTTATATTCTAATACCTTCGCGAATTTAACATTGTAAGAAAATAGCGTGAGAGTTATTCGTGAGTCATCTTTTGAGCTATAAAGGATACAAATCGCTATAGAATCTGAAAATCTTTTTTTAAATATGAATGCATATAAAATTATTATAATGTATTAAAATTATAATTTTCTTCTCAAAAATTATACGTAATAATTTTTGTATAAACTATCGTATTCAGCATACGAAAATTTCATCTTTAGCGGGATTGAACCCGTGACTCGATTGCAATTTCAAGTCACTAGAACACCAGACGGATGCTCTATAAACATAACATTGTAAGGTTTGAACGAAATACAGTGAAATTGATTTGATATAATATCTCGATAATTATATGAGTACTTACAGACACGCTAACTCAATACCGTATATGTATATGAGGAAACTAACAGCGTCATTTTTTGTCATAGTATATTCTAGAAATTAAAAGAAAAGACACTTTTTTATAAGTAACGATGATTACCGATTATATGACATTAGTTTTTCACGTACTTTACAGTTTACGGCAACCATGGTGATGGAGGATGGAGGTGTCGCATGTCCTAACGTTACAAAATTATTCAAAACATTAGTACGGCACTCTAGTATATAGGTAGTTTTATTTTCGACCACTTTTGTGGCTCGGTGGTTAGCGCGTTGGCGCTTAAGCCGGAGGTAGCGGGTTCGAATCTCGCCAGGGAACAAAAAAAAAAAAAAAGTTTATTTGTTCCTGGGTCATGGATGTGTATTAAATTTTAAAACAAACACTTTGACCAACATTTCAGAAACCGGGCGTTAACATTTTAGGTCTCGGGATAGGCAACAAAAATAAGTTGCCTCGCCCAGTTCCACGTAAACTAGTTTGTGTTCATGGGCGACGTCGACCTCTTACCATTAGATGGTACGTTTGCCAGTCTGCACTGCCAAATAGTTGGATAGCCAAATAACATTTAAATTCATTTGAAGAGGGATATCTGTTCAGCAGAGGACAGGTTTGCATGATCTTACTGGTAGATACTGATTATACTAAAAAGTAAAGGAAGGTTTTTTTGGTTTTTGTAAATACCGATTGATATATAAAGAAATATTATCAGCTTGCATTTGCTTAAATTAAATAATCCACTTGTTCTAATGAAACAACTTTTACGGATTTTCTTGTGGTTTATTATTTTTTAGATATCCGAGGTTTGTGTATAAATATTACAATATTCAATATTATAATATTGTTTAAATACACGTATACTAAATGAACCGATATTACAAGCTCTATCTATTTGCCAAAAGAAGCTAGCATGGTGTGATTGTTAATTTTTTTTTATTATTTCATGAGAAATTTAAGTTTAAAGATTTATACGTTCATTTTTACCAAAGACTATGACAACACTCCATTTATACGTATAATTACTACGCTTGTTACTATTCCAAACCATTTATATGCATATTTATAAAATCACTTGTAACTCCCAACCACAAATGATGTTAATTTGTAATAAACGCACCCCACTATGTTCTACCTTCCGTAATTTTCCTCTATCATGCTGGTTTCCTAGAAAATATAACTTACAATAAGAATATGATATATTGCTCGTGTATTGTACTCCGTATTGTTTCTGTTTATATAGAAATTCTGTCTGTTATTTTAAGTTCTAAAATCTATACAACAGGTTTTTTTTATCAAGATTTTTATGCATTAATTAAAGATATTTGTTTAGTTTTTTTAGCGGTTACTAGTATGATAAGAGTGAAGATTTCAAATAATTGATATCTATAACATCGAGCCGTCTTTTTAGTTTTTTTCTCGAAATTCTAGACTTTTTAGTCGATTGGGCTTTAAGCTCAATTGGAAAAGTGGGTGAGCAGACTACTCACCTCCATAACTTTTTGAGATATGGTTATATTACAAAAGTAAAAAAGATAAATGATAGATGATCATCGAGTGGGAAAATTGATCTCTTAAAAATACATCCTATATATAAAATTTTCGTGTCACAATGTTCGTTCCCGTACTCTTCCGAAACGGCTTGACCGATTCTCATGAAATTTTGTAGGCACATTGAGTAGGTCTGAGAATCGGCCAACATCTATTTTTAATACCCCTAAGTAATAAGGGTTGTTCCCCCTTAAATTTTTTTTTTAAATTTTTGGACGAAAATTTTTGTTTTTATTTTTTTATGATACAGCATACAAAAATACATAGGTACAACCGTTAATTTTGAGCCCTCTATGATCAACCCCTATTTTGTAATTGCAATTTTAATATTGGCAGAACGAAGTCTGTCGGGACATCTAGTTATAAATTATAATATATAATTTTCTAGCCGAGCTAAGGCACCCTCTTACATTATGTTTTAATGTATGATTTAAAAAAAAACATTTGAGAGAAGCAGAGAAGTATGATCGTGATATTTTAGGTCGCTAATAATATGTTTCTTAAAATATAGAAGTAAACCTGATGTTTCTTTACGTATAAAAAGGACAATAAACGAAGAAAATACCATACTCATATTCAAAAGGCCTGGATTGGCTACAAAGTTCCAGAGTACCTGGTGTCAATGGGTGTCCGTAAATACTTACCACCAGGTAAGACTTACCAGACTTTTCATTTACCGTCTCTTCTATTAAAAAGAACTGGGGGCTTAGACAAAGTAACATTAAAAAAACGATAGCGAAGTTCGAAAAGAATAAAACGTAAAACGTTTTTTAAGTTCTGAAGTTTATTTAATGATGTGTAATTTCTATAGGGTATTAATTAAAAAAGACCGAGTGTGTACAACTTTTAATAAATATATCTCATATATTCTAAACAACAACAACACAACATTTTATTCGGTAAACATCCAAAAATACTTATTTTTATTTTACAATCATTAAATGTTACTGGCACGATACTTTCGATTTTAATATCTATAAAATACGTATTTGGTGTAGGCCAAGATGCAGGGTAAGGGAATACTTGCCTTGAATTGTATCTACTTACCTACTTAGCGTTATGCATAAAAGAATTAAAAGGAGGGAAAGAAAAGGAGGAGAAATGCACATTTTACCTGGATGCGACTATAATATCTAAGTCGCCTATTTAGTAAAAATATTTAGGACTTTATTCTTACAAAATTTATAATACTTATACAGAATTTATGTTAAATTATATTAAACCTATTTAAAAATGAGATGAGAAGTACATTTAAAAAAATGCAATTTCTGAAAATGTACCTTTTCGTAAAAATCTTTTCCAATTTTAAATGCGCCCGATATGCATATATAATAAATTATAGGTAGGTACATAATATTGGTATTACAAAGTAAAGTTATTGTCACGGTATGGTATGACTGTTGTGTACCACAATTGATTCCACTTGATTTATTACAAACAGCAAATTCACACAAACATAAAATATATAGGCTCTAGTTAAGGTTAAAACTAATATAAAAAATATATATATATGATCTTATTTTCCAAGCACTTGATAAAATAAATTACTGGGAGTCGGTGATTGGTAGCGTCAACTTTGGGTTTGGTTTTCTTTTAATTAAAAGGTTTAAAAAATATATTGTAAGATATCATATTATGTTTATACAGTAGAAATATTTTTGCTAAGTATATTTTGTTTAAAATAATTCACACCTACCACTTTCACATTCTGAAAAACTTTATTTATCTCGCATAATTCTTTAACGACAAGCTGTATACATACATCTAGTGTTATAATAAAAGTATAAAAAGTATAAAGATACTTTAAGTTTTATAAACTACTTTCACACTATCCTTATTTATATATTAAGTACTTACGTTTGACAGTCTTAACATTCTAATTAAAAGTTAATTATTCAACTAGCCTAAGCTATGAAAATGGAAACCACATTCACACGCCAATGTTTTCTATCAAATCTTATCAAGGGAATAAAAGTCAATTTTTAAAATTTCATCCTGTTTTTTTGAAATCTTTTATGAATTGTAATTATATTTTTTACATACGATCTATTACACTTTTTTAAGCACACACGTAGTAATTTGAGATGAGGACTAGCTTATTTCAAAACGTGCCTATTAACACATAGAACCCTGGTACATATACACTGTGGACAGACTTAACCCTTATTTTCTAAACATAATCCTTGCTGTTCCGTTTCTTATGTTTCCGTTGTGTTTGCAGTTTTCCATGGCTTCTTCTGAAGTGGACAGAGAATCTTTGCAGCGCTCGCAAAGTTCCCAGACACGGGGCATCGAGTCTTTAGCATTCTTGTTACTCATATTCAGATCCTTTAGACTAGGCTGTTGTCTTAGAGAGCTGGCTGAAATGAGAAAATATACCGATTATTATATTTGAGACGATTCTGATTTATACGGTTATGGTTTGGGTTTGGTATAATTTATGCAAAGAGGAAATGAAACACTCGTGGTGTTTCATTTACGATGACACATTCAAAAGTTAATCAGCTTGAAATATTATATTATGCATATTTTTATTGATATAGGTACTTTAATTTGGAAGATAACTAATAACATCTTTTATACATTCTAAATCTCTTTAACTTATTTAGCGGCATGGAATCATTAAATGTTAGTAATTAATAAAAATAAATACATGGCTGACACTTGACAACTATGAAATATCTATTAAATATTCGTTCATATGTATTATTGCAACAAATAAACGACAGAGAGAATAAAAATAAGATATATAGCATTCTCGTACGATTTTAGATTGAAGGCGATATGATACCGTCACTTCACACAACTCAAGACGTAAGAAGATGCAAAAAAGCTTAATTGATGGGTTCGATTTGAGAATATTCGCAACGAAAGCAGCTGACGGTGCGAATTTAAATGATTGATGCCGTATCGGATTTTATAGATCACGAACAGATATTTTATACCGGATCCACACGCTTGGGGCAAACTCCAAACCTCTACAAGACACAAACATGTGGACGCCTCACAAGCGTTTACGGCAAATTCCCTTTGGCTTTTGCACAATACCGACACTCGTCGGGTCGGCCACAAACCCTTGCAAACCTACGCGAGCCAAGACAAACTCTGTTTCCACACGTTTGAATTTGTGAGGATTTGCCGAGGCTTGCCAAGCATGCGGATCCAGATTTAGGATATTTTATGAGATATTACAGTTTTTATGATATTCAGTTATAGTTTTCAGTTACCCCTTCTTCCGAAGACTGTTAAAACTAAACCAAAGTTGCTCAGATGACTAAATTTAATAGTCTTTTTTAGAGTATTTGAGAAAAAGTAATAAATATGGGATGAGGTATTATCTAATTGCACATTGGTATGCAATTAGAATAAGAATAAGCACGTTAAAGTGGCAATGGACTGGTCACGCACTCAGAAGAACGAATGGCCGATGGGCCATTAAGGTTCAAGAGTGGAGGCCGCGTTTAGGTAGACGAAGTGTTGGTCGACCATTAACCAGATGGGAAGACGATCTCCGTGCAGTGGCAGGTCCGCGTTGGATGCGAGTAGCAAGGGATCGGCCGTCTTGGCGTTCATTGAGGGAGGTCTATGTTCAGCAGTGGACGGATAAAGGCTGATGATGATGATGATTAGAAACAATTAGAGATAAATAAATAGAAACACAATCGAGTTAAAAATATAATAACAACACGAGTATCCTTTATTTAATTTTAATTAGAAGGATCTATTACAGTAGATAGTTCTAGAAAAAATAGTGACACAATGATACTAATATTACTGACATAATACTGTAATATTTACCATGTCATCTAATTATATATAAACCTGTACATAAAGACCACACGTTACACTATATTTTATTGTTGCAATAGTATATCGGTCATATGTTTTGTTTTATGTTTTTCGGTCCATTCTAAGTTTTTGTAACTCCCCCCTCCTATGACGCAGTGCGCAGATACATATTTGTTTTCACCTCTTCATTTCATTCGCAAAACGATTTAGCAGCAATTGATTCGTGTTATCTTATAGCCGTGTCTGTTTTATGCTGGTTATTTATCAGCTAATAAATTTTCATGACTGTTTAGCTTTATAAATAGGGCTAGAGGAGAATAAACGATTACTCATTTTTAAAAACTTTTACCTGATTTCATAGATCCGCTTAAAGTGAGTTGTCTTGAGAATGGTACGGCGGTATAGGAGCACCTCTGAGCTGGTGACGATTTCCGACAACACAAGGATATCATCGTATTCTGAAAACAATTTTCAAAAGTAAAATTGATATATCAACCATACATTATAACCATCCAGTACGAGTAGCAGAGCGGAGCGGGCGCTATGTATTTTGCATAAAAATAAAATTCCGCAAAATTTGTGCTGCGACGCTGCGTTGGTTCTGCGCTCTGATTGGCCGACATTTATGTATGATTGGCCGGTGGGATTTGAATTACTATAATTTTGTCGATCGGGCTTATATATTATGCATGTATCATGCATACAAAACTTCATCTTGAATTGTTCTATTTATAAAAAAAAACCGAATCTAAATCCAATGCGTATTTTTAAAGATTTAAGCAGACATACAAAGGAAACGACTTTGTTTTATACTATGCAAAGAAGATGGTTTCTAAAGTCGTGAGCTATTCTGCTCTGCTATAAGCATCTTTATTTTATGAATGTCTATGCAATTAAAACAAAAACCCCAAAAATTTACTTAAATTTTATCGGTTCTAATCAGATATCTTATATTTCATGGATCGATTTGAAATTAAAAACGAAAAATATTTACATAAATAAATTGTCCTTGCCTTGAAAGCGTCTCTGAATTTATTCGACATGATGTGGTAGAATATGGGGTTGATGCAAGTGGACAAGTAGTAGAATATTCCAGATATATAAGTCACGAAGTAGTAGACAGAGAGCAGTATCGCCGATTTGGCCGAATGGTTCTCCTCCGTTCCGTAGATCGCCACCAGTCGCTGGGCGTGGAATGGCGCCCAGCAGATGAAGAACGCAAGCACCACAGCAACTGAAACATTCATACCGTCCGATTAGTATCAAGGGGTCTTAAGGCCCCGTTCGCACGAGCGCTTTTTTACCGAACGTTAAAAAAGCGCTTGAGGAGACAAATGTGTAGCCGTGATGGGTTTTTATCGAGCACTGTTGGATTTTCGACGTTGAGCGTTGGACACTAAATCGAATTTAGCATACAGAGCTCGAAATTTTTCCAAAGTCGGGATTTCACGCGACGTCTTTTAAGTGCTCGTGCGAACGGGGCATAAGGGCGATTGAGTTAGCACTCGACGTCTATGAATAATGACGTGTCGAATAGATATAGTTTACAATAATTCGCATGCAGACAAATTTGACAATACAAATACAATTGTATTGTTAAAGGGGGTGTTGATAGGAGAGCATCTAGTCGATGTTACACAGCAAAACTAACGGGAGTAACAAGCGATGTGGTGGTACCCTGCAGATGGGGGCACGGCACAGCGCATCTATCCCACCGCTAGTTATAACTATCGTTATTTATATATTGTGTAACTAGAGATGTTTGTTACGCTTTTACGCTAAAACTACTCAACCGATCATCATGCAACTTTGTTGTACGTACAAAGTTTGAAAATCATGATTCTCGGCGGTACTAGAAGTAACAAAGGATAATTTTTTAAAATTAAAATAAGAATTTTTTTTTGTTAACGCGTGCGAAGCCGCGGGCAACACCTAGTTCTTAATAAGACAACCAGCTGATCGAATAATTAAATATTATCACAAAAATCTTATGATTTCCTCAAAGTTCCGTAGTTCATTGCGATATGAATACTTATAAGATTAAAAAAATGTTAACGTAATTTTATTTTGGACCTTCCAGTAGGAACGACACCCGTTTTATTGGAATTAAATATTCATTAATCGCTCATTCATTATCATAGACTTGCACCGTATTTGTTTACGATAAATGCAAATGAACGGGAGTAATTCATTGAGTAACATTATTCTACCGTTATTACGCTATTATGGCCGTGGGACAAAATAGTAAACAAACAAAATACAGACATTGAGGTTATGATAAATTATATTTTGTTTTGCGAGGATAAAGTATTAGAACTGCCTAAAACGGGATATGTGCCATTTTACCTTTTATTTTCTGGAGCCTGATATTTCGGCATATTGTAAAATTTGAAATACATAGATTTATAATTTTGTAAAATTTGAATTAGGTAAGAAAAATTGTAAAGTTACCTAGCATTTTCACCACTCTCTTTGTGGACTGCGTGCTGTTCTTCCTTTGAATCTTCTGTATTACTCTTGTGTTGCTCTTAAATTGTTTCCCGTTCGGGATATCTTTTGCCATATTGGAATTGTTGAGCCGTAATCCGATCAGCGAGTACAGTACCGTGATGACGATCATCGGTGCGAAAAAGAAGAAGAAGGTCGACAGTTCAAAGGAATGTTCTATTATAACTCTCGTTTGTAAGCACATGGCAACACCTCTGTGCACTTTGATTCCAAACTGTAACGCCTGCGGTAGGGCACATCCTAATGACACTATCCACAATAATATTACATGTCTAACAGCGCGTGAGAGCTTTGACATTTTATGTGAAACAAACGGGTGACATATTGCCAAATACCTCTCGATAGTGAAGAGCGTTATTGTTAAAACACTCGCGTTTGTGGAAGTTTCGGCAGCGAGACCTCGGAGCACACAAAATACTTGACCAAAAATGTACGGCCACTTCGACCATATTGAGTACATTTCTTGCGGCATACCACTTACTAATAGGAGGAGATCAGATATTGCAAGACTAAATAAATAATAATTTGTAGCCGTGTGCATACTCTTGTTCCGTACTATCACAGTGCAAGTGAATATGTTGCCGATAACACCAGTGATGAATATTAGAGAGTATATAATGGTTACAGGCACCACTATGTATAGAGAGTCCCTCTGGGGTCCGAATATATGCACCGGATCAACCGTCCCTGAATTGGTAGAATTTGTGATATCCATATTTAGGATAATGTAAAGTATAATAATTTTTATTCTCTAACATTACTTTTGTTTATTCAAAATGGCGGGAATCTGAAACAGAAAAAAATTATATTAGAAAAACGATCGATACAAAATTACATTGTAGGTGAGAATAGAATTGATTAATCGCATTAAACATAGCGCATAAAAAGGTAATAGAATAAGTTATCTCAGCATTACAGTACCATTTGTAGAATTACATTAGAATGTTGTTTGTTTTGATATATTATCACCTCGATAACTGTTTCGGGCTCCATATCGGATTAATGCGAGAAAGATTCGCCTCGGAATATTTTGTCATCTATAATAGAAATTGGTGGTTCGCTTTCTGTATAATTTTGGCATAAGCCATGAAATTAAAATAAACACTGACCATTTCATATTCGTTTATATAAAGTGATGGATGAAAGGAAGAACATAAAATCTATCAAAATACGAAATAATTTATTACATTTTTATGAGAGTATAATTTATGTATTGTATCGTATCACATATCGAAGATAGAAAATAAAAAATAATAATCATACTGGGACCGAAAGTTTAGAAAGAGCTCGTGGCTCAGTGGTAATAGCCGCGCGGATCGATTCACCAGGTTAAGCAACGCTTGCTGAGGTTACTCTGTGGATGGGTGACCATTTTTACATAAAGAGGCTCCTCTGTGCCTCGGAAAGCATATTAATTCGTTGGTCCCAGCTGTGATTCGTGGATTGAATGGGAAATTGTGGTCATCAGAAGCCCGAGAGTCTGACATCTAGTCTTACCACGGGATACCATAATATCACCCAGCTACTGGGTTGTAAAGGTACGAAAATCTGGCATTTAGCTGAATCCGATTAGACTGGAAGCCAACCGCAATATATGGTTGGGGAAAGGCTAGACAGATGATGATGACCGTGACCGATTTTATTAAACTTATATGTTTTTCATGTTAAAATTCAATAATGATCGCGTCGAGTAAAATAAACGTTGGATATTTGAAGTGAAAACTTTTATTAGCCTTGAGTTTTTTTTTAATATCAGAAAATCTTGTAGCTAATATTATGATTCTTGACGACATTATAACATTTCAAAATTTTTGTAAAACTTAGAAAGAAAAAATGCGTAGTATCCACTAGCTCGACCTTCGACAAACCGGCTCTCGTAATGAAACTATAGAACACATACAGGGATCCATACGAAAGCCGGCATCCGCCCGGAGATCCATAGCATTATCGGGTGCCCTTATCCGTCTAAACTTCAACAAAGGCCCCTAAATAAGGGTACAAACGGCCAATCAGCAAAACTTTTCCTTCCCTCGAGTAGACGGATAATATCAATACTAACATAATTATAATCTTTAATATCAGTTTACTTCCTCCACTGCTAAATACATAATATATAATGAATGCCTAGACGGTATGTCCCCGCTAGTCGCGTCCAATTTGATCTGTCACCGAGGCTGTGGAGAGGGGGCTGTCAATTTTTTTTGTAGCCCTAGGGGGAATCCCTTTCGGACGTACCAGGGCCTGGGGTGTCTACTACTATTACTATGGTACACTGGCATGTGTTGGGACTCGCATTGGGGTGGAGAAGGGACTGTCCTGTGTTAGCCAGAACGGAGACACTCCTTAACCAGCGGCTGAAGGCAAGTGGCATCCCGCAGTGGTTTCAGTGTGGTTTACCGGCGTCAAACGCCGGGGTGTCTCATGTATCTACGAGGATGACTCATTTCTGGGTGAGGGCGCTAGGCTTTACCTTTTATTTTTTAAATTACCTACATGCTTTGGGTATTCCATACAATACCTAGGTTTTGTATAGTATATCGGATTATACAGAATGCCGGTTACATATTTAGAATAGACATTCTAAACGATTCATATTTTTATGTTCGTTATCGGCATTAGCAACGTTCAATTTTAGATCAATCAGTGCGCACAGCCAGCACGGGCGTCTTCTTAACAGCAACCATAAATCGCACTTCTAAAATTTTTTTGTTATTTTTGTTCCAGATGGAATAGGCCAGATCAATTCTGCTATGATGGGATAGAAGCTTTTAATTCTGTTGTTATCAATATTTAGTCTGCAATATTAAAAAAGTTTTGCGATACCCCAAGGGACACGACCCTCATTCGACTACAATATAATAATTAATAAACGGTAAATAAAAAAATGCCCCCCGAATTTTCCGCCGCTTCCTTACACTTTTTATTTACAACTTCACACCTAATTCTGTTTGACAGATGTTGCCATTAGCATAATCATTAACAAATTACTATTTTTCTTTAATATAAATTTGCTTTTTATATCAGCTTAATTCATTGGTTTAATGATCTATCATTATGGCGATTATACATTGTTTAAATTCATAAAATATAAACAGATTTTTACAAACCCGGATCTTATTTTGCCTATAAACTTAGTGCTAGCATTCAGATACTTATGATTTTCTTACTTTTATATCCTTTCGCTGTTATATTTCTATTGTACAATGCTAGGTTTTTAAGGTATTTTCTGTTGCTGTATAAAGTTTAATATCAGAACGTGGCATAATTTCAACAAAAGAAAAAACATTATGTTATTTATGTACCCAAGCGTCGTAGTAGTTTTAGAAAATATTTGAATTTAATTTGTAGAGGGGAATCTCGGATCTGACAAAGAAGCGCAGTGTACAAGGATCTTTACTCTGGAGATGTGAAATAAAGCTATTTTCCTAACACGCGTCTATCTTAATTTACTGGACTTACCTAAGGTTTTGGACAAAAACACAAACAAGCTAAATATGGATACTGAATAAGTTCATTAATACAATTTGCCGAGTTGTAAACCGCGATAGGAATGTTAGATTAGATATTTGTATAGAATTACCAGTAAGAATAAGTTAACTAAGGCCATTAACAGCCGCATACTTATTATAGCTAAATACTGACATTGTAATATTTTCCGGTATCCACGCAATGCATATTTCATAGAACGTAATAAGTATATCTGACCATCGCACGTACTATATAATTCCACACGAACGGTAAATTCTACTTCTAGTATACATTTACTACACATATTACATAAAAATAAATATTTACCTAGAGACTATTGAACGAAGTTATAAAATTGTTGAATTTAGTAAAGAGTTTTTTAATTACAATATTAGGCCAGACTGTGGCATCTCGGTGACTTTGCCCTGTACACCCTCGAGGTGTGTGTGAGATGAGTCGCGTCTCTTATCGGAGGGGACTTGTCTCTGCCGAGTGTTATGACCGCGATACTCGGTAATGAAGAGTCTTGGACGGCAATGGCCTCCTTCTGCGAGACGGTGATGTCAAAGAAGGAGGCCGACGAAATGGTGAGAGAGGAGGCCATCGAAAACGCTTCTCCTGTGGACGCCGTTCGGTGTGTAGAAGGCGCTTCTTCGGCATCCGGGCTCCGCTGGACACGACGTCGTTTGGCCTGCTTAGTAGCGGTCGGGCACTTCAAATAGCTGATCCTGTTGCCTGCCGATCCGAGACCCTCACAGAGTGGTTGAGGGCGCTCGCAGTGGTCGTAGTGGTATCATTTAAAGTTCTACCCGGATATAGTGTAACGTTTTATGAAATGGTCAATGGTTAGCACGTTGGCGCTCAAGGAGGTAGCGGGTTCGAATTCCGCCATATAACAAAAATGTTTTTGTGTTCCTGGACTATGGATGTGTATTAAATGTGTGTATTGTATTATAAAAGTCTTAACTATATGTATTAATATAAAAAGTATGAATTATAATAATATTATTTCCATTGTCTCTTACAATTGTTGCACAAGTTCTTCGTAAACTTGCCACGTGACCAGATTGACGTGGTGTAAAAGCGTCCATGGATTATTATTATTTTCTACACACAAAGCTGCGGAAAATCGGTAGATTCCATTCCGTAAATAGCTATCTCACTAAGACACAGTACAATAGTGGTGTTGTCAGGCGTAAAGGAGCCGTAGTCCCTTGACGTCACCATTAGACCCTCGTCAGACGTCAGTTTCTTGTCGATGTCTTCACAACAATAATTCCAAAGATTTGAATAAACTAATTATATTTGTGTTTCAATTAGATACTTTATCTAGTGAGCGGTGATCGTCGAGTCACTAGTGTAGTCACTAGTTTTTTTTTCAAAAGGTCTAGACTTTTAGGCCTGATGGCCTGTAAGCTCAATCGGTAGGTAATTGAGTCTTGAACTCGAAGTGAAAGTACTTGGTTCGATCCTGACATGTTCACATACAAAGGTATTTTACGAATTCCCATGTTCGACATGACAACATCGCCTGCTTACCGGTGATGGAAAACAAAGAGGAAAAGGTGTCTAAAGTTCACCATCTGACATTGGCCAGCGCATAAGTATACTTTGCCCTAATCGAACTGGAGGGGCTTGACCTCCCCCCCCCCTCACCTGATTTTGAAGAGACCCATATATTATAGTGGGATAATAAGGATCGCCTATGACGACGATGATTATTTGGTCTATTTGATATGGATTTCTTTCACCACGACGTGGAATCTACCGACCCTCGCATATCTACTCCTTGGACTCTTCCAGCTAGTACACCAAAACAGTCGTCTTGTTGAAGGTGGACTTCTTGTAAATAAAGCAATTGTTGCGTAATATTGTGTCACTAATATTCTACATTATACAGATAAATGAAATTGCATTGTCTGTTTGTATATTTAAATAACCACATCTTACAAAATGCAAATGTATGTATACATGTGTACATACACCAAAAAACAAGTTTTGACTGTCTGCTTGTTTTGGATACTCTCTGAAACGGCGGGACCGATTTGGCAGGACTGTCATCTGCCAGTCTCGTTACTAAGTTACTCCTACTGCCTGCCAGCCTAAGTAACTCCTTGTTACATCAGCCAGATAGCTGTTAGCTATTTTTATGGCTTAGGCTATAAAAATAGTAATCATCAATCCGGATACGTCCGTAAAACTAAGTTAACGCGGGCGAAGCTGCGGGAAACAGTTCGTGTTATCCTAAAAGTTACATATTTTGCAATATCATTTGAAAAATACAAATGTATGTTATTGCTGTGTTTACAATGTTATGTTTAAAGTAAAAAATCTCATAATATGTTTAACGAGGAATTAATCAATAATAGAGTCAGGGTAATTTAATACAAGGTTATTAATTGCATAGTATGTAAATTGCTCGATACTGGGTTTTTTAATGTCATCATAAGTGTGTACATCTTTGATAAACATTCCTCTTAACGCCGCAAACCAATTTACTATAATAAATAGACGTGTAGTTAAGAATACATCCAAACCTTAGCTAAGTAGTCGATGGTAACAAATTTTGAAACGGCTTACTTTTGTAACAATTTGCTGATTTATGCTGGTACTCTGAAGAAATTATAATTTTTAAAAGTACAAATAATTTGCCTTTACCTCCATGAAGTTTATTATTGTTGAGATATGTATGTATAAGTATTTACAAATTATTCAAGGGAACTGCTGGGATAAAAGGTTTTATCGGTTATGGTCATGTCATATTTTTGGTCACATCAGCACTTCGTTTGACCGTCTGGTGGGTCTCCCCAGGCGGGTATGTGGGACTCGCTGCGCCCGAAAGTTGGTAAATGGACGCAGCTCTACCCACTAAAACCCAGCGATGGCCACCAATGCCGCCTTTGGTGAAGTGCCCCAGATCTACAAGCAACAGGGCACCTCGACGGCTAGCTAGTCCCTCGGGGGACCGACGCCACCTCCACAGAGGGGTTGCACCGCACCACAGAACAACCCCTCGCACCGTCGGGACATACATTGAGGCGAGGTTCCCATCCTCGCCCCTTGCCCCCTGCTCTTTTGCCCCCTCTTCTTATAAGAGGGGTACAAAGAGCCCCCTTGGCTCAATTAGCTTCGCCCAAGGTGTTGGGCTCACCCTAGGCTACTGAGCCCCACCGCCACGACAAGGCTTGAACCATGGTGGGGACGCCAGTGTACCTACCTAAATTCCTGGTAGGTGCGAAAGCATTGGTAAAGGTTGTGGGAAGCCGCTGGATACGGACAGCGCAGGACCGATCGTTGTGGAGATCCTTGGGGGAGGCCCATACCCAGCAGTGGGCGTCGATTGGCTGACATGATAATGACGATGAACTAAAAAAAAACCGTTACCAGGCTAAGTAGGCTACACTTTTACAATGACCCATGATATAAAAATCTCTTTTTCCCTCAGGATTTCAATAAATCAGTCCAGTTAATATGACAAATGGATAATATGCCAACTTTAAATATCAATGTTTTTGTTTTGCAATAAAAATGTAGGTCAGAATGAGAATAATTTTTAGATTGTTTCGGGGAATGGCAAGTAATCCCGGTGTACTTAAATGGTTAGGTTTGAGCGTCCCCGACCGGTACGTTTGGCGGCGGCGACGCCCGAATTTGTTCGCAATTCCACGCGCCAAGACAAACCTTTTACATACAACTCCCGTAGTCCGAGCCATGAGCACCATTAATGCCATCAGTGAGAGAGTTGATGTATTCATCTGTTCGCTGAACGAATTCACAGGCGCGGTATTATATGAGGTTAGTAATCATGGCACTTCCTCTCATGCTTAATTTCTGTTCGTTTTTAATTTACTTATCTTATACCTAATTAATTTAAATTTAAATAATATGTTTAGTTTTAAATATATTTCTTTACCTCACTGTCGAATTGGTTAATCTGTCATGATAGTGTAATGTATGAAAATAAATAAATAAATAAAATAAAAACCTCAATCTCTATGTCTGGGGTTTGTGTTGTCGCTGTCTTGAAATACACCTCGTATTTTATACTTCATTTCTCTAAAAAGGTTTGGTGTTCCTAATACCCAGGGGACACTTTACACTTGTATTACAACCTTTTATTTATTGTATTCAATCATTTTTAGAACCTTTCCACAGATGCCCAACTAATGTTATTTTGGGTGTTGAAAAAATTTCAGCTTAATGAACGAGTACCTGGTTGACCGAGCATTTTTTTGGTTTTTTTGTTTTGTTTAATATAGTTAGTGATAATATAGTAGGAGATACGAATATGAAACGATTTGTAACAGACGGACGGAGCCAGCTGCACGGCGCACGCACGAAAAAACATTACTCAGCGGCGTTACCTCGATCTGAGACGTTCCATTTAAGGTTTGAAGTGCAAGAGAGAGCGCGGAACGAGCGACAAAGAGGCACAATCGGCCAATCAGTATTTTCTTATGACGTTGTCATGTTCAACTATCGTCAGTAAACTGACTTTACAGACAACCGATTTTTTACTACTTATTCTGGAGTTATATTTTTTGCGGGTGCCTCGCCTTAACAAAATGCCAACAACTGTGTACATTATATAAACGTATCGGATCGTACCGTGAGCTCCACGGCTTTTATAGTTCACGACATATGAGGACACAGTCGTGATTAGGGGATGTTTTAGTAACGTTCGTTTTATGGACGATAAAGTGTTTATGGCTTTAGAATAGCGGCCCACGTGGGTCACTTCTCAAATATTATTGTCATATAAAACACATTCATTATTATCAACGTCATGTATTTCTTTGACCAAAAAATTTTTTGGTGGAATGAGCGAAAGAAATAAAAACATCAACTCCTCTGACAAGTGGCAAACGCTAAACGAATATAAATAGAATAGAATTCTTATTGTATGGGAATAATAATAGCTGCTCAAATTACATGTCGTAAACTAGAGTCATTCCCATATTATAATAAGTATTCTATTCTATTTCTATTCGTTTAGCTTTAGGGCCACTTGTCGAGGCGGACAGGAAACTTCATCAACTTATTAATAATAAAACAAGTATTGACAATTATATCACGAGGATTTATTCCGTGCCAAGCTATGAGGAAATATTAAGCCCCGTTCGCACGAGCGTTTAATAAGCGTCGCGTTAAACTGCGACGTTAGCTAAGTTATGGAGTGTCGCGTGCTACGATTTAAATTGCGATTCAAAAAAAAAAAAACTTTTAAAACGTCTTCGTTTGAACAAATACACGGGTACACAGGTACAGTGTCATTCAAACGTCTTTTTCACGCCCAAAAAAAGCGCTCAGGCGAACGGGGAATTATTAACCTTACATTAAAAATACTTTCCGAAATATATAGCCTATATGTAATCTTCTATATATAATAGTTGCAGTATATTAAAATATCATATAATATTATATCGTAACATGTGATTGGCGGTTAAAACCATGGTTAATTAAAACCTTCAATGCAATCAAAATTGACTTTTCGTATATTCTGTCTGATATCGGTAAAGGCATTAAATACCAAATAAGAATATGGTTTTAAGACTTTAAAGTATCTATTTACGTGTCAACTGGCAAAAAGTATAAGCATACCCTTGTCACTTTTCAAGTGTAAACTATTGTATTTAAATGAATTTGTCTTATTATTGTTCAAATTGGAGAGGCTAAAGTTGAAGGTTTATAATTTACACAAAACACCTGTCTAGTGATCACGTGTTTTCCACGTACTGGTGTCATTTTTTTAAATGTAAAAGTTTTGTAACTTTGATTCGATATATGTGTTGGTGCAATATATTGAAAAGCTCAGCAAGTATAAACTGAGACCTTAGATCATTAATATGTCTAGATGGAGTGTCGTCCTACAATCAAAGCAAAAAGAACTGGCCAACATTTTCAAACATGTGTTCGTGAATAGTGATACCAGCTACTACAGTTCTCCCATAATCATTCTTTTTAATCTCGTTACACTTCAACACAAATCTTCATTATATATAAAAACAATAATGCGTAACAATTCATGCGTATTCGATGACAGCGGGACTGATAATAAACACGGAGAAAGTATTTAGAGGCCAACAGTTGGACGCTATTTTTTTGGACGTGTTTTCCGCGCGACACTCTATCTAGACATATTATTGATCTAAGACTAGGACATGGTTTTCGTTGTTCACATCATCAAATAATTATTAATTGTTTTTTGATATTTATAATTAATATTCTATTAAGCTATTGCATAGCTTCTATCGCGGGCCTTGAGCGCGGGGACCGAGTACAGAAATTCCGTAACGAAAATAAAAACCTAACGCTCCCCACTCCGACGGGCACGGAGGTGTGGCCGAAAAGAAACGACGTTAGACGATGCATGCATCGTCTAACGTCGTTTCTTTTCGGCAGTCTTCGACACGGTGTTTGTGTGCTTGCAACTAGACGTATTGTACGACACTACGAAGCTCGCACGAATAACAATAAAATATAACACATGTATTGTAAAATAATAAAAATATTTTAAACAATATTAGTTAATATTGTTTAAAATATTTATATTTTTTTATTTATTTAATAAAGGAAAAAAAAATGTTTTCTTATCGGTCACCACGCTCAAAAAGTGTAACTTGAATTAATATCAAAGAAAAAGAAATACTGCATTAATAATTAAAATAAATAAATAATTATAATTGCATAAGTTGATACAAAATGCTATGCAATAGCATTACCGCGGCAGTCCCCGAGTGCCACACGTCTTTTTTTTCTTTACTATCACGTTTACGAAGTAGAATAATGCAGGGCTGTCCAAACCAGATATTGGATCCTGTGCCATTACAAATTACTAAATAATATATTGAAGGGCCGCACGATTAAAAAATCAATTAAAAAAGGAACTTAGAACTACTTACAATTTAAATAAAATTTTAAATTAACATAGGGTATTTTTCTGACGATAGTATTAAAAAACTTGGCGCCATGTGTGTAAAATAATATTTTAATTATTCATTTGTAATATCCCATTAAATTAAATTACACCAATAAAAATTTAAAAACGGAAACAATTTATTTTCCGTTATAATATTAAAAATTAAAAACTCAATGCGGGCCGTACAAAGGTGACTCGCGGGCCATGCTTTGGACAGCCCTGGAATAAATCATTATCATTTTATTCCCATTAATGCGCATGAATTTTTCCAATAAAGATGGAACGAAAGACCGAGGGCCAAAGTTAATTGATTTCAATTGGCCCAATTATAAGTAATTATCTTTTAATAAAATAAATTATTCGAAACACGAATTTGTCAATGACATCCAAAAACAATGAGGGTTGGATCAAAGTATGTCATGGTCTTAATGGGCTATATAGATCCAATCAGATCAGCTTTCACGTGTGATACACTGATACTTGGAATATCTCAAAATTCTAGATTTAGTGTAGTAGTTTAGTAGTATTAGGGCCTGTTTCACTCGGAGGGGACTTGTCTTTGTCGAGCGTCATCACCGCGATGCTTGGCTCTGACGAGTCCTGGACAGCAATGGCCTCTTTCTGCGAGACAGTGATGTCCCAGAAGGAGGCCGACGAACGGGTGAGAGAGAAGGCCGCTGACGTAGCCTCCCCCCGTAGACGACGAACGGGGGTGCGTCGGAGGCGCTATTTAATGCGCCTTCAATAAAGCCCCTGTGGATGGGAACCCGGGCCCAGCTTAAGACACGACGTCGTGGGGACTGCCAAGTCGTAGCCGGGCAGTCCCCCTATTGTGGAGAATCTGGTCTTGCCGGGACCAGTCTGTCGCTGAGGGTATCCCTTCGCCTGCACAGATCCGGGTCCCTCATATATAGCGGCTGAAGGCTCACGCAGCGGTTTTAGTGGGGTAGGGCACCCAAGTGCGAGTCCCCACACACGCCAGCGCGCCTACCCAGGCCCTGGTATGGTCGTAAAGGATTTGCGCTGCGTCATCAAAAAAAAAAGCCTGTTTTATAGAGTATCTGTCAAGTATCTGTTAAATATGTTGCCTATAGCCTATTGGGCACTTAACTGGAGATTGTGAAACAGGCCCTTAGTATATTCCTTAAAATACTGTAACCCACCCTTATAGACTTGTAGTCCTCTGCATATTTCGTACTTTTAGTCCTCTGCATATTCCGTAATGGCGTTTATCGCACTTTATGATATCAGGAACTGATGCTCGCACAGAGAGAGATGTGTGATTGCCTGAGTAAAAAGGCAAAACTGTCTGTAATTATTTTGTTTGAATATTCGTACTATAGGTAGAATTCAAATGAATTTGAGTTATTCATATATTGACTGTGGTCTAAAATGTCCTGTACTCCTGTTTTAGACAACAACGCCTTCTTGCATGTTCAAAACCTTCCTTTATCCAATCACTCACAGTAAAAAAATCATGAAAATTATTTGAATAGTTTCGCAGTTCCTCTTGGAATGTTTTATTTAGTGACCCGGGTTGATGAACACCTATGTTCATCAATGGGTTTCATCATCATAGGAGTAATTTATTATCTCTCGTATGATCGACTTCGTTGTTGAAGAGTTTTCAACTTTACTAAAATCTTCAGTTTCATGTCAGGTCAAATTGTATTTTAAGAAATGGGGGAATTTCGTAAATACACACATTTAAATCCAATTGATTGCCTAGAAATAATAGGATATCAAACTCACGCGTTGAAGATTTTTAGGTAGATAAAGTACCTATCTATACTAATATTATAAAGAGGAAAGATTTGTACCTATTTTTGTATGTTTGTATGTTTGTAATGAATAGGCTCAAAAAGTACTGGACCGATTTCAAAAATTCTTTCACCATTCGGAAGCTACATTATCCACGAGTAACATAGGCTAAATTTTATTCTGATTAAAATAGGGTTCCGTAAGATATTTTGGTTTTTCGGACACAAGGTGTAAATAATGTTATTTCGCGTACTAAGATCCCGTTGTAAATCTTAGTTAACGCAGGCGAAGCTGCGGGCAACAGCTAGTCTAATATAAAAATAATTGTATTCATTTTAAACAATTTGTACTTACTCATTTATAGAACGTATCTCACTTATCCTTTTATTAGTCGGAATATTTTACCTAATTCAGTAAGTGAACAGCATTACATGCGATATGGTAATGGCCAGAGCTTTTATAGAAGATAAACATCTAATGAAAACAATCGTTCTGCAGCAATACCTTTTATTATTATTACCTTTGGACCATTTTAGTGACACCATTTATTATTTATTTCATTATGTTATAACTTATTTGCTGACCGTAAATTTGTTAATGCATTATATTATATTGATAGTAA
Organism: Lycaena phlaeas; assembly: GCA_905333005.2. Lineage (NCBI taxonomy): Eukaryota > Metazoa > Arthropoda > Insecta > Lepidoptera > Lycaenidae > Lycaena > Lycaena phlaeas. The sequence goes on along the minus strand of HG995166.1, from coordinate 16,355,570 downwards.
TGCGATGTAATATGTTATCTAGATCCAGCCTTACCTTTATGTTTCATTTGCATAATATTATTGAACGAACATGAAAGATAAGCACTATTTTAAGAATATAAGTTGATTGAAATAGGGTTAATATAATTAATATATTTACCAATTGCGCAGCCGCGAATAAATTAGTGTCGCAAGAACTACATAATTGTAGACAACAATCAATTTCTATCGATTTATTGCTGTTAATTAGTAACTAATGGAAATCTAATCATTGCCTTAAGAGAAAATTACATTAGCAACATAGTGTCAGTCGTTTTTTAATGAACAGAAGTATATAATTCCAGTAGGTAGTATAGTTTATGTAGGAAGGTCTTGATGGAAACTTTTTTGACCTACGCCCTACTGAAAATGACAATGTTTTTTACGTGACGTTTGTTTTGTTAGAGTGATTAAGTTAATGATAATATATTAATATTTATATGTCCATAAGGGCAATCGTTGCCAGGATTAGAACAAGTGATTAACTCTTAGATTGGTACTTAGTATTGGCAGCATTGGTAGTATTAAGTTTACCCCGTTTTAAATCTTAGATGACGCAGGCGAAGCTGCGTGCAACAGCTAGTATAAAATATTTTATTAATGTTGTATCATCAATCGCTCAATGAAGCCACATATTAACGAGGATAGGAACCTCAAGCTTCAAGCTGTCTGATCAACAATATTACTATTGAAGTATTTCTGTACGCACTAAGAAACTATTTTGTATATTAATTAACACCCACTACGAATAGGTGCACCATAAACCATAATAATCACATAGTCAAAGACACGCCTTTAGACTTTCGGTCCCTTGATGGCTGTAATTTGGCAAATGATACAGTGACCCCTGGAACTTGATACAAGTCGAGTTGTCTAGGACGGTTAGAGGTCAAGATGAGGGATCTTCAATTATTTATCCAATGGCAAACAAGACAAACAAACATCTAAAGGGGCATCCGTTCACTATTCCGTATATTAAGTTGAAGTAAAAAACTCACGGGCAAACTATACGCTATTTTTTGTTGCAATATTTTCTTTAATTTGTTAATCAACATCATCATCACTCCATCTATCGTCCATCGCTGACGATACCTTAACAATATTGCTTCATAAGTTGTGTTGATTAGTTGATGCACGGTCTATGAGGAGTTTGGATTCGATATAGGTAAGCTTTTCCGTAGTATTCACGTACACAATAATAAACCCAGATCTTAATTCTTTTTTCTGCCGCTGTCTGCGCTAGGATCGGTTGGTTACCGATGCTATTGTAGCGGACCAATCAGCGCCATAGTACTTCCCGCGAGCGGACCAATCAGCGCCACAATACTTTCCGCGTAAAGATTTAAACAAGTACTTACGTGTTCTACCGGTAAAACTTCTGTCATCTAAATTGCGACCATTCTTTGAACATTACGTTCGGACTCCTTATATACTCTGTGAGTTGATGGCACGGACAGTTTTATCATAGATAATAGATTATAACAAGGGTATTATATTATACTTATATGATATTAGATGAAAGGAAAAACATGGGCAACATCAAGTTAGTAATAATATATCATGAGTGAGTGTGACGTAGGTACATGCTGTCAATGTCTCTTCGACAGCGTGTCAAATAAAATTAATGTTATGAGCAATAACATGTTTTTACCGCACACACAAATTCACAATGTTATTGAACTGAAACGCTATACTCGTATACATATTATTACATTACATTTTAATGTATGTACAATTATTACCGACAGGTGAACATCGACTCGATATATATTATAATGACTTTGTATCATAAGTATTAACGAGTACTATCAGCATATATAATATGGCGCGTGTTATGCTTAAAAACCACTTATCGTCATAATATTATCGTTAAAATGTCTCGAGAATAAAGAGTTGGCGGATATTTACGGATTTTATTGCGGGTTATTAAGATTATTAGATGCCTGCCGTTTGGGATACCTACTCATAGGGTAAGTTCGAAACATCGCAAATGAAATGAAAAATAAGATTGAGGCATGTAAAAATCTTAATAAAAAAAATTGATGAGCTGCTCCCTAGACAAGCGGTAAACGATCCGATTATATTCAGCCCCCCTAGAAATGTGGCACAAACGTGTGACAAAAAGTGTCCCTCAGTGTTTGCTGTAAAGTATCCAAAACGTAGGGCTTGTAAGAAACTTAATAAGCCGCGATAAAATCCGTAAATTTGTTTCATTATAATGAGTGAAATTCGCGTAAACATAAGAAAACGCGTAAAAATAAAAAGTATTCTATTTTATTATATTCGTTTAGCGTTTGTACCACTTGTCTGGGGGGATAAAGTACATAGGTTTTAGACGTTTTAACAAACCATACCACTAACAAAACCATATATTTTATGTGTAAACGTTACAAAATAAATGAACGTTCTTCAAAGTTTTTGCAACAACCCAATGGAGTTAGCGCTTATCGCAACTGAATAAGGCGTTTACCACATGTCTAGGGGGCGGTCCGGTTGTGAAGCGCTTGAATGATGAGTAAAATTTGCGTAAACCTTCGTTAATGATGATTTGAAACCTTCGTTAATGATGATTCGAAACCTTCGTTAATGATAATTCGAAAAGATGGCTTTAGTTGCTCGTTCGCCACTATCTTTTAGGTATAAAAGGGTTAGATTAATAAGAATTGGTCTCCGCTAAGCTGTGACGTCGAAACAATCAATAATCGATGAATTTATGGCTAGCATGTTGACATCCCCAAGCCACAGGCGGGCCTTTCTCGAGTAGGTACATTCGAGCAGTCATCACTTACATAGACGCCTTTAGCAACTATCTTCTATACTACGTAATCTTCTTCTGTATATACGCTTAGACCTTCTAATGCTTATTGAGCATAAAAATATCAACTAGTGTAAATCCTCTGATGGCCAGTTAACTGATAAACCCACAATAAACGATGATATGATATCTCACGCACCGTCCAACGCGAAACCAACCGCATGGTAAAAATATTCAAGTTGATATAATTTGTATATTAAAACATTGCCTAGAAATTAACAATTGGCAAAATCAAAACATTTATGTGACTATATTGTTTTCTTATGTTTACGCGAATTTCACTCATTATAATAAAACAACTTTTACGGATTTTATCGCGGTTTATTTAGTTTTTTATGAGCCTGACGTTTCGGATACTTTACAGCAACCATAGTCCTCCCGTGACCATGATTGCTGTAAAGTATCCGAAACGTCGGGCTCATAAAAAACTAAATAAACCGCGATAAAATCCGTAAAAGTTGTTTTATTATAATTTATGTGACTAAATATTGTACACTCCCATTGAAACGGTTGTTATACATATTATGAAAAGACTCCTCGTGAGTTGTGGTCGATGGTTTTTGGTATTTATGCATGGCCAGACTTCTTAGTCTTTGATGCCACGGATTTACATGCCAGCTTTATCACATGTTTGTAATGAAATTCTCTGTTATGTGCTTAACTTAACTTGAGTAAAGTTCCGTTCCGTTCGAACTTTTTGTTTTAATTGTATCCTTAAAATGACATATATTTTAAACAACTTCAAAAAAGGTGGCGTTTCTCAATTTGACCTTCTTTATATTACAAACTCACACCTCCTTATTAATTGTAGGCTGTACTCGTACTCGTATATTATGTATTTGTTATTAGGAAGGAAACACGGACGTATACGCGTGAATTTTCTTTGATGAAGTGGATTTGTAATTTTATTACATGTGTTTGGAAATTAGGATTCGTAATAATAGAGGATTTCCTCGGGGAACGATAAATAAAATGGAGACAAAATATAAAAGATAAATAGGAAGGCGTTTAGATATTTTATATAATTCTTTTCGTATGATATATGGTGTGTTTTGTCTGCGCTGGTGAGATTTTGGGGAATTGTTGTTGTGACAGACCATAATTAATTTTAATAAATGTTTTGTTAGCAATAAAGGCGCAGCTCCACCGCGGCGCACTGAGTGGCGTCAATTAAGGCATAGCGTTTTCGTAGGTTGTAATTGAAATGATCACATACATTTTCTTACAAAGCGAAACATCACAAACTTGCTCAGCATCTACATGCGCCGCGGTGGGACCGCGCCTCAATATTTTTTGCGCACGTATGTGTTAATATATTATGTTTCTCAAACACTTCAATTTTATTAAGAAGCATTAAGCAAACCCGTTCCTTCTAAATATTATAACAATTATATATTATATATATGTTTTAAACTAATATCACTCATTTATTCTCTACATAATAATATTAATATGAATTGCTTAAAAATTCGTGTTACGATGATCAATCATTTACGAAGACGATTGACTAATTTTATTACGAGTAGGCATCGACTACCCTTCGGTAAAACTTATGGGATAGGACAGTTTCGGAATTTGCGCCGTTTTTCGGGTCCCTTTTTATTGATTATTCTACATTTCATATATACAATGTATATAATTATAATATAAATATATATTCGGCTTTGGAGTATATAAAATATATGACAGAACAATGTCCACCCGTACAGTTTCTATAAAATTTTAAAATTATGTTTTTGTACAATAAACGTGACAACTCGCATTGGCTCTTTAAAAACACGAATAAAAAAGTAATGATGATATTCAATAACCAAATTACGCATTCTATTCAAATATACACGCGCAGTTAATTTCGCTGGTACTCGTAGGATATTGTTTGACGAACAAACATATCAATACTATTAATTTGCTTTGTACTGGTGGCAACAGCTATAAATGTTTACTAGCAGTGCCCCGCGGTTTTACCCGCGTACTTCTCATTTCCGTTGGAGTACGGAGATAAATTATAAGTCTATGTATTATTCTGATCTATAATCTATTTAATTGTAAAGTTCCATTCAAATCCATTCAGTAGTTTTTACGTGAAAGAGTAACAAACATCCATCCATCCATACTTATTAGTAGGAAGTAGGATATAGGGAAGTTTTGTTTTTATTTATCGATTGAAATAAGGTATTTGTAAGGAATAGTAAATAATATATTATAAATGTTAACTCGGGCGATTTAAGTGAAGCGCTTTACCACCGCGGCGTCTTTTCGCATCTCTTTTATTTCTGCTTAGTGAGACATACAGTGGCTTCCGTGATCAAATCGTCCCGCACTTGAATTGCTTCACCCTCTCAAATACATTGAAAACATGTCTTATTCACCGCGTCGTGTTTTCATATATTTATGGATTTTTGTTTTATTCAGGAGTTCTCCTAAACTAAAATCTAATATCCAGGGTTAGTAAAATACAAATTATCAGGACTTGGTGGGATTCGAACACGCGACCGCCGTCTAGCCTTTCTGTATATACAAAGATACTCTGTGGTCTAGCCTGACCACTCGATAAGGCGGCCGTCAAAAATAAAACATATGAATTCATAAAACTGTCAATTTACTTTAGCGAAACCTCATTTGTCAAACAAAGCGGCTATATACCTATAGGCTATAAAACATTTTATAAGGATACCAGGTAGATTTTAAATATATTGGCATTTATTAATTAAAAACTTGACCTTATTAATAACCTGTGAAATCCCCGTGAATATTGTTTGAGGAAACTTTTGTATAGATTTTTTAAAATTAATTAATATACGAGTAGGTGCGATATTTATTTGCATTTCGTTCACGTCTATAGCAACCAGATTATTTTTGTAAGAGTAAGTACCATGCTACATTGCATTTGACTAGGGCCGGCACGTCCGGACCACTCGCTCACCGGTGTAAAGTTACAGCTATGCTGTTGCGTTTCATGCGGTTAGTTAGTTTTCGAGAGCGAGGCCTTTTAGCGAGACAAGGAAAAAGAAGGCAACGCATTTGCATAACCTCTAGTTGTGCGGATGTCTATGGGCGTCGGTAATCACCATAAGGCTTCAAGAGATCGTTTGCCTTTATTTGACTTAAAAAAAAAAAAACATTTAAATTAAGAATGACCCAGGAAAACCGTGTGCCAGTGAATTAAGGCGATTTAATAAGTCTTGTATTTTTGCAATTAATCAACTTATAAAATTACGTCATTTTAAGAAACAAAATAAAATTTTGTAATGGGTTAACCATGTAGTTTGTATAAAATAAAATCAAGGTTTTATCTGTGGCCATTCTTTACGTAATAAATGAGATGGACATGTAAATTGTAATAAGGCGCAACTGCGACTGATGGCACTTATGGCGGATACAGAGAATTATATAGGATCAACGAAGGAGATACTAGGGAAAACGTATCTAAAGAGTTTGACTTAAGTTTGTAACATTTTTGCTCAAATCTCAAACTTGATTAACTGTATCTCATATCAGTGCGGGTTTCGGCATTATAAGTTGTCATTAAATTACTATAACAGTAGACGATATAGGAACTGATTTTAAGGATACGGGCACAGAACCTAGTAATGGGAGTCAATATTGTCTTGTCTGGCAGCGCCACTGTTAAGCTTTACAATAATATTGTGACAATGATACTTACCACTTAGAACTTATCATTACGAGAGCGCTTGCTTCTTCAATGCAATAAATAATGATGATATTGAGATTAAGGTAAACCTGCCTTTATCAATATAAGTTGTAGGTCAGCGGTCAGACAATTATTAATCAAAACAAAAAGTTATACCTCGTATCGTAAGTAATTAGCAAAAATTATATATATGCTATTGAGCGTGATCAAATTATTATTTATTTATTTTTTTATTTATTTATTTATTTATTTATTGGGACATAAAACAGTTATACATTATGACTTGAAATAAAAAAGAAGACAGAAACAAAACATAAATCTACGTTAACGTATAACCCACACCAATGTCCGCGGAGTAATTTACAATTATTTGATTTTTAAAAAAAAAAAATCACGCACTTAGGCACTACATATTATACAGTTACACTTATTTGTATACTTAAGATTAACAACTAATATTTGTACTTGCATTAATTTGTTATAGACTTTGTTATTTACTTATTTTGACTTTAATGTATTAACAACCGTGTTTTTAAATTTTGATAATGAGTGTGCAAAGATGTCGACATCAGAAAGGTGTGCATTATAATTATCAATAAGACGTCGTAGAGGAGCGCGTGCCCCGGCATTGGTTCGACACCGGGCGGTATAGAACAGCCGGGGCACCCGCACCTCCCGACGAAGGACACTTCTAGGTACGTTATATGCTAAGTTATTAGTTAATTCAGAACAATCATACTTATTATTACATATACCATGCAACATTGTAGCCATAAGAACAATACGTCTAGATTCAAGGCTTAAAACATTATACTGCTGTAAAAGTTGGACATATGATGCTTTACACTTATGAAGTTTATAATGTATACCACGAAGAAATTTTTTCTGTACAACTTCCAGTCGCTTGATGTACGTATCATAAATAGGACTCCAAATTTGAACGGAATATTCCAGTTGAGATCTGATTAATATATTAAAAAGTAATAAGAAGGTACAGGGTCGCTTAAAATCGAAGGAGGATCTCATGACGTAACCATACATGCGATAGGCTTTGTTTATTATATTATCTATATGAACGTTAAATAGAAGTTTTGAATCTAGCGTCACTCCAAGATCTTTAACGCATTCAACTCTGTTAAGAATTACATTATCCAGGGTATAGTTAAAGTTAAGTTGGCTTATATTTTTTGTAAACGAAATAACATTGCATTTAGGTAGGCTAAGGCATAGTTTGTTATCAGAGCAATATTTGGATAGTCGGTTGAGGTCTTCTTGTAACAATAAGCAGTCATGATAGGACTTGCACGATTTGTAAATTTTGACATCGTCAGCATACATTAAGAAGCGGGAATTAATAAAGCAAGAACTGATGTCATTAATGAACAAAACAAATAGCAATGGTCCCAAAATGGACCCCTGTGGCACTCCAGAACTTACTACAATGGAGGCAGACTCAAATCCTCTTATGCAAACCCTTTGAGTTCTATTGAAAATGTATGATGCGAACCAGCGAAGTAGGTTTCCACGTATCCCATTATAAGCTATTTTATTTAAAAGTAATGTATGGTCCACCCTATCAAAAGCCTTTCGAAAGTCTGTGTACACAGCATCTACTTGTATGCGTTGGTCCATATTTGTAAATAAGTCATTAGTAAAAATCATAAGGTTAGTTACTGTTGAGCGTCGTTTAACAAATCCATGTTGTTCAGACACAATGATGTTGTGAAGAGAAGGATAAAGTTTGCTATGTACAAGACTCTCGAAAAGCTTCGATAAGGTAGACAGAATAGAGATTGGGCGATAATTTTCAATATTGTGCCTAGACCCGCATTTGTATATTGGTGTGATAAAAGCCCGTTTCCATATTTCAGGAAAAGTGCCTTCAGCTAGACATTTATTGTATAAAATGCTAAGTGGACCACAGATATGTTTTGCAGTGTTCTTAAAGAAAATAGGTGGTAGGCCGTCTGGGCCAGGCCCTTTCTTTATGTCTATATTATTTAAAACTTTCAGTACGTCATCACTAGAAATAATTATATTCGCTATACTAGTTGAATTGGGTGCGTAAGACTCAGGAGCCTTCCACTCAACAGGATCAAAATCTGATGGTTGATATACAGATTTGAAAAAATCGGAAAAGAGATTGCATATATCGGTGGGATTATTAGAGTGAGTAGCCCTTAAATGCATATCTGAAGGTATACCCACACTACCCTTACGGTGACGAATATATGTCCAGAAATGCTTAACGTCAAGCTGTATACAATCCTCGACCAAACTCATATACCTTTTAAAACACTTATCTGACTCTGATTTAAACCGTTTACGAAGTAACGAGAAAGTCTCATAATGAGAAGAGTTGCCATATTTCCGCCACTTAATCCATGTTCGTTCTTTTTCTTTATATATGCGAATAAGAGCTGAAGAAAACCAAATGGGAAAAGAATTATTTTTAGAACGCGATAAAGGAACGTGTTTTTTAGTTATGCTGTAAATATTTTCATAGAATGTTAACACTCCTTCTTCCGCTGATAAATTATCGAATAGTTTAGTCCAATCAAGCTTACCAAGATCATCATTAATTTTTCCATAATCTGATTTATAATAATTAGGTCTAGGAACAGAATTATATTTAATAAGCTCTAATTCAGTCTCTAATGCACACAACACGGTGAAGGGGGGATGATAGGCATCCGACGGTATTAAACCAGCACATGCGTTTGTCTGACAGCTGGTGTTAGAAATGAAGAGATCTAATATTCGATTTAAATTATTTCGACACATATTATATTGAGCAGCATTAAGAAATGCAATGAAATCGAATAAACAACGACTAAGGATATTAGTGGGTTGTACTACTACATAATTTTTACCATCGAGCCACTCAGTGTCAGCAAGATTGTAGTCTCCCGTAACATGAAATGTTATATTAGGATCGTTAAGAACGTCCTGCAATATATTAAAATGAGACATATACACATCAATAGGCGAACGAGGTGGTATGTATACAGCGCTGATAACATGACGTTTATTCCCTTTAGATCTAGGTATTTGAACTAAAACATGTTCAAGATCGGCTCGAGCGTTATTAGTTAGAAGGCTCACCGGACGCAGCTCACGTCGCACAGCGATGAGCACGCCGCCCCCGTCACGCTTCCCAGTGAGATCGCGGTTACGATCACATCTAAAAGTTATATATCGATCATCAATAAACTCATTGTCATATATGTTTGAAGTGAGCCAGGTTTCAACCAGTATGATTACGTCATAAGAGGAAGATAAAATATTCATATATAATGAGTGTAGCTTAGTTCGCAGCCCCCTGCAATTTTGATAAAAAAACGATAGGTTGTAATCAGACATTTTTTAGGAAGATAAATATGATTCGAATTATAGTTCATTTGAGTACTTATGTATTTAGATAATCATTTGTATTACGAGATATAATTAAAATGTAGGTATACATAACATAGTCAAAAAATGTTATTTTCCATAATATATCCACTGCCCAACTGATGCTACACGTTGATAAATATGACGCAAAATATAAAATACCTGTATCAAAAGACGCAAAGAAATAGTAAAAGATGACTGGACGTATTATTATATGGATCATTAAAATAACATAAAACATCATGAAATACCACTTATTTAAAGAGTGTAAATATTGATTAATTATGTATAAAACGCTAAATCTTTGCGTACTTTATACTTAGCCAGTTGAAACTTATATATTATTACAATATTATTTTGTATACGTACCTTATGATATCTATGAGTATTTGTATGCACACTGTAAATATAATTATTTATAATCGACATCTCAAAATTTTTAACCATCACAAATAAAACAGAATAAGCAGCGGTAGAAAAAATATAAATTGCAATGCCGTACAAACAAGTCGTAAACAACACACAGAGTAATGAAATGAGAGAGGAAATTAAATTATGTTTAACTAAAGAACTATGAGCGTAATGAAATATAATATTGTGGTTAATTATTAATACTGGGTGTAGACTTAAGTTTTGATAAGTCATCGCCGGAACGAATCGCAAATATGGCTGAAGTTTCACTAGCGCGGACCAGAATAACACCATGCTTGATCCAAATGAAGCGGTAACCATTTTGCTTTGCTGCTTCTTTGGCTTGCCGAAATAAGTTCTTGCTGCGTAAAGTCAGGTGTTCGTTAATGTAGATTTTACGAGACATTCCCTGAATATTAAGTTCGTCAGTAGACACACCTTTTTTGAGACGTGCGGATGAAACGAAGTTGTCACGCAAGACTTGGGAGGACAATTTGAGCACAATGTTTTTAGGTCTATTGCCTTGTTGGTTCATCTGAGGTACTCGGTGGACGGAGATAATATCGCGAGGTGAGAGTGTAAGATTGATCACAGAGGCAATTTTTTCAATAATATCAAGAAGATTCTCTCCCCTTCTCTCCGGTAAATTACTAATTTCAACGTTACAACTTCGAATTTTTTTACAATTTAACGAAATGGCTTCTTGTGTATAATAATGATACAAATAGTCTATTATGTTAGTTGGATAGGCAAACTGGTAGACGCGTCACCCGTCACGTCACGGTGCTAGTAATTACACTGCCTGTGTAGCTCGTGCCTCCGAAGCACAGCATAGCTGTTTCACGGGAGAAACAAGCAAAACGTTGGTACCCATGCAGTCGGGACCACGGCACTCCGCATCCCACCCACAGGTAAATATAATAGGCAAAGTATAATAATTTTGTACAGCTAGGATATGATGTAGCTACCTAGCTAAGTATACCTAGCAGACTATTATTTAACCCTATTCTCTATAAATATAGTAGGTATGTTTGTAACAAAAAGATCACCATATTCCAAATGCTTTAACATTTCTTTAATGTTTATTTTATTAGAGTCTGTTACTGGTGTGTGTGGGGACTCACATTGGGAACACTACCCCACTAAAACCGCTGCGGAGCCGCTATCTGAGGGACCCGGATCTGCTGAAACCCTTAGCGACAGACTGGTCCCGGCAAGACCAGATTCTCCACAATAGGGGGACTGCCCGGCTACGACTTGGCATTCTCCACGACTTCGTGTCTAGCGGGGCTCGGTTACCCATTCCGAGCCCGACACGAGCACAGGGGTGTTACTGGAAGCGCATTAAGTAGCGCCTCTGAAGCACCCCCGTTCGTCGTCTACGGGGAGGCCACATCAGGCCATCAGGCATCCTCTCTAACCCGTTCATCGGCCTTCTTCTAGGACATCACTGCCTCGCAGAAGGAGGCCATTGCCGTCCAGGGCTCGTCATTATCAAGCATCCCAGTGATGACGATCGGCAGTGACAAGTCTCGTCCGCTGATAGACATCAGATCATAACGCAGCGCTGCCCATCTCGGGCACACCTCGAGGGTGTGCTGGGCAGAGTCCACCGCCGCGCCACAATCGTGACATCCAGTGAATATTATATCTACCTTGATAATATTACCGTAGGTATTGATAAGATGGTTTTTACACTGCTAAACAAAGTTAATACGCTAACATCCAAGTTTCCAACCGATGATTGAAAAATCACGCATGACTCAGCAAAATCGACGCAAAAAAGTAGTTAACATTAAGTTTTTGCTTATAAAAATACTTGTTAATGTATTTCATAGATAATATGTACTGATAATAAATATTCGATTTGAATGAACACTCATTAATCATAAGGCGGCAATTAGCAACGAAAAAATTATCATAATTTTGAAGATATACGACATAATTTTAAGATTTTTAGCTGTAAAATTTATTTTATAATATATGATGTTACTGTGATTTCCTGTTTAATTAGTAATAACAGTTTCCCTTATATTATAAAACTGTTTCCATATCTTTCTATTTTATTATAATTGGTAATTTAGTACAGCCTTACTAGTGTAATTCTCAGAACTTACTAATGGTATGAAAGACTTTCAACTTAGTTAATTTCCATCCGCTCTTATAACGTTCTGATTAAGTGTAAAGGCTATCAGGCCAATAGTAATAGATCATTTTGAAAAATAGGATTCATTCGTTTCGTATTCGCCTAACAGTGAAAGTTAACACTTTACGTTATATACGAGAGTACATACTACATATCGTCAAAAATCGCGAAAACGTTAGCAAACGGTATGTTATTTCAATAATTGGAATTTGTTTTGATATTTCGAATTCCATCAGAGTTTTTCAATATAAAGTAATATACTGAAATGCGTTCCGACTTCAGATTGAAATGTAAGGATCTTTGCTATACACTGAATTGACGTCAGAACATGTAGGGCATATCGAACAACAGCTGTTATCGTTATTCGCTAGCTCCCGCTAGTCGCTACTTTCCTTTACCTTAGTATAAGTGACATTGACAAATCTTGCACAAGCACAGTCAGCATTAAACATAGCACCCTCTACACAAACAGATGTGATGGACACAAATTCAATAGTATGTAACAATTAAGAATTGCCATATTATTGTTGTTGGCATCCAAAAAGAGGTAAAATTAAAATATTGATGTAAAAAAGATATATATATATATATATATATATCTTTATAGGATAGCGCCAGGATAGCCTGTCCTGGGTTATCGAAGTATTTGTTTGGGCAAGCTCCAAGTCCTTGGATGCTGTGGACTACCAGGTGGCCAACGGGCTTCCTCTAATTTTAATATTAATTTTATGTGACTGTGTGTGGTATAAAAAAAAGACGGGTTGCACTCCGGGAGTGCCGGTAGGAGTGAAAACTGATTATTAACGTTGTGCATTTTTGATTTTATGAAATAGTTATGGAATAATTTTGAACGAATTGCTTTTATTATCAATATAAAAGTACTATAATTTATGTGGAGGAATACAATATTTATTTATTGCGCTATACACAAACATTACAATTTATTTCTAATTATTTTCAATTTATTACAATCGATTAAAAAATATCGACAATCGAAAGAAAACAATCGATAATTCGATTAATCGATTTAGATGTTACAACACTACTCTCTAACCGTTTTACGAATTTTCGATCAGCCCACGTGTCCTAACGCGAGTTTCACAGTTTTTACCCATCCCACAAAAATGCTCAACGCCGCTAAAGAAGTTTTCACTTCAAAATATGTCGATGGTTGCATATAAGTTAATTAATGGCATATCATGTATTGTCTGTGAAAACATTCAGTGAAGTGTTTGAACGACGCGACGCGACGCGTCAACGATTTGATCAATTTACCCTGTAATAATTAGTCTGTCATTATTATTACTATTATTATTATTAAATATTGTGGACAGTTAAATATAATCTATATCTACAAAACGAAATATTTTTGTATCGATGTATATGGATAAAATATAATATGTATGTACTATGTAGACGGTAAGAATGAAAACCTTAAAAAAATCGAAATTTATTACTTAAACGAGGCACGCGAAAATAATTTCACACGATAGATGTAGTTTCGATGAGATAACTTAATTTACTTTCGTGCGCAAACAAATGAGACGAAAGACTAAGGGCCTGTTTCACAATCTCCAGATAAGTTCCCAATAGGCTATCCTAGGCCTATTGGGAACTTATCTGGAGATTGTGAAATAGGCCCTAATAAGCATAAACGCGTGGGCAGCTGAAATTAAAGTATAAATCATATAAAATGAACTACACCAGTCAATAATAAGATATATCCCAATTAGCTTCATAGAAGCATAGCTATCGTGTCTGAAAATTTCGAAGTATGAATATAATATATTATAATCTGGAATAGGTAGCAAAAAAATTTATAAAGAACAGTACTTTGGAGTAAAAATCTAGACACGCGGAAGCGTGTCAAGCCAAGTTCAGCTTTAATTTTACTAGTGTAGGTGATCCATCTACTCACCTACCTACCGATTGAGCTTAAATGCCATCAGGCCTAAAAGTCTAGACTTTCTAGACCTTTCGAAAAAAAAAATCAATCGAGGAAATTTTCACCAATCGTATTTTCTTATCTTAGTTCGTTAGAATTTATTATGATGGAAAATAACATACTAAAATTTTATTTACGTATATAGTTAACTTAAGTTGCTTACAATAGCGAAAGGTGCATTGCAAAATATTAGAATGCTTCGACTCAAAAGGCTATGTCATTACGGTTTGAGATTTATGAAAAAAAAAAGAAATACAATTTTCGTATTTAAGGAAAAGCATTTCAAAGCGCTCTTAACGAATTCCATGTAATAAGTCAAGGAAAAACATTTAATAGTGCTCTTAACGAGCTACATATAATCGGTTAAGTCTTCTGTGATTTATGAGCAAGCTTTTTTCACGTCCATAAATGTTTTCTTTCTCTTAAAAAATAGAAACAGATTGAAAAAATAAAGTTTGTGTGGGACTCTTCGGTAGCTATTTAAATAATGTAAATATTTGGTTTAGTTAATAAATTACAAATAATTTTGGTGATATTTTCTGCTGTATTGATTGTACGGTAAAAAAACCTTTGATAAAGATGTTACTGTAAGTTATAAATATCATATCTATTACATTATTATATATTTTTATTATTATATATTATATATTTATAGCTCAATTTTATTTTTATATTTAAAATAATAGCAGCATAAAGTATAAGAAATTAAGTTACGTTGCTTTTTACGTCGTTGCAAAATTCGTCGTTTAGATTTTATATTTATAGATTATATTAGTTGGTAGTGAAATGTTTTGTGAAATATTTTAAGTTAAATATATAATAATAACGTTAAATTTTTTAGTAAATACCCGAATAATTAGTTAAATTACCATTCATGTTGTTTAAATATTTTTAATTTTAATATTTGCACGATTTTGGAACGTATTTAAAAAAATCCGAAATGTAGAAAGTTAGCGAATTAGTGTTGTAAATACTGTAAAAATCCAGCAATTTTTTTTTTCGTTTTCTATAAAGACTTATCAACCTCTTATGTAAATACAAAATTTATATAAATATGCAGAAAACTAAACATAGGGGAGGACTACGAGTATTTTCATCGATTCCAAAAAAGTGTGAAGCATGAAAACAAAGAAATTGACTATTAAAAATTAATATTTTTTTTTAAATAACCGTGCAAATAGACTTTTCGCCTGCTTCATGTCTCATAGAATGGTCTCGCGTGTGAAGTGGAAAAATTGATATCATCGACAAAACGTATTGAAACTCAGTGAGCGATGGGATGTTTTTTCCTTACCTAAAACTGATTTCCAATATGTATTACAAGATTTATTAAATATCGTTATATCCAAGATCTAAGCTGATTAATTCTAATTTGTATGATATTTGTATGTTCTACTGCGACCAAAACTACCAAACAAACAAAACAATTTGTATATAATAATACGCTCATAAGTTAATGACTTGCGTCATGATTATTTCATGTGCGCTGCTGTTATGTTTTTGTAATTTTATTTTCATTCAGTTTATTGGAGGAATGCCATAAGGGTCGTAAAATTTGAACACTTTGAAGAGAAGGCCTTCAGCGGACACAAGGTCGATTACTACGGGAATATCAAGTAGATACAAATTTATCTATTACAAAAATTTGGCTCTTAGCTTTCATCCTTCATTTCACGATTTGACATTGGCACGAAAAAGGCCAATGGTTATGATATACTAGCAGCGCCCCGCGGTTTCACAGATTTACTTCGAATTCCCGTGGGACTTTTTTTTTTTTTTTTTTTTCGAAAGGTCTAGACTTTTAGGCCAGATGGCCTTTAAGCTCAATCGGTAGGTAGGTGAGCAGATGGCTCACCTAGTAAAATTCGAAAGGGGGGCGCCCCCCTCCGTGCCCCGCAGGGGGCGCGGTATATCGCGCGCGCTACTCTGGAGAGTAGGTGTGCGGATGAAGTTAAACTACTAGTCGGAGGGCCGGCCCTCTCCTCCCCCTCTGACGGGGGAGGTGGGTCGTGCGCGGTACCCGCGCAATCGACCGATAGCAAAGTGCTATCGGTGTTTTCGCGGTTTTGATTAGTGTAGACTCGTATTGGGTTCGAACCTAATCTTACCCGATCAATCCGGATCGATGTATTTACCATGTGTAGGGGTCGACGTCGCTCACGACCCCGAGGCCCAAGCGGTGTGACTGAGTACCTAACCCCGGATGTTGTATTGTTATGTGTGTGTATTCTAGCTTGAATTTCGCGTCGCGCTTTTACGTCGCGCATTAATAGCTGAGATATTTCGTCAGCCGGATCGGTTGTAACATGTTTAGGTAACCTAAAACTCTTTGAGACTGAGCTATCAGGGACATAGTCTGCCGCGCTCACTATGAGCGGGTTTGGGTGATGGAGTGCCTTTTCAAAGTGACGTACTGACATCTCTTTGAAGTGGCCCCTAATCGAATCTAACTTGAGGTCCCTATGTAGGTCGATGTTTCTTATGTACCATGGGCAACCGGTTGCTATGCGTAAGAATTTGTTTTGCAATATCTGCAAAGGTTTGAGTCGACTCTGTGGCACGTGCGCGAACGCAACACAGGAGTACGATATAATCGGTCTTATACACGCTTTATATAAGGTAAGTTTATGCCTGAGGGGCATCTTACTTTTCGCCCGTGGGACTATAATGTGTAAAGTTTCATTAAAATCAATCCAATAGTTTTTGTGTGAAAGAGTAACAAATATACATCCATACATGAATAATAACCACAGAAACCGTCACTGTTGCCGAAACTCGTACTTTCCTAAAAATATCATAATATATAACTTCATTTTGATGTTT
This sequence comes from Lycaena phlaeas, assembly GCA_905333005.2. NCBI lineage: Eukaryota > Metazoa > Arthropoda > Insecta > Lepidoptera > Lycaenidae > Lycaena > Lycaena phlaeas. The sequence goes on along the minus strand of HG995166.1, from coordinate 16,338,367 downwards.
TTTATTGATTACATTACAAAAAGTACAACCTAACTTTACAAAGCATGTTTCTAAACACGAGACATTCAATACGGTGTCCGAAGAAACTCGGGTCTTATTTTACAAAGGAGGTGTCTTATTGAATACCAAACATAAGAACGCTCAAAAGTTTTTTGAACTTCGGGGTATTTACTTTTTAAAATAAATCACTAAAAGTATCAAAGGTGAATGTACGGCTTACCTTTGTTTACGTGTACTTAATGCATACAAGTAATTATTGACAAGTAAGACGTTCGTACAAGCAATATTTTTTTTTAAATCCGACTTTCTTAAACATCTTTACTTCCGGAAACGTTTAAATAAAATTTTCAAAATATCAGAAAATCTGTTAATATAAGAACTTCATGTTACATTTTAATGAAAATATAGTCCCAATCAATAAATAAGTATTTGATAACAAAAGGCATTGACTGCTTTTATAAGTTTAGGAAAATATTTCTGAGATACGCCGTACAATATCAAAAACTGCTGACTGGCAAAATATAAATAACATAGTACATGTCGTTTCTAGTTACATAATAACCTAAAAATTAATACCGGGAATTCTTTTGTAAATGTGTAAAGTTGACATTTTTGTTTGATAACTCGAACTAATTGTTAACTTGCTGACGAATCTTGTCATATTATGTCGTGGGTAAATCAGTTGTTCGTGACAAACCATTGTGATTGTCACACTAAATTAACCGCGTACAGTTTTCTATATTGTAGCTTAAAAAATAGCCACTACAATGAAACTTTTACCACTATTTATCACTACATATTATAAAACAAAGTCGCTTTTTCTGTCCCTATATCCCTTTGTACGCTTAAATCTTTAAAACTACGCAACGGATTTTGATGCAGTTTTTTTTAATAGATGGAGCAATTCAAGAGGAAGGTTTATGTATATAATTTATAAGAAATGGATATATTTCGTAACGGGAAAGAATGAGACGACACGATAGTTTGAGTACATTGTTTATGGCTTGCATCGGAACTATAAGTCAGATGTGTCGCCAGAACCCGTTCCCCTGTTATTGGGAGTCTATGGATTATGTGGTCGATGATGAAACCTGATGATGACTCAGTCGAAACCGGTCGTTTAATTTGTAATTGTAATAATATATAATACTAGCTGTTACCCGCAGCTTCGCCCGCGTGAACTTAAGATTTACAGATTTATCATGTCTGATATTATATTCCACCATACATAGTTGATACACTACGGCCTTGGACACCAGACAACCGCCGCGCCCGTTCGATACACCGCAACACGATTTATTTTCTCGCGTATTATTTTGATTTTGCCATATCTCCTAAAGTATTCATTTAATTTGCATGATGTAAAGGGGAAAAATAATCTTCATTAAGTGCTCAAGCTAATTAACTGATTTAAAATGATAAGGATTCATACCGTAATTGTGTAAATAACTTTCAAATTATCGCGTTATAATTGTCCAATTTTTTTAAGTATTAAATGGATATAGTATGATATCCCTAAAAGATAGACATATGCCATCGCGGACTTTTTTGTAGACCTATTTAAGATACACAATTCCACCATACATTATTTTGTTATATCTCAAAGGGTTTAGGCAGCGTTTTCGTTGAAAACTCCCAGACGGCCTATTTTTTCCGACCCCTCCAACAATTATTGTTATATCTTAGCCAATGTATATAAAAACTTAATAAATTATATACATAAACCTTCCTCTTGAATTGCTCCATCTATTAAAAAAAACTGCATCAAAATCCGTTGCGTAGTTTTAAAGATTTAAGCGTACAAAGGGATATAGGGACAGAAAAAGCGACTTTGTTTTATAATATGTAGTGATTTAGCAGCCTTCGCTGTGCCATAAAAGCATGATATTAAGTCCTAAGTGTTTCCTTAAATATATATTTTTAACCGACTTCAAAAAAAGGGGGAGGTTATCAATTCGACTGTATGTTTTTTTTTTTTTTTTTTTTTTTTTTTTTTTTTTTTTTATAATTGTTACCGCATAACTTTTGACTGGGTGAATCGATTTCGATGATTCTTTTTTTATTAGAAAGCTCCCCATGTGGTCCCATTTTAATCTAGTCCAGTTCTGATGATGGTATCCATGAGAAAACCATAAAAGTCTTAAATTTGCATTAGGTACGTCCGCGACAAATAGATGAATAACTGAATATCACGCCAACCGATTTCGATGATTATTAGTTTATTTGAAAGAATGTACTTCAAGGGAAGTTTGGTGAAAACTTGGTTGGGTTCTGATCATGGGATCCATAACAAAGTAACGTAACTCTTCAAATCTTAGGAGCAAATTAATGATACTCGGCTGAATGTTTTATAGGCCATCCGGATATTTGCCTAACGTAACGGCTTTATGGTCAAGTGGTCAAGTAACTGTCGTAGCCGAATATGATGATTAATTCTTCAACGGCTTACAGTAAGCATGCGATCTGTGGCAGAAATTCTGTCTGTAATTTGTGTATGCACTCTGTAAAATTGTGTATGCAATACACTCATATACGATATATTATCATCATCATCATCATCATCATCATCATCATCATCATCAGCCTTTCACCATTCACTGTTCAATATAGGACTCCCTTATTTTTACGTCAAGACGGCCGATCCCTTGCCTTGCCATTAATCAGGTGAGAAGACGATATCCGAGCAGTCACGACCGGTCTGTGTTGAATACGAGTTGAATGGATGCGAGTGGCAAGGGATCGGCCGTCTTGGCGATCATTGAGGAAGGCCTATGTTCAGCAGTGGATGGAGAAAGGCTAATGATGATTATGAATATGACAAAATTATGTATTGCTTACACAATTCCAAATTGCTTTTGGCTGTGTATTAATTTAAATCCTTTCTTCGTTCGTTTTTCATTAAGCCTTGATAAATTTGTGTAAGCCCTCTGAGAAAGTTTACTAGCCTTACTGGTCCCACTTAAAACTAAAAAATACAAAATAAAGTTAATTTTAAATGAAAAACCAAAACCGACTTCAAAACTATACCTTTAAATTATGTGCAACTAAAAATGTTTAAAATAATGTTTAAATACTTCGAGGTGAAGTTAGTTAACAAAAATAATTAATCAATGAATATAATGTATATATATTTTTGGAGTCGGTACCAGCTAAAGCAAAGATAACCTTAACAGTGATCTAATCAATACTGGGTGTACTCGTATGAGTACAAAATTAATCATTGCAAAGAAATTTATAATAGAAGTGAGAGTACAATGTTATGTATTCAAATGCTGTGAATTGTGATTAAACTGTCCTTCTTGGCTGGCACCGACTCCCAAAGTAACTAATTTAAAAAAGTATAAGTAAGACATATAAGTTTCATTATATTCATTGATTAATTATTTTTGTTAACTAACTTCACCTCGAAGTATTTAAACATTATTTTAATTATTTTTAGTTGCACATAATTTAAAGGTATAGTTTTGAAGTCGGTTTTGGTTTTTCATTTAAAATTAACTTTATTTTGTGATATACTTGCGCCTATTCACCATAAAAGTCTTTCACACTCATTATTTAGGTTGTATCATATTATTATTATTATTGGCTTAATTATCCGGGACTATAATTAATGCCGTAATCCTCGAAAATCAATACTTGACACTGTTTAAAATATCATCTTTTGAGGATACAATGGGCCAATTATCATCATATAATAGGCCGTGCCTTGTGGCATGGTACTTGCTTTATTATACATATAATAATAAGAAATAATGTTCTTAACTGTCCATTAAATATAGGATAAAGATACAGGCTGATGATGATGATGATGATCATTAATTATCCATAATAGTTTTAATAGGAAAGTCGCTTTATATATGAGATTCGATTTTTCTAACATTAAGTAAAGTATCAATCAAAATCAAGTACATAATATGCTGTATAAAAGTTTATATTAAGAGCCTGTTTCACAATCTCCAGTTAAGTGCCCAATATACTATCGGCAACATATTTGACAGATAGAGTATGGAGTATCTGTCAAATATCAAATATGTTGCCGATAGCCTATTGGGAACTTAACTGGAGATTGTGAAACAGGACCTAAGATTAATCAAATTGTCTTCCTTATATTAAAATGATAGCAAGTCAAACAAAGTAACTGCTAGTTCCACAACTTTAAAAACTTAATTAATCATCTAGCCTTAACTTTTAATAAAATCTTAGTAATTAGAGGAGTGAAAAATTTACCTGCCTCGATTTTAAGACGAAAGTATAAATGAGTGATGAACGGTGGGCGACAATTCAGTTATTCTGAGGATACAAATTTGGCGCTCACTTTTTTATTTCATTCGCTACATTTACGTAATATCCCTTAATTTTACATCTCTTAACTTTTATCGAATTGTCGTCAGTACTTTTTTGTAGAAAAGTTTCAGATAAAATTTACTCTAAGAGAAAATTCTAGTCTTGTAGTCCTGTTTAGAATTATTCAATTCCTTTAACAAATTCTGTCCATCGACCCCATTGCATGTTCACAGTTAGAAGATTCAATTTATTCGATATGGAAGCGAATTCGTTTATTAGAATACTGAACTGTGTTTCTGCAAATTCTTTTAAGACTGTTTAATAAAAGGTTGTTCATTCTTTAATATTCACTGCCAAATAACTAGTGTCCTTTGTAGACAACAATGGACGCCAAAACACAGTCCATTAGTCTTAATAAAGTCTTAATTACCGAATTCTTGATAGGCTTGAAAATATTTATTGGAATGTTAAACGTGGCTGGAACTTCGGAGGCATGTTAGAGGAAACGAATATTCTTCTACGGACCACGAGGGAAACATGTCAAGTCTTTTGTAGAGGGCTACGTTGGACTTACGTTTTTAAGTACGTTGTTCCTTGTTATTTGGGAGAAAGTTATAAGCAATTATAGGATCTAAGAAGTGGTAAAAAAGAAGGTAAAACGCTACGAGAAACTGTCTTAAAACATTTTTTGGGTTTATGAAATTTGTTTAGAATGACATTATGCAAATGATGCAATTAATAGTTCAGGAATTTATGTAAATATCCTGTCCTTGGTGCAAGTGCTACAGTTTATGAATAATATTAAATACAAAAACATCTAAACTTTGTCATACTATGTATTTTGTCATTATACTAGATACTTTTAGATAACGCATTACAAATCTGAAGAAAATAAATTATATTTAAAAAAATAACACACTTCCTGATCATAATATTAGAACAAACTTATGAAATTTTTGCAATATCATCGATCCTTAGAAAGCGTGCAAAGCTTCAATTCAAAACCTAAAAGCCATGTTGAAAGTTTCCGTTACGTAGGCACAGTATCTGAAGCTAACAAAATCGTGTTAAAAAGGTTGCAGGATCGATTGCATTTACATACTGAAATTATAAGGGCTATCCGTTAGATTACGAGATTAACGCCCGGCTACTGAAACATTGGTCAAAGTGTGTGTCAACTAACCTGGCCGTTAATGCCGGCTGACATGCGATTTGAAGGTCAAATTTGACAGCTTTTCATTGAGGTGGCTATGTCAACTGACAGGCTGATAAAGTTAAGTAATTTAACCTGATTTAACCATGCTTTTAGCAACTCATTTGACACTAATTAACAAGAGATTTGACAGTTAATTTGTTAATTTTTGCATTGATCAGCCTTTCGGAAACCGGACGTTAATCTTATAGATGTACTTTTATACTTTTCTAGCAGATGCAGCTGTTTTACATTAGGATGTAAGGGTCCGTTATATCATGGCGCCTGTTGTATTATTGTTTTCTTAAGTAATTTTACCATGTTTCATCCATTTTATTTAATATTTTATTTTAATCTTCGGAGATATTATCTATTATTAAAATTAAGCAACTATACAAATTTTAATTTTAATTAAGTATTTCTTGCGATCTAGTAACCCAAAAAATTTACCATTCACACTTAAGTGTTAATGGTAATTTTTTTGGGTTACAACGCATTTATAAATGTAATTTTAATTGTATATTATAAGAATACACAAAGTACATTTATAAATAAATACACATATTATGTATAACTTCAGAACCACTGCGCCAAATTAGATATTTTTTTTGTTGAATTGATTATTATCAGGATAAGATTTATATAAGTATTTCAAAATTGTAACTTATTTGTACGTATGTTAAGCCGCCGAACGTAGGTACGTAAGCCAACGTAGATAATTTACTCCTGTGTTCATTTGAGCATAGGAGTAAATTATCTACGTTGGCTTCGTTTTCGCGGGGAAAATGGTTTCTTTGGATTCTATAAATGTGGAAGTCCAGGGTGAAAACCGGTGGTGATGCCGGACTTGTTCTTCAGCTTTTGAACACATTTGACTGAAGTTTATCTTTCAGGTGATTGTTTATTAGTTCATATTAATGAATTAAGAAAATAGAAAAAAGTTTGTTCAAAAACGTTAACGTTACACTTTAAAAGCTTAATCAAACAATAAATGATATTGGCCGCGTTTAGGTAGACGAAATGTTGCCCGTCATTATTCAGGTCTGAAGACGACCTCCGTGCAGTGGCTGGTCCGTGTTGGATGCGAGTGGCAAGGCATTAAGTGAGGCCTGTGTTCGGCAGTGGATGGATAAAGGTTGACGATGATGATGATGATGATGAAAAAATTGATTACAAAAGTGCAAAGAAGCGTTGGTCCCGAATAGCGGGATACGGTTGATAGTACAAAAAAAAATAGGAATTACGTAATTTATTTATTAATTGAATACATTCCGTTTCGTTCGATTCATAGAGATCCATTAGAGATCACATTAATCTAATGTCAATAAAATTTGTAGTTTGTTGGTATTTTTTTATAAATCTCCTCTAGTGGTTCTACAAAAAACAGCAAGGTTTCGACCAATAAATAATTGTATGTTTATATGAGCATAACCAATACGTATGAATAAAAAAGTTTAACAAATGCTGCGAGACACAATATCGTGATTATTAAAAATTGTGTGCGATATCTTAAAGATAAAGATAAATTTACTATTTATAAGTTAAGGATCAAGGATAAGAGTGGAGGCCGTATTTAGGTAGAAGAAGTGTTGGTCAGTCAAGTAGAAAGGCGATCTCCGTGCAGTGTGGTCTTTTTCGATGCGAGTGGCAAGGGATCGTCTAGGCGTTCAGTATGGAAGGCCTATGATTAGTAGTGGACGAATAAAGGCGGCTGCTGCTGATGGTGATGATGATGAAGAATGCAAGCTGTTTAATAGAACAACACGTTATACTGCATTCAGTGTGCAAATTACTGTCATAACGTTTATAGATGTACGTACACTAGTGGTGGGACGTAGGAAAGTTGGTGACTAAAGCGTGGATGAGATAGAGAAAATACGAGAGAGAGATAGACAAGGGACATAGATTGGCCGAAAAAAAGGGAAAATGGTGATGGTGATGATGAGAATTTTCTAAGATTCTGATCTTACTTCGGCTAATTAAATTATTTCGCGAAAGTTCTAACCCGATACTCATTACTATTGAAGAAAGCTGGTCAAAGGTAAAACAGTTGACGTGGCAACTGGCAGGCTTATATATGGACACCTAAATATCAGGGGACGGAATATTTAATCACGATCAGCTGAATTAAGTGGATCGTCGCAATAGTCCTTATCATCGGTAGCAGGAAGGGACTTCATTTGCTGTAATTGACAATAACGGGGAGAAGGGGTTGCCCCCTTTGATTTAAGAAGATGAATTGATGAGGCCAATCTTTTGGATAGAGCATGCAATTCCACTTATGTTATTAATAATAATAATTACATTTAGAATATTAGGTGAGAGTTACGTGTCAGTGGTCTTGATGTTCATTAATAGGCCGGACGTTTATGTTCGGAAAGCGAACACGAAAAACGAATTCGCAAATCGAATACGCATTCCGATTATAGATTATATAGATTTCACAGATGTCGCTGCTTATTATTATTATTATTTTTACATTTCAGACAGATACAAACATGTTAATGAGATCCGTAAAAAAGGTTCTATAATTAGTGAAATTCTCGTAAATATTATACAACTTATCAAATTAACACTAAAATATTCATATACTACGTCAAATTCATAAAAATAACATGTCATCCAAAATTCAAATTTGGGGCATGGTACCCTGAACACTGGTAGCATTATCTCGCTGAAAACCTCTATTTCCATTTATGAATTTTGAGTTAATCTAAAGTAGGTACTATAAACATTGTGATGTTCAGGTCCGTTCAGACTACGATCATAATAGAAATCAGCGCCAATATGCTCTCACGTGCCCATCAATTGCACGACACTCAGCTATTTCTGGACTTACCGATATTATAATCACGGGACCAAAATACCTTCATATGATTATAAAGACTTTTAATTTAAGATATAAATAATATAATATAATATAGCCTAAGAGCTTCGTAGTCTCCTCAAAATTTGTCTGAGCTGAAAATGCGTTGTCTGGATATGGGGTGATGAGTTGCACAAATCCTCTAAAACTTTAATCTTAGTTACACACGATGTTTCCCCTCGCCGGTGAAGAAATGACGTCCACGTGATTGGATGCACGAAGAAATAAAAAAACAATGCATTTTATTTCAGCTTATGTCAGGCTAGTTCTCAATAATCGTCTGGTATAGTGCAAATGCTATACGTGTTGGTCGCGGGTTCAAATTTTCCCAATAAATACGAAAAACCGCAATGGTCAGAGCATATTAGTTTATATAGACAAAAACATTGATGTCATCTGTAACACTCAGCTTTAATCCAAACACATGAAGATTACCAGATAGAGATTATACTGGGCCTTAGTAATTAAAAACCCATAAACCTTACCTCCTATGCTGCAGGTTCTACTTGGATACCACCATTGTTGTATGGTGATATGGTAATATGGTGTGTTCTGAGAGAAGGGTAGGGTAATTACCGGCACATTAGAAATACTGCTGCCAATTGACAAAAAAATACCTAAATGACTTCACGGTTAGAGAAGTTACATTTAATTAGTTTCAGTCAATACAGAAAATTACTTTGTAGAAACAACTTGCTACGGATTTTATCGCGATTAATTACGAATTACAAAATTGCTTCAATTTTACCAAAATATTTTACCAGAATATTGATAATACTTTAACTTCTATAGATATAATTCGTCTCTGCCAAGTATGTGTAATTAATTCTTTGTTATACCCAGATGCCATTAGCGTTGATACGCTAAAATACAAAAACAAAAACTTTACGGCAAACACGTTTATAGTTTTTATTGTTTAAACCAGCGCGAGCGCTACTATATACACCTTTTCCGAGTAGGTACTACTTTAGATGGTCATTTATTTAATTATGATTATTGTAGACGAAGTGTTGGTCGGCCATTAACCAGATGGGAAGACGATCTCCGTGCAGTGGCAGGTCCGCGTTGAATGCGAGTAGCAAGGGATCGGTCGTCTTGGCGTTCATTGAGGGAGGCCTATGTTCGGCAGTGGACGGATAAAGGCTGATGATGATGATGATGATGATGATGATGATTGTGATCGTAGTAAGACAGGTGTCGTTGTAAGGACGCCACGCTAAACCACAAAACTTGTAATGCCTTGATATTGTATTTTTGTTAATTAGCTCTAAGGAGCTAGCATTAAGGCAAAAAAAGATAGTGTTAATCAAGCACAAATTATAAGATAAATATTTGATATGTTTTACACGTCTTACTTAATGTTAAACATAATATCTGGCTGTGAAGCACGGGTGTATGTGATGCAAAGATAATAAATATTATTAACCTACTTAAAAAGTTATAACTCATTTCGAATGTTCAACATTTTAAGGCCTATTATTCAACAGACTAGTTGCTATGGGGTGCATAGAAATTTCATTAAGGATAGAAAAAATATTTTTTTGAAGTGAAAACTTCTTTAGCCGCGTTGACCACTATTTGGTAAGGTAAAAACGTATAGGTTCGCATCACCGACATGCTAATTTGACATGATGTCGTCATTGCGAAATTTAGTATTAAATTTTGAAATCTGAATCTATGGAATCGCGTTAACTAATAAAATTCACTGAACAACATTCCGCTCCTCTTGCAAATCATTGAGGAAGCTAATATAGAAGAAGAAGAAAATTTTAAATTTCATAATGTCATTCAAAGTTTTCCATCGACAGTGGACTGGCAATCATTATTTAATAAAACACACTGCGATAGCATAGATATGGAAAATAAATTTATGAATGCATACAAAAACCATATGAATTGACTGTTTAACGTGGAATTTAATTCCACGTCCTCCCTCTGGATTCTGGATGGGCACGTATCCACTGCTTCAGGCAGTCTTTAGCTTTATAAATGTTGGTTTCACTGTAATAAAATATCTTTTATGGATTTTATCGCCATTTAATGCCCAGGTTTTGGATTCTTTACAGCAACCATGGTTGCAAGAGGACAGTTCTCCCGATGAAATGTAGTGAAATTGTAACCCACATTTTGTTTCCATTAGTTTACGCGAAACAATATTACAAAAAAAAAACAAATTTGTTGTTTGTTAAGATAGGACACAGATGGAATTGTTAGGTGGCTTACTAAATCATTAAACTTGCAGAGAAACGCACATATGTAAAAAGAGCTTTTTCTAGATAAACTGATTAATCACAACATATCCATGAGTGACTGGATCAGTCGATTCCTTTGCTAATTTCTTTTCTAATCTTAAAAAAATGACCGCTCAAGACCATATGACAGAATGCATGGACTTCTATATCCATGGACAGAAGTGAAAACCAAAAATGTATCATGATTGATAAAAGTTATTTTATGACAATTATTACATTATGTTGACTATAGTAAAGTCAAGTACGCTGCAGTGAAAAGAAGCTGACTGTGATATCTTTCTCGTTCGGGTACAATCAGGGATCCCGAGCTCACTAGAGCCTTTCACTTTAAAGCGTGACGGGTAAGCCTAACTTACAGCCTACAAAAATTCCGTGTGTGGTGCGCCTAAAGAAGTTTTCACTTCAAAAACGGTTTTCTTATACCTATATATGCTAAGTAGTTTCCTTTGATATAATCGATAGAATGACTGTGATGATGACATTGTCGAAACCGGTCGTGTTTAAATAAAATTGTAACAGTTATCCTTACTAATATTATAAATGTGAAAGTAACTCTGTCTGTCTGTCTGTCTGTTACGCTTTCACGCCTAAACCACTGAACCAATTTTGATGAAATTTGGAACAGAAATAGATTAGACCTTGGGAAAGGACATAGGCTACTTTTTGTTGCGAAAAAAAAGCTTAGTACTATACGTACGTACGGAACTGCGCTACTCCGAATTTAACGCGAGCGAAGCCGCGGGTAACAGCTAGTAATAAATAAAATAAATAGTGGAAAAAGTGTATATAAAGTTTCATTATAGTGGCTATAAGTAGTTTCCATAATAACACGAATGTTAAGCTGAAATAACCCACTAAACCGTCCTGTCTAATATGTTCTCTTATGTAATACATATCTCGGACAGTTTTCCGTCCGTCATGGGAAGCTACACGTCATTTAACATCTTCGTTAAATGATTATGCGATGTATGGCGGAGCGATTTATAAAATTAGTGGCTTTTGTTAGCTTAACCATGGCATTGAATAATGTATACGGTAGTGTAAACTGTAAACTGATTTTGATAAAATCATCCAAGCGACTAAAGGCGGCTTTCAATATCCTATCTATCTTAAAATTTTCTTATCGATCCTAAAATTTTGACAGATTTTGTAAGAAAATGTGTGAAAATTACAAGATAGATAGGAAAATTTTAAGATAGATAGGATATTGAAAGCCGCCGTTAGTTAATGTTTCAAACCAATCGACACTAAAAAAGTGCAAGTAGCTTCTGCATTCTTACAATGCTCAAATAATTAATTTATCACTGTTTTATGGCAATTATTTGAAGTGGGCGTAGTTTACTCATTATTTAACTTAGTGCTACTTATAAATAATAATTGGTCTTTTTTGTAATACAATCCAATTTAGATTAGCTCATTTATTATCTACACTAATATTATAAAGAGGAAAACTTTGTTTGTTTGTTTGGTTGTAATGAATAGGCTCAAAAAGTACTGGACCGATTTCAAAAATTCTTTCACCATTCGAAAGCTACATTATCCACGAGTAACATAGGCTAAATTTTATTCTGATAAAAAATAGGGTTCCGTAAGATATTTTGGTTTTTCGGACACAAGGTTTGTCACGCTTTCACGCGAAATCAACCGATCATTATAAAAACTTTGTATACTTATTCTGGGAGGTACTAGAAGAAACACAGGATACATTTAAAGAAAAAGAATTTTTTTTGCTTACGCAGTCGAAGCCGCGAGCAATAGCTAGTACTATATAAAACCATAATATACTTTTAGCCTGTTTGTATCTTGTTACGTTTCATACCTTGGACGAAGATAAGGAAGAATGTCTATGTCAGTGTTCCCTGTAACATAAATCGTGAGATAATAAGTGTTACCAAAGTATTAAGTAAGCAGTTACTAAGTATAGTATCGTATACATACAAGCTTTCACATTTTTGTAACTAAATATGCTTAAAAACTATGTACTCGTATTTAACATTCTCAATGCTCGTGCGAACGGAGCCTTTACGAATAATGAAATTTTCGTTATTCAGAAATTAGAAGGGCTAAAGATAATTATAAAACTCTTTATTTTAAAAGTGGAATCATCTGTTACGACTAAAGTTTTCCTTCGTCATATTATGTTGCCAATAAAATGGCCCCGATTTAATTGATTCCATAAAATCTCCATTATTTTCATTGACAATCGAGATTACATACATTATGTGCTTCCGTTGGGGTAATGAAATGGTTGCGATTTGATTACATGTATCAAGGATTTTAGATTTCAGTGGGTCGCATTCGATCTTGCGTACAAAATTTTAAATGCTTTACATTGTTAGTTACATTATAATTTTTGCAAATTTTCTGAAATTTCGAAAACTTTACAGGATCTGTAATCAAGGGAGAAGGTCTTGAGACTGAGACGAGACATCTGTCCTTGAGACATTTTACACGTTTTTTATTAGCTTCACCTGTACGTTTGTAACCGATTCCCTTGGCCGACATTTTGACCCACTTCTTTAAAGTTTAAACGGACCGACTTCTTTCAAACTTTGTAGATCTATCGAGGACCGATGACAATAGACTATTCCAATTTTGAATTTGAAAAAAAAAGCAAAAGCGTTTCGTATTTTAGAACTCTTAATTTTTATTTATGTTAAATATGGATAGGCAAAATGGACAGACGTGTCACAATCTTTGGTCATGTGGTAAGTTCTCAAAGAGACTTGTGTTACGGGTACCAGACAACGGAAATACATATATTTAATATGTTTTATATTAATACTTATATTTAAGATTTTTATTATATAATACACATATTTAATACACATCCATGACCCAGGAACTCATAAACTTTTTTGTGGCGGGATTCGAACCCGCTACCTCCGTGATTAATGAAAAAAATTAAGTCAAATTATGTACTTAATAGTAATTGATTGAGGTCTTTTAATCTGGACATATTCGCTCAGCAACACTGCCTGCTATAAAGGGAAATCCGTTACATAATGTGGACTATAAAAGAGTAATTTTTATGATGTGGGTGTGTGAGGTCTAATTTTGTCACTTCACAAATCAAGGATCTTATTTTTTTACCGGCGTGCCCAGAATTTTGTTGTAAAGCTTATTAAGCTTAGGTAATAATCTTTGATTACACATTTTGAATATGAATTAACTATTACTTGAAAGGTCATTCGGACTGCCAAACGATTAGACCCAGCATTATTATTATCTATTAAACATATTATACAAAATCAAAAATTGAAAAAAAAAAATGTGTGTGTGTCAGCTCCGACGCACGACTGGAGTTTACTCCTCAAGTACGAGTATCTAACCATACGCAAAAAAAATTATAACTTCACAATTACAATGTTAATTATTGATATTTATAACAAAAAAAAATAGCAATATAAATACATCGACACTAATAGAAACAAACAAGCCCAATAACATATAGTATATAGGTATAGTCGCCTATACAGCATACCCTATGTACGTCTCAATACACTCACAGCTAAATTAGAAAGTTGCGCACTAAAGGTGCGCACCAAAAACGTGACACTTTTTCGTTAGTTCAGTTGGTTTTACCCCTCGGATTTTTCTCATACCGGGCGCCTTATATATGAAAATCGATTCTTAAGGAGTAAACTCCAATAAACTCCAAAAAAAACCTAATAAGTCTTTTATTGTCTTAATTACTAGTATTATGATTACTAGTACTATTATTAGTATTATGATGTTCGTCCACACTAATCAAGGGATCACAGATTTTTCAATAAACAGTTACATTTATTATAGATTTTCATAATCTCAAATAGAAATCACTTCTTGGTTGTTATCTGTCCATGTATTCGTGCATCTAAAATAGTAATATAAACTCGTCTTTAGGTGTTCTGGCTTTTAGTAAAAATGTTTACATTAGCCGAAAATGGCTAATGATAATTGTAAAATAAACGTTGTATGAAATGTTCAAGTTGTGTTTAACATTTAAATAAAAATGTTCTATTCTGTAGATTGTTATGTTTGCATTTTAAAGATATTTTTGAAGGGCCCAACGCCTCGATCATCTCCATTTTTAAGGGCGATTCTAGTTAGAATATCTAGGTAACGCTGTAAATATTTTCAACATTTTTACGGTAGATAATTGTTTCTATAATATTATATACATACAGACAGTGTGACGAGTACAACATTGAATTAATTTCAGTCGTTTGAAAATTATTTGTAATTATATAATTTTTGTTAGTGAATGTAAAAAGTATCAAAAGTATTTTGATACTTTTCCTCGTGATCGAAAATCAAAATATTACTTAAAATATTCAATAAAATTATAGTCAAATAAATAAGCGTTATATATATTTAATTGATTAAAAATTGTATATTTAGAACCAATTAGCCCTTGCACTTACCTTATTTCATGATTTGTTCAATCCAAAAAACTTATCACAAAAGTTTTGTTTTATCGTCAAAAAGTTTTTATTATTTGCTTATAAATAAATAACCACTGCATCACACACATCCGTGCGACAGTTGCGAATTCATCGCGTCGACTGGCGGTGCGACACGCAGCCGGCAGTACGCCACTCAACACCCTAAACAATCAACAAAACTCTGAAGAGAGGCTTCATGTAATTCATACTATCCACGGTTCACTCTAATATAAGTGGTCGTTGACTTAAGTTTATTTAAAACTAGGAGCGCCCCGCGGTTTCACCCGCGTAATTCCCATTCCCGTGGGAGTACGGGGATAAATTATAGCCTATGTTTTATTCTGATGTATAAGCTATATTATTGTAAAGTTTCATTAAAATCCATTCAGTACTTTTTACGTGTAATTGATTCGTCTCGTTACCTTTATCATATTATATGTCAAGATTAGGCCATTTGCCAGCTTTTGTAATCATCAGCTTTTATAATCTTCTCCTTGAGCGACCTAAAGACGTCCAGTGGTGGACGGACTCGGCCTCTTATGCGAGAGGTTCCGGGTTCGATCCTGACCCGTCCGTGTGTGCCTTGAAATGGATTTTTCTAAATTTCTAAGTGTACCCCAAACACGAGACCATCGTTCGCTCACCGGTGAAGGAAAACATCGTGAGGAAACCTGCATGCCTGATGAGATTGAAAGTCTTTGAAGGTATGTGAAGTTCACCAACCCGCTCTGGGCCAGCGCGGTGAACTATTGGCCCATTACCCTCCTCGCCTGTTTTCGAGGAGGAGACCCGTGCCCAGCAGTGGGATATATAAGGGTTCATACTATATATGTCTCAAGATTGTGAACTAGTTAGCCTGTAACTATACTTTCAGAGGGCACGAAGGTTTGTAAAAGGTACAGTGCAAGCTTTTGGCGGAGAAAATACGATAAGAAGGCGGTGGTGTCTATGCAGACGCGTGCAATGTGGGCTGGTCTGATCGTGCGCATAACATGTTAATACTGAGGCTTATCTCATGAGGAGGCAACTTCGCTGGTGCAGCCAAGTATCACGGATGTCAGATAGAAGAGTGACAAAGCACTTTTTTTTCTGAGGGCATGCGCAAGCATGGCTGACAACTCCTAAGATATAATGATGTGCTGAAGCGCCACATGAACATAGTTCCTTCTTTGTGGGACGCTTTAGCATCCAATTGCGGAGAGTGGAGGTCGCGCGTGAAAACTAATGTCTAAATAATAATAATAATACTAAAAATATAAATAAACTTGCACTTGGGGATTATATACATAACACAGGCCAGATGCACCAGCGATTATGGTTAAAGAAGTAAGCAATTCCTTTAAAGAACTTTTATACGCTTTTACAATAGGATTCCATAAACGTTTAAAACCTATAATACATAAAAAAAAGACATTAAAGAGAGATTTTGTGGCAAAAGATTTATTATAAAGAAAAAGGTTTGGGTATAACCAATGAATATTCCTCTCATTTATTTGTTATAGTATATTTGAAAATATTAGTTCTTTTTTTAAAAAGAATTGTATCCCTACATGATTACTGTACATTTGCGATGTCGCGCACTCACAGTCGCTTGTAACTTCAGTGTAACATTAGTTTAAATTAGTTCTTCAAGTAACCGTTGTTTGCGACGTCGCTAGTGGGTTTTGTCTGGTTAAAATACCTCAGAGAATCAACTAAACGGCTTTTACGAGAATGTACGATACCTTCCTAACTAATCGGTCCTATGTCCTTTAGTAGCACAGTTTTAATATAAAAAAAAAAACTAAATTAAATATCTTTGAAATATAATTATTTTGTTGAATAATTTAAGATTTTTTTTTGCAGTATAAAAAATAACATGAATGTATTATGCAGTACTTACTTGATAAGACGTAGTTTTTTTTTTCGATTATTGCGATTTTCACTTTTAATGTGCAGAGCTAGACATTATCTAAGAATGTCTTGTTCGTAAACAATGTAAATAGGTAATAATATATCCTTACTAATATTTGAATGTTAAAGTAGGGATATTTGTTACGCTTTCACGCGAAAACTACTTAACCGATTATCGTGAAACTTTGTACACATATTCTCGAAGGTACATAGAATACCTACACTATATACTACAGTTTTTTATAAGCCCGACGTTGCGGATACGGGAGGACGGGAGGAGCAACATAAGAAAAAAAAAACATAGAATACATTAAAAAAAATTTTTTTTGGTAACGCGGGTGAATTCGCGGGCAACAGCTAGTAATATATAAAATTAAATATTTATGAAAAATTTTACTTACCAGTCTAAGTACATAAAGCATGCGATATACTTTATTTATTGGCGAGTGGCGGTATTTGTAATTAAAATATAACCTAGTAATCATAATATGGCTAGGAACTGGTTTTAATCATAGCAATTGATGCTATAAAATATTAAGCGGCTGTTGAGGAAACTCTTTGGTGTTCCTAGAATTGTTTATTGTATATCTGATATTTTTTTCGAAAGACTTATAGGCCTGGTGGCTTTTAAGCTCAATCGGTAGGTATATCTGACCCATATCTGCCTATCATTATCTAAATCACAGATTTATAAATAAAGACAGATGGAGCATGCCGAACACGCGAGTGATGTCACCAAAGCGAATACAAATTCAAAAGCAAACATAATCTAATAGACGTTATGTCTTGAGAGCGCTTTTGAATTTGTATTGGCTATGAAGCGTCACTCGGGTGTTCGGCATACTCCACCTGTCTTTATTTATAAATCTGTGGTCTAAGTATTGCGTTTCTGAAGTTTATTTAATAGTAGATACTACCATGAGCGACAAGGACCGGGTTCCTGATTCCCTGTGGTGCCATGAAATGGTGATGCAAAACATGGTGAGGAAACCTGCCTGAAAAAAGCTTGATGAGATTAAGCGGGTGAGCATCCGGTGAACTATGGCTGGATTGCCTCCTCGTCTGATTTCGAAGAAGATACTCCGGTGCCCAGCAGTGGGACATAATATATGGGTTACTACTTTTTTTTTTTTTCTAAAGTAACTACCGTGGTGACACATATTATATTGACCACTAAAAGCTTTATGGGTAGATACAAGATTACAGTTAAAACATCTAATTTTATATAAAATATAAATACAGGTACATGTTATGCATATATAGATAACTTTATACTCTTTATACCTTAGATCAATAAAAGGTCTTGAAGATCTTTATACATAAAATATCATTTGCTCGTAACAGGATTTAATTCTCTGACTACAGCGACAGCTGACTGTGAAGTTGTTTTAATTTTTTTCCTCAATTAAAAAGGTAATAATTATCTACTAGTTAGGTTTACCATACTTTTTTATTAATTACCAGTAATTAATTAATAACAGATAGAGAGTCCTATTTCAGACTTCTCTCAGTTGAGTCCAGTCCTTGGTGCACGTTTCTAAAATATACCTACCTATACATATCATACAACAACTACATAAAACACGCTTTTGTTTTTTTTTAAATTAAAAATGGAATAAAGTATCAACCCTTATATTGTCCCACTTGCTGGGCACATACATTGATACATTCTTACAAACTCATTTGGCCTATATAATATTAGTAAGATTAAACAATATAAACGAAACTATTTATGTATTTATAATTATAAATTTACTGATAACCTTAAACATAATTATAGCATCTAGTTCAGTCCCACAGAGTACAGCGCGACTTAAAAGTATAAAAAGTAAAGTATCAACCCTTATATGTTTCCGTATTCCTCGAAATCAGGCGAGGAGGGTAATGGGCCAATAGTCCACCGCGCTGGCCCAGTGCGCGTTAGTGAACTTCACATACCTTCATAGACTTTCAGTCTCATCAGGCATGCAGGTTTCCTCACGATGTTTTCCTTCACCGGTGAGCGAACGATGGTCTCGTGTGCACTTAGAAATTTAGAAAAATCTATTTCAAGGCACACACGGACGGGTAAGGATCGAACCCGGAACCCCTCGCATAAGAGGCCTTGTCCGTCCACCACTGGACCACCGTCGCTTGAAAAAATGGAATAATCTTATCGAATTGGTGTATTGTCAGAAAAGTGTGGTGTATTGCCGTTGAAAGTGGGTCAAAATGGCGCCAAAGGAGTCGCTACAAACATACAGGTGAAGCTAATAAAAGCGTGTAAAAAGACAAAAACAGACTTACAACATAAATAACGATATAATTTACAACATCAATAACGATATAATATATCGGCCTCTACATGGAGGTGAAGTGCGGCGATATAAGTTATTGCTGGCACTAGTAATCCCCCTAATCCAACTACACGAGCACACACACAGAACACTGCTTGCGTCACTTTAATAGACTTTTTAATGTCAGGTGGATAGATATTTCAGACCGAAACGAAAGGGGCGGTTTCATCTCGTACTAGCCTAAGCAATACATTCATACCTTAAGACGTGAGATGCTAAGGCAAAGTATAACTGTCCTTATTGCCAATCAGCAAAGCTGTCTAATGTATAATATAATAACGCGGTGCAATGATATTTACTTATAAAAAATACAACTGGAGACTGACCAAATATAAAACAAGTTGTTTTGCCCTGGTTGCTGAATGCGATGCACACAAATTTTTTTTTTAATAGTAAATACATAAAATACTAACCCACAATCATACTACGTTAACTAAGTCTGCTATACACCCACGGACCACGGTAGATCGGACTTGCACGGGTTTTGAAAGAGTACTTACCGGCTTTTCTCATTTAAAAGTATGCTATTTTCGCAAATTTCTCCTTAGTCTTTAAAATCGATTCAAATTTGTAACTGATTTTGCCAATAAAATTTATCCTTTACTCGTAATTATTTTACAGGTAGTTTATGTCTAGACAGAATCTGTAATATCAGTAGTATTCTTTAGTCTCTTTAATTAAAGAGCTTAAATTTCTGTATTAAGATTTGTATACTCATATTGCGGCTTATCTGGCTCCAGTAGTCCCTTAATGTTGTGTCAAATTAAATTTACAACATAATAGGTAAGTATAAGTGCTAAGAATACATCGTTGAAAATTTGTATCTATTTACGGCAAGAAACCATCGATAACAGATTGAAAATGTAATGAGTACGATTCTGTTGATTCACCTGACGGGAAATTACGGTAAATCTTGGCACGTGGCTTGCTGATCTAAAGTACTAATTTGCGTCTTAGGTTTAAGCTTTAAATAAAATCCTATAAATTTTCTTCAGAAGATTTTGATTAGCCGCGCATCTATACACACTTTAATGTTTACTAACTAAATAATATATTAGTTTGTTAAATCGTGCTAAATTTCGGAACTACCAGTAAGTTTAGAAAATACTTTTTGCATTGGACAACCAAACAGTTGTAAAAGTTATTTAAAGCTATTCGCTTAAGATATTAAAGGCCTGTTTCACAATCTCCAGATAAGTTCCGAATAGGCTATCGGCAACATACTTGATAGATAGAGTATGGAGTATCTGTCAAGTATCTGTCAAATATGTTGCCGATAGCCTATTCGGAACTTAACTGGAGATTGTGAAACAGGCCCTAATAATATTGTAATCGTAAAAACAGAGCTAGTAAGTAATAAATTGGAGTTTGTAAAAGAAATTACTTGCAAATTGAAATTCAACTAAGCATATTTTCTCAAATTCATATTCTCTTAAACTCCGCATATTTGTACAATCATAATTAGAATGACCTCTCTCAACAAAAATGTCCAATAATAAGTAAAATACGTAGCATCATACGCCAAAAAACGGAGTCAATGATTTGGAAAACTTTTCCGGCTCTTCTTTTCATGACTTACCAAGTTAATTCGGGACTTACAGATCCAGCCCCATAATGCAATAGTTGGCAGGCTGGATTTTCCAAGGTTGCGGGATATTATTTGCATAACTGTGTATTTTTGTGCGTTTATTAGACAGAACGTCCCAGGAACGTCCCAGCGTCCATGAAGAGAACTTTACTCACTGCAGCTTGCTGTGTAGAAAACAATACGTTTTCTACACAGCAAGGGACGAGATTTTGACAGTACAAATATGTCCATAATATACACCATCCTCTTGACTTCGCCGGCATGACCCACAGGAATGATAAGTTGATGCGAGTGGTGCCAAATCGGTTCCAGGACCTAACGGCAATACCGCTCTGGGATTATTTTCAAGTTTTACCCTTTGGACAATATATATACTCAGATCTTATACCGGTTACGCACAGTGCTGGATTTACGTATAGGCCCGTGAGGCCCGGGCCTAGGGCGGCATGATTTAAGGGGCGCCAAAATTTCAGAGACGAAAAAAGTAAAGAAGCCTGCCTTTGAAAATGAGTTTGGATTATTTTTTGAAATAATTCTCTATAGAATATACCTATAACAATTCACTTTTTTATTTACTTTTCAGTATATGAATAAGATTATGTTTTTAAGATTAATTATAGTCTTTACCGAATGATGTTCTTTACTTTTTGTTTCATTACTGAATATCACATGCATATAAAGCTTTTATTAAAAATTACTAAATCTCAATAATTTCGCCCTGGCCCAGCAGTGGAACATAATATAAGGGTTGATACTTTACTTTTTTCTAGCATTAAGGGCGGCAAAACAAACAGGGCCTAGGGCGGCGTGAAGCCTAAATCGGTCACTGGTTACGCATCCGCGAATATTTACAGTAAAATAATGCTTTAAAAACCTTAACTTAAACTAACTTATCTTGCTATAACAAATTAAGGGGCTCACCCGTCTCAATGACCTTGCGCGTTTTGTTTTCTTCAGCTCCCGACCACCCGCGAACCCCTCATATATATTACGTACAGTTCAATAACCTAAACATCGCCGTCTAGCGGCTAATAGCTTGTACTACTAGAACATGTACACGGACAAAAAGTAATGTTACCATTCCGTAAAATAAAGATAAAAATATTAACTTTAATATTTATAATAAGTTTATTTACTTTATAAACACAAAATACACATGAATATTTTACAACATAAAAAACAATTAAAAAAAGACCGAATAATAAACTTTTCGATAATTGCTACACTGAATAATCCTCAAGTATGAACCAATATTTAATATTATAATTTCACTATCCCAGGCCTGAATCGCGCTATCGAAATTTTTTCTTGCTGCTAGTATATATACAAACTGTTCTTACGAAACATTTAATAAATTTGATGCCCTCAGACTGCTAGCTAATGTTATAAAATCATAGATGATCAGTTCTTTATAAATACAAAATGCATATGAATGTTTTAAAACATAAAAAAACAATTTACAAAAAGACTGTGTTTTATAAACTTTTAGATAATTATTGATACACTGAACAATCTTCAAGTATCATGAACAAATTTTATAGTTAGTAATAATATAGTTTCATCATCCCAGTTCTGAATCGCGCTATCGAAATTTTTCTTGCTGCTAGTATATATATATCAACTGTTCCCATAAAATATTAATAGGTCAGGTATCTTCCAAATTCCAGATATTGATTGAGAAATGTTATCGAAAAGTAATTGTTTGTTATTATATTGAGAAAATGAGTGAGAGACGAGTATATCAACAAAAGTACCTCTAACATAAATAATATAATTTATTGCGGGATGAGAAGAAATATAAATGATTTTATCTATTTTTTTTTTGGTTATTACAAACGTTTTTTAGATATAAAAAAACTTATTGCGGAAATGTATAATTTTCGAAAAAATGCAAAATAAGTTTACAATTTGGTTAGACTATCGTTGGAAGTTGGAACATGTATTGTAAACTTATATATTGACCTACTATCTATCTCTGTTCCAAGTTTTATCAAAATCGGTTCAGTGGTTTAGGCGTGGAAGCGTAACAGACAGACAGACAGACAGAGTTACTTTCGCAATTATAATATTAGTAAGGATTATTGTTATTGAAGAAATAAGTACAGTATTCAGTTTAATCCAACTTGAAAGATAAAATAGTTTATATTATCTCAATATGTTTTTATTGCAAATTATTTGTCACTAGTGGTGTCCCGCGGTTTCAGCCGCGTACTTGACATACCCTAGGGAGTACGAGGATAAATTATTATAAGCTATGTGTGGTTCTATTATATTATGTATAAGGTATCTAGTTAAACGTTATAATGTTATTATAAAGTTTCGTCAAAATCTATTCAGTAGTTTAAGAAACAAACAAACATCCATGCGTATAATATTAACATCATAATTTAATTTATTACATCCATATTATTATGTTACGGATATTTATTACTTATTTCATTGTAATGATGTACGGTGTGCTATACTAATTATTTCTATCAATTTTTAAATGTAAATAGTTTCTATTCTGACATAACGTTTTTGTAGTTATTGATACATGTTATCACAGATTTATAAATAAAGACAGACGGAGGAGACGCTTCAAAGCGAATACAAAAGCGCTCTCAAGCGCTTGACATAGCGTCGTACTCTAAACGTCTAATAGATTGTGTTCGCTTTTGAATTTGTGTACGCTTTGAAAGAATTTTTTGATAGCAGACACAGTAGTATAAGAAAAAGGCACGGTTAACACTTAATCATTTAATATATTATATATTCGGCATTATTAATAAGCATACTCACTTTTACCTTTAATCGATACACTTACAGTTTTACAGTATAACAGAATAAGGTCGTCGACAATACTTGTACTTAATAACTAATTGTGCAACTATAACAATAATGACTATTAAATTAACTAGCCGCTACGGCGGTCAAGCACTTAGTGGCTCGTCCTCAAGTCCTCTCCATCTTCCAAGACCTTTTTTGATGTTTCGGTGGGGATGATGGCGCGCGGAAGTGACGTCACGGCCACTAGCGCCACAGCAAAAGATGGGTGCGACAACAGATGTTTCGGTGGGGATGATGGCGCGCGGAAATGACGTCACAGCCACTAGCGCCACAGCAAAAGATGGGTGCGACAACATCCGGCTATCCTGTTCACGCTTTCGTCCCGAAGGCGTCCTGGTATCATAGTAGAATCTGAAAACATGGAATACGTTATAGTCTGTACATATCTCCAGCTTCAACATTATCTATATTGTGAAGTGGCAAACAACAAGCCTGTGGTTTGAACCAGTTAGCGTTTATCCACCACCAGCTGGTCTTGTATCACCACACGTTACAATAGATTACATCAGCTTTCACAGGGGATGCCTGTTGCAGTTGGACTACAACAGCTTTCACAACGGATGCCTGTTGCAACTAAATAACAACAACAGCTTTCACAGCGGATACCTGATGCAGCTTATCAACTACACCAGCTTTCACAACGGATGCCTGTTGTGGCTAAAATCGACACTTCACAATAAAACAATGTTTTCAGTTTCGACTATGATGCCAGCAAATATTTTAGATAATATAAATAGTACTATCTAACCATTATAACATCTGACTCACTTTACATTTTTAAATACTTACAAATACTTACAATGGACAACATCCGCCTTATTCAGTATAGTGTATCCAAGGTTTCATGTTTTCAACGCATGCGATACCGTTGTATGGTTTTGAGGATCTCTCAGCACCTCTCATATCTGTGACTTGATATCGATCATGGCCTAAAATTTTTGTTACCTGGAATGGTCCTTTGTAAAGGGGCATTAGTTTTGTACTTTGACCGTCGTTGGAATGACTTGGTATTTTCAGAACCACCAAATCTCCTAGTGCATACTTAGGAGCATCTTTTCGTTTAAAGTCAAAGGAGGCTTTTTGGCTTATGGCATTCTTATTAATGTTTTCGTCAACAATGTTGCGCAATGCCGTGACGTCAATAGAATGGTCCGTATTATCATCATCAGTTATCATGTCGTTGTTCATCCGAATTCGATACCCAAAGAAAACCTCGCTTGGGACTGCGGACGTGGTTTTATTTATAGTACTATTTATGCCTTGTTGAATATTAGTTATATGCTGATCCCATTTATTATTTTCGGTATCCGCGCCCATGCTACGCAGGGCCTCTAAGATTGTTTGATTGTACCGTTCGACTTGTCCGTTCGAACGCGGTACGGCAGTCGCTATTATATGAGCCCTGATATTCCTATTCTTACAATACTCAGTAAACAATTTAGATGTGAAAGCACTGCCAGCATCACAAATCAATCGCTTAGGGTTTCCGAAAATTTTAAATATTTTTTCTAATTCATTAATTACATTTTTACTTTTAGTATTTTTAACGGGTGCGATAAAGACAAATTTTGTGAATGAGTCGACTAATACCAATAGATAACAATTTTTCTTTGTTGTTTTTACGAACGGGCCGAGGTGGTCGACGTGGAGGGTATGAAATGGCTTTGCGTATTTTGGAATCGGATGCAACATGCCTGGTTTTTTTCCGTGAATGTTTTTAAAATAAATGCAATTAAGACAGTTTTTTATATATTTTGTAACGATGTTTCTTAAGCGTGGAAACCAATACTTTGACTTAATCCTTTCAATTGTCTTATCAACGGCAAAATGCCCAACCTCATCATGGTTGGCTCGAATGACATACCATATGCATTGTTTAGGTACAAGCCAACGACGACCAAATTCAGTTCGCCGATATACTTTATTACCCAACAGCTCGTATTCATTAAATATCTGTTTGTTCGACTCGGCCTCACCTGACTTTAAAATATCTTTAATATTACAAATTTCGGGGTCTTGTAGCTGAACCGAAAGCAACCAATCACCCTCCGTGATTGTACAGATGGTTTTACTTTCTGCGATCGCTTTGTTTACGTCACACACAGGATTTCTACTTAACGCGTCGACGTGTTGCATTTGTGAACCGGCCTTGTGAACTATTTCATAAGTAAAATCCTGTGTGTACAGTACCCACCTACTTATACGTGGGATAATTTCTTGTTTGCTTAATGCATATCGAACAGCATTGCAGTCTGTCGTAATTTTAAATTCAGTGCCTAACAAATAATGTCGAAATTTTTGTAATCCTGACACAATAGCTAGTAATTCTAGCTCAAAAGAATGATATTTCTTTTCGTCATTATTTGTTTGACGGCTATAGAAATAAACCGGCTTTTCACCATTTTCCGTTAGTTGAACTAATATGCATCCTATGCCGTCTCGACTGGCGTCGGTATATAGATTTATCGGGAGTTTAGGGTCAAATACTTTAAGGACCGCGTTATTAATTAAAGAGTCTTTTACTGCGCTTACCGCTTTATCTTGTTCGGAGCCCCACTCCCAGGCGACTCCTTTTTTAATAAACTAGTCAGAGGCTTACAAAGATATGCACAATTTCGTATAAACTTTCTAAAGTAATTAATAAGACCTAAAAATTGTCTTAATTGGTGAACCGATTTTGGAGTCGGATATTTCGAAATCGCGTCAAGCTTACGAGGACTAGGCCGCACTCCCTCTTCCGAAATATCGTACCCCAAAAACGTAATATTATTTTTAAAAAAAGAACATTTTTCTAAATTAATTGTTAGACCGTTTTTAACAAGAATATCTAATACCATTTCTAGACAAAGTATGTTTTCCTCAATTGTCTTTGTGGCTACTAAAAGATCGTCCATATAACAGACTACCCTTCCAAAACGAAGGCTGCCCAAAATAGTATTCATTAATCTTTGGAATACCGCTGGTCCGTTACACACACCAAACGGCATCCTTAAATATTCCCAATGCCCATCGTTGGTTACAAAGGCTGTTTTATGGACATCTTTTTTTATGGAAATTTGATGATACGAACTTTTTAAATCGAGTGAAGTATAAAATTTACATCCCTGCAATCTGTCAATAAGGTCTTCAATTACAGGCATAGGATAATTTTCTTTTACAGTGATCTTATTGAGCTGCCTATAGTCGACACATAGCCGTTTAGTACCGGATGATTTATCAACTAATAGAGCCGGGCTCGCATATGCAGAGTTACTATGTTGTATAATTCTACTTTTTAAAAGGTCATCTATTATTTCGCGGGCAATCGTTCTTTCTGACTCTGACATTCTGTAAGGCCGTTGGTAAATTGGTTTATTTGAAGTTAATTGTATTTCCAATTCGACGCAAGATGTTTTTCCCAGGTTGGATAAATCTTGGGAGTAACATTGAGGGTATTTCGATAAAATTTCATTAACAATTAATTTATGTTCGTGTTTTATATCACAAGTATTTATATTACATACATTTAGAGATTCAACCGGTTGAAACGTTAAAATATCACTGAAACGTATGTACATGATACTGGGATCCTCCGTAAAATTTCTTCCGATAAGAATATCACAGTCAGAGAGTGCATCAAAAATGTATAGCGTTATAATCCGTTCCACAGAATCTACCTTAACTGTAACCGCCACAGCGTGGGTTACTTGTGATGAAAACTCGGTTGTGAAGCCTACTAAATTAATCGGACTATTTAAGGTAAATGATTGCAGTCTAAATTCACTCACACGGGCACTTGTAATCAATGAGCAATCACTACCCATATCAAAAAATGCCCTACATTTATAATTATTTAATAAGATTTCTTTATAAAATTTTTGTTTATTTATTGGATCAGATATCATTTTAACCTCGGCATCCTTCTCAGGTTTAGTTTTAGATTTTAATCTACAAACTACTTCTAAATGACCTATTTTATTACAGAAGGTACATCTGACGGTATCTTTAATTGAGCATTGATTTTTTCGATGGCCTACCGCCCCGCAACGAAAGCATGACACAGTGTTGTTCGCGTTGAAGGCAGGTTCCGTTTTCGCATCAGATTTATTTGACGTGCTTGGATGACTAGCAGAGTATAATGACCGAGAAGAATGTCTCGGGGGAAAAGAATTATTTTGGGTGGTCTTATTTTCAGCCGATGTATAAAATTTACTATGTAAAAAGGAAGCAAGATCATCGCAACATCGAAAGTTACCAGCTTCGGCAGCGACAGTTATATTAGTGTCGCCAATTGACCCTACGATTATGGATATTATATCTTGCTCCCTAAACTCTAATCTTAAGCGATCTATTTTTGACTTTTGTTCGAAAAAGAATTCGTATAACGATTGTTTAGGTGTTGGTTTAGCGTCTATTAACTCTTTTAACGATCTAAACATATTACGTCTCACTTGAAAGGTATCTGACAAAGTATCCCGCCATTCCAACCACTTCCACGAGGTCCAACTGGTTTTATTTTTTTGAAAAGAGTCTAGCCACGTTTTCGCAGTGTTACGTAATTTTTGAAGCGCTTGGTATTTGATCATATTATCTGACCAACCGAATGCGCAGGCATTAGCTTCTACAACATTAATCCACATATCGACATTATCCATGAGCGGATCGAATTCGGGTATTACAGATGATAATACGACATTCTGACTCACGGTAGGCGATTTCTTACGGCGGCGATGCCTCCTTCTCTTTCCACGGTCACCAGAACTGCTACTGGTTATGCTAGTTGCAGAGCTCGAAGAATCCCTTCTTAATCTGCGTTTTCGGCTGCGGCGAGGCATTATTGTGGGTGTGATACGGTAAACACTTCTGATATAAGAAAAAGGCACGGTTAACACTTAATCATTTAATATATTATATATTCGGCATTATTAATAAGCATACTCACTTTTACCTTTAATCGATACACTTACAGTTTTACAGTATAACAGAATAAGGTCGTCGACAATACTTGTACTTAATAACTAATTGTGCAACTATAACAATAATGACTATTAAATTAACTAGCCGCTACGGCGGTCAAGCACTTAGTGGCTCGTCCTCAAGTCCTCTCCATCTTCCAAGACCTTTTTTGATGTTTCGGTGGGGATGATGGCGCGCGGAAGTGACGTCACGGCCACTAGCGCCACAGCAAAAGATGGGTGCGACAACAGATGTTTCGGTGGGGATGATGGCGCGCGGAAATGACGTCACAGCCACTAGCGCCATAGCAAAAGATGGGTGCGACAACAGTAGTTTTCGAGTTTTTTTTTCATTGGAAACATTTATAAACAACACACACACACAAATACAAAATACAAATCTGTTCTCTTTATATTTTATAATAATATTAGTGTAAATAAATATAATGATAAAAAGCTTCTATCTATTATCTGATAGATGGCAGTATATGACGTGTTAGAAAACTATTGCTAGATGGCGCTGTTTTTGTTAAAACCTTTCTGTTCTCATATTTATAATATTTAATAATATTTTCAATATAAAAACCCTACAGTTATCATACTCCAAAAATTCCACATTCGTCTTTCATATTTAACTTTACATTTATTAAGGTTTTATTTGTATCACGAGTGAACTGCACTGTCTTTCATTAAACACCATATTGGTTTTTAAACAAAAACAACATAATTTAAAATACTGCCATTTGATATATTATAATGAATAATAATCACTAAAAATGTAATAATGAATAAAAGCAGTAAATAAATTAGCGATTTGGAGCAACAACGGACACAACTTCCACCTTCGGAGGCCTCTGGCCGTCTGCCGACCGTCACCCGTGCGCGAATTCGAAGAAAAATTAGATTTTTACGATTTTCTGATTAACAACTGCACATTTAAAAAAACTACTTTTCAAATATTATTAAGTACATAATTCCTCACTAACAAAAAAATATTTCACTACTGTGAGTTGTATAATTAGAAATCCTATTCGATTTTTGTATGCGAAAAGAGGTTCAGGTAAATAATTATTACTCTTTATTTTGAAAGTTTTATGAAATTATCTAATAGTAACATTAATAAACTAAAACCAAGTTACAACATGTATTTATTTGGTATTTTTAACGTAACATTAATGTATACTTTTAAGAATATGAAAACGATCGAATTTGTCCGGGAGCCCCTTAATCGCAATTCGATTAATAATAAAATCCATAACTTGTGAACTAATTAAAGTTGGCGCGACAGTACACACAAGAAAGTAGACGAAATAATAAACTTTGGAATTATTACCAGCTAGTTTTAGTAACAAATAAATGGCGAAAATATAGAGAATACTGAATAGGTGATGAAATGTAAAAATATTTTATAGTGCCTTGAGTTTTTTATGAGCAATTCTTTTTGTACTGAATAACTATTTATATTTTGCAGGTTTTGTACGGTTATATACAGTAGTAGTTTAGTTATTTTTGTAGCTTTTCCTTTACCTTTATCCTAATCTATAGTATATGACGTTGATACGAGCAACAAACCATTTGAATCGAAACAAATATTTTGCCATTTTTAATTACTATTTGTAGTCAATTTTCACCGTAATTGTTAAATTGTAAATGATAAAAAAATGTTTTTTTTACCAATAATACACAATTATTTTATTTATAATTTTTATATACCAAAATAAATAAATTATTAAATTCCCTATAAAATAAATATTTACATACATACATAATAATGTTTGATTTTATTTTATTGGAATTAAATTATTTAATTTAAGCTTCCATCTCCACTCCGGGCAGCTTTTCTTTTCATCATCTCTGTAGAGGCAGCTTTTACTAAAAAATTATAAAAACACATTATTGAAAATTATTTTTAAACTTGAAAGTATGTTTAGGGAACAGAAAATTACATAGAGCTAAAAGCTCCATCCTAGAAAGTTAAACTTTCCCTTAAAGAATTAGATTAAATAAATGGGTCAATCATAGCTTAATTCAAGGAATAACAATTCAATTTTGAAGTAACAGCACTTTAAAAGTTAATCGTCATAAAAATAAAGGAGTTAGATATTAAACTGACAGCGTCGCCCATGTACGGAGTTGAGTCGGCTAGTAAACTTAGTAAAGAGACAAGAGGTGTCAGCTCGGAGCCAGTAATTTACTGATGATTTTGCTACGTAGTACCCTGTGCCTAGTCATGGAGACGGCCGCTTAAGTGTCTTGTTTATATGAAAGAGCAGCGGCCGTCGATGATTTTTCTAATCTGATAAAGAATGCAATATATTCTCATAGTCGTATATATATCGATACTTACAGTCGTAAGCCCATCCCAATTTCGCGAAGAAGTCTATAAATTTTGTAGACGGATTCAGCTTGCCCAATTCAGAAGTCCTGTAGTCCCAAGGGAATGCGTGATGGTAATTGTGCCAACCTTCACCCATTGCAGCCAAACTCACCATTTTGTTTTCCACAGACATTATAAATCTAAAAATAATAATAAATACTCAAAAAATAGTAGTAGCTCAAGTAAATAATGGACAAATTAAAGTGAATGTTTCTTGTGATGGTTTCGTACTTGCAGAATAAACTTGTTAGTAATTTTGGTAACTAAACTTTTGTATTTCATTATTTTTACCAACATTGATATATGATATATAGTCAAGTCGAAATTAAATCGAGACCTTTCGGTTTTGAATGTTGAGATAAGCCATTGCCACGACATGTTAATAAAGAATTAAATATACCTGTCATATGGCTTGTTGCCCCAAAGGTGAGCGAAGCTGTTGACGCAGAACGCTATGTTCAGGGTGATGGTGAATCTCGTCACGAAACTCAATATAAAACTGTTGATGAGCGTCTCCTCCCAGAAGTACACGGGTATTACCACCGGCAACAACACGTTTAGCAAAACAAACAATGGAATGAAGAATCTGAAAATTAAAAAAAATAACTTTTAAAAAGAACGCTATTTTAAATACTTTTGACGTGACAACGTCTAATAACTCGAATTACGGGCGGCATGCACGAAAAAGATGACGTCATTTATCGTTCTGAAAGCGAGAGCGCGGCACGAACGAGAGGGAGGCATGATCGGCTCGAGCAATCGGTTCAGTTCGGTTCTTGCTGCAATGTTTGACGTTGTCACCTCATACTACCGTCCGTAAACCGACTTTACAGACAACCAATTTTTTTAAAGAAAGAAAAATAGAAATTTAGGGAACGGACAGTAAGTTTTACTACTGGTAAATGATTAGTTAATCCATAGACACCTCACACCCGTTACCAGCGATTTATCTTTTACTCTTTTCAGCGTATTTGGATATCGCAGGACGCAAGACACAAGAAAGTCAGTAAAATATTTGTTAGTATTAAAATTCGTAGTTACACATAATACATAAATGACGTAGTCGTACTTTTTATCGTCACGGCATCAATCGATTTTATTGCCAAGTCGCGTCAATACACGTCTCATATGAAAACTTACTTCTTTTGAAACCTAACCACTGGATCAGCTAATAAGTCCAACGATGTCTTCTGAAGAGCTATCCTCCGGTCTACCACAGCCGGGTGCGGCGTGAGTACCAACCATCCCACATGGGCGAACCAGAATCCTCTGTTGATGTTATGTGGGTCTGCCACCGTCTCGGAGTACTTGTGGTGCACTCTGTGGTCCAGAGCCCATGTGTATATGTCACGCTGGAAATTAAAAAGAATATGATTAGTAGTGCCAATGAAAATTAATGAATGAACGAATGAATGAATTAATGATGCATGAATAAAAAACTCCAGTTTTTTGTGAGCCTGTCATTCTCCAATCATCATCATTATCATCATCAGCCTTTATCCGTTCACAGCTCAATATAGGCCTCCCTCAATGAACGCCAAGACGACCCATCCCTTGCTACTCGCATCCAACACGGACCTGCCACTGCACGGAGATCGTCTTCCCACCTGGTTAATAGTCGACCAACACTTCATCTACCTAAACACGGCCTCCACTCTCAAACCTTAATGGCCCATCGGCCATTCGTTCTTTTGAGTGCGTGACTAGCCCATATCACGCGAAGTATAAGCACGTAGAAGTGGCATTTTCCAATGTCAATTGGATACCAAAATTTACCAAAATATTTAGAGTGGGCGAAAAGGTACAATTGCTTTTATATTTATAATGATTATTAATGACATATAATATCAAGTACCGAGACAATTGATCCACGAAGTTCGACACCGCAATTAAGAAAGGTCAACTGGCACAATCATTTCTATTCGTTGGCAAGGACGACGCATCATTACGAGACAAATCTTATGCACATCATAGGCCATTCTACATGTGTATACTTATCTTTAAATATAGATCTATGTATGTATATATCTATAACTGTACTATCATGATCATCATCGCCATCATCACTTATCCGTCCACTGCTGAAGATAGACCTTCCTCGATGAACGCCAAGACGATCGATCCCTTGCCACTCGCATCTAATACGGACCGGCCACTGCACGGAGATCGTCTTTCTACTTGGTGGATTGCCGATCGTCACTTTGTCTATCTAAACGTGGCCTCCAGTCATAAAAGTTTTTAGCCCATTGGCCATCCATAAAACTTAATCTATATTAAAACCTTATTCTAAACGATTTTTTTCACTTCAGCTTTAAATATTATTTCGACATGAATTTGATTTAAGGTATGACCGCACTAGCCGGAACTGCACTATAATGAAACTAACCGACACGACGCCGACGCGTCAAAATAGTCCATAAATGTAAAGTACGTACTAAAAATACCGCCACGATCCATGCCATGGCAGTTGAAACATTGCCGAAATATCGGGACCGCAATAAAGCTATAAACGCGGTAAGCACCCGAACTAATATACATTTAAATACTTTATAAAGTGTATCTTATAAGTTATAAGCAATACTCACTTGGCCTGTTACTGTGAATAAGATGGAGAGAAGTATCCTTAGCGGTAGACGCGCGCGGTAGGCTCGGTGTGCCCACAATCGATGGACACCGGCCGTGATGCCGAAACCCGTAGTGTATATGGTAGCAAACACTGAAAAAAAATTCTCAATTAGCCTATTATTTTTTATGACGCCCGCGAGAGAGGCCTCCGGCACCTTCCCCTCACTTGGGGAAGGCCGTTGACCTTCATCTGGGATATTACTGCCACACGGGACGGTACCGTCGCTGTCCAAGACTCGTCATCGCCGAGAACAGCGGTGACAACGCCCGACAGAGAAAAGTCCGACGTCTGATCGCGATGCAGCGTCCGTGTGGGCCGTTCGGCACGGGTACTCATCACGCAACCATGTCCGATGAGCACCTGTGCCTGACGGAAGGTCATGGGTTCGCGGTTACGGTGCATCAACCTCTCGAGGACCTGACGCAGAGCAGTCGTCCTACCCCCTCGGAGTATGAAACTCGTGTCGTTAGTTATATTAGTATGTGATCTTAGTTGCGTTCTGGAATATTCGCCTTAGAGTTGTTGACTCTACTCATATAAATCCTAAGCGTAGAAAGATGTAATTAATCAACTATTAATATTTATTCGGGAAGCAACAATATGTGACATAAAATACACCCATAGTACCTACATACAATAATAAATTGCGGATAGTGTCCGCTAATAAATCAAGGCTATGAAAATACAATACCGTGTGCACACCATGCGAGTAAAGCCAGGGGCAAATTATAATATAGAAGAGAATATCATACGATAACATATTTAAAAAAATCTGTCTTTCAATGGTTTGTACCCATTTTTTAGTTCCTACTATTCGTATCTGCAACAAATCATTTTTTGAAAACAAATTATTAGTAACCTTACCAAATATTGTCGTATAAAATTTCGCCTGGTTCGTCGCAATGCAATAGAGTCCATAGAGCGACACGACATGTAACGACACTTGTACTAATAAGTCCAACCACTTGATTCGCGAACTAAACTCCATTCGCTCATATTTACGAATATCAAAGTCACTATTTCTATCTTTATCACTAATTTCTTCAATATTAGATATTAGAGGTATTTCATGACCCGTTTCTTCAAATATTTCTTTAACGTCATTCTGTGTTGGAGCCATCCTATTGAATAAATTAACCATACAGCATTTTTGTTCACATAAATGTATTACTTTTCCAACTTGGCTTCATCGTTCATCAAGTCTAATTCATAATTGATTTATTTGCTCAAATTGTGGTTACAGAGATATATTTCCTACTATATTTCCTTTTGTGTTTTGATGTATTTGTTAACGCTTCAAACATTATACTTTACACTATGGTTCAATGTTTGGGGTTCCATATTTAGAACTGCGAAACCATTTACAAACCTCATATACGTATACTAGAACAAATATCGTTTTAAATATTACGTTGACAATCTTACTGGCCTAAGAGCCGTGGCACTGCCATGAGCACTTTTGGATAGGCAAGTAACTATAGGCACATTTATTTAAACAAAATATTTGATATAAAATACGTCTCATTTGGTTATGAGATCGGAGAATGACTTCCACGTCTCGCCCACCATACTCTATATTATTATATTGATATTTTAAAGACGTTTGTGAGATTGTGAGGTTGTAGGGGGTAATCTGTGGATCTACTGAACTAATATAAAGGCTGTGTTGTTTGTGTGTGACAAAGGCCATTTTTCCCCTGTACTCCCACGGAAATCTCAAGAACGCGGGCGAAAACCGCTAAATATAAGAAAAAGTTTTTTGTTTTCAATAGTTTCAAAACAAACGCGTGGGTAGAAGCCAGTATCTCCTGTAGAATTGCAGAATATTTTGTTTTCTTTGGAGCTGGTTTTAATTATAATAGACATGTTTATGTGTCAAGGTTGTGAGCTGAGTTAAGGCTTAAGTGATGGGTCATTACTTAAAATGCTTTTGTTATGAAGGCATTGATGGAGCACAACATCGCGTAGAGTAGGTGTGTGACTTGCATTGATTTAGTCGAAAAACTAAATCTGATTTGAAAGTGCTAGAATATTCTGGAATAGATAAGCAAGGAAAGAGGTAACGACGATGATAAGTAAAGGTTTTTAAAATATTGGTTCTTGTTAATGAAAAATCATTTTTTATGGTATGATTTGTATTTCCTCAATACGTGTAATGTCATAAACGTACATATCAGCGGGCGAATAAAATTGTATGCCTGCGCAGGTGAAGCCGCTGGAAGCAGTTAGTGTGGGAAAAAATGATCAATAGTCACACGAGTATGATGGCGTTAGTCACCTCACTAGCGCACATCTATTAATAATAAAATATCTTATCAGTCATTATAAACACACAGAAAATACATATTTTTTTTAGTTCGAAGGGGTGTGTTAAATAGTCAATTGTGTGAACAAACAAGCTTGCGTGAACGTTAACACATTTCAGTGTTATTAAAGACCGTTTACAGGGAAGAGCCGGATGAATAAACTCAGTGACATCTAATACAGACTTTTTATGTGAAACATTTACAGCGCTACTTCATTCTTTTTCTCCTAGCCATTTTCTCTTTCTCTTTTTCTCCTAGCTCCTTTCTTTTTCACTTTTTCTCCTAGCATTGTCCTAGCAAAAGGTAGGCATGTTCGACATAACATATGAATCCATCTCGTAAATTAGATCTACGTGTATGCAGTGGCCGAATTTAATAAATATCAATTTAGTAATATATGTAAGTTCGTCGCAGGTAAAAAAATGTACTACGGTCTCTTTCTGTAAGGCTTGAGGATGAGAGTGGAGGTCGCTGACGGCATATGGCCGAAGTACGTTTGTTGTCCACAGATTCGTCAAAAAGCAGATAAAGGCGCTTGCTATGTTTGGGTATGCTTTGCCCAATTGTGAGTCCCACGTAGGGTCAGGATCATCCCAGGTACCTGGCTACCATAAAGATTTCTCTGCGTCAACAAAAAAAGGTAAACGTGCTACGAAATTACATTTACATTATGGAAATGTAGGAGGTACTATAGCGGTAAATATTGACGAGATAAAAGCAACTCACCGTAGCGCGTCGTCTACACGTCGTAGTTACCGTCAAATTGTGGTCATCTCATTATGTGATCGTTATATGTTACAGGCAAAAAAATAATATATTGAACTCCAAATGAGTCGATTTTAAAGAGACCACCAAAAAAACTGGACGCAGGTTGATACAAATAGTTTTGGATACAATAAGTCGCGCTGTTCTCTTTGGGACTGAACTAGATGCTATAATTATGTTTAAGGTTATCAGCAAATTTAAAACTATAAATATATTTACGTATTTATAGTTTCGCCTATATTGTTCAATCTTACTAATATTATATAGGCCAAATGAGTTTGTAAGAATGTATCAATGTATGAGCGTAAAAACCACTAAATTGATTTTTATGAATCTTTGCAATAATATAGCTTATACACTATAATAACACAAAAACTATAATATTTTATACCCGAATTCTTACTTGTTGCTTAAATGGTTATGTAAAAACAGAACTTCTCGTCATTTTTTTACACGATTTTCATCGGTATAATTACAATGGCCATTTTTAATTAAAATCGTTTATAGCTGACAACATAAAATCCTAGTTAGAGAATTATTGACTAGGACTTTATAATTGACGGTTAAGAAATGTAATATACTTCCTATACCATGTTCCTGGTCTGAAATAGGATTGTTGCCAAGAAAAACTCGTACATGATGCGCTACAGAGACTAAATAGTAAATGATATCGTGGTATCATTGAATAAGAATCTAGAATCTATTATCAAAGAGGATGGCCATAAAAACTATATATAGAACGTAAATCTATATTCATGTGCTTTTGCCTATTGTACTTATAGAAACTGTTTGTGGAAAAAACAGTTGATAATGTTTAATAGTTTGGTGAAATCACTATTTAATAGTATTGTTTGTAACATAGTTTATTTATATTTTTGTTCGTTGTGTTCGTTATGATCATCAAATATGATCAGTGCGTGTAACAGTAGTTTACTGTTAGGAAAAAATATATTCCATTGCGCTTTCCCATACTTGCGTATCTAACGTATTAACTAACAAGCACCGTCCCGCGGTTTCATCCGCGTACTTTCCGTTCCAGTGGTATTACGGAAATAAATTATAGCCTATGTGATATTCTGATGTATGAGCTATATTATTTTAAAGTTTCATCAAAATCCATTGAGTAGTTTTTATGTGAAAGTTACAAACATCCATCAATCCATCCATACAATATCAGTAGGAGTAGGATAGTAGGATAATGTATAGCTTAAAGGATGTTTAAGAGCTGTTTGTTTTAACAAGTAGTCTAACAGAGCGCTGTCACTCGAATAGGAATAATTTAAGAATCTAATGAATCATTATCATTAGCTAGCTTGAGGCATGCGCCGCTCTCCCGGCTGGTCTTGGACTGGCAGTGTAAAGCAGGTATAAGTTTTTAAATAGCAATCATTATCAACCTTCGGTGGGAGAGATGCGACTTGATCCATAAAATATATTATATATTTTCTACAAAATTACATACATAATGGAAAAACTTTTGTGACTTCCGACGCTAACATCCAAAGCACACACACACACACACACACACACACACACACACACACACACACAGCCTTTGGTAAACCAATAAATAAATAAATACCTAATGTATGTCTTTTATGTGTAATCCAATATAGTCAAAATACCATCAATAATAATTGACACTTTATTTCTCATGAGCCGGAATAATTATTATTTGTAAATAAGTACCTATTTATGACATCATCACCAAAAATTCTTAGTATCAATTTACAAACATCACCCAATATAGAACAAGGGTCAAAGTCCGTTACACCTACATTACTAGAGCCTCAAAACAATTTCGATGGTTGGTATTAGTACGGTACGGTGTACACGACTACGATATATCGTAGCGATTTCACTACGCAGACCGTTTGTAAAGTTAATCAAAAAAATTCAAAAAATTTTTGAAGTGTACACACTTACACCGCATTTTTGCCACAGTGAGGAGTTTACGCCTTTTAGGGGAAATTAGGGTGGGGGGAGAGGAAAAGGGGAAAAAAGATGGAAAGAGCAAATAATCTTTTTAAAGTTTTTTTAGTACACTGTCCCTTTGTTCGGATTAGAAGTTCAGAGTGATCGAAACTAAAACAACAAACGGTCAACAAAAAAGAAAAACGACAAACGGTCTGCGCAAACAAATCGCTACGATTTAACGTTGTCGTGTGTACCGGGCTTAAGTATATCAATAAAGATTCCGTTAATAAATCAATATAATCATGTATGCATCATGCGAGTAACACCGGGGCAAATTGTTATAACAGTAAAGAGCAGGACTAAAACAAAAATAAATAAAAAGTACAAACTTTTATTAATTTTTTGTTACAGTTTTGAAATAAGCTTACCGAATATTGTCGTATAAAATTTCGCCTGGTTCGTCGTAATGCAATAGAGTCCATAGAGCGACACGACATGTAACGACACTTGTACTAATAAGTCCAACCACTTGATTCGCGAACTAAACTCCATTCGCTCATATTTACGAATATCAAAGTCACTATTTACATCTTTCTCACTAATTTCTTCATCAATATTAGATATTCGAGGTATTTCATGACCCGTTTCTTCAAATATTTCTTTAACGTCATTCTGTGTTGGAGCCATCCTATTGAATAAATTAACCGTTGATTCGTGTTTACATTAATGTATGATTGCTCGTAATTGTCTATTCTTCGAGTGATAAGTTGTTAGAATGTTGAAAGCATAATTGTTTCTGGGATCGTTTGAGTTTTTAAATGTGATAAGATTGTGTATGACTACAAAGTGTTTTCTCATAAACGCACACCCGTTTCCCGACTTGGCTTACTCATCGCTTTGGATAGATAAGGAGTGTCATGTTTATATTTGATGTAAATATTATGTCTTCACGTTAGAAAAATAATAATTTAGAATATGGATGTTTGGGGTTCTATAATAATTATAATACTTCAAATCCCACTTTAACACTGGCCACATACATAATATTTGGAATCCGTATTCGTATTCCAAATTCGAAAATATTTCGAAATTCAGATTACTTGCGTTTATGGAATAAGCATTTTTTAACTTTGCATTTCTACAGACAGAGCTATACTTAGCAGTCATCATTAATTTGCCCATAAATTGCAAATTAATGATTGAAACGGCAAATGTTTTATCAAAATCAGTTTAGCAATTTCATCAAATCCTTTATTAGCTGCAATCCCTACCGAATATAATATTATGTGTAAGTGTTCTACTTGTGCAATTAGAAAAACAAATATTGCCTATATGTGATGTTTAAAAATTAAGTATTCTATGATGTTTTGAAAAATATTTTTAGGTTCTAAGTGGCTCCAATTCCCGAAGTGAGATGTTCAAACCGAATGTGTCCAGCCCTGCTCCCCTAGACCAGTGGCTTATGCCTAAACGAATAGAATAGACCAGAATACTTGTTGTATAGAAATGACATTAGCTGTCAAATAACATGTCGTAAGCTAGTGTCAGTCCCATATATTAAGTATTCTATTCTATTTGTTAGTCGTTTGTGCCACTTGTCTAGGTCGGCCGAATAGATTCGGAGCGCTTGCCACTAATTGTCTAGGGGGGCTGCACTGGTTTCTTTAAGATACTTGTTTTTGTACGACGCTTGTTATATGAAGGAATAGCGTGTAGATAATCACAAACCTTCATTTACCAGCAAATAGGCCTATAGCTTGATTTAGTAATATAAAACTTATGCTAGCTTACATAAAATTTAACATTTAATAATCACATAAATATCACTTATGTTCGCGGCACAATAAACTATAAAAACTTCGTGGCAGTGTGTCACGGCGGTGTTCTATACAGTACTGCTGATAATGGCTTTATAGGCTGGCTATGGTGCCAAGGTCATAGAACATTAGGATTACCAAATATACGCCGCTGTACACTGTAGAGTTGGTTCTCGGATATATCTTAAGATATTTAAACGATTTGTAAATATACGGTATCTTGGTGGGAGATGTCACGCGACTGTCGCGACACGCGTCCTGTCTGTTACAGGATAAACAATACTCTGGTCATGA
The DNA here is from genome assembly GCA_905333005.2 of Lycaena phlaeas. Classification (NCBI taxonomy): domain Eukaryota; kingdom Metazoa; phylum Arthropoda; class Insecta; order Lepidoptera; family Lycaenidae; genus Lycaena; species Lycaena phlaeas. The sequence continues at coordinate 16,297,664 of HG995166.1, read as the reverse complement.
TAAGGTCTAATACATTAATGCTATCATTAGTAATTAGTAACTTGTAACACTAATTACGGTACTAATCAGTACTAGTACGTTTGGGCTTCTAACCGCTGGGAGGAATGCCGCGTTCTCGTCTGCATGAGTAGGTGCCATCAATCGCCTTGTGCCCTCTGTGGAACAGCTTTGCTGTTTCAAAAAGAAGGGCAGGATAAGAGATATTATTAATGGCACCGAGTCTTAACATCTTAAGTCTCAGCATAGGCAGCACATGAATGAGTTGCTGGGGTTAGTTCTAGGTATACGTTACGTTCTTAGGCAACGCTTAGGTGGCGTGTTTGTCAGTTTACTCATTCAATTAACTCAAAAAGGTTGTTCTTTGTTAGTTTTAACTAATCTACAAACTTATAAGCTTGTATTTTTTTAACTATTCTATTTTGATTATATTATGCGTAGCAATATTAATAGTCATAAGGCTGTGCTCAGCGGTGTATAGCGGCCGAGTTACTCTTTAAAAATATATAAACATTTTGACCAAGTCATTACCTTAACACATCATTATTATATCCACGGGTAACAACAACTATGTGTTTAAAATTGAAACAATATAGAAAATCTAAGGAGCCAAATGCCCTTTTTATGTTTTGTCTTTGCTGGGATGATCATAATTAATGATACCATGTTGTGTGGGAATCTCAACCCAATTAAAGGTATTAGACCCAATTAGAACCAGTAGTGTTCTCCTCGTCATCTGGGCGGCCCAGTGTGTGTACAACATACGTTTACATTGGGCATTGACGGTGTGCCTGGTGATAATCTCCTGTCAGGAGTCAAGGGGTGGCTTCCCCTCTTACTTCTCCGTTTAAGGCACCCTAAAGTCGTAAGGGTGCCTTATAGTTCAGGCCCTACGCGCACAAGTCTCTCACGTCGCGGCGGTGACAAAGTTTGTCTTTCCTTGATGACGCAGCGGAAATCCTTTTCTCCTCCTCTCCTCATCCTCTGCCTCCTCTTTCTGCGATATCACTACCTTGCATAAGGAGAGGACCGCCTTCCATGCTCTCTAACTGACGGACATCGCTAGGTTCACCACAGAGAGTAATAGTGATCGCTGACTGATGGTCAGCATGGCCCTCGTTACTGCTACAATAATGACTCCCTGGCGAGTCCTCCACCCCTACACCGAAGCAGCCGTGGCCCGTCAGGATAAATTTGTGTCGCAGGTCCACCAACCGCTTAGAAGCAAGATGCCTTGCGATTATGTTAGCACTAACTATGATCCGTAGCTTTGTATTATATATTATTTTACAATATAATTTACTGTGTTGATAATACATTCAGCGAAACCGTATTATCTAACAAAATATAACGGTTTCTGAAGAGATATCGATTAAAATGTCGATAGAATTAAATCATCCAATATTTGCATACCTAAGCACTATATCCGTGCACGTTCTACTGCAGGGTCTGCAGGACATTGTTTTTATTGAAAACAAAAGAAGATAATTTCGAGTCATAGTTTACCTAGATTGGTAATCTAATTGGATCCTAACACTTATGACAAGATCTAATGAGCATTAAAGCAATGTTGACTGGGACACGGTTTATGTGATCTATTCAATGTGAGGCGTCATCAACCAAATAGATTGGTAAGAATTATCTTACGAAAACCGCGACATAACAACTGTGTATCCAAGTTCGTGTCACGGTCAATGTGTAAGAAAGCCATTTAGGCGTGACCAAGTAACAAACAATCTTTGGTAAGTTCGTTTATTTAATGAATCCTGTGTAGATACTAGAGATCATAGTTACGGTCTTTTCCGTGAGCTGAATACTGACTTCTTTCAATGAACACGAAGATGGCCGATCACCCGACATCACATGGACCGGCCACTACGAATTCTGCCTGGTCTTCTCCTTTATTCCTAAACTCTTGACATCTTCCGACCATCATTTACTTGACTTTAAGACTGGCACTTTAGCAGTCTTATTGTTCGCGTAATGTGGCTATACTTTTCATTGAAACATAATCTTAAAGAAATCGATATGGCGATATTAGGGTGACTCTGTCACATCTAGGTATGTAGTACAGTAATGTATGGCAGTAACTAGGTAATTTTTTGCAACTATTTTTTATTTAAGCCTTTATTGAAACATATACATTTTTACATATTGGTTTGTTAAATTAAAATGATGTAGATACAAATTAGTTTGTTACAATAAAAGTTTGAATCGCAATTACTACGGATTTTTCGGTTTGTTGTTCAGCGTGTCTTGTGACACGTAGGCCTCTTCCAGCTCTTTCCATTCGATTCTTTTATTGGCTTTTCTAGTCCAGATCGTTTTGTCTATCTTTTTTATGTCATCCGCCCATCTTGTAACTTGTCCTCACTTCGCAACTATAGGTTGGATTAAAAGTGCAATGACAAAATTGGTTTACTATTATTTACACATAGATACTCAAGTCTCTTTATAAAAATAATAACTGACACGCACAGAAAATCATAATATCTATGAAATAAAGAATTTTCAAAATCGATTTAGTAGATCTATTATAAGCGCGAAAGCTTGTAAGTGTGGATGTTTGTTACTTTTTCACGTAAAAACTACTGAATGGATTTTGATGAAACTTTACAATAATATTATTAATTCTTTTAATTTAATTAATTCACCACGAAGAATAGGAAATACGCTCGTTATTATTATTATTAAGTATATCCACGATTCTATTCCATGATTATATTGAGAAACACGTACGCGATAAGCCTAAAGATACAGCCTTGAGCGCTCATAAACGGTCTTATCATATGTAAATAGAGCAAATTAAGAGAAACTGTATGTTCTTCTACAAATGGTTAAGTTAACAAACTATTTGTTCCTTATAAATGTTCTTCATGTTAACGTGAATATAATATGTTTAAGAATCTTTTTATAAGAAAAATCATTGAATTTATTCCTTATTAAACTTAACACGAAATAAATTCAGACAAATTCTGCATTTTCGATGTGAATTTCTGATGTTGGTTATAAATATATCGCCCAGGATTATATTTGTACTATAAATTTATATTTATTATTATGACGAAATATCTTTTTTCAAATATTATTAATTATATGTGTTGCGATTTGAACCAGTTTGTGTATTATTTTATTTATTTCTCTTATATTTTACTAATATATACTTTAATTTATGCGGCAAATGATTTGGTAGTTTTGTGGTGTGCCGCGTATTTTTAACTTCGATTTCAAGTATATTATATAAATAAAGATTTTTTTCTGTAACGTACAGTTTGTCGGTTTTACTTGTCTTGATTATTATTATGTAAATATTAGGTTATTTTAGTATTATAGTATTTTTTTATGTAACGAACAGTTTGTAGGAGGAAAGGAGCAGCGTAGGATGGGCTACTTGACGCACTTCCAGTAACACCCCTGTGCTCGGTTCTGGCTTAGCTTGGGTGACTTTGCCCCGCCAGGCATGGCGTCGTGGGGACTGCTTAGTAGAAGTCGGGCAGCCCATGCTCTGGGCAGGTATTGAGAAGAGTCTGTCCTTGCCGGGACCAGCCTGTCGCTAGGGTGACCTTGTTTCGGTGGCACGGCAGCCAGAAAAAACAAGAGTAGAATTATCGAAACAAGAGTAGATGGCTGGCGGCTACCACCCGATAAAAAACATACAATGACTGAAAAGTTGAGATCATGCTGGATGTCGTGCGGTGTATTATCTTATTTGTTATTATTATTATGTGATGGTTATCATGTGTTAACGTGTCAATATGTTCCGGATATAGAAAGTGTACTTATGTGAAATCTTTAGAATTCTCCATGAAGTATTTATTGAAAAACTAAAGTAATTAGCATTACACGAAGGGTATGCAGGCAGAAGTAAACTTTGGCCATATACAAAATGAATATAGTAGGCCAAATTTCTACCTCATCATCTCGATGTTCAGAAATCTACAACAACTCGACGTTTACAGTATTTCTTGCCTCGTACAACCACTATACGGACAGTTGCCATTTACGGTATTTCCGATCCGATGCGACTTAAAGATCTTCAAGAAAAGAGCTTACTTATTTGAAAAGCCATCTGCTAATCCTCTGGTATAGGGGGTGTTCTATGAATGTCACTATCTTTCTTCTATTCTCTCTCCGAGGGGGCTCTATGTACCTCTCATATAAGTCAAAGGAGTAGGGGACAAGGGGCGACAACGAGAACCTCGCCTCATTGTACTGTCCCGACGTTGGGATGGGTTGTTCTGTAGTTTCCTCTGTTGCGGTGAAGTCGGTCCCCTGAGAAACTGACTAGCCGTCGAGGTGCCCTGTTGCTTGTAGATCCGGGGCACCTTATCAAAGGCGGCATTGGTGGCACTCACCGGGTTTTAGTGGGTAGAGCTGCGTCCACTTACCAGCTTTCGGACGCAGCCTGGGGAGACCCACTCCCCCGCGGGATGCCTAAGTGCATTTTCCGGCGTTAAAGAAAAAAAAGTTAAAAGTAACTGAATGTTGATAGAGTTCTAAGAATATTTGCGTATCTCTGCGTTGTGTCGCTTTAAAAGAGCCTATATCCTACAGCGGGCTATGAGATGATGATGATAATGTATCACACTGAAAAGAATTTGCTACTATTTTTGGATAGATCTTAAATAGATTACGAAAATTCTGAAAGAGAAATTGGTTATTAGGAGATAATAATGGAGGGGAAAGTGTTACAGCGCGCATCTAAAGCTATAAGTAAGAGGCGGTGGTCGCCGGCGGTTCAAAACTGCGCGTGCGCCGATCGAAGCGCCGTTGTGAGATAAACGATCTGTGTGTACCGTGACTGAGTGCGAATCGGGACGTCTCGTGTCAAGGTAGGACTATATTAAGGGTTAGGAATATTAACAATTAATTAATTATAAAAATATATTATTTTATTAAGTATTAAAAAAATGCTGCCCCTGTACGATCAGCAGATGTCGAACATCCACTTTAGTATTTAAAATTATAATTAATATAAATCTACAATGGATATGGAGTAAAATAAAAAAAATAACAATGTCATACTATTTGCCGTCACGGCAATCAATTTTACTGCCGAGGTGCGCCAAAAAATGTTTTAAACCAACCCGTCATATAAAATTAAAATTAGAATTACCTATTATAATTAAATTAAAAAAAAACAAGATTCCTATATTTAAGTGCATTTTTTTCTGAATATCCTATATGATTGCAGCAAAATAGTGCGAAAGCCAACCGGCTTGGTTTGCCTTTTACGATAGAGCCGCATGGTGATTATTTATTTTGGGAGTTCACTTGCTAGTTTTACAAATGCAGCTCACAGGCTAAATAATAGCTCATTGATTTAGTCATTTAACAATATTAGTTAGGGATATTGTTTTATGTGTTTTATTTATGTTATCGTTACATATTTTACAGTAACTTCTTTCTATTTACATTGAAAACAATATCAAAAATATATTATTAATTATTGGCAATAGCACAATATATTCACAGAAAACTAACGCAGAATCTGTGCGTTAAAATAAAATAACACAATGTTTCGAATATCGACCACAGGACTTGTGGAGTAATTTTGTGTATATTCTCAGCGAGATAATGGTATCAAGCAATAGCAAAGAAGATAAGATTATATAACCGTTTTAATACAATTGTGATCTCAGTGTTTCTGTAAAGGTTGAGCTTTTTTGAATGATTGTATTTGTTGTTGTTTTTGGCTTTTTATATTTTTTTGAATCCTAATATATTCTTCTGAAAATTATCATCCCATTTAGTGCAAGCCATACTCTAAAGCTGACCATTAATAATAATCCAGGGGATTAAGATCGGGACTAGACGACGAGACAGTATTCAGCTCTGTCGAAGTCCGGAACGTTGCTTAAGAGTGGGAGGATCGAGCTCTATGACCCGGCGCTGAGTCTTGCTAAAAGAAAAAATCTTAGGGGCTTAACTATATCCTTCTTTAAGGCAGTGATGTCCCAGAAGGAGCCCGATGAGCAGGTGAGAGAGGACACCGTCCCTGCGAGCGACAAACGGGGGTGAGTAGGAGGCGCTACTTAAAGCGCTCGTGTCAGGTTCGGGAGCCTGGGCCCATCTAGGCATGTCCTCCCACTTTCTAGTCCCTCCTTGGTAGCTAACTATCCACCAAAGTAAAGTCCACTGAATCTGAATTGAATCACTGAAACTGAATCAGTCCATTCAGTGGACTTCAGTTTCATTGAATCAGTCCACCATTACTGTAGTCGGATATGCACACGTTGTACTCTGTTGATTGATCGGGAAGCTTTCCTAGAGCTTTGTTTGTTAAAATATTATTCAATTGTTAAAAACTTCTCAACCGCAAAAATAAAATCTCTGCCCTCCCATTGCGGACCACCTATGTAGTTTAAATGAGGAAACACAATCCAAGAGAATATAATCACTACGTTTAAACACAATGATGAATTCATGAACAATCATATTAAAACGACGCATTCCAAATTCAAATGCAATATTTTGTTTAATTTTAACTGTAACAGTATTTACGGCCGTATCGTGCACATAAAAATATTAAGAACAGAACTTATTTCAAATATCTGTGATTGAGCACATCCAGTAGCTGCTGGATAAAGAACAACAGCGGGATAATATTAAGACCTCACTTCGAGTCAATAATGCTCCTATTGAGATAAAGAAAGGTCTTTACCTAAACAGATGAATTCTTAAAAAAAAATATAATACGTTTTCAAAAAAAAAAATGATTTCTTACGGGTGTAGAAGTGGACTTTGGTATTTTTATTTAATTTCTAAGTATTGTCATTAATTTAGCAATCATTTGACAGTATTTAAGTGTCAATAAAAGCACTCTCATGGTGAAAGCGAGAACATGAATAGTCAGTTGCATTGAAAAATAGTAATCCATTCAAAACGGGGACAGTAAATCTTTGACGAGCATTGTCTAGTAATCTGCTAGCGATCGCCAAACCGCTTTGCCCCCTTCGGACAATGACAACTAATGATAATGATGATAATAATAATGATGGTAAATATATTACAAGCAACATATTATTACATTAGTGTTAATTATGTGTAAAAGCGGCTATCCAGTAGTATCTACGGCCGCAAATACTTATAAAACATTAACTGGTGCCCGCAGTTACGCCTGCGTCAACATATTTAAACAGCCGTAGGTCGAGTTAGTAATTTTTATTTTTATAGCACATCTCGTATTTTTTTATCAGTCGATCAGTTTATAACAAATAAAAATATAATGTTTCCTTTTAATAATATTAGTAAATAAATAACATAATATATAAATAATTTCCCTAATAACTATCAACCCGCCTGAAATTAGAAAAAAAATCACAAAAAATAAAACAGAATTCTTCTATAAGAGGCTATCAGATGAAAAAGCATTTTGTAATTCATCCTAGTATTGAGATTAGTGTGTGCAAACGAAAAACTGTTCAGTTTTATTATATTACTACAAATAGAGGTTTCATAATTTGAGTGACGAAGGCCAAAGATAGAAGTATCAATGAAGTCGTGACCACTAAGTATCACGGTAAATACACCACAAGCGTATTCTTAAGCTAGTCGACTATGGTGCATATTCTTGAGCATTGCTTTGTATATTTATATAACTCGATTAGAAGCCCTAATTAAGCGTAAAAAAGTCAATAACCAACATTAAAAGTAAATTCGTGATCCGCTACGTACGTATAAGAATGGAATGTGTCTGTTAAACTGATCGCTAAACTGTTTTCGAATTATTTACAGTAGGGCTATTCTGTAAGGTTGTTTTCGAATCTCGAAAGCGGAATCCGCGGTGTTATGACGAATTTGACTTTGTATTCTTTAAAACTCGTCTATCTACCGATAAAGCAATATTTAACAATAAAGTTCACTTTCGAAGTGACGTAAAGTGATCGCTATCACTCAGGTGAAGCTCGATATTGAAATGTTTTTTTTACAGAATAGCCCTACTGGTCCAGTCCAATTGGAACACACATTGAACGCTAGGGGCCCTGACAGACGTCATCCTGCCGCAAACAATGTGTCTATTTATCTCATAAGTTGACTAAAAATGCACACAGTATGAAACATTTCGTAAACATGTAGTTTGAAATTTATTGCGCATAGACAATGATTGTTTATCTATTTATATAAATTTCTTTTGTCTATTGCCAGCACTTATTTTCTCACTGCCCAGAATTGAGGGCTTAGGAATTTCTGCCCGGCCCGGTGTTCAGACCCTATGGTATTTTTGTAGTGTTCTTTGGAATACATTAAGTCAGGACCTTTTGACAATGCCAAGGTGGATAAGTGCTATCTAATTAATATATTTTAGCCAGGTCATTATATTCACACAGTCTTTTATGGAATCGATGTGATCTCTGTCTACACTTGTCACTGACCAAGATTTTTAAACGATTTATAAGATAGTAATATCAAACTTATGTCACAGAACAATTTTTGCGTATAAACAAATTTTGCTTTTCTTTATTTATTATCTATATTTTTACTTCAAGACAGTAGAATATGAATGAATAAGAAAAGCATGACCTGTGCTTAAAAATAAATATTCAGCAAAATTTTTAATAAAATATATACTAGTAGCTTCTATTATAACAAAGACTTGAAGCCAATAAAATACATGCAATACTACGTAAGAGCCACAACATACCAATCATGCCAGCGAAAGTCAATGCTGTTACTCGTAACATGCTTTCGTTTCGTGTTAACAAGCGAAGCTTTTCTATCACTAACATAAGATACGATCAAATACAAAAAAGGTAGCATTTAATAAATGTATTATGTGATATGCTGTGTAATTACACAGTCTTACTGCTTATTAAGCTAGTAGCCAACGTACATTTCATATCTGTTTTTTTTAACCAAATAATTCAAATATCAAAATGCTTTACCAGAATTTAGTCGTGTTTTAGCACAAAGAGGCTCTTCTCACAAGTGTTTCAGGGTTGCGGCTTGAGGTTTATGGCTTCTATAGTATTTTCTCCATCAAACCTCAATCAGAGCGACCATATAAACCTGAGGGCTTATTGTCTATTTGAAAGCAGTCAAATCAGCGACGAACACAGGACAATTATTTACATCATGTGACCTAAATATTATCCAGTAGATCTATGGAGTACCTAGAGTTGACAGATGTCAAAATTTCTTAATGTTCTATCTCTTATCATCTACAAGCAGCGTCCCATAGTTTTATCCGCGTACCTCCCGCTCCCGTGAGAGTACGGGCATAAATTATAGCCTATGTGTTATCCTGATGTGTAAGCTATAGAATTAGTAAAGTTTCATTAAAATCCATTCAGTAGTTTAACCCTGAAAAAGTAACAAACATCGATCCACCCATCCATACTTACAAATTTTAGCGCTTATAATATTGGTATCCACAAAAAATAATATTACATGATTTAATAGTATCTCAATATTAGCATCTGTGGAAAAAAGAGCGAGGCCATTTAAAACCATCTAAAATAGTTTTTTTTTAAATTACCATACCAACCCACAGTACAACGTCATATTTATTTTATAAACTTCGTTATTGTGTAGTGAAAACTTTGTACCGATTTCGAACATAGTTTTAGTGTGTCAATTAGACTAAAGTAAGTGTTATTTTTAACGGTAAGCAATGTAACATTTAGAGCACCGAAACCTTCTGCACGATTTAGTAGCGCGCAACTATGAATAACATATGAATAAATTTATTAGAATCAATCCGTAGTACATGTACCTTTGTAATAAAAGTTATGTTAATTATTGCGTGCAATTAAAATTTTAAGGTGTGCTTATACGTGAACGTGTATTGTGTGTGCCTTAACGGTTTTTTAATATTTCAATCAAGACTAAAGCTATGTAAAATACATTGTATAGGTATAGAAAATCATTCACAAAGTATGTGTGCGATATTTGAATAAAATAATACATTATCATCATCAGCTTTTACTTGTCAAATCCTGCTAATATTATAAACGTGGAAGTTTGTAAGTATGGATGTTTGTTACTCTTTCACGTAAAAACTACTGAATGAAATTTAATGAAACTTTGCATTGATGTAGCTTATATATCAGAATAACAAATAGGCTATAATTTATGCCCGTACTCCCACGGGAACGGGAAGTACGCGGGTGAAACTGCGGGGCGCTGCTAGTACTGAATAAAGGCCTTCTTTAATGATCGTTGAGTTAAAATAACATACAATAATAAGAAATAAAATATAAGGTATAATGTATTAAATACGTATATCTACAGATTTAAAATGTCTACTATCTATGTTATCATTGATCGTATATTATTTTATTTAATGCTGATTTCTATAAAAAGTGTGCATCGTATTTACTAGTTGATTTATAGCCAGTATTAAACATTTTTAAATGAAATAATAAATTATTAATAGTCTAAAGTCAGGATGTATGATTTTCATGATATAACGTGATTCCCAGCACGTACGTTACCCTCACAACAATAAACTTACGTTCGAGTAACTTCGAATAAAGCTGGCGTTGACAACATTTTAAAATACTCGCTGTAACACATTTCATTTTTTTTCCATATTGTAATTTTATAGTTGTATAATGTTATTATTGGAGCGACAATGGTCCAGTGGTGGACGGACTCGGCCTCTTATGCGAGGTGTCCGGGTTCGATCCTGACCCGTCCGTGTGTGCCTTGAAATGGGTTTTTCTAAATTTCTAAGTGCACCCCAAACACGAGACCATCGCTCGTTCACCGGTGAAGGAAAACATCGTGAGGAAACCTGCATGCCTGATGAGATTTGAAAGTCTTTGAAGGTATGTGAAGTTCACCAACCCGCACTGGGCCAGCGCGGTGAACTATTGGCCCATTACCCTCCTCGCCTGATTTCGAGGAGGAGACCCGTGCCCAGCAGTGGGACATAAAGGGTTGACACTTTTTACTTTACAATGTTATTTCCAAGGAGACTCCAAACGCTGAATAAGGTCCATACCCTAGAAGGATTTATAAGCTTATGGGTTAAGGACTTCTCTGCGGTTACAAAATGTACAATTTTCCTTTCAAGACGCCATTGTGTTTATGCTCGTGATTCTAAACGTGCGTTCATTTATTCGTTCTTTGTTTAAAATACAGCCCAACAAATATTATTGCAACACTCCTTCCTGGCCATTTTAGTACAGACGACAGATGTTATCACCAAATTGTTCTATAAAGAGTTTGTCGGAACACTCTTTGAGTATACAAAAGACAGGAGTTGTGTGATAGAATTTTGGTTACTATCGTCTGTTGTCCTTATTATTGATGAATGGTCTTAGTAATAAGACAAAATCTTCAGGAAAATTATTCTAGAACGGTTTTTCTTTTGTCGATAGCATATTTTAAATTCATCGAATAAACCGAAAGCAGAAACAGTGCAGGGAACTTACTATCTAGAATGGTAAAGAATAATAAAACTCCATGCTCGAAGACTCAGTGTTAAGACAATATTGCCAAATGTGAGTATGGCACCGACCTCTTTGTATTCGAATAATGTTTTACAACATCGCGTTTCTAAGAAAAGTGCGCTGTAAAATTAATGAAAATAAAGTCGATTCTAAATAGTGATGAACGAAGTCGGCCAGTTTATTATTACTATTGAATTAGACTAAAATAAAATATTTTTATGGTTCCGTAGCCAAATGGCAAAAAATGGAACCCTTATGGATGCGACATGTCTGTGTTTGTCTATCCGCCCTTTCAGCAAATTTTTAAAATTTTTATAATTTAATTTTAATAAAATTTGGGGTTTCCCTATACTTTTACAACTGAAACTCATTTTTTTTATCAAACCCATACATGTGGGGTACCTATAGTGGGATATTTAATATTTGTCTAAACTAAATAGTTTGCGCGAGGGCCACTTCCAATGTGAAAAAATGTGGGGGGTACACATTGCCCCATGTTTTTTCTAAAATTTATAAAATATATATCGTATGTTACCAAACGAACTTCCACCGAAAATTTGTATAAATAAGAAATTAAAAAAAGAACTGCAAGTACTTTTATATTGTGTTAGTTTCTGGCATGTCTTTCATAGGCGCGTCCGACTCGCACTTGGCCGCTTTTTATACTATGCATTTGCTTGATTAAAGACATGTAAATAACTCTATGTTAAGTTTTTCGTGAACGAAATATTACGTCTGAACTATAAACTCTTTAACTTTTGAGATTTTCTTGAAGCATTTCCCTCTCATTTCAATTTGCAATTCTTACTGATTATAATATTCTCTTGAGTTTATAATAGAACCAAAATAAAAAATAAAAATTCCCAAATTTTATTATTGTGATTTCAGTAGCTGTAGACTTTAATAATTACAACGTAAAAACGAATAATGCGCGTAACCCTACGCGTGAGTCATTAAAAAGATAGCATATTAAACGCGCATTTTTCACACGTTTATCTTCTCGGTCACGGGCAACACAAATAGACACAACATTTCATAAACTGTTTGCTCGTGTACATTAGGGCAATATGAATATATTATGTGAGAGTTGATCTCCTAAGCTTATAGATTTAAGGATTACTTTCCATTTAGAAATCACTAAAGTTAAAAAAAAATAATTAAGATCTCAAACATTGAGATTTTAAATAAGACAATTAAAATAATTACAAAAAAGTATAAATCTAGTCACTGTATATTTATAAATCTGTGGTAGTCACCATAAGGCTAAATTTTTTATTAACTAGATAGACATATTATATTAAGCTTTTATAAAATGTAGTATTGCTTTTTTGTTATTTGCAAATGTTGATTTGTTATTTCAATTTGCAAAATAAATGTATCATCGATGATACTTATTTGTAATACATTTCTTACAGTGTATATTAGGTACTATTACCAAGTTTTGATAAGTAGATTAATTGTAAAAAAAATTGTAAATAAGCCAATCAAAATATGTTGTTAGAATGTATATAATATAATATGTTTATTACATATATTTTTATATATAGTTTACGATTTAAAATCATGACAAGTCAAGCTACTGGACACTCAGCAGGTTCTGATCCCGTCAAGTGCAGATAATTTGTATGACCAATATGGGTGTCTGCACCGTGTAATAAGCGCGATTTAGACGTATTTATATAAATTTATTTAATTTATACTACTAATAATAAAATATACCCGTTATACAAGTTCTTACGAACTTACCACGAGGTTAACAAACTATTATTATTGGATAAAAATAAAACATAATATAAGAGATTAGTTCCAGTAATGTAGTTATGTATATTATGTAGTATACATTTGAGTTGTGATTTTTTTTCGTATTCTATGAGCCGGTTGCTTCAAATCATCTGTTAACGTAAGAGACTTCGCTAAATTTTGACATTTGTTAAAAACAACGCTCTTTGGTCACTAACGTTCGGTACCGCCATCTTTAACGACCACATATTCTTTAAAATCGGTCGATACAACTCGCCCCAAGTCTTCGTAGTCAAACAAAAACTATAAACGTAATATGTATATCTATGAGGAAAGATTTGATTGTTTGTTTGTATTAAAAAGGCTCCGAAATTACTTGAATGATTTGAAAAATTCTTTCACTGTTGGGAAGCTACACTATCCCTGGTGAACATGGGCTATATTTTTTCAAAAAAGTTACGAAAAACGTATAAAAACTTTCTTGATTCAGGCGAAGCTGCGTGCCGTAGCTAGTCTATTATAATTAGTTAATGAATCAGTGATGCTTGGTACGAATAAATAATTAAAACAAATAGCGAAACATGATACTTGCATCGCATGTTTGTGCCGTACATACAACACGTAGAGGCAAACTGTTTTGTCTCTGGTAACGGGTCATAGCAGCATTGAGAAATACCCAAATACAAGATGTTTGTTTAAAGAGTCGTCGTAAATTTTTATTGTGGACTAGCTGTTGCCCGCAGCTTAGCCTGCGTTAACTAAAATTTACAACGGGATCTTAGTACGCAAAATAAGTAACTTTTCTGGATGATTTTTTACACCTCGTGTCCGAAAAACCCAAATATCTTACGGAACCCTGTTTTTTTCCAAAAAAAAATTTTGCCTATGTTACTCATGGATAATGTAGCTTTCAAACGGTGAAAGAATTTATGAAATCGGTCCAGTACTTTTTGAGCCTATTCATTACAACAAAACAAACAAAGTTTTTCTCTTTATAATATTAGTATAGATAGTATAGATACAGTGACGACGGGCTCCCGCTGTTAGCTTCTGCGTCTATCATCGCTTGCAAAGAGTATGAATTGCTTTTATGGATGTCTTAATAATCTATCGCCGATCGATCATTTTGCCGTGGAATATCGTTAGCCGAATAATAACAGGGTGGCCTAGCCAAAATGCCATTAAGAAAGCGTTAGCGAAGTTCGAAAATGATAAAATGTATGGAATTGACATAAGGCCGCTCTTAATCACGTGGCCCATCCTTTCGAGTTACTTTCGATAGGATACTTTCGAGTTGCTGCTATCATCTAAGATTATCGAGATATTAATACGCTTTTTATTAGCTTCAGACGCATGTAATTATGTAACGGAATTTTTGAACATAATTTAGATCCCCTTCAAAACGTCAGATTAACTCGAAATTTGGCATACTTATCAAGAACCGATGACAATTCAATATTTTAAACAGTTTGATCCGTTATCCTTTGATAATCAAGATTAGCAATTAGTGGGATTTTCTATAAAAGGGAATTTTTTTAAACTATTATTTATTTATATTATGTATGTAGTTATTTAGTTGACACTATAAACACAATAGATTCTCACATTCAGTTACGAAGTTGTCCGTTACAGGTCGCTTGGCAAATGTGAATCATCTATGTATATTATAAAAATCATATTTAATAAGAATCTATCAAGAAAGATGGAATGAAATTTCAACGTCATGTAGTTTGCCGTCCCAGCATTTCATTTACCATAAATAGGGATGTTGACTAATTTTTGTATTTGATTTTATTTGATAGGTATACTATATATGAACACGAAAAAAATTCTTTTGTAAAGAAATATGTCTAATTTTAACAAAAAATTAAATAAAGAAAAATGGTTTTTAAAATCGCCCTTGAAACGCTCCAAGCGTCATTACGTCACACACCGCATTCAAGCTCGCGCTATGTTAGGTGAGTTTGTACTTAGCTCAATGTTCAGTGACGTCATCGCCTTATTGGCGTTTACTTTTTGGCGTCACGTGATCATGCATGATAAATAACGCATTTTAAATTAATTTTCTAAATTTTAAGACAAATAAGTAGACTTTTTAAATGTTATTTTAGGTTTTCAAATACTGCATTTAATATGTAAAACATAACTTTACATGAATTTGTAACATGTGTCAACATCCCTATTATAATAAACCCTACATAGCGAAGCAATATTTAGAAAAATATATGATTTTATAATATTGTGACTTTTTTGACTCAAGAAAATCCTTATGCATGTAACCTGGTCTTTGGCTGGTTCCTGACCCTAGGAGACTACACATAGCAAGGTATATCTAAACTAAAATCAGTGGGAGCGCCTTCAGCCGCTTTTTGACGAATCTGCAGGCATTGCGATTATCTCAGATACTTGTTGGCTCAGAAAAAGGCAAAAGTACTCACAGCCATGTGAGGATAGGATCCAGCTGCCAATAAGCAGTCCTCTCGTTACTGTGCTATGCTGTGCTCAGGCGGGGAACCTGCCATGCCTGCCTGAAGTTACCCAACACGAGAATAGGAGCGTTACTAGAGGCGCAATAAGTAGCGCCATACGCACCCTCGTTTTTCGTTTGATGGTGCCTCGTTGGCGGCCCTCTCATCCGTTACCTCTTTTTAAGAAGCATAGAAGGCGAAGACGTTAAAAATATATGATTCTAATTATGACATCGGATAAAGTCTAGACTTAAGTTGAAGAGCATAATCTCAGGATAAATTATGTCGTCATGACTTAGACACATCAAGTGATTAGTTGTGTGGTGACCGGGTCAGTTTGAAACACGAAAAATAAACATAAATGACTTTCTGTTGCAATTTTGATTTCTATTGTTACAACACATTTAAATTTTACACTTACTGAAAGTTAGAATAATAGTGCTATCATAGAGGTATAATATATATAAGAAACATATTATAATATGTATAATATTTTATGCATCATAATATTATATTATTATAATACACCTATGACCACCAGTCCTACTTATATTATAAATTTGATGTGACAGTTTTTATAAATATATGAATATATATTTGTTACATTTGTACGCAAAAATCTACTTAATGGATTTTAATAAAATTTTACAATAATACAGCTTACACACCAGAATGAATATATGGGCTATAATTGTAATGGGAAACAAGTAGATAAAACCACGGAACACTGCTATTATATTTTAGTATACTTAAATTATGTCAATGTATTTCGTTTTCGATCTATCATCGAGAATTTTCCTTGAAGGAGGAAGGAGGCCTATATTCCGCAGTGGACGGATGATGATGATAATGATAGTGAATTCTCCAAATAGGCGCACAATGATCACAACCTATTTTTTTATTTGTATCATCAGTAAATGCATGTAAAACTTCTGTGCATATAAATGTTTAAAATTAACATAATATTTTCATCTACACTAATATTATAAAGAGGAAAACTTTGTTTGTTTGGTTGTAATGAATAGGTTAAAAAGTACTGGACCGATTTCAAAAATTCTTTCACCATTCGAAAGCTACATTATCCACGAGTAACATAAGCTAAATTTTATTCTAAAAAAAAGGGTTCCGTAAGATATTTGGGTTTTTCGGACACAAGGTGTAAAAAATCAACCAGAAAAGTTCCTTATTTGCGTACTAAGATCCCCTTGTAAATCTTAGTTAACGCAGGCAAAGCTGCGGGCAACAGCTAGTCAATAATATAATTAAACACAATCGTCGAAATTCACAGAAAATAAGTATACCTAAATTTGTATGCGCCTCTTCATAATAACCAATTATCGGAAAAAAATATTAAGACGATAAAAATGCTAGTACTATATAATACTTCCGAAACAATTAAAACCTTGACACTTATTTATTTTCTATTATTAATGCATCTTCCCACATCGATTGTTTTCTTACTCACATTGTCTTTACAAAATTAAATTGAAGGCCACATAAAAACAACATCTAAAAAAAACTCAATATAATTATTATTACGATAGATTAATACGATACTACATTTTATTACATAATTATAAAGTAATCAAAAGATGTATTCCAATAAAACAGTGATAATATCATAAAAATGTAAAGAAAATCTGTTATGATGGATATAATAATGGTATATACACAATAATAAAAATTAAAATATGAGCAATATTTATTCTGTCAACATGGAATAAGACTAGAGACGCTGACGAAGAGCTTAGATTGTTATAAGTGTAGAAAAACAACAAGATCCAGATGATAAATACTTACACTTTTATTTACACTTCTTAAATTCCAATTAATACACTCTTATTACAACTTTATTATTACACCTTTTTCAACCTTCTAGTCAGTACTGCTGGTTTATGAAGACTGCCCTTTTCAAGAAAATGACAAAACTATTTATGCACTAATGACCGGAAACAAGATGTTTCGATTAATCTATAAAATAAGTTTTCGACTTATGACAGACCGGAAACTCTTCCTCCAAACTAATACTCAGTTAACTTAGAAAATGGCAAGCTTTTTTATTATGAAAAGTCTTTAAACGACTAACGACCAAAC
The DNA here is from genome assembly GCA_905333005.2 of Lycaena phlaeas. Lineage (NCBI taxonomy): Eukaryota > Metazoa > Arthropoda > Insecta > Lepidoptera > Lycaenidae > Lycaena > Lycaena phlaeas. Next base: position 16,279,966 of record HG995166.1, on the reverse strand, counting down.
AATAAAAACTTATGGCAGTAATGTTAATCAATTATGACTTAAGATAATCATCGCGCCTATGTTTGGTTCTGTTTGATTATAGCTGCTGCTTCCGAATATGAATTTGGAAAATACTTTCAACCAAATTAATAGACGATTGTTTGACGAGAACTTATGGAAAAAAGCAGCGTATACTAATACGCTGCTTTTTCCATAAGTTCTTTTCAGCGGCATACATATTATCTATTATCTATATATCTTATAATACAAAACTCTAAAGCTTTATCGAGTTTAAATCAATAGTTTTCGAGACTTTTGAATATAAATAAATAAATAAAATATTATATTGGGTGGCTGAAACCTTTTGCTTTTGGGTTTATTCTGAATTTGTGAATATGAAAGGTGAATTTCATCAATCACTGTAGCAGTTTTATTTTCGACGTCGCCCATGCACATGGCCTGGTTTACCTGGCGTATGTCCAGCAGTAGATGGATAAAGGATGATGATGATGATGATTTATATAAAATATAAATAAAAATTATCAAACAATCACACCACGTTAACCTAGTCCCGTAGTTACTTTTATAAGAACTTGTGTTACGAGTACGAACGAAATTTGAACCCAAATTTGTAAATGTTTATCATACAAATCCATGACCGGCGCAGACATTAATATTCATCATACAAATTATACTTTATTCACAGACTCTGCGGGATTCGAACCCGCGTTTCAAAGTAAAGTGTCGTAGCCTGACCACGCGACCACCCGACCATCGAATACGTATATATACAAGATATTTGTTTTTAAAATTCCGCGGTGACAGTATTAAATAATATTCTAGTAACAGAATGGTACTTACGGTAAATGAGCAATGGCGTGGTGTCACCGAGTGAAAGTATAAGATGCCAGCTCATTGATGGTACTTGGAGGTCAAGCGCAGAACAGGTTCCGTTCTTGTTTTACTTTTCTTTCGCTGGAAGTAAAAGTTTGACACCGGTCAAAAGTACACCGATTAATTACATTATAATGTCAGGAGTTTCGGGTACCTTGTTAACATGTTACGGTAATACGTCTATAAGATCTTGAGATAACATACTTATTTTTATTCTTATAATTATTTAAAACGTTATAATTACCATGCTTTAAATAATAAGAATTCTGTTATTTCGATTATGTATACCTTGTTCCCGAGACATGTAAAACGTTACATAATAATTATAAATAATTTTACACATATTGCTTTAATGTTATTGGCTAATGAAAATTAAAGCAAGATTAATTTTATAAAAATAACATGTTGGGACATAGAAATCAAATTAAATCAAATAATTAATATTTATTTCGTAGGCAAATTACATAGCACTGGAAACATGTCAATTTTTTTTATAAGCTAATGCTAGATTCGCAAAGTAGCAGTTTTCCTCAGAGAAGAATCTAGCAAGAAACTCTGTAGGATTGCTATTTTTAAAATATATTTTAACAATTTTTGTAAATACATCTAAATAACAACATACTAATATATTAGTATGTATGTATTTACAAAAATTGTAAAACTATATTTTAATACATCTAAATAATAATAACATGCTAGTTACATAAATTAATTCACATTTGCCTAAAATAAATAAGTAAATAAATTTAGACCCCGAAACACGGCCATCTAATCCCAAGGTAGAGCCTGTATTATGGCAACCAGATAGGTAACTGATGGATACATATTATAGTACATTTGTGCATATAAATTCGAGCTCAAATTCGGAATCGAACCCACAACCACCACGGTTTAGCAGTCAAGGTCACTAACCACTAATCACTAGACCAAAACGCCCTGGTAATTGATATTGTAAAAAAAAGAAGTGGAAAATATTTATCACCATAAAGTACGTCATACGATGAAATAACTATAAAGTGACGCACTTTATGCTCTGCCTCAATAATTATTTAAGTACTGAATATGAGTACAATAATTATATTTTTATGATACAATTATTATTTTACACATTTTATTTTTATAGCTTTTTCAGCCTCGATTTAAGTTAAGTTAATAATAAGTTCTTATCTAAATCATATTAAATATTATATAATAAGAAATAATTATTACCCGTATCTTTTTATTCGAATCATATTTTCCTTTCCTTAAATTCAAAACACATGAGCGCAAGAGATGCAAGAAACTATCAGTCAAGCCTCGAAAGTGAATTTTCTTAGTACGTCTCTCTTGACGCTGGAAATTTTCCACTTTTTGATGTCATCAGACATTTTAAAAGACACCTCGAGTGTTACACAGGCACTTCAAAGTAAGCATTAAGCCTAACAAGTGAAAGTGTCTATTTTATTGTCAGACTAAATAGTGAGGCATTTGCTTATAGTTTCTTATGTTTTCTAATATACATAAACATGTTGTGTTGAGCGATGTGTAAGTAAGGCTTATTGATTTAGAAAATTCTAGATGTATCGACGAAACCATAGGAAACACTTTCAGACATTTTTGAAAGTTTGAAATAATAGACAATAAACATACGGCCCTGGTCCAACAAAGATTGCTCGTGTTTATGTTCATAGGCGACTTTGATCATTCCCTATCCTTATTATTTGCTTATTTATCTTATAATAAAAAGGAAAACTTTGTACTTTTGAATGTTTGTTTTCGACCGATTTGATTTTTTTTTCTCACCATTAGAAAGCTAAATGATCTCCGTATACCTAACATGAGCTATATGATATTTAAAAAAAAAATGAAAAGTCATTATTTTGCATGCGCTGCGAAAACTATTAACGATATATTATTGTGCATAAAATAATGTTCTATATTTTAATAGACGAGCCGGTCCAAAGCCCGATCGGCCGTCTATCACTGCCTGCTCTCCTGCGAGTAGAAGCAGCACTGCACTTCCTCTCTCGTCCTGCATCCTTTTGCGACATCACGATTCACGTCCTTCCAGGAGGAGATTAGTTATAAACCTAAGTTAAAACGAAGCTGCGAGCAACAGAGCATCAAATATGATAGGAGATGCTATGAAAACAACCTACGTGATGACAGCTAGTGGCCGCCATTTTTCTTAATAATTTCTCTACAATGATTACAGCGTTCAGGCTTTACTTTCATTTTCTAAGATCTACGTTATTCAATATAAGATATGGATGTTTTGCATCGGTTCTCAAGGTAATGGGCTTAACTCTTTTTAACAATCAAGATATAGCGATGAGTATAAAATTAAAGGAGTATTAAAGATAATCTGTGGGACAATTTAGGATTTTGGAAAATCCTAATATTTTTGTTGAGATAAATATTTAAAGTGTTTATTTTTAAGTATTCTATATTGACAATTTTAACTTTAAAATGTTTTAAATATAATAGTTTAAAGTTTGCTATAAAATAAATTTGATGTACACTTAAAATTCTGACCCATGTAAACTTAAAAACGTTTTATAATAAAACAAAATAGATATAATATTTGCATGGAAAAAACTGAAATATATAATAACTGAAATATTTGTATATTTTAGTTATTATACAATTTAAAATCAAAATTAAACATCTTATCATTGTTCATTTATATGTATACAAGAAAAATTAAGAATATTGTAATAATACTTATGAGACTCTTTTTAAACTTGAAAATAAAAAAGTATTCTAAAACTTTAAAAAAATCGAATATGATAATATCGATCCTGTCTCTTGACCTGTAGGCTATTCTGTAAGGTCGTTTTGGAATCTCGAAAGCGGAATCCGCAGTTATATGACGAATTTGTATTCTTTAAAACTCGACTATCTATCTATAGCAATAAAGTTCGCTTTCGAAGTGAGCGTAAAGTAAGCTCTATCACCCAGGTGAAGCTCGATATGGAAATGTTTTTTATAGAACAGTCCTACTGATGTCGACTCAGTTTTTTTGTTAGTTGGATAAACAGACTGTGCCACCTGATGCTGGTCAACGTCACCCATGAACGTAAATACTATACTACTATACCTAGAACTAACCCAAAGTTTTTTATTTTTTGCCTATCTCCAGACATATTATGATGTGAAATTAAGTCTATTTATTGTCATAATAGTATTGACCCAATCAATCCACATAAATTCATAGTAACATTTGAAAAAAAAACTATATTTCAAAATTATATCTCACCAAAAACGGTACGAACCTATTTCATCATGTACAAAAAAGGTATGTATTTTATTAAGTCTTTTTAGCCCCAACAATGATTTGTATGCCAATGCCTACTTTGTGGTAAAAACAAACTACGTACACGGTACATACAAACGAAAATTAAATTCATAAAAATAGGCGCATAAAATATAATATGATGCTGTATTAATTTAATATGTATTAAGATTGTTCGTAACTGTTTTGGTAGTAACTATTTGTGTTTTTTTTCTAAATAAAAACGTAGTTAATAATGCTTATTATAATGGGCCAACTTATTTAGATAACAAGGTACTGTTATATTTTAAACAGTCTATGAATTTTTATAATTACCCTTTGAATGAATTTTGACGAATAAACTATATGAAACAAAATAAATGTTGACTCATTTTTGTTTATACAATAAAATATTTTGAATATAAACTTTATAAGCCACGAATTGGCTTGGAAAATGTAAAAAAAATGTTATTGTCGTTTATCGTTTTTCTCCATTTTCAATACTATTCAGAATAATGATGTAACTCAGGTACAGAAAATAAAAAGTTATACGTACGAGTGAATACACAAATTACTTCAACATCGTCAATCTCATCAAATTAACGCATATCCGATGTCATAAATCAATAAAACAATATTTAACACATCAACAAACAGTAGGATACATTTTCTAAATTGAATAAATTTCACTTTTCGCATAATCAAAGTCTTATTTGAACAATGTGGTGAATGAAATACAACTTTCTATTAGCGAATAAAAGATTTGTTTGTTCAGTTTATCCATGTATCGATGGGAAAAATATTTGCTTTATTCTTATAGCGCACTTTGATAAGAGGAAAAACATAAATAAATACTCATTATAAACACCTAGGCCCTCTTTAACCTTTTTGAGGGCCCTGGGCACTAGGGTAATAGAGCCTCAACATAAATAATAATTTATACATCTGCGGGTTTATTTTTGATTAGAAAGAGTAATCATACTAATTAGGAAACTTCTGAGTGTTCTAATCAGCAATCATTGTTTCACTTCCTTATATTATTACATTAGTCATATTCTGATATAAATAACGATGCCTGATGCATCGCGGGGCCCTGGGCAATTGCATGCCCAATGGAAAAGGCGGGCCTGTAAACAGCTCATTTCAGCTCAGAACAGAAAATTGACTGAAAATGTTTGTTAGGGTTCCTTTATTCAAAGTAATGAAGCGAAACCCATATACCATTTTTTATTATACGAATAAGTAAATTGCTGTTATTTAATGAACATCATATATATCTATTTCCGCATCTGTCATCCAACTAAGCGCAGCGACTGCACAGAGATCGTCGAATTTTATCAAATGGAACTCCTTCTCAATTACTCTAATAGTCAAAAATAAAATATCCCGCGTAGGGATGCTTTAACCCTTAAGTTTATTCGCACACCATAATATTATAACTCATGTTTTAGGGTCATCGACCGGCCTTGACATTGATTCACGATTAGTTATTATCGAACAAAACTCTCGATTGTATTGTTAAGTGAAATTTTTTTTCTTCATTGAAAAAATATTTTCCACTAAATACGAATAATCCTACTAGTATTATAAACATGAAAGTTTGTAAGTATGGATATTTGTTACATTTTCACGTAAACTATTGAATGAATTTTAATTAAACTTTACAATAATAGCTTTTACACATGGGCTATTATTTATCTCCCTACTCCCACGGGAACGCAAAAGTACGCGGGTGACACCGCGGGGCGCTGCTAGTTAAGTATAAGTTATATCTTAGCATTTATTGAGGCCCATGTTCACCAGTGGTCGGATCTATTATCGACCTCTGCTGATATTGATGATGATGAGGATGATATTAATTATTGTTAAATGAACAATGATTTCGGCCTTTATCCACGGTATTGAATATATTTGCTGACATACAAACCTGCCTTGTTACCATCGAGAAAATAACCATATTAGCGTATTAATGTAAGCCATGAAAAGGAATTACCTGATTTGTCACTGATGTAACAGTAATACAACCAATTGTGATCTGTGTGTGAGTCCCATCGGCCAATCATCGATGGCCGTCAGTCGACCAATCAGAGTGAAAGTCACCAATAAATTCTTTTATTTATTAATATATGATTATTTATATTTATTTACATTTGTTTCAGGTCGAGGAGCACGATGACAGCCTCACACCCTCCGAAGGCCTACGTGGCCCAGACGCATAACGGAGACGCGCCGGCCATCATATCCAAAGGAAATCGACGAGATTACGAGTAACTTTCATAATTTATCATAATAATAATGTCAACTGTTATATTATGTCGTACTGCTAGACACGGGTCTCTTCCTCGAAATCACGCGAGGAGGGTTTTGACTTTTGGGTCCATCGATGCGCTGGTCAATGCTTGTTAATGAACATATATTATTTAAACTTCCAATATTATTATATATTTGATAGGTTTTTTTTTGTTTCCCGGCAGTTTGGAATCCGCTACCTCTGGTTTGAGCGTAAACGCGCTAGCCATTGGGCTATAGATGTAGTTAATTGTTTGTTCGCGTAGAATAGGCTCTGAAACTACGGAACCGATTTAAAAAAGTTTGCGCCTGAATGGAAAGCCATCAGCGAGTAACATAGACTATGTGGCGGACGGACCGCTAGTAGTTTATATTGTGTGAGTTATCCTAATTCTAATCCTGCGTAGACAAATTCGCGGGTAGCATCTAGTTAAGTTCATGATGATAATTCCCAAATAATCTCGAATGTCATAAACGTAATATAATTGTTGGCCATAACTGGAATGTGGTCAGTGGGTAATCACTCGTATTCCTTTCTATTTTTCTATTTTAAAGCCGATACAGTTGCACGGCCCAATGGTAAGAGGCCCCGTAATGACCTGGTTTTGCACGAAAATATAATGTCGTTACAATTACACCGTGGAACATAAGTTTATGGACAAATTTCGTACCCAAAACATTTGTGGGAAAGCGCTCTCTGTAGGTCACATCTTTGTATAGCGACTACCGGCCTAAAACGTCTGGCGTCCCGTATCTCTTTGACAGTTCATACGAGCCTTTTTTTTTTCTTTTACGCCGGGAAATGCACTGACGCATACCGCTGGGGAGGGGGTCTCCCCAGGCGGGTATGTGGGACTCGTTGCGCCCGAAAGATGGTAAGTGGACGCAGCTCTACCCACTAAAACCCGGCGAGTGCCACCAATGCCGCCTTTGGTGAGGTGCCCCGGATCTACAAGCAACAGGGCTCCTCGACGGCTAGTCAGTCCCTCAGGGGACTGACACCACCTCCACAGAGCGGTTGCCCCGCACCACAGAACAACCACTCCCAACGTCTGGACAGTACAATGAGGTGAGGTTCCCATCCTCACCCCTTGCCCCCTGCTCTTTTGTCCCCTTTTATTATAAGGGGGGTACAAAGAGCCCCCTCGGCTCAATTCGCTTCACCCAAGGTGTTTGGGTCACCTTGGGCTACTGTGCCCCACCGCCACGACAAGGCCTGAACCATGGTAGGGAGTTCATACGAGCCTTTTCTAACTTAACTTCACTTACAAATAAAGTATTATTGGTAAAAGAATGATCAAAATCCGTTCTTTAGATCCACAGATCCGCTTGCAACCTCACAAACTCACAACCTTTACCTCTCTAAATTGTCAGTACCTATAGATACTAGCTAGTCTTCGTTTACATGATTGTTTTTGTTTTAAAAAATCCTTGTCCATTTCGCCAGTCCGTTGCTACACAGTACTTTGATTTATATGTATGTATTGTTTGTTAGCTATTCACATACATAATGTCACGTCGTTTGTGAGGACTATTGATCTCCACTCGTCACGATCTCCACGCACATATTACACAATTCGCAAGTGAAATATGACCTGCCCACAGGCCATAAACACAAAGAAACAGCACATTGTTCATATGGCCTGTGCTCAGTATCTAATCTAATATATAAAATTCTCGTGTCACAGTGTTAGTTACCATACTCCTCTGAAACGGCTCGACTGATTTTTATAAAATTTAATATACAGTATATTCAAATACATACAACCCTAAATTTTCATTACTCTACGATCAACCCCTATTTTTTAATAGCGATATTAGTACTTTTGGCAGAATGAAGTCTCTCGGGGCAGCTAGTAATATATAAACAAGAAAGTTTGTATGTATGGACATTTCTTACTGTTTCACACAAAAAGTACTAAATAGATTTCAATAAAAGTATACAATAATATAGCTTACTATAATAATAATAACAAGGGCTACAATTTATAAAAATATTGTCTGAATTGTCGAGAATCTAATCTTGAGCAGATGAGGCGTTATGCGCTCCATCTCCCGCTCTGCCTTCTCATTTTGCGACATCACTACTTCAGAAGGAGAGGACTGCTTTCCATGCATCTCACTGATGGTCATCGCTCGGATGACCGCAGCTTCTACTGCTTCTTTAGCGACAAGTGGTACGCTTTCAGTTTCCTGCCAAGAAAAATTTCAATTTATATTAGAGTCACAACTAATTTGAACTGCGGAAATTTGAGATCCATTTCATGAAGTATACGTGGTCAGGTCATTATTTATGAATTTGAGAAATGTCGTGGAAGTCTGACTTTCAAAAGAAAGTTTTCAAGATATTGTCAGGGTGACATTATGACGTGTGTGTAATGTGTATATATATATATATGCAAATTATATATTTTTTAACTTTACGTCCTATGATATTAAAATAGCAAATAGGATTAAAATAAAAAATACAAAACACTCTTAATTTAAGCTCGTCTGCAATTCTCTCTACATTCATCATCTTTGAACGTACGCACATTATAATATGAGATATGAAATATGAATATTCCTCATACAAACTTTTACTCTCCACGGATTCGTACCGACAACCTTTCAAAATATTTTACATTCTAAACAGCATCCCAAAAGACTTCCAGTATTTAGTTTAAAGGAATTTTGAATACATGTCATTACTAAAATAAATTGTGCATGTACGGTTTTGCAATAACCAAGAAAATAGGTGCGAACCATAAAATAAGTATTGCAAATATTTATCTAATGATTCACACAAATCTATACTTCCTGAATTATTTATTTCACAAGCTGTTATATAATTTGTCAAAAAACCACTATCCATATAAGTATTGTTGCGATAAAACGCGCAAATATCATAATAATTGTCATTATGAAATTATAATTACAACAATTATTACGACTTAAACGCGTAACATATTGAGTGTTAACTACATAACTACTTTATCATCAGATCACGTCTCTCATTTGGCTGATAAATGATATCGGTTATCACAAATCATCGATTCCCGAATACTATCCTCTAAGCTTATTTTTACGATACATAAATTATTTGGGATTGATACAGTTTCTATGTATCTCAAATGTATTGTGTATCTTTTGTCTTGGTGTATGTTTCATACACCACATATTAGCTGTCCAGGTCAATCCTGGATCGATCCTAAAATATATAAATAGCATGCCTTGATAGTAGTCAACTATCTGCTTACTATCATCTGATATTCAACATAGATAAGTTTTCGGTAGATACCGAACAGTTGAGCAACAGAGTACCTATTTTCCTCGCCGAAATTTCCAGATAAAATTTTCTAGATTTTTTTAAATTACATCATATCCTATTTATTGTGTTAGTTTCCTAATTTACCCTAAATATTTTCAGATGGCAGATTGTATGGAGGAACGTACTAGCGTTCGTCTATTTACATATTGCTACATTATACGCCCTTTACTTGGCTTTCTCCGGTGCAGCTAAATGGAAGACAATTGTGTTTGGTGAGTTATGGAGATTATCCAACTTTATTTGATAAGAGCATTAGGAAGTAATGTCAATAAAAACACACGTACTTATTAGTTGATGTACTTATGCAAACCAATAGATAGAAAAATGATGGTAAGAAATGAACATTAGAAATTAACATAAGCAAGATTTCCCTGGACTTCAGTGTCAGGCCCAAAAGATTCGTCTGAGCATGACTCTGAAAACTGTCTGTATAATTCAAGTATAATTCATTTTTCTAGACCAGAGATAAGCAAGCAGGGAAAGGAATAAATTGGGCTTACCAAGAGATCACCATTACATGAAAATCTTTCTTCCAATTGGAATTTCATTAGCATTTCTTTAACAACATATCTATAGAATAGCATACTTATTAGGCATAGTTATTAGTCAATATGCACTAAAAACGATAATAAATCATTTACAATTCAATATTAATCAGGCTAAATACTATGATTTAATGTATTTATAATTAAAGGTTAAAGGCATTACAGTAGAATAATGAATATTTTTGTTATTGTTCTTTATTGTTTTTCTCATCTTATTTGCGCAATTAAAATCGCTGCATATGATATAAGCAATTATACAATGATACCGATGCATATTGGGAGTGTTACATAGATTGATTTTAATATTAGCAAATGTAAATTCGTAGTCCAAAAAGTACAGAAAATGAAATACTGGTGGTTTCGACAATCACTGAAAAAAATGTTACGGTACTCCTGGTAGATGCAAAACATCAGCAGTGATGTTGCCGTTTATTTTATATTGAAAATTCTCGTTTCACGGTGCTTGTTACTAAACTCCTCCGAGACTGCTCGACCGAATTTTGTGTGCACATCGGATAGGTCTGAGAATCGGCTAACATCTATTTTTTATACCACTAAATAATCAGGGCGACCGCCGACCCACCGCTAAAAATTTGATTTGATTGACAAAATATGTGACATAAAAAAATACATACAACTCTAAATTTTTACTCTTCTATCCCCAATCCTTATTTTTAAGAGCAAAATTAGTACTTTTGGCAGAACGAAGTCTGTTGGTGTAGTATTATAAAATATCGATTACAAAAGATGAAATAAAGAAAAAAAAACAAAAGACAAAGCCGTTTGATTTTAATGCCAAGGCGAATAGAATTTATGTTAAAATGTGATAGTCATTATTCCTATATTGCTTGCTTCAGCCCTGTCGTTCGGGATCCTGTCTGCTATGGGAGTGACGGCTGGCGCTCACAGGCTCTGGGCCCATAAGGCGTACAAGGCGAAGTGGCCGCTTCGACTGTACCTAGCCATTATGCAAACCATGGCTTTCCAAAACCACATTTACGAATGGGTGCGTGATCATAGGTAAGTTGATTTTAGTATTCGCTATTTGGTTGGTATATAACAAATACGATTTTTAAATTAGTTACTTTCACTTCTAAGACTATTTGAAACGGAATACTTGCCATGTTTTAGGAGTCTAGTATACAAGAAATTCCTGAACAATAGAGCTCCGCGAAATAAAAGTGTAGACCATTATAAATATACTACTAGTTATTTTAGAAATAACTCATATGGACATAATAATAATTCCTCAAAAGAAACAACCGTAGGCAAAGGTTGTTTTTATAAAAAAAATGTGTGTAAGAAGTACTAATCATTATATATGAATATTATTTTTCATTTAATACAGACATAATATTGTGTAAAAAATCGACAATATAATTTTGCAGACAGAGCTTATATAACTATTTTGATTTTAAATATGATTATTTCTTTTTCTATTGTTTCACAAAATATAGTTTGTTTATTAGAGCTTGATATTTATATTTATTATTTATTTATAGCATTCGGGAATCGTCTTTGTTCTAACAAGTAGTTTAATGTTCTGTCTACACAATAGAGATCTCACATAAGTTTGGTTTTTATTGAGAGCTTCTAACTCACGAATTTATTCAAACGTCTAAATGTGATTGTATTGTATTGTGGACATCCACATAGCTAATATTATAAAAAAAAAAAAAGACAATGGCGCTAATGAACACAAAGGCTTATGCGGCATAGGTGAAAGTGTACAATAAATCATATTAAATAAATTACACAAGTAAAAACATTATTATAATTCGCTAGATAAAAAGCATTTCTTTCGTTTCTGGAAATTTCCAAATATGAACCAGTAGTTCCGCAATAATAAGCAAAAATTGCTCCTCTTTGAAATGAAAATCTACCGTGGAAACTTTTAATAATCTTATTTTCCTATCCCAGTTCGACGCGATATTTCGGAAAGACGGAAAATTAATTCACCAGAGTTAAATGATGATTATGATTGAATGAATGAATGTATCCAATTAGTTACAGTAGGAACTCTTGATACAGATTACTAGGCAATCATTAATGCGTGTAATGATAATGATAATAATGATATAATTGACGTGTGTCAATTACGGACGTTGCCTTATATTCGGCATTTATTATGGCTATCGAAAGAAATTCATCGGGCGCACTTGTCACGCGACATGAACATGTAAATCTCAACTAACACAATTCTAGATAATTAAAACAAAATGTACACAATTTGTCGTTTTTCGGAAAGATGGGCAGGACAGGCCGTGTATTTTGTGGCATCGAGGCTTCATCATCATCATTATCATCATCATCGTCAGCCTTTATCGGTCCACTGCTGAACATACCAGGGCTTTGGGCAGGCACGCTGGCGTGTGTGGGGACTCGCATTGGGTGCACTACCCCACTAAAACCGCTGCGTGAGCCTTCAGCCGCTATCTGAGGGACCCGGATCACTAAACTTAAGCCTCCCTCAATGAACGCCATGACGACCGATCCCTTGCCACTCGCATCCAACGCGTACCGGCCACTGCACAAAGATCGTCTTCCCACCGGGTTAATGTTCTTCTGAGTGTGTGACCAGCCCATTGCCACGTCAACGTGCATATTCTTCGCGTGACATCGGTAACTCTAGTTCTCTGGCGGAGGATCTCGTTTCAAAACCTTTCTGCCAAAGAAACACCCAGCATAGCACGCTCCATAGCACGTGGACTTCTAACTTAAGGACCGGTCGTGAATTAAGTTTTGGTCACGTTCACGTCATTAAGGGCCACATTTTGGTGCCGTAGGTCAACATGCGGGGAGCATTTGTTGAAGACTTTCGTCTTCAAACTCTGCGGTATAGACATAATACTAAAAATGATATTAAAGATAATTATTTTGTTAAATAAATTTAATATAGAGTATATTAAATAAAGTATTAATATTTGATGGTCCTTATGGTTTTTTGTTATGGAAATTTCACCGTTATTATTAATATTAGGTTAATTATCACAATAGCAACTTGCATATTTTACATTATTTTAATTAAATGTTTGTAATACTTTCTAATTTAAATTTTGATTAGTAACTTCTTGTTACAAAAATTAATAATATAACATGTTTTATTGTTTTAGCTTTGATATTATATAAAATGAGTTTAGAAGATTTTTATTATGATAGTGAAATGAATAGATTTAGCAGGAAGCTTAGTCCCAAATAATCAAAAAATTAGGCTTAGTTTTGGTCTAAACTGTTTATTATATTATAGTATAGTACAGTTAAGTTCCCAATAGGCTATCGGCAACATATTTGACAGATACTCCATACTCTATCTGTCAAATATGTTGCCGATAGCCTATTGGAAACTTAACTGGAGATTGTGAAACAGACCCTTAAATAATATAGGTGGAGGTGAAAGAAAGTGCTCATTAAAAAAATATTCGTTGATTTACATATTCACATTTTAAGCCGCGTCACGCTAAACAATTCTGACACCACAGTCTGTACGTCACGGTCCGCTCATGGCATCAAGAACACCGTTAAGTCTGCTACAGGTTCAGTTTGTTATGGATTCATTTGTGCCATATAGTGCCCTGCTACTTTCACAGCCAAATTGGGCCGTCACGACCGGCGTAAAGTGACAGCTATGCTGTCTCGTTTCCTGTGGCTTGTGAGAGAGATAGGGAAAAGGCAACGTATCTGCATAACCTTTGATCGTGCGGATGTTGATGGTCATCGTTAGTCCTCATAAGGCTATAAATATATAATACTGCTCCGTTCTCTCCTTATGACATACAAAAATTGGTTATCTGTAAAGTCGGCTTACGCTTACGGATTACATGCAGCACGAACCGAACTGAGCCGATCGCTCGAGCCGATCATGCCTTTCTCTCGTTTGTGCCGCGCTCTCGCTTTCGGAACGATACATGACGTCATCTTTTTCGTGCATGCTGCCCGCAATATCGAGTTATTAGATGTTGTCGCGTCAAAAAAATTGAGGTTTATACATGGATATACATCGCACACTTGTTAAGCTTTTTTTAGGAGGCTATGTTTCGATGAGCAGAGTAAGACAGGCGGTGTTGATACTGGCACAGAGTCTTGTCATCTTATGTCTCTGGATAGACAACACATGAATAAGTTGCCAGGGGGGCCTAGCCAAAATGCCATTAAGAAAGCGTTAGCGAAGTTCGAAAATGATAAAATGTATGGGATTAACATAAGGCCGCGCTTAATCACGTGGTCCATCCTATACATTTTATCATTTTAGAACTTCGCTAACGCTTTCTTAATGGCATTTTGGCTAGGCCCCCAGGGCTAGTTTCAGGAAAACTAGTTTATGATCATAGCACCACTTATCATCAGACATGCAACGTCTGCCAGTTTTCCTATCAAATGACATCAAGAAGATACTAAATATTTAATGTATTTCCGTTGTTAATCCGGATCAAAAAATCCGTTCCGTTGTCAATGTATAATACATTCCACCGCTCAGATCCTTTTCTAAATCTTAGTTAACGCAGGCGAAGCTGCGGGTAACAGCTTGTATAATAATATTTAAGTGATATTCGTCAGATTGACTGCAGGAGCTAATCTCCGAAACTACTCGTACGATTATAAAAAAAAAACTCAGTCACCAGTGTTATCAGGGACCTAGGTTAAAAAAATTATAATCAACAGTCCACATACGGTAAATCTACGAATAAAAAAAAATAATATTGACGACAATTGAAGACAATTAAGACTAAATATTCGGGACGGATGCGAGAATTCCGCTTATATTTGGCAAGGTTTCATTTTTCTCGACACTCAAAATAAGCAATATGGGCCATATGACTGCCTAGGTAATGCCGGAAAATCGCGGGGAAATTTACACAACGCGTCGTTTTATCAAAATGGCGACATCTGACGTGATACTTGTCTACGTGAACTATGTGTGTGCAATAAAGTTATATTATTATTATTATTATTATTACTTTAATATTATATTTTTATTACTTTGAGGCTGCGGTGACACCTGAGTAAGACCTAAATACTTGTTTTTATTACCTAAATATAAACGAAGGCTTAGGAAAGCCTCCCACTGCCTATATTGAGGCAAACAGCCATTCACGCTCTTGTGACTTACAAATTACAATGTACTTACACTAGGCTTATGTATGCCATTAGTTTTTTTTTTATTTTTTTGCCATTAGTTAGTATTTATGATGATGCTGAATGTGCAGATTTTTTTACTTTTAGTATTCTTTATTATTGTTTATATTGGTATTGTGTGTATTAGAATTGTTATTTGAGTGTATTACAATATTACATCCATTTAAAAAAGCATAAAAGTAAAATACTCGTTGTACAAGTAGTGAGACATCCCAATGCTGGACATGGGTCACCTCCTCGAGATTGGGCGAGGGGGGTACGGGGAAGCCGATTCGCTGGTTCTATGTGGGTTGGTGAATTGCTCATCAGGCATGCAGGTTTCCCCACGATGTTTTCCTTCATTAGTGAGCGAGCGTTGGTCTCATATTCAGATATAAGTAAAAATTTAGAAAAACCCATTTTAAGTCATCATAGGAGGTTATGACCGAACGCGGACTACTCACTCAAGTGGCCGAGTTTATACTCTATAGTCTATACCAAAGAATTCAGACGTATACGTACGTAAGTAGACGTATATACGTCTGAATTCTTTGTCTATACCCACTACGTATAGGGGGTATTATACACATTGTACTTCTATAATGGATACAAAGTATAATTACATATTATTATTATTGTATATTCTGTTATGTAAATTGATGTAAGGCTATGTAATGACTCATGAGGTGATTGTGTAAACCAGGGTCCACCACAAGTTCACGGAGACGGACGCCGACCCCCACAACGCTCGCAGGGGATTCTTCTTCTCCCACATGGGGTGGTTGATGATTCGGAAACATAAGGACGTCTTCGAGAAAGGAGCTACCATCGACATGTCCGATCTGGAGAAAGATCCCATTGTCATGTTTCAGAAGAAGTGAGTTTATTAATTTTGTGGATTTTTTTGCTATGTTTAAATATAGTGGAACAGAAATGGAAGCAGATATAATGTTTCTAGAATCTAGACATTTTTTTCTTCTTTTATTATAACATCTAACAATAATTGTAATTGTAATTCTATATAACAATAATTGAGGTATTTTAATACCTCAGATTGTAAGAATGTATGATGATTTAATGAGAGTGAGAGTATAACAAACATACCTATGTTTGTTATACTCTCAGGCAAAAACTACTAGATGATTTTTGATGAAATTTTACAATATAGCTTACACATCAGAATAACATGTAGGCTATATTTTATCCCTGTACTCCCACGTAAACAGGAAGAAGGCGGGCTATATCGCGGAACGCTGCTAGTCATTTATAATTTTATAGCTCAAAGCAAATATATAATCTCAAAAAAGCAAAGCTTCCGCCATTCGAACCTCACCTACCCGAGTCACATTTCTGAGATGTGAGGGTAACTATAATTGTGTCTTTTAATGTTAGTTAGATGAGAAAGATTATTAGATTTTTTGACGTAACAACGTCTTATGATTCAATGGAGCCGGCTACACGCACGAAAAAACATGACTCATGCAGCGTTACCTTGCTCTGAGGCGTTCCATTTAAGGCTTGACGTGCAAGCAAGAGTACAGAAATACAATCGGCCCATCAGTATATTTTATAACGTTGTTACGTTCAACTATCGTCAGTAAACTAACTTTACAGACAACCGATTTTTTTAATCATAATTACTTTAATACAAAAATAATAATTGATCTCTATTTAATCAATTCCAGGACGTATCTAGTGGTGATGCCTCTTCTCAGTTTTATTATCCCGGCCTGGATCCCCGTGGCGCTGTGGGACGAGAACCCCTGGACCTCGTGGTACATCGCCGCCATCCTCAGATACACCCTATCTCTCCACTTCACCTGGTTAGTGAACTCCGCGGCACACATTTGGGGAAACAGGCCGTATGATAAGTAAGTGTTTTTGGATTAATCTTTGATTTGTTTGCTTTTATGACATACATAATATATTAAATATAATAATAATATGTTTGAGTGCGTTGATCTGCCAGTGGGATTACAAATGTTCTCTTTTATTTTGGAGATTCTTCTTTTTCAATTTGATACTCTGTAATCCGCTAATGATTTTAAGATCGACTCTGTTGCATGATAATTAAACGAAAAAAGAAAATATGCATTACTATTCCAAATATGTAATATACTTAAATATAACTAATCTACATAACACCTCATATACCTTTAGTTACATTTTCAATTTGAATAAAGAGGTGAAAGTCAACCTAATAATTTCACGGTCACACTTTTGTTAGACAAGTGTTACAAGCCTAAGCGTACTCAATTCTAAATACCCAAATCTACTTACGAATTTTTGTAATGCACGAACATGATAAAACCGTTTACTTGAAACGGTTAATCGATTAGAGTAAGAATGTTATAAACGGGTACAAAACGAGTTCAAATGACAAGTTAACTAAACATAAAGCTGCCTATAGAAATTATCCGTCAATTAGTAGGCGAATAAATAAAGACAGTAATGACCATTATGAAGTATTTATAGTTGCTTAAACAAATCAATAAAAATATAAATATAAAATACAATTTATTGCATGTTTTGTTAGATTTGTTCTGTATTTTATTCACCTCGCTCTCAATCAATCAAAAACTTTACGGGTAAATCACGGTTGTAGGGCAAACTTGTTGACATCGTAATAAACATACTTTGAATTGGTGGAAAACATGCGTTATTTATACTGTTTCTATTTCTTCTGGTATGACTTTGACTGTAATTATTTGAGCTTAGATACTTTTTGGTCACACGGGCGATGATCGTTAATAGATGAGCTTACCAGTTCCTACCGGAAGTACTATCCATTCTATTAAAATATATTATAAATGTCGTCTAATAAATTCTAAATTCGGAAACCCGTCTACTATACATAAATAATTGAAAAAAAGTCATGTTCCTGATAGTATAAAATAGTAGTATTACAAAGAGTGATTTTGCTTTTTCAGATATATAGGCGCCACAGACAACAAGACTGTAGCAATATTAGCTATTGGTGAGGGCTGGCACAACTACCACCACGTATTCCCGTGGGACTATAAAGCAGCCGAATTAGGAAACTATAGTACCAACCTTTCAACCGCTCTAATAGACTTTGCCGCAAAATATGGTAAGTAGGTATTTTGTGATTATACTAAAAAGTTAACTTAGTATGTTAAAACGTCCATTTGTCAACTGGTTAGTTGCTACTGTACATCGTATTGTATAATAAATAGATAAATAGGCTCAAATTGTTTGATGTTTATCAGACACATGTGAAAGCTCTGACAGATTTGACATAGATCTCATTTCAGAACCTTAGACGCTTGCAGATGGGCAATACTTTTACTGGAACATGTGGCTATAATGTTAGCTTCAATTATAACCCAGCTATAATTCAAACGCGTTAATGAAGCAAACCGTCCAAAAACATGGGACATGCCAATAGTTATAATACTTTCAAATTATAAAATATGATATACTCGTATTGTGTAGTCTGGCTGTTATAGCCGGCAATGTTGCTGGCCATCCTGTTCATCATTATCATCATCGACACAGAGAGTAAATGATTGTCCGTTTAAAAGCGCCTTTAAAATACATTATACATGCTTTAAATTTATTTTTAAAGCATACAATTATAGTAGATACCCAAATAAAATGAAGGATATGAAAAAAATGTCGTGCGGAACCCGAGCAATCGACCGGTAGCGGTGTTTTTAACCGGCCTGGATTGGTGTCGACTCGTTTCAGGTTCGAACCTAATCTTACCCGATCAATGTCTACAGTCTTACGACCCCCAAGTCCAAGTAGTGAAACCTATGATGACATACCGAACCCACGTTGAAACATTAACAAAGACTTCGTTTAAAAACATTTTCTTATATATACAAAAGTACTCTGTGTTTAAAAATTTAGAGCAACGGGGACCCCCTTCCTGCTTACGTAAGGAAGAACGTGTTACTCTAAGTTAAAAATCATATGTTTCAGTTATTTACTTCTATCGACAATCTTTATAGCTATCTCTAATTCCTAACAATAAAAAATTACACTCTGTTATATATATATATATATATATATATATATATATATATATATATATATATATATAATCGGGATCTCGGAAACGGCTCCAACGATTTTTATGAAATTTTGTATACATGTGTTAAAAACGGCGATAAATCGATCTAGCTAGGATAAATTTTTAGAAAACTTTTCTAACTATCTGCGTTTTGAGCCATCGATAAAATATGATTAGAATATGAACATAAATTTCGCTGAAAAATAATAATTCATGGTAGTTTAGTGGTGAAATTAGGCAATTAAATCCGAATGAGCCTGGTTCGAATCTCCAGCCCGAATTTATTTCTCCTTTTTTAAGATCATTTTTTTTTGGAAGAAAATTTTTATTATTTTTTATCACTAAGTGTACCGAGCAAATGCTCGGTCAACCAGGTACTTATAATAATACATTATACACTATATTTATTTCATGTATTAATATATAAATATTCCATTGATTTTAGGATTGGCTTATGACTTGAAAACAGTGTCAGAGGAAATGATTCGGAACAGAGCATCAAGGACAGGTGATGGAACACATCCAAGTGTGAGTAACAAGCAAATTGATGATGATCATCACCACCCGGAAAACCCCATTTGGGGATGGGATGACGAAGACATGACTGAAGAGGAGAAAAGACTAGCGGAAATATCACATAAAAGTGATTAAAGACTGGAATGATTTAATTAAACTATTATACATAATAGCGGTTTATGATATTGTAAAGTACTGACATATTATAGTGTAAAAATGGGTCTACATTTGAAGTGAAACTTATTTCATAGAGAGATAAATGTACTATTTTAGATTGTTAAGTCTATAGTTAATTTATAATTAAAATGTTTAGTACAAGTTTTTTTGCTGTAATCAAAATCAACGCTCTACGCAACGAATCTTGAGAGTAGAGAAGATTTTCTCATGATGTTTCTTAATTATGTTAATAATTCTTATAAAGCTAAATGTAGTGGCGTGACGTATTCTTGAAACAAGTTTCACTTTTATAATATCATGGTAAATACTACTGTGAAAGCTTTGGGTTGGAAGGTATATATATGAATTTAACATTATTTAAAATTTGATTGTGTGCATGGAATACAAAAACTTTAAAACAATTAGAATAAAAAATGATGATTTCACACTAATAGTAATCACTACGTGTGATAAGAACTCAGGATATGCTGAATGCTGCAATTTTAATGTTTGTAGTTAAGGTGTGGCTCCTCTTTGACGCATGGAGAGGTTACGCACATTTGTCAGGCTTCGTTTTGTACAAAAATTCGTTGTCTGTAAAGTCGGTTAACGGATGGAAGTTTGACGTGACAACGTCAAACATTGCAGCACGAACCGAACTGAACCGATCGCTCGAGCCGATCATGCCTCTCTCTTGTTCGTGCCGCACTCTCGCTTGCGGAACGCGACATGACGTAATCTTTTTCGTGCATGCAGCCCGTAATATCGAGTTATTAGACGTTGTCATGTCAAAATGTACAAATGTGATTATCTCCATGGTAACCCACGGACACGTTACGCATGCGTTATGCATTCATTGACATTTTCGTCAAAGCAAAGCTTAAAACACACTCCGTGCGCCGCGGTGGATCCGCGCCTTTAAGAGAGGACATATTTAATAATGAGGAATGAAATTTAAGAATATTGATAGTACTCACTTGCTTTTATTCTAAGAAGTTATAATTTGGAATTCAGCATTTTTGGCTTTGATTATGTGTTTGACCATCGAAAAAATATTCTGTGTAAATAATTATTATAAAAAGTTTAGGTATTTTAATTTGTTTCTATTAAAAATGTAAAAATGTACTTATTTCTTTCATTTAAGTACAATGCAATATAATTAAGTTCATAATTACAGTTTTTGTTGTGATACATTTGTAGATGTTTTAGAGATATTGTGTAATTATTAATTTATTTATACGTAGTCACGAATTTACTATAATATTTGTTTACATTTTTTTATTTTGTTTTATATTTAATTGTTATATTCATGCTGGGAAATGGATATACTGAAATAAAACGTTGAACAATTCTTAAACTTTTATTTCCATTTTAAAACCTGATAAGCTATAAATACGATACTTACATCCGTAATATAAATTGTATATACATCGAGAAGCTATTTTTTCTTTAAAGTAGTAAAGTAACAACCCATTATATTTTTTTTATAGCATAGGAGAGCAAACGAACAGTCGAAGCCTTTTGGAGACTATCGACGCCCATAAACATCCCCATAACCAGAGGTTATGCAGATGCGTTGCCCTCCTTTTCCCTATCCCCCAATGGGCCACCGGAAACTCACTAACCGCATTAAACGCGACAGTATAACTGCCACTTTACGCCGGTATTATGTGACCGAGAGGTACCACCTCAGTCGTGCCAACCCAATTCGGCTGTAAAGCAGCATGGCACTACCTCTTTCAAATATATGTCCAACTGTTGGGCACGGGTCTGCTCTTGGAAATAAGGCAGGGAGGGTATCGGGCCATAGTTCACCGATGCGCTAGCCCAATGTGGGTCCAACTTCACATATCTTCAAAGACTTTTAATCTCATCAGGCATGCAAGTTTCCTCACGATGTTTTACAGGGTACACTTAGAATTTTAGAAAAAAAAACCAATTTCAAGTCACCACTATGGGGTGAAATAGTTAATCATCATGTTCAACATTTCTGTGTGGGAATAGAACCGGCGCCCTTCTGGTTTAGCAGCCAGGGTCACTAACCACTGTTTTAACTAATGTTTGTGTAGAGTCTTTTATAAAACAAAGAAAAATTTATTGAGGTAACTTCGGTATGGGAACATATTATTATGCCTACGCGACTTTTTACATCCTTTTATTTAAATTACACAATTTTTTTTGAAAGAGCTCACTTCTTTACATATTCTTTTATGTGAGTTGGACAAGCTAACTGACAGACATGCCACCTGACGGTAAGTGGTCGACGTCATCTACGAAGCCCTACCTTCCTTATTATTTTTTCTATTTTTCTTTAACGCCGGAAAATGCACTGAGACATCCCCCTGGGGAGTGGGTCTTCCCAAGTGGGTATGTGGCATTCGCTGCGCCCGAAGAAATATAACGAATAGTAAGTAGACGCAGCTCTACCGACTAAAACCCTGCGAGTGCCACCAATGCCGCCTTTGATGAGGTGCCCCGGATCTACAAGCAACAGGGCACCTCGACGGTTAGTCAGTGCCTCGGGGGCCAGCCACTTCTACAGAGGGGTTGTCCCGCACCACAGAACAACCCCTCCCAACGTCGGGACCCCTTGCCCTCTTCTTATAAAAGAGGTACAAAGAGCCCCCTCGGCTCAATACGTTTCGCCCAAGGTTTGGGCTCACCCTGGGCTACTGAGCCCCATCGCCACGACAAAGCGACGAAGATAGTTTACCTAGAACTAGGTCGAGGAACTTATTTACATGTTGCCTATCCTGAAGGCTGGATCGTAAGGTGTTAAGTCTTGGTGCCGGTAACTGTACCTGTTTTCACGAGACAAGCAAGCAAGCAAGGTGGTACCAATGCAGGTGAGAGCGCGGCACAGCTCATCCCTCCCGCTGGTAAAGCATTTAATGTAAAATGTGTTTCATTTATTTATCATAGTATTGATACGATAATGCATCTTGACTTAAGATAGTCTTAATTATTTTGTGCTTGTGCTAAAAATAATGCTCTTCATTATCAAATAATGAGTTATCTACATCACAAACGTCACTATAACTATCTTTACCTATCATGTCGATCATCATAATGATATATTTAATTAACTTTATGAGGCAAAATAAGATAAAATATTTTAACATTATACTATTTCAAAAGGAGGTATGTCCTTTTGAAGTTTGGGTGACGTTGCATGGCAATCTGACTCTCAAGCTCAAATCTAAGGGTATGGGAATGGTGTTCTAAATAGATCTAGAATAATCTAGGTGAGATATAAAGCGATCAGTTGTCATTTTCTCCGAATGCCCTGACGTCGTGCCTTTGAGGGCCATTTGCGGTTAGCGCTCACGATCCTGGCGACATTGCGATGATGAGCTGTGTGCCAACACTTAACCCAGCAGTATCGAAGAAGATTTTTTTCATTTATTTTCAGATGGGTCATTGTTAGCCAAAAACATGAAAGGAAGTAAAGAGAAGGGACGGATGTGGTGAAAAGTCTCTACATCGGTAATAATAAATTTTCGGTGAATTATGCTTAGTACATTAAACGTTTATTCGTGCCATTTGTCGTTCTTAAAATAATATTTTTCTATTTCAACTCAGGAAAGCAAAATTTTATCAAAATTACGCCTTGAATGAAGCTGACGACTTTTTTTTAACTTACAGTACTTGCAAACTCTTTCTCTATATCTATATATAAATATCAATGGTAAAAAACGAAGTTTCAATAATTTTTCAGCTTTAAAACTTTAGTAGGATTTTTTTTGACTACCGTCTACTTTAGCTGGATTTTTTAGGCAAATATAAAGGGTACAAATGGTAAATTTGTGTAACGATTATGAAAATGATCCACATAATCTATTCACAGGTTAAGTTTTTTAAAAGTGCTCCAGTCTTATAAAATATCGGGTAACACCGTAGATTCACTCTTTGCTCACCAAGGCAGAGATGAAGTTTAGTCTAGGTATTGTCATAGATAATACACTTTATTTTATAAAAGGTGTTATATTATTTCGATGCGAACGCTTGTAACTAAATAACTTTTTAATTATATGAATTATAAGTACTTTGTTACATAAGTTATTATTAATATTTTTCCGCAGTCGTTTAATAAACCATGAGGATACATACGGAGGCTGACGTATCAACCAACGTCCAAAATAGTTTTAATGTATTACGAGACACACCCAAAGATTATGAGTAAGTGATTGGATATTATAAGGGAAAAAGTGTTGGCGATGTTCTAATGCTATATTAAATTCAAAAAAATTACAGATGACCGAACCAAATGAAGAACAATCAACGTCTTGCAAACTAAAATGCATATTATGCTTCATAACGTTTAAGCGCCTTAAGCTACTTTCATAGCAATAATTAAATATCAAGTGATTGGGATAGCAATAAGCTAGGCAATAGAAATTAAAACTATGTTTAGATCAAACAGAGAAGTAATAATGTTTAATAAAAATGCTATTTTAATTTTTTACAGATGGCGAATTGTATGGAGGAATGTAATTGCGTTTTTGTACCTTCACTTATCCTCCATTTACGCGTTTTATTTAATATTCAGTGGAGCAGTAAAATGGCAGACGATCGTGTTCAGTAAGTAGAAAATATCAAATAGAGTTATAGAGTGAGTATAATCCTTCGATAATAGAGTTTTGGCGTGAGGGCCGTACGGGGAGGCGGAGGGTAGGTCATAATCCATCTCAACGGGGACAAGATCTTTGTTCAGTTACCGAACCTACTTGACTATGAGTTGCTTGTGGGGACAGCCGTTTCGGCGTTTATAGAAAGATGCATAAACAGCAGTAGATAGAAAAAGGACAATAATTATGATGAAAACAATTATTACGATTTCCTTCGAATATATTACACATTTATAACATTGATAAATTATATGTATAAAAATGATACACAATATTAAATTCGTGAAATATTACATTTTTTTTTCAGCCCCTCTTGAAATTTTGATAGAATGTTCTAGATACCATTTCGAATCAAATGAACCCAAAGTCATAATTTTCGGTGACGGTGGTTTCGAGGGAAATGGCACTTATGAACTAGACCAATACTGAACGTTTTGTATGGAATAAATTAATATAAAAAAATCTGTTATATATTATTTTTCCAGCCATAGTTCTCCTGTACACGGCTGGTCTCGGACTGACAGCAGGATCTCATAGACTTTGGTCTCACAGATCGTATAAAGCTCGATGGCCACTGCGACTCTTTCTAATGATCATGCACACAATATCCTTCCAGAATCATGTCTACGAGTGGGCACGAGACCACAGGTAAAATAATTATGATTAAGTAGCTTTTTTTGATAAATGATTTATTTTGATATTGCTTTGAAAGATTTTTTATATAATTAGCTTATTATTTATGAAACGAAAATATTTAATGGCAAATCAAAAGGCCTTTCATGGCATATCAACAGGGTCCACCACAAGTTCACGGAGACGGACGCCGACCCCCACAACGCTCGCAGGGGATTCTTCTTCTCCCACATGGGTTGGTTGATGATTCGGAAACATAAGGACGTCTTCGAGAAAGGAGCTACCATCGACATGTCCGATCTGGAGAAAGATCCCATTGTCATGTTTCAGAAGAAGTGAGAATATTTTAATTTTTATTATAATTATGGATTATGGGCGTTTCGTTTCATAATTCTTCTGACACCTAAACTTTCGTTGAGTGTCAGACATAAATGCGGCAACTAATTAAAAAAAATGTGTTACTTGGGTAAGTACTAGGATATTAGGATACTACCACGTAATAATTCACAATTGATCATATTTTTGTATTGACATAGCCAGCTCACCTACTTAAAGAAAAGCGAACATTAAAGAAAATGCAAAAATGTAATACGGTGTTGAATTCACGGTTAACTAACAAAAAATCTAATCATGGCGCCTTTCAAAAAGATTAGCCTAGTCTTTTATTTAAAAAAGGCAGTTTTTTCTTGACGGAAACAAACCACAAAAATAATTTAGGTTGGGCGCAAGTCCGTGGTTGTTTCGGAGTTGTTAAGAGAAGATGAAATATTCTTTGAGTCAAGCTAATATCAACCAGTTATTGCACTAATAAAAATAAAATAATAGTCAATCGACTATTAAAATGTTTTTTTTTAAATTAAATAATAGCAACAAGAAGTAAAAGTATTGCATATTTATTTACGGTTGCATTTACAGAGAAACTAAAACGACGGTAAAATTTTATGTATTTCCTGTTAACTTCACTGAACCTTCATTTTATTACAGGACATATCCTGTTATTATGCCTCTGTTGTGTTTCGTCATCCCTACCTGGGTACCAGTGTCCCTTTGGCACGAGAATATCTGGTACGCATGGAACGTCGCTGCAATTTGGAGATACACACTCTCACTGCACATAACATGGCTGTTAAATTCAGTAGCTCATATGTGGGGTACAAAGCCGTATGACAAGTAAGTGCTATTCTAATAGGTATGTCAACTCACATAGCTAATATTTGCACCTAAGCCCCAGGCAGTGAAAATCTAGGTTATTCGAAAAGCTTTTCAGGTATCCTGTATCATGATGACCTTTGCTTTTGCTAGGGGAGCTGGTAAGAGGCGAGTAGTATTTTAGGTCTTGTTGGCATTTTGTAATATTACCGAATCGCAAAACAAGTCTATAGCTTACAAACTATCGAACAAAGTACAGGAGTTGAAAAGGCTTCTCAAGTCACTTCTGCCACTTCTGAGCTGAGACCATTAGCGCCTCTAGCTCTAGCTGTGGCAGAGTTAACGAGTCCCTTCCCCGATAGGACTTGGGACTATGCCGGGGGCATAAAAAATTGCCACGGAGATATACATATAATAGATTATTTTCTATTTTCTATCTAATGGTAATGTTGATTCTTGGGAGATAATAAGCTCTATTGCTGTTCTCGGGGTCCAAAGTCACGCTTGATGTGGCGCATTGGCTGCTGGTGCATCTGTAGACAATATCTGAGGATGCGTTGAATGCTTTTACGATTTTTTGTAAGAAATGTTGTTAGCTATAGCGCGGTTGAGTCTCATTTCCAATAACAGTATGATTTATGAACTTTCATATTTAATGTTTGGATATCAAACTGGTTTCAATGTTCCAATTAGATACCGGAGCGAAACATGATTAAAAATCTTCGCAACGAAGCTCGATAGACTTACGTCATATATTTAGAAAGCACCTGATTTTCGTGTCTGCTTATGAGGATCAAAATAAATACTACTTTATGTTGAGTATAATATAGAGCCCATTTACCTGTGTTAAATTTTGTTATATAAGATACCTAATTCTATTAAATATTAACAGT
The DNA here is from genome assembly GCA_905333005.2 of Lycaena phlaeas. Taxonomy (NCBI): domain Eukaryota; kingdom Metazoa; phylum Arthropoda; class Insecta; order Lepidoptera; family Lycaenidae; genus Lycaena; species Lycaena phlaeas. The sequence continues at coordinate 16,252,570 of HG995166.1, read as the reverse complement.
CTAATTTTTTATGGATAGTAATTACTTAATTTGACAATAGTCCTTATATTTCTGCATATTACTTATTGGCAAGTGTTGTACAAAACAATATTTAGTTAATGACACCTTAATGATTTTATGTAGAGTTTATGACCTATCTTAGGTCATAAACTCTACAATAGCAGTAGTAATAGCAGATATCATTCATATTATAGGACCATTTTTGCTACTGACATCAAAGCAGTGGCGATGATAACAGGAGGCGAAGGCTGGCACAACTACCACCACGTGTTCCCGTGGGACTATAAAGCGGGTGAACTTGGGAACTACGGCACAAATCTTTCAACTGCCTTCATAGATTTCGCCGCAAAATATGGTTAGTGATAATTTATTAAATAGCCTGTAGGTTTCCTACAAATATTTATATTTTGTCAAGTGTGTAATTAATTCTCAGTAAAGTAAAAAAAGATGCGAGATAGGGATAAAATACGAGAGTACAAGTCCTATACTTCACTATTAGATGGCGTTGATTATATTAAAATTCTTAAGGCAATGTTTTTTTTTTGAATAAAATTCTCTCTTCTCTTTTTTTTTGAATAAATTACAATCTCCAATATAAATGATTTTGGCGTTCATCGTCATCATTGACATCATTAGACCTTATAACATAAATATGCCTCTACCAAAACCATCTATTTTTTTTTGTTGTAGTAATGATCGTTTTTTTTTTAATTTATAAGTGCATCTAATTTTTTATAATTTATTTTAGGGTTAGCTTACGACCTTAAATCAGTTTCAAGTGAAATGATTAGAGACAGAGTGAGAAAAACCGGTGATGGAACACATCCGAGCGCAAATAGCAAAAAAATAGATCGTGAAAAGGATTATCACAATCCCGGGAAAATGGTTTGGGGATGGGATGATAAAGACTTAACAGAAGAAGACAGAAAATTATCTGAAATCTCGCATACTGGTGATCAACTTTGAAGAGTTATAGTATTTGTTCAAGATATCTTCAACAATTGAAAGTTATTTCTGAAATTAGACACTATTTTGTGGTCACTTAAGTGTATTTTAGGATTTATACGATTTTAATCTTGTGAATGAAATCTGGTGTATGGTTATCAGTGCATAAAATATTGTGGAAATAAATGAATGAGTGTACTATTAAGTTTTTATAACAACAATATTGCTTATGATGGAAAGGTTAGACACTATATTATATTGAGTAGCTCTATTAGTCTGTGTAATGTTATAGATGTGTATTATATTCAGGTAGCTTTTGGGAAGTAGAATGGTGAATGTTGGTTACCCTGAAAGACTGTAGAGGATATAACTAATCACAAATAACCTTCTGTTACCATATGCAAAATAATAATGGTAGGTGTAGGTACTTTTTCTGGCTATCTAAACCAAAAACAAGCATATTTTATTTTATTTTATTTTATTTTGACATTATACACATATTATATTTTGGTTGCGGCAGAAATAACCGATAAATTTTACATGAAATGGGGCGGGATTAGCCGTCTTGACGCTCATGCATAGTCAAGTTTTTATATATTACAGCAGTGAAAGCAAAACGTATAATAACAATGTAATGTAAATTATATAGTAAGCAACCAAATAACACCTAATGAGTACTGCGTGACTCGTCAGTTGTAATCATATCCAAAATATTTACTAATAATACAAAACAAATGTAAAAAGTTTAATTGTATAGAAACTACACCCACTCTTGCGGCTAGTATACTTTTATGGAAAAAACCAAACGGAATCTGGTTCAGAAAGTTACCAAGCAACGAAATCTGAACAAATTATGTTTTTATTTGTTGAAATTAATTGTTTTAGTGCGGGTCGAATCTATCAATTTATAGTTAGATAATATAGTAGAGGGTCAAAGATCAGGTAATTTTTACGATCTTTTATATTTTAGTACAACTTGGGGCATTTCTAAATTAAAAAATATATTTTTTTATTTAACATTTAAAACACACTCATGATATAGAGACATTGAAACTTATAATTCTCAAAATTAAACAATGAAACGAAGAAAAATAATTTATTGTCAATAATTTAAAAATAAATAAATAAATAATGTTAATAATCTAAATTAAGTTTTGGTTCTTTTCTTTACACCTTTCCCAACTTTACTGTGTATATTGTGACTATTAGCCCATTCATTTTCAATGGATTCATTCAAAATTTCTACATTCTTAACTTTTTCATTCGGTGGTTGCAGCCAGTGCATCTCTGTAAACTGTGTAGGGCTGCTGAAGAGAGGGTTGGTTTCATACAAATGGTAATCCCTAAAGTCATGTGTTTCAAAACCATTAAACTTACTACCATACGGGTCTTCAATCACCTCAGATGTATGTTCCTCATGAGGATGGTGCTTTTCATTGTGGTAGCCTTCGTTAATATAAATTATCTTATTATACGTATCGTCGAAAGCGTTATTTCTGAGTAAAGTGAAAATAGCCCCTGAAAGGGCCATATTGTTGAGCATAACAGCTCCCATTGTCATCATTTTCAATGTTGGCAAGAAGAATGGCAAGATTGCGGACATTATCAATCCAGGTATAAGCAATAAGGGGAACATTTTTTTAATCATCTTCTGCATTTTCTTCATACTGCCTCTCCCACTTTCAATAGCATTTTCTGGAAGAACAAAGTTCATTTTAGTATACGAGTATTTGTAGAGTAAATAATGAAACGATATGGTTTTTTATTTAAATCGGTTTTGCTTCAGGAGCTGCTGAGTGTGATAATTAAGTCATCAACATCATTAACATTAGTCTTAATTCGTCTCGTCGGAATAAATTATAGCCTTTGTATTATTCTGATGTATAAGCTATATTATGGTAAAGTTTCACTAAAATCTATTCAGTGGTCTTTACGTGAAAGAGCAACAAACATCCATACTTACAAACTTTCGCGTTTATAATATTAGTAGCATTAGTAGGATAGAGTTTGTGTATTTGTCAGTGCGGCCGTACGGTATGTCTATCTTGCTTGTTAGACCCGTGAAACAGCTTTGCTGTGTTTTAGAGAGAGAGCAAGACAGGCAGTGTAATTACTGGCATTAAGACATAAATTATGTCTTAAGATAGGCAACATAATATATTAGAATTGCCTGGGCTAGGTCCCTGGAAACTAATTTATGTTCTCGGGAGGTGTCAACCACTTACAGTCAGGTGGCGCGTCTGCGGGTTTTCCTATCCAAGGAACATAAAAGAATAATATGGCCTTAGGATTTATATTGTAGATACTTATTAGATACCGTTAGGCTAATAATACTCCAAAGGTTTTCGGATAATTTATATGAACTTGACGTCCGCCAATAATTAGCTCACAGTTAGCAGCTAATTAATAATGATCAAACCTTTTATGTTGGTTTAATATATCTATATTTATCATAGATTAATAATATATATAAATTAATATAAAATATTATTATATTATAAATTATTTTAAAATAAATAGCTGATGTTTTCCAGTTTGCTCTTCCAACTAACATTTAAAAAAACAGTTTATGTTAAGTAGTGCTCGGATGTGGGCAGATGCAGGGTAAATTGCAGATGCAGGGTAAATTATTATGAACGTTGCAACACTTGATACCTACATTTTCATAAGCAATTTTAACGACGCAATTTACCACAATGTTCTACCGATAAAACAAAATACAATATTTGGTACCACACCTAGTAATGTGGTAATTTCTTGGATAAGCTGCTAATATAGCTCCATTAAAGCTTCGAAAATGATATTGCATATTATAGACTTGAATCGCCAGGCTCACCTGCATTTACAAAGTAATATTGCAGGAGACACAGCGTTGACCTACAGGGCCGGAACGCGGCCTCTTAATTTACGACTGGTCCGTAAGTAAGCCGTGGCTTGGAAGGCTTATGTTTAGCAGTGATGATGATGATATATACAGACTATGATTAGATTCTTTGAAAACGAACCCAAAACCACTGTAATAATACGTCATATCGAATAGACGATGTGTTTGAAAACACTCAATCACAAAGTAGTTATTTATTTATTTATTTAATAACATAATATTAATAGTTACAGTTTTACTTTTTGTTACGGTGTAACAAAAATCCTCAGGGGTTTGTCCGTACACCGGCATCATCGCCAACGCTCGGAACACTGAATATTACTAAATCTTATGTGAGGTTGATAAGCGATCAATGTGTGCAGTAAAATACGCGGACCGGTTTTGCACAGTACAGGCACAGGAGGCACAGGATGATTATTTAGTTTTATTTTACGTACTTATCTATACTTAGTTAAAATTTTAAAGAATATAATAAAATAAATTTACATACCTCTATTTAAATCAATGTTAAACGATCCATTTTGGGTAACTCCTAACTGAATAGAATAATTATCGGCAATATTCATAGATAGCGGTCTCTTTTGAAGAAGCATCTCCGTATTCTTGCATAGTTTCGTATAAAGTTCTTCATCTGTTAAATTTGAATATTTACTCCACGGAAAGAATACATTAGAGTCAAAATTCCCAAGAGCTCTTTCCGCTCTCCACAATCCGTATGCGCCGACACATTTTGACAGTCCGAAACTTTCGACACAAGATGCAAGATGGCGGAGGTTTTCTTTTTTTGAATTTAAAATTTTGGGCGGGCTCTGCGTTTCCGCGTGAATAAAACATATCAAAGCCGCGAAAATAAGAACAGCGGCACGAGCGCACATCGCTGGCATCAGACTGAGTCAGCGACTCGTTTCCCCGCCATTTCAATAGAAAGGACCGCTGGTAGCGGAGTATTTACTTACGCTAAAACATTTCTTTATAAATCAGTATTATTTTTCACTGGTTATATGAACTGTTACACAAGAAGCATTCCTTATATGTAACGCTAACTAGCGTTAAGATTTCCGGGCAATTATGGAACTAAAGGAACTAAAAGAACTATTTATGAGTATTTATATAAACATGTTAATACTAGCGTATCTCAAAATATGAAAATCGAAATAAATCATATTTATAATGATGTCATAACTTAGATTTATTACTTTTAAAAAACATTTAATAATTCAATCATCGTCGATCACGATAATTGCATCCATATTCATGAAATTTGCCACGCTTTTTACCATTCATTTCTTACCTATTAAGGCTATAATAATTATTGTTGTCGATTCGAAAGCCTAATATTGTTTTATTAATAAAAAGCTATGGCCGAGTGACATGAAAAGTGATATTGTTTATTGTTAGAAATTGAATTTGTTGTTGATTGCTTTTGTTTTAGTATAAATAAAAGTCTTATATGGCTATAAATAGGCACTGCATGTCGAAAAATATAAGAATTTATAATGTATTTCGATACATAGAAGAGTATTGTATGAAATGAATATAATACGTTTTATTTTGTAATGAATATTTTTAGAACAGCCGATGTAGAGTAGAATCACTCATGGAGAAAATTATGAGTATACTTTTAATAATTTATAGGATTTTTTTTTAATTGGCAGATTTGACATCTAATGATAAGCGTCAGCGTTTCCGTCAACATAAGAAAGGTCACCTGGCACTGGCCCGGGCAATTCATTCACGTGTTGCCTATTCAAAAAAAAGGGGTCAGCCGCTGTGCCAGTAATTATACTAGGCGTCCTTCAGCAAATCTTTTGCCCGGAGATACGCAGATTATACTGATAAAGATGAGAACGGTATACGAGCGCTTTCTCAAGCTCTAGCATTTACAGGAAAATCAGTGGTGAATTTCTCAAATATATTATCTATTGCAGTTTTTATTTATTTTACTTCTACAGTGTGTGTGGATCAGAAATAAAGCATTATTATTATTATTTTTAAAACTCCTTAAAATTCATAAAAATCTCAAATCACTGGTTAAAATATAACCCAGTTTTGGGGTGGAGACCAGGAGCGCTTTTGTTTTTGTCTATCAAGTAATAGATTGCGTTGTTTAAAATTCCACACGAAAGCTTCTCATCCATTTGTAATCATATCAGGGTTTTACAAATTACATTGTAGTCTATGTATAAACTCAAGTCAGGTTCAAGTCTGATGTAAAACTTTGCACCTTACCAAAATTCGAAGAAAATATGAATGTCAAATATTCGGCGAAAGTGCTTACAAATTCTACGTAGGCAGGAAACGACCTATAAATCGGTAAATGCATGTACCATTACCATGTCACGGCCTCTGCTGACCACTGCACTGTCGTTGTCCTCTAGTTTCTCCACTCTACGTGCCGTGACTCCCGATCAAACCAATCTAAATCAATCGTTACCACGCATGCAAAACATTTTTTTTAATCGCGTGCGTGTCCATGTATCAAGTGTGAATAGATTAATGGCGTGAGTAACAGTCCTTAATGTTCTCACACGGGTTTCACTAGAGATTATATGTTGTAGGGTGTAATTCGTACAAGCGTTTATGGTCATCCCACGGATGGTTTGCCTGAGAACTCGGTAGGAAAATGCGCTGTAATTTATGGTTACATTGAGCATTTCATTCAATAAATTATTATAATATATACTTTCTATATGTGTAGAAAAAATTAACATTGCAATAATGTATTTTTTTTAATAAAAAAAATATTAGCGTTGGAACGCGAATATTTTTAAATATTAATTAACGTGAATATTTTAAACTTATAAAGATATAGTTGAACTTTAATATAATTTTTAATTTATTTAATTTGTTTTGTTTTTTTTAATTAATTTTGAATGTTGAAAGTGAATTTTATTTATTTTAATTAAAAAGTGGCTTTTTATATGAACAGAAACAGACTAATTATGAAATTTAAATCTAAATTTAAAAATAAAATATTATTATTATTATATAATTATAATATAATTAATGCAGAAAAAAATAATCAATTGGAATCACACATTGATTGTACCGACGGTTCTTGGTGAAAATTGATATTTTATAATACCAACTAGGTACAATGAAACTTTTTTCCACGATTTATAAATATTTTTCTTATAGTGAATAATTCATCAATAAAAAAGGGATCTTCGCTTATTCCAATTACTATCACATTTTTCTATATTAATTGCTATTAATTGTATCAAATAACAACTAAAAATTTTGTTTGCGAATTAACATATATTTTTATGATGATTTTTTTAAATTATCTTTTTTCCAAAAAAATAAACTTTTTTTATTAATTAGTCCTGGCTAATCTACTTCCGCCATTCAAACGATAACACCCGTAAGTACATCTATATAATAAAATGGAGATTATGGAAAATTATTTTTTTAATTATTTTTCTGAAATTCCTTTTTTTCCAAAAACATTTTTAGCGAACTAGATACTACTACTTATTAATTACTTTCGCCATTCCAACGATAACAATCGAAGGTACGCGCCTGGGAGGAAGTGTCCATTAATGATGCGACATTAGTCCCAAAGTGGCGGTCGATATCTGGGCCACATTTCTACTTCACGATCACGTTGTCCTGCACTTTCTTTTATTGTTTGGTCTCGCCGGCCATTGTCTTCCGCAGGACTCTTTATATCCTGCCAATCGATCATATTATTACCAGTCACCTCGAGACCCGCACCTTGCCACCATCGATTTTTTCCAATTGTTCCAAAATGTGTAAAATGTTAGGCGTCCTGACTTTGGCGTACGTCGCCATCTTTACGGTAGCAGTTGTGAATTGTGACAGCAGTGCCGATCAAGGACTATTAGATTTATTCAATAAAGGTATTGTTTTTTTTAATGTTTTATTTAAAATGTCATCTGCCCCTCTAGACAAGTGGCAAACGCTCGATTCTATTCCTTTGCGTTTTCTCGATAACTCTATAGGGTTGCTGCAAAATGTTTAAAGAATGCAAGTATAAAGACACATAATGAATATGGTTCAGTTTGTAAAAACGTTTAACAACCTCTGCACTTTGTTTAAAACAAACATTATTATTATAATATATCTTGATTTTTTTTAATGTCGTAAGCTAGTGTAATTCCAATACAATAAGTATTATTTTCTATTATATTCATGTGCCTAGTAAACGTTCTTCAAAAATTTTGCAGCAACCCTATGAGTTAGCGAGAAAACGCAAACGAAAGACACTTGTCTAGGGGTGCTAGTCAGTAGGTAAATGTTTATTTTTCTTTTTAATCACATATTAACTCTGTGCGCGACAGATTCAATCCCAGTTTTACAGTCCGTTGATTGTGTTGATTAATGTAAAAGCAGATGGTTTTGCTAATTAGAAGTTTAGGCTGTCCCTTAACTTCGACAAAACGACCTTAGATCAGCTACAAAAGTTAAATTAAGCTTTGTTTTTGTATTTACTTACTCGTATTAGTTACGCCTCACCCTTGGCCGATTTGATTAATCTTTTAGAATCGTTTCGCTCTTTAGAAAGTATATAACCACATAACGATCAACCTTTTTTTATATAAAATAGATTATTTATCGAGAAAGGAAAAAAATGCCCTTTTCATGTATTTTCTTAAATTAGTTTTTTTTTATTTGTTGAGCACCAATATGTGGCGAGAAAGTTTTCTATTGTTTTAAAGAATTAGGTTTACCACACACTTGCGACATATGAAATATTTATTATATGAATAGATGTCGTGAGATAATACGTTAGAGCTTAGGATTTGTATTGTGTTCAAACATTTATAATATTTTTTTACGTGTAATAATAGAAACTGAGTCCGAGAATTTTAGAAAGCATGTAAACGATCGTATATAATAACTGCTTATGTAACGGTATTTGTAATTAGTCTGGCAATTTTCATGTAGGAACTCTTTTCCTCGTCGTGAGTATGATTGAATGTTGCATTAACAACTAACATGAAGTGATTGCCAGGAAAACCTTACAATTCTGTACCGTGTATGTTCAATAGTCTGGAAGAGAATCACCGCATCCGAACAGCAAAAAATAGTTCGGTCTAAAATTAGGAAAGAAGAAATAGAAAAGTTCAAATACATATTAGAATTACAATATTTAAAAAGTGAATATCACATACTAATAAGATGATGATGAATGATAAATGTATGACCAAATCATTAGCCTTTATCCGTCCACTGCTGAACGTAGTCTTCCCTTAATGAACGCCAAGACGACCGATCCTTTGCTACTCGCATCCAACGCGAACCTCTCACTGCACGGAGATCGTCTCATCGTATGAATAGATAATGAAATAAAAGTATTATTTACTCGAAAATCAAAATCTGTCTTCCTTCCACGTGAAGTACCGTACGTTTTTCATTAGGTTTTAACGTTTAATGGAATTACTACTATCATAATTTCACGTCACGTACACCATACTTTAAACCAGGCTAGTACGTGTCGAGCCACACTTTGTATATAATGCAACTTTAAACAACTTTTTATGGATTTTATCCCGGCTTATTAAGGGAGGACTTCCGTGACCACGGTTGCTGGAAAGTGTCCAAAACGTCGAGCTTGGCAAAATCTTAATGAATACGTAAAAAATCAGTTTCATTATTATGACTGAAATTTCGGTTAAGCATTAGAAACCAATGCTTGCATAGTTACAACAGTCATGGCAATAATGTCCAGATATTCCTGTAAGAGAAGGCTTTGGGCTTATTAATTACTGAGAGCTCATATTTTACCCTTTATCTATGGATTTATAAACTCTCATTAAATTAAATAATATATAAAGAAAATACCAAATTTCGAAAGCTATTTTTAAATTTTTATACATAGATAGAGTTATACCATTTTGTGGTAGTAATTTTAATTCAACTTTTACTTACATGTATAAAATTTAATGATATGAATAAATTATGAGTAAAATAATTTTAATTCTTTACTCATGGCAGAATACGTCCAAACTGAAATTAGACACGACAATTGAATTTGAATATGCAAATAAGATATGAATTACGAATTCACCTTTTCGTCGCGTGCTTCTAAATGGGACGTGCGTACAATTGATATATTGATTTTCTAATACGCTCTCTTTTGCATAAATTAGTATTAGGAAGGAAAATGATTTTGTGATGTTAATAGGGAGTTGAATTAAGATAATATTTGGCATTAATAAAATTTTCAATAGCGGTTAACATGCGCAGGTTGTGACTTGTGAATCAAGTACAATTTTTTTGTAAAATTTCATTGATATCTGTGAAATAAAATTAAAAGCCATAGCCGTATTGGCGTTATTGGCTAAAAAAGCCACAGTGGCATAAGTATTGATCTCACGATTAAAAAAAATGGTCGCATTTGTGTCGAACAACAAAATAACAAGAGAGTAACGGATTTTCTTGACTTCATCCTGACTATCTATATCCTACATTCAAAAGTTATCACTTTATTAGGTACTAGTTGTCACCCACAGCTTCGCCTGCGTTAACAAAGATTTAAACCAGCATGGCAGCAGGGCACAATATAGCCAATAAATAGCCTTCCTCGATAAATCGGATCTCTAAACTGTAACATTTTTTAAAACTTGAGCTTAGCGCGTTTAAAAGAACATACCATTAGCTTATAAGATATGAGTATAGAAAATAATTATAAATTGTGTAATTTGAACATTCCAGATGCTTCCACGAGTCGCACATTCGGTCGCAATGCTCTCAAACGACTGTCGTTCATCTTCCTCCCTGTCATGTTCACCCTGGGCGTGATCTCCACGCTGCTGATGGCCCTGGCGGTGATCTCGGTGAAGAACCTCGCCATAGGAGTTATGCTCCTTATCGTGGGAGTGAGCCAGGTAATAACGAAATATCCAGTTCACGCGCAATTTAAGTATTACTTCAGAATTAAATAACTTTTTTATATTCCTAAACTTTCGGACTCTACATTTTCACTGGAATCCGAAACGTGGGGATTTTAAAAATCATAATAAATTTTACAATCCGTGCGAAAAAAAACGGAAAGTTTCGAATAATTTGTGAAATTCACGTAAACATTAGACTATATATATTATTATAATAAAGAGCGATTTCTGAAGAATAGTTAAATTCGTTTTAACTTTATAACTAACAATATTACGATAGAAGCGACAAAATGAGCTCTCTTCAGCGAGAGGTCCGGAGTTCGAACCTGACCCCATCCCCTGCAGTGCCTTAAAATGGGGTTTTCTAAATTTCTAAGTGTACTCTGAAGATGAGACCGTCGCTCGCTCATGGATGAAGGAAAATATTGTGCGTAAACCTGCAACCTGCAATCTTTGAAGGTGTGTGAAGTTCACCAACCCACATTGGGCCAGCGCATCGGTGCCCGATGCCTCGATACTCTTCTCGAATGAGGAATTTCGAGGAAGAGACCCGTGCCCAGCAGTGGGACATATACAACCCGTATATACCCGCTACTTTACTTTTGTAATGGTATTATGGCCTACAACAGTGCAACAGGTACGATCCAACAAAACGCCAGTGATGGTCAGTCCGTTGTATTGAGCAATCATTGAAAGATCTGATCTTGTCGTCATTGAAATGTGTTGTGTCGTGTTGTGATGACAACAATGATGTTGATGATATTATAAAACAAAATTATCCTTAAGCCTGATTTACTGTTCATATTTTAAACATATTCTTTCTAGTAAATCATTATATAAAACCAAGAATATTATCATAAAGAAAGATTCTGTGCCAGAAAATTTCAAGCACAATTTCTAAAATAATCTTCTTATAATTTTAGTTTAGTATAAAAGGCTTATTTGTGTTCTGAGTTATTGAACATATTTTTTGAATATATATTTTACTTTATTCGTTTATACATGGCACCTAATTCTTATCGCAGAAGATTGAAACAGGCATTATAAGCGTATGATGGCTGCATCAATCGTGACCAACGCGCCACGATGCTCGGTTATGGTAAGTCCTGGACGGCGTGGTCTCCTTCTGTGAAGCAATAATACCCTGCGGGCGATGAATAAACGACGAAAGAAAAACGCAGGAGGAGATACTTAATGCACGTCTAGTAACGTGCTAAATCCCCTGCGCTATATAAAAGGCATGACATCTTCGGGACTGTCTTTCCCGGACATAAGGGGGCTATGAGAGAGTCTGGCCTCTCGCCAGATTATCACTTGAGGTGTTCCTGTTGTATGCAGATCTAGGACCCCCAGAGCAGGACAGGGCACCTCGACGGCTAGTTAGTCCCTCAGGGGATCGACGCCACCTCCATAGAGGGGTTGTCCCGCACTACAAAACGACCCCTCCCAACGTCTACAGTACAATGAAGATAGGTTCCCGTCCTCACCACTTGCCCCCTGCTCTTTTGCCCCCTCTTCTTATAAGAGGGGTCCAAAGCCCCTCGGCTAAATTAGCTTCGCCCCAAGGTGTTGGGTTCACCCTGGGCTACTGAGCCCCACCGCCACGACAAGGCCTGAACCACGGTGGGGATGCTAGACTAGGATTAGTAGTAACTATTAAGTAGAAATCTTTGATAAATTTATTCTTTTAATTTTAATTTAAAAATTGTGTATTTTCTAAATATAAATTGGCATCGTATGATTTATACCAAGGATACCTAAGGCTATCAATCTTCTCAACGGAAATTATACCACATTTGCTTTCACTTGTAGATAATAATCGGACTAGAGATTTGCACGGCCAAGTTTTAATATATTAAACTACAGTAAAAAAGATTACATAATACTGAACGTTGTCTGGTTTATATTATAGATTACATTTTAGTTAGATTTCTATATTGAAGATATTTGAATGTGGAGAAAGTAAAAGAAAATATTTTTGGTACATTTGTTTTTCTTTTTTAGCTTCTTTCGATTATTTTATCGATTTGAGTATTAAACTCTTATAATACTCCTAATGACCTTAACATTGATATAATATATATATATACTAGCTGTCCCGACACACTTCGTTCTGCCAATATTAAAATTGCAATTACAAAATAGGGGTTGATCGTAGAGGGCTCAAAATTTACGGTTGTATGTATTTTTGTATGTTGTATCATAAAAAAATAGAAATTAAAAATTTCGTCCAAAAATTAACAAAAAAATTTTAAGGGTGAACAACCCTATCACTTAGGGGTATGAAAAATAGATGTTGGCCGATTCTCAGACCTACTGAATATGCATATAAAATTTCATAAAGATCGGTCAAGCCGTTTCGGAGGAGTACGGTAACTAACATTGTGACAGGGAATATATATATATATATATATATATATATATATATATATATATATTGTAGGAGTGCATTTAAAATAATAATTAATCCGCTATGTCGAACTAAGTCATATCGGATTTAAATTGACGTTACTTAATTTTTCGAGTTACTTTCAGCAATATTTTATTTGATATCCATAATGTATTCAAAAAAAAAACGAAACAAGCATTACTTTTTAGTTTTGTGTTTTTCCGTATAATTTGTTTGTGTTAGCTAAAAAAGTCTAAAGCAAGACATATAATCAAGGGCATTTTGGTGACTGCAGAATATAATAATAATGCTTTTCTTTTATAGGCTGTTTCGAGATTGTTCGCCGCGCCAGTAGCACCTGCTCCTCTAGTGTTCCACCCGCGGACTGAACTACTCCCGGCACCAGGTCTCCCAGCGGCCTGGCCACCAACAGGACCAGTTCTATCACCTTGGGCCAGATCCGACAACGAAGCGACCATTTCGGATTAGGTTCTGAAATGGAAAAATTTCAGAAATACTGAAACGAAGCGAATTGGATACAAGATATCCTAAACAAGCCACCTTATTGCATTTAATTTTAACCTATTTGTAATTTGACCAAGTCTTCGTCTGCCGACCGTGAAAAAAATTCGCGGATGGTAGACGACGAAAATTATAGTTTTAATTTAATTTATTTATTTTATGTTAATATAATAATAAACAATAATCGTGTTTCATTAAATGCTGCTTCTACATATACCTTCTGTATAAGTTATAGTAAATTAAAAAGTATCGACCCATATAATTGACGACCTCTGCGGCTCAGTGGTAAGCGCGTTGGCGCACAAGCCCGGAGCGGGTTCGAATCTCGCCAGGGAACAAAAATGTTTCTGTGTTCCTGGGTCATGGAAGTGTATTAAATATAAGCAGAGTATAATGAAAATCTTAAATATATTGTGTATTAATATAAAAAGTAACAAATGTATTTCCGTTGTCTGGTACCCGTGATACAAGTTCTTCGGAAGCACGGGACCCAGATTGACGTGGTATAAAAGCGTCCATAGATATTATATTATTATTATTATATAATATGTCCGACGGCTAGGCGCAGGACTTCTCCTCGAAATCAGGCGAGGATGGTGGATGGGGGATTGGGCCATAGTTCACCGCTGCGGTGGCCCAATGTGGCTTGGCAAACTTCACACACCTTCAAAGAAAGTCTTCACACCTTCAAAGACTTTTAATCTCACCAGGCCGAAACGCTGTGGCTTATTGTCACACCTTGTGTATTGGGCCTAGTCCTCCAACGCCGCACTCGTGGCAGGCAGGTGTGCCCGCTCCATTCTGATAACACGACACTAGAAAAGCCCCCTTCTAAGAATCTTTAACCCGACCGATGGGATCGTCCCCGCGAATCCTACCTATGTATAGTCCATTTTTTGGAACGCGTGAAGAAGAACAATATCACTTTCGTGCAAACCAAACGAGAATTAATGATAAGTTGTCGTGTGCATGTACGTGTATCACATTAAATAAGTAATAACAGAGAAAGCGACAGTGATAAAAATCAGACAAGTGCGTGCTAGACTCAAACGATCTTAGGAATCCGTGAAAATAGTGAATATTCATCATCATCATCAGCCTCTATGGCGTAGATGTCGGTCAAGTTATCAGCAATCATAGCCGATAATGAAGGCTAAGTGAATATTACTAATTTGAAATTACACTTATTAGTTTTACTAATTTGACATTTTAATTACTAAAAACAACTTTACTAATAAAAATCAAATTCACCAATAACTTTCTAAGACAAAAATGTTATCTTTCATAATTTTATAGGCACAACATAAAACTGAAGAGAATTAAAACTATCACTATTCTTTTCATGAAACCATAACTTATTTGAAAATTATGTCGTGGATAAAATAAGTTCAAAAGTACAAATGAAAATTGGCCTTTGTAAGTTTTTTTTAAATATTATAAATACGGTTTTTTAAATTCGTATTCAGTTTTGTTGTCTTAGACGGATTGTGTAGTAGCAATAATACGAAAAGAGAAAGAAATAATGAAATGATAGTTCTGAGATGAGCCGAAAGACAGTGGTGTCGCTTATGAACACAAAGGCGTATGCAACTTAAGCTCCGTAAGAATAAAATAAATCCTATGAAATAAACTGCACCAGTAAATAAAATGATTTACGCTATCCGCTAGATAAGATAAGCAGCATTCTTATCGTTTCTGTAAATTTCAAAATATACATTATACATTCCAGAATAATTAGCAAAAAAAAAAAACAATTATAATGAGAAAAATATGGATGATGGTCTTTGAAATGAAAATCTATGGAGGAAAGTTAGTACTAATCGTGTGCTCCTATCGTTATCGTATCCGTTCGTTAGAACTTAGAACATAAGATTAAAAAATATACCAAACCAAAATTTCACTCACGTAATCAACTTAGTTTCTTTACAATAATATCTAAACGTACACTGCCAAAATCAAATGCCTCATCCTACGAATCTTTGATGAGTAGCATGTCGGGATTTAAGCGTTTATTGTAGAATAGTCAGCCCCCCTAGACAATTGGCACAAATGCTAAATAAATAGAATAGAATCCTTATTGTATGGGAATGCCAGTTGTCAAATTACTTGTCGTAAGCTAGTGTCATTCCCATATAATAAGTATTATAAGTATAATATGTTAAGGCAGAAACATATTTACTTGTCGTGGCGTGTCGTGACGCGCCAGAAGCATATCGGTTTCATACATTTAATATGGTTAGGGACATATTTGCGTGTTGCAACGACACGACCTGCAAATATGTCCCTAACCATATTAAATGTATGAAACCGATATGTTTCTGGCGCGTCACGACACGCCACGACACGTAAGTATGTTTCTGCCTTTATTCGTCTAGCGTTTGTGTCACTTGTCTAGAGGGGCTCTAGGTATACTAAATAAAAAAATGATACCAGAGCGCGAATTTTTTTAGAGTCATTTATCAAATAAAAATATATTTCTAAGTAGCGCTACTTACAAAAAACACTAGTTTGGAGTGCAAGATTCCCATAAGAAAAACGATAAAAATAACCTATAAAAATGAAACTACATATTGTACACCACAATATAAGAATTTAGGTTAATAGTCGTGGCAGATTTTTTTCTAATAAATTTCAGTTGAGTAAGGAATACGTGCGAATTTAATTCTTAAGTAAAGAAATAAATAAAAAGTAAAATCACTATTGTTTTATTAATTTGAAACATAATCTTGTGAAAAAGAAAGCGTATTTATTTGTATGTAATTTTAGATGCATTTATATACGGCATTTAACTAAAAAAAACCTTATATATAAAAATGAAAGCATACTTTAAAATTTAGAAAATGATTTATCTCTCCCACATTTATAATGTTTAAGTATACTTAACCTACAGTTAAGCAAAATTAGTTTAAATTTAAGCACACGTCGTGCTATAAGTATATTATAAGTACGACGTTAATGTTTGTGAGTTTATATGTAGAAGGTAATATTCGAACTATTTACTATACAGATATTAATGCTATTACCACGAGTTTCAAACCTAACATCTATAAAAAATAACTAATTGATAAAATATGAAAAGTATTTTTTTTTAATTATAGGATCCCTGGTTGAATTTCAACAAAAGCAGAAAATTTAAAATAAGTATTTAAACTTTTTTATTTAACTATCAATTTAATATAATATTGAAAATTATTTTTACAGTTGGTCACATTTGTGAGACCTCCCTAGTCCTCCCTAGTGTGGCGTCACATTTTAAAACTCTTAAATTAGTTTTCAATTAATTAACTACTTTTAAATTTATTAGTAGTTCATCCAGTCGTCTTGGCGTTCATTGAGGGTGGCCTTTGTTCAGCAGAGGAAGGATAAAGGTTGACGATGATGGTGATAAACTCAAGTTTTAAGATCAAACATTTGGAGCTGGAAATGTGACGTCTAAAAATCGCTTACCCCTTCCTACGCATTGTCACACAATGTCACACTTGGTCTATCCCCTACCTCCCCATTAACGTGTGACGTAATTTATGGATGGTCCCTCAGCAATAAATAATAATAAATAGCATAATTACAAACCAATTAAAACTAAACCATACATCAAAATGTTAATTGACAAGCTACCTCACGAAACTATGATATATGTAAGTAAAAGTATGAAAACATTTATTACGAGTATAGGAAGCTAGAACATACTCCGCAAATATGAAGCATTTTGTTTGACCACACCGCGTAACCTGCGCGCTCTGATAACCTTGCGGTATCATGGCTGTCATGGTATCACTCTCTATAACCGACATCATGCATGATTAAATCCCTCCCATGATGATCACGGAAAAATATCAACATCAATGATGGTCGAAATAGTGACGAGGCGAAGTAAAAAAAATGGCCATCACGGGGTTTAATTCTATCGAAACCTGGTTTTTTTTTGCCGTCACACATACACGTCACAGCATTCGATTCAAAATTATTACTAGGGTGTTCCGATTAATGTTTTACAAAAAAAAAGTCAGTACGTTGGTAAACGTCAGTAACGGGGTTATGAGCGCGTGTGTTTTATCCGTTATCGGCCGCTCTCATATTTTGCATTATAATTATTGGGAGCAAGATTAGATTGACTTGGCGTGATTGCTCTTAAGATTTTATTTCACAACCTTGTAGCCAAAGAAAGACTTAGATCATCTTTAAAAGATGATTAAAACATCATCAATAATTTGGAAGAATTTTACGGATAAATTTTTGTAGCTTAATATGCTAATCCGGGCTCCAAAGATCTAGGGGTCTAGGACGTAGGGAATTACTAAGGGTACATATAACCAGTGCAGGAGTGGGACTTTCGGAGTACGCCTCTACCTTCATGAAAGCATTGCAGCGACAGATGGTCTCACCGCCCGTGCCGCATCGGTGGATACGACGCGCGCGCATAAAATCCGTTCTATACAATACCCCTGCGTGTTCTTTAGGTTAGGCGGCGGCCTAAACGGAGTAGGAGGAGGCAACTCCCGCCTCCTGGTGACAGTGCCAGATAACGTGCCTTTGAGGCCCGCGGAAAACGATCAGAACACTGGGGTTTAGTGGGCAGAGTTTACGTCCATCTTACTATCTTTTCAGGTGCGGAAAGCCTCAAATAAATATATCACACATGTATAAAAAACCCAATGGTCTTAATTCATCTTAAATTTGAAATTCTTCTGATAATTCCTTGTTGAGAAACTATAGATATATTGAAATATCTTGAGCACAGTTAAGCCCAGGAACTTATAGAATTCCAATCTTATAGAGATCTAGCACTAACTGGTTAGTAACCTGTCCAGCCAGTGGTTTCTAACCAGTTTTCATTACATGATATCCCTTTATTAGAGTCCCATCTTTCTCTTTTGTGTTATATATTATGAATATTTATATCTCGTTATATAACACTTTTGAAAGTGGAAATAGTTATATTTGCCAACTGAGAGTTATATTTCGGTTACATAATATTAATCGTTATTTATTGCTAAACGATTCGAGCTGTCATACATAATGAATATGAGTTTCGGTACCGGATTTATGGATTAGTATATTAATGTATCAATAAATTTTATTCGGTTTCTATATATTTTGCATGCGAAATATATGAATATGGAACCGCAGGAGGTATTTATGTAAACCGTTTATAAAGATAAATAAAATTGGTGTGTCTGTAACATAAAAATATAGATTTTTACTAAATGCATAATACATCCTGTATAATATACAGTACATACAAAATTAAACGATGTTGACAGGATTTTTAATGGCAGATAGCTGACGTATTAAGGCTATCAAAATTATCATCATCAATTCGGGTACGTCCGTAACTCTAAGTTAACGCAGATGAAGCCGCGGGCAACATCTAGAGTTAACTAAGTACGTTCCTTGTAATGCCGCCGTGTGTTGCAGGAAATAGACTAACTTACACATAATATATATATTTAATTTTTATAGAAGGGCTAACGGAGGGTCGGTACACCTGAGTCTATCGCTGAGGGTTTCCCGTTGCCTGTGATCCGGCTCAAATGGCGGCTGAAGGCTCACGCAGCGGTTTTAGTGGGGTAGTGCACCCAACGCGAGTCCTCACATACGCCAGCGCGCCTACCCGAGGCCCTGGTATGGTCCGAAAAGGATTTTCACTGCGTCATAAAAAAAAAAGGGTCGATACACCTGAAGATAAGTGATAGCAACCGAAGGGGCTCAGCAGATGCATTTCGGCGTTTCAAATATGAGTAGGTATGTTCTTTTCTTGAAGGTCCTTAAGTCGTATCAGTTCGGAAATGACGTAGATGGCACGATCAACTGGCAATAGTCGGGCGAGGCAGGAAATGCTGTAAAAATCGGGTTGTTTTGGTTCAATAAAATATTTTTAATGGATAAAGTTTTCTAATGCTTACGAGAATTTCACTCATTATAATTAAATAAGTTTTATGGATTTTATCGCTGCTTATAACTGTCGACTACCTCTGTGGCTCAATGGTTAGCGCGCTGGCGCCCAAGTAGTAGCGGGTTCGTATCTCGCCAAGGATTTTTTTAAGTTTCTGGGTCATGGATGGGTATTAAATATGTGAATTACATAAAAAAAACTTAAATATACGTATGTTATAGGTATTTCCGTTGCCGTAGCCGTAACACAAACTCTTCAGAAACTTACCATATTGACGTGTACCAAGTGTCCATAGATAGATATATCGATAGAAAGCCTTTTGAGTTCACCTGTTTAAGCTACTTCCGCCAAAAGTTTTTGAACTGAAAACTTCTTTAGCCGCGTTGAGCACTTTATGGTAGTGGGAAATCTTAAAGGTTCGCGTCACCGACATGCTAATATGACATTCTGACGTCATAATGATATTTCTATTTTATTAAAATTTGAAATTTCATAATATGTTCTAACACATTATTCTAAGGTAAGTATAATTTTTCGCTTCTATCAACAGTCCATGAGTGCCAATTTTACTACTTAAATAAATATTCAAAATAATATATGCATAATAATTATTTACAAACATATAATATTGTGTACATCGCTGGCCTATTTCTATCCATAGCTAGTTCTCAGTGCACTTCAAAACAATCGCTCTTCGGAGATCAGTGGGAATCAGTACTCAATTTTTTGCCTCTTTATATTCTTTGAAGTCATCCGTACAAATCGTCACAGTTATAATTTTCTTATGGGATATACATATTATACCCTCGAATCGCACTATTTTATATATAATTCTATATTACATTGAATAACAATTTAAAATGTACTGTAACGCAAAAACATTTAGACAAAGACAAAGGCGGTAAAGTCTTCTCCTTTTTATCCCTTAAAATACCGTTGGAACTTAGCTGTATTTGTACGTCGACGAAAGCATTGAAAGCATTAAAAAAGATTTGATAAGCCGATAAAATCCTTAAAAAGTAACACGTCTGCTGTTTTGAATATCGTTGTATCTATTTTTTATTAATTTCCAATTGTGATTTTAATGGCAATTAAAATACATCACGACTCTTGATTACCGGTCACGGTTTTATAATCAAGAAAGGAATATCCAAAAATGAAAAGCCGTAATCTGATGTTAGATAGAGCCGGTTTTGCGTAGGATAAAACGCTTTAGCTCACTCTACTGATCAGCTTGGATAAAAACGAACGGGTAAAAAAATAAATTAAAAAATGCTTGAATAAAAATTGAAAATAAAAGTAAAAGTAGAAGAAATAAAACATATTATGTTCTAAGGAATTATGAAAGACATAATTTTGTTCAATGCTACCAGATATAAAATAAAAAGCACAGTTACTTTCACATCGCAAGTGTAATAAGTGTGAAGTTCCAGATTAAAAATGATACCATCTTATATTTACTTATCGTGAAAATTCAAAGGAATTCGTTTCAATCGTTGTCGTTCATATTTTCATAATTATGACATGATATTATAGAAATCTAGCGAAATGCCGAAGTCAGTGACTTAGACTCGAATAGGGAATTAAAATTCGTCGTAAGGAGGGGGAGAGATAGCAGCACAAGTGAATTAACCGTCACAATGAACGGACCGCTGTTTTGTTTGTTTGTTCTATTATTTCTTTGTAATGTCAGCATAGCGGTGGAGAATACGACCAATGTTGATAATTCAGAACACGCGCGAAGAGTGAAACTATTTGATAGTGTGTACATGAAGATACCGGACGATGATAAGAAGAATGTCCTGTCCTTCCAGATTGATACGCAGGCGGATGACGATAGTTCAGGTAAAATATTTTTTTAGTGTAATATTTAAGTGTTCTTTCACGTAGACGAAAGTTAATTGCAATTTTGACATTAATACTCATGGAAATATGAGACGAAATTTAGAGTATTTTTTTTATTTCATTAGCATCAATTGCCATCTTCATATTGAAGATAGGTCAGTTCGCAAAAAAAAAATACTATTTTTACGATCCCAGGCTCGTTTAGATGCGCATAGTTTTGTTTTGTCTTTTATTTTTTTTAAGTTTAAAACGAAGAAAAATCTTTATAGTAGTTTTGATGGAAGCTTTTATTTTTAACTAAGTTAACGCAAGTGCTCTTAAATGTTTACCACTGAGATTAATAGATTTATTAAACAATTACTTTCATGTCGTTATTGTTAAATAATAAATTTTTATAAGAACACGTATTATGAATAATAAAATAATATAACGGCTAACAAGCTCACGTTATGGTAACTGATTACCACCATCCATGGACGTCCGCGTTACCAAAAGCGTGCCTCTTCCGTTTCCATATATTATAAGGTCAGGATTGTCGTCGAACTATATAGGCTTTTGTGTCACATACCAAAATGTAAATACAATGTAAACTGTAAACTACATAGTATATCGTAAATATATTGGTGGTATCTGGGGGCCTAGCCAAAATGCTATTAAGAAAGCGTTAGCGAAGTTCGAAATGATAAAACGTATAGGATGGTCCACGCGATCAAGCGCGGCCTTATGTCAATCCCATACTTTTTATCATTTTCGAACTTCGCTAACGCTTTCTTAATGGCATTTTGGCTAGGCCCCCTAGAACTGGACGACACGACAGACTGACGCTCTATATTTATGTAGTATCTAGAAGTCCACTTAGCATTATTAATGTGAGGTTTACTACAACAGCGATAATGGTTCAGTGGGTATGGACTTGGCCTTTTCAGTGAGAGAGTCCGGGTTCGATCCTGACTCGCTGTGGTGCCTTAAAATGGTTTTTCTACTAAAAACCCTATCATAAAATAATAATAATAATACCCAATGTCAACCCCCAGTCCCCACATATACCTATAGTCCCCCCTGCTGAGCACAGGTGTTCTCTCCGATCGGACAAGGTGGGTGTTGAGGTCAAAGTTCACTGATGAGCTGGCTCAAAGCGGGTTGCTGAACTCAACACACCTTCAAAGAATTAAGCTCATTAGGCATGTAGGTTTCCCAACAATGTTTCCTTCATCGGTGAGTGAGCGATCGTGTTTAGGTGCACATACATATTTAGGAAAAACCATTTCGAGGCACCATGAGGGGGTCAATATCGAATCTGCACCCCCCACTCGATAGCCTTACCCAGTATCCATCGTCATTTAAAAACATTCTCTTGCACGAGAGATTTTCCGGTTCGCTTGTTCGCTTATTCGCTGGCGAAAGAAAATAATAAAAGTTAACATAAATAACATAAGTTTAACAAACATGTGCGAGTATTGCAAGTCAATTGAAAATAATAAAAAAAACATTGACTCATTTTGCGATTTGTGAGAGTTATATAAACACTTCTCATCTGATTTCGAGAAGAGACAGCTTACACTCGCTTATAATAACCCACCCTGTTTTTGTGAGACAGCTATATGTCATTGATATGGAGTATCGGTAAGAGACAGTGCCATGCTGCATTAAAATCGGGTTGAGCCGACACGGACGAGGTGCTATTTCTTGCTTACATGGAATTGGTGTGAAGTGCAGCTATGCTGTCGCGTTTCGGGTGGGTCGTGAATTTCCGGTAGCCCGTTGGGAGGGATCGGGGAAAAGAAGGCAAAGCATCATCACCATAAGTTACCTCCTTATGATTAAAAAAGATTTTAATTTAATATTGTAAATAAAAATAATGATCAGTATGTATCTACAATTGATGATGTACTTTCAAGATGATGATAAAACTTTCCTCGTACGAATATTGAAGGCAACTAACAGTAATTCACTACAACTTACTAAATACATATTAATAAGAGTGAGTTTACTAATTACGCAGAAGAAATGCAAAAGATGTACAATTAAGATTTCTTTAAATTTCAAAAAGAAATCGTTTAGAGTAAAACTGTGCAAGCGTAAATCAAGAGGTACTAAAACCGTTGGACTATTAATATTATATATATAAATATGTTAGGACTAGCTGTTGCCCGCAGCTTTACAACGGGATCTTAGTACGCAAAATAAGTAACCTTTCTGGTTGATTTTTTACACCTTGTGTCCGAAAAACTCAAATATCTTACGGAACCCTATTTTTTCCAGAATAAAATTTAGCCTATGTTACTCGTGGATAATGTAGCTTTCGAATGGTGAAAGAATTTTTGAAATCTCTCCAGTACTTTTTGAGCCTATTCATTACAACCAAACAAACAAACAAAGTTTTCCTCTTTATAATATATTACTAGCTGTTGCCCGCAGCTTCGCCTGCGTTAACTAATATTTACAATGGGATCTTAACGGGATGATATGGCTGATGATAAATCGGCTATCTAACACTTAAAAAAATTCAAATTCGACCAATAGTTCCTGAGATTAGTGCGTTCAAACAAACAAACTCTTTTTTACACCTTGTGTCCGAAAAACCCAAATTTCTAAAACCCTATTTTTTTCCAGAATAAAATTTAGCCTATGTTACTCGTGGATAGTGTAGCCTTCGAATGGTGAAAGAATTTTTGAAATCGGTCCAGTACTTTTTGAGCCTATTCATTACAACCAAACAAACAAACAAAGTTTTTCTCTTTATAATATTAAGTATAGATGTAGATGTAGAAGTGTAGATAAGTGTAGAAGTGTAGATGTAGATGTAGATGTAGACAAGTCACACACGGCCATCTGATCCCAAACTAGGTTATCGCAACCAGATAACTGATACATACGTACTAAGAGCGGGCTGCATCGACCGATTTTGACGAAGTTAAAGATGGCGGTAACGAACGTTAGTGACCAAAGAGGGTTGTTTTTAACAGACGTTAAAATTCCGTTACCGCCATCTTTAATGATTAGATATTAGTTAAAATTAACATTGTCTATGTTAATATTCGCAACAAAATCATATACTCTCTATTGGTTAGCTAGGCTAGGAATTTGTTATTGATCCTTTCACTACGAAGCGATGTTACTTTGTCGTGAGGCTAATTCTACTAACTCCAGGGGGCTTCCCCTGGAGTTAGTAGAATTAGCCTCACGGTTTATTATGCTCACACTATGGGTGACGCTGATCAAATATCCGATGCCCCAATAGTTTGTTTATCACAATAAATATAATAATCGTATGGCCACACCAAAATTACAACAAACATTAATATCACTTCCTAGTACATAAGCAACATATTACATCCTCAATAAAACATTGAAGGCATGCGTGCATGAACTATTGAATAACCTAACCGACCAACTGCATATTATACCTTAGGTCGAATTCCGTAAAATATTGCCAAAACATATATTTCATCATTATCAGCCTTTCTCCGTCCACTGCTGCACATAGGCCTCCCTCAATGAACACCGAAATAACCGATCCCTTGCCACTCGCATCCAACGTGGACCGGCCACTGCACAGACATCGGCTTCCCATCTGGTTAGTGGCCGATCAACACATCGTCTACCTAAACGCGGCCTCCAATCTTGAACCTAATTCGCAATCGGCCCATCGGCAATCCGTTCTTCTGAGTGTGTGAACTGTGATCCACAGCCCACTGCCATTTCAACGAGGTTATTCTTCCATGATATCGGTAACTTAAGTTCTCTGTCAAGTCTATCTGCCAAAGAAACACCCAGCATAGCACGATTCATAGCACGTTGAGCTTGAGAGAGTAACTTTCAGATCAGTCGTAAATTTCTTTCTCTATATTCTCTTCTAATAAATTCTCTAATTATTGTTATTTTTTTTTTTCATTTATTTAAAGAATTATTATACATTTTATGTACATGCCGATTCCACTATAACCTAAATTAATTAACTAAACAAAACCAAGCCTAGAGACCACAAACGAAACCTTAATGAGGACTGAAAGACAGGAACAGGTTTTTTGATGTTGGTGATAAAGGTGTTGACAACAGTTCATGAAACAAACCTAGATCAGTCGTAATTTCGTTCTCTAATTAAGAGGTCACGTTTCGCCCCGTTTGTCATCACGGGAGAACTCATTGGCGGAAGTCTTTAGTCTTCAAACTGTGCGGTATAGGCGATGTGAGAATATGGCAAATCTTAATAAATCCTCCTTTCGGCTCGAGATCTGTCGAGAAGGAAGTCAATAGGAAAGATGTATTTATTGCAATGATTACGATAAATAATATCTATAATTTTGAAAGCTATGAAATCTGCTGGCTCACTAAAAGTACCCATAAGTCGTAAAATTAGTGGGGGCGTAGGTATTTCATAACTTCGTCCTTTCGGTATTTAGGTCGACCAACCGGTTGCCGCATTGCTGTCTCTTATGCCATTTCACTGTCCTACCAGCTGGCTCTCTCAGCATGCCGAAGCCGGTGCTAGCGGACTTAGCTTTGACTTTTCTACTTTTTAACCGACTTCAAAAAAAAGAGGAGGTTATCAATTCGACTGTATGTTTTTTTTTTTTACAAGCATTATTAATATTTATAACGAATTATTTCAATGTAAATATAAAAGAGAGCTCTCGTTTTATTAAGTTCACGTTGCTTTTACACCATTCCAATCTGCATTAACGGGTCTAACAATCCTAAATTATGAATGTGAAAGTAGTGGTTAGTTTTTTTTGTCCTTCTTTCACATTGAAATCGAGCAACAGGTCCACGTGTTTTTTTGTACTGATATATTTAGAGATCAGAAATGAACATAGTTTTTATAGTAGTACATAATATACTAGCATTTCATATTTCGGTCTATAAAAATTTCTTTCTTGCTTAGAAAATTCCAGAGGAGTAAATCTTTGGCATTAATAAATTATATCTTAATATATTATGATGATGATCTTGAATCGGCCGATTTGAAATATTTCAACTACATCTTGCTTGTATACCTATCTACTAGCTATCTTATTGAAAAGTTTGGCAAATCGAAAATTTCACTAATTTCACAAAAGAAAAAAGAAAGAATAAGAAAACTCGGTTGCACAATAATTTACATTTAATTACAAACGCGCTCATACATTTAATGACACCATTTAAAAAAGCCCCTGAATTTCTGGCAGAGCAATCTTCAAAAGTTTGCAAACATGGCAATAAAGTCATTAAGTCATCCATGGCAAGGAAAGTAAGGTTTACTTTCTAAAGCCGTTAGTGCCGAAATTGCGGTTCGTCGGTTACATAAAACCCGCACCCATTAATGATCTGGAGTATACGTTGACCATGATATTAAACATAACCGGCCAAGAGAGCGTCATATCTTTAGGTTAGTTAACGTTTAAAGATTTTTGTAGAAAGTTAAAGACTATTTTACTATAACCGTTTTGCAGTAAAGCATAATATTTATTATCTTTAAAAGAATTGCTTAGTAACGTCGATAAAAAATATTTGTATTCACTTTCGTCTTCCACAAACTCGTAAAAACGAAATGCTAATATACCAACTATCGTAAATCGTATATTATAAGTTCAATTTGCAATTATATCATTACATCATATTGCAATTTCAATTTTATTACCTACAGGCATTTAAATTTCATCCCAGAGCGATTGCTCCCATTACCACTAAAGAAACTTCTAAAACTAAGCAATCATTTTGTAATCTATAAATCCATCTTAAATCGTATCGTATTATTTTCAAGTAATTTAAAAAATGTAAATATTAGAAACGTTTAAAGTAAAGGTTTAAAGTAAATTGTATCTGTTAAATACGAATAAAATAATAAATGCTGTGCTTAAATTTACATAATATATTCAGCTACTCTCGTTTTCGTCTTATTCACGAGCTATCATATTCTCCAATTAAAAAAAATGAGATATTCTACGATAATTACTTTTCTCTATCAAATATTTCTTCCAGCAAAACCTTGAAAAGCTGTTGGATAATCTGTCCTTTTTTAGAGAGACGTTATCAAAAGATAGATAATTTGCTTTTTTTACTGTCCTGAAAACCTTTTAAAGTTAAACCTTTTCTGTTTCAGGAAGAGGAAAGAAAAAGAAGCTTATGGAGAAGTTGATGCCGATGTTTGTGATGCCCTTCATACTTCAATCAACAATCATACCGCTGTTCCTTGGAATGATAAAGTTCCTCTTATTCAAATCGCTGATGGTTGGGAAGCTAGCGTTAGTGCTCATAATCTTGAACGCCTTCAGGAATCACAATTCATTCAAAGGACGAAACGATGCAGAAATCGCCAACGTTCACTATGGATATCACGGGAACGGAATGGAGGAATATGGATCTTATTTCAACTAAATTCTGAGCTGCCGACGTGCATTGTCTTCCAGTTACGTCGCACGCACACTGCCATTGTGTCAACGCTGTTGAGTGTTGCCATTTAAGTATTGCCTTCAAACGTTACTTGGTGTTACTATGGTGTTAAAGCGAATGAGGTAGTAAATGGATTTTTTGAAGGCCTAAGGTTTCTGAAAACCTATGGTTTGTTGTGTGCCTAAAGAAAGAATACTCGAGTAGTTTCGCAATTAATGTTACCAAAACTTTATAATGAACTAATTTAACTACAGCACATACACAAATCACGACAAAAAATTTACACAAATGTAAAACACACTTGACTAGACAAAAAGACAATACAAAGAAATGTTATGTGTTTATTGCTAGAAGCAAACACACCATATCTGATAAACTGAATAGTATTTTCGAACTAATTAGATGTAATAATTTATTTACCAACTATTTGTATATTAAATATACTTAGTGTTTAGTTAGTTACTAGTATTTATTGAATAGAATTTAAGTAATTTATTTTTCATTAGGAATACTTAAATTGACGATAAAGAATTTGGTATTTTTACACAAACGTTATATTATATTTATCAATAAAGCGTACAAAATGTAAATGGATTAGGACAGTAATACATTTGTAATCATTAAAACAACTTGTCTAATAAACGTATTTATACTACGCTTTATTGTAAAAATATTTTTTGTAAAAAAGAATCTGGCAATTCTAGCAACTGGTCAATACCATTTTTATTATAATATATTTCTTGCAAGAAAATCTATGACTTTTTTATTATCATTTGATGTACTTATTTATTTATAACAGACTTTTTCTTGCTTCACTTGTGTATTTGAATTAATTTCTACTAAAAATTAGTTAGTTAATACATAAGTATAGGTACATTGCCGTCATCATCATAATATCAACCGTCTTAGCGGATAGATGTCCATAACTGGAAATACCTCAAGGAATCTCCAACCTCTAACCTCCAAACCAATCTGACTGTTCCCCCGATATCCAGGGGCTTCCAAGGTTATAATATTATTTAAATATATTTAATAAAGTGTGTGTGTCAGCTGCTGCAGTGTTCCGACGCCCGAGAGGAGTCTACTCCTTACGAACGATTATAATAAATGGATTAGTGAACAAGGGTAAATAAATACATACATTTTTTATGATTGACATTTACTTTTATTAAATCTACAATGAACTATATTTTAATAGTTAGTGTCACTCGCCTGCTGCCTTCCTTAGATGTGGTAGCCGTTTCTCAGGCTCCCGTTTTTCGTTTAACGCTTCGCGTGACATCTTCGTGTAACATCGTGTGACATCGTGTAACATCGTAGTTTGATTTTACTGCCATAGATTTTCATACCTTATAATATATAAAAATCTATTCTTAAATAGTAAACTTCAATAGTAGGTATAGATTTTAAAGTACTTGATCGTGTGTAATGGCATGGTGTTGTAAGGCGGGCTACCAATACCAACGCTACTAAAGTAACGATCACCAGCCACCACCGCTCTGTCAAGAGTGTAAGACAATATAGATGTTAAAGAGGATGACAAGTTTAGTGTTAATTTTCTGAAATCAGTCTTGATCTATATACTGGTAAATAGGCTCCTATCGGTGAACGATAAGATGACATTGGTTGGTATCTTAATGTGCTGAATACAATATTAGCAATTCATTATAACATTTTTTTTATTTAAAAACTTAATACTTAATTCCTACGATGTTTAATATAAAGCTTTGATTCTTTCGGGCATCCCTAGACGGCATCGTTTTGTTTAACCGAAAAATATTTATAATTAGGTTATAATAATACTTATAATAAGGTACACAGTAGTTTTACTCTGTTCTTCTGATGCTTTCTTTCTGTTTATAAGTCTGAAGGCTTTACAAATGTTTGCCGCGTACCTTGCCACCTGGCTAGGTACGCGGCAAGCAATTAATCTCAATTTACACGTTTCTATGAAAGTAAAATTTATAATTATTTCGCACTGAAACCGCAATCTTTGCACAGGTAACATCTTAGTGCGAAGAGAGCCTTGTCATTAGTGTTCATATAAAATGTAGTAGTAATTAGAAGCCTGAATTACTGTATTTAATGCTATTACCATATTACATTTTCATCATAACGGCAGTATGAGGACTTATATGCCCTACGGGTACACTTATATATTGTTCGCATTACTCTTAGCCAAAAAATATATTGTAATAAATAAATAGGTAGTACTTTTTAATTCGACTTCCGTATCCGAGTTTCGGAGGCTAAACGAACAGATTCAGATATATTAAAATAAGTATAGATTATTATCCGTGCTGTCAACAGAGAGACAAAAATATTTTGTACAAATGTACACTTCTAGATGCAAGTATATTGTTTTCTTGATCGCGTACAGCTCGAAGTTGTCGTCATCTTAATCACAGTATTTACTAACATTATGCATGTGTGTGTTAAGGTTTTAAGTTGTAACGGAACAACCGTCTTTTTTATATCGAGACAGTGAGAGAAACGCAGGAAATATCTTATTAAGAAACAACGCAATGTGACTTTCTTATGTTTCTTTTTTAATTTGACCGGCTTATCCATGGCGATGACGTTTTGTGCTCCCGACTGCATGGCCTTCTCCTGGGCCTCCATGGGCAGCTTCTGGGTGCTTCTGCTGCATGTAGATCTGAGACCCTCGAAAACAGGCAAAAGGCGCTCGAAGTATTTATATTTTATATTGCCTATGTCAGAGTTCCACGTAGGCTAATGAGCCCTATCAGAGGTAACTTGGATACACGCGTAAATGCGTGCAATTCTTTGCATCGACAAAAATAACTACATAAAACCAAACTTGTAATTTTGCTGGGTTATGCTGTCTACTGTGTATTGTTACTTACCCCTGGAAACAAGGGCGGCAGTTTGTTTTGACCAATTTGGATGGATGAAATTGTCATAATATTTACTTCCTGTCATAAAAAAGATTTTCCGCAAATTCCGTTGGTTTGAATGAAAAAAAAACTTCCAAATTCTAGAAAAGGTCAGCAAAACTTTACAGCTCTTGAAATATGTAAATCCGCATGCGCTTGCAACTTAGGGTTAGTAATTAGTAATGTCTGTCTGGAGACTGTACTGTTAATTTGGCTGGAGTCAGCTTTAGCCCCATTTACACTAGAAGTCACATACAGTAGCCAACAAAAACAGATACAATATATCTGCAAGACACTATCACTGCTCTAGATTTTTTTATTCATGGTATTTTCTAATTGACAAATTCCAAATTCTAAATTTAAAAGATTTTCAGCTGTTGTCACACACTTAGCCTCGAAATAAATGATGAGGGTCGAGGAGATCTAGCTTATAGCTATTTCTATGATAATCAGTTTAGTTGTTGTTACTTGCGTAACAAATTGTAGTAGATATTTGGGATTTACCTGTGTGTTTTGCATAATAAAATCGAGACGAGCCATATTACTTACTGACGCTCTATAGCTCCTAAAATAATTATATAAGTCAATTTAACGTAAAGCGCCTGGTAAACAATATGACCGACGGAAAGTGTCTGGGAGTATTGACGACTTAATTATTTCTAACAATAATATGGTATAAAGCATATTATGAATGTAAAAAACAGCCATGAGAATTTGCGTGAAGTTAACTAATGTTACTTGTAGGCTATGCAAGCGAAAAATGTTTTCTCTGTATATTTTTGTTTGTTTTTCATGTGTGTCTCCTGTTAGTGTTGAATAAATGTTTCCTTCTTTCTTTCTTTCTTTCTTTCCTTAATTATTTTGAGAGCTTTAAAGTGTCTGGTACGAAATATGTTTGGACTTTGGCGACAGGTGTCTGGGAGTATTGAAGACATATTTTTAACGATATACAAATCAGCCGTGAGAATTCAGGTGAACTTGTAATGTTATTATGTATCTTGATATTCTGATACCTGAAAATTTGCTATTTGACTAGGTAAGCTGGTGGGCGTTCTATGTTAGTACATACTAATACTACTCAATCGTCCACATTTCGTCCGCAAATACGTGACGTCTGGCAGCTCTAGGATCTTGTTCCATTACCATCACTCATCGTCTATCTATCTAACTAAAGTATTTTAGTGACTGTTTATCAAAATCATTGCAAATGAAACCTTAAGAATAAATACGAACATAAATGCGACATCAAAATTATCTTATCAGACCGGTTAAGATTTTCAGTACAATTTGCTTGATGTGGTCAAATCGCGTCTAGATAATTGTTTACCAAGTCGGTTAACAAATCAGGTTATAGTATAAAGGTAGTGAAAATGAAGTGTCGTAAGCAACTATTGCGCGCCATAAGTTTCTTTTCTCGTTATTGAGGCTATCACATCAACAGGAGCTAGTTGTGTCATTGCCGATTTCGCATTGTTTGAGATAATACGAAAAGTGTGTGAATGGACATTTGGAAGGTCAGTATTTTTTTTTAGTTATTCTTTTGTTTACAATTTAGCACAACAATAATCATGGATATAAACGACGTGTACTTATTTCTATTATAAATTTATTCCACCAAAATTATAAGTTCTAGGATAGATACACTGTCATTCAAAAATTTATTAATTTAACAGTTTTACGATTATTAAATTAAAATCGGTTTCTAAGATTTGTTATAGTAACTTAGACTTGTCTATACTTTTAATATTTTTAAACAATCTTAAAATGGTAAAGGACGTCATGGTGTAATGACGAGTATTTTTGAATTCAAATAAGAAGATGAAGTTTTCACCAGTTTAATTTTTAATCTATCGAAATAAGCTTACTGATAGAGCATAGCAAGAGATTAATATATTCCATGTTACTGGAACAAAACTGCTATGATTATCGTCTATTCTGACATAGTACTTATATGCAATTTAAATTACTATTTTTTTACCTGCCCCGTACTGCTACCACCGATTTTTTAAGTAATAAAAATTAAATTACCAACGAAAATTTCGGTAAAATAAGGTGCTATTCAAAAATTTAATAAAATTATTTATTTCATGTATATTTTTGCGTTAGTAAATTAAGCATTGTTGAGAAATTGTTATAAAGTCTTAGAGCAACACGATCTCCGTCACCGGAAGGAGGAAGAAGGAGGAGAAGGAGGTGTTGCTCTAAGTATAAAGTCCATCAAAAATGTAATTCTAATTCTCTCACACACAGTCATAAATTACTTGGCACACACATACACACGCTAATACCGTGCCATCAGAAAGTATTTTAAGCCACATAACCCTTTGAATAGCGGTGGTAAAATTCCTTTGCTCTAAGATAATGATACCACAGAAGATGGTCCTACAGCAACTCCTCAGGACACCACACTCATAACGGGTTTGTACAGTGGTTTCGCCCGCATTCCTAATTTCTTGTCTAGCAGCTTTAGGCCCTGCCTAAAAACAAGTGTTGTTGCTGCCGAAAAACAAATATATGTGAAAAAAATCGCCAAATATTCCTAAACACGCCGTACGAAAACAATACTGTGGCGCGATTGTTACCACCTGCTTAAGTTCAACCCACTCGTTCACATCGCTGCAATTGCTGTATAGCCAGGATCGATAGAGGTAACCACTACCTCCCCACCATGGTTCAAGCCTTGTCGTGGCGGTGGGGCTCAGTAGTCTAGGGTGATACCAACACCTTGGGCGAAGCTAATTGAGCCAAGGGGGCCCTTTTTATCCCTCTTATAAGAAGAGGGGGCAAAAGAGCAGGGGGCAAGGGGCGATGATGGGAACCTCGCCTCATTGTACTGTCCCGACGGTGGGAGGGGTTGTTCTGTGGTGCGGTGCAACCCCTATGTGTAGGTGGCGTCGGTCCCCCGAGGGACTAGCTAGCCGTCGTGGTGCCCTGTTGCTTGTAGATCCGGGGCACTTCACCAAAGGCGGCATCGGTGGCACTCGCCGGGTTTTAGTGGGTAGAGCTGCGTCCATTTACCAGCTTTCGGGCGCAGCGAGTCCCACATACCCGCCTGGGGAGACCCACTCCCCAGCGGTATGCGTCAGTGCATTTCCCGGCGTAAAAGAAAAAAAAAGGTAACCACTAACCACCAAAATGACCCTTTGATACGATCTCCGGGAGCCTGGGGGATACGTTAGAACTGCCTTGGGACCCGCAACGAAATTAATTAAAAGAGTTCAGGAGGAGTAGTAAATATTCCAGTTTCCCTCCCCGTTTAAAGCGGGATTTATTATATTAGCGAGAAATATTAAGAAGAGCTAAGGTCGTCGAGAGTATTCGGTGCTGTCTTCTACGTAACAATGTATGATATGCAGAAGAAACAAGATAGGATAGTACACAGCCTTGCAGAACACCAGGGTTGACTTGAGGTCCGATTAATTCGGAGACTAGCGGAACCCTCAAATTAGGCAACTAGTAAAGCGACAACTTGGGTAACTCAGTAATCTCTTTTTTGCTGCCTAAAATCCAATGCATTATGCAAATATAGATAGGTATTTTTATATTATCCTTAAAAAATCTTAACAACAGTTACGGTTTACATATTATAACCATGGGCGTAGCCACACTGGGGCAAGCTGGGGCGCTTGCCCGACCCTGGTTTTGACCTATAATATTTTTTTTTCTTATAATAACAACAATTATAGGAAGAAGAAAGTTACACCAAAAAATGAATCAACATGAAATAAGTAAGTACATAAATTAACAGATTAACAAATAACAAAAGAGCCCAAACGTTACAAAAAAATTACCGTTAGGCTGACTGCTGCCCCACCCTGAGCGCAAGGCTGGTTACACTCATGCATATAACTGCCTAAATCTTGAGCTTTCCGGTATTTTACAAATATATTAGTAGTAAAACAGTATTATAGACTGTAGTGTTTGTTGTCATCCGAATTAAACTTGTGTATTCAAAGTTTACGCTCAAAACAATGAGTCTTGATCTTGGTTTTACAGGAAAACGAGACCAGGCTGAGCTCTGATTGAGGCGATTACATGCAAGGTTCGTTTGCGTGACGTCATTATATGTTTATCAAAATCATGCAATTGAAAAGCACACTGTGACACTCAACATTTATATTCTATTCCATTCCATTTAAGACAGATACCAAATCTGTATTTATAAAATATATACTTTAATAAAAAAAACATAAATGTTTTAGATGTGTCCTACGAGGGGGCCGTGGACGAAGAACAACACCATTATATGCCTGTCTCTTCTAGCAGTTACCTTGTTAGTAAGCACGGTCATATTGTCGGTGAAGCTGCAACGTAAAAACGGGCATGATGCCTTAAGCCCGGTGTATGTACCTCTTGTGAATAATAAAAAAAGTGTCATGCAATCAAAATATGTAAGTAGGTATTCCTCTTTAGTTCTAAAATTTAAAAAAATATTTAAAATGAACTGAAATTTTGTAAAAAAATAACTGACTAGTTTCTTTAAAAGATAACCATAGCATATAAGTAATGGTAAAAAATATTAAATTCACAATATGCGATTTAAAAGTATCTAGAAACAATAAAGAAGCTAAAATTAGCGTGAAGTGTAAATTGTAATAAAATTTTACAATACACTATTAAGATTTAGGTGCATTATGTAGCCTTTATGAACAAGTTCGCTAGTAATTATCAGGATAATATTGTAGGACCTACTCAGCTTATTTATAATTGTTTTGGCGACCTCTGTGGCTTAACGCGTTGGCGCTCAAGCTGGAGGTAGCGGGTTCGAAACCCGCCATGGAATAAAAAAGTTTTCTGTGTTCCTGGGTCATGGATGTGTATAAACTCAGGTTGTGTATAACTTATGGTATGATATAAACTTAGGTCTAAACTATTTTAGACCTAAGTTTATATGGATAAGTCATTACTAGCACAGAATAAAACCTTCGTCTGTACCAATAATAATAATAACTTTATCAATATTTTCAGATTGATAATAATTTTAGATTGCCCAAAGACGTGAAGCCAGTTACATATAAACTCATTATCAACCCAAATCTAAATAACAAAACTTTTGAAGGGAATGTTTTAGTAAATATAGAGGTATTTGGTCCTGTAAGAACAATAAAATTACATTCGAAAGATTTAAATATAACTGATGTAAATTTAGAAAACTATATAAATAAGCAAATCATCAATATCGGGTCTTTACATTTAAACAAAATGTTGGAACTACTTGAAATTAAACTTCTTGCCCCAATACCAAATGGAAACTACAAACTAAATATATCATTCAGTGGAGGTTTGGACAAAGGCATCGTTGGTTTATATGCAAGTACACTGAAGAATGGAAGGTAAGGTTTAGAAAATTTCTTTCTTTTTTTCTTTTTCCATAGGATATATTTTAATATTATGCTAGTAATTGTATTTTTATACTGTATACATTGGATCTATTTAAATAAATATTATTTTTTGGGCCATATTGTTATGTTTTTGTTTGGTCAGGTGGGAAGAATATTTCCGTGCAATGGGTCTATCGTGCAATGAATGTCTATCTTCAATAGCCAGGTTAACACGTTCGCTGCGATATAAGGCCTAAATACCCGATGCAATATACTTCCGCTCTGTGCGGAGGCGAAACGCGGTGAAAAGTGATCATTCTTTGCGAAACATTTCGCAGTATAAAATAATTTGAAAAAATGACACTGAATTATTTTTGTAATGAGATAATATCAGTGATAAAACAAATAATTATTCAATCACTCGGCTGTTGGCAAATCCTAGAGCAAGCTAGGACTTAAAAGTTAAAAGAAGAAGACGATATAAATGACATTTGAGAGATTGTATTTGTTGGTGAATCTGAATTTCAGAATTAAGAAGAAAATTTATTTGCAACTTACTTTTTTATTGTAATACTAGTATTTTCTTCAAATTTTATGTGAAATTAAATTAATACATATATATGGTCTTTATAAAAAGCTTTCCATCAAAAGCATTTACAGAGCGTTTGTTAAAATATTCTCAATTCAAAAGCAAAATGGTATTTCCTAAAATAAAATTAACTGAAAGACTCTCAGCAGCAGTTCGACCAAACCATTATAATTTAACTTTGAATCCGGATATTAAAACTGGTCTATTTCGTGGAGAAGTTATTATAAATATTGAAGTTAATAAAAACATTAACTGTCTATCGTTACATTCGAAATTTTTAACAATAGACGATGTTAAATTTTACAAAGGAAAGGATGAAATGACAAATTTTAAGTATTCAGAATCAACGGCTCTAGAACAATTATTATTACAATTCAACACTGACCTGGTCCCTGGTAGTTACAAAACCCATATACGTTTTAATGGCAGCTTAACGAAAAAAATTGTTGGCTTTTATTTGTCGCATTTAAAAAACAAAGGGTATGATTATTATCTCTTTATTTGATCATTTTTGCTTAATTTGGGCTCCAACCAAACCAATAATATACATGTTATATTTTTATAAGGACAATGATTGCTAGTAAATTTCAACCAACATATGCAAGACAGGCGTTTCCATGTTTTGATGAGCCGGAGTTCAAAGCAACATATGATATTACATTAGTGAAGCCGACTGACTATGTTGCTTTGTCAAATATGAATGTAAGATCACTTTTTTAAGGTAATTTGTGTCAATTATTATTAACATGTATAACATAAAATTATTTTTTTAAACTTAAAAATTTACAAAAAATATAATATGTGCTAAAAAAAGGGTCTTGCTTATTGTGAAGTTGGGCTCTTTTTAAGGTACTAATATGGGCTATTGATAGTAATTAACCTAGGAGGTTTGGGTTAATTAACCTAGGTTCATTGAGGGAGGCCTATGATGATGATGATGAATATAGGCTATTGATAGTAATTAACTTAGGGGGTTTTTAAATTTGGTTTTATTGAGTACAGTATTTAATGTATATATTTTTTAAATACTATTTTTTTAAAGCCTGAACATTCAAGGTGCTCTTCTGCTGTGGTATGACTTAAATGCTGTTATCTACCAAATTATAGTTTTGTGTAAACGCAAAAACAACTATGATTTGTCATAGTACACAAAATACCGTTAACGGCAATATTCGTTAGTAAACATATTAAAAAATGAACTCAAAATTTCGAGTTGATGTTCCTTAACGGCTATGTAGTCTCACAATGTCACTTAAAGGCATTTTTGCTTATTTGATACGCGAAATAAATGTTGATAACGGCAATCTTATAATTATTATTTTTAAAACTAATAAAGATATCAAAAAACTAAAAATACTGATCGTTAGAGAATTTTTTTCTCTATTCCTTAGTGTCAAAAAACGAAAATCGCCCAGATGTTGGATAACGGCATTTTAGTCATACCACGGCAGTCTTGTTAACCTTACAGGTTCAATTTGTATTTAAATACTTTAACTAGAGTATCTGTTGACATGCAATTAACCTGTCTGTTTATAGACTTGAAAGTAATTGATATATTAACAAAGTTTAATATATTAACTATGTTTTGAACTAGAACAGAATAGCATTGCGAGTTCAAGTCCTGCTATGTCATGACAATGATGTAGTAAAGTTTCATTTTCGGAAAAAAATATTAAATGTAGTAAAGTACTTACATAAGTATTATATTAATAATTACAGTATCACATTACTCACTATTTGTCCAAGTTTTTGTAACAACTATATGTAATTATTTAATTATTCATTATTTGTGTGAAACAATTTTTTTACTTGTCTCCTGTATTAGGTATAGGTACCTAAAAAATTTAAGATGCATACATTATTATTTTTATTTTATTTCATAAATAATAAAAATCCCTTCCTCATTTACCGAGCCTCAGTGAGTATTCTAAATATAAGTATATTATTTTTCTTCTAGGAAATATCAAAAAAGTTTGATAAACAGACAAATTCTGAAATAGTAACATTTGCAACAAGTGTCCCGATGTCAACATATCTGGCATGTTTTGTGATATGCAACTTTGATTATAAAGAAACTGAGATACAGACACATGGAATCGGAAAACCGTTTACTCTCAGATCTTTTGCTCAAAAGAATGAAACACACAAGATTGACTTTGCTCAAGACATTGGTAAAAGAGCCACTGAATTCTATATCCAGTACTATGAAGTTCCATTTCCACTCCCAAAATTAGGTAAACTGGTTAATTGTAGTCTAGATATTAAATTGTATTTGTTTTCAATTTTTTTTATTTCAATCTACGTATGCTGTAATTTTAAAAAATCTTTTTTTGCTACCCAGATTTAAAATTAATTATTTATATTATAACTGACTTAAGTTAAATAAAGTTTCAACTTTCAACTTATATTTGAAAGAATTTGTTATTGAAATATAAATAGATTAAGAGAATATACATTGGATATTTTTTGGTACATTGCAATTTTGTTCAGATATTTCTATTAATAATTATGTGTGTTACTTTCTTCAATGGCTTAATTAGTCTTATATTTTAGATATGATTGCCATACCTGACTATGTATCAGGTGCTACAGAGCATTGGGGTTTGATCACCTACAGAGAAACATCGTTCCTGGTTGACGAGAAGACTGCTTCTTCTAGAAACAAAATGAGTGTGGCCAACACAATAGCACATGAGTTGGCTCATATGTGGTTTGGGAATTTAGGTATGTGCTTAAAAACATTTTCCTGTTGATCTTGTAATTTGTTCAGCAAGGCTTGGAATCATCAATGGACATACATACTGGGTATATTTTAAACACTTTGAAAAATTTGATAATATACTATATGATGCACATAACCATTTATCTCAGAAAAGTTTATTTTAGAAAATTTTAGCACTTTGCATTTAGCACTTTTTTAGAAAATTTTAGCACACACGTGCACTTGTTACATTTCTGTTTTATTAAAAAAATAAAACGATTGTTTTAAAGCACTATCATAATGTTATGTCAGCTTCTTTATATTTACCAAACTGGATTATACACAAAAAAGTTAAAAAATACACCAAAAAAGAAAAAAAAAATCGCGTTTTTTTACTTCTATCATGCATTCCACTATCATACCTATTCGTTTTTCAAAGCGTTCAAAATACACCCTGTATATTAGTATATTATAGTTAAACTTTGTTTTTTTTAGTTACAATGAAATGGTGGGATGAAGTGTGGCTAAATGAAGGTTTTGCTTCATACATGCAAGTCAAAGCTTTAAACGCAATAGAACCTTCCTGGACTATGGTGAGCAATATTATATTATGTTTGTTTTATTATAAATATACTTAACACTAGCTGTTTCCCGCAGCTTTCGTTGTTGTTGAGTTGTCTGGGCTACTTCCCAGTGAACATGTCTATGGTCATATGTGACGCTGTTACCAACACTTGACAAGTTCCACAGATTCTCTGTCAAACTAACGTAAAACGTTTTGTTGCAGCTTGATCAATTTTTAACAAAGACCCTTCACCCTGTATTGACAACCGATTCAAAAGTGTCGAGCCATCCAATAGTGCAGACGGTCGACACTCCTGACCAAATCACGGCGATTTTCGATACAATTTCATACAATAAAGTAAGTATTATAATGTCTTTGGAGTATAAGGCTCAACCAACACCGAACTGGCAGCGGCTAGTAGCGGCGAGCTTTTTTAACGTGTCATATGATTTTAAACTTTATCTTCATCATTGTAATACATAGTATCGCTAGAGAAACTTGGAAAGTCTCGCGGCCGCCCGCGACGCCGCGAGTAGTCTGACGACTCCTACTACTTCTCAGTCGCGCCGCTGCCCTGCGTTGCCATTTCGGTGTGATTTGAACCTAAATGATTTCCAGTTGTCCCTTGCCTTGACTGAAATGGTTGGTTGCATTATCTTGATTCCAGGGTGCTTCGGTGCTTCGAATGTTGGAGGGCTTCATTGGTGCAGAGAACTTCCGCAAAGGTGTCTCTGATTACTTGAAAAAGTTTGAGTTTGGTAACACTGTGACGCAAGACTTGCTTACATGTTTGGAGAAATACTTCACTGTGGACAACCCAAAGCTCAACTTGACGTATGATACAAGTTTTTATTATTAAAACATTATTAAAAATATATAATTAGCAAAATACAATATTGTAAACGAGTATGATTGTATGCATGTTCGTCTTTGATTTAAAATGCTGTATGGATATCTTGTTAATATAATTTCCTTGCTTATATTGTTTACCTACTGTATATTAAAATACAAATATATAACAGGTATATAATGGACACATGGACGAGACAGACGGGCTACCCGGTTCTGACTGTGACAAAAGGAGACGGAGACAATAAATATGTGATAACGCAGAAACAATTCCTTCTCGATCCTAAAGCTGTTATGAAAGAGAAATCTCAGTTTAAGTAAGTAGTACCTGGTTAACCGAGCATTTGCTCGGTTCTTTTTTGTTTTGTTTTATATACCCTTAGTAATAAAAGAAAAAAAAATATTAAAAAAAGAAATGTGGTGTCGTGGGACACCAGGTAGGAACGAAGTTCCTATTCCTATCCATCTAACATCTACCTATAGGTATTTTTGCTTTTATTTCGCGATGCTTAAAATGTCGGAATTGTCCACAAATCCTTGTTAATTGTTAATTAATACGCTCGATTTTTTAGGGGAAATATCGAGCTTCGAGGAAAAATTTAAAAAAGAATGTAATAAATATCTCTATATCAATTTTATTAATAGTCAAAGTAACCGTGTTAGTTGAAGATCTTGAAATGATAGTATGTATTTGTTTTTTCAGCTACCGTTGGTTCATTCCAGTGACGTACAGAACGAACAAGGGCGTCCACGAGAACATCATGTGGTTCCCGGACAATGTTGATTCTAGTGAGTTCCTAATATTATCTCTAATATAATCTATATTAAACATACTTTTGAAGGGTTACCAGACATTAGTCAATTTCCTGGACGAGACAATAGATTAAAGTTATTTGAATTTTTTCTCTTCTTTGTCATAAATACTATATTCATCTTTCCCTCTTATTCTTCTATCTTATGAAATATTCGGCTAAGTGTTATCATCCAAGAACCAACACATACAAATAAATTCAAATAAAATTAATTTGGGCTAGTTCCAGGAAAACTAGTTCATGGCCAAAGCGTCGCTGGTCACTTACCATCAGATGGCACGACTCTCTCTCTCTCTTTCTCTCTCTCTATTTAAGAGCTTTGCTCTTGTCAGGGGAGTATTCGCCACTCATTCCTCTCTTCCGCCAACACCTTTACCTCCTGATACGACGTAACCTGTACCTTCTTTATTTGTTGCATATAACTCCATAAAAGTATAATTAATAAATATATTCTATTACTTTCCGCAGTTGAAATAACACTGGACAAAGACGAGAAGTGGATGAAGATAAACAATGACCAGGTGGGCTACTACCGGGTCAACTACCCCGAGTCCCTGTGGAAGGAGCTCGCAGACCAGCTTACCACGGCGCCGCACCAGGTGAGGACAGGAGCTGGGCTCCCGAGGGGTGAGGGGCTAGGGGAAGAAGTAAAGTCTAGCTCTAAGTTTAACCATCAGATTGCACCTAGGGAAAGGATGAGCGAGTATGACTTGCACGCTGAGAGCTCAGCTGTATTATTGCATACATGTTTACGGAACTTTAAACAATAACTTAACGGTGGTAGACTCAATTGACGGTCAAAAAGATACTTTGATTGTACTATTTTGAATAAAAAAATTTGATTTTGACTTTGACTTTAATGTCAAATATTGTAATGCATGGTTAAATTAATAACCTAACAAGATAATCCCCCTTTCTTCATCTGCCTCTTCTTCAACCCTCGATGCTAAAAGTGTTATAAGTCTGATTGTAGTTCCAGCACGGTACCTCAAAACCGTGAACTGGTAAAGCTATGGATGCGGTGTTTCAATATGAGCTACTGTCAGGCGTGTTTTATCGAAATCGGTTCAGACGATTTAAAGTCATCAGCTTTTTATTATTGGCTTGCTTTTGATTTATACAGCATGATTTTTTAAGAACGGCTATTCTCATTCCAAAAATGTATCACAAGTGGAGTCTAAATTTTTTTCAAAATTATCCTTCACAATTGAATTAAAGTAGACACAGTATTATGATATAGGTAAAATACGATGCATCAAATAAGCCGGCGTTCCAGCGCGAGCCATATCTAAGGTCCCGCTAGCAGGAGCGTCATGTCACTCTACGCGACGCGATAATACAATAGGGTGACCATATTTTAAGTCCAACAATGCATTTCTTATATTTGTCTATTTTTTGTTATTTATGTGTTTTTTTTTTTGGTGAATATAATTTTCT
Organism: Lycaena phlaeas; assembly: GCA_905333005.2. Classification (NCBI taxonomy): domain Eukaryota; kingdom Metazoa; phylum Arthropoda; class Insecta; order Lepidoptera; family Lycaenidae; genus Lycaena; species Lycaena phlaeas. The sequence continues at coordinate 16,209,689 of HG995166.1, read as the reverse complement.
TTGGTTGGAGAAACCAAGTTCTATCACGTCCTTGATTATGTCCGTTCTTCAAAAAATCACCATGTATATATTATTATAGTATAGTATATAGTAATAGTAAATATGTTTTATCGTAAACGTATGTGTCCAGCTGTCTATATCGGACCGCGCGCACCTGCTCAACGACGCGTTCGCGCTGGCGGAGGCGGGCGCGCTGCCGTACGCCGCGGCGCTCGGCCTGGCCACCTACCTGCCGCGGGAGGCCGACTACGTGCCCTGGGACACCGCCGGCGACCTCTTCAACAAGCTCAAGAAGAACCTCGTCGGCTCCCCGGGATACGACCATTTGGAGGTAACCGTTTTATGGTGGATAATTAGCAAACTAGACAAGTAGACTAGAGTATTCAACTGTTGTCGAATAACTTTGTAACAGTAGGACGTCTGACATCTCAGTCCTCCCGTGACCATGGTCGCTGTAAAGTATCCGAAACGTCGGGCTTATAAAAAACTTAAAAAACCGCGATAAAATCCGTAAATTTGTATCATTATAATGAGTGGAATTCGCGTAAACATAAGAAAACAACATAAACTATGTATATGCAACATAAACAATATCTACACTAATATTATAAAGAGGAAAGATTTGTACCTATTTTTGTATGTTTGTGCGTTTGAAATTGGCTCAAAAAGTACTGGACCGATTTCAAAAATTCTTTCACCATTCGGAAGCTACATTATCCACGAGTAACATAGGCTAAATTTTATTCTGATAAAAATAGGGTTCCGTAAGATATTTTGGTTTTTCGGACACAAGGTGTAAAAAATGTTATTTCGCGTACTAAGATCCCGTTGTAAATCTTAGTTAACGCAGGCGAAGCTGCGGGCAACAGCTAGTATACTATATAAAACAATATAAAATCTTGTCCTTAACTTATCCTGAGATTCATCTAAGAATATTTGACAGAAGAGTCCGTTTCCAAACAAGTGAAGCGGTGTTAAGGGGCGGCTGCTCTGATACCCCTTCATTGTCTGCGATGGTTATTGGTCGAAACTAGAAGTTACATGCCATATCCCTGATGACATATTAAGAGCCAGAAATTGCTGCAGCAGAGACTTCCTACCACTCCAGACACCTCGTGATAAAGCAATATTTTAGTGTCTCATCATGTACTTTGAGTTTCTAGTTAGGAGTATTGTAAATGGTTACAGCGGTTCGTGCTGCATCTGATTAAGCCGCTGTATGAGAAACAAACGTGGGAGAAGACTTCGCTGGGCGTTATCGAAGGGTGAGTGCCTCACTGAATGTGACTAATATAACGTGACTCTTGCCATTCAAAGGGTAGGTACTTACTGCTCATAATCTAGTCAAATGTTACCTCGCGATATTTTCCTTCACCGGTGAGCGAGCGATGTTCTCATGTTCAAATGCACAGAGTTTGAAAACCCATGCCAAGGCACCACGGACGTCAGGTTCGAACTTGGACGGCTCACTCATGAATACAGCCCTATACCCACTAGACCATAGTGCTCCTTTTTTCCAGTTTATGTAATGTTTCTTCTTGCATACAAGTTTTTTTATCTCGAGGAGCTCGTGTCTAAGTAATAACAAGGTTCGATTTACCAGATTAAGCAACGCTTGCCGGCCGTGCCTCGGAAAGCACTTTAAGCCGATGGTCCCGGCTGTCATTCGTGGATCTTTGACAGTCGTTACGGGTCGTCAGAAGCCCGAGAGTCTGACAACTAGTCTTATCACGGACCGTATCACTCAGTTACTGGGTTGTGGAGATCAGATAGGCAGTTGCTCCATTTAAAATACTGGTATTCAGTTGGGTCCGGTTAGACTGGTAGCCAACACTAAATATAGTAAAAAAGGCTAGGCAGATGATCTTGGTCTGAGAGTTACTTTTTCGCAAGACCAAGACTGCAGGATCACTCTATAATAGCGCACGTGTCCGTCAGGCTGACGCGCACCAAGGTGTTATCGCTGGCCACATCGTACCGCCTGCCCGCCGCCGAGCGCCGCGCCCGCGACCTGTTCCTCCGCTGGCTCGACTCGCGCGGCGCGTCCGACGCCGTCATCGAACCCGACCTGCGGGACTTTGTGTATTATTACGGTAAGTGATTTCATAACATATTTCTGATGACAGTATTTTTGACATTAAAATTTGATTGTTTTAACTGGTTTTCAACAGCGTGCTGTCAACAAAGATTAGTTTCATTGAGATCTTTTTCTGATGTGACAGACGATGTGGATATAATTGGTAAGGAATCGGCCGTCTCAGCGTTCGTCCGGCCTATGTTCACTAGGGAATGCCTTCTTAGCCTTCGCCCAATCCCGCCAGGTCAGTGGCAGGCAGGCACGCTGTTGCATAACTGCCGCCTTACACCTATATTATGTGAACGAGATGTACCACCCGGCCTTTGCCGGCCGGATTAGGCAATTCAGCAGTGGCAACCTCTCACAAATAAGAAATATAGTACAATACCAAAGTTATGGCTGGACACTTTAACCTGATGTTCTCAGGATTGTCCAAGGATTTCTAGCAAAAGTACAATAACTATCCTACCGTGTAACGTCAATTAACCACGTCAATCTATTATATTATTGTCTTGTTGCTAACAGGTATGAAAAATGCAACCCTCGAAGAGTGGAACAAGCTTTGGGACATTTACCTCCGTGAAGACGACGTGCAGGAGCAAGCCAAGCTGCGACTCGCGCTGGCCGCGCCCGCCGACGCGGAAATACTCAACAGGTAAACGAGATTTGGATAACATTAATCTAAAATTTGGACTATGAAGGGCGGGCTATCAATTAGTTTGGGATTTAGTTTAATCTTTGTGAGATTTCGTGCCACAAAATAACAAATCCTAATATTACGATGACTTGATCTGTTTGTCTGTCACAAATATTTATTAAAAAGCGCAAGGGAAAATAGTTAAGTTGTTGTTCTTTTACTTTAAAATATTTTTCGCTTATCTTCTTTATAGCACTATATTGAATATTATTAATTTACTTTCCTGCGAAATCCAATAGTTTTTTATTATTTTTTGTTCAGTGTGTGTTAATTTGTGATGTGAAAATAAAACAATCGAAAACGAAAAAGCAATTAATTTTTATATAGAGGGGGCCATACATTTATTAAAAAACTTAAAGCAACCACATTAATATAATATAATCTGAAGTAATAAAATATAAAAATCATTCTTTTAGTTTGTCCATATTTTGTAAATGAAATTCGAAATAGTACTAAGCGCACATCTTTCAAGTTAATTAGCCAACTAACGATCGATTGGCGTCGAATGTTCCAATTTGTCACTGACCGACTCGCCACAATAAGAAAATATTGTCTGCTCTATATTGTACTAATTTTCAAGTTCCCAAATATTCTTGGATTTCATCGCTTAAAATTTATTATTAAGTGTATCTTGAATCTATACTAAAGAAATTATTTTCTTATGCTTACACGAATTTCACTTATTAGAATGAAATAGCTTTTACGGGTTTTATCGCGGTTATGTTTTTTTACATGCCCGACGTTTCGGATACTTTACAGCGACCATGTTTTTTTTTCCGCTCAATCAGCTCAATCAGTTCAATCGATAGATATGTGAGCAGTACTTATGTATTATTTTTGTATGTAGTACTTATGTATTATTGAATATATTATATTATAATAGAACAATAAAATTATTTAAAATTTTTACAACTTTAACATTCTGAAAATAAATTCAAAGATTTTGATTTAAATGAGCTATAGACGTTAATGTCAACTGACGTAAATTTAATAAAAACACAAACAACAACAAAAGCAACACCAATTTTGAGAACGTATGGTAGCACAGGACCTTAATAATAAATGGGCGATATTCGAAGGCTTTAAATGATTTCTATTATTTAACCTTATTATTCAAACGCTTCTTATAACATACAAGTATATAAGGACTTTTCTGCTGTCTTAAATTTTAATTATTCTTAACAGGATTCATTAAAAAAAATATTACTTCAGATACTTGACTCTCGCGTGGGACGAGAACAACGTCCGCAGCCAGGACTACCTGAGCGTGGTGAGCTACGTGGCCGCCAACCCGTCGGGCGCGGCGCCGGCGTGGGCGGAGGTGCGCGCGCGCTGGCCCGCGCTGGTGCAGCGGTTCACCCTCAACAGCCGCTACCTGGGCAGCCTCATCCCCAGCGTCACGGGCTCCTTCAACACCCAACAACAGCTCAAAGAGGTATTAATAAATAGTATATAAAGATCGCGCCGCCTTTGTGTACACCAATGTGTTTGAAATCAAAGATTTAAATCGGTAGGTACGCTCTTGCCATAGTAGGACCGCTCCAAAATGTGTCCAACCTCAAATGAGTGAGCTCACTCATTTGCAACCAGTGCGACAGAGAAAGTAATATACACCGTACACATACACATATGACCGGCCAGCTATTTATACAGGATGATTTTTCGAAGAACGGACATAATCAGGGACGTGATAGAACTTGGTTCCACCACTCAAAAATGTATATATTCACAAAAAAAAAAAACAACAAAATATAGACAAATGTAAGTAATACATTGTTGGTCTTAGAATATGGTCACCCTATTGTATTATCACGTGCACTTTGCGCGCTAAATGTAGACGTTGGTGGTAGGTATAAAATAATCGCGTGACACGATGCTCGTGCGAACGGGGCCTTAGGTATGGCTCGCGCTGGAACGTCGGCGTATTTGATGCATCGTATTTTACCTATATCATAATACTGTGTCTACTTACTTGAATTAAATTGTGGAGGATAATTTTGAAAAAAAAAAAACTATAACCCCACTTGTGATATGTTTTTTGCATGAGGATCGTTAGCTCTATAAGCTACTTGAATATGTCCGTTCTTCAAAAAACACGCTGTATATTTACGGTACATACATTACAGATGGAGGAATTCTTCGAGAAGTATCCAGAAGCGGGCGCGGGGGAGGACGCGCGGCGCCGGGCGCTCGAGAATGTTCGCAACAACATTGCATGGGCCGCGACCCACCGGCCCGCCGTCACCCGGTGGCTTGAAGACTATCTCAGCAAACAAGATATGTAAGGCGACCGACACGGAACGCCCGCTGATGTGAAACTATTACAATTAATAATAAAAAATATAGTTATAACAAGAGGTTGGAAGCGCCAATCAAGTTGATTTTATTACCAAGGTCAAATGATATTATATTTCACATCAAAATACAAATAATCGGAGGAAAATTGTAAAATTTAAGCCAAACGTTAACAAATACGATATAGAGATAATTGAGCGACGGTGGTCCAGAGTTGGACGGACTCGGCCTCTTATGCGAGGGGCTCCGGGTTCGATCCTGACCCGTCCGTGTGTGCCTTGAAATGGGTTTTTCTAAATTTCTAAGTGCACACGAGACCATCGTTCGCTCACCGGTGAAGGAAAACATCGTGAGGAAACCTGCATGCCTGATGAGATTGAAAGTCTTTGAAGGTATGTGAAGTTCACCAACCCGCACTGGGCCAGCGCGGTGGACTATTGGCCCATTACCCTCCTCGCCTGATTTCGAGGAAGGAGACCCGAGCCCAGCAGTGGGACATATAAGGGTTGATACTTTACTTTACTTTTTTAACAAATACATATTTTTTAATAATTTTGTCATACTCAGTCAATGTCACGATTGAGACCAATATACCGATAGCTTCAAATATAAGGACACAAGCGTTCCAAAGAAGTTCCGAAAAAAGAATATATTATAGGTACATTCTACCAATACTGCCGATGTCGGGTAAATATTCTATTCTTAAGTGCACTTTTATAAACTTAACATTATTTACTTATACATAATAGGCTTGATGACAGATTTTGAAAAATTACTCCACGATGTTATTACGTATCTACTTTATCCAAAATTAATATTATGTCTGCAAAAAAATAAAGTTTACAAGGAAAAAACGATTTTTTTAAAATACATTTTAAATTTTGCTCCAAAACACTAAAATAGTAATTGCGTCTGTTTATGACGTCACGTTTTCGTAAACATTTGACAGTTCGCATGCTTGGCAAGCCTCGGCAAACCCTCACACATTCAAACGTGTGGATACAGAGTTTGTCTTGGCTTTGCGTAGGTTTGCAAGGGTTTGTAGCCGATCCGGGGAGTGTCGGTATTGTGCACAAATCAATGGGAATTTGCCGCAAACGCTTGCGACGCGTCCACATGTTTGTGCCTTGTTGAGGTTTGGAGTTGGCGGCAAGCCACAAACCTGTGGATCCGGCATTACAAAAGCGTGACGTCACGATTTTCTGGTTGATGTTTGACCTAATATGGCGGATTGTTATTTTTTATAGTTTTATTTTTATTAAAATAAAAAGAATTACACATGTAAATTAAAAGTAAGTGATTTATTTAGAGTGTCTCTGTTCTATATATTTATTTTAAATTATAATTTCAGGGATTCTTAGGTACTGTCAGCATACCTATTATGATGATTTTGTGGAAAATAAATTATTTTTGATAATTCATACCATTGTTTTAATATACAGCTCTTACGTGTCTCAGTGCACGTAGGCTTTCTAATGTTACGTGCAATCTATCATTTGTTTATTATATTGTATGTTATGATAGTCTATGCCCTATTCATTGGTAGTCGATAAGGCAGTAAAAGTTGACACTGATTAGATTTATCGTTTCCTTTTACTGTACTAAAATTTGAAATGTAAAATATATATTAACATCAGTGATTAACGTCCTTAAATAATAAAAAAAAAACAGGCCTTGCGGTTTTACCTATAGAAGTTTACTTCCCATTCCTGTAGAAGTGCGGGGATAATAATAGTTAATGTGTTATTCTTATGTGTAAGCTGTATTAAGTAAAGTTTTATCAAAATCCTTTTAGTAGTTTTTGCGTAAAAGAATAACAAGCATACATGCATACATTTTTACAAACTTTCGCGTTTTTAATATTAGTAGAATATTTGGACGGATGGCTGGTCAAATGATCAGGCTACTGTATACTTTACGCAGCGGTTCCGGGTTCGAATCCCACCAAGTGCAGATAATTTGTATGACGAATACAGACATCTGCAACTGGCCACTACAATAAAAACTTTTTTACACTTTTTCCACTATTATTTTATATATTAATACAATTACTAATTAAACGACCGGTTTCGACAAAGTCATCTTCAGTTGTTTTCATCAGGTTGTCATCATCATCGTCATAAAAGTTGTGACAAAAAAAAAAACAACTAGTGCCACAAGTCCGTATCTACTACTGGAAACAGGCCTTTGTCACTGAACGTGAAGACTGCAGTGATTGTTATTGATTATAATCATGTCTTATGAACATGCCTCTTATAATGTAGAAATGAGAATGCAATCTATATATTATTAGGTAGGTACAATGGCAACACTTCACACTTATTCACCGTTCACTAATTAATCACGTCATAATCGCTCATGTTTTCTGATGTACTATGATATTCTACGTGATGTTATTTCTTCCAGTTCATTTTACACGATACATTTTCTAATTTTAAATTACATTTATGGATATTATAGCTCGGGAATTTATGGTGAGTCTTATAATTAACACTGAAGTACCGTTTCATGTATTGTGATGATATATTTTTACGAATTTTATCACGGTTTTCGGTATTTCACGAAAGCATTAGAAAACAATACTGTTTGATGTATTTCGTGATGAAATACAACCGATTATGATCTAAAGGAACGGAAAAGAGAAACTATTTTAAGACACATTAACAGTGTCATGATACGGTACGTGGAATTTTTAATAACACTAAATAGTCCGGCTACAATCGAAGAATACTTTTGATGGAAAAGTAAATTCTGAAGCGACCTTCACTCGCCCTCACATTATCTTATCAGACGTGGAGTTACCTCACGATGTTTTCCTTCATTGGTAACCGAGAGATTTTGATAAAATACGTACGGAAACTTTTGTTTATAGGACATGCAATTTTTCGCGGTGCCCAAGATTCAAATGCAAATGACAGATCGCATTCATATTACATCAATCAGACTATTTAACACGATACCTAATAATGATCTATAAAATATTTTTAAGAATTTAATCCAAAATTTAAATCATATTGAGCCCATGTGGTAACACAATAATGGCAAATCTATTTATTGTTATTTGCTAGTGTAATCGAGGTGGCGATGAATGTAAAATTGATATAATATCGTAACAATTCATCATCATCATCAGCCTTTATCCGTCCACTGCTGAATATAGGCCACTGAATAACGCCAAGATGACTAATCCCTTGCTACTCGCATCCAACGCGGACCTGCTACTGCACGGAGATCGTCTTCCCATCAGGTTCATGGCCGACCAACTTCGTCTACCTAAGCGCGGCCTCCACTCTTGAACCTTAATGGCCCATCGGCCATCGGATCTTCTGAGTGCGTGACCAGCCCATTGCCATCGTAAAAGTTATCAGTGTGTATGTTATGATCATTTTTCTTACGCTCTTCTGCTACATAATCTTTATAATATATAATATAATTATTGTGTGCATGTCACTGAACGTCTCCTAAACGCCTGAACCGATTCAGATGAAATTTTTGTGTCAATTACTTTTCGGTCCACATGTTTATTATTTGTATGTATGACTATATTATAATATTTATTATTAAGTAATTATGAATATAATTTTATGAAAAAAGAAAACATAAATTATTTGCCCAACTATTTACTAAAATAATTACCAAAACGTTACAGTAAGTTTAATTGTTTTCTGTGTCTGGTTTCTCAAGAACGATGGGTTCTACCAAACGTTAGTTCTATCATAATTGCGATTAGAAGCGCCCCATCCGTTCGAAGATCTAGCTTGACTTCCGCAGCCACCAGCGAGTTCGTTAAATCTGTAACTTGGACTGGAGCCTCCTGACCGAAAGCCTGGTCCACTCCCCCAGGCGCCAGATCGACTGAATCCAGAATCCGAGTTATCCCATTGTCCCGACAAGCCGTTGGAGAGTGAGCGTGATTGCCATCCTGAATCAGCTGAAATAAAATAACTTTGAATACATCATCATTATCAGGAGCAAGGAGAAACGTCATGGCGCGCGGTTGTTTTTTTTTCTGATTTCCTTTAACTAATTGTTATTTTCTATTTTATTCGTTCGGAGTGGTTTTCTATGGTGCCTATTTTAAAATCGCAATCGATTTATATTGTGAATACTGATAGGTTGGTGAATACGGCGTAGAATTTTTCTGGAGCGTTTTTCTATATGGGAATGTTCTGGCGGTTTTCTGTAGTGTTTGTTTTAAAAACTTAATCTGTTCTGGATGGATGGATTTGGAAGTGATAATGAATTGATGGTGACGAAATCGCTCGCCTTGACGTTTTCCACCGTTTCTCCAAATAAGAGACTAAAGATAGTTTTTTCTTCTTCTTTGAAGATTTTGTTGCCTCGAATATTATAACTGCCTCATGGCTGATACAAACTAATGCCTTAAATAAATCATAAATATCGATATGCCTTCATGTCTGCGTCTATTTTATTTTTCCCTCAAGAGATTAAAAGTACATTTTTGGCGTTTCTTACGTAGTGTTTAATAAGGTGAAGTGCGTCTGCGTCCATGCTGGGTCTCTATTCATTACTAGTTGTATTCTATAATATTAGGTTTACCTCTTGCATTAAATCCACCGCTAGCTCGCCCTCTCGAGACAGCGATGATAAGAAACATTACAGCCACTGCTTTTGTCTGAAAAATATTAGATTTATTAGCCAAACTATATAATAGTTAATTCCAAACTATTATACTCTCTTAGATATTTCAAATATGTAAAGCTATGTCAAAAGTACTTTGTTTTATTCAGCTTTCTTAGCCTGAATCGTCATAATAATATATTTTTTATTTAAAGAACAAGAAGTAATTAAGTAGTCAAGACCTTCAACACACAGACACTTAAGAGCCCCTTCACCTTTTTAACTCATTTTGAACAATTTTGATTATCTTTTGTACGCACGGTGAGAAAGATTCGAAAATTCTATTTCATTATTTTATGAGAAGAGTTCTTATTCTTGTCGACTAGATAATTTTTAAAAAGAAATAATGAATATATTAATGGCAATCACCCATATTCAAAACCCCTTTTCCGCAAAAGTAACGAGTGAGTGATGTTTGTGGTTCCTGAACAAAGAACTACGAAATATTCTGAAAATTAAAAAAATATATATAATATCATTACATAGTCTACTCGTAACTAAAATGAAAAAAATATTGATTTTGATATGAAATATAGCATAAAAAAAATGTTGAAATAACCTTATATGTGGAAAATGTCAGGACAAATAAGATTTTTTTGCGATACCTTAGAAACACTTTAAAATTTGAAAAAAAAATACTCATTAATCTCTGGGTTACCCTTTAATATAATCTGAATTTTAATTTATAAAAAAACAACAACTTCATTTCGTAAATTAAAGGCAAAATGAACCATATATCGCCTATATTATCATGCGCGCATTCTGCTTTTAGCTAGTCGGCTTTGTGCCGCTCTAGCGTTAACCACAGAGTACTTTTGTATATATAAGAAAGCGTTAACACGTATCACTTTGCTCCGCGTTCAAGGTCGAGCGCTAAAAATTTTACGTAAAAATAATTATTGAGATTTGCGAAAACTACCACATTTTGATCCAGTTAGTATTTTATGAAGTTCGTTGTTTATTAAGATTGTTAAAATTATTTCGTATTGAATACATAATTCTTATATTTATTTTAATACCTATCAAGTGTCGTCTGTCGTCAACTTCATCATCATCATCATCAGCCTTTATCTAACTAATATTACTTACGATCACACTATGTTGTTTTTTTTTTCTCATATCTTATACCTTTAAACGAGCAATCCTTGTATGTGTATATATATAAAGCAAAGACGACCGATCCACCGATCTCTTGCCATTCGCATAAAACAAGAACAATATACCATCATCATTAGCAGCCTTTATCCGCCCACTGCTGAACATAGGCCCTAATGAACGACAAGACGACCGATCTACCGATCTTTTGCCACTCGCATACTACAAGATTCAAGAACAATATACCATCATCATCATCATCAGCAGCCTTTATCCGCCCACTGCTGAACATAGGCCCTAATGAACGACAAGACGAACGATCTACCGATCTTTTGCCACTCGCATACTACAAGATTCAAGAACAATATACCATCATCATCATCAGCCTTTATCCGCCCACTTCTGAACATAGGCCCTAATGAACGCCAAGACGATCGATCTACCGATCTCTTTCCACTCGCATACTACAAGAACAATATACCATCATCATCATCATCAGCCTTTATCCGCCCACTGCTGAACATAAGCCCTAATGAACGCCAAGACGACCGATCTACCGATCTCTTGCCACTCGCATACTACAAGAACAATATACCATCATCATCATCATCATCATCTTTTATCCGTCCACTGCTGAACATAGGCCTCTCCAAATGAAGAGAAAAGGGAAACAATATAAAGGTAAGCATATATTAAGTTTTTTGCTAAATTAACGCAACTTGTATTTTTTCGTCTTTTGACGATTCGGTCGAAATTAGATGCAGTTATTATATTTTTTCTTATTTCCAGCCAATCACTATAATATCTCAGCAACTTCGATTCTTGTTCAATACGATCTCTTTCTGCCGTAAGCACTTTTAAATTGTGGAGAAATGCTTGTTTGGCTGTCTCTAAATCATCTGACGCAATGTCAGGGGCAGCACAGGCCTCACCATAATCGTTGTTAGAAACAGTTTTATTAAGATATCTAGCTTTTATGAGGATTCCTGCGATTCCACGACCTTTTGGTTTCGCGTTTCTGTTTAATTTTTTTAAACTACTTCTAGGACTTCTTCCTAGAAATCTTTTTTGTAATAAGTATGTGTCTGGGTAGCCTATTATTAAACGTGACAACAGCTACAGCACGTCTCCCTTGGTATGCTCCTCCGCATACGGGGTAAAAACATGTTAACTTTAAATTAACTTTACAAATGTAATACTAATATTGGTATCAAATTGTATCAAATGTTTGGATTCTTCTAGAAATTTCTGGGACGATCTAAAAATTTCTGGAATGATCTAGAAATCTTTAATATGTATACCTATGTAGGAGGGATGTTCCAATCGATTTTCATATTCATACCGTACTTGTGTTTACACAAGTACGGTATGAATATACAAGATATTTATATCTTTTAAATTATCGCGTTACAATTGCCCTTTTTTGTAGACCTATTTAAAATACATAATTCTACCATACATTATTTTGTTATATCTAAAAGGGTTTATGCAGCGTTTTCGTTGAAAATTCCCAGGCGGCCTATTTTTTCCGACACGTCCAACAATTATTGTTATATCTTAGCCAATGTATATAAAAACTTAATTCATTACATACAAAAACCTTCCACTTGAATGGTCCTATCCTTTTAAAAAAACCGCATCAAAATCCGTTGCGTAGTTTTAAAGATTTAAGCGTACAAAGGGATATAGGGACAGAGAAAGCGACATTGTTTTATAATATGTAGTGATGATGATAGTGATTTGCCATATCTCCTAAAGTATTCATTTAAATTTGCATGATGTAAATGGGAAAAATAATCTTCATGAAGTGCTCAAGCAAATTAACTGATTTAAAATAATAAAGATTCATTCTGTATTTGTGTAAATAACTTTTAAATTATCGCGTTACAATTTCCCATTTTTTAAAGTATTAAATGGATATAGTATGGTATCCCTAAGAAATAGACATATGTTTGAATAGGTAATGTAATTGAAAATGAAAGATTCGAACATTCTATTTCATTATTTTATGAGTAGAGTTCTTATTCATGTCGACTATATAATTTTTAAAAAGAAATAATGAATACTTTAATGGCAATCACCCATATTCAAAACCCCTTTTCCGCAAAAGTAACGAGCGAGTGATGTTTGTGGTTCCTGAACAAAGAACTAAAAATTTAAAAAAAATATATAATATCATTATATAGTCTACTCGTAACTAAAATGAAAAAAATATTGATTTTGATATGAAATATAACATAAAAAAAATGTTGAAATAACCTTATTATCGAGCGCGCAAACACTATCCCAACCGGCAAATATAGGCAATATATAGTTCACTTTGCCTTTAATTAACGAAATGAAGTTATTGTTTTTTTTTTATAAATTAAAATTCAGATTATATTAAAGGGTAACCCAGAGATTAATGAGTATTTTTTTTTAATTTTAAAGTGTTTCTAAGGTATCGCATAAAAATCTTATTAGTCCTGACATTTTCCACATATAAGGTTCCGTCCGTATGTCATGGCTACTTTTTTCCGAAACTATAAGAATTATACTTTTGAAATTTGGTTAGTAGATATTGTATTTAGTGAACTACAAACTTCCTCCGAAAATAATTAGATCTAATTCCTATCACTTAGGTTAAGTATATAACTCACCTAATAGGGATGTTACAAATTCATGTAAAGTTATGTTTTACATATTAAATACACTATTTGAAAACCCAAAATAACATTTTAAAAGTCTACTTATTTGTCTTAAAATTTAGAAAATTAATTTAAAATGCGTTATTTATCATGCATCACGTGACTGTAAACGCCAATAAGGCGATGACGTCACTGAACATTGAGCTAAATACAAACTCACCTAACATAGCCCGAGCTCTGAATGCGGTGTGTGACGTAATGACGCTTGAAGCGTTTCAAGGGCAATTTTAAAAACTATTTTTCTTTATTTAATTTTTTGTTAAAATTGGACATATTTCTTTACAAAAGGATTTTTTTCGTGTTTATCTATAGTATATCTATCAAATAAAATCAATTAAAAAAAATAGTCAACATCCCTATTATTAAAGGTAATTTTAATGTGTTTACTTGTCAATAACTTAATTTAAAATAATAGACTATTATCAAAACATCCATCAAAATTAAAACGAACACCAAAAACTGATATATTTTGTAACTTTCTGGAAATCAAATATTTTTCATAAAATTGATTCATTTATTTCATATATTTTATTGCCTGAACTAAGTCTGCGAAGCGGGAGAGCATCATAATATGAATTTATAGTTCTTATATATTAGTTATAGTATATTGGTTTTACTTATAGAATTAGGTAAAAAAAAAATGTAAAATAATTATTAATTTTTATTATATTTGAAAAGGATCAAGATATGTTTTTGGTTTTTACTCTATACCAAATAGCGGCAGAGGCCTCGCTCCTCGGGTGACTCACGCGCTGCGACCAAATTTACCTAAACTTGATGAGCGTAAAATCGTGAAGGGGCTCTTAAGATCGAACGAACCCTGATCCTTTTACTCAAGAGACCGAGCGACTGGACCATCGTCGCACTGAAATATGATTGTATTAATTCCTTTGATATTCTTACCGCCGGGCTAGGATAACGTGATGTAAATGTTAGATAATATTTATTTATCATTCACATCATTACCTATATAAGCTTTTTCGCGTAGCAGTTTTAAAATTAGTCACAAACAGAGGGTAAGTGTCACGTTATCACACACGTACCTCATAACGATAAGGTGATTATGAGTTGTAACTGGAGACGCGATAAGCGATCTACCTAACATAATCCATTTTCACTTCTACGACCTTAACGTCACCTTCATAGTTAAAAGTTCATAATTGGAACTTTGTTTCAAAGTTATTTACACAACTGTAAAGTATAGAGACTAGCAAAATTTTAGAATTTAACTTATGTGTAAAATAATGAGAATGCAGAGGCTTCATTTATTAAATTTTAAATTGTTTTTAAAGTGAAACTTCTTTACGCGAATGAGGGTAAATTTTTTAAGGGAGGAACGCATCACGAAGATGTGCAACGTTGTCGAAGAAGAGGGAGAGAACGATTGAGACCGATTGAGAGAGAGTGAGAAAGGGCGAACGTAGGAACGCTATTAGTTGGTGTATTCGTTTAGTAGTTAAATATTAGAAATTAAAATTTTACTTCTGTCCTGTGTATTGTGTACGCACGCACTTTTTTTTATTTATTTTATTTTATGTTAGTTGGATAGACAATTAGACGAACTGACATATGTGCCACCTGATGGTAAGTGGTCGACGTCGCCCATCAACATACATGGGTTTACCCGGCTACTTACAAGCCCAGGCACGCCATCTATCTGTTGCCTACGCTGGGACATGAGATGTTAGGTCTCCGCGCCATTAATTCCACTGCTTTTTCACGGGAGAAGCAAGCAAAATGGTGGATTATGAATGATCTTTAGTCTTTGTCTTAGCGTTCATTGAGGTAGGCCTATATTCTACAGTGGACGAATAAAGACTGGTGATGTTGATGGATTACGTTGGTCGTTCTAGGTGCGATTAAAACTAACTATATAAGGTTTAAACATATAAATCATTGATATAGATGTACAAAAGTAGAAGAGGTGTATTTTTCGGTGACCAGTTAGGACCTAAAATTGGTCATCCTTATGTGAAATTAACTTAGCACAGTAAGACTGCCTGTACTATTGCTAATATTAAATACAAAACTTATAAATAAAATCTAAACCTAAGCAGAATTGCTGTTATAAAAACAGGTCAAAATAAACTGTTACCATGATTAGGTATATCAATGACAATATTAACAAACTTTAATAAATTTATGATATTCTTTACCATTAATAAAAGAATAAAGTTAACGTCAATGATAAGATTTTTACTTACAAACATCTTGAGAACGGGTCCAAAACTTAATCGTTAATAAGTTTCGTCCCTATTTATATGAGATCTCTTACATGTGTTTTGCACTAAATCGTTTTAAGCTCATTACAACTAATTAAGTAAATCACGCATTACTCATTACAGCCACGAATATGTCGTTCTTTTATCTTTGATAGACCTTTGTTTGAATTATTGACAAAGAATCAAGGCTACATCCTTGTTTTAACGTAAGAAAAACCTATTAGTCATCAATCAAACTTTACATCTTTTCCCTCCTAGTTATTGATTTAGTTATCTATTTGATTTACTAATCGTAGTAGTTAATTCAAATCCTTAAAAAAAGAAATCAACAAATTGAATATAGACTAGCCTCTGGCGGCATTCTCTACAAGCAAAATGTATCGGAATTGCTGCAGGCAAAATGCGTGTCTTGATATCAGCATAGCTATGGAATTACTGATAACATCAACCTTTTTTCCAACACTGGACATAGGTTAACTGAACGACAAGACGGCGCCAAGTTTGCGAAGATTGCGGAAATATAATAATTATGAATTACCATATAATTATTTGGAAAGAATTTGCAATTATTCTTTCTGTTCCATAATGAGGCAAATGAGCTGTCAGAGCTGTACTGAGGTGTAAACTAAAAAAAATGATATAAAGGGCTTTTTCAATTGCTACTCAATAGAGATTTAAAGCAATTTTAACAAATTATCCTACTTAGTACGATTTACTATTATTTACATATTATAATCTACGCTTCTCAATCACGAAAAACTACTGAACAAGTTTTGATGAAGCTTGGCAATGTCGTTACTTATATACCAGAATAACGAATAGGCTGCGTTATATCGCGAAAACTGAACGTTCCTACAGGAAATCATGTTTGCCTATTATTAATGAATAATTACGTCGATTTCCATATAAACGTACGATTTTGTCAAACGCACAAAATTTATTTGCAGGAAGGTTAGCCTACTGGTCGAACGCAACAAATCTTAAATTATTACAATAATATGTTATGGATAAACACTGCTTACATGTTTTTTTTTTTTTTTTGTAAATCTCATCCAATGGACGTAATAATATATAACTTTATTATACTACATCCATGTCTCATCCTAGCAAGAAAATATATTTTGTTTTCGAACTCGACGCGGTACGCCCGCGTGAGTAATACATCTTATTATTATATTTATTTCTATATTTTAATAAAATGCTTCTAGCCCTATAGATTTTGCGTATCAATCATGCGAAAAATAAAATTATACCTATTTCGGTGTAGCATGGTGCGGGTGACAGTTCCAGTAACGTTTCATTTCACCCCTGAATGGTGCAACAATTTATAAATAATGACTTACTAATTTAACTATTTCACACTCGTTATGTATTAAATAATTAATTACTGTAATAAATTAAATTAAACCCAATCAGAATGTTCTAGTCTATAAATTAAATGTAACGGAAAGAAAAATTAAGCAACGTGTTATGCTTAAAACGTAACGCCATAGACGTATCTAGTGATGTGATGTATCGCTACGATAGATAGTCGATATTTTTAATAATAAAACACATATATTGGGCGTAGTTTAATTACTTATTGTTGTAAAAACTCTATAAATATAATAAATTTAACAACAGAATACATATAAAAAATAATTTTATTCGTTAAAACTAATATCAGAGTCTGAAACATCTGAATAGTCAATACATTCATCGTCTGTGTCTGACAGATATTATAAACGATAAGTCCATAATGTTATCAATATGTATGTCACGTTCCCAATCAGATATAATGACTCTTTTTATTTTGTTAATTTTTTTTATTCAAAATAGTACAATCAAAGTATCTTTTTGAAAGTCAATTGAGTCTACAACCGGTTCCAAAGCAAGCCCACTGAGAAGAACCGGCGAAACAAACTCAGTGGACCTAATCTTTTCAGATATTCTGTTACAAAAAATGAAATACATATTAGTTTAGTAAGAAATTCTGTTGAGTTGCTCTTTTTAAAATATAGTTAAGAATTTTTATAAACATTCTACTACTACTTACTGCACACTAGCCTAAGATTAATAAGTAGGTAAATTTAGACCCCGCAGCATCCAAAACAAACCAGAGGATGTTTATAAAAGAAAAGAAAATCAGCTAGGTAGAAATCGCATAACACGACCAGCCACCACAGCAGCACCTCCACACAGGCCAGGACGCGTGAGCCAGCATCAACCTCTTCCACATATTAGAGGGAAGTGGAAGACCCATCCCACAACGCGACCACTGCAACGGCATAAGCGAGCATGTCATACGTTTCACCTTTACACAAGTTTAGTTCAAAATACTGCAGGCTCAAAATTTATCCACATTCTAGATAGACAATTGATAAAAGAGCAATACAATCCCAAGAGTTTGTGTCGTCTAAATAATAATAATTAATCTTATAATACGCGTGTGTGGTATCTTCAATGAAGTCTTTTATTTTGTAATATCTTTTACCACACAAACGCTCTTTGATTACACTCACTATTAATACTATATATATAATTTTACATCCCTAACCATGTGATACTGACAGAGGTCAACGTCATATTGGCATGTGTCAGCCGCACCAAGCTACACCGCACGGAGTATAGTTACCGGAAACCGAGTTTACTCTGTGGTAAGTCTGTCAATTGTAGGCTAACCTACTAATATAAAATGATAACATAATCACATGGTCAGTTCATTGTGGGTAATACAAATAGAAATAATTTAAAAAAAAAAGTACAATTCCATACAGATATTTATGTGCAAATACGTGTATCCAAAAGTAATGCTGTAAAGTATTGCTGTAAAGTATCCAAAACGTTCGGGCTTGTAAAAAACTTAATAAACCGCAATAAAATCCGTAAAGTTGTTTCATTATAACGTGTATTCAACTTAAATTTGATAATCATAATATTATCTGTACTTTACGAGTCGAATTCGAACCTTAGCGTGCAATACAGCCTTCAGCCAACCATCATCCGGCCAGCCAATCGTCAACCTAATGACGAACCAACTTACCACGATTTCAAGCCTATGTAGCCTGATAATACACCTACCAAACGGAAAAGTTAGTAAGAATATCAGAAGTGGCATGTTCCACTCTCGAAAAGCTAAAAATAAATATTTTTATATTTACACCGCATTCACCTTTGTACCCGTCAATATGCCGAGATAAAATCATGTGCAGAGACACGCGGCTGGAGGCCACGTGATCCTCGCTTTCATTGAACAGTCTTCACTCGACCATTACCTCTCGTGCTATGATAACATTCAATAGTTCAATATGTGACCTTTCCAGATAATTAAATATTAGTGAGGTGGAAAAATATTATGAACCTGACCATACCTTGTCTTGCCAGATTCAATAGTTCGGACCTTGTTCGGACATCGGACTTTTACAGACGGCAACCGCGCGGCCGTTTTCTGATCAGTCCTAGACAGTGGCACAAACGCTAAATGAATACAATAAAATACAATACTTAGGGCCTGTTTCACAATCTCCAGTTAAGTTCCCAATAGGCTATCGGCAACATATTTGACAGATAGAGTATGGAGTATCTGTCAAATATCTGTCAAATATGTTGCCGATAGCCTATTGGGCACTTAACTGGAGATTGTGAAACAGGCCCTTATTGTATAGGAATAACAATAGTTGTCAAATTACATTGTCGTAAACTAGTGTCATTCCCATACAATAAGTATTCTATTCTATTCGTTTAGCGTTTGTACCACTTGTCTAGGAGGGCAGGAGTCTGCCGTAAAACATTTTATCGCATTGACAGGTTTCTGCGGGAGATACTTAAACCAACTTCTTCTATTTTTTAAAACCTTCACCATGATACCATAAAGGATTGGGGGCTGGCCTTAAAGATGCTTTATTAGTGGCTTAGTTAATGGATTCCTGACGACGAACGGAGGTGCGTCGGAGGCGCTACTTAATGCGCTTCCAATAGTACCCCTGTGCTCAGAAAACAGCTAAAGGCGCTCGCAGCACACACGCAGTGCGCCTACCCGAGGCCCTGGTAGGTCTAAAAGGAATTTACACTGCGATATCAAAAAAAAATGGGTTCCTCCGAGAACACGGTCAGAAGCAAACCTAACTGGTGGTATGCGGGAAGAGCGTTTACCCAGTGAAAGGGACAATCGGTAGGATTTGTTTAAGTCGATTATAAGACCATAGCATAATAAGGCGACGTGTATGCTGCGAATATTTTCCCACAAGAAAAATATCCGAGGGGAAGTCTTAAAGGACAACAAACGGATGTGTGTTCGTCTAAATATATATTTGGTACACACTCCGTGAGCCCTGTGCTAATATATAATATTTGTTCTTGGCGGGATTTCAAAGTAAGGCGACCTCTCCGAGTAGCAAATAAACCAAAACCCGGAAAGAAGCAGGTGCCTGTGCAAGGCCGTCTTAAACTAGGCTGGGGCCCTTGGGCACACTAGATTGTGGGCCCCTTTTGGAAACTAAAAAAAACTAATTATAATAACATCAATAGTTCGCCTGCGTTAACTAAGATTTAAACCTGACCAATATTTTTTATGATTAGCGCGTTCAAACAAACAAACTCTTCTGCTTTATATCTTATGGTAAAGTAAATACCTTCTTAGTTGTAAAGACCTTCTGATAAGATTACCTACTGTTTTGTAAAAAAGTGTAATGTGCCCGACAAAAATGTTTTGAGAGTAAATGTGTGAAAGAATTTGTAGGTCCTCGGGGCCCCCGTACCCAGGGGGCCCCGGGCACGGGCCCCGTGTGCCCTTATGGTGAAGACGGTATTGTGCCTGTGGTTGTTAGTGATCACAACTAGGGGAACCAAATGACCGAGTACGCAGCTGTATTTTTGAAAGATTTATTCTTACAATGTCTGACGGTACGGCTGTATCTACCAAAAAAAAAAAAAAACAATTTAGAAATAATTATAAAATACAAAACTCTGAATACGAGACTTCTTATCTTATCTTGGGTTTTGTTTCCCGTACCGTGTCTGGCCTCAAATGTCTGAAATCTATAGTTCCCTAAGCGTTTATATCTCCTTCTAAATTGGTGCATGCTTTAATATTAATTATATACCTAATATACTTGTGGGAGAGCTGTGCCGTGCTCCCATCTGCATGTATAGCAGCATCTTACTTGTATCATTCTTAAATGAGCTTTGCTGTATTTCTGAGAGGAGGGAAATACAGGCAGTATTATTACCTACTGCCATCGAGACTCAATATCGTATGCCTCAGAACAGACACCATACGAATGAGTTGCCTGGGCGATGGTTTATGGGCGACGCTAGCCACTTACCTTCCCGTGGTTCGTCTGCCCCTTTGCCTATGCATCTAACATAAAAAAAATTCACCGCTGTCTATTGTATTCCTGATTTCGATTTAGTTTAGGATCTCGTAGATTCAATTTAAATTTAAAAAATAATTCGATTCTGACAGTGTGTGCCTTGAAATGGGTATTCTAAGTTCACCCCAAGCACGAGACCATCGTTCGCTCATCGGTGAAGGAAAACATCGTGAGGAATACTGCATGCCTGATAAGATTAAAAATCTTTGAAAGTATGTGAAGTTCACCAACTATTATTGATCCAGGGAGGAGATCCATGCCCAGCAGTGGGACATACAAGGGTTGATACTTTACTTTAGCTTTTTAAAGTCCAACTTATAAAAGTACTTTATTTAGTTAGTCATTATTTTTTATTCGCCTGATCAGGGGTAATGCCTACACAATTTGTGTTTCGTGGACTTTGTGATTCATGAGTGAATTGTTTGTCTTTTATAATCGTTGATGTATTACTGCTTGTGTATTATTGTTATATTACAATAAATGATATTTTCTTAGGAGATTTCATAGTTGATGCAATTCACTTTATCGATTTAATCTTTATGCGTCACAGTAATTTTCCGCAAATTAAATGTACCAAGTTCAAAGTTTATCATATATACAAAGTTATGGAAGATTCTGTAACGCACGGATAGAGATGTTGATGATAAAGACAAGACTTGAAGAAAAAAATGAGTACCTACATTCCGAACAGCTCTTTTTTGCAATGAAATTTTGAAAACCAACAGTCGAATCTTCAGTACCTACCTAATGTAGTAGAATACAAAATGTAAAAAAATAATCATATGGCATATATGAATACATACATACCTATGGCGTTTTTTCATAAACACTACATTTTTTTAAACCAATTATAGTAATAATATATCCTTTTATTTCAAAGATCAGAAATATATTTACCACTTTACTTTTTACAGCGAACCTAATATTCCACTTGAAAACGTAATGAAAAACTACATAGTGAGATTTTGAACTCATACCTAAGTGTCTTTATGTATGAGAATAAGAAAGAAAATTATCGCCCCTATCATCTGAAGCTCAACTTTAGGATTATTATTCAGCCATCTTTTGTTTGTGCGAGCTTCGATCTCGGAATCAGACATGCCGATATGCATGTCTAACTCTGTTTAACATTTTAAGAATTGGTTCTTTTATTGCATGATTTATTGTTTTGCCAAAATAAAGCAAGATTCGTTTATATAAAAAATATTTTATTTCTTCGCGTGAGGAAAGTACGTACTCGTAACAATTTTTATATGTACATAGAAGACATTTTTTTTTATTTCATTGTTAAGATCGCATATAGAAATTTATACATAAAATACATTATGTATAGAATCTACGTATTAAAAAGTAAATAAAAAAATATGATCGTAAAAATCATAATTAAATTTCTAAGTAACTTATTTTGTGTTATATGCATACATAGAAACTTTTTATTAGTATTTTAACATGTTTTATATAAAATTAAGTTATAATATGCATATTTATTACTAAGTATGCTAAGGCCCCTGGGGACGTCGTCCTACCATAGAGCAAAACTTCAGAAATCTTTTCAGTGGCGAGTTGATCGCGGACAAACAAAATGACACGTAATCTAGACTAATATTATAAAGAAGAAAACTTTGTTTGTTTGTTTGGTTGTAATGAATAGGTTCAAAAAGTACTGGACCGATTTCAAAAATTCACATAACATAGGCTAAATTTTATTCTGAAAAAAAAATAGGGTTCCGTAAGATATTTGGGTTTTTCGGACACAAGGTGTAAAAAATCAACCAGAAAAGTTACTTATTTTGCGTACCTACTAAGATCCCGTTGTAAATCTTAGTTAACGCAGGCGAAGCTGCAGGCAACAGCTAGTTGCTAAATATAAAGAGTTTTAGATTCAGCGTTCAATACAAATGATGTTAGTTGGTGTTAAACGATAACTAAATATAAATATGTATGCAGATATGAAATACATAATACTCACGTGATTTAAAATAAATATATTTGTGAACTTCATAAGTCCAATGTGCAAGATTATGAAATACAAAGTAAATGTTATTAGTTGTCTGTCTTTTTTTCCATTTCATGGGCTAAAAGTCACGTTAATATTATTAAGATATTTATTTCATATTCTTTATACCTACTGTATTACTTTTACTTTATAAAAATAAAATTAGTGTATTGTAACTATACTGTTGTATACATTATATTATTGTTATATAGATAGTACTGACGTACACAATGAATAAAGTTGCAAAGGAGTTTAATATTATATTGCGTTAGCAAAAAAAAACATTGTTTTGAAATGTATCCTACATTACATCTAGTCCTCCGAGAATATGTATACAAAGTTCCATGATGATTGGTTGAATAGTTTTCACGTGAAAGCGTTACAAACATCCCTACTTTGTCATTTATAATATGTATTAGTAAAGTAAGCATAAACGCAATCATCTTCATCATCATCATCATCAGCCCTTATCCGTCCACTGCTGAACATAGGCCTCCCTCGATGTACGCAATAATTTCATTTATTCTTTTAACGCTTATAAAAGTAAAACTATTAAGATACACCAGTGTAAATTCACATGAATTTGAAATGATATCAAGAAAACATCTTACACTCGTAGCAAAATGTGCGCCTAATGAATGCTCTCTGCGTAAATGTTAGTTTCATAACGATAATTCATAATAATAATAATAAATATTAATGTAAAACACAAACTAAACACATTTATAAACGACAAACAATATTTGTTATTCAGTGTACTTAGAAATCAATTAACCATTGCAATAATTATTTATTACTCAGAAAATCAACAAATTTTACGCGTTTTAACTCGTTATATAATTGCGTACCTATGCGTACGAGAGAGCTGTCATCCGAGCGCTGATCATTATATCTGCGAAGACAGATCGAAAGAGGGAGATCTGAAAAGAAAGCGCATTACTGCGCCTGCAAGAGTATGGGTATTGGGAGCTTCGGCAATCAAAATAAGGTTCTGACTGCTAGATTGCCTCCTTTTGTGATAGAAAAAAAAAACATATTTAAATTGTAAGTACTTAATTACAGTAAAACCTCGATAACTTAAAAACCTCTATAACTTAAAAAATAATATGTTCCCTTCCCTTCAGAGCCCAAAACCTCTATAAATTAAAATAGTTACAGAAGTAATCTCTTTTTTTTTTCTTTTACGCCGGGAAATGCACTGACGCATACCGTTGGGAAGTGGGTCTCCCCAGGCGGGTATGTGGGACTCGCTGCGCCCGAAAGCTGGTAAATGGACGCAGCTCTACCCACTAAAACCCGGCGAGTGCCACCGATGCCGCCTTTGGTGAAGTGCCCCGGATCTACAATCAACAGGGCACCTCGACGGCTAGCTAGTCTATTGGGGGACCGACGCTACCTCCACAGAGGGGTTGCACCGCACCACAGAACAACCCCTCCCACCGTCGGGACAGTACAATGAGACGAGGTTCCCATCCTCGCCCCTTGCCCTTTGCTCTGTTGTCCCCTCTTCTTATAAGAGGGGTACAAAGAGCCCCCTTGGCTCAATTAGCTTCGCCCAAGGTGTTGGGCTCACCCTAGGCTACTGAGCCCCACCGCCATGACAAGGCTTGAACCATGGTGGGGAAAGAAGTAATCTCTGTATTGGCCCTCAGTAACTTAAAGGAATGTTCCCACAACCTCTACAACATAAAATTTATTTGTCAATGAGTCATTTTGAAAGAGTGCAAAACAAAAGGTTTCGGTATTTATTGCTTGCACATTGCTCACTTGTTAAATTGTTAACGTAAACAATACATATTATGTCCCTTTTTTTTCGCTTCTTCAAAATTCTTTAAAGCTTTGCGGCGGTTAGCCTGAAGACAACGGCTTGCTTGGATTATATTATGTTCTGGATCATTATCCTGGAAATATACCTTTACCTACTGTGTGATAAAATTGGCTTAAAATAAGTTCAAAAAGAACACTAGCAGCACTCACATACGCTGATAACTTAAAAGTTATTAAAGCAGTGAAAAATGGATTGAAAAGGAAAAAAGTTACGGCTTAGCTTAGGATACGTCATAAGAGTATACATTATAAATCATCATTAAAAAAGAAGCTGAAGTCTTTTAAATGTCTATATTTTATTGAACCAATCCTTCTGACGCATTCGAGTAAGAACAGGAACAAGGGTACATTCATACATATGTACATACCACCTCTATATTAACCTGTCCCTAACAGACCCTCGATAACTTAAAACCTCTATAACTTAAAATATTTTGCGTTTCCCTTGGACTTCACCTTATCGAGGTTCTACTGTACTTTTATGTCATATTAAAACAGCTCGCGCAATCTTAGCTCCCGTTTGCACGTGCGCTTAGAATGAGACATAATATTGTAAGAGTCTTCAGAAAAAACAACCAGTAACAGTGAATTACAATATTTATTCCAAAATCATTTTTAATCCAATAACACTATATTTTCTGAACTCTCATCCAACCAGTAACAATATTGAACAATACTTATTAAAATCACCACCACGGCTCGAGACCGAATCCCTTTTTTCGGCAAGACTGATCCCCTTAATAACTTCCTACCCCCACTTATTCTTTGAATTCTCAGTGTGGCCAGTGCAAGAAATCAAAAATACCAACATTATTATAATCAAATGTGGGCAAAGTAACCGAAACCTTACAATATGAACACCAATGTATCTGTTCACAGGAAGGCGTTTTTAAAACGCAACGCTTTTAGATCGAGCACTGTTTGATTTTCGACCTAGAGTGTTTGACGTTAAGTCGAATTTAGCGTGCCATACTCGCAACTCAAGCCGAATTCGGGTTTTATCACGATGGTTTTTAAGCGCTCGTGTGAACGGAGGCTCAGCTTGAGATGAAATAATATTTGTTTTCTTATGTTTACGCGCATTTCACTCATTATGATGAAACAAATTAAGCTTGTAAAAAACTTAATAAACCGCGATAAAATCCGTAAATTTGTTTCATTATAATGACATCATTTTTTTAACTATTTTTCACAAATCAGCATATTTATCAAAATGGTAATTTCACTTTAATATAATGTATATAATAATATAATATTATCACGCTTTTATGACACCAACGTAAAATGATAAATTATTTTGGGTATTCTTCTAAGGGAATCCTATAAAGCTTTCATAATGAGACAGAAGATAAATTTATTAGGTATTCAGAAGATTTACAGCGCCTTAACCGAATCCTTTTGTTTAACAGTCAGAGAGAAACGGTATTTTCTTATTGTTATAGGTCAAATTTAGCTTGACTACTCATTATGACAAATTTTCCTTCTTCTGTGTCTCCTTATTTTAATTTATTACTTTTTTTTGTTGGTCTTTCATCAACAATATATTTTTTTATTTCTAGATCATTAACTAAATCCTTGTTACTATCTTGTTAGTTTTAATTGAAATATCATTAGGTATTCAATAAACCAGAAACTGATAGTAATACTTTTGTTTTTGCTATATGTGTTTTACGACCCAATAAACAAAACACCATTAAGGAAATGAAATGTATTCCTCTTTTATTAATGGGAAGCTCTTTGTAATAAATATTTAAGTGCCTATTGTTAGTACTCGTAACACAAAACAATATTTTAATAATCGTTTTGGGACTGGATTTGGATAAACTCCTATACAATTGGAGTACAACTTTGAATCATATTCCTGGCACAGATTTGATACATTTAGATTTTCTTTACTTGATAATTATCTTTATCTAAGACTACTTTTATTCTGCTAAGCCTTTTCTAAACTATATTTCCGAGGCATGGAGGAGACTCGGTATGCGATGGGCCCCGGATGATCAGCGGATCAACCCTGGCAAGCGTAGCTTAGCCTGATGGATCGACTCATGCGAATGTTCGCATCTAAGAATATTGACGTATCTGCTGCATTATTGGAGATTTTTCCGAGCTTATAAACCACACAAGTAAGCAACATCGATAATATCGTTTGCAGAGCAAGCTGACATTGAAGAGATACTTTTATATGGAGTATGCACGTTGGATGTTTTACTGCTGATTTGAGAAGAAGTTTTTGTTTTATGTATCTTTGCATAAACTATCCCAAAATTTTCAGCTGTTGGCAATAAGTGATTCTTTGCTAGCACATTTAACTAGTTTTGTCCACTTTTTGTCAGAGTAATTCGTAGTTCTTTGGCTCAGACGTTAAGTTATTTGAATATAATTAGCTCTATTTCTTACGGTTTTTGTGTAATTAGCTCTACGTCGAGTATTGCTATGAATACTTTGGGAAGTTATCAAAGAAATATTCCAGGATTTTAAGTCCATAAAAGCTTCGTAGCGTACGTTATTTAAAAGTTTTATTTCTGATAATATAAATTAAATTGCTTTTATCGTCATATTATTTAAGCGACTGCAATTACGGAGTAGTACGGTAACCAACTAGACACCTGTCTAGTTGGTTACCGCTCTATATTAATACCTATTAATATAGCTGTCTAGTAGATGAATGAACTGAACAAAATAGAAAAATCTTGATGATAGTTTTAGTAGTTTAAAAATGGGTGTTATTTAATTGGTTAGCATAGTATTCGTATTTTTGTAAGCAGAAAAATATAATGTTTGAATTGACATCTTATTGTCCACTTTCCTGCGAATTCCAATAGTTTAATAAAATATAATCTGTGAGCAGAAACAGTTTATTAGTCAGTAACTCTTGGTCAGCAAACATTAATAATAATAATAAATAATAATAATAATAATCATTTATTTGCAGAACATCGGTACAAATAAACAAATAAACAAATACAAATAATAATTTAAAAATCAATCAGTAATTTATGTCATTCTGGTGGCTGTAATTATTTTTGGACAGCATATTAATTATATAAACTGCTCCTGTTTAATCAAACCTTGGTATGCACTCAAAAAATATTTCGCGCTGTATTTTGTGTTAATGCAGCACAAAATATGTTTATTTTTGCAGTCGGGAACTACTTTTATTTATTCTTCATTTAAAATATTATCCATTTTACTCGTAAAGAAATCACAAAATCACCTAAACCACACGATTCTCTTTAAAACACGTTGTTATAACTGCAATTTTACTACTTAAATCATCAAATGACAATATTCGCACGCGATTGTTTTCTTGTACATTGCCGATTTTTTAACAAAAACGCAATCCGCTTAGTTATTTTGCTTACCATGTTTTATGCATACCAATCAAATATACTGCTTCATACATGTTTTTTCTGCTGTACAATCATGAAATCTTGCTCAAATCATCAAATAGTTATCTTGCGGACTGAACGTTTATTATGCGAACTCAGGTTATTGTAAGCTGCTTATTTATGATTTAATTTTTGACCATTAACAAAATGATTTAAGAAAAAAGGATTGCTGCCATTTTTTTTTGCATTATCATAAACATACAAAATCTTTGTATGCCGACCAAAATATTTAAACGCTGATTTTTTGTGGCTCACCAAATTTTATAATTGCTGATCATTTAACTTACTTACTTCTCTTATTACACTAGTGCATATTAGTTCCAATAATTTTTAAGGTTGTTTTACACTTTGCACCTAGAAAAATATAACTCGGTCTTTATCCGTTCAATGCTGAACATAGGCCTCCCTCAATGAACGCCGAGACGACCGATCCGATTCGCATCTAACACAACTAGCATACATAATATAAACAAATTGTTATCTGCGTCTCGGGTTTGTCAAGTCTGTCGAGTCTTGTTATGATCTCTTACCCTTACTAGCGAACATATAAAGACGGACAAAACAAATTTACATATGCAGTCTTTCAACAAACTTAAATCTGATCACAGCCCACAGTGTAACTATATAAACCGTTTGGTGTCAGTTGCATTGCTACCATGTACGTATTTTGTTTTCTATAATTTTTATTATTAGTTACATCATCTTATGTTAAGTCACATAATTATAATAAACTTATTTTAATAAGAAGGTATAAAAATAAGATAGGAAAAGTATCATAAATAAAAATATTTTTTAATTATTTTTCTAAATATTTTATTAATTTTCATCTCATGAGACGTTAAAATTCTCTCGTCTTTTGTCAGAATGAAATACTTAAAAAATTTACATTATTATTAAATAGAATCATACATAAATCATAACATCAATACATTAGAATCTTCTCGAAATAATAAAGTTATTAGAACTCCAAATTAGTCTCTAAATGTACAAACGTAAATAATAAAAACTCTATACGTATATTTCATGCCTACTAAATGATGATACGGTAATATACTGTATGCTGTATTTAATTATATATATTTTTTATTTTATATCTCGAAGAAACTTTAAAATTAATTGTATATTAAATAAAACATTTTATAAATTCTTATGATGTTCATACCTCATACTTGATTCACAGTATTTTTTAATATTAAGTTAAGCTTTCTTAACTGACTGGTAAATAAAGATCAAATGAAAATCTATTTAAACTAAACCAACTTAACTTGGCACGAAAATATATTATCTAAAAATAAATAATGTGTTTTTTATGTTACACTGGTAACATAAAAAATGTATTTTCTTATGCCTACGCGAATTTCACTTATTATAATGAAACAACTTTTACGGATTTTGTCGCGGTTTATTGTTTTTATATATGCCCGACGTTTCGGATACTTTACAGCAACCGTGGTCACTGCTAAAATCTCTAAAAGTTGTTTCATTATAATGAGGAAAAATATGGCTTTCATAGCTTAGAATTTGTGTAAAAAAAGTGCTAAAAAATAGCAATAAGTTTATGAGTCACTCTCAAATTAGCTTACATCATAGTTATCAGGCTCTTATCATTCACTGCTGACCATGGCTTTAAACAATACATCAGGCGCCAATCAGTCTGTCGAAAATTCGTAGTATAGAGTACAATACTAAAAAAAAACTAATACGAGTACGTAGAATTTTTTTAAAGAAAGTACGTAATATTCACGCTAAACGTTTATAAGTTCGTGTTACTTACGAAATTTGTAACTGCAAGTCTCACTCACTCTACTCAAGCATATACGCAACTCAGGCTTATAGAGTAATTTTAAAATTAAGAGACCATTCATTGTTAGTTTATTGAAAAAATACTTATCTTGATAAAAACACTAATTATACATTTGTATACACACACAGCATGACTGGCGCTTTTTTCAACGGACGTTTGTATATAAAATATTATATTTTAAGTTCGTAACATTAATATGCAACTACATAAAATACATATACATATACCATTTTGAATAAATGTTCCCAGAGTTTTACGTAACTCGAATAAAAATGCAATTTCTATTTAAGTTTGGTGTATGTCTAATTTTTGTAATTATAATCATTAGTTTATTCACCAATCAATCATAATAATTTATCATAAGTTTATGAAAATCGATTTTGTGGTTTAGGCGGGAAAACGTAATAAACAATCTCATATTCGAATTTATAGGTGATTCCTCAAAATGACAAAACGGAACTCCTATACCATCACTCCGTTTGTCTGTTCTGTCTGTCTGTTCTTTGCTTGTCTGTCTGTCATAGAAAAACCAATATGGTATTTCCCATTGATGTAGTATCACACAATTTGGTAAAAATCTATGTCTAACAACTTAGCAAACAGTATGATCCGAATGCGATTTATGTGTAATTAATAATTATATTACATAGAAAACATTTCACACATTCTTCAGAACTCTCAGTTCGCGAATCAGACTCTCGCACAGAAGACTGAAATAGATAAAGGTTCGAAAAAAATTGCATACACATTCAACTTGTTTGACAGAGAAAAAGTTGAAGCAGTCGCGCCGTGGCCGAAGTGGCCTGATAAAATTATCATCATATTTTTCTTTAATTTACGTAAATAATTATGAAGATGAGATATCCAAAGATATTTGCATGTAACTTAGCCGCATTTATCTGAATAATGTAGATAATAAAATGTTTTAAATTCATTTGGAAAAAATATCAAAAATAATGGTAAATTAATATAATTAAAATCTCTATTGTTTTATATTTTTTTTGAACTAGCCAGCCAGCTACATAATTGATGATAATTTACATCACATAAAGAATTTATTTTTGGGTACACTTTGTTAAATGCATTGTTGTTGTGCCCCAATGACCTCTGCCTAGGTTATTTTAGAGTATATTAAAAAAACTATTTTTCCAATACAGATAAAACAAATTCGTGGGTGACACCGTTATCACACTCCGTTGATATATTCATATTATGTTATACTAGCTGTTGCCCGCAGCTTCGCCTGCGTTAACTAAGATTTACAACGGGATCTTAGCGGGATGATATATCTTTACCGATAAATGGGCTATCGAACACTGAAATGTTTCATTAAAATCCGAGCGATAGTTCCTGAGATTAGCGCGTTCAAATAAACAAACTCTTTAGCTTCATATCTTAAGGATTAAAAGCAAGAGTAAAATAAACTCGTTTAAATGTAGTCCAAAAAAATCAAAATTTCTAATAAAAATATGGTTGTTGTGCCTCACTCGACATAGATAGGTATAGTGTGTCGTGGACTTTTTTGTAGATAATTATAAGATCTACAATTAATTAGAACATTTTATGGTTCTATCTTTTATAGTTTAGGCAGCGTACGCAAAATAAGTAACTTTTCTGGTTGATTTTTTACACCTTGTGTCCGTAAAACCCAAATATCTTACGGAACCCTATTTTTTTCAGAATAAAATGTAGCCTATGTTACTCGTGGATAATGTAGCTTTCGAATAGTGAAAGAATTTTTGAAATCGGTCCAGTACTTTTTGAGCCTATTCGTTACAACCAAACAAACAAACAAAGTTTTCCTCTTCATAATATTAGTGTAGAAAACTATAATTTGCTGTGACATTACCCGCATATATAATTTAAGAAAGAAAAAGGAGAGCTATTTATGGCACTTACTATCGCTCTAAGATTAAAAATAATAAAAAAGATACCTTCCTCAATAATCGTCTGTAGTTATGTTATAGGCTATGTAGGCTATGACGGCTACGTAGGCTATGTAGGCTAAATGCGAAAATAGTTTTTTTCAAGCAGTATGTGGGTATTAGACAAATTAATATAATCAAATTAAAATCAACTAAAATAATAAAATTTATTTTTCATGAATCCATATGTGAAATTTATTGTTATATGATCAATTTTAAGGTATCTCTATTAAAAATATTAAGACTGTCACAATAATTTATATAGACAAGTGGCTGAGACTAAAATATTGATAAATTGCGCATGTAAAGAATGTTTGATTAAAAGTGGCGAATTGTTGGTCAATTCATAGCAATTGTGGCGATCTTTGTCGATTGTCCGATCATCAACGGATCACGCCACCGACCGCGTCGCGACCGCGCCCTCCGGTCATGTGTCAAACACAACGACACGCATAACAAAATATTATATAACTATTATTAGATTTATAAAGTCTGATGATGTTTTGTTTCGATGTATCTGTTTAATTATGAATTGAAAAGGATATTTCAGAGGTGAATGGGAATTGATATAATGTTTCATAGAGAAGTGAGTATGCCAGGGGGCCTAGCCAAAATGCCATTAGGAAGCGTTAGCGAAGTTCGAAATGATATAATGTATAGGATAGACCACGTGATTAAGCGCGGCCTTGTTAATGCCATTTTGTCATTTTCGAACTTCGCTAACGCTTTCTTAATGGCATTTTGGCTAGGCTTCCAGTAGTATGATCACTTCTCTCCATTTAGACTTTGTTTGGAAGTATATATAAGTATATCTATATAATAAATTATTCTATAATATTCCCGACGCTGTAATACAGATGCCATTATTTACGTTTCGATGTTAAATTAATGTTAAACAATACTATTTACTGTATATAATGTAAGAGTTCTTAACAAAAATTCATACCTACGTTGAATGTTCAAGTGTCTAGGTCAAAATTTGACCTCCCTGTAGTCTTGTTCCAATAATTTTGATAGAAGTACTTTTATCAGTTAAAGAGCAAAAGGCAGCTGCTATTTGGATGATGATATTATCGGTGTGATTTTATGGTAGACTCAGTCGATATTCGAAAATAAAAAAAATCCTATAGATTCAAATTGCTGGCCGGGTAGATTATGCTGTGCCCTTTCTAATATTCAATTTAAATATTGCGCTACCCAATAATTATTATTAATCTAGTATCTTAATGATATTAAGAAAAAAGAAAACAAAAAAAAAAGATTTTCTAAGTTAATCTCTCCAAGTCTATATTACTATACACCTAATTGAAAATAACTTTAGAGTAATTTATAAATAACAATAATACATTAATATCAAAAAATATTTTATCTAAAAAATAATTAGCTAGTGCAAAAATAAATTAATACTATCATAAAACAATATTATATAATATTATAAGTATCTACTTATAAGATGTATTTAAAAATAAACGACCTTTCTGGCGTAATGTTTAAATTGCAAATACTTATATCCAGACATTGGAAATAAAATTCTCGCTAAAATTAAACTTGTATTATAAATTTAATTTATATTAAATTATATTAATAATTGTAAATTATACATAGATATTAACATTTAGGTAGACGAAGTAGTGGTCGGCCACTAACCAAATGGGAAGACGATCTCCGTGCAGTGACAAGACCTCGTTGGATGCGATTAGCAAGGGATCGGTCGTCTTGGCGTTCATTAAGGGAGGCCTGTGTTCAGCAATTGACAGGTAAAGACTGATGATGATGATGATTTACATTAATGTCTAGCTTAGTGTCTAGTTCATTTTTTCATTATATAATATAACGCAGGAAATGCATTTTTCGAACGAAAAAATGGTTCTATTCTCTCTAGGAACTAATTAATTAAAAGGGAACTAGGTTTAACCTGGTCGTTTACATAATATATTTATTTATACTTATGTATTAATATCATTAAGTACGTCATCATAATTTAAGAGACGAGCCGCAGCCAAACGTTTTGTGGTTTTGACTCAGTAGATACAATACGCACGGAAAAGATACAAGTGTTTATAAGAATTATTTACGAAAATATAAAATATATTAATATAGGTATGTTAAGTGTATATTATATTATATTATTGGCCTATATATTTAATTATATTGTGCATGTGTTGAGTTTATAAGTAAGATATTTTAGTTTAAAAAAAATCTTGCATCCATCGGTAATGAAATTTGAAAGCTCAAAGTTTTTAACGTATGAATGCCCTTAACTTTCGTAAATTAAGGGCCTTCATATTTTAAAAACTTTAGTGACCTTCTATAAAAAAATAATGATTTTTATAGAAATATAGCTTTAAATAAATAAATAAATAATCTTTCTTTCGGTCGACATTTTCTTTTGTTTTCTTTATTTATTGATACAATAAAAAAGAAAATAATACATATTATAATCATAATATTATAATAGATCCATAATTATATTATAATTAATAAATCGGCTAGTAATCCTTAGTCCTATGTTAGTATTCTAATTTAAACAAGGATTTAGGTATGTTTTAAATAATATGTTGACAATAACAGAGACATCAGTGTCAATTCGCACTTTAGACTATTTCTCTTTAATCCCATGCTAATTAATCATTATTAATCATTTTTTTCGGTTTGTAGTAAGTATCCGTAACACAGTTCTTACGAATTTACCACGGGGCTTGGTTATCGTCGTGTGCGTCACAATAAGTAAGAGTTTGTAAGAACTCGTGTTATTTATTTATCAACAACTGCTTTTATCTATCCGCTGTTGGACATAAGCCTCCTTTAACATACGCTAAGTTGACCTTTCGCCCCCGCATCCTATAATGACCTACCACATAATAATATTTTTTTATTATTAATTATTATTAATTATTGTAGACTTTATTATTATTAATTATTGTAAAAAAATATTTAATAACAATAATTGCACAATTTATCACAAACCTGTTTGAATGCAGGAATAATTTTCGAATATATTATGTCATTAAATTTATTGATAATTAAAAGACAATTTTGAGTATCAAGTATTTCAAGTTTTCATTATAAATTAACTAATTAATTGAAGGAATGCTCATTATTTTATTGCATATCATAATTTGTTAATTCCAAGAATTTGTTTCTTTTGGAAGAAGTTTCAAGTTCTATACCTTAATTCCTCGATTGAGTATGGACATTTGATTACACATTTCAAAGGCCTGTAGTGCTATTCTGTAAAAACCATTTCGATATCGTGCTTCACCTGAGTGATAGAGCTCACTTTACGCTTTTAAAGAATACAAAATCCGTCAAATTCCTCATATCATCGCGGATTCCGCTTTCGAAATTCGAAAACGACCTTACAGAATAGCCCTACCTACCTAAAGCCGCACGGATGGCGTCGGCACTGGGAAGACTATTACACAATTTGATGACAATGTATGGTGCCTCCTATTTGAGCAGAAACTCTCACGATGGCTAATAAGGCGTAACTCCGTAAAGCACAATGGGCCAGAGCATAGCCTATGAAGGCGAAGGGGTATCATTCGGTGTCGCGGGGCGAGGTTATTGCCCTCGCAGGAGATGGATCTCCCCACTACGAAGAAATAGCTGCCGCGGTCCACCGCGGCAGCTATTTCTTCGTAGTGGGGAGTTCAGGGAGCTCCACGGTCGCAAATACTCGGGAGGACTCAGCCCAGCATACTATTGAACGCCCAAAATGGGTCAGAGAGCTTTACGATTTGGCGGGGGTACTAAAAGAAAAAGACCTTTCGCTCCGAACGTGGCCATGGCTTGGAAGTAACAGGTCACGGAAGGCGGTGACTTCCTCTGCGAGCATATAATGCCGGAGAAGCAAGTCACGGAGAGGATAACGAAGAGCGAAGGAGAACATCTTTCTATAGGACTAAATGTATATAAGTATACTAGCTGACCCGACTAACTTGGTTCTGCCAAAAGTACTAATATCGCTATTAAAAAATAGGAGTTGGTCGTAGGAGGGTAAAAATTTAGTTGATGTATCATAAAAAATAAAAACAAAAAATGTTGTTTTAAAAAAAAAAATAATTTAGGAGTTAACCATTAACATTTAGAGGGATAAAAAAAGATGTTGTCCGATTCTCAGACCTACCTGGTAAGCACACAAAATTTTATCAAAGTCAGTTTAGTCGTTTCGGAGGAGTTCAATAATGTACAACGTAACACGAGAATTTTATATATACTTAAGATAAAGAAGTTTATACAAATACGTGACTGACCTGTTGTTTTGTTAGTTTCCCAACTAATTTCCCTTTAAAATTCCGATTGGCCTCATTCAAAGAGTTTTATCCTATTTGTTTTCGAATAAGATAAGAATAAACCCTTGACATGTTTCCTTCATAGTCATAGACATTATATAACATTTGAAATTAACATTTTATTTTCATTACTAAAATAACTCATTCGTGGACAGTGCAAAAAAATTGAGCTCCGCGGAATAAAAATTATAAAACGTGGTAAATCACGTTTGAAATAATGTTTGTAACTATTTAACGTATCTCAAAGTAAGATATGAATAAATAATGAAGGGACGAAAATGTCCTTGATTTCAAAACTAGTCTGTGGTTTTCCCACATCAGTCAAACTTGGTTCGAGAACTAAACAACAGTAACTAATAGCTTTTCGAAACATTTCCAAGTACATACATTTATATCACTGTAAGATATTCATTTATTCTGTTAATTTAAATGTCATTATAATATATTGTTTTATATGATTTTTGCGAATTTCACTCATTAGAAGTAAAATAAAGAAAACGTCGGAATGTCGTCGACACCGAAATAAAATTAATACTGTGACGGCCGGGTGGTCAAAGGACGGCCGGCTTGTCTGGGGTCTACGCAAGGGTTGCGGGTTCGAGTCTCGCCAAGTACAGTTAATTTTATGATTATATATGTCTTCACTGACTTGAGGTCGTGTTTATGTTTTTTAAATTTTTTCTTTCGGTTACCGTAACACCAGTTCTTACAAACTGACCACGAGGCTAGGTTAACGTGGCGTTATCGTTGCATATTATTATTTTTTTTTGTTCATTTAGTTTTATTTAATTACAGTAGTTACCGGTATATGATGTACTCGTATAATACTATAATATAATATAATACTATAACCTTTTGAAAATATCCATGAAGATAAAATTGCACTTAAACAAAAAACCATCATCAGCCATTTGAACGTAAATACGTGCTTTAAGTAGTAACGTTAGTACGTAACTACAAATAATACTATACATTATAATATCATAGTAATATCGTGCCTTAATAGAAATACAAAAAATATTAAAAGAATTATTATGTATGAATAGAAAACAATTGAACTTTAATGTAGAGTTTCATCGATTTTTGACTGTTCATGTTGTAATACTGCGTTTCGTGTAAAAAGGATTGAATTTTAATATAAACAAATAAAATAAAGCAAAATATTTAATAATTTGAATTTTTTTAAATAATAATACTTTCCGTAAATATTTAAATATTATACTTATATTTTTTCGCCGCAGGCAAGGCTAGGTTTTTATACAAAAGTGTAATTCATGGAGATAATCATTTTAAGCAGATATATTTATATTGTTTTCAATTTCAATTTTAATTGCGAATTGAACTCATTATTAAAATAACTAACATATTCGATCGCGGATTATTAAGTTTTCTATATATCCGCCGTTTAGGACTCCGAAACGTACAATCTTAATAAACCGCGATAGTATCTTTATAAGTTGTTTCATTATAATCAAAACATTTTTTATAATAAAGCAATTCATACGGTAAGTAAAACTCATTATTAATATAATAATTAAACTCATACGGACATAATATTATTAATAGTTTTAATTAATTCGAAATATTTTATTTTCTCAAGTAAAACTCATTATTAATATAATAATTAAACTCATACGGACATAATATTATTAATAGTTTTAATTAATTCGAAATATTTTATTTTCTTTAATTTAATCAAATAAAATTAATATCTTCTTTATAGGGATATAAAAATGTGTTTAAATGCCAGCCATCATTATGGGTTGGGTACGGTGGCTCAGTGCGGCGGCGTAATGCATTCGAAAATTCCTATTTAAATTTGTTTGATGAACAAATTTCTGTAAAGTGGAAAACGTAAATTATCAATAAAAAATACAAGTTCTTAATATATTGCACTAGTTTATTAAGATTTTTTGGCACATAATATTATATAATAATATGATAGATAAAGACTGAAAACTCAATTCAAATGTGACGAATCATAATCTTTAAAATAAGGCTTAGGCATAAGGTAAAAATGTATCAACCCATAAAGGTATATCCCACTACTGGGCACGGATCTCCTCTCCACCAAAAGGGATATAATAATAATAATAATAATAATAAAATTCTTTATTTCTTTAACAATTTAGTTTTTGTAATAGGTGGCATGAACCTTCTTTTAAGCATACGAATGCTTGTATTAGAAGATTCAGCTCTTCATTTACAAAATTTCTTAAATTAATTACAATTGGTGCTGGTAATTTGATTAATGCATGCCTTAAATCTATTTGACATATTTTCTATTTTACAATCTATTTTACACATATTGTGTGTGTGTTTTGTGTGTGTGTGTGTTTTGTGTGAGTGAGTGTGTGTGTGTGTGTGTGTGTGTGTGTGTGTGTATGTGTGTGTGTGTGAGTGTGTTTAGGTGTTTATTTAAGTAAGGCTTCTATTTCTTCATATGTGAGGGTTTGCAACCATATCGTCAACTCATTCTTACACTCATGGTATGATTTTTTATGTAAATTTAATTTATTGTTTATTTTATTATACAGTTTAGTAGCGCATATATTGTATTGCTTACATGAAAATGTTGTTTTAATATGTGGAATTTTTATTAGTAAGTTTCTTCTTCTTTTTAGTTCTGTATCAATATTAATATGATGTGGTATTGATTTGTGTTTTTTTAGTACCGTGTATTTTATGTAAAGTTTTCTGACAGAGAGTAATTCACTGTCATTGTATAGGTCATCTGTAGAGTATTGTTTGTCCTTAAAATACATTAATTTTAGTAAGGCGCGTTGTGCTCTTTCTACACCTATGAACTTAGTCTTAGAGGCACCTCCCCATACGGGTATGCAATAAGTTATTATCGACTGCACCAGGGACATATATATTCGATTCAACATATTTATTTTCTCATTTTTGTTATTGATTACATCCCTGGGTACAACATGCCTTAGGGTCTTAAAAATCCAGCTCATTTTTCGAAGTCTATTTATTACATACTCGAGATGGGGGTACCAAGTTAGATTTTGGTCCACCATCACACCCAAGTATTTCGTGCTATTAACTTTATCAATGAAAGAGTTACAGTTACAGTTAGTGCTGGTTTTCATGTTGCATGTATGGATTTTTATGTTAAAATCTAGAGGCGGTTGTGTACGATTGTAAATACTAAAAGCAATATAATTAGTTTTCTTTATGTTTAGAGTAAGTAGATTTTCATTAAGCCAATTTGCGACGATATTCATGCCCCGTTCGGCACCAACTTTAAGGTCAGTCCAGGTATTTGCCGAAAATACAATAGCTGTGTCATCAGCATAAGAAAATATATGAGTATTTTCTATTTTGATATTACATAATTCATTCATATATACTAAAAATAGTGTAGGCCCCAATACGCTACCCTGAGGAACGCCAAAAGATGGCAATTTCGCGACCTCACTCATATAACCATCTAGTTTGACCATCTGGGATCTGTTAGATAGATAGTCTTTAAATAATTTCAAAGGAGTGCCTCTGATTCCTATCTTTTCAAGTTTGGTCAAGAGAATTGGGATGGAGACCGTGTCAAAGGCTTTTTTAAGGTCTATAAATACAGCAAGGCTTTTTAGACCCTTGTCAAGATGTTGAGTAATAAGTGAGCATAGATCAGTAACAGCATTTTCTGTTGAAATATCTCGTCTGAAACCATATTGGGAAGGCGAAAGAAGGTTAAAGTTAGATAAATATTTAAGTAATCGAAGGTTAAGCAGTTTTTCTAGTATTTTAGACAGAACGGGCAATACGGATATTGGTCTATAATTATTGACATCGCCACCATCCCCTCCCTTAAATATAGGGGTGACAACGCTTCTTTTAAGGCTATCTGGAAATATCCCACTATTAAAACAAAGAGTCACAAGATGAGTTATAATAGGAACTATATCATTTCTAATTTGTTTTAAATACGATGTGGGGATGTTATCCCACCCTGGAGCGCTGTTTGATTTTAGGCTCATCAAAATCATCTCGACTTCATCACAGTCCGTATCTAAAAGTACAAAACTATTTTGTATTGTTGAGGAATAGTTTTGGTAAGTATAATGTTCAGTATTTATATGACTAGCTAAAGTTTTCCCGATATTTACAAAGTAATTATTCAAATAGTTAGATGATTCTAGAGGTGATGATTTTATATTTATGATGGATATCGGGACATAGTTCACTGATGCGCTGGCCTAATGTGGTTTGGTAGACTTCACACACCTTCAAAGTCTGTCAATCTCACCAAACATGCAGGGTTGCATCACGATGTTTTCCTTGACCGATCAGCTAACGGTGATCCGTGTTTTAAAATACGCTTAACAATTAAGAAACACTCATTTCACGTCCAACAGGGGGTCAAGATCCAACTTAGACAAGAGGGTCCGGCTTTAGAGGCCGAGCCTGTAACCACTGGACCAGGCAGGCATAAGATATTTTGCTGTAATTTTGTATTGTTTGTTGCAGCTCACAATGCCTCCTCAAGGGCAGCAGACAGAGTCATGGGTGTTGTTTGAATCGGATGCGAACAAAGACGCCACGCCAATCGTACCGCCCAAAGCCGAGAAGAGGGAGTGGAAAATTGTTTGGAGGAATGTCATATTATTCGCACTGTTACACATAGGCGGAGTCTATGGCGCTTACTTATTCTTAGCTAAAGCTATGTGGAGGACTTCATTGTTTGGTAAGTTTTTTAATGCTTACGCGATTTTCACTCATTGCAGCTACAGTAATAACTTTTACGTAGTAGGAGGACAGGCTTTCCTTTGATCATAGTTACTGTATAATATCAGAAACATAGGGCATTGAAAAACTAATGTTGTGATGAAATTCGTAAAAGTTGTTTAATTGTAATAGCAATAGAAGTTTTTATTTTATGCATCAAATACAGATATACGAACATAGAGCACTAAGGACCTCCGTCCATTGCCGGAGTTGCTATATTATTATGTATACGAATTCCATGTTGCTCTATGTATACGAATTCCGTGTTGCTCTATGTATACGAATTCCGTGTTGCTCTATGTATACGAATTTCGCGTTGCTCTATGTATACGAATTTCGCGTTGCTCTATGTATACGAATTTCGCGTTGCTCTATGTATACGAATTTCGCGTTGCTCTATGTATACGAATTCCGTGTTGCTCTATGTATACGAATTCCGTGTTGCTCTATGTATACGAATTTCGCGTTGCTCTATGTATACGAATTCCGCGTTGCTCTATGTATACGAATTTCGCGTTGCTCTATGTATACGAATTTCGCGTTGCTCTATGTATACGAATTCCGCGTTGCTCTATGTATACGAATTTCGCGTTGCTCTATGTATACAAATTTCGCGTTGCTCTATGTATACGAATTTCGCGTTGCTCTATGTATACGAATTTCGCGTTGCTCTATGTATACGAATTCCACGTTGCTCTATGTA
Source organism: Lycaena phlaeas (assembly GCA_905333005.2). Lineage (NCBI taxonomy): Eukaryota > Metazoa > Arthropoda > Insecta > Lepidoptera > Lycaenidae > Lycaena > Lycaena phlaeas. The sequence goes on along the minus strand of HG995166.1, from coordinate 16,167,948 downwards.
TACAAATTTCGCGTTGCTCTATGTATACGAATTTCGCGTTGCTCTATGTATACGAATTTCGTGTTGTCCTATATATATGACTTCCGCGTTTCTCTTTTCTTGTATTAAATGCAAAATTGCATCTCATTTAGTATCAAATACATGTTGTATTTATATGAATTCATTATCATTTTAAAAATGTTCAGATAAGAACAGACATGAGTCACACGTGGAAACACGCTTTTGTCGGAATTAATGGCGGCATAAGATTAATGATATTGATAGCAACCGTCTTGCATGTCAGGATACTCAACGCAGAAGTAGAGTCATCGAAGAATATGTCAGAAAATCTAACTTATAATAACTTTTTCTAGACCTGTAATAAGGAATTAGTGTTCTAAAATTAGGACAAGAGATAGTATTTATTGTATGACTATTGTGTGTTCATGGCTGGCTGGCTGGTCGAATTATTATGCAATTCATAAAATAAATTTATATCGTATACAGAGAATATAAGTTTCAATATCGAAATTCCTCATTAATTATTATAATTTGTTCCAGCCGTGGTCCTGTACCTGTGCTCTGGGCTGGGCATCACCGCCGGCGCCCACAGGCTCTGGGCCCACAAGTCCTACAAGGCCCGCCTGCCGCTACGGATTTTGCTCACTATCTTCAACACTATAGCGTTCCAGGTAATTTTACGACCTCTGTAGCTCAATGGTTAGCGCGTTGGCGTTCAAGCCGGAGGTAGCGGGTTCGAATCCCGCCACAAAAAAGTTTCTGTGTTCCTGTCAAGGTCATGGATGTGTATTAAATATGTGCATTATATAATATGTATTTCCGTTGTCTGATACCCGTATCACAAGTCTCTTCGAGTACTTACCACGGGACCAGATTGACGTGGTGTAAAAAGCGTCCATAAATATTATTATTATTATAGGTAAGTTTTAACTATTAAAATGTAAAGACACGCGATACACCGTAAATACCAAATACGTGATACGGAATACGTACTGAGTGCTTGTATGTATTTATAATGTATGCAATTAGTCTCATTATGAAAAAAAAACTTTTTTTTTAATAGTACCAACCAGATAATTAATCGAACGCTAAGCGATTCTACTATCGGTACCAAGTCATGTTCAGAAGAACCGGCGCAACCATCCCAGTGCTAAAGAAAAAAAAGCTTAATCATCTAAGCTTAAAAACATTTCTTATTTAAAATATAGGCTCGTCCGGCCGGGGATTTTGAAACTTAACAAATAGGTTCTATTTGCGTAAGTTCAAAAGATTACATTATTGTTATTACAAATGAGGCCTGAACAGTTTACGAGTTCAATTAACGTCGCTGCTAATTAAGAGATTATTTTATATTGAAAAGAAAACAATGATAAGATTTTCATGACCTACTTAAGGCAATACCTTGTCAGAAGCATTAGATAGTAATTAATAACCAGCCATAGAAATTTTCAACTTCAGAAATCGTCAAACTTTTGAGTCTTTTGTACGGTAATTTGACTGTTTTTATGATAAAGAAAATTCTTAGCATTGAAAATAAAATAATGTTAAATTAGGTTTCTACAAATGTCTGTGGTTTTTTTAAAATATATAATGCTAATAATTAAAAATCACATGGTTAAAGGAATAAATAAGGAGAAAAAATTAAAATAACTTTAAATCTGCTTTTTATTGCTAATCAGGTGCAACTAGTAATTTTAAAGGCTTTGTCTTTACAATTTACATGCATTCCATATGGTAACCCAGTTCCATTAAGCTGATAGGCGAGTGGCAAAAAGCCAAATTATGAACATGTTTCATTATTCAAGGGGCTGCGATTAAAATTTTCACATTGTCACGTCAAACTTCTGTCCGAAACCGACATTACAGACAACCATTTTTAAAAATATATTTTTAGTTATATCACTTTTTATAATATAATGCGCGAGTAGATGGTCAAAATAATATTCTTCGTGTTATAAATATGTATAATTAATACATCTCAGTGTTGACATATTTTTATGTTTCGTTTAGTTTTTGTAACCGATGTTACAACTTTTTAAATTAAAGGTTCAATATAAAACCGGCTATATTTTTTACAGAATTCCCAAAAAACAAAAAAATATCTATTTTAATTTTAGAACAGATTTGTGTATCAAAAAATAATAAAACAATTAAGTTTAAAGCTCAGTGGGATCATAGTGCAAGCTAGCGTGAAATAACAAACAAACTGTTAGTGTGTTCAAACAAACGGTCAAGAGCGAACTAGGTACATGCTATAGCAAGTTCTGTTATAAATCCGCAATTCTTCGTCAATTTTTATTGCTAACGGAAATGAAAAACAGTACCTAACCTATAATGCTGTAGATGAACACGTGTTCTTATGATGATAAAACATGAGCGTAAATCATATCAAAATATACCTTTAAACGAGCAATTCTTGCATATAGTATAATATAATCTGAATCTCGGAAACGGCTCTAACGATTTTCATGAAATTTAGTATACATGGAGTTTCGGGGGTGATAAATCGATCTAGCTAGAATTAATTTTAAGAAAATGTCTTTTTATATTTGTATTTTCAATCATCAACTTTACTGAGCGGTCATCCGGGTGCTGTTTATAAAAATAGCAGCGTCCCGAGGTGTTACACGCAAACTACTGAATCCAGTGGGAGAAATCGATAAATTATAGGTCACGTGTAATTCTGATGCGTAGGATATATTATTGAAAAGTTTTATTAAAATTCATTCAGGAGTTTTTGCGTAAAAGTATAACAAACTTACATATCATCCATACATTCTTACAATTATTTAATACCTCAATTATTGTTATACACTGTATTGTAAAAATAATGGTTCTGTAGATGCGCTGAAATGTACAGAGACAACAAAGAGAGAGAACAAAAATACATACGTTCTTAGTAGGATATTGTCGATATCTTTCTTTTTGTACCGATTTTTTCCACGTTTTAAGTTCGACCGCAAAAAAATCCCTTGACCCTTGTTATATATTATTAAAAAACTTTCCCAATAGTCTATACGTGATCCGCTCGTGCGCTTTACATTTCCGGACAATGTCAATGGCAATGTCACACTTATCGCGAGAATAACATTCGCGATAAGAGACGAGATACGATTATGTTTATTTACTTTTAATTTGATAGTTTTAATAACAAAGATAAACAGGCACCTGCATGACTCGAGGAAATTTACTTTTCTTTAATTATTACGATATTTTATTGTAACATCATCATCATTATCATCATCATCAGCCCTTCTCCGTCCACTGCTGGACATAGGCCTCCCACAATGAACGCCAAGACGACCGATCCCCTGTCACTTACAATTATAATATGGTTCTTATTAGATTATTACTGCTATACTAATACTTATACTTCCTCTTTTTTCGGATCTCGCTGTATGTAATATGTATTATCTCACAGTTGAACAGGTGATCAATAAAACGTGTTCTTTTTTTAAAACAAATAGCGCGCTATCTACATATATTTTTTTATGGACATTATTATTTTTATGCATAAATGAAATAGTTTATGCTACATGGCTGTATACCTATTAAAAACTGTAAAATGTGCGTGATGTTTCTATTTATTAATTTATGTGTTCTTGTTTTAGGATTCCGTGATCGACTGGGCTCGCGACCACCGCATGCACCACAAATACTCAGAGACAGACGCGGATCCTCACAACGCCACCCGCGGTTTCTTCTTCTCCCACATAGGATGGTTGCTGGTGAAGAAGCACCCGGAGATCAAGGCCAAGGGACACACTATCGACTTGAACGATCTATGGTCTGATCCGGTACTGCGTTTCCAGAAAAGGTAAGATAAACTTTAAAGTTTTAATTAGAGCTTCTTGGTATGTTAATATGTAGAATGAAGATATGAATGTTCAAAATTATTGTAGCTAAATTTGTATCAATAATATTTTCTATATCTTATAATTAATAAAAGGTTAGCGCACATTATGTCGGGTCGTAGCGGGTCGGGTCTCAGCTCAGAAATGCGCCTTAATCTCTCATGTATGAACTATCGGCGCCGCGTCGCAGCGTGCTTAAAATTACGCCACGTATTTCGATTTCTTGCGATGCGTGCGTTAACACGGCCTCTGTTACTGAAATTAATCTTCAACTAGGCTAATCTGATGAAATTTGACTAGCACAGAATTCTATAAACTTATAGCCCTTTTAGAATAGAATAAAATACAAACAATAAACATCTTTTGTTTTAGGAATTACCTGATTCTAATGCCGTTGCTGTGTTTCGTCCTGCCAACATACATCCCGACCTTGTGGGGAGAGTCCTTGTGGAACGCATACTTCGTCTGTGCCATATTCCGTTACGTGTACGTGCTGAACGTCACGTGGTTGGTGAACTCGGCTGCCCACATGTGGGGGAGCAAGCCCTACGATAAGAACATAAACCCGGTGGAGACAAAACCCGTGTCTCTAGTAGTATTGGGCGAGGGATTCCACAATTACCACCACACTTTTCCTTGGGATTACAAAACTGCTGAATTAGGAAATTACTCCCTCAATTTCTCGAAGCTTTTCATTGATACTATGGCGAAAATCGGTTGGGCCTACGACCTGAAAACTGTGTCCGCGGACGTCATCGAAAAACGAGTGAAAAGGACAGGCGACGGGTCGCATATAGAATTCGGTAGCGATCATAAAGAAGAAAAAACCTCTTAATAGTAGTCAGTCTTTAATCATTTGAATGACAGTATAAAATGTATTAATTTTGTATATCTGGCTTTTTCTGTCACATAGTTCCTGGTAAGATAATTTATTTATTGTACCCAATTTGTTATATATTAGTTTTTTAAGGAAATAAAAATATATGATCGTGATATAAGTACTTGTTGTTAATTTATACTTGAGTAGTGGTTTTACGACGTGAGATTGCATGAGATTTGACTTATATTATTTTATAACAAACATAATTCTTATTTTTCTGCTTAGCCTTTTCCACATTCTTCTATTTGTCGTCGGCTTCCAATCTAACCGGATGCAGCTGAATGACAGTATTTTACATTAGCAACTGTCTATCTGACTTCCACAACCCAGTTTTTGGTTAATTTACTTTACCACGTGGTTAAACTGGACATCAGACTTTCGGGTTTCTGACAACTCTTAAGTTTAAAAGATCCACAAATGGCAGCCGAGACTAACAGCTTAACGTGCTTTCCGAGGCACAGAGGAGTCTCGGAATTTAAAGATGATCGCTTTCACGGAGTAACTTAGGCAAGCGTGGTTTAATGGATCGATCCTTGCGATTGTTATCACTGTAATGAGTTCTTCCTTATATCAAACATACTATTATGAAATATTTTAAACCATATTATTATAGTAATAGAACTTTATATTCACTGTTGTATATATTTGTTGATTGTGGATGATTATTGATTCATAATTAATCATTATTGAGAATATTTAAAATTAATTTTTATTCTTAAAATGAAAACAATCCTGAAAATTCACCTGTGTCCTTGAATTTCGGTCATTTACAACCAAAGTAATATCTCCATACGAGGAAAAATGTGACAAATGTTCCCATTTTCTGATAACTGGTTTCTGATCACGTACTACATGGAATAGATTTTGAGGAAATAAGGTTTTTTTTTTTTTTTTTTTTTTTTTTGGTTGGATCTATGCTAATGGTCCTAGTGACCGTTATGCGTCATCGGAAATGGGGTGATCCGGTTGGATCATCCTATGACGTTAAACGGAAATAAGGTTGTTCGTGAGTTTGTATTATAAAGCTCGTTTTATGAGAGAGATAAGCCGTAAGCGGCGTTTTATTGTATGCGGTAACTTTCACCCTAAATCACATTTTTTTACTCTCATAAAAGTCTGCTTTATGTAAGGCTTATTTGGGACATTTTACTTTGAATTACCCTTTAATTATTTGATTACATATTAAATTGGTTATATTCAACTTGTTATTATTCATGTTTGTTTGTTCATAATGAAACTTACATTATTGTCAGGCTTTTTACAAGCCTCACTTATATTTTATTTTTCATTTGATTGTGCAAATTTTAAGGTACATATTTTATTTTAATATTTTAATTAAAAAAATAGAAACCATTTTTTTATAAAATATCTATATTAAACTTTAATTTAACAGGCGTATTTTAAATACATTATACTTCTTCTGTCGCTGTTCGTCTGCAGGTTGAAAAAATCGCCAAAAAAACTTCTGAAGAACTTATTTAATAAATTATACCAGGAAAATACTTAGCGCATTTCTTTCGAAAAACTTCAATAGGTAGTGAATTTCGTAATGTTGTCAAATATTATTTGATAGATAAAGTTAGTTTACGAGCTTGTTAGATCGTGATATTTTCTGGATTTTATTGTACCTCTGAATATTGAAGAACTATTGCAAAAAACATTTCGTCTCACCAAATCCAACCTCATAAAAAAGAGACGCTAGTTTGACTCGGACGTTTATCGTTTATTATAATGCACATTTAAAATTATTGTAAACACTTTTTTAAACGTAATAATTTTTTATTTATTAAAACACACATGTAGTACGAGTTCTATTGTTGCACGATCTTACGCTCACATAATACCAGCAGAAAGTGACATGGCGATAGTTTCCTTCGTGGCAACAATTTTCCAGAAGAAGACCGATAAGTGGGTGAGACAGGAGGTCCCCCCCCCCCCTCCAGCGACTAACGGGCGTAGGACGCGCTACTTATTGTGTCTCCGGTAACACCCGTCTGGTCATGTCGGGTTCAGGTTGGGAACTTGGGTTGGATTAGGTAAGTCGTCGTGGGGCTAAATTGCGGTCGGACAGTCCTCGTAAAGGAATACGAGGAATGGTCTGGCTTTGGCCGGGGCCAGCTTGTCGCTAGGGTTTATGTTGTCTGCATTTTTAGGACCCGCAAAAAATGAAGGAGTAAATACAGCAGAGCTGTCAGATCATTTGTCACACGTTTTCTATTTCCATTTTCATACTAAAATAATATCCAATAATGTCGTAAAATTATAAAATGTCCGATTGTTTTTATTTCATAACTTCTATACTTAATGATGTATTTTTTGTACATTAACGTCACGTCAAAAGATGATAGTAATAATTCAAAGCAGCCTGTTGATCCGCGGGTGAGTATGGGAGTTGGCACGACATGTAATTTCAATTAAGTAGCCCTTATACGGCTGCCATCAATTTGCAGCGCTTGTTTGGATACAACCAATTACTTACAACCTATAGGCTGTTTGAAAAGAAAAAGAAAATATTTTTTTTATATTACACAATACACAAGATATCCGTTCCGCTTACGTTGAATTTGAATAGCATCTACTTTCTTAGGAGCTTCTATAGCTTACTGAATACAATCACAGCTGTCTGCAACGCCAGTTATAACAGCCATATGCGAACTAATATTAATTATTTAATTAATTATTACCTTCGCTACCTATTCAGTGATAGCGTAAAATTGAATCAATCAAATAAGTAGCTTCAAAGGTCTCACATAAGTGTATAGTCTATGGATCTCACATCCAAACTTCATAATACTGGCAACTATATTTTTATTAAGATTCAGAACGACGATGGTCCAGTAGATGGCTACAGCCTCTAAAGCGAGAGGGTCCGGTATCGATTCTGGCTTCCAGTGTGTCTTGAAATGGGTTTTTTCCAATTTCTAAGTGTACCCTAAACAAGAGAACATTGTTCGCTCACAGGTGAAGGAAAACGGCTTCAAAAAATCTGATGCCTAATGAGACTGAAAATCTCTGAAGGTATGTGAAGTTTACCAACCTGCATGGGGTCAGTGCATCGGTTAACTATGGCCCAATAACCCTTCTCGTCTGATTTCGAGGAGAAACCCGTGCCCAGAAATCGGACATAATATATGGATTGATATATAAGGGGGACGAATGTTGCTCGCGTCCGTAGGACATACCACCTTTCCTAAGGCCCACCCTACACGTGTCCCCTGGGTGGTGCGAAACGAGCGACAACGCCGAACCACAGGCGGCGGTAATAACCTGTATACATGGCGATCACACGCCAGGAGGCACTAAATCCCCTCCGAAAGAGTGACGCCTGTGCTTGGGAAACACAGGCAGTATCCCATTCCCTAGGGGAAAACAACCCCGAAACAAAAATAAAAAGCATGGCAGCAAAACAAAAAGAAATATTACCCCAGGAGGGTACCAGCACAGCTGGAGAATCCCTCCCTGAGACCAACTCAGGCTGCTCCCAACGTATTCTGGGGGGGAGCAATGTTTTGCCAAATTCAGATTATTTGTACACAGGAAAAACAACAGGGTCCGCTAGAGGCACGGGGAAACCCAAGAGCTCGCGGAGACCCAAAACAACTGGTGGTCCTCTTGTTACAGGAAACCCTCATACAGTGAGTCGACCGCCAAACCCGAAGGAGAGCACGGTGCTCCAAGGCGGAATATCTGCAGCGGAAGTATCGTGCGGCCAAATGGACGACTTCGACCTGTCGTGGCAAGTGGTGAAGCACAAGGCCAGGGGCGGCAGAGCTTCAGCCGAACCGCCAGCTTCCACCCAAGCCCACAGGCCGAAACCCAACAAGAGGAGGCGCAGGAGGGCACGTAAAACCACTGCATCCTCCTCAACAACAGGAGACGGCGAAACGAGACCAGCCGAATCCACCCAAAACATAAGAGACGCTGCCCCGACGAAGGCAAGTGAGGGCGGAGAAACCGCCCACACTGGCCAACGAAGGAGAAGCAAGCGTGCGGGCCGGGAAGAGAGAACCTCTCAAAAGCGGGCAAGGTTGGACGACACACTGTCACCACGTGGCGCCCACAAAACCCCGAGGCTAGAGAATCCCGACCGGCCCCAACCAGCTAGTTTCGCTGACGCGGCTAGAGCAGACCTCGTAGTGGCTATAACAAGCCAGACGACCGGTCACCTCAGCCCCCCAAACGCGGACCTCATACAAAAAGCGCTCCTACAGCGCATCATTAAACAGGCCTCGGAACCAGCCTCATCGGGAACGGAGGGCCCAATCTTCAGAGGTAAACCCATCATTGCTGATGGTGCTCTGAAGATATGGTGTGAAGACCTGCGGACCCGAAGATGGTTGGAACAGGCCGTGAGGGAGATAAGTATCCCCACTGGGGAGCCACTGGTTGTGAGGCGCCAAATAGACCTTCCCAAGAGGGTCTGTTGCGGTCTGCTCGTGCCGGGGATCTGGGAGTCACCGGGTGTAATAGCCCGCACGCTGCGCTACCAGAACCCCTGGGCGCGGGTAGACCAATGGCTGCACCACAACACAGTGGTGACCAAGGGGGATACTTTCCTAATAGTCAGCGTGCCCGAAGACGTCGCAAAGAACCTGCACAAGCACGAACGACGCCTAGGATGTGGCCTGGGGTCGGTGTATGTGAAGTTCCGCGACGACAAGGGCAAGTACGGCGCTACACTACCCGAAACGAGGTCGGCGCCAGCGGACGATGCTGTGGCTGAACAAGCTACTCCGTCAGCTGGCCCCACACCGCAAGTGCCTGTAACCTGCTCCGACTCCGTCGTTGAGCTGGTGTATGCAGCGCCTCCGTCTGCCCCGGAACCGAAACCGGAGCTGCCGCCCGTGGGAACACCTACGAGCAGCGGCCCTGGAGGGGATGGGGCGGATAGGACAAGCGAGATGGACCTCGTCAGGGCCTTGGAAGAGGGAGCGGCAAACATCTCAGATGGCACACCGTTCTCCTCAACCGATTAGCGCCGTACAAGCAAACATCCACCACAGCCGCACTGCAACGGCTCAACTACGGCGGTGGCTGGAAAACAACGACCGGGTCATAGCCATGATCCAAGAGCCGTGGGTCAGAGACGGAAGAATATGCGGCCTCAACTCAATCAGAGGTAAATTGTATACTTGTAACCAAGATACACCGAGGACATGCATCTTCACTACTAACCAAATAACGGCAATGCCACTTAACGAATTCTGTTCCAGAGATCTAACAACAATAAAGATAGAACAAACCCCACCGTCCCCAGATATAGTACTAGCATCAGCCTATATGCCAGACGGTGAGGAAGCACCACCCCAAAACCTAGCTTCACTGATCACCCATTGTGAAAAAGAAGGGCTGGAGCTGATCGTAGCTACGGACTCAAACGCACACCACCCTTTGTGGGGAATGGCAAGCAGCAACAAAAGAGGTGAGGATTTAGTAACCTTTCTCTTTACAACCAACTTAAACCTATTAAACAAAGGTTCAGAACCTACATACGTGACAAGGAGATGCAAAACAATTATCGACCTTACACTAGCAACAAATAATGCGACGGATCTCATCGATAACTGGCATGTATCGAGTGAAGCATCATGCTCGGACCACAGATGGATCCGGTTCGAAATAAACATTAGCACAAAAGCTCCCACTCCAAGGAGAAATCCCAGGAAAACTGACTGGAGCACATACAACAAACTTATTACAGACAAACTAACCAGCAACGCACCAGATCAAATCAGGAGCGTAGCGGATATAGAGACACAAGTGGCAAACTTGACAAATACAATCATACAAACCTACCACTCAACATGCCCTCTGATCAACCCCACAACGAAATCAGGAAGGTCCAACACATGGTGGGGTCCAAAACTTGAAAAGTTAAGGAAAAAAGTCAGAAGGCTATTAAACAGAGCTATGAACACCAGTGATAGCACAGACTGGGACAACTACAGGGAAACCAAAAATTTATACAAAAAACAAATACGAGCCAGGAAAAGAGAGTCCTGGCGAAAGTTTTGTGACAACATAGAGTCCTGTAACGAGGCTATGAGAATAAAAACAATCATGGCCTCAGGTGGAAACCCGCACATAGGGTCAATCAAAAAACAGGACAATACATACACAAAATCATATGAGGAGACAATGCAAGCCCTCATCCAAACACACTTCCCAGACTGCAGCATAATCACAGACGCAGAATGGGAAGAAGAACACACTGCACCACCAGACACAGACAAATGGTTGATCGCCAAAAACGTGGTGTCGAGAGACAAAACAAAGTGGGCGGTCAACAGCTTTAAACCATATAAATCAGCAGGTGTAGACGGCATATTTCCAGCCTTGCTCCAAAGAGGAGGTGAGGAAATAATCGTGGCCCTAGTCAGGATACTCCAATCATGCCTGGCATACGGCTACATTCCTAAGCCTTGGAGGGAGGTAAGAGTCGTCTTCATCCCAAAACCAGGTAAGAGCGATTACACTAATGCAAGATCCTTCAGACCTATCAGCCTAACATCTTTTGTGATGAAAACTCTGGAGAGGTTATGCGATAGGGAACTGAGAGACAAAGCACTGGAAAAGTTACCAATACACCACAACCAACATGCTTACTCATCAGGTAAATCCACGGAGTCAGCATTACATATAGTGGTAAGCAAAATAGAGCACGCCCTACAAAACAAAGCCATATGTCTAGGCACGTTCATAGATATCGAAGGTGCCTTCGACAAGACAAGCTTTGACAGTATAAAAACTGCACTTAACAGACACAACGTAAATCCATTAATAACAACATGGATTCACAACATGCTAGTTAAGAGAATCATTAAGATAGACGACAAAGGCACAAAAAAAGCTGTAGTCGCCAAGGGCTGCCCACAAGGAGGAGTACTATCCCCCCTCCTATGGAACATAGTAGTAAATGATCTCATAACTAAGCTAAACAACAGACACTTCTACACAATAGGATACGCGGATGACATAGCGATACTCATAACGGGTAACCATGCCAATACTGTCTGCGACCTAACTCAGACAGCTCTTCGAGTGGTGGACCGATGGTGCATGGAATCTGGACTCACCATCAACCCTAACAAAACCGAACTGGTAATGTTCACCAACAAAAGGGTACTCAACAATTACACACTCCCTAAACTAGGGAGCGTCACACTACAACTGAACACACAAGTAAAGTACCTAGGAGTAATACTTGACAGCAAACTAAATTGGAGTCAACACCTAGAAGCCAAACTAAATAAAGCCTGCCTAACATTCTGGCAATGCAAGAGAATGATAGGTAGGGCATGGGGCTTAACCCCAAGGATAGTTCGATGGCTCTATGATACAGTCATCAGACCAATTGTAAGCTACGGAGCAATAGTGTGGTGGCCACGAACACGCCTAACATCGGTAAGTGACAAATTACAACGCTTCCAAAGGATGGCGTGCCTCGCCATCACTGGAGGCATGAAAACAACGCCAACCGCAGCAATAGAAACCATGTTATCCCTGCTCCCCCTACACCTCTTCATACAACAGGAAGCAGCGTCGGCAGCGGTAAGGCTACGAACTCTAAAGCTGTGGAAAGACATCAGGGTACCACATACAAAAATCCTAGATGAGTACTTAGTTGAATTTCCACTGCTGCAAGCTCCAAGCGACGTCATACCAAAAACGTATGTATTTAACAAGCAATACAAAATCCAACTTTTCGAGCCCTCAACAACAAACCTAAACTCAAAGGAGGTGAGTATTTATACCGACGGTTCGAAAACACAACAAGGAACAGGTGCAGGAGTGTTCTCAGAAGAACTGAACCTTCGCCAGGCCATACATTTAGGAAAACACAGTTCTGTTTTCCAGGCAGAATGTGTTGGCATAACCCAAGCAGCTAGAGCGATAACAGAACGGAAAGTAACAGGGTACCCCATAAGAATTCTATCTGATAGTAAAGCGGTACTCCAAGCACTAAATACACACACGACAAACTCAGGCCTAATTTACGAATGCCACTGTTACCTCGAAAGAGCGTGCCACCTCAACACAATAACCCTTCAATGGATAAAGGGCCACAGTGGCTCAAGAGGTAACGACGCAGCGGATGAGCTGGCCAAACGAGGAGCAAATATGGAGGTCAAAGGCAATGAACCGATGACTCCACTACCATACAGCCAGTTAAGGGCGTGGGTAAGAATGTACACAAATACACAACACAAAGAACTCTGGACAAGCAGAGACGACTGTAGACAGGCAAGGGAAGCGATACCTGTATGCAACCCACGCGTCTCTCGTCAATTAATGCTACTAAAACGACCAGAACTGCGCCTACTAACAGGCACCCTAACAGGACACGGTCACTATAACAAACATCTTTTCACTATAGGTGTCACGGACAGCCCGCTATGCAGAGCTTGCGTAGCGGAAGAAGAAACAGCAGCCCATGTATTGCTGGAGTGCACAGGAGTAGCACCGCTACGGGCTGCCCATCTCGGAAGACCGAGAACGCTCCCGGAGATCTGCGCCGATGTCAAGAGACTGCTAGCTTTCTTGCGGGAGCTTAACTGGCAGTAGGGAGTGCTTCAGGCTCACAGCACGCAAAATAGGCGCAAAAGCGTCGAGTTGCGGAAACCAGCCTGACCTCAAGTAACAAGTATATGGATTGATACTTTACTTTATTTTTATTTAAGACCCGAACAGCGTGATCTCGCCACCTTTATATCGAAAAAAATATCCGTCGAATTAGACCAAATGCCAGATCGGGTATTTTTGAAGATCGTCGTGAACAAACAAAGAGTTATTCACGTTCTTTTAACGTGATAACATCTTATACATCGATGAACGCCGCCCCGGCTGCATGTACGAAAAAGTATGACTCATGCTCACATTCCGCCAGAGCCGAGCGTGCAAAAGACAGCTCGGTACAAGCGATAGGGAGACACGATCGTCTTTAGCATTTAGCTTGTGTGTAAAATAATCGTCTGTAAACCGACTTTACGGATAACCATCGCCTAGATGAAAATAAAATATTTTATCTGGAACGAACCCTAGCAACTAATTTATGTGCTGCCTAAAACCAGAGATATGAGATGTTAGGTCTCAGTACCAGTAATTTCACTGCCTATCTTGCCATTCTCTCTGAAATACAGCAAAGCTGTTTCTAGGGAGAAACAGGCAAGATGTTGGTACCCATGCAGCCGACACGTACCGACGCGGCACAAGGTATTCATTTATGCAAAACTCATTTATTGAAACAATTTAATATCTATTGCGAAATATTATTATGATTTGTCTCAACAAGACCAAGACATTGAAAATGATTCCAGTTCCTAATGGATATTATTCCGATAAATATATTGTCATTAATATTAATAAATAAACTAAATAAAAATAATGATTTTTAAACATCTCTAATTAGAATAGATAATTTTATATTTTTATTCCAAAAATAAATAATAAATAAATCTCTATGATTAATCTACCTGTGTTAGAAAATTCCTGTAGTAAGCTCGTAACTCAACTTGATTTACGGATGCTAGATCAAGGAAATAGGAAGAAATATATGTAAATACATAAACAAACATGTCCCCGGGTCCGGCATAAGCATCTGAGAATATCGATCTTCGTATCCCTTTTTAAAAGTGGTACATTAGTTTAGCCTGCATGAAATGAAATATTAGTTTTTTTTTCGAATGGACCTATGCTGGTGGCCTTAAGGCCTTTACGCTTCATCGGAAGAGTAGATGAGCAGATGGCTTATCTAAGAAGAAATATTAGAATAAAAATAGTAGAATTTATTGTACAAAACTCAAAATCAATAAAAATCGAATAATTCTTTTTCCTTTTTGGTTGATAGTACGCACTTGAAGTTGTAATTTACACGGATAAGATCATATTATTATGTATACTTATAAATATGTATACATAATAATATGATAAATCCAGAAAATATACATTTTTCCCGATTCAGGATTATTTATGTTTTAACAGGTAAAATATGTTTTCATCGCGTTTATCATTTTCAAAATATATGTAAATTTTGTTTGTAAATAAATATTAATTAACAGTATCAAATTGTTAATTTATTTAATTAGGTTATATGCATTTAAATTTCTTATGATTAAAAAACAGGTACTTACAAATTATCTTAATGAAGAGTGAATTTGTTTGTAGCTTGTGACCGATAGGGATGCACTTCCACAACATACACCTCTTCTTCTTCATCATCTTCTCTTCTTTGATTGATTTTTAATGTCATATCACACAGTCTTTCTTATTGATTTCTTTTCTTATCGACAACCTCCAAAGGATTTTCACCATAATATGGAGATCTAATATGTTTATCTAAATTATTTTGCAATACATGTGTGTGGATTTCTAGACTTCTCCGCACCCCTTGTAGGCGTACTAATAAAAATTGAGAATGACGTTGAATATTGAACGACGAAACAATACTAAAGATTGATTTAGCATAAATAGATTTAAATCTTAATGTAGTTATTTACGTAATAGAGAATGCCAAGTTTTAGAGTCTTAGTTTTTATTGCTAATAGAAAACTTTATATAGATAAGCTGATTAGGAGCTTCAATAAGAATCGAGTAGACTTGTCAATACTGTCCAATTTACAGGCAAAAGTAATAAAATTAAAACCACGTTCAGTTTATTCAGTTTATCTAAAATAATGCAGCATGTTGAAGAAACCTAATAAGTTGAAAACGTTTTAGCAACACCCTGTATATGTATGAGCTTTCACACAAAGTTTCGTCACATAACAGAAGTATCATTTGCATAATCATCGATGGTCGTGTACACACGGACGGACTACTGTCCTGGATAATACTACTTTTAAAAATGGTACTAGTAAACGATACTCCCACTGACAACGATACATACTCTTCATATGGGGTCGGCTTATCGTTCTATGAAGACAAATCTAACGGCGAAGGGAGTATTACTGTGAAGATAATATTGACGAGTTTTTTGGGTATTTTCATGGTGTTCAGTTTGATTGGAAATGTGTGCACGTGCGCGGTCATCGCTCGCGATAAAAACATGAGAACGCCAACCAATTGCTATCTACTGAATCTGGCGATCACTGATCTAATGATAGCCCTCTTCGTCCCCATCGAAATATATCTGATCTGGGAGCCAAACTCCTATCCCCTGAGCGAAGAGGGCTGCACTATACACTTTCTCCTCTGGGATCTGCTCAGCAATTGCAGCGTGCTCACAATCTTAGCATTCACGATCGAGCGCTACCTGGTTATATCAAAGCCGTTTTTACGACAGACTCTCGTACTAAACTCGCGCGTTTTGAAAATAGTGTCCATCAATTGGGCAGTTTCATGTTTATTCTCTATCCCGAATGCCTTTTACGTGTACTTGGTGGAGAGGAAACAAAATGTTTATTGTTTTTTCACTGTTCCCGACACGGAGAAGACTTATTTGGTGGCCGTCGAGCTTTTAGTGTTCTACGTGTTGCCGATGACAGTTATATTTGTCTTGTACGTGTTGATTGCCGTCAAACTGAAGTACACCAAGTCGACGTCACGTCCGAACCCCGTGTATGGAAAACAGAAACGCAATAAGGCGGTGAAGGTGTTAGGTTTGTATACGTATTGTATGTATAATTTTAGTACATATAAATATCATATATCTTAATACCTATACTAATATTATTTAAAGATTTGATTGTTTGTTCGTATTGAATAGGCTCCGAAACTACTTGACCGATTTGAAAAATTCTTTCACTGTTGGGAACCTAGCGCCGGTATACCGCACTAAAACCACTGCGGGTTGCCATCAGCCGCTTGATAGGGAGTATCCCGGACACCCCCCGCGACCGGCCGGTTCGCTTAAGGCTAACCGGGCTTCTTCCTAGTATCTCCCCCATACTCCGACAACCTGGAGCACCCCCGCCGACACCGGAACCTTTCTACCGGGGCAGGTTCCCAGCCTTACCCCGAGTTCCGTTAGACGGGAGGTAGAAGGTGCGCATAGCGCCTCCTTCGTGCTCCCGTCCTACGTCGACGGAGCGGGACGGATGTGACGTCGTCTTCTCTATCCCGCTCCGCGGCCTCCTTCTGTGAAATAACGGTTTCGCAGAAGGTGACCGCCGCCTGCCAGGCCTCATTGCTCTCGAGCATGCAGCACACCATACTCGAAAGCGAGAGGTCCTCTCCAAGCACTGCCACGAGATCATGCCGCTGTGCGGCCCATCTGTCGCACACCTCTAGGGTGTGCTGAGCCGAGTCCTCTACAGCGCCACACTCGTGGCAGGCTGACGTCGGCTCTCTCCTGGCTACCCGACACAGGTATGCACCGAAACAACCATGTCCGGTGAGCACCTGTGTCAGGCGGAAGGTAAGAGGTTTCTTCCGGCCGCGCATCCACGCCTCCAGAACCGGGCGCAGTGCCTCGGCCGTACGCTGGCCATACGGCGACTGCGCCAAGACTTCCCCCTACCCTCGCAACAGCCACTGTTGCCCGAGTTTCCGCACACGCGAGACCTCCTCCCAAGTCGGTGACTCGCCAAATAGTGACCTCCTTTGTGAACAGAAAAGGCGCACCTCGGCGAGCACCAACGCCACGAGCTCCCACGGTGGATCTCCAGCCAGGGCAGTGGCTGCCACCCAAGAGACCGTACGGTAGCCTCACTGTTGGGAACCTACACTATTCCCGGTGAACATAGACTATATCAAATTTTCAAAAAGTTAGGGAGTTTTAAATCTTAGTAGACGCTGGCGAAGCTGCGTGCACCAGCTAGTTATGCATATATTTATTTATCAGGAATAACAATAGTTATCAAGCAAAGACACTTTTTTTGCTATGTATGTACTGGTAACGCCTTTTAATTGTTAGAATATTTTACCTAATCGAAATTTTAAAAATTCATCGAATTAATTGCCAAAAAGTTTTCAAATTGAAATACTTAGTAAAAGTGGTTCTATTAAAACCAATACAATAATTATAATTCATTGAATTAATTTGAATAAAACCTTTTTTATGATATCGAAGTTAAAGGACGATATAATTAAATTATTTTGTTGCCAAGTCACTAGAGCGAGGCACAATAAGCCCAGTTCCGGGTTGAATTAATGATGGTTTCACCATGACATATAGTCTTTCACTTTAGATGTATGTCATTCGGTTTTGGTATCCTTTTTGTGCTTTTTTTAAACCGCATGGAGATAATTTTTTAAATAGATCATCCAACCTTGAAACACAGGTCATACAAATAGTGTCAACAGAATTCGTAGATGCCCAGAAAGAGTATTGTTTGTGGTCTGTGTAATCTTTATGCATTATTAAAGCAAAATTTCATTAAATTTTTCTGAGTTACTCTCTTGTCACGCCTATACTTGTTTTGGAACCAGTGGTGGACTCAATTGACGTTCAAAAAGATACTTTGATTGTACTATTTTGAATATTTTTTTTGTCTTTGACTTTGACTATAAAAGTTTTACTTCACAAAATGAATACTAAACTTAATTTCTGAAAATAATAACATTTATCCGATTGAAAAAGTATCAACCCTTATATGTCCCACTGCTGGGCACGGGTCTCCTCCTTGAAATCAGGCGAGGAGGGTAATGGTTCACCAATGCGCTAGCTCAATGTGGGTCGGTGAACTTCATATACCTTCAAAGATTTTCAATCTCATCAGGCATACCAGTTTCCTCACGATGTTTTCCTTCACCGGTGAACGAGCGATGGTCTCGTGTTTGGGGTGCACTTAGAAATTTATAAAAACCCATTTCAAGGCACACTCGGGTGGGTCAGGATCGAACCCGGACCTCTCTCATAAGAGGCCGAGTACCCACTGGACCATCGTCGCTCGCCATCATATATTCAATTGAAAAAAATTGTTGTATTAGTCTCTATGTTTTTGTATTGGCCTCTCTTCTGAGTTTGTTTCGCCGGTTCTTCTCAGTGGGCTTGCTTTGGAACCGGTGGTAGACACAATTGACGTTCAAATAGATAATGATGGTACTATTTTGAATAAAATTGTTGACTTTGACTCTAGTTGGCGTTCTCTAACTTTTGCCGCACTAATACTTATTTTAATTAAATTCAAATGTAACATTACATAAGTCAGATCATACACTTAATTCGAATAATTACCAAATCATATTTAATCTGTTCATAACATATTTTTTTTGTTCAGTTTTTTGTTAATTCTTAATACATTATGTAAGTAGAATTTTTAAAGTTGAAAGTATAAAATATAAGTATTCTTATTTATACTTACAAAAAAAATGTTTTGTGTGTGTTTTCAGTTGCAGTTGCTGCATCGTTCTTTATATGCTGGTCACCTTATTCGCTGTTACGTTTGATGATTTTAATACCAGGACTGAATTATGACGCTTACTTCAACGTGAGTATATCGCCTTTTTTTCTTTAACGCCGGGAAATGCGGTCTCCCCAGGCGGGTGTGTGGGACTCGCTGCACCCGAAGCTGGTAAGTGGACGCAGCTCTACCCCCTAAAACTCGGCGAGTGGCACCAATGCCGCCTTTGATAAGGTGCCCCGAAACTACAAGCAACAGGGCACATCGACGGCTAGTCAGTCCCTCAGGGAACCGACGCCAACTCCACAGAGCGGTTGCCCCGCACCACAGAACAACCCCTCCCAGCGTCGGGACAGTACAATAAGGCGAGGTTCCCGTCCCGTACAATGAGATCGCCCCTTGCCCCCCAGCTCTATTGTCCTCTCTTCTTATAAGAGGGGTACAAATCTATTGTAGCAGGATATTATGATCCATCATAACCTTCTATAATAAATGGACTATTCAACACAATAATATTCAATTAAAGAAACTAACTCTTCAGTTTTACAATATTAGTACAGATAAAATATTCAACATTGTATGAACACCGAAAAAATTGAAAACATAATGACACGGAATATTAAAAAAACTTAAGGTATGTCCTTGGCTCTGTGACACTGTCTGAATATAGTCGGTTATTTTAAATGAACAATTACACTTCGCTAATTTAACGTACAAAGTATGTATGTGTAAAAAATCTCGTGGGTTATATTTTTAAATGGCCAGAGCAGTAAGCCATACAGGCCTTAAAATAATAAGTCGAATGAAAAAAGTGTGCTAGACCGGTGGAATCCTATAAAAAAAAAATTACAACAACAACTTCGTTAGCAAAGCAAAAGGTCAAAGGTCTACACGAGTTACGACGTAAATTTGAATGTACAGAGCGTGCGCAGTCCGTGCTAAAAATACGTTGCTAGTATTGGATTCTATAGTCCGAGCTAGGAGCTAGGAGACAAGTTTGTCTTTTGAAATATTATTCCGAATTTCCTGTGAAATAATTGGTAGCGGACGGCACTTTTTATTGGTCACTACGTTTTACACGGCAACGGTTAAAAGGCACATATTCTAAAAATAATATAATAAGATCATTGTATTTTATTCGTATATGAGCGTGAAAATCTTCTTCGTAGGCTTAAATTTAGGATTTCGTAGGCGTAGTCGAATATTTTTTAGACCTAACAGAGAGATTTAAGGGGATATTATAAATAAAAATATCTCAAATGCTAAGTAGTGACTTAAGCTTCCTCTTAAATCTTTATCGTGCATCATAAAACAACACAGGCCAAAGAACGCAAGGACGGCCGACCCCTCTCCATCGCATCCAACACGGACCGGCCACTGCACAGGCATCGTCTTCTACATGGAATAGTAAATTTAAGTCTTTGTCATATGTGTGAATATTAGACAAAACCATTTAGAGGAGACAGTTTGATAATAATTACCTGCCATAAAATGACCACTGAAATTGTAATCAGAGGCTTTTGTTAGAGATTTAACGCACGGCTGATGTTAATGGTGATGGAGGTAATGGAAGAGCCGTAAGCCTCCTAACTTCTATTTTAAGGTTTTAAAAAGGTCCTATCATTAACATTTCTAATAGGACGAGAATTTTAGGAATTATTTAAATGTATTTCTTGAATCCTTATCAGAACCTTACTTCTTATCATCATAATTATCGACAATTTTTTTACATTTTATTGTTGATGATATCTAATTATCCATTAGTCCAAAGGCTGGTCAACATGGCGAGAGGTGACTTAAAATGCAGAAACGATCATGACAAATAAAAACAAAACATTTACGCCCGGTTTCTGAAACGTTGGTCAGAGTGTATGTCAACTAACATGGCGGTTGACATACGATTCTAGAGTCAAATTTGACTAATTTTCATTGTAGTGGTTATGTCAACTGACAGTCTGATCAGATTAAGTAATTTAATCATGCTTCTAGCAACTCATTTGAACTCACTTAACAAGAGATTTGAGCCTTTTGGTAACCGGGCGTTAGTCTTTTGTTCACACCTAAGATTAGTTTTACTTTTTTAATCTGTTTTTCAATTATGACAGTACCTTTTAGAAATTCTGATGGCGTGTGGAATTATTACAATAAATATGTTTTTTTTTCTGGATACATACGCTTTGTAATAAGTCAGATGGCTTGTACAACATTTCATATCTTATTTAATAAATTGATAACTTGATTCAGGTAACCGTAAACAATAAAATAACTAATATATTAACGGGAAATGTAAGTTTGTTTAATTTGCTTGTGTTTCACTAGATTACACGTAAACTAATGAATGGATCTGTATAAAGTATGAATTACTAGTGGTCCGTCCCGGATTGGCACGGGCTGTTTGCCTTAGGTATGCCTTTCATAGATTATCTTTTTAATAATTCTTATATTTTGAACTAATTTTTTTTACTAGCTAATGCTGTCCCACTGCTAGGCAAAGGCCTCTCCCAAGCTCTTCCACATATCGCGGTCTTGCGCACCGCAGGCTAGTCAGTCTAGTACGCGTCTAGATCGTCGCCCCATCATTTTCAGAACCGATCTAGGCTCGGCGACGATATACGACGATAATAATAATATAATTAATTCATTTTTATTAATTATGATTTTAACTTTATTCTAATTTCCTTTAGGACTCCTAAGTATGAGTTCGTGCTGGCTGGAGCCATGCTATCAGCTTTTACTTTTTTTTATTTTCCAGCTGTGGCGCGCCGTCGTGTATTTGAGCTCCATCAATATTTACATGTCGACGGCCGTCAATCCCATCCTTTACAGTCTCATGTCTCACAAATTCCGAAACGCCTTCAAAGTAAGTATTGACAAAAGTTTGGGGGCGAATAAGAGTAGTGTGATTCTTGAAAGTATTTTGAAAAAATGTACATTTAATGTCATACATTAAATTTAATATAGGTATGAATAAATATTGTCTGCTAGTATCAAAGCACTGAAGGGTGAATGTTTAAAAAAATATATAATACATACATAAATAGGTTTTACTCTCCGAGTCTGTTTAATTAATCTGCTTTCGTGGTTCTTACACAAGTGACTAAAGCTACTGAGAAATCAAACGTCAAAAACGGCAATTCGGCAAGGTCACAAATAACTAAAGGCGCAAGCCCCCAGGTGTATCTCCTAACCAATCTAAGGGCTAGTATCTGACTTTAGCCACACGCCAACGGCCGCTTGCGACTGGTGGCTATAATCGACCACAACTATCACACACCTCGAGACTTTACGCGTCTTACGTCGAGAAATCATTGTTTCTTTTTCAAGTATTTCTAGAATAATTAAATAACTCAAACGCTCAACATTTTCAAAGGAAAAGACCGAGTCGCATACGATTTTAATCTGTAAATGAGCTAGCGATGTGGCTTGGTGAGACGATTTAAGAATTGACTAGCGGCACGAAAATCGAGCAATTTAAACGTCTCTTTAGTGTCGTATATGCGCAGCCTGCGACTGATACAGAATATGATAAAACATGTTGCGGATAAAATGATAAACTTTGAAACAAGGAAGTAAGTTATCGAAATTGGTTAAATATTTTGAGCAACACGCTTAAAGGAACAGACAGACAAACTTTTAGAAACAAATCACAAAAGAGCCATATTAATGAGATGTAAATTTTTGTCTTAATGTTGTACTTGAATATAAGGAGGCTCTTTATAAAATTGCGGTACGACATTATCATTGTTGTGCATTTTCCGGCGCATATTTATGTCTATACTTTCAATTTTATTTCTTGTATTCTCGTAGTTATATTATTTTTTCTTTTTTTTTCTTTTTAATTTATAAGAATTTCATAACTAAAATTTGTATAATATGTGCCGCACGTGTGGGTTTGAAATATGTGTTAGATTAAGTAAGTTTAACAGTGTATTATGTTCCTAAATAAATGTTTATTATTATTATTATTATTATCATATTTTATCTTACGCATTATTCTCCCACGCATTTGTTTACTGAGTGAGTACATACGTGAGTAGTACCTTCATGACCTGTGATTACTACTCACGATCAGCCAGAACCAGATCAGATCACGGCTAATCTAAATATTTAATATTTAGACTTTTATATTATTTGATAAAATCTTAAAATTTTCAGGACCTACTGAAAAGTCAAAACACAACTCAAATAAGCGGAAACGTACAAACACAAAGAAAATATTTTTAAACGAATATTCAAGACTTATTTGGAAATTTCAGCCAGTTACAAAAATCCATAAAGAAACTTAAGTAATCCGCCAAATTATTGTAATTGTACACTTAAAAGACACTTATATTTAACTTAATTCATAATTCAAAATCATGTAATACTATAGCGTATCAAAGAGAAATCCTGATATGGCCTATTTTGCTGACCCAATGCGGGATTGCGACTTCGGATAGATTTTCCTCACGATATTTTATCTTACACCTACAAGCAAACGACGTTAACAAGAAATATAAGTATGTAAACTATTAAGATAATTATTATATTATCTACTTACTAACGCCCGGTTCCCGAAAGGCTGATCAACACAAAAATTAATTAATCAACTGTCAAACTCGTTGTTATGTGTCAAATGAGTTGCTAAAAGCATGGTTAAATTACATAAATAGAGTCATCGCCACTTTAGAAGTCCGATAGACGCGGCGCTGCGATCTCGTAACTCAATGTTGCCAATTTCTAGTGTAATGATTTTCCACCAAGTCTAGTACAATAAAAAATTTAAATAATTATAGGGCCTATAGTCAGTAGTGGATTGATAAAGACTGATGATGATAATAATGACAAAAATAAAATTTATAGCAGCAAAATAAAAATCTCCCTGCCAGGTTTTAGTAAAATAAAACATTTTTTTGTAAATATTTCGTTTGTATTTTTTACGTATAGCCGATTAGTAGAATTCATCTAAAACAAGCTTCTTCGGATGTGTTCGGCTTTTGCCAGGAGTGACGATTTTCTCAGAAGTAATTGCTGCCATTGTTACTTCTTTTGTTATTCGACCTTTTTTACAGAAACACCTGAAAATATAATTCATCTGAGCAAGGATTTAATTCTTTTACCTTGTATTTATATTCATATAAAATATCATAAGATAAATGTAGGTATAGAGTTAATGATAATATTTTAACCATAAATTAGGCAAAAATAAGTGACTCTGGCATCTCTAAAATTTACCTGTCATGGCAGTGACATTTATAAACATTTTATTCAACGGGGTTAATTGTTGTTTATTTTTACTTTCTAATTCACAAAATTATTTCACTTTAATGATCATTTTACGGCCTTCACTTTTTACACCTCACTTTATATTATATGCTCCATATTTCACGTAAAACAATTTAAAATATCACAACTTCTTACTCCAGACAGACGTCAAGATGTCAATGTTGTCAAATTTAGTTCGGCCATTAGTCGCAGGACTTTAAAAGTGGCGAGGACTATAGATGTCCTGTTGTTGACATAACCTGTCAGTTGACATAACAACTACAATGAAAAGCTGTCAAATTTGACTCTGGAAATGTTAACCGCTATTAACAGACATGTTAGTTGACATACACTTTGATCGACGTTTCAGAAACCGAGTGTAAGACAGGTAGAACTTTAGCGAGCGCTAGCATCGAACTCACATTTTACACTTCGAGGCCGAGCTACCAATTGGTTACTGGAGTTTCCACACTTCAGAATAAATTTATCAAAATTTAATCGTCTTATTAAAAAAATTGTAGCACAGTACTTGCCACAAAATAATTACTTATTAGATAGGTTATAACTTAAAATGTTACGTGTATATAATGTTATGTTTTATGATCTCATTAATATATGAGTATAATATTGTTTTCTAATGTTTAAACGCAAACTTAACTCATTATAATTAAACAACTTTTACGGGTTTTATCCCGTTGCTGTAAAGTATCTGAGTCGAGCATGTAAAAAATTTAATGAACCGCGATAAAATCCGTAAAAATTGTTTCATTTTATTCTATAATATAAAATGTAATATTAATATTTTATAATATTTTTGCTAAGACAGAATTTATATCATTTGCAATATTGTTTTATTACTCTGCTCACTACAATTCTTTGTTTACAATAAAATGTTTTAGAGAAGAGTATTTAAATGTCTATCCCTTTTACGTATATTATGTGTTATTAACAAAACAAATATTATGACGTTAATGCGAATTGCGTCAGCCGTGCAAAATTGATAAACAGATCGGGTTTCTAATCTAACTTGCAGCTAAGTTCATATGGCAGAACTACGCAAAAGTAAATCGATACATTGTTAAATAAACTTCTTTATTTTTATTTCTAATAAATTATTTAATTGTTAACAAAAATACAAAAGTAAATTAAATATTGTTGCGCATCAATGTTTATTCTTATTTCTTAAGATTAAGGTCCTGTTTCACAATCTCCAGACAAGTTCCGAATAGACTATCGGCAACATATTTGACAGATACTCCATACTCTATCTGTCAAATATGTTGCCGATAGCCTATTCGGAACTTATCTGGAGATTCTGAAACAGGCCCTTAAGGTTGAAAATTTATGAATCTCCAGGTAGATATGATTACGATCTACGCAATGGCAGAAAACGTCTTCGCGTTTGTGAAAATCGTCACATGTTAAGTGGACGGAAAAATGTAGATATTGATGATATAAAGAATATTCGGTAAGGCTCAAAACCAAAAGCACTAAGTACTAAAGCTGCTGAGATAACACAATTAACATATCAAAGAGGCAATGGACTCGCAAATTCTGCTGAATAAATTGGTGACGCTAATGACGCTCTATGGACTTCGGTGAGACCATACTTGATTAGATTCAGTAGTGGTCTTTTCTGACTTACAAATAAATAAAATTCAAGTTATTCGTTATTTAAATTAACAACTTTTCACTAAATTCATAAATGAAATTATGTAAGGCGCCATACATTAAAAAACATTCATTTTTATTTGTCTCTGTTTGTTCCGGCTAATCTTTGAAACCGCTGGACCGATTTTGACGAGACTTTCACTATCAGATACTTAGCGGTTGTTATGAGGAGTAACTTGCGTTGTAAAAATAATCATCATCAATCTGGATACGCCCTAGTGAACTAAGAAACACGAGACAACTAGTATAAGAGCTGTTTTTATGCCGGACTTTTAGTTGTGAGTTTTAAACCTTCTGTTCACATCTAGTATAATAAATCTGAAATTTTCATTCTCTTTTTAATTTCTGTTACTACCAGCATTGGACAGTTTAATAATAGCTATTGGGGCAACTTTTAAAGCTGGAAAATAGTAAGTGTACTTAACTTAATTACGCTTTTTTTTAACATCATTGAAATTCTTTTGGTTATTCCATAGGGCTCAGATGTAATATGGTTTAAAAATATATTTTCCCCAGTAACATTCGCACTGTCGTTAATTAATACTAAAAGCAATCATGACTAGAGTCGATTCTAAATCTTGGTCTAAATCAAAGTTGAACGAGTTGGTCCTGGGAATATGGACCTGGTAATCAGAATGACAAAGTAAAACAGGTCTTTATTTCTTGCAAATAATATCTAACGTTGTAAGTTTATAGAAGTTTATAGTGTTATAAACTTAACGATAGTCTGTAGACTTGGATATTTAATTAAACCCATTTGTTGTGTAAGGACGCCTTAATAAAGGGTAAAGGTCTAAAGTCTTCCATTTCTCGCGATCCCTTATCAATTTTAGATGGTAGGTACCACCGGTTTGTGATGTCATCTAATGTTGCTAAAGATTTAATGAGAAAAAGGTAAGAATTATTATGATTTAACAAGGATTTGGTTAATTTAATAATACTTTACATATACAAATTATACAAAAAATATTCGTGATTTGACTCATCAGCATCATCATCATCAGCCTTTATTTGTTCAGTGCTAAACAGAGGCCTCCCTTAATGAATACCAAGTCGACCGATATATTGCCACTCGTAACCAGCACAGACCGGCCACTATACCGAGACCATCTTCCCACATGGTTAAAGGCCGACACTTCATCTACCTAAAACAAATCTTAAATAAACCGATGGGGGACGGGGTTCATTTAGTAACCACGTGCACTGGTTCCAAATGCTGCCGCCGTTTTAACACCTCCTGATTGTTTCAACAACTGTCTTACACATTCACAACTGCTGTCTGCTGTTGCAAGCAACACCGTTCTTAGATAAGTATTTGTCCATCAGTCCAGCGACTCCAGAGGCCGTACTACCTGTATGTTCACTGGCTGACGCTCGCACAAGGAGCATCATTCGATCGAAGAGCCGGGTCTTTACTTGCTGTGCGTTGATCACCTTTCGATTCGACTGCTGGATAATCGGAGTGTAATGTAACAAGTAATGATACTTGGGCAAGTTGTTATATTATATATTACCTATATTTACATCCAATATATAAAAAAACTTATTATTTACAATCTATTTGAAGGACAATTTTAATTAATTTACTAACATGTAATTACTATGATGAAGAGAGAGTTTAACAATATTTTTAAAATATGAAACAATGCCATGTTCTTACTCTAATTAGGCATAGACTACGATTGTTCTTATTGTTTATGAGATAGTCTGTGAAGCAATCGAGCCTGTAAGAATTTGCATATTTGCAACTTTATTTTAATATGTGAGGAAAAAGATTTGTCTGTATGCTTTACTATGTTTAATACACTTACACTGATGTCTTAAAGGAACATATTTTTATTGCTACATTATTAAACAGTGTTGCAACATATTGTACACTTATGTGTTTTCCATCATATTTTATAGCAGTTATATATATTATATTTTGCAGCAGTTAGTTTTTCAGGAAGTATAAGTGCATTACATCAGTATAAGCGCGCTATCCTACAATGATAATTTCTATTTTCAAACCCGCATCCGTCGAATATTTACTTGAGCGAGTAATTTCGACATTTAATTACGAGTTTTTTAAGATAAGGCACGAACGCCTTTAAAATAAAATAATGAAATTTTTGCCCATGTAACATTGCCAATTTTATTATACAAAAAATAATTTAATAAGTAACACTAAAGTGTTTGTATACACGCATTAGCTATCAAAGAGTGCACACTTCTTGTGTGCTATTAAAAGTTTACCTCGTCGAAAACTTTTTTACAAATTTACAAAACAAATAAAAAATCCTGAAACGCAAAAGCTTAAAATGAAACGTACGTTGTATGTGTATGTATGTGTAATAAAATTGGCTTACTTTTTTCATATAATGAAGTGCATATTATTTTTAGAGGTGTTTTAAGTTTAATAATTTATCAAGAAGGAAACCAAAACTGTTTACAGTATTACAGATTGAATATGAAATAGGAAGCATAACATAGATAGTTCTGAAGATTGTGCTATAATATAGGCAGTAATTTGACATGTAATATGTAGGGCAATATTGGTCATATCAGATTTGTTTTCAAAGATATTGACGCCTTATCATAGCACTACAAATATCGCCTTCTTTCTACAAAAAGATATCGCATTGCCTATTATATTTACATAGTTTAATTATTCCTAAAACTTTGAAACCCCGTATAACATCCAAACTCAGTGAATAGGAGCGCGTGATAGCAATCATGCGAACATGGAAAGGTAACTCAATTTTGACTACAGCAAATAGAACGAAATACAGTGTAACGCTTTCAAAAGTGTTTCAAACATAATAATTGTTTGTATTTACCGTGTTTTCCGTTATATTTCGTGGAGCTTAATATTTTGGAATTCTTTGGTGAACTACGAATTTTTCGTTCACAGCCTGTAAGAGACAGTCTCATAAATACCTGTATTAAACGGTTTTCATAGTAAAAAAACATATTGTAAACTTTCTATGACGTTAAAAAAATGTTTCTCAGATTGTAAAAATACTCTTCAGTTTTTAAGATTAAGGGACTATTATACTTTATTTTAATATCTGTACTGTTACCTTGTAGTTGTTAATGACCATAGATGTTTAAAGCGACTTTAAATAAATAAATTTAAAAAAAAGTAAGGAAATTGTTTTAAACGATTTCAAAATTATTTCTATGTATTCTTTCGCATACTTTAAAAATATTTCATCCAGATTCTAGACCCATCAACAGCTAACGACGTACGTGAGTCGACTTTTTATTTGATGAGGGTTCATTCTGACATTGGCATTTTTAGAGTACATATATTACGACATAAAATGTAAAGATTTTGTCGGTGTTTTCGGAAGTGTGAAACTTTTAGACGTATTTGAATAAGACTTGTGACATTTCCTTAAATGGTTTATGGGAAATTTACTCCTAACAATAAGCATCTTTTATCTTAACAGCTCTCATTAGAATCCAAGAGAGGTTGTTTTTAGCCCCAATGCGAGATGATGGGTGTTATAAGCGTGAGCTCTTAGTGTGTCTATACAGTATTATTCGAAGGGAAAACCGATTTCAATGCGTTTTTTTATTTAAAAAAAGGTTTCCATTTTAGGTTAAATCATGTTTCTTTCAGTCGTTTCAAGGTTTCAAGCTCTTTTATTTTAGTGTTATATTATATATTTCTTCAAAGCTTAGAGCACTTGAGTTTTAAATTAAATACTGCATTGACATCGGAATTGCATCGGAGTTTACACCTGACAATACACACTCAGTAAGCGAGCGCTTGAACTACGGTTGGTTTGGTTTTGGCACACGAGTAAAGAACTACTCCTGTGGTTTCGGAACGGATACCAACGAACCGTACTTCGATAAATTTAAGATCTACATCTACATTCTGATATGTAGGTTTTATGTAAATTTACTTATTCCCTATCAAATCTAAAAATTATAACTCGTTATCTGTGCATATATCATCATCATCATCAGCGGCATAGCCGGCACTAAAATAGATAGAATGTGAAGTATGCATAAGGATACTGATTGAAATTTGTAAAACACAATCGTGGATTGATTACATAATAAAAGTACCAATAAACATTACGGATAACGAGACAGCATTTCCAATGAACGCCAAAACAGGCAATCTTCAAATCTAACTAAAAAAAAAATTATTTTTATTATTATCAAGGTATGTAAAATTAATTAGTTTCGGTCCTGAAAAATATGGCGCGACGATCTAGACGCATACCATGCTGACTGGCCTGCGGTGGCGCAAAACCGCGATATGTGGAAGAGCTTGGGGAGGCTTTTGCCCGGAAGCGGGACAGCATACACTAGTAAAAAAAACACAACTACTGACATCAATCTATAATAAATACCATCAGACTAAAAGTAGTTAGTATCTCCGTTCGATTTGTCCTTTTACTAAATTTGACTAGCAATGAGCTTAGTTTAAACAATGGCTAGATCACAGGGCGCATTAGATAAATGACAACTCACCGTAGCCGCTTATTGTTATAAGATGAACAATAACAACTGTCAGTAGCACGAAAATTTTACTCTGACACAATTACTGTTGAAAGTACTTGATTTATTATAAAAATGATAACGTAAAAAGGAAGAAGAAACAAAGAAAATGAGATTATGAAGTTAATAATAAAATTTCTGTGAAAGTATCTAAGAACGAACATCTTAATCTGAAGATTTGGTATCACTAAATTTTATATGTTTTTTATTAAATCATCGCAATGTAAAATCCATCAAGCCCCAATTACCGTGGATGGAGGAACTGTCGTAAGAGAAGATTAACCAACTTGTAATCGGTGTGTATAGGCCATCGTTTAATCATCAATCAAAGTCATCAGTTGGCCAATTAGAGCGCAGAACCAATGCAGCGTCACAGCACGAATATTTCAGAATTTTGTTTTCATATAAAACATATCATTACCACTTTATAGCGGTTATTTTATTGTTTTCTTATGCTTACGCAAATTTCGCTCATTATAATGAAACAACTTTTAGGGATTTTCTCGCGGCTTATTAAGTTTTTTACATGTCCGACGTTTCGGATACTTTACAGCAAGCATGGTCATGGTCGGCCATTTTATATTATTTTTATGACTATGCTCGATAACAGAAACGCACCATAATAATTATTCAAAAATTGCGTTTTTAAAAAATTACATGTGTGTAATTTCTTGACGCATCAAGTTAAAAAATTGGTACCAATGTTCACAATATTTACAATGTGGTAACATTTAATTAAAACAATGTTTACTATACAATACGATACGATACTTCATAGACAGAGATTACACCCACTTCGTGTATCTATACTCCATGTCCTACAGTTATTTAGAGCTTTATAACACAATTTTTTCGTTGGAAGGACCAAGTACTAAAAGATATGTAACATATCCTGGGCGTAGTAAATTGGGAGGAGATAGCTAAAGATAGGGTGCGGTGGCGCCATCTCGTAACGGAGGCCAAGATCCACTTTGGGTCGTTGAGCCAGCGGAGTTAAGTTAAGTTTTAACACAATTTTTGTGATAACTAAAATACCTGATACAAAATATTCCGTTCCCAGATTACAGCATAATTTTATCACCGTGTTTTTATATTTCTCTTTATGACATCCCCAACGGTCATTAATCACGGAATTTTCCAGAAACATCAGCTTTTACGAGGGTAAGGGAATTATTTTTATTGATGAAAGGATGGTGATGTAAGATCAGATCTTAAACACCTTGCGTATGTAACTGATGTTTGTCGTGTTTTTTTTTAAGTTTACGTATTGGAGATTAACAATCTTCTTTACGTTGGATATTTTAACTGATCTACAGTGTACTTTACTCAAAACTAGTAGTGTATAATATTAGTCGCTGAAGGTTAAAAAGAAATCTATTTTATTTTCTAAAAAAATATATCACTTGCGCTGAAAAATCAAAATTTAATTATTATAATACATTTGGCGCACACCATCGCATGATGCTCAAATATTTAACATAATTTAAGCTTCCGTACCTGTTGCCTCAATATTTTCATGCTTACTGAAATAGCATAATATGCTGTGTTTCGACATAATAATATGATTAGGGTTGAACCAAACCCTATCGCCCCATCGCAGACAGATCTTAACCAACTCAGAGGAACTAATCTTTTCAAATAATCTATTACAAATTCAGATGCTATCCTGAAATGCCTGGGAGCAACGCCCTATTCCCAAGGCGTGGTATATTCCATGAATTATTTTACTTTTTAATATCCTTTACCACACAAGCACTCTTTAATAACTTTTTTTTTATTTATTGATGGATTGATGAATCTTGTTAACGATTGATTATTAAGTAACAAATAATCAGACCAACATATTTAGGGGATTGACATCGTGAACATTTGAGCTTTAATTTTGCAGACATTTTTTAGAATCCACAAATGAAATCGTAATAAACTTTTTTGCCAAATGTGAAATCATTCAATCCTTCTGAAAATAGTTAAGTGACCTAATATTTTATTGACTGCATTATATGGGTCAGGAATTATCATTGTGTAGATAATATTAACAATGAAAATAAGATAAACATCCAAACCTTACGACTGTAATAATACTCACAACGAATGAATAAGCACGATCTCGTAACAAGTTTCATTCCTGAATCTAATATTATATGGGTCATAAAATAAACTAGGGAATTAATCAATAATATTTATTTTTAGAATAATGTTTCATTAATTTTAATTGTATTTATTAATTATTCTTAGTATCCCATGATCTGATAAATTCGAGTGGAAAGGGATGGGTCCTCTTGGCGTTTATTGATGGATGTCATGTTCAGCAGTGGACGGATAAAGGCTGATGATGATAAATGATATATAATACGCCTTTGTTACGTAGCCATCGAGTCATAACTCTTGCTCATAAGCAAAGATAGTAAATCAAATCAAATCAATCAAAAATATCTTTATTACGTAGGTACAACTTGTACACTTGAAATAAGTCAAAACATAAGTAGTCAATAGGTAGTAATAGTAATAAAAAAAAAACTCGTTTGAGATGCAGGATCCCCTAAGAAAAACGAGAAAAAAACTTAGGGGTTGCTCTTTTGTCAATAAAATGAGTACATAATATTTTATAAATACAACATGTAACATTATAATATCTTAAGAGTGAGTGTCTTATTCCCAAGGTGTGGTATCTTCAATAAAATCTTTTATTTCGTAATAGGCTTTACCACACAAACGTTCCTTAACAATTTTCTTAAATTTATTAATGGAAAGATTTTGAACGTTTAAAGATAGTAATAATATATATGGACGCTTTTACACCACGTCAATTAGGTCCCGTGCTAAGTTTCCGAAGAACTTATGTTACGAGTTACCCAGGAACAAAGAAACTTTTTTTGTTCCCTGGCAACCCACTACCTTCGGCTTAAGCGCCAACGCTCTAACCATTGAGCCACAGGGGTCGTCAAATAGGGTAGTCTCGTTAGTCTAGCCTTTTTTGTTTTATTTGAGTCTAAGTTGCGCGATATCTGACAAAAAGACTTTCTGCATTTCCCTATACACTAGTGCTTGTTCTAGTAGCTTGATGAAAATTACGTTTAAATAAATTACAGATTACGTTTTTGGCCTTAATATCGGCCATTTTTTATATTTTTGTGATTACTTTCATCAATATTTTTTTTATTTATAGATTCATAAAAACGATGCTCTTTCAATATTTTTTGATAAAAATATACTAAACTTGCACATCTAGCTATAGCTATGCAGATACATTTGATAGAAGTTGGTCCACGGAACACAATATAATGAGAAAACTTCACAAAAACAAGAGCTAATTTTAAAAAGTACTTCAACTATGTTTAAAGTTTTCCACAGCATTAAACAACTATGCGAGTATACTCTGTTAGTTTAATCCGGAAGACTTGGGCTGAAACTAAATCGTTTGATTTGTTGATAAGGCGCACAAGCAGGCTACTCACATTATAGTAAGTGTTTACCATCACAAACAAACTTTTACCAACTCAAAACTGAAATTGGTAAGCACGTTGACTATCTAGTTCATATATGGATTAAAGGAAAGTAAAAAGGTTATAAAGCCTATGTTCAGCAGTGGAAGCATAAAGGCTGATGTGATAATGATGTTGATGATGATGATGATGATGATGGTGATGATAATAAAAAGGTTATTATGTATTGGACAAGAGCCGTGGGCAGTAAGCTAAATAATGATTATGTTTATGTGGCGAAATATACCGTACATTAAATTAAAATACTTTCAAGTAAAACAAAGGTACGAAGAAAAGCAAATCGCGTCTGCCGTGACACGAACGTGAAGACGCGACATGACATATCATTTGTGACATGACAAATTCAAGGCCTGCACAAAAATCCAGCTTGTTGGGAAATTCATGCAAACTGGAATCATAATTTAGTCTATTTTGACTGGACTATAAAATTTATATACAAAAATGAACACTACCATATCCTAATTCCTACTAATAATATAAACGCCAAAGCTTGTAAAAATGCATAGACATAATTTATGTTTGTTATTCTTTAATGCAAGAACCACAGAATCGGTTTAGATGAACTGCTAGTTGCAATATAATTTAGGAATGAATCCTATCCTTGACTGCCGGCTGAATATTACAATAAAAATCTAAACCGTTACAATAATCCAGCTGATAGGTGCCAACATTTATTATTTTGATAAAACATATCTAGAAACTAGTCAAGATAATGTACCAAATAAAAAACCGGAATCTACATCCGTTCACCTGTCTGTGAACGGTCCACTTTGCAGTGAAATATTAGAGCAGCCTCTCGTAAAAACCGAACGTAAAAATCATGATACAGCTGCCGTCTAACTAATCTTTATAGTGTCTTGAGGCTGTCATAAAGTTATGTCACTTTAATTGAGCCCAAGTCACGCCAAATCTCATTTCTATACCTTTACCTCATTTACCTTAACTTATTCCTTTTCCTCCTTTATTCTCGACCGTAAAATAGTTGCTCTGTAGAGTAACATGCCCGCGAGCGAATAGGGTGAAACCAGGAAAAATTAGGGTTTTATTTTAGCCTCAGCCAAATTCCTAGGTATTTTAATTAGGAAAAAATCTGTAAGCTTTTGAACTTCCATTAAAGTATAAGATAGCTCTCACTAAACTTATTCAGATTAATTAGTTTGCAAACTTGTGGTGATTGAGGATGGATATTTTTTCATTCTGGATATTTAAGTTTTGAAAACTTTTATTATTTTGTGAAGCAAGAAAATTTTAATGAGTAATTATAAGTAACTAAGTATATTGTGAAGCCGATGAGCGACGATGATCCAGTGGTGGGTGGACTCGGCCTCTTATGCGAGAGGTACCGGGTTCGATCTTGACCCTCCGTGTGTGCAGTGACGGATTTAGGCTTGATGCCGCCCTAGGCCCTATTTATGGCGCCGCCCTTAATGATTGGATATCATTTGGTGATAATATTATAATCTTTTAAAAAATTTAAATCTTATTCATAGACTGAAAGGTTAATAAAAAAATTGAATTATTATAAACATTCTATGAAAATTTATTTACAAAAAATAATCAAAACTCTTTTTCAAAGGAGACTGTCTTTACTTTTTTTGCTTCTGAAATTTTGGAATTTCAAAAATTTTGCCGCCCCTCAAATCATGCCGCCCTAGGCCCGGGCCTCACGGGCCTAGGCGTAAATCTAGCACTGCGTGTGTGCCTAGAAATGGCTTTATCAAAGTTTCTAAGTGCACAAAGTTTCTAAAACACAAACACAAGACCACCGTTCGCTCACCGGTGAAGGAAAACATCGTGAGGAAACCTGCATGAATGATGAGATTAAGTCTTTGAAGGTATGTGAAGTTCACCAACCCGCATTGGGCCAACGCATCGGTTAACTATAGCCCATTACCCTCCTCGACTGATTTCGAGGAGGAGACCCGTGCCCAACAGTAGGGCATATAAGGGTTAATACTTAATTTTTTTTAAGTGAAGCCGCTAATTCGACCGCGAGATTTTACAAAAGTAAGTAACAACAATAAACTTAGGTACTATTCATAATTCAAGTCCAAGAGAAGAAATGACGAAAAAATTATTAATGCATTTTTTCACAGTTAGGTAGTTATTTTTTATGTAAATAAATTGTTAAATAAATAAATAGTAAATAATTAATAATTGAAAAACGTCAATATGATATATATATTAATTATTTTCTTCCTTAAATTTCTGTCTAGTCGATAATTTTGGGATTAATCTGTGCCAACCATCCATGTAGGTATCGTTCTCTGTTCGTTTAAAACTAAGCAACAGCTAATCAATTTTTATAACTAAACAAAAGTAAACCATTGATTTATAGCCTTAGATTAACTATTTTATGAGGTGCTTGACTTATATAAAATTGCGGTCTACATTTATAACCACAATATTATGAAATAACAAAAGGAACGGCTTTCATAAAAAAAAAAAAAAAATCTTAATGAACGCCAATCCTTTTCTTTATCCATAATATTGTCTTTCTAAATGTAGACGGCAATTTGATATAAGTCTAGCACCGCCTACGTAAAAAACCTACAGAAAGTGTACATTTACGTACATCTTATAGGAATTCACGAATATAGGAATTTCTTACGTGACTGTTCGGGAGTAATGTGTGTCTCTGGCATTGTCTGTTGAAAGAACAGAGTTATTGCTCGTGTTTAACATTTCTAATATATTATGCCCTAGATATTCTTACTTATCATATTACTTTGTTACATAGAAATTGTACCTTTGTTTGTAGCGACAGACATACTATAAACTAGTTAGTATGTCCGTGGTTGTAGCAGCTAAAACTTGAAAAAGTATTTTGTAATAGTTATATATATATATATATATACTATTCCTCTCTCTACTGTTGGCATATTTAAAAGGTTTTGCTAGAAAATATAGGAACCATAGAACACAACTGTTGGTGTTTATAATATAAAAAAAAACATTTTATCTATTTCGACTGTATTTGAAGTTTAAATGGCTGTAGAATAAATACAATTTGACATCCTGATTCAACAACCAACAATGTTTCCAGCTAAACACCTGAATCAAGATGAAGTTTTTTTTGAATAGATGACAAGGAAATTTAGAAAAATAATAGTGTCTAATTAAAACGGACATTATTTTTTTAAATACAATTCTACTCAATAACTTTAAATTGTTCTCGCAGAACACTAAAGCAAGTGAAAGTTTACGAAATCTGTGCGAAATGACATCAATAAATTTCTCTATATAAATTTATCCCGGAAAGTTGAAGTGCTCCTGCGGGAATGTACATATTATCCTTCATTCACGCACTAGTTGTAAGCCTTAATTCTGATGAGGGATGTTATAAATAGACTCGATCTTATATGTCCCATAGGAGTCTTTTAGCCTTATAACTTTTGTAGGAATACCTTCGCAGCCTTTTTTGTAAATTGTCCTTACCTGTATAATATTAATCAAAAGGTCGCTACGCCAGAAAAGGTTACTGTCAGTTACCGTATTATGTATAATACACCCTCGAGGTGTGCCCGTGATGGGCGGCGCTGCGTCATGATTTGACGTCTGTCATCGGAGGGGACTTGTCTTTGTCGAGCGTCATCACCGCGATGCTTGGCTCTAACGAGTCCTGGACGGCAATGGCCTCTTTCTGCGAGACAGTGATGTCCCAGAAGGAGGCCGACGAACGGGTGAGAGAGGAGGCCGCTGACGTAGCCTCCCCCCGTAGACGACGAACGGGGGTGCGTCGGAGGCGCTATTTAATGCGCCTTCAATAAAGCCCCTGTGCTCGTGTCGGGCTCGGGATGGGAACCCGGGCCCAGCTTAAGACACGACGTCGTGGGGACTGCCAAGTCGTAGCCGGGCAGTCCCTCTATTGTGGAGAATCTGGTCTTGCCGGGACCAGTCTGTCGCTGAGGGTATTCCGTCGCCTGCACAGATCCGGGTCCCTCAATTATAGCGGCTGAAGGCTCACGCAGCGGTTTTAGTGGGGTAGGGCACCCAAATGCGAGTCCCCACACACGCCAGTGCGCCTACCCAGGCCCTGGTAAGGTCGTAAATGATTTCCGCTGCGTCATCAAAAAAAAAAAAAAAAAATATGTGTAATAAAGACGACGCCCGACAGGTATAAAACATGTAAAAAATGTAAATTCCTGCTAATATTATAATCTATAAACGCCAAATTTGTAAGTATGTATGTTTGTTACTTTTTCACGTTTAATATAAATATTTAATTAATATAATATTTAATTAAAATCAATTCAGAAGTTTTTACTTCTGAATTGATTTTAATGAAACCTTACAATAACTTATACATCAGAATAACACATAGGCTATAAATTGATTACCGTACTTCCACGGGAATGGGAAGTACCGCGGGGCGCTGCTAGTTCCAAGTAAAAATACAACTGGATATAAGAGCGTCATGTCGTTTGTGACGACCTTCTTGTCTTGCCGAATAAATTTTTGTCATCAAAGATCTATGGTGATTTTCACGTACATAGACATACATCATCATCTTTATCAGCCTTATCAGCCTTTATCTGTGCACTGCTGAACATAGACCTCTTTCAGTGAACCGCAAGACTACCAACTGGGAAATGCACTCAGGTATCCCGCTGGGGTGTGGGTCGCCCCACGCGGGTATGTGGGACTCGCTGCGCCCGAAAGCTAAAGCTAAAGTGGTAAGCTGGTAAGCTCACTACATTATACTATCCCGTTGAAAGGGGTTGTTCTGGGGTGCGGGACAACTGGTGGAGGTGGCGTCGGTTCACTGAGGGACTGATTAGTCGTCGAGGTGCCCTGTTGCTAGCAGATCCGGGGCACCTCAGCAAGGCGGCATTGGTGGCACTCGCC
The DNA here is from genome assembly GCA_905333005.2 of Lycaena phlaeas. Taxonomy (NCBI): domain Eukaryota; kingdom Metazoa; phylum Arthropoda; class Insecta; order Lepidoptera; family Lycaenidae; genus Lycaena; species Lycaena phlaeas. The sequence goes on along the minus strand of HG995166.1, from coordinate 16,129,166 downwards.
GTGTTTAAGGTGCAGCGAGTCCCATATACCCTCCTGGGATAAAAGAAAATAATAGTTGTCTACAACCGTCAGTAGTCATTATTAGTCTCAGACTACTCAGTTGCCTGAAGCTTTCTTATAGCATAAAAAACAATATGAATAATGAATATTCATAACTGGAAAATCTAGAGGTTTACATTAATTGCTCTCGAATCACGATCGTCTATTTTCTATACTAACGCCTATGCGTCGATCATAATAAATGACATCGCAGGTGCAACGTTACACCGTAACGCCTGAGCGCAGACATTATATATCAACATCGCCCGCGTAATATATTATTATAGATGTACCTTCGATGATACTTTCATATTCGTCAGCCAAGCTTATGCTGAAATATCATAAACAAGTACAAACTACGAGAATGGTCACAAATGTCTTTTGACTTACATTGTCTTATATACGTTTGGTAATGAACTTTTTTATATCATAGGTCTGACGAATTTTTGAAGCCTTCTGGCGAGTATCGACGCCCATTAAATCCACACAATGCCCTCCTTTTCCCTATTCCCCAATGGGCCACTAGAAACTCACATCTCGCTTGAAACGCGACAGCATAGCTGTCAATTTTCGCCGGTATCAAGTCAGCGAAAAGTACCACCCCGGTCATGCCGCCCCGGTTTGGCTGCAAAGCAGTTTGACACCATATAAGTCCGCTCGCTAAGGAGTTCAGCTATAATATTCACACACAGAAGAATTATCGAAATAAAGTCACGCGTGTTCTATGTATTCATATAGGTGTTTTTATTTCTTTCATTTCGCCTTTAACTCAATGAATTTTGCAAAACTCTACCTATTATGGTTTAAAATATATAACCCAACGACAGACAAAAATACAGAATGTCTTGGTGATGGGAAAATGGATAAAAATACTACCTATATATTATAATGAAACAACTTTTACGGATTTATCGCGGTTTATTTAGTTTTTTATGAGCCCGACGTTTCGGATACTTTACAGCAACCATGGTCACGGGAGGACCTCCCGGTAGGTTTCTGTACTGTTGCTGCTGTATACAATAAACCGCGATAAAATCCGTAAAAGTTATTTCATTACAATAAGTGAAATTCGCGTAAACATAAGATAACACTATCTATATAGGTAGAATTGCTGCGCAAGATACAATATATTATGATCTTCATAATAACTTAACGCATCGTAACATAATATCATTAACAATTTACGATGCAATAACTATTACTGTTTTATTGAAGCGCGTATTCGTTTCCGAACTTTTCTGTATTGTATTCAATTTTATTATGCGATTAAACCTATTATTATTGTTTATTTCCATCCCTGTTTATTTGTGATATTAGGAAGTCGTTTCTTTTTTTACTAGCGAAAAACCCAGCTATGTTCCCTTTTTCCAAACTTAGGCGATATTTTTTATTTATTAAATGAAAAGGCTAATCTAGATACTGCTTCTAATGAAAGCCTTTTGACAAATATTTTTCACGGCCTACCCAATTGCTTACAATGTACCTTAAGTTTAATTTATCTTGCTTAGTTTAATTTATCTCTAAAACAAACTTGACACTGAATTTTAAGTTTTATAAATTTAAAAATGACGTAATACATAATATAATATAGTTTGAACATGAAATTTAATCGCGTTGGCTACGCGACCTCCGAGACAGGTCCATAATTTCGCCTTAACGACGTACCATGAACTATGTTCATTTGTCATGTCTTCCAAAATAAAAAGGCTATTTCACACTTTTCTTGTCACTAAAATTTTAAGTCATCCCACTTTTTACAATAAAAGAAAAAATATTAACATCTGCAAGAAGAACTGATGCGAATTTTCCAATTTGGTGCATTTAGTTTAGTTCTAAAGTCAAGTTCTGAAAGTCTATATTTTTTCTATTCGAATCTATATAAATGCATTAAACATGTAATAGTTCAGCTGATTTATATTATGGATATATAAAAGAGATTTTCATCTCTTCATTAGGCCTTTTATTACTCGCGGCTTCACCCGCGTTAGCAAAAAATACTACTTTTTTTAATAAGAAAGTATCCTATGTTACTTCTAGTAGCTCCCAAAATATGTCTACACAGTTTCATGATGATTCGTCGAGTAGTTTTTACGTAAAAGCGTAACAAACATCCTCGACTTCACATTACTCAAAAAGAAGAGACAAAAGGCCTTGTATAAACTATATTATTAGTATCACAGTCATAATCAGTGGCCGATCGACCGTCTTTAGGTTCATTGGCGGAGAGCGTTGTTCACCAGTGGGCGGATAGAGGATGATGATGGTGATTTATATATTAAATACTATTAGCAATTATCAAACAAATCGTGATTGATAATTGCTTATAGTATTTAATCAACGAAAAATCGGAATCAACATCAGAAAAGTCAAAATACCAGATCAAGGAGTGTTTTTAAAAATAGAACGATCAAAGTATCCTTTTCAATATTCCGAACAAATAGATTTATCATGATTTAGGAAGAAAAAACAAGTGCGATTCTGGATCGTATGGTTCCGTAAAAACGTATATTTATATATTTTTATGAAATATATAAATAAATTAACGGTATTCAGATTTTTTCTTCACTCGTATGAAACCTTGATCCCTGCTAAATGTCATGATTTTACGTCAATCGGCTATTTTCCTATAAATTTTAACTTAACAGACAGACACCGGAGTGAGAGATTTAATTTTATCATTTTGATAAGCGGAACCCTATAAATAAATAAATTATTGTCATCTTGAACAATGAAAGAGCTCTTCGGGATAAATAAACGACTCAATTAGATATTTTCGGGCGACAATAAGGAATTACCGCTGTCTCTCACAAGGTTACTACTATTGACAATTATGATTGATCGTAGTTTGACGACCGGTTGATCGAGTGGTCAGGCTATTGAACACTACTACGGAGGGGACGCGGGTTCGAATCCAGCCAGGTGCACATAATTAATTGTATGATGAAGATAGACGTGTGTATTTTAATCCGATATCTGATCCTTACTATCCTATGCCCTTAAATTATAATTGTGAAAGTAGCGATGTTTGTTACGCTTTCAAGCATACACTTCATCATGAAATTTTGTATACATATTCTCGGAGGTCCTAGAAGTAATATAAGGATTTTCTTTGCTGCGGTCTGCAGAAGCTGCGGGCAACAGCTATTTTCATCTCGAATATTCCCAATCGAAAACAGTTTTTTATACATAGGTACCCGGTAGTCGTTCAATCTAAAAGAGGATAAAGTAGCTAGTAATAAAAAAGTGAAAAATATTTTATTAAGTGTTTGTTTTCAATCAATCGCGAGAGTTTGAAAATGATTGACTTACTCGATAAACCTTGTTACTGAGTGCCTAAGCCACCCCAACATTTTAATATTTAGCATACCATAGCGGAAATCATTTCATTTAATAATTTAAATAATTAATATAAATTCAATTAATTTATAATTTATGCTATTATGAGAATCTCATAAGTCTTTAGTACCTGGTTGACCGAGCATTTGCTCGGTAGCCTTAGTGATTACATACGATAAAATTTTTCTTTCAAAAAAAAAAGATCTTAAAAAAGGAAAAAAAAATCGGACTGGAGATTCGATCAAGGCTCGTTCGGAATTATCTGCCTAATTTTCCCACTAAGCTATCATGACATACAAATCGACAGCGAAATTTACGTTCGCATTCTAATCATATTTTATTGTTGCCCAAAACACGGATAAAGTAATGTTTTCTAAAAATCTATCCTAGCTAGATCGATTTATCGCCGTTTTTAGCCCATGTATACAAAATTTTATGAAAATCGTTGGAGCCGTTTCCGAGATTCAGATTCTATATATATATACAAGAATTGCTCGTTTAAAGGTATAAGATAAGATATCATACCAATATATGAAACTAAAAAGTTTGTTTCTTTGAACGCACTAACCTTAGGAACTATTGATCAGATTTGAATGATTCTTTCAGTTTTAGATAACCCATTTATCATGGAAGGCTATAGGCTATCATCTTGCTCAGATTCCGTTTTAAATCTTAGTTAATGCAGACAAAGCATGCGGGCAACAGCTAGTTTATATATTTACTGTTTTGCACGCCGTATCGATCGCGTTGCTTTAGATTTACGGACGTAATTTTTTTTCGTCTTATAGAATATCCTATATTACTTCTAACGCCTCGAAGAATATGTGTACAAAGTTTCACGATGATCAGTCAAGTGGCTTTCACGTAAAAGCGCAACTTAGGCGCCTTTAAACGCGTTAATACTTTACTATCTAATATATAAAATTTCCCTGTCACAATGTTAGTTACCGTACTCCTCCGAAACGGCTTGACCGATCTTTATGAAATTTTATATGCATATTCAGTAGGTCTGAGAATCGGCCAACATCTATTTTTCATACCCCTAAGTGATAGGGGTTGTTCACCCTTAAATTTTTTTTTTTAATTTTTGGACGAAATTTTTTGTTTTTATTTTTTTATGATACAACATACAAAAATACATACAACCCTAAATTTTCACCCTTCTACGATCAACCCCTATTTTGTAATTGCAATTTTAATATTGGCAGAACGAAGTCTGTCGGGACAGCTAGTATTTTTATAACTTCAAGTAAATATACCCACTACACAATATGTTTTGAATTGTTATGGTGTTTCAAACGGTTCGCTGCATAAAAATCAAAATAATAAAGTAATAGAAAGTGCGAGTGACCTTGTCAACACCCCAGATGGCACCAATTTTTGCATCATACTTAATAGTTAATACATTGCTTCTTATGTTCGATGCTAATAGAAGAGCATCGTATTACAGCAAACAGAAATGTACTTATTTATTTATTTATTAGGACCAAATACAGTTTTGCATCAATAAAGTCAATAAAGAAGTACATTATAATAATCTAATCTAGACACAATAACTAATTACATTCGGTCACAACTTGCTTAAAAGAATTAAATTATTGAATTATTTACAACAGAATAGCGATATCAGATTCATTAATAAATCGACGATTGACTTAGCATTCAAATGATTAAAGTTAAAGTTTAAAAATAAAAGAATACAATTATACAGATTGTAATAATATTATTGATATTACGCGATATGTATAATAATTATTTATTCCTTTGTGTGGTCCCGCCCACTGGCGATACGCGTTTGGATAGATCACCGCGTAATATATATACAATATCTATTACTTTATTATTTACATTTCTATATTTTACTACATTAATTGTCTTTCGTGATTGTCGGGCTATTGTAGTCAGTATTGTAGCCACATATTACACTAAAACGATTGTTTATTTACAAGCGCCTTAGCTTCCTTATGAAGACTTGTCGTAAATGTAATTTGAGATAATTTACTACACTACAATTTCAATTAAGAGCCATAGAGCTCATACGGCTGCAAACAATTTAGACAGTTTGTTTGAACACACTCAAGATATTAACGTTTATGGTGTTCACTTTTTTTTAGAAAAAAAAATACTTTTTTTCACCAATTACCATTCCAGTTATGATAAAACTTTTGTCGAAAGAATTTTGGTACCTACTATTTTATTATAACTATTAATTATTTATAATATTTATCATCACAAGATTGCGTTCTGTGTTTTCTTATTATAATGGACACAGATGATAGAAATGTCTATATTTTTCTATCATCTGTGATAGATTAGATAGATTTATCTATGATGTTTATATAGAGACTCAATGACGGTCATCGGTCATTATATCCACGTGACAGAGTCCAGACACAATACATCCAGGATTGATTGATTGAATCATATTCAATCATTCAAGATTGTCATTAGATCGCTTATACAACTACTGCTAAAAGTCACTTTGTATGACTAAGGCCCCGATGTCTTAGATATTTCCAAATTTAATTTCACTTCTTTTCTTTGATAGTCTATCTAGTTCCGATTCACTTTTTATGATTGTAGTAACTTTTCCATATTTTTTATATACCTTAGTAGGGTAAAAAAGAGGTTATGATTTTCGGTTACGAGTTCCGCCTCCTTTTCCCTATTCCTAATGGGCCATCGGAAACTCACAATTCGCACGAAACGCGACAGCATAGCTATCACTTTACGCCGGTTGTGCTGACCCAATTTGGCTACAAAGTTGAATTACACTACCTCTTGCAGAATTTCTCTTTTGACAACTACATTTAACGACACCACCCTGTATTGCCTTTATCAACTCTCTTCTCTCTTTTCTTGTAGCTTTCTTTAGCTTTATTATTCCATCTAAATTCTCGAAACGTCTAGAAAAATAAACGGCATAATATCTGAATTCTCGTCATGACATCCAGTCAACTATCATTCCTTACAACATTATTTCTTACATAATCTTCCTTCAATGTTTCACATAAAATAAATTGCCTTCAATTTTATGAGTTGTTAAAAAGATAAGTAGGTATTAGATACTTTAATCTCGAGGACATAAAAAGTAGACTTTTAGGTATGACATAAAAAGGGAGACCTGAAAATAAAAGAAGGATAGTAAATTACAGGGAATGCACACAAAATAATAAAGATATGATTTAATAAAACTCACACGCAAGAGTGTTTGTATATAACGTTGTTTACATAATATTACCTTTTTGTCTCGATTAAATTTTATTAAAACTTGGCTGGACATCAACAAAGTGAGATATGATCTTGACGAAAGGCATAGAGTTAACAAACAATTAGTATGCGTATGCGCATGCTAGCAAAGCCGCGGACAAAATCTAGCATATTATATATCATTAAGAGAATCAATAGTTTTCTTGATGAATATTAAATAATTGATCGTATCGATCTCGCAAAAATATTTCGATTGAGCTATTTCTGGCGTTTCTGTTTCCCAAATTAATCACGCTGCGTCCATAATATTTCATATGATCAAACTATTATTAAATCTTATACCAATTTCGTATCGATAATGTTCCTCGTCTCAAGCAGAAAATATCTGCTGCTCTCAAACCGCGAACGTGCTTTGCAGCAGTCAATTTTTAATTGTGAACTAAATTTGTGACTTATAAAAATGTAGAAAAGTGGACACCCTGTATACATCTAAGGCTTGTATTAGCGACCAATTCAACATTACTTGTTACAAGCCGACGATCTTATACATTGTGAGTTGTGCTTGTGCAAAAACCCATGTAATGGTGTTATTGGGTAACATATCGAGTGAAAATAGTACACAGAATGAGAAACCATTTTATGATAACCCAAGTATGGTAGAAGATGAGGAGACTGTGAAAGTTGTGATATCGATATTCCTAGTTATCTTGATGGTGATAAGTGTAATTGGAAATGTGTGCACGTGTGTGATTATTATCAAGTACAAAAGTATGAAGTCGCCAACCAATCAGTACCTTTTAAATTTGGCTGTCAGTGACCTCGTCGTATCAATTTTCATACCCTTCGAAATCTATACTATGTGGGTGCAAGATATAACCCTTGAAGGGAGCTATGTTCTCCTACTACATTTTCTACTATTCGAAGGCTTGAGTGATAGCAGCGTCCTCACAATCCTAGCATTAACTATCGAGAGATATTTGGCTATATCTAGACCGTTTTCGTGTCACAAATCTGTATTGTCTTCACGTATTACCAAAATCATACTCACAATATGGGTGGTCTCTTTCACTTTTTCATTCTTAAATTTATATTTCATGTTCAAAATTCACCGAAAGAGTTATATAAACTTTTTCACAACTCTGTCGTGTGACGCTCAGAGATATTTTGTTGGTGTTACAGTGACGATATTCTTCGTTTTACCTATGACTATAATATTTGTACTGTTTGTGCTAATTGTGCTGAAATTGAAAATTTCAAGATCTGTGTTAAGAACCAACCATTTAAACAATATACAGAATAAGAAAAGAGCAATAAAAATGCTTGGTAAGTGAGTTCTACCACTATATTGCAATAACGAGTGAAATTAACATATAACCATTTCTACCTAAGTGAAGAAGTCCTATTAGTCTCATTGTCTATTTAACAAACTATTTACATTTCCATATTTACCAGAAATCTCACATAGGAATCCTAAAAGAAGCTGTTACATTAAGAATTCACGTCAAAATGTCTTCTAATTCTGCACTGCAAACTTGTTTCAAAATATGATGTGATCAAATCAGTTTTCCAATATTGTACAAAAAACGTGGCAGCTCATAATAAAATAACCTAAACGTTGTAATAAAACAGTCCCACATTTTTTCCCAGACGAAAAATCTGCAAATTTCTTATTTCGCGATTCATAGCCAACCGCTCGAATACTTTAGCTTACCGAATATAGAACGTTTATAAACTGTAGTGTTACGTTTGAACAAACATTTTTTTTCATGTTCTTTAAGGTTCAATTGCATCGTTAGTTTATCGGCTATTATTTATGGACTATGTTGACTGAGAATAAATTAATTTTATTTTATTTATTGGCAAATTAGGCACTCTCAATTTCTTGAGAAAAAGTAAAGTCGAGGAAGGAAGGAATACCTTTTAATAAAAAATAATTTTGGCTAATCTCTAAATTGTTGCCTGACATTTTTTATTTTTTATTTTAGTTAACATATTCCACATGTAAATAATTAGCATTCCTTTTTTAATCTTTAACACGCTTCGAATTTAAATTGTCGGTGAAAAGTAATTTTATGTAATTAATGAATATTTTATTAATTAAGTATGTAATAGAGTACAGATCCAAATAATTATTATTTTTTTACTTAAATTTTTTTAACTAAACTAATTATTCGGTTTAAGTATAATAGATCCTCATCTGTTATTCATAATATTATGTACCTATATTATGTTAGCATAGACAGACCTAAAAAAATCTTTTTTGAAATGTTCATACTGTAAATGTTTACACTAAAACTAACGAGAACTATCAAACTATGTATTAATTGTATTTTATAGTTGATTTTTTGATTGCTTTTGTAGAATTTTAAAATTTATAAAATATTTTCTAATAAAAAATTTCATAATAAACAATATTTTCAATATTATGATAATTGTTGTACATTCGTGTCGGCAAAACGCTTAAGGAACTAATTGGATTCAGAAAAAATGTTCACCGTAGAATTTGTATAAAAATAATAAGAATGCCGTTATTAGTATTTAATTAAAATATTTACACTAGCTATTGCCTGCAGCTTCGCTTACGTTAACTTAGATTTACAACAATCAAAGCGAGATGATAATATATACATAGCCTTTTTACCTAAAGGTACAAAATAAGCCATACGACACGCACACATGTGTACACTAGTCGCTACAAATGGATGAATCTAATAATTATAAAAAAAATCATCCCGACAGAACTTTTTATTTATGATTGCTTTATGTTTACCTTCAAAGGTTTATTTGGGAAAATGTCGTTTATTTTTTTCCTTATTCAAGCGGGGTAGGTAAAAAAGTAAAAGTCAAGTATCAACCCCATATATTTTCCTCCTCGAAATTAGGCGAGGAAGGTAATAGACCATAGTTCACTGACGCGCTGACCCAATGCGGCTTGGTGAACTTCACACACCTTTAAAGACCTTCATCGGGCATGGTTCACGATATTTTCCTTTACCGGTAAGCAAGCGATGGTCTCGTGTTTTAGAATGCATTTTTAAATTTAGAAAAAACTATTTTATAGCACAACAGGAGGTCAGGATCGAACTCGGGCCCTCTCGCTAGAGGCCGAGCTTATAGGTCAGTCAAATACCTACTGTACCTATTTGAAATATAAACAAGCGAAAATGTTTTTTCAGCCGCAGTCGCCGCTTCGTTCTTCGTATGCTGGGCGCCGTTCTTTGCTCTTCGTGTTATGTTGTTATTGAAAGACTTCACTTACGAACAATATAAATACGTGAGTATCGCTTTTGGTGAATTATATTTAGGAGCGGTAACCATCCAAATCCAGACAGACGATTCAAATAGCCCTTGGGCACGCAGAAGCTAAATAAAGCCAGCTAAATTGGCTTGGATATATCTATGAAGGTGCGTGTTACCTTGAATACGTGCAGAGTTGATAGGAGTGTCCTTTTATCGGTTATAGCCAATATGAGGATATCAAGTGACACAGCAACTGAGTTAATTTGTCATAATGTCAAATATTATTATTAAAAAAAACAATAAAATAAATTAATACAATAATCATAATGTTTGTTCCATTTTTAAATGCATTATGAAACCAGGCAAAATGTATAATATTACGAGTATATACACTGCATTATAAAGATCGTTTAGAGAACATCTCATATTTGTGTTATTTTGATTCTAATAAGCACTGGGACCGAGTTTCTCTCCAGCTAGTGTCACGTTGTTATAAGAATCGTGTCTATTAAAGAAAAGGATATACTTGTGAAATTAAACTGAAAAATAAGAAAAAAAACTGTTATTATTTTTAAAAATGGTTCAAAAGTGATAAAATTCTATCACTTATCTAACCTAATATACTGAAAGTTTATTAAAATCCATCAAATTATTTCAAAGCCTATTCAATACCTTATAATTAACGATAATTATGGTATTTATTTGGAAAACATAATATAAACTTAATTTTTTTATATAATATACTTTGTTTAGTTACATTATATTATGTATATTATAATATAACTACTCAAAATGTACAACTCTAATAATATTATTTAGCTATTTGGTAACAAGAGATCATTCGTAATTTATTTATTGAAACAATGCTGTTGTTGATGATGATGATGATGATGATTTGAATCTTCCTTATCCTCAACGATGACGTAAGCATACAATATAAAATGCAAAAGCTTTTTTACTATGATTAGTTTAATACCTATAAATATAGTTTTATAAAACCAATAAATTATTATAACGTTTGAAATATTTTTAGACTTACAACAACAAGTAGCGTATTTTATTGATTGTCTGACGTTGTATCTTCAGTTTAATTCGATCTATATTTTTTTGAGTCCCGACGTTTTTGATGCTTATTCAAAGAGGAACTTCTAAATGTTTCGGGTAATGCATCCGAAAACTGTGATATTACTTATGATTTTTAACCGACTTCAAAAAAAAGGAGGAGGTTATCAATTCGACTGTAGGTTTTTTTTTTTTTTTTTTTTTTTTTTAATAAGTGTTACCTCATAACTTTTGACTGGGTGAACCGATTTTGATGATTCTTTTTGTATTAGAAAGCTGATGCTCCCCATGTGGTCCCATTTTAATCTAGTCCAGTTCTGATGATGGTATCCATGAGAAAACCATAAAAGTCTTAAATTTGCATTAGGCATGTACGCGACAAATAGATGAATAACTGAACATCACGCCAACCGATTTCGATGATTATTAGTTTATATGAAAGAATGTAGTTCAAAGGTAGTATGGTGAAAACTTGGTTAGGTTCTGATCATGGGATCCATAATAAAGTAACGGAACTCTTCAATTCTTAGGAGCAAGTTAACGATACTCGGCTGAATTTTTTATAGGCCGTCAGGATATTTGCCTAACGTAACGTCTTTATGGTCCAGTGGTCAAGTAACTGTCGTAGCCAAATATGATGATCAATTCCTCAACGGCTTACTGTAAGGATGCGGTCTGTGGCAGAAATTCTAACTAATTTGTGTATGCACTCTGTAAAATTGTGTATGCAAAACATAAAATTATCATCATCATCTCATCATCATTCTCTGATCGGTCGTCTTGGCGTTCATTGAGGGAGGCCTATGTTCAGCAGTGGATGGAGAAAGGCTGATGTCAATGATAATATATGTATTGCATACAACTTTCCAAATTACTTTTGGCTGTGTGTTAATATAAATCCTTTCTTCGTTTGTTTTTCATTAAGCCTTGATAAATTTGTGTAAGCCCTCTAAGAAAGTATACTAGCCTTACTGGCCCTATACTTAAAACTAAAAATTACAAAATAAAGTTAATTTTAAATGAAAAACCAAAACCGACTTCAAAACTATACCTTCAAATTATGTACAACTAAAAAAATTTAAATAATATTTAAATACTTCGAGTACTACTTTTTAAAATAAGTGATTTTTGGAGTCGGTACCAGCCAAAGCAAAGATAACCTTAACAGACATCTATTCAATACTGGGTGTACTCGTATGAGTACAAAATCAATAATTCCAAAGAAATTTATAATAGATGTGAGAGTATACCTAATATTATGTATTCAAATGCTGTGAATTGTGATTAAACTGTCCTTATTGGCTGGCACCGACTCCCAAAATGACTAATTTTAAAAAGTAGTACTCGAAGTATTTAAATATTATTTAAATTTTTTTAGTTGTACATAATTTGAAGGTATAGTTTTGAAGTCGGTTTTGGTTTTTCATTTAAAATTAACTTTATTCAGTCGTAAATTTTAAATTAATGCACATGACACAAATAAGAACACAAACGCATTATGATGGTGTTTTTACTCGTCTTATTAAGATAATGCTGTAATGAAAGTAAAAAAAAGTAAAGTATCAACCCTTATATTATGTCCCACTGCTTCCTCTCGAAATCATGCGAGATTGAAAATGCAGTAATATTAAAAAGTAAAGCAGTGCAAAACCTTAGTCCTCCTCATTTGAAAATTGCCGTCTATTTCTATTTTATCGATTTATTTTCAGACATGGCGCGTGTTTATCTACATAAGTTGCATTAACAGCTATATGTCAACGGCAGTAAACCCCGTGCTTTACAGCCTCCTGTCGAGCCGATTCCGACAGGCTTTTAAAGTGAGTATAACGTCGCTTTAATATCAGACCAATAGGGTGACCACACCGATTTAAATATTTGGAACATACAACTTGTATAAGCCACTTTTGTTTAGAATCACGTGTAGTAAGATGGCGGTTTGCTCAAATTCAGTGTTGCGCGATCGGGAAAATATTTCCACCGACTTTATTGTTCCCACCGATTAATTTTAAAACAGTTGCTACTGATATTTACGCATTTAAATAGATAAAAATTGTCGTAACACCACAACTTTTAATAAACAAACCCATAATTTACTACACAATAATAATAATATCTATAGACGCTTTAACACCACGTCAATCTGGTCCCGAGGTAAGTTCTCGAACGTGTGTTACGGGTACCAGACAACGGAAATACATATTATCTTAGATCATTAATATGTCTAGATGGATTGTCGCCCTACAATCAAAACAAAAAGAACAGGCCAACATATTTAAACATGTATTCGTGAATAGTGATACCAGCTACTATAATTATCCCATAATCATCCTTTTTAATCTCATTACACTGCAACACAAACCTTCATTATAAATAAAAACAATAATGCGTTACAATTCATGCGTATTCGATGACAGCGGGACTGATACTAAGCACGGAGAAAGCATTTAGAGGCTAACAGTTAGCCGCTATTGTTTTGGACGTTTTTTCCGCGCGACACTCTATCTAGACATATTATTGATCTAAGCATATTATATTTAATACTATTTATATTTTATACTTATATTAAAGATTTTTATTATATAATACACATATATGACCCAGGAACACAGAAACTAACAGTACAGAGGTCGTCAACATATAACTATTTATTTATTATTTCTAAATACTAAATGGTTATCAGCGGCCGAATAACTTTCCGCTTTCGAGAAAACTGCACCTCTGCTGGCAGCTTGTGTGATACGAATATGGTTCATTTTTTAACAAGCGTTTGTATAAAGACTATCATTCTATATGGAATTATTATAACACAGCTAAACCTCAATATACAGTTTACAAGAAAAACATTTGTGACAGATAAACTGAGATATATTTGGAATATACGCTTCCCCATGGGAATAGGGAACCGTATATCAAGGCTTAACCATATACATGCTCATCCGAGTAAAAGCACAGCAATAAAACATTAATATAAACGTTATGTTTACAGGATTTACTCGGAGTAAGGGCAACAAACACACCGAAGCCAAACAAATCGAATGGAAAAGAAAGTATAGGAAAATTCTCAGAAAATATTGTTCAGTCAAATAATTTATAATGACAGAAGAAAATGACATCGCTTACCATGAACCATGTGATTTTGCCGAGTTCAAAAGTTGTGATGAACTTTTTTTTCATTGACGTGGTGAGAAGTGTGTTTTAAATTTCGAACAAACAATAATTTTGTGTTTTATGTGTTGTACGTATGCCATGTGTGTTTTATGATGAACACAAAGTTTACTTTGTGTTTTATATGACTATGAAAACCACGGCAGCTATCTTGTGTTTGAGCTTGATTAATTAGCATTGATAAGTACTTTGTACCTAGAGGGGTTGTGACTGTCATCAGCGATCTGATGATGAAGAAGAAGGACAATTCAGGGAACAAGGAGTTCCCTGAATTGATGATGGATCCGAGAGACAGTTGAAGGAACTCCTCAACGATTCACAGCAGCTACCTTGTGTTTTAACTTGATTAATTTGCATTGATAAGAACTAAAGATTAGGGGTCTGATGATGAAGACGAAGGACAATTCAGGGAACTCCTCATCGCTTTGGAGTAGCTATTTTGTGTTTGGATTTAATTCATTTATATTGATGAGAACTTTGCACCTATATTATTTTTCGGTCTACTCATCACTTAAAAGTGTAAAATAAAATAATTTTTAACAAAAAAAGAAACGACTTCACAAAGTAATACTTATTTTTATTTAGTTACATGAAAATGAATATATAATTAATTATTTTATAATTTTGAAGTCGGGGCCAAGTAAATGCTACAACAACCTAACTAGAATATTAAATTACTAAGCACACTTAATATTTTTAAATATATCAAAGCAATTACAAAATAATAACGGTATAAGAAAAATATGTATTTTCACAAATTCTTATAATATTATGAACGTATTAAATTAAATAAGTATGTATAATTGAATCACAAAAGTTGTTAGAAAGATTGATAATATCTATACACAGTAATTGTTTTACTTGGCACCGACTACAGAATTATAAAATAAATAATTATTTAGGTATTAATTTTGATGTAACTAAATAAAAATACGTATTACTTTGTGCAAAGTAAATTTATTTTTTGGTTTTTAGTTTACTGTTTGAAGTCGTTTCTTTTTTTGTTGAAAATTATTTTATAATATTTACATTACCTTTATGTAAAGTAATTATTACTAACAATATAAGAACATTAAGCTAAAATAAAGTGATATTTGGCAAAATAAAGTTTAATAAACGCCCTTCATATAATTATAATTAAAAGTAATATTCATTCGAAACCAATAAAGTGTACAACTTCTGGATTTATTGAAAAAAATGAGGAATTTGTACAGTACCATTTAATAAAGTGCATTTTAATTAAAGAGAGCTATTGGCGAACATTCGAGTAATATGTTATAATACGATATTCAGGTATTTCAAATATTAAAATCAGTACAGTTACAGCCTTACTCTTTATTTTTAAATTGTTATATTGTATGTTATAACATCGTTTTGGTGGACTAGCGAAAGTATTATTATTTGTTTTAGATAAATGAGTCGGTTGGTTTTGTTTTGGTGCAAAACAACGTTTACTAAAATGGCATTTTCATCAATATTTCATAGCATGACGTCACATGCCGTTGTTGCACGTGGAACACAATGATTACATGCCAGTCGCTGCAATATAATTTACGACCCACAACATAGTTTCCTTCCGCTGCATGACTCCCAATAATACATTTGCGATCACCATCTGTTGATTGAATACTTTTAGCGAAAAGCCTGGATCTAATATATTGGTTGTCATCAGAATCTATTTTTATACGTGGTTTTGATGTGGTAAAAAAAATATCGTCGGGCACGGACATCCATACAACCAGAGGCTATGTCGATTCGATGCCCTCCCTATCCTCCCAACAGGCCACCGGAAACTCAGAAACCGCATGACACATATCAGAAATGGATCTTAGCAGCCCAATTTGGCTGCTAAGCAGCAAGGCACTACATCTTGGCAACTGTTTGCTAATACAATATGTACGTAAATAAATATTTGACGAAGAGTTGATTGTGGGATTTATAGTGAAGGGCCCAAAAGGGAAATCTCTGTCTGAGTGAGATGCAATGCTTGGCCAATCCGAAGCCTACTTGCTATCGTTTCAGGTGTTGTACTCGTATATATAGCGGGCCAACTATGAAATTCCGATAGTAAAATTCAAGGTTGTAACGCTGACTAGTCCGTTATATTGATCAACAATTAACCAGGTGCGAAGATTTCCAAGCAGTGGCCGGTCCTTGTTGAATGCCAGCGAGTCGTGATCGACCGTCTTTCCGTTTATTGAGAGCCGCCTCTTTTGAGCAGTGGACGGACTAGCACGTTGTCGACGTCTAGACTAGAATGAAGATCTCCGTGGCAACAGGTGTAACAGAGCTTAAAAGTTGTCATTACTTTAAAAGCGAGTAGGAAAATTCAAAAGAATAATAAAAGTTTCAAAGCTAAAGGCTTATAAAATATACGGGTTTAAAAATATCGAAATCGGATAGGGGCTAGAATTTATGATGGGATATACGAATTGAAATATTATATTATGCGTAGATTGAAATCTTCCGGTATATAAGTTAGTGACGAGCTCGAAACATTTCGCAGAAACTTTGCTATTCAGTTCTATCAGGCGTTACGTATGCTTTGTATAATAATTATTAACGTCAATGGCAAATGAATTCAACGATGACAACACAAACTTTCACCTTCAATAAAATTAAGAAGAAGGGATGAAATGGATCCAAATTATTAAAATTAAAAAATCGGGCAAAATTTGTCAGGGTAGTGTCACACAAAAATCAAGCCGAGACAATTCTGCAAGGTAAGACCGTACGGTGAATAAAAACTCCGCTATCCATGGCGCAAATTTAGCACAATTAATTATATAAAATAAATCTCGCAAAAACTCGCATTGCTATTTTCGTTGCGTAGAAAAAAATAACTCCAGATTCCGGAAGTTTAGTTTGAATTTTCTCACATTATTTAGCGGGAGCTATTTCCTTAAACTACGCTCTCGTCTACAAGGAACCCACCTGCTTATTTTCTTTGTCAAATAACTTTGCCGTGTTTCAGAGAATGGAGCGCAATAGGAGGTGTAATTACTGGCAATGATCCAACGCATTAATGTGTAGCCTTTTTTGTTTCTTTTTTCTTTATCGTCGGGAAATGCACATAGGCATCCCGCGGCGGAGTGGGTCTCCCCAGGCCGGTATGCGGGATTCGCTGCGCCCGAAAGATGGTAAGTGGTCGCAGCTCTTCCCACTAAAACCCGGCAAGTGCTACTGCCGCCTTTGGTGAGGTACCCTGGATCTACAAGGAACAGGGCACCTCGACGGCTAGTCAGTCCCTCAGGGGACCAACGCCACCTCCACAGGAGGTTGCCCTGCACCACAGTACAACCCCTCCCATCACCGGGACAGCACAATGAGGCTCTTTTGCCCAATCTTCTTATAAGAGGGGTACAAAGAGCCCCCTCAGCCCAATTCGCTTCGCCTAAGGTGTTGGGGTCACCCTGGGCTACTGAGCCCACCGCCACGGTGGGGATTAATGTGTAGCCTGCGCTGGTCCCGGCTGAACTCGTCGTGTTGATGGGTAACTTTTATAGGGAATTATAGGGAAGCTTATTTACCAGTTTCTCTATCGTAATATACTACTATTCTAGTGGAATAATTATCAAATGCAAAAAAAAAAATTCAAACTCAAGAGTTTTGTGCGTATTTCACGAATTACAGAAGCGAGCGGCATTATCACAGACGATTCCATTATCTCAAATCCCGTACACAATTTATAGTTATTCAGGTGACAAACGCATTTTATTTATAGTGTAGATGAAACGGGTACTGTTGGATAGTAAAGTTTCATTAGTATACATTTTAAATTTTAATTCATATGTGTAGGTTCGCATCTAGTTTTTAATGAGTTGAAATAATTACACAAGTCAATGTTTATGTTGTTACTTTAATGTAATTTAATTTTTTTTTCTTGATGTTTATTTCAAACATCTAATAGGCGACTATTTTAGTACTTTGACCTGGTTCAGACCTTGACACATAATGACCAGAAAGATGAGAACGCCCAAATTAGAATCAATATAAAAGTTAGCTCCTAGAGCGATTCTAGAGCGAGTAAAAAGTGCGTCGGCCATAATATTATATTTTTATTTACCACAAGGTCGTGGCCAGCCAAGTTGACACAAGAAGGTCAATTTATACAACTTATGATCACAATTCACAACAGTATCGAGTGATAATATTGAAAATATTCAACCTTCACTTTATGAAAGTATAAAGTGCCGGATTCTCATTCAAGGAGTGCACCATATGCATGAAATTTTAATTTCGACTCCATTTTTATGAAACTTTCTCTGGCGGGTTGAGGGTAATGCGGTGTTATAAGAGCATAACAGCGATTTAGGTAATCCTCATGTTTTTATTTGATTACCAATGGACTGTCTTTTGGTGAACATCTGTTTTTGAAACTTCTTTAGAATCGTTGTGATAACCGAAATTTCAAACCGAATGCAACGGAAAAAACGACAGGTAAGAGACACAAATACAAAAGTGTGTAGAATGAAGCCGGAAAAGAATGAGACAGATATATACATACTATTTTATATTATCGGTCTCTCCTCTTTGTCCCATATAGTCGCATGTAAATAGTGAGCCAGAGCGAGAGAGCAAATGTCGGTGTGTATGTATATTGCACCCTGTTCAATAGTTTGTGTTTCACTTCTTTCATGTGTGAATCGCACACATACCTTTTTGAAGTGAAACTTCTTTAGAATCGTTGTGATTTCAAACCGGATGCAACGGAAGAAACGACAGGTAAGAGACACAAATACAAAAGAGCGAGAGAGCAAATGTCGGTGTGTATGTATATTGCACACTGTTTAATAGTTGCTTGTATTAGAGCATTTAACGTGTGTTTCACTTCTATCGCGTGTGAATCGCACACACACTTTTTTATGGTTGCCTGGTCCTATGGATAAGCTACTGAACACTTTACACAACGGTCGCAGGTACGAATCCAATCCTAAGTGCAGATAGTTTGTATAATGAATGTCTGTACCGGGTGGTGGACACGTTTAGTATTTATCTCCTTTCCTAGTACGCGTAACACAAGTTCTTACGAACTTACTACGAGGCTAGGTTAACGTGGTGTGATTGTTTGATAATATTTATTAGTTTACGCCATGACATCTGAAAAGAGAAATAATGTCGGCCAGTAATATTTTCAATATTGCTTTCAGAGTTAATTACTGTGAGCAATATTGCGCAAACGCCGCCGTCTCCATAGGTGTGTTTTCGAATGTAAGTCACCCATCACAATGTTTTTTCGCAGCTTGTGTTATATTTTTACATTTATTAGATCAATAATAAAATGTCACACAATATTAATAATCCCTTTTTGTAGTAAAATTTTAAGATGTATCGAATTTCTTCATTAGATTCACTCAATTTAAAAGAGGAATGAAAATCACACATTTTCCTGATTTGAATTTGGCATTGTCTTCTTTAAAATTAAAAACTATTTAATGATACCAAAACCAGCCTAATACAATTAATGTATTATGGCCAAGAAGTTCATACATACTTGATACTATATTATTATGCGGAAAGACTTTTTCCCGAAACTATTATGTCAAGTTTGCTACGAAATTACATTAATTGAAATTATATCATAAGCGTTTCAATCTTTTAAAATAATCACGTGCTGTGGTCTTGGGATTTTTGAGGTGAAAACATCATTTAGAGCACCACACACAGATTTATTTGTTGGCTGTGGATGAGGGTACTCCGTCACCCTCTGAGGTGAAAAGCTCAATCGGCTGAATTCGGGACCCTCCGATTATAATCGGGCGAAAACACATTTGACTGCTCTACATTCTGCGTCGCTTTTTACTATATTCAATTTAAATGTAATAATTTGGATTAGTATCCATCTTAGCCGTGTAATAATACACATATTTGTAAGAGTATATGAAATACATTTTAGTTAGGTATAACTACATCATTATGTTAAAAAAAATACGCTTCTTCTTTGCAGCCGGATTGGGCCGACACGACTGGGGTACGACTCTCGCTCACATAATACCAGCATAAAGGGACAGCTATGCTGTCGCGTTTGGTGGCCCATTTGGAAGACAAAGAAAAGGAGGGCAACGCATTCGCATAAACTTTTCAGTTGTGCAGTTTTCTATGAGCGTCGGTAGTCATTATAAAGCATTTGCCTCCTTATGCCATAAAAAAATATGAAACTTCGCCCCTCGCATACATCTTGAAGCTCGCCATCATTTATAATAGCACATTTCTTTGAGAATACTTCATTCGGAAAAATATAAAAGTTAACATACAATTAGCAAGCAGAGACACACAACATATAAAAACGTAGGCGGCAAAAGTGAATCGCAAAAAAAATATGAGCAGAAATTTTAAATATATTTTTCAAAACATAATTTTTAATGAGGTTTAGATTTCTCGTGTATTTCATATTTGTTGGAGATTTAAATGAAATATTTTAATGATATATATATTAGGATACTTATATTAATGTAAGACTTAGCAAGTTAGCGTGTTTATATACTACAGTAAGTAGTATATAATATAAAATTCAAACGTGAGCTAATGTAATAAAACATCTCTATAATATACTGATTCAGTACCCTACTAATTTCAAATTGTTCGATATATTATGCGATTTTTTGATACCTACGCTGCCAAGTTTCATCAAAATCCATTCAGTAGTTTTGTCATGATTGAGGAACAAACTTTCGCCTTTATTGTATTAGCAAGAGTAGATTACGTCGCCCGACTCAGGGAACATTACAATCTCACTGCAAATCGACGAACAGGCGCAAAAAGCGCTTCCCGCCCACCGGTAAAATTTAATTACAATTGAATTAAATAGGATCCTTAGTTTGGAAGATAAGAACTATACTTACACAAAAACTAGGAATAAGTTGGCGCCCCTCCAGACAGCAGAATGGCGAACATTTAAGAGTTATTAGGATTTTATTCAGCACGCCGTTTTAAATGTTAAAAGACGAAAAGGAATATAGCAATACAATATAGTATATATAAGAATATGTATTATCATATTAGGCTGAAAGCGTACATATTTTATTTGACCCGTTTCAGTTTTAGTATATAATTATAGTATTTTTTTAAGTACCTAATTAAGTACATATCTGTTCATATTATTACTTAGATTAAATTAATATCAAAAAACTAAAAAATAAAATAATATCACAACATATTGATAGTTTAAAATATAATTGGAGATATCCCTAATATGTTTTCAAACATGGAATATATACATAGTTTAAATATGCTTTATAACTTTTCCAATATCAAAACCAAATATTGTTTCAGAAATTGAAAAAGTTATTCATATTGACAGAAATTAATAAGATCGTATTTTTAAATAAATATTCAGCTAATATTACTAATATTTGTTACTAAGAATATAAAGGCAAAAGTTTGTAAATTTGTATGTTTGTTGCTCTTTTGCTGAAGCATAGCCTAATTAAAAATATACCTTGGCGTGGGATATACGTTACATTTATCCCGAAAAATTCAAAGTTCTTTTAGATATTACATTTGCCTTTTTATTAGATTATAGTTACGTAAATTGAAATGTCAAAAACGACGTAGGTTATTGTCAAACGCACAAAATTTATATGTAGGTAGGTAGATGTGTCGCTTATGTGTTTCATGTAATATAATGAAGTGAAAATACAAGAGGTTTCACTGCCTATTCTACCCCTGTCTCCGAAATACAGTAAAGCTGTTACACAGATGAAACAAGCGAGATGGCAAGGTCAAGTAAAGGACAAAAAATATTTAAAGTATAGTAGTAAATAATTTAACAAAGATAGGAGGTTATATATCTTTATAGGTAAGGAATGAAATCTTATTAAAACCTAAGAGAGCACCATCTTTTTAAATATCGAACTAGGCTCGTAGCTTCGTAGCAGCGCGCTACGATATGTAACGACCAAGAGCGACCAAGCTCAGTAAGTAACTGAGTTAATGTGTAAAGTTTTAGTTTATAGTGCTGATATTTAAACAGAAGGAATAAGTATACGTAAGTACTGTTTTTCAAATTACCATTTCAAAAACATTGTGGAAATCGGGTAAGGGATTCATCTAGATTAAATAATCTAGAACATCCTAGAATAATTTGGAAATCTATTATATACTAAATGACTACAAAAAAATGTCTCAGCGAAGCGGGTATTCACAACTATATTATAATTTAGAATATAGATGATTTAGTAAAATTGTATATTTTCTTTCAATCTAACTTTTAATAGCTTCTGTGTTAAATTATAATAATACAACTTCAAAACAGTTTTCGTTTATTTAGGAACCGTGACATAATAATTATCCGAACGCTGTATTATATTTTCTTTCGTAAAATTACAATTTATGGTAATAAAGTAACGTTATAATAAATAAGTTTTATTACGTATTATAAGGTAATATATGGATATTGTGCATGTGGGTACGGTGAGGCCTTTTGTTTCAAAATACTGACATCGTCGGAGCTGGCACTCGCCTCTAATACCCTACTCTGTAACGGTCCTTAATTACTAGAGCTTACGTACGTACAGTACTAGATTTAGGACCTATTTAATTAAAATTTTATATCTTGCGCATTTCAATGGTTTGAATTTTTATTAAAATGACCACGCAAATACCCAGAGAAGAATTTTTTTAATTTGCTAATACATTTTTTTAATTTTAGTTTTATCTTTATAATATTAGTAAGATAGTAACTTTTATGTTTATAATATTAGTAAGATAGTAACTATCTTACTAATATTATAAACATAAAAGTTTGTAAGTGTGGATGTTTGTTACTCTTTCACGTAAACTATAGAATAGATTTTAAATTTTAATGAAACTTTACAATAATATAGCTAGTACATTACAATAATACATAGGCTATAATTTATCCCTGTACTCCTACGGGAATAGGAAGTACGCGAGTAAAACCGTAGGGCGCTGCTAGTATTTCCATATTTTTAAAAAGCATATGAAAAAAATAAAAAAAAATAGAAAAAATATATAATAAAAAATAATAATTATGTGTACTAGATCCATTTAGTCTCTGATATAGCCAGCTTAATTATACTCGTAGTAAATTTTCTTAACAATTTTTCCCAAAACAAAACTGCTTTAAAGACCCCCAATTTAGTTAGTTGAGCAACCTTTAAAAGATCTTTATCTAAATCATATGACATTGTATCACTCACACGTTTGATACGATTTAATCCGATCACACTGCGAAGAGTGTATGTGGCCGTCTGTAACGTGAGATACAATTTGGATTTTTTTTTAAATTTAATAGAAGGGTTTCTAGTTCTTAAATATATTTTACTATTATTATTAGCTGTTTCAAGGTCCTGAGCAAGAGTTATAGCAGTGTGAGCAACTGTGTCATCAAAAAGTGTCCTGAGCAAGAGTTATATAGTGTTGTTTATTTTAGGTCCTTTTCGTTTTAAAAATCAAGCTTTCAATGTATCTTCAGTTATAGAAAGTTCTCGTCCCAGACTATTATATTATAGTGTCACGCCAGGAATACAATGTTTTTCTTCGCAAGGCAATATTCGAGCAGGCAAATAAAAATAGATACCTATTTTTTTTTTCATTGGTGCACAGCTGTGCAGTTCTGTAATTTTCACAATTTGTAATCACACTCCACTCTGCAGCAAATTTTCAAATAGGCGTCTTTATAATGTTTTAACATAATCAATTAAATATAATAAGTAAAAAATAAATACAATACGGTAATTTACTAATGACTAACTGGTAGGTATGGTATGGTGAAGGTTTACTTATAAATACCGGTGAAGGAAAACATCGTGAGGAAACCTCCATTAAGCCTGATGAGATTGATAGTCACATACCTTATGTAAAGTTCACCAACCCGCACTCGGCCAGCGCATCCCATCACCCTCTTCGCCTGATTTCGAAGAAGAGACCCGTGTCCAGCAGTAGGACAAAAAGGGTTGATACTTTTTAGTTTCAAATAAAACTTTCACGTCCATAATAAAACGAAAGTATAAAAATAACGCTAATAAAAATTATTTTACCTACATGATTGAAATTTAACATTCATCCATTTATATTGCCAAAAGACTTCAATGGAATAAAATAAAATATTATTATAATAATATAATAGAAAATATTATCAAACAGAATATTAACAAGCTGTCTTACATTATAATCAGCAAATTTCTATTCCCAAAAGATCTGAATGTCAAGTGTTATTCAGAATCGTACGAAATAATTGAATCAGGATTCACTATTTTGTATTCATGATGGTGTATTAATTTAATTGTAGCCTTATGTTACATTCGTAATTATGTTACATGCTGCTGTGGTGGCTGGTCGTGTTATGCGATTTCTACCTAGCTTTCTTCTTTTCTTTTATCAACATCCTCTAGTTTGTTTTCTGTTGCGGGGTCTAAATTTACCTACTTATTAATCTTAGGCTAGTGTGTAGTAAGTAGTAGTAGTATGTTTATAAAAATTCTTAACTATATTTTGAAAAGAGCATCCCAACAGAGTTTTTAACTATACATTGGTATAGTAGTATGTATTTAATTTTTTGTAACAGATTATGAAAAGATTAGTTCCACTGAGTTTGTTTCGCCGGTTCTTCTCAGTGGGCTTGCTTTGGAACCGGTAGTAGACTCAATTGACGTTCAAAAAGATACTTTAATTGTACTATTTTGAATAAAAAAAATTAATTTTGACTTTGACTTTGTAAAAAAAACAAGTATGAGTTTGCCAAAACACTAAAATATGACCCACGAACAGGAATCACGGGTATATATGAGATTTAAATAATAAAAACATGCTAAAAGTTATCAACCCTTATATGTGCACTGCTGGCCACGGGTCTCTCGAAACCAGGCGAGGGGGGTAATAGGCCATAGTTCACTAACTACAAATGCGGGTTGGTGAGCTTCAGATACCTACAAAGACTTTAAATCTCATCAGGCATGCAGGTTTCCTCACGATATTTTCCATCACCGATGAGCGAGCGATGTTCTTGTGCTTAATAAGGTGCCTTTAAAAAATTATAAAAACGCATTTCAAGGCACACACGGGGGGGGGGGGGGTTAGGATCGAACCCGGAACCTCTCGCATAGAAGGCCGAGCCCATTGGACCATCGTGGCTAGAAATATGCTATATCATAAAAATAATATAATTAAATTATTAAATAGAACACGTTATTGTTGGTATCCTCTTAAGCCCTCACCATGGTTCAGGCCTTGTCGTGGCGGTGGACCTCAGTAGCCCAGCGTGACCCCAACACCTTGGGCGAGGTGAATTGAGCCTAGGGGGCTCTTTGTACCCCTCTTAGACAAAGAGGGGACAATAGGGCAGGGGGCAAGGGGTGAGGATGGGAAACTCACCTCATCGTACATCGTACTGTTCAGACGTTGGGAGTGGTTGTTCTGTGGTGCGGAGCAACCCCTCTGCGGAGGTGGCGTCGGTCTCCTGAGGGACTGACTAGCCGTCGAAGTATAATGTTGCTTGTAGATCCAGGGCACTTCACCAAAGGCTGCAGTCGTGGCACTCGCAAAGTTTTAGTGGGTTGAGCTGCGTCCACTTACCATCTTTAGGGCGCAGCGAGGCCCACATACATCCCACGTGCCTGGGGAGACCCACTCCCCAGCGGGATGCGTCAGTGCATTTCCCGAAAAAAAAATGGTATCCTCTTAAACGCTTAAAGTGTTAGGTACTTTATGTTTATCATAGGAATATAATATACATCCGTTGAGATAGCTGCGCACTGCATCCTGAAAAAGCCCTTGTAAGGAACTTGTGAAAAGTGACTCTGGAGTAGTTATATTTACAAAACTCACGTTTTTGAATTGAGAACCGCTTTAGCCGAGTTGGGCACTTTTTAACAGGAGAAAATCTAAAAGGTTCACGTCACCGACATGGTAGTATGACGTCATTATGAAATTCCAATTTGGTGTATTTTTTTAAATTGCGTAATGAACGCCAAGACGACCGATCCCTTGCTACTCGCATCCAACGCGGACCTGCCACTGCACGGAGATCGTCTTCCCATCTGGTTAATGGCCGACCAACACTTCGTATACCTGAACGCGGCCTCCACTCTTGAACCTTAATGGCCCAATTCTAAGTTATAAGTTTTCAATTTTATCGGTAGTGCTTATGGCAAACGCTACACTAGAGGATCCATATACATCGGGTCTGATATACTGGTGGCAGTTGATTCCAGTCGGTAAAGACACTAATACCAAATATTGATTTTCCGCGGGGAAAATGTTTGATGGGATTAAATGTATCCCATACGATACAATAGTGTGAGACAGGGCTAACGCCAGGCCAATTAATGTCTCGGACGGAAAAGATATACAATTATAATCATTCATCCAATGTTAATAGGGACAAAGAAAGCATTAGTGTAATATTATTTAATATTTATATATCCTTACATAATTATGAGCTATTTATACATTTTAGTGATTTTTTTAAGCTATTGCATAGCTTCTATCGCGGGCCTTGAGCGCGGGGACCGAGTACAGAAATTCCGTAACGAAAATAAAACCTAACGCTCCCCACTCCGACGGGCACGGAGGTGTGACTTGAAGGCCATGCATCGTCTAACGTCGTTTCTTTTCGGCAGTCTTCGACACGGTGTTTGTGTGCTTGCAACTAGACGTATTGTACGACACTACGAAGCTCGCACGAATAACAATAAAATATAACACATGTATTGTAAAATAATAAAAATATTTTAAACAATATTAGTTAATATTGTTTAAAATATTTATATTTTTTTATTTATTTAATAAAGGAAAAAAAAATGTTTTCTTATCGGTCACCACGCTCAAAAAGTGTAACTTGAATTAATATCAAAGAAAAAGAAATACTGCATTAATAATTAAAATAAATAAATAATTATAATTGCATAAGTTGATACAAAATGCTATGCAATAGCATTACCGCGGCAGTCCCCGAGTGCCACACGTCTTTTTTTTCTTAAATAACTGAGTATATTACTCGTTTGTATAAGTATCCCTATGTTTGTCTTGTTTAATTTTTTCTTGGCTTAAGAGCTATTTTAAAAGTTAGCCCTATTAAAGAGCAAATATAAGATTTATGTTGTCAAACATATTTTAATAAAATTAAATTACTGCTGACTACCATACATGAAGCAGAGATTTATAAACAATATATATCATTAATTGCCTATTGGATTATTCAATACCAGCTACTCGACTAACTTCATAGAGAAGATTTGCGTTCCCAGCAGCGGAACGTACATTGGCCTGTACAATGCTTTTGAAACTTAGTTGCAAAGTAATTTAGATCATTGTATTAATACTAAAACCAATTTTAAGATAGAACGCGTTTCCCGCAGTCAAAACATATCTTTATTACCTTTGTTAACGGTAATAAAGATATGTTTTGACTGCGGGAAGACACGACGACATGAAACTGAGTCTGTATATTTAATTTAAAATAAAACATTATTTGTTAGCAATACCTAGTAATCCGTATTCCTTACAGTAAACGCGTTAACACTGTCCATACATGACGTATTTAGTATATCCGAGTAGGTAGAGTAGGTAGAGATACTTGCGAAGGTGGAGTAACTGCGGCTGCATTATGAGCCTAAGTGTTTTATATAAGTACCTAGTACTCGTTTCATTACGATGACATCATGACTTCAAGAAAATTAATTATTCAAACGACATTAAAAAACCACATTTTTTTTATTCATTGAAAAATTTACTATTGCAATTATTTGGATATTTTTTTCGAATTTTGGGCGGACTCTAATAGCGAAAAAAATAGTAAGAAATAAAAGACAGCCCGTGGATAATCAATCAACTAAAAGGTCTCTGGACCAGCGAGGGAGGCGGATTACAATAAAACGGCAGTAAAAGGTGTCATTAACGAGAGATTATAATAAAAAATCCTCCCAAGCACCTCGAATACGCAATGCCTTGTAATATTCTATTGCGCTTGTAATAACAAGTTCCAATAGGAAACTGCCATAAAGTATGTAAGAGATACAAGTAAACTTAAACTTTTAAAACCAATTTTAATAGATTTTTTTTGTAATCAATTGTTCGTGCCAAACATTTCTTAAACAAAAACGCAGTTCTACCACAGCGCACGAAGAGGCTACTTGTGTATTAAGCCTCCCGTTGCAAGAAAATATTACTGAACGCGTAGAGTATCTGTGGGTTGCAGTATAGATAATCACTTACATTTTCTGGCAGAGCTGTAGTGCTATTCTTTAAAAACCATTTCGATATCGAGCTTCACCTGATTGATGGAGCTCACTTGACGCTCACATCGAAAGCGAACTTTATTGATATATCTATATCAATAAAGCTCTATTATCTAATAGAGAGTCGAGTTTTAAGGAATACAAATTCGTGAAATTCGTCAAATCACCGCGGATTTCACTTTCGAGATTTGAAATCGACCTTACAGAATAGCCCTACAGAGCTTGATTAACGTGCGTAGCTTCCCGCCTTAATTATTTATTGCAATAAATGGGTGATATTAAAGGGCACCTAGAAAGGAGACCACGAAATATAAAAAATCACAGCTAATAATACATTACTATAAAATATATATATTTGTAAAGTAATTTAATACCTATTTTACTTTTACCGTAGCCATTTACCTACTTAAAAATCAGAACAACACAATGCTCACCAGTCCGTTAACTATTAGAAACTTCTAATTAACATCAAACAAACTCTTTATTAATTTGGCAAGAAACTTAGATACAGGAAAAGGTTAAGATATTATAGAGGAACGCGGCTAAATTGGATCTACAACTAAATGGGGGCTGCCGACCCTTTTATAGAATATTCTGTGGGAATACGTGTCAAAATATCAAATAGATATATTATATGGGTCTGTCTGAGATGGCGACAAACGGTGGATTTCAGAACCGCGTGACAATCACGCGGGTCTTATTTATAAGTAGGTAATAGATATTTATTAAGTGCTTGTTCAGATAGCCAGGAACCGCACGATTACACATAGAACAACAGGAACCTCCGACCGGCACCGGAGCTGCGATTATTGTTAAAGTGGAATTTAGCGTACGTCCTGCGTAGACGATTCAAAGCGCGATTACAAAGCGGTGAAAAGTGAATTCAATGCGATGCAGTGCACCGTACGGCACAGCACCCTACGTGCGTTATACACAATAGGACACGGTAATAGGTTTTGAGTATTGACAGTATGTTGTCTTCGCGCAGCGTCGCGCCGCTTCACGTTCGCATCTAGATCGCTCACGTAAGACGTAGCCTTAGCGTTTTGAACTTGCGCGATTGTCGCCGTGTCTGTGCGAGGCCTAAGTATCTTATAAATAAAATATAGAATCATGACAGCCAGTGTCATGCAGTTTGTTGTCATTATAGAGTAATTTGATACTACGGAAAGTCGCGTGACAAAGAAAGTGCGTTAATAAATGTATAACATTAAAAAAACGACTTTATCAATATTATAAAAAAATGATAAAGGTAATAACAATTTTCATATAAAAAATTCCCGATATGAAGGCCAAAAATGTAATCTATTTAAATGCAGTTAATATTGTCAAAAGTTAATATAATTCGGGCACTGGTACGGTACGAATTATATTTTGTAAATTTCTGACGGGGAATTAAATTATAATTTCATTCAGTTAAATAAAGGCTTTTAAATCTACTATTTTAGCAGACACTGAAATAGATTGATTGTGAAGTAGTACAAGGACCCTGATTGAAATTTGTAAAATACAATCATGTATTGATTAGGAATCAAAATAACAGTCAATATCATGAATGATGATTGATGAGGTCATGCCATGGCTGTTTTGACATGAGACAATCCAGCAAATCCCAATACTCAACGTACACATATGACGTATTAATTTAATTTAAGCTATTCCACCTGGAAATAACTTTTAAAACCAAAAGGGCCATTTTGCCATCATTATCACCATCATCATCATCATCAGCCTTTAACCGTCTACTGCCAAACATAGGCCTCCTTCAATAAACGCCAAAACGACCGATCCGTTTGCTACTCGCATTCAATACTGACCAGCCACTACACGGAGGTCTCTTTCCAGCTAGTTATTGCTCGACTTACACTTCGTCTACATAAACGCGGCCTCCACTCCTGAACCTCATCTGCCCATCGGCCAACCGTTCTCCTGAGTTCGTGACCAGCCCACTGCTACTTCAACGAGCTAATATTTCGAATGATATCGGTAACTTTACATCTCTGGCGGATCTTATCGTTTAGAATCCTATCTGTCAAAGAAACACCCAGCATAGCACGCTTCATACAACGCTGATCGACGGCCAAACTCTCGGATCTTTGGTAAATTTAAAGGCCATGTTTAAGCCCTGTAGGGCATCACGGAGAGAAGTCATTGGTTAAAGACTTCATCTATTAAATAATCTCACTCTATCAAGGAAATACCTTATCTACTTTTTCGAATACCACGCGGATGAAGCCGCGGGAAAAAGCTAGTACAATATAAGAAGCTTATGATATTTACGAGTCAAACTTCGATATTTTCACAACACAAACACTTAAATATAATGAACATCGTCGGAGGCATTGTAAACCCCTAACACTTAAATTTTATCTCCGAGGCTTAATAATCTTAGGTCGATCGATTTTCACTCTACAGAGGTACTGATAGATATTTATTGTAGAACTCCTACGTGCCTACACTAACGATTGAAAGCGAGAGATTCTCGAGTTGTGAATTTAAATTAGTTTAATATTATAATATATATAGCACCTTTAAATTACCTTAATCATTGCGTTTTATATATTTCAGATTTTTTTTGCGTTCAAAATAACAAAACAGAACCCAAAAATATAAGGTCTTTGTAAATTAACTACGAACCATTTGGGTACGTGATCTACTGCTTGTGTAAAGACGTTTAAGCACAAAAAAAAAATAAGTAAAAATTTGAAAAAAAATAAAAAGTAATAAAAATTGCAAGAAATGAAATCTATTGCATTAAACCGTCTGCCCGCAATACAAGTACACAAGAAAAGTATACCCAATTAAATCATATTGCAAGAAATTAAACCTATTGCAATAATAAATCGTCCGTGCGCAATACAAGGTCATTTCTCGGGTCATTGGGTTCATGTCTCGACAGCTGATCGACCGCCACGCGACGTAACGCGGTTTCAACGATTTCATTCACGTTTTAAGACCGCCAGATTGATAGCAACATACACAACTAAGTACCTTTTGAAATTTACATCTCATTTAGGGTTTGAAATGATAATAATTGTAATTAGTCGTAATAATAGTTAGTTAAGTTCTATGACCTCCCATCACACTTTTTACAGGCTTTGGACTGACAGATTAGCATAAACTAGTTACACCGACATTTAGTAGTAGTGTAGCACTCAAGGCAGATATCAATTACTTTAAAAATCTCTTAAAAACTAATGTAAAATCAAGTACGTACATACATAACTTGTTTACCCTAATTTTGTTGGACGTTACCGCCACCATGTCCTGTACAGAATGACGCACGCCGCAGGCAATGTCTTTTCATCCTCATCGAAGTGTCACACTATCACATGTATGATGTAGTAGAACTGGAATACAAAATTGTCCAAAACAATTTTGATACCTAATGCTGCGTCAGTGCACAGTAAGTGTAGTACTTACAACGTTTTTTATGTTTTATTTAAACGATCACACACAAATTTAACAAACAAACATTAATAGCTATGAATTACGCGACACTTCACACTGTATTAACTGAACTTACGTGCACCACTTGCACGATTTCGAAATACACTAAAAATTAAAATAAAAATATTAAATGATTTTCAATAGAAAGCCGCCGGTAAAGTCTCCTTCACACTCGACGCAATATCGTTTAAAATAATAATGTGTAAAAAAAGTGATGGCCCGATTTATTTTTGACGTAGGTATGTTTTAATATCAATTATTGTTATTTTAACCATAATAATAATAATGTTGTAATTAAAAAGTCCAATCTTGACACACTTGTAACCATAGCGATACAATCCAATAAATGCTTAAATTAATTATAAGCAAGTAGGTACGTATTACTTTTTACGGTACATTATTAAAATAACATAAATTAAAACTAATTTGTAATACTAATCAGACGTTGATAAAGTAGTAGAAGTAGGCACTATTGAATAAATATGCTAATGTGAAAGATCCTTTATCACGGTATTACACACAGCATTGCCGCTTCCTTTGTCGGCTTCTTTAAAAGACAGCGGCGTTGCCATATTGTACAAACTACAAATAAATAAAATATTACACCCCCCTCGCCCCTGTAATGCATAATGTTGTTAGTTTTTGCTCTAGTTGCGATTTTATTGTTGTAAGATTACGTAGATTTTATAAAATAGTTCTGTAAAAAGTGTGATGGGAGGTCATAGAACTTAACTAACTATTATTACGACTAATTATAATTATTATCATTTCAAACCCTAAATGAGATGTAAATTTCAAAAGGTACTTAGTTGTGTATGTTGCTATCAATCTGGCGGTCTTAAAACGCGAATGAAATCGTTGAAACCGCGTTACGTCGCGCGGCGGTCGATCAGCTGTCGAGACATGAACCCAATGACCCGAGAAATGACCTTGTATTGCGCACGGACGATTTATTATTGCAATAGGTTTAATTTCTTGCAATATGATTTAATTGAGTATACTTTTCTTGTGTACATGTATTGCGGGCAGACGGTTTAATGCAATAGATTTCATTTCTTGCAATTTTTATTACTTTTTTTTTTCAAATTTTTACTTATTTTTTTTTGTGCCTAAACGTCTTTACACAAGCAGTAGATCACGTACCCAAATGGTTCGTAGTTAATTTACAAAGACCTTATATAATGAACAACTTTGTTGCCATGACAACAAGAACATAAAATGAACTGCTGGTACCGACTCCAAAAATACCCAATTTGAATTAGTATACTTCTACTTCACTTCGAAGTATTTCAATATTATTTTAATTTTTTTAGTTGTACATAAATTAAGGTTAGTATAGTTTTGAAGTCGGTATTTGGTTTTTTATTTAAAATTAATTTTTTAATATCGCGTGTTCGTATGAAAAAAATATTATTGCACCTCCTGTTTCATTCAACACATTGTTTGAACATAATACTGTTTGTTTGAAAGAACCGTATCTACTAAATAAGCACAAAAATGATACATAATAATTTAAAAATAAACGAAGCGCGTACTTGCACGTGTAAGTTTATACACGAGAAAATCTGATTTAAATCTATGTATGAATAAATTTACATTTCTCGAATCGTTCACAGTTCAGTAAAAGGTAGGATATCTGAAGTTTATGGAACTGGCTTATTTGTAGCGATTTACATGCATATTGGCGCATTACGTAAAATTAAAATTCCACATTCGTTTTTATTGATGTTTTATTTATATCTTCCGATGAATATACCAATTATGATTTAACAAATTTAAATTATACAGTTTTTTTAGTACAGAGAGAGCAAGCATTCACACTGCGAGAACCAATCTAAGCACATCGACATCCTATCCACAATAAAATGATGAGGATGAGTTCTGGTATTCGTCGAAATACGTCGATAAAAGGATACGAATTGCGAGTTCTCTGACTAGGACAAGAGGCGTTAATGCGTAGGTGGGGGGAAGATATGGTGCGGCAGCCGTATGGCAAAAGCTTATAACGGCTGCTCTGTTGTCTCTCTGGCTGCATTGCAAGTGGTAGTTTCCCCGTAAGCGTAAACCTCTCAGTTTCCGCCTCTTACTCGGCGACTATGAGTCTTGGACGATTTTTCTCCTTCTGTGGGGCAGTAATGTCGTAAAAAGAGGCCCACAAGTGGGTGAGAGAAGATGAACAAAGGTGCGTAAGAGGCGTTACTTAAAGGGCCTCTAATACATTAATATTCTTTATCTATATTATACTAAAATTATAAAAAGGAAAGATTTGATTGTTTTTTTGAACTGAATAGGCTCCGAATCTACTTGACCGATTTGATCAAATATTTCACTGTTGGGAAGTCCAGCAGTGCACTGCCGCAGGCTTACGATGAGATGAGATAAATTTCAACACGTCCTGTCAAGGAAAGCCATTTTATAATTTTGTTGGTATACAATAAAACCCTAAAAAGTTTTGATTGAGCAATGTTAACAATTACTGATTTAAATATTTAAGTATTGACACAATGTTCTTAAATTTACATTTAACAATTACTTATTCATATTTTCATGAATTGCATTATTTTAATATTTTTACATAAATTGCAATTATTGCATTTTTTTTATTCCATCAAGTTGCATTATTTGTTTTCTGAGGTTTTTGTAAATTTTTCCTTTCTAACGTTACTGATATTATATTGAACCATTCATGATCAGAGAATTAAAAAAATATTGTTAACCAAAAATGACACCACGTTAAATAGTTGTTATCCTTGTTGTAGAACTTGTGTAATGAGTACCTAGAAAAAACAATAAGATTAAAAAATTCGTATTAATATATAGATATTATTTTACGTAAAAACAAGATGGTAGTACCTACTTCATAAGTTTTATAAATTTGTATTAAATTCTAAAGGAATCCTACAAATCTCTAAATTACCAGTTACAAGTATTTCATACAGCACATATTTTATAAATCAGACTCCGCTTCATACAATACAATTCCCTATCTCGAAATATCATCTACGTTCTAGATTGTTCGCGACTGGATTTTTTTTAGTGAATAACGAAGAATTATTTTTATTCTTTTATATTTTAACTGTCTCAGTTCATCAACACATGGAATTTCCTACGGTGGAAATTCCATGTGTTGATGAATGAATAAATGTCGCCCGCGGTTTCGCTCGCATTAGCAAAAAAAATATCAGCTTTCGCCGGAAAGCGTAACAAACATACCTACTTTCATATTTATAATTGTAATGATAACAAAACTACTTTTTAGGGATATAGCGGTGGTTGGTAATTTTGTATTTTTAACGATATTTTATTTTAATTTTTAAATTCCCACATCATTTCTATTATTATAGATAGACCACCATATATAGAAAGTCATTTTTTTTAACTGCCTCTGAATATCCGGCTGAGGCTAAAAGAATCGATCCCACGTAAGGAATCATTGTGGATGAGTTAACTTCTAACATTGAGCTGAATATAACCGGATGGAATACTAATGTGGTCATACCGCCGAAACTGAGAGTACTCGTATATAACGTCAGGTACTATAACAACCAATGGGTGTTCTGTGTGTACCTCTCCTCGGCCAATCATCCATTAATTTCCGTCTGTTTTGCCAATCGGAATGCAGGACTGGTGCAGCATTGCAGCACAAAAGTGGAATTTTGTTTTCATATAAAACAACATTTACCGCTCTATTCGGGGAATGCTCGATGACTTCCAATTATCTCAAGATATTATCCCAAGATAATTGAAAGTTATTCAAAGGAAGATTGATCTTCGGGTATCGTGTGCTTATTAAAATAGGCCCATGTAAAATCCAGCAATGGACGAAAAAAAGTTGATTATAAATAATAACTAGCAGCGCCCCGCAGTTATTATTATAATACACATAGCCTACGTGTTATTCTGGTGTATAAGCTATATTATAGTAAGATTTCATTAAAATCCATTCAGTAGTTTTTACGTGAAAGAGTAACAAACATCCATACATCCCAACACAAATTATCATGTTTATAATATCAGTAAGATTGTAATAAGAGTCCACCAAATTGTTATTCTGTGTTAAAGCTAGGTATACCAGTCTATATTAGCTTACAATATATTAATTTTATCTATGTTAATATTTAGCGATTTAACTAGAAAGTAATGAAAGATTTTGCCTTCAGATGTACCACTAAATTAATTACAAGGACTTTGTATTCAATGGTCGACGACTTGTATTTTAATAGAAATAATCACTTTGAAGTTTGAGTATTATATTTGTATAGAATATAAATTATTATTAGCCAAATTGTATATATTGTAATGATACTTCAAAGTGAAAGTATAGATAATTCAATTTTCAATCATTATTACTATTCCCCGATCGACTGTCCAGCACCATGAAAAAAAATTATTATATTCTTGTTTGTTTCTCCCGTGAAACAGCTTTGCTGTGATTCGGAGAGAAGTGCAATACAGGCAGTGTAGGTAATTACTAGACTACACTCAGACTAAACAGATTATATCTCTGTAAGTATAGAAAACACATAAATGAATTGCTTGTAGTACCTGCTAGGTTAGACCACTTATATACGTTACGTTCGCTAGTTACGCTCGGTTTCTGAAAGGCAGATTAAAGCTAAAATTAATAAATCAACTGTCAAATTATTTGCTAAGTGTCAAATGAGTTGCTAGAAGCATGGTTTAATTACAGGCGAACCTCGATAACTTAAAAACCTCTATAACTTCAAAAAATAATATGTTCCCTTCCCTTAACCTATCACTAATATGACCCTTAATAACTTAAAACCTCTATAACTTAAAATATATTGTGTTTTCCTTGGACTTTAACTTATCGAGGTTCTACTGTAGGTACTTAATTTGATCAGTCTGTCAGTTGACATAGCAACTACATTGAAAATTTGTCAAATTTGACTATAGAATTGTATGTTAACATGAAGTTAACCGCTATTAACAGCCATGCTAGTTGACATACACTTCGACTAACGTTTCAGAAACCGGGCGTCAGTCTGCTTACCAACTAATATAAAAATTACATATATCTGTAATCTCAGATATACTGTATCACTGAAAGCGTTAGTAATCCTTTCGCTAAGAAACAAGCTTGTCACAACAATGCCAACAGCTAGTAGATAATAAATTATATAATTGATAATGTTCACGAAATTGGTTTTATTGTAATGAGGACTTAACAAAAATTGCCCGTCGTAAAATATATAATACGTCTTGTATTTGATGAAATTGTCCTAAGATACTCAGACATTGTGGCGTCTGTGTTAAAATCACTTTCTTTAAATGTTTTCATATATTTTTCCACTCAAGGTGTTTGTTGAAACACAAAGTTTGTAGGCCAAATGTAGTACCTATAAAGTTGGACTAAATTTAGTTTTTTTTTTTTTTTAATAATATCTATGGACGTTTTTACACCACGTCATTCTGGTCCCGTGCTAAGTGTCCGAAGAACTTGTGTTACGGGTACCAGACAACGGAAATACTTATTTTTAATATTTTTTATTAATACTTATAATAATATTTAAGATTTTTATTATATTATAACACAAATTTAATACACATCCATGACCCAGGAACACAGAAAACTTATTGTTCCCTGGCGAGATTTGAACCCGCTACCCCCGGTTTGAGCGCCAACGCGCTAACCACTGAGCCACAGAGGGCGTCAAAGTTAAAACTTCATTAAAATGGTTTAGTGGTAAGTGTTCATGGTGGACAAACGTGACACGAAAGTAAAAATATTGAAGCGAAAATCTTTGACATTAATTCACTTTCTGGGATCATAATATACCTCCAAGGGTAAAATAAAAGGATAAGCCTAAATATAATCTCTTCAAATAGTTTCAAAAAGAGTGCGATCCAAAATTGCTTTAAAGGCCACTTATTTTTACATAACAACAGTTGACTGTACTTCTAAATGCCAAAATCGATCGTATAAAGAATGCGTTTTACCTTGTAAGAGTAGGGTTAGATTATCAAAACCAACCTTGAGAAGTGTAAGAACCTACAAAACGTATGTAGGTTTCATAGAGTAACGTCTTTATTCCTCGTCCTACCTTAACACGTTCACTGCGAATACCCGTTACATACTTATTATTGAACAGGCCAGTATCGGCCTGCCGTGGCATTACAGCTAAGAAAAATGTCCACCCGCTGATGCGAAAAGATTATCTTAAGTGTTTGTAAGATTTCGACATAGGCAAATATATAACTTCAGCTTATAGACTAAAGTTTCTCCATAAAAACATTTCGACAGGCCCTTTTCTCTGTGCGGCAGGCCTATATTGGCCTGCCGTGCCAACAGAAGAACAACTCCATTTGAAGTAGACATAAATAAATCTAATATTTTTCATCACATTCATTATAAAGGTATTACATAACTTGAACAACCCTGGGATGGTAAGGCTTACACAACAACCAAAAATTTATTAGCTACTCAAAAGTGACTGCTAAGACTAATTTTATGTATATTGGCAAGAACCATGTTCTATTCAATAAATAAATATCAATTCTATGCTCTAATTAACTCGTTAGAATGTGTCCGGTACAGTTGTCGATTTTCATCTAAGTTCCGTTTAAACTAGATACTACTTTACGCATAGCTCACAACTAGATAACAATGCAATGTTAACTTACGCTTGCGGGATTGTTCAGGAAAGATATATTAGCCATATCGCTAACTTCCAATTTTATCTTTATAAATATATAATTCTTCCGTACGAGTGTATGTGGTTGAATATATCCTAACCGGCTGGACCGATTGTCTTTTGTTTTAAAAGATTCGAGAATGATTGCTTTACTATTCGGCTGACTACGAAACATCCTCTACAAAATTAAATTGAAA
Source organism: Lycaena phlaeas (assembly GCA_905333005.2). Lineage (NCBI taxonomy): Eukaryota > Metazoa > Arthropoda > Insecta > Lepidoptera > Lycaenidae > Lycaena > Lycaena phlaeas. The sequence continues at coordinate 16,090,613 of HG995166.1, read as the reverse complement.
AAAAGCATGTACTCACCAACCATACTTTCTATGCAGTAATGTCTCTTGTAAACTATTGAGTACTCTGTAATATGTCCTTGAACGTTACGCCCGAAATATTGGGATGTTAGATAACATCAAGATATCCAATCCCCGATACGTTTCTTTGTAACTTCCTCGTCCGATGTAAATCTCACTTAATCACCATAAGTTTCCTTATATATCACGGGCATTACAAATAGGTATGATATATCGGTGATATAACAATAGGATACTTCCCGTTTGGTTAATCTGTCAATACATTTATACAATTAATTAACTAAAGTATGAATACAACTAATTAACTAAAGTATTTTATCACACCATGTATATTATATGTTTTTTTTTTTATTGAAGAAGGAGTAAACGTCCTATTCGCCTCTACCTGCCCCCCTAGACAAGTGGCACAAACGCTAAATGAATAGAATAGAATACTAATTATTGTATAGGAATGAAACTAGTTGACCAATTACATGTCCTAAACTAGTGTCATTCCCATACAATTAGTATTCTATTCTATTTGTTTAGCGTTTGTGCCACTTGTCTAGGGCGAGCTAAACTATCAGTGAATTCCATAGTTATTTGTATTATAGCTACGCCAGAGTGGTTGCGATCTTTTAAACCTAAAAACAACCTGATTCTTTAAATCGTATCGGTTCATATTCGTGGGAGGTAGTTGCAGTAAGACCAAAACCTCTCTTCCGCGGGACCCCCCACCGGGGGCTACTAGACCGGAGGGGTGAGAGTCAGGATTAGCCCGCAAAAATAATATGTAGAGTCATCCTTGAGGGAGGGTGGACCTTTGGCACACCTTTCAAAGCGTTGTGACCAAACGTTGTGAAGGCGGCGAGTGCGCTGGGTAGTCTCCTCCCGAACCTGGGTGGACCCAGCGCCGCGTGTAGGCAGTTGTACTACGGAGTCTGCCGGAGTATAGCGTCATACGGTGCTCCGATTTGGGCGGGTCACCTCACTGCGAGCCTCAAGGCTATGCTGCGCCCTGCGCTGCGGTTTGTCGCGGTGAGGGTGATTACATTTCCCTGCGTCAAAGAAAAAGGGTGGCAAGCAGTAAAGGTGAAATACGAATGATTTTAAAATTTTGAAAAGATATTTCACGCACACATAGCTGCTAGATAGTATTATATTACAACAATATTCATATTTTTTGTAATACATTGATAAAATGATCTATTTAGTTTGTATATTAATTAATGTAAGCTCTTCTTGTTGCCTTCTTCTTGTTAACATTATAGAATAAGTATATATTGTACTTTATAATATTACCTGTAATTTACCATGCATGCATTTTAGAATAAAATTGTTATTATTATATTCCATATTATACAGTATATAGTAAAGATTACGCAAGAGGAGGTATACATCTAACTATCCAACTAACATAGAAAAAAGGTCCATAAATAATCGAGAGTCGGGTAATTGGTTCTATGTTACTTAAAAAAAGTCCGACTCTGGACGAGTGCAGGTTATTGATGATTAATAAAATATAAATAGATTCATTTCATATAGGATTTATTCCTTTCCGCGTCGTTACGCTTCAAAGATATTTATTAAAAGTAAGATATTTTCTCGTTTCAACTCAAGATGAATAATTTTGAACGGTTTATTTGAATAAGAATATTAATTAGTTAAGATTTAAATGATTTTACTATTAATTTAGCTATAAAATGGTAATGCTATTATAATTTCAAACTTTTGATGTTACATTTATTTCTTAATTGTTAATTTCTTAAATTAGGTACTCATGGTAATATTATCTTATGCTAAAAAGATCATATTAAATATATTGCATATTTTGTTTATTTTTGTGTAAAGAAACTTTTTTTCTTGATAACTGAGATTTTTACAGTTTGAGATATTTAACTCACTCAGTTTTAAAAATAAATTTACTAGTGAAGAATAGCGTACTGTAACATGTAATATGCAATGAAATGTGCATCGTATACTAAATAATAACAAAATATATATAATAATAATAACATAAATAATATGGTAATTTATCTTCTAAAATTGTTTAAAATGGGATATTTAGCATGTTTTTGTCTTTGTTTCGTGATTAAGATATTCGTAGACAATGTCGAAATATCGAGCTCCGTGAAGTAAAAATAAAGACATGTTAGATATTCAGTTTTAATGGTTTTAGTAATTATCCTAATAATAGTATAGAATAATATTATAAAGTGTGTATGGATATTTGTTGCTCCTTCGCGCAAAAACTAACGAATGGATTTCAAGATAACAATTCGTAGCTACATACATAGCATCAGAATCACAGATAAGATATAATTTATCCCTGTACTCCTACTTGAGTGGAAAAACTGTGGAAGTCACACTCCACGACTGGTGGGGGGCACCCCCCCCCCCCCCTTTTTACTCATCAGAGGGTGAAGTCAACCGGCTCACCCCGCATCCGATGAAGTATTAGGGTACTAGGACCATTAGCATAGCTCCAACCGAGAAAAAAAACATCTATTTAATATAAGTATAGTTGTATATATATACAACTATACTTATATATTTCCCTAATAATATATTTTCCTAGCAGTTAACCAAACTCAATCATCGTACAAACTTTGGATTGCTTTAATCCCATTCTCTTATCAAGCACATAAAATATCCGTGAAACAAAAATGCGACATTGTATATCGCCTTCGTAGATTGGCTGGAGTTTCAAAACTTTTCTATAAGCTATGGTAAGGTATAACTTTGATATGAGAATAAAGCCCGTTTAATAAAGAAACTGACAGAGATGGTCTTACAACTACGTAAATTTAATAATAATAATATTAATAATAATAATATTTATTTGTTTCTCCCAAAATTACAGTGTAGTAGTAATTTGTGGGAGACTTGGAGCCCAAACTAAGCCTAAGCCTGTATATTGGTGCCCCAGGCCCCCCCTCACAGACTATTTTAACTTATTTAAACAGTGTGTTTTATTTAACTTAAAAATCTATTTTACTTTTGAGCTTAAAATTAAATGTTGTTAATCTTTTATACGTAACTAATAATTATATTCGTCGCGGAAAAAGATTTTCAGTATCTTGATAACTTAGGGTAACCAGCCAGCGAGTAACTTTTTGTTTGCACTTAGTTTTGTTCTCCTGGGAAATTGATAAAATTTCATTTACCTTATTATATATGAAACTACCTAGGAAACAGAAAAATCTTTGGGCAAAAGTAGTCTTAAATATAATACAGTCTTCGTCAGGGCATATCTTTAATCTACGGCGAGGATTATGTTTTAATTCTCTATCATAGTCCAAGGATGTGTGTTTTTTAACGATGCAAGCTAAAATGAACAATTGGCGCACGCTTAAAACTCCGCATTTGTCATACAAATCAGTTGTGGGATAGAGGTTTGGTAATTTCCAGCCAACTTTTAGAAGGCACCTCTGCGATCTTTCCAGTCGCAACATTCTAGTTTTTGGAGCACCTCCCCATATGAGTATACAGTACGAGAGGAGTGATTGTACTAGAGCAAAATAAGTTTTCTTAATGAGATGTGTGTCGCAGATGTGTCTTAGTCTGTAAAATAAAAAGGTGAGTTTACGTACTTTTTTCATGGTCATGACAATATGGTGATCAAATGACATTCTGCTATCGATTAAAATTCCCAAATATTTAACACACCCGGTCTGAGCCAAATGGATACATGCACAGTTGTTAGATGTGTGATCAGGACATGAATGCGCTTTTAAATTTAGGTGGGGCGTGGGTTGCGATGCTCCAGTTAAAGAGAAACTGATGTAGCTGGTTTTGTCAGTATTAAGAGTGAGGTAATTATTGGTCAACCATTTAAAAACTTTGTCAAAATCTAGCTGAGCGGAACGAAAAGTTTCCTCCCAGGAACTGGATTGGAAGACGAGGGCTGTGTCGTCTGCATATGTGAATATTTTCCCACAGGGTAAGTCCAACTCGCACAAACTATTTATATATATAAGAAATAGTGTGGGGCCCAAGATACTACCCTGTGGGACGCCGTATTCTATATGGAGCTCATCGCTTATTGTTTCGCCAATTTTTACTCGTTGACGTCTGTTGGTCAAATAGCTCTGAAACAATGCGAGCTGGAGCCCTCTTACGCCAATATTTTCTAATTTGGAAATCAGTATGGGTATAGAGACCGTGTCAAAAGCCTTAGCCAGATCCAAAAAAATGCCAATTACTTTAGCCTTCTTGTCCACTCCCCGCACTATATGGTCTGTCAGGTCATGTACAGCATCCGAAGTTGATATACCTGACCTAAAACCATATTGTGAATTAGACAAGATGTTATTTTTGTTAATGAATCCTATTAGTCTATTGTTTAAAATTCTTTCTAAAATTTTAGATAGTGCGGGAAGAATGGCAATCGGCCTGTAGTTCTCGACACGGTCCCTAGACCCGCTTTTATGAATTGGAATGATTTGTGCTAATTTAAAAGAATCGGGGAAGACACCAGTTGACAGGGATAAGTTAAAAATATGAGCCAGTGGGGACGCAAGGAAACAAGCGAAATTCTTGAGAAAAAAACTCGAGATTCCATCATGTCCTATAGCACAATCCGAGCGTAGGTTTGACAAAATCGTTGTAACTTCTTGCTCAGAAGTTGGAAGCAGAACAAGAGAATTGAGGGTCTGGGTACATTCATAATTTATGGCTTGTGATGGTGGTTTCATTTTCTGTGCGAGGGTGATACCAACTTGAGAAAAATAGGAATTTACTTTATTTACATCTTCCTTCTTATTTACATTTTTTAAAAGTTCCATGGGAACACTCTTATCTCTTTCAGTAAAAGTAGCCCTTCTTATTGCGTTCCATACTAATCTACTATTTTTCCCTGCCTTGTGAATCTGTCCCTTATCGTATTCAATTTTAACTTTTTTCAAAATTCGATTACAAAAATTTCTATATCTAGTGTATGATAATTTTATGATTTCATTATTTGGGTTTTTTTTGAGTTTCTTATGTAGGTTATCTCTGGTTTTAATGCACCTTAAAAGCCCCGGTGTCATCCAGGGTTTAAGGAGGTTGCGACGGTTAGTAATTGTTTTAAATGTGGTGTTGGAAGTAATTAGAGTTTTAATAATATTCTCAAAAATCGATACGGCGTGGTTGACGTCTTGTGCTTCATAGACAGGCTCAAAGTTTTGGATTTTGAGGTCGGATTCTAAATTATCGAAATTTGTGATCGATATCTTTTTACAGGTTTTAGTACTATGTGCTGGATTTTGAATGAACATAATTACACTATCGTGGTCCGTTATTGAAGTATCGGCAACATAACAGGCAGCGGTTCTCGTCGTTTTCAGGATTATATGGTCAAGACATGAAGTACGTAAATTTAATATAAAAGTATTAAAAAGTTTGCCGATGTTTGAAATTTGAATATTAAACGCGTATGTAGGTGAGATAAAAAATAGCTACATGGAGTGGCCCAGTTGGAAAACGCCACAGCGGAAGACCCCACGTGAGGTGGCAGGATGACATCAACAAGTGACTTTGTGAAATAATCACAATTTAAAAAATGATAGGAACCCAGCAGAGTTTCTTGTGGGTATCTTCTCTGACATGGGCGCGTTGCGAACCCTCATTATAAACTTAGCCGTTAAGACGATCATAAGTGATCATTATATAGGTCCTATGTGTGAAAATTAATAAATAAAAAAAAAACAAGGTAGCTGGTACAAATTGACTTAAGATGACAAAAGATAGAGACAAATTGAACTCCTTGGTCTTATGAATCAAGATAAATAACAAAGAAAGAAATAAGTGACCCTTTGATATGCAAACTTTTAAAATAGTATAGTCTTTCATCCCATTTTACTTTTCCTATTATTGTTTCATTTGTTTTGTGAGAAATAAATGGCTTTTTATTTTAGTATATTTATATGTAGGTGAGGTGTAATAAACCATTATTATTATTATTTAAGTCATACGATTACGTCAACTTACGGCCATTGGCCAGTAAGGCTCTAAAGTATGATAGCGATGATGGAGCATGTCTATTGCTTTTATATATTGCTTAATTAGAGTAGTACACTCACAAATGCAAGTACTAAATATAGAGAAACGGAATCACATAGTGCAATCCCGGTTCAAGTCGATATGACTAACGAAAAATAAATCGTCATAGACCAATAGAGATAATAAAAACTCACTTTTGACGCACGAACGTTAAACGTTCTGGAAAGTTCAAAGTTAAATTAAAAGTGTCTGTCGATAAGATTATGGCAAAGTGCAACTTATTGCACGAGATGAAATTTATCGTCGAACAGTGAGCCTATAATTATTGAAAGGCGTAAGCCGAGATGATCCCTTGTTAAATTAGTTGTAGACTTCAAGAAACTAATATCAAACCATTCTTGAACGTTTTAAAAATATAAAAGACCTTAACCAATCGGGATGATTGGGTTTAATTTCGACAGTGGAACCCACAAATTACTCTTTATTTCGCTAGAACACACATTGTATTGATTTGCTTGTGAATGATTTGCCTCCTTCGCTTTTGTTCCTCCTTTGTCTTAGTTTTATAGTTTACGCCTTGTTTACGCAATCAATAGCTTGCATAACTTCTTCTCAAAAAACAAGCGTATCAAAAAAAAACTATATATTATTTATAACTATGGTCAATCTTATTTAATATTAATGTATCTATCGATGTATAAAGTTCGCTGACTCACACTGAGTAACACCTATGACTTAAGTAAACTCTGGTCTTGCCTGATATAGAAAAGAAATATCATTCCCAGCAAAGAGACGTTGAAGGCTACATATTATGATAAAGGTAAAGAGCTGTAATAAAATCTAGCGCTATAATTAAAAAGATGATGTCGCTGAATAGAAAATTATAATTGCAAAAACTTTGAGCAAAGCATAGCTTAGACTATCTGATTAATTATACCGAGCTAAAACTGCTTAACCTCATTACATGAAATAAGAACGTAGTATTTTGTGACCTTTTACGGATTAGACTGAGTCCTCGTATTCTCTACCGAATCTTAAAATTAGAATACCTTGGACAAACCTATCAAAGCTTTATTTATGAGGTTTATCCGGACCTAGAAGATTTCATTATTATGTACCTACCGACATATTTACATTGATTGAGGAATCGTTCTTTTTGGCGTTTAGTTGAACAGGCCTGTGAGGGAAGAGTTTGACAATGAGGATACCTTTATCAGCTATCCAAATAAATTTAAAGGTCGGTTTTTAAGTTATAACTTATAATCGTTTAAAAATTTTGTTTATAAGTCTGTCTGTTTGTTCCGTCAAAACTCTTAAACGACTAGACCGATTTGACGAGACTCTCACTGACAAATAGCTGATATTATAAGACATAACTTAGGCTACAAAAATAATTATCGCCAATGCGAATTCCGCTTTAAATCTAAGATAACGGGTAATAAGATTTACTACACGTCTATAACATTGTTAAGTTGGTTATATAAAAAATATTCTTACAAACATCCATTAGGCTATATCAGAATTTACCTACCGATTGAGCTTAAAGGCCATCAGGCCTAAAAGTCTAGACCTTTCGAAAAAAAATATATCTAAATTTCCAACGAGCGTTGTTCTTTCGTCTATTGTTTCAGGCAAATTAGCAGGCGCCAGGCAAACGTAATTACCGCTGTCCATCGGCCTGAGACAGCACAACAGCACATCTGTGCTCCGGATAGAAGGATGATTGATACTGGCTCGTGACGAATTATATCAAGGAATTTTTCGCCTTAAAAATAAATTTCCACACCACAAATTCCTTTCACTCAGTATAGTCGGATGTTGAAATATATTTTATGTTGTTTGTAACTTTTTTTATCTTTATCTTAAAATATATAGAAGCGTGATACTTAAAATTAGGATGATTATTGATTTTAGTGGATAACTAACCTGGAAGACGAGCCTGATGATGAGGGGTCAACGTCGCTTATTCATTCACGAGTTCACCGGGAGTTCACCATTCTCCTAATCTGCTGGTAACTCGGTTAGCATATACCTCCTAACGGTAAGGCGTTGTCGTTTAATTGTCAGTGTAATCTGGTAACACTGTAAGCTGACTTTTGATGATTATATAAAGTAGTAAAGTAAAGTATCAACCCTTATATGTGCCACTGCTGGGCACGGGTCTCCTCCTCGAAATCAGACGAGGAGGGTAATGGACCAATAGTTCACCGTGCTGGCCCAGTGCGGGTTGGTGAACTTCACATACCTTCAAAGACTTTCAATCTCATCAGGCATGCAGGTTTCTTCACGATGTTTTCCTTCACCGGACGATTAAGGTAAAACAACAATTTAGCAGTCCGTCGCAGCTTCCCACGGGTTATCAATACAAAGCGTATTTTGCTCGCTGTTATTATTTTTTTCTACTATCGATGAAAGAATGTGAGGTAAAAAAGGAAAAGAAATGATCAAATTTTTTCTTTTTATAATTTTAATATAGAATAAATAAAACAAAATGTATAACGTAATTTAAATTGTTTATTGCCATTGCCCAAATGCTGAAACTGACATGAAACGTGGTTAAATTGGAAATAAGCTAGAAAACATTTCAATATGCTTTTGCGACAAGCCTTCGACTTGACTGCTGTTTAATAGTATTAACAAACAAATAAAAAAGTTATGGAATTTACATAAAATGTATTTTGTAATAAAACAATAAATAAAAATGTACATACTTTACATTTTATGATTTTATCAACTATCTAAACATTTACACGGTAACATTTTTCTTTGTTCAACAATGTATTAATTTTATAACACAAAATTAACAAACTTTTCATATCTGCCATTATAGATCTCATTTCGGCATTTTTAATATAACATTAATAAAACTAACATCTTTCACCAATTTAGAGATCCTTTCAACATTCGCTTTATTCATATATTATCACTTATTTATCTACAGTAAAGTCTTTTAAGCGTATATTAAAATCTGGAATGATTTTAACAATCAAAATAAGACTTAAGTTAACTTAAGTCCTATAGCTCTAAAGCTACGTTTTAATTCAATTAAATAAATATTTTACAATACATATTTTTCTCGATGTCTCTTTATCAACTTGTACTTTAGAAACATTTGTTACCTTTCTAGCGCATGCTGGTAAAAAGTACACATTAACATTTTGTATAAAAATAGCTGCACATTAACAGGTAATTTTATAGCTAGCCGTAAACTCCGGTCCCAACGGACCCCAAAAACAATAAACACTAATGTAATTGCAATAACTTGACGTATTAGGTCCCTTAGTCCTCTCAAGATGAGATGGTATGCTATCACTTCGTAATCCACAGATCAATCTTAGTCATATCGAAACTCATCAACGTCACAAGTGTTCAAGCTCAGACTACACTTAGTGTTTAGATTCATTTCAGCTCAAAACTCGTTTGCACTTAAACGTATTCTCAAGTCAAACCACTGATGTTACAATTAACTTGGTACAAAAACGTTGCCAGCTCTTCGCCGCTGAGCTCTTCGTCGATTTCGTGGAGACTGGAGTTGGAGATGCTCCGGGGGGAGGTCAGGCTATCGGAGCACTCGGTGACACGGTGCTTCCACAACCATTCCTTGGCGGGAAGCTCCTGTTTGTGGGATAGGCCACACGGATTGCATTTCTGCAACAAAAAAGTTAAGTTAACTTTCTGTTAAGCGTTTAGTACACTCATATGAGAAGTTAAACATAGAAAAGAGTGATCATAAGCTAAGTTTCGCTCGAATTTTTGTTCATAATGCTCTAAAATAAATTTTAGAGCATTATGAACAAAAATCGCGTGTCGGCGTCGCGTCAGATATTCCAGATCAAAGGTTACAAACCTAACAAGTATAAAATTCTGTCTTTTTCTGTTTGTACTGGTGTCCAATTGCATTAAGTAAATACAACATTGTCATTAGCCCGTTTTCGTCCACTGCTAGACATAAGCTGTTTTTTTCAATGGACGCAAGTGGCCAAACTCCGCCACTCACATTCAATAATCAATAAATTAATAAATAATAAACACCTTGAAACCTTTTTTTTTTTTAACGCCAGGAACTCTCCAGGCGGGCATGTGGGACTCGTTGCACCCGAAAGATGGTAAGTGGATGCAGCTCTACCCACTAAAACCCGGCAAGTGCCACCAATACCGCCTTTGTTGAGGTGCCCTGGATCTACAAGCACCAGTCACCCTTGAAAGACTGACTAGTTGTCGAGGTGGGCACCTCGACAGCTAGTCAGTCCCTCAGGGAACCGACGCCACCTCCATAGAAGGGTTGCCCGGCACCACAATGCAGCAATGCACTATGCAATGCACAATGCACATACCAGCAATGGTACATACTTTGATTAAATAAATATATTACATTATGAATAAATCGACTTTAGGTTACTCCCTTACAAAACGCCAATTTCATATGTAAGGAGTAAGGACCTAATATATACATTATTATAGTAAATCTCGAATACTGGCTAACGATTTTTACAGCTGCTACGAAATAACAGGTACGTAAAAGTTTTAGATGCCTTATATAATATTTGTAGATGCCTATTTATTGCTCATTTAAGATAATTTATATACTTGAGTGACCTACGGTAAATTTTAGTTAATTCTAGAGAAGTGGGGATGGAGCTAGGAGGGTTTGGGCATAACTACATACCTGTTATTTCGTAATAGCTGTAATAACCGTTAGCTAGTATTCGAGATCTACTATGATAATGTATATATTTTTTTTGCACCATCAGAAAGTAGAGATTTTAACGAACCAAAAAGCCACCGATATTTTAAAAAAAGCTAATATTTTGACAGGAGAATTTTCGATTGAAAAACAGTCTTCCTTTTCAGATATTAGGTTGAAATAAGGTGAAAAAATAAATCTTTTAAATCTAATAAATTACAGTGTATTTAGAACATAATAAGGAAAGTTTTTACCAAATTTCCTAAAAAAAATATTTTATTTTGAAAATGATAAAAATAAAAAACCAAAAACTTGGTTATTTGAATTTTACACATCGATTTTGAGGTTATGTAAAAAAATTGTTTAAACAAAAGTTGTAGATCTTTTTATTACCTACAACTTTGCCATTTAACTCGTTTCCATAGGACTTGTAGTTTTGCCGGAAATCGAGATAAACCATTTCCCCCCCTTAAAATCCACCCCCTCCCTTTCCCCGAACTCGGATCGCCCGTAATTTATTTTTCCTTTCATTTTTATCATATTCCCCTCCTTTCCTAATGAGTTTCATCCTACTGTGATTTTCTTTCTTTTTTTACCTTTTTTGAAGGCATTGGCACCGGTCTATATGAGATATAATTGTGTTATATAATATAAAAGTGGAACTTTTCGTTCAGCAAGCGAAAGAATTACTTGTGAAAAATAAAATTGACTTGCAACTACATAATGTTATTTTGGTCAATTTTATTTTTCCCTGTGATTTCAGGTCGGTGTACTTTCACCTTGCTCACCTTGCTGTCTAAATCCGATTCACATTACATGAATTATTCTGTTGTTTGTTTGTATGGCAACGACTCAAGATGCTTAGTTAGGATAAGGTTTCCTTTTATTTTTCTCTTTTAATTTGTGTAGTCGGGTGTAATGTTTCTACTTATTATCTTTAAGGTTACATTATTACTTTGTGCGTAGTTCTTGAATTTTAACACCTGACATTATTCAGTTCATTCTTTATTCGGTGTTTACTAACATTCAGCCATCATTAGGCAAATTATTTATCATCATTAATTTGACAATATTATCACTTTTAAAGAAATTAATCGCCAGGCAAAAGTTACGATAATAATTAATAGTTTAATGTAAAAATTATATTTGAAATTGTTCATACATGTAATGGAAATCAAACAAAAATGTATTATGTCTTTCGTTATAAATTATCATTTGAATTCTTTGTTTGAAACCGGAATTGTCAATAAACTTTTTTTTTTTGTTATTATTTGAAATGAAATATAAAGTCATTATTATGTCCAAATAAATTTTAACTAGAGATGTAAAGAACTCGAGCCTTTTGAGTCTTAAATTTTAGACTCGGCTGACAAATTGCACAGCTCGACTCGTTATACCAAGAACCCCAGACTCGAGCACTTAAGTCTAAATAAAGACACGAGCGCAACATGGCGCTCGAGTCTTGATTCGCGCTCGAGTCGTTTTACGCGACGAGTCGCGCTCAAGTTCTTTTCCATTTGGAGTTCCTTTATAAATAAACAGGAAATAAAATATGTAACTTTGTGAGATATAATAGTAATTTAATTATTTTTGTAACGTCTAATATTCTTAGCTTTTGAAAATCCTGCTAATATTATAAATGCGAAAGTTTGTGAGTATGGATGGGTAGAATATGTTTGTTACTCTTTCACGATAAAACTATTGGACGGAAGTAAAAAGGTAAGTTAAGTAAAGATTCGTAAAATAAAAAGCAATAAATATTGTTCCGTACCCACATAACAAATAAGTGTCGCGTTTTTATCCCTCTTGAGGTACACAGAACATAATAATGCCATGCCTAAAGGCCACATTTAGCATGTTGCCACATAAACTATGTATTTTAAATAAATCAACCTTATTACGCTCAAGACTCGATACGCTCGAGCTCTTTTTAAGACTTGAGTTCTTTTTGAGACGTGAGTTTCTTTTTTAAGACTCGAGCTTTTTTGAAATACGAGTTCTATTTTGGCGCTCGAGTCTTCGAAAAAGGACTGGAGCTCGGGTCGACTCATAGCTCTGAGTTTTGTTAGCACACCGAGTCTTGTAAAATTGAGCCGAGTCTATCGAATTAAGACTCAAAGACTCGAGTTCTTTACATCTCTAATTTTAACACGAAAATTTTATTTGACCGTGATAAGAAGTTCGAAATATATTCAAATTTATAAAACTTTAAAATTACAAATTATAATTTTGAAATCGCAATTCTAATTGCCATAGATTAAAATCGTCCAACTAGTAACCGAAACACGAAGTATCAAAACAGAACAAGGCCTGGCCTGAACCACCATGTTGCTTGTTTCCTCCGTGAAACAGCTGTGCTGTGTTTCAGAGAGAACGGCAAGAAAGGCAGTGTACCACCCCTCTCACCCCTCAACGAGACTTAACATCTGTCTCATAGGCAATGATAGGCATAACATATGAATGAGTTGCCTGGGCTAGTTCCAGGTAAACTGGTTTCTGTTAATGGCCGACCCCTTACCATCAGGTGGCAAGACTGCCAGTTTGGCTGTCCAACTCACATAAAAAAATGTATTCAAAAAGCATCCATATCATTCATGTCCCCATGACTCGCATTGCCTTTTTAGCGTATCTCAACGCAAGGTTTCAAGAATATCCGCTAAGCGCATGAGGATCAACCTTAAAAGCATGGAGGTAAAGCAGGATTAACTTAAAAGCCTACGCAAATACTAACACACACCTCTGTTCATACATGTACCATTTTGTTCTGGTATTATTATTATTGCATAAAATATATCAGACAAATGTTACTTAAAATATACCTATAGAAAAACCAAAACCAATAGCGCACGTGAAACAAAATTACTTTACAATAATACACGAGAGAGCGCATTTACTTTATTAATATTTTTATAATGTCTTAGTACTTACAATAATATCAAATATCACAAGGCACCAAACCGGTTAGTTCATTTTTCATCGTCGTCTCTCAAGTCATCATCATCATCAGCCTTTATCCGTCCACTGCTAAACATAGACCTACCTCAATGAACAACGCCATGACGACCGATCCGATCAAGTCATACGTAACATAATTTAACCATTATATGAGTAATACTTAAAAAATGGACAATCATAAAGCAATAATTGAAAAGCTAATTTACACAAATACGGTATTAATCCTTGTCATTTTAAATATGCTATTTTAAGTACATATAAAATATTTCATCAAATGCGCGGTATCGCGTGTTATTGCATCTTTATATCGTGCGTATGAACAAAGTTCAATCTAACCTCACCTTCGCTTGCAGCTCAGCCTGGGTGACGTCGGTGGTCAGGTGCTGCAGCTTGCGGTGTCTATTCCGGATGTGCACATCCCTAGCCAGATCCCGTTGACGCCGGGAAGCCAGCAGGGCACTGTAGGTGCGCTCCAAGTACGGCTCCTTATGGTGACACCACGTTGATAAGGTCATCTGAATAAAAAAAAATTGTCTGTAAAGTCGGTTTTCTGACGATATTTGAACATGACAATGTCATAAGAAAATACTGATGGGCCGATTGTGCCTCTTTGTCGCTCGTTCGTCGTGTCGCTTACACTTCAAGCCTTAAATGGAACGCCTTAGAGTGAGGGAACGCATGAGTCATGTTTTTTCGTGCGTGCAGCCAGCTCCGTCGAATTATAAGACGTTGTCACGTCAAAATTAGTATTTAACATTAGGCATAAGAATAACCTCGTTGAAGTGGCTACGGGCTAGTCTCAGATGCATGTTCAACAGGCAAAGAGTAGGCCGCGTTTAGGTAGACGGAGTGACTGCGTTTAGGTCGGCCATTTTCTAATCAGGCGAGGAGTGTAATGGACCATAGTTCACCGATGCGCTGGCCCAAGATTCAAAGATTTTCAATCTCATCAGGTTTCTTCACGATGTTTCCCTTCACCGGTAAGAGAACAATGGTTTTTTAGTGTTTAGGGTACACTTAGAAATTTTAGAAAAACCCATTTCAAAGCACCCACGGAGAAGGTCAGAATCGAACCTGGAACCATTCGCATAAGATTACCCCATTGCCCACTGGACCATCGTCGCAGGCAAGCCATGTTGACATGACAATACTGAATGATAAGACATGACAATATGAAATATTGAACGACTTTAAAAGTTTTCCAGTGGGCCTTCTCCGTATTTGTATGCTAGAAAACAATTCTATTCGCCCCAAAATCCCTAAAGCGGATCAGCTTAGCTCGGATTCTTGAAGATTAGAATTTGGTGAAACCTTTTTTTACCGATAAATGCTTAGCTTTACATACATGTATGTATGGCATTTTTCAAATAAATAAAAAATCTCAAAAGATCAGTAATTCATGAATTTGTATAAATTCATATTTAAACATTCATTCATTCAACTATAATGAATTTTCTTATTCATCATCATCATTATCATTGCAAGCTTTTTAATTGCTTTAATAAATTATTTTAGTAATTTTCTTTAATGATTTTGTTAATTGAAAAATTAATAACTTACATATTTCTTAATTATAATTTGAGTTAACAAAGGTAATTAATGTTTGACGCATAATTAAATTTATTACAAAGAGTTCATAACTGAACCTACAACGTCATGGGGTTTTTCAATCATCCGAAGAAAATTAAATAATTATTATGTTTCAGCAAAATATCTAAATATGTTAACATCTAAATTATTTTTTTTAGAATCAAATAGACTATTTAGGCTAACAAAGAAAAAAATTACCTCCACAAAACTGAAGCTAATTTAAAGATTCCATATAATTGCTGTTCAATTTTTTTGTAATTGTTTTGTTTCAATGACAACTACGTTGAGCCTCTAGGCTTTTCTAACTATATTTTTTACTCTTTCACACACAAAAACAGCTGATTGGATTTTGAAGTGATTCGGAATTTATCAAAGTTACCCACGGAACGGTAGGTACGCGGGTGAAACCGCGGAGCGCAGCTAGTATTCTACACACGCCTTGTCTCCAGAGAGGTATATTATGAGTGAGGTGAGGTTATAGCGTCTATATGAAGCTAAGCCTCGGACTACTTGTCGATCAGCTAGCAGTTGGCTTATCACTGCTCACGTAACAGACACAGGCTATCATAATCATAGCCTCACGTTGATAACGATTGAGGTCCATGCGGGTGGATACGTAAGCTATACGTTAAGATGTAAATGGAATTGCAACATTCTACTGAGAAAAAACGACGAAAGAGAAAAAACTACTTGTAATTTACAAAATGACTCCATGGGCTTGGTCTAAGGTTAAAGTGATTACTAATGTATATGAATAAGTTTTACTACGAGGATCATGGAGTTTACTCCAACTCATAAATAGCAAATAAACATTATTTAACAATTTAACCACGTTAATCTAGCCTATACCCAGCATGGGCATATGGGCTTTGGATTGGCTGACATGATGATGATGAATCTAGCCCCTTGTTCGCACGAGCGCTTTTTTACCGAGCATAAAGAGCGTTTGAATAAGACAAACGGATACCCATTCATATTTTGTTCACACGACAGCGTTTTATCAAGCGCTTTACAATAACAAAGTTTAGAGTCGCGTTATAAAAAAGTACCTTCATTATTTATGTTATTTGGATAGGCAAATCGAAAGATGTGCTTCCTGATGGTAAGTGGTTAAAGTCACCCACGAACATAAACTAGTTTACCTGGAACTAGTCCAGCCAACTCATGTATGTGTTGCACATCCTGAGACATGTAATGTTAGGTCTCCGTGCCAGTAATTATATGCCTGTCCTTTTCTCCGTAATACAGCAAAGCTGTTTCACGGGACGAAAAATCAAGATGGCGGTACCCGTGCCCTCCAACCGACCTAGGAGGAATTTTGTTTCCAAGGCCAGTAATACTTATATTACCAAAAATATATCTATCGAAAATAGCTACGTACCTACATTAAAATATAAATTGATCATTTTATTCCTGATACAAAATGGAAGTACGAAATGTAATGGAAAATATATATACATTTTTATACAGACGTTCTTAAATATGATTGTAATATGATTGAACATGTAAATTAGAATGACAGCAGACAGTGACAGGTAACAGGTGAATTACATTCCATTCCTCGCGGGAGCAATTATTGGAATCGCGTTACTCCTTATTTAGTTTGATAAATGCAATAAGGATTCGAACGATTTTATTTTTCTCCTGATAAAATACTTATTCTTTACATAAATAATAATTTATTTATTTATTTATTTATTTAACAATTTATGTACACTGAAATAACTTGAAATTAACACATAATATAGATAATGCTGGTACAAAGGTACTACTTATCCCATGATGGAATCTCTTCCAGTAGTCCTGCCACAGGAAAATTATAAGTCAGCTGCAAGATTAGCGTGTACAATGATGATAATATTTCTAATAAAATAAAAAATAATATATATATATATATATATATATATATATATATATATATATATATATATATATATATATATATATATATATATATATATATATATATATATATATATATATATATAAATATATATATAATATGTTATTATCCTTAGATAATAATATTATGGTGAAAAATTAAAACTATAATTGCGTTGCTCTGAAAAGAGATATTTTATTTTATAATACTTATAATTTAATAATTTTACAAAACATTCTTTACAAATAAATATTTACAAAAATCTTACCTGAAAAGAGAAACAACATTTAAAGCTATTGTTTCACCAGTATTAATTTAACAATATATATAATTCCAAACAGCTAAACTAAAACATTAATAACTTATCTTATAACTAAACAGCTCCATGGCAACAGACGAGTTCTATCTTTAAATATATATACATTATAAAGATATTAAAAATATTAAACCTATTTAAATGAAGTGTAACACTTTATTTACATCTCCCCCCCCCCCTTCTTTTCCTACATTACTTCCACTACTGGAATAATTTTTGTAATGTGGAAAAGATTTGATTCTGTCTTTTTGTGACCTGTATTTACTTTGTAAATTGTATTAGATATTTTATCTATTATTTTAAAAGGTCCTATCTTTAATTCGTCTAATTTTTTTCGGTTTAATCGGTTTCCGTTTTCGACATATACCGAATCTCCGATTTCGAACTCATACTGTTTTCTGTTTTTATCAAATCTTTGTTTATTGTAATTATGTGATTTCATACTATTTTCTAAGGCAATTTTACGATCTTGCAGTAGATGATTATTTGTTCTATTTTGTTTCAGTTCCTTCGGTAAAAGGTCAACATTTTTTCCCTCCAGTAAATATTTTGGAGAAAAGCCTGTAACACTATGTTCTGTTTCATTATATTTTTCTGTGCATTCGTGAGCAATAGTTGTCCAAGCAATTTTAGCTTTCCTTTCATTAATTTTACAACGAATTTTATTAACTAACGTTTGGTTTAACCTTTCGTTTAATCCGTTTGAAAATGGCGCATTAACTGCAGTGAAAACTATAGATATATCTTCTTTTTCTAAAAATTGTTTAAATTCCTTCGAATTTATGCCTGGATATTGATCAGATAGAATCAAGTCTATTTTATAATCTTTTGTTACCTTTTGAACAAGTTTTATAAAATCATTCGCATTCTGAGTTTTGGATGTCAAAATATAAGCGTAACGAGAAAAGTGATCTACTAGGAGATGTAAGTATGTTTTGGTTGAACGAGCACCACCAAATCCCCCTATGGTGTCTATAGACACTATTTCGAATGGATAGGTAGCGGGACCTAAATACGACATTAATCCAAACTTGTTTTTGCTTCTAGATTTATTTTTTATACATACACCACAGTTTTCGCAAATCTTTTTTATGTTATCTAATAAATTTTCAGCTTGATAAAAAGGTTTAATCTTGTTTTCCAATTGTTGTCTTCCTATGTGACAGTAGTAATTATGTACATCCTTTATAAACTTTTTACTAAACTCCTCAGTAAGTATTATCTTTTCATTTTTTCCTATTTTTTTATAATATATATTATTTTTGCATATTAGTTTATTTATATTTTGCTTAATTTTTTCATTTTTATATTGGTCGTTTAGTATGTCTTCTAACTTAACAAAATTTACTACTTTTAGACTACTTTCTTCATTTTCATATGACTCTAATACCGGGTTTCTACTTAAAGTATCTGCCTCTATGTTATATTTACCTGGAGAATATATTATTTCAAAATTGAACTGTGACAAATAATACGTTAAATCTCCAAGTTCTTCGTCAGTTCTAGCTTTTATATTCATTCTTTCTAAAGGTTTGTGATCTGAAAAAACCGTGAATGTCTTTCCCATAAGCCAGTGCTGCCAGTATTTTACCGCTTCTTTTATTGCCAAGCACTCAAGATATATGGCTTTTTTCTTTTTTTGGGAATCATTTAATTTTTTTGAAAAATATGCACAAGGTTTTTCATCACCGTCTGATTGAATCTGTTTTAAAATCGCGCCTACACCTTGTATGCTAGCGTCTGTATAAATATGTATTGGTAAGTCTGGATCAAAAATAGCTAGAATTGGTTTTGAGCAAAGAAGTTTTTTTATAGTATCAAATGATTCTTGGCATTTATTGGACCAAACAAATTTTTCTCCTTTCCTTAGTAAATTATGTAAAGGATCCAATATAATTGAAATATTTGGCACATATTTTCCATAGAAATTAATTTTTCCTAGAAATTGTCGGATATTCTTTTGTGTTTTTGGAATCGGAAATTCTTTTATGGCAATCAAATTATCTTTTAGTGGTGTTACAGTATTGTTTTTTATTATATGCCCCAGATATTTTACAGAGTCCTGTGCAAAATTACATTTCGTAAATTTTAATTTAAAACCTTCTTTTAAAATTGCTTCCAATAACAAAGATATATGCTGAATGTGTTTTTCAAACGTTTCAGAAAATACTAATATATCGTCGATGTAGTTAACAGTAAAATCTGAGAGTTTATACTTTCTTATGATACTACTCAATATTCTTTGAAAAATAGCAGGAGCAGTTTTTAAACCGAAAGGTAAACATGTCCATTGAAAGTGTGCCTCTTGAGTAACAAATGCAGTTTTGTGTCTATCTTCAATTTTAAGAGGTATAGACCAGAATGCTGAGTTTACATCAAATGTTGAAAAATACTTACAATTCCTTGTTTTAATCATTAGATCCTCGATTAGCGGAAATGGTTGTGATTGGGGAACTACTATTTTATTTAATTCACGAAAATCTATACAAAGCCTTGATCTCCTCCCATCTTCTTTTTTAAATGCTAGTGTTACCGGAGCAGCAAAAGGGCTATATGACTCCTCGATTAAATTATTTTTTAGTAATTTTGATATTTGTGTTTCGATTTCTTTCATATCTTCAATAGAGCACCTATACGGTCTTTTACTATAATATTTATCTATCATTAAATCAATATGGGCTTCATAACTTTTTACAGTACCTATATCGTACTTGTCTTTAGCAAATACTGAATTATATTTGTGTATCAATTTATCAATATCAGATTTTTTCTGATGATCTAAATTATTAACAGAAATGTTAAAATTATCTATTATTATATTTTCATTAAAGTTTATTTCATACTCATTATTTATATTTTGTTTTTTATATTTTTTTTTATTATAATATATTATATCTTTTTTATTTCCTATAACACTACCTGAACTGCCAGGAATTTCTTCAGTGCTTATAGGATCCTTATCTTTGCTTTTTATATAGTCTTTATTGATAAGGCCATTTTGAGCTATTTTTAAATTGTCATTTTGAGTTAACCGATATTTTTGTATACAGTCTAATCCTACTAGGAAATCATAGTCAAAGTTTTCTTCGTCTATAACAAAAATATCGACATGTTTTTCAATGTCAAAAATTTTTATTTTTAAAGTTACCATACCTATTGTTCTTTTTACGCCATTAATAGTTTTTAAACCTGCATTTTTATTATGAGTAGGTTTTTTTTTTAAAGATAATAACCTTGAATTAATTAAGGACACATTAGATCCAGAATCATAGATTCCTGTTGTTTCCAACGTGTCATTAATTAGTAATTTAATTTTTATTAATGGCGGCACTATTAGTTTTTTGGATCGATTTCATTTAATTCAGCCTCTAGTTCAAAATTGTTAACACTTCTTATTTTATCTTTATTTTGTATATCATAATTTTTAATTTTAAACCAACATTGTGATTCAGGATGGTAACGTTTGCCTTTATTCTCTTTTTCACAAATTTTACACGGGTTAACCATTGGATACACCTTTTTCTCTTTAATATTACTTTCGGATGGTCCTGTCCTTATACCAAATGTTTTTTTGTTGACTATATTATACTCTAACTTTCTTAAATTATTGAATAAGTCTTCAGTTTTCTTTATACTAACCCTATCAATCTTATCTGTAATAAAATTTGGTAATCCTATGGCAATTAAATCAATTAAAGTTGTTATATTAATAGAACTATTTATTTCTAATAAAAGTCTCTCTTTCTTTATTGCATATTCTAGTAACGAGCCCTGTCTATACTTAAATAACATTGCATACCTGATCGGCGACCAACCTTTATTCGCATATGTTTCACAAAAAATATTTTTCCATATCGCCCATTCTGAATTTATTGTATACTTTATAAGCATAGAACTATACCAATCTAAACAAGAATCTTCTAAAAATAACCTAAAAATTTCAATTTTTTTTATATCTTCTTCTATTCCCATACGAACACATTCCGCCTCAAAAGTAGTCATCCACTGAGACACATTAGTAATCTTGCTATTGAATTTTTCTAAAACAAATTTTTCTACTATTTTTCCAATATTAAAAGATTTTAAATTTTGTGAGTCTTTCTTCATTTCAGCGAAGCGTTCCATAATTTTTATTAAAGAATCTTCGGAAATTCCTGTGGATATTTGTGCTTTTGTTTGTTCCTCTAATAGATACCCCATAAATTGTTTGTTACCATCTTCATCACAGTATACAGCTTTCATCTCTGGATTCATGGATATCCACACCAGTCGTTTCTCGTGCCGTTTTTGTAATGTGGACCTTACTTTTTGAAAGATTTGTGTATGTGTAATTACATCATGTAATTTTACAGGTTGTAACTTATCTGGAATCGTAAAGGTCCGTCCGTCTAAATCTGTGATTGTCGTCACACAAATAATATTTGTTTTCATATCTTCGCTGGCTTTGACCATAAACTCAAATCTTAATTTATCCATTATTCCTGGTAAGCAGCAGCAGAAATGTTGTTTTATAATATGTTATTATCCTTAGATAATAATATTATGGTGAAAAATTAAAACTATAATTGCGTTGCTCTGAAAAGAGATATTTTATTTTATAATACTTATAATTTAATAATTTTACAAAACATTCTTTACAAATAAATATTTACAAAAATCTTACCTGAAAAGAGAAACAACATTTAAAGCTATTGTTTCACCAGTATTAATTTAACAATATATATAATTCCAAACAGCTAAACTAAAACATTAATAACTTATCTTATAACTAAACAGCTCCATGGCAACAGACGAGTTCTATCTTTAAATATATATACATTATAAAGATATTAAAAATATTAAACCTATTTAAATGAAGTGTAACACTTTATTTACATATATATATATATATATATATATATATATATATATATATATATACTCAATATATATTTTACTAAATATATACTTACTTAAATACACATAAATTAATACATACATACTCTTCTAATATTATACATATATACAATTAAAAAAAAAAAAAAAAGAGACAAACAATACATAATATTTTAATACATACTATAACATATTCCAATACGCATATAAAAGAAATTTAAGTTCTATAATAAAGCTAGCATTGATTTAGGTAGTATTCTCTTACTCTTTCCTTAAACAGTGGTAGTGTTTTACAGTCGCGAATTTCGTAGGGTAGAGAGTTCCAAAGTCTAACGGAATGTACAGTAAAAGAGTAGGAATAAAAGTCGGTACGATGGGTGGGAATCTGAAGAAGAGAACGTTTATTTAATCTACATGGAGAATCATTAGCATGAGAGAAGGAAAAGCGGTCTTGAAGATATGACGGAGAACAAGGATTAAAAAGAATATTAAAAAGGAAACAAAGTATTCTGAAATTTCTACGATGGCGGATAGGTAGCCATTGTAGTTGTTTACGAAATTGACTTATGTGGTCATGTTTTCTCAAGCCAAAAATGAAACGTAAGCATAAATTCTGTAGTCGCTCAAGTCTGTTAAGTAATTCATCGGTGACATCCAAACAAGCAACGTCAGCGTAATCAATGATCGGTTGTATGAGAGTTTGAGCAAGAGAAATTTTAGTCTTGGAGTGCTTTGAGAGAATGGAGCGAGAAATATACCTTGCGACTGACCTCATTAATATAGGCATTCCAGCTAAGATTGGAATCTAATAAAACACCTAAATTCTTAGCCGAGTCTGAAAAAGTTATAACGACGCCGTCTAAGGTAATAGGGTGTAATTCTGCGATATTAAGTTGGGAACGAATGCGTTTACTGCCTATGATCATTGCTTTAGTTTTTCCCGGGTTAACAGTAAGACCAAAACTATCAGCCCACTCAGTGATCCGCCTTGAATCATCATTAATGGAAAAAATTGCAGTTGTGACATCTTGTAACGCAAAATGGCGATATATTTGCAAATTGTCGGCATATAAATGGTATTTAGAAGAGATGACCTTAGTGATAGAGTTAATAAAAACAGAGAAAAGAAGAGGGGAAAGTACTCCGCCTTGGGGAACTCCCATACTGGTATTGCACCAGTTAGAATAGGATGTATTGAGTTGAACACGCTGTGAACGGTCCCGAAGATACGAGTCGAACCACGCTAATGCAGATAAAGAAGTATTAATGGATTTAAGTACGCCAAGAAGGATGTCGAAATCGATAGAATTGAAAGCATTGCTAAAATCAAGAAGTATGAGGATAGTAAGTTGCTTATTTTCCATGGCCAAGCGGATGTCATCAGTTACGTTAATAAGAGCAGAAGTTGTGCTATGACCTGGACGAAAACCGGATTGAAATGGACTGAGAAGGTCATTAGAAAATAAAAAGTAGGAGAACTGCTTGTGGACAATGCATTCAAAAACTTTAGAAAGAGTAGGTAGTATAGATATAGGTCGAAAATTAGTTAAAGAAGAAGGATTGGTAACTTTAGGCAAAGGAATAACATTTGCTAGTTTCCAGGCTTTCGGAAAGAAGCTAGTGGTAAGAGAGTAGTTAAATATGTGGCTTAGAATTGGTAGCAGCATAGGAAGAATCAACACAATCATTTTCAAGGATAATTTGTCATAGCCAGCAGCCTGTGATGAGATTGAAAGAACTGCAGTCTTGATGTCTAAATCAGAAATAGGTGTAAAGGAAAATGGAGTACAGGGTATTGGCAGTTCTGATAGTTGTTTTAGAGTATTGTTTTTGACGTTAGAACACAGTCTCGTAGGAGATTGGGAAAAGTAATTGTTGAGAGCGTCTAAGTCAAGATCAATATGTGACTGGATGGGAGATTTACCAATTCCCATAGACTTAAGAAATTTCCAAGTATCTGCAGTGTTTTTGTTATGAAGAGAAGAGTGAAAATATTGCCGTTTGGCGGCGCGACACATACGATTGCATTGGTTACGAAGATCTTTGAATTTAATGAAATTAATTTCCGATGGACAAAGTTTGAATTTTCTTTTAGCGCGATCTCTAAATGCCATATGCTCCTTAATAGTATCAGAAAGCCAGGGTGCGGGATTGTGCTTGACTTTTATTTGCTTAAGTGGCGCATGCAAGTCATAAAGATCTAATATATATAATAATATAATACCGGACTAAGTAAACTAAGTAAACAATCGTTGAAAATAGTTGAAAGTTATAGGATTGCTCAAAAATCAAGCACGAGGATTTAATGTTTATTATAGTAATAGATTATATTAATAAAAATTAATCCCCTAGTTTTGTTGCTAAGCTCAAAACACGAGATCGGCTCGACCATGTCTGCAATGTTTGTTATGTTTTTAATTTTATTTATTTTAGTTTGAATCTGCTTCAATGTGAAATCACGCCTTGGTTGCTGGCTGGGCTCAGGCTGTCGAATAGCCCACACAGCGCTAAAACTACAAACATTGAATATTCAATTTTTAATAATAAAAAACATATTTCTAAGATCTCTGTGGAAAAGGTGTCGTATCAGTGCAAATGAATGACGTATAATGAAGGTACGATGCCATAAATAAAGTATTTGGAGGCATAAGGCAAAAAAATTAAACACTAGCAGTTGCCAGCAGCTTCGCCTGCATTAACTAAGATTTACAACAGGATCTTAGTACGCAAAATAAGTAACTTTTCTGGTTGATTTTTTACACCTTGTGTCCGAAAAACCATTTGGGTTTTTCTTACGAAACCTATTTTTTCCAGAATAAAATTTAGAATATGTCACTCGTGGATAATGTAGCTTTCGAATGGTGAAAGAATTTTCGAAATCGGTCTAGTACTTTATGAGCCTATTCTTTACAAGCAAACAAACAAACAAAGTTTTCCTCTTTATAATATTAGTGTAGATATACGTAAAATTAACAAAGATTTCGTTGAGACATTACCAAATTTTTTTTAATCAAAAAATTCCCTCATCATGAATTTTATTATTGTTTTCCTTTCATTTGTATGTTATTGTGTTTGCTTTGATAATAGTACTAATTGTGAGTTATTAATCCATCAATAACTCCATTATTCGTTATTAATAAATCACTCGTTATTGTTTCTGTAGTTCCATTTTAATAATAAAGTAACTAATTACTGACTATATGATTTTCGCTCACTCGAAAATTAGAGAAGTTTGCCCTCTCATAACAGAAACTTTACTAATGAAAGTTACCGTCCGTAAAAATAGTTATTACGGTATAACAATCGTCTGTATAAGGGACCGTGAGAGCCCCTTATACAATTCGACATGTTGGTTTAGTAATAATAATATTATCATTGAAAGCAGCAAAGTGTATTTTGATATGGTCAACGCCATAGCTTCTTGAAAGATAAAATATACGGTCCGAGTGTGGCACAATGGAAACATCTGAAGATCAATGCGAACATCAGAACATTATCAGAGGAGCTTTACATCTTTACCAGATAATTCCATAGTGAGACTAGTGATACTTCCGGCAGTGACTGTGAAAACCGATCTGAAACAAAGCGGCTGTTGCAACGCTGTAATGTCAAATATTGATTAGGTGCTGAGCGTTATTCTGACTGGTAAGTGAGCATGCCTCATGCACGTTTTTGGACCAGCACCTAAGCCGCCTCAGAATTATAAAGCCGCAGTGTTCGCAGATGTCTTTCAAGAAAGCGTTTTCAATTTCGAAGTGAATAACAGTCCTTAGGGCTTTTTAGAAAACCCGTATGAGTAGACTACCTCCTCATCATTATGTTGCAATAATTCATCATCATCCTTTATCCGTCTATATTTGAACATAGGCCTCCTTTAATGAATGCCAAGACGACCGATTCCTTGCCGCCCGCATGCAATACGGACTTTATAAAGCTAGTCTTACTTTGATTAGGTATTATTTAATATTCCAATGATAATGACTATTGTTATGAATTATTAATATACAATCTAACCCGCATATGGGAATACTAATACATAATATGAATATATATGAATACATACATACATTGGTTGACGATTTAGTTAAATGAACCGTTCAGATTGTATATTATGTGATCTAGACGTCAGGTATATTGACACGAGATGAGCAATACTCAATGTTGCAAATCCAATAGTAATTAGTTACAGGTAATTAATAAAAAATTCATTCATTCCCAGCTCTTGCAATTTGTATGCTTTAATTTCAACAGTTTGAACGTGCTATGTCTAAGGCTTTTCTTTTATTTTATCAGTTGGCGTATTACTGTGCCTCGGAAAGCACGTTAAGAGCGTTAACGCCGATTTTGGCTGCTTGGACCAAAAAGAGTACTTTTAAAACACTTTTATCTCCTCACAAATTATATGTACCGAAAGTGTGAATTACTAATAATTGTAGGAAATATATCGATCTTAAAAGTTGACTTATAACATATTTATATTTAAAAATACTTACGCGGACAGTTTTATACTAGTTTTTTTTTCACAGGGTTAAGCCAACCGCCCTACTACCTATGAAGCATTAGGGCCATTAGCATAGCTCCAACCGAAAAAAAAACTAGTTTAAAAAAAAAGATTATAAAAGTGTTTTTAAGTACGCTTTTTATAGTAAGTATAACACTATATCCATGTCCGTTGGTCCCGACTGTCATCGACAAAAGCCGGAGAGTGTCTGACAGCCAGTCTTATCACCCAGTTACTGGGTTGTGGAGGTCAGATAAGCAGTCGCTCCATTTAAAATACTGGTATTCAGCTGAATCCTGTTTGACTGGAAGCCAACCCCAAAATATCGTTGGGAAAAGGCTAGCCTTCATCTACCTAGGTAGATGGTGATGCTGTTCGTTGGATAAACTGGCAAGAAGAAAAAGTGGTCGACGTCTTCCATGAATATAAATTAGTATATGCTAACTACTATACATGTAACTAGGCCAAGCAACTCATTAATGTGCTGTCTAATCTAAGATATAAAATATTGAGTCTTGATGCCAGTCATAACACTGCCTTTCTTCGCATCGCCCTTTTCGATTAGAAATACAGCAAAGCTGTTTCACGGAAGAAATAAGCAGGATGGTAGTACCCACAGATATTTGAAATAAGGTAGTACCCATGCAACCGGGAGCGCGGCACAGCGCATTCCAGGGGTGAAGGTGTTTTCTACATTAGATGCGATTATAAGATTTAATTTAGAGTATTATTAATAGCACTAAATTTGATTTTGTTGAGATTTTTTGTTGATTTTGTTTTTTGTAAAGAAGTCTTAGCAATACAGCAGTCTTTATGAGAGACAACAGTTGTTATTTCTTTGTGGCTTTAAATACCCGAAAGTAACAAAAAGTTCTTAATGTTCGTTCTCATTCTACTAAAAACGCTTGATTTGAACATTATTCGCGATGCATGCGCAAAGGTATTGAGATAATCATCAGCCTTTATCCATCCACTGCTGAATATAGGCCTCCTCCAATGAACGCCAAGACATCTATTTTTTTGCCACTCGCATCGCAATAAAAATGATTTTCCATTTTGATTCAAAAAACCCTGATTACCAAACCTTTTAAAAAATTTACATGATATGTAAGCGTGTGTTTGTAACATGGTGAATAATATACTTGTAGTGAAATACGCTATAGTATAATGAAAGTAATACAGATTCAAGATAACTCAGTAATATTCCGCAAATAATCCTTATCGGATTCAATGTTGTGGAGAACTTATTTTCCTTTATTATGGCGGCCATGGATCGCCGCAGTTTGGGCGGGAAGCTCTATCACCTAAGGTCGCCGTAAATCCTCTCTATATCGTCTTGAAAGGCATTTTTTCTCGTCTGTTATTACGCCAGTACGGACTGTTTGCACCAATGTTTATGTTCATTATTTTTGTGGATTGAGAAAAATAAAGAAAACATACATATAAATATCCTCATTAGTCTATATATATTTAATGCCGTTAAAAGTGTTTGTTTGGCATTAATCGATTAGTCTAATCGACAAGTTGAAAATTGGATCCAATGAGCTAGCGCACATAATTTTAAGAGCTGTATCTCTATTTTGTACCATTTTCAACTTCTCGACTAGACTAGATAACCAATATTGGATCCGACAAATTGTTTTAAAGTAAATAATGAAAATGTCTGCAATATTGCAGATAAAATAAATATATATTAATATACATTAATTTTATACTTCCGATTGTGAAACAGCTGTTGAAGTCGTAATTTAGATAGCTTTTGAATATCATATACTAGCTGTTACCCGCAGCTTCGCCCGCGTGAACTTAGATCTGCCGTTCGAATCACGGCAACACGATTTATTTTCTTGCGTATTATTTTTGATTTTGCCATATCTCCTAAAGTATTCATTTAATTTGCATGATGTAAAGGGGAAAAATAATCATCATGAAGTGCTTAAGCTAATTAACTGATTAAAAATGATAAGGATTCATACCGTATTTGTGTAAATAACTTTCAAATTATCACGTTTTAACTGCCCATTTTTTTAAAGTATTAAATGGATATAGTATGATATCCTTAAGAGATAGACATATGCCATCGCGGACTTTTTTGTAGACCTATTTAAGATACACAATTTCACCATACAATATTTTGTTATATCTTAAAGGGTTTAGGCAGCGTTTTCGTTGAAAACTTCCAGACGGCCTATTTTTTTCCGACACGTCCAACAATTATTGTTATATCTTAGCCGATGTATATAAAAACTTAATAAATTATATACATAAACCTTCCTCTTGAATGGTCCTATCTATTAAAAAAAACCGCATTAAAATCTGTTGCGTAGTTTTTAAGATTTAAGCGTACAAAGGGATATAGGGACAGAAAAAGCGACTTTGTTTTATAATATGTAGTGATAATATGAAATTCGACATCAACATAACTTTTAAACAACTTTGGAATTCATGTAATTTGTTTCCTGCGGCTTTGTCTGGGTGTTTTTTTTCTTGGACATAATATGATATAGAACCCACACTATTGCTAATAAATATATAATTTAATACCAATTAGTTTAGTTTATAGTATTTTTTTTATTACTCGGTTAGTAATTAATAATGTTAATAATTAATAAACCTCAAATCATTTGTCTGTTAGTATATTCATATTTGTAACATCAATAGGAATTCAAAGCCTCCATTTCTTGTTTATGTTCTATTCAATGCTTTGCTATTGTTGAAAATCATTATTAATGAAACACAAATATTTTCTATGTGGCAATATCTTTAGAAAATACAAGGAAAGGGGATTGATTGTGGCCTTCGTTATAATTTTGGTAGTGGCCCAAAGTGATTAATTTTATTTATTGTTAATATTTGTCACTGGTTACCAGTCTAATCGCGGAGTACCGTATCACCCAGTTACTGGGTTGTGGAGGTCCGACAGCAGTCGCTCCATGTAAAATACTGGTATTTAGCTGAATCCGGTTAGACTGGAAGCCGACCCTAATACGAGTATATAGTTGGGAAAAGGCTAGGCAGATGATGATGATTTGTCAGACATTATAAATTTAATAAACATTATAAATTGGAAGAATTTGTTTGTATACACTAACCTCATGAATACCAGTCGAACTGAAAGCTTTTGGTACTTGATAACTGAATTTTGAAAAAAAAAGTTAAGTATTGGGGATACACCAGTAAACTTTTACATAAAATTATATAAAATTAGTTAAGTATACATTAATGTAATATAATATATTGATAGTGAGTTGTAACTATTTGTTTTTAAATGGATTGTAAAACATAGATATAAAATGTTATGCCTGACGCTACGGGCGTAAAATAAGCGTCTCAAAGCGATAAAACTAATAGCTGTTATACTTTTGTCTATTTTTAATATTCGACGCTGAATTCACTTTTTTAAATTACTAATTCATAAAATTAGAAAGATTTTTTAAGAAAAATATGTATGAAAACATTATTAAAAATCCTGATATCTCCGGAAGTGCAAGGATAACCGTAATATCCTCGCATACAGTTATAGTACCAACTATTTATGTATTTTTGGCATACTTCATATAACTCGGTCTGCTGCGAAACTTTGCGAAAAAAAATATTTTCTTTTCGCATTTTTTTTGAGAAACACAACTTCGTTTTTAGCGACAAAACCATCAAGATAAGAAAGAAATATTACCAAATATATAAAATACATTGTCAAATATATAATGGGGTACAAATCGGCGAAAGAAAAATGATGAATAACATGAAAAAACCTGATTTCTCCGGAAGTGCAAGGGTATGTAATCGTTATATCCTTCTATACAGATATAGTACAAACTATAAATGATATTTTGCCATACCTACTTCACTTCATATTAATCGAACTGTTGCACTTTATTTATAAGATACAGGCGGTTTACTTAACTAAGTAAGAAGAATAAAGTAATAACCTCTGGTGAACCGCGTAGGTATAAACTTGGTATGTATATATATAATTAATGGCTGTATCTATTGATATGCGCTTATTATTTAATTTATTAATTTAAAATCGTTTTAAAAATAATAACTTTATTTTATTAAATAGTAATTGTTAAAATTATTGCTTAAGATAATAATCTTAAAGAGATAATAATCTTAAGCAATAATTTTAACAACTACTATCATCCCGCAGGTATTGGTTAACTAATAGGGGAGGAAGGTGTCTAGCATCCCTTAGGCCAATCTTACGTCATTTCATTACCATACGACATATCCAACAAGCCACTTTCGCCTATTATATTCAATATAATTCTCGGATAAATAATATAATATAACTTTTTACCTACTTAAATTTTTCTTAAATTGAAGAAAATAAAAGAAAGGCTCCTTGACTATTCGAACTTAGCCCATAATATAAACTTTAAAAGTAATCCAACAACTGTCCGTAGCAGATTGTAGGATTTGTAGTTTCGCTGAATTAAAAAATAAGAAGTTTCTCGAAACACATACATGTTGTTTACATGTTCACTACTATTAAATAGGTATTTATCGTAAGGTATATTATATTATAGCTTACGTAAAACGCTTTAGGAATTATTATGTTTCTAGAACTAGACTCAACAGATTACACTAGACTGAACAGGAATAAAAGGTAGTGCCATGCTGCTTTTGCAGTGATAGCTATGCTGTCGAGTTTCGTGCGGTTTGTGAGTTTCATTTGCGAGTTCTGTGGCCCACTAGGGGATAGGGAAAAGGAGGGCACACATCTACATAACCTTTGGTAGTGCGAATATTCATGAGCGACGGTAGTCACCAAAAGGCTGACTGTTCCATCACTTCCTCATGACATTAAAAAAATGCATTTATTATTACGGAACAAAAAATATTTAAGAGGAGGATAAAATTTTTATGACAGATACACACACGACACATACACACACACACACAGTGACAGAATAGTCCATTAAAATTAATTTTATCAGCTCAGCAATACTCCGTCCGTATGTAATAGCTCCTTGAATTCCATTATGAGACCTAAATCAAATCATGGGGCTTTACTGAAGAACCAACATAGGCACAATAAATATTATTTAAAGATACATATCCATGGTTCTAATTAAATGGATGGATGGATTATGCAAATGAAAACAAACTTAGAGGAATGTTTTTGTTCATTTTAAAACATATACCTAGTTACAGCTTCATATTAATAGAAAATAGGTACATCAAATGTAAATAAAATCACAATATTCAAATATTAGTGGCCAGTATTAGCACTAGTAATCAATTCTGTTGTGAACTAATCCACAATGAAGTAAACATCTAAATTTAAAACAGCATAAATTATATGTCACATTAATGTATTCATTTAAAAATATATTCCATCTTTCATTCAAACATCGATTCATTCATTCGTAAAATAATATTCATTCATTGAACAAATTACAGGAATAATACATAAACAGTATAAATAAACTAGCACTAACAAGTTAACAACACAAGCAAACAGTTTCATTCGTTGTAGTGTGTAGGTACTAGGAACAATTTATTAACTCGCTTTAACTTTATTTTACTACAGAATCGTTTGTTTAAACTGATCCCCATAAATTTATTCGATGCATCGGATTTTAAATACGTACTGGTTTATACTCAGCTGGCTGCTGTGGTTTTCGTTTGCCTTTAATTTACCAAAACAAAAGAAATGAGTTATACTTTCATTTCACAATCACTAAAACTGCTTCTGTAAATTTTCATCATCTTCTTTATGAAGATGTTTGAGAAATTGAAAAATAAGAAATAATATATTTTACACCCAAATAAAAACAACATTATCCTTGACAACAATAAAGTCTAAAGATTTAATTTTTTTTTATTTTATTAGTCAAATCAATGAACTGTAAATCCAACTGTATCCATAGCTCAATAACTTTTACCATGGTCGAATTTCTATAATAAATAGGCGGTGCCACTAATTCAGAACCAAATGAGCTGCTAAGGCTATCTACACTGCTTTTTCCAATATGATCTGCATAAATGCAGAAATAATCCTAATAATATTATAAGTGCGAAAGTTTGTTTGGATGTTTGTTACTCTTTCAGACAAAAACTACTGAATGGATTTGGATGAAACTTCACAATAATATAGCTTATACATCAGAATAGCACATAGGCTATAATTTATCCCCGTACTCCCACGGGAACGGCAATTACGCGAGTGGAACCGCGGGGCGCTCCTAATTACGCTATATTTTGTTGAATTATTTTAATAAACATTTGTCAGTGGTTTTGCCAACATATAACAAGTATTTTCAAAGGAGCAATGATGCCTTAATAATATAAAACCCAATAAATCCCCGTAAGTAATTATTAGCGAAAGGTTTAATTAATTTAGTGACGGTCGAGCGATAATAACACCCGATTAGATACCGGGTGTCACTTCGTCAAAGCTGAAATAATTAACAGGATAGAGGAAATTTTTAATTCAATTTTATCAACTCTGATAAATCATTCTTATGATTTTTTTTTAACTAACATAAAATGGTTGTTAGTTAAAATTTATGTTAGTTAGGTTTTTTTATGTTATGCCCAACTAGGATATCTAGCATAGACCTGGAACTCAGGCAACTGTATATATAAATATTTTTACTTAATTTTGATATGGTGTGTTCATTTGCTCTTTTGTCGCTTCCCTTAAGGTTTATTTACATGAAAATGCATCATGTTAAGTGTAATTAAGATTTCGCATTTGAGTCATATTATGATTAATAATTCAAAAAAAATTGGTCATAATAAGCAAAAATCTTCTTTTCACCACTTCCATGTTTTGTCTAGATTCACAAACGCTAAGCTAACAAGCGATTTATAGCTTAAGGCTAATATATAGCTTTTCAAAGTTCGATAGTCTACCAAATATATAGACTTACCAATATTTCATTGTAATAAAAAATACGCTAAGATGTCGTCGAGGAAAACAAGGGTAAGAATAAACAAGTGCGGACAACTGTGCAGTGTTCCGGGATAAAAAGTAGCCAATATTACTTTTCGGCCTTGAGATATTACGACACAAAAGTAATCTTGATTCTTAACTCAGCTACATCAGAGACAAACAAATAGACTTACCCATAAAAATATTCTTTTGGTCAGGATCAAGATTTCCGAATAAATCTGATTATAGTCGATAAGAAGAAACCTTCACGTCCATATAATAAAAGCTCTTAGGAGATAGGTTCCAAACTTTGCTAGAATCACGTCTAGTAAATGGCTCACATAATTCATCTAAAATTATTTATTAAAACATCCTTTCCTTTATAAAATAAACTAGTAGCGCACCGTGGTTTCACCCACGTACTTCCCATTCCGATGGGGGTACAGGGATAAACTATAGCCTATGTGTTATTCTGATGTATAAGCTGTATTATTGTAAAGTTTTATTAAAATCCAGTCCAGTTTTACGTCAAATAGTAACAAACGTCCATACGCACAAACTTTCACGTTTATCATATTAGTAAGATAAGAAGTAAAATAAGACTAGATGTCGCTTAAAAAACATATAAATACAAACTGAAAAACAGGAAAATTAAATTAAAATCTTATTTAAATACTTTGGAGATAAACATTAAATACCATTATTTAATTTCAAAGACCCTAGTTTTATTTAAATGACACTCATATTTTTATTAACATGTAGTAGGTAAGCATCCAAAAAAACGGAAGGTACCTAAATTATTTGTGAACCCAACCAAACGTTAAATTATAACAAGCTTTACACATTTCAGCGAATACTGAAATCGTAAAACTATTTATAGGGATTTTTAAAATATGAGATAGTTTTTTAAACTAGTTATGCGAGATTGGAAAGGCAATAAAATAACATAAAATTGGTAAAGGTTAACCTTCCACGTCATGAACGTTGCGGACATAAGTAATTTAAAAAAAATAAGGCTCTGAAGGTTTCGGTATAAAAATAACTAATTTTAAATTGTAAAAGTAAGACGTGTGTTTCAATATTTTCGTCAATTGTTTTTGTTAGTTAACTTCTCTTCGAAGCCAAATTTTTTATATTTTTTTTAGTTGGATATAATAATATATAGGTAAAGTTATGAAGTTGGTTTTTCTTTTTTATTTAAAAATAACTTTATTTAAAATATGACATAGCCTATGTCACTCCTGAATAGTATATATTTCTGGTAGTGTTAAAATTGCTATGATCAGATCAGTACTTCCGAAGGTTATCGCCTAATCGTAAAAAACTTAAAAACCTCTTTGTAATATTAGTATTATTTTTTTATTCAGAGCTGGATACAAGTCCTTTGCCCTAATATTAGTATGGTACAGTGTGTTGCTATTCAACAAACTTTTTCACACTCTTTACAGATTTCCAATCTTATGGATCAGAATTTTATAGATGTACTATGCTACGTTTTTGTTTTCAATTTAATTAGCGTTTAATACATTCTTATCGTATTTCTATCGCAATATTAACAATAAGTATATCACTTAGTTTACTGCGTTTAGAAGTGCATAATAAAAAGAAGAGATTAAATATAAATAAAATGTTTAATACTCTTTGCAATAGCAAGAGTACTTCGCTTGAATATAATAGTCTAAAAAGAATAGATTTATGTGATAAGGAACCAACAGCTTAGTAAAAAAAGATAATATAAAGCAGATTATTATATTATAGATAATTTAACTGTTGAAATTCTATGAGGCTTAAAACCAATTTAATGCGGCGGCTTGAATAGTAGACGACAAGGTTCCCTCCGATCGGATTGATTCTTTGGTGCTGCGTAGAGATGTCGGAAAACTCTCGAATTCTACCGTACCTAACACGGGCAGTGTTTTGAGGAATTGTTCGAACTAATGCCTACAGCAGGTTTATAGGCCTGTTCAACTAACTGCCACCTACGATATTTTTACGAACTAGGTGTAGTGCTTATAAAATGTATTCTAAATGTAGGTAGATATAATATTCAATGCATCAATGTGTGCCATGCAATAAACAGTTTGTGTCTCATCGCTGTCTTTCATTTAAGGTCCACTAGGGACCTTCCTAGTTCACGAATAAGTCAATAACGAGGAGACTGGAGTATGGCATATTATTCTCAGGACCTACTACTTTTATTTTCTAAATATTATAGTATACTGAGCGATACATCCGTTAGAAAAAAATGGCATATACTCATAAACCAACCCAAGTTACTATTTTTGAATATAGAATATTGACCATTACTTCCGTCAAATTAAAAAACTAAAAAAACACGCTTTACAAGTCTTTCCGAGTTCACGCACTAGCTCTATCTCCCTTACTCACATGCAAAGGATGCAGAAAGGAATTAATTAATCCTGGCGAATCTAATTGGGATAATCGGATTTTGTAATCGAATTATTGCATTGTCATCGGTCTTTGACAGGTGTGCAAAGTTTGAATTAAATCTGATCGTTCAAAGTAGGACAAAATCGAGCTCAAAGGAGTTGGTTACAAACATACATACAAACATACAGGTGAAGCTAATAAAAGCGTGTTAAAAAAAGGATTTAAGATACTCTTTAGTTGTTCTAGTAGTTGATCTCTAGGAATTACTTCAAAAAATTAAATAATTTTTTAGCTTGGTCCGTTTATATATAAAACATCCAGCTGAGAAATATAATATACAGCTGTGAAACGTAGCCGCGGCCTTATTCTCGTGGCGTACTCTTTGAGAAATCCTACTCTAGTTTAAAAACTCTCCATTAGTCCGGTAGTTTTCAAAGAGCTTTGAGGACAGGGATTACTGCGTAGTTATTATGTAAAGTATAATTTATTTTATGGGTCAAAACACAATGTCGGCAAAATTAATACGGTTTACTTATATATTATAATAAACACTTCTTTTATCTTCATAAGCCTTTATCCGTCCACTACTCTTTCAATGAACGCCAAGACGACCAATCCCTTGCCACTCGCATCCAACACTGACCGGTCACTGCTTGGAGATCGTCTTCCCACTTGGTTAATACCAACACTTCGTGTACCTAGACGCCGCTCCAGTCTTGAACCTTAATAGCCCATCGGCCATCCGTTCTCCTTACATGTTTAAATTTGCAATTTTTTTTGGGTTAGACTTTACGGCCTCTTGCCTCAACTGTTATATGCAAATGACTCACCTTATTTTGAAATAAACAATATAATCAATACAACAAACCAATCATCCCTATTACATGGAACACAATGTCATTTGAATGTACATTTAAGATATAAAGTACATTCTGTACTAAAACAAAAGGATCTCTTAACAATCCCTTAACATCCCTATCATACAGAAACTCTTCAAACAAAACATTTCTTTGATTAATTAAATATAAGGAAACAGTCCTCTCATTTTATTTTCACCGTCCAAATAAGTTTTCATCCAAAACAAATGTTTGTGCGTATTATTATACCCGCATGACACATAAAGGGCGTATTTTAACGCAAATTTTTCCTTAACTAAATCACAAAAAGCACATTTCCTTATTCCTAACGGCCTTAATCCTGCTTTGTTCAAAGGATCGATATCGCGCAACTTATAAGTATCAAAACATCAGAGACCAACTACAGTCTGCAACTAAGTTACTTAAAGCTATGCACTTCCTCGGCTTTAAGTAGAGTTTGATGTGGTTTGACGTGTATTAGTCACATTACTGTACATATACTTCTTTGTACTAGTTCTCTTTGTCCAAACTTTGAAAATTACATCGCAATTAGCACTGGTTGTAGTTCACAGTTTCGCGTTCCTAAGGTTAATTTATAATCCTTTATGGTATCATAGTGTAGGTTTAAAAAAATAGAAGGATAATTTAGGTATAACCCGCAGCAACCTGTCAATGCGATAAAATGTTTTACAGCAGACTCCTGCCCTCCTAGACAAGTGGCACAAATGCTTAACGAATAAAATAAAATACTTATTGTATGGGAATGACACTTACGACATGATTTGACTCGAGGAATATTAAAATGTCGCTGGAGAGTTTGCAGGAGATGCTGTCATAGTCTAAATGAATCCTCCCGACGTATTTGCCTTAGGATGAACTTGGACAAGACGAAAGTCATGTTCAGCGAGCACATTCTCCCTAGGCCGGTTAACGTCGATAGCAACTCTTGAAGCCGTGCAAGAGTCTACCATCTGTCTGAGCATCCTTTGCAGCTAGGTCGACATAACTTCGAAAGGGAAGCTAATAGCAGGATTCAATTAGTATGGGCAGCATTTAGGAAGCTTCGCCATATTCTCACGTCGTCTATACCGCAGAGTTTGAAGACGAAAGTCTTCAACCGATGCATTCTCCCTGTGATGACCTACGGCCCGTAGGCGCCTTAATTTACGACTGGTCCGCAAGTTTGCCGTAACTCAACGTGCTATGGCAGATAGTATTTTAAACGAACACCTCTGCCAGAGAACTAAAGTTACGGATATCACGCGAAGAATAAGCAGGTTTAAGTGGCAATGGGCTGGTCACGCGCTCAGAAGAACGGATGGCCGATGGGTCGTTAAGGTTCAAGAGCGTAAGCCGCGTTTAGGTAGAAGTGTTGGTCGGCCATTAACCAGATGGGAAGACGATCTCCGTGCAGTGGCAGATCTTAGCGTTCATTGAGGGAGGTTTTAATATTCAGCACTGGACGGATAAAGGCTGATGATGATGAGGCGTTAGCGTTTATCGCAACTATGGATTCGGAGCGTTTGTCACTTGTCTAGAGGAGCTGGCCTATATATATGCATTTCAGGCAAACGAGTGCTGTGCACCAATTTTTTATATATAAAATTAAATAAATAAATAACATAGCTCTACAAATACCCGCAGTATTGTAAGAAGAATTCAAAATAGACTCACCCGAAACGCGTTCCGAAACTTGTTGGACATGATGTTGTATAAAATGGGGTTGATGGCTGTCGACAAGAAATACAGAACACCTGACAAATAAGTCAGCGCTATGTACACCTGCAACAAAAACACATGAGTCAAATACAAATCTATATGGTTAAAAAACTTAGATTTGAAACAACTGTCTTGTTGCCTTATGCTTAAAGCTATCCTCAGGGCTTTTTATAAATTTTCATAAGAAAATAATTATGCTGAAGAAAAACTTATAGTACTAACTAACTACTAACTTTTAGGAAATATTTTGCTCTAATAAAACTAGTGATGAAAAAAATATGGCTTCTAGAAGTGTCACTCTAAATCGTTTCGCATTAATATTTTAAGTAATGGCTTCTTTCTAGAGACCGCATTTCTATAAAAGGAAAAGTAAGAACAAAATGTAGTCTGTTGGAAGAGATTACTTTCATAGCATTAAGTCCGCTCTTGAGGACACATTTTTTTACTTGTTACTTTTATTTACTGTCTTTAAAATAATACTCCTAAGAATTAAATAACATTTTTTTCTGTAAGTCATATTTTCCAAGCTTGATCTTTTGTTTTTTCGTAAGTTCGTCTTATGTTGATATTCTATTACACTAACGTAACTGACACACATTTATTCATCGCTTTATACCTAATTTGGCGCAAAACTTTTTCTCTGGCCTGGTATTTATATAAAATTCTACTCATATTAAGCAAAATGTGTTTTAAAATTGTATTTGGCTCAATATCTACTTTGTGTAATGCTCTCGCAATATGGCTCTCGTTATCACACAACTCCATTTAAATATTACCGCTTCAACCACGATTGGCGCCAAATTGTGGGATCATGATAAATATTCATATTGTGTGAATGACACGTTCCAAAATTAAAATGTGAGTTATTGTAGTTTAAATTTTATTTAAGGTCAGTCTAATAGAAAAAATATAGTTTAAAAAACATGCTTTAACAGCAGATCGAAATAAAAATTTGAAAATGATTTTCATATAAGAATAAAATGGATTAATACAAAAACTATAATATTGTAAAAAAGAGTGCGGTGCTTGATATTCGTTTTATCTGTAGCTATTGCTACATTATGAAATGAGAATCTAGAAATATCTAGAAGTGAGATTGCTATAAAATGCAGTACAAAGTTCACGCTTTTTTACAATAATAATATCATTCCTTTATTCTTACAATCATAATATGACATAAGAGCGTAAACATTATATTGCAAAAAAGGGGATTCTTATTAAATCTTATTGGTTTTTCTCGTAGCATATAAAGGACAGATCCGTATTAAATCGTGTGAGGCGTAATCGAATGAATGTGAAATGTAGGCTTATCAGAACAAAAACGATTTAGGTTTTGAAGTCTTTGGAATGTAATTTCTCTTCATGTTCAGAATTTGTAATGAAAAAAATTAGAAACAACTGATACTGAGAAACTGCACAGCTGTGCAACGATGGTCTGTGTGCGACGATGGTCCAGTAGCTAATGGGCTCGGCCCCTTATGTGAGAAGTTCCGGGTTCGATCCTGACCTTCGTGTGCCTTGAAATGGGTTCTTTTAAATATCCAAGTGCACCCCAAACACGAGACCATCGCTCGCTCACCGGTGAAGGAGAGCATCGTGAGGAAACCTGCATGCCTGATGAGATTGAAAGTCTTTAAAGGTATGTGAAGTTCACCAACCCGCATTAGACCTCCTCCTCGCCTACTTTCGAAGAGGAGACCCGTGCCCAGCAGTGGGACATATTATGTGGGTTGATACTTTACTTACTGAACTGAGTTGCTAAATTTTTCCACCATTAGAAGTTTCTATCGTCTCCCAGTAACATTTATTATACATCCCTACCTAAATTAAAGTAATGTAATGTAAAGAAGCTAATTAGAGTAGCCTTTTTGTTTTATGGCGGGATTTGAACATGCTAACTCCCGGCTTGAGCGCCAACTTGCTCGCGCTAACCATTGAGCCACAGAGATCGTCAAAACTACTTTTACTATCACAGTGACTATAAGTTTGGTAGGCAAATTTTTAGGTGAGCCATCTGCTCACCTACCTACCGATTGAGCAGGCCATCAGGCCTAAAAGTAAACTAGACCTTTCGAAAAAAATAGGGTAGGTTATAACAATTATTAACATTTCTTCGAATACCTATATGTAAGTTAGCGTGGGTGAAAGCTGCGGGTAACAGCTACTTCCTAATAATATTATAATTAAATTCGTAATACATACCTAAAAGCTTTGAGACCAACAATTTGCTTAATTCTGTCGCCAAAGTGTCAGTATGACGGATGGTAACTTTCTCATTAAATCCGTGAGGCAATCCGTAGCCAAATCCGTAGTGATATTGCACATAAATCAGGCATGAGATACAGCCTAATTCATGTGTAGAGTAAATGGTATAATGGTTCTGTGCCCCATGTAAAAAAATAACTGCAACGTGCGTCCAACTCGCACTTTTAACGGTTTTTAAAGAGTTATAAATTTAAGCTAACGTAGCATTGCGTAGATATCCTAAAATCAACAAAACGATATTTGTAGCGTGTGTTGTGTATACAGTTTGAGTCTTTGGCAAAAATTCATGATATGTGCAATATTCACAAATAAAGAAATCAGTTTCTATATTCTTAATAAATTGAAACGTTAAATTCAAATAAACTCTCACAAAACAATATGCAGCCAGAAAATTGCAATAATTGTTTATATTCCTCATTCAATAAATTTCCATCGAGACAAAATTGATTAAGTATATAGTATATACCATACCTTTATTTTGGTTAAAAAAAATTGCAGTCATAGGGGCCTAGCGACAAAAAAGAAAGACAAAAAAGACAGACAAAGGTGGATGATGATGATGATGGTGAAATATGAAATTTAAAATGACGACATAATGCAACATTAGCATGTCAATAAGATTTCTCTACCAAAAAGTGTTCACGCAGCTAAGGAAGTTTTCATTTCAAATACATTTTCTTCGATGATGGTTTATACTTCTTGAATGTGTTTCTTGATTCATAGATGTCATTAAAATATTTGCCATGCATGAGACCTCATTGACGACTTCGTTGAGACTAGGTACGTATCACTTGATCTCTGGCTTTTTGCTAATTCGTTAGCGGATGTTTCTAATGTATATTTCCTTTGTAATGCTCTATACATTCGACATCATTCGGTCGTTTGAGTTTACACACAACTAATTATCGTAATTACTTGGCTCAATATTTGTTCATACACAAACGGTCTTATATTTTTTTATAAGATCATTACCGTGTACTCATTTGCCGCATTCGATAGTTAGTACCTGAATAATTTCTGTATGATTAATGTGCTCGTGGGTGCTAAGCTCAAATAAAAGAATGTAAGCATATCGAGGTGCATATTTTTTATCTGTACATTTGGTCATAGGCACCAGACACAGATCACGTCCAGCTCTTATCATAATTTGAACTTATCGTACTGGTCTAAGAGCCGTGGAAGATCGTCCTTCACCGATCTGATAACCAGATGAGACGTATTTTTTATCAAATATTTTGTATTAACAAATATGCCTATAATTACTTGCCTATCCAAAAGTGCTCATGGCTATATTTAATTCAGCCAGTCGCTTGCGGTGCGGAGACTGGCCCATTGAAAACAATCTAAAAGGGAATCTAAGAGCTTTCCGACGTGTTTTATTTTTTCTTTGGGAAGATTGAAGTAAAGATCTATAAACCCAAAAGTTATTGCTTCTTTTACACAAAAAATGCTGAATGTAATGAAACTTAACAACAGTATCATGATTAATGCGTGAGAATAACGCAATGGCTACCATTTTGAAAGCATTGTGCGAATTGCCTAAAAACTAATCTGACGCAGACTAAGTTGTATTCACCCGATAATAAGTAATAATTAAAACACTCGAAATAAAAATACACTAACTATAAAAATATACTAACAGTTGTAGGAAATAATATTAAACGCTTACATTATTCATAGAGTATGAAAAAAATTTGCATAAATAAAATGAATTTTTGAAATATTACCTTATAAAATGTGTCCGTCGGATGTTCTAAATTCTTTCCATAGATTGCGATTAGCCGCTGCACGTGAAACGGCGCCCAGCACAGGAAAAACGACAAGGCCACCGCCACTGGAAATATAAACATTACATTAATTATTTTAATAAAAAAAGGTTATTTAGTGTAGATAAAATATATAAACAAGATTAGTTATTGCTTTTTTCTTTTAGGCCGCTGAGGCATCCCGCTGGGGAGTGGTTCTCCCCAGGTATGTGGGACTCGCTGCGCCCGAAAGACGATAAGTGGACGCAGCTCTACACACTAAAACCCGGTGCGAGCCACCAATGCCGCCTTTAGTGAGGTGCTCCGGATCTGCTAGCAACAGGGCTCCTCGACGGCTAGTCAGTCCCTCAGGAGACTAACGCCACCTCCACAAAGGGGTTGTCCCGAACCACAGAACAACTCCTTCCAACGTCGGGACAGTACAATGAGGTGAGGTTCCCGTCCTAGCCCCTTGCCCCCTCTTCTTATAAGAGGCCTTGTCGTGGCGGTGGGGCTCAACAACAATTCGAATAAAACATCTTTTTATCTTCTATTTTTTCTAAATGGTAATTAGCTTTTTAATAGTAATTAGCTTTTTTATTTTTATATATAAGGTGACTATGGTAGTCGTGAATTTATTTGACGGTGATAAATAACCCTTCCACGTACTAGTTGTTCTGTGGGTATTGTACATAAGTAATCAAATTGAGATCTATGTTAAACCTCTGCTCTTCAAAATTCGGCAGAAAATAATACATTTTTTTAAATCTGGGACACTATCTGCAATATGCTGGCAGGCTTTTGTCCTATATAACAAAATAGGAGCACAATCATACTATATTATTTCTATCACACTTATATTATTAATAGTCTTGCTATTAAAAAAGCAGCCAAGTACGAGACGGACACGCCCAAGAAGGGTTCCGTTAGTAAAATTAAATGTTTTTTTTAAATACTTGAGTCGCTTCAATATAGGTAAATTGAGGTGTACGATTTATGACGTATTACAAAATAACTACCTACTAGATCTCATTTAAACCAATTTTCGATATAAGTTTGCATATTATATTATGGTTTTTTTTTTTTAAGTTTTACCATTCTCTTGTTTTAGAAATTACACCAATTTTAGCATTTTGGGAGTGTCTCTCGCGCAAACTATTTCGTTTAAAAAAAAAATTAGATACCTCCTTAGATCAATAACATGTCTTGATAGAGTGTCGCGCGGAAAACACGTCCAAAAAAATAGCGTCCAACTGTTAGCCTCTAAATGCTTCCTCCGTGTTTAGTATACGTCCCGCTGTCATAGAATACGCATGAATTGTTACGTATTATTGTTTTTATTTATAATGAAGTTTGTGTTGAAGTGTAACGAGATTAAAAAGGATGATTATGGGAGAACTGTAGTAGCTGGTATCACTATTCGCGAACACATGTTTAAAAATGTTGTCCATTTCTTTTTGTTTTAATTGTAAGGCGACACTCCATCTAGACATATTAATGATCTAAGGATACCTAATTTTTAAAGACTTATTCATAGATAACCCCACACGTATGGGTTTGATGAAAAAAAATGAGTTTTACTTTTAAGTGTGGAGAACCGTAAAATGCGTTGTTTTTTTTTCTATTTTTGTGTGAAAATCTTAATGCGGTTCACAGAATACATCTACTTACCATGTTTTAACAGTATAGTTCACATAGTTTCGGAAAAAGGTGTATGTGACTGTCCGTTGGTCTGTCCGTATGACAGACCAACAGATAGACAGGACGACTACACAAGGGTTCAGTTTTTACCCATTGGGCTACGGAACCCTAAAATGCAAGGATTTTTATAATCTTGATAAGGTTTTGGTTGTTTGAGTGCTTGAGAAGGGCATCAGACTGCTTTTATATATTACCAAGCAATCTATTATA
Source organism: Lycaena phlaeas (assembly GCA_905333005.2). Taxonomy (NCBI): domain Eukaryota; kingdom Metazoa; phylum Arthropoda; class Insecta; order Lepidoptera; family Lycaenidae; genus Lycaena; species Lycaena phlaeas. The sequence goes on along the minus strand of HG995166.1, from coordinate 16,046,057 downwards.
ACTTGAATTAAGTATAATATTTAGGTATACCAACTACTGAATTTGAATGGGTAGAGTTTTTTTTTTTCAAATTAAATATTCGTCTGGTTTGTAGAGATGTGATATACAGTTTTTTTATTCATTACATTAACAAAAACGGTTAGAAAAAAGAAAAAAAACAATCAAAATTGCTATACAATATCATTTATTTTCTGCTAATAATGTTACACACATATTTTACACTGCAAGTTTATCGTCATTCTTGACCACTTCACTACGCTAATTATGCACAAAACTAATGTATTTTAGTATAGCCTAATATCTATCTATGTATATCAGTTCTTTTAATATGTATGTACAATTTTAAAATTCATAGTTACATTCACCAATAAGAAACAAAACGTTTATTAACATACAATAATTCTTAAAGTTCCTAACCGTTCGCACACTAAGTAGCCAGGCGTTCGCATAAAGCTGAACATAGGTTAGGTTAGTTTTTTGATTGCGTGTCCTGCCAAAATAAACATTTGTTTTCAGTCAGGCTTTTTACATTTTACATACTAATAAAAAAAGCTTGATTTTACATACAATTTTTTATCGTACCTATAAATACTGAGACAAAATCCTCAGTAATGTAAAGTGTTCGGCCTTTCTACCCAAATGTCTGGCCCAGTTGGCTGGTCTATCCGGCTATTAGGTTAAGCGACCTGGCAACCCTATACAAAGTAAGCAAATTAAATAAACATATGAGCTCGACAACAGCCAAAAACGTACTGACTTCAAAAATGTAAAACGTAAGTCGACATTTTGTTAATAGGTCCTTACCTATGAAATTGCCATTCTGCAATACTCACCAGTTCAAATCAAAGCAAATTTTATTTAAAAAACATGTTTTTTTTTCTAATAGTTTCAATATTTCTCGTCATCATGGATACGTTAAAAATTCGAGTTATTATGGAATATGAGTACCGTCGTGGCAGCAACGCCGCACAAGCGGCACGCAACATCAACGACATGAAAAATAGTTTCGTTTATACGCTAATCTCTACTACTCTGTACTAAGTAGTCAGAAATCTGCGAAGTAGAAGTGACTATAAAAGAAGAATCTTGTTTTCCAGCAACTAGATAATATTATGAAGTATGACTGTCAGTTCTTTCTTCTGCAGTAAAACGGCGAACTAGCTCACCACAACTTAAATCTTGATGGTATCTAGCTGGATCTGTTTAGAAGTAGGAACAGCTTAACATTCATTGGTCAAAGTTTTTTTTTGTCCGCATCATGTTTGATCGGAAATAACTTTTTTTTTTAAATTTAAATTGTGTACCCTTGTCTCTGGTGACAATAGGATCTGTTAATGTGCTTTTATTTTGCGTTGGGTGTGCATCTGAAAAGAAATTTACTTATCAATACAAACAAACACTTTTGTAAAGTACCTATTTTATCCCTTATATACTTGTACATACCTGTTGCTATCTCTGGTCGGGTATTAGATGGACCAGATTCACTCATCACTTGCTGCATCATTGAGTCTTGGCACTCTTGTAAGAGTTGGTTTCTTTCTTGCTTAAGAAATACATGTCTGGAAGTGTCATCACCCATCATTTTTTGGTCTTCCTGGCAGTGAAATTTTGTAGGCACAACTCCATCTACTAGAATTATCTTTTGGGCTAATCCCATATTATATTGATAATAGTTAGCCATGTCTTTTTTTATCTGTAAGTCGTTTAAATTATTTTAAATCGATGATTGTGTTGATGTCTAAACTAAATTATCTGACCTTAAAACAAAGTTAAATATTATTATTGTGAAAATATTTTAGATAAATATTACCTAATTAATAAAATTATGTTTACTTACATCGAAATGATCCTGGCAGAAAAAAATAACAGATCTATCCTTTATTTCTTTAGGATTTCGACGTGCAAGTTGTAACCACTTCTTTCGAACTTTAACATTTTTTGGTACAGTTATAAATAGCTTTTCCGGCGTCTTTATTGTTGTATTCTTACACTCTGGTACTGCACACCATTTATAATTCACTGTTTCTAGTAAAAGATGAAAAAATCATGGTTTTAGTTCACAATTCACGTGCTTAAATTTAACGGAAGTACGGCCGAAATTCAGCCATATTTGTTTGATGATCGTCAAAAGTTCGTATTCGGTTCGGCGATGATAATAGGTACTACCAATAGACCAGTGATTCCCAAATTGGTCCAGGTGGCCCCCAGGAGTCCACGGAAGACTCGAATGGGGTCCACGATGAGCGTGACAAAAAATGGGTGTCCACAATCGTAAGCCTTCCAGTCCATGAACATTAATTTGGTTTTGAGTGAAGAACCAAAAGGAAAAATGTTGGCTTGATTTCTCCTATCGATATTGTTAAGAGATTTTTACTACTATAATAAATATAATGAAATATCTTTAAACGAGCAATTCTTAAAAAAAAACAAAAAAAAAAAGGTTCAGCAAGGGAAAATTTTGAAAGTGGTCTATGAAACAAATGAGTTTGGGAAACACTGCACTAGACCAATGAAGGAATTCGAGTCACACAAAGAAACTGATAATGCTAGTCTAATTAAATACAATTGTGTATAATAGACAATATTATAAATATGTAAGTACCTCATAAATGAAAGTAATAAAATGTATGTTTTAAACAAATCAATTATATATCTGTGTTGTAATCTGATTAGTACTTGAGAAGGGAATGACAACTTTTGTATAATATATAATATTAAGATCTATTATACAAGTCAAATTATGATATTTGTACCAACTATCAAAATAGAATAGAATTTTTTTTTTTGTTCAATTGAATACCTAAACTACTAATAAAGAACACCTTTGCAATAACTGAAATATTAAAAAAAATATTAGCATACCACAATGACAACTCAATTATCTTCAAACTCAAAAAATATTTTATTTAATCTCTTTGACTGGCCTGTTGCTCTAGTAGTTAGTAACCCTGATTACTAAACCTGAAGGTAGTGGGTTCAATTACCACAAAGCATAAATGTTTGGGTGTCATGATCAATTTATTTTGTATCTAGGGCATTATTCATCTATAATATGTATGTATTTAAAAATATATGAGCATGTGATGTATGTGTAGTGTATATAAGTCATCTGGTTGCCAAAATACAGGTTCTTACTTATTTGGAATCAGATGGCCATGTATGAGATAGTATATTACTATGTTTATGAAAGACTATAAAATAAACATCTTTTCAAATTCCAATACACTTTTAAATTTATCAATGTCTGCTATATTTGTCTACTTTGTCGTAATCAGAAATCTGCAAAGAAGTGACTATGAAGGAATATTGTTTTTGAGCAACTAAACTGTCTGTTCTTTCCTTTTTAGTAAAACGGAGAACTAACTCATCACAACTCTGATCAATATTGAATGGTGATATCTAGCTGGATGCGATAAAATGTTTGGAAGGAAAAACAGCTTAAATTTAGTTGGTCAAAGTTTTGTTTGTCCGCATCATATTTGATACAAAATAACTATTTTTTTTAATTACATGTGTACCCTTGTCACTAGTGCCAATAGGATCTGGATGGTTTTATTTTGTGTTATAAATACAAGCAAAGCACATTTTACTTTACAGTAAAGTACCTATCTTATCGCTTAATTATGTCTACATACCTGTTGCCATTACTCCGACCCTTTGCACGGGTGTTATGGTTGGTTGGGTGTTGGACGGGCCTGTTTCACTTATCAATGGCTGAGTCATTAAGTCTTGACACTCTTGTATGCATTGAGTTTTCTGTTGCTTGGCATATACATGTCTAAAAGTAGCATCACCTATCCCTGTTTGGTCTTCTTGGCAATAAAATTTTGTAGGCACAACTCCATCTACTAGAATTATCTTTTGGGCTAATCCCATATTATATTGATAATAGTTAGCCATGTCTTTTTTTATCTGTAAATCATTTATGTTATTTTAAATCTGTAAATGTGTTGATGCATAAAAGCAGAAATCTAGTACAAAAAAAATAAAATAAAACAACTCAATTATCTAACCTTATAACAAAGTTAAATATACTTAATGTAAAATACTTTCGATAAATATTATCTAATTAATAATAAGACGTTTACTTACATCAAAATGATCCTGGCAGAAGAAAATAACAGACCTATCTTTTATTTCTTTAGGATTTCGACGTGCGAGTTGTAACCACTTCTTTCGAACTTTAACATTTTTTGGTACAGTTATAAATAGCTTGTCCGGCGTCTTTATTGTTGTATTTTTACACTCTGGTACTGCACACCATTTATAATTCATTATTTCTAGTAATTTACAGTATAAACCGACTACCTACGATAACACCAAACTCGACTCAACTTGCTTTCTAATGTTTATTTACAGACGCGTGACGTCTGATGTCAGTGTCAACAGTTACCGTGTTGCAAGAGTAAAAAATACGGTTTTTCTGGCAAAATTACGGTAATTCTGTTAAAAGTATACCGTGAAAATTACTAAATACGTACTACGTACATATTGATTAGGATACGTATCGTGTACGTGACACAACTGAAATAACACAAGCAACGTAATGTTGCGTCATTCAGCAAACTTAGCTACAATCATTCCTTCCAATATTTAGATATTATGTATGAGAATACACTTGCCAAATCTTTTTAGGTACCGTAATACAGTGTAAATGGAGATCCGATAGTAGCTAAGAGATGACCGACTGGCTCTCGTTTTATGCCGCAGTACATGATGAAATATTTACAAAACGTATATTTTTATTACGTTGCTACGACGATTCATGGTAGCTTAAAACATTCTAACCACGAAGTACCTTATATCTATTAAGGAGTCCGAACTTAATGTTGAAAGAATAATCGCAATTTTGGAGACAGACTTTTTGCCGATAGAGCGTGCCTTTTAATAGGAGTACTTGTTTGAATCTTTACGCGGAAGGTATTGTGGCGCTGATTGGTCCGCTACAATAGCATTGGTACACGTACTCGATTCTAGCGCAGCCAGTAGCAGAAAAGTGAAATAAGATCTGGGTTTGTTATTGTGTACATTATCAATATTATGGAAAAGCCTATACCGTTCGAACTCCTTACAGCTTCACTTCGCTTCTCTCTTCTCTCTCTTCAGCTATACTTCGTGATTCTTACCTTGACAATAAAGAAAGACTAGATTGCGGAGAGTAGTTCTACGGTAATGACTGTATCCTCTTGTGACATGGTAGCTGTAACTTACTCTGGTTTATAATAATCTTAATAAACCGTAATTTACTCCATTAAACGAAATTAGCTATCGTACCAACGATGTTCCAGTAGGTAATGGACTCGGCTTCTTCAGCGAGTGGGTGCGGGTTCGATCTTAACCCTCCTTTGGTGCCTTAAATGGGTTTTTCTAAATTTCTAAGTGCACCCTAAACACGAGAATCGCTCACCGGTGAAGGAAAACATCGTGAAGAAACCTGCAGGTATACCCTATGAGATTCTCTCAGAACTCTTTGAAAGTGTGTGAAGTTCACCAACCCGCACTCTATGGCCCGATACCCTCCTCGAGGCGATACCCTCGCCTAATTTCGAGGAGGACACCCGTGCCCAGCAGTGGGAGGTTATGGGTTGATACTTTAAAAGAAGTTAAAAGTGAATATAAAAATACAGTATACACAATAAGACAATCACTCCCGTTCGCAAACGTGTTTTGTAGATTTCCCCACCGCCATCATTAATTTGGTTATCATATTCACCAAGCATCTATTTAATTTCATGGCGTAAAGAGATACCCTACTATAATGTCATTGTAGACGTATTTTAAGCCGGTTTTATGGGGAAGGGTAGTTAACAGTCCCTTCCAATTCCTATCTCTTAAGCCGACGTAAAACTTGTACTCACAGATTTTATGTATGTATCGTTTGGAATAATACTGTAATCAGACTAAAACGATTCCACACTAGAGCTTCATTTACTTAGCCTCTAATATGTGGATTTTATCTCAGTCTCAACTAATAATATATGCAAATGTGTTTGTGAGTTTGTTTTGTTTTTCTACCATAGTGGAAGACCAATGCAACGGTGCTTTTAAAGCTAGGTCGTTTACTATCCGTTACTTTCTATTGATTAATAATAATATCAACCCTTTATAATGAAACAACTTTTACGGAGGACTGTCCTCCTCCCGTGACCATGGTTGCTGTAAAGTAGTGTTTCCCAAACTCTTTTGTTTCATGGACCACTTTCAAAATTTTCCTGCATCACATCTCGTGGCACGTAGAACTTGCTGAGCTTTTTTTTTTAAACAAAAAATTGCTCGTTTAAAGATATAACATTATAATAGTAACATTCTCTTAACAATATTGATAGAAGTCATCATTTTGGTTCTTCATATCGAAACCAAATTCATTTTCTTGGACCCCCGCTTACGATTGTGGACCACCACCCCCATTTACGATTGTGGTTTTTTGTCACGCTCATCGTGGACCCCCCGTGGACGGAAGACTCAAGGGGTGGTGGTTTGGTGGGACGTGTCTTATCAAGGAGTTACAAGACTACATATTTGTAAAAAAGGTAAACTTCAAACGAAGTGTATCACGATACAGTCTTGGATCATGTTGTGAAAACCTCTCAGCAATACACTTTATAAAAATATACCGTGGACTATCCAGCAAGACTCGGCACCTGATCACAAGGCACGAACTACCCAAGCCTGGCTTGAATCCAACGTTCCGGACTTTATCAGAGCTGAAGACTGGCCCTCGTCTAGCCCAGGCCTTAATCCTTTAGACTTCAATTGTGGCCAGTTTCAGAGGGCATGGCCTGCTCTAAACGAAATGGCGACCTAGAGTCTTTTAAAAAATCTTTGAAGCAAACAATAGCGAAATTTCCCTAGGAAACAGTTCTTAAATCCATAGATTTTTCTAACAGATTAAAGGTCTTTTTTTTTTGCTGCGGCTTTATTATATTAATTGTGTAGGGATAAATTTTATTAATATTACATTACTTCGTTATAAAAATGCATTTTTATTATTGTCGGGCAGTCAAGTCGTCATCATAGAAATTTAGCATTGAACAAAATTAACATCATTCAGATATAATGAAAAATAAGTTTAGAGAGTATTTAATTTTTTAAGATTTCGTCGATATTACTTAAAAGAATATCGATTTTACACGATGTAAAGACGACATTGATGTGTCAGTCAAAGGAAGGCTCTTCTGTTCGTGGTTACTGGTTATTTTTGTTAATATATTTACGAACAATTGTTGGTTTATAAATCAATAACGAATAATGAAAAATAAACCCACTTTTATTTGGAGTAACAGCCGGAATTTCATTATTTGTTGATAGCTCATAGGGAAGGTCAATAAATTGTGGTTTCGTAAAGATGCCAAACCCCGCCCCCGCTAACAGTAAATTTCCTCTTATTGAAAGCAATTGTAAATATAGATTTATAGTTTTTTATCAATAAGCGGTATTTTTATATTTTCCATAGCTTTAGCCCAGTTCTGCTGCTATTCAAATTATTGCCTAAAGTTTGATTTATTTATATACCTACTAGGAGCCAAATACGCCTCTCATCTCTAACACTCGTATTCAAGAAGCGTACTTGGCTAACTAATGAAACAAACAATACTAGGCAAATAACGCTTCAACCTATGCGCTCCTGGTGTCAATAGTCGGGTTTTATATGGGATTGACAGACGCACAGTTGCGAATTTCATTTAAGTACAATTCTCATGAATTGATTGAATGACCCTATGCATTTAGGAGTACTGTGACACCTCATAGCAGTGTTCGTGAATACGGGTGTCAAGACAGACAATCTAAAACAATTTGCACCTCAATGATAATAAACGTGATATGAAATTTCTATATATAAGTAACTATTTTGACAGTCCAGAATACGTTCTATAAATGTGTTAGAAAAGCACCCGCTTATCCTCACTATGAAACAGTTTTGCCGTGTATAAGAATGAAAATCTCGAAGAAACGAAGAAAGTAGAGTTCGTTTATACCGATCCGATGCCAGAAAGCCGTGCGGTCGACAACTTCACGGCTGGCGGGGGAGACCCCCATCCTAAACACTCTTAGATGAGCCATGTGACCATCTACTCCTCTGATTAAGGGCGGGACGGGAGCGGCAGGAAGTTTACGTAAAAATCAAATGGACCGGTTCACGAAAAGCAGCGGAGCGGCAGCGGCGCGGGTCTACGGTGCCGCACCGCCACCGCTGCCGCCCCGCTGCCCGCTAAATTCGAGGCAGAGGCCTAAAGGCCAGGGCCAACAGAATAGATCATTCTGAAATAAAAATTATTTAGGCAGGTATGTATATGAGCGATGTCATCAGTTTTAATCCAGCTAAAACTAAAAAACATGATTTAGCTTATGTGCTATGAACCTATAAACCTTTAGTATTCCATTCATGTTCATACATAACAATATGTTCATGTATCACTTAGGATGTTGATCACTTACCGTCAGCTGTGTTTAAGTAAACACGGCCGAAATAGTGGTCATAAGCTTGGTAGCATAAAGCCTATAGATACGCAATATAAACGTAAAAGCGGTTTTCAATATTTCGCTTTACCATAGAGTATAGAGCAACAGACCTGATTTTTTGCTTTGCGTCAGTTTGACGACATAGGGCTTTTATCCGGAAACAAATTATTCTCTCGGGACAAGGAAAAAGTACAGAAATGAAAATTGAATACAGCGCTGTGATGTTATTTTTTTTTTACCAATTGACAGCCTAATAGATGTACGCATAAATATAATTAAAAGCATGATTGAAACAACCCGATGATAAAATATTTTAAGAACCACCGCTAGTAAATTGGCACTTGAATTTAAAAAAAAACTTCCATTACTCATATTATTTATGGCAAACACATAGGGTCATTCAAACCAATTCATAGCAATACATAAGTGAAATCCGCCACTGGCATCTGTCAAACCCGACTATTGACACGAGGAGCGCATAAATAGTAGCGGTCTTTGCATAGGGTTGTTTCATTACTTAGCAAAGGAACTTCTTGAGTACGGGTGTATGTATAAAGGTTTTATCGAGTTAGCTTTACGATGATGAGGAAGAATTTCACGAACCTCCTGTCTTGTTGTAGATAAATAAGTGTGGTTTAAGATAAATTCCGTAAGGCTTAAAGCTGTAAGTTGGAAAATTGGTATTTATCTCTTTGTTTTAATAGAGTATAATGTACTTTGCGATGCGCAGTATCATATTGTCTTAAGTGGGTGAAATGTTCTCGACTTTCAATAGGTATAAGTTAATTATAGAATATTTTAAAATCGAGAAATTTGAGACCTTTGTCATTACCATTTTAAGAAATGTATTGTCTTATGTCTTACAATTTGAATTAAGAATTCGTTAATTAAATAACTAATGCATTGGTATTAAAGTCAAATAATTCAATATGCCTTGAGTGGCGATGGTCCAGTATCTCAAATATCGTTGCTCGTAGATAAAATCTATACTAATATCATAAAGATTTGATTGCTTATTTGTATTGAATAGTCTTCGAAACTACTTGACTGATTTTAAAAATTATTTCACTGTTGGGAAGCTACACTATCCCCGGTAAACATAGGCTATAATAAATTTTCAAAAAGTTAAGGAGTTTTAAATCTTAGTTGACGCTGACGATGCTGCGTGCTACATCTAGTTATAAACGATTCAGCTAATGTCAGGTCATAATTAAGCCCGGACCTTCTAGTTCAGGCTAATTTTTTGTTTTTAGTCCCGATAGATAGATAGAAACAGATAAATGACCTTGAATGAATTCTTCACTGGCTAACAAGCAATGATCTCGTGTTCAGGGTCTGCACCCCCAGGGTAAGTTAAAATTTAGAAAAAGTCAATTTCAACCAGCAACTCCATCGGGAGTCAGGATTGAACCCACTAGACCTGTGATTCCCAAAGTGGTCCAGGTGGACCCCCAGGGGTCCACGGAAGACTAAAAGGGGGTCCACGATGAGCGTGACAAAAAATGGGGGTCCATAATCGTAAGCAGGGGTCCATGAACATTAATTTGGTTTCGAGTAAAGAACCAAAAAGAGAAATACTGGTTTGACTTCTCCTATCAATATTGCTAAGAGAATTGGACCTATTATCATAAATATAAGGAAATATTTTTAAACGAGCAATTCTTGAAAAAACAAGCTCAGTAATGGGGTCCATCTGAAGTGGGAAACCTTTGAAAGTGGTCTATGAAACAAAAGAGTTTGGGAAACACTGCACGAGACCACAGTCGCTTAGATAGATACTAGATTTTTTTTAAACTTAATGATGCTGATAATAAACCTGAATTACTCCTACGAAGTAGTTTCCGGATAAGAATTAATTATCTAATAATATATGTACTCTTAATCGCCCATTAGAACCTTATATTTACATATTTCAAATAATCCTAATTAATACAAGTACATAGTTAAACAAATAAGAAGGTTGCTTCGGTTAAATCGTTTAAAATTAAAGGCAGAAATACGTTAAGCGTACTTGTTACGTTGCTACTGTTAATATTAAGGTAAAAACGAAAGAGATGACGATTTCTCGTAATCGGCCATCTTAGCGTTTGTATTAGCGATATGTTATCCAGCTAAAAGGAAAGTAGCTCATGATGAGTCATGATGATGTGATATGAATAAAGTAAACTTAGATTATCGAGCTATATTTAGAAGCTAAGCTAAAATTAAAAGAAACGAACGCAAAGACATTAAAAACAGTTTTGCATGTTTTATTGACTTTTGAAAAGTCCCTCATAGTTTTGGGAACTCTACGCGCTCTGTTTTTTAATGTACGCTAGAGAGCCATTCGAATTCTAGCTTTATGGACTTTATTTGTATAGTACGTATCCAGATCTGCTTTAACTGACACGACATTGACGAGGTTAACCTTCTTTTTCTTCAATTTTAGCTTCCTTGAGGATTTGCCGATATTAACTCATTAACATTACAGTTAAAATAAAAAAGAATATACGAATAGGATTCGACTTCCGTACCACAGAATATATAAATACTGTTTTCTTTGTTAAATTGTTCAGAAAGTTTATCAACCTGACTGGACTAGGTTTTAATATTAGTACCTGGTTGACCGAGCATATGCTCGGTACCCTTAGTGATAAAATACGATAAAATTTTTCTTACAAAATAAAAATATCTTAAAAAAAGTTCGGTCGTTCGGATTTAACTGCCTAATTTCACCACTAAGCTACCATGACATACCATTAGGCAGCGAAATTTACGTTCGTATTCTAATCATATTTTATCGTTGCCTCAAAACACGGATAAAAAAAGTTTTCTAGAAATTTTTCCTAGCTAGATCAATTTATCGGCGTTTATAACCCATGTATACTGTTTGTGAACGAATCAAATGCAGAACAATTAACAAACGTATATTTTCTTACTTTTACAAATATTAAACGTAAATACAAAATTTTAGTTTTGAACGCGTACAGTTTGAAAACGAATTCTGTATGAGAGTGAACGTCGTGAAGACCGTCGCTGCTCGGGCGCGCCGTCCGCTCCTGCTTCACACCGTTGTTTGTTTGTTCTATTGATCCGATAGATGGCGGGGTCCGTAACATGCCCGGCGCCTTGAAAGACTCGACTTTCAATAAATAAGTTATGGATTTATTATATTAGTTTTGGGTTCCGGTACTCTTCGTTCCTTCGGGACTGGACGATGTAGGAAGTGGACAGATTTTCGTAAGGGCTCGTTTTATGACTCCATTACATGTCCTTATGTCTGCGACTCTGGGAACGCCATCTTTGCCCGGGTATAATCTTATAATTTTTCCTAGTTTCCAATTAAGAGGTGGCTGATAGTCGTCTTTGATAATGACAAGCGTATCAATCGAAAGTTGTTCTTGCTTATTGGTCCATTTTGTCCTTCTTTGTAACTCGGATACGTATTCCTTGGACCACCGTTGCCAAAATGTTGACGTAACTGCTCCACTCGATCATAACGGGCAAGACGCGTGTAAGGCGTCACGGTCAAATCTTCATACGTGGGCGCAGTCAAAGGCCGGCCAATCAGGAAATGACCTGGGGTAAGGGCCTGGAAATCATCGGGATCTGTGGACATAGGATACATGGGACGGGAGTTCAGGACGGCTTCAATTTGCGTTAAAACCGTGCTCAACTCCTCGTACGTTAATCGTGCATTTCCGACAATCCGACGCAAGTGGTACTTACAAGACTTTACCCCCGCCTCCCATAACCCACCAAAATGAGGGGCGTATGGTGGAATGAATGTAAATTTTTAAGCTATTGCATAGCTTCTATCGCGGGCCTTGAGCGCGGGGACCGAGTACAGAAATTCCGTAACGAAAATAAATCATAACGCTCCCCACTCCGACGGGCACGAAGGTGTGGCTTGAAGGCCATGCATCGTCTAACGTCGTTTCTTTTCGGCAGTCTTCGACACGGTGTTTGTGTGCTTGCAACTAGACGTATTGTACGACACTACGAAGCTCGCACGAATAACAATAAAATATAACACATGTATTGTAAAATAATAAAAATATTTTAAACAATATTAGTTAATATTGTTTAAAATATTTATATTTTTTTATTTATTTAATAAAGGAAAAAAAAATGTTTTCTTATCGGTCACCACGCTCAAAAAGTGTAACTTGAATTAATATCAAAGAAAAAGAAATACTGCATTAATAATTAAAATAAATAAATAATTATAATTGCATAAGTTGATACAAAATGCTATGCAATAGCATTACCGCGGCAGTCCCCGAGTGCCACACGTCTTTATATTATTATTACTAGTAAAATCGATAATATCATTAGAATTTTTAAAAAGATTTCTTAATAATTCCCTTTCTGCCCCAACGAAATTTTTCCCATTATCTGAAAATATTTGGTGAGGCTTGCCGCGACGAGATATGAATCGTTTGAGCGCCAGGATATAATCCTGTGTAGACAAACCACTTACTAATTCCAGGTGAATTGCGCGCGTTGAGAAACATATAAATAAACAAATATAATTTTTAATCAATTGAGCACCCCTGCCCTTTTTATTTAAAACATATATAGGACCGGCGTAATCGACTCCGCAATTCATAAATGCGAAACCTGCTTCGAGTCGTTCGGGGGGCAAATTACCCATAATTGGAGTTAGTGTTTTTCCCTTCATACGAACGCAAGTAACACAACTATGCGTGACCTTCCTGGCCAAATTCCTGGCTCCTAAAGTCCACCACGAATCGCGTGTGGTAGATACTAACAACTGAGGCCCCGCGTGAAGTAAACGTTTATGTTCCGAAGTAAATAAAAGCCATGCGAATCGATGTTTAGCACATAATAATATCGGGTGTTTTTTATTATAATTAAATTCAGCGTTACCCAAACGACCGCCTATTCGCATTATTGAATTTTTATCCAAAAATATATTTAATCCGGATATTTTGTTTATCTTTTTATTATGTTTTACTTTTATAGGTAAATTAAGCTTAAGATTGTGATATTCATCGGAAAAGGATTGCTGCTGAACGATGCGTGTCAACATTTGCAAGGATTCATTGATTTCGTCCACACTCAATGAACCGGTTTTACGTTTAGTTTTATCGACGCGAGTGTTATATATAAAACGCAACAAGTATGCACCCATTCGCTTTAAGCGATTAAATGACGAAAATCGTTCGAAATCAATTAATTCATTAGAATTATTGACGTTACATAAGTTGATCGTAGAAACTTTCAACTCGGGTACATCGGAACAATTTATGAGATAGTTTTCATCATCATCAGTGCAACTCCAGTTCGAATTATACGGATCACTCAAAAAAGGGGGACCACACCACCATAAACTATTTTTATCGTATTGAAGATAATTTAAATCTATTCCTCTTGTTAACATGTCACTAGGGTTTAAGACACCTTTAACATGCCGCCAAGTCATATCTCCTGTTAGTTCGTTTATTTGTGTGACCCTATTTTGCACAAATGTTTTAAGTAAGCGGGGAGACATGCGGATCCAGCTTAAAACAATTGTGGAGTCCGTCCAAAAACAAATTTTATCAAATGTTAAACGTAATGATTTTTTTATTTTATTGTATAATTTTGCACCTAACAAGGCCCCACATAGTTCAAGTCTGGGTATACTTATTGGTTTTATTGGGGCTACTTTCGATTTAGCACACAATAACCTTACACACGGTTGCGAATTATTATTAACGAATGAACGAATATATGCGCAAGCACCGTATGCGTTTTGTGAAGCGTCAGAAAAAATATGTAATTCCTTTATTGTGGCATTTTCTATGAGAACATGACGCGGAATCCTAATTTTAGGTAAATATTCTAATTTTGAAACAAAATTATTCCAGTCTTGCTTAACATTGGCGGGAACGGCATCGTCCCAATCTAACTTGGATAACCAAAGATTCTGCAATAAAATTTTAGCCCGAATTATAGCCGGAGCCAGTAGCCCTAAAGGATCATATATTTGAGAAATAACTGACAACATTAAACGCTTAGTAATTTTTGAATTAAAATTTTCCAATTTCGTAGTATAATTAAATTCATCATTTTTATTAGACCAGCCTAACCCTAAAGTTTTAGACTGACACAGTTCATCACCGCCTAACTGTTTTATGATATCAAGATTAACGTCATGATTAAACGTCCATTTTCTTAATAAAAAACAACCGCCTCGTAACACTTCCGATGTCTTATTGCAAATATCCAATAAGTTATCTAATTCATCATCACCAGTAAGGACATCATCAACATACATATCATCGGTGATGACTTGAGCTATGCGCTTATCATTACAATCCGCAGCCAGCTGGTGTAAACAACGTATACTAAGGTACGGCGCAGACGCGGTGCCGTATGTAACTGTATTTAGTTTATAAATGCGTAATGGGTCATTTCGACTCTGTCTCCACACAATAAGCTGCAAATCTCGTTGATCTAAGTGAATGGCTATATTACGATACATCTTTTGAATGTCCGCACATACTACGTATTTATACTGTCTAAAACGTAACAATATGGAGAATACATCGTTTTGAAGGATGGGGCCAACGTATTGTATGTCATTTAACGAATAATTAGAGGTCGTAGCAGCACTTGCATTAAAAACGACTCTTAATTGCGTCGTCAAGCTACTCTCTCGGTATACTCCATGGTGGGGCAAGAAATAATGTGGAGTTTTTATGTTACTAATATCCCCTGTCCATAACGACATATGTCCCAAATCTTCGTATTCCTGCATAAAATCAATATATAATTTCTTATATTGAGCAGATCGTTCTAATTTATTTTCTAACGAAAAAAAACTATTTCTTGCCTTAGTGTACGAGTCACCTAAAACGTTTGCCGACTCCCGTAAGGGCATGCGTACGTGAAACCTGCCATGCTCGTCTCGTACCGTGGTCTCTGTAAAGATTTTTTCACAAATTTGATCTTCATTGGAAATAACGTTTGACCCGTCCGCAATTTCTTCCAGTTCCCAAAATTTTTTTAATTGGGAATCAATAATATTGAAATTGTTACATTGAACCTGCCTATTCGTATAAACGCTATAACGCATCATATTATAAACAGGCCCGGATATTATCCATCCTACTTTAGTGTCTTGTAACGTTGGGCCACTTTTCAGCTTAATTTTATTAATATTTAATAAATCCCAAAAGACGTCAGCGCCTAGTAATATATCGATATCAGCTGGCACATTAAATGAAGGGTCTGCGAGTACAATATGATTTGGTATATCTAAATATTTACAATCTATTTTTATAGAGGGCAAGCTTGAAGTAATATTTGGCAAAACTAAACATTGTATGTGTGTATTAAAAGAACACGTTTTAGAACGTATATTAATTTTGCATGAATTATTAGAATGTGAAATCGTTTGTCCCACACCGCAAACGCGTATAGTGGACTGTATACATGAGATATTTAAACGTTTACATAGCCTTTCGGTAATAATGCTATGTTGGCTGCCACTATCGAGAAGTGCGCGCACCGTTTGAAAATTATAATCTGCATCGGCTATTTCTATAAGCGCCGTTGATAAGAGAACCGGTTCGAGTACAGTCGGACAGATGGATGTGTTCGATGCGAGTGCATGACTGATGCGACTAACGTTGCTCGCGTTATTTTTTGTTTTAAATGATGCCACCTGCGAAACCTCGTCCGACATGTCGCTGTTACCTACGCTATTATCAACGTGAAGCAATGTATTATGTTTTATATTACATATTTTACAATGACTGAACGAGCAACTCTCTGCTGTATGACCTTCGGTGCGTAAGCAATTAGTACAGACTGATTTCTCCTTAACAAACTTTAGTCTGTCTAGCGCTGTTAAGTTAAGAAACTTTGGACATGTGTAAAGATAATGATTGTCATTACACAGTATACAATTACGCATATTATGAATTTTATTTTGTTTCTGATTATTAACATTTTTACTCAAAACGTAACTAAATGATTTATTTAAATGTTTTTTATGATCTGACACACCCGAATGACCTTGACCCGATTTTATCGGTAAACTATTAGGCTTATTAGTTGAATTTCGAATCATTTCTAACATATCTGCTCTGTTTTTTAAGAATGAAATTAAATCGCTTAACTTTAAACTATTGATGTTATCTCGACCTACGTTAAAAGTACCTTTGTATGTCTCCCATTCACGTTCTGTTGAACTATCGAGCTTAGACACAATTAAATAAATAATGAGCGTATCCCAATGGTCAGTGGGTTCATTTAATGAATTTAATGCACGTAAATTGCGCAAAGTTGTATCTATTAATTTACGGATTTGAGTGGGCGATTCCTTTGTAATCGATGGTATAGAAAATAGCGATTTAACGTGATTTTGAACGAGTAAACGATTATTATGATATCTGTTTTCCAATAACTCCCAAGCAATGAAATAATTTGGCGCAGTAAATTCTAAAGCCGATATAACTTGAAGGGCAGGGCCACTCAATGATGATTTTAGGTAATGAAATTTTTGAATCGAGTCTAAATCGTTACGAGAATGAATCATGGTCTTATACGAATTACGAAACTCAAGCCACTGGTCATAGGAACCATCAAACATAGGCAATTTTATTTCGGGCAATTTTATCGACACAGGATTAGTTGACAGCATTTGAGGCCTAATATCACTATTCTCATCACGTAATAATTGTTTTACCGCTGCCAATATGTGGTAATACGATTCCTCAAACTGCTGTCGGTACTCCATATGCGACAAAAGATCACACTCGTCAACAATGCTCTCAATTTCACCTTGAATATTGTTAAACTCTTTAAATAATTCAGATAAAGCGATGTATCGCAATTGTAACTCGACCGTTTGATCTGAGCTCAATCTACCTCCATCTAACAATTTGTTAAAATATTTTTCAAACATAGTTAAACGACACTTTACAACACCCCTTTGCTTTTTTAGCAGTGGGATGCGTTCTGATTCAGGTATACTAATAGAACCTAATGGATTAGGCGACTTTGACCTGCCTGGCTTTTGTGCTTGGGCAGGCCCTTTTAATTCATTCGCACCCTCACTCATTTCGGTAAGCTATAGAAGAACAAGTAGGTTAATACTCACAGTCTTGGAGACCAGATGCCCCGAAACCTCAAACGACTATTTACTCTAAGCCCGAAGCTGATGAATTCTGTAATTCGAGGAACGATTTTAACGCAAATTATGAAAGGAGAAGAAATAGGAACGATTGACCTGACCAATACCGGTTGCCCACTCTTTTTCTTTCTTCCCGCCTTTTGTGCAACGTGTAGCTTGTTCAAATTTTCTTTTAATTTATCCGGCTCGAAGGACCAAATTTATGTTTGTGAACGAATCAAATGCAGGACAATTAACAAACGTATATTTTCTTACTTTTACAAATATTAAACGTAAATACAAAATTTTAGTTTTGAACGCGTACAGTTTGAAAACGAATTCTGTATGAGAGTGAACGTCGTGAAGACCGTCGCTGCTCGGGCGCGCCGTCCGCTCCTGCTTCACACCGTTGTTTGTTTGTTCTATTGATCCGATAGATGGCGGGGTCCGTAACATATACTAAATTTAATGAAAATCGTTGGAGCCGTTTCCGAGATTCAGATTCTATATATATATATATATACAAGAATTGCTCGTTTAAAGGTATAAGATTTCTTTTAATTTAGAGTTTTAATAGTTTTAGAAGTGTAATTCCGGTAGTCATTTATGTACTACATTACAAGCACTATAATTACTTTATAATAAAATACTTAAATATTTAAATTACCAGTTACATGCGGATTTCCTTCATTTTAACCACTATGTGTTTCTATTATTTTAAAGTACCGAACTGTGATAATAAGTAAAACATTAATGTCGCTTTATACCGCATAGCCTTCAATACTTAACACTAGCCTTGAAACGAATTGTAACACTATTAGGCAGTTTTAATTGCTCATACGCTTTACCAC
Source organism: Lycaena phlaeas (assembly GCA_905333005.2). Lineage (NCBI taxonomy): Eukaryota > Metazoa > Arthropoda > Insecta > Lepidoptera > Lycaenidae > Lycaena > Lycaena phlaeas. The sequence goes on along the minus strand of HG995166.1, from coordinate 16,027,637 downwards.
AGATTTAGTTAGTAGCAAATTCGCATCCCAGTTTGCATATTGTGCATGTGCGAAAGTTGGCTAAGTATGAAGCGATAGAGATTTTCGAATGAAACATAATATAACATGCACGGGTGCATTCTACGACGCGGTTTCATATCACAGATACTAAATTTGGGGACAGAAAACTGTGTCCTATATGAAATTGATATTAAAATTTGACATTTTTTGTTGCATTCAGGTGTTAAACGCAGAGATCGAGGATTTGACTTCCGGTAGATATAGAGTACGTAGAGCAACATGAACTCCGTCCTCCCTCCGTCCGGTGCCGGAGGGGAGTAGACATATCGTTTATACCCGATACAAAAATGTCTGCTATTTTTTTCATGGGGAAATGGACAAGTTGCGTCAGTCAGGCCGTTCCAATAATATAATTAATCAATGTGCGTGTATTGACTATCGTTACATTCGATATTTCGGTTATGGAAATCAGGTTTGAAACAGATAATAAGAGGTATTATGAGTAATTCAAAGGCATAAATGCCCATCCTTTTAGATGGCAGCAATGTAAAGATATATAGATATAATAGTAATTATTGTTATTAAATAAATGCCTATGTTATATTTAAAATAAAAAAAAAAATTAAAAATTAAAATTTAAAAATGAAAAATTAAAATATAAATAAAATCATTTTTTCAGTCCTAATTGGCAATTTCATAGTTTAAGACTTAATATAAGCTTAAATTATATAACTGGCCATACTTATACTTGCTTAGAACGGAAGCATTAACACGAAATTGGAAAATAATTAAAAATTGATGACACAATACACCATCAACTTCATGAAATTCGAGCTTATTTATTATTATGTGGGAAAAATACCTAAAAATATAATGTAATTATTAAAATAATATTAATATCTCACCTAACATCCTAATAACTCTTCTCTGAGAGACGCCATTTCTGTATCGTATGTTGCCGTTTGGTTTGTCGCTCTCCGTCGACAGTTTCTTCACTGGATGCAACACATTGGATGTCCGTAACTTGATACTAATCAACACATACAGCACTGTGATCAGCGACATAGGCGCCACAAAGAATATAAAACTAGATATAACAAACACTTGGTGTACACCGTGTCCCTTCACTGTACACGCAGTAATTGTCTGTCCTTTGTCATTATAACTCACTAAACCGAATTGGACCGCTTGCGGAACGGCAGCGCACAACGCACAAATCCATATCGCTATTATGAATCGAACAGCCCGCGATAACTTTGACATAGTGTGTGACATAAACGGGTGACAGATCGCTATATATCTCTCGACTGTGAACGCTGTTATCGTCAGCACTGTAGCGTTGGCCGATGTCTCTGATATAAGACCGAGGGTAATGCAACACGCTTCGCTCAACGGATAGGAATAAGGATTCCACAGCCTGTGTAATTCCAACGGCAGGCCGCATATGAGTAGTAAAAAGTCCGATATGGCTAAACTGAAGAGGTAGAAGTTAGTCGCCGTGTGCATAGATCTGATTCGGCTGATGACGAAACATATGCTGATGTTCCCGAGGATCCCAGACACGAATATGAGGATGTAGGTGACGCTCAGCGGTACTATCACGTCGAGGCTGTCGGGCTCAGAGAATGAGGATTCCGCTACCGATTGGTTAGTCGTGTTAAATATTAATGTTTCTTCAGCTTCGATTTCCATCTCGATAGCTTCAAGGTCATCGCCCCTTGCCTGAAAAGAGGGCCTAAAGTAAGCATAGTTATTCGAGCATATTTGTATCAACTAGAAGTGTTAGATGTTAGTGGGGTAAACATTTAGCTCTTGGCCCTTTAGGTATAAATAACATTTGAATATATCAATATTTCCTTGAAAAACATTGCCTCCAAAAGAGGGCCTAAAGTAAGCATAGTTATTCGAGCATATTTGTATCAACTAGAAGTGTTAGATGTTAGTGGGGTAAACATTTAGCTCTTGGCCCTTTAGGTATAAATAACATTTGAATATATCAATATTTCCTTGAAAAACATTGCAGAGAGAAAACATTATTTCGTACTTAGAAAGGAAAATAGAAATCTATTATTCATGGCGAAATATCTGCTTACTTGATAAAACATAATGTGTATATAATGTTATTTATAGTACCTAGTATAGTAGTCAGTACTGATTGTACATATGTATGATTGTCGATTGTAGCAGTCTTGTGACTTGCTACTCTACTGTAGAGGTAATGATGATAAAGGCATATTTTTTTTACTGATAATTAATTTTCAATAAAAGAATAATCCTTAATAATCAACTTTTCAATATCATTATGAGCCTGCATGCTTCCATAGCTGAACATAGGCCTCCCTTGAGGAACGCTAAAAATCCCTTGCCACTCGCATCCAAGACGGATCGGCCGCTGCACGGATAGACTGACACAAATCGAAATGCCTGTATTTATATGAATTATTTAAATAAAATCAAAGAATCTTTAATTCACTTGAAATACAAGACAAGTGGTCAATAAAGAGTAGGTAAAAAAAATCAGGTAAACTAGATTAGGTGAGACTTCTGCGAGTTTGCTTATCGAACTAACATAAAATAACCTTACTGGCCCTTCAGGCTTCCGTTCTCTGTGACCAGCCAACTGTAAAACTATTCATTGCTTGATAAAAAAATATTAATATAATATTTTATGTGACCGGCTGATAGTAGAAATGAAAGGGACGGAGATAGTTATAAACTACCCGTCCCCAATAAGGAACAATAAAATTATAATTACAAATGAAGTTATTTTAACAAATAAATTACAGCCTAAACTAAATTGTTACAAAGTTGAAATATTAATGTTCGCTGTTAAAATGTTTTCTACTCTAATGTACGTTTAAACTATACTATATGAATAATTTAAAACTATTTTTGAATTATGTTATTACAAGCAACCAGATGATGTAATTAGCATCTCCCTAAATATTGACCATCGGCGAATTCACCCGGGACTAAATGATTTATGATTCGTCCAAACACTGCCTATTCTGAAAAAAAAATCAACAAGAATTTGTTGGCATTTTTATACTGCCTATCCTGTCCGTACTGAAACAGCGAACAGAGATTAAACTGTGGCAAAAATCGTCTCTACTCTACCAATAAAAATACTACCTAAAATTTTTTACAAGCGCGATGAATATACTACAAGAATTTATATTATTTGTGTATATAACGAATGATAATAGTAACTATGCATATGCAGTAGCACAAATAGTTTCTACCATATATTTTTTTAGTTCTTATGTAAGTCATATCCTTTAGTAATTAATTTTGCATTTTCCTGCCGCCCGTCCTACAAATATGTAATGTAATCACAAAAATACTTTAATACAACGCTCCTTCCTGATTCTGTAAATGAAATCCAAAAGGCAATTTGTATTTTTTATGCGGTGGAAACTTTTTTGTTGTAGTAGTGTGAATTTTAAAGAATATTGTTTAGGTTCGAAACAAAATACATTAAACACCGTAAACCATACATTTATGTAAACACTTACAAATGCATAACAATATTTTGAGTTTCATTATAAACATTAACACAAAATTGCATTAATTTCATATTTTGAATTCCTAAATTCAATCAATATCTTAAATTCATGCATGTATACAAGTTTTATTCTGGTTTTCGTAGGCAACATATATTCAATCTGAAACGAAAACTTGAAGAAATCCCACTATTCCTCAATCTTGGATATCCTATTCTTGTGAATAATCTTAAACATTTTATGCAAAGCAGGAACACACGTACACAGTAATTGGTTTAAAGATTTCATTATCATTATTGAAGTGAGTGGTTTTGTATTAAGCTTTAAATTTCATAATGTGATAATTCTAAGTTAAAAAATGACTCTTCCGTTGGCAGTGCAGTCTCTATGACTGCCATTTTTATTCTGAAATTGCCATAAAATAATAAAAAATACTTTTTAACGCGTGAAAATGAATCTTTTATGCTCGGAAACATGGCTTTATTCCTAGTAATCCTTTGTGTACGGATTTTGAAAAATATTTTTAGTGTGGAAAATTACAATGGATGAAACCAACATGCTACCTGAATTTGTGCACATCGATCAAACTTTGTTATTGGACTAGTAATTTTCACAAATTTGTTACTTGTAAAATACTTCTGACAAAAAATTGTATTTGACTAAAGTTTTTTCTTTGATGCACTTCAACGGGAAAAGTGAATATATCTCATTTTAAATAGATTTAAGAATAAAAATAACCATGTTCATTTAATAACCTATTAATATAAAATAACTAATCTAACAATAAACTGATATATTTTTATATTCTATATTCAAAAACACACGCAAACACGCGAATTTATATTATACCCATTTAGTTTACAAGCTTACTGAGCGCGAGTCTCAGATTGAAAGAGAGTGCAGGTTTTCTAGAGAAGTAGCGCGGAAAGCTAGTTTCCATAAGTATATCCGTTGCTTACATTTGTATGAAAAATGGCATTTCGTTTGGCTCATTTTTTATTCAATTCATGGCATTATAGAATATCATGATAAAACATATTTTATCTATGTTATATTTTAAACACGAATCTATTCACAATATCATAAATCAAAATATAAACAAGTGCTGACTAGAAATATTCGTGCCAAGTGTATTTGAATTATCTACTACCTAATGGTTACAGTAGTTGGCTCAAAATAGCCGATCTCTGAAGCATTATGGAGTACCAGACGCGTCTCGAGGGGTCCACCGGTATACTTTCTATTCCCGTGGGACTACAGGGATAAATTAGAGCCTACGTGTTATTCTGATATATGTAAGCTATATTATTCTAAAGTTTTATGGAAATCCATTAATTTAGTACGCAAAACAATTACTATGTATAACCTCCTCATTTCAAACGAACAGCAAACGTAGCTAGGAACATTATTTAAAATTTAAATTTATATAATATGTATAAATATATAATAGTAGAATTATATTAAATATACATTCAAGAACACCGTGTGAACTGAGACCGTTAACAATAATATGTATGTTAATTGGAACACTTGTATTATTTTATGGTTTTTTTTCCGGATGGAGCTATGCTAATAGCTCTAATAGGGATGTTGACTATTTTTTTTAATTGATTTTATTTGATAGATATACTATAGATAAACACGAAAAAAAGATTTTTGTAAAGAAATATGTCCAATTTTAACAAAAAATTAAATAAAGAAAAATAGTTTTTAAAATTGCCGTTAAAACGCTCCAAGCGTCATTACGTCACACACCGCATCAGAGCTCGCGCTATGTTAGGTGAGTTTGTACTTAGCTCAATGTTCAGTGACGTCATCGCCTTATTGGCGTTTACAGTCACGTGATCATGCATGATAAATAACGCATTTTAAATTAATTTTCTAAATTTTAAGACAAATAAGTAGACTTTTAAAATGTTATTTTAGGTTTTCAAATACTGTATTAATATGTAAAACATAACTTTACATGAATTTGTAACATGTGTCAACATCCCTATTGCCTGCTTCGTCAGACGCGCGGCGAGCCGGTTGGTTTCACCATTGGATGAGATGGATGGGGGGCTACCCCCGGCAACCTTGAAGTGTGACAAAACAAACGGGGCTTAGCGTCTATAACCACTCGTCAGAAGCCTGAAAGTCTGACAACCAGTCTTACCGCGGGGTACCGTATCAGCCAGTTACTGGGTTGTGGAGGTCAGATAAGCAGTCGCTCCATTTTAAATACTATTCAGCTGAATCCGGTAAGACTTGAAGCCGGCCCCAAAATATAGTTGGGAAAAGAGTAGGAGATGATGATTTCAAAGATTTATAAACTATTAAGCCCAGGATGATTAAATTTAGTGTTTTCGATAGATCCCCTAAAATCCCATCCACCATCAACTTACCGTTACCAGTCCCCTTACCCTCTAAACATCAATCAATTCTATAAATTTTATTTGTACCTATAAATGTTATAATTATTAACTATAGAGTAATTTTAATTAAATGATGTAAGAGAAACTCTTTGAAACTGTATACTGTTTACACCAGAAGGCTGTGAAATAATTAGAACCTTTATCATTACATTTTACAAGATGTGATGGGCCTATGTATGATTTGATGAAATTTGATTTCTAAGCATGCTTTTTTGAGCATGTCTATCTATCTATACTTTATGGGAATAGTTTATAGTTGTCTTTCTAAAACTCCTTATATCTTGTTTACGCGACATTCGCAAATAGATAGGTACTTTATATCGAAAATATAGTAAATATTCAATTCTTTTAATAGATTAAGTAGTGTAAATAATTAAAAATAAATAGTTCATTCAAATGATAAGAAACATAGTATTACGTCGCTTGATCAAGAGTTGGTCTTTGTCTTAAAAAATTGATTACATGTAACTTTTTAATTAAATGTCAGCTCATTGGATCAAACATCAAATGAATATACCTTATTGGAATTTATAACTTAAAAGTCGTCGAAGATTAAAGGATGAAGATAATAAATAATTTTAGGAATAAATAAAGTTAAAATTATGTGTTTTGATTTTGGATTATGTGTTTTGATAGATATTTTAAAAAGCCTTTAAGCCTTAAGGCGTAACCATTAAGGGCATATTATGCTCATACCTGCCACGCTGAGCAGGATACATTTTATCATTTTCGAACTTCGCTAACGCTTTCTTAATGGCATTTTGGCTAGGCCCTCAAGTCTATCTCAGTGGTCGGCCCGTGTTGAAATTAGGACTCAGTGTGGCAAGGGATCGGTCTTGACTCTTGGCGTTCATTGAGGAAGGTCTTTTTGGGCAGTAGACGTATAAAGCCTGATGATGATGATGATAAAAAACAAATTTACAGAAGCTTCTGCTTAGCTTTGAGGACATCCAAAAACCTAGCTTTATTTTTTAATTCCAAGTGTCTTTGACTCTAAGGCTGCGTGGAGAGGATGTTGGCATTTACTTTAATATTTTTCAAAATTATAGGGATGAAATTAACCAAAAATAATTGTATTTTTTTTTTAATGTAAATCAAGTACTTAAATTTTATTGCAAATGCGCGACATTCAATGCGTCACATCAAAAAATATTGTCACTATCATCACAATTATGTGTACCTGGAATTAAGTCTCAATGAAATTGAACCCGCTATCAAACACCTTGATAATCCAAATAAATTTTCTCTAGGTATTATATTTTAGTTAGCAGTAGACACGCACAATACAATAATTATGTTTACAGTTTACGGTTATAATTATTCAAATGCCTAATACGCTGTCAAAAACGAAGAATAATCGTCACAGAAATTCTAAAGACGCGTGAAAGCTACCCACTTAACACGTCAAGACCTGTATAAAGGTTGATGACGTAGCAACATCCTTTGATATCCATATTAACTATTATGTCATAGTCAAAATAATGGAATGTTTCTTGTCGAGAAAGGCCAATTACATCACATTGTTGACGCGTCGATACACCCGACGCTAGCGCCAATTGCAAGTTACGCATATTTAATTCGATCTAACGTCCTTCGCTCAACATCGAAAATCCAACAGAGCCTGATAAAAAAGCGTCATACTTTAAAAACGCTGTCGTTTGAATAAATAAAATATCCATTTATTTCATTTAAACGTTTCTTTCTGCTTGTTAATAAGGCGCTCGTGCGAACGGGTCCTTATTGTTATTACTTACATGGTTTGAACAGACAGCTATATTAAATAAAATTATTGAAATCTTAAAATGACAAGACGTGTCATACGATTAACGCTTCTTTTTTTCATAGCGTACGGTCGCTTTTACGATATTAAGATTCGATTAGTTGCCACTTCAAAGCGATCGCGATGTCAAAACGTAACGTTGAAAAAGCACTTCTCCACGCAAACTTGCCCTCCGACTTATAGTTTAACTTCATCCGCTGATCACTCGTCGACCGTATTGGATTTGACTAGCCAAACACCTATTCTCCAGAGTAACATGCGCTATACGAGTATATCACGTCCTCTGCGGGGCACGGAGGGCCCCCCCCCCCTTTCGAAAGTTACTAGGTGAGCCATCTGCTCACCTACCTACCGATTGAGCTTAAAGGCTATCAGGCCTAAAAGTCTAGAATCTAGACCTTTCGAAAAAAAAAAACCGAACGCAGCAAACTATGTCCCAGACAACACAGTTTCAGTCAGTCACAGTTTTAGATTACCTAAATATGTATTAACCGATCCAGCTGACGAAATAGTATAGCAGCTAATGCTCGGCTTAAAGCGCGATGCGATCTTTAAAATTTATATATTTTTTAAATAGTTTAATTGAATTTATGAGTATGCAGTAAGCGTGTGATGGCGATAAAATTAAGTTAATTTTTTAATAATTTCACGCCAAATATCTGCTCTATAGGATAAAATTTTAAATTCACATTAATACACATTCAAAGTGATATCTATTAATCGACAAGGTGGAAACATCCATTCAATTACCTAGTAATAAATGGGTATAGCGATCCAATTAGATCTTTAGAAGTATTTGTTAGTAAATTTCCTTTCATTTTATTTATCTACATCTACATCTACACTAATATTATAAAGAGGAAAACTTTGTTTGTTTGTTTGGTTGTAATGAATAGGCTCATAAAGTACTGGACCGATTTCAAAAATTCTTTCACCATTCGAAAGCTACATAATACACGAGTAACATTGGCTAAATTTTATTCTAAAAAAAAATAGTAAGATGTTTGGGTTTTTCGGACACAAGGTGTAAAAAATCAACCAGAAAAGGAACAGCTAGTAGATAATATTCGAGAACTCTTGTTTTACCTTTTCTTCTTTTACCTTTAAGTTAATTTAATGAAGCTAACTAGCAGATACATTGTAAAGAATGTCAAGTATTGTTTTTCCTTATTAAATATTTGCCATTTTATATCTAATATATAAAATTCTCGTGTCACAATGTTCGCTCCCATACTGCTCCAAAACGACTCGACCGACTTTTATAGAATTTTAAACGGTACGACTTTTATAAAATTTTGTGTGCACATCGGGTAGGTCTGAGAATCGGCCAATATCTATTTTTCATGCCCCTAAATATTAAAGGTAGAGTCCACCCCTAAATCTTTATTTATGTTTTTTTTGCAAATTTGTTTAAGATACAGCACACACAAATACCTATATACAACCCAAAATTTTCACCATTATACTCCGTGCGGTGTAGCTTGGTGCGGCTGACACATGCCAATATGACGTTGACATACATGATTAGAGATGTGACGTTATGCAATTTATTTTTATCGCTAACGATACTCGCAGCGTAAGTATAGTTCTTATTAATAGTAGTGTGTGTTAGTGTGTTTATTCTGTTGTGCAGTGTATCTAGGTGTATAAACTTTTCAATGTATATATTTAGGGGCTACATAATAGTAGCTTAGCTAATCAAAATCAGGTTTATATTTTTTTCGTGACAACTTTTTTAACGATATTGATAGATTCTGTTGTTTCATTAATATAATGATAAGACTTTTTACAATAATAATTGAACTACGCCCAATATACATTTTTTATTATAAAGAACATCGACTGTCCATCCTTGTATAGTACATCCCATTACTAAGCACGTCTAAGGTTTTACGTTATACGCATAGGACTTTGCTTAATTTTTCTTTCCATTTGACTTTATTTGGAGACTATCACATTCTGGTTGAGTTTGATTTAATTTACCACAGTAATTGGCGATCTACTATTTTACGAATGAGGTATTAATAAAATACTTAATTATATTTTTTTAATTGTGACGGCTTGCAAGAGTAAAACGTAACGTTACTGGAACTGTCACCCGCACCATGCTACACCGAAATAGGTATAGTACTTTTGGCAGAATGAAGTCTGGCGGGGCAGCTAGTATAGTGTGTTTTCCAATTACAGAGCATAATGCGACTCAGTGCCGCACAATGCCGCACAATGCTTATGCCTAATTGGAACGCGATAGTTTTAAAATGCACCAGCAGAGTGCGCTAGGTTCAGGGCAGAATAAAAAATATTCATAAAAATTAGCAATAACCTCATTAATGTAAATAAAGTGGTATACAAAATAATTGGTTAAAAGCTATTTACGATTATTTTAGGTTATTTGGATTCTGATTATTTCATTAACATTTTTTTTATTTTGAGTAATTTTTTAAAATGAGTTCTAAAGCAATTATATACCTTTTAATTGCATCATCTTACCCAAATGCTAGAGATGGTGATTTATTAAATACTCTGAGCTTAAATCAAAAAAGTAGAAAATTATCTCAATGTAGTAAAAACTTGGATGGATGCTGAATTTAAAGAAAATTTTCGATTATTGCATATCATCTGATAAGTAGATATATTTAGAATTCATATTTTTAAGTATTTATACTATGTAATACACTAGCAGTGCCCCGCGGTTTCAGCCGCATACTTCCCATTTTCATGGGATTACAGGCATAAATTATAACCTATGTGTCGTTCTAATGTATAAGCTATATTATTGTAAAGTTTCATTAGAATCCATTCTTTTCATTAGTAATTTTTACGTGAAAGAGTAACAAACATCCATACTTACAAACTTTCACGTTTATAATGTTAGTAAGATTAGTGAAACCTTTTTTTGTAGATAAACTTGAAACATCGAATTTTATTCCCGAGTATACTTGGGATGAAACCCATCAGCGCTGAAATAAGCTTTTTATTATTTTTATGCACGTACGCGTATTTTTTTTAACAATAAATAATTTTATTATGAACTACAATACTTAAATAAAACATTTCGATAAATGAACAACTTAAAGAAAAAACACTTGTTAATTTTTTGTCACAGTTGGCAATGCACGCATTTCGTGAAAGCACTACTTTTAAGAGAGCTCAAAAATGCGATGCGATGCTGTAATTGGAACACCAACTTTGAGCATTGTGCCGCACAATGCGCGTTTGTGCTGTAATTGGAAAACGCCCATAATTATAATGGATTTATAGTCCGCGCCACTAATGAAGTCCTGCGACCAAAACCGGAACTAAATTTGACAAGCTTGACATCTTGACATCTGTCTGAAGTAAATAGTTGTGAGAATTTAAATTGTTTTACGTGAAATATGGAGCGTTAAGGGATAAAAAGTTATGGTCGTATAATGATCGTTAAAGTGAAAGAATTTTGTGAATTAGAAAGTAAGAATAAACAGCTATTAACCCCGTAGACCCCGTATCAATATTATCATAATTATTAGACAATCAACAACAAAAACACAATCGTGCTTCTTTTTCTCCTTAGGCTACCCCTACCTACATAATATTAATTAATTACTTTGTAAGAGGTAGTGCCACGCTGCTTTGCGGCACGACCGGGCAGGTACCTCTCGCTCACATAATACCGGTGTATAGAGACAGCCCTGAGCCCACCTATCGCGTTGATATCATGATAACTGTAAAATGTAATTGTGTTAATAAAAAAATCTAATATTTATTATACATAAGTATTTGATAATTACAATATTCATAAACTGTATAGTGTAATATTTTTATTTAATTGTTAGAATATTAACTATCACCGAATTTGTCTAACAACTTATTTATGTTTTAATTATCATTATCATCAACTAGAAATCGGACTCCTAAAAAAGTATATAAGTACATACCTACATAGCGTGCCTGCAAAGGAGCTTAAAAGAAGCAGTGAGCAGAAAAAAAGTTAAAAATCATCTATGAAATTAACGGATGTCCCTACACCATTTTATGAAGCATTAGAAATGAGCATCCTTTTTTTCAGAAATAAGCCTACTAATCAACCATTAAAAAATGTGGCTGTAGCTCTTTCAGCTGTAGGTAAATCTACGTTTTACTGTATAATATAAAGTTATATAATATTTACTTACTCATATAATTCTAGAAGTAACGTAAAACCCGTGTTTCTTAAGGTATTTCGTTTCATTCAAGCGGTCCAAAGCTGATAAGCTTTCTATTCACATTTTAATATCATTATTTAAAACTTTCAGCTAGTTTCAAAGGCATTCGACAAAGTTATTAGGAAAGTGCATTCTTTGTGGTCTCCGTATTATGTTAATAATCCTATTTGTTTTATCCCCCTTAAGTTCGAATAAGGAAGCAAAAAATATCATCTGCGTCTAAAAAAATATTTTTTTTTATTTACCTCTACTTACCTTTTTTACGGAGTGAGCTAATGATGCCTATAAGCCCTAATGCTTCATCGGTTATAAGGCGAGCTGGTTGGCGTAATATTGTTCGAATGTGGGGGATGCCACCCGAGAGCCGTGAAGTACGAATTTTCACGGCTTCTTGGAGTCTGGTTGGTTCTTATGGCGGGTCTGAGCCACGCCATCGGATGAAACCAAACTAACCTATATAGTTAGTACCTATAGCGCCTTAGAAGACATGGCGGCGTTTTAGGCTCTAAGATATTGTGTTAGGAAAAGGAAAAAGGAAAACTACTGACTACTGATTTTATATAAGTATAATATAGTATACACCCTTATAGAACATTATAATTATAAAATTATACAGTATATCTGTGTATGGTCATTACATTGTACTGTGTACATGATCGTACATGTATATAGAGTAATGTAATGAAATCCAATTTTATTTGTTGATGACGTTTTAATTAACCACAAAACAAAAAATTGTTAAAATTTATTAATGGAGGATTTATCGTTTGTTAACTTGCACGTTCTTAATTTTAATTATCAACGCTATAAATACGAATTTAATCACCATGATTTTAATTTAAATGAATATTATAAATTATCATGAATCAACACTGCATTTTGTTGTTTTGTAAAAAAAAGATAAAGGAAATAATTGAATATTGTTGATATTATAATAATTGTATATTTTTTATTTTTTATTTCCTTCAACTTTTACAAATTGCTGAATAAACTCGGGCAACATTCAAATCACTATTCTTTTATTGTATCTATTACCTACGAAGTCTCATACATATTCTGGACTAGCAGCACCCCGCGGCTTTACTCGCGTACGGGAAGTACGCGAGTAAAGCCGCGGGGTGCAGTGTAAATTCCCGTGGGGGTACAGTGATAAATTATAGCCTATGTGTTATTCTGATGTATAAGCTATATTATTGTAAATTTTTATCCAAATCCATCCAATAGTTTTAACGTGTAACAAACATTTATCCATCTAAACATACAAACTTTCACGTTTATAATACATAGCTGTTGCCCGCAGCTTCGCCTGCGTTAACTAAGATTTACAACGGCATCTTAGCGGGATAATATATCTTTACCGATAAATGGGCTATTGAACACTGAAATGTTTCATTAAAATCGGACTGATAGTTCCTGAGTTTAGCGCGTTCAAATAAACAAACTCTTTAGCTTCATATCTTAAGGATTAAAAGCATGAGTAAAATAAACTCGTTTAAATGTAGCCCAAAAAAATCAAAATTTCTGAATAAAATATGGTTGTTGTGCCTCACTCGACATAGATAGGTATAGTGTGTCGTGGACTTTTTTGTAGATAATTATAAGATCTACAATTAATTAGAACATTTTATGCTTCTATCTTTTATAGTTTAGGCAGCGTACGCAAAATAAGTAACTTTTCTGGTTGATTTTTTACACCTTGTGTCCGAAAAACCCAAATATCTTACGGAACCCTGTTTTTTTCCAGAATAAAATTTAGCCTATGTTACTCGTGGATAATGTAGGTTTCAAATGGTGAAATAATTTTTGAAATCGGTCCAGTACTTTTTGAGCATATTCATTACAACCAAACAAACAAACAAACAAACAAAGTTTTCCTCTTTATAATATTAGTGTAGATAATATAAGCAGGAAGTAGGATTTGAAAGATCTTCAATCGTAAATGATTAGATCGTAATTTCATTATTATTATTGACGCTATGGGCGCTACATCCTTTGAATAAGTAGACTCAAATTATAATACCTGCCTAATTAAACAAAAACACATTTTTATATTTTTCCTCTGATAAGTATGTAATAATTTACGAAATATCCTTCATTAGTACGTAAATGAAAGTAAATTATATCTGCATCGTTGCATGTATGTACCTAGCAGGGCTGTCAGATGTACTACTTAAATCATATTTGTACGACTTTTTCGTAATTTTCTCGCCGTACTATCGCGATACGAAAGTAGTACGGATAATGTACTACTTTTCATGCCCAGCTGTATTTTATTAAAAAACTAAGAAAACCTTAGACTGTAACTAATTCAAAGAATAAATAAATCATCATGTTGTACCTAAAATATTATAATATTATGATGATGATATTTTATTAGACTAGCTTCGTGGATTATGTACAATATTGCCGTTCTATCAGAATACGATAGATGCAAGATAGACACTTGAATTACTTCCCTGATACAAATTAAGTCGATCATTGTATAAATATGTACGACGTATTTTAAACGTGCGATCAATGAAAACAGTTTACTAATTACATATGTACACTGTACAATATAATAACTACAGAAATACTAACCGCATCCTATTAGGATTGTGAAAGGATAATGATTTTTTAAGCAATAACATGCTTAAAATAACAGATTACGACGGGAACTCAATATGGTATAAGTAATAATAAAATTAATTAAATATATTTTTTTTTCTAAAAATGTTGACCGTTTATTTAGTAAACCAGAAATCGGATTAAAGTGCGGTTTTAGATGTTTTAAATTAATTAAAAACATAAGTAAATCATTTTTTTTCTATATGTACTACTTTTTTAGTTGAAAACTACCAAATGTACGACTTTTTCAGGGGTGGTATACTACTTTCTTGTTTTTACATCTGACAGCCCTGGTACCTAGTAACTAATACCTATTGCAGTTTATTTACCTATTGCATTTAACAATTAACCTTATTCATGAAAATGCAGTGAGAACAGAGATCACCTGTTTTTAATTACTGCCACGTATTCTGATAATTAAAATAAAATTGCCTGGGCGAAAACACATTTTGATGTTATTAACATTTTATGTTAAACAAGTAATTTTTGTAATATAAAATAAGATAAATACGTAAATAATAAATTAAATATTATAATTTCTTAAAATAAAAAAAATACTTAAATATATTTATCGAAAAAAGTTTTTTTTCTTCGAATTACGAAGCTTTTGTTTTCTTAAACAGATTTTTATCACCAACAGACTCAGTTTAGACGCGGCCCGACTGTCGACCGTCGCGATCCGCGGACTACCGCGTCCCACACTATAAATAATATTATATTCTATTCAAAAAAATGGAGGAAGTGATCACAATTTTAAACTCTTTCTATATCTCATTTACACACCCTATTAAATATGTGTTCTTTAAAGGGGCCTATGTCCAGAATTTCAAAGTAAAACGTTAATAATGATGTTGATGGTTATGTATTTATCTGTAAGTTTAATGTATTGAAATACTTTCATTACGCATTTAAACAAACTAGCGGGCCGCACATGCTGTGTCTTGTACAAAAGACTCTTCTTCAAATTGTGAATCTAATTCGTAAATCAATTGATTACACAAAAGATTTCATCAAATCGGATGTTTAGGACTTCAGTTATTTACATTATTATTTTTTTACTTCCTATTGAAGTAAATATTGATGTTCCTTAGATTCTTAGACGAGCCATCTGCTCATCTACTTTGCCGATGAAGCTTAAAGGCCTTAAGGAATAGGTCCATTTGAAAAAAAAAGAAGTTCCATAATTAATAACTCTACTTCACGTAGCACACGAACAATAACACGTATGAAAAATATGTGTTGGCCGATTCTCTGACCTACCCGATTTGCACACAAAATTTTATAAAAATCGGTTGTACCGTTTCGTTGAAGTATGGGAATGAACATTGTGACACGAGAATTTTATACATTAAATGATTCATCCCATCAAATAAACGCCAAGATTTATTTCGAAGCTGGAAGTTTTTTATCGTATTCTCTTACCCCCACTTCCGCAGGCATTTGACATCACTGATTACACTTATTCAGAATGTTCAAAGGAACACATAAATTACCATCCCACTTAATACGTAATGTTCCTCCGTATAATACATCGGAGCGATGTCTAAATAATACAGGCACGTGCCGATCAAAATTATGGAAACCCTCAGCTATTGTCTTTTACATCATTGTTTTTATTTTACAAGGGATAAAACAATATATTAATTACGTATATCATGAAGAATAATATTTCGAATTGGATGATATCAATTGATCCAAAATAGTACTCTTTTTGTACCCCACTTTACACTAAAATGCCATAAACGTTTCTTCTGAATCATAGTATGTTATTGTAATGGACGTAATAATATATAACAGGACCGAGCACTCGTAACAGAAAAACGAGCCGACAGAGATAGCCAGTGTTAAGGAGTGTGTCCCTTTCTTATAAGGTGACAATAAGATTTTGACAGGTGGGACAAATGTCTTTCAAAAATTCAAACTGTCAGGAAATGGGTATTGAAAATTTTTATTTAATTTTAATTTTTTTTATTGGTTTTTTTTTTGTAAGGTTTATATCCTACTAGTACATACTTGATGTATGCAGTTTTAAGCGCTGCATGAGTTTACCACGTCTGCCATAATATTATAAATCTCGAGTTTTTAGGTTCTTCAAAAGGCGCGTTTAGCCCCGGCAGATATCGCAAGCTAGCTTGAATGCATTTAGGGTGCTTGAAAAATCTGACACAAGTATTATACTTATAAACGAAAATACCAACATTAGCAATGGTTAAAATCTGAAGAATAGTAGATGGATTACGAAATACATAATACAAATACTTCCATACTACAGACTTGACAGGAATCCGTCATCAGGTGGTCGAGTTATCATTATCATCCCAAAATATTAACTGCAAATCTTAGGTTTACTCTCATTATAACGCATTCTTGAATTAAGATTACAAAACAATTAAAGATGCCATGGATTCAAACTGATTAAAATAATTAGGAACGTGGGAAGTTTAGTACGGAGTCACTCTGTCTCACGTTCTGACCATTGCTTTTCGCATTGCTATTATTCCTCTCCAAGCCTGCCGTAAGGAACTTCGTTTCAAAAAATCATGGTCACCATAGTAGTTTGATTTACTTTATGTTATTTAAGTAACCATAGCAACCATTACAATACAAAATGTCAAGATGACACTTAACTGGGCTACCATAAGAAATAAAAGAAATAAGCAAAATAATAATTTATGTTTTCTTTTTGAATTGGAAATATATTTAAATAAATAAATTCAATTACAATTTCTTGACATACAATTGTCAAAATAATATTAAAAAGACATTTTTTTTCGATGAAATTTTTGATCAGCCCAAATTTTTAATAAAATACATTTTTAAGCTGGCAAGATAAAAGAACGAGACACACTTCTAACATATTGCTATCCCGCTCGGCTCGGATCAGCATCTGTGTAATGCCCATTAGAATATAATACTTAATGCGTTGAGTTAGTGTTCACTTTCGTAAATACATTTTTTCCGAGTAAGCCATCCTGTTATTATACTACATCCATGGTTATTGTTGGCTTATAAGGTTCTGTCATTACAAAACTGTGCTCTTACTCATAGATTTATATGTGGCCAGTTTCAGGGGTAACCATTTTACACATTTATTAAAGAATAGCCACCTGTCTGTGAATATTTGAGTTATGAAATATTAATAAATAAATATTAGCTTAGAAGAGATTGTCAAAATTGTTGTGAGCTTGTAAGATCTTTTAATTTGTTCTTTTATTCTTTTTGGCGCATTAAATTAAATTAAATTAAATATAATGACATTTTATACTTTTTTTATGGATTTTCTTAATAGAAATAACATATTATGTATAGGAATCTAATCAGGAACAAATTGTGCACGATAAAAGAACCAAAATCGATCTTTTTGCATTCAACACCTTCAAATTCATTGATTATAATAAAATAATCAAACAGGGGTCCCGTTTGATTGAGAGGTGAGGTCCCGACCCGTTATAAGTTCAAAATTTCGCGTTTTGTTCCGTTTACCAAGGTTACTTCACTAGAGATTTGGGTACTAAAATTTTGATTAGAACAGGGATGAATAGAATAAGTTACTCCTTATATAAAAGTGTAAAAATGAAAAATAATAGAGCTTGTACGAAATAAGTTATAGTGTTAGGCTTCAAGCAAAAAACAATTAAATGAGACCTTCAACTTATAAAGTAAGATTTTGTTCCCTTAAGATCTTCTAGCTTTCAATAAAAGAATTTTACTGCTATGGTGTAATTAAAATCTAAGGTAAACGTCGGAAAAACAAGCTTGTTGATGAAAAAGAACCTTTACAGAGATTAATTAATAATTGAAGTAAGAAATTTAAATGTTATCTTAATATAAAAACTCTTTCTTATTATTCTTTAATAAAATTTTAAAAGTAATAATAGATTATATTAAATGTTACATTAATATATAAAACGAAGTACTGTTATCTTGTGTATCTCGTGTGTATCTCGATATTATGAAAACGATCTCTCCTACAATCTATAAAAGATCGCATTCAATAACAAAATCGAAATTAAATATCACTCGACACGGTAAGCACACCCCTAGGGAAATTAAATAAACACATAATTTCAAATTAAATTTAACGATCTATCAACTGTTAAAATAATAAATTAATATAAGATTAATGGATATAATATTTTATTACGTATATTTTTATAATAAATTTAAGACCTAAAAATGTAATAATTATAATCTATAATAATACGTTGTATTTTCTAAGATTTACTATGAAAAGGATTTTCTTTTATAGTTAGTTCTCTAAATACTTATACGTGACTTAATATACCATCATCATCAGCAGCAGCAGCCTTCTTCCATCCACTGCTGATTATTGGCCTCATTCAATGAACACCGAGACGAACGATCCCCCATCACTCGCATTTAACACTCCACTTCACTTCAGACATCCGGCTACTGTACGAATATAGTCTACCGATCCGGTAAATGGCCGACTAACACTTGTCTTGTCTGCGTAAGCGCGTAACTCTTGAAACTTATTGGTCTATCAGCCATCCGGTCTCCCGAGTGTGGTGTGACTAGGCCACTGCCACTTCAACGAGCTTACTCTCCGCGTCGTATCGGAAACTTTAGTGCTCAATCTTTTTTTTTCAAATCCTATCTGCCAAAAAACACCCAGCATAGCACGCTCCATAGCACGTTGAGCTACGGCAAGCTTTCGGACTGGTTGTAAATTTTGAGACCACGAGTCGTTCCCATAGATCATCACGTGGAAAAGGTATAAGCAGCATAAATAAACCATATCGATTTTAAATCAAAGGTTTTGTATATAAAAACAATATTTTAAGTGTTGTAAACATTAAAATTCACAGACATTTTTATATTGGAGGTTATATTGATGATGATGTGAAATGAAAACCAATTTACAATCTTATACACCCTGAAAGTCCGAACAGTATTAAATTAATACCCACTTGGCGCGTGTTACTAACAGTTGAAAATAATTTACCTCCAGCTATAGAGGCGTAGATCTTGAAACCACGTCACGAGCACAGGCAGAGCGGAATAGTTCTGGATTTTATTTGTTCTGAATTCTAGTACTGGGGCGTTCTCGTGGAAGTTTATTCGCACTGCCGGGGCTAGTAGTTAAACTTGCCCAAAACCAGGTATGGTATATTTCCCGATAGTTCTTTAAAGGAATATATTCGATAAATCCAAATTCGTAAAACTTACGATACAGAGTAGGTACAAAGATTCTGCTTATTTATTTTTATTTTTTTGTGAAATAGTTTTCTGTTGGGTGGGAAAATGGTAAACAGACAGAGATGTAATTACTTTCTATTTTTTATCCTAGCATAGACAACACATGACTTTGTTGGAAAGAAAAAGGAAGATTTTAATAAAAAGCATATTTTGTCAAAGGCCATACATATCATAAATATCGAAATAATAAGAAATTCATGAAAATCTTCCTACAAAATTTACCTGTATCTATAATGGTTATAATAACTTTCATATTTATGCCATTAATAAATATACAATTTACCACATATATTCATGACATAAAGGTTTTTTCCGGTATGACTCGCCTGCTAACCCTAAAGGCTAACCCATATTGTTTCTGAACAAATTGGAAAATAAAGTAATAGATGGTAATGGCCTTCTTATCCAATACCGTTATATCTATCGAAAATATGGAATAAGATAGCATGATACTTTTCTTTCTTTAGTCCTTTTTTATGTCGTAAGGAGGCAACCGAACTACTGACTAGCGACGTAAATAGACATCCGCACCACCAGAGGTTTTGCAGCCTTGCACTCCTTTCCCCTATTAATGGGCTACTGGAATCTTACAAGCCGCACGAAACGCAACAGCATAGCTGTCACTTTACGTCGATGGTGGCAATAAAATTTCCGAAACTCTGATATGTAAAACTATAAAATTATTAAATATTTACTAATGTAAGTGTCATTCTGTTACATTTTTGTAACTCGTGAGCTGAATACGCGGTGACGAATCGAATTTGGATTAGACGTTAGAAATATCCGATTGTTGAAGGCAGAAGGTACCTGCACTATTAGACATAAGTTTAATACATTAATTTGCTGTTTAGGTGAGCCATCTGATCATCCACTATAGTATAATAGTAGTAATAATAGTATTTTTGAAAGGGCTAGACTTTTCGGCCTTTTAGGCCTTAAAAGGCCGAAAAGTCTAGCCCTTTCAAAAATACTATTTGCTTAGTTGGTTACCTCACGTTTAATATTTACTTAAAGGTAACATTCAAAGCCACAGAAAAAACTCATTATTCTATACCTAATTCGTCGTATTTAGATTTCACAGAAAAACTACAGCGCTATTGAAAAAATAGATTAAAATATCTAAATGTAAATATTTTTGTATTATAAAGGTTATGTTGAGGTCGTAGAGTAAGATATTAATAGTTTTATAGTTTCATGCACATAACGAGAACCTGGAGACATGATTAAATTTATCCTTTACTTTTCCTTTTTAATATAAATAAAAGTAAATATACTTAATACAACACAAAAACGATTGGGATCATTTTACGATTGACATTCACATGTATTGGTTTGCATTTTATACATTCAGTAGATTACTCTACATACTTGCATTAGATACTATTATAGTCCTTGCTTTACTAATACTAATACTAATAATAATACTTTACTAATACTAACAATAATCCTTACTAATATTATAAATGTAAATGTAGTATTAGTTACGCTATTACGCGAAAACTTTTTTTTGCTAACGCGAGTGAAGCCGCGGGCAACATCTAGTATTGTATATAACTCATTACTCATCACTAAATACTTACTCTACATGCCTAGCTTAGACATTAAAAAGGTATGAACTTTTTAGTTTGTTAATTTCCGCTAGTTAGCCTCGTCTGAACTCGGACTTAGGCTAACTCTACTCTAAACGTTTGGCTCCAAAAGAATTTAATCGCTACATTGGCTTTGACTTTTAACCCATCACACTTTAATGATATTTAACTCTCCTATTGTCTATAATTCTAATTCCAAAGATTTTACTATAATTGAACTTATCGAATCAGAAACTGATTTATACATATTTGTTTATAAAAAAATTCAGTAATGCTTACTTGCCAACCAATTATTACCGTTCAAAATAATTGGTATTTCGACTTGGCTTCTGAATATTTCATGCGAGCAATATTTTCGTGAACAATAACTCGACACGAAATTAATAATTCAATAAAATTAGTACGATTTTAATACATAATGTATTGTTTCATTCATCATCATCATCACAATTGGCTTTTACTGCTAAAAATAGGCCTCATTCAATCCACGCCTAGATGGTCATCTTGGCGTTCATTGAGGATCCTTTGCTACTCGCATACAACTCAGGCCGGTCCACTGCACGGATCGTCTTCCCTGGTTAATGGCCTACCAAAACTTCGTCTACTTTGACATGATTCTTTAATTAACCGACAAAAAAGAAGTTTCGTAGGTAGGTAGGTAACGTAGGTATAATACTAGGCTTAATGACGAAGTGACATTTGTCAGTTAAGCGTTATTACGATTAACTTTGAAAAAATATTTTTTTTTTCTTTATAAGTAAGTAATATATATTTTTTTGTGTATGTTATAGCTAAAATATCCCTGACACGTAGTATGAGGGATTAATACGTTCGTACACATGTATATTACACAAACCACGTAGAGTCTATATTCTATATTCAACGAGTCAATAAGGTTTCCAAAAGCCCTCGCCCGAAAATCCATAATCTGTAACTAGATGGAGTAACAGAGTAAGAAAGACACAAGACCCGGTTACGTTGACAATATGAGCATTGTTCAAGCCAAACAGAACTAAATCCTATTACTATTATAATATTGAAATAATATTAGCTACTAATTTTTATTATGTTTCATGGCTGTCTTCGCAGTTATATAAAATGACAGATATAACACTTACAAATATAATAGGTAGTTTATATACATATACATCTATAATTAATAAGCCTTTTAAGAAACTAAAAAAATTGTCGGGTACGGTCTATTGTTTATGGTTACTATTGTAATAATTATAATGCTAATAGTTACAATATCATAACATTGAATCAACGGTCAGCAATAACTTCGTTACGCTTCGCAGCCCGGAACTCTATCTATTTTAATAATATATTTAGGAAGAGGCATTCGAATTTTTTGCAGTGTACCTTTCGATATTATGAGCAAATTTATTAACTAGGCGAATTAAAATTTCAGTATGCTATTTTTCATCATCATAATAATATTATCAAGCGAATTGGGATAAAAAAAGTTCTTTGAAGTCGTTTAAAAACATGAGTAATTTCCCCCATTAGATTTTCATCTGAAACCATAGTGGGGCTACGTGAATATTTGAAAATCATGTTATTTACTTGCGTTTTTATTTTATTTGATTTATTTTATACTTTAGGGGTATACGCCTTTTCGTCTCTTTTGTTTGCACGCAGAAGAAGTTAAGCTCATCGGAACCGTGTAAGATGGACAGAGTGAGCGTTAGAATTGATTTCGGAGACCTACACGTGTGTGAATCCTTGTAAAAGTAATTGAACTAAATATGCGCAAAAAACTAAAATACATAGAACAAAAATTTTAAAAAGGCACTTACGTGAGCGTTGGACCATAAAAAATATAGAGTCCGTATGGACTTCATTTTTTATACAATTGACGCGCCTAATTACAATATTAAAACTATGAATTGGCTTGTTTCGGCTTTAATTTTATTTTAATGCAAGCAATTTATTATTACATATCTGAAAGTCTACGTGGGGTTAAACATTTACATTAAAAGCAGGGTCAATAGTTCCATGTCAAGGTTCTTTCAAAATCAAGTTCAATCAAATCAAATACAAGAATAAAAACTTATACAAGATGTATGTATAATATATTATATATATAAAAATTATTCAATTTTTATTAATAAGATTAATCTAAAGAGAAAAAATAATGACATAAAAATAATACAGTTCATCTAAGCCGCAAAGTTTGAACTTCAAACTTTAACTTTGAAGACTTTAACCAATGGTTTCTCCCCGTGTACGGAGCCTAAACGTTGCCTCTTTTTGGCCTATTTCCGAAATTTGAGCATAAATCCCAATATAAAATACGTTCCAAAATGTTGCCAAGATCTGATATTTTCACCCACCATATCCAGGAAAAGACTCTACATTCTATGAGACCATTTTGCTTAAAAAAATCCTTTATCGATTATCGATTCTAAATTTAGCAACAACATTAACTAACTTATATAAGGGTTTGTTTCACAATATCCTAATAAAGTTCCATTTAAGCTATTTGCAACATATTTACCACATAACTACAACGTTTTTGTTTCACAATTGACATATAGCAATATTTGGCTAATAAAGTTCCCTGTAAACTATAGGTCGGATCAACTGGCCATTAGCAAATTTATCTGCCACATAAATTAGTTGACAGATATATACGCGGTTGACAGCTTCACGACATTTGACAATTTGACGTTCCGGTAACAGTAATATACAAAATAATTTAAATTGTGTTTTGATCGTTTAATAATTAAGGGATAACATTATATACAAGGTCTATGTAAATAAAAGGTATAAAGATGGTATGATACATACAATTAAATTATAAAAACATATTTTCATGTATATTTATTTACAACATGGATTTTTTTTCTAAAACATATTTATCGTAAAATGGAACGATGAAATGCGAGGTTGCCAAGCCTACTAACCAGTAAGTGCCAAATAGGGATCTGCCAAATAAATTTATAGGGAAGATTATGGTGAAACCCAATCAAGACTAACTAGAAGATTTATGTGTCAGTTAATTTATGTGTCATATAGCTATAGGGTACTTTACTAGTATATTGTGAAACAGACCCTTAGGATAGTATCTCACTCGTAACGTAAAATATGCAATATATACGCTGTGGAATTATGTTTTAAAATTTATCGTTAAGTTCCATTTTTAAATTGATTCAATATGGATTCAATATACCACATGGATACAGGATTACTATGTCCATGATATACTACCACATATTTACTACGTCCATGACTACCACGATTTCCTGATAACATCGTCAAACTAAGTAAGCTTTCTATTTTTTTCTAATTTAATAGTCGCATTAACGGACAAAACCATTACAAATCCGTTTTGTTTAATCCGTTCGTTCAATTATTTTTACCTACAAAATGTTATAAAATATAGAAACGCTACATTTAAAATTAATTTTCCCTCTAAGTACATTGAATATACATTATAACAGTGTAGAAAAAAATAAAAAATAGATTAAGAAAAAAACTTGCTAATATATCGCGTCTAGTAGGTATACCAATTCATTATTTTCAACCATAAAAAACGTATTTTAACATGTTACGGAAGTCTGCGTTTTCAACCATTCAATTTTATGATTGGTGACGTTTAAAAGCTTTAAAAAAGCTACTTATATTTAAAAGAACGACTTAAATCTTACATTAAATGAATACGTATTACGCCGTCATTCTTATAAAATGTAACTTTTACATAATGTTGTTTTTTAAATACCTTTATAATATATTATAATGTATGTATTATATTATCTAATATATAAAATTCTCGTGTCACAATGTTCGATCATAATCTCCTCCAAAACAGCACGACCGATTTTTATAAACTTATGTGTGCATATCGGGTAGGTCTGAGAATCGGCCAACATCTATTTCTCATCCCCCTAAATGATAAGGGTTCTCCACCCCTATTTTTTCTTTAGATCAATTTTTTTTATGATACAGCATTCAAACAAACATACACAACAAAATACAAGCCTAAATTTTCACCCTTCTACAGTCAGCCTTTGTTTTTAAAAGCCATATTAGTACTTCACTTTTGATTCGTCGATGTATGACTTCAGGATAGAATCGAAATAAGGATGACGATGATAAAGTCTCCTAATACATAGCCAGGAGTTATGACCACAGGCGCTTTTGCTACTAGATACTATGATAAATATTGTAACGAATACTGGACGTTTATTGGTAATTTCCCAGCTAGCAGGGCCGGCACGTAGCTAGTGGACGAGCTTTTCTTAATTACTCCGAATAACACTGACTGTGTGGGTTGTATGGCAATATTGACAGCCCTGAATAACACTGGCATTTCCAACCATAGCAACAGAAGTATATAGATAATCTATGGAAGCTAATTAACTTATATTCTTGCACAATTTCCTATTCAATATTTAGTTGAATAAATAACCTTAGGCAATACAAAAGTACGTAGGTATATAGCTTTTGATTTACATGTATAATATTTCTAGTCATAGGATTTTGCGAGATAGTTAAAACTTTACCGTTACCTTCCTCGCCCGATTTCGAGGAGACACGTGCCAAGCTGTGGGACATATGTATGTTGGTACTTTCACTTTTTTATTTTATAGTAAAGTTTTAAAAAATGTGTCGAAATCAGGCGAGGTGGGGGTCATATAGTTCACCAATTCGCTGGCCCAATGCGGGTTGGTGAACTTCACACGCCTTCAAAGACTTGTAACTTCAATGAATTATAATAATTTAGCTTATTTAATTATAATAATTTAATAATTGCTTTATTGAATGCAGGTTTCCTAACGATGTTTTTCTTCACCAGAAATTTAGCAAAGCCCATTTCAAGACACCACAAGGGGTCAGGATCGAACCCTAACCTTCGCGCTCACTATTAAACAAATAATACAAAACAACTAATTGAGCACGTAGACACGGAAGAAATTATATATATATATATATATATATATATATATATATTTATATTTATCTATGTCGTTTGCTAAAAAGTTCCCTCTTAATGATCTGGTCCGAAAGTATGTTGTGCTGTAAAGCTCAATGTGCTATGAAGCGTGCTATACTATGGTGTTTTTTGACAGATAGGATTCAAAACATAGAAATATTATGAACTTATTTGAAATATCTGTGATTCTAAAAGATCTCGGTTTGAGAACTAAAGTTAACAATATCACGCGAAGAATAAGCTCGTTGAAATGGGAATGGGCTGGTCACGCACTCAAGATATCGGATGGCTGATAGGATAATAAGGTTAAAGAGTAGAGGCCGAGTGTATGTAGACGAAGTGTTGGTCGGCCATTAACCAGGTGGAAAGACGATCTCCTCGATGTAGCCGGTCCGTGTTGGATGCGTGTAGGGAGGGATCGTCTTGGCGTTCATTAAGGGAGGCCTATGTTCAGCAGTGGACGGATAAATGCTGATGATGATAATGATGATATCGTTCAAATCGTCTGTATCGTTCAAGTTATCTTCTATATGGTTCATATTGTCTGCACTCAGCTGGATTTGAAGGTGCGAACACGATCTCGCGTGCAGCTGGGAACCTGATCCTATTTTATTTTTTTATAGCATACGACTATCAACGCCCATTAACAACCACACAACCAAAGGTTATGCAGATGCGTTGCCCTCCTATTCCCTATCGCCCCAATGGGCCACCGGAAACTCACAAACCGCATGTAACGCGACACCATAACTGTCACTTTACACCGGTATTATGTGAGCGAGAGGTACCACCCCGGTCGTGCCCGGTCGTGCCAGCCCAACTCGGCTGCAATGCAGCATGGCACTACCTTTTTTTCAAAATGATCCTATGATTCCTAATGATTACCACTTGTTTCTTAAACTGAATTACTCCCGAAAATCTTTTAGCCCTTTCATAATACCTAATACGTCAGTGCTATCATAATTGTATAAAACAGTTGTGCACATCCACTAATTGAAAACATATGCCTGACGTAGAGATTCCGTCGAATAACCACTGGCGTACAATAATACTTTAATACGACCATTGTTAATATGACAAATGATGTGTTACGACGTAAGTAGTAAACTCATAGGAACTTTTAAGTAAAAAACTCTTTGAAACAACAACCAATGAATGGATTTTAATGAAACAATAATATAGCTTACACGTCACAATAACACTATATATATAAGTATTGTGATTATTTATCCTACTTCCACGGGTATGGAGAGTAAGAGTGAAACCGAGGGGTACTGCTAATGAAAAGTTCAAGAAGCCGTAAATAATTTAGACTTAAAAATTATGCGCAAATTATAATTTTTACGTTTTACTACATAGATACATACACAGATAAGTTTTACGATAATTATTTACTTGCCAACACATTTGGCAGCGATGCGTGAATTAGAGATTATACAATACTTTTAACGTACTGGCGAAAATCATAATATATTTCAACTACAATCAACATTATCATCATCAATCTCTATCCGTCCACTGCTGAACATAGGCCAAGAACGCCAATGAACGCCAAGACGACCCCTTGCCACTCGCATCCAACACGGACCGACCACTGCATGACCATGATCCTCCCTTAGCGATGGTTGCTGTAAAGTATTCAAAACGTCGGGCATATAAAAAACTCAATAAACCGCGATAAAATCCGTAAAACCTGTTCCATTATAACGTTTAAATCTTTCAAAAAAATTATATAAAAACGTAAATGTACTCTTTTAAATATCTAAGGAACTTTATGTAAACGCATGCGAAACCCTCGACAAACTTGCAGAGTGAGCTGATAAAAAGGGTTACAAACCACTGGCACTGGCCAGGTGATGCTAATTATTAATAATTAAAGTACAACAATAAATAATAATAAAAAATAATTATTATGCTAATAATTAAATGATCGAGAAGATTCAATTGTTTCCATCGGATATTCCTGCTGCGTGTTGTTACAAAGGTCAAAGTCGCCCATGAGTTGAAAGTTCACCCTGACCGAAGCCAAGGACTTGACTTCCTAATGACACCTACTTAGCCATGCAGCGGATAACGGAAAGCGCTTTCCTCCAAGGAAATAGACGTATTAGTAGAAAATAATAAACTAGTGTAAAATACCTAGTATCACAATAGATTCGCTTCACGAACTTCAACATTTACAAATTGTTATTATGTTTTTTTTTGTCTCGATAAATAAGGATCAGTCATTTTGGCGTTCGTTGAGGATATTTACTATGATTTTCATTTATATTTCTCGGAGCTCGATATTTTTACATTATCTATGAGTCTACTACTTTAATAATTGTCTTATGAACGAGATTTAGTAAGAAAGTATGTCATTTTAAAATTTTATAATTTATAAAATTATTTATGTTAACAAATATTATATATTGCGAAAATTGTAATTATAAAGTTTACGTTTTTTTTCATATAATCAAGGTGACTGGTAAAACCGCAATTGTGTATTAACACATATAAAAAAAATTAAGTCACGATAATGATGATGAAATACAATCATATTATTTTATCAAGTTTTAAAAGTAGCAAAAAAAATAATTCCCGTCGTAAAAATGTTCCATAAAACATAAAAAATCAAATTAAACCTTTACGTAATAATATTACACAAATTATATCGTTTAACAAACTTTTGACTTACCTTAAAAAATATTTATTATTTATTCACATTTTTTTTATAAAGTTTGTCAAAACACAAACACAATATTTTTACTCATATCGTATATTATTCCCGATTCTACGCTACGACTGAAACACTCACAGAACTGCGAACTTCGAGGGTGCCTGAACGACTAAACGCTCTACGGATTCCGGCGTGAAGTAGGGTTCCGCCGCCTAATAAGCCCCCGTTATCTTTGACTTATATGAGCTAGACTCTAGACAGGTTATGAGTTGGTTAATAACCGCTTATCAATAGTGCTCAACTCCGATAATAAGTCAGGTTTTTCTAACTGTATTATTTACCAACAATTTAGCATTTTCTTTTACTCTACAAAAAATTAACCTCATTTAGAATTGAATGAATTCTGAAAAAAAGTTTTCAGTTAGTATGTGCTCCTGTCATAAAAAAATATAATGATATATCCTTGTGTGTAACTGTTACCGATTGATCTCATCATGAAAACGCGTAGGTGTATCTGGACAAGGAAATAGAATCATTCCGGATTTTATCTTATGTTTATGTGTTAAATATAAAGTAGTAATGTTACAAAATACTATTTTGCGCATTTATCAACCATGCTGACATAATATGCTGGTTTAAATCAAAATCTACTCGCGCCAAACCGCGGAAAACAAATAGTCATAAAATAAATTACGTTCGTTCATCGTTAGTGGCGATTTTGTTTTGCATTAAATGATATTTGTTTTTTGCTTAACTTGTAACATCAACGATGAAACTAACCTACAGAATAACAATATTTAATTTTAAACTAATTAAAAGTATGAAAATTAATTCGAATTATTTAGGAAGAGAATATTAATTGAGTTCTTCTTAAATCTTATCAACAAAAAAAAAACCAATTTGCAAAATTGACTTTGTTTAAACCCATCTGTTAATATTTAGAGTAGGTAGTAGATTTTTAACACTTTCTAATCTATTATGGAATCCTTAAACTCTATTTTCACCCACTATAAATTTTCAGATAAAATTCGAATTGTGCTCACTTTTCAAGAATCGATGATATGACAGTAATTTGAAAAAGTTTCTCCAATATAATCAATACAGCACATCGAAGGTAAGAATAAGATGCGCATATTAAATCCAGGTGTACGAACATTACTCGCGTGGTTTTTAGTCTCTCATCTGAGAATCAAATTGAAGTGAAGAAGGTTCAAGGTCTAATACAACAAACAATGAACATACAGTAAAAAGTTACGTGAAAACAACAAATACATAAATTTACTAATGCGAGGGATGCGAGGGATGCGGTCTGCCGTGCCCCCAGCTGCATGAGTCCTTGCTCGTCTCTACTGTGAAATAGCTTTGCTGTGAGAGAGGGCAAGACAGACTTATGTCTCAGAATAGACATATAAATAAGTTGCCCGGGCTAGTTCCAGGTAAACTGTGCTATGTTAATGGCCGAGGTCTATAATAAGTGGTACCATCAGGTGGCTCGTCTGCCATTTTGTCTTTCCAACTAACATAAAAACCATAAAGAAAATAGAACAGAATAATGCTAGGTAATTAAATATACTAGACTCAAAAAAACATGATTAAGCGAGTGCTCTAACTTCTAAGCGAGTTCGCTGGTAACCCTTAACACCAAACATGGATTATTTTTGACTTTAACAACTTTTATAAACCTTTTTTTGTGTCATACGAAGGCAATTGAGCAGTCGCAACCTTATTATTTTTAATAATTATATCTATGGATATTTTCCGGTGAAGGAAAACATCGCGAGGAAACCTGCATGCCTGATGAGATAGAAAGTCTTTGAAGGTATGTGAAGTTCACCAATCCGCACTGGGTCAGCGCGGTGAACTATTGGCCCATTACCCTCCTCGCCTGATTTCGAGAAGGAGACCCGTGTTCAGCAGTGGGACATAAAGGGTAGATACTTTAGTTTTTTTATATCTATATCCCTTTTTTTATAAATAAAAACCTGCCCTAGTTCGTACCAAAAGTGATTGTTGTTCAATAGCTTAGAAAATATCCTGACAAAGACAAAAATTGCAGCCAGAGGGACTGCTGATACAAGTAAAAATAAATATACGGTCGGTTGAGAAACGCCTCCTTCCTTAAAGTCTTCAAAAACTTAGAATTATGCCATTCTGAAATTCAAAATTCTACACATAAAAATGTGAAATTTCATGAGGTCAATGTCGCGTTGCATTTCGGTGACGCGGACATATAAGATGTATCCCTACCAAAAAGTGTTCAACGCGGCTCATAAAGTTTTCACTTTAACAAACGACTAATTGATAAAGGTAAAGGACTATAATAATAAAAGACGTTATATTATATACCTTACATCTCTATCCTACTTAATATTATAAATGCGAAAGTTTGTGAGCATGGATGCTTGGATGGATGTTACTCTTTCACGTAAAAACCACTGAATGGACTAAATAAGAATTATGAAACTGTACAATAATATAGCTTATACATCAGAATAACACAGGCTATAATTTATCCCTGTATTCCCACGGGAATGTAAAGTACACGGGTAAAACCGCGAGACGCTGCTAGTATTATATCATTTTGAGCAAGGTAACCGTGTACACGTGTTTATTCAAACGACGTAAACTCCATAATATATACTCAATATTCAAGAGACAGAACTCTAGGTCTATTTTTACTTATCAGTCAATTTTCGTCCAATGTAGAAGATAAGCTATTACCCCTTTTATAGGCCCATTTATTAAGAGGTACTCGTATTGAAACGTGTTTAGTAACTTTGTAATCATTATTTTTGTAGGTATAGCGTAATATTACCACGCTTGAGTGGTTTATATTTATGCAGGAATTTTCACGTTACAAAATTCAAATATATTCTACTCTCGCCACGGCTTCACCTGCGTGGGAAGTACCTGACTGAAAATTCCTGACTCCTCAATCAACACGACATTTACACATTCTTAATTTTTATACACCTAATAAATATACCTAATTCTAAAAAAAATTTAAACTGATGTCCTATATAGAGCTGAGTATCTGATAATACATAAATCACTGGCAATCTATAAATTTCAACTTGCTGGGTCCACCTTTTCCTGATAAACTCACGGACAAGCAGACAGACAGACGTACAAGAAAGTGTAAGGGTTCTTTTTTACCTTATGGGGTATGGAACTCTAAAAATTGACGAAATGGTGAACATTTGTTTAAATGCCTTAATTTTCGGGACTGTCTGTAAATAAAAATTTTGCATTAAATTTGATTTTTATTTGATTTAAAAAAAACACAGTCGGATTGATAACCTCCTTCTTTTTTTGAAGTCGGTTAAAAAATAAACAGGCGTTTGCTGGAAGGAGCTAGTATGAAACGTTTATGGTATTTTTAACATCAGCACTATTCACCCTTAGAGTTTTATGATCCTATTTGTACAGGACGACGCCGAAGACACCGCAATTAATATGTAAATATAGTTTAATAGTCAATAGTTTGATAGAAATGTAAATATTAACTCGATTATTTACTTAGAGACATAAGATTTACTTTAATACTTTTCATATAGTAATAAGTCCTATAAGAATTGTCACTTTAATTACATTAGAATGTGTTAGAATCACATAAAGTTAATTAGTATACGAGTTAATCATATTAGAATCTTATAAACTCAATTAGAATAGAATAAATTCATATAAAAGCCCTTAAAACTAATTAGAAAGTGTAATTACGTAAGTTTCTACTAAGGGCCGAAAAGTAGTCTCGCCCCGACTCGGTTGTACGCCAACCGAGGTTACCTCATAGCTTGTTGTCCCGCTCCTTTTTCATATATGTAAAAAAGATGCAAATATGTATGGGAATTTTAAATGTTTAATTTAAGCATGATAATGATTGTTTTTGTTAATATTAATGTGTTATTTAGTTAGTTCATTGTCTAAAGTTTCATATTTAATAGAAAGTTTATGATATTGTTAATTATTTCTATAAGAAAACTTGATGTAAGGAAATTGTACTGTTAGAAAAGATAGGCTATACTGTAAGAGCGAAAGGCATATAGTTAGATTCTTATTGGTAAATTGTATAACTATTCTGATTGGCTAACCAATAAGAATGTAGATAACTCTTACGCAGGATTCATATAAATATTGGGTCGATTTTAAGGATCGACATTCAGTATTCGGCAAGAATAGTATGGAAGAACACTAAGAAGAAAATAAAGGAAGAAATTCTGAAGGACTAATTCTTGTTTCAATTCACTCGTCCTGTTTCAATTCTCCAACCCAGCAACAAGTGTGCCATAGCGCACATTTATGGTCCTTCGAGCCGGATTGTAGAGAAGAAAGAAGCGGAATCCCTGCTCGTCGTCAAGAGTGAAATCCCTGCTCGTCGTCAAGATTGAAGAAAATACTCGCCGTCAAGAGTGAAATCCCTGCTCGTCGTCAAGAGTGAAGCGTATACTCGTCGCGAAGTGTGAAATAATCCTCGACAACCGTCCGTGTCGAGTGAAAAAGTGTCCGCGTCACCGTCCGCGATCCGCGTCGAGTATATAGCGTCCGCGTCGGGTATATAGTGTCCGCGTCACCGCGTCGAGTGTATAGCGTCCGCGTCGGGTATATAGCGTCCGCGTCGGGTATATAGTGCGTGCGTCGAGTATATAGCGTCCGCGTCGGGTATATAGTGCGCGTCGAGTAGATAGGGTCCGCGTCGAGTGAACAGTGTGAAATATAGTGTCCTGTATATAGTGAACTATTAATAAGTGACGTTAGTGTATAGTGAATAGTGAATAGTGACTTGTATATAGTAGTGTGAAATTAATTAGTGTTAAGTGTACAGTGTCTGATTGAACTGATCGCCGATTAAAGTGATAGTATCGTAGCGAATATGCCGGTCACACGTAAAACCCAACAGGCTATGGGGGCGCAACAGTCTGCGTCCGAGACTGAGCACACGTCATACGAAACCACCGGTTCAGAACGAACGCGAACATCGGGCGACACCACAGGCACCGGTACTACGGAGCAGACTAGTACCACACTTACCACCAGCACCGACGCTACGAAGTCCAACGTCACCGAGAAGCCGGATACTGAATCACAAGCCGATCATCCGCCACGTCCCTCGACTACTGCCAGTCGGGACGCGCCGCCTACAGTTCGTAAAGCGAACACAACAGTTGCTTGTCTACCTGAAGCCGACAAGCATGAAGAAAGGAAACGGGCCGCCTCTGTCAAGTCAACAAAGGCTTACAAGATAGCGAAGGCAAAGGAAGAGTTAGCGCGCCTCCAAGTCGAACTAGCCGCTGCTCGCCTTGCCGTATTGGAAGCGGACTCCGATAATGAAGAAGAAGATGTTGTCTCCGTGTGCTCAAAGATGGAAGCCACCACCACACGGGTCAGCACATGGCTGCAGGCTCAGACAGAGCCACCAGTATTAGCCATCAGCCACGAACCTCATCAGCCTGCCACCACAGAAGAAAGGAACATATTGGGGCAACCGATCAACACTGAAGACAGAAGATGCAACGAACCTGTCATCGTGTCTGAAGAAAGAAGACCAGAGCCACCGAATAAAATAAATGAAAGGAAATCGGAGCCAGCTGTCTTCATGGAAGAAAAATGCAAGTATCCTCGGTCGGAGCTATCACAGCTAACCGAGGCCATCACTCTCGCTGTCAAGTCTGCGCGTCCAAGGCTAATGGAACTACCCGTCTTCAATGGAGCTCACCAAGAATGGCTTCACTTCAAGGCCGGCTATGAAGAAACAGAAAACCTCTATTCGAAGACGGAAAATATCAACAGGCTTCGAAGAAATTTGAAAGGAAAAGCCAAAGAAGCCGTCGATGGTCTGCTTATCACGAACGCCGACCCTGCTGACATTATGAAGACTCTGGAGTCGAGATTTGGAAGACCAGAATCAATCGCCATGATGGAAATAGAGACACTGCGCACACTGCCGCGCCTCTCCGAGTCACCGAGGGACATATGCATCTTCTCGACTAAAGTGACAAACGCCGTGTCTACACTGCAAGCATTGAACTGCGTCTACTATCTCTACAATCCGGAAATCGCAAGGGCCATGGTGGATAAGCTAACACCGACACTCAGATACAGATACTTCGACTACTCTGCAACATTGCCGAAGGACGAGCCAGCACTTCTGAAGTTCGACAAATTCATGAAGAGAGAAGCTGAACTATGCGGACCATTCGCACAACCGGAGCAAGTGGGTTCACAGCCGCAACCCACCACAGCACCAAGACGTCATCAGCGAGTGAATCATGTCGCAGAGAAGCAACCAATAGCCAAGTGCCCTGTATGTGAAGTAACAGGACATACAACGAATGACTGCGATAAGTTCAAGAAAGAAGATGTTCACGGAAGATGGGACATCGCCAAGAGTCGTCGACTATGCTTCAGATGCCTGCGCTACAGAAACAAGACTCACACATGTCGTCAACGGACATGTGGCATCGACAACTGTAAATATTATCATAACCGGATGCTGCATGTCACGAAGAATACTGAAAGGAAAGAAGACGACCAGAAGTCAACTGAAGCAATCAACTCTGCCTGGACTTCAGCTACAAGACAGTCTTACTTGAAGATCATCCCAGTCACAGCGTCGGGACCAGCAGGAGCGATCGACACATACGCCCTTCTGGATGATGGGTCAACAGTTACACTCATCGACGAGAACCTAGCTCACCGCATCGGAGCAAGAGGACCCATCGACCCACTGCGCATAGAAGCTATCAACGAGTTAAAAACCTGCGAAAATAAATCAAGAAGAGTCAACATCAAATTGAAGGGAGCAAATGAACACGAAGAGAACATACAAGCTAGAACGGTGAAGAATCTTCATGTGGCCACTCAGAAGGTTCCTAGGGAGAAAATTGAAGAATGTCAACATCTTCAAGACATCAGCGAGTTCATCACGTACACACATGCGAAGCCAGAAATATTAATAGGTCAAGACAACTGGCATCTTCTTCTCACGTCGGCGGTGAAGACAGGAAACAAAGAACAACCAGTGGCGTCACTCACTCCGCTCGGATGGGTTCTCCATGGAAGCCACATCAGAAGCTCTTACATCAACTACATTCACCACCTGAGAGAAGATCCAGCTGAAGACAACCTAGAAGACCTAATGAAGCAGTACTTCGCTATGGACTCCCTGTGCATCAACCCTAGGAAACCGAAGACAGATCCAGAAGAGCAAGCCTTACGTATCCTAGAAAAGAATACAGTCCACACGAAGACAGGAAAATACGAGACGGCGCTCTTATGGAAGAAAGAAGATATCAACCTCCCTGACAACTACGAAAACTCGTTGAAGAGGCTCTACAACATTGAAAAGAAGCTCGACCGGGATCCAAAGCTGAAGGAAAAATATACAGAACAGATGGAAGCACTCATCACGAAAGGATACGCCGAGCCAGCTCCGAAGACGAAGACACCAAACAAGACGTGGTACCTACCACACTTCGGAGTTGTCAACCCAATGAAGCCGGACAAGCTCAGAGTGGTACATGATGCGGCAGCCAAGACGAAAGGAACATCGCTCAACGACCAGCTCCTCAAAGGTCCAGATCTACTACAATCGCTGCCAGGTGTCGTCATGCGGTTCCGACAACACACCGTCGCTGTGACTGCGGATATCAAGGAGATGTTTATGCAAGTGAAGCTTCGAGAAGAAGACAGAGACGCCTTGCGGTACTTATGGCGAAAGGATAGAAGAGATGACCAACCACCGGATGAATATAGGATGACGTCACTCATCTTCGGCGCATCAAGCTCTCCGGCAACAGCTATCTTCGTAAAGAACCTCAACGCGAAGAAATATGAAGAAACCTATCCAGAAGCCGCAAGAGCAATAGTAAAGAAGCATTACGTCGACGACTACTTGGACAGCTTTAGAAGCCTTGAAGAAGCGATACGCATCACCACAGAAGTCCGAAGCATACATAAAGAAGCAAACTTCGAGTTGAAGCAATGGAAGTCCAACTCAACGAAGCTCCTAGAAGCCATAGGAGAAACAGAAGGTCAAGAAGACATCGAGCTGTACAAGTCAGAAGATAGAATCGAGAGAGTGCTGGGACTTATCTGGAAGCCAGAAAGAGACGAATTCACCTTCAATCTCAACATGACAAGAATACCGTCGTCACTCGCCGAGGGGAAGAAGCCAACCAAGAGAGAAGCACTAAGGGTCGTGATGTCTCTCTTCGACCCGCTTGGTTTCGCCTCACCAGTCACCATCAAGGCCAAGCAGATATTACAAGAGGTATGGCGACGTGGAACATCCTGGGACGACGAGATTGATGAAGACCTCTCAGAAGATTGGCAGAACTGGCTACTCCACCTGAAGAACCTCTCGAATGTAGCCATACCAAGATGCTACCTAGGCTAC
The DNA here is from genome assembly GCA_905333005.2 of Lycaena phlaeas. NCBI lineage: Eukaryota > Metazoa > Arthropoda > Insecta > Lepidoptera > Lycaenidae > Lycaena > Lycaena phlaeas. The sequence goes on along the minus strand of HG995166.1, from coordinate 15,990,347 downwards.
AGCAACGCCGCGTCTCTTCAGCTACATGTCTTCACCGACGCCAGCGAGTCTGCATATTCAACGGTACTGTTCTGGCGAACGGTAGCTCCGAATGGCGAAGTCAACGTATCACTCGTCATGGCCAAAGCCAAGGTGTCACCATTGAAAGTAACATCAATACCAAGACTGGAGCTACAAGCCGCCGTCATGGGAGCAAGACTCGCCGAAGCCGTCATTGAAGAACATGAAAGGAAACCAGACTCGAAGACCTTCTGGACAGACAGTAGAACTGTACTTACCTGGATCAAGACAGGATCCCGCTCCTACAAGCCATACGTTGCGCACCGACTAGCCGCCATTGAAGAATGCTCCACAGTAAATGAATGGAGATGGGTTCCGACTAAACTCAACGTCGCTGACGACGCCACAAGGGACGTACCACCCACCTTCGACAAGAATCACAGATGGTACAAAGGACCAGAGTTTCTCTACGAGCCTGAAGACTTATGGCCAACGGAACAGCCTGCTAGTGCGACGGTAGAAGAAACAGGAGAAGAAAGAACTCATCACATCTCAGTCGACGACACTCCGAAGCTATCAGAAGCCCTACCCGAGGTCTCACGCTTCTCCAACTGGGATAGACTACGCTACTCAACAGCAAGAGTACTCCAGTTTCTTCAACTCTGCCGGTCCACTGAACAAGTCAACTACAAAAGAAATGCAAGAAACTCTGAAGCCGATCCAAGTTGGAAGAAGACCAACAACAAAACAGTGAGAATACAGCCGCGACGGGAACAGAAGAAAGAAGAAAGAAAATTCATACCAGTTCCTGCAGAGCTCCTGATCAAGGCAGAAGAACTTCTCATGCGGTCTTCTCAACAAGAAGCCTTCACTCAAGAACTTCAAGACATAAGAAGAGGGAAGCCCATCTGTAAAGAAAGCCGACTTCATCAATTAAGTATCGAATACGTCAACGGGGCCCTCAAGCTAAGAAGCCGCATAGCAGCCATACAAGAAGTATCAGAAGCCCAAAGAAGTCCTATGATCATAGACGGAAATCATCCGACGGTGAAGCTATGGATCAAGAACATACACTGCAAGCTTCATCACGCCGGGGTAGAAACCACAGTCAACGAATGCCGCCAACAGTATTGGGTTCTGCGTCTACGCCCGATAACCCGCACGATCATAAGACAATGCCTACGTTGCAGAATGAAGACTCAAGCGCCACCCTTTCCGAGAACCGGAGACCTGCCATCGTGTCGACTGGCTCATCATCAACGCCCGTTCACATTCACAGGAGTGGACTACTTCGGACCTCTGTCAGTCACCGTAGGTCGCTCGCACCAGAAGAGATACGTCGCCATCTTCACTTGTCTGACCACGAGAGCGATACACCTAGAAATAGCCGGCTCACTCAGCAGCAGCTCAGCAGTCATGGCATTGCGAAGAATGATGGCCAGAAGAGGCTGTCCAACGGAGATCTGGTCAGACAACGGGACCAATTTGAAAGCGGCAGACAAGGAACTGCGCCGAGCGATCGACGAGTCAACGGCCGAAAAAGCAGCGAAGAGACAAATAAGCTGGCGGTTCATCCCTCCTGGAGCGCCATTCATGGGCGGCGCGTGGGAACGAATGGTGAGATCCGTGAAGACCAGCCTGACGTCGACACTCCACGAGCAACATCCAACGGAAGAAGTACTCTCAACGCTACTGGCAGAGGCTGAATACACCGTCAACAGTCGACCTTTAACTCATGTATCAGTCGACCCAGAAGATCCAGAAGCTCTGACTCCCAACCACTTCCTATTGGGAGGACCAGGAAGAGTACCAGCGTTCGGACACTTCTCGGAAAAGGACACCATCTCGAAATCCAGCTGGCAAGCCGCGCAGAAGCTAGCAGACACCTTCTGGGAAAGATGGCTACGCGAGTACCTGCCCGAACTCCAAAACCGGCGGGAGCCCCATGGCCGAGGCCCCCCGATACAAGTCGGAGATCTCGTTCTGCTAGTCGATCCGAACTCACCGCGCAACGTATGGCTGAAAGGGAAAGTCGTCGCAACGTTTCCTGGACCTGACAACGTCGTAAGGACCGTCGACATCCGGACCAGAGGAGGAGTACTTCGGCGCCCGGTACGGAAGCTGGTGATCCTGCCCATCGAGGACAACGTCGTCGCAGCACCGGAAGAAGGTGTGACGGAGCCACACGGCGGGAGGAATGTACAGGACGACGCCGAAGACACCGCAATTAATATGTAAATATAGTTTAATAGTCAATAGTTTGATAGAAATGTAAATATTAACTCGATTATTTACTTAGAGACATAAGATTTACTTTAATACTTTTCATATAGTAATAAGTCCTATAAGAATTGTCACTTTAATTACATTAGAATGTGTTAGAATCACATAAAGTTAATTAGTATACGAGTTAATCATATTAGAATCTTATAAACTCAATTAGAATAGAATAAATTCATATAAAAGCCCTTAAAACTAATTAGAAAGTGTAATTACGTAAGTTTCTACTAAGGGCCGAAAAGTAGTCTCGCCCCGACTCGGTTGTACGCCAACCGAGGTTACCTCATAGCTTGTTGTCCCGCTCCTTTTTCATATATGTAAAAAAGATGCAAATATGTATGGGAATTTTAAATGTTTAATTTAAGCATGATAATGATTGTTTTTGTTAATATTAATGTGTTATTTAGTTAGTTCATTGTCTAAAGTTTCATATTTAATAGAAAGTTTATGATATTGTTAATTATTTCTATAAGAAAACTTGATGTAAGGAAATTGTACTGTTAGAAAAGATAGGCTATACTGTAAGAGCGAAAGGCATATAGTTAGATTCTTATTGGTAAATTGTATAACTATTCTGATTGGCTAACCAATAAGAATGTAGATAACTCTTACGCAGGATTCATATAAATATTGGGTCGATTTTAAGGATCGACATTCAGTATTCGGCAAGAATAGTATGGAAGAACACTAAGAAGAAAATAAAGGAAGAAATTCTGAAGGACTAATTCTTGTTTCAATTCACTCGTCCTGTTTCAATTCTCCAACCCAGCAACAAGTGTGCCATAGCGCACACTATTAAACAATATAATATTATATACAACTTGCTGTGATGTCCTCGCTGATTCTTCACTATACGCCCATTCGAGGTAACATAACAATGTAATACAACTTTTAATATAACAAAAATAAAATATAAGATTGTATTTTGTCTTTATAACAAAATCTCAAATAGGCCAAAGCTAAAGTGGCAACTACAGCGATGTGAGAGTTCGCTCTTGGAAGGTATTCAATTTGAAATTCAATAATCTACTTTGTGGTTACAATATAAAATATAAGGCCCCGTTCGCACGAGCGCTTTTTACCGAGCGGTAAAAAACCGTTCGAATGAGACAAATAGACAACCGTGTTCACACGAAGACGTTTTTAAAACGCAACACTTTTTTATTGAGCACTGTTGGATTTTTGAGTGTTTGACGTTAAATCGAATTTAACATGACAAACTCGCAACACAAGCCGACGTCGGGTTTTACCGCGACGGTTTCTAACTGCTCATGCGAACGTGTTCTAAAATTGACTATTTAAAATCCACCATTCTCTATCTCTTTTCATTAAGTAACTTTGCAGTGCTTCTGATAGAGCAAGATAGTTAATGTTTTAGTAACTGACATTTTATCGTGTGTTTTGTTTAAATAATGTATTCTATAACTTAACGTTATCAGTACATGCCTTCATTTGCAATAGATGTCGATTACCTTTCAATATATCAATAGCCTACGAGGGCTGTACCACCTTTCCAGTTTCTTCGGTCAACTTAGGCAAGACCAGGAGAAACTGTGTAATTCTCAAAAACATGTGCCGAAATACTCCTGTAATTTGGTCCTTTTTAGCGAAAGAAATTCTCTTTGATGTAGCCACCAGGTACCTGGGTGGTTCCTGGTTTGTAGAGCTCGAGTTAGGCAGTGTGTACTAAAACCATTGCGAGCGTCCTCGGAATAACAGGCAACAGTAGCACCTCAGTGACAGGCTGGCCCCGGTGAAAGCGAGACCTAAAAGGTCTCGTATGGGGAGACAGCACCCCCATAGCGTCGCGTCGTGCCAAACTGGGCCCAGAATACAATACAAGTACAGGAACGTTACTAGAGGCATATTAAGTAGCGCCTCCTATGCTCCCCAGTTTTTAGACCGTGGAGGAAGGCCTCGCCTGCCTCCTCTCTCAACCGCTCGTCGGCCTCCTTCTTGGACATGACTGCCTCGCAGAAGAAGACCATCGTCGTCATGTAACCTGCTCTAACAACAATACGAGATAGTTCTTTATAAATTCTATCGAGTTGCTCATTGAATACGTAATATGTTTGAATTTCATAAAGTGCGAAGTTAATACACAGGATAGAGGTCAATATATAGCAGCATACTGACTCCTCACTCCTCCGTAAAATCGTGTAATGAAAAGTAGTTTCATTTTAATTTCAACTGTAATTATTTTACCTTCAAGCTTCAAATGCATTAAAGCTAGAAGTTCATTCAAGATCTCTAGGTTTAATAATATATTAACCTTCTTAATTAATGATACCCGCTAAATACTGATACGGAAGGATCAAATCTCAGGCATCGTAGCTTTGTGGCTTAGCTACGAGTAAATGCCAAATGATTGTAATTTTGTATTATCCCTATTACTTAAGTATAACCTGAATGAGCAGTAGCTTCAGTGTTCAGTGCTGGCAGTTATTTTTCATTTATATATGTATATCTGTGCTGCCCTAAATTTATAAAATGTTGCCCTGAAATAAAAAACTTTTGAATTTGCTGAATATAAGATTAATCCGAGTGGAGGCCGTGTTTAGATCGGTGGGAAGACGATCTCCGTGCAGTGGCAGGTCCGCGTTGGATGCGAGTGGTAAGGGATCGGTCGTCTTGGCGTTCAACGAGGAAGGCCTATATTCAGCAGTGGATGGATCAAGACTGATGATGATGATAAAGGTTAATTCGACTGGTAGTTTTTTTTTTTGATGACGCAGTGGAAATCCTTTTCAGACCCTACCAGGGCCTTGGGTAGGCGCGCTGGCGTGTGTAGGGACTCGCATTGGGTGCACTACCCCACTAAAACCGCTCAGCGACAAACTGGTCCCGGCAAGACCAGATTCTCCATAAATTCGACTGGTAGCTGGCTACCAATACCATATTTTTTTTTGAATAATTCTAAAAATAATCTATGAGGATTTTGCGTTGAATTTTTTTTTTTCAAATTATATATGTATGCAAGCTATGTAAGCAATTATATGTATGACCAGCAATATAAACATATTGCTGGTCACTTTTACGTTATGACTATTTGCTTTTTTCCCTTACTTTATAAGAAAGGTCATTTCCAAAGATGCAAAACATTCACTTTTCCTTAGTACTAATTCCTTAGTAATATTCTCTTAAATTATTGTATCAAGAACAAAAAAAAATGATGATTATACTTTGATGATTAGTAGCAAAAATATAAATTAGCATGCCTTGAAAACATATCATATTTTATATCTTAAAAAACTGCATAATTAGATCGATGTAACTTTATGAAATCGTCTATATTGTAATAGCCTTGAGGAAATATTACACCGGCACAAAAAACCTCTAAATAATATAATTCTTAATATAATGAAAATATAAATGGAAAATATATATGGAATACTTCTTAAGAATATAATTCTTAAGAAAAATGTAATATATCATATTTTATAAAAATTTATTTAACGAACCCTTAACTCCGTGTGTTAAACGAGCTATAAGAAAAAATACTTTATTCTTTTTGTTTCATTGTGTAGAAATATAAAAAATAACGCATTTAATTTTTTTTTCTTTATTCCATCAGTTCTTATCTCTTATGTAAATTGGTAATATAGTAAACTCGTGCAAACTCGCCCGTATAAAATATATTAATGCCTAGCTGGTGCCCGCAGCTTCGCCCGCGTAATTTACATAAACAGCCGTATACGGAGTGATAATAATTATATTTGTTGCCCAAATTACTCCTTACAATATCAGTTATCTGCCAGTAAAAATGTCGTCAAAAATCGGTCCAGCCGTTTTAGAGATCAGCTGGAACAAACAAACAGGCGGATACAAAATTTTAAAAATATATTTTTGATGTATCGCATATTACTTTCATATGCATTATTATATGAATAGATAAGATAATTCGAAATTACAGACGATTATTTCAGAAATGAGGGCGGGACAGGCCTTGTATGGGCCGTGAGACATAACATAATATTATTATTTCTCAGTAATAGTCCAAGAAAAAAGTATCAACCCATTCATGCCCTAATGCTGGGCAGAGGTGTCTTTCTTGAAATCAGGCGAGGAGCAGGTAGCTCACGCACCTTCAAAACTTTCAATCTTATCAGGCATTTACGTTTCCTCACGATGTTTTCCTTCACCGGTGAGCGAGCGATAGTATTTTTTTTGTTTCGGTTGTACCTAGAATTTATAAAAACACATTTCAAGGCACCACAAGAGATCAGGATCGATCGCGGACTCTACCCCAGAGTCCATATCTACTTGACCACTATAATTATGGTCGCACAATAATAGTACCTAATAGTCATAGATGAACTTATTTAAACCTATGAGAAGCGGTGGACACTTATCATCAGATGACTTGCTTGCTCGTTAACTTATCCAAATGATAAAAAAAATTACTTGAAGTCCTCGCAACTAGATTCACATGAAATATGAAGGTTCAACGTGATCACAAGATCAAATCACGAAGACTCATGATACTTAATTTATTTCCAGCGATGGTGAAGTAAATGAGGTGAACTAAAGATGTGGGGGTTCCCCGTCCGCGCGTGACTCTCATTTGTCAACGGCAAACGAACAATGAAGACAAAATATATTTTAAGTAGTCTTAATCTTTCTACTTCGACCCGGAAGCATTACCTACCGGGTCCTGTTATCGAATTTTTAGTTTTTAACACAACATTAATAATTAATTCAAAGTTAAAGTTAAGCTAAGTTTAATAATAAGAATAATATAGAAGAAAAAATATATATTTTCCTAACGAAAAAAAGAAAAAAAATCTTTCACCATTGGTATTCTACATTATTTCTGAGAAACAGGCTTTAAAAATTATCTTCATCATTCGAGACACGGTTATAGAGTACTACAAAGCTTATTTCGTCAGGACCATAGACAATAAAATAGTTGTCTTTTATCTTAAGAAAATGCTAAGATTGAAATAGCCAGTTATTTAAATAATTAATTATTTTGGTTTAATTTATTCATATGACTATATAAATATAGTAATCATAGAAGCTAATGTACAAAATATTATGTTAATACATGAAACGAATCAACAGAAATTTATCATTTTAATAGTTTGTAGTTTTAATATTTTAATATTATAGAATAATAGAATTTATTTTTAAATTCTATAATTCTTTAACAAAGACTTTTTTATAATGAGTCGCCAGAACCTGTTTTTACTTAAGCATAGGATTGCTTGTATTTGAAGATTAAGCTCATATACTTATTTATAGCAATACATTTAATACAAAAGTACCGGATTACCGAGCTTTGCTCGGTAAAGTTGATTATTGAAAACACGAATAAAACGATATTTTCTAAAAATGAATTCTAGCTGGATCGATTTATTATATTATATATTATTAGTATTAGTACGTAGTTTATTATTAGTATGTTAAATATAGATATTTGTATTCTATTACATACACACGTGTATTCATTTTTTATATTTCCTAGTTATTATAAGTCTTATGTTTTTATATGCTAACCTCAGTAAAATATATATCTTGTCATTCATATGTTCCGTTGTCGTTCTGATTACTAATGTAAAATATGTACTAGGCGATTACTTTTCCTGTCTTAAAAATAAAGATTCCTTTACTTGACCAAGTACATTAAGACGTAATACAAGGACATAAAATCAACAACATATCTAAACTCGAATATCGGAGGGGGACAGCCTAGGCCACTTATACAATAAAATTTTGTAATAATTAGTAACATAAATTTATACAATAAATCATATTTTCTAAATTTCAGATTAAGGTCGAATTTTTCATTTTTATTTTTCACATCAAGATAAAAGATACAGTCTTAAGAATCCGCAACAACAGAATCGTCGGGCTTCGAGGAGATAATGACTGTGACAAATCGTAACCATCTGTTCTCGGAAAAAGCTCTCGGAACCATCGCGATTAGCTTTGTGAGGATTGCTCAGTTATCATCGTAACTGATTACATCTACTCTGATATCCCAATTACCCTCACTAGACTCAAATCAGATCAATAATGGGAGAGATATAAACCTGGGGGCCTAGCCAAAATGCCATTAAGAAAGCGTTAGCGAAGTTCGAAAACGATAAAATGTATAGAATGGACCACGTTATTAAGCGCCGCCTTATGTCAATCCCATTTTATCATGAATGAATGTCCGCACATAAATGCGTAGCTTGTCCAGATATATCATCATCTAAGACTAATTCTATACATACGGGATATTATTGAGAGACGTGTGTGGGCGTGGATTGATATTGTGAGCTTATTTAGAGTACGTCGCACCAAACTGAGGATTATTCCTAACCAAATAGATATGGTATTGTTCGGATTTACCAGTATCCGTGATTCAATCTGTTTAACGCGGGAATTAAGAGCAAATTATACGCAAGGCTAGTGCGCGGTGGGTAGCCACTCACTGGTGGATCGGGATTGAATATTTGTGGGCCCTGCCTACCTTTAGGGCTTGGCCTATAAGCTCAATAGGTAGGTAGGTGAGCAGATGGCTCACCTAGTAAAATAACGTAAAATAAGAAGCGAGCCTGCCAGAAGCGAGAGCATTTCTACAGGCAGAGTTTCCTGGGTCTCGCTGATAACTACCCATACCTGTTGATGAAGCTGTGAATGTACTCCGCCCATTTGTTACCTCACAGTTATATAAGGTCTAATTTTCTAAAAGGTATGATGAATGTTAATTAAATATATAAATATGAAGAAGTGTGACATTGTGTGACAAACGATGGGAAGGGTCTTAAATGTTGGTTTTAAACTAATAATAATGTATCAATCCATATATTATTATGTTCACTGCTGGACAAGAGTCTCCTTCGACTTTCATTGAAATGACTTTCATTCTCATAATGCATGCAGGTTTCGTCACGACATTTTCCAACCCCGGTGAACGAGCGATGTTCTCGTGTTTAAGGTGAACTTATTAGGAAAACTCATTTCAAGGCACCACAAAGGGTCAAAAAATCAGATAAGGGGTAGGGGGAGTCTTACAAATAAATGTGTCGGCTGTGACTAAGACCCACTCCGCCTACGAGTAAAAATCATTAAATTTGTGTGACACAATTTATATAATATAACGCTTTGCTATATTTTACTAAGAAGCTTTAACTTCTAATCTTTAAAATGTCGCGGAAAAAATTCACCTGGAGAAACTAAGGATTTTAAACATTCTTAACTTAAATCGCTGGAATATAAGCCAATGATTAAATAATGCTAAAATAGACGTCATTTCATGAAATACTTTACGACTAAACTCCACTCTGTAGTTGGCTATATCCTATAAACTGCACACTTTACGTACAACCAAGTTTTAGATTGCATTAATATCTAGACTAAAATCGTGGGCCGTACGACACTCGAGCTGAGTTTGTTCAGTAAAGCTTTCACCTTATCAGTAAGTACCCAAACTTAATGGTCGGAGAACGTATATTGAAGGTATTTTTGTCTGAAGTAAAATTAGCTGACTTATAAATTCACCCAATCTGCGTGGAAGCCATTTGGCAATGAAAACCGATTGAGTATCGTATCCAATTAGCCTATCTTCGTTTCAATCAGCTTAATCTTAATACATTTTATAATGATTACGATTTTATTTTTCATCATCATCATCATCAGCCTTTATCCGTCCAATGCTGAACATAGGCCTCCCTCAATGAACGCCAAGACGACCGAGCTCTTGCCTCTCGCATCTGACGCGGACCGGCCACTCACTACTGCACGGAGATCGGATGTTAATGGCCGACCAACATTTCGTCCACCTAAACTTACTTTGACAAATTCAAAACGAAAACACGCACTGAGCTTTATTTACCCTATAACTAGCTTTTTTATAAGTTTTACAATAGCCGGATAGTTTGTCAAATCAAGGCTATAAAATTAATTCCTACGATATTAATTAATATTATTGTAATAATAATATTTTTATTGTACTTTAATAATTATGAACATCAATCATTAATATATAAATTTCAATGATCACTACATTACAGTTTCTTTTCATTTATTTATATTTATAAAACAATGAATTATTTTGAGTAAAGATTAATTATAAACAAAAGCTTCTCCCAAAAGGCTAAAATTTATTGCACAATAATATATTATTGCACTTTACACCAATATAAATTTCATTACATGTGTGAATAGGTTAATTTAAGTTATGATTGTAGTTTGTAGTTGAGCGAAACGCTTTACGGAAATCGGGATAATTAATGTTAAGTGCAACAGAATCTGCATATATACGCGACTTGTAAGTTTAGCTCGACAGCTTAATGAGCTATTCGCTCCATCAACAGAAGCCTCATTAGCCTGAAAAGCTCTTGAAAAGTTTGCTGTGACGATACTGTATTTCTGTGGAATTTCAATCCTTACAAACTTATGAATGGGCCCTTACAGTATGTCTTTTATTTTCCGTAAAACCGCATTGCTGTTCTGGAATGAAGAGCCAGAATTGGTAGCGTAATAACATGCATAGAGAATATTTTGTGTATCATAGCTGAGCTAACTTGTCCACTTCTAAAAATATGAATCCTCCTCCTCCAATGAACGCTTTGGCAATGATTTCAAACATTATTTTTCTGTCGAGTAAATATTATTTTGCTAGTAAGCAAACTAAATTGTTTTCTTAACTTTTAATATTAAGTAAGACAATAACATAATATTACTTTGAAATTCGTTTTCATTTGTGTAAATGGTATCTAAATAATAAAATAATTTTCTAGCTTTTATAAAATAAGTCTGGAAACCTCATTATCCTAACAAGTACGGAAAATATTAATTTAACATAAATGTTTTTTTTTTCTGTTTAGGGTTCTAGTTAAATAATATTTTCATTTTTATAGTAGGTATTTTTTCCCAGCACTACAATGTGCTCTGAATGAAAAACCAAACCAGGTGATTTAATAACTGTGACCATGGTCGCTGTAAAGTATCCGAAACGAAATAAAAAAAAACTAAATAAACTGCGATAAAATCCGTAAAAGTTTTTTCATTAGTTATAATGAGTCTAATTCGCGTAAACATAAGAAAACAAAAGATTTAATTACTGGTTAGATAAACCATTGAAGCAAAGTAAAATTAAAGTACATACATACGTCCCACTACCTGGCAAGGGTCTCCTCTGAAATCAGGCGATTTCATATAGTTCACCGGAACTTTACACGGCATCAAATACCTTTAATCTCACCAAGAAAGCAGGTCACGATGTATTCCTTCACCGATGAGCGAGCGATGGTCTCGTGTTCAGGGCGCACTTAGAAATTTAGAAAAACCCATTTCAAGGCACCATTAGTGTAGGAGGCAGAGATCGATGTTTGAAATCGGAACCTCTCGCTCAAGAGGCCGGACCCATACTCACTGGTCCATCGTTGCTAAAAAAACGTTGGGAAAGTAAAAAGTTTTCAGTCATTAACTACAAGTCTTTGGATCTTCTGCTCCTAAGCTACTTTGTCACTGTCAGTAGTGGATGTAGATTTTTCTGTAAAGGGTACAGTTGAATTTCTATATTTTTTACTTTTAGATAATTATAGTATAGGCAGTACTAGTGTCGCGACGTTGGGAGGGGTTGTTCTGTGATGCGGTGCAACCTCTCTGTTGAGGTGGCGTCGGTCCCCAGAGGGACTGACTAGCCGTCGAGATGCCCTGTTGCTTGTAGATCCAGGGCACCTCATCAAAGGTGGCATTGGTGGCACTCGCGGTTTTAGTGGGTAGAGCTGCGTCCACTTACCAGCTTTCGGGCGCAGCGAGTCCCACTCCCCCGCGGGAAGCCTAAGCGCATTTCCCGGTGTTAAAGAAAAAAAAGCAGTGCTCGGGTCGGAGGACGTACACACCTTAACCCCCTTAGATCGTAGTCACTACTAATTACGTATAACATTTTTAATCTACTACTTTCGTGTGTACACTTTAAGAAGTTCTATATTTATTTTCTCGTAACTTATTCCATAAGTTGTGGCGTTATGGAACGCGTGACTGATTTAATAAGTACGTGTAGAAAACTATACTGTTTGTTCGACGTCACCATAATCATCATCGTCAGGATGAGGAAAGCCTGATGCATGATACACAAAAATGTGCTATTGCTTCGTTTTGGGGGCTCAAGTAGACATGATTATAAGAAACATAACGTATCTGTACCTAGGTCAATCTATATTTCAAGTGAAGTATACATAAAGAAGTAGAGACAATAAAAATATACAACGCTACAAGGCCAGACAAACTCCAAATACCAGTTGGAAAAAACGTTGAGTAGAAAGACAATCATATTTGAAAAACTGACAACGCAAAGCCTCCGCTGTTCACGTGCGATATACCCAGAAACCCTGCGTTAAAACTAGCACTCTTTGCCGACGACACTGCACTATATGTGACGCATACGTCAGCAAGGACAGCATCTCGCTCCCTTCAGAAAGCCGTCACCAAACTAGGTATTATTATTATATTATTATTATTATTATCGTACTGTCCAGACGTTGGGCGTGGTTGTACTGTGGTGCGGGGCAACCGCTCTGTGGAGGTGGCGTCGGTCTTCTGAGGGACTGACTAGCTGCCGAGGTGCCCTGTTGCTTGTAGATCCGGGGCACCTCACTAAAGGCGGCAGTGGTGGTACTCGCCGGGTTTTAGTGGATAGAGATGCACCCACTTACCATCTTTCGGGCGCAGCGAGTCCCACATACCCGCCTGGGGAGACCCACTCCCTAGCGGGATGCGTCAGTGTATTTCCCGGCGTGAAAGAAAAAAAAGTGTATCTATAAACTATGGCTACTATATTAATCATTTAACAACGTTAAATTTAAAAGTATTACATTGAAGGCATAAAAAGTATCTGAAATGCCACAATCCATTAAGGCAACCCCTCTTTCTGAAGCAGGTGCGTAAAAAGGATTTATTTGTAGACTATTTTATTTACGTATAAAACATTTTAAAGCCTTCTTTCTTTTTATGTCTTTTTCTAATGCTTTTATAATGATGTTGTCTGAAATGAAACGCAAAAGGAGAGAATATAATAATGACACAGGAATATTAGGGACATACAATCTGCTTGCTCATGACAACTATACGTGAATCCTTCCCATAAGATCATGAATAAGCAACATGAATCAATCATCAAACTTTCTCTTTTTCCATATTAATGACGCTATTTTGTTGGCTATGCCTTTAAATCAAAATCGACACAGCGAGACTGGGGGCCTAGCCAAAATGCTATTAAAGCGTTAGCGAAGTTCGAAAATGATAAAATGTATACGGGCCACGTGATTAAGCGCGGCCTTATGTCAATCCCATACATTTTATCATTTTCGAAATTCGCTAACGCTTTCTTAATGGCATTTTGGCTAGGCCCCCTGATCGCTGATCTTTTTTATGTCGAGTAACACGTGCTCTACATGTGCTCGTGCCCAGCCAGTAGGGCTATTCTGTAAGGTCGTTTTCAAAACTCGAAAGCGGAATCCACGGTGATATGACGAATTAGACGAATTTGTATTCTTTAAAACTCGACTATCTATCTATATCAATAAAGTTCACTTTAGAAATGAATTAAACTGAGCTCTATCACTCAGGTGTAGTTTTTTACAGAATAGCCCTACAGGACTGTCTTGGCGTCCGTGTAGGCCCCCTTAAGAGGAGGAGGTTGGCCTCCACTAGAACCAGCCTATCACTTGAGGTGTTCCAGTTTTCTACAGACCCAGAACGAAGATAAAACGGCTGATGAAAACATATATTTATAAAGAAAGCAAAACTGATGGCTGACACAAGAACAGCCGTATATTGCTATGATGATGATGATGAATCAATAAATGGTAGAAAAGGAATATTTTATATGTTACAAGATCCGTTTCGTGGGTGTCGAGACAACACTTTCCACGTTTTATCGATTCCATAGCAAACACTAGACGAAGACAATATTGGAGTAATTTTTGGTTTCGCTTACAAAAACACAATACGCTGATAATTGAAAACGAAATACAATTCCAGCGTGCCAAAATTATTTTCAAGTATTTACAATATCTTATAGCTACTCAGTACTGGATTTATAAATAGGCTGTATAGGCCGCGACCTAGGGGCGGTAGCGTCCTAAGGTAGATTTCAGAGGAGAGGTCACTTGAGTTCAAAGGATAAAGTCAAACACCATCACGGGTTTTCTCATGGTTTTTCACACTGTTGTGAACACAAAAATAACAAAGTCGAAGATTGGAAACTTTTCAAAGGTATTCATTGCCTCCAGCAAAAATGAATTCTCTAGCTCTACTCTACATAGAAGCAGAGATAAGGAACACCATAAACTATGATGATATTGTAGATGATTTCGCAACTAAAAAGTCCCGTAAAAAATTGTATATCTTGTTTCTTTTGTACGCTCTTTCTTAATGAGTAATTTAACTTTTTCGTGTATTTAACTAAAGGCCTCCTTTCCATATATATTGAAAATTATTATTTTAGAAAGGTATGTACATGGGGCGGTGGAAATAAAGGGGCCTACACTCATAAAAATATAAATCCGGCACTGTAGCTACTGCTTACAATCTTGTTATTACAAGATTACATTTTTCTATGAAATTTTTTCGTACAATATTATTTCACATCATCATCATCATCAGCCGCTATCCATTCCCACCAGAAGATACACATTCCTCAATGAACGCCAATACACACACGTATATTCTTATCACGAAAGCGTTATTTTTTTCGCCAGTTTTATTTTATCATATGGATTTCTTTACCGCATCCTAAAAAGATTTTATCACTTCCCAGCAAGTGCTGTCGTGAATAAGCCTCAGTGGAAAAAATAAGCTTTGTAATTCCATCGGTTACGAAAAGGAACACCGCAAGATAAAATTACACGACAAAAATTAAAGGCTAAATTTAAGAGCAAATAGTTATGTTTATTTAGGTATATAATATATTTTAAATAATATATTTTAATCTATGAACGTAAATACCAGAGCTATATAATATACCTTAGGGTACCGTTCATTATGAGTAAATAAACTTTTAATAAAAAAGATGTGTGTGCGATTCACACACGATAGAAGTGAAACACATACACAAGTATTGAACAGTGTGCAATATACATACACACCGGCATTTGCTCTCTCGAGGAGAGACCGATAATATAAAATAGTATGTATGTTTCTGTCTCATTCTTTTCCGGCTTCATCGTACACATTATTGTAAATGTGTCTCTTACCTGTCGTTTTTTCCGTTGCATCCGGTTTGAAATCACAAAGATTCTAGAGAAGTCTGGTTTTTATCCCTGGGGTACGGAACCCTAAAATCAAACCAACCAAAATAAACACAAAAACTAGAACTTGAAATAATTATACTCGACCTAGATGATTTACAGATCTTGTTCCATTGTTACTACTGACCTATGAAACTGGATAGAATAATGATGCTGCAATTAAGTTCGTCGCAGACTAAGTTAACAGGGAGAATATCGTCTTTCATATCGACTTCGCTTGGATCAGCTCAAACACAACTATCAAACTTCGGCGCCGCTATGATAATTACTTCAATTCTCTAAGGGCAAAAAAACGCGAGATAAACATGTAGAGTCGATATTTGTAACGAGCAAAGTGGGGAAAAATAACAAAAAAACCGACCAAGTGCGAGTAAAACTCGCGCACGAAGGGTTCCGTACCAGAAAAAAACGATTAAAAAAAACTTTTGTTGTATGGAAAAAACAAAACAAACTACTAACTATTTATTGTAGAACTAGCTGTTGCCCGCGGCTTCGCTCGCGTTAAATTCGGAGTAGCGCAGTTCCGTACGTACGCATAGAAAACACAGACAGATTTTTTTTAACTACCCCAGCGAACTTTCATCTCCTATTTCATGCTCATATAGGTAAATTTTTTAAAAACGGTGATTCAATTATAAATGGTTATTTAATTCTTATTAAGTGTCTTAATGCAAAGTTTCATGTATAATGACGAATTTCCATACAAACTTTCATCCCCTATTTAAACCCCCTAAGTTTTTTTACAAAAAGTATCCTATGTCCTTTCCCAAGCTCTAATCTATCTCTGTTCCACATTTCATCAAAATCGGTTCAGTGGTTTAGGCGTGAAAGCGTAACAGACAGACAGAGTTACTTTCGCATAACGCATTTATAATATTAGTAAGGATTATTGAGTTGAAAACACCAGCTTTTAAACAATAAAATAGTTATAGTAATCTATTCACAATCAACGAATTTATCGTATAGCAAACATGCAAAAAAAAATACCTACAGACGAATCTGCAGACGAATTTAACCTCCTCTTTTTAAGTCATTTCATAGCTGGGTATCAAATTTTACGTTGACTGTCATTATTAAAATCCTTAAATGTTTTTGTTTTACCCATAATACATTTTAATTGGTTGACTTGGTGTTGAGCAAGAATTTTCATTATAAATAAGACGCTTAAATTTGTTAAAGTATTCAATTTTGCAGGATTAAATCCTTGGAGTTCCAACTGAACTCATTAAGAGAACAAAAATGACGCCATCAGATGAACTCGAGAAATCGGTTCTATTTATATATCACATTACAGAACATTGTATGGTGAACTATGAATTAATATTCATTTATTCAAAATTAACACTGAATTCTTTAAATTTGGTCAAAATAATCTAAGCATCTTTCATAAAATATAATCACCGTATATAATTGCTAATAACACAAAATCTCTTAGTTTATTTTGTTTTAAGGACTACAATCTAAAATAATACACTATTTAATAAAATTAGCTCCATAGCAAAAAAAATAATGTTAAAATAAATATAATAACTACAATAACATAATATAATACCAATTATAATGATTAATCATGTAAATAAAAAAATGGTCCAATCAAGCTATCATCAAAAATGGCAGTCGTAGGAACTGCCATAGACCTGAAAACTTATAACTTAGAATAATTGAAAACTTATAACTGAAAACTTATAACTTAGAATTAATGAATGACCTGAAAACTTATAACTTTGAATTAATGAATAAGAGTATTTTCTGCATGGCTATTAAAATATTTAATAGAATTCCTACAGAAATTAAATTATTAGAATTAGTATCATTTAAGAGGCGTTTAAAAGAATATTTAGCGGAAAAATGTTACTACTCGATAAAAGACTTTTTAAATAATTCGAAGTTTTAGGTGTCAATTTTTAGAATTGTTATTTGACAAGACAAATAAATGATTTGATTTGATTAGATTTGACGAACATAACAAACATATTATTAATATTATTAATTTAATCAGAATAAATATTATGAATATTATTATAATTTTTAATTGAATATTATTATTATTATAATTGACAGCAATGATATTATATTAAAAACAGATATGTTATACGCTAAATAAAACACACGGAAAATGTGTTCCGTGCAAAGCGTTAGCACACACGCACACTTTTTATTCTTGTACATTTCACTACAAGTTAAAATGGCAGAAAAGGGATAGCATAATAAATATAACAAGAAAAAGAGAGACTGTTATTGTTATCAATTACGTACTCAAAGTAAACAAACATTGTTCTGGCGACCAATTACATTTTGACATCATAGACTAACAAATTTAACAAAACAGATGGGACACGCGCGTGTACAAAATTCGAAGACGCGGTTTGTACCTATAAAAATTAATGAACTTTATTAAAGATCATGAGGTTATACCTAATAACCTCATATATCGTATTTTATTTCTCAACTACCTAGTTGAGAAATAAAATTTATTAATTTAATAGGAACAATATTTATTCCTAAAAGACCGAAAAGAAATAAATTAAAAGATTTAATTTATTTCTTTTCGGTCTCTTAGAGAGTTTTTTTATTCCGGGATTATTTTTATTATTTTTATATTATCAATTATAGTCTTAATTAAATGAATTCGATGATTAAAAGCAGGCGCCTGTTGTTTGGAATGTTCTAAAAGTGAGTCAAACATATTAGAATGAATGAAAGATTTTAAAATCTGATATTTTAGTCTCTCTACATCTTTATTATGAACAAAATGGGTACCGTTTTCATTTAAATGAGATTTTATAAGCATTTCAGATTTTAAGCATACTGAAAACAAGCTTTCTGATGCATAACATAAGCCTCCCATGTCTCTGATTGTGACCAATTTGTGAAACCATAATTTTAGTACATAGAGCATCAACACAAATTTCAGACTTAATCACTTTGTTAATTTTCGTGCAATCCAACCAGAAATGTAACCTGTTATTTGTTTGATTGACTCTGAACAATTTTCACTATTCAACATTTCAGATAGAATATTAATATTGTTTTCACAATTTTTGTCACATGGGGTATCTAAAATATTTTCATTTTCATCTAAATCGAAAGCACGAAGTCCCGATGATGAATTAATATTTTCGATACCAGATGATGAGCATGTAAGTATAGGGATATGTTCAAAAAATGTTGTAAAACAGGACTCTGGAGTAACGTTGACTTTACTGCCTAATATTCGCATCTGTACTTTTATTCTTTGTCCGGAACGCACGCGTCCTTGTCGCTCTCCCGACAAAAAATGTATTTGCCATTTCTTTCTTTTTCCTAGCCTCTAATTATCAAAATAATTGGAAAATAATTAAAATATGTAAAAAATCGAAGTATTTTGCGTACTTACTAGTGGTATGACATGCCTTGTGTTTCATTAACTTTGCTGTAATAATTGGTACATTTCCTAAAGACACACGAGGGCATTATTTTTTTAAATTTTGTAACAGCGTAATGCGTACATGACTCGTGCGATGCGTGACGCAGACTGAAGGTACGGGAGTCCAATTGGGTCCCTTTCGAGTCTTCACTATGGCGCGTTTATAACATATCTGTTTTAATATAATATCATTGATTGACAGGCATAACTTAATTAATAATGACATGTTTTTTTTTTTTTTTTTTTTTATTAAAATAGACTAATCTGTAAATCACTCATATTTATAATTATTAATAAAATATTGTGTAAGGGATTAATTGTTAGTTTGTTAAATTCAAAGATGAAATGTGAAAATCATTAAAAATTTGCACACCATAAATATGGTAAATTGTGAAGTGTGATCATTGTAACAACAACAGATGTAACATCTCTGTAACCACAATTTGAGCAAATAAATGAATTATTATTATTATTATTATTATTAATTATTATGACATTATGAAAATTTCTAAATGTAATACCACAGTGTAGTGTTAGCAACCGTAGCGCCATCTGGCGGCTATAAGTCTGAGACGGGGAACAGGTTCCAGTTTACCTGCGTGTGGCGTAACGTAGTCGTTGTCAAGGTGTGGGTAGGACGGCCGAGCGTTATGAAGGTCATTAAGTTTGCCTTTAAATAGCGGGGTATAATTATTAGAGGCGTCATTCGCGTCTGTGAGTTTGAGGAGGACGAAGCTCTGCCCGAATTGTATTGTAAGGTCACGTAAGCCATTGTTTATTTTAATGTATAAAGTGTAATATGGCGATAGTGTGTGTAAATGTACGGGCAGTGTGAGTAAGAATGTATCTTAAAATATGTACCTGTGAACCTTAATATTGTTATTTTATGGATAATATAATAAATGTTTATATTTAAAACGCATTTTCACTTCTGATGTTTAAATCAGAAGTGGGATGGCGAACTCATTGCCCCAAAATTTTTCTGACGTTAGTGTGAATTGTTTAATAGGCGCATTAGCGCGCCAGGCTTTAGTTTATTTTTACAGACGGTGGTAAATCTTCACGACACTTTGTGGCTACTAAAATGTGTGGTTACTAAAATAATAGCTTAGATACTGTATGATGCTGGGAGTAGCCATATACAGCGTGAACACAGCAGAAGCAGAGAATAGATGGTCGAGATGACTCAATGCGATACAGTGCGAATGTGGTCTTGTGAATGGTTGAGTAATGGATCAAACACAGCTGGTATGTTAATCTTGTCTGATATAGCTGTTGCCAAAATGTGTGAAAGCGATTAAATTTATTTTAAAATGTTATTCAGTGATTTGTGATTTTTAAGTGGACAGTCGCGTATTTTACTTGGCTGGATAATTGTAGATATATTATTGCGTGCGTATTGCTGGCGTAATAAAACCATGTGGTAACTTAATTTCGTATAGCTTACTTTGTACAATGTGGTATTAAGGGGCTAATTTAGATAAGAGGCAAACGAGTAATGGACAAGATGAGCAGCTTCTAGCAGTGTTAAAGGTACATTCATGGATAGTGAAATGAGCCGAGGATATGATAGAATATAATACGAAGACAGTGTATAAGAGATGGTGAACGATGAAGTAGGACAATTATTGTCGTATGGAAAGAGGAATTTGATACATTTAAAATGGTACAAAATGTCTTTTAATAGCAAGTGCTCTTTAGGTCAAGATAAAATGTTTTACATAATAATATTATTTCATAAAAAGAGAAGATCTTGTATGTTGAACGTTCTAGTGTGAGAAAATTTTCTTTAGAGAGTCCAATAAAAAGTTTTTCAAAAGGAATTGATCACTAGACAAGGTTAGGACGAGCTTGGTACGTTGAGTGTGATGAAAGGTTCTTCAAAAGGTATTGATCACTAGAAGTTAAGACTAACTTGGTACGTTCAGTATGATGACAGATTATTTAAAAGGAATTGATGACTAGAAGAGGTAAAGATGAATTTATGTTCGGTATGATGAAGTTTCGTTAAATGAAAGTGATGTTCTAAAGTGATCGAATGTCCTTTATATGAAATTGATCACCAGGCGAGAAAAAGACTATTTTGGTACGTTAAAGTGTGACGAAATGTCCTTTAAAAGAAAGTGTTATTTTTTTATTGTGGTAAGGATTTAAAGTGGTTTGGTAAGGATTAACACTTTTTATTCAAGTGTGTTTAAAGCAATATGAGTGTAAAAGCAGTAAAGTCGTGTGATCAGAATAGAGGAGACAACTGAAATTTTTGATTTTTAATTAAATGCCAACACTTATGATTATAGACTTCGGGCCTGCCTAAAAACGTTTAGATAATATTAAAATAAATTGGGGAAAGACTTATCTATTATCAAATCTAAGAGGCGGTGATATGTTTATTCCTATAATGTTCAGGTAATGTTAAATTGGTAAAGTCGGGCAATACATTGAATGAATAATAAGTATTGTGTGGTAGATAGTGGCATTATGTTAAAGTTACCTTTTTCTTTATCTTATGTTATATTTTTCTTTATCTTATTGGCCTAATAGAAACTAACTACTAGACGTCACCTAAGACTAAAGGGACGGTGCTAAAAGTTTGGTTGGTTTTGCCTAAGCATAAAGGTGAACCGTGGCCATGTAGATAAAGAATAGACTAGGGTCATATGGTGGTGCTGTTTTCTTTCGTACGTTTATTGGAACCTAAGACTAAAGGTACAATAAGGTTACGCGTGCGAACGAAACTAGCACCAGCCTAATAGAAAGTCATGATAATCGAGACAGTTTATGAGCAACAAACTAATTTGTGTTTCTATACTAATATATTTCTTGTGTGACTAGATGTGAGATGTGTGGAAATGTCGTGCCTGAGGGCATGCACGATGCAGGATGGCCGTGTTAGCAACCGTAGCGCCATCTGGCGGCTATAAGTCTGAGACGGGGAACAGGTTCCAGTTTACCTGCGTGTGGCGTAACGTAGTCGTTGTCAAGGTGTGGGTAGGACGGCCGAGCGTTATGAAGGTCATTAAGTTTGCCTTTAAATAGCGGGGTATAATTATTAGAGGCGTCATTCGCGTCTGTGAGTTTGAGGAGGACGAAGCTCTGCCCGAATTGTATTGTAAGGTCACGTAAGCCATTGTTTATTTTAATGTATAAAGTGTAATATGGCGATAGTGTGTGTAAATGTACGGGCAGTGTGAGTAAGAATGTATCTTAAAATATGTACCTGTGAACCTTAATATTGTTATTTTATGGATAATATAATAAATGTTTATATTTAAAACGCATTTTCACTTCTGATGTTTAAAGTAGATAAATAGATATATATCTATCTACACTGTGTTAATACTAAAAAATAAATTTATTTATTATAAAATTTTAAATTTATAAACAAAATTTTTAAAACTACTACTATTAGTTTAAAATTTCGCAACGACGTTATAACTTCACATTAGCATGCGTAAAAAGTACTCAACGCAGCTAAGGCCAGTATTCACTTCGAAAGAACAGTAACTAATTTATTCCTGAAATTGATTTATTGTTCAATGTTAAGTTATTTCCTGTAAAACGCTTGACGTTCGATTGAATAAAATATGCCCGAGTACTTTTAAACCAATCACTATACAGGAAAATCAATTAATACTAACCTATTTTTCTGAGCACTCTGTGCGAAATAAAGCTTTTATAAAACATTCTAAAATAAAAAAAATGTATACTTTTAAATTAAATAACAAAATATGGGTTAGCCACATTAAAGTTCTACCCAAGGTGTCCCTTAATTTCCACTTAGGACTTTGTACCTATCTACTTTTTAAAAAACCACAAAATATCATTAGGGGTTTGGAGGGTGCAGTATGACATCATGTTTCGTTGTTTTAAAACGTTAAAAAATAGACAATTTAACATCTAACTGGAGTCCAGTTACTGGACGTAAGAGAAATTTTATTTCAAACTACGCTATTCGGCATGGACCACTCACGAAGCATCCGTACTCCGAAAATTTGTGTATATTTTTTGTACAAAAAATACAGGTTATACACATTGGTCTTTAAATCGGGAGAGTTAAAAAAGTTAGTTAAAAACCTCACGTGATTAATGAACGGCTCCTTGGCTGAGACGGTCGGAGTGTAAAGGTTGAGACGCACACGAAAAAGTCAAACATTACATGCAGCACGAACCGAACCGAGCCGATCATGCCGCTGTCTCGTTCATGCCGCGCTCTCGCTTTCGGAACGCTAAAACAATGTTGTATTCTTATTGTACTTTTGTTCTTGTATAACTTGTGTATCATCATGTATCTTTGCACTGAATAAAGTTGTTCTATTCTATTCTATTCTATTCTAAATGACGTCATCTTTTTCGTGCACGCTGCCCGTAATTTCGAGTTATTAGACGTGGTTAAAATATTTCTTTCCTTTTATAGACATTGTATGCATTTACTCCGTGTGCATTCTGAAACATATTGATCATTTAGACAAACTACAATACTATAGCATGGCTTTGTAAAAGAGCTATGAATTAAAATTCTGCAGCCGCGGCGGTCGCACATAAATTATTGGTTTTCTCTTCCACAGTACGTGATGTGCGATGACAGTATTGATTGATATACCCGATGTAACCGATGTTCATATCTCTTAGTATTTTGCTCTACAACCAGTAACCACAAACAGAATAGAGGTTATGATTTTTTTAGTTAGTTTTTTGTTTGTATGCTTATAACCGCTGACATGCACTAAAGTGCAATGTATATGTATATACATATAAATGTATACATGGTGGTTATATAATAGGCCTCTTAAAATAAACGCCAAGGCGGCTGAGCCTTCACAGCTCGTAGCCCGCTAGGATCGGCCACCGCAAAGAAATCATCGTCCCAATTACGTACATGTCTACCAACACTTCTAAGTTCTACTTCTAAGTCTAAAAGGTCTGTGTCTATTAGTAGGCTTAAAAATGTTTATAGTGATGATATTGATAGTTTGTACGAAAAGTAAAATTATTTAAGTCAGAAATTTAAACAGTTAAAACAGCAAAGGAAATTTATTATACACAATAAAGACGAAGGCTGTGCGTATCATGCGCTCATTTATTCTTTATTTTGTACAAGAATAGAGCAGAGAGAAAACGAATAGCTGTACAGCTGTAGTATTCAAGAAACACGTTCTTTCGTGAAATCTTTGAAATTGATCAAAGTATTTAGGTCAATTCGCGTAAGATCGGACTTACGCCAGTATGATATCGATTATAGCAGTGCTAATTTTTTTTAGATATTAATATTTAAGACAGAGAAGCTTTTAGCACTCAAGTCGTTGCTAAGCTGAAACAGTGATCAAATCTCAACTCAACAATCGATTTGCAACTGAACCACAAATTAGTATTCGAAATTTGAAAACTTAAGCATTGAAAGTCCATTAGGAAGGTATTTTTAATCTTGCCTATGTTCGAATGATTGATGAGAAAAATTATTTTTGAGCATTTATTTTTTTGATAAGATCTGGGGCTTAGCCAAAATGCCATTGCCATGAAAACGACAGCGAAGTTCGTTCGTTCGTTCGAAGTCGTGATTGGCTAAATCACGTCGTCGATTGAACGATCGAGCGATCGACGACGTGATTTAGCCAATCACAACTTCGAACGAACGAACGAATTTCTCTGTCGTTTTCGTAATGGCGTTTTGACTAAGCCCCCAGGAATAGTTACAGTAATTTCTATATGCCATTAGCTGGATTGAATTCCGTCAAGTAAATCCTATTCCTACTAACATCTAAAAGTATATTCGGAAATATATAAAAACCTTGTTGCAGTTAATTTTTTTCTCAAACTTACACTTAAACTGGTATTTCTTACACTTAAAATGATATGTAGCTAACATGTCAGCTAACACTCTTTAGCGAAGTCAAACCCTGCACATCGATCCGTATCGATCTGGTAAGATTAGGTTCGAATCCGATACGAGTCGACACCAATCCAGATCGCAAAATTATCGGTCGCACTTCGCCATCGGCCGATTGTTCGGGTTCCGCGCACGACCCACCTCCCCCGTCAGAGGGGGAGGGGAGGGCCGGTACTCGGATTTGACTAGCCAAACTTCTACTCTCATGAGCGCCCGCGATACACCACGCTCAGGGGGCTTTCGAATAATTTTTAGGTGATCTGCTCACCTACTTACCGATTGAGATTAAAGGCCAACAGTCCTAAAAGAGACCTTTCGAAAAAAATCTTACATTCAGCACACGTTTTTAAGACAAAGCCTTAAATAAGAACCCTATAGTGATAATCATGCTAAAATAACGTCTGTGATAGGTACGCTTGTGCCGGCAGCGAGGCTTCTCATCTTATATTTAACAATCACTTAATTTTAAATTTTCCCGGAAATCAATTCAATTTTCAATCAAAAAATATGTCTAAGTAATAATATTAAGCATAAGTATTGCAGTACGAATTGTAAACTAGCTGTGCTCGCGACTTCGTTCGCGTGGATTCAGTAACTCAACATTGAGTTTTTATAGTGCCTTATAACTTTTGATGATATGGATTTTATGGAATTAACTTGAACAATGTCTAGTTTTTGTAGCATATGCATCCGCGGATTTTCTCGGGATTATATTATGACGGGGCTCATATCCGGGAGTGGCTGGGAGATGTCCCGGACCTATTAGCAACATCTATACCCATCCCATGACCATTATACCTATCATTGAAGTTCCGAGCTACATGTGAAAAAAGTCGAGTAAAGGCAGTGCTTATGTTTACTAGCAGTGGACGGATAAAGACTGATGATGATGATGAATGAAGGTCAATAACCTAAAAGTCGCCTTAGATTTGAGCACCCGCAATCTCATCATGTTAATGACATTTTAAATCTTGTTATTTAGGTAAATGGATGGATGGAGCCAAAGTGCGGGAAATTTAGTAAATAAACATTGTATTAATGCTCGTAAACATTTATTAGTAATATTACTTTAATTGAGAAAGTGAAATAAATATCTAAATTTTAGTAACATTAAGAAATAACTAACTGAATAAACTTTTCAATTGCTAGCGATCGCCGTTAAGATATAAAGTGAGTAAGTGTGTATAGCTACTGTCTATTTCAAAAGAAGTTTTTTTTGTGAATTACTTTTACCAATATGTGATTTATCCAAACTTCCAAACAATATCACGTTAGAAAAATCTACCTAATCTTTGAAGAATATCTAAAGATTGACAAAAATATCTGAAGCAGGCCACATTATTATAATTACTAATATCGGGTTCTTTCAACATTTGAAAAGGATGCAAAATAACAAGTAGCGTACCGGAATGTATTTTTTTTATATGACGGCCACTGGAGCCCAAAAACATGCTGAAATTATGTTTTCCAAATTTAAAATAATTTATTAGAGTTAATAATACACCATAAAATATTAAAACCACATTAAAGTTTATTTTTAGAATATTTCTCTTCTTCTTATTATTATTTACTAATGTTATCGTATACTCGTTTTTGTACTTTAATTTTCCATAATGAAATTTTTGTTTTGTTTTTCTAAATTAATATACCTAATATGAAGATATTATTATATCTTAACTTTACACAGTGCAGATAATATTAACATTTATTGTAAGAATGTGCTGGGCCCAAATATTTATTTTCATACAATTATAATAGTTACAGGATATTAATTAATTGAAATCAACGGCATTATAATAAATTATTTAAAAAAAACCTCAATAAAAATATTTTTTGATTATGAACAAAGAGTAATCATAGTAATGGACAATTATTGTACAGAAACCTTTCAGGAGTTCTTAGTACCTCTGTTCTAAGTAATTAAAATTCTTGGTGGCGCAAATGTACCATAAACGCAGCTGAAGAAACTGTTACGGCCCAAACCTTTAATTTAACCGTCCCCAACGCCAGATGACTTCCATTATTAACTACAATTTAGTTGGATTTTTATCTTCCAAAATGTTAATTTACTGAACTCAAAACAAGCCTACATTTTGGTGCAAAAATTATTATAGAATATTTGTATTACCAATTCTAAATGTTGCTTTATAATAAAATTGATTTTCAAGTAATTATGAACGAAATCACTTTATGTTAAAATAAAGTACAATTTTGCATATTAAATCGTTTTTTTTTTTCAAGATTTTTAATTAAGGTCTTTATAAATCATCGTTAATTTAAATGGTTGCAAAGAATTTATTATGCATATTTTTACTACTAGTGATCCAAATTAGGGTGTCAATAAATAAATTTAAGAAAAAAAGATATTATGTACTCCACGTACTCTATAAAAAACAAAATCTGCGCTCGATTATTATTTTTTAATGTTCAACTATAAAAATATATAAAAACAAAGAAACTAAATAAATGAAAATAAAGAAAAACATTAATAAACACTAAATGAGAAGAAACTGTGATCATGTTAAAATTAATAAGTGTTAGTGTAAACTAGTCTTGTGTAGTTCGTGAACGAACTAGTTCGTAAGAGCGCTCCTACAGGCGAACTACGCGAACTAGTTCCTTCATTCACCATTTTATAGTTCGTTAGTTCGTGCCAAATGAACGATATTGACGTCGACTTATCGAATGAACTGAGATGATTCTGTCCGGGAACAGAATTATCTACATGTTCATTATTTTCTAATTAATAAAAATATTAAAAGGCGAAAAATATAAAGGGTTATTTTATTGCACCAATATTTTTGTAGATATTCATTAATTTATAGGTTTTTGCTGTTTTTAGAGATGAAAAGCATTCCATAAATATTGAAACATACATCAGGAACCGTATAAAAACGAGCGAACGATGGAATCGGTCTAATTCGGTCTAGGAACTAACGAACTAGAAGAACGAACTAGTTCGTTTAGGAGCGGCGAACTAAACTGAGCGATCTCAGTTGTGAACTATTATGCCCAAGACTAGTGTAAACCATAGAGTAAAATGATATTACCACAGTGTAAATAAATTCATACAGTGGTCCAACGCCTTTGAAATCGCGCGAAATGCCGCTTTTGTGTAGGTATACGTCATTGCTTCAGGGTTGTCACAATGATGTGTTTTATTATAATCCGTTTTACATTTTGTGTATTCGTAGTATATGTATGTAGAGTACTATTTTTATTTTTTGGAAGAAAATTCCTTGTTTGTTATTATACTATTGTTAAGTATCCATTTATACCATGTGTCAAGTTAATTCGACTGATAAAATTAAGACATTATTAAATAAACAAAATAAAAGTAATTTTCTTCTGGTTAGTAAAATGGACTTAAGACTCAAATTGATTTGATTGATTGATACTCAAAAGATAGATATCGTTGATTTTTAATTTATTTAAAAACTTTGAATATCAATATTCAATAATAAATAAATGAGTTTAATTTTACTTCCCTGTCTTCAAATTATCAGACATACAAATTATTTCGATTCAACGATTACGAAAAAAACATATCAGTGTATTAAATATGTACGTAATTTTTAAAATATTGAAAATAAAAAAAATCAGATATTCAAACGAAACACTATCGGTCGCAAAGCACTTAAAATAATCAAATTCAAATGCGACAACCCCGACTGACGTGTCCCAAGCGAGTGTATGGCAGCTTGGGCTCGCTACCGCGCCTCTCTCACCCCGCACGCCCCGTACGATTGCTCTGTCTAGACGTGTTCGTTGGACCACTGTATGAATTTATTAACACTGTGATACTACGGAAATGATAAACAATGCAGAAAAATGAGTTTTTAAACATTAATTTACATGTCCAACTTTCTTATTTCATAAAACTTATTTGAATTACGACTAAGCGGGCTACTGCGTTTTACAAAGCTTAGAGAACCATATAAAAGAGCTATAATCTTATTCTAAATATAAAATATTATGGAAGCGGACAGCAGCTAGAGTACAATAATTATAAGTAGGTATTACTTTTTTACTATATTTAATACCATTTTTGGTTACAAACGTTAAATTATTTTAGTTGCATACTTAAATACATCCTTGAAGTTTCTTACCATACAAATAATTGGTTACAAAATGTAGTTATATTTTCCAACAAAAAAAATCCTCATAAAGAAAAGCAGGCAGTAATTCTTCAGGCTGACAGAATATTTTATCAACACTTTTCATGATCATTTAAAATAAGTACATTTATGAAAAAAAAATTAATAATTACATTTAATTTACTTTGAGAATAGAAACTAATACAGTACCCGGCGATAAATATAATATTATTGTACGTGAAACTTTGGAAAGAGACAATCAGTTTATTTCAGCTTCGTAGAGCTATCGCTCTACAAAGTAACAACGAGATCAATTTCTACAAAGGCGAAATTAGTCGATTGCCTCTTTCTAAGGTCGATGTCTGATAGGCAACTGTACATATTTTATAACACTTTAGATTTTGCTTCCAAAATACTACATTCTGTGTGTGAGTGTGTGGCTGAGCTCCTCCTAAACGCCTGTACTGTATCCGATGAAATGTTTTGTGTGTGTTCAATTGGATTTGAGGATGATTAAGAATTAAGTCTTAACCATTCTAAGATTCAGATTCCAAGATTTCGGTTCATTGGGAATTGTTTTGTATATAGTAGGAGAGCCGTGGAAGATAGTCCTTCACCTATCTGATAACCAGATGAGATAATACATCCACGGCTCTTAGAACAATAGGACAACGTTGGTCCGCTAGTTTCTAGCAAGTCAACTGTCAGTTTAATCTGTGCACAGGGCATAAACCTTTTAATAACACGCACGTGTACCCATGTCGCTATTATTTATAAGTAGTATAGCTATTTAGTGTGACAAGTAGTCACACTGCGATTCTTCAACCAAAAAATATTAATGTATTTTATAATTTATATGAATAACTTAGCAAATACATAGTCATTATTTAAAAAGCATGTTTAATGCTTTCGAATATTTCGCAAAAATAGTCATAATAATTTCACATAATTTTATAATATAATAATAATTTGAGGAACTCGTGGCTCAGTGATAACAGCCGCGTGGATCGATTCACCAGGTTAAGCAATGGTTGCTGAGGTTGGTCCGCGGATGGGTCTTTACATACCGAGACTCCTCTGTGCCTCCGAAAGCATGCTAAGTCGTTGGTCCCGGAGCTGTCATTCATGGATCTTTGACAATCGTGACAGGTCGTCAGAAGCCCGAGATTCTGACAACCAGTCTTACCATGGAGTGCCCAGTGGGTTGTAGAGGTCAGATAAGCAGTTGCTCTCTTCAAAATACTGGTATTCGGCTGTATCCGGTAAGACTAGAAGCCGACCCCAAAATATAGTTGGAAGAAAATAAAAAAATAGAAAGAAAAAGAAATAGAAATAGAAAGGCTAGGCAGATGATAATATAATAATAATTTATAATATTACTTTCAAGTTTTATCCCATAATCTGTAACGTCTGTTCCTTTATAAAAATTTCGTATGCCTTTTACAGTCTACTGATTTGAAGTAATGTTTTAATATTTATTTTGTTTCTAGCCTGAAATTGTAAATAGTATCCTCAAACTACAATTGGGATGGGAGCATTTAGAAAGCTTAGCTCACGTCCTTTCAAATCCGATCAATAGTTCCTGAGATTAGCGCGTTCAAACAAACAAAGCTCTTCAGCTTTAAAATATATTTGTATAAGACGGTTTCTTTTTTATATAGCATAGGAGGGCAAACGAACAGCCGAAGCCTTGCGACTATCGACGGCCATTAACATCCATACAAGCAAAGGTAATGCAGATGTGTTGCCCTCCGTTTTCCTATCCCCCCAATGGGTCACCGGAAACGCGACAGCATAACTGTCACTTTACGCCGGTATTATGTGAGCGAGAAGTACCGCCCCGTTAGTGCCAGCCCAATTCGGCTGCAACTACGGTACAGAAAATGAAGTGCAATCAAGTGATATGCACTGAAATAGGCAAAACGTCCAACATAGAGCAGCTAACTGGAAATAAACCAATCCGTTTACGGGTAGCGATTCGTGCGTTCCACTTGGCTGTGAAATTACTGACAGAAATCCAAAGCTTGTTTTTGCATTAGATTCATGATTAACCTTACAATAATTACGATATACGAGTAGAACTAGTAAATAGTCTTCACACAAGCGCTCTGCCAAAAAATGAGGAAGTAAGCCAATTCACACAAGTTGCCAATTATAGAGGTGCAGTTTTCCGAAAGCGGAAATTGATTCGGTACATTAAGCATTTAGCAATAATACATAAATTAGCTATGTGAAGCGAAATTTTATGTCTGGATGTATGGATGTTTGTTACTCTAAGTTAAATTACACAAATAGATTTTGGGAAGTTATTAATTTGTATCTATTAATTTATATTAATTACTTTGTGATTTAATATTAATGTGATATGGGTGAAACTTAAATCATATGCACTGTATTTTTTTTATTAATATTTGACATAGCAGTAGCAACTGTTTTGAACTGTTTTAAAATTACTAGGGACAATAAAGTGGGTGATAATATTTTCACATTGATACAAAACGTTTCTAATCAAACTTAATTAATCACAAAATACTATTAAATATTGAATGATTTCCTGTAAAAGGTATGTCATAAAATACTTCTTTTGTTTTTCGGGTGTGTTGTGACGCAATATAACTGTACAAATCATCATAATAATTAATTTTGATTCGTGAGACACGTTTGGAGTGTTTTTACATTTAATACTGCGTGACCGCGTTTGGAGCCACTTATGGCTCAATCAAGGTCCTTCAAATTAGTCGCGCGAACTAGATTTGACACGAATCATAATATTTATAATATTGAAAACTTCAAGTTTTTAAAATCAAAGTTATCTTAGAATCACTTTTAGCTGTTACTAGCTAATTTTGACCTAATTTTACCACAGATAGGTACACATTCTACAAAAAAACTGATAAGAAAATATACTTCTTAAAGAATATTTACATTTAAAAAACAACTACAGAATTTTTAAGCCTGTAGATATCGACCTGCATATTATTTGCAGTTTTTTATAATATATAACTTGAAGTGGAAAGCTTATGGAGGCTTCAATTAGATTTAGCTGCGCGCAGGAAGGTATTTCCACACGTTCTCACGTTCGCCTCACCAATGCCGATGCTTGTCATGCTCCGAGACGAGCTCATTCTCACCGCATCGATTAAACTCTATAGAGCCGGTGAGACTCCCGCCCGCCTACAACTCATATGCTCAGGGCGGTTACGCACTGCGTCCTATCTAAGAACTATTTTCACGCCCTAGATCCGTTTCCGGTACTACTCATTAGTGCATTTTCATTTCAGAAATGATTATTTTCTGTTTATACTTATAAACAGAACAATATTTTGAAAGAGTTTTCTATCGTATTTTCGTTGATTCGTATGTATCATACTCCAGTTATACCTATTTAAACCTTCTCTAGAATAATCTGTAACCACGGTTTCAATCGCCTGAAAATTAAAAAATATACTACAGTATACTAAACTATCCCATGGTATATATAACTAGACAATGTAAAAATATAAAATGATCCATTTGCTGAAAAGTTGGTGGTAGACATAAGTTCTTACAAAAAATATATAAAATTTTTTTTAAATCCCCAAATTTCAATTTTTTTTCCTCGTTATCCTTAAAGGTTTTATGTGATATTGGAAATATAATAACAATTAAATATTACATTTTCATTAGAAATGGTTAGTTAAAGTTAGTCATTAACTAATCGCAACCAAATCCGCGGGCCCATATGCTATAAAAGACGAGATCCTTATTCACGTTACTTGTATAAAATTGATCTAATTTATCATATTAATTATTAGGCTTTCAAGTCGTAAAGTAAATTTTTAACAGCCTGTAAATTGTATATAAGGGATTAGGGTAAGGTGGGGTAGTGGGCAAGACAGGGCAGAGGGTCTCAAGTGTCGTACGAACCACCAATTACAGTATCTATAATAGAGTACAGTAATACAATGGAAAATGATTTTTCATGCAAAGACATGGCAACAACACAACCACATGTAAGAACGCCAAAAGAAGAGTAGGATACTGGAATAACTGTAACTCTCGTAATTGAATTTCGTTGTTTCGTCGTAAAACATTACAATGAAGATACTATAGTAACAATATGCTTGATTTCTGCGTAGTAGTAAAATTATAATATAATCATTATTTGTACCTATATGTTACAAGATACTATATGACACATTTTATTAAGAAAACCTCGATAGTAAATAATAACAATAGGTAGTTAAAGCTAGATTATCATCAATAAAATGTATAAAGTGATGGTTTCGTCCTTCTAGAAAACATTATAGATTTCCTATTGAATATTATAATACATTGTTGCTTGTTGTTTGAAAATAAAATATATTGTAAATGTCTGCAGAATTCAATATTTTTTCCTTTTTCGGTAGCGTTTTGCAATATGAGCTATTATATTTTTTATGCATGGACAATAGAAGTAAGAAGTACCATCTTATTGTGGAACAAGTTGAAAAATGTTCACCTGTAAACACAAATAAGCCGCAAACAAAAATGCTGCTATTGCATGTTAAAAAATAAAACGTGAAATTTTAAAAATGCCACTGGTGTGCCAAATGGAAGGATTGTTTGTGTACCTATATACTTATAATATTATAATAATAAATAAATATGTGCAAGATGCGCTAGCGTAATTTTTTGGCGCACAGTGTTTAAATATTATGTTTCCACTTGATATCTGTGGAATGTGGCGCCTCTTAAATTTTACCACGGCATCGCCTCAGTATGTCACTTTACGACGGACACTTCATACAGATGCTTCTCTTGGCTCTCTTTAATATATTATAATTTTAGCATAATTTAGTATGCTGTCAAATTAATGTTCGTCCTATTTATGGAGGGTAGAGCTAAGGAGTACCATCTCATATGGGGAAATAGTATAAAAAGTGTCCAGCTGTATGCTATAAATAACAGTTTAAAAATCGGCAATGGCGATGGTGTAGGAAAAGGGTATGGTATTGGTATAAATACCCGTATAAATCTATAAGTGTGTGTGAT
Organism: Lycaena phlaeas; assembly: GCA_905333005.2. Classification (NCBI taxonomy): domain Eukaryota; kingdom Metazoa; phylum Arthropoda; class Insecta; order Lepidoptera; family Lycaenidae; genus Lycaena; species Lycaena phlaeas. The sequence goes on along the minus strand of HG995166.1, from coordinate 15,956,420 downwards.
TTCTTAGCGCACACACGTTCAAAAGTTTACCCTTTTGCAACTGTGGCGCCACGCCAAGCAAACACAAATTAGAGATATTATAGGAAGCAACATTTTTATCATATACTTATAATAGCACACTTTTCTTAATTTATTTTATTATTATTAACCCATATATGCCCAGAACTATTTTTAGTTGCGATATCTTTGATTTTTGGATATGTTCACACCTGATGGGTCCTTATGAAGACTGTAAGTAGTGATTTGGAGGAGGAGTTGGTGAAGGGTGTTTTTTTTAATGGGTCGAAAACGACCCCATGGGCAGATTTGTTACTTATAATCAATACAGAATAAAAATGCAACTATGGTATTTATTATTCACTTATGATACAAAATCAAGAATTAAACTCGTCGAAACATTTTGGTTGCTAATTTTACACCACTTGGAGTTTCGGAGAGAGCCCAGGTAGGAATATTGTGACTATCTTCATTGCTATTCTAGTACATGCGGCTTCGTGGCAGCGATACATGCTGACAAAATAAGGATAGCAATCAGTTGTAGTCGATTGAACAGCATATAACTGTTGTTTTGACTAAATGAGTCAATTATTTATGATTGAAAAACAGTTCAAAAACTGTTACAGGTTCTTCGTTTTCAGAAGAAATTATAACGGACCTAGATAGCGGCGTACTCCCTCCACTCACGGTCGTTTAAGTGATCTTTCTTCACCCTAGCATGCTCTCCCTACTACTACCAGCTTGACGTTGAGTAGTTCGACCTCGACCTCGACTGCTTTTACGTTCACTCTGCGTCCTCATCCAAATTATGTTCCTCGCAGGCTTTCACATGCCATTCCACATGATCTTTCGCGTGCTCCTCCCACGTGTTCTACCACTACAGTCTAGTTTCAATGGCGATAAAGGTGTATTATCTGTTACTCATCCTCGCTGGATGTGGTGTCTTCACCATGTGGATGTCCAAGTAAGATTTACAAAAGCGAGTAGCTATCCACGGGATAAATTATGAAAATATGAATCTGCCTCATCGCCGGAGTTGCCGTCAGGTACCATACCATCACCGGAAGGTTCCATTCACATATCAGAACCTTGGAACTCATCGTTGGAATTCAAATTTTCCAATATTTCTATGCTGTCGTTCATTGTAAGTTGTCTTTTGCACTTGAAATAAAAATAATAGCAAGTCATACATCTGCCCAAGGGGTCGATATCGACCCACGTGTGTTTACGTACCTATATCTCCGTAATAGGTATTTCTATCCGAACACTTTTACTGTAAATATATAGGTAAACTATCTTATTTTATGACTATAACAGCACATTAGATAAACTAGTCTAGAAACAAATGTTACATACATTTTTTTCCGCAAAGTCACACTTTTTTGCCAACTCAAAAGAAGTGCCGACTTCAAATGTCACTAGAAGTTTAAAAATTGCCCGTCAACGAAATTTGTTTATTTATTTTGGTAGAAAATACTCTCATAATCTTATAGATAGTGCTAGAAGTCGCAAATAAGTAGTCATATTAACAATATCACATTTCTCCTGCAACATACCTCGCAGGACAAAAACGACCCACTGGGCATATATGGGTTAAAATCACACTGTAATGGATTTAAAGACCTAGATTTTTGCATTAACTACACAAATAAAATTAAAGCCGGAACTGCACGCTCGCCGAGGCTTGGCAAGCCTTCACAAATTCAAACGTGTGGATACAGAGTTTGTCTTAGCTTGCGTAGGTTTCCAAGGGTTTGTGGCCGATCCGACGAGTGTTGGTATTTTGCACAAGCCAAAGGGAACAAAAGAGAATTTTCTACAAGCGCTTTCGAGGCGTCCACATGCTTGTGACTTGTGGAGGCTTGGAGCTTGCGACAAGCCACAAGCGTGTGGATCCAGTATAAAGGTGTAAATTTGACAAATGCAAGTGACACTTCATGTCAATTATTTATTTGTTGATTATTTGTTTTTATTTGCGTATGTATTATATTGAATTTATTTTTATGTTTATTTTGAAGATAAGCAACCGAAAAATATGTAATAACGGCATTAATAAATATGTTTAGTTATGAAGTTAAATTTTTAACAAATGAAGAAGCGATATACATAAAAAGTAGTGATTTTAAAAGTTACAAGTAAGTTTCTTGTCAACTTTTTTAACTTTATAAGTTGTTATACATATTATATTTTGATGTTCATTCGTAATTCCAGATATGAAACGAAGAAGAAAAATGACGAAACTGTTTATGATGCAAGTAAGAAGAATTTTTCGGAGCGTCGAGGCAGTTATAATACACCCCCGAGACCGCGACAGCTTCGTCAATTGGAAACGAAACTTCGCGATAAAAATATAATTGCATGCAAATGGCTATACGAAAGTTATGTGACTTTAGTATTTTCTTCGGGGGTACTAGCTCATGTTACAGTGAAACCAAACTGTTTAGATGTCTCCCATATATTATTTGATAAATACTGCGTGGGCAAGTTAGTAGGTCAAACAATGACGGGAGGTATATATCAGGTTTTTTCAAGTTGTTCTTCAAATTATTGAGTTAAATGTGTATTATTCATATATAATGGGAAAACATTAATTTCAGTTGCTCTTAGTAAAACAGCCATATTATTTATATCAACAGAGAAGACTGCTACTTTGTTTACTTTTGGAAAAATTGTAGATAGCAACAGGCCATGCTTATTATCTGAGAGAGAACCTTATATACAAGTAAGTTGGAAGTAGATTTTATAGTGAAGTTTGCTCCAAAGAGCTAGCTTTCTTATAGGACATTTATATAAAAACAACATGGGGTATGATTATTCCATTGTAATGCAAAATGTTCAAATCCATAACAATTATGATACATATAATAAACAAGAAGTTTGTTACTATTAAAGATGGGTTTTTTTATGGTTTCTAACAACCACAAGGAAACACTACCAGCCAGTCAACTACAAATTCTTTGGCTAATGTTGCATCTTCGATAATACTAATTTGTGTCATCTCAGCCAATAGATATGTTTACTACTCAACATCTCAAATGATTCCTCAAAAATTTTCATCCTAAATGATATCCAACATCAGAATGTCCACAATCAGTAGCTTCCCGTGATCCACTTTAGATTGTCAGTACATTGCTACATCCACTGATATAAAGATCCCTCTAACTCTAGGACTCTCTTCCATTATTGTTAATTCTTGCTATGTACTAATACTAATAGTAAATAATTTACTAAAACACATTTACTTTTCAGCTTATAGAATTAGGAGGCAGTGCTCGGAGAGTTGACAGACACATATCCTCATTTGACCACAGTAATGGACTGAATGTGCTTGTATGGGGCTCCACTACTTCAGAGCCAGCCCCTTGGAGCCCTATTATTGAGGATCATGCTAATCTACATTTATACCAAATAACAGGGTAAATAATATCTACACTAATATTATAAAGAGGAAAACATTGTTTGTTTGCTTGTAATGAATAGGCTCAAAAAGTACTGGACCGATTTTAAAAATTCTTTCACCATTTGAAAGCTACATTATCCACAAGTAACATAGGCTAAATTTTATTGTGATAAAAAATAGAGTTCTGTAAGATATTTGGGTTTCTCGGACACAAGGTGTAAAAATCATCCATCTTTGTTAGCGCAGGCGAAGCTGCGGGCAACAGCTATTATATTATAAATTTTTCAACTGCAATTTTTCTTGTTTCTGGGTTCTAAATAGAAAATATGACTTAGTTGCTATTTCAGTGTTGACTTTTGTTTGTTTTAGGCAGCAATTTACCTTAATCACTTACCATCAGCTTGAAAATGAAGTCATTTTAGCTGAACTCTCACAAAAATATGAAAATGTAGTACACATTGTGGAACAGATAGCATGCCAAAAAGTAAGTAATGTTATGATAGAAATTTGTCTTGTATGTGATTAATATATTTGAATCAACCTACTTTAATTTTTTTAAATAGATCAATAAATTGTATATACAGTAGAACCTTGATAAGTTAAAATCCAAGGGAAACACAAAATATTTTAAGTTATAGAGGTTTTAAGTTATCAAGGGTCATATTAGTGATAGGTTAAGGGAAGGGAACATATTATTTTTTGTAGTTATAGAGGTTTTTAAGTTATCGAGGTTCTACTGTATTTTGTATTATATTAGGAAAAATAAAACATTAATTTACACTAAAATTGAAAATACCTGGCACAGATTTTTATTTAATTTCTCAAGATAGGCAAAACATACATAAATTTCCTGGGCTACTTGATGCTTGACTTTTTTATATTCATGGAAGATATACATCACTTACTATCATTTAGTTTATTTAGGCCACACAAAAAAAAATTGTCAATAAGTCAAAGTGTGTCAATAAATCCAGTTTTTTCTAATAAGTTATTGCCATATTTTTACCAAAGTATGATATGTAACATTTTTTTAGAATGGAGTGACATTAATCTGGCTTCGTTATGAAGTGCCACAAGGAAGCGCCCAAGTGAAGTTGAGTGGTTTGACGGAGAGTGCAAATAGGATTTGCATGCAAGCACCGGTGCGAGTGGCTCACCGGTCAGCCTGTGATACCAAGCTGCTCGCCGCATGCATTGATGGTTCAATCCATGTCATCCACCACTCTGTTGGTATAACTCATTCCACGAGAGCCGGCTTTGTAAGTAAAATAAAATATTGGTCACGGGACATTACGGGACGGGATAATTCAAACATCTATGATAATATTTATATTAGAATGATAGAAATAAAAAAATAAGATACTTTTTACAAATACTAGTTAATAGTTAGTGTATCACAGCAAAAAGGCTTAACTGGTTTTACTAAAAGTTGAAGTAATGGCTGACTTATACCAAGGTATAGACCAATTTATTTATTAATAGTAACTTAATTCATAATTACTTCATTAAAATTATAATCAAACAACTTTTACGTATTTTATCGCGGTTTATTTCGTTTTCGGGTTCATAAACCCGACGTTTCGGATAATCTCCAGTAACCACGGTCACGGGAGGTCACAATTGAAATGTCAAAAATCACGTAATAATTAATAAAATTATTTAGTATTTAGTAGTATTTATTTAGTATTTTAAAATAAAGTATGTAAGTATACACCTTACAGTATACACCTTAGAAAAATAAACATAAATAGTAACTAAAACGCATGTAGGTACTTAATTAAAAATTAAAGAAATAAAAAAATTGCGCGTGAACACTCAAATTTATATCGTTAAATGAAATATGACGTATAATATGACTTCCAGATCGCAACGGATGTCCGATGGGCGGGCCAGATGATCGTAGCCGCCGAGGAGAGCGGGCGGCTGCAGTGCTTCGACCGGGCGCTGGCGTCGCTGCACCAACACACCAAGTTCATCGACCTCACCACCTATCTGCGGTAGATGTTTTCTTTATGTCATAAGGAGGTAGCCGAGCAGTCCGAGCCTTAGGGTGACTACCGACGCCCAGAGGCATCCACACTACCAAAGGTTATGCAGATGCGATGCCCTTTCTTGTATAAATAAAAATGAAACGCATACTGGTAGCTCTTTTGATAAAGCTATTATTTATATTTTCAGTGATTCGAGACGAATTCAGATTCTGGCAACCCACGAAACTAGGAGCGGACCCCTTATCCTGGCAACATTTTCCGGCGGCCCGCTCACTTTGCTGCGGATTATACATCCTCGACTGACAACGGTAATTACACACAACAGCCCTCATATTGACCAGATTTAAACTAATTTAGTGCCGGCTACGAGTCGAAATTAGAACGTCATGTACGATATTTTCTATGCAACGAATGTGAATGTGTATTGAGATATTCAGTAGTAGTTCAGAAATATTCACTTTTGAATTTTGTTTTTTTAGGCATGGATCAGGTCGGGCAGACTGGCGAATGCAGTGGCGCTGCTGCGGGCGCTCGACTGGGAAGACAGCGCGGAATGCGTGCGCAGCATAGACGAGGTTACGATCCTCCATTTTACTATATCCAAACTGGTTATCTTTGGTTGCTAATCTTGTCTATGGACTAAATGGTCGGTATTGATCCTACATCCAAACCAAGAATAAAGTAATAAAGCAAATTAAATCCATCGACCGTAGCAACTTATCCTTATTTTATTGATATTTGCCATTAGTTAGCGTATAAGTTAGGAAGCGTGTACACCATAATATACTTACGACTATGGGCTAATACATTATTATTTTTTTAATTACTATTTTGTACATAGATTTCTGAGCGTTATCTCAGCCAGAAAAAATCTAAGCTGCCCACCGATCGACCCTAAAAAAAATTATTATATTTATTCTCATTTGGTGTTTAATGAGCTAACAAATACTCAAACTTTAAACCAATATTATAGGTACATCTGTAAATAATGATGTAACGTTGGTCGGCAGGTGTTCCGCGCAGCGATGCGTGCGGGCGGCGGTGCGGGCGAGGGCGCGGCGCAGGCGGCGCTGGGGGCGTACCTGGCGCCAGCCGCGCCGCTGCCGCGCGCCGCTCACGCCCACGCGCGCGCCATGCACGACCGCGCACGGACCTTCTACCACCACCTACTTAGGTATACAACATGCAATTTAACACAGCTAGACTGCAGTTAACCATAATAAATTGGCTGAAAATTATTTCTTCTACGCTTAAGGATCACTATTAGACTTTTTAATATGTCTAAAACATATTAAAAAGTAATATAATAATATTAAAACCTATATAGGAACGTGTCAGTCATGAGAGCGTCTATTGCTAGAGTGTGTCACTTTAGATAGTTATTTGCAAAGACGATATTCAAGCAACGTAGTATTTATAGCAGCTGACAAGATACCCATAATACTTCAGATTTAAATTCAAATGAAATCCCCACAAGTTCTTTATGCAAAAGCCTACCAATGGAAAGACAAGAAAAGAGTCTCGGATCCTAACCATTGGTCGGATTCAACTTGATGTTGATTAAATCAAGAAAGGTCCTGGGATATCTTTACCGCAAGAATACCTTATGCATAAAGGCATTAGCAACACATAAACACGCTCATAAAACTTTTTCCGTGTGTCAGACGAGGCCGCATCGAGAAGGCGCTAAGCCTGGGCGTGGAGCTGTCGGCGTGGGACCTGTTCGCGGACGCGCGCTGGGCGGCGGCGCGGCGCGGGCTCGGCGAGCTGGCGCGGGAGGCCGCCGAGTACGCGCGCATGTACGCCAGCGGTACGTACCATACGTACACCATCGACATATTGAAACCAACGACATGTTTAAGTTTGATAGATAATAACAATAGCAAACGAGCCATCAATATCGACCATTTACATAAACGAGTTGTTCCAGACAATTCCTTTTTTCCATCAACATTATCTATGGCCGGAACTATTCAAGCTCCCCAATTCTTAAAGAAATTCAATATCACGCTATTATTAAATTAAGTAGTTTTCAATTTAATAGACAGAAGGCAGCTAAAGTCAACTTCTCCCGTTAACTTGTATGTGTTCTTCTAGACTAGTCCCAATTGTCTAGTCATTATCATTAACTAGTCAAGGTTCTCAATCCTTAAAGATATGCAGTCTCTTATTGTGTTTCTTGTGCTTACTACCGTCACGCAATTCAATTATGCATTACAGATTCAGAATGCTCGGATTCCTGCTCTCAGTGTAGCTCCCACCTGTATACGGGATCGGAGGACGAGTCTAGTTCATCTTCCAAGGTCAAGACCAACCCGCCCCCGCTGCCCAGAGTCCCCGTACCCCCGCAAGCGTCCATCCTCACCGTCCCGATCATCCCTCACGAGCCGCACTCCACGCACAGCATCCGTCCCAACTTGCACCAGTATTTAGAGAGGGACAACACTATATGGGCGAAAGACGCAAGAGAAAAGGCAATAGGGTTGAAAGTGGCAAGAGACAATACATTGTGGACAAATGACGCTTTAGGTAACACAATATGGACGAAAGATGCAAGAGACAACGCAACATGGTTGAAAGACGCGAGAGACAACGCAGCATGGGCGAAAGACCAGAGGAACAACGCTATAGGGGCGAATGATACAAGGGACAATACGATATGGCCAAAAGACTCTAGAAACAATACAACATGGACGACAAACGTAAGAGACGACTCGTATCTCGCTAAAATGTACGCACAGAACCATTTCAAACCACTCCAAAACCAGAACTTGAGGTGGAACAGCTTGGACAACGTGTTGAGTGTGCGACAAAGACCGAGGAATCCAACCCTAGAGGACGCTCATAGCAAGTTGGAAGTGATACAGCGGGAGGATAGAATCGGTCCAAATCAATATAAGCATCTATTCCAATCGGAACTGAAAGAAGAATTGCCGTCTCGAGAACGTATCCAGCCGGTTAACGTTAACTTCAATGGCAGATATCGACCAGACAACACCAGCTGGCCTGTGAGGGACCGGGAGAGGAATAAAGTGAAGTTTTCTGAAACGGTCACCGTCGCTGTTGTACCGGTAAGTAATTTGAAATGTCACTACAAACAGACATAATTTTTTTTTATTCTATTAAATACTGTATTCCAAATAGCGGAATAGTGGAAAATCTAAACTACCATTTATCGTCACTTTTAGATAAATGGATATTTCAATTTTTCCCCAAGTATTTAACACAAATTCTATAATGAAAAAAACCATTTACCAAGAACCAAATAAAGATATTAAAACATTCACGATTCATATTATTATATGAATGTAATACTATAAAAATATAATAGTATTACATTCACGAAGAATATTACAATGATAACAATTCACCAGGAGTCCCCCCCGTCGGGGCCGGACGTAGCCCAAGAGCTAGCGGACAGTCTGCCGCTGTGCGCGCCGCACAAGTACCTCGCTGCGTTCGCGCCGGCGCCCGCCCCCGTCCCGCCCGGTACCACCCTCGACTACGTTGAAGTGTGAACCACGCCCTCGCATGGACACACCGCATGGATTGTGATTTGTGACTAAGATACACTAGCATGATTTGTGATACACAAAGTTGTACTAAAAATGTTTAACATACAAAAAATATGAGACATAATTTGTAGAGAATTAATATTGCTCTTAATTTTATATTATATTGATAAGTGACATAAATATCATAGATAAGCGCCATATTTGAGAAAAAAATATATCTGTGTAACCTACCCTGCGAATATGACATTTTTGGAGACTCAACTTTTGAGACATCTTTTAGAATGCAAAAATAAAGGTTCATACCACTTTACAGCTTATGTCTCATTACGAATTCAGGGTTTACTTTTTGCCTGTATGACTGGACTATAATTGGAGTTGAATTGAAAACAAGAATTGATATTGACATCTTGCATTTTATAAGTGAACTTTATAAGTATTTCCTTGGCGCTTAAAACACAATAACAATGATTTAAATCAAGTTTAATTAGCCAATCTGAAATGTTCGACTACACCTTCGTGTATTGCAAATAAAATATGTATCGACCTATGTGGAAATAAGTATCCACTTACAAAATGAAATAAGTGTTTAATTTATTAAGTGTGCAAGTGTGAAAAATTACAATATTAACCGTGAATCTCAAAACTATTCTATGAAAAGCTATTTCTTATATATCGTAAAATTTTAATGGTTGTTTTCAGCAGCAGAACGACATGCCTTAAAAACTACTTTCAAAGCATAGTAAAAGTAAAAATAATGATTTTTTGTTTTAAAATAATCAAAAAGTATTCGTCAACTCGAAAAGTCGAGTATTTCACACTAGACGTATCTTGTAATCGCGACGCACTAGCTACCGTAAAGGAAAGGAAACATAAGCTCTAGCACCTTATGATACGGCATAAAATAGTTTTCACATCGGGAGGTATGCCTATATTTTGTTCGTGATGCGATTATTTCTTATGAAACGATTGTATTACCAAGACAAAACCATTTCGCTGCGGGAAAACAACCCATAAAAGTTTCACGATGTCTGCGTACTTATACATGGATTATGGAAGTAATAGTTGTAAACATAAAGGTCATTTTTATTACTATTTACTAACCACTACTAAGCACCTAGCACCATTACTTACCATCGAACAATTATACTGTATTTGTAATCTACACTTTTGAACTGAAATTGGACTGCAGGTTTAATTCAATTTAGTCATAAAATATGCTAGGTCTGTTGATTTATATAAATATAAAAAAATAAGCATGAATGTACTGTAAAGAATACTGTACTATAAAAACCTGCTCATATGTGTTTTGTATATTATTATTACTTATTGCATGAATTTATTTTACTTAGACGTTTCATCTATCAATGAGTTTATATTATACTTTCGTATTAGCAAAAATTGGCGCATGCTTTATAAAATTTATTACGGCCAATTTAAATTGCTCATGCTATACAATATACAGGTGTTAATGTGTGCATGTTATTGATGTGTTCGCACTGTTGTATGCATGCATATATTGTGCACATTCTTCAAACAGTGACTGTAAAATTATTATAATATACACTTGTTTATTTTCAGAGAATGCACCTCCAAGGCCACCCAAAATTAAGGTGGTCCACTTTGGCATGGTTTAGTCAAAGTATTGAGAATCTTGCGAATTAAATATATTGCATTTACACAAATCCGTCCGAAATTATAGCTTTAAGCATTAGCTAGTAGAAGAGTTATAAGTATTTTACTCATCTAGACACGCGGTAGTGTGTCAAGCCAAGTATTTATATTTATATACCTACAGCCAGCGGCGGACGGTGAATTTGAGAGGCGCTGAGCTACTTCTGGCACACTATTTATTAATTAAATTTTTGATTCATAACAAATTCCTATATTAACGAAAAATAGACGTAATAAATATCAGGACTCCCGAAGTTTATTATAATTATCGATCTTTTTTTTTATATTTTCATATGTTATTTCATAATTTAACTTCTCAGAGTCTTGATTTTCACGGGCCAAAACAGCCAATATTTTATAGATCCGCCCTCCGTATCTAATTGGCAAGAAATAATTAGTTAAACAGTAATATATAGACAAGAATATTTGTTTTTAAAATAGGGATATGAAAATTTACTACAGTCTAATAGTAACATGATATTGGATGATAAATAGTGTTTCATCATCATCATTAGCTAATTTCCGTTCTCTCCTAGACTTAGACCTAAAATATTTTAATAATCAATTAACCTACCTCATATAGCTCATGGGGATTCAGTCTTCCAAGTCTTGCACAACTTTAAATGATTATATTATTATATTAAATATAAATATTATGTATTTTTGTTATGTTTATTGTAATACTGAAAGTTTAGATTTAGTCTATTGAATTGGAAAAATAAACACTAATTTTTTTGTGCATAATTGTTTCATTTTTAAGATGAAAATGTATATTTTTGTTTTATGTAAGTTGAAAATTGGCCTGAGGATTAGTGCTCGACGTCGCCTAAGATCATAAACCAGTTTTCCTGGAACTCAACATGTCAAAAATCTGGTTTGAAACCTAGAATAAAATATATTTGTCCATTTACTGTAGCTCTAACGAATGAAAACTATCCTTTATTGTGTTCGCAACCAATTTGCAAAGTCAATGTTTCTAAATATCAACCACTATTAACTAACACAAGTTTCCAATGCGTTTGGCAAACGCGTAACGGCTGCTCTGCGCCCGGTCCTTGAGCGGTGGATGCGCCGCAAGCGCAAACCCCTCACCTTCCGTCTGACGCAGGTTCTCACCGGGCACGGATGCTTGTGTCGGACGGCCCAAAGGGCGCCGACGACTGGATGTCACGATTGTGGCGCGGCGGTGGACTCTGCCCAGCACACCCTCGAGGTGTGCCCGAGATGGGCGGCGCTACGTCATGATTTGACGTCTGTCATCGGAGGGGACTTGTCTTTGTCCAGCGTCATCACCGCGATGCTTGGCTGTGACGAGTCCTGGGCGGCAATGGCCTCTTTCTGCGAGACAGTGATGTCCCAGAAGGAGGCCGATGAATGGGTGAGAGAGGAAGCCGCTGATGTGGCCTCCCCCCGTAGACGACGAACGGGGGTGCGTCGGAGGCGCTATTTAATGCGCTTCCAATAACGCCCCTGTGCTCGTGTCGGGCTCGGGATGGGAACCCGGGTCCTGCAAGACACGACGTCGTGTGGAGAATCTGGTCTTACCAGTCTGTCGCTGAGGGTTTCCCGTGCTAGCCTGCATATCCGGGTCCCTCAGATAGCGGCTGAAGGCTCACGCAGCGGTTTTAGTGGGGTAGGGCACCCAAATGCGAGTCCCCACACACGCCAGCGCACCTACCCAGGCCCTGGTATGGTTGTAAATGATTTCCGCTGCGTCATCAAAAAAAAAAAGTTTCCACTGTGTTACAAGTGTAAAACTTCAATTAAGTGTAAAATTTGGTTAATTAACATCAGGGCATTAGGGCACTTTAACATTTCTATTAGGCATTTCCACTATCTCCCATGTTAGTGACCCGGACGTAATTTCACCTTACAACAATAATTTCCTATCGCTTTTAGAAATTTTAACTAGAGAATAAAAAATATATAATGCAAAATAATTAGAAGTGAAAACATCGTGAACAAGAGGAGCTCGTGGCGCAGTCGTAACAGCCGCGCGGATCGATTCACCAGGTTAAGCAACGCTTGCCGAGGTCGGTCCGTGGATACCGATACCGAGACTCCTCCGTGACTCGGAAAGCACGTTAAGCCGTTGGTCCCGGCTGTCATTCGTGGATCTTTGACAGTCGTTACGGGTCGTCAGAAGCCCGGGAATCTGACAACCAGTCTAACCGCGGGGTACCGTATCACCCAGTTACTGGGTTGTGGAGGTCCGACAGCAGTCGCTCCATGTAAAATACTGGTATTCAGCTGAATCCGGTTAGACTGGAAGCCGACCCCAATATATAGTTGGGAAAAAGGCTAGGATGATTTGAATTAGAAGTGAAAACATGTGGAATAAAATCTGTATGAACACCGTTTTTTAGTACAATAATTGTTTAAATCAGAAGAAAAAACTGAAATATTAGACAATTTATTTTAAAAAAATATTTGGTTTACTGGGCATGGGTCACTTCGAATTCAAGCTAGGTTATTGGGCCATTGCTTACTGATGTGCTTACACAATACCAGTAGAATTACTTTAAACACCATTTTTATGGGTAGATTTTTGCATAATGCAAATATGGGGGTTAAAATTATCACAAAGTCACCCATATCACCTATCAGGAATACTTTGAATTACCGATAACCCATACAGAGATATTAACTCAAAATCAGCTTATAATGAAGCACTTGTTATAAATATTAATCAAACTTAATATTGGTAGTAAAAAGAAATTGACATTTTTACAATTTTTTTTATTACATTTTAAAGACTTTATGTTGATATTTTAGGAGAAAATTATTTAATCCTTCAACTTCTTCTTGGGGCGGAGATTGTTGGTGTGTCCACACTTGGTCTTGCGACAGTTGGTAGCACGAGGGTGGAGGCGAGCATAGCACTTGCGACAGATCATTTTCTCACAGTTGTACTTCATGGCCAAGATACGTAGAGATGGCTCAATAGTACCTGAAAATTTATTTATATTCAGTTGTGACCATAAGCAATGGCAATGTTTGTAATATATGTGAGCATTAAACAAATTAAGAGTTTACAAAGTAAACATTTACAGAGGTAAAAATAATAAATAGCATTGTGTAAAATTATGTAAATTACTAATTTTCGTAAATATCTAAAAGATTAGTTCCACTGAATTATGAATAGGAGCAATTTTTATTCTAAGTGCTAATTGCATAAATATTTAAAATCAATAAAACTAAAATCTTACCTCCACGAAGTCTCAAAACAAGATGTAAAGTAGACTCTTTCTGTATGTTGTAGTCAGAAAGAGTGCGGCCATCCTCCAGCTGTTTGCCAGCGAAAATTAACCGTTGCTGATCTGGTGGGATACCTTCTTTATCTTGAATCTTAGCCTTAACATTTTCAATAGTGTCAGAGGCTTCCACCTCAAGAGTGATGGTTTTTCCCGTTAGGGTTTTGACGAAAATCTGCATGGTGTTCTGTAATTAAAGGTTTCAGTTTAGTTTGTACAATGTAAGAAGACTTGTAATTTTGAAATGAAAGAAAAAACAAAATGCAATCGCTTTTGACAAGCCACGCGGGTTCAAAATTAGAATCTAATTCATAATGCAACTACTTTTACGAAGTAAGTGATTCGAGTATGCAATTTAAGTTTGTGATTTGACTGATAAGACATTTAGTAAAATTAACCAATTAAATTTAATATTTTATTAATTTAAACCCGTACTAACCTCAGTTAAATGTGCTGAATGTCAAACTTACACCAAAAAGAACTAAATAGGTAGGTTAAAAAATGGTTAATCGCTAATAAGTAATGTGTTACCTACTCAAAAAAATAAAAACACAATTTATAGTACTAACAGACGATCGAATTTGGTACGAGCCGGACAGCGGATTCGGTACGCTCCATACCAAATCCGTTTGTCTAGAGAGCTGTCTGCCGAACATTATTAATATTATCTCCGCTTATGCTCCACAAGCAAACTGCAGTGTAAGTGATAAAGAAGAGTTCTGGAAATCTGTTGAATATACACTGCAGCAAATCCCTCCAAGCGAAATAACTATTTTGGGCGGTGATTTGAATGGACATATAGGAAAGAGTAACGAAGCTTTTAGCAGGATTCATGGTGGGCATGGGTACGGTACATTAAACGCCCCGGGCAAGGCGATACTTTCGACCGCCACTGCCTTTGACCTTGCCATTGTAAATTCGTTCTTCACAAAAAAGACTGAACACCTAGTCACTTACAAGAGCGGAAATACCACCTCGCAAATAGACTATATCCTCTTAGACCGAGCGCACATCGGCCGCATAAGAAATTGTAAGGTTATACCAGGAGAGTGTGCCACAACTCAACACCGTATAGTTGTAATGGATATGACTTACCAGAAAAACCCCAAGGAGAAACCCGTCCAAGCACCAGAACTCACCAAATGGTGGAATTTAAAGGGCGACAAAGCTAAAGAGTTCAGTCAACAGCTCGAGAACCTAAGTTACGAAAAATATGCGGACGTAGATGCTACCTGGGAGCACATACAAAAATCTATTTTTATGGTTGCAAATAATACTCTTGGTCGCACAAAGGGAAATAAGAAGCTTAACAAAGAAACTTGGTGGTGGACCGAAACAGTACAAGAAGCTTTAAGAAAAAAGAAGAATGCCTTTAAGACCTGGCAGTTAACTCAAACCACAGAATCTAGAGAGGAATATAATAAAGTTAAAAAGGAAACCAAGAGAGTTATTGCGACTGAAAGGGCACATTCGCAGGGCCAGCTGTACGAAACGCTAGAAAGCAGAGAAGGGCAAAAACAGGTATATAAGCTTGCCAAACAACGTAGTCTTAATTCACAGGACCCCAGTCGATGTAGAACCATCAAAAACGCCTCTGGGGAACTCCAATATAGGAACCAGGATATTATTAAAACTTGGCAAGATTATTACAAAAATCTCCTTAACACCAATACAGCCAATATCCAGCTCCCATACTTAAGACCAAACACTGGCCTTATTTCTCCTATACACCCCAGTGAGGTAAAGAAGGCGCTTCAAAAAATGTCCAACAAGAAAGCTGTTGGGCCTGATGGTATTCCTATCGAGGTCTGGAAATGCCTGGGCGATAAGGGCATACTCATACTTGCTAACCTCTTTAATGACATAATGGTGTCTTCAAAAATGCCTCGAGCATGGCGGTTGAGCACCATAGTCCCGATATACAAAGGTAAGGGTAGTAAGTATGAATGCAGTAACTATCGCGGTATAAAACTGATGTGCCATACGATGAAACTCTACGAACGAGTCATCGACAGCCGATTGAGATCCGAGTGCACGCTCTCAAAACATCACTACGGCTTTGTACCAGGTGTATCCACTACCGATCCTATGTTTGCTCTCAGTATGCTGGCCGAAAAACACCGGGCTAACAACCGACCTCTATATGTTGCGTTTTTGGACATGGAAAAGGCATTTGATCGCGTTCCTAGAGAGACGATCTGGTGGAGTCTTCGTAAGAAAAATGTCCCCGAAGCATATATAAACATAGTAGCCGACATGTATAAAGACGCAAAATCGGTGGTCAGAACCGTTGTGGGCATGACAAAAGCTATCTCAGTCACTGAAGGTGTACATCAAGGATCAGTCCTAAGCCCATTCTTGTTCTGCTTGGCATTGGATGCGCTTACCGAGAAAGCGCAGGCTAAAGCAGCATGGACTTTTATATATGCCGATGATGTCGCTGTATGTGCCGAGAGCCGGAACCTTCTTCAAGAAGCGCTTACAGCTTGGAAACACCAGCTGCAATCAGGTGGTTTGGTGTTGAGTGTTGCTAAAACCCAGTTCATGGCCTTGAATGATCCACAATCCAACGACCAGCCTATCATCATTGATGGACAATCAATCGCGAAGTGCGATCAATATAAATACCTGGGTAATATGATGCACAGCTCAGGAAACCTAGAACACAACATTCAGCACCGCATTGCAGCTGCGTGGCTAAAATGGCGTGAAGTTACTGGTGTAACCTGTGACAAGAGGATGCCTGTCCGACTTAAAGGTCTCGTGTACAAGACTATTATAAGACCTGTACTCATGTATGGAAGCGAGACCTGGGCGCTCACACAAGGACATGTTCATGCCATCCAAGTGGCCGAAATGAAGATGCTAAGGTGGATGTGCGGCGTTACCAAGCTGGATAAAATCCGCAATGAATACGTGCGGGGTAGCTTGGGAGTCCGAGATATCGCCGATAAGCTACAGGAGAACAGGTTGAGGTGGTATGGACATGTCAGGAGGAGACCACCCGAGTACGTAGGAAACCAAGTGCTCGAATTGTCCGTCCCCGGAAAAAGACCAAAAGGGAGACCAAAAACCACATGGACAAATGTATTACGAGCCGACATGAATAAATGCAATGTTTCCGAAGATGACGTCAAAGATAGAGCGAAGTGGAAAAGTTTAATAAGGAAGGCTGACCCCACCACCATGTGGGACACATAGCTAGGAAGAGAGAGAGATTTCGTGTCCGCTCGGTCCGATGGTTTGCGCATCGGATTTGGTCCGCTCCGTACCAAATCCGCTGGTGTGTACGCTCAGACCGGACAAACGCACGGCAGTCGCGTTCGAAACCTTCTAGAGGTAGGACGTGCGTCAGCGCATGTTCGCACTCTGGCGGAAGTTCTAACAGAACGCGAAGTCAAAGAATTCAGACGTATATAGAAGCACAATTCATAAAGATTTTTTGTGCCGTCTTTATTGAGGATATGTCCCCAGTTCGCACTCGCTCGCTCTCGTAGGCTCATATGCTGGGAGCACGCCGCCAAGCGGGCGTTTACATCGCAGAGTTTATCCTCAAAGTGCTCATAAGAACTGTCCTTCTATGGACGTCTGAATTCTTTGGCGAAGTTCTTGTCGATGTTTTAGCACTTGACACTTTCTGTGCTCATTTCTCATCTCATCACAGTATCAGTTTTCGTGATTAGGGGTTTAACCAAATTTAAGAGCCTAGATCACGAAGCCTTTGCGGAAGCAAAGGCTTCGTGATCTAGTCGCAAGTAAAAAGTCTTCGCAATCAAGCGATTTGATTAACTTCATGTGACTAAATTCATCACGATTTTTCAAATATATTTTTGCCCACTCCTTTCTTTTTTTTCAACAAGAATCGCAATTTTAGCGCGCTTGGATAACGTCGGAGGCATGACGTCTGACCTGTGTGTACGCCACACGGTTAGTGCGAGATCCGGCCGTCTGTTGTGACTAGCGGATCTGGTACGCCGTCCCAAGTCCGCTGTCCGGTCCGTACCAAATTCGATCGTCTGTTAGTACTATAACAAATTGCTAATATTTTCATTGTCATTGCCAATCTAATATCCAAAGGCTGTCGACACTATTTACATAAAAATATAATTTTGTAAAAATAGGTTCTAAATATTACAAACACTATATTATAGCACTGTAAAGTGAAACCGCCACTGTCAAAACACCTGAAAAGCATTTTATACAAATTGTGTCTAAGAAAACTCAAATTCGTAAAAAGTGACTATGAGTTATTAATTAGGACATGTACATGTACATAAAAATAGAAATATGATGGAAAAATAAACAAAGAAATTATGGTTTTACAAGATTTTATATAATCGTTATTATTTTTATATAATAATATGTTTCAACAATGAGAGCGCGCGGATACATTTCTATAATTTATATTCTTTGGTATAACTACAAAACTGTACAGTTTGACACACGTTAGTGGCTTGCCGCAAACTCCAAACCTCTATAAGTCACGGCAAATTCTCTTTTGTTCCCTTTGGCTTGTGCACAATACCTACCGAAACTCGTCAGATCGTCCACAAACCCTTGCAAACCTATGCAAGCCAAGACAAACTATGTATCGTTTGACGTTTGAATTTGAGAAGGCTTGCCAAGCCTCGGCAAGCGTGCGGTTCCGGCTTGACTACTTGACAGTTGACACTTGACAAATCCCATTTCAGAACGACTGCGGAGTGCAGGGTGCGGGGTGCCATATTCCAACCATATTCGATAAAGTGTTTCGTAACAGGTCTCTCAAAATCGGAAAATAAAGCAAATATCTAAAATGTATCACCAATTAGGAAGAATTAGCGGTAGACTAGTGGCCGCAACCCACTTGCAAAATCCACTTTACCCTGTTGTAAGTATAAATGAAAGAATTTAATATCCCACAGTATCATCCGCGTTACATTACGTATTATCTTCATACTAAAATATTGTTAACTTTAGGCCCCTATTGCATTGCAACGAGTGGAACCACCAACAATCCAGTACAATACTAGTCACATGTCCACCGTAAGTGAGGCTTGCCCCACTACTGGTCCGCGACGGCTGATGCCTGGAACTAATATCCCTTACCCACCAGTAAGCGAGGCCATCAGAAAGAAGCAAGAACTATTCCAGGTATATTTTTGTTTCCTATTTTCTTATATATAATAAATAAATGACAGAACATGGTTATGGATGGGAACAAATGTAAATGTATTTACTTATGTAAATTTTTCTATTGTTATCTGTTTTGAGAACATATACAAGTGTTATTATTATTATCTATTTTATTGGTAAACCTGTAAGGTTAGCTTTCTTTGAAATTTGTAGAGTAGGGGTAATGAATAGGACCACCTCAACTATTTCTAGTTAGGCTTCTAACTATTGTCATTGACAGATTTTTGTGGATTTATGAAATATGAATATCTACTATAATGTAGATTAAGTGCTATTTAAAGACATAAAGAATTGTTTAATAATATTAAGGAATACTAGAACATCTTAGTATGTTAACAGAATTTTGATACTATTCTCCGTGCAAGAACTTGTTATGTATATACATACATACATATAATTGTTTGGTTATAATTATACCTATTTATTGTTTATTTTTCTTTTTTTCAGAAAGACAATGACGTGCCAGTATTCCTGAAAGGTGGTCCATTTGATGCTATTCTCTACCGTTTCACAATGCTTCTCTGCATGCTTGGCCTTGCAAGTGTAGTACACACAATCTATTCTAACGCTGTACCCAAGAAAAATTAAATGTATTTTGGCTCTTAAAGTCATGGCTAGTAAATCCACTAAAGCACTGTAATTGAAATCCCCGAAATAAACTATAGGTACAAGGAGAAAAGGTTTTTTATTTATTAAAAATCTTTCCCATGATAGTAAACAGTATACACATCCTTGCCCTCCAACTAATAGTATAACTTCATCCGTAAATTATTCGTTGACCATATCAATTGACTAGCCAAACTCCTACTCTTCTGAGTAGTGAAGGGGGCGTCCCCTTTTCGTATATACCGTGTATGTGTGTATATATCAAAAGTTATATATCACAGGTGCTTTGTAATGGTGCCTCATATAAAGGTATTATCTGCTCCTCAATCTGCTTATTTTCAATTTAGGAACTTAACAAAAAAACAGGCGTTGGATCACCAAGGAACTGCTCTAAAGTCTAAGAATATAACGGCAGGTATCTATATAACTGCCGTTGGTATCTTGACTTAATGAAACACAGTAAAGTATTACCACTTTTTAAATCGGGTAGCAGTACAGACCCTTCGAATTTCAGACCAATTTCCATTCTTGCAACTCTCAGTAAAATATTCTAAAAAATAATTTTATATCAACTTTTACTGTTCTTTAATAAGCATGAGTTACTACATAAACAGCAATTCGGATTTACTCAAGGTATATCTACAACAGATGCGGGAGTTGATCTTCTAAAATATATATTTACAGCTTGGGAGGAGTCCCAGGATACTCTAGGTGTATTCTGTGATTTGTCCAAAGCTTTCGACTGTGTTGAACATGCGACGTTAATCAGGAAATTGCACTACTATGGTATCAGGGGTACTGAACTTAAACTATTGACATCTTATTTAAATAATAGAACTCAAAAAGTAATTATAAATGGTAAAAGTTCCTCTGGTACCAAAATAAAAATGGGGGTGCCTCAAGGATCCATTCTTGGTCCATTTCTCTTCCTAGTTTATATAAAAGTCATTTATACTTTTACAATTTCATGTTTATCCTTCACTCATGAAGTATTATAGTATGTATTGTTTGCTGATGATACATCTGTAATTTTTAAAATTAAACGACAGCAAATGGTCTTTGACGAGGTAAACAATGCTCTTTCAAACATGGTGCATTGGTTTGGCGCCAATAACTTATTGCTTAAATCAAATAAAACAAAACTGACAGAATTTACGCTCCCCAATGTTAAGCAGGTGCAAACTAGTGTATCACTTAACGGAGAGGTGATGGACTTGGTGGATTCAACCAAATTTCTCGGAATTACCATAGATTCTAAGCTACAGTGGGCGCCACCTATAGCCACGCTGGCAAGTAGGCTCGGTACTGCAGCTTTTGCAGTTAAGAAAATAAGAATCATAACGGATGAAAATACGGCGCGATTAGTATATCATGCATATTTCCAGAGTATTATGTCTTACGGCATTCTACTGTGGGGGAGTGCCGCGGATATTAATACGATCTTCTTGTTGCAGAAGCGAGCTATTCGAGCCATATATTGTTTGGGCCCCCGTGTATCATTGAGAGATAAATTTAAAGAAATTGCCATCTTGACTGTCGCTTCTCAATACATATTTGCTAATGTGATGTATGTCGGTAAAAATATTAATGAATTTGTAAAAAAATGCGACAATCCCATTCATCAATCATAAATACTAGGAACAAAAATAAATTAAATGTTCCATTCTTTAGACTGAATAAAGTTAGTACTTCGTTTATGGGACAATGTATACGTTTTTACAATAGGATCCCAGAAAACGTTCAAAATCTTTCCATTAATAAATTTAAGAAAACTGTTAAGGAACGTTTGTGTGGTAAAGCCTATTACGAAATAAAAGATTTTATTGAAGATACCACACCTTGGGAATAAGACACTCACTCTTAAGATATTATGATGTTACATGTTGTATTTATAAAATATTATGTACTCATTTTATTGACAAAAGAGCAACCCCTAAGTTTTTTTCTCGTTTTTCTTAGGGGATCCTGCATCTCAAACGAGTTTTTTTTTTTATTACTATTACTACTTATTGACTACTTATGTTTTGACTTATTTCAAGTGTACAAGTTGTACCTACGTAATAAAGATTTTTTGATTTGATTTGACTCTAAAACCCCCCTGCATCGTCCTCGTGGGCTCCACCGTTCTACTCATTGCCTCCACACGTCTAGCATTCGTTGCTTGTACGTATAAGATGCCTGGGTGACCGAAGACGAAATGGACGAAATGGAGGAAGATTAGTTTGCAATCATGTTTTTCACTGCACCTAATAGAGCATCGGTATTAAAGGCGAGCGGTCTCGTAACTAAGTCCTAACGATATGATGTGGTGGGCCTTGCTCATGTCCCACTAAAAGCATGTGTCTACATTCTAAGGAAAGACAGGCGCTCGCTAGTCACAGATGTTATGCAAAAGCCCTGCGAAAAGCAAAGAAAGATGGGGATTTAATCGATGCAAGGCCTATAATATTATGGGCAAGGAATTTCCTCACGAAAGAAACCCCTTTATGTTCATGGCACTTACAATAGAGAGACTTAAAATACAACAGAGATAGGACACCTACAATGAGTTGTTGTCCAATTGTTAATGGTAGCAGGGTCTTCATTAAGAAATCGCAGCCTATCATAGCTTTGTTGTAGAGTAAGCCCACAACGAAAGTCATAATAAATCATTGACCGAAAATTTTCTCGCGTTAGGCTCAATTTTACCAACAAATGTGCACCGATATGCAAGAACGATATTGAGAAATGCATATTTCATGACGTACAATTTTTTTCGATCTACATAATCGGCTCTAGTCAATTGATTTTTTTTTCTATCTGACCATTAACACTCTTCGTTTTAATTTTCAAATACGAATCGATAGATAGATATACCTGCAATCATTGTTGATATGAAAAGATTAGCATTGTGATAATATTGATTACTTACACTAAACTATAAAGAATATGTGCTTTTTAGCTCATGAATCAGTATTAACCTATGTTGCTTTGGTACCTTATTTTTCTTTAACGCCGGGAAATGCACTGACGCATCCAGCGGGGGAGTGGGTCTCCCCAGGCGGGTATATGGGACTCGCTGCGCCCGAAAGCTGGTAAATGGACGCAGCTCTACCCACTAAAACCCGGCGGGTGCCACCAATGCCGCCTTTGATGAGGTGCCCCGAATCTACAAGCAACAAGGCACCTCGACGGCTAGTCAGTCCTTCAGGGGACTGACGCCACCTCCACAGAGCGGTTGCACCGCAGAATCACCCCTTCCAACTTCTAGACAGTACGATGAGGTGAAGTTCCCATCCTCATCCCTTTCCCCCTGCTCTGTTGTCCCCTCTTCTTATAAGAGGGGTACAAAGAGCCCCCTCAGCTCAATTCGCTTCTTCCAAGGTGTTGGGGTCACCCTGGGCTAATGAGCCCCACCGCCACGACAAGGCCTGAACCTCGTCTCTGAAGTCACAACCTCACATTACGCCCTAATAAAAAAATACACAAACAATACCTAGAAAAAATATGGGTAAGTAGTTACCTAATGCCGAAAATATAGAGCTTAATGGATAAAAAATAATAACTACCTATCAGCCGTCAAAAGGTTTTCCAGTATCACAAAAAGACGAATATGAAAAAAAACAGTATATTCAGATTACAGACAAAAGCTGATTACAATTTACAATAACACATTACAGCTCTATAATTTACTTACAAATTTAATATTATCTTCATATTATAATATTCATATTTTTAACTATTAGGTAAGTAGATTTTCTTAAGGCCAAAATTATTTCATAATTATAATTTTAAATATGTAATAAAAAAATAAAATGCAAATTAAAATCAGGTACATCAATGAATGATTCAGGATACAAATTGTACAATGACACAGTGTTCTCATAAAATCTATGTATAAATAAAAAGATACTTCTAAAAACATAAACTAATTAAGAATATTCAACTATGAAGCACATAGTTATTGATAACATTCTAAACTCTAAAGACAAGTTTGCAAGTGGTTTAATCACGGAGTATAGATATAAGGAAACACACTTTCATGTAATATAACACTGAATAAACATATGTAGGTACCTAAGTACGTATTGCTCTGTTTCGCATGTGATACGATTGCTGATTGCAGATTATATTTCTCGTCTTCTAATGTTAGAAGGCCGGGACAGGTGGTATGACAGAATGGTCCAAATTATGCTGAACTATGAAAATTCGATAGGACATTGCACACGTGGAGCCAAGAAAAGATTTTTCATCCAGAACGCTGGAAACTTAAAGAAAATTTTCAACAGTCCAAATGAGTGAATCACACTTTGTGGCGCAAACCTAAATGCACTTATTACATAATTGATATGTGCGAATTTTTCATGATTTTTTCTTTTATCAAAAGTAGTATAGCTAGCGTATATGACTACTACACCTTTTGTTAATACTAAGCACATTGATCTTTGGAGATTTTGTTGGCAAATGGTATCAGTGATGTGTTCACACAACTCACAAAATCATTAGGTAGGTACATCGAAATACATTATTACTAGCGTACGTTGATAATAATAGTTCAATGGATAAATATTTGATTGGAACAGCATCATCTACATTTGTATACTTTAGAACAATAACACATAAAAATTTTGGAGTAATAATTAATTACACACGTTAATTGATCCCTATGACCATCAAGCAAAAGTAGCACAAGTAGCTAATGTTACGCAAAAACTTTCAACTTCGTAAATTGTTTTTTTTTTTTTTTAAGTTAAAATTCATTTGTGATATCGACTTAATAATTTGTGGTATTAATAAAACTCATATCGATTATAAATAACTACCATGAATGTACTTATTCTTCAAAAGAAAGAAAATTATCGTAATATAAATAATAACGTAAGTGAAAAAAACATGGGTTCAAAATATTATTATACTTAACCAACTGTGACTATAACAATATAATATTTTATACTATGCTATGCCAATTTCACATTTTAACAATTATTATATATTTAAATAATCTACAATAAACATTAAGGAAACTTTTTTAAATGCTTTGCAATAATCAATATTAAGTGCTCCAAACATTTGCCTGAAGCTAAACTGGCCAAATATTGTCTTCTAATAACAATTTCTAACAGCAACACATACATTAATTAAATACGTCCAATTTTCATATAAGCTATATTACAAATCTACAATTTCCTACGTATTTTTCTAATTATATATAATTAACGAAGCAAACTATCCTTAATCTCAGCCTATTGTTCGATGTATTTATATACATAATAACAAATAAACCTACTTATATTATAATTATTTTAAAACACTTATGAAAGGTTCAAAAGATGAGAAAATAACATGTAAAGTATAAAAGGAATTACTAATGTGAGATCATTAGAGAGACAAAGAACCTAACAATTCTAAATTATTACATAATTTACATTTATGTTTAGCCTTGGCATCTCTAGGTATTATGTCGTTGTCTACTGACAATAAAATTCTGGTAATCTTTTATTTAACAATCACAGCCGCAGCATATTTTTTTTTAAATAAATGCATGTTCTAACATAGCCGAGAGTTGAATACTGTTTTAAAATTAAAGATTTATAAAAACACACCAAACATTAGGCAGTCAGTGATTGGATTCACTTTACATGTTTGATCTGGGGCGAGCTGGTAATGGTGGAGGTGCACCTTGTCTTGCAGGAACTGGGGGTGGGGGACCGGTAGGGGGAGGAGTATCACTTGTAGGAAGTGGGGGAGGGGCACAATTTGGAGGAGGGAGGCTATCGCCAGGCGGTGATTTTACAGTGGGAGATGTAGCGTTAGAACCTGTCTCCTGAGGGAGGGGCGAAGGCCTAGGTGGCGGAGGTCTGGCAGGAGTTGGAGCTACTCTTGCGGGTATTAACGGTGTCGGAGACGGAGCTGGAGGTCTGCTTGGTTGTTGACGTCTAGGCGTCGGCGGGGCAGAGCGGAGGGGACGATCCGCTGGAACGTCACCGAATAGCGGCACTGTATTGTTGGTGCACAAGTTGATTTCTGATCTAACAATGTCAACCCAATCCGGAGATTTCAATGAAATGGAGAGCGGAATTGAACATACAGTTATTGTACCCTTTTGAGCTGCAGCCAATGCGTGTTGTCCATCTCTGAAAGTTATACTCAAAGTGTGTTCGTCTATAAAACGTACGAGCGTTACCTCGCCAATATTTGCTAACTCTTGCAAAACTCCTGACATTACATTGTCATCAATAGCAGAATCTTCATTCAACTCATGTAAAGGTTGAACCAAAATACTGGCATCTGGTGGGCCCAGGTCTTTTACTACTTCATAAAAAACTTCCATACATTTAGTATAGCTGACTTGTAAAACTTCTACTTCCAGTATTGCAATAACAGGACGGTGGTCACTTTGTTTAAGTTCAGCACGTCCATAATGCAGTAGTTTTCCTGCTGCTAGTTCTGATGTTGTCTCAGGATCAATAGTATATTTTCTACTTCTCCACAAAATACGGTCAGTCCAAGCTGGAGCTCGACATTTTTCACTAGTATCATAATCATCACTAAATAAGTCATATTTATAGGTTGGTAAAAATGTTATCTCTCCCTCAAAACAATTTTTAAAGACTAAATCTTGCGACTTCTGTCGTAATAGTTGGTCTTGTTCTAAAAGTCTTTGTATATTGTTCTGTGATGCCAATAAACGTGTTTCTTCCTTGTCTAAGTCAATTCTATAGTTGAAGTCTCCACACCAAAATACATAATCGTGAGAATATAGAGATCGACCCATTGGGAATGCAATTTTTCTTGTAATCTCTGTATAGTCAGCATTACGCTCAGACACTTGAGATTGTCCAGCTGCAAAATGTGCACAGACAAAACAAAGGGATGATCCATAAATAACCATACGTATAACAACAGCTCCTTTATTACCAGTAGCCCCCCCAAGACCAGTTTTGACTGAATCCAATGCAACATCTCTAATGTGAGGAATCAAATCTTTTCTTACAAACAAAAAGAGGCATACTCCCACCAACTGGTGGCTTGACAATAAAGTATATGGAGCATCTCTTCCTAAGACTTTTTCTAGTTCTTCACTCCAAGCTTTGGCATTATCAGAGCTAGCAGCCATAATGTTGCTAGCATTTAAATCTACAATTTCTTGGAAACCAATGGCAAATATATCAGATGGGTGATCTTTTAAATTCACAGTGTTCACTAATGCAGAATTTGGACAGTCTAATAACCAATCTGCTAAAGATACATCTTTATAGGCAAGACTTCTAAAATGCTTACCTCCATTCACATTATAAGTACCTATGGTAATACGAATACTAGTAGGCTGTGTAAATTCATTTGCTCTTTTACACATTTCTCTTAGGACTGGAGTTGATGTGTGTAATATATTTGATGGGAGCAGTATTCTTGTTCGATCGGAAAGTTCAGAATTTAAAGCTGAACCTAATAGTAATATATCAATTGCTTCTTGTTTAGAATTATCCAACAAGTTGTTTTGAATTGTCCGTGCTGCAGAACGTGCCCCATCTATTAATTTAGAACCCCCTTGTATAGCTCCAGTTCCTGCATAAATTTTTGAAATTTCATTCCCATTGTTTATCCACATTTGCTTAAAAACTTCCTCAAATCTATTAACATTCTGTTTCTTGTCTATGCATTGCAGCAGTAATAATTGAATGGCTAGCATTTCTAAGCCGATGAAGGTTTGTATGGAATTTGTTCTGTCTAAACAATCCAAACAATTGGTGCGGATTACACCTTTTTGAATGTTGTAAATATCCATTCCTTTGGCACTGAAAATACTAATATTGTCATAATACTTTTCAATAATCTTTTTAAATTTAGCCAATGCCCCATCAATTGAAGAACTTCTAACTTCTTGATGATAATCAAAAATTATCTGAATGACATCAGCATGTGCTGATTCATTAAGATGTCTTTGAAAAGCATTACTTAAATTAGCTTCACCTTCACTGCCACCAATAAGACTTGATCCAAGAAGATTCACAACAACAATGGAGCCATAGTTACGCTTTAATTGTGAAAAGTGTCTTTCACAGGCGCTGGTAGAAGCATCAAAGCCTCTTGACATTTTTACTTTATGAGATCCAACTTGTATGCCAGGTTGTTCCCAATAAAGAGGTACTGAGCCTCGCGTTTGGATGTATGAAGCAACAGAATCATCTATATATATAGCCTGCTCGGTCTCCACAAAATTAGCCACATTTCCATCATCATTACACCCTCTTACATTAAATCTTGTCCCAGCTCTCTCACAACTGAGTCTTGAGATAAGGACAGCTCTCGCTTGTCTGTGCCCTACATAAATAGTTCGAATTTCCACTGACCCACAAATGGCTCTTGTGAGCCAGTCCTCGCAATCAATGCCAAATCTTATAAGATGTATAAATAGAGTCCTATTCCAAAAGAATCTGTTATCAGGACTGGCACCTTTGCTTTTTCTTTGAGCACATAAAGTCAGATCAAAAAGATTGTCGTTTGTTTTTCCTGAATTCCATGAAAAGTAAAAAGTACCGGAATTAAGTATCTTTCTGACTTCAGAAACTTTATCTTCTCCTTGTGTGTGATAGAATAGTGGCAGGAGTTGTGTTTGAGTTATTTTAAAGACTTCAACATCTCCTATCTTGCCAATAGATGAACATCCGATTACGAGAACAAGATACAGCAAGCAACTGTCTCCAGAATTAAGTTGTAAAACACCTAGGCAACCGTACGCATCAGTGATTTTATGATACTGTTTACGTAAAGTATCCGTTTCTTGGGCGGATAAAGAAACAACCGCTTGGGATTCGAATAGTAATGATGTATCTTTATTTCTATGTTGTAATATTATACTGTACGGATTGGGCGGTGACGACTTTTCGAGAACTTTAAATCCTTTAGACATAGCCATGGCTGCAAATTATTGTATATAATGCAGCCACTAGCTCTATGTACACTTTGCAAATATAATTACTAAGCTAAGGTTTTCATATAATATAAATTTTCAGTTCACCATTTATCACTGAATGATCTTATTTTCACTGAACAATCAAATAGTTTAAATGCACCGCAGAATAATTATGAATTTACTGACGACTGCCATCTGCCAAGAGCTCCATTGAGTATTACTTGTCAAAGCTAATGTCATTGCAATATGCAACTGTCAATTATTCAATGATTAAAGAAAAAAGAGGATATCGGATATAGTCACGTGATCTGAAGTCAAATGTTTCTCCAATATGGCGTCAACTCCGCCCACAGCAAATAGTGTTGTACCGATTTGGTCGATACTCGATAGTAATCCGTATTAATGTAATGCTATGCTAGTATAAAATAATTTACAATTTCTCACTAAAACACCTTGGACAGTGTTGGCTGTGTTTGTTATTTAAAATTAACAGCTTTTCGTTAAATAAATATGAAAGTATATAATATGGCGCTTATAACAAAAAATCTATTATTAAATTTTTTGTCTGTCTGTTTCTTCCGGCTAATATTTGAAATGAATGGGCTATATATGACGGGACTTTTAATGTCCGACAGCCTATGCTAGTTAAATAACCTAGGCTACAAAATCGGATCATCAATACGGATACGGCTTAAAATGGAAGTTGACGCGGGCGCCGGCTACGTGCAAAAGCTAGCATAATATATTATACTAGGCATTCTAGTCTAGGCAGATCCTATGAAGATGACCTTGGTACTAGGTCGCTGTAAAGTAAAAAACTATTACATTTTGTTTTACCAATGTTTTAGTTACCTAAGGGCAGAAACAGAACGCACTGAGTGATTAGACCGCGGCGACCTGTATTTTCTGGGATATGAAAGCAATGATTAGTTACACTATAGACTAGTGACTGCTTTCAAATCCCAGAAATAACTGGTCGTTGTCATCCTAGCGTGATCGCTGTGCGATTTTTTTCTTTTTTAACGCCGGGAATTGCTGAGGCGTCCTGCGGGAGAGTGGGCTTCCCTGGGCTACTGAACCCCACCGCCACGTCAAAACCTAAATCATGGTGGATCAGTGGTTTGCACTTTTAGTCACGATACCAATACCTTGCTTTTTCATTCTATTGTACTTGTACTAGAGCACAACTACTTGTACGATAGCTATGCATTAAGGAATATCAGTTCAGAAATAAGTTGGGAATCGACTTACTATTGTTGATGTTTAAAATTTGGGATACTTAGTATAATTTATATTATATGCGGATAAGGATTAGGAATAAACAACACCAGAAAGAAAACAATTATACACGTACAGCTTATATTTTTATTCGTGGCGAAATAATATTAATTTTGTTAAAAAATTTCTCTTAGATACATGCTCAGAATGTTTTTTCCCATAAAACTTATATCTTATATCTAAATAGGCTATTATTACTGATTTGACCAAAAGTAATTTATGAGAACTATCATGTTCACTATTAGCACTATTGAAAATATTGTCATTTTCAAAATGTTCCATTAAAAATTTATAAATATATATATAGTACTTTTCAGGCTTTTCTTTATAAATTAAATTTTGTTTTACTATCTTTTCTGTAATTTTAACAATTTTAATTAAACACGAAGACGGATATGTTAAGCCACCCTTACTTTTTTTTTCAATGATACTTTTTAAGTGTTGTTCTTTTGACCCGTGTAATAAATTAATGCACTCATCACATTTTAAAGATCTCGTCAATTTTCTAGCAATAAAGCCGGCTATGTATAGGAGAACCTGTTCGGTATATTCACTTAGTGATAATTTTAAATGATCTAAGTACTCTTCATATAGCGTACTGTCATCTTCTTCAATTAATATACGTCTATCTGTTAGTTTATTAATATTTTTCACAGGATCATCTGTACTTGGACAATTTAGAATTGATATTTGTTCAAGAGGTATACAATTTCCAATGCCATGTTCTCTAATTTCGGCACGAATTAGTAATCGCTTGTAGGCCGCTTTAAATTGAACAGCATTTGGATTATTATTGTATCCGCCTCTTGAACGAATAGCTGAAAAAAAAAGTTCCAGATGATCCTGTGAAATTTTATATAATGGCAAGTATTCTAAATATTGCTTTTCTATAATCATTGTTTGGTACAAATTGAGTGCACTAGTCATATTCACAAGCATACCAATAAATCCCGTTTTACGACGAGAGGTTACTATGAATTGCCCTGTTTCCAACTTTAATTCTTTAATATACATATTGGCATCAGCAAACAATTGAATAACATCGCCATAATTTTTACAATAAATAGCTTTTTTCCAGCCTGGAGGTCTAAGAGATCGGCTATTGAGGCAATCAAAAAGATTGTTGAAAATCCTTATAAATTTTGCAGTTGGACTACAACCTTGAAATTGAGGCAATTGCAACTTATTCTCACAAAATTCAAGTGCATCTGCTACAGAGTTGCTAAACAACTGAGTAGCAAGACGCACTTTCATTTTTTGAGTAGCAAACTCTACATGGGCTTTCGTTAATTTTGTGCCTAAGTGAAGACCTTCTTTCTCTTGAAGATCCAGAAGCAACTTAATATATTTAAACATAATCTTATTCCCTTCTCTATCTATTATAACTTTTAAATCACCAAACGCATTTCTTATTAATTTAATGCAATGACACGGGTCTATAAATGCAAAAACTTTTTGGTTCTCAATGATAAATCCAGTTTTTTCTTGACATTTCTGCAAGTCGCATCCTAGGTCCTGGAACATGACAAAATTTGCTGCAAGTCCGTCACAAGTAAGCGCAACGATATTTATGCCTGTTGCCTTTACCATTTGTATACACACATGAACTAAATGAGATTTTTGTTCCCCCGATAGGGAATTAACTAAAAAATATCCCACCGGAAGCTTCCATGATTCATTTACTGACGTGAGCAGCATAACGAAACACTCGCTGGCATCCTCAGTGGAATCTAATTCTTCTGTTATGCCCGTGTTTATTCGGCCATATAACTTTTTGGTTGAGTTATCCCAATACAGGCCCTTTCGTATAGCCATTTCATCAATGACGAGAGTACAAAAAATTGGTCTTGGACTGTTTTGGGCTTTTATTTTCAATGTTTTAAATGCCTCAGTAGTAAAGCCTGGTTCTGCGTCTACACGTTGATACCATTTTGTAATCGTCCGAGGATGAGGTAAACAATCTTTATAAGTTTCGCGTACAAATCTATATGCTTTGGGTGACAAAAAGTTTAAGGTAAGCGCAAACTTTCGTAAATCTTCTCCATATGTTCGAGGACAAGGTTCACCTCTATATTTTAAAATTTGCCGAGAAAGGAACTCTGGAGAGCCGGCGCATTCTTCCAATAGAATAACGTTTTCTCGAGGCACGAAATTTTGTTGCTTCAACTCGTCGATGATACTTTGAAAAGTATGTACCTTCTGCTTCAATCTTCGGCATTTTTGCCCAAGTATTTTTATTTTTTTTTGCTGGATCTGGACTCGTTTTGATAAATTTTCGATTTGTCTTTTATCTTTATCTGCCAAGACCTGAAGAACATTATTATATTAAATTTTTGTTACCATGTATTTCCATAACTGCTGAACCAAGTTTGATTAAATTTAAAACGTAGATAGTTAAGTATTTTTGCCAATGGGTTTAAAAAGGGTGATAAAGTTTGTATAGAAAAAATATTTCTCATAACTGCTTCATTGGTCGCCAAGGGCGTCCTGCTAAATTAAACACGTTAATAATAATAAATTATTATTATGTATATTTTTATACAAATTGTCACTTTATCAATGATTGTCAAAATCCTTAGATTAATAATATGTCTAGATGTCGTGATTTTAAATGAAGAAAATAATGTTCATAATTACCGGAAGTGAAGGAGTATTTCCTGCAATATTAATTGATAAAGCTTCTCTAGATTTCATTGAAGATGAAGTACACCCCGAAGATGAAGTAAACTACAAGAACAACAACAAACTCCTATTAATATTAAAAACAGATTTCTTTTTCTCACTCTAAAAGAAGGCATGTGTCCCAGCAGGAAACAGCAAGCCTACAGCTAATTATAAGCTACTATATACAAAGCAGATACAATAGCAGAAAAAAAATGCCGAACTATATTATACATAGATAAACTATTATTACATGGTAACACACTGTCTAATAATAATAACAACAAGAAATATTATCCAACAATCACATCCTATTAACATGCAGATATCTATATTTACCATATAATTATATTATCTGCACTTGTTGGGATTCGAACCCGCAACCACAGAGTAAGTGCCCAGTAGCCTGACCACTCGACCAGCCGGCCTTTGTATGTGGAAAAATTCATACAAATCTGTATACTCTGATTACTCATAGTGCATGATGAACAAATACAAAAACTGGCACATTTATATTATAGTATAAAGTACAGGGAGTAGCTGAATAAATACTTACTGGAAAAAGAGTTGGCACCACATCATCTTTTAGGCGTACCACATCCAATGTTCTATTGACACAATTTTCTTCAAAATGTTTTGAGCATACTCTTACTACTTTGGCAGGTTTAATATTTTCAGTGCCTATATTATCTTTCCATAACTTATTAAGGGCTTCATTCCTTGGAAATCTACAAAATACATTGCATAAAATATGATTGTAATTTCAATCGATTTGAAAATTCAAAATGTAATTTAATTAATTTAATAAATAAAAAATAAAATTGGAAAACACATATCGATAAATTTAAACTTGCCATAGGTCATAGATGACCAACACTACGTTTGTATGTAAACATTCCAAACATATTTATTTTATTATTTACGTTGTTAGTAGTATATTTAAAGATGTATATTGGAGAAAAACGTAATCTTCAATTCCTATTGTGGAGCCGAAACTTAATTTACATGAAAAATATACACGAATATAAGAAAAACAACAACTAACCTGAAAAATGATAATCCTTCGTCATTCTTTCTAGAATTTGAATTACATCCTCTGATGCAACACTTTGTCATGTTGATTTTTCTTAAATATCCGTGAAATCTTAACAAAATCGCCAAACCACACAGAGTTTAACAGAAATCAAATAACTTTAGTCCGATAAACGTTTTCGTGACAGATGAAATATCAAGTTATGATATGCAGTCTTAAAATGGCGTCACGTCTTCAAGGCGGAGCTTGATGACATTAAGAAAAATGACAACGAAAAATTGACAGCAATGAAATAATGTCTGTACTGCTTTTGATATGTAAATTACTATGTATTAAAATAGGACAGATATACTTTTGTTATTGAGGTAAATATTTACATGGCTTATATATAATAAAAAAATGTATATGCAATTAATTTCTTATCCACTTCTCTTATATCAATGCAATTATTTTACTTTTAATTAAATAATCAGCTGTGAATTTAAGTTTTAAATATATATTTAGGTTAGATTGTATAAAATTCTGAATTCATTTAACTTAGGTATTTCTATATTTTTTATATTAATAGAATGAGCTGGCGATTTTATATGACTATTCCTTATAGCCAATTTCTAATGTCTATTCGAATTTCTCTCATGTCATTATACCGGATCCGCACGTTTGTGGCTTGCCGCAAACTCCAAACCTCCACAAGTCACAAGCATGTGGACGCATCGCAAGCGCAGGCTTGTCCACAATACCGACACTCTCGTCTTCTCTCTCTCGTCTCTCGTTTCGTTTCGTAGGATATTCTTTTCACAGTGACACCTTACATACTTAAGTCTGTAATTACAACGCCCTGAAGGTAACTTTGCTGCTGTACCATCATGCAATCAGTGCTTACAGTTACTACAATAAGTATAGTTAATTTATTTACAGGGGAAAAAATAAAAAAAGAATACTGTCTAATTAAATATACAGTAAAATAAGATAAATCTTTATTTAATTATTTTATATATTAAATATATTATTTATTACATATTAACATATTTATTATACAGAGCTATAGATGCCGCAGGCACCACAATTTTCCCAGTTTTACGTTGTACATAGTTGTGGTATATTTCCTTTGAGGTTTTCGTGACTGTCGGAGGTATAACGTCAACTGAGCTGTCGATGGTGAATGCGCTGCTGACCGTCATTACAATGTGTATGTCAGGCTTATACTGCGGATTCGATCGTCGTTCGAAGTTGACATAGCGTTTGTATCTAGAAAAAAGTATGTGCGTGTAATGTTTATGGTTGGTTAGAACAGAATTAAAACTTTATAATAATTATTTGCCACTAATTGGTATTATTAGTCAATAGACCAACATGTGCTTTTTACACATTATTATATAGTCACGATCAATCAAAACTACTATTTTTGATGTAGAATGAGCTTTCACCAAAAAAATATTCTGAGCTACCCTCTAGTCCCACCTGAATAATAATATTATAATAATATTTTTATTATGTATTATATCATAATTACTAATACTGTACTAGTACTGTAGATGTATATTATTTGTGTGTTAAATAGACCTGGCACCTATCATAATATAATTGAATTGTTGTTAAGACTCAATGAATAAAACCTTAAAATTATGCAGTTTCTAAAATAATAAAATATAAACCAATCAGTCTTGTCAATGTAGGATAAATCTAATCATTTTTACTTACATTAACATATCCCGTTTATTCGGTTCATTGACTTCTACTTGATTGTGTCGTTTGATGGCGGGGAACAGGGGAGTCTCCTCTATATCCGTGGACTCCAGTAACTTGGTGACCATAGTGATAGGCGACTGTGGCGGCGGCCGGGAGCTGGGAGACGAACTCGTGAGGTCGTCATCGGACGAGGAGTCACTGCTCGAGCTAAAAGGATAAATTAAAAGTATTAAAGAACATAAATTGACAGAGTATGTGGAAGGAATAGAGAAAAGTTCTACAGGAGATTACATTACAGGGTCCCTCGACGGTATAAAACATTGCATATGTATAGGAAAATAAATGCGTTACGCATACAACCGAAGCCGAAGGGCCTGGTGGCTATATCGGACTCGCATCCAATAAAACCCAACGATCTTCTTTCTTGCTGCTATTGAACAGAGTCGTAAGAACAGAGGCATACAAACCCGATCCGATGCCAGAAGTACGTGCGGTCGGTGACCTCACGGCTGGCGGGGGGAGACCCCCACACGAAACCTTTTTAGATGAGCCGTCTGCTCATCTACTACACCGACTAAGCGTAAAGGTCTTTAGACCAACAGCATAGGCCACTTCGAAAAAAAAGGCACACAATCATGACAGGTATCCTAGAAAACTACATGGTATAGATGTAAATACTCTTATCTCGCTGAAAAAAAATTTGATCATCAATCAATCAAAAAATCTTACTCGCTGGAGTTGTTCGAGGTTGTGCTGGAGCGGCCGCTGATGACGGGGTTCTTGGAGGAGGGGCCCTTGAGCTGCCCGGCGGAACGCCCGCGTACCACGAATGGGCTGGTGCTGTCGTACGACGACGGCGCCAGGTCGCGGAGCGTGTGGCACATCTACGTAACATAGTACACGGGACGACCGTTTTATTAATAATATTGAAAGAACGGGCCAACAATGAACCAAACAAGTGAATAATGATAATAATACGCCAGTGATCTACAATAGGGATGTTGACACATGTTACAAATTCATGTAAAGTTATGTTTTAGATAAATATTAAATAAAGTTTTTGAAAACCTGAAATAACATTTTAAAAGTGTACTTATTTGCCTTAAAATTTAGAAAATTAATTAAAAATGCGTTATTTATCATGCATTATCACATGACTGTAAACGCCAATATAAGGCGATGACATCACTGAACATTGAGTTAAGTACAAGCTGTTATAACTCACCTAACATAGCGCGAGCTCTGTATGCGGTGTGTGACGTAATGACGCTTGGAGCGTTTTAGCGGCAATTTTATAAACTATTTTTCTTTATTTAATTTTTTGTTAAAATTGGACATATTTCCTTTACAAAAGTCTTTTTTTCGTGTTTATCTTTAGTATATCTATCAAATAAAATCAATTAAAAAAATTTGTCATCATCCCTATTATGTTACCAGTAATTTGGTGACTGAAGTTAGCTACAAATGACATCGCTAAACGACTGATTTTAAGCGAGTGCTTTTTATGCGCAGAAAATTGTATATAATGCGCGCGTTAAAATATCAGTGTAATATACATGGAGAAAATATTATGAGCTAATCTTGATCGCTGGCTGGCTGTGTTGTAGGTGTCTGTGTGTGGTTTATTGATTGTTTGCCACTCTACTATTAGATAGATAGATAAACTTTTTATTATCAATTCCACATTACATATATATTACAATTATAGGTTATATTGGTAAAGAAAAATAAGTATAGGCCTTTTTTCTGACTGGTCTAAATATAGTAGTGGTATTTATGGGTAATTAAGCGCAGAAGGTAATTTCACATCTTACGCAATACTTTTGATACACACACCTTAATCTCGAAGCTTTCCAGAAAGACGGTGTACTCGAAGGGTCGGTTGTACTCGTGGTAGGTGTCCACCATGTCCCGCGCGCCGCCCTGCAGCCCGATAATCTCGCAGCACAGCTTCCTCATCTCGTTGGTGGGTCGCGGCAGGTGGCGGAGTATGTCGTCGTCCCACCACTTCGTGAGCGATCTAATAACAATCGATTATTTCTACTAGTTAGATAAACGGACAGAGCCTTCATGTTCTTCGAATTTTTTTAAGAGTTCGAGTACTAGGCCAACTTTTTCAAGCGACAAATATTCTGGGACGTAAGACGGAGTCAGTAACCGCACTGCATGCCTTGCCCTTTTCTCAGAAACATAGCAAAGTTGTTTCACGTGACAGACAAGCAAGTCGCAAGATATCTACATTTTAAGTTAATTAGCATCAAAATTAATTAAAAATAAGCTGACATC
Organism: Lycaena phlaeas; assembly: GCA_905333005.2. NCBI lineage: Eukaryota > Metazoa > Arthropoda > Insecta > Lepidoptera > Lycaenidae > Lycaena > Lycaena phlaeas. Next base: position 15,918,971 of record HG995166.1, on the reverse strand, counting down.
TGTATCACCGGGGTTGTTTTTGGGTGGATGACATAAAAAAATAGCTCACTAATGTCCAAATACTCAAACGCAACTCGGGAGCTGATTACATTTTGATGACATATGGATTTGTGGGCGCTGATTGGTCCGCTACAGATTTAAGGCGTGCTTAGTAGTTTGAGAAACCTTCAAGTATTTAAGAGCCCCTTCACCTCTTTAACTCATTTTGAACAATTTTGATTATCTTTTGTACGCAAGGTGAGAACGATTTGAACATTCTATTTTATTATTTTATGAGTAGAGTTCTTATTCTTGTCGACTAGATAATTTTAAAAAAGAAATAATGAATATATTAATGGCAATCACCCATATTCAAAACCCTTTTCTATAAAATGATGACTATATAATGATATTATATATATTATTTTAATTTTCAGAATATTTCATAGTTCTTTGTTCAGGAACCACAAACATCTTTCGCTCGTTACTTTTGCGGAAAAGGGGTTTTGAATATGGGTGATTGCCATTAATATATTCATTATTTCTTTTTTAAAATTATCTAGTCAACATGAATAAGAACTCTACTCATAAAATAATGAAATAGAATGTTCAAATCTTTCTCACCTTGCGTACAAAAGATAATCAAAATTGTTCAAAATGAGTTAAAAAGGTGAAGGGGCTCTTAAGTGGCGTTTGAGAATTCGGGCGTAAGCTTTATGAATAATCTTGCTGTTTCATTGCATGTTTCAAGTTTATCACTCTCTCTCTCGACCTTTCTTTCTCTCTCTCTCTCCTTCAATCCCCACCCCCTCACTCATTCTCTCTCCCCCTATTTCACTCTCTCTCTATTTTGTGATATGTAAAAATATTTTAAATTTTTTTTTGTCAATCACCTCCTGTTGGGGATGTAGACGATGGTCTCGGGATGGTGCAGGTAGTAGTCGGTGGGGTACTCCCAGATGGCGGGGCGGGAGGGGTCCGGCACGAACAGCCCCAGAAACAGGTTCATGGTGTTCTGTTTCTCGGCGTCCGAGAACGTGTTGGAGTAGTAGCGGCTCAACGTCTGCATTATATCGTTACCGTGCGAAGACCAGGGCGCGGTTTTACGGTAGGTTTTTATTCTGAAAATAAATTGTTATTTTTTTTTATATAAAAAAAAGCATATATCCTACGAAAAGTGCCACAAAAGCCAAAGTGGCTTTCTATTATTATTGTAGATTCCAAATCTACACTCTAGTTTACATAACTCCCTTTCAAAAAAACATGAAAAAACTAATTATATCAGCAAGAAAAAAATGTTTTAAAATAAGCCACAATTGTTGCCGCTAGAATCGTTCGCCAAAAACGGCCACAATGGCCACAGTAACTATTTTCCACGAGTGTTTGAGGTGGCGGAGCGGGTCGCAAGCGCCATACCGCCACTTTTCGCCGTGTTTGAGTGATGTGTGTACTTCTTATGATTTCACTCGCATCATTCAAATATTACCACAAAACAAAACAAAAGGAATAAACGAGGACACAAGATAGTAGACATGGCAGTGTTTTAAACCAAAATAACCCGTAAAACTATGAAATTAATAAATAAATAGATTAATTTGTAATTTAGTGCAGCACTCAGTGTGTTTTACTTAACTCCGCCGAAAAGGGTCACTATGGCTGTAGTAGCTACAGAAAAGTGGAGCCCTAATTACTTTTGTGTCCTTATTCCATGTGCATTTTATATTTATTGATTTTTTGGTACTTATTAGAATTTTTATGTACGTTTCATAATTATTAGAAAAGCCCTTAGTGCTCTTACGACCGACGACGAAGAAAAAGGGCATAATGTCAATTATGGCTAATATAGTCTATTATTTTCCCGCGAATAAAGCTTTAAGGGACAATTTTAGTATAAATATGGGACTATAAGCCTCATAATCAATTTTATATTAAGCCTAGATGCCTTTACGTATGACTATATAATATTAACATTTTGAAACTATCAATTAGTATTGATATAAAACACAAAAAACCTTCCCCTGAAAACTTGGTCATTTGTAATTATGGCACTATTCGTAGGATATGACGATATACGGTCGAATTGAGAAATGTCTCCTTCCTTGAAGTCGTTTAAAAAGACGTGGCAAATATACACCTGGTGGTTAGTGAAAGCGACACCCTAAACATGGACACTCACTATCAGAGGATTACCAGTTGGGTTGCCGGACTTCTAAACACGAGTGTTTTCTTTTCTTGAAGGTTCACATACTAAAAACTAATACGAATATTTTCAAACCGACAATTTAAAAAAAATCATTCGTTATTTTCTGCAGTTTTGCTCTACCCAGTATTATTTTATTTCTGTAAAAGCCCATACCTAATTATCAACAGTAATGGAGCTACCCAACGTCAAAGCTATTTCATAAGTCTTACCAATTAAGAAGCGCATTTAAACAACCTATTTGAGTAGCTTTCCTAAATGACCCGTAAGTATTGACCTATCGGACAATTTTTTTAAATGGGATTCAGGGTATTTTCAAGAATTTTGTCTAAATATTCTGGTGCCCCTGTAGCTAATACAGCTGTAGTGTTCCATGAAATGACCAATCTGACCTGTGCACCAGCTGCGAGCCCCCGTACTGCAGCGCGAGCGTGTCCCCGTGGTCCTCGTACAGACCTTCCAGAAGCCTCGCGCAGTCCGTGTCAAACTCCACCACCGGCTCCGCTATCAGGCCTAGTGCGTATAACTAGAACAATTAAAACAGGCTTACAGGATGTTTCTAGAAAATACGTTTTACCGGTACGATGAGTTTTGTATGGCGTGTATTAGCTTGTTTTACGTTATTAGTAATGTAACACAAAGTTTTTCAAAAGTTTCTAACGAGGCTAGGTTGGCAAGGTGTAATTGAAGGTTAATGTTGAAGTCAATAAAATCAAAATAATAAAAAAGAATTCTATCGCGACTTATTGTGTTTTTTACGTCCGACGTTTCGGATACTTTACAGCAACCGTGGTCACGACTCACGGGAGGAGGAGGAGGTGTCAGATGTCCTACTGTTACAAAGTTATTCGACACTATCCTATGATACTTAATCAATATTTTGGTTAGTCTTATCTACGCAGAAAGTGCTGTGTCTTTATAATAGTCTGTTACATGAGTGAAATACGTATAAACACATAAAAATATACGTAATACAATGTACCCATGCAGCAACACGGGCCTTCGTCGAGGGTTGGAGATTGTACTCCTGCATTCCAACAAACAGTTTTGCTATACACAAAGTTGTGAACCGGCAATTATTACTAGTTTTTTTTTTTTTTTTTTCGGTTGGATCTATGCTAATGGTCCTAGTGACAGTTATGCGTCATCGGAAATGGGGTGATCCGGTTGGATCATCCTATGACGTTAAAAATTTGGGGGGTTGCCCCCCGCCATGTTCATGGCGTCGGGTTTGAATTATTACTAGTATCGAGGTCTTGCGTCTGTGTGGTTAAACCATTGACGAGTAAAGCTAATCTTATATAATAAAATCTTAGTCCCAAGTGACGTCGGTTATTTTTATGTGCGAAGTTAATCTTGTTATCATAATCTTCTCTAAGCTGACGTAAGAAATTTACCTGAGAATAATAGTGAAATGTTTGTTGTGGTCTTATCTATGTATTAGCTATTGCGATGTTCTGTCCCGCTTCTATTAGGGAGGGAAACTCCCAAATATTTCCTACTCTTCCTTAATTGTATCCTTCGGGCTCGCTGTGATCGTATCGAAGGATCATTTGGTGGCACTCAATCTTGGCTACACAGGAGTAGCAGCGGTGTGGAGGAGTTAGGTATTGATAGTCCAGCCATCGTCTCTAAAGGACAGCACCATACCTGCAAACACTCCAGTAACGCAGGTGTCTATGGAGTATGGATAAGATGCCACTAACCAAAGGCCAACTGTCCATTTGCTGCCTCTTCTATATAATAAAAATCTATGCTTATATTGGTCTCTCACCGTAACAGGTAGTAACTGAAAAACAGTCGATCATTCTTCGGATTGGTCTTTTGGTATTACATACCTTTTTGCGATTCTACATACAGCACACAAAATCTGTTTTCTAATAATTAATACTATAAAAAAAGGTATGTGTGCGATTCACACACGATAGAAGTGAAACATGTTAAATGCTCAAATACAAACAAACTTATTAAACATTCTGCAACATACATACACACCGACATTTGCTCTCTCGCTCTTTTGTATTTGTGTCTCTTACCTGTCGTTTTTTCCGTTGCATCCGGCTTGAAATCACAACGATTATAAAGAAGTTGCACTTCAAAAAAAAATTTGCTAGTTTAAGTTTGTGTTTTCCTCTTTTTAATTTGTCCGGGTAATGTGGAATTGTGAATAAAAAGTTTATTTCTCTACCTATCTATCTTATGATAATGAGGCCTGGTATTCACCTGATGAGCGAGCACACACTTGCCGATGGCGAACTGCGCGGTGTTAGTTCTGTCGAGGCAGTCCACACAGTTGACTCGCACCACACCCGTCTGCAGCCAGCCGCCCTGGTGACCCTCCGCACCCATTCGCTCGCCGTAGCTCTTACAGCTCAGGAATATACCCGTCCGACGGACTACTGTTTGGGCGATCGCTGATAATCTAAAGGCAATTGTTATATAAATCACGAATCAAAAAATATTTAGTTTTTACAAAATGTTAATTTATCCTTAGTGTGTCCGTGTATGGAGACAAACACATACATTTTCTTGCAAAGCAAGGCTTCACTAACATGCATAGCCTCTACGTGTGCCGCTTCCAATAGCTGAAAGTAAAATAATACTAGCAATGTCCTGCTGTGTCATGTGTTATATTGATGTAGAAGCTATCTTGTAAGTTTGATTAAAATCCATTCAGTAGTTTTTGTGTTAAAGAGTAACAAATATACATCCATACATACATACATTCTTACAAACTTTCGCGTTTATAATTGTTGTATGATTTAATTAAAATATTCTTTATTGTCTCCGATTCTGAGCCACAGCAACTCACCTATCAAGTACTTTTGCATCCGCCCCTTTATTCATCCTAGCCATATCCAAATGGAAATATTGAATCGCATTTTCAGGAGGTAGAAATTGATTTAAATATTTTACAGCATTACTTATTACATCAGTCAATAGAGATTCATGTTTTTTCTTTTCTCTCTTTTTTACTAGATTCAATATCATTATTGGTGAACCATATCTCCTCATCAGGTTATTGAAGTGCTTAGCTGGTATTTCTGCAAATGGATCACTCCGATCTATCATGATTGCTGGCTTTGGAACCATTTTAGATATGTCCTGTGACCAGAAACTGGGTATTGATCCTCGCATTTGTACAAATGAACTGAATCTAAAATAAACAGAGTAAAACTTTCATTAAAAAATATAATTGGTTGTCTGTAAAGTCGGCTTACGGACGGTAGTTTGACGTGACAACGTCAAACATTACATGCATGATGCAGCACGAACAGAACTGAGCCGATCATGCCTATCTCTCGTTCGTGCCGCGCGCTCTCTTTCGAAACACTACATGACGTCATCTTTTTCGTGCATGCTGCCCTTGTAATAGCCAGTCATTAGACGTTGTCATGTTAATAAGGACAAACAAAAATTATGAAAGTAACACATATAATAATAAACAATCCATGCTAACAGCATGTTAATCAAAATGCTTATCATTTAATTTTATTAAAGATCTGGGTAAACAAACACATATTACAAGACTGTCTGAAGAAGAAATAGGACTGTCTATTGCTGGAAGCAGGTCTTTATGTATAAACAACGAAATTTAAAAAACTCCGTTTTTCCTCCTAACCCTTCTCGTGCGCCCTGCATATACTTCATGGTCTACTGACCATTCTATAATTCATCTATCCGACCGGTTTCGGCCATAGCAAGCACTTATGATATATCAAATATGTATTATGATGGCAGTAAAATATTAATTGTAGTTACCTGCCATTTGCAAATGAAGACAACATAGCGTCATGCACAATCTGTTCAGTTTCAACTTCATTGGCAACATCCCCTTGAACATTTGCTCCTCTTTTGAGAAACCTTGTTCCAGCATACCTATTACTTCTTCTAGCAATTAATGTTAAATAAATTGGCCTTCCAAATATATTCAAGTTACTCTGCTCGATGAAGCCATGTATTATATACAATATCCAATCCGGATGCAGCTGTGAATGCACCACAGATAATAAATGACTGTTCCAAACAAACCTCCACTCTGGCACAGCTCTTACACCGAATTCCAATTTTGGAGATTGACTACTGCAACATGAAAGAACCAAGTTGTAGTTATTTTACATTACTTTTTATAAATATAAATATATATTAAAATTACTGAATTAGTATATTTTACATTCTAGACCTCTATGAAATTTTATATTATTTTTAAGGTGAAAAAATAATTGTCTTTATTTTTTAGTATAATCCAGACTTTAGTAGTTAACTAGTGACTTGTTAAGAAACTTTCAATACTATGGTGTGTAAAAAAGCCTTGTTAATATTCTTTTCAACTAGAATAAACTTTTTATGTTTTACTTGATACTTTGTATATATTAAAAAAAAATTACTCAGATTTGGTGGGCCTTTGCTGCAATTGCCTTTTCCATGTTTCAAATATATCTTCATCATCCTCCTGTGGCTGACATATGCATTGCTCAGAATCACTGGAATTTTCTGTAGTTTTCTGTATAGCTGCCGTAACTGGCTTGGGGAATAAAGCTGGAGCCAGCTTCCTCGGGGGAGCCATATTCATTTGTAAAGTGTGTGTCACATCATAGCTGTAGCTATAATAAAAGTTTGTTGACAAATCAATTGCCATAAACATCTTAACATATCTCTGCTCATCGGGATGCATTGGTTTATTATTTTCCTTTGGAATATAAATCATTGCAGTATCTTCAATTTTATAAATGGAATGTGAACCGATAACAGCTATTTTTGTTCTTTTGGTTACAAGAATAATATAATATCCCTCAAGAAATTTTATGAAACCTGTAAAAATATGTAAATTTCACAGAAGTTTCAAATACTACAATAAATATAATACATGTATGTATTTATTAAAGAACAGTGACAAACCTACAATTCCAAATGCTGATACCAGTTTATTAAAACCAGATGACCTGCCACTCCTGTTGCCAAAGCCAATCATGTTCAATAGCTGATGTATTTCCTGTTTATTATACTCTACCTTATCATCGACTAGAATTAATTCTTTTGAATCAGTTCTATCAATTTTAAGAACGCGAAATCTGGTTTGAGTATTGTTAGATCCGATTAAATAAAATCTCTGAAAGAAAATTTAAAGTATTTGTAATTTTTTTATTGTAAGTAGGTACTTAATATTTTAATATTTTTATTTACTTACAGTCTTTGTTTCATAAAGTGCTATTCTTTGGATCGAACTTATAATAGGATGAAATAAAACTTTTTCTTTCGACATTTTAAAATATACATTTCTTTTTTTTTTGTAAAAAAATAAATACTTAATATAAATGTTTCTTTTATAAAATTAAACAAATAGTAACGATAGTGGTTAAAGTTGCAAGCACATTAATAGAAGTTTATCATTTTTAGAATTTTGCTAAAACTATAATATTTATTTTTGTTTTCGCTTAATAATTCACTTTTGAGTTTTGACGACATATTGTGACAGTCAGCTGTCACTTGTCAGACAGTAAGCAGATTTTTTTGAAGATTTTAAGGTCTGGTTACGACGTATGAGACGTTTATGCCAAACAGTGATAGTTGCAATATGATTTTTTTTGCCGTTGGAACCACAAGAAGCCCCATAGAAAGCGATCCAATTCTATGTCCTATCAATTAACTTTGACTTCTCACTCCACCCATCCTATATAAAAAGTCTATTCAGGAAATACACTAATGTGTGTGTAGTGCATTTCAGGCGTTTTACTTTTTTATTTATAGTTTCACATACACAATATTATGTATATGTGTAGCTTTTGGCTTGTATTCTTTTCTAAACAAAGGAAACAAAAGCAAATAGACAACAATGTATCGATTTGTAAAACAAGTAAAAATTCTGTGTCGATATAGATTAGAGAAGACAATATTATTATTTCAATTTAAATCAATAACTGGATCGATTACTAACAACAAAAATGTGATAATTCCTGGTATCTATTGGTTTTTAGTATTTTTATTTTTTACTTGGGGAAAACAAAGTGTTTAACCGACACAGCGACAAAAGCTTTTCCAGTATAGTAAATAGCGCTATTAAGCAACATTAAAAAACCAGCTGGTGTCCGCAACTTTGCTTGCTCGAACTAAGATTTACAACGGTTTCTAAAATCGGTCGAGTAGATTTTAAGTTAATTCGTAACAAACAAACTAAAATCTAATCTTTCTTTTTTATAATATTGATTGTAAAAAATAAAAATATATAAATTTATTTTCATATCTCAAAAATATATATTTAAAAGCAGTACGCAGGACGACTGTTTCTCTCGCGATGAAATACCGCTGTGCTGAGTGTGTAGACCATATGTGGACAGAGAGGAGCCGCGTCGTGAGACCTGACGTAGCTAGTGACGGCCTGCTAGCTTTGGATAACAATTCATATTATATTGCAGTACCTGGTTGACCAAGCATTTGCTCGGTACTCTTAGTGATTACATACGATAAAATTTTTCTTCCAAAAAAAAAAGATCTTAAAAAAAGAAAAAAAAATCGAACTGGATATTCGAACCAGGCTCGTTCGGATTTATCTGCCTAATTTTCCTACTAAGCTATCATGACATACAAATTTACGTTCGCATTCTAATCATATTTTATTGTTGCCCAAAACACGGATAAAAAAATATTTTCTAAAAATCTATCCTAGCTAGATCGATTTATCGCCGTTTTTAGCCCATGTATACAAAATTTCATGAAAATCGTTGGAGCCGTTTCCGAGATTCAGATTCTATATATATATATACAAGAATTGCTCGTTTAAAGGTATAAGATAAGATAAGATAAGATTTGTTATTTTAAAACAAATTGATAACTATAAAAAAATTAAACTGAGATTCAGTTTATTATAGATTTAAAAAAAATGGCCGTCGCGGAACGCCTGACAGATTTTAAACAATCATGGTAATAATAATTATTAGAATAAATTAACAACGATAAGAATTTAAGATGAAATCACGATATGACAGCATCATGTCTAGCAGCTGGCTTTCAGCACAGCGGGCAGCAGTCGCGGATTTGTTCTTCAGCTCTTGAGCGCTACCATAATTAGGAGGGGGATTTCATGTTTAGGTACTTGTTTTCTTAGTTTGGTTAATTTATATTCTTATTGAAAATCGTAATTCATTGTAAAAGCTATAGAGAAAGCAAGTCACATCTGTCAAACTAGGAACGATCTATTTTTATTAAAGATAACATATACGCCCAGTCCAGAGAGAGATGAGCTTGTACCGTGCTCCTGTCTACATGGGTCCATCCTGCTTATTTCTTCCGTAAAATAACTTTGCTGTGTCTCGGTAGAATTCATCATCATACGACAAAGTCATCACCAAATTGTCGAAACCGGTCGATTTATCAGACCGGTTAATTTGTTATTGTAATTTAAAAAAAAATAGTGTACAAATGAATGTAAAAAAACTTTCTTGAGATCCAGCTCGGCAAGTGTTAGCCATAAAAAAGGCTTAAATATCACGTTTTTTGTATGGGAGCCCCCTGAATTATTATTATTATTTTGTTTTTAATATTTATTGTTATAGCGGCAACAGAAATACACAATCTGTGCAAATTTCAACTGTCTAGCTATTACGGTTCTTGAGATACAGCCTGGTGACAGACGGACGGACGGACAGCGAAGTCTTCGTAATAGGGTCCCGTTTTTACACTTTGGGTACGGAACCCTAAAATTATGATTTTACGCCTATATATCAAGAATACAGTACTTTTAAACGTGATATAAAACAGAATTCACAATATAGCTAAATTATGTTTCACATTAAATGAGGTAAAAATTGATGAGGCAGACAGGGGTTTTTCACTTGAATTAAATGGGAGAGAAGCGTCATCAAAATTAAGCTGGAGCGAATTTCATAGTTCATGTGTTTTAAACTCCACTAACGAACCTTTCCAATCGAAAATTAGTTTGCTAATTAGTATTTCGAGCTTCGCTGTATATCGCAAGTGCCTGACCCGAGCCGCAGCTTCCTGCGTGGGGAGAATATTAATAAATGGGGAGAATATACATTTTTTCCCTTTAAATTTATTATACTATTTACTAGACTCGTTTCGCTTAATTTATTCTACTAATAATGACTGTAAATGTTTTGCAAAACGGCTGGCTTTGGATGAGTGTACCTACAGGCTACAACCAATCAAACAAAACTATTCATGTCAGAAAAAATCATTATTACATAAATGTTCATAATTAATTTCTTTTATAATATCATCTTCGCCTAACGAAAATACAAATGATACTGAATCAATCAACGAACATGTTATAGTCTTACAAAACTCGCATGTTTTTAAAATTAGTAGGATTTTTATTGTTACGAATAATATCATTATACGTATGTTAATGTTGTTTACCAGAATATTAAAATCTTGCTTCAACGAAATTTTCACGACATGCACTTGGCAACGGATCCTCTAAAAGTTTTTTATATCTTTATTTTGTTCTACGCATTTGCTTGCATACCTAATGTTAAAATCTTTGAAGACGCTATCACATTTTCTCACAAATATCAGTAGGTATCATTTTAATGAATAATTAGGAGGTACACTGAGTGCAGCTTAGCAACCAGTATAGCTAAAAACACTGCATTAATAAAAATAAATAAGTACTCAAGAAATAATGCTTATTTAATCCTCTTTGCGAAGTGCAGAATATTTTATATGAAAGTAAATAACATTGATAATGTACATACACAAGAAACGCTATCAAAGTTTATACATTTTATATTCGTAAATAGTGTCATGGTTGCGCACAAACGCAACGGATATAGTAGTATGTTATCCGAGATATGAGACGGACATACAGCATGCTTCATGTGACTTATATAAGATACACAATTCTACTATATATTATTTTGTTATATATTTCAAAGGGTCTAGATAGCGTTTTCGTCGAAAGCTCCCAAACTATTTACCCTTTTCAGCCACCTGCAACAAATTTTGTTATATTTTATCAAATGTATATAAAAACATGATAATTTAAAAAATAAAAATTATAGCCTTTCTCGAGAACCAATCTAATCAATGCTGTGAACAGCATGAAAATCGGTGCAGTAGTTTTTAAATTATATATCCAAATATACAGACGCGGCGACTGATAAATGACTTAAAGTTTTGGAGACGTTATTGATTTTCTTAATATATTTTTTTATGTTAGTTGAATAGGCAAGATATTAGACGTACTCATCTGATGGTAAATTCTCTACGTCGCCCATGAGACTTACGCCCGGTTTCTGAAACGTTGGTCAGTGTATGTTAATACGTATGGTTACCATACGATTCTAGCACAGGATTCTAGGGTTAAATTTGACAGCTTTTCATTGCAGTGGCAGTCAACTGACCGGCCGCCCAAATTGAGTATTTTAATTATCCTTCTAGCCACTCATTTGACACTTAACAAGAGATTTGACAGTTGATTTGTCAATTTATGCGTTGATCAGCCTTTCAGAAACCGGGCGTGAGAAGTAAGTCTTTGCTTATTACACTGACCGACTGACTGACTGCCTTAACCATAGAAATATTATCAAATATCTGTGGTCTTAACCTTCTCTCCGTAACAGGACGGTGGTACTCATGCAGCCAGGAGTGTGACAAACCGCATCCCTCCCACCAGCAGGAATTATAAATTGAAATTTTACAAAAATGTAGGAAGTAGTAACATTTAATTTTTCAAGAACAATGTGTAAAAATTTCATAATTTGTCACTAACTACGACGATGGTCCAGTGGTGGGTGGACTCGGCCTCGCCATGCGAGAGGTTCCGGGTCGATCCTGATCCCCCGTATGTGCCTTGAAATGGGTTTTTCTAAATTTTTAAGTGCACCCCTAACACGAGACCATCATCTCATCGGTGAAGGTAAACATTGTGATGAAACCTGCATGCCTGATGAGATTAAAGTTCTTTGAAGGGATGTGAAGTTCACCAACCCGCATTGGGCCAGCGCATCGGTGAACTATGCCCATTACCCTCCTCGCCTGATTTCGAGGAGAAGACCCATGCCCAGCAGTGGGACATATAAGAGTTGAACTTGGTTTTGGTCACTAACTACATTCGACGATTTACATATAGGTACAGTTGATTATTTAATATTTACTAGAGATGCGCTGAAAGTTCGGCCGAATATTCGTATTCGGTACATTCGGCATATTTTTTCATGTTTGTATTCGGCCGAATATTCGGTTAATTTGCCGAATAATTATAAGTGCGGTTTATTTCGAAGTTTTACATAGTTTTTTTTTTTGTTATTGTTAGTAAAATAAAGAAGAATAACTTTAACAATCAATTAAAATGATTTTTAAATCAAGAGAACTTCTGTTTTTTGTTACCAATGATAAATTAAACTAAATTAGATCTCAGTATTAATTAAATAATGATTTATCAAGAAATTATATATATATATATATATATATATATATATATATATATATATATATATATATATACATATTCGTATTCGGTTAAACCTATAATATTTACAAACATATGATAATAAGCACAGACACAGAACAAATGATTATTTTCATCACACAAATATTTGTCCTGGGCGGGAATCGAACCCACTAAAAAGCTAGACTCAGCTAGGTCAGTCAATTAATCTTTATATATATAAAAAATATTGCCATAACTTCAGAACCACTGCACCAAATTAGATGATTCTTTTTTTGCTATGATAGTTATTATTAGGACAAGATTTGTATATAAAAATGATGATGATAACGCTTCACATTTTTCGGTTATGGCAGGCCAACGTTTGCCGCGTTCAGCGTATGTTATATGAAAAGAAATAAAAATTAAACTAAAATAAATTTTGACGTCTGTGGCTCAATGGTTAGCGCGTTAGCGCTCAAGCTTCGAGTTCGAATCCCGCCAATTAACAAAGAGTGTCTGTGTTCCTGGGACATGGATGTGTATTATATTATAATACAAATCTTAAATATATGTATTAATATACTTAAAAGTATTAAATATTAAATATAGATATATTTTATTTCCGTTGTCTGGTTCACAAACGGTAGCACAAGTTCTTCGGAAACTTACCACGGGATCAGATTGACGTGGTGTAAAAGTGTCCATAGATACTATTATTAATAAAATTAATATTAATATTACAGTTATCGGCAAGTAGAATGTTAATGCTCACAAAACTACATTTTACAAGAGAAATAACTATTATGTAAGTCGGAAACTGTGCTGTGTAAAATATGGAAATCGTATCTTTTATATAAATAAAGAATCTTCAGTTGAGTCTAGGCATGCATCAGCGACCTACTGAAGCCTGAAGCTTGAAGGTTTTAATTCGCACTCGGCTGGTTATTTTACTTTTTCAAGAAGTCTTTCATATTAAATTCTTGTCTGTTATAAGAAAGAATGCATTATTAAATACTTTGAACTTATCCAGCAAATCATATTTATTAGAAAAATAAATCATAAAATTTGCCGTCAATAAATCGCTCGTACATCATACCGATACATCGATACATACCGATACATCGTCCCCCCTAGACAAGTGGCACAAACGCTAAACGAATAGAATAGAATATAATACTTATTGTATGGGATTTGGGAATAACACTAGCTTACGACATGTAATTTAATTAATGAAATTCGTTTCTAGACGTTTTTACAAACAAAACCATAATAAACTTTATGTGTCTGAATAAACATTCTTCAAAGTTTTTTCAACAACCCTATAGAATTATAGAATCGGAGCGTTTGCCTCTTGTCTAGGGGGGCTGGTGTTATTACTAGATGCAGTTCGCTTTTGTATCCGTAAACACGAGATTAAAAGACGTCAAATCTTCGTTCTGTATATTCAACTAAGTGCCCAAATAGATGGCTATACTTGCGTGGCTTTAGGATTTAAAAAAATAGACTTGCCTTAGAAACTTTCACTTTAACTTTCCATTAACTTTAGTAGGGCATTCTGAGTGAATCGTCCTTGTTCCGCGACATTTCTTCACTGACGTCATACTTTTTATTTTTACATTTTTCACAACCCTATCATTACAGTAGGGCTATTCTGTAAGGTCGTTTTTGAATCTCGAAAGCGGAATCCGCGGTGATATGACGACTTTGAAGAATTTGTATTCTTTAAAACTCGGCTATCTATCTATATCAATAAAGTTCGCTTTCGAAGTGAGCGAAAAGTGAGCTCTATTACTCAGGTGAAGCTCGATATCGAAATGGTTTTAACAGAATAGCCCTACAGATTCAGTGCATTACAGCAGCAAATGAAATATTTTTCTACAATTCGAAAGGTTTCTTTCTGTTAAAAATTCTGCTAGGTTAGGGTTAGGTTTCCTTCACCGGCAGTGAGCGATGATCTCGTGTTAAGGTCAGTGACGGATTTAGGCTTGATGCCGCCCTAGGCCCTGTTTATGGCGCCGCCCTTAATGATAGAATATCACTCGGAAAAGGCTATAATTAATCTTTTAAAAAAATTAAATCTTATTCATAGACCGAAAGGTAAATAAAAAACTTGAATTATTATAAATATTCTATGGAAAATTCTCTACAAAAATTAATCAAAACTCATTTTCAAATAACTGTCTTTCCATTTTTCGCCTCTGAAATGTTGGAAATTCAAAAATTTTGCCGCCCCTCAAATCATGCCGCCCTAGGCCCGGGCCTCATGGGCCTAGGCGTAAATCTAGCACTGGTTAAGGTGCACTTAGAAATTTAGAAAAATCCATTTCAAGACATACGGTGGAATCAGGATCGAATCTGGAACCTCTCGCACAAGAGGCAGAATACATACTCAATGGACAATCGCCGCTCGCTCGCTCGAATCCTACTAATATTATAAACGCGAAAGTTTGTAAGTGTGGATGTTTGTAACTCTTTCACGTAAAAACTACTGAATGGATTTTAACGAAACTTTACAATAATATAGCTTATATATCAGAATAACACATAGGCTATCATTTATTTACGTACTTCCTACGGAAATGAGAAGTACGCGAGGGAAACCGCAGGCCGCTACTAGTTCATAATAATGTTATCATAAAATAATGTTATTGTTTTGTGAATAACGATCCGTATCGTCAAGGGATAGGAAGATCCTAAACTTTAAGCTATCATCATCATCATCATTAGCCTTTATCCGTCCACTGCTGGGCGTAGGCCTACCTCAATGAACGCCAAGACGACCAACCCCTTGTCACTCGCTTCTAACACGGATAGGCCAATGCACAGAGAGCGGCTTCCCACCTGGTCAATGGCCGAATAACACTTTGTCTACCTAAACGCGGACCTATTTTTCGCTTGATTTTAACTTGAATTAAAAGGAAAAAATGATGAAAATCCGTTGCGACCTATCTATACTTCTATACTAATATTATAAAGAGGAAAGATTTGTATGTTTGTAATGAATAGGCTCAAAAAGTACTGGACCGATTTCAAAAATTCTTTTACCATTCGGAAGCTACATTATCCACGAGTAACATAGGCTAAATTTTATTCTGATAAAAATAGGGTTCCGTAAGATATTTTGGTTTTTCGGACACAAGGTGTAAAAAATGTTATTTCGCGTACTAAGATCCCGTTGTAAATCTTAGTTTAGGCAACAGCTAGTCTTAAATAGACTAAAAAACATACAGTCGAGTTGATAACCTCCTCCTTTTTTTGAAGTCGGTTAAAAAACTGAAATTGGAATCAAGTGTGAAGTTTTATCACTGTATCCTTGTTTATCTCACTGTTACTCTTATAACACACCACATCTGCGGTATTTCAACACCAAGTGCCCTGTGCCAATAATTCCCATGTCACGGTGTAAGCAGCAAATTGCGTGTTGCCCAAGTCCGTGGACAAATATTTTTTTATTTGTTAGCTACAAGATTATTTTTATGATAGAGCCAAGCTATTATTACTCTTACAGAAATGCCAATTATAAATATTTAAATTTGAAAACAGGATCCAAGCTTTATAAAAACACTTGATGGATCGTACATAATATTCGATTTTAAAACTATTAGAACGTTTTTTTTAAATTGTTTGCGTCGTAACATAACGGTAGATACGACACAAAGGGCCGTTTAAGCCAATCGGAGTTGAAACTCAGTCTTTGTATATTATATCGCTTTTAATCTTAGACTTTTATAGGCCTGGAGTCTGCGATGAAGTTAAGAAACTGGGTTGGCTTTTCCGAGTGATAGTGCTAAGCGCTGTGTGACGCGTGCGCGCGAATGCGCGGGAGGGCGCTCGCATCGCCCGCCAGCCGCCGCGCGGCGCGCCAGTTGAGTGCGCGTCGTCGTACTCTTTGCGTGTTGTCCGTCAACTCACCCCAACTGTGGACCAAACGATCGTTATAAAAACACACCGCGCAACCACCATTATGGCACCTACAATCTGATTTAAGTGTATTACTATATGTTTAAGTGATGACTTTTAAGTAACGCCTCATTAAACCCAAGCACGGTGAACAACCGGTTGAGATAGGGAGGCTGCGTCTGCCTCGCGCCCGGCTGTTGTGGAATGCGGCAATTTTAACTACTGCGGACCTCGGGACCCATATACGAATTGGAATTGACATAAGGTAAGACTCAGGCTGTTTCCGTCCTATTTTGGTTAGCACATCGAATGTGTGGAGTAGGTCTGTACATTTGGAACAAAAATATTTTCATCATTACTTTATTATTTTTATTGAATTAATAAATGCTTTCAAATTTATTTGTTAAGTGATAAAAGTTAGTAAACCTAATGTTCGAAATGTTAAAATAATAGTAGTTTTTCCGTTTCTCTACTTGTTCGGAAAAAATAAATTGAGATGAGAGATTAAATTTACATTAGTAATAATTAACACTAATTATCAGCGAAATATATTATTATAAAAAAATATAACTAATATTTTAATTAAGGTACATTCAATTTTTACTACATTCAAAGTTACCCAGGCGTTACAGTACCTGCGTGTTAAATAATACTGCAAATAAGTAAATTGTCTTGAGTGCGTGTCGCGTATGGGAAAATATTATGAAGTGTATTCAACGCAGGCTTTTCCCACGCCCTCATTTTAAAATTTATATAATGCTATAAGGTATATAATACAAGTGCAAATTAAACAGTCAAAACGATCCAACACAATTAACGGAAGCTTTTAGGTGGAATAAAATATCCTTGCACCATTTTCCTAGTGTAAATAAGCTCATCCAAAAGCACCTAACTGTTAAATTATAAATTGTTGTTAATATTTTTACAACAATTTATAATTTAACAGTTTGTAGTAAATTGTATATTTAAGACCACATTACATTGATAGAATATAATTTATATACATATACCTATTGTTATACGTTTTACGAGCGTAGAAAATAAATTCGGTCTACGGTTCTTAAATACGCGATCTGCTTGGATCGATTTGTAGTAACCTCGAATGGCGGGATTCAAGCAAATATTAATTTAATTGTTATACGTAAGACAAAGAATAATTCTTTTTCTGTTTGCTATTAGTATTTATATTGCTGCTATTAGTATCTTCGAATATACGAAATCGTTGTATTTTAAAAACAGCAATAAAGCTAATTTTCTTCGTGATATTTGGGATGAGTACCAAACCGTATTTTTTCAATTGAAAATTTAATTCAATGACAAACCTGACAAACAAACGCTGTTGATTGCAGTAGATGGAGCGTTTCGTGATTTCAAACAAAATGAACAATCTATTGGGTACCATACTTTTTTGTGGCGAATTTGTTCAGACTCTTCCTCTAATACTACGCGGTACTAGTACTGATAAAGTTAGAGCCTATTTAAAGAGTTCTCGACTGTGCCATTACACTGTCTCTATGCATTTGACAATAATAATAAAATCATGCAAATTGGAGGCAACGAAAATGAAAAAAATTTTTTAGAATTGCTAGTTGAGATCGTTAACGGTGTGTATCCGCAGGACTGAGGAGAAACTAATGTACTAAGTCTCATCTCATATAATACGCGTATGGAAACGCAACATAAACACCAACTTACCATAGTTCTTGGATTTGCGAAAGATCTATTTTGACTTCAAGAAACGATCAATTAGCAGCAAAGAAGCTTAAATTTTGAGTTTGTTCCGGGATCCCTCTTGGGTTCGTGGTATAATATCTTCAATATGTTATGAAAGATGAAGAGTGTATCAGCTGACCTGAGCTGAGTGACCAATATACATCGAAACCTGATAGAGGTAGATATTTTAACAGGGCGCGGAATAGGTGATTTTACTCTCGGGCTCCTATTATTAAAACCAATTTTCTGTTTAGTTTTAAACAAGTTCAGTTTCCAATGACAATAAATTAATCCCAAGGTGAGACGCTAAAAGTTGTTTGGAAAATAATGTGCAGAGAAGCATTACTGTAAAGTATACTAAATACCCAAACAACGATGCAGATCCAAAAACTGCTGTCCATAGTCACTCATACTCCAGGGGGTCGAAGTTGCAGACACAACTAGTAATTATTAAATACCTAATATATTATCTTGACCGACGATGTTCCTGTGGGTGTGGACTTGGCCTCTTTAGTGAGAGGTGTGGGTTTGATCCTGACCCCTGCGGTACCTCCTTGAAGTGGGGTTTTCTAAATTTCTAAGTGCAGCTGAATACGAGACAATCGCTCGCTCACTGGTGAAGGAAAACATTGTAAGGAAACCTGCATTCCTGATAAGATAAAAGCTCTTAAAGGTGTGTGAAGTTCACCAACCAGCATCAGGCGCATCGGTGAATAATGGTCTAATGCTCTCCTCGCTTGATTTCGAGAATGAAACCCGTGCCCACAGATTTATAAATATGTGCCAGTGCCCAGCCGTGGGACATTTAGAGTAGATTCTTTACTTATACACTCTTTCTGACTGGGTACCGATGGCGAAGGCGACATGATACACAGTTAGTAAAATTATAAGCGCCAAAAATTGTGCCTAATCAAATCAACTTTGGCACCTATCACCTATGTATGTATCAACATTAAAGGGTAGTCCAATCCAAATTTTACGTTTATAGACAGCCTTATTTTCTTGACCACCAGCTCCTTGGCTGGTTTTTTTTTTTCAACTTACAAGAAAATAATATTGATGTGAGAGAACCTTTAATCATCAACAAAAGCAAATTCGGTGGCAATGCGACCTGCCTGTTTCCACCAATTCTATCAATTTATAAGCTTTCCTTTGCATGAGTATTTCATGGTCTATCATACTTTACGAGACCAATGAGATTTTATCACATTAGACCTATGAGACTCTGCCAAGGCAAGTCGTTTACGTGCCGAGTTTGTCTTGTGTTTAAAAGCCGCCGTACTTCGTGCGAGGCCAACGTTCGTTCGACAGCCCTTATTGTCTCGTCTCCCTTGGCTGGTGTTGGGGTAGGAACGTTGCATGATACACAAACTGTAATAGAGGGAATAAATGGATTTCGTGAGTAGATACAGATAATGAATAAATTATGCATATGTCACAGCCAGTTACTTATGTAAGATATGGGTCTATGTCAATGCTCTCTTTATATATGCATTAGTAAGCAGTCGATTACATAATATCTACGTGAACTTCTGAATAGGACATAGGAACAGAAAAAAAATTAACATTACCTTTCAGAGTCTTGACGTTGTGATGATGTTAAAAATTGTACTTTACTCATAGACATCGACTCATGTACGAACACAGGCTTAAATTCATTGAACTTAGTTAAGGAAGATATAGATTACCTACTTGTAATGTCAGTGCACCTTAACCTTTTCTATCTTCCACTCTCATCATATAAGCTATTGTTAACAATATTTTAATAGGAAACGCGCAAAACCAGTATTATCACTGAGACACTTCTATTTAATTTTTAATCGTCTATATATTTAGTTTCTAGAAAAATCTCGAGAAAACGAAATGAGACGGAAAGTGCAATAGGTCAAGAGGCTATTTGTTTTTGGCTACTTGCCTTGAAGAATATAACTCATCAGTGCCACCGTATTCCGTTTTTTGTTAGTAAATAGTAATATCCCTAATATGTGTTATGAATATTATGTTTTACTCTGTTTTACTCCTTTACTTATTTTTATCTTATCGTCCACGCATAGGTTTGAACATTGTGTTTTGTCATTCTTAAACATAGCGAAATTTGCAGTTACATGAATTAATTTTTCGTTGGTATTGTTGTTTGTAGTGTCCATATAAGATTCTTAACTTTCGGTGATCAGTTTCTTTTTTATTTCAGCTGCGTTCGTTTTTTTTTTAACATAAAAACTGAAGCTTTTTCAGCTAGGCAAAATGTCATGTCTGCTAATTTTAGGTCTGTTTCGTATCGTCATTATCAAAAAATAACGTTTAGTATAAATAAAATAGTTGACAATGATGACGACGAAGATGATGATGATGATGATGGTTACCGTAACTTGGAACCTTCTCTAATTGTTGTTCAGGTATATATTATTGTTAGATATAATTATCTCGTACTACACAGTCGTATGCAGTATGTCCACAAGCAGCGCCGTTAATTAGTAATTACGTCGCCCACGGAAACCCGTCTTTTCAAAATGTTACTGTCAGAACAACCAAATTGCTTGATCTTAGTATTAAATGATTTTCTTTTTTTGACTATATTGCATGCACCCTCGTTATATATTATAATATAATAGAATGTCCACTGGGGTAGTTTGAATAAAAAACGGTTTCAAAGTGAAGGTCACGTATGGGAAGACAGAGGGTGGATCTCCAACACTTATGGTACAACGATGTTCATGTATAGGTTGTTTCTAGTTGGTTGTGAAAGGCGATGGATCGTCTTGGCCCACGTGTAGCAGTTAACGGAAATTGGCTAGTGATAATAATAATGACGTCATGACTTCCTTTAATAACCAAGATTACTGACATGATAGAGAATGTTATGTAGTCATTGAAGTTAATTATAAGAACTGTCTTTTTGTTACCGTCGGTGTTGAGTAAGCCGTAATCCACAAAGAGTTTCGTAATCATAACGCAAATACAATTTTTATCATTAGTACAGCGTTATTACAATAAAGAAAGAACGTTTTGTGGGAAACTGAAGTTACTTAATATTGAGATTGACTTAGGCATTGATAGACCTTACAGTAGCCCTGTACTGTTTAGCCTGTAACGTATGACAATCGTAGATAAATTCTTTATAATACAATTTTTTTTATTTATAAAATTATGTAAGTAATTTATGAATCAAATCGCCTTTATAAAAAATATCACAATATTTTTTACTAATTTTGTACAAAGAAAAACATAAAAAAGACCGTGAAAGAATAAAAGAAAAGCTGATGGTTCGCAGACAAGAGTCTATAAAAAGAGGTCAAATAGCAAAGAAGATTGATACATTTTTGAACATTTATGAATTTGTTTTAGCAAATTTATGTACGGGTAGATTAGGTAAGATTGATCACTTTCTTTCGGATGGGAACTGATTTCACGGTGAGATCTGTTCACCGCTCTCGATTTCTCACGGCGACGTCCCCCTGCGAACGAAAATACGGAATACGCATTGTTACTTCGATTTATACGCCGGGATGGCGTAACTTTTGCTATACCTGCGTGTGTCAGTTGTATTCTCTGATATTCATTCTTCTTTATCGACGCAACGGGGTTTATTCTTGGAATGCTCAAAAGTAACACAATTCACCAAAACCCACAAGCATAAAAGATTCGTATTAGTTTTTCTTGACAAGTGCATTTATTCCAAAACCTGTTCAAGCATTAGGTAATTGTTACATACAAACCTGTTCTTTATGTTAATGGTAACATTTCTTACGTTTCCGGCCTGTATGTTATTCATTTCTTTGAATGAATATTATTCTAATCCGACTACGACAAATCCGTAGGTGCTCTTGACTTTATGTTTTTACGTATGTTATCGGTATCATTTGTTATTATTTATATAGAAGGGGTTAAGTTTTTCGTAATGGTAGTTAAACTTTTTACTTACTATGCTAGTAATTTCTAATATCTCATTACAAATGTACATTGTTTAAAATCGCCAAAAATATTAAAATACTTTCTGTTACCAAATTTCTAAATGACAAAAGAGCTAGCAAACTCTACAAAAATATTCGAAAAATACTCTTTTCGCAACGTCTGTTTTTGCTGTGTTGAGAACTATGTCAAGATTTTTGCATTCACAAAAAATATATACGAAGTCACCGCGGCTGGCAATTTCCTTGTCACAATGGATGTTTGAAGTTTTCATATCTTAAGCAATTAACTCCTACTTTTTTTCGAATGGATTGCTATGTTATGCTAATTTGGTTAGAGTGAACTTAAAGCTTCAGGGCTACATCTACTACTGGACAGTGTCATTTGTGCATTTACAATTGATTTAATAAGTATCTTATAAACTATAGATGATAGACTAAGAACTTTAACTTCGGCGCGTTTTCCAATTTTGATACTCACATTGCATTTGGCCAAAATTAAGCCTAGAACAATTTGTTTTTGTAGTTTTTAAAATATTACTTACCTAACCATTTTCTATGCCTTGTATACTATTTATTTATTTATTTCAATTACACAATTCTCTACTATCACTATTGTACGATTAATATTATTTACTTATGTTAAGTTTTTTATTTACTCAGTTTAGTTTGTCACTTGTGTCCATTTGTGACCTCTCTTAGTGTTAAGACATTAGGTTGTTTATGCACAGTATAGCATTATTAACAGCTGTTGTTACATAGAGTCTGATATCACGGAAGAATTTTCCAGTATCCAGAGGCGAATCTGACATATTTTATAGGTCACCACTAAAAATAAAAGGGAATAAGATTAACTTATCCTTTATTTATATGCAATATCCATTCGTACGTCTCGGTAAGCAAAGATAAATTCTCTTTCTTCTTTTCTTGTTTCAAATTCGGAAATGGAATTAATTAAGCACTTTAAAAATATATTATCGCCCTGTAACCCTCTCTATACACAACATAAAGTGAAATCGACATCGTGAACATTTTTTCCTTGACTGATGGCTGATGCGCTTAGTTATTATTTGTTTATCTTTTTTGGGAATCCACTGCACTAACGGACAAACCGCCTCTGCGAGTAACTAAACAGTTAAAATATTCTCCCATCACTTTATTCTCTATTGCTGTAACAATATTATAAAGCTACAATATATTACTGGAAGTGACATAAGATTATGTAATTTTCAGTCGCTTGTCTAAGTATGTTAGTCCGCTAGTGTAAAACGTAATTATAGGTCATTAAATGAGGTCAGCCAATGCGTCAAGCCACATCTCTTTCATTTACACTACGTCGAAAGAGACAATAAGCTATTTTTAAAGTAACTTACTTTCAGAATAAGTTACTTTTTAAAGTATAGATACCCTTTAAAGTATGTTTTTATTCTATAAAGTGAATTGCTTTTTGAGTAAGTAATTGTTAAGCTACTGTAATTACTTATTAGTGCACGCATGCTTAATGCCGCACCACAGTTATACTGGTGACCCGTTTAATGGTCTATTACGCGTGGTTTTAGTGGCAAATACTCTGTTCATAGTGTACTGTTAATTTTATTATACGTCAATCATCATGGGCTTTCCGCTATCAATCAGTCAATTATAATAATGGCAGTCGCATGAGATATTGCATTGTTAACGCACCTGTTCCAATTTATAGTATTTAGCGTGGAAATTAAGAGATTTTCGGTCATTCAAACACTAACAACAACATCTTTTTGAGATGGTCGCGCTTTCGTTGCTGAGAAACGAACATGAATTTCAGAATAGTATATTTTTGTAAGAGTATTTAAATCCGCCTAGTATTGGCTTAATACAACCTCCATAATATTATTATAATACTCGTATATAAGAAGAGTCGGTACTCGGTAGTAACCATAAGGCTCCGACTACTCGGTTGGATTTTTCCGTAAATATGTTTATTCATACTTCGATTTATTTAATCGATAGTAATCCTACTTATGTCGCGACTTGGGAAAAAAATATTTCATCGGATTTATTTAAATCAGTTAATTTTTAAAAATTTTATAGTAGGTATATAAAATTATAGTTTTGTAGTTATTCCGCATTCGCCACTGTTTCGTCTGTTTTTTTTTTTGCGCATGGAATCAAATTAGGCCATCTCACCAAAACTATATGAAACGGGCGGAGCGAACGTGGAAATTATTTTCAGGTGCTTCGTCTTAATAATTAATTTAAAGCTAAGAATAGCTAGTAAAATTATCATTTATTGAATACGGAACCCCTTTTATTTACCATGTCGTACTGAGTACTCATTCGTCCAGAGAAAAAATGGTATGATCCGTCGGGAACAGGTCCGCAATGGTCTTGCAATATTTGAAGCGGAACGACAAGTTTTTGACGTTTTATCGCTGATTAACTTTTTATAGCGGTCTGATGTTGAGTTCTAATTACAACCTTTATGTACAATTTCAAAAAACTCTTAGTTGTGCGTTCTTACGGTTCGTTTTTTTGATTGCACACAAACATAAAAAACCGCTACTAGGGAGTCAAAAATACAGGACCGACGTGCTATCGTTATTCTATAAAAAACTTGTAAATGTTTTATTTTATTATACATAAATTATTTTATAACATTTTTTTTTAAATAATTTTTCAATGATATTAAAATGTTTCTAATTTGAATTGCGGTTTGTACCTGTAATTTTATTGAGGTGGCACTCAACTCATTATATTCAAGCTAGTTCTAAGTGTTTGTAGGTACTTCTTGTTGGTACAACTAAATAAATAAATAAATTGTGCTAAGCTAGCTGTTACGTGCGTCCTCACACGTTACTGGCATATCACCTGATGAAGATTGTTCTATAAGAATAGCCTAGTTAGCTAACGAAAGGTTGTTAAAGTTACTTTTGTAAACTACCACGATTTGTGATTTGCAGCCAAAAACCCCGAAAAGACTTGATAAAGAAATAATGTGTAAAAAAGTAATAGCTAATTATTCGCTTTGTATCCCGACGTTATTAATGGCGGGCTCCTATAATGACCCTTTAAAAGGGTGTTCCCTTCGCAGAAACACATTTTTTATGAATCCCTTATCAACAGGTAGATCGTAGAACCCCATTCGATATTTATTCTCGCCTATTGTTGACTACAACTCAACTCCATCGTCTAATCTGTCGTCATCATTATTAACCTGTATTTGTCTACTGTCGATAAGACTCTTTTAAGGAACGCCAAGACGGTCGCACAAAATCATCAATACAACAGATACATGCTTCGTATTCGTAAATGCAGCTTAAACCAGAATCTAATCCATTAATCATAAAGATTCTGAAAAAAGGAACGTATGCGACTAAACTAAAAAAAGGTTCAAGAGTTGAGCGTTTTGGATAGACGAAATGTTCGGCCATTGATCAGGTGGGAAGACTATCTCCATACAGTGCTCCTGTGTTGGATGCGAGAGGCAAGGGATCGGTCGTCTTGATTTTCATTGAAGGAGGCCTATGATCAGCAGAGGGTGGATAACAACCGCACCATGGTTCAGGCCTCGTTGTTGCGGTGGGACTCAGCAGCCTAGGGTGAGCCAGCACCTCAGGTGAAGCGAATTGAGCCGAGGAGGTTCTTTGTATCCCTCTTATAAGAAGAGGGCACAAAAGAGCAGGGGGCAAGAGATGAGGACGGGAATCTCACCTCATTGTATTGTACAACCCCTCTGTGGAGGTGGCGTCGGTCCCCTAGAGACTGACTAGCCATCGAGGTACCCTGTTGCTAGTAGATCCGGCGCGCCTCAACAATGGCGGCATTGGTAGCACTCGCCGGGTTTTAGTGGGTAGAGCTGCGTCCATTTACCAGCTTTCGGGCGCAGCGAGTCCCACATACCCGCTTGAGGTGACCCACCCCCCAGCGGGATGGTTCAATGCATTTCTCGGCGTTAAAGAAAAAAATAATAATAATAATATAAAACTTGAAGTTATGTGTACATTTTTGCTTCATATCACCATATGAAGTAAAATAAAGGTAAAAATATAATCATTTAGAATGTCGACAAAAGGTTTTGTTTATATTTTTACTTGACTCCAAAGCGTTGTTGATGACAACAGCATTAAAATAAGACACAATAACAAGGAATGCGTACAACAGGGAAATTAAACAACCTATATATAAAAAAGCTTGTACTTTTTTTAAGAAGAAAGTAACAAATGAATTCGTTTTAAATCAATTTGCTGTCAATTAAATAAATAAAAATGTGTTTGTATGAACTTTTCGTATTTCACTATTCATTGGTTTGGTCAAAACAGATTGCCATCAGGTATTTAAAGAAATTGGAGTCTTTGTTAACATCCGACATTCAGCGACGGAAAACTCTGTCTATTCATAATGTAAAGGAAGCTTTTGATATTCTTTGGCCAATGTCATTACAGAAATTAAAAGCTGAAAGCAAATCCTAGACTAAAGCAAACTTCATTAAGCTGAAATATTCCATCTACATATCGTTCCTACTTCTCTTTGCCATAAAAGTCTATATACGCAATATTGTAGGCTATCAATTTTTATTCAGACGACCTTTTATGAATTTTTTATAGCACAATTCTCGCTAATATTATGAACAAAAATGTATTTGTCAATAATGGATTTTTGGTTAGTGTTTATTTCTTATGTACATTTATTCCAAATAGTTTCTTTAGAGAAACCCAGTCTAACCGCGGGGTACCGTATCACCCAGTTACTGGGTTGTGGAGGTCCGACAGCAGTCGCTCCATGTAAAATACTGGTATTCAGTTGAATCCGGTTAGACTGGAAGCCGACCCCAATATATAGTTGGGAAAAGGCTAGGATGATGATGATGAGTTTCTTTAGAGAAAATATATGTTATTTACGTAGATATATGTAGAAGTAAAAAGCAAGCTTTAATGATTAAACCCTACCCTCTCATTATTTCTTCAAAACTCAGATTAATAAGGATAAAGTTATGATAAAATAAATCTCTCATTTATTTTTCTTTTTGATAGAAGGTAGGGAAATTCGGAGTCACTCAAAAATAAAATAACTCAAGGAGCTGACTTCATTTTGCCGTGCTCATGCATGACTATCAGCATATGCATGGATGACTATCAGCATATGCACGGATCCATGCGGTACCTATACTAGATACTATAGAGACACGAACCTGGGGTCCACGTAGTAATTAGTAATCACACAACCCCCTCTTTCCGGAACACGGCAGAGTGACGAAATAAAACAAATGCAGTTCTCCACTGTATTGCTTAATCATAGGAAATAGTATAAATATTAGAACGGTCTCTTCGCGACGATGACTTCGTAGGTTAGTAGCCGTGAGCCATTCATGGGTTCTGAGTAAATAGATAGGGATCTAAGCGAATGCTCGAAATATTACACTCAATTGTAAAATGTTCCCTCCGATGAAAAACTTGTTAAACTAAAAACTTGTCTTGAAGTGTTAAGAGATGAATGAAATCATGTTTACCCGTTCCCAAGCAGAAGACTCCTATTTAACTATGTATTTAGTTTGTTTCAAATACTTGACTGATCGTGCACGTTGAGATGCAGATGATTCTTGTCCACTGTCATTTTATCTTATACCTTTAAACGATCAATTCTTGTATATTATTGTTTCTGTGATCTCGGAAACGGCTCTAACGATTTCACTGTTTGGTATATGGACGTTTTTAGGAAAATGCATATTTTCGAGTTTTTATGCGTTTTTCTTTGATCGCTAATTTCGTCTCGTCTAGCAAGGAACGAGTATTACGGGTTCGAATCCCGCTCGGTGACTAACTTTTGTTTTTTTATAAGTTCGGTCGACCAGGTAATTATTCTATACAGTACTTTTTAATTCACATACAAATAACATGAACAACATTAGTAAACATAAATATCAAATAAAAAAAATGTTTTTGTATCTAAATTTGCTATTTCGAAATACAAATAGATCCCTAGATAATCTTTTGGAAAAACGACATATTAATATGAAAATTGTTAGCATATAGTTCTAGGATACTTTTAATGTAACGAAAATCAATGTTCTGAATGTTTTTACTATACAAAGCGTACATTCTCTGGCGGCTAACGTTGCATAACTGTAGTAGGCGTAAGACGACGCCCTCTCCGCTACAACTCGCTTGGGTACCTAATATCTTATTTATACAACTGATTGTGTCAATCTGGTGTTCTAAATTTCAAGATCATTCACCGAGTCATAATA
This sequence comes from Lycaena phlaeas, assembly GCA_905333005.2. NCBI lineage: Eukaryota > Metazoa > Arthropoda > Insecta > Lepidoptera > Lycaenidae > Lycaena > Lycaena phlaeas. The sequence continues at coordinate 15,890,658 of HG995166.1, read as the reverse complement.
ACGTTTCATTTGAAGTATCATATTCATTCAAGCATATATTTGAAATTAAGAAGTTTATAGCTCACTTTGTTTTTAATTAATAACTCAATACTGGTTGACTCAAAATTTTGGTTTTTGAAAGTTCTCTCAGAATCCTTCTATTCTCTCTGAGCCGTCACCGTAAGGAGGAAGGAGGTCCGCGTTGCATTATGCTCTACCTATACCTATTGTAAGTATTGTAAGAACCTATGTGTACTTCCCATTGACATAAAATAAAGAAATTTAGTAAGAATGTAAGTCTTGTAATGTAAAGGAAAAGTTCTGAAAACCGTTAATCTATTACAAATATATAAATCTGAAGAGTTTGTTTATTTGAACGCGGTAATCACAGGAACTTTTGCTCAGATTTGAATGATTCTTTCAGTGTTAGATAGCTCATTTATCCCGGAAAGAGAAAGCCGTTGTAAATCTTAGTTGATACAGGCGAAGCTGCAAACAACAGCTAGTTTGTTGATAAACGTCATAGAACACGTTTTTAGGAACAGTCACTGCGCTGGGGTCAAATTTGCTCTTGTCTGGATTTTAAATTCTTTTTAAATGTCAGAATCGACATGCAATATCAAAGGCCAAATTGATTTATAGACGTGTAGCTCTAGCTCTATTACTATAATTAGTGAATCTAAATGCAACGCAAGCGAGACGTAAAAGCTGAACGCGCACTACTTCCCCCGTACTTTTATCAAAAACATCTGAAGGCTGCTCACAAACTCATTTGCGTTGAGAACGGTAGTCCGAAGCGGTATTGTGCGTTGGAACAAGACGCACCATTTGTAGGCGTCGAGTGTTTGCTGAAGAGCCGGTGCCGCATCTCTAATGAACGGGGAATCGGTGAAAGCAAGTGAATCTGTATTTACTCTGTACCACAACTCAAGGCGCAAACGTCATTTAGAACGTTTACTTTCTTAAATTTGGAACACAAAAGACTTTTTCTTTTTTCATATTCAAAGTATGCGTAAATTGTAATAATCAGGATAAATTGCTGGGCCTTACTGGCATTCTTTCGTTCTTTAAATTGTTTGAATAAATTTTTCAAATTTCGTTCTTCATTCGAGTGATACCATAATAGGCGGAGATCAAAACGAATTTTAAGGTGTTTAGGAAAATTAAAAACTGTTTGTTCTTTTATTATGCCTAAAATAAGACTTAGGTATTGTAATGCACCTATTCATGATTTCCAAATTCTTGCGAAACAATATATATATATTCATGAAACTATGAAATATTATGTTACGTACTTTTGTTTTTTTTTTTTTTAATTTATAAAGCTCACAGTTCATAGTGGAAATGAAATAATTAATTATAATTTGTTAGATACTTATGCGTGTAATCTTCAAGATCATATTTTTTGCGGTAATTTGTTGAGAACCTTGATTTTTACTTTAATATCTTGGAAAAAAAATTTACTACCATTAAGTGTTTGTAATAAATATTGATTACTTAGTAATTGCTTTTAGAAAACCGGAAGTACCAATGTTTATCTTTGGTAAGATATTTTTGGGAGGACCATAAGAGGGTCATTAGGAAGTCTTAACTATGATAGGTTTATTAAAAAAAGTTTTTTTTAAATATAATTATTTGTCGCTCGAAAATAAAGATAAAAAAATAATTTATTAAATAGTCAAAATTGGAATCGAACTAAAATCGAATAAAAAGAACATTAATAAATTTAGCAACCAATTGGGTACGTTTATTTATGTATAACCATAAAATAATTAGTTCGCTAAGTTCAAGTGCATGTTTTCGTTACATAAGTGGTGGAGTGCGCGGGATCACCCGGCGGGCGGCGGGCGGGGGGCAAACCTGCGGAGCCGGCCCGACCACTTGACCACTTGACCACTTGACACCGCGATAACCTGATGTGTGAGTGTTATATCAATCCTCTGTAACCGCTACTTGCTAAGAAAGATTCAATTTCAAGGACACTTTTCTCGATTATTATTAAAAATTAAAAATGCTCATAATAATTTTGATAACATCTTACAAGGTTTTTAAAATATATGTGTTTTATAAAGACCTCGAGGATATGACTTTTTTTTCGAATGGACCTATGCTGTTGGCCTTAAAGCCTTTAAGCTTCATCGAAAAAGTAGATGAGCAGATGGCTCAAGAATTAAGGATATGAATTATGAATACACTCCAGTTATGAATAATAAAAATAATAAAAGCTGTACTTATTGAAAATGTATGTTTCCACAATCTTGATTTATGACAATTTGCTGTGACAATTTGTTTAAAGTTTAAATTTAAATTAATAATGTAAGCGGTTTTAACCGCTCAAAGTACCTACGTAGACACTATCCGGTTTTGAAGTAAGACCTTACAATAAAAACTTAAATCGGCAAGTTTCATTGATGTGAGAATCTTCAAAAGCGGACGAGGAGGGTTAATAGCCACATACATACTTCACTATAGTTCACTTACCCGGTGGCCTAATGCGGGGTAGCAAACACACAAGAAAACTTGGTCTTATATCTACATAATATTTTTTTGTCGATGCTTCTTTAACCAATAAGACATCAAGAAAAAACTACTAACTACTACTCACTAGATGATCGATCGAACATTCTCGAATCCAGAACCAGCCTATTCCTACGTTGACTACAAAGAAACTTCGAGAAGCTTTTAATTAAAATTTAAAAACATTTGGTAGGTGTGACTAAAGAACCGATTTGTTTCCAACAAAAGCTAAATTGCCCGGATTTATGCTTCACATGCACGTTGAATATTCTGAACAGCTTTTGCACTTAAGTACAGCTATTTTCGCAATAAATATATAATACCAGATAATCGGAGAAACGTAGGAATCAAAAAATATCGAAAATTATGCTTTTGTGTTGTTTAATCTTAATCTTATCTTACTTGTATCTTTAATGTCTACGATATTCGGATAAAAATTCACAGTATTCACAGAATAAGAGAAAACGAGAATTTCATTTTCTACTGTATTATATCCAATGGCTTAGCGTACGCAGTAAAAATATATATGTCATCAAATTAAACACTTTTTAAAAAATGTACATTTTCATATTTTCCATAATCCCTCTGTTGGTTGTTTCAATATTCATAAAAACATTCAATTTTCTGCCAATTGATTTAACTAATGTGATTAAACTTTACACATAGATAGGTACAGTAAACAAAAGCACACAGGAATTTGAATATAAACAAATTTCGACGTAATTTCATTGTTATTTTCAAGCTGAAAAGTTTAAATATCGATGTTCATATTGCATTGCGATGTTCATATGTTCATATTGCAGCTTATATTTGAAAAAGTGACTGTATATGTAACGTATATAGAGTTTAGAACGTACAATCAGGCCCGTCTTTTCGATTGGGCACGCGGGGCAACTGCCCAGGGCCCCGCGATCCATGGGGCAACAATATTTGTATCAGAATATGACCGAGACACCATTTTAGGAAGTTAAGCAATGATTGCTAATTAGAATACTTAGTATTGTCTTTTTACTATTATTACTCTTTCTAGTTCAAAATTGAAGCCCACAGATGTATATATTATATTGTTATAATGTGGGCGCTTCATTACCTTGGTAGGTACACAGGGCCCCCGATAGGTTTAAGGGGGCCCAGTACAAGGAAATATGTATATAACTTACAAGATTTAGTGTCGTCAATTAATTTATGACAAAATGTTTGCAATGGACCTTTTTTTAACACATTGTTACTCAAATTTTAGGATTGCTGGTATCTAGGACAGAATTTAAGATACCAATAGAACCGTTCTTGAATCCCACCAGGGACATCTTCGCCTCCTTTGAGATGATAGCCAATCAGCGATTCGAGGTAATCCTTATTATTCTTGTGTGTTTTCTGCAAAGTTCTTAGCCAAAGTCATAGACAGCAATCAACAAAACTATAGAAAACTATATTTATAATGTATTTGAGGGCTTGGACCAAGTAACATCGATTCGTAGTAGCAAGATACCGAAATTCGTCATTGTCTCTGAGTTATCAATGACAATTTCCTAGCCAATAAGATATTGACAATAACGATCGATAACCACTAGACAGTTTGTGATTTTGTTACGATAACGATTGACCACGTGTATTAGCGCAACTTGTGTCAATACCGTACATTTTATCCTTTTCGAATATCGTTAGTTTTTGGAACGAAGTTCCTTACGGCAGGCTTGGATATGGATTTTGCTGCGCGACCGAACTGAAAAAAATGTGATAGTAAAACTGTAAGCAAAAGTGCGTGGAATAAAGAGCGTTAAATGAGACGTCCGCAGGCGCGACAGTCGCATACACAGGCGAGTAGTGTATAATACCTTTCTTTTTAGCCGAAGGAACTTCGTTCCTACCTGGTGTCCCACAACACCACATTTCTTTTTTTAAATGTTACTTTGTCTAAGCCCCTGATGTTATTCTACCAATGTGTCTACTGCAATCGCTTGTTTATATAGCGAAAAGAGTAATGCTATCTTCTCAAACTTGAACCAATAAAACACGTTCGGAATTTCAAACAAATGAGTAATTCGAATATGAATGTGTCAGGCACGTGTTTTTTTTTTAAATTTATTAACTAGAAATATATATATTTTACATCCTACTATCCTACTATAATTCTACTAATATTATAAATGCGAAACGTATGTATGTATGTATGGATGTTTCTTACTGTTTCACCCAAAAACTACTGAATGGATTTTCATGAAACTCTACAATAATATAGCTTATATATCAGAATAACACATAGGTTATAGTTTATCCCTGTGCTCCCACGGGGATGGGAAGTACGCGGATGAAACCGCGGGGCGCTGCTACTTAGATAATAAAAATGTTTTATAGAATTAATATAAAGACGGTGTTTCATTGTAAAAGATATAACATTGATTTATTGGGCAAACGTTCGCTTCCTTCGCTCTGTTTACTGTTGCATCCCGCTGTTTGTTCCAGATAAACCACAGATGTCTGCCCCGGATCAAACTTACTCCTATTGCCAACGGCTAATCTATGTTTGCTAAGTAATTACAATAACTGTTAAGTTTGTCATTAAGGTTGAAGTAATTAGCGTACACGCTCGTGTAATGTCTTCTTTAATAATAGTAATGCAAGAACAGTTGTACAGATTTATGGTATAGTTCCCTGGTGTACCGATCGGATTCATTTTCAGACGCACATAATTTGAATGATGAATTTTATTTTCATACTTCTTCTATCTACATCTACATCTACACTAATATTATAAAGAGGAAAACTTTGTTTGTTTGTTTGGTTGTAACGAATAGGCTCAAAAAGTACTGGACCGATTTAAAAAATTCTTTCACCATTCGAAAGCTACATTATCCACGAGTAACATAGGCTACATTTTATTCTGAAAAAAATAGGGTTCCGTAAGATATTTGGGTTTTTCGGACACAAGGTGTAAAAAATCAACCAGAAAAGTTACTTATTTTGCGTACGCTGCCTAAACTATAAAAGATAGAATCATAGAATGTTCTAATTAATTGTAGATCTTATAATTATCTACAAAAAAGTCTGCGACACGTTATACATATCTATGTCGATTGAGGCACAATAACCATTTTTTTATTTAGATATTTTGAATTTTTTGGACTACATTTAAAGGCGTTTATTTTACTCATGCTTTGGATCCTTATCAAAATACATTATTTCATCACTAAGTACAGTTTATGTAGATAATATTTCGACTTTGAATGAAAAATTGGACGATCGGTTTTGAAGTTATGGCGAAATCCATCTATACTATATATCTACACTAACATTATAAAGTTACTCTTTATAATGTTTGAACACAAGGTATGACTTACAACTATTACGTGGTAAAGTTAATGTCATCTGATATTAAAAAAAATCAGAAACATATTAGTATATATTGGACAACTATAATTATTTAGATTTTCTGGATCCTTTACTTTGGATGAAGTCATGGTAATCCTTTTCTTCTATTTTCGTTTTGACGCGAACGCAAACCATATTTGAAATAATAAACAAAAATTACCTAAACACATTAATTTAAAAAAAACCCATTCTCCAACCTATTTTAAGAATATTTAGAAACATGGCGGAGAAGTAAACATACCGCTTCGTGTTATAATATTATACTTTGTTTTCCTTTACATGTTACCACATAAAAAAATACCTGTGAAATGTGAAATACACATGAGGAAAATATATGAAATCAGGTGACAATATATTTGGGACGTGAAAACGAGGGAGGAAGGAAGTCGGCTCAATTCGTATGTTGAAACAAATTTATATTTTTTGGCAACTTCCCTCTTTTTATTAATTAAAAAGAGCGGATATGTCCATCTTTTGAAATTAATGACTACTTTATAGGGATTCGATTATATTGTTATCCCAAGAAACGACAAAAACGAGTTTGAAATTTATGAGATACAAAACTAATAAATATGCACTTCTTATGATATTTTAAAAACATTATAACATGTATTTTCTTTTATCAAGACTCTAGCGCTTTGCTTAGTCTAGAGTTTTTTATTAGGTCAATAAATAAAATATTCTACGAAAAATTTAATATATAGTATGTAGAATGTAGATACTAGATACCATTAACCTATATCATTTTTCGTCGAATAATATATTCAGATAAGTCTTTAAATGATACTAGCTGTTGCCCGCAGCTTCGCCTGCGTTAAGTGAGATTTACAACGGGATCTTAGTACGCAAAATAAGTAACTCTTCTGGTTGATTTTTACACCTTGTGTCCGAAAACCCCAAATATTTTACGGAACCCTATTTTTTTTTTTTTCAGAATAAAATTTAGCTTATGTTACTCGTGGATAATGAAGCTTTCGAATGGTGAAAGAATTTTTGAAATCGGTCCAGTACTTTTTGAGCCTATTCATTACAACCAAACAAACAAACAAAGTTTTCCTCTTTATAATATTAGTGTAGACAGATGTAGATGTAGATGTAGATAAAATCTTAAACAGAAACTGCATTTGCATAAAGCACCTTCTTCGTTCCGCATTCAAATACACGTGTAAACTGATCTTCTTTTATAATTGAGGATTTTAATATATGCAAGTACTGAGTTATAGCTTGCAATTTTTCCGTTCATGTATGTAATGGCAATGCTCATGTGCAACATAGGCCTCCCTCAATGAACGCCAAGACTGATCCCTTGCCACTCGCATCAAACACGGACCGGCCTCTGTTCGGAGATCATCTTCCCACCTGGTTAATGGCCGACGAACACTTCGTTTACCTAAACGCGGCCTCCACGTATGAACCGTAATGGCCCATCGGCCATCCGTTCTCTTGAGTGTGTGGCCAGACTATTGCCGGTAGCTTTGAAGATATTTCCTTAGATTATTTTATTAATTAAAGCGTATCTTCAATACTAAGGGGATTAACGGGACAGATTAAGGTCAATGAGAAGCAGAAATGAGAAATCCTTATTGATTTAACCATTAATTAAAAAGATCAAAGGTAATAGCTAAATTAAATAAGCAAAGTTGATCGCGTAAAAATGTTTATTAGCTGTTTCCATGACTATTGGTTAAATTTCGGCTGCTTTTTGTCGCTAAACATTATTAGAAACTAGCAGCTTTTTTATTGTTAAATTTTAACTCAATGGAATTAATAATATGTAAACGAGCATACCTATATTGCCGGTTGGTCGAATGGTCAGACAACTGGGCACTTTACGAAACGGTAGCTGGTTTTATTCCCACCAGGTGCAGATAATGTGTATGATGACTATAGATAGTCTGAACCGGGTCTTGGACGTGTGTATATATATATTTATATAAATTTCTTAAATATATTTCCGTTTCTAGTTCCGTAACATAAGTTCTTAATAAACGAGAGGGCTAGGCTATATAGAGCCGATTATGCCTCTCTCTCGTTCGTTCCGCGCTCTCGCTGGCGGAACGCTACATGACGTCATCTTTTTCGTCCATGCTGCCCGTAATATTGAGTTATTAGACGTTGTCACGTCAATTTACATTCAAACATAGTATAAATTGATTTTAAGAAATGCACTAAAATGAGTTCGAATACCATAAATGTTGTATTATTACTACTTCAGTATACTATGTAAATCTCTTAATGGTTTCCCTCAGCATGCATGCAGGCGTTATCTCTGTAAGACTTTATATTCTGCGATGTCTCCGAATCACCATTTAATGCACGATCGAATGCTAGGGATGTACCATTTCCTTTCTTAAATAGGGGAGGCGAAGTAGTAAAGTGTTTTAGATGTCAAATAGTTATTGTCAGAGGTAAAACGGTCAGAAATATTTCAGGGAATAATTGAAGCACTTTGTGTGAATGATAAAATAACGCGCTACGTGCTGGATAAAAGAACAAAATGAGCTCTCAAAAGTTCATTCATGTCAGCCTCTTTGTTTGCCCGTCCATCTGTAACAATGACGGTGTTTTTATCGTTTTACATCTCTTCAAATTTGCATATAGGGCTTCGAGTTTACTATTGTGTCACTTCGTAATATATTGCGCATTTTATATTTGTCAATATTTTTATGTCTTTACAGGATTATTGTGACCCATCTTCGAGATACGTATTAAATAAAGCTTATAATACCATAAGACTTATACGATTATTACATTATTGTGTTAGAACATAGTATAAACACGATCTTAACATAGTCATGACGTAGTTGTAGCCAGTAAAACACCTTATATCTTGCAATGATAATTAATTAATCCCATTTTCAATTAATTCCATTCTGTAGGTGACGTATTTTCTTCTTGAAATAAGAGAATTCTATTAAACATGTTTATTGTATGCTAGATTGGATGACTTTTCGGTGCAAAATATATCTGATTTCAATTGCTCAGAAGTAGACAGAGTTTTTTTTTCGAAAGGTCTAGACTTTTAGGCCTGATGGCCTTTAAGCTCAATCAGTAGATAGGTGCCTAAAAGTAGACAGAGGGTAAGGTCTCTATGTAGGCTAGGTATACGTCCTAACTGAATGCACCATCATAAAATTATTATGTCACTTATTAGACTGTAACAGTAAAATAAATCAGCAGACAGCAAGATATCTTCGGTACTGGCGATGAGAATATACAAGCGCTCGCCGAACGCATACGAATTACTCCGGAAGTGTTCCATAAAATTATTGGGAAGACAACTATGAATTACTTATGGAAATGTAAAAGTGGAAATATGAGTACCGATATGAGTTATTGGACACATTCTGAAGTAACAGCTTCGGGTATTATTGTGTTAAATTTATAACTGAAATCATTGTGTGGTGTAGGAAAAGAAATGAAGAACTATGTGGTAATTAATAGGTCGATAGGACTTACAAATGGCCGGTTGATCAGTGGCGTAACTATACCGTTCGGGACCCGGGGCAAATTCATCGGATGCTAGGAAAGACACTTTTTTTTTTTACTAAATGAGAAATAATAAATATTGGGAGTTGGAATTCTTCTTCGACCGGGGGCCCCTTTCAGCTGGGGCCCGTGGCATTTTGCTGACTTGCCACCCTGTAGTTACGCCACTGCGGTTGATGATCTCCGTGCTGTGATCGATCCTAATCGTATACCATTAGCAGGTAGGTTCAGTCGAATGCAAAACTAAGATTTCCTTTGTGACGTGACAACGTCTTAAAATTTGATGCAGCCGGCTGCACGCACGAAAAAACATGACTCGTACGGCGTTACCTCGGTCTGAGGCGTTATATTTAAGGCTTCAAGCGAGAGCACGGAACGAGCGACAAAGAGGCACAATCGGCCCATCAGTATTTTCTTATGACGTTGTCTCGTTCAACTATCGTCAGTAAACCGACTTTACAGGCAACCGATTTTTAGATATGAGCCACGAATAAATTCTGCAATTCCATTATTAAAATGTTCTTTACGTACAATAGTGATGTACTCGTACATTGAGAATGGTTGCCCCACCCAAGTTTCAATTAAGTTCTCTCTCTTGTGGCATGTATTCGAACCGTGACCGTATTAGGGAGGGAACACAATGCAAGAATACTCTTGAGAATGTTCTTCCAACAAGTCGAAGAACGTTCCAATTACACTGTGGTTCCACATGCAGCGAATTGATCAATATGTTTGCTGTTTACCCTTAATACAGTAATGTAGTGCAGTGCGGAACTACACACGCGTCTGTTTATCTGCATTATAGGTTTTTTATTGAAATGGTTTTAATTTTGGGCGTTATCATTGAAAAGTTTTTTATTAATCAACTTAGTATGTACCTCCGTCATAATTGTAAAAGAAATAGGTTTTCTAAAACAATATTTTGATTTAAAAATATAATGGCGTAAAAGCGCTTTCTATAAAAATCGCAATCGTGTGCAAGAGTTAGTTATATCTTATTACCTCGAGAAAAGTTCGTTTCAGCAGATGCCAATTGCTTTTGAAATGCGCTAACATTTTTTATGAGTGTTTCTGCAGTACGTGAGCGCAGCCGGGGAATTGATTTTAATAAAAATATTTCTAATAAACTGACAATTCTAATGCAGCATGCATTAAAACCATTTTTAGGTTATTTTGTGATGCTAAAAACTACTTATCAAACAAAAATAAAAAAAATCTGTTGTCTGTAAAGTCGGTTTACTGACGATGCAATGGTTAAACGTGACAATAATAGACGTAATACTGATAGGCCGATTATGCCTCTTTGTGGCTCGTTCCGCGCTCTCGCTTGTACTTCAAGCCTTAAATGGAACGCCTCAGAGCGAGGTAACGCCGCATGAGTCATGTTTTTCGTGCGTGCAGCCGGCTCATCGACTTATACGACTTGGTTACATCAAAGGCGTAAGAAGACTGTGTCATGCAGCTTGTTATCGTGACATTGAAGTCGATATAACTGTAAGGTGCGCTATTAATTTACATTATAATTTTTTCAAGAGATAATATCATTGGGCGCATTGAGTACTTATTGATAGGGGAAAATCTTACAGGTACGAGTCACCAACATGCAAGGTTCGCATCAGCAGCTTACTAATGATATCGACGTTATGAAATTCTAGATTTTAATACAATACATTCGAAATTTCGTGTTATAATTCTAAGTGATAACATTTCACTTCTATCGGCAATCCCTATGATTGCCAGTTTTTTACGTGCTAGTGGCAGCTTCGGAAATTGACTTGAAAAGCCGCGTATGACCTTTTTCTTTGTTTACGAAAAGAAAGAAATATGCTAGGATATTTAGTTGTCTGTCATCTTCCTGTTACGTTGTACATGTATAAACACACATTTTGGAAAGTTTCGTTTTGTACATACTAGGCTAGGTATTTCATGTATTTATGGCAGAATCCATATATATAGAGCATCCGTAATTTGCCAGCTTTGTAAAGTATACACATAGCAACTTCATCTCCCCGTAACCAAGCCTATTAGTTACTTATTGTTATAAATTATACAAAGTCTTTCGCTTCTTATTTCTGTACAAAAACTCGTGAATGGTTTGTCAACCCTTATTTCGGTTTGCACAGAATTATGAAGCAAACTTTACCTTCCACTCTAAGCCGTTTTAATCGTATAATCGTATTTTTATCGTTCCATAATCTCTAGCCATTGATTATAAATTCAAATGTTAATCCTTATTTATGAAGCCTAAGAATTCTTTCGGTTTTGTTGGCCACAATAAATAATGCCGGTCGAAACGATATTTCACATGCGATGTAGTATTTTTTGCTTAATAAACGGTAAAAGACTAATGGTTGGCTTTTGTAATGGCGGTAAATTATATTTGACAATGAAAAAAGGAAAAAAACTAATATTGTTACTACTGCAGTATTATCATTATAGACGACCTCCGTGGCGCAGTGGTTAGCGCGGTGGCGCACAAGCCGGAGGTAGCGGGTTCGAATCTCGCCAGGGAACAAAAAAAAAAGTTTATTTGTTCCTGGGTCATGGATGTGTATTAAATATGTGTATTATATAATAAAAATCTTAAATATAAGTATTAATATAAAAAGTATTAAATATATGTATTTCCGTTGTCTGGTACCCGTAACACAAGTCTCTTCGAGTACTTAGCACAGGACCAGATTGACGTGGTGTAAAAGCGTCCATAGATATTATTATATCATTGTCGCAGTATAAATCGACCACAGAGGTATTGTAGTTTTAGACAGAGCGCCATTGACTTTCCTATTATGTTTATGTACTTTGGTTCAATTCAGAGTACTTATAAGAATTTAACCATATTTATTGAAATAGTAACTTTTTGTGTTCTTCAACTTCAACTCCTCTTACATTGTTGGCTGTGCATTTTCAAAACTATTTAATGGATTTTGGTTTCGGGTTTCACGGATTTTCGGATTTTGATACGGTTTTCTGATGAACTAGGGTCCCTAAGTATGAAACTAAGTAAATAAAAGTTTGTATAAGTAATTTGAAAATGTATGTCTTTAACGTAGCTGTCTGTCTTGAACGTGAACGTAAATGTAGAGCGCGTTAATTGTTACTAAACCAAGACTTATAAATAACAAAATAAAATAATTTTTATACTTACGTCAAAGATGGGCCGGACTGATTTTGTTGTATTCATAATTCGAACAAAAACTTTTGTACGTGACGTCTGTTGGATCCGCTAGTACATAACATATAATTAGTATAATTAATATGTGATTTGTGTGTCACAGTCACCTAAAGAGAACGAGGTTAGAAAGCTCATTTTTTTGTATTGCGCGCATTACAACATCACTGATACGAACTATGATGTACGCCCAGCTAAGATTGATACACCATTACACGTTATATTTCGCTCAGAATGGGTTGGGTTGTTGCATCAGTACAGGTTTGCTCATAATTTGTTATGGTCATTTGATTACATAATCACTGTTCCACCTGACGATACTGCCATGTACGGTCAGCTAACAAAGCTTTATAAGTTTTTATTGCTATATAATGGAAATAATGGTAAGGTTCTTATATTTTACGACAAAAGTAGATAATATGATGATTTAAGAAACAAACGTTATTCAATTTATGTGTGATGCACCACATAATATTATCTCGTCCACGTAACGATTATTTAAGATTTCAATAATTGGTACAATATGTTGAAGTTATCAAGTCACTTACAATTATTAGGGTTGCCAACCGACCTCTCACATGGAATATTGTGCTCTATTTCATATAGGCGTAACTACTCCATAATGTATAACCCTAATAGAGAACCAAAATACTCATTTTACACAATGTTTACTACTAGGGCTAGTAAAATAAATATCTATAATAAAATTATCGTAGCCATAAGAGGCGGCAAGAGAGAAACAGACAAAAAATACCAAAAAAAAACATCTTTCGTAGTGTTCAATAAATGATACTCTTTTTTATAATACCGTACCCTTTATTTATATCCTTTTAAATCAGATATACATTGTTTTTTTTTTAAGAATTGGCAACCCTACATTCAACCTCTACGTAGCTGATAATAAAGAACAAAAAATCAAAAAAGCATATTATCAGAAATATTAAAAAAAAAGTTTTATAATATTATTTAAAAAAAATGATTATTGTTTATAAAAATAATAATACATAAACAAAATGATATGCACCTAACGGCCATATAAATAAGCCTCCGATCATAACAACACCTAGATTAGGTTATTGACTCATATAAACAGGTCCCGAGAAACAGTTATACCCGATATTGGAGTTTATGTTACTTTATCAAATATACCTGGATATAAAAATTCAAATGGCGTAGGAAACGCATTAGTCGAGAAACGCGGCTAAGTAAAGCACGTGCGGTATACATACATGTCTATACTGTATAATATACCTTTCGCGCTGTGGTATTTGGCTTACCGTCGGCTTGCAGTCATCGGTAAATATAAATTATACATGTATACTGTCTGTCTTCTGACGAAGTATGGAGGGTAGAGGTAAGGAGTACCATCTCATATGGGGAAATAGTATAAAAGATGTCCATCTCTATGCTATAAATAACAGTTCAAAAGCCGTCCGCAAAGGCGCTGGTGTAGGAAAAAGGTATGGTATTGGTATACCTACATATTTATGTGTGTGTGCGTGATTTCTTGGCGCGCACACACGTTTAAAAGTTTACCCTTTTGCAACTGTGACGCCACCCTTATTTAACGCTTTACGACGGACAAATTTTCATACACAGAGATGATACTCCTTACCTCTACCCTCCGTATAACGAAGTAAAGGGCAGTATTACTGCTTATAATGAAACATCTTTTAGGGATTTTATCGCGATTATATATAATTTATTAACTTTTTTACGCACCTAACGTTCCGGATACTTTACAGTAGCTTACAGCAACCACGATGACGCCACATGAAGATCGCCGATTTAAATCGCGAGAGTTAAATTATTTAATTTATTTCTTTTAATTTGATACCGATAACACGTTTACCGTCCTATCTACTCTGATAATATTTGATTATGATGTTAATGATGCTATTTCCAATTGTAATGTTACGACTCTACCATTACCATCATCGCCCTGCATGCCTGTAAGAAATGTGAAAATCAAACAAAAACAATCGAAGTATCTGAAAACTTGAGCGTCGGGAAAGTATATTTTTATATATCGCCAAATATATTTAAATAAAAAAAGCGTAAAGCTTAAAACGAAATAGCAACCTATCTTAATGCTAATATTAACATTCATTTGAGGCAACAAGCCTTATCCTTTAAAACCTCAAGTGAAACATTTGAAAGATGAAAAATATAAACGATATTTCCCTGCAATGCGGTTCACGGCTAGAATCGATTCAAATAAGCCAAGAAACGGGACGATAACTGACAGGTGCCTGCGAAACCTGGAATCATCTTTAAGAGAAACCTAATATTCGATAGTGAACTGAAATCTGCATTTTCCGGTGTGCTACTGCATTATGCAGGACGAACAAAAATTGTTGGAGAGATTATTAAGAGCAGGCGACCTTCTTGGTGTAAGGAAAGTATATATTAGTTAACTAGTGATGATTGCTTGGTGGCGTACCGGCAGTTTAAAAGAGTAGGAACGACATATAGAGGTCGCGATTAAGTAAATCTAATATATAAAATTCTCGAATCACTGTGTTCGAACTTGAACTCCTCCGAAACGGCTTGACCGATTCTCATGAAATTTTGTGAGCATATTGAGTAGGTCTGAGAATCGGCCAACATCTATTTTTCATCCCCCTAAATGTATTTTTTTTTGGCAGAACGAAGTCTGTTGGCGCAGCTAGTTAATCTATAAATACTACATAATATTGCAAAGAGGAAAGATTTGTTTGTATGTATTGAATAGACTCCGAAACTACTACACCGATTTGAAAAATTCTTTAACTGTCGGGAAGCTACACTATCCCCGGTGAACATAGACTATAAAAAAAAATTAAAAAAAGTTAGGGACCCGTTTTAAATCTTAGTTGACACAGGCGAAGCTGCGTGCAACATATGTTACATGTCATAACTTTTGTTTTTATGTAAGTAAATTTATTTGTACCTATACTCTCATCAGTAAGTTTTATAATAACTAAGATAATGAAATTGTGATCTTGACCTCTTCTATCGAATGTATGAATGTATATAAAGACGTCGTCATTTGTTAAGATATATTTACCTCGATATTAATTTTAGATATTAATTTGCATAATACTTAAAACGGATTGACCTGTCGATATACAAAACAGTATTTTAAGATTTATTTTAATAAGGCTATGGGTTTTTATGTCTATCAGTTAGCCAATTTTTATATATTTAATATACCAATACAGCAATAATAAAAAATAAAGAAAAGCGGTAAAAGACAACGTTTTTACTGTACGGAATCTGTGTGTGAGAGTTCAGTTCGCACTTGGCAGTCTTTAGGGTTCCGTTCCCCAATATAACAAAACTGAATTGATGTGAACATAAAAGCATTTAAGGAAACTAAGTCTTACAGCATATGTAATGGAAGTATCACTACATATTATAAAACAAAGTCACTTTTTCTGTCCCTATATCCCTTTGTACGCTTAAATCTTTAAAACTACGCAACGGATTTTGATGCGGTTTTCTTTGATGGATGGGGCAATTCAAGAGGAAGGTTTATGTATATAATTTATTAAGTTTTTATATACATTGGCTAAGATATAACAATAATTGTTGGAGGTGTCGGAAAAAAATTGGCCGTCTGGGAGTTTCCAACGAAAACGCTGCCTAAACCCTTTGAGATGTAACAAAATAATGTATGGTGGAATTGTGTATCTTAAATAGGTCTATAAAAAAGTCCGCGATGGCATATGTCTATCTCTTAGGGATATCATACTATATCCATTTAATACTTTAAAAAATGGACAATTATAACGCGATAATTTGAAAGTTATTTACACAAATACGGTATGAATCCTTATCATTTTAAATCTGTTAATTAGCTGGAGCACTTAATGAAGATTATTTTTCCCCTTTACATCATGCAAATTAAATGAATACTTTCGAAGATATGGCAATATCAAAATAATACGCAAGAAAATAAATCGCGTTGCCGTGATTTGAGAGGGCAGTGTAATATGTAATAGTATCCTAAATAGTAAATATGCATGCAGAAAGTCTGCGAAGAAATATAATATCTTTATATTCAAGATACCATATCATATCCATTTTAATACAAAAACTTAGTCATTATTGAAATGGAAAATGATCGTCATCAAACATGATACATCCGTAAACCTAAGTTCACGCGGGCGAAGCTGCGGGTAACAGCTAGTGTAATATAAAAACCAATAAGTTGTCATATTACATACAATCGGCGCACGAGTCAGATTCGCGCTTGTCTGCTTTCCAGTGATAGCCTGCCCTAACAGAAAAATAAATGTTATTGCAGTTATTGTATTCAAATATGATGTTCAATAGAGATGGAGTGCAGGCGTCACGTTCCGGTTACGACGAGGAATGCTCGTGTTTCTCAGGGTCAGCTCAGCTGGCCACGCCGTCTGCTAGTTCATTGGTCTCAAAGTCAGTTCATATAAAACAGCATCTCTATAAGCTATTCTCAGTGAGTTTCCTTTTAATCTACGTCATTACACTGGATTACGGAATCGGGATTAAAGAATATGAATTTCAATCAAGAATCATGCATCCTTAATAGCATTTTTAACCGACTTTAAAAAAAGAAGGAGGTTCTCAATAATTCGTCTGTATGCTTTTTTTTTTGTATGTTTGTGACACGATTACTCCGCTGTTTGTGAATGGATTTTGATGATTCTGGTTTGGTTTAAAAGCAAAACATATATCGACCTTCACAGACATCTACCCAATACTTGGTATATGTGATTGATCATTAAAATATCCTCTTTGGCTAGCACCGACTCCAAAAATACCTAATTTTAAATAGTTTAGGTAAGACATGATATAAGTATTAATATTTTCGTTTATTATGTTTGTTAATTAACTTTACCTCAAAATTATTTAAATATTATTTTTAATTTTTAAGTTGTACATAATTTAAAGGTATAGTTTTGAAGTCGGTTTTTGGTTATTTATTTAAAATTAATTTTATTAAATAAATATTTTTTTACTAAACAGATTACTGGCACGCTCTCTTGAAAAATTACACTGTAGGTATTCACAAACAATACTTTGAGGTGTCACAGTAAATAATGAAACAATACTATGCAAAGAACGCTTCTATCTATGCTCTCCTGGTATCAATAGTCAGGTTTTATTTGGGTTTGACAGACGCACAGTTGTGGATTTCATTTAAATATTGTCTATTATCGGTTTAAATGACCCTATGCGTTCGTTAATACTCTGACACCTCAAAGTATTGTTTCTGAATACGAGTGTATGTGATTGTGATCGTATATTTTTTATGTATATACATATAATTAAAGTTAAGTATTACTGTAATTAGTCTTAGTACACTTATACGCTATCTGATCTATTACTTGGTATGATGTAAGTAAAAACTCTTGAACACTATCTATAATAAAACATCAACCTATGCTCTAGTAGATAATATAGTGTGACAAATATACTAATTAATACATATAATTATTAATGAATGATAATAATATTATAAAAAGTATGGTTTAGTTCTATTTATAGTAAAGATTCTTGATCCGTCCTGGTTGGATGCGGGTGGTGGAGTTCATTGAAAGAGGCCTACGTCCACAGGGGATGAAGATGGAGGGGGTTGGGGGAAAGACTGTATCATAATGATAATGTTAATGAAAGATCCTACGATATACACCTATACGGCTTGATTTTTCTCGCAATCAGCGATTAGACTTTTTAGACCACATTTTGCTGCTCTAATACACGTCAGCGGACACATGTTGCTGAACACTTATCAAATATGTAGATTTCCTCATCATATTCTTCACCATAAAGCCAGCTGCGTTAAAGAGCTCTTTCAAACCTGACCTACTTATATATACCCATATATACCCATATTTTGTGGGTCACATTTTCCTGAGCTTTCAGTACGAAGCTGAAATCAGTTGAAGTTCTAAGCATTCAGATGTTGTATCAGTTTATTCTCTGAAACGTTAATGTATAATAATATCTATTTCCATGTAAAAGTTATTTATGTCAGCATTAAAATTAGCATTTTTAAGTGGATGCAACTGTAAACAACACATAAAGCGCATCTACATTTTTATTTAGTATCTTGTACGAGTTGTACGACTCGTATTATATATTCAGACTTTATATCTCATGGAATTAGTTTCCGAGTAGAAATAAAGCACAAGCAGTTATTACGGAGATTGAGATCTCAATATTTTCACTCTTACGACGCTATCTTAAATATAGACACACAATTTTTTTTCAGTCTACGAACAGTCGAAGCCTTTATGGCGACTATCGACGCTCGTAAACATACACACAACCAGAGTTTATGCTGATGCGTTGCCCTCCTTTTCCCGATTCCCCCAATGGTCCACCGTAGACTAACAAGCCGCGCGAAATGCGACAGCACAACAGCCATTTTACAAAGATATCATGTGAGGGAGAGGTACCACTCCGATCGTGCCGGTCCGATTTGTCTGCCTACCTCTTGCATTTTTTTTAGTAGTAGTATTGTATTCTTCTTCTTAGCGTGTCGATAGCTACCTATATTTTATCCGCGCAGAACTTAGGTACGAGTATTCCATTCTCAGTACCGTCCATTAAGTCCTGCAATGTGCAGGTGGTAGGGCACGCACGACATGACTTGAGATGGTCCATTGTTTGTGGGATGGCACCACACATGCACTTCATATTGGCAGGGTCTGTGAATCCCCACCGAACACAGTTATCCTTGCTCCGGCCGACCAGAGTTCTAAGTATGTTCAAGCACTTATTGTATTGTTAGTATCTGTAATAATAAGATACTTCTTGTCGGTCAGATATTCTCATGCAAAACTTATCCGTACATTTAAGGACTTGTCAAAAATTAGTATCCTAAGTTATCAATAAAACCAGCTCATTCTAAATGTGATTCGTTCACTTAAATATGCTGAAAATATTGAAATAATTTTTCATGATCCCTCTTGTATAGGTAATATTGTTTATTTTTAGCTCGGTCTAAATATATTTTATAACATTTGGCGTTTCACTCCGCCTATCCTCGATTTCTGTACATACTAATTAACCTTGTCAATTAAAAGGCGGAATAACGAAATACACAATTAAAACATTATTTATTTACCGAAACTCTCATCCATTTCAAAAAACAATTCGTTTCACAAATTTGTTTGTACCTATTTGCGTAAAAAATCACGATAACAAATTATGATGAATCAGAGAAAATGTTTTAAATTCGCATATTAAAAACGTGATGGAAAAACTTTTCGTATGCATCGCGAGTAGAATTTGGAAGTAATTTAAAGCAATTTGCGAATTTTTATTGTTTTCACACTTTTCATATAGGAATGTTCTGGAGCTGTATTAAAATTGTTATGCATGTAATGGCTGAAGCTGAGGCGCGACCCAGTTGTAATATCAAACAATTGCAGAGAAAATGTTAAGTATGAAGTTATTACCTCCTTCGCTTTTAATATACTCTTAAGTGTGTCGTATTTCGTCACACGAAGTATAGTATGCTAGCGTTGCATTTCAGTTTAAACACTGGGCTATGTTTACTATGGATACTGTAATAAGATATAACTAAGTTGAATCCAATAAGGTCCATTGCTTCTGAAAATCATTAATCAATGAAAATATGAAAATTCTGCAGCTTTCAGTGTCTTGTATAAAAGAGCTATGAATGTTGATTGCATCTTAATATTTAACCTACCCGTAGGAAGTTCTTGGCGTAGTAACTGATAGATTAAAAAATCCTTACCAACATTGGCTTACATCTTAAAACATAATAATATATTGCCTAGTTAAGAAATAAACCAATACCAACAAAATTTTAATATTCTCATTCAAAATACGCTGATGTGCTTTGTTAATTAAACAAACAGTGGCTTTGACATATTAACTTATATACGTATTATATGTCATCGGTAGCGAACGTGAAATTGCCGTCGTATTGCAAGGAGGATATTAGTAAGGAGTTCTGATTAAACCGTAAACGAGATTGGTTTCTTAGCTGAGTGCTTTATCGCGACGTTGTGTGCGTCATTTGATATCCTCCCCGCGCAGTGATGCTGGCGGTTGGATGTCACTATAACGTATACGCGAGCTTAGACAGTAGACTATCGTGCTTACGTTAAATCAAGACATCTAGCATCTAACACTCTTTAATCTTCAATACTATTACCTATTGTTTTCTAATGTTTAAACGAGTTTCACTCATTATAATGAAACAAAACGGATTTTACCGCGGTTTAAGTTTCTTTACAAGCCCCACGTTTCGGATACTTTACAGCGACCATGGTCACAAAAAACTTAATAAACCGCGATAAAATCTGTAAAGTTTCATAATACCATTACTTAGGTTAATAACCATTACATTACGTACAAATAAACTAGTAAGCTCGCTTCTTCTGCGAAACGGCGTTGCTGTGTCGGAAATGAGGACAGGATAGCCAATGTAACTGGTACCGAGACTTACCGTCCGTATGCTCATGGGCGACGGTGACCGAGCCATATGATGGTAATCAGTCTGCCAGCTTGCCTATACACTTAATATAAAATCGAAAAAACATACAGTCGAATTGATAAACTCCTCCTTTTTTTGAAGTCAGTAAAAAAATGCATATCCGTCCTATTTCTACATTTATTCCCATCATAGACCTCTTCTGGGATTCAAAATGGCGACCGGTCATCGTATATTAGTTACTTCATATTAAAAAAGTTATATCTCGTCTCGAGCAAAAATGCAATAGATCATACATCTGGCGGAGGAAGTTATAAAAAGTTAATCTTACCCGCTCCGCAAACCAGACGGTCTCGAACGTACATGGAGTTGACGACAAGGGCTAGTAAGTAGTGAGCTCTAGCAAAAACTAACCCGGAGAGGTCCGGCACAAACCTACAAGACGCGATCCCGTTATGTACAGAGAGCTTTGTCTTAGATGCGTTTGATATAATTACATTTCCTTTGATACGAAATTGTGATTAAGATATCTTATTATTAATATGAATATATTATAATATTATAAATACAATACTATTATTATAATTTATATTAACAGATTTATAAATAAAGAATTATAAGGAACTAATGTTTGCGTTTGACTTAGATTTAACTTCGGAACTACTCATGTGATTTGAAAAATCTTTCGCAAATTTAGTACTACCTACGTTATCACTGATTCAGCACTTCTGATGTGGCTGTACAACCAAGTTATCGCGTACAATGCTGTGGACAACAGCCAGTTTCACTAGCTTTTCCGCACGGCTTTACGTGAAAATTCGAACAAGTCGCTGTTGTATTTCCCTGCTAGAATGACTTAAAAGACAACAAATAAATAGGTAGATTTTATACGCACTAAAAATACAAACGTAATGTAACGAGTAAAAGAAAGAGAAAATTAGGAACTGTAATTTTAAAAAGAGCAACCCTACAGAGTTGCTAGATTCTTCCCTGGGGAAAACTGCTACTTTTGTGAATCTAGCATTAGCTTATAAAAAATATTGGCATGTTTGTATATCTATGTAATTTGCCTACGAAATAAATATTATTTGATTTGATTTGTATTTTGAAAAAGTTTACAACCGGTTTAGTGAGTACACGTGGTCGTACTAATCTCACCCGTGATCTGCGTCACGGATTAATTATCTTCTTCGGCGACGACTGGAGATAGCATTAGTATTGTGCGTTTATTTTCGAATGGACCTATGCTGTTGGCCTTAAGGCCTTTCAGCTTCATAAAATAGATGAGCAGATGGCTCATCTAAGAATCATCTGATCTTCTGCGGCGACGACTGGTGATGCATCAGTTTTATGCGGCGTATGGTAAAGACTGACAAAAGAGCAACCCACCAGAGGATTCCGACAGCTTATGGTGATTAATACGAGTATGATCAAGTACACACAATCCTCAATGAACATCCAGCGGTCAGGAAGCTTTGTGCCCGGTGTGACGCTTTTACACCACGTCAGTCTGGTTCCGTGGTAAGTTTCCGAAGAACTTATGTTACAGGTACCAGACCACGGAAAGACAATATATTTAATACTTTTCATATTAATACATATATTTAATTTTTTTATTATATAATACACATATCTAATACCACATCCATGACCCAGGAACAGAAACTTTTTTGTTCCGTAGCTGTATTCGAACCCGCTACCTCCGGGCTTGAGCGCCGACGCGTTAACCACAGAAGTCTTAGAATAGAACCTTTATTGTTTTTGTTATTTACAATAGGATGGATTGTAAACACCTACAAATAGTCCTTATTAAAATGTGCAATAATTGCAACATAAATAAAATTGGTCAATAAGGCGGGTAGTCGCAACAGCTGCGGCAGCGGCGGACTCGGCAATGCGGACCCATATTTCTGTCACCACCTGTTTTATCTGCCATGTCCATTTTATGCACTAGAGTCATCGCCACTTTAGAAGTCCGATAGACGCGGCGCTGCGATCTCATAACTCAATGTTGCCAATTTCTATTGTAATGATTTTCCACCAAGTCTAGTACAATAAAAAAATTAAATAATTATAGGGCCTATGGTCAGTAGTGCATTGATAAAGACTGATGATGATAATAATGACAAAAATAATTATAGCAGCAAAATAAAAATCTCCCTGCCAGGTTTTAGTAAAATAAAACTTTTTTTTGTAAATATTTCATTCGTATTTTTTACGTATAACCGATTAGTAGAATTCATCTAAAACAAGCTTCTTCGGATGTGTTCGGCTTTTGCCAGGAGTGACGATTTTCTCAGAAGTAATTGCTGCCATTGTTACTTCCTTTGTTATTCGACCTTTTTTACAGAAACACCTGAAAATATCATTCATCTGAACAAGGTTTTAATTCTTTTACCTTGTATTTATATTCATATAAAATATCATAAGATAAATGTAGGTATAGAGTTAATGATAATATTTTAACCATAAATTAGGCAAAAATGAGTGACTCTGGCATCTCTAAAATTTACCTGTCATGGCAGTGACATTTATAAACATATTATTTAACGGGGTTAATTGTTGTTTATTTTTACTTTCTAATTCACAAAATTATTTCACTTTAACGATCATTATACGGCCTTAAATTTTTACACCTTATTTTATATTATATGCTCCATATTTCACGTAAAACAATTTAAAATATCACAACTTCTTACTCCAGACAGATGTCAAGATGTCAATGTTGTCAAATTTAGTTCAGGCATTAGTCGCAGGACTTTAAAAGTGGCGAGGACTATAATATTAGATTTGTCATTTTTATTCTACCGATTCTTCTTTTTAAGCTGTGTTTAAGATGAATAAACACAACTATATACTCGTTATGTCGTTTGTGAACAAACGTTCATTTGACATTTTAAATCTCTAAAGACCCTCAAAATGCGCATTTTAAAGTTAAACGCAAAACAGACAAAATAGTGTAAGCCTAATTATAGAGTTTATAGAGAACGGTATCCTTTACATGTTATACCCACCACTGTCTGTTACACTAATATACAAGGAACATGATATATGACGTGTCTTGGCGTTCATTGAGTGAGGTCTATTTTCAGCAGTGGACGGATAAAGGCTGATGATGATGGTGATGGTGCTATATGAGAGCGACCATAGTTTTAATTCTTATACATATGTACATTATTCACATATTTAATAATATGAACAGTCGCCAATGTTATTCCATGTTGACTGTTAATAAATTGTTATCAATAAAAAAAATATTGCAATAAAAGCCAATATGCGTCTAGCATTCAAATATGAATAATATTTTTTAACGAAGTTGTTTTTGAATTGTTTGCGTTTCTATTTTCATCTTTATTAGTTTGTGTGTTCGGTCAATTCCAAAATCAATGTGAAATATCACGTGATACACAGCTAATGCTCTGGTTATACCAAGTAATAAACCTCATCATTCACGTCATCATCAGCCATATGTTCACCAGCCGGACATAGGCCTCCATCAACGAAAGTCAAGATAGAAAAAGAGAGACATATCCACCGAGCACCATGCTTCCTGACCGCTGAAGGTTCATTGAGGATTGTATGCACTTGATCATACTCGTAATAATCATCATAAGCTGTCAGAATCGCTGGTGGGTTACCCTTTTGTCAGTATCTATCAAACGCCGCACAATACAGATGCTATCTCCAGTGGTCGCCGTAGAAGATCATCGGTGAGATTAGTGCTTACACTCACTGACAAATTGTAAACTGTGGCACTAAATGGGACTTCACTGTAAAAGGCCAAGCGACGACTAACTTACCTTTTATTTGACTTATTGATATTGAAAGAAATTTCATCGTCATGACATAGACAAGTTTCAATTTGCCGCAAATTGTAAAACAAATATGTAAAATACATTATCACAATAAATATTATTGTGTCAAAGATATTATCCATTTTCAAAACTTTGTTCTTAGAATTTTCAGACGGTATTATTCGTATCAACGCTATTTACAATCTCTCCTTCTTCTTCTTCTCTTCTTCGATATTTGTAAAAAAGATGCCATCTGATATCGGATTCAAATAGTTTTCAAGGCAAGGATCGGATTCAAGGCACCACACTTGAGGTCAGGATTGAACCCGGACTCTCTCGCTCAAGAGGCCGAGTTCATACCTACTAAACTGTCAAAAATCCAAATAATGATGATGATGTTTTTCATCAATCTGAGTTCCGTATCGATCGATCCCGTGCACGCCACATGTCAATCCTCTAGTGCACTGTTTTCCAACCTTTTCCAGGGCGCGAATCCATTAGTACGAATAAATATTTTGCGTCACCCCACCCTCACCTGTTTCAGGCTTGTTTTTATGATATATCGAAGCCGTACACCCTTTTTCGGTTTTAAATGCTAGAGTGAAAAATATTTCTATATATAGACGTATAAAAAATCTAAGAAATAAATTTCAAAGATCGAATGAATTCTGTTTCTATATTCGTAAAACGATCCGTTTTGCTTACGAATCGTCGAAATGTCAATGAGATGTAACTCAAAAGTGTTCTATTAATACGTTACATTAGGAACACTTTTGAGTTACGTCTCGTAAGCAAAACGGATCGTTTTAAGAATATAGGAACCGGGCATAAGTAAGAAGTTTTAAGTTTTAGCTTGGTTTTAACATATCCGTTAGTTGATCACGCTTATTTTCTTAAACTTAGTATTGTCCGAGCCACGTAACTTGGCAAGGAACCGGCGTTGTGGGGGTAAGTTCGCGCATCAATTTGAAAAATATACTATGTGCTGAATTCCCCACTACCCCAAACTTTGCCATGTTACGTGGCTCGAATTATAGTCAATTTCATGGTATACTAATAGTATCGGGTAGTGTTATAAAGAACAATGTTTCGTGATTCTCGTCCTTCAGCATCACTCCCCACAACGTTGATCAAGAAAGACGAGGAGTTTTTGCATCCCGGGTATAAATGATTTGGTAGGACCTGCCAACTAGTGTATATATACAAATATAAGAATAGGTGAATTCCTTTGTGTTTATTCAACGATAGGTATAAGCGAAGCAAGTAGAAACGATTCAGCTTGTCTGAATAGGCCATATAATCTCAAAGTGATCAGCTCGACAACTGACACCTCCTCCGTTACAATAGTTGTAAACTTATCAAACTAACTTTACCACTTACCCTTTTGTTTCATTGACAGCGTTATAATAATTATATTACTACTCTGTCAAATCTATTTACAAGTTATTTCATTAATTAGCCATTAGTGATATGGAGTTATTATCTATCAAAGGTTAAGTGGAGGGCTACTTCAGAAAGTTTGCGGATTCGAATCCCTACATCGATTAATATAATTGAATGTTCTGAAGTTAATGGCGTAGTCCGTACAGTACCTACCTAGATATATTAATATATATATTTACATGGTATGGGATGTAGACGAAAGCCCCAAAGGGAGATCTTAGACCGCTTGAAAAGTTACGCCGAAAACCACTTGATATGATAATATTAGCGCTGGGTTTCTGAAACGTTGGTCAAAGTGTCAACTAACATGGATGTTAACGGTGGTCAACATACGATTCTAGAGTCAAATTTGACAGCTTTTCATTGTAATTATGTCAATTGCCACAGACAAGACAAAGCTATTAAATAATTTAAAAGTATGCTTCTGGGTCCTAGGAACTCATTTAACACTTAACAAGAGACTTGACGGTTGATTTGTTCATTTTTGCGTTGATCAACCTTTCGGAAAACAGGCGTAGAAGTTGTATATATATCGCAGCGACATGTGAAACTCCGATAGCGCGATTTAAGATTGTGGCTCTGATTGGTTTGCCTCATCGACATAATATACTCGTATAACCATCCTATTGTAGGGTTCTGTAACGTAATCGTAGTTTAATAATTTAAAGCTCTTTTTTTTCTTAGGTAACACAACGCCATATGTGGTATCAATAATAAATATTTCCGTAAAATAATATTTTTCTTATAATATTAAAACTATATTTAAATTCAATCGGTTGCCAATTAAGAAACATTGAGCAAAATATCACAGTTTTTGCTTGATAGTTACACGCCATATTGTGGACGGATATGATGTCCAAGGAAATGTGTACAGAACCCAAACGGCGGCCATGTTCGTAATGTGGAACTGAGAGGTGCGCCGGATAGCGAGTGGCACCCCAAGGAACGTCAATATTGAGGAGAAGCTGTCATGTGTCTGTCATAAACTTTCATAAGTCTCCGTACAACTTGTGCCGTTGTTTTGATACGAGCAGAGGTTTTTATCTTAGAATAATTACATTAGTTTTTATATTAAAAATGTGGCATTCCTTGTGTTTGTTACTGTATATATATTTTTTGCTTATTGCTGCTTGCTTATTTCCTACAAATTGCAGTTTTACTTTCATTAAAAGAGTGCAAAATTATGTTTATCAAAATCATACCAGTTAGAATGAGTTGCCCAATCTAGTTCCAGATAAACTAGTTTATGTTTACGTCGACCACTTTCCATCAGGTGACACGTCTGCCAGTTTGCCTATCTAACACATATAAAAAAATGAGCATTACAACTAACAATTAAAGACACGATATAATTTTCTAGGTCATTGTATTTTCTTTTTAGTCAATTTAAGTATGTTTTTAAGCTATACATCCCTTGAATATTTATTTCTTTCAGGTATAGCCATCCTCCTAGTGTTTGGACAGAGAATGTTAGCGAAGTTATGTACTTTTGCACTAGTAACTGCGAGTCCCGCATAGGGTCAAAAAAAATTGTGTACCTACTTGAAATTGAAAATGGGTTTTACAAACACCATCACTTTTATCAGTCTTAATATTATTAAGCTTTTATCCGTCCACTGTTGAACATAGGCCTCCCTCAATGAAAAAACGCCAAGACGACCGATTCCTTGCCAATCGCATCAAGCGCCGTCTTTTATATCGTCTTTCCTAGCTAGTCTAATAGTTAGTATCCAACACAAACTATTTACGTTGAAACTCAAATCTGAAACCACCAAATGTGGATTGACCGCAAATTAGCTTTACGTACAATTTTTACAATTTTAGCCTGAATTTTGAAGAGTAATAGGATCATAATGAAACAAATTTACAGATTTTATCGCGGTTTATTAAGTTTTTGACAAGCCCGACGTTTCGGATACTTTACAGCAACCATGGTCACGGGGACTGGTCAGCAACCATGGTCGTCTTGTGACCATGTTTGCTGTAAAGTATCCGAAACGTCGGGCTTGTAAAAAAACTTAATAAACCGCGATAAAATCCGTAAATTTGTTTCATTATGATCCTATTACTCTTCAAAATTCAGGCTAGCTCTCAGTCATAACAAGTTCTAGATTAAGGTGAAAAATGAGATTTGTTATATAAATATAAGACCTAACGTTAATGTGCTGATTGTGAGAAATAAGAAACCTCTTGGAGCGTAAAATAAGACATCTGTCCTTCAAAACAAAGGGTTCACAAGACTCCACAAAATGGACTAGCCGTTCCTGTAGATTGCTTCCGCATTTTTAATTACGCGCTTAATAATAGTTTATCTGTAGCTACGTAATAAATAAAGCAACGCAACAAACAATGAATTAGATACAATAAATAGAAAATATTAATATACATAAATCTATTATTTTGCTAATGTTTACTCGAATTTCACTCATTGTAATGAAAAAACTTTAAGGATTTAATCGCGGTTTATTAAGTTTCGTACACACCGGACTTTCCGGATACTTCACAGCAATCATGGTCACGGGAGGAGTTTTCCCATTTAATAAACTTAGGGCCTGTTTCACAATCTCCAGTTAAGTTCCCATTAGGCTATCGGCAACATATTTGACAGATATTTGACAGATACTCCATACTCTATCTGTCAAATATGTTGCCGATAGCCTAATTGGAACTTAACTGGAGATTGTGAAACAGGCCCTAAGTTTATTAAATGGGAAAACTCCTCCCGTGACCATGATTGCTGTGAAGTATCCGGAAAGTCCGGTGTGTACGAAACTTAATAAACCGCGATTAAATCCTTAAAGTTTTTTCATTACAATGAGTGAAATTCGAGTAAACATTAGCAAAATAATAGATTTATGTATATTAATATTTTCTATTTATTGTATCTAATTCATTGTTTGTTGCGTTGCTTTATTTATTACGTAGCTACAGATAAACTATTATTAAGCGCGTAATTAAAAATGCGGAAGCAATCTACAGGAACGGCTAGTCCATTTTGTGGAGTCTTGTGAACCCTTTGTTTTGAAGGACAGATGTCTTATTTTACGCTCCAAGAGGTTTCTTATTTCTCACAATCAGCACATTAACGTTAGGTCTTATATTTATATAACAAATCTCATTTTTCACCTTAATCTAGAACTTGTTATGACTGAGAGCTAGCCTGAATTTTGAAGAGTAATAGGATCATAATGAAACAAATTTACGGATTTTATCGCGGTTTATTAAGTTTTTTTACAAGCCCGACGTTTCGGATACTTTACAGCAAACATGGTCACAAGACGACCATGGTTGCTGACCAGTCCCCGTGACCATGGTTGCTGTAAAGTATCCGAAACGTCGGGCTTGTCAAAAACTTAATAAACCGCGATAAAATCTGTAAATTTGTTTCATTATAATAAGTGAAAATCGCGTAAACATTTGTTCGTTTATACAGCAATTATAGTGAAAAGACGCTACGCATTGGACATTAAGTTGTGCATACTCGGCCGGGGCAACCGAAACACAAACCGCGTGGGAGCCTTGCAGCAGCCTATAATGAAATGCTCTGGATGTATCAGCAAAATGGCACCTCGGTGATTAGCATGAAGCATCTTAATACCTCTACATATAGGGTATAGATTCGGACCCAGATGGTTATGTGAAAATGATGTTTTTTATCACGCCATTATATCTTTTATCTGTGCAAACCCAATGACAGAACACGATAATATTTAGTGACAAATGTAAATGTTAATAAATACGGCAGAATGAGCGCGGGTGTTATTGGCATGGCAGTTACGATGCGTTAACAAACTATCGTTCAAATTAATGACGTGGTATTGCTGTGCCAAATGGATCTGATTACGAAAATATATTAATCACATATTATACATTATTATATTACGTATTAAATAATGCGCTTTGTTACAGGTACATTCTAAAGTAGGGATGTTTGTTACGCTTTTACGCGAAAACTACTCAACCGAACCGAACTTCGTACACAATATATTCTCGGAGGTACAAGAAACAATATAGGATACATTTAAATGAAAAAAGGATTTTTTTTTTGCTAACGCGCGTGAAGCCATGGACAACAGCAAAATTTAATTAAACATATTATATTATGTGATCAATGAATGTTGCGTTTATAACGCATGTTAAACAAGTCCTTAGGTTTGATATGAAATTTAAATTAGGGCTTAATTAAGAAGGAAAATAAATAACACAGCAATATGATTTTTTTAAAGCATAGGAGGGCAAACGAACAGTCGAAGCCTTTTGGCGACTATCGACCCCCATAAACATCCACATAACCAGAGGTTATGCAGATGCGTTGCCCTCCTTTTCCCTATCCCCCCAATGGGCCACCGGAAACTCACAAACCGCATGTAACGCGACAGCATAACTGTCACTTTACACCGGTATTATGTAAGCGAGAGGTACCACCCCGGTCATGCCGGCCCGATTCTGCTGCCAAGCAGCATGACACTACCTCTTTTAAAAGAATGTATGAAAGATAAAAATTCATCGCATATTTATTATATACATCCATGACATATATGTTTAACATACGAAATATTTTCTAGTTGGATTTGAAGCCCTGATCGCTTAGTTTAATGTCCAGTTATCCAAACAGGCCACTGCCAGCCAGTCAGACGTGGATAATTAATTGTTATCGATCGTGCGGCCTATCGATTCTAGTTATCCCTCACGTGGTACTATCTAGTACTACGACCACGGGGTATACATCTCGCTAGTATATAGTAAGTATTACGTAATATGTACGAAGTTACCGAAATAATGGTTTATAGCCGTACCAACTCGAATTGTCTCGAAACAAAACTGAGTTAAAACAAAATTTTAATAGAGAATATATCATTCAAGTTTTCAACCTTTCAACGTATTTCGTTACAGAATAAAAATATCTGAAAAGTTTTGCCACAAGGCCCGTCGTCTGAACGCGTTCTTTTCTAGCGGGTCAGTGCCCGAACCGGTCTACGTATGATGCTTTTCTGCTTCTCACATAACGTTATATACTAATTAATTTATTAACTTGCCTCGCAGCGTCAACTATTCAATTAATTCATATGAAGTCGTTATTAACAACGTTAGCACGCTTCTTTTAAAGATTTTTACTTGTCATCATGAAGATTCGTAACCTTCTGATGCTAGAATTGGGCCTACTTTAATTAACAATGCCAATCAGCCGTAATTCTCTTCCTAAATACTAAAAAATAATTCATAATTTTTTAATTTAATTTTAATTAGTCGGCAGTGGGAAGATGATCTCCGGGCAGTGGCGGTCCATGTTGGATGCAAGTGGAAAGGGACCGGTCGTCTTGGCGTGCATTGAAAGAGACCTATGTTCAGCAGTGGACGGTTAATGACTGATGATGATGATGAAATCAAATTTCAACCGCAATTTGAGCGCAAATCCAACATTATCTCACTTATCTGTATATTTTTTGTATTATCAACAGCTACGAGTAATATTTATGTTTGAAAGAAAACAAATATGTTGAACAAAGCTTTGCCCTCGTATATCGTGAGCTCCAGAGACATCTTCACGTCTAAATCCAGCCGCAGGCATTACGTGTTGGGTTCCTTTATTTGCGATAGTGTTACAGCCTTTGTACGTTGGCCTAGTTGACGTTGGAGCTGCGTTACACACGAGTCAACGTTGTTTTTATCACGCGAAAACTTCATTCGTGTTAACTTTCAATTAGAACTTTATTATATTAAGGGCCTGTTTCACAATCTCCAGATAAGTTCCGAATAGGCTATCGGCAACATATTTGACAGATAAAGTATGGAGTATCTGTCAAGTATCTGTCAAATATGTTGCCGATAGCCTATTGGGAACTTATCTGGAGATTGTGAAACAGGCCCTAAATTAAATGATTTAAGAAATATATATTTAATATTTTAAAGTAAAGTAAAGTAAAATAAGTAACCGTAAGGAGGACGGAGGTCCGCGTTGCTTTATGAATTAATATTTATAAACATCAACCTTCCCGTATTTTTTTTTTCAATTTCTTATATTGTATAATAATAATTATTATAATGTATACTATACATTGTATAGTGTATACGTGCATGAAATCCATATCTTTAGTTTGTATGTAGTACTCTATAGTTAACTCACAATTATAAGTTTTTTTTAATTAGTTTTAAAATCGATCATTTTAAATTTTCTCTAAGTAGGTAAGATGGGATGACTACTTCTATCTACAAAGATTTTATACTGATAAATAAAGTTTAAATTTACGTAAGTTAATGCTTCCTGTAAGTCAAGGGTCGGGGATCGATCCTGACTCTTTGGCACCGTGAAATGGGTTTTTCTAAATTTCTTAGTGCACCCTAATCACGAAACCATCGCTCGCTCACCGGCCAAGGAAATTGTGACGAAATCTGCAGTTTCTGAAGTCGAGCCACACGCATTGGGCTAGCGCATCTGTGAACTACGGTCCAATACCGTCCTCGCCTGATTTCGAGGAGGAGACCCGTGCCCAGCAGCGGGGCATACATTCAATTTTTTAAAATTTGTGCTAACTGTTACTTTTTAACCGACTTCAAAAAAAGAAGGAGGTTATCAATTCGTCTGTATGTTTTTTTTATGTTTGTTACACGATTACTCCGCTGTTTGAGAATGGATTTTGTTGATGTTATGTTATGTTATGTATACCAGATGTGATGTTATGTATACCAGGCACAACATGGCTGCCCTTCACAGGCATCTTCTCAATACTTGGTGTATGTGATTGATCATTAAAATACCCGATTTTAAATAGTATACGTCTTCTACTTCACTTCGAAGTATTTCAATATTATTTTAAAATTTTTAGTTGTACATTAATTAAGGTATACCTAGTCTTGAAGTCGGTTTTTGGTTTTTAATTTAAAATTAATTTTATTTAATTTAATGCTGTATACTTATTTTTGTTCACAGGTATGACACAATGACTACTGAACTATTTAGGAGAAATATAAATGGTGAGTTGTATATCATTATAATATTACTACAGCTTGTATGATTTATAAAAAAATGTTTCAACTTACTAATACTAATCATAAAATAACTTCACCATAATTTGGTCTGCTATTTGACTGCTTTGTTCTGCTGTTGTGTTCATACTTCTGTTTTACGGCCATAATAATGTAATTTACAAAATTTATTTAAAGCAATTCTTTTTTATAAAGCATATTATAAAAAGCAGTTTATAAACTCCATCTACATCGTTGAAGTGACGATAAAATAGTGTGAACTTTATTATTGTGGCATTAATTTTTATCTCTCGTTTAGTCACTTTGGCTTACAAAAGGGTAGAGAACTGTTTAAATTATTCAATGCCTCACGACACACACACACATACGCTCATGTACACACACGCAGGCACACAGGCACACACCCACTCGCTAGACGTGTGAGGAGTAGCGGTCGATTGCGTAGGTGTTACCGTCGCCCTATGTCTGTGTTCGAACTGACATACATGTTAACCGCGAAGACTAACGTTAAACCTTCCTAAATATTTAAATCTTATAAATAGGTACGTATCTATTTAACTGGATGGAAATCTGTTTGCAAGTAGGTCATTCTATGTTGAAAATGTATTAAGATACTATGCAAGAAGAGAAAACTTTAGGCATAGAGTATGTCTCATATTTTTATTAATTACTTAAATACTTACTATTAATTATTAAATTACTTATTATTATTACTATTATATACTCCTCCTGTACTTGTAAAAATTTGAGAACCCACGAATAAAGTCGTAAATATTACTTCTTTGTACTAATTTAGGTTGATTTAAAGTTTTTAGGCTTTTAGCTTACGAATTGAAAAATCGATATAAAGTCTAAACCATAGATTTCGCTGATTTACGGCGGCTTTCAATATCCTATCTATATTAATATTTTCTTATCTATCTTGAAAATTTGACACTTTTTCTTACAAAATCTGTCAAAATTTTAAGATAGATAAGAAAATTTCAAGATGATAGAATATTGAAAACCGCCGTAAATAATTGAAGTTGGCTTAAAAAAATATTTAAATATGAAGAATCCTTCTTATAACCAACCATCCATAGTATTTTACCGTGTCGTGCACACGTGGTCTTATAGTACAAATTCTAAAGGCACTTCGCCTTTTTTCTAATAATTATTAATTCTAAAGGCGCGGATCTTACAACACTCCCATACTCGTATGTGTTACACAACTCAAATTAGTGTCAAATATGCTAACGTGACCATAGATATCTTAAAAATATAGAATATTTAATAATAATAATAATTGAGGCGAGGTATTTAACTACAAAAACGTTTGTGACAATGGTATTGAAATAATTCTTCGTATTATTCGTATTGGCTGGTCTTTACCGGAAAAACAAATATTAAGAAGAAAAGAAACTGTTAAAACATTTACTTGCGTATTATGAAATAAATATGATAAGTAGAAGAGCTAAAAAGATGTAATATATGAAGTATCTAGTATGTGGAAACTAGCCAGCTCAAATGTTCAGGTTCTAGGTTTCAAATGAATAAACGCATATGTACATACAGGTGAAGCTAGTAAAAAGTAGGTGAAAACAAGGATTTAAACAAGGATAAATTTTATAATGTCTACTAAACTAAACTTCAATGTTTATTTTTAAATTACTTAACTGTAGCGAAATAAAAAACCGTTATTTAAAAAATAAACAAATAACAAGAAACAATTGGTATTTCGTAGCGCGGATAGAGCGGGCGAAACAAAAGGCTGCAGCCCTACGAATGTACAGCCGCTCTGACGGCTATAAGTGCAATTGGTCTCTCAAGTCCATACAACTATTGTTATTCGTTCATTTGTTTTAAACTTAATATTGTGCTTAATAAATACAGAAACTAGGCCCTACTTATTGGATTGGATGAAATTTTCAATTGCAATGCTCATTTGAATCAGATGCGCATGTTACTGTGGCATATGACTTATTGTTGCTAATTCGTAGGAAAATATTTTTAGAAAGTAATCATACCGATAAGATTAAAATTTCTTCGAAGATTGCATTGGTGGACTGAGGTTTTTGATTAGGTTTTTGATAGGATTCTAGATATAAATTGAAATGTCATGGATACTTATTTTTAGGCACTTCAATATAATATTTATTAAGAAGTCATGAACCAAAACCTTTCAATCATAAATTTACCATCACTCTTATTTATGTATGTTAATCAATATTTCGACTATGAACTAAAACGATTATTATATTATATGTTACTAGCAGCGCCCTGCGGTTTCACCCGCGTATTTCCCGTTCCCGTGGGAATGTGGTGATAAATTATAGCCTATGTGTTATTCTCATGTATAAGCTATGTCATTGTCAAGTTTCATGAAAATCCATTCAGTAGTTTTTACGTGAAAGAGTAACAAACATCCATACTTACAAACTTTCGCGTTTATAATATTAGTAGAATACATTTTCAATAATACACGATTACGATTTGGGTTAAATAGATAACATATTTTTTAACGTACGGAAATCTGTACAGATTTTGACACGTGCCTGGGTGGTTCCCGATCCAATGTAGCACTCAGTTTCACTTTAGCAGTGCTAGAAGGCAACTAACATGCTCGACAAAATTTAAAATCTCACAAAATGTTGGTTTGACTGACATCAGATCATCACGTCAGCACAATGAAGTGTGGCCTGCAGGGTTTCCTTACCTGATTTCTTTGGAAAAAGTCCCACGACTAAAAGTAAAACGATTCCACCATTACATTTGAGTCATGTACCACTCTCATATTTTTTCATCTCAAATCAAACAATTAAAAAAATCTAATCGAGTGTAGGATTATAATGTGAGTTTAGATTTACATAAATTACGTGGAAAACTAAGAAGGTCAAGGTACTATTGTGTAATGAAAATTAAATCAATATGAAACAACCTTACACTATAATAGGTTTCCATTCAAAGACAAATTGGTTTTTGTTAGAGATATCGATTTGAGGATTGGAATTGTTTTTGCAAACTTTTTTTACGACTAGGACCCGCTTAACCTGTCTGAAATGAAGATCTTTGTTGTTTTATTAATAAGAGAATTTATCTACAAATCTTGCGCCTATTTTTTGCGCTGTAGCTGGTTTATGTTTAGTTTATTTGTTTTTTTTTTATTTCATTTATCCATATAGGATTTTAAATTAACATGGTTATTTTCATTATTTAAAGTATTTAAAACGGGATATTTACCATGTTTTTTCGAGACAATGTTGTCTCGTGAACATGACATTCGTAGACAATGTCGAAATATCGAGCTCCGCAAAATAATATTAAAAAACATGGTAAATATCCCGTTTTAAATACTTTATTTATCCATCCTAAATATTCAATATTGTGACTTGTTGAATCTAATATACTTAGTGTAAATATTTTTCTAATACCCTTTATAATTAGGTATTAACGTACTTTTGATCCTAAATAATGTATTTTTTTTTCGAAAGGTTTTTTTCGACTTTTAGGCCTAATGGCCTTTAAGCTCAATCGGTAGGTAGAAAAAAAATGTATTGGCTTGGCTTTTAATAAAGAAGTTCGTACTTTTAACGTGCTGCTTATACCGATTCTAAATTCAAATGGATTTTGTTAAAATTATATACAAACAGTTTTGAACGACCTTTGAGAAAGAGATGAGATTGAAAGTCTTTAAAGGTTATGTGAAGTTCACCAACATTGGGCCAGTACATCGGTGAACTATGGCCCGTTACCCTCCTCGCCTGATTTCGAGGAGGAGACCCGTGCCCAGCAGTGGGACATATAAGGAAGGGTTGATACTTTACTTTATTTACAAACAGTTTTATAGAATAAATAATCTTTCTTATTATTATTACTCATGTGCCTTAAAAAGTGCCTCGCAATGATAGCTTAAACTTTTTCATATAATTTTCTTAACATGCCTTTAGTTACGGAGCCCTAAAAAATAATCTACATTGTGTAAAAGTTAGCAAACGGGCCAACTCTCTAACTGAAATAACTGAACGCTCTGTTAGTATTAGACGCTTAATTACAAAAACTACACTAGACTCTGGTAATTAAATTTCCCGTTTAAATGGAAAGGCTTCGTCGCGGAAAATTATAAGTAGCAAGTTGTAGACAGATACTCTATCTGCAGTCGAACTACGAACGTCAGTGTAAAAACTAAGTGTAAATTGGACTCAGACCGAGAACTCCAAACAAACATGCAACATAGTGGTATTGTTTTAGGGGTAGGTACTTTGTTACGTCAATATTTTTGTAACTTTTTCAAAACGAACTATCAACAAATTCACAAACATTTCGTCTCATTAAAATATCTCTTTCCGAAGGAATTTTCTCATATCTCAATTATTTATACCCAGCCCAGGCTTGAGTTTGGGTGGTTTCCCTCTCCTTAATTAGATATAAGGTTTCGGCGCCAGTAGTTATACTGCCTGTCTTGGCCTGCTCTCCGAAAGACAGCAAAGCTGTTTTACGGAGTAAAAGCCTAATAAAAGATAGAAAAAAATTTAGGGGTTGCTCTTCTGCTAAAATTATTAAATTACAAAAAAAAACAAAATTATATTCCCAGGGCGTGGTTTCCTCTATAATAATCATCAACCTGATTTGGTTCTCGGGACACAGGCATTCTTTTAAGACCGTTAAGGCGATAATTTGTTTAAAAAAAAATATGTATGTGGCAACGAACTGGCGTGTGAAGAACTACCAAACCGTTTGGAAGCCATACATCATAGTAAAATTACAAATAAAATATTTATATGTCGTAGAACAAAGAACTAAAACGTGTATCAGGTTTGTCGCAGTGGGACTGATAATATTGGAAAAACTTTGGTCTAAACCCTTGTCTCTTTATAACAACCCTTTCAATTTTGTTATTCAATACATTTAGCAACACAATATTTGAGCGGTACACATATTCTTTTATCTCTTTCCTGTAAGCGACGATGGTCTATGACGAGGCTAGTATCGAGGTTTGACGTGTGTCTGTGACGATGAGTCTGATTAAGGGTTAAGAAACCGTAAACGTGTTTTTATATACTAGCAGCGACCCGCGGTTTCACCCACGTATTTCCCGTTCCCGTGGGAGTACGGGGATAAGTTATAGCCTATGTGCTATTCCGATGTATAAGCTATATTATTGTAAAGTTTCATCAAAATCCATTTAATACTTTTTACGTGAAAGAGTAACAAACACCCATACTCACAAACTTTCGCGTTTATAATATTAGTAGGATACGAAGTAACGGTTTTTATATTTTTTTCCTTACGTTAAGAGTCCTAGCATACTAAATTTCTATGTCAATGCGAGTAGCAAGAGATCCGCCGTCTTGGCGTTCTTCGATTGAACCCTAAGTTCAGCAGGCGGATTAATAATGAATCATCCAGGCTGACGATGATGATATAAATGGGAAGTACAGAGAGACGAGCAAAGTGATCCTTTATATGGTTCCTTTTAAAAACGCCTGTATCAAAATTTATTCGCGCATTCCGGTTTGCATCGCTTTTAGCGGTGAAAAAAACATGATCTGTAGTCTTCGCGCTTGATAAGGATTAAAATCATTAAGGGTGTGTAAAATAAATAAAACATTAATAATATGAAAAGCGAAGTGGAGATGAAATTGTCGAAATAATTTTTAGTGTATAAAAATTCAATAAAACGTACAACGCGTTGCGTATTCAAGTACAAACTATAACTTTGTTCATTACGATGTTTTATAGTGCTGTGTAAAACCCAATAAACTGAATTTCCCGCGTCTGCACTATTCCAACAAAGGAAATATCATAATAGTGCCGTCAGAGAATCATTTTCTATTTTATCTGTATTCTGTACGTAAGGGAACACGCTACAAGTTTTTATCGCTATTCCAGCCGGCTTATAGGATTTAAAACTAGAGTAAAAATACTGACGTCAGAACCTGACTGGGATATCCTTAAGTAAGTCATATCTATTTCATAAAAGGTAAGCGATTAGTCCCGATGTACTTCGTTATTATAATGAAGGAAAGCGATACTAAGAATACATAATATAGTTTATTGGTATTATTTTTTTTACTTTAAAAAATATTTTTTGAGACTAGATTATATAAGATTCACGCACGCAAATATATCACTACATATTATATGTAAAACAAAGTCGCTTTTTCTGTCCCTATATCCCTTTGTACGCTTAAATCTTTAAAACTACGCAACGGATTTTGATGCGGTTTTCTTTAATGGATAGGACAATTCAAGAGGAAGGTTTATGTACATAATTTATTAAGTTTCTATATACATTGGCTAAGATATAACAATAATTGTTGGAGGTGTCGGAAAAAAATTGGCCGTCTGGGAGTTTCCAACGAAAACGCTGCCTAAACCCTTTGAGATATATCAAAATAATGTATCGTGGAATTGTGTATTATTAAATTAAATAGGTCTACAAAAAAGTCAGCGATGGCATATATCTATCTCTTAGGGATATCATACTATATCCATTTAATACTTTAAAAAATGGACAATTATAACGCGATAATTTGAAAGTTATTTACAAAAATACGGTATGAATCGTTATCATTTTAAATCAGTTAATTAGCTGGAGCACATACTGAAGATTATTTTTACCCTTTACATCATGCAAATTAAATGAATACTTTAGAAGATATGGCAATGTCAAAATAATACGCAAGAAAATAAATCGTGTTGCCGTGATTTGAGAGGGCAGTGTAATATGTAATAATATCCTAAATAGTAAATATGCATGCAGAAAGTCTGCATAGGAATATAATATGTCTTTATGTTCAAGATAACATATATCCATTTTAATACAAAAACTTAGTCATTATTGAAATGGAAAATGATCGTCATCAAACATGATAAATTCGTAAACCTAAGTTCACGCGGGCGAAGCTGCGGGTAACAGCTAGTTTATAATAAGTCTAAGTGTTATTCTGATGTACATATAAGCTATAATATTGTAAAGATTCATTAAAATCCATCAACTCCAATGCAATTAATAGTGTTTGGATGAAATCAAAAAAAGTCAACAGATACTAACATTCGCGTTTATCATCATCACCATCATCATCGACAGACTTCCCAGTCATTGAACGCCAAAACGATGTCCGCGCAGTGGCCGCGGTCCGTGTTGGATGCGGTGGCAAGGGATCGACCATCTTGACGTTTATAATTTTTATGAATATGTGAGAAAAATTAGTTCACTTTTTTAATAACTTTTTTAATAAAACACAAGCGGCCAAGCGCCACGTGGCATACGCAATATCAAAAATATCACAGGTGCAATGTAAAGAAGCGTCATATCTATTTTTCAAAGTCGGCCCCTCGCCAACGACTTAGAGAACTCATTGGACATGATATACATTACTATAGTGTAGAAACGTTGAAATATTTGTAAAATTTATAAAGTGTCGTTTCAACGTTTTTTTAGTTATTACACCACGACAAGAGGTTTGTTATTTGATGAACACAAGATTTTAAGAATGTTCACCCGTCCTACATGTAAGAGAGCGATCGACCATAGCCTATAGACCATAGACTAAAGACATAATAGATACCATTCTTTGTCAGAGAAACATATCTATAAAAATAAAAGACTAATGATTATCTTGTAGGATATACAAATTACAAATAAGCTGCTTTAGATGTCTACGAGAAAAGTGAACAAGTAAAACATGAACTGTTTCAATATCAAGCATCTTATTGCGCTGCGAACGTTTTATGAAAAATGCATTTTATTAACAATACAACGAGTGCTAAGTAATTCTCGTCACGACTCGCGAGACACAAAAGAACATTTCGCGAGAGAAAAGTCAAATGCATCACTGTTCACGTTTTGACGATTAACTTTCAATGTCGACTCGAATATTTACGTTGTAATAATAATAATAATTTAACGCGATAATACAAATGAGCTGGATAAATGCAGAACGTGTAACAAATCCCCGCTGACCTCGCATAATTCAAATATGTCCGTGCAGATAAGCCTAGTTCGGACGTGTAGCGGCCCGACATGTGTGTCAGTGGTGCTGTAGCCACACTGCCACGCTGCCACACTGCCACGCTGCCGCACCAAGATTCAGTCATCAAATATTCACGTGTGGAGGTATGGTTGCCGTTTTACTGCCGCCCCCCTCCCGCCCGCACGCCGCCCGCCGCCTGCCGCGAACCCCCATCTGAAACAACTGAATGTGCTAAAATCAATAACTGTTGTTTGACATTGGGATTAAAGTAATACATAATGTTCCATGCGCTGGTCGGCCCGTGTTACGAAGGATGTGTTTACTGTAACTGAAAAGCTATTTAAAGACGGTGTTCGCCGATATTAATCACTATCAACCTTTTGACCTCTGTTCGCAAAGAACGGATGGAGAGATCAATGAACGCCCTAACAGCAGACTTATTGATGTCTATTATCGCACAACGCAATGCACATTTTTTATAGTTTCATAGGAGTACCTATAAAAGCCTTGTGGCTCGAAAAAAGCTCGTTCACTAGCTATCTGCCAGTAACTGGATCGTTTATTTGTTAGAGCTTTGACAGTAAGGATTTACCTAATTGTCACTATGAGCACGTCGATGCAAATTTCATACAATGCTAAAAGATTTTTACCATCCAACTAGGACAGCTAGCTCTAGATACGTGATCAAACATCAAATAAACGTTTGGTACGTTGCATTTTATAATAATACGTATAACGTATTATTATTGTGCTAATATTGTATAGGTAATGCATTTTTGTCTATATATTAACTTATAACTATATAATATATTACTTTACTCATTTGGTACAGGGTTTCAATTTTTCCTGACTCGAAAGTCGACCCGCCACCCTGCAAAAGAGGCCCGATAAGTTGGTTAGGTTAGGAACCTCAACTTAATAGATTCGTAAATCCATTAAGACTGAGCCGGCGCTAAGCATTTTTTATATATCTCTCAACGCATATCATATTCAAAACCAGCACATCACTAGCGCGATTTAGGAAGTGTATACAATGCCATCTGTTGTCTGGATTTTGTATTAATCTTCAGACGCGTCTAATGACATGACATGACAATATCCTCAATTTTATATTAATACACCCAGAGTGGACTTCCACTATATCAGAGTGTTTTTTTTGTGGCAGCGGATATGAAGCCGCAACGATAATATTATAGTTTGCTCAGGATGCGGTTTGTAACCTGAACGCGATATCGTAAAAATGTATTTTGTTTCTTTTATTTTTCTTCCCTCCGCGGATGTCAGTGAAATTAAGTTTGTCGTTAAAATTGATAAATAAAATCGACCGTCGGATATCGAAAACTATTCGATTGTTCTGAAAGAATTAGTTTGCGAATATTATAAAAACTATTCTCTTTATTTTTAACGTGAAGTGTATAATTTCGCTTGGAAGCGTTGATTGTATATTTTTGCCTCGTTATGGACTGTCAAAAGGCGATTGCGACTGGATCGCTAATCACATTTTTGGCGTTGGCGTAATTCCTCCGAGAATCGTCGCCGAACTCTTAATAGGAGTATTATTAAATTAATTCTCCGTATATAAATGCACTGACAAAGAATGCTATATGACCGGGGATTTTAGTTCTTCGGAACGTTGGTTATATAAGGATTATAATTGATTGAATATACCGTCGGTCCTTGATGGAAATTCATATTATAGCCACTATAATGATCAGGTGTCAACACCTGATGATGACTTTGTCGAAACCGGTCGTGTTTAAATTATAACTGTAATAACATATATTATAATAAATAGTGGAAAAAGTGTTAAAAAAGTCTCATTATAGTGGCTATATATAAGGATTAATTAATAAAATGTAGTAATTAGCTCATTGCTACATTTAGAATTTTGTATAATTATTGAGGAGAATAAAATATCCAAAAATATCTAATGACAAGCATAATCCTATTAATATTGAAATAATATGAAACGAGGTCCAATATTCGCTTCTCCCATAATTGTTGTCTGAAGTCTCGCGGAAACATAAATTATGAATTTCTTCTCGCAGTTATGACATTATCGGGCAATAATTAACGAATGCAGGGTCCGTGTTAAATAAGTGTATTAACTTTTCATCGAAATTAAAGCCACTAACAGCGCATTCCATTAATTAAATCACCATTTCATCGGCTGAGTATGTAACTGTTGCCACTGCACAAAATGTAAAATAAAATTCTATCAAATAACTGCACCTTATCTACTGACCTGTAAAGCTTAAAATATTATTTGTAGGTAATATTGGAATCGCGGAAGCTTGCGAATAAACCGTCTGCATTAAAGTATATTAAATATTACAGTCATGATTTTGATGTTACATTTTCTGTTTTGTCGTATTTTTCTTTACATTAGATTGTTTTTTGAACGCTACAAATCAAAGTTCATACATTCAACAGTATTTTACTGTGCCTTTAAAGATAATATATGAAATTAAAATTGTAATATTTGTTTTGTTCGCGAGCATCGGACAAACAACCATTTAAAATGGTAACGTAAACCAATGCCACACGGGAGGTAATAACCATACGTAAATATTTCGTTAGTAAAAACTTTCGGCGTCGGATATCCCAATCTGGATAATTAAAAGGACTTGGTTGATGAAGGTGCGTGTTCCTCGTTTTCAATTTGCAAATGATGACGCGAGGGCGTGTCGGGTTTATTCGTTTTCCTGTTCTGTTTGTTTTTGCCATTTTTTTATTAATTTTCCCGGACAACTTTACAAAATGTTTGCTGATATCAAGCCTGCACTTCAATTACAATGTTTTTATCTATATAATGCGGTAACCATATAAAGCTATAGAGCTTTTCAACTAGAGGAAGATTAAGACAAAGTATTCCAAAAACCAATACCAATCGCAAAAATACAATACAATTCGCGTCAATTTAAAATACAATACTTATTCATGGATAAAATAATAATAACTAAGCCTTTTTATTTCATCACCACTTATGTTTTATACAGTGTTGCCAACTCCCATGGTCTGGATTCCCCAAAAACCTAGCTGAAATTCCCCACAAATTCCCCACAAGCCAAATTTACCAAATTTTTCGGCTAAACCAAAGTATTTCATGGATTATTTTGCATTACTTCTTAACATTATTTGTTTTAAATGCTAGCAAATATCATAATCTTTCAAATAAGACTACTATTGTACATGGGAGCAACATGAAAAAATAAAAATAAAAATGATTTTCGGTGAATTTGTAAACGTACGAGATATTAAATTGAAAAATGGTTGTCATTCATAGGGATGAGGTGTGAGACCCCCCTTTGTATAATATTTTATCGATAGCAATTCAGTTACTTCCCCGTTTAATAAACTATAAATTTTGATGGACATAATTGTTGCCATAAAATAATCTCTAAAAGTTTTAAAATCTTGCAGTCGGATAAGTTGAGTAAAAGTTAAATTAAATATGATAATTTATAAATTATACTTCTTATACTAGTTTTATTAGATTTAATTTCAGTTCTAGTGTAAATGCTTAAATTCCCCGCATTTTCCCCACATAAACGCTCTCCCCACAAATTACCCAATCGGATTGAAAATCCCCGCAGTTTGGGGAATTCCCCACAGATTGGCAACACTGGTTTTATATGCACAAGTTCATTTATGGATACAATATACCAAATATCGTTTTAAAGATTTTACGTAAATGATTGAAGATGCAATTATTTTATGTCAATTAAAATTAGTTGGGACCATTTTAATTATTATGCAACCATTTTAATGCAACA
This sequence comes from Lycaena phlaeas, assembly GCA_905333005.2. Classification (NCBI taxonomy): domain Eukaryota; kingdom Metazoa; phylum Arthropoda; class Insecta; order Lepidoptera; family Lycaenidae; genus Lycaena; species Lycaena phlaeas. The sequence continues at coordinate 15,845,743 of HG995166.1, read as the reverse complement.
AACGTCCGAAACACGTTCAAAACGTATATATTATGTTGTATGCTGCATGAAAGAGACATACAAAAATTGTCGTAAGCTGCGTACTGCGTAGTGTGGCTGTCGTTGCACTAGTTGCCGGCGATGCAGCCGGCCATCCTAGTGTAGCCACTCAGAAGCACCTTAAAAGACGTTTGACGGAAGAATGGAAGTCATTCAATAATAATAAAGAAAACTAAATTTAGCATACATTTTAAGAATTAGTGGAGGTTGTTTTAAATACTTTTACCTCGTATGAATTCTCAATTAATTGAAACTTAAGGTTATATTATCTTCCCTAATATTATTTGCACATTTTAATTCATGTCTGATAAGACACTATTAAGGACCGGATCGCAGTGAAAATTCACCTTGGGTCTATTTTACCTTTTTTACTTCCCAAGTGTAACCAACCGGCAACCGCTGACTAGGTCCGACCGCTCGGGTTCCTCCGGAAGGGATAATGGTTTGAATAATGACAATTTTATAACATTTGGTGATCCTCAAGTTGGTCTATGTATAGTGACTATAGGTATCGATCCTAGGGTCTATTCAACAAGGTTGACAGGGTTGATGGTAAAAATAAATAAAAGACGTGAGACGCTGTGAAGCAATAAATGTTGAATTAGAATTCATAATTAACAAACTTGATATGACAGCATCATGCCATTGCTGTCACGGCATACTAATCGATTTTGCTGACAAGACGTACTACAAGATGTTACAAATCAAAAGATGAAGATTCGCAAAACCGAATCTTATAATATGTGAAGTCCAGGTAACGTCACTTTTCCTAATAGGTATGGGTAGAACAGGGGGGTAACCGCTGACAGTCTAAAACGTAGTGGCGAGTTAAATTGATCTGCGGCTTGCCTTAATATGTGGCTGTTCAATACCTTGATAAATTAATACGGGAAATGCTGAACAGAGACTTCTCGCAATTTCGCCGGAAGCTACAGTTACCTAGTTTGCTGTTAGTCTCGGCGTGGTTGTATGTTTGTACGTATGTCGCAATTGAAATTTATCTTCTTGTAGGATACCATTTTAGAAAAAAAAATGGTTCAATGGTTTTTACTTGTATCAGCTATTCTTTCGAATTTATTTAGATATGATGATGCTTGAAATAATGATTATTGGTTGGAACAGGATGCAATGTTGTTTTCTCATGTTTACGCGAATTCCACTTATTGTAATGAAAATTACTTTGCTGAGATGAAATCCGTAAAAAGTAATTTGGCAGAGTACCTACTATTCTTAAAAACATGAATCTGCGTGACTCTGGTGACCGGCTTTTCTTGTCTTCTGGTAACCCCCAATTTTTCTCTTTTGTGTAGGTACTTCGTCTCTTAAATAAAAAACCAAAAACCGACTTCAAAACTATACCTTAATTTATGTACAAATAAAAAAATTAAAATAATATTGAAATACTTCAAGGTAAAGTAGAAGTATACTATTTAAAATTGGGTATTTTTGGAGTCGGTGCTAGCACTTCCAGCCAAAGAGGATATTTTAATGATCAATCACATACATTAAGTACAGGGGACTTAGTCAAAACGCCATTACGAAAACGACAGCGAAGTTCGTTCGTCCGTTCGAAGCTGTGATTGGCTAAATCACGTCGTCGATTAAACGATCGAGCGATCGACGACGTGATTTAGCCAATCACAACTTCGAACGGACGAACGAACTTCGCTGTCGTTTTCGTAATGGCGTTTTGACTAAGCCCCCTGAGTAGATGTATGCGAAGGGCATCGATGTTTTGGCTGGTACCGACTCCAAAAATACCCAATTTTAAATAGTATACTTCTACTTCACCTTGAAGTATTTCAATATTATTTTAAATTTTTTAGTTGTACATAAATTAAATATAGTTTTGAAGTCGGTTTTTGGTTTTTTATTTAAAATTAATTTTATTTTGTACTTTTTAGTTTTAAGTTTTTGCATAAGTAATATAGTTTTTAATTTTTTCTTGCAAAATTTTTGGCGTTCCCGATCAGTGTTGGATGCTAGTGGCAAGACACCTGTCGTCTTAGCGTTCATTGAGGGAACCTATGTTCAGCCGTGGACGGATGAAAGTTGATGATAATGATGATGATGACCTCACAATAGTATATAATAAAATAAAATTCAGTGGTTTTTTTGTTCATATTATTCATACTACATCGACAAGTAATAAAATGAGCAAATCGTCTGGGTATACAAAACGAACCAAACAAGCATTATTGAAAATAACTTAAAAACCGCTTATTAGATGTCGATAAAATTAATATGGGACCAATTCGAAAACATAAGCTTTCAAACAAAACAAGAATCACCAAAATCCATTCTCAAACAGCGAAGTAATCGTGTAACAAACATACAAAAAAAAAACATACAGACGAATTGATAACCTCCTTCTTTTTTTGAAGTCGGTTAAGAATGATATTTAATGTTAGTTTTCTTTAAGAATATTTAGTATAATCGATACTATAAACTCAAAAATATTGGGTATTGAATTTTTATGAAATGAATCTCCATGACTGTACGAGTCATGGAGATTCATTTCATAAAAAATTACCCACTACACGCAATTCGGCAAAACAGACTATGCAAGTAACAAAATATTTTTACAGTGAAGAATGTGTAATAACTACAAGATACAAACATTTTGTAAAACCGCTTCAACGATAGAGACGCGATATACGATATCCGCCCCTAACGAACGTTCAACAACTTTTTTTAACTCAATTTGATTTGTTTTATCATTTTACCTCAATTTTGTCGTCAGAGCAAATGAACAATATTTGCAGGTATCAATTTGATTGCTTTCATTTTGCTCGCTTCGAGGGAGATAGGTAGATAAAAAATATTTATTTTTCATATTTAAATCCTCCTCTCATTTCTTCGGATGCAAATCCTACGTTTCCTGGGGCAACAAAACTCTGCGCTTAAGACTTAAACGAAATGGTATAGAACTGAGAAAATTAACATAACAATAGAACTTTGGTTAAATATTACCATTCGGTGGATGAAATGTAAAAATACCTCTTTGTCTTAAAGATTTGGGAAAACAGAATCGATATAATATTGTATTTAATATAATGCTGCTTTAAATAGGTAAGTACTTTATCATCTCCTAAACATGTACATGTCGTTTAACTTCGAAGTTCTGTCCTCATTCACTACGGATATGCTGTCAGCGTTTTGCGTGGACTGATTTGTCCAGGAACGGTTGGACCTATCAGATTGCCTCAGGGTCAGGATCGAACCCGGAACCTCTCGCATAAGAGGCCGAGTCACCACTGGACCATCGTCGCTCTATTTTGTCCTATATTATATCTGAAGTACATTATTTATGTGGCTATTACTGGGCTATGCTATTTAGCTCTATCGCAACTTACGCTCACCTTAATTTATAATAAAGTTATCGTTGAAATATATGTACCTCCACAACAATAAGGAAGTTTGTTTTCATGTTAACAATATAAGTTTGTATGTTTGTCATTCGATCATCCCCACACTACTCCTCTGAGGGCGGATGGGATGAATACACATATTATTGTGTTTCCCAGAAAATGTATCAGGAAAACATGAAACACTTCAAATTTTGTTTATATTTGAAGACATGAGCGGATGAAGGGTAAAAGTAACATTGGAACAAAAAAAAACTGTTTTATGCTTTATAACCTAGGTTTTATGTGTCTACAAACCATATTATACCTTAAAGTAAAGACATTTAAGCTTAGTTTTAGAATAAAACAAGTAAGAGGGGTACCAACACAAATAACAATAACACCGAGTAAAGGTGACGATATGGTCATTTAGCGAACGTTTAAATTAAATAAATAATTAAATCCTTGTCTTTTTTTACTCGGATGAAGGAGATAAGTGCAAGCAAACGCCCGTGTGCTTTGAGTTGTTCTGAACGAACTTGTTAGGGGATGCATTTTTTCCGTTCATTTATTTTGTTTTATTCATTCATACATGAAAATATTGTAGGCAAACAACAATTTAGAAAAATTGTCAACTTCTTTTTTAAATTTCTGTTAGTTACGTAGTTAACTCATTCATACTCAATTGAAGTATATGCCTAAGTTTTAATTAGGTACTAAATGTAAGAGTTATGTGCATTATTTTTTCAATAAATTCATATTTTTTAAATTTAATTCTATTTTTCCACTCCATATTAGTAGATAGATATGCATCATTAGTCATTACTAATACTTGATGTAAACAATTAGTAATTAAACAACAAGAAAACTTTAGAGCCCATTTTCTCAACATTTACAAACTGTATCATATCACCTTCATCAACTTGTGTCTTCATTTATTGTCGACTCGATCTCAACCTGAAAAATACAAATTTATTTTAATGATCCATTTAATCTCAAATAAACACCTATTTGAATCAAAATCGTGTTATATTTTTTATTTTGTTTAACAGGCGATGGGGTCAGGCGTTATGATTTTGTTTACATTCTTTCCGCATTTTTTAATAAAGGTTTATATTTAAAGCGAGATTTGTCATAGGAATAAATTAAGAAAACATTTTTTTCTAATCTTTACGCAAATTTCACTGTTTATGAAACACGTTTCACGGATTTCAATCAATCCTGATCATATTGAGAAGGTATCCCAAAGGTGAAACGTTCAAAAATCTAAATAAACCTCTATAAAATCCGTTAAACTTATTTCACTATAATATATAACCATTTGGATATTTATTTTTAGACTTTGTAAGTTATTTGGGATTTTGCATTCGCATCATTTTCTTATCGCGTTACATTATGTGTTTGTAGTTCCCAAAGGATTGCAGCTGCGGCTGTCGTGAGTGACTGATTGGCGGCTGGTCGTAAACCTCCCTCCCTGCCAAGTGCTGTCAGTGGATCGCAGCGGACACACATAATTCGTGGCAGTGGAATAAATTTGAATAATACATGCATTTGCAGCTTATCTAATAATTAATATCAGTGATTATATTGTAGTTTTATTATGATCTATGTAATATGAATTGCTCTAGTAAGTAATAATTTATGTGACATTGTTTCTCACTAAAGTCGCATGTTTCATAGTTGTCGAGGATTCGAATAACGAACGCTAGGCTCTGTGATTTTTCACATGTGTATACAATTTCTTACACGGAATAATACCATGGCTCTTTACGTTGAGAACTTGGAATAAAATAAAAAGAAACTCGAGAGTTAAAAGGCCAATATCCGGCCGTACACAATTTGTATGATAAATAAAGCCTATACCGGAGTATCGATAAAACAAATTTAAAAAATTGAATTCAGAAAATACATTCTCTATTACAGACTCTAATTCACACTTAAGCAGTTCCAACTTCCCACCTAGGTACATCCCGCGATCTTTCATCGACCTCACGGACGGCCCTCCCCGCTAGCGGTCCTCTTTCCGCTCTACAAACTTTCATTTTACTCACACTTCAACGATGAGATACCATACAAGTATTTCCCCTGTTCGTGTTATAAAACTTTGAGAGCTAATCAGTTTATAATTGTACAAAGGAAATGACCTATTTATACGATAGGTATATATGGGTGTTATCTGCTACGTTGATGTCACTCTTCTGAATGCCCTAGGGCGAGGTTATAAGGGAGGCGGAGCAGCTTGACCTCGTGAGCCGCTGATTAAGGCCTCAGGTCAGAGTAGAGAAGACCGAAGCACTGCATAGTTGCTTTGGTGAATACTTGTGCTGAACTGTCCACACTGAGTTGATGACTACATGACAATCATCATCATCACCATCAGCAACGGATAAAGATTGTCCTCATTCCTCTTGGAATTGGAGCACTCCGCTTAAAATGAATATAAATGGTCAAATGTAAAAGAGTACGAATAAACATTAATATTGTTAAACTGAATCAGTATCTTGAGAGGTTAAGTTTATAGAGTTAGCAATATAAAGCGTAGCCTTACGTAGCATACTCATAAACCAACATGTAATAGTTTAAGCGTTATGTCTAATAATAACTATGTACCCTTGATAAGGCTAAAGCATCATCAGCCTTTATCCCTCCACTGCTGAATATAGGCCTCTCTCAATGAACGCCATGTCAAGCGATCCCTTGCCCCTCACATCCAACACGGACAATAATTTAACAGAACAATAACTTCCTTTATTTGATCTGCTTAGTTATAAAATTTCCAGCGAAATAGATATTTGAGTATTCCATTTGCATGGGACAGGGATCACATTAAATTAATACTCCAAAGCTAAAATAAGCACAATGGCTCACCGCCGGAGTTGGAAAGCTTTAATAACTCGAGAGGTTCCACCGTGATCCCCATTGCTTTATTGTCGTGCCTCTTCCCAATACGAGCTTTGTACTGAAGGGAAAACAAAAATTAATTATTATCTTTCATCATTATAACACTTTTTATTGGTAAATTACGCTTAGACGTTTAAAACTGGTAAAGCGTTTATATAAGAAGTTTATTAGCCTATTTGTCCACTGCTGAAGTATATTATGTATTATGTATATCTACACTAATATTATAAAGAGGAAAACTTTGTTTGTTTGTTTGGTTGTAACAGTAACAAGTAACATAGGCTAAATTTTATTCTGGAAAAAGATAGGGTTCCGTAAGATATTTTGGTTTTTCGGACACAAGGTGTAAAAAATGTTATTTTGCGTACTAAGATCCCGTTGTAAATCTTAGTTAACGTAGGTGAAGCTGCGGGCAACAGCTAGTGTACTATAAATTGGAAAATTTCAATTTCACCCACTTAGTTTACTTACTCCGCTGGCTCAACAACCTGAAGTGGATTGGCTTCCAATTCGAGATGGCGCTATCGCGCTCTGCCTTTAGTGATCTCCTCCCAGTTTACAACGCCCAGGGTACGTCTTTTAACACTTGGTCGTTCCAATGGTAGTTTGGTCGGCCAATCGATCGGCGACCCAAAATGGCTGTCCTCTTTCCTTACCGCTCTATCAACGGGCATTCTCTCGAGATGGCCAAGCCACCTCGAGGGCTCAGACACCATATCCGCCATTGTTACTATATATGTATTTATTTATTCGAAACATATAACATATAGATATAAACCTCCTCATACACAAACACCACTTCATATCCATAACCAACAATTCGCTAAATATTTCATTTTTGAAGTGAAAACTTCTTTAGCTGCGTTGACCACTTTTTGGTAGGGAAAATTCTAGACATTCTTAAGTGACATAAGAATATTATAACATTTAATTTTTTTTGAAATGTCGTAATGTCATAATTCTAAGTTACAGATTGTCACTATTATCGGCTATCCCTAAGGACTCCCGCTTCTTTTAAGTTATGCTTAATATGCATATTATGTTAATTCTGACACTTTATTTTAAACAAAACCAATAAATCAATGAACTCTGCCGAGTTATTTTAGTATTTGAGAATCTAGTGGCATCTGCAGAATGTATAGGACACCTTGGGAATGCAAATAAAAACCAACGTCGGCACGCGGCTCGCGCTTGGCGGATCAAATTGATCTCCGTACTCCGTGTCCGACACTCGTGTGAACGGCGGGTGTGTTGTGTGCGCACAGCCTAATGCGAAGCTTACTGCTGCTGACGTTCACATTATTTATTAGCCTTTATCTGTCCGGATACAAGCGTTTTAATGAACGACAAGATGTCAATACCTCTCGTGTCGCATCCGCATGTTGTACGCCGATTGATGTACGTCCTATAACCTAAAACAAATAAACTGGATAAACATAATAGGGATGTTGACTAATTTTTTTAATTGATTTTATTTGATAGATAGATATACTATAGACAAACACGATAAAAAGACTTTTGTAAAGAAATATGTCCAATTTAAAAAAAAATAAAATAAAGAAAAATAGTTTTTAAAATTGCCGTTAAAACGCTCCAAGCGTCATTACGTTGTGACGTACCGCATTCAGAGCTCGCGCTATGCTAGGTGAGTTATGACAGTTTGTACTTAACTCAATGTTCAGTGACGTCATCGCCTTATACGCGTTTGCAGTCACGTGATAATGCATGATAAATAACGCATTTTAAATTAATTTTCTAAATTTTAAGACAAATAAGTAGACTTTTAAAATGTTATTTTAGGTTTTCAAATACTGTATTTAGTATGTAAAACATAACTTTACATGAATTTGTAACATGTGTCAACATCCCTATTAAATCGGTGTTTTTGTTATTCATTTATGATCCATGTTGCAAATTTTAAGTGCATATCTTATTGGGAAGTTAGTGTAAAATTAATTACTTAATTTTACATGGACAGATATAGACTAAAGCGAATTGATAAAAACATGGTAAAGACCGATCAGCATAAAACTGGTATAGTGAGGACAATTTTGCTTATAACTTATGATAATTTTATAGATCAGTACAGAATGCAATCACCCCAAAACGATTAATCTCAGTAGGATTTAGATAAATGGGAGCAAAATCTGGTTAATCTCATACTAATTTCCATACACGCCATCCCTATACCCAATTAGATCCCCTCTTTCAAATTTTGAAAATATTTAGATAAAATGCAGACCTTAATAATTTGTTATCAAAACCATTTCGGTAAAGTTTCAACCAAATCGGAAGTCGCAATATAAAGTTGTAAACAAAGATCGACCCTCTCTCCATTTCCTTCCTTACAATGGAAATTTTAACTAAGAAACAAATCAACTCACTTTTAAAATAAAATATTACTCTAGAAATATGCTTATGTATTTGTATATATCAAAAATATTTGTCATTTATAAGTTACTTAAGCATATTTTTATGGATAGGCAAAGTATATTCAAGCGAGGAAAATGGAATTAAGAATTTAATCAAAAGTCTAAGTAACAAAGCGTAACAACTAACAACCACAGTTGATGAATTGCAGTGGATCCAAAGAGCCATAGGTTATGATTTTCATTTAATTGAATTAATTAAATTAGTCCTCATTGCTTCCGTATCAGGTTTGTGGCATTGTTTCCACAAATCTTTGGCCAACAAAAACATTGGCAAAGGAAGATCAGCCTTATTTGCAGCAAACGCTTTGGTGTATATTATTATTTCCAGACACCAGCTTTTAGAGGGCTTAAGTTGAGAAATGCTTTCCTCCTAGAGGGAAGAGATAAATCACCAACCAAGAGAAAAATCAGCGTCTTATCTTAAGCAAAATGAATTAGCTGATTTCAAAGAAATATGAAGATTTAAGGTAGGAAGTGCATCATGCACCGCAGAATTCCCAGTGGATTTGTTGACAAAGCAGGTGCACTACCCTTAGACTCTGTCAAAAAACAGAAAAGCTGTTTCACGGGAGAATCAGGCATGGCACCCATGGAGACGGGAGCGCACCCTCTCATCGGTTTAAGGTCATATGTTTGTTAGTTTACGTATCTTCATAATAATTATGAATAATGACCATGTCCCTAGTTCTTTTTAACTATCAAATAAAGTTTATTGTCCTTATATATATACACAAATAAATACGGTAACAAACGAAAATATTTATTAATCTAGAGTTAAATTGTATGTCGAAAATGCCGATGTACAGCCGGAAGCTCGTGTATGTATTTAAGTCTTAAGGAATGCGGATCGCGGTTCGCTTTATCAATGGGTTTTGAATCTGGATTCAATAAGAACCATTTCAATGCGAATTGTATGTCAGGTCTATGCTTTTTTACTTCGACCACTTTGGATAAGTCTGCTAGCTAATACCAATTGAATGCGATGATGACTGGCAATCGGCAGATCGCCTTGAAGATTGTTAAGTAACCCTAGTTTGCAGTGATGATGATAATGCAGTTATTTAACCTTTGATGGACACGAGTTTATCAGAACCAGAAAAAGATTGTGATATACCAAACGGAGCAAATGTGGTCATACATATTATGATTTAGTCTTAAAAATTATAGCCTTTATCCATTATTTTTTTGCGAAATTAAAGGACAAGGATTCTGCTAAATTAAAGGACATGATTGGATCCAAAAAATATCCGAGGCGTGGATGCTCACGCAGGAGGCTGTGTACGAAACAAGAGGGCCATGGAGTGAGCCATGCGCGGTATAAAACAAGACCGTATCCGTAATAGCGAAAACCGATGTCATACGAAGGCCAAAGGAGGAGATAAACTAAAGGAATTGACATGGAGTTGGGCAGGACACTTGGCTAGACTTGATGATAGAAGGTGGTCCACAGCGGTATCTAAACGTGGCCTCGACTGTGATGGAGAAGTCCAGAGCCACCTATGACGAGATGGACCAGTGAGGTGGGAATGCTGGTGGACAAAACATAAATAAGACAAGAGACAGAGGAGATTGTCAAAAATTAGGGAGGCCTATGTTCAGCAGTGGGCAATAACTAGCTGATGATGATGATGAGACAAGCCTAGCTTTTAAAATCCTTCCGTGCGTGTTTCGACTCATACTTAACTACTTTCAGAAACGTTAGATTATAAAAAACCTCGTTGCAGACTAAGCAAAATGTCTTTACATTTTGCGTCCACCGCCACTTAGGATTATTCAAAGCTAACCAAACAGCGTTTAGTATGCGGGTCAGTTGGCTCTATAAAATAACCCACGAATGTAAATATAGCTTTATGTAAAAGAGCTTAAGTAAGCTATAATAATCAAGTTATCGATGCAATATCGAAGGCCGGAGTGCGGAAGGCTCAAGTAATCCGCTTTGGCCGCGACAGCCACAACTTTATCGATAGCTCTTCTGAATTCTCCACTTCAGACTTGCACGCGGCGAAAGAGTAATAAGATCCCTATTCAACTAACTTTCTAACTGGAACTTCGTTTATAAAACATTTTTGATTTTTGCCATTTTAAATAGTTTATTCCCAAAGGATTCTGAATCAAATATTAATGTTTACTCATAGATAATAAATAGAGGGCCAAAAAAGATTGTTTTTCAAATTCAAAAACCTATTTGATGGGGCCCTTAATTGAAATTATGATGTGGGAAATTTTGACCACGTAAATATAAACATTTTTATATCTTTAATTTATTGAGGACTAAGTTACACAGAAACCACTCACATAGTATTTAGCAATACACATTAGTGAAACTTTATTAGTTTATATAATTTTTTTGACGGTTAATAAAAAATATTAGATGAATATGAAGCTCAGATTTCAGAATGATATCATTAAAGGCATAAGGACTAAGTATATCAGTTTGTTTTAGACAATACGCCGGTAACAGTCAACCTTTACCACGCTCTACTATTTTGCTCCTAAGGCGCCCTTTTGATAGACCTAACACCCGACCAACTTTTTGCTACACAAACGCTCTTAACGCTCAAAGTAGGACAATAATGGGAGACCTCCCCTCCCCGCCCGGGCACACTCACCCCTTGCACCCTCTGCCGTTTATTCCTCTGCAAATATTAGTATGGAACAATCCTACCTCAATAATATGCCTTAGTAAAATATTCAAAACTTTGTTATAGAAAATGTTATGCTTGTTAAATAAATGCGGAATTACGTGTCGTGCGAAGATAATGCTGAAAACCAAATGTCGTGATGTCCGCATGTTCTTATAACATTCCATCGTTTCTTGTTGCAATATCGCATTAAACTAAACACTTTATACAATAAAAGCTCAGTTATGTATTGTCGTCAATTTGCTATGTTTAATTCATTTTTTATATTTTGTCTTTCAAGAGATGAACTTCGAAAACGAAGCCAATTTTTGAATCGGTGATTCTAAATTAGATGTTAAAATTTTCAAACTTCGACGTACTGGTTAAAGACGCGCTTAGTCGGGGGATATTATCCTGCATGTTTATTCCGCCAATCAGCTTTGTCTTGCCCGGATACATGTAATATCGTGTAACACAGACCAGTAAATGGCTCCGGGCACACTTTTCTTTGGTCAAAATACGCGGACGTCGGACGGAGTCAACCGGACCTATGGCTGGGGATTTGAGGTACACTTATTCAATATGGCTTATGAATGTAAAATGAAAATGTCTACAATATAAACTTGCCGAGACGATAAGTTAAATGTTTGTACGTCTTTGATGGTTTAATTATAATATCGCAGTGAAATACGTTCTAAGAGAAATATAACTTTGCGATTGCAACATTTGCTTGTCAAAGTTTTAACATATTTATACAGTGGTACGCTAAAATACGTCGGTTATTCCGTGTTTCCTCCCGATCACGTCTCAACCAACTTTAAGTTTCCGTATCCGCTAAATGGAAGTATCTTTATCGGATGCTTTTATTGGTCAGCACAGCGCCCGAGAGGATGGGATTTGTAGAGGATTCCAGATTTCCAATAATGAGAAGAGGAAACATCTTTTTACTTATTGGTCTTAAAGTTATGCACGTTAGCTTCACTTTAGACGCATTTACAAAGCTTCGCTCATATGTTATAGAACTTAGGTTTTCGTTATTCTAATAATTTTTGTAAATATTTTAATTTAAATAATAAAACACGATTGTCTGACTATTCTGTTTGCTATAGATCTCTCTCATGTGGGAGTTTCGTTAGTAATTAGGTGCATAATACATTATATAATTTTTATATCTACTTTATAGTAAGTGATAATAATTTTTATGTTACTGATTTTTGTTTTTGATGGTTTGATAGGAAAACTGGCAGACGTGTCATCTGTTGGTAAGTGGTAGTCGTCGCCCCCGAACATAAACTCGTTTACCTGGAACTAGCCCAAACAACTATGTGTAGCCTACCCTGAGACAAAGGATGTTATGCCTCGTTGCCATTAATTACACTGCCTGACTTGACCTTTACGGGAGAAACAAGTGAAATAGAGGTACCCATGCAACCCGCCCGTAAATACAACATGTAATACAGATACGAAATCTATACAAATAGACAGTTGTAGATAATTGTACAGAAATAAAAATAAATATTCTCAATGAAAAGCTAGACTTTCATAGATAAAAATAAATGTTCTCTGTGAAAAGCTAGACTTTAATAAATAAAAATGAATGTTCTCTGTGAAAAGCTAGACTTTTATGAATAAAAATAAATATTCTCCTTGAAAAGCTAGACTTTTCACAGCGAATATTTATTTCTGTAGGAAAATCGAAGTATTAATTAGTATCGATATAAAAATTAATATCCAGTCGGCTGACTGACTGAACTGTGATATGGCAAATACAAGAGTTAATCAGCGAAATGGTCATGTGTCGTATCGTATCGGCCGCGGCATGGCGCTGAGCACGTGAGCACCGGGGACCATTCATGTGCGAGGGCGGAGGCCTGCGCGCGCCGCGATCGATACGGCTCGGGCGGGCAGTACCAGGCCTGCCGCGCGACCGCCCGCACGCGCTCCCGCGAGCCCATGACCGCCCTCCACAGATGACGGAGCCCGCCCGGACCGATCGTCTCCACGCACCCAGCACACCCAAACTAGCCGTGCCCGCACCGCACTCGTACACGGTGACGATAAGGTAGGAAAATCGATACCAGCTGCCTGCCTGCCCTGACCGCTCGCGCTGACCACACGCGTTCCTGCGCAAGCCCTCAATAATACCATGTTCACGGGACCCGTAACTTGATTCGCTAATGGGATTTCGGTTTTCGACACTATCAATGGGCCCAGTCAAAGGGAAAACTCAACATAGTAAAGCGCATAATCAAGTACGGTGTGCTAGAATTTTTCACTTTGTAGTTGTAGTCACAGCATTCGTTACTTGCTTTATATTTGAGATGTACATCATCGTTTTTATAGCAGCAGTAGTTATCATTGGCGCTGCTGAAATATATTAATGGCATTAAATCGTTAAACCTATTTAACATGTGATAATTAATGATGATTAGGTAGGTCATAATGGATGCACACTGATGAATTTTAGTAACGATGGTGTGTTATGTATTGATAGCCCACTCAACATTAGTTTGTATTATATTCAGTGTGTCACCATAACACTCTGCAACCAAATAATTTCTCTTCGATATAAAACTTTGTGATAATTTAGTAATGTATGAAATAAAATTTGCCCAAATTAAAATAATTAAAGAATAATAAATAAAAAGTATTTAAGTAACATTATTGATACTTTTATTACACATAATCAAATTTATAATTAATTTATATACTTAATAGAAGATAATTATTGTGTCGCATTAACATCATTTTAATGAGCTTAATATAAAGTGGAAAAAAAACAATCATTTTATTGATTTAGATTGATTAAAATAAAGCTCATTTGAGATAGTAAAATCGGAGAGGTCGATAAGCGTTAAGTTTTTTAAATTAGTCTGTTAATTTTAAAATTAAAATGAATACGCCAAACATTAAAGACCCTATCTTTTCACCCCCAACACGAAATAATATGAATAACTAGAGCTATACATCATTTTCATTCGCTCTATTATAACACTTATGCTACATTTGTCTTGCGACTACAAAAATGAAAACACTTAGTCATTTTCTGAAAATGTATTTCCTCGGAACGCGGATTTCCCGCTCACATTCGTTTGCTAAACTTAAGAGGGGCATTAAATAAAAAAGCCTGTAATAACAAAATCGATAAGCCGATCACGGTAAATACACGAACGTTTCGTAGAGAGCAAGGGGTGAGCCAGGTGGGGGGAAGGGCATTCCGCTAGAATATCGTGATCGACTGCAATTATTACAGCAAAAGAAAATAGCCCAAGGACGACCATTTATACTGAAAACATGAGCTATGCACTTAGTGCTTGGGCCGATACGATCGCGATTTGCCATTAGCAATCGTATAAAGACTTGGCAAATGAAAAGGTCTTAACGATCCTTGCTAATGTAAGGGGTTCACTGAACTAATTCCGAGATACGCCAAATAAGATGTATCATTTACAAGATTTAAAACGAGATAGTCTCGGATTCTTTTATCTGGTTTAATCCTTAGTTTCGCTCGGTCTTTTGCCAAAAAAGTTATCCACTCTTACATTGCAGGCAGACGAGTATTTATATAATGTATTTAATATTTATAATATAAATTGATCGTCTATAACATCACATCTTACTAGATTCATCAATACTTGTCTTAATAACATGCAACGCTATGTAGTCGTGAGTGATGATATGAAGACTAGCGAAGTATATTAATATTGAAAGTCCAATAGACGGATGTTACAGAAACTTCGCTAGGGGTAATAAACTAAGATCTAAATATTTAATATGGTGTTGCCAGAGAAGGAGAGGCTGGTTGTTGTTGGAGGCTCTCAAACTAATAAATCCAATACGATTGCCTAATGATGATTGAGCAGCAGAGAAGATCTCCCGCGTTTGGGGAACGTTGAGTGTGGAGCAGCAAAATGTTATTACCACCACATATTAAGCTTTTTTCCATATATCTAATAGCAGATTACGCAATTTCTGTTTAGTTTCAAATGTTCGTATATTCGTATTTGCTATACTGACATAATCTGAGGTAACGGGTGCATCAATTGGTGTAAGGATGGATCCAGGACGTATGGCAATAAGTGAAAATTCTTGACGTGACTTGATACAGGACATATTTTTTACGTCACAGATTAAAACAATAAAATCATATTTATAGACGAAACTCATGATTGTACAATAACTCGATATATTTATAATATGTATCGAGAGCCATATTCCTGGTAACATTTTCTGAACCACATTTTGACGACTTTTTCTCATGAAATGCGGAAACACGACTCGGAAAATTGACCTCCTTATACGGTACATCTTACGCCATTCATACACTTCTTTTACCAATTGATTTTAGATACATTTGTTTAATCTAAGCACAGAAAATAAAGAATAACCTATTATCATAGAGACTTGGGCTCAAGACATACCTATAAGTATGTACTTTGACACTTTCCTGAAATTATATTCTGTATTTTTTTTATTTACAACAAAAATATGGGACTAGTACATTGGTAAGGCTAATCTGTCAGCTTACATTTCCCAACAATCATAAAAACCCAAGCGAAAATAAATCAACAATCTCTAGACATCACAAAGATCAGGTGTGGAAGCTGCTTTGGATAAAATAACATAATCGACCTCCGGCTTGTCGAGATGTTGACGTGCTTGCAGGTGATGCGGGTATTTCCATTTATTATATTGCCTTCCTTTATTATTTCTACCCAGTTTACCAACCCGATTTACTTTCTATAGGATCCATCGGAACGCTACTTCGGTCGCTCACTGAATACTGAAAGAATTATACAACTTGCTTTTATTATTCATGATCATTAAGCACTCGATGTTGTCACCTCGCAAGCGTGATCCCATATTTATTGGACACCCTTTATCAAAGTGTAATATAATTATCAATGAAACGACAAAAATATTCTGGGGCTCGCCTCTAGTCATCGCGAAAAGTTTTCTGCAATATACCATTTGATATCATATTGTTATCTATGTTTATACAAATTTCACTTATTATGATGAACTTTTATGGATTTTATCCCGGTTTATTAAGCTTTTTTACATGCCCGACTTTTCGGATACTTTACAGCAACCATGGTCACGGGACATTGGACTTTAATCGGTGCTTAGTTATTGACATAATTCTTGTTCGAATCTTATCCGCGTCTAATTATGTTATTTTTTCTGATCTTAATGTTTAGTATACATGGTGAATGCTGTACTCTGTTGTAGTGTGGTGTGTGTGTTTATTGATGGTATCGGTGTCCAGCAGGTGATGCAACGAACATGAGTCGCCGCGCGCGGCCGTGAGATGGGAGTGCAGGCATGGGCTGGCGCGCCGAGCAAACGCCGCATATTGCCGCCGGCCTGCTCTTCATACTAGTACTCAACTTGCCGGGTAAGCTATCATTATATTGGATACATATGTGATGACACCTGATAGTACCAGGCACATATGGAGCTAAACGAGTTTATCGAGATCAAAACCAGACAACGTTTATGTGTTGTCTGTTCTAAAACAAAGCTTTGAGTTTATGCGCCAGTAACTACACTGCCTTTTTTTTAACGACGTGAAATGCGCTTAGGCTTCCCGCGCGGGATTTGGTCTTCACAAGCGGGTATGTGGAAATCGTTGCACCCGAAAGCTGGTAAGTGGACGCAGCTCTACCCACTAAAACCCGGCGAGTGCCACCAATGCCGCCTTTGGTGAGGTGCCCCGGATCTACAAGCAACAGGGCACTTCGACGGCTAGCAGTCCCTCGGGTGACCGACGCCAACTCCGTAGAGGGGTTGCCCCGCGCTACAGAACAACCCCTCTCAACATGGGGACAGCTATGAAGCTAGGTCCCCTTCCTCATCCCTTGCCTCCTGCTCTGTTGTCCCCTCATCTTATAAGAAGGGTACGAAGAGCCCCCTGGGCTCAATTCGCTTCGCCCATGGTGCTGGGCATACCCTAGGCTACTGAGCCCCACCGCCACGACAAGGCTTGAACCATGGTGCAGAGTAACTACACTTCCTGTACTGCCCTTCTCTCTGAATCCCAGCAAAACTATTTCACATAAATTAGCAAGATCTTGAGACCAATATAGCAGATAGTGCAACACAGCACATCCCTCCATCATAATTATCTATAGTAGTTAAGTCTGCCACCCGCATCTGTTCAGGCTACCGCACAAGCAGAAGCCTATTTAACGCGTAATCACTGTATTTAAGATATACATTATATTTGACATTCTCTTCAATGTATACTCTACATTGACGAGAAGTAAAGCTAATATTAATTATGTGTGCTATCTTAAATCGTTATGTACGAAAAGGATTTTCAAAACAATAGATGTTTCAGTGCAGGAAGTGCTTATTATTTTCATTGGACCTTACATATTGTCTCGAGACAGGTGACGCGGACGTATGTAGTACGCAACTTGCGTAGTGTTCTAATTTTGATTGATTTTTTAGCAAACTTTGATTTGTTAGCAAACGATAACCAAAAAGAAATGTTATTTAAACAGGTCGTATAATATTTTTTAACCGGTCAATAATTTCATTACTACTAGTAGTAAAAGTAATATATATTGCTTGAAATAATGTTATAACCAGCTTATCGGTCAATTTTTAATAGCAATAGGGTTTAGTACATTTAGCACGAGCGTTCCCAGTGAGGCGGGGCGTGCGTGAGGTGTGTTTATTATTCAGGACGGAACTGCCCCACCTTCCACCTGTTTAAGTTCACCCACGTCACATTTAAGTGAACAAATACTCGATAATAATTAGGTTTTAACGGATAAAGATTGTCCTCATTCCTCTTGGAAACACTCCGCCTAAAATGAATATAAATGGTCAAATGTAAAGGAGTACAACAACATTATTATTGTGAAACTGAATCGGTATCTTGAGAGCTTAATAAATTCAGAAAGCTAGCAATATAGAGCGTAGCATCGCGTAGCATGCTTATAAACCAACATCTAATAGTTAAGGCGTTATGTCTAATAATAACTATGTACCCTTGATAAGGCTATAGCATCATCATAATCATCATCAGCCTTTATCCGTCCACTGCTGAATATAAGCCTCCCTCAATAAACGCCAAGACG
Organism: Lycaena phlaeas; assembly: GCA_905333005.2. Lineage (NCBI taxonomy): Eukaryota > Metazoa > Arthropoda > Insecta > Lepidoptera > Lycaenidae > Lycaena > Lycaena phlaeas. Next base: position 15,827,312 of record HG995166.1, on the reverse strand, counting down.
ACCGATCCCTGGCCACTCGCATCCAACAAGGACCACTGCGCGGATATCATCTTTATTAAGGCTACATAATATTACGTTTATATTAAATTACAGTAATTTTAACCATCTTCTATAGCTTTAGTAATCTAGATATGTATTATCTATTAGTTTCTTATGTTATCTAGTTTTAATGTGTTGTTAAGGAACTGGTTCTGTCGCGGGTACATAAGATACGTTCGGAAGGTTAGTAACGACCTTGACATTAATACTGCATAAGGGGCACAAAAACTGCAGCATATCGTGTTACTGTTACAGTACAAATCAGAATAATCGATATACATTACTTTGTATCAACGCAATAAACCCTTATCATCTACGGGCTACGACAAAGAACCGCGACAATGAATCACTGATGTTTGCAGTAACTTGCCACCAAGATCACCAAGATGCAGTCCACATCACGGCGATCCTCGGCGAGAGCGTCGTGTTCAACTGCCAGGTGGACTTCCCCGAAGACGTTCCCGTGCCGTACGTCTTGCAATGGGAGAAGAAGGTAGGCGAAACGGTATGACGGCCAACACTCCACTCTTACAATACAAATGCTCATATACCGTGTGTGTGTTTCTGTTCAGTAAGGTCGGCTCGTCCTCGACGCGCCACGCAGACTGTAAAGTATATCGTGCTTGTGTCTCTGCGACACCTTTTATTGTCCCGTGCTAGTGGCCCGCGGCCCTCGCAGGGTGGAGCGCCCTAGCTCCCCGCCCGCCGCGCCCCACCCCGCGAAGGCCGCGCACGCCTTTTGTGTAACTGCCTCTTCAGCGTATTGCCTTGTACTGACTCGCCCGTCTCCACCGACCGGACAACCACAGCGATAAAGGCCTTCAAAGCGAGTCGGAGAGAGCAGCAGACCCCCGTTAGATATTTGACGAACACATACACTTTTATACAACCACATTTATACAAATACAGTTTATTCTTTAACCTTATGGGGTGCACCGATCTATGTGTCATGGCGTTAGTACGGGGAGCACGTCGTAGCTTACTCGGCTCACGGGTCACGCGCACTGGCCACCGGCGGTTCTGTCTGTTTCTCTCTTCCTGTGGCTGTGGGGCTCGCCCACGCTCTGTCTGCAATCCTAGCTTCATGTAACAGTTGTCAAATCTCAACATTGTCGTATTACAGTACTGCATGCGGTAGTCTATCGTTTCCTCATTTTTTATCTTTTTTTGCATGTCACTCTCTATCGCATTGACGTCGCGTCGCCTCTGTTAGACGTTCGATTGATTTGGATCATTGCATGTTTAGATTTTTTTTACGTGCTTCATTATCTTGTACAAACAATACACTTGAATATTACAAGATAATTAGGTGTATGCGTTGTTTCTGAACCCGAGATAGTTAGTGCCGTACGATTATGTTAATCGGATCGATTTGTAGCTGCGTAACTAACTGTTAACGGTAGGAAGTTGTCACCGCGCCAGTTCAGGCGAAACACTAATGCTTCTAATGACATATAGGGTCAGGACATCCCAATCTACATCTGGTACGAGAGCTACCCGACACACAGCGGGGAGGGGTACGAGGGCCGGGTGTCCCGAGTCGCCCCGGACTCCCCCTACGGCGCCGCCAGTCTTAACCTCACCAACATTAGAGAATCTGATCAGGTACTTATCTATACTCTGTTTTGGATATAGTGCGCACCAGTCTACTTTTCTCACCGCGATGCTCTGTGACGACGAATCCTGGACGGTAATGGTCTCCTTTTTTTGATGCAGTAATGTCTCAAAAAAAAAAAGGTTGAATGGGTGAGAGAGGAGGCAGTAGATGAGGTCTGAGGGCTAATGCCTAATTATGCATTTCCCTATCAATCATTAAACAAAAGACGTTCAAAAGAAATAAAGATACTACTTCAAAACACTTTATTTGATTTAAATGACTGAAGGATTCGCATAATATATGCTATATATGTATGATATTCATTGTTTCCCAGGGTTGGTACGAGTGTAAGGTGGTATTCCTCAACCGATCCCCAAACCAGCACAAGAATGGCACCTGGTTCCACCTCGACGTGCACGCGCCGCCGCGCTTCTCCATCACACCGGAAGACATTATATACGTTAATTTAGGTTGGTTTACGAACCTATCAATTTATTTACCAATTGTACCACATTTTGAGTAAATGCCAGATAAGTTTTCAACGGAAAAATTCTTATTCCTTCTTTATATTTGGATCATCTCTTTTCTGGCTTTGAAATTATTACAAAATATCTCCTCAAACTTTCATCATTCAAATTCAATTCCTTTCTCAGTCATTCAATTAAATTGGATGCTTCTTTATGTTTTTAATTTTTAACTTTAGAACATAATTTAATGATTTTTTATTCAAAGGTGACGCCATTATTCTCAACTGCCAAGCGGAGGGCACTCCCACACCGGAGATCCTTTGGTACAAGGATGCGAACCCCGTGGAGCCGTCTGGCACCGTGGGCATCTTCAACGACGGCACCGAGCTCCGCATCAGCAACATCCGCCACGAGGACATCGGGGACTACACGTGCATCGCCCGCAACGGGGAGGGTCAGGTGTCACACACCGCGCGCGTCATCATAGCGGGCGGGGCGGTTATTACGGTGACTTGGAATTTCATATGCTTTGATACTCTTCAACGTTGAATAGCTGGCCTGTACAGGCTTTATTGAGCTTTATTGGTATGCTACATTTCATACAAATATGAGCGTCCGATGAATAAAGCTTCGTTTTATTTTACAATGTATAAAATATTTCGACAAAAGTAGAATGGCACCAAAAATCATAGTTTTGTATTCAACTCCCAAAAATATTAATGATGCGGGTATGGGCGGGTATGATCTCTCTTAAGTGAGATCTGGGTTCGATGCTGACCGGTGCCCAGAAATGGATTTTCCAAGATTTCTCCTTGCATGAGAACATAGTAAGCTCACCGGTGAAGGAAAACATCGCTAGAAAAGCTGCATGCCTGATAAGATCGTATGTGAAGTTCACATACCTGCATTAGGCCAGCTTATCTAACTGTGGCCTAAAATCCTTGTCGCCTGATTTCGGGTAGAGTGTGCTCAACTTTGGGACACTTATAGGTTGACGATGGAGACGACATTTTTATTTGACATAAATATTTAAAAAAAGAATTTCGTCGTTGTTAAGTTGTTGAAATTTTCGCTTCAAAATAATACTAATTTCTGACTTATTAAATAAACTATTGTGTACAATTGATGTATTTTCTTCCCGTTTCTCGAAAAATAACCAAAAAGTCTTATTGGTTATTTTTCGAGAAACTCCGAGGTATATCGCCATATTACTTTACATGATACCTAACGTGACGCAGGTGGCGGTGTTCGTGTCAGCCTTTTACATTTACATTCAATTTATTTCTATTCCATTTTGATTGACCATGCCGAATTCAAACAAAGGCTTTGGTGTACTGAAGTAATCAATTGTTTTCATAGTTCGATTGAAACTGAATTTTTCTGTTACGTACTTTATTTTATCTGGCGACGCGTTAAGCTCAATTAAAAGGTTTGTGCGATATTATTCATTAGATACTGTTGTTGCAGTTATGTAACTTGGATCTTTACTAAACATTTTCACGAGGTCGAAATATAACTTACGCTATTTAGAAGAATAGATTGCGCCAAGTTCTTCATAATATTCAGTTAATCAGTGGGAGAGACCCGCTCGTGCCGCGCTTTTATCACGATTTCATTGCATGGTATTTCAGTACCTTCATCCTGCTTCTTTCTTCCTTTAAACAGCTTTGCTGTGTTTATAAGAAGGGCAGGTCAGGACGTGTAATTAACTGATACCGAGACTTACCATTTAAGTCTCAGCAAGCTCTTCATCTTCTAAGCAAGCTTTTTAATCTTCTTGGACAACGCTGAGTATTTACTACCATTTGTTTTCCAAACAAATAAAAAACCGCAGTCATGGGATTTGCCGACGGAAGTGAAAACTTATGACTAATTATGATATTGTGAATTTTCAAAGATTAATATTAAAGTTCATAATGACGTCATAATGTCACATTGGCATGTCGGTGACGGTCATGTCGGTACCAAAAAGCTGAACACCGAACACGGCTAAATAAATCTTGTCTTCAAAAAACTCGGCACACAGTACAACTATAGAAGCCCTAAACATATATTTTATTAGTAATGATGATTTTAGATGCCACCAACGAACCAAACCAAGTTGGAAGGTGAGAAGGTGCAGTTCTCGTGCGAGGCGAAGGCTCTGCCCGGGAACGTGACGGTGAAGTGGTTCCGCGAGGGCGCGCCCGTAGCGGAGGTGGCGGCGCTGGAGACGCGCGTCACCATCCGCCGCGACGGCGCGCTGCTCATCAACCCGGTGGCCGCGGACGACTCCGGCCAGTACCTGTGCGAGGTCTCCAACGGCATCGGCGACCCGCAGAGCGCCTCGGCCTACTTGAATGTTGAATGTGAGTTTACCGCATTGACATTTTTAACCGTTTCAAAAAAAGGAGGTTCTCAATTCGTCTGTATGTTTGTTTTGTACATTTGTATTTATCATAATAAACTGTGAGGAACAGATGAAATATCAGGCTTTTGATGTTACATTTTGTAATCAACTTATACCTGTTATAACATAGATACTTAATTAGTGATGCAACGGAAGTGTCTTAGTGAAACCAGAAACGGAAACAGATGTCAAAAGGAAGAGAGATACTAATAAGCATTTATTTAAAATAAATTAAGGTTCATTATATCTTGCCATTAAATTTTGAAACATCTCAATTAGAAATAATTTATGTACGTACATACGTTTGTGTACTTATAATATATTTATATTAGTTTAGATGACAATACGTAGTACTTCATTATAAATTCAATATGGCGGACAGCGTAGAATGGCGGGAAAAAATGTGCAAATAAAAGGGTTCACTAAGAAGTATACGAATGTATATAAAGCTCATAGCAAACCCAATGTAAATGTTTATATTTCAGATCCAGCAAAGGTAACATTCACTCCCACCGTGCAATACTTGCCATTCCGTCTCGCCGGCGTAGTGCAATGCTATATAAAGGCGAATCCTCCCCTTCAATATGTGACGTGGACGAAAGACAAAAGACTGCTAGAGCCGTACCAGACAAAGGACATAGTGATCATGAACAATGGCTCGCTGCTGTTCACTCGAGTGAATCAAAATCACCAGGGACGCTACACCTGCACGCCCTACAACGCACAGGGCACACAGGGATCTTCAGGTACGAATTCTTCACAGATAAAGATTAAGGTAAATTTCAGTCATATAAATTAAAAAAAAGTTTTACGTAGGTATAGCTTTCGCGACGAAAATGTCAAATATATACGCAAAGCTTTGATTCTAAACTAGTATTATTATATGAGTATTATTTAGTCTCTATGGTTTCATCTTTCACATCCTTTCTAGAATCAATTTAAATTTTCTATAGGAATAAATAGCTTATGAAACTAATATAAATTAAAAAAATACTAAGGCCTATTAAAAATATAATTTCAAAAATGCCATCAGCATTGCATCATAAGCCAGTACGACTTTGTATCTTGTATTCCTTATTCTGTGCTTTTGGTGTTCCAAATTCAAATAAATAAATAAGTAATCATTTTCATTTTTCGAAATATCCTCGAACATGTTGAATATAAAATTCCTCTAGTTTATTAAACTCGTATGTTTATTACAAAATACCTTCATATTTCTTCAAACAGCTATTTAATATCAACATTGAAGTTAATCATGACAAATGAAGAATTTGTTTCGATTACTTTTATATTAATTTGTTAAATAGTAGATATATGTTACGCAATTCATTCAAGTGTTGATTTCTTTACCATTATTTTTTCTGAGGACTAGAATTAGATAGTATGTAATAATGTAAGTTATGTCTATTGTTTTTTACATAAACGATAAATTTCAGGTCCAATGGAGGTTTTAGTTCGGAAGCCGCCAGTTTTCACAGTCGAGCCAGAGCCTTTGTACCAGAGAAAGGTAATTCATACTTAAAATAAATTTTAATTGCTTCACACTCAAGTGTAATTTTAATTCGCGACCTGGTGATAATTTGTAAACGTCGGTCATGACCAGTTATATAATAGTAGTCTTTAGTCATGACTGTGGTCAAACATAAACGAGTTCGTCGGAGATCTGCGATGCGAGATGCTAAGACCAATATTTAAATAATATAAAGCTGTTTCACAGGATAAATACGCAGGCAAGAATGCATTTCATATTTCAATTTAAAAATCTTAAGTACTTACATTAAAATAAAATAAAAATTATACTGGCTTTGGATACTTTACGGCAGTGTTTTTAAACCTTTTTCATTACGCGACTCCCGTGTACTATTTGTTTTGTATTTTTTTAAGTTCACATTTCACGCCCATATTCCGTTAGTAGGTACTATAGATGAAATTGCTACCTCATATTGAAGCATATATTTATTATCGTTTTTCTAGCGATCTGTTAAGTCTTATACATTCCCGAAATTATGGATACTTTGCAGCAAACAACGTCACGATACTGACACGGACTATGTGTCCGTAAATTTTTTTTTTTATAATTCAAATATGAGAAATCCGTTTAATTATTAGAAAACAATACCTACCTACATTCATACATATTAGGTACTACACGTGTATATATAAAAAGCTTTTGCTGTAGCATGCTGTGTTGTAGGTGGGCGAGTCGGTAGAGATGCACTGCGAGGCTCAGGAGGCGGAGGGCACGCAGCGGCCCAGCGTGGTGTGGCGGCGGCGCGACGGCCTGCCGCTGCAGAAGGCCCGCGTGCGCGCGCTCGCCGGCAACATCACCATCGACACGCTCCGCAGGCAGGACTTCGGCATCTACCAGTGCGTCGCCTCCAACGAGGTCAGTGCTAACCTTCGACATGGCGATAAAACATGAACAGATAACAGTGTCCCATTCGCTAGTGATTCACTGCACTAGATACTAAAACCACGAGAAACACAAAGATGAAAAAATAAAAAGATGTTTATAACCTACATTCGATTCCTCCGAGTCGAAATTAGGGTGCTGATCTTAATTCAAAATAATGTATGTTTATACATATAGTATAAAATCTTAAGAGCGAATGCCTTAGGGCCTGTTTCACCACTTCCTAATAAATGCCGGATAGGCTATCCACAACATATTTGACAGATACTCCATACATGGATAACCTTTTCGGCACTTATCAGGAAGTGGTAAACAAGCCCTTATTCTCAAGATTTCATATTAAGCTTAGGGCCTGTTTTACAATCTCTAGTTAAGTGCCCAATAAGCTATCGGTAACATATTTGACAGATAGAGTATGGAGTATCTGTCAAATATGTTGCCGATAGCCTATTCAGAACTTATCTGGAGATTGTGAAACAGGCCCTTATCCACACTAACATTACTCAACAATTTTGTAAGATGTATCTTTTGAAATATTTTGAACTGTGTCAATGTCTACTATCAAATATCATAACTATTTGACATTACAAGTGGTGTGGTGCGATCAGGTGGCGACGATAGTGGCGGACACGCAGCTGGTGATCGAGGGCACGCAGCCACACGCGCCGTACAACGTGTCGGGCGCCGCCACCGAGTTCCAGGTGACGCTGCGCTGGCAGCCGGGCTACGCGGGCGGCCCGGACTACAAGCAGGACTACACCATCTGGTACCGCGAGGCCGGCTTCTCCGAGTGGACCAAGGTGCCCGTCACGCCCTCCGGAGCCACCTCGGTACGTATCACCTTACAGAGATTACGCACCTCCTGTTGTGACTTTGATTATTTTTTACAGAGATTACGCACCTCCTATTGTGACTTTAATATTATTTTTTTAAAGATAAGATGCATTTTTGACAGGCCAGCTTTTTATCTAGATCTAAGCTTTATTACGTTAGGTCTCATTGCTAATTTAGGTTGTCCTACCCTTCATCGCGTGAAATTATCAGCAAAGTCGACAGGCGCGCAGCACAAAGCGCATCACTTACACCGCAAATATGCAAATTATCTGTCTCTATGTAACTCGTAAAGATGATGAATACATTTGTCAGTGAATGGGTCGAAGGCCCGAATCAATCGAACCAATATCGCGTCAAACGCAACCTGCAGGCTCTTGTCAACGTATAGTCGGCGCACGGCAAACGTCTCTTCCGGCCAATTAAAAATTAGTCAAGCAAAAGTAAAAAAAAAATATCAACCCTTATTTATCCCACTGCTAGGTACGCGTCTCCTCCTAGAAATCAGGCGAGGAGGGTAATGGGCCATAAGTTCACCGATGCGCTGGCCCAATGCGTGTTGGTGAACTTCACATATTTTTTAAGATTTTCAATCTCATCGGGCATGCAGGTTTGCTCAAGATGTCCTTCACCGGTGAGCGAACTATGGTCTTGTGCTTAATATGGTGCCCTTAAATAATTATATAACCATTTTAAGGCACACACAGGGGGGTCAGGATCGAACCCGGAACCTCACGCATAAGAGGGTGCGTCCACCCACCATTGGACCTTTGTAAATTCATTTGATAAAACAAATTACGCGAGATCCGATAACTTATAATTACTGTCGTATTTCAACAGAAAAGTTTATGGTTATAATGAAAAACATGATACTTGAGTTTACAGTTCAAATTATTAATATAATGACTTTTGAACGTGTAAGTTATAACAAACATTCTATTACTAAAGTGAAAACTCTTGAATGGTTAGAGTTTAGACGATCGTATATCCTTACTACTAATATTATAAACGCGAAGTTTTGTAGGAACGTGTGGATGTACACATGTTTGTTACTCTTTCACGCAAATACTACTAAATGGATTTGATGAAACTTTACTTATACTATATAGCTTACAAGTCAGACATAGACTAACAATAAAATCTATAAAATAAATTATTTCGATTTTTATAATTTATCGCCGTACTGGGAGTGCGGGAATGAGAAGTACGCGAAGCGTTGCTATTTTTATGTAAATAAAACATAAACAATAAAAAATCAATTCATAGTAATTAATTTAACTTTTTATAATTTAATTTCCCTAAAAAGAATATGTCGACTGCTATCTATGTTCTGTTATGGTGGTATTTCTTGGAAACTTCAAAAGTTAGCTTTTTTATATTATATAATTGAATATTCATCCTGGCAAACGTCATATTCTGATGACTGATGATAAGTGATAGCCGTCGCCCATGAACGGAAATGATAAATGGATTATGAAACTAACTTAGACTTACTTGTTTATGATGTCAAGATTCTGTGTTATACTGCGTGTCTTGCCCATCCCTTTGAAACAAAGCAAAGCTGGTTCACCGGAGGAACAACCAAGATGATAACCGCGCAACCGAAAGAGAGATAGCATCCCTTCCATTGGCAGAACATGCCACACAAAATACTATAAGAGACTATAAGATATTATATTTAAGATGTAATATTAAAGGCACATTTCTTTGTTTAGGTAACAATAAACAGGCTACAGCCAGGGACCACTTACGAGTTTCAAGTGAACAGCAAGAACACGATTGGCGAGGGAATGATGAGCAAAGCGATCACCATACGGACCCTCGGTATGCTCACCCTGTATACTCTATGGTTTAATCAGACGTTACCACAGATAATAGTTTTATGATAGTGGTACCAGTACTTGTATTGAAACTAACAATTTGTTGCTTTTGTAGATGTAGGTGCTAAACCGAAGGCGGCCCCGACAACCGCTGGGCCGATTGACGAAAAGATATTTCAGAATGCACCGGAAGGCTCGGGTACAAACTAACATACTTACATTTATTAACATTTTGTTTATTATTCTGTAAGTAGTTTGAGTATTTTGATTAATGACTATTAACACAAGTAAATTGATTATTTATTTAGACCAATATAATTAGTTTATGGAATAATATCTTTAGAATAAAATGTAAAGGGTTGCACGCTTTAAAAACAATAAAAACTGTTATTTATATTTACAATCTTCAAAAATGTTTCGCAGGAAAAAAGTAAAGTTAGGGCATTGTTAGGGCATTTAGCCCGGACTATAACTGAGGTTTTTGCGAAGCACGCTGTCGCCAACACTAGTATTATCATTACCTCACCTTTTTTTCTTAAATGCTGTATTTAAGCATTAAAATTTTTTATTTAGCAGATAACTTTATACTTTATTTATATATGTGTTGTGTGTCAATGTGTTTACTTTATTATTATATTTCTAAAAAAAAATAGTGATATTAATGAGATTTAAAAAAAGTTAAACGTCGCGGGACGCACGGCTGCCTGAAATATAAAGCGACAGCGTCATGCCGTAACGGTCACGGCATTCAATTTTACTCTACAGACGTTTGACATATGTGTCGTGTCGTAGGGCCGAAGTCGGGCCCGCCCCGCAACCTGACGGTGACGGAGGTGCACAACGGGTTCCTCATCACGTGGCAGTCGCCGCTGGAGCGCGCCAACCTGGTTCAGTACTACACCATCAAGTACCGCACCGACGCGCAGTGGAAGACCCTCAACCGGGGACAGATACGGCCCGAGGAAACCAGTTATTTAGGTAGGTTTACGTTTTTTGTCGCGTGGAAATTATTTGCCCATTCACCCGGGGATTGGACGTCCCTGGGGATATGGGACCTTTCCACCGGCAACGCACTAAAACCACTGCGAGTTGCCTTCAGGATCCTGAAGAGAAATCTCCCGGATCTGACTAACACAAGACTCCCGCGCGGGTCGATCCATCAGGTTAAACTACGCTTTCCGGGATCGTTAAATCTTTGGTCCTGGCTGTCATTCGTGGACTTTTGACACACGCTACAGATAGTCAGAAGCTCGAAAAATCTGACGACCAGTTTTACCGGTAGTGAAGGCAGGCGAAGCTGCGTGCAACAGCTAGTATATAATAATTTTGGAGAAGGCTAGGCATAAGAAGTCCGGTATGCTTCTGTATACTTGTATCAGTTACATCCTGTTGTGAATAATTGATTCGGTAGTCAATAAGCTATTAAATACCAGTACATTAGTTAACGGTAAATTAGTAGACGATTTCAATAGTTTATCTTCCTCCGGCAATAATGCCTGCAATGGTTATTTAATATCCACCAGTTTGTGGTTGTGGACGTTAAAACAAATGAATGACGATCACTAATACTAGGATTGATCACTCGACAGTTAAGAACCTGGTGGGTGGACGCACGTACTACTTCAGGGTGTTGGCCAACTCGGCGACCAGCTACGAGAGCTCGGAGGAGGTGAAGTTCCCGGTGCCGGCGCGGGTGAAGCACAAGGCCATCACGGCGGGCGTGGTCGGCGGCATCCTGTTCTTCATAGTCGCCATCATACTGTCCGTGTGCGCGGTCAAGATATGCAATAAACGTAAACGGCGCAAGCAGGAGAAAGGTAAGGCGCGCGGGCGGCCGCTGGCTCGCCCCGACACAGCTAGCCCCTTAGAGCCCTGGACTGATAGTGGACTAGGTCCGGCGTGGATTTAGACAGTTGCCATATTGTCGGTGAAAAGCAGTCATCAATTATTATCAGCACCTCATCACACATCACGATATTCATATTTTTATTTTTTATGTTTAAAATGTTTTCTGCATGTTTATTTTGTGTACTAATTGGAAGTTAGAAGATTTTTCTTTCATATCGTTCACGTTTAACACATTGTATTGCATGCTTTTTTATGATTATAGAAATTCATAATTTTCACATCAAAAAACCTTAATATTTTTTTTATACAAATGAATAAAATTATTTGGAAATAAACAATGAATACAATATAACTTACTTACAAAACACCGCTTACTGACATAATAATAATTAATATGACTTTACTGTAAATAAAAAAATAATATAAGTATGAATGTGTGACATCCAAATATAATCAAGTGTGTTTGTAATTTTTCACTAAATGCGCACGAAAGTAAACACTCTATTTACATCATTATTTTTTTAAATTAGTCTGTCTATATGTTTGTTCCGGCTAATCTCTGAAACAGTTGGACCGATTTCGACAAAACTTTCACTGGCAAATAGACTACAAAAATAATCATCATCACTCCCAATATAGTTGTATTAAAATTAACACGGGCGAAGCTGCGGACAACAGCTAGTTAGTAAATACTGATGTTGATTCAAATTTTATAATACGAATTACTTTTGAGTGTCATCATTATCTAGATCTCGCTAGATCTGCGTGTGTGCTCTGTAGTGACATACTCGTATCAATTTCAACATCATAATAATCATATTATATGAATCAAAGTGAATTAGCCTCATTAGGCGTCTAAATAAAACTATCACTGTTGGATGCCTAATCTTGATAGATAAATTTTAATTAGAAGAAAGCTGATGCTTTCTTAGTTTTATTCTTTGCCATCCTTTGGCTGGAGTAAGCAATACACTAATATTATGCTTTATGATAGACATAATGTACATGTCTTTTTTGTGTGCGTGTGTGTGTGAATAGTATTTTTTTAACACTACCTTTTGGCTATTATTATAAAAACCTTGTTTTTATAACCTAGCCGAAGTTAACTAAAGCCGAAGTTACCTATCCGATATTCTTACTAAAGTAATTGTAAATCCTTTATATTATTTACACCTATTTTACCAACATGTTGCATCGCCCATGCACTGTTTTTGGGAGTTATTTTTGTCAATTTTTTAAACGATATCCAATCACTTTCATTATAACTTTTATATAAATATAACAACGTCGAAATTCAAGGAAAAACTAAAAGCATTTAATATTATCCTTTAGTTTCGAAGTCAACTTGTTTTTTACGTCCTTTCTCACATATTTTTGTATTAATAATTCTTCTTATCATTGCTCTCATTCAAAATTTTGTTAGCCGCATGCTTTATGATAATCCTTGACAAAATAAAACATTTCGTTCTGTTATTTAAATAAGTTTTTCACTGTATTTACCTCCGTACTTTCTAACGAGCTTGGCTTTAAAGTTGACAATATGGTGGTAGTATTGTATGGGGTGGTGGTAGTGTGACGGTGGTGGTAGTGTGACGGTGGAGGGGTGTGGAGGGGGAGGCGCGTGCTGGTGACGGGACGGGCGGCGGCCGCGACTCGGCGGGGACGGCGACTGCACTGCGTTAATGTTCAGAAATTATTCGTTTGCAGCATACAACATGGTAGCCGCGCGACTCACAGACCTCCGCGCCGCAGACAGCACTCAAGTGCCTTTTAAAAAGTAAGTTCGCCTTTGAACAAATTAATACAAATCACAATTTTCGAAACAGCGACCCGATTATAGTTTTGACAATTATTTTTCTATGATTCTTCAAATTTAACTTGTTATAGCCTATAGGTAATAAAACAACTTTCACGTACTGTATAGAGTTTATTAAGTTTTTAGTTAATTTTTGTATGCCCCACGTTGGGAGTATTTTTTTGGGAGTGCACTGCCTTAAGTAAACCACCTGTTAATGCCTCAGCCCTTGTATGTAGCATGTACCCACATATATCCCTGAATTAGCGGGCATCAGGTAATCCTCAAGCAGCAGGCTCCCGCAATGTGCCCGCGAAGTCAAGCCTGAACTGAACTAAACACCGGGACATTATTGGAGGTGTTCGTCACCCGCAGGGGTAGGTCTCGGTGGCCTTCTCCCTCACCAGTTTGACGGCCACCTCTTTCACTCGCTTCTCGGCCTTCTCCTGAGACATTAGTGCCTTGCTAAAGGAGACCATGCCATGGTTGCTGTGAAGTATCCGAAACATAGGGCATGTAAAAAACTTAATGAACTTAATAAGACTCCGTTAAAGTTATTTTTTATAAAGGATATGGTTAATGTATCATCATCATAATTTCACTTAGACATAATATTTTATTGATCGCACGGTCGCTCATATTCCTTCAGTTCAATAAATTATTAAACATTTTTTGTTATTGCCTCACTCTATAGGAAATCAGGTCAGTTCATGTTATCTACATTTCTTCTTTATTAAAGGTAAATGCCGTTTTACTTGTAAAATTTAACGTGTATTTCTTTTTTAACACAGATTTAGAGAAAGCGGAGTATCGAGTATAGTGCAGTGCTTGCGTTTCACTGCCAATTGGATATGGCCGGCGTCCCGCTGCGGCGACGAGGTGTACTGGCACGCGCGCGTGTCGTCGGCGCCCTCCCTCGCGCCCTCCCCCGCGCCCTCCCCAGCGCCCTCCTCCTCCGACGACGGTGGCTTTCTGCCGCGCTCGCGGGCGCCCCTGTCCCCGGCGGCCGCGCCGCCGCTCTTCCGCGCCTCCTCGCCCGCGCTCGCGCTCAACTGGCCCCCCTGGCCCCCGTGGCCCGTGTGGGCGCCCGCGTGGACTCCCTGGTCCCCGCTCCACATCTCCGACCTCAGCTCGGTTCCCTTTCCTAGCTCCGCCGACGGCTCCTTTCCGACGCCCCCGTCGTATCTGCTACGACAGGCGCGGGGCGGGCACGACTCGTTGCCGGCTCGCCTGTGTGCGGGTACGCTGGTGCGGCCCCGCTCGCGGCCGGTGGCGCGGCACGGTCGCACGCGTGCCGTCACCGAGCCGTCCCTGCCGCCCCCGCACGAGGCTTCCCCGGAAAGCCGATCGTCGTCGAGCGGTTTCGGCAGCAAAAATGCGTCGTCCCAGCAAAACCGCAGCAGCCGCGCAGGTAGCGTGGCGGAGTGGCGGCCACCGCCGTACCGGGCTCCTCCCCCCGCGCCGCCGCCCCCCGCGCGTCCCGGCTCCGGCGAGGCGGTGGATGCAGGCTCAGTGGACGTGCACTACGAGTGGGACCGCGCCACGCGCACGCCCACGCCGTCGACGCCGGAGCGGCCGCGCGCGCGCCCGTCGCGCGACGACGTGGAGGCGCGCGTCCGCGCCATGAAGGAGGAGTTCCTGCAGTTCCGCAAGCGCCAGGCGCTGCGCCGTCGCTCGCCCGACCCCGCGCCCGCCGAGACCGTCTGCTGAACTCACGCTTGTCGCCGTATTTCCCCACCGATATCGATATAGCGTTAAATTTCGCCGAGTAGTCCCCTCGATCAAATGAATGAATTGAATCATCTCTCATCCAATCATCATCTTCGGTTCCCGTGTCTGTTTTAGGGATCGACGAGGGCTACCCGATGATTTTAAATGTTTATTGATTTTATTGTTTTATAATGTTCACTTTATTGTATAATGCCGCTTTATTTTTTATTGACGACGTCTATTGTTGGTCGGGTTGTGTTTGTATTATTATTATTTATTTTAGTTAATTCTAATATTTAATATATTATGTTTGTAGTTGCGATCGTTTACGCGCTCTTTAATATTCGTATGCCGATGTAATCTCTATTGTCCCACCTTTGTCACCAGTTTAGCTAATGCCGCTGGACCTACTACTCTACATTTATAAGGATTTAGACATAATTCAGTCGTAAATACGTTCGGCTGAATTAGTAAATTAGTGTGTATATATACGTATAAATGTGGATGCAGTGACGCACTGTGGCCGCATCGTCAGCCCTCCTGTACACATAATGTCAATTAAAAACGTTCGACGTGTGACCGCCGAGCGAACCACGTGACGAGACGTGTAGCGCGCAGCTCCGCGCTCGTGCGGCGCGACACGCGTCACGCGACACGCGACACACGGGCAAGGCGGACAGACGGTGCGGCGCGGCGACACCTAAACGCTTTAGGTATGGGCGGGGAAGCATCCACAACGCCGCTCATACCACTTATATAATGTAGTTAATTATAATAACGTACAATTAAATATCTAGTGGGACGGCACGCGGCCGGCACTCTACGCGCGCTTTCTTTATATCCCTCACGGTTCTTATATACCCCAATTACCTTATGAAAAATTAATGTTAATGGTACACGAGTTTCGTAAACTAGGCATAGAGTCGAGCCGGATCGCGTGCTGTCGTCTTTAATATATAATATACAACACGACAAAATAATCTTAGCTAGGCATAGGTTTTATTCAGTTGAACGAGATCTTGAGCCGATAAACGTTTGATGTTGTACATGAAGGTTTTTTTAGTACAAATTTATTTTTTATTCATTACGTACCTACCTACTTTATTTTAAAATGTAAATATGTAAAAATATATTAGATAATATATTATACACTTATTTATTTAGATATTATATTATGATCGAAAATATTACTTACGAAATGTTGCTAGTATTTGTGATGCACATAATATAGGTAAAGCGGGGATCTTAAAATATCGTAGACATTCTAAACCGCGGCTTTCGTACCACCCTCGACTCGGCGTGGGCCACTAGTAAGGTTTTTGGTTTTAATAGTTATAATCGTTTTTATTGTCACCTTGTTTTTAAATTATATCTGTTTTTCTGTTACGTATTATTAAATTGTAATAATAAAGCAATACTGTCAGGCGCGGTCCTCGCATGTTGTGACTACGTTTATTGTTCTAAATATTTACCTAAATTATAGCGAGTGCCAGATACGATTTATAAGTCTACTAAGTTAAAGGAAACTTTAGAAAATTTTATGATGACATAATATTTAAATGTAACAATATTTGAAATGAAAACTTCGAAGAAAACGTAATGACGGCTGTACATTCCCCCCGAATCAGTCCGAGGCAGAACGAGCGCGAGAGTGTAGTGGTAGCTCTCGGCCGCCTCGGCTTGTCATTTTTTTATATTATGTATTAGGCGGGGCGAGATGTTTGTGCTTTGTGCGAGACACAGCGAGTGCTCTCGAAAGAGAATGTACAGTCGGAATTAAATTTTGTCACTTGGCAGTGCGTCGGTGCTCTACCTAAATATCATATTACTCGATATCAAGAAGAGTATCTAGTTAAAAGCACTGAACAGTTATTTTCCTTTAAAGTTTTTGATAATAAAAAAATAATTTCGGAACAATAAAATGTATCGGTTCCTCGTAATATCCCACCTACAGCTACGTAACATGTTCGCCAGTCAACACGAAGACTGTTCATTTGTTATTTTATATAATATATATTAATACTGTTAGTTTTATTCGAATTATTTACTGTGTAATATAGATTTGTAAACGGGCATCGTTACGGCTTTTTTATGAACGGTTTTGTTTCAATCGATCCATTGAAGTTTCAATATCGTGTAGGAAACTCTCGAGAATAAGTATAAAATGTACGCTTTAAAGAAATTGAAGTAATTTACTCGTAATATATAGATAGATATAATAAGGAATAGATCGTACGAGCGGCGCGTCGCGTGGTGGGGCGTGGCCGCGTGCGTCGTGTACGCTGTACATGTAACGTAACGTAACGTCTAAGACACATCATCACTCAGGTGACAGGTCACTGCCGGTGAAGTAGATTAAGCAGCGGTATATTCATTCAGTAGAATCGTTTTTATTTGTTTTATAATCCTAGGTAATACCTGCCTAGAATAAAGGTTTTTAGATTGTTAGTGAAACAGTTTTGTGCAATAAATTATTTCATCGATCTGTAAACGTAATTGTATGACATAATATACATGCTCAATATTTTCGACTGACCAACTATATTACTAAATTGAGACTAAATTATTTTTGTTGCTGGTAAAGTAGTCGCTTGAGTTAAATTCTATTGTACCTGTATCCTGAAATAGAGCGTATCACTTATATTATAGAGGTCAGTTTTTATTTTACGTTTTCATATACCTCATGAATGTGAGACGAACGAGACAATGTCTCATTGTCTGTGAGGTAAATGATAATATTGCAATTTCAAATTTACTTAAACGTATTACATTTATGATAGAGTTTATACGCTCTTTTTATAAGACACTGGGTTGGCATTTTATTTAATTTATGCAATGTATTTCTGATGGATAAGGTATTTTATGTACGTAATTTTTTGTACCGGTATATGTACTTAAGTTTACAAAACATTGTGATTATTCTGTGACACCACCTCCCAGTGTAGACTCGACTTTGTTTTCCTTAGGATTGAATTGAAAGATAAAATAAATTTAGCTCAAGCCATGTGATATCTAGTCGATTTTCATTATTAAAGCCTGCCTATCGTCAGACCAACTGATGTAAGAATATTCATATGAATCAAACGTAGTCTTAGATGAAAAATAATATTTGCGATACAATATCACGAAATGAATTAGTTGTAATCTTTTCACCAATACTATATTATATTTGAACAAATTGCTGCTTAGAAAGCACTCCTTGTTTAATAAAATAACTGAAACATAGTGCACTTCAGGTCAGTTGATATTTTCTATAGACTAAAATGAAAAAGATAGCAATATATTAGATTAATGTAATTTAATCGTATAATGAGTTTGTAAAAAAAAGAAATAAAATTATGTGCACATTGGCAAAAGATAACGCGGTGAAACAGGGCACCCGATATTAAAATTATACATAACTGCACAGTCTCAGCACATTCAAGTGATTCGTTATACAAGGATCGTAACTCTAGCACCTTAGCGTATCTCCAACGACAATCGAACCTACGTTCGTTCGCCTTGACAAACAAGAGAATGCACAAGCCACCTTTTTTATAAATCAAAGTATAATTTGGTTTTAGAATATTTTTAGTTGTAAGTGTTGAGATCAGTGTTTACTGTGTAAGCACACAAAGGATTCAATTCAAAATATAAAATACAATAACGTTGCTATGATTTAAATATGTGTATTATTTCAATATCCCTTTCAAAGATATGTTTCACTTCACGGAGAATAGACACAAGGAATACAACCTCGTTTAGGAGAAAAGTTGAAAAATTACCAACTAAATATAATATTATATGTAATAAATAGCACACCCACATACACATGCGCGTGTGTGTAATTTCTTGGTGCACACACCCTTAACTCTTTTCGGTGGACACTTTTCATACACAGAGATTGTACTCCTTGGATCCTTGCCTTTGATCCTTCTTTCCATGTTTCCACTTACAGGTTGAGTAGGTGACAAGTTTCTACAAAACAATCTCGACAGCAAAATACCTATATCTAACAAACTAGTGGTAGAGGCAAACCTGCCACTAAACCAGGGGTGGATCTACATATGGGTTTTGAGCTTCAGGACTGGGCCCCCTGAATAAAAATGCTGTTGAAAACAATATGAAACATCAAAATGAAAAATATCGAATATTATAACTTATCTTATATAGGTAGTAATCCTGAGATTAACGTCCTATTTTGGCGTTGCCATAGAATTTAGATGAATTCAAAATTATAATTAGGTAGTTAATAAAGTGTGTCTCAAGTAGCCCATGGCCCCTCAATTTCATAATGGACCGTCCGCCTCTGCACTAAACTATAATATTTTGACTATTTCTAACGCAGCTTGGTTGGTCGATGGGCCAATAAGGTTCAAGAATGGAGGCCGTGTTTAGGTGGTCGAAGAGCTGGTCGGCAATTAACCAAATGGGAATACGATCGCCGTGCAGTGCCCAGTTCGTGTTGGATGCGAGTGGCAAGGGATCGTTCGTCTTGGCGTTCATTGAGGGAGGCCTATGTTCAGCAGTGGACGAATAAAGGCTGATCAGGATGATGATGTTTTCTTTACCGATGTCGGTATGGTCAGGTGCAAGGGAATATTTAACAAGTCTGGGTGTGTACCGGTCGAGCAGAAAACAGTAGCTACTCTCATGCACGTAGAGACTTACTAGATTCTAGAACTTTATGATGAGAATTTAATGATACATATACCTATCTAACAGCCCAAGATACATATACCTATCTAACAGCCCATGATACATGTCATCGTCCAAGTGACGGAGTTATAATCATCATGGATTCGAGCACATAGAGCTCCTAGAGTCCCCATCTCCATCCGGTACCGTCCACTGCTGAACATAGACCTCCCTCAATGAACGCCAAGGTAGATATAACTAATATATATTTTCTGTTGATTTACGGCGGTTTTCAATATCCTATCTATCTTAAAATGTTCTTATCTATCGTTACATTTTGACACATTTTCTTACAAAATCTGTCAAAATTGTAAAATGGATAAGAAAATTTTAAGATAGATAGGATATTGAAAACCGCCGTTAACTAAGTTTGATGATAATAAAATTCATAGTTATTTTATTCCGCACCAGCATCTCCTATGATAATACGTTGCAATATAATATATGGGAAACCTTGCCATCAGTCCTAGCCCCTACGCCTCTGAATATTCATCATTGTAATGACTTGTTATCTAGAACATCTATGTTCATTTCCTAAGTACGCGTGCATGCAAAAACTAGGTATTTCTGGAACAATACACTTTACCGCGTTCATCGCCGCACAGCGGAAGTTATTAGTTGATAGTGTTCTATATTATAGAAATAAAAAGAGTTTCTTGGCACTCCGCGCCCACGCTTCATAAAGTATGTAATATATTTTCGAAATTAAATTTATAATTTGTAAAATGTTTTCAGAGTGCCGACTTTCTGCTATTATTTTAATAAATTTTCTTGGTAAATAATAAACACACGGAAATACGGGTTTTTGTATATATATAGTAATTAAATTTATTTTGAAGGGTTGCGAGAGTACATGATGTCTGATGAGAACGAGCTACGTTATGGTGAGGAGTGGTTATATTTCTACGACGACAATGGGACACGACATGTGATGAATTTCTCTTCGGAGCCTTGTGATAGCCGCGATATGTTCTTTGGCGAGACCTACTTTTATTTATATACCAGGTGCATACACAAAGTATACACTCGCTTTGCTTACATTTGCATACAATATTAAGATCTCCGTAAAGCTTAATTACCTACGTCCCATTATTAAAACAATATTTATTTTCAGAAATAATCAATACACACCAGAAGTTTTAATAATACCCGAGGAAAACAAACTTTTGGAAAGCACTTATTTTAATAAGTCTTTAGATGTCACAATGATTACACACGGATGGCTTTCGAGTGGCCAAGTGCTGTGGCTCCAAACCATGAAGAATACGTTCCTCGAATATCACGACCTTAATGTAATCACTGTGGACTGGAACGAACTATCGAGAAACGTTTTCTATCCGTGGCCAGCATATAGCACACGATATGTGGGGAAGGAGATATCCAAATTAATTGAAGCCCTAGTTAAAAGTTACGACATCAACGGCAGTAGCATACATCTTATAGGACATAGTTTGGGAGCACAGATCATGGGATTCGCTGGAATGTTCTCGAATGAAAAATTATATAGAATTACAGGTAATTTCAAATATCGTTTAAATAAAACATCTACTTCAAAAATGATATTATGGTACACGATAAGATTCCTTCTTCGCTCGGACATTACGAGCGCGGCGGATCCACCGATCGGCTACTAAAAGGTGGTGCGACCGCCTGTCACGGTCGCGCTCTCCTGCGGGGAAAGGCGCCCGTGCTCTCCGCCTCCTAAATCTGCGACATAACTACGTCGCAGAATGAAATGACCGCCTGCCATGCGCTCTCACTGACGGTCATCGCTCGGATGACTGCAGGAAGCGACTGGTCAACGCCAACCTCAGCGATGAGGGGCGCCTTTGCTACCGACCAAGCTAAGCACTCTGTCAGGATGTGGTCTGCAGTGTCTTGTCTGCTGCCACAGTGATAACACCCTGGCGAGTCCTTTCTAGGCTATCTTTTGAAGCAACCGTGCCGTCAGGATTTGCGCAAAAAAGTAAGTAAAGTATCAACCCTTATATGTCCCACTGCTGGGCACGGGTCTCCTCCTCGAAATCAGGCGAGGAGGGTAAAGGGCAACGGCAGGATTTGCGCAAGGTGGAATGTAATGATGCCATGCCGCCTCCGCTCAATCCATTGCCCCAGGATTGTACCGCACTAGGCGCCTCCAGCCTCTCCTTCCACTTTTGGCAGGTGGCTAAGCCAGTATACTTCTAAACACCTGCGCCGACAATCGACCTATTTCTCACAATTTTCATAAGCAATCCACAACTTGACAATAAGCCTGGTCGGCTTTCTTCAGCGGTTCTTTTCTGTTGCTTTGTGCAGCTTGTCTTAGATCCGGCGCAGAATTTAATTATTAATGTCTATAAATAAAAAAAACCATCCTTATAGCTATTATCCATCCGCTAGGGTCCGAGAAGACATTTTAATGTATTTTCATACAAAGTTACAATCATCGTAGGGCTAGATCCAGCTCGTCCTCTTTTTGAAGTACCAGAAATGCCTCCGGACTACCGACTGGACGCGACTGACGCCCTATTTGTAGATATAATTCACACGTGTGGCGGAGTGTACGGCTATAGGAAGAGCTACGGGCATGCAGACTTCTATCCGAATGGCGGGAGGCCAGTACAGCCTGGCTGTACGGTGGTTTCATCGGTCACAGGTAAAGTAAAAGTACATTCAGAATTTTTTATCAATTTTGTTTTGTAATTTAAGTGCAATTTGTTTTGCAACTTTCGGTACCTATATATGTACAGTCAGCGTCAGATTGATCTTAGCAGCCAAAGTGCTCAAAAAGATCTGACGGACAGAAATTCAATAATATCTAAGCATTCAAAGTTGTCATATTGATGTTAGCATCCAAAGTAGTCAAAACATCTAAGCAACACATTTTCCATATTTATCGGAGCAGCCAGAGTATTCATATACATCTTAGCATACAGACTGTTCACAGGTATCTAAGCATCCAGAGTGTTCAAAAATATCTTGGCATAACAGGAAAATCAATCTTATTACATGTACTTAAGGTGTATGTGACTTATATTGATGGCAGACGTCAGTCGTAGATACTCAATTAGTATCATCTGTCTTTATTTACTTCATGTCTTTTTAATAAGCTATCCCTTTCCTTCAATGTGTTTGGTTTTTGACATGTTATTTTTCTATTTCAGAATTTGTTGAAATCAAATATTTTATATAAAACATTAATTATGTGATCATAAAGTGTGTTACACATTATCGCCAAAATTAATTATAAGTATTTAAGTTTATCAAACACAAGAGTTCGCCTATTCGGCAAGAATTGACTATGTAGTATGTGTGTAATTTTTGTTTGTGACCAAATCAGAGGACTTGTATTACATAAAACTAATATAGATATTTAAAAATATCGATTAGATTATATGAAAACTATCTTTAAACTTGTCGCTAATGATAAGTATATCATCATCATCATCAGCCTTTATCCGTCCGTCCGTCCACTGCTGAACATAGGCCTCCCTCAATGAACGCCAAGACGACCGATCCCTCGCTACTCGCATCCAACGCGGACCTGCCACTGCACGGAGATCGTAAAAAATAATAATAATAATAATATTAATTGATACGATAAATATATGTTGTAGTATATTACATTACAAAAAAACGCGCATAATATAACGAGTGAAAAAGTGCTCTGAACAAAAATGTGTAGAGCCGACCCAAACTTGTGTCTCAGAGTTATAGTACGCTCGCTGGAATCTTTTGTCGAGAATGTAGAGCGACCTTAACAATTACCATTTTGACAGCATAAACGATTTATTAAAAAACTAACTTTCTATCCATTATCATCATCAACCTGTATCCGTCCATTTACGTAAGCCGATATGTATTTCTGAAAGTTGCTTCTTACCGAAATATTTTTTTTAATTTACAATTAGCATCAAACCATTATCTAGTCATGTGATCGTCAATCAATTTTAAAGGTTAACTTTCTTACTGATTACAACTAGAACAAGTCTACCTAAGGCTAAAATGTCCCACTAGAAATAGAGTGGAAACTCAACTACGGAAAACTTTTAGACCAATTGCCTGTTGTTGGTCCGACTTCTTTGAGATTGAGACTCCGACTATTTGAGAATTTTTTAAGTAATATTATTATTATTACTATTGCCTGTATAGTTTATTTTATTTTATTATTTATTTATTATGCACCGGCAATAAAACTTATAAGAAATAAAATTCAACAAATCAAATTAGGCAAATCAAAGTTAAAAATTGTTATATAAATATA
The DNA here is from genome assembly GCA_905333005.2 of Lycaena phlaeas. Classification (NCBI taxonomy): domain Eukaryota; kingdom Metazoa; phylum Arthropoda; class Insecta; order Lepidoptera; family Lycaenidae; genus Lycaena; species Lycaena phlaeas. The sequence goes on along the minus strand of HG995166.1, from coordinate 15,803,480 downwards.
ATGTTATACAAATATTTGAAAAAAGCCTATGTCTGGAAGTGGTCAGAAAAATAATAATGATACAATAATCGCGTGTAGCTGCCATCAAAGCGATCAGATTTAAATGTCTGCTTTCGGAAACATAATATGTTTGACCCAGTCTTGCTTTGTGGAATAAGCACCCATCTTGCATAAACGTAATCAGCTGGTCACCTGGCTAAACGTAGGTATAGTCTTGGCCTCTTCTGGAGTGAGGGCTCGAGGTTCAATCATGACCGTAAGTAGTGCTTTGAAACGTGGGTTTCTAAATTTTTGATTACACTCTGAGCATGATACCATCGCTCACTCGCCTTTCGATTCACTAACCAGCATTGAGCCAAAGCATCTGTGAACTGTAGTCCAATAGCTTCTTCGTCTGATTTCGAGGAGGAGACCTGTGCCCAGGAATAGGACATATTATATGGGTTGACACTTTCCTTTCATTTATCATTGCTCCAGCTCTAACTCCGATAAAAATGTTTTTTTTGCGCGTCTATCTTTACTACTATAAATCGCTGGAAGGCTTCCTGCAATTTAAGTGAATCCACTCGACGTGTGGGCCTTAGAATAAACTTGGACTAGACATAAGTTTGAATTTCGTGAGGGAGGACCTTTGGAATGGTGCCCGTTCTATGGAAGCTCAGTCATATTCTCGCGTCGTCTACACCTCAGAGTTCCAAGACGAAGGACTTCAACCAATGATCATTCACCGTGATGACGCACGGGGCCAAAATGTGGCCTGTAAATATACAACTTACCAGAACGTTTGTCGTAGCTCAAAGTTCTATGGAGCGTGCTATGATGGGTGGTTTTTGACAGATAGGATTCGAATCGAAGATCTCTACCAGAGACCTAAAGTAACCAATATCACGCGAAAAATAAGCGAGTTGAAGTGGCAGAGAGTTGATCAAACACTTAGGTACCGGGTTGTCGATAGGGCGGTAGGTAAGGTTGGTCAAAGTGCACTGGCAGTTTTAGATGCTAGTCGCAAGGGATCGGCCGTCTTGGCATTCATCAAAGGAAGCTTATTTTCAATAGTGCATGGACAATAACCGATGATGATGATATTTTACGTGACAACAGCAAGATGACAAATATGAATGCTCAAATAATATAGAAGTACCAGGTTGACCGAGCAAATATTTGGTTTTTATTTGTTTTGTTTTGGATACCCTTATATATGATATTATGATAAAGGTTTTCTCCCAAAAGAAGGAAGAAACATAAAAAAAAGAAAAATAAATTTATTGCACTAGAGATTCGAACCAGGCTCTTTTGGATTCGAGAGAGTCGGATTTTCTGACTGAGCTACTCAATCTTAATGTTGCATTGCGAAATTTACATTTGTATCCTAATGATATTGTAGCGGTTTATCATTACCCGATAACACGAATAAAACGATATTTTCCAACAACATATCCTAGCTAGATCTATTCATCGCCCCTAAAACCCCGCGTATACAAATTTCATGAAAATCATTGGAGCCGTTTCCGAGATTCTGATTATATATTATATAAAAGATATAGAATTTGTGTCCATTACATATTCATTTTGTTATTTGGTATAATTTCATGTTCGCAATATCGTCTATTGATTATTATGTAAAATCTAAATTTAGACAAAAACATCGAAGAAAAGCAAAATTCTTTAAATTACAACTTTGACAATCAATAGTAAATATTGTTTGTTTTAATTAATTTTACACTCTAACTACGTCTAATAAGGTAATGTTTTCCTTTTAACAAGACATTAATTGTATATCCAAGACTGACGTCTGCCAGCAATATAAGCCACATACACTTTAATTACTGGTAATAAGATTGATTTTCCTGTTATGCCAAGATATTTTTAAACACTCTGGATGCTTAGATACCTGTGAACAGTCTGTATGCTAAGATGTATATGAATACTCTGGCTGCTCCGATAAATATGGAAAATGTGTTGCTTAGATGTTCTGACTACTTTGGATGCTAACATCAATATGACAACTTTGAATGCTTAGATATTATTGAATTTCTGTCCGTCAGATCTTTTTGAGCACTTTGGCTGCTAAGATCAATCTGACGCTGACTGTACATAATGACTCACTCGGAGTTATTGTAAAACTTGTTATAAATTATATATATTAAAGTAGGTACCTATCTATAGCCTATGTTCAGCAGTGGACGGATAAAGGCTGATGATGATGATGATGTATCCTACTAATATTATAAATGCGTAAGTTTGAAAGTATGGATGTTTGTTACTCTTTCACGTACCGAATCACTATCGAATGGATTGTGAAACTTTAGTAGTATATGGCTTACACATCAGAATAACACATAGGCTATAATTTATCCCCGTAGTCTCACGGGAATGGGAGCTACGCGGGTGAAACCGCGGGACGCTGCTTGTAGTTTTTATAGTCTTGCTCGATAAGCGGGCTATATAACAATGAAACGAAACGAAATGAAAAATAGTTCCTGACATTAGCGCATTCAAACAAACGAACCCTTCAACTCTATAATATATTAATATAAGATTCCATAGACAAACGTCCAAGAAAAAGAAAAGCTGTTTAGATGAATACTATCGACTTTCAGAAGCCTGCAGCCACGGTCGTGCACATGAATTTTTTGAAGAATCAATAACTCATAAACCTGGTACAGGTTTTCTAGCTTATCCTTGTGATAGCTGGGAAGAATTTAAGAAAGGACAATGTAATGAAAACGCGACTAGCATGGGATTTCCTGCAACTGGCGAGAGTAGAGGAAATTATTTTTTGCACACAAAGGATAGTCCCAAATATGGCGACTAATTAGCGAACCCTTTCTGTATTGAAAAATCGTTCCAAGTACCCTACATCACACACCTTTGTAAATAAAATCAAAGAATGACTATCTGTCAAAAGTTGCCTCTTGTGCTTGGTGTAACCTAATTTCAAATTCTATATAATATTGTCTCGTAGATTTGTTCACCAAGCCAAAATCTGATGTAATTATGACTTTGTTTTGCAAAATAAAAATATACGTTGCATATTATATTCTTCACTCATTTCGTGTTACATCTCGTTTTTATTTCTCGAAATCGTGATACAAAGAGGAATTTTATGAAAACGATGGTAAATGAAAAATAATAAAACTTTTATTACACTTTATTAATAACAATAATTTAATATGACAAAATCAAATTTCCAACGCTGAGTGCAATATTTATTACACCAAGCCAACCACCTTTCCTGAAAACATAAAAAAAAGAAATCTCAATATTGTATTTTCTGGAACACAATAAAAAGCGTGTTCTAGGTTCTATCAGTTTAAATGTTTTAGCATCAATATCCATCAGTCGGGAAAAGAAGACAAAATGTTTGCATATCATCATTTCAAAAGATTGGACCTTTATTCCAAATAATTGACCATTTTTTCTAATTTGCTTATCATACTGAAACTATAATATGTATTCATATTTAAATACATATACATATTACCGCGGTTTTTGTTTTATTGGGGTCCGATATTCTTGTATTCATAGTTCAAAATTTTTAGAAACAATAGTAATATTACTATTATTTTATCGATCTAGCTAATTGGGAAAAATCATATTGCATAGTTTATTTTATCTGATCTGATAGCCAACGCCACTATCTTTTTCCTTTTTTTTGCGCAAGGAAACAAATCACGCAACCTACACTACTAGTGACATAGGCGGAGTGAAATTATTTAATACTAACCTGTAATTTTTCCTTCCATATTTCTCGTTCCAAGACTCCGTGAATTTGATTGACAATCGACTAAATTTCAATTTAAAAGCATTGTTTTTACAATAATTGATAATTGATTGATCAAATTAGATTATTAATCCTCGCAGATACCGAATGTGCCAATATTAATAAAATTAAAATTTACATTGCTATGTAAATGCCAATCTATTATTACTTATCAATAATCATTATTTTAACTGTTTATTTATAATATTGTACACCTGCTAAGTGGCGCCTCAGAAGTGTATCCTAAGTGCTCTATTCTTAAAATGTCAAAAAAGAATAATTATTTCAAAACTATAATTGACTAATGATATTTATATCGCACTTATGATAACATGAGCGCACTTATTTCAAAGACCCCACGACTGCTTATATTACAAAAACTATTAGACTGTTCATTCGTTGATATACGATTGACAGGTCAATTCCTTATAGACAAAGGTCCTGTAAAATACACTTATTTAAGTTTATTGTAAATAATTAGACTACGAGGCGTGCACTTTTTTTTTTATTATTATAACTCCTATATGACATAAGTTATTGGGGTCTCGGTATGAATATATTATAAAACTTTGAGGAATATTTGGAAATAAATAAATTGCTTATTAAAATATTTACAATGCAATTAAACAATTATAAAATATAGCCAAGTTCTTTTGGATGTCAAGCGGCCACACTATTCAGCTTCTGCAAAAAAAAAGAATTATATCTTTCTTTTTTTTTTCAAAAAACAAAATGAAAAACAGCAATATTTTGAGAAAATCAAGAATATAACTTATTATAATAATGAATTGCCATGAATTATATTTAACAAAGTTCTTTAGTCGGTAACTCTAGTCAGATGTATATTTTGCGTCATTATGCTTCCGTCGGGAAAAGAAGACAAAATTGTATTAAAAATCATCACTTAGAATTACCAAAAAAAAAAAAGACGTGTGGCACTCGGGGACTGCCGCGGTAATGCTATTGCATAGCATTTTGTATCAACTTATGCAATTATAATTATTTATTTATTTTAATTATTAATGCAGTATTTCTTTTTCTTTGATATTAATTCAAGTTACACTTTTTGAGCGTGGTGACCGATAAGAAAACATTTTTTTTTCCTTTATTAAATAAATAAAAAAATATAAATATTTTAAACAATATTAACTAATATTGTTTAAAATATTTTTATTATTTTACAATACATGTGTTATATTTTATTGTTATTCGTGCGAGCTTCGTAGTGTCGTACAATACGTCTAGTTGCAAGCACACAAACACCGTGTCGAAGACTGCCGAAAAGAAACGACGTTAGACGATGCATGCATCGTCTAACGTCGTTTCTTTTCGGCCACACCTCCGTGCCCGTCGGAGTGGGGAGCGTTAGGTTTTTATTTTCGTTACGGAATTTCTGTACTCGGTCCCCGCGCTCAAGGCCCGCGATAGAAGCTATGCAATAGCTTAAAAAATTCAGACTATTACAATACAATATAAATACTTCGTATTATAATTCTCGGTGAAAGAGACGACTAGAAACTTAGGGTGATTTAAGTATAACGTACCATTGATTGCTGAAAATTGAAGATGTATTAAGATGTATTATCCAAGGCCATCACGTAGGATTGTCGTAGTATGATAGTGCCTGTGAACAAAAAAATATCAATTATTAAACGATCATAGCCGTAAAAATTATATAAACGTGTAAGTTTAGATTGATTTTCACTTTTAACCTACTAATATTATTAACGCGAAAGTTATTAAGAACGTATGAAACTATGTTTGCTACTCTTTCAAGCAACTTTACAATAAATACTAAAGCTTACACGTCAGAATAACACATAGGCTTTATCCCCGAACTCCCGCGACAGTGTAAGTATGCTGCTGAAACCTGCTGAAATTAAGATGCTGTAAGGCGCTGTTAATAGGGAACTAGGGAGTAAGGACTACGCAATCGCAGCGGGGCGCTTACTAGTAAGGAAATAAAAATTCGGTATCTAAAGGCAAGCAGATTTCTATTTTGACCTACCTTTCCTATAATAAAATATTTGGAGTAATATTTGCCTCGTACATACAAGAAACATTGAGCCAAAAAGATAATCAACCAAGGTGCCAATTGTTGGTAACGCAGAGCTCTCAACTAGTTTGACTTGTAGGAGGCAGACACCAGATGAGATCCAGCTATTGCATTTGGTAGAAAACCTAATCTCAACCCAATAAATACAAGTAATGCTCACCTCAATAATAACCGGGGAATGTTCATCTAGCTATATACCGGTACCTGTAAACATACAATGAGTTTAATAATATTGTCGGGTTCAAAAAGTTAACTGAAAAATAAAGTGTCAGTCATAATATAACAAGAAATCGGTAAAAATTTACTAGTGCTTATAATTGTGCATATAACACAAACAGAAGAAATAGGTACGGAATAGATGTATTTTTTCTCACTATTTACTTGTATACGTTAAAATATTTTAAGATGTTAAGATAAAAGTACGCAGATTATTTTCGTTTATAACGAAACTACAGTAATAATAAATCTAGCCGCTAGGCAAAATCTTTATATTTAATAAGTTACGTGTTTGGTGTAATTTTTTCATTTGTTTATAATATGGATACGTTGATACTTAAATATTTTATAGTTTTAGTGAAATCTATTTGGAATATAATTATAAAATATCAACATAAATAATTGTCTCATAGAAATCAGAGTGTAGTTTCATTTAAATAATTCAATTGTGAACAAGTCGAACGCAATTTAACATAGATGAGGCATATGATATATTTTGTAAATACATATTAAAATCTGAAGTCATTTTGAAATGAATTTTAGAATTTTCATCGTAATTTCATTTCTGTGAGAATCTGTTTCATGAGGAGAATACACTTAAATTATTAGTACGGAAAGAGAGTACAAGTTCAATATTGATTTGCAAGATTATACGTAGTATATCAATGGTCTATGATTCATCTCCCATCGAAACAGTCGCAAGTAAATCAGTTTTGACCAAACGTGTGTAATAATATCAAGTTAACCAAGCGAATGCCTGGCAAACTTACCAATTAATAAACATTAAATCATTCCTCCTTGTTGAGAATAAAAACTATATGATGGTATTTCTTCTTATTCAAGTCATATGATCTGATCTTCTTCACCAGCTTTTCTTCAAAGATATATTTTCTAAATGTTATAAAACGACAAACTTGGAACATTACAAATCTTAGAGCAAGAGAGAGCAAGTCGAGCGATAAAAGAAAGCGGAACGGCCGCACCATCCTTTAAAGGAATGAGAAAGATACTCATCCGAAAAAAATATACAAAAAAAACGATAAGCTTGGAATACTTATACCAATATGGTATAACATAAAATAAATATATATATATAGGTACATCAAACATCATAGGAAGAGACTCTTTAAAGGTCCAAAAAATTATAAATGCAAAAAAATAATAAAATCCATCCAATGATGAGTTTGTTTATCAAAACCAAATAAATATACTAACCACGGAGAGACATGAAAGTTCAGACAGACTTGCAGGCTGAATTTGTCATAGATAATTAACTGTAGATCCCATTACAATCAGAATATTTAATATGTTTTCATTATGAAAATTAATCGGATGAACATCTGCTCTATCCATTATTACTGAAAATATTTCATGGATCCAAAAGAGAAAGAAAAACGCGGTCTCGATTCGCACGCGAGGATTTTGTTAAGTTTTTTTTTGTAATATATTTTAGAAATTAATGATGATATGATTTATTCCTTTGTCAATGTGAAGTATACTTATATATGTCAGACACAAGCCGACACTTAAATATCTGAAGTAAATTTGCAAAAGCACTTGGTTCTGCACATTAGAAAAGTTTTTATATTCAGTCTGCTCGTTTTGTAAGCGTTATATTTTAAATAACATTTGCATCATGAACGCAATATTGCTTAGATACATTATAATTAATAATCTTTTCTGTAGGATGCGATGAAAAAAATTATAAGAGAACAGACAAAATCTAGAACGATTTTGTTTAAATTTACTTTTGTTTAAATCTACTAGTATACCAGATATAAAAAAACATGATGAATTTTCCATGTTTGGTGATGAAATATAAAATTGAAATAACAAAATTGATAACAGACTGATTATACCAAAGGGATTTCGTAAGATACTAGCTGTTGCCCGCAGCTTTATCTACGTTAGCTAAGATTTAAAGCGGCATCTTAGCGAGATGATATAGAATATATATAGCCTTACTCGAAAAATGGGCTATCTAAAACTGAAAGAATCTTTTAAACCCCACCGTTCCCGAGATTAACGCGGAACTCTTCAGTTTTATATATAAGATTATATAAAGCCTCTATATAGCCTTATTCGATAAAGGGGCTATCTAACATTGATAGAATCAAGTCAAATCCAACCACTATTTCCCAAAAATTAGCGTTTCAAACAAATTCTTCAGCTTTATATATTAATATAAGATTGTGTTTGCAAAGACGGTTAAGGTTTTTGGGTATTTATTGTTTTGTAGTGACCATAGAATAAGAGCCCACCATCCCATCAGACTTCCGAGAGTCCCAACGTAAGTCAAAAGTCGTAAGAGGCTCCTACATATCAATTTTTTCATCTTGACGACATCCCCAAAATTCATGTCATATGCAGGAATCCATTCTACTAAGTGAGACCTATCCACAACCCATCATAGTATCAGGAATAGATGGTACCACTACTGGCTACCACAAAAAAGTTCACGTTGGTGAAAATATTTTACAGGAAAACATTGCCAAGCAATATCCAAGTAAATCCCATGCCATCAAAGTAATACCTTAAGGAAGGGAAAGGACGTCTATGGGCGTCGGATGTCGCAGGGCTCAGACGGCTAGATTGCCTCCTTATGTTATAAAAAAAAATGCCTTAGTAAGCATTTGATGTCTATGTTACCAAAAAGTACTCAACGTGGCGACAAATAAGCTATTTCAAAAGAAATATCTACATAAACTCTTCCATACTTCATCTTCTTCCTTATTTGCGGCCTCTGCAGGATACTTATAAAAAATATCCCAATAGGTTTTAGCTCCACTTTAATTTTAAAATTAAAAATGCGTTATTTGGCTTTCATGCTCCTACAGTATTCACCGAAAACGACTTCGCACCGTCTCTGGTGAGTGAAATTTCACTAAAGGAACCTGCGACGCCGGCATCTAGCGTTGTCATTGCTGGATCTGAAAACATGCGACGCCAGCATCGACCACATAACCCATAGACTCGTAATAACAGGGGGAGGGGTTCTGGCAACACATCTGTACTTATAGTTCCGATGTAAGCCGTAAACAATGTACACAAACCATCGTATCGTCTCATTCTTTCGCGTCACTAAATATATCCATTTCTTTTTAACGTTCCGTGATTGGTAATGTATGACATTGAATTAGCTAATCACTGCATTGCAACTTTCGTCTTACCTCAGCTAGTTACCAGAATGCGTTTAATACGAAAAATCAAACATTAGGAGTCTATAGGTTGTGTGGTCGATGGACGCCAGCATCTAACAATATTGTTGTCCTTGCTAAAAGCTAAAACAGAATGTTTGAAAATTCTGATTGATGTTTCTACAGTGGCCTCAGCCACGGTTAACGATGCCATAGAAGATGATGACGTCCACGGTACGTACTACCTCCTACAGCGGGTTGTTCTAGCTAGCAGGAGAATGGATCACGAATTTTAGAAGAATCTTTTTTTTTTCATTTGCAAGTCTCCAGCAAATAATGACTGTTCCCAAAACACGTAAATAATCCCATGAGAGTTGTGACTAGAAAACGTGAAAAAACCACTCACTTGGACACACTTGCACACATGATCTAGAGGAAACCATAAATAAATCGGAACTAGCTTAAGGAGAAAAGAAAAAAGAAATAAGGAAAAATTATAAAACAACAAATGGATGCAAGAGAATTACAAATATAGAAAATTGTAACAACGATACAGCAAAATCCGCCTTGTTTTTACTGCAAAGGCTTGTTCAGCTTGCAGAAAGTGGCCTCACTGCAGCTGTGCTGTTATAGAAGATGAGGGTGAAGACGCAATCTTCAAATACAATTGTGGCACCCCATCTTGCCAATAGGGCATCGTTCTCAATCGCCCAATAGGTGCGCAAGATGGGAGGAAAAGGGATAGTCCCACTATACTAGTTACTATTTTATGTCCCTTACATTTTTTAAAGACTAATAATGAAGACTGATTACCAAAGATGATTACTGAAATAAAACGAATGCTCAGAATACAATACAGTTACTTTTATTGGTCATCTGGTTAGAGGTAGTGCCTCTCGCTCTGCGCTCTGACAGCTTTTGGGTCGCAGCGCTCGTGAACGTGATCAGCGCGACGGGTAAGAAGTACACTGCACGTCTATTGCTGGACAACGGTAGTACGGCGAACTTCGTAACTAAGAGCTTGTCGGATACACTGGGTTTGTCACGACGCGGTACGAGCACCAAGGTAACGGGTATTAATAATCACATATCCACTAGTACACAGTCTTGTCATCTCACAATAGAGTCTTTATGCTGTGCCTTCAAAGTTGATATCGAGTGTTATATTTTGCCCGAAATAACAAAATTGCTGCCGCGTTCTTTCGTGAACATCAATAATGTCCCTATTCCTACAGGTCTTAAATTAGCGGACCCGAGCTTTAATGTTCCGTCGGTCGTTGATATCCTGGTAGGGGCAGAAGTATTTTGGAATGTATTATGCAACAATACTATTGACTTAGGCAAAAATCTTCCAAAACTATCGGAAACCAAATTCGGATGGTTAGTGTCAGGTAGTATTTCCCTACAACCTAACAGTAGGTCTAATTTTTCTTATACTCCATGCTTCCATTCCAATGTCACTCCCGATCTTACTCAATTTTGGGAGCTTGACGATGTGTCACCTAAGCATATACATTCTCTTGAGGAACGAATGTGTGAACAAATTTTTCATGAAACTACCGTTCGTAAAAATGATGGCAGGTTCGTCGTCACGATGCCTTTAAAAAGGGATCCCAGCACTCTAGGACAGTCTTATGAAAACACTAAAAAACGTTTTTTGTCACTAGAGCGGAGGTTTAAGCGTGATCCCGCGTTTAAAAACAGATATATCGAGTTTATGCGCGAATATGAACGTCTAGGCCACATGACACTAGACTCTTGCAGTTCTATTGATAACAGCATAACAAAATATTATATACCTCATCATGGGGTTATTCGTAGTTCTAGCACCACTACTCAACTACGCGTAGTATTCGACGCATCGTCCTCTTCTAGTTCGGGAGTGTCATTGAATGACATTCAGATGGTCGGTCCCGTAGTGCAAGACGATCTTTTTAATATTTTAACACGTTTTCGTCAACACAAATATGTGGTGTCCAGTGACGTCGAAAAAATGTACAGGGCAATCGAGTTAACTCCAGAACAACGACCTCTGCAAAAAATTTTATTCCGGTTTGATCCGTCAGAGCCCCTTAAGATCTATACGTTAAATACGGTCACCTATGGTACTGCATCTGCGCCCTACTTAGCAACCAAATGCTTAGTGAGCTTGGCTGACAACATTGCGGATAGTCAAGTCCAATCTGCCATAAGACGGGACTTTTATGTAGACGACTATTTAAGTGGAGGGAGTACCATAGCAGAGACTGTCAACGTTTCAAAGCAGGTTCAATCAGTTCTGGCGTCTGCTAAATTTAACCTTCGGAAATGGAGATCTAACCATCCAGACATTCTAAAACAAATTTCAAATAGCGACAATTTCAATAATATTTTGCATTTCTCTGAACAAGGTTTAAATTCTTCTCTATCTAAAACTCTAGGTCTTAACTGGGTTTGTGATTCTGACACCCTGACTTATAGTATAAATATTACACCTTCTACTAAAGTCACTAAACGACACATCCTATCTGTCATCAGTCAGATTTTTGATCCTCTGGGCCTTGTAGGTCCTTGTATTGTTGAGGCAAAAATCCTGATGCAACGACTGTGGATAGAAAAATACGACTGGGACGACGAAGTAGCATTAAACATTAAAAATCTATGGTCTACATTCGAAGAAACGGTAATTGCATTAAATACTTTAAAAATTCCTCGTTGGGTTTTGCGTGAAGGCTCTACTATGCACGAAATACATGTCTTTACCGATGCGTCAGAAAAGGCATACGGTGCTTGTGTCTACATTCGTTCACGCAATACAATGGGTTGCATAGGCGTACAACTTCTAGTCTCTAGAAACCGTGTAGCGCCCATTAAGTCAACTACCATACCGAGACTCGAACTTTGCGGAGCTTTGTTAGGTGCAAGGTTGTGTACTAGGGTTCAAGAATCGCTTACCATGCCCATTCTTAGATGTAAATTCTGGTGCGACTCAACAATAGTCCTGGGCTGGCTCTCCACTCCTTCTAACCAGTTAAAACCTTTTGTTAGGAGCAGAGTGAACGAGATACATGAGAGCACGCGTGATCATACCTGGAGCTACGTACCGTCGAGGGACAACCCGGCAGATCTTGTTTCCCGTGGTCTATCCGCCAACAATATCATAGACTCATCTTTGTGGTGGTCCGGACCATCTTTTTTATTACGATGCGAAAACGAATGGCCAAAAATGCCTAATACAGTGAAACACGATTTGCCGGACGTAGTAACGCATTTCATTAGTGACAATAGTAATCATTCATGTACTATTCATCATTCAGACGTCACCAATCATTCATCAATCATATATAATTTATTAGAAAAACATTCATCTTTAACAAAGGTACAAAACATAATCTCATATTTACAAAGATTCATCTACAATTTAAAACATAAAAATAAATTAAGTGGCAATCTGTCGACAAAAGAACTACAAAATTCATTTAATTTAATAATTCATTATTCTCAGCTAGACATGTTTCCTGACGATTACAAAACTTTAAAATCTGGGAAAAAATTGGCTCGTGATAGTAAACTCATTCGTTTATCAGCATTCATTGATGATCATGATCTCATCCGCGTGGGCGGGAGGCTCGACAACTCCCCCTACGACTTCAGTACCAAGCATCCCATCGTAGTATGTAGTAAGCACATTTTCACAATCAAATTATTTCAAATGCAACATTTAAAACTTCTACACGCTGGCCCTCAATTACTTCTAAGTCACATTCGACAGTCGTTTTGGCCTCTAGGCGGTAGAATATTAGCTAGGTCTGTCGTGAATAAATGTATAAAATGTTTCAGACACAAGGCGCAAAACATACAGCCTATAATGGGTCATTTACCTAGCTCAAGAACTAGTCTCGAATTCCCATTTTTGAACTGCTATGTAGATTACGCTGGCCCAGTACTTTTGGCCGATCGCAAGGGACGCGGCTGCAAACTTACAAAATCCTATATGTGCATCTTTGTTTGCTCGGCAGTAAAAGCCGTCCACTTGGAGCTCGTCACTGATCTTACTACCGAAGCTTACATGGCCGCTCTTAATCGGTTCGTGGCACGTCGGGGTAAACCTCGAAGTATCACGTCTGATAACGGGACAAATTTCATAGGCGCCGCGAACGAAATCTACAGGTTCTTACGTTCATCAAATGTTGCATCTGAAATCGCGCAAGAGGGTATCGAATTCGTCTTTACACCGGCTTACAGTCCTCATTTTAATTCATTGGCTGAAGCCGCTGTAAAATCGTGTAAGCATCATTTAAAACGGTTATTGCATCTCGTACATTTCACTTTCGAGGAGATGGTCACTTGTCTCTCTCTTATACAGGCGGTCTTAAATTCGCGCCCTCTTACTCCATTATCATCCGATCCCACTGATTATTCGGCACTAACACCTGCTCACTTTTTAATTGGACGGCCACTCTTGTCTGTGCCATGCTCTCAGACGACGGACGCCAAAATAACGACTCTGGAACGATGGAAGCGGATCCAGTACATCCAGCTTCACTTTTGGCGTCGCTTTCATAATGAGTACATTTCCTCACTTCAGCAAAAATGCAAGTGGTTCAGTTCCAGAGGTGAAGTGAAGACGGGATCCATGGTCCTGATCAAGGACAAGACGACACCGCCGCTGCTGTGGTGCCTCGGTCGGGTCTCCAGGACCTACCCGGGCGTGGACGGAGTCACAAGAGTAGCAGAGGTGAAGACGAAGAAAGGAACCATTCGTCGTGCCTTCAACTGCCTCTGTCCTCTACCTATTGACGACTGACGTCAACCCGGGGAGTATGTCGGCGCCTATCGTGCCTATTCGGGCCTCGTCGGGCGGTGACAGGGCGACAGCGGGGTCAACGCACGGGAGGAGCGGTGAGCGGCGCACGATCGCTCGACCGCCAGACTGCCACCAGCTGTTGCGCACCAGCATACGGGCATTTCGTTGTCTCCACAATAAACATATATATTTAAATACAGTCCACTCTTTTTATAACCCCCTTCGAGGCCTTAACAGTGGTAGATGCGAAACTTCCAAAAAAAAGCGTATGTCTTTAACATGTTACTGTCATTGCGTGGAGCTATAGATTTAGAAATAATGTACATAATAAATTTATTGTTTAATCCTTTGCTATGTTACTGTTTTGTTCCCAAATAAAAATAAAAAATATTAAAATGAAGAAAAAAACATATTTTCGTAGCGACTGAAGGCCCTTCCAAAGTTCCAACAAAGACCAGAATGCGAAGCTTCTAGTATTGGATCCTGTACAAGTCTGATAAACTAGAAATACCTTCAATTTTTAAAGATGAATAGAATGGCTAATGATGACGAAACCTGAAGTGCATAGAGAATTTCCCCGAATTGGTATTCAAAATATTATATATGTCTGCCATGATCACAACAATAATGTTTCACTACCGATTCTACACTCGGGTCTTTTTATAGCATAGCAATTCCTAATCGATGGCATCAAAAATTGCTATCGAGGCGTTACCATCTCTGTCACATCAGTACTCTTTGTGAACATTCAGTAAAATGCATGCATCCAGTATCTTATGTGTTCTATTTTACGAACGTATTTTATTTTTTCTTTAATATTTATAAAATATCTACTTAAAATACTGTTTTTTTTTTCATAAATAAATTCTTAAATAATTAAAACCATCAGAGTCAGATCCTGGGTCCAGTACAAAGGGAGGATGTTAGCTGGAGAGTCCGAAAGAACGCAGAGATTGCAGAACTAGTGGCCGAACCAAATATCCGCGAGACATAAAAGCCCACCGCCTCCGATGACACGGCCACTTGGTCAGAATGGGTGAGGATCGGGGAGTACTGAGAGCATATCTTGGACAACAGAATGGACAGCGGCCAGTCGGTCGTCCCAGATATCGCTGGAAAGGCATGGTAGAGGCTAGAGCTCGGGGGTCGAGGACTGGTCAGAGGATCCGCAGGACAGTGACCGGTGGAAGTCTCTCGTTTCGGATGCCAAGTTTGGGTCGCTGAGCCACAGAAGTAAGTAGTAATGAGTCAGATTAATAGTAAATAACATATTAATATTATTAATAAATAAGTACTTATTTTGTTATTAAATCGTAAATTATCACAGTCCGCTCAATGATTTGTTGGCTGATAGATATTATTACCCACATATTAAATTTTCCTGATTTTTTAAGTACAAGTACTTACCAAGCATGACATGAATTATGATAGATTATTATCAGTGGCCAAATACTAATAAATTATATTTATTGTATACTATTCGCGTCCCTTACTATAATTGATATTAATAGTAAATGTTTTTGTCACCGATAGCTCATTGAAGTGGTTTAAACTGTCTCTCTCTTTACTACTTCAATTTCATTTTTTTATTCAAATGGGTCGAAAAATGTAACAAACATGTTACTTAATGCATTCAGATTTATGTAGTTTTATAGTTTAGGTATTCTTTGCATTCTTTGCACAAGCCATTTTTTTGGTTACCTTTTTTAATTCAATCGCTTGCCTTGTACTCATTCAATGAAAATACTTTATGATAAATTATTCTAAAAAGTTGTCGCCATATCACTATTGGATTTACTTATATTCATGTGTAACCAATACTCTCACAATTCCACTTCCACGGAGTGCTGAAGGACATTAGGGTATTAATGCCGTCGCAATGTGATAAAGCTGAAAGAAAAACACTGAAGAACGTCACCTTCGCTGCATTAAGATAGTCAACATAGTCAACCACGTTATGGAACAAGCTTCGACATAAGTGACTGTCTAGCCAGGACAACACAAAATATTCACATTTAGAATGTAATTTTGTATAAGTTGCGCTTTCCGTATACTGAAAATTTATGAAGTAGGCGATAACGCCTGTTGTAGACTTCAAGAGGCTTGAGGGAGGTAAGACTCGGACACATCAATGTAAGTGTTAAAGATGCTTTACAGATTATTAGTAAAAATTGGATCTCTAGGAAAATAAATCCTGAAAACTGTCAACCACAGGCAAAAATAAAATTGAAAAGTTGCAGAGCTTAATATGTTAATATGGAATGGACAATTCATTTTGACATTCTCAATATATTATTGTCGGGGGGTCAGATATTATTGTCGGGGGGTCAGATATCTTGTCTAAGAAATTTCAAGAATATTATACTATGCACTTGCGATTGCAGTTTAATATTATTAAATTGCAATCGCGAGTGCATAATTGTTTGGTTTTTAAAAAATTTAATTGCAATATAATATTATACACATTACACAAGTTATGTTTGAATGTAATGTTTAAATTTGTAACACTGTATTTTTTATTCATCTGTCGACACTTAAAATTAGAACCTGAAAAGAAAAAACTTTAATATAAATCAATTTTATAATTGTGTTATACAATGTGGATACGATCATATGACATTAATTCAACTTAACGGCTATACTAGTCCATACCAGTATTTTGAATCTATCAAAAATATCTGACGTATATGTATATAAAAAAAGTTTTGTTTAAGCAAAGTAAATAGCATAAATATAAAATATTTGTAAAACAGTTATTTAAAAATAGGTTCACTGACCCATAAAAATGGCGGAGACGATGTAGTGTTCGCAGTGTCGTGTTACTTACGCCGTTATTTTGGCGGCAATAATGTCATGGTAATCATGATGATGATGAATGTCGATTAACGCATGATCACCGTTGTCACAAACAAAGAACGTGCGACGTCACAACTCACAGGATCGCGGTGACCTACTAAGACTTCAGTGTCAGTACTGTCACACAACTTACACTATTATGAGTGCATAATCGTCACGGTCAACATTACTTCCCAATTCCCATTTCCAACCAATTATCAAAACGTAATAGAAGCAATCGGACATAGATTTGTCCTTTTTGCACTTACTTTATGTTCAATTGAATGTTTGTTAACAGTTGTTTCTTTGATACGATGCCTCGCCGCCCTCCGGGGTCTTTCACCTGTACGTGATAGCTCAGTGAAAAGTTTATGGTATAGAAATGAAAATATTGTCCTGTGCCTCAACTACGAGGTATTTTTGAATAATTTCTTTTTTATACAGACTCTTATGGTTGTTTTACATATGCAGTTTAATTTAATGTCGTATCGTCGTATCCAGTCTGTATAATATATATACATAAAGTAAAAATTACGCTAGCTCGATGTTACCGTCTTTGGTTAACGTTTTAACGGCGCGATCAGAGAAAATTGTCGGTGACGAGGTTTTACATCCATGGTAAATATGAAATATTCATGTAACCAATCAATATCGTTTCTTGCCATGATCTTAACATCTAAGTTTAAAGGCAACATGCAAATCCATTTGTTATGCTAATTTGTTAGAAAGGTACCTTTTTATCCAACCAAAATGGCAAACCATTTATTTACCATATTATAAGCTGTTTTAAGTTATAGTTGCAACAATATAATGAGTTCGTTAAAACATACTAAGAATGTTATTATATTACAAGCTTTAATTATATTCTACAAATATTTGAAGTAAAATACATTTAATCCAAGAATGAATGAATATAATGTTAAGCTTTCAAAATAAAGACAAAAATATACATAAACGTAACCGATTCAGAAAGTAGCCCAAAATTGTAAATTTTATAAAGACGCCTAAAATAAACATCAATAACGTCGTAAGGGAACTATTCTAACACGTCAGGCCAGTGATGTATGGGTAGATTACAATAATATAGATGCACTTATAAACCTATCAAAGAAACTTTATATTTTGGCAATATTTTAATGGCCGCGAGAAAGGTACCATGAATAATTTTATTCAAGTAGTGTATAAATGATATTAACAATCATAGACTTTTTTTTAATGTAAATTTAATACACAAAATGGCAGTTTAAATTCATAGGCAAGATGATGGTTAAACGCAATCAATACTAACTAGAAGATTCATCTGTCATATTATATACATTGAAACAGACCCTAAGTCAGGCTTATTGTAGCCAAGAAATATTTATAGCATTTTGTTACAACTATATTATTTATGTTTTATTAATATCGTCCGATTTATTTTAACGATGATGGTGGACAAAAAGTTTTGACT
This sequence comes from Lycaena phlaeas, assembly GCA_905333005.2. Taxonomy (NCBI): domain Eukaryota; kingdom Metazoa; phylum Arthropoda; class Insecta; order Lepidoptera; family Lycaenidae; genus Lycaena; species Lycaena phlaeas. The sequence goes on along the minus strand of HG995166.1, from coordinate 15,785,237 downwards.
AAGGGTACGTTCAGGTGACAAGCGCTCAGCACGCGCTGACAACAGTCGAGCGCTAGCGCAGCGTACAAAGCGCGCATAGAGATCATTGGTTTTCTATGTTTCCGCCGTTCAGCGCGCGCGCTTTCAACGCAGGTTGATATATTTTAGAGTACATCAAGTTCGTCTGGAAATCGTCCGAAATTGAAACCGAATGTTTCAATGCGGAATTATTAATTGATGAAATAGAAAAACGTTCTGTGAAATTGGACCTGACAAGTAGCGATTATTCAGAGAAGAATTTAAGAAAACGGGCTTGGGAAGAATTCGTCCTTATATTGTGAAGGACATACCAATGAAAAAAAGAAAAAAAGGTTTCTACGTCCATCTTCGATAAATGTAGAAGTTTAAACTGTAACTCACTTTAACGGCCGCGTCATATTATATACAAAAATTAAACGGGCGTTCAACGCGCACTGAGCGCTTGTCATCTGAACGTACCTTTAGAAAAAGCAAAGTATATATTATAATAATGTTATAATAACAAACTTTAATACAAATAAATATGCCAAGCAGGAAATTATGCAGGTAATACATATTTAATACATTTTATTTGTTTCATAAATAAAACACGGTAGCAAAAACTTGTTAACACTGCGATAAGACAAAATAAGAATGTCAACATTAAAAATTTAAATAGATTAAAGTTGCCAAGACAGGTGTAGTGAAAACATATAATATAAATAAAAATAAAACATTTTTATTACATTTTCAAAATACACGCGCATTACCTTGCATAATTTTTAAAGCAACTTTCATTTTTAAAGCGAAACTCTGATAGTGTACAATTTTAATTAATTGCGTTTTTTATCTAAGAATATAAATAAAGCAAGCAAAATTATATACAAATAAGAAATTCTATGTACATATTATTATAATAATTTGAATGCAGCATTAATATTCCAATTAAATTTAAGATACAAAAAATTTATGTGTAAGTGTAATAATAGATACAAAGATAGTATTTTTTATGGATAATTATTTTGATTAAAGTGTTTTTTTAATGATTTAAAAACATCTTTTTTCAATCCTTTTAATAAATGTTAACTATGCTAAAGCTATGCCTTAGAATATAGTTATTTGTATCCAATATGTTTTTGGTCATAATGGTATAACAAATAGCATACTTACATATAAAGGGGCGCCCTTTTAACCCCGTAATATTCTGCTTGTGATAAGCAAGTAGAGATTTAAAATAATAAATGTTTAAGGTTCTTCTCACAAGAGTAATGTTTCACATTAAATCTTATTGACTGTTATGTATTCAAAGGAGGATAATGATGCCAATTCTCGAGTAGAGGAAGCATCAGCATTTGATCAGCATAATGTTGCATCGTAATCAACAACCTAGGGGCCTATTATATCACCTAGAAACCACGATCCATAGATTAATCCAAATGTCTGTGTTCTGTAACCACTGCATCAAATCAAATCGAAACATCCTTATTTCTTACATCCTTTATATTTATTTAAAAACTCTACCACCGTTTATAGCGCCACTATTCCTTTATTTAATTTACCTCGTCGTTATAAAAAAGCATGGTGCGTTAACTATAACCAACGAGATAAACGGTAAAATAATAGGATTGGTCACTACACTATCATGACAAAATAACGGCAGAAATTGCAAAGCCACAGCACAGTACAATTTTTAACAAAGCATTATCAGCACTTTCAGTTACCAGCCTGATTAAATTTGACGTGAGTGTTGGTGAATTTAACCGGCCATTAAAGAATTGATTTAATAGTAACGAATAAAGCAGCTAATGTTTAGTCAGCTACGTTTTTTTTTTCAATTCAAAAAATTTCGGTATAATTGGTTCTTTAAAATTTTAAATAATTTTCAAATGCGAGTTGTTTAATCAGTAAAACAGCAGTGTTGCAACCTAAGCAGATTGCTGCTACGTATTCATCTTTTAAACTGTTTTACAACGGAATTCAAAAGATACATTATTAAGTAAAAGGTTTGACGTAAATACAAATAATAATCTATTTAAAGTGTTTATTTATCTATAATATTTTGAAAACAATTACAATGTGATTCCACACATACATACATATATACCTAAAACATCATTCGCTTTATCTACTTGCACACAAATTACTTAATGACCTCGTCACGATTGCAATTACATAGTACATTACTACCGCACTTACATCTGTCAAATAATAATTTAAAGGTTGATTAAAAACGATACCATCGTAAGTATGATTTTTTTCTGTATATTTGATTGTTCAAAATTACCTATATGTGCAGCACATCGATAGCCGCATCTTTTAAACAATATTAATATAATTATTAGTTTTACGTTTAAGACTAACTATAAGTTTAAAATTTTAATAACTAAATGTCAAATACTTCGTATGTAATTATTGTTAAACGCTGCTTTTTGTAATTAGCAATGGTTGTCATGTTATAAAAATGCGAAAAAGTGCACTTTCGTTTTTATTTTAGAATAAGGTAAGGTATTATTAAATTTATCTTAGTATTTGACTTAACTATATTAATTACCTTAGTGTCTTATGCGTTAGCTAATGTAATTTAATTTAAATAATATGTAATAAACTAAATCCTATTAACTTTAATTAATCTAATTTATAATAATTCTTCGTGTACTTTTTTGTTTTTCTAGTTATGCTAGTCTTACGGTTAGATATCGGTTCACATATTTCTTCACTTGAAACAAAATATATTCTCCCAATATTTTTTTGGGATAAATAATATCAATGTTTTTGTGAGTAGAACATCTTTGATGCGTAAAATAATAACGTGATTGATTCATTTAAATTTATGGTTCAAACTAAAATCTACGGTCAAAATTAACCGAACAAGTGCAATAAATAATGCACTTACGCCCGGTTTTCGAAACATTGGTCAAAGTGTATGTCAACTAAACTGGTTGTTAATTGTTAACATACGATTCTAGAGTCAAAGACAGCTTTTCATTGGATGTAGTTGTTATGTCAACTGACAGGCTGATCCAATTAATATTTTTAACCATTCTTCTAGCAACTCATTTGACACTTTACAAAAGATTTGACCGTCGATATGTTAATTTTTGTGTTGATTAGCCTTTCGGAAACCGGGCGTTAATATCTTATACTTATATTATTCTGCAATTGTGTTAACTAATTTCTAATTGAAATGTTTTGATAAATACTTGTTCCGTTATTTTTGATGTCGCGCTTAATATTCCAACAAATTTTCGTGTCAAGTCAAATAGTTTTTTTTTTTTTTGTAGATAGTCTCTGGTAATTTCAGATACGGAGTTATAACCTATACTGATATACCCAACACACATTAATCATCCCATATTTAGTTTCCGACATCTGTTCCGAACCAAAGACTATTAAGCCAGGGAAAACAAACTCCGAACACGTCAACCCGCTAGAAAACGCGTGTACGCCGCCAAAATTCGCTAGGGCTTTTTAGTAGCGCCGGCGTTTGTTAGGAAAATCATCCATTTGGCGCGACGAATCCCAACCGCGGTTCTGCGGCATGTCGTCATAACCTCCACGTTGCATCTCGAACTGGTCCCTGTAGCCTCCATCCTAGAGTGAGCAATCATAAAACGGTCCAATATTTCTTTTCTATACGCTCTCTTATGTTTAAAAATATTCAGAAAATATCACAGGTGCAAATTCACTTAATACACAATCTACAAATACATTTTTATATACTGAAAAGTTTGGTAAGATGAAGGGTTGGTAAGTTTAGTATGCTGGTTACCGGAAAAAGTTATGAGATTTGTTACAGGCGTTTAAAATGTAACATTTTCAAATGTTGATAAATTGAAGGTCCTAAAAATTTATCAACGCGTAAGCACTTTTTTTGCGCTGGTCGATGCAAACTTATAATGTAGCTCACAATAATATTTTCTATTAAATTTCCTTTTTATAAAGAACACATCATCGTCATCTCATCTCATCATCGGTAATGTGATTTACTTTAATAAAAAATGTGGGTAACAATCACCGGAAAGAAGTTAGTGTGGAATAGTTTGTTTTTTTAAATAAATCATATGTCGTTCCTTAAATGCTCCATTACAATCCGTAAGCACTATTAGTTAATTTTCAATTAATTTAAAAACACATTTTGTTTTATTATTATTTTTCGAAAATTTCATAATTACTTAAATATTACATGCCTGTAACACAAATAGCCACATTTGTTTAGTTTTTTAATTACTCTTTAAATGCTCTATTAAAATCCTTAATTGCTCTACGATTATAACAATTTGTTAATTTTTAACTGTTGGTAAGAAAACAATAATTCAATTTTAAAAACATAAAATGACCTCTTTTTTAATACGTACGTTGTCGTATACTGTCGGCTTGTGTGTTTAACGATAAAACTAGGAACGAACTACGAACGACCAAATCAAACGACCGTCATCCCCATCAATCTCATGTTCCGCGCAATCGATCAGATTCTTCAATTCGAAAAATATGATTCGTTTACTAGATTGACCCACGACCCAAAACCTACTGTGAGGGCCATCGTTTAACAGACGACTTGAGGTGACTGACATTGAGACTCGGTTTGTCGTTTTGGTCAGTCGTTCGTGCATTTCCATTTTTTTTTTAATCTCACGTGATGACAGTTGATTTAAATATCGCTAAACGAGAAACGTGAGTTTATATTATTACAGGTTTCAACGCTCAAAAGGGTGCAGTCCGTTCAGAGAGAAGTGCGAAAACTAACTGAAGCACCCCCGCCAGTCGCCAATCACCTTTATATTATGTTAGGAATGGATGCCGCGTATGGCCGCGTCAATACTAGTTTGTGGTAACGTATAAGTTTAACACCGATAATTGATGAAATGTATTCATCATAATTATTATTCTTTAAATATTTATAAGTTTATTGAAGTGAAAACTTCTTTTGGCATACCACGCATACAGAATTTTTGTAGGCTGTGAGGCCTGGGTCACGCTGAGGTTTAAAATTGTTTACAAAGGCGACGTTTCATTTCAGGCCAACACGATGTACGCATATCCAAAATATCGGCAAAAATACGGCTATGTACTAAAAATACTAACATAGTCGCATTTGTTTTTTTATGTATGCATTGATGGCGAGCAAGGAATAAGTTTTTTTTCCTATCATATTTTAATAATCGGATGTTTAGATCCACTATGAAAAATATATTGTTTCATGATTAATAGCTTAATAACCTAACCGGACAGCGCAACAGAAAATATTTTTGTACACGAAAACAAGGCTATTTTATTCAAAATTAAATGTTAATTCATGTCCATACAAAGATGAAACGTCTCCTTTGGTTTCACTTGTTTCGTATGATCTTAAGCACACGCACATTTTTTAAAAAAGATCTGTAGTTCTACAAGTTATTGTAAATATTAATCTGTTATTTGTGTTTCAAAATGTCTCTTGCTGCCTATTTAAATTGTATTGGTAAGTAGTAATTCCATTTTGATATATTGATCACTACAGATTAACAATATCAAAACTTGAAGGTTTTAAGAAACGTAGGAATTTATTTCATCAACTAAGCTTGGTTGCGCTAATGCTTTTTTTATACGTCTACTTTGAGACGCAACAAATTTTCATGGCGCCGTAGTGTATGTAAATAAAGGTTGTAGTGCGAAGATTAAAAGTATTTTTCTCTTTATAATTTAATGACTTAACGAAAATAATATATATTGTAAACCGTTCTATCTTTATAAATATGCATCAATTTCTTGTTTTTTAGGTAGATTTTTATGTATTTTTAAAAATGAAGCATGTTGTGACAGATAACATACAACAAACAGTACACTTAATTTCAATTTTCTTATTTAAAGTACTCAGAGTCCACAAAAATAAGAGTAAACAATATAATAATTAATACTGCTGGATCACAGTCCTCTGCCTTGTGTGAGCAAAGATCAAAACCAGAATTAGCACGATCAATAACACATACCACGGTAGTCGGTTGATATCCAGGTCACGAAAGCTTTATGCTAACAGCTCAGGTATAGATACCACTCAACTTAAAATCAGTATATTTTATTTGCCTTCTATAACTTTTTAACAATATTCCTCAGGATGTTTGTAAAAGTTAAATTCAAATGAACAAAAAAAAAATAGAACCATTTCACTGAAGCTCGTCTTTAGTAAGTGATATCGTACTATTATTAATATTGTCATTTCACAAAACTTTTATGATGAATTTTTTGATCCAATCAATAATTATTCAAATTTGTATAAGATGATCTAGATTCTAGTGTCTTATGTGATCGTCATCAAACCGTTCTATATCTAGAAATAAAGATGTAAATTACAAACTTTTGATAACTTTTTGGTTGAAAATTTTTAAAAAAAAAACCATAAAAGGTAATTGATTATGTGCAAATAAATAAGAATCACGGAAGCCATTTCTTTAGACTTCCAAGTATAATTTAAAGTATTAAAGATCATATTAAAGAGTTAAATTTCAAGTGCTAAAAGATGATTAAATTAATAAATATAACAAATACTCAAACTTTTTCCAGTCCACAAAACTCAAACTACCAACAAACCCTGAGTAGTATAATAAAATACACACTAAAGGGTATAGAAATATCTTAATTATAAATAATTCAAATGTGTACTTAAAATTCATCAGTTAAATCGGCTTATATAAGCGTATATATTTATTAGAAAATATGTTTTATTTGTGCTATGAATATCCCCAGTAACAGAATTAACATTTAGGCCCATAAACTCTTGACCTTAGGTTAAAGTTAGGATTAAAGAATTGTATGTTAATATATTGTTCTTCTAGGCATATCTTACGAGACCAAATAAATACAATGAAAGTAAATGGTGCCGAGTTTCTGTCCCAATTATAATAAATCGCAACCAAATCGAAACCTTCATGATTTATCAAATCCTGTCCTTACGCGTGAGCAACAAACATACACTATACATAGGTATTTATTTTAATAATGCTGAGAGACTTCTCTTCCGTGTTACTTGATACATAATAGATGATCTCTTGACGGAAATCACTATTACAGCAATGAAACCTTATAAAAGTTTTGTAGTGTATTGTTATTAACATTCTTATACCGTTTGATAATGTTGCTTAAACCTATCACCAATTTGATGAATAAAAAATATATGATAACTATTAGGTAACACTATAAATTTTAAAGTGATTAAGTTATTTTAAATGCCACTCACAAAAAATTTTTTAGTGTAATTATCATCAATGGTCTACTCAACTTGTACTATGTTCATCCTAGAAGTAATTTGAATTTATATTATCTAACAATATTTTGTGTTTAATAATATTGACACTAATCTTTCATAATTTATATTTAGATAAATTTCATAGAAACTACAGCAAATTCAAAAATCCTAACATTGACCATTAATCGCGTGATTATGAACACAAAATGTCTTACTGGTATCAATTTATGTTAATTATATTGGTGGTATTATTACTATTCTTTCACTTCTTATCATTAATAAAATAAATTTTTGGTTTTATTCCTTAGTATTGGTGTGATATGCTTTGAGAATATTGTGTTAAAATAAAAACTTAAGGGTTTTACGAATATCTTGTGAAAATACACACAAAAAATATCTTACATGAAATAAAGTTTTCAATTCAAAATCAAAGTACTTACCATAGGCTGCTGATCAAACATTCCTTGTTCTTGGCGATCCAGCATTGAATTGAGACGCTGTGCCTAAAAGGAAAAAAATATTTGATCACATTAAATTTAACATTCATTTTTGCGAATAAATTTTATCAAACAAATTTTTCATGTCAAGATACAAGAAAAACATTGTAAAAATAAGAAAGTTGTAAAAATTCATTAACAACAAAATAACTGTTCAAATAACTGTTCAAGAAGGCATACTAAAACGCAATAGAGGAATTGAGTTGTAAAACTATTTATAATGGATATTTACTGCACTTATCACTTTACAACATATTTTACAAGTAGTGAAAATAAGTAAGACATGCCATGGGCATACCTGCACAAAGAGCGTGTTCTCCTGCTGGCGACGGCGTAGCTCGTCATCCTGCAGACGCATGCGTTGCGACAACTCCTCCTCCTGTCGCAACAGCTGTAGGCGCTCGGCCTCTCGCCGCTCCTCGGCCGCGCGCTCCGCCATCTCCCAGCTACGCTTCTGTCGCTCGCGGTCCTCCTCGCGCTGGCGCAACTGCTCGCGGAGCAACTCCGTCTCGTGCTCGTACCTACGTACACCAAAACGACTGTTACCAACTTTTCAAAATGTATTGATTATTAAACTGTTTCATATACTAATCAATGCTTCGAAAGTACTCCTTATGTGCCAATCGTTCTATCAGGGTGAAACAAAAATTAAAATTTCAAGATGCACAAATGTTTGTCTTAAAAACACATACTTGGCAAACTGCATTTGTGCCTCTAGCTTCTCCTCTTCTGAGGCCAGTTCCTTTTTGAGAGCATCTTCTTTTTGACGATGTAGTTCATGAAGCTGCTTCCATCTTGTGCCATATTCATGTTCAAAGCTACCTGGTTCAGCAAAACGTGGGCCAACCTATGTGTAAAAAAAATGTTGAAATAAGATAGCAATAATTATTATAAAAAGTGCAAACATACAATTATTATTATAACTTACCTCTCTCGCTCTCATAAATTCTGGATGCTTTTTGGGCAAGTTTTTTTCAGGGTATCCATCAAATTCATCAGGTTCTTCCAAATTTTCTACAATTACAGGACGAAGAGACCTAAGAACACATTTACAATTAGCATGTTGATTGATACAGTCAAAATATTAAAACAAATGATTTTTAGAAACTTACGAGGTCAAGAAAAAGCATTTCTCTGTACAGTTACGTATAGCAGCAAGAGCACTTGGTTTCCTTGCAAATTCTACAATTCCTTCTCCTAGTGGTTTTCCCCTTTCATCAACACGAACAAAAGCCCTCTCAATTTTACCGAAAATTTCAAATGAGCGGTATAACAACTCATTAGAGACGAATGGTGGCAAATTCTTTACATGGATTGCACTGTTGTGTGGAGCAAATCTAACTCTAATATTTCGTCCATTTCTCATTTTCCCATCCAACTCACGTTTAGCTTTTTCTGCATTAACTCTGTAGTCCTATGTGAGAAAAAGCAACATTTGTTACAAAAAATATTAACAAATAACTTAAGTCAAGTTAGACTTAGATTAAAAAAAAAAAACACTTACCATTTTAATAAATCCAAAGTTTTTTTCTTTGTTCAAGAAAAGTTCTGAAGTTTCTCCAAATTGAGAAAACAATGCTTGTATTTCGTCTTCTGTGACATCATTAGTGAGATTACCAATGTACAAACGACTACGCCCATTGAATTTTACTTCTGTCTGTTCAATTGCAGGCAAATCTAACAAAGGTCCGGACAATTCTTTTAGCTTATTAGATAGCATATGTTCCTAAAACAATATTATTATTAGTCCCAAATTGCATACAATACATAACTATGAATGTTACTAAAATGCCATAGAAAAAAAAAAAAGAACCAACCTCTCTTTGTGGTTGCTTCATACCATCCATATGGGGTCCACGATTATTATTATTACGTTGCTGATTGCGGACTGGCCCTTGTCCACCAGGTTTGTTTTGGCCGGGTATATTCTTTGGTCCAAAGTTACCACCTTGTTTATTTCCAGGACCACCTTGACTCCAAGTACCCCCCTGTTTATTCGGCCCGCTAAAGTTTCCATTCATATTCTAAAATTTATAATTGTAAATCATAATTTTCTCGTAACGTTATATTATAAACGATATTAAGCAGATATGAAAATAAGAAATTATTTAAAAAGATTACTATAGGAATGTTTAGTTGTATAATGTAGCATGACACTTGAACATACCTTCTGAAAAGCTCCTTGAACATTTTGATTTTGCCGCTCATTGGTAAAAGATTTATCGTCCTGATCATGGGCATTGGGTTGACCAGAATTAAGTGGTTTTTGCTGATGTTGATTCTGCTGTGGTGGTTTTTGCTGATGTTGATTCTGCTGTGGTGGTTTCTGTTGCTGTTGCTGACCTTGCTGTTGAGGTGGTTGTGGAGGTTTTTGTTGTGTTTTCAGCTGCTGGGGTGGTGTTGTTTTCTGTTGTTGTTGTGGCTGTTGTTGTGGTGTTTGCTGTTGCTTTGGTGGTTGTTGTTGAGGTTTAGGTTGTGGTGGTTGTACTGGACTCTCCTTTTCTTTTGGTTGGTTTTGGACTGGTTGTTGTTGAGGAGCCTTTTCTTGTTTAACTTGGTTGATTGACTGTGAAAATAAAATATTAAACTACATTTATATAAAAACGAAAAAACAGTTTAATTTTCACATGTAAATTTGAAAAAATAAGTTATATTTTTAAAACCAACAAGTTAACAAGTCAGTAACTCAGGCAATGTTGATAATAACCTCACGATATTGTTAAATCAATTAGTAAAGTAGCCCAGAGGCCTAAACCTATATTGTTCCTAATAATGAAGCCTACAAGATGGTCATATAAAAGCAGACCGGTTGTACTGTGATTTAAAAATCAAGTTTGTAAGTTTCTTTGATTCAGAGATTAAATGGAGACATCTGGAAAAATTATACAAGTAAAAATATTTTGGTAGTAGCTTGAATATAATGAGGAGCAGAAAAAAAATTTATGAAGACTTCAAAAATTTCTATAAATTTCAATTCCATGCTCCATTGTGGCCCTAAGACTACAACCTAACCTAATTTTGTTCTCTTACTCCATAATAATTTATTACTTAATGATTTGCCGTTTTATAGAAATTATTGCAATGAAATTATCTTGTTGATGAGGTTTCGGACAGTATTTAGATCAATCTAATGATTTTGTATTTGTCCTTAGCCAGTTATAGGTTAATAACAATAGAATTTTATCATAAATTATTTATTTATTTATGAAGCAGCTGCGTTTACTGATTGATAGCTCTGAAAGATAATATAAAATTCATGGTATTTATTTAGAATTTTGATCAATTACAACTGTATGATGTATGAAAATACACAGCACAAAGATGATTAATGCGTGTTCTTTGAATATTAAGCTCTTAAATTCTTCAGACATAATTCATCGACGGCTTAGTAAAATTTACGAAGAAGCATACTATCGTCATTTACGCCTAACTGTAAAATGCCGCTACCTACATACAACTTGTATTATTAGCAAAATGGCGGATGCGTCTTAAAAATAATTTCGTGGAGGTTTAAAAACAGTTAATAGAATTATTGATTGCGTTGTCATTTACTAACCTCATTATTAGGTCTTTGACCTCCTTGGTGCTGATTTCTTGGTTCGAAGCGGGAATTGCGAAATGGTCCGCCACCCCTATTATTTCCCCTCCGACCGCCTTGTCTTTGGGGTTGAGGCGGCCCTCCAAACCCTCGATTGCCACCGTATTGATTCATTTGCATTTGCATTCTAAAATTATAGTAGACTAATAAAAGTACCTGATTAAAATGGGGTCACAGGGAACCTTATTTCACAATGAACTTGTAAGAGGAACAAATCTGTATATTATTTACAAAAAATCAGTATATATTAATATAAACTTACCCAGATATCAGATGTAACGAAAGAAACGTTTACCGATAAAGTATTTTTATTGTTTTTCGGCTGTGCTTTTACAATGCCTTCTGTTCTCGCCTCTGCTTAAACAAAATGGCCGAACTACGACCTTAGCATAGAGAGCAGAGACGCACCAAATGACGTTAGCGAATAGCGTGGGAATGCCCAATGGTGATTGGTGATTAGTGAATACTGATAGACTGAATAGTGAGTGAGTGAGATAAACTATGAAATGGCAAAAGGGAAGCGGAAATAATAGTGATTGGTGAAAGTGAATATTCTAGTACATTGGATACAAGACTTTTGCCAGATTTCTAAGAATGATATATTTATTATTGAATCTATTTGCGTAAATAACTGTGTTGTGTTCGTAGTTGTAAGTGTTAAGTGATAGTGATTACCGTAGTGGAAGTAAGGAACAGATGAAAAACTACAATAAATTGTAAAATGCATAATTTTAATAAAGTTGTCCACCCAAGAGCACAATACTCACACTCCTACTTGGTTGTGAGCAAAGATAAATAAAAAGCATAGATAGAGGATAATAAGTTGAACAAATTGCATAACTAATACGCTCTTTACTCTCACGTCAAACTACCTGTGTTGAAACGAGATAGCATTATATCTTCAGCTCTATCTTTAGGCCATGCGCCCCACCTTGCCTCGGTGGGCCATATTAGTTGGTAGCCAGCTGGATATCAAAGGCCCTGTTGTGTTTTGCTAATAATTTGTGGTTTTTAGTATTAAAAGTGAACTTTTAGTTATATTTACGTAATTAACAAGAAATATGGCGCATGTGGTACCAGAGTATTCTTACCAAATGGGTGTACTAAGTGAAAATAATTCAAGTGTATCATTCCACCGGTAAGCTTAATCAAATCAAAGGAATGGCTCCATTGAACCATTTGATACCAAGTAGAGTAGCCATATCTGTCTCTCTTTATCTTATGATGTACTTCTTAAGAAAGTAAAGGACAGCATTAGCTACTCAGATCCTCCAAGATACACGCTATCTATGCTTTTTATTTATCTTTGTTAAATACAGTATTTGAAAGCCTGAAATAACATTTTAAAAGTCTATTTATTTGTCTTAAAATTTAAAATGCGTTATTTAAAATGCATTATTTATCATGCGTTATCACGTGACTGTAAACGCCAATATAAGACGATGACGTCGCTGCCCATTGAATTAAGTACAAACTGTCCTAACACACCTAACATAGTATGAGCCCTGTATGCGGTGTGTGACGTAATGACACTTGGAGCGTTTTAACGGCAATTTTAAAAACTATTTTTCATTATTTAATTTTTTGTTAAAATTGGACATATTTCTTTACAAAAGTATTTTTTTCGTGTTTATCTATGGTATATCTATCAAATAAAATTAATTAAAAAAATTAGTCAACATCCCTATTGTTCTGGGTGTGTGTCGTTAAGAATAATAGTTGTTTCACTTGAGACTGAAGGGCATGGAGTATAGATATTAAAGGAGTCCGAATGATATGGGTTTTTTCGTATGCTTGCGTTGGTTACCGATGCTATTGTAGCGGATCAATCAGCAGCACAGTACTTCCCACAAGCGGACCAATCACCAATCAATGCGCTCCAGGTTGAATGTGTTGACCCACCTCTTCAACTTCGTAGACAGTACCTGTCTGATAGGTTCCTATTTAAAGCTTTTCAATCCTCTTCCCATCCTCTTATTGGTAAACTACATTCTCTTTCCCAACTTGTAACTTCGTCCAATTATTGGTCTCATAAAGATCTTCCTTGTCTTTTAAAAAGCTACCTTAAATTTACTAGCCTTCCTTGCCCTGTTGTTCAGTTTAATCTTAACCCTCTCTTCGATACATCTTTTACTTCCCTTATTTTCTCCCCTAATGTAATACTTGACTTGCCAATAGAAAAGGGGTCATCTATAGCCAATGATCAATTTATCTCAACTGTTAATAGACATTTTAAGGACTGGGTCCTTATTTATACTGATGCTTCAAAATTAACCGAGTTGAGCTGTGTTGGAGTCGCTGTCTGGATACCGAGGGTCAATGTTTTACTGAATTTTAAATTACCTACTGTTTCATCTGTTTACACAGGAGAGGCATTAGCTATTCTTGAGGCTCTGTTATTTGTTGAGTCGCATCGTTTAGATAAATCGATCATATTTTCGGATTCAAAAAGTTCTCTCGAATCTATTCTTTCAAATCAGTTTCGGTCCAAATTTAAATCTCCCTTAATATTTAAAATAAAAAGTGTTCTGTTTAGCTGCCATTTTCAAAATATTAGAGTTGCGTTGGCCTGGATTCCGGGTCATAGTGGTATCAATGGTAATGAGCGTGCTGACTACTTCGCTAAAGAGGCAACGGTTTCAGGAGGACTAAGTCGTTTTGAAGCATATTGTCAAGACCTAATCCCACTGGCCAAAACACATTTGATGTCTGACTGGAATAAAAATTGGCTACTGACTAGCAGGACCAAGGGAAGACATTATGCTAATATTCAAGGAGCAATTCCTATCAAACCTTGGTTCTTTAGATATCGAAAAGCAGGCAAATCTACATGTTCTACAATTTGTCGCCTACGACTTGGTCACTCTTGTAATCCTGTTTTTCTTACCAAAATAAGAGTAAAAGACAGTTCTCTGTGTGAGTGTGGACTGGACGAGGGCACGCCCGACCACATCTTTTTCAATTGTCCAAAATATCAAATATCTTTGTATGATATTCTTCCTCTTCATATTCCCCGTCCTATTAACCTTAAATCCGTCTTATCCTATGTATATGATATTCCTATTTTAGATATATTATGTTATTTTATTACTATTAATAATATTAAACTGTAAGTTTGGGTAAATTTTTAACTGTATTTTTAGAAAGTTTTTAGTTTAAATAATTTTAATTTCCTCATATTAGTATTGTATATTAATTATATTAGTTTGTCTTTTGTTTTAGGTTTAGAAACTTGTGTTTCTCTTTCCTTCCGATTTATTATATATTTTCTATTTACCTTGCATCTTCACAAAGTCTGAATTTATAGAGTCACGTTGACCAATATAATTCACCGAACAATATTCCACTCACTCTGACATTGGCAAATCCTTTAGGAAGCTAATTTTAAAAAAGAAGAATTTGTATTTGTTTACAGCAAAGATAAATAAAAAGCATTACAGAATATTTGTTTAAACTAAATGTTACACTTGTTTTTATTGTTATTTCAAAAATGAATGACGAGGAAGAAAATGAATCGGTTACCATTGACACACGATACCCTCTCCTTCCATTTGAAAAACAAATATTCATTGATATTTATGAAAAAGATGCTCTTTTAATCATGGCAAAGTAATGTTTTCAAACTGATATGATTATTTACCATTAGAATGGTGGTATTTGGCAAAAAGTTTTGCAATAGGGACCATACCCTATTCATCTACTACCGATTGATAATTAACTAGAACAAACAATAAATTAAATAGTTTTGTATGTTGTGGGTGCACCCATGATGGTTTCTAATAATTAATAGTCAAAAAGTGATGTATAATTGTTATGACTATTAAATGGTCTGTTTTAGGGGTCTTAACTACAATATGATTGTTTCAAATATACTATGGGTGTTTAATGATCCAGCAAACTTAGTACTAGTTCTGAATAGTAATGAACATGAAGAAAAATATTTTAATGAAAAATTTAATTCATTGTCTCTTCCTACAACTGGATCTGAGAGGTAAATAATGAAGACCAAAATGGTATATCAATAAAAATAAAACTATAAATAACAATAAAATGAATAAAAATGTTCTTATTACAGGGAAAAAAAATATTTAGAAGGAGGTGTGTATTTTGCATCCACCAGGGTATTAGTTGTAGATTTTTTGAAAAATAGAGTTCCAATTTCAAAAATTACTGGCATTGTAGTGCTAAGAGCACATACTGTCCTGGAATCATGTCAAGAAGCATTTGTATTACGATTATTTAGACAAAAAAATAAGGCAAGTAAATAAATATCATAAGTCTACTAAATAAGTCAACTATCTAAACATTTTATATTTTTTGTAGACTGGATTTATTAAAGCATTTTCCAACTCTCCCATATCATTCACTTTTGGATACCATCAAGTGGAAAAAGTTATGCGTGCATTATTTCTTACTGAATTATATCTTTGGCCAAGGTAAGTAAGATTTAATTTCTAGTAACTTTTGTTTTACTTTCCTGTAAATGCTGATTCTGTAATTTTTTCTAGCTTCATTCATATTATATAGGTAGTTGTGTAAAGACAGGATGGCTATGGAACTTAATCCTAAATTTACTTGCACCTATTATCTAAAGTCAGTCAAAAATATCTATGTCATTATGATAGCAGTGTTGTATTAGTGTTATTTTACAATCAAAACCTTTTGGCAACTATCAATGCCCATAAACATCCACACAACCAGAGGTTATGCAGATGCATTGCCTTCCTTTTCCCTATCCCCCAATGAACAATGACATGAAACATGACAGCATAACTATCACTTTACACCAGTATTATGTGAGCGAGAGGTACCACCTGGTCATGCTGGCCCAATTTGGCTGTGAGGTAGCATGGCACTACCACTCTACAAAAACAAATGACTTACATCATAACCACAAAACAATGCTTTATATCATTAAAGTGATTAATGTTCAAGGTTTCATGGTACTATTATAAAAAGCATGAAAAAAAGACAGGCAGAAGTTATTGAACTTCATATTCCGCTAACTACAAACATGACTCAAATCCAAAGCTGTCTCCTTGATATAATGAATTACACGGTAAAGCAACTTAAGAGTATGAACAGGACATTAGACATGCAGGTGAGTAATAATAGTGCAAGAAGATGGAGGGGTCAACCTTCATCTATACTCCAGCCCTACTCGATGTAGAATGTTTAATAACAAAGCGTTTAAGGCATCCGGCCGACAGCAAGGGAGAAAAACATTTTTATTAAATGTTATTTTTATTTAATTTCAATAAAGTGTAAGATATTGATTATTCATAAGTAAGAATAAGTTTGGTTGACTACTTTGATACTTTTTGATAGGTTAAAATTATGTTTATCAAGCTTAGACAGAACTATAATTATTTTTGTAACATAAACAAACAGAGTAAATACAACATAAATAACAGAGTTTCTTGCTGAATTATTCTTATATAATATACTACTATAGTAGTATGTAATGTTTTTTTTTTTTTTTGTAATATTGTATTTGAAAAGACTAGTTCCACTGAGTTTGTTTCGCCGGTTCTTCTCAGTGGACTTGCTTTGGAACCGGTGGTAGACTCAATTGACCTTCAAAAAGATACTTCGATTGTACTATTTTGAATAAAAATTTTGACTTTGACTTCATACTATAATACAAAAATGCAAAAAGTTTCTTGACTCCTCCCAAAAACTGAAGAACGCATTACTCATTAGGGATGTCAGCATTTGAAACTATGACAAACCGCCATAAATAAAAATGTAAAAAATAACCGTTTCCATGTTATTTGAAACAGTTATTATAAATTTTTATGTTTTACATGACTTAACAAATTAAATAATAGTCTGATTGTTTTTTACGGTAAAACAATACCTATATTATAAATTGTAAAATGACAACCCTAAAAATCTGCTGTTGTGATTTGTTTACAAACATTCTACATCGAGTTTGGGCTGGAGTTTGGTTTGGATAAATAATGATATTCTGGGTCTGATCTGATCCCAAACTAGGCTGAGGGTCGGTTGTTTCAAATCATCTGTTAACGTAAGAGAGTTCGTTAAATTTTGACGTCTGTCAAAAACAACGCTCTTTGGTCACTAACGTTCGTTACCGCCATCTTTAACGATTACATATTCAACGCTGCAACCCGCCCTGAGTCTGTATTATGACAACCTGACAAGTCATGAATAGTAGATACCAGTAGGCCTATTCTGTAAGGAACTATTTCAATATCGAGCTTCATCTGAGTGATAGAGCTCATATTACGTCACTTCGAAAATGATCTTTATCGATATGGGTAGGAGTCGAGTTTTAAAGAATACAAATCTGTCAAATTCGTCATATTACCGCGGGCTCCGCTTTCGAGATTCGAAAACAACCTTACAGAATAGCCCTTAAGATACTTGTATATTTCTAAACACATATATACGATAGATAAATTATGCCCAGACACAGAACAATTAATGACCATTCTCAACACAAACATTTGTCCTGGGTGGAAATCAAACTCACAACCTTCCGATTTAATAGTCAGGGTTACTAACCACTAACGGTGGCTTTCAATATCCTATCTATCTTAAAATTTTCTGATCTATCTTTAAATTTTGACACATTTTCTTACAAAATCTGTCTAATTTTTAAGATCGATAAGAACATTTTAAGATAGATAGAATATTAAAAACCGCCGTAGACCAACAGGCCAGTCAGATAACATGTAGATCTTTAAGCAAGTTTAAAGTGAGTGGTTAGAAACGACCATCTTAGTGCTCCTGGGAGGAAGTCTGTCTTACACAGTGAATTTATAGTATTTCATAGTAAAATGAATTTATGTATTGTCAAACAAACATTTATCCACCTAATTATTTATTAAGATGTAGGACTAGGTTAGGTATTTTCTGAAATGTGAGATTATAGTCCTGGTGCTAGCTTTTACACTTTCTACTTTTTTTACATAATCATTATCTTTTCATTAGACCTCACACAACTCGTCATTTATTTTAAGATTTTTTTTTGCACTGTAAGTGTTGATGTCACCATGGATGCTGTTTAATATAATAAATTATGGTAATGCAAAAGTTTTACTAAACTGTAAAAAAAATACAGTCAATAGGCTAGTGTACTAAAAATCAAATATTGGTTTATAATTTACCTTATTCATTCTTAAGTCCAAAATATGTATTATTTTGAAAAAATGCTGTGTTAATATTATGTATTTTGCGTTTTAAAAAATCAATTTAAGAGTTGCCGCGAAAACACCCCAAACTGTCATGGCGTTCTGAATGACGTCACGCCGTGCAAAACAAACCTGTTCTGTCCTATGAAAATGTCAACAGCAACCATAGTGGTTCGCACGACGTGACGTCACACTTTCTGATTGGTGTTCACGGTCACGTGACTTATTGCCTTATTTTGCAAAATTTTTTTTTTGTAAAAATAAAAACAATTCTTCATTTTTACATTAAATAAGTTAACTTCTTACTATGTAAATACCATGCTTAATCATTAACAACACCGATTTATTCTTAGTGGACACAGGCCTATTAAAGTTTTGTTCATATAAAATGTTTCTTTTAGGACATAACTACAGAAAATTGTATAACAAAAAAATTTCATAAGATATTACAATCTCAACTGGATTGTGTCTGGCATCAACTGAGCACAAGAACAAAGGAATATATACAGGATTTAAAAGTTTTAAGATCAATGATAATGTGAGTAGTAAAATTACTAATTTGGAATATATACCAGTAAATGTTCTGTGCTGCACTCCCGGCTGCATGGGTACCGCCATCTTCCTTGTTCCTCCCGAGAAACACCGTGTTTCGGAGAGGAGGCCTGGACAGGCAGTGTTATTACTGGCAACGAGACATAACATCTTATTCCTCAAGATAGACAAGACATAAATGACATACATGTACTAGTTCAAGGTAAATAAGTTTTGGTTCATGAACGACGACGATCACTTCTCATCGGGTAGTATATCTGCCAGTTTGTCTATTTGACTAACATAAAATAGAACTTTAACATGTACTTTCCGTGCAACATAGAATGTAACTTTTTTTTAAACATTCGACATATCAGATAGCTTATACATCAGAATAACACATAGGCTATAATATATCACTGTACTCCCACGGGAATGGGAAGCGGGTGAAGCCGCAGGGCGTTGCTAGTATTGGATAAAGGTGTTAAAAAAGTTTTATTGTAGTGGCTATAATATGAATTTACATCAAGGACCGACCGTACATTCAACCACTTTACACTTAGCCTACTTTACCCTGTCTAAAAGTTTTTTTAAATAAGTAATCGTAAAGGCTTTTTAAACGAAACCACCCAAAACCCTCTCAGATCAAATGTATCATTAACTATAAGGGTCACTTAGGTATTATCTTAATAATCATTAAGCGTCTCTAAACGCTTTAGCAATCCCAGCCGCTAAGTTAGTAAGAAATTGATCTACTTACCTTACTTCTAACTCACCAATCAGATTTTCACAAATTTTAGCAACTTAATACACGACGACGCAGTTTCATTTTATGCTCTAGTGAGCAAGTATAGAACACCGGAGTATGCTAAACTGAATTCGGGATGGATTCTACTGGACTCGGCCGAACAACTATTTCGTATAAGCAAAGCAAGAGTGTTTAATTCCAAAAACGGTAAGAAACATCCTGATTTATTAGTAAACACACCTAAGACGAATCTAACTTTGATTAGGTTTTTAAGGTTTATTTCAAATTATTACCATAACATTAAAAAGAACCCCGCAATAATAAAATGACTATACTAAATCGATTTTCATAAAAAATTGTAAACTTCGAAAACTTGCTTAAAAAATCTTAAAAAAGGTTCACCTACACTTATAGATCAAAATTATGAACCATAGTAAATATCTTACAAAAATAGCTAACGTATTTATGGTCATTACAAAGAGTTCGATCCTGAACCATCACCGAAATGGAAGCATCTAATGGATCTACTACTGGAGGAAATACCAGATGACGTAAAGAAGAAACACGAAGGCTCCGTACACACCACCAAGGTACTCGTGCTGTGTCAAGACAACAGAACATGCTGCCAACTCAACAATTACCTCACTATGGGCGCCAACAAATATCTCTTTTACACCGCCTTCAGAAGAGATTTACCCATTAACTCAGTGGCTAGTAAATTCTCAAATCTAAAGAACGTCACGATAAAAAAAGAAGAGAAACCAAAAGTAAACGTAGCATCACAAAATATCAACGAATTGGAGGAAGAAGAAGATATAAATATTGATGATTTAAATAAGACGAACTACGTTTTAACATTAACGCAAATGGCGAATGATACTGACAAGAAGATGGCAGATGAATGTGTTTTCGAGCCAATGTCGCAGGTAGTTTTGACTTCTTTTTCTCAGTAAAAATGCAAAGTATAAAACTTTGTATGTCCCACTCCAGGACACAGATCTTCTCGAAATCAGACGAGGAGTGTATTGAGCCATTCAGCCCTGATGGTCCAGTGGGTATGGGCTCTTGGTTGGGTCCAGGTTGATCCTGATACCCTGTGGTGCTACGAAATGGTTTTTGGTAGGGTATTATATTAATTGCCAAGCGCACCCTAAACACGGACCATCGCTCGCTCACCGAAAAAAGAAAACACCGTGATGAAACCTGCATGCCTGATGAGATTTAGCCTTTGCAGGTGTGTGAAGTTCACCAACCAGCATTAGGCCAGTGCATCCGGGAACTATAGCCTAATTTTTTAGTATTTAGTAGTTGGAACATCTTCATTTTCAGATATTTTTTTCTAGGATGTTTATAGTTTAAGAATATGCAACGTAGAGATAGTATTCTACACTGCTTATTAAGACTAGCAAATGCACAATTTATACTTGTGCTCAAGTATAAATGACGCATGTTATGGAAATTTTAAAAATGACATGAATTTAATGATTCATGCTGTTTGGTAATAATAATAAAATTTTCAAATAATATGCGAATAAGAAAGTAACATACATTTTCAGGTTGAAAACTTAGATCTCACACAATTGGAAAATGAGAAGCCAATAATTTGTATTCAAACATTTAAACAAAACGGGAATCACTTCTCTCTCGAGCAAACCTTGGAAACGTTACGGCCAGAGTATATAATAATGTACCACAGCGACGTAGCGGCCGTGAGGCAGATCGAGCTCTACGAGTGCAGGAAGCAGCCACACGAGCCCGTCTCCAGGGTATACTTCCTGATCCATGACAAAACTGTGGAGGAACAAGCCTACCTCACCTCCCTGAAAAGGGAAAAACAAGCGTTCGAACTGCTCATACAAGCAAAGAGTGTGAGTTTATATTGATGACAAAGTTATTGCAAAATAATTTGCTACTTAAAATGCAATTTATTTTTAAGTTATATGAATTCTATTTTAGGTGATGGTTGTGCCATCGTACCAAGATGGTAAAACTGATGAATATTTCAATCTCGATGTTGAAGAAGAGGACACCAGCGCAGATACAAGAAAAGCAGGTGTGTTTTATCGGAATCAAGTGTTCTCCTTTTTTTATCTTGTAGTTTTAATCAAACCTCATATGGGTAGGCAATAGGCATATTAGTAAAAATGCATTTTTAACTGTAGTTTTTACTTTTTTTATAAATAATTATTTAAAGGAGGTCAAAACCAAACCAAGGAGAAGCCAGTCGTCATAGTGGACATGCGAGAGTTCCGCTCCGACCTGCCTGCGCTGTTACACAAGAAAGGAATCAATATAGAGCCAGTTGTAATTACTGTAAGTGAAACACTACACTCACTGTTACTGTTATAAATTCATCGCATATTCGGACTATGTATTTAGCTCGTGGCATTTTAACTTTTGGACTTATGGTCAACGTCACCCATGAACATAAAAAAGTACCACCTGCCACTAGCTCGGGCGACGATGGTCCACTGGTGGATGGACTCGGCCTCTTATGCGAGAGGTTCCGGGTTCGATTCTGACCCCCCCGTGTGTGCCTTGAAATGGGTTTTTCTAATTTCTAAGTGCACCCCAAACACGAGACCATCGCTCGCTCACCGGTGAAGGAAAACATCGTGAGGAAACCTGCATGCCTGATGAGATTGAAAGTCTTTGAAGGTATGTGAAGTTTACCAACTCGCACTGGGCCATCGCGGTAAACTATTAGCCCATTACCCTCCTCGCCTGATTTTGAGGAGGAGACCCGTGCCCAGCAGTGGGACATAAAGGGTTGATACTTTACTTTCTTTACTAGCTCGGGTAACTTATTCGTGTTGTCTATCTTAAAACGTTAGTTATTACACTTCCTGTCCTGTCGTTCTTCTCCAAGCGGTTTTTGGATGTTTGTGCTGTGAATTTGATTGGCCCTGGGAAACTTTGCTCTCGATTATATAATTGTAACTTTAATTTCATGACTCATTTTCTAAGGACTGCTAAAATGAATAAATTTTGACATATTTTTTTTTATGTGTCTGCAACAGCAAGGGATCTTTAATATTCACGTCGTCCTGTCCCTATTAGATCCGCACCTGGTCTCATTGTAGACATAAGCATGGTACCCGTGTCAAAGCAGTATGTATGCGTTATACATAACATGCCTCTCTAATAAATTAACGATCAAAATATTACCAGATCGGCGACTACATCCTGACGCCGGACATATGCGTGGAGCGCAAGTCCATCTCGGATCTGATCGGCTCGCTCAACTCGGGCCGGCTGTACACGCAGTGCACGCACATGTGCCGCGCCTACGCCCGCCCCATCCTGCTCATAGAGTTCGACCAAAACAAACCGTTCAACTTGCAGGTAGGGACTACGGTTCACTTTTTTTTTCAGATGAAGCTATGCTAATGGCCCTAATGCTTTGTCAGAAGTAGGGTGAGCCGGTTGGTATCACCCAGTGATATAGTAAGTGGGGGGTTGCCCCCCGCCAGTCTTGGAGTGTGACTTCCACGGCTTCATGCCGTCGGGTTAGACGGTTCACTCTGTTAATATTGCTTCTTTTATACATCTGATTTGATATCATTTGACAATTTCAGGGTAATTTCGTTGTGTCAAGCGACATGTCCGGGTCAGACATACAGCAAAAACTACAACTCCTCACTATACACTTCCCAAGATTGAAATTAGTGTGGTCCCCTAGCCCTTATGCCACTGCGGAGCTATTCTACGAACTAAAAGTATGTATATTTTTGATAAAATTAGAATAAATCTATCGGCATTGCATATTAAGTTTCATGCCTATTTGTTTTAACGTGTGAATTATTTTGTATAACCAATAATGCGCCTGAAAATGATGAGTTGGAGATAAAAAAAGAAAATTAATCTTTTGTTAATTTTGTAGCAAGGCAGAAAAAACCCAAAAGCCGAAGAAGCGATAGCTCTGGGCGGAGACTACACGTCGGACGACATCAACTACGAGCGGTACAACGTGCTGGTACACGACTTCGTACAAAAACTACCCGGCGTCACATCCAAGAATATCACCAGGATTATGAACAGGGGGATATCGTTGGACCACTTGATTACACTCTCTCTGGTTAGTGTTATGGGCGTTAATGTGAACATATTGTAATCTATACTAATATTATAAAGAGGAAAGAAACTCCGAAACGACTTGACAGATTTGAAAAATTCTTTCACCGTTGGGACACACTATCCTCGGTGAACGTAGGCTATATTAAATTTACAAAAAGCTAAAACCCCTTTTAAATCTTAGTTGACGTAACTTAACTTAACGACTTAGTTAACGTTGTAAAGATATAATTCCCTATTACAATGTACCTACCAACAAATCGATCTAACCAATCTCTTAAGAACATCAACATCATCTATAAAGCTCACCGGTCGGTTCGCTTGCGAAAACGACGCGGCACGGCAACAAAACGTTGACCGGAGCGCGGCAGTGTGAGAGAGATAGAATTATAGTCAAAAGTATACATTAGGACAGGCTGGAAGGTTACGGTGTATGGTGTTATGATCTTAGCCTTCATTTTATGATAAACTCATTTATTTCTAAAGCGCCTTTTATTATTTAGTATTGATAACTTCCTGTTTGTATTTTAAATTTTGTTACTTTTTAGGAACAATTAACGGAAATTATTGAAAATAAGAATGAAGCTGAGACAATGTACTCTATATTACATGTAAAAGCCAAACCTAGTGAAAGTGACAAATCTAAAATCACAGGTAAAAAGAAGTTTGCAAGCAAGTTCAGAAATTAAAACAACATGGCGGGAGTAAGTTTTTATTGCAGGCAATACCGAAAAGAACTTCCTATTTAATGTAATTTTTATATTTAATTTCATGTAAAGTTATTAAAATTCTTACATTCAATGTTTGGAGTTTAGTTTGCCAACTATTGCCAGCTACCTAAAACATTAATGTAAACATGTATACACATAAATCAGTAATATTGATTATTTAGTATTTTGTGCTCCGATCTGATACTTTTATATTAATATACAGTCACAATATTCAATATAAAGACGATATTTAAAAATATTTACAAATAAATATACCACTTTCATATTATATTATGCAATACAAAGTCCAATCACAGGGATCGCTTTAGGAAATATAGCAAGCATATTGCTAAGAGCAAGGCAACTAGAATACAGATTATTATAACAAGATGGCGTCACTCACGATGCTGGTGGTTTTTATCGGTAAGGGGTACGTAAATAACACTCATTAGTTTCTTTACCGTCGTCGTGCCGTCCAGAGCTTTATCGACCTGCAAAAATATAAGAGTTTAAAAAAAGAACCGATATTAGACTGAAATGTTATCCTACTTTACACGTACAATAATAATGAATTGATGATGTGGGAAGAATCACATCGGAGTCACCAATATGGGAGTTATAAGTGAAAATATGCTCAAAACGGAAATTTCCGACCGAGCGAGGTGCAACGCTCGGCCAGGCCGAAGCCTACTTACTATCGTTTCAGAGGTCGTATATATAGCGGTCGGAATGTAGATTACCAATAGCGCGATTCTGAACACCGATAATTGGTCCGCTACCATTGACACCTCATTAATTTAAATCGGATAAATAGTCTAGGCACTAACAACCCTAATATTTTCAGTAATTAAACGTAGATTATATCATAAGTCATAACCGTTTTTAAATTGATGTTACGTATACAGGGCAGTCATTAGTATGATTTTATATGGGTTAAGAAAATGTTAATATAATATGATAATTTTAATCAAGTACCAAGCACACTTTTATGAAGTGCCGGCCGCCATTAGCTCTGCGGATAGTGGCGAGGGATCGGCCGTCTTGGCGTTCATCGTACTTGGAAACGAGGTAAACAGTGGACGGATAAAAACTAAGGCTATGGCTGATGATAATATTGTAAAGGGGAAACATTTTATTTTGTAAGTTATTTATGAAATAACGCAAAAACTATTCGACCGATTAAAAAAAACTCACATTATAAAATACCTACTACGATACCACTGAGTGGCATAAGCTATAGAAATTATCGTCATCAACTAGGATACGGTCGTAAAACTTAATAAACGCACGCGAAGTAGAACAGCTACCCAGTTCTTTATAGTCTAATGAATATGAACCACATTTCAAAAGTCTGTTCAACTACGAAACCGGCAGGTCTAACAAGAGGACTGGTCCACAAGTTAGACGTTACTCAACGTGATATATTACGGTAAAAGAAGTGCTCGAAGTACATGGTATGTAAGTTGCAACTTGCAGTAACAGTGCATCCATAAAATCTAAGAGTTAGGGCCTGTTTCACAATCTCCCTTTAAGTTCCCTATAGGCTATTGGCAACATATTTGACAGATTTTTGACAGATAGAGTATGGAGTATCTGTCAAACATCTGTCAAATATGTTGCCAATAGCCTATAGGGAACTTAAAGGGAGATTGTGAAACAGGCCCTTAAGCTCATAATATACTAGCAAGACTAACGCCCGGTTTCCGAAAGATTGATCAACTCAAAAATTAACAAATAAACTGTCAAACCTCTTGTTAAGTGTCAAATGAGTTGTAGCAACTCATTTGACACTTAACAAGCATGGTTAAATTACTTGATTTAATCGGCCTGTCAAATTTGACTCAAGATTCGTAAGTTAACAGCCATATTTATTGACATACACTTTGACCAACTTTTCAGAAACTGGGTGTGACTGTTGGTTAAAGGAAGATACGAAGAGTTAAACTTATATTTAGATAAACTGAGTTATGATTAAAGAAAGATTCTAATGCCCAGTTGCTGAAACATTGGTCAAAGTGAGTGAGAACTAACATGGCTGTTAATGGCAGATAACATATGGTTCTAGAGTCAAATTTCACAGCTTTTAATAGCAGTTGTTACGTCAACTGACAGGTCGATCAAATTAAGTAATTTAACCATGCTTCTAGTAACTCATTTGACACTTAACAAGAGACTTGACAGTTGAATTGTTAATTAACCTAATTTTATTAAAGTATTTTATTTGCTAGTTTTTATTTCATGCTTTTTAATGGGTTTATAATGTGGAATTATTGTAAATGAAAAGGTTATCTATATATCTATCAACTATTTTATACCTGAGTAAGATGTTGTTCTCCACCTTCAGGCCCAACAGGTACAATAAGCCGTCCACCAGGTTTCAATTGGTCAACCAACTAAAATTGTAATTAAAACTTAGACAAAATTATATGCATACCAGAACAAAGGCCTTGAACATCCTTGTTTAGCCTATCATGTTTAATCACAGTGGATATAATATATATTTAAATTAGCCTATGCTGTCCCACTGTTGTGTGTAATATGTATATTTAGAGTTTTATTTCCTCCACCATAGAATTTTTGTTGTGAAAAACTACAGCAGACATTGCTGCAGCTTGCTGACATTATATGGCCCTGCATCAATGATACAGCTGATGAAGTGGTAACTATGTCCCTGACTACTGATTAAATTAATATTTGGAGCATTGAAACAATCTTACCGCCTGTGGTAAAGTTGGTGCTGCTGCTCCGACATGAATTGCATTGTATGGTGCTTCCGAGGGATATCCTAGCCGACCATCACCAACTAAAATCATTTGATAAAATTTTTTGGTACAACTAGACAACTAGATTTTTAACATAAGTTTTATCATTTCATTAGTATGAATTAACTTTAATAGCCACTAAACTTGAACCTAAAAATATGTGAAAACATAACAGGTATTGAGAAGGAAAGTTTTATTTAAAGAAAAATATTTAAGATGTATTATGTATTTATATTTTCCCAAAAAGAAATGCTTTTTATACTTACCAATAAGTTTGATTCTTCCAGAAGACAGAAGTTCTGGAAGATCGTTTTGAATATTTTTATTTGCAAGAGACACCAATTCTGGTATATGATCTATACCAATCACATGTCCTGTTTCACCAAGCATAATAGCCATGCATGCTGTTAAATATCCTGACCCTGACCCAACATCTAAGGCCTTTTCACCAGGTATTAATTGGTTTTTTAATTTTTCCAATGCATGAGCATGCTAAAACAATATTATTTTATTTGATGATAACAAGTACTCTGCACACATGTACAAGAAATAGTATGTATCAAAGCCTCTATTAATAGCATATGAAAAAGAAAGTTCTAAAACAATTGCGGACATTATAAGTACACTATAACCAACAATTAAATATACTTTATTAATTAAATAAAATACACTGATATTATACTGGTGGCAGAGATTACATAAATTTTTAGTCCAGAAGACTGCCTATCCAGCTAAAATACCAAGTACGCTATTTCTGTATTTACTCAAAAATAAATTGGCTGAGTACATAGAAAAATATCTAGGAATTCACTTACCATGTGAGGTGCACTGATCGTAGCCGAAAATCCGATGGATTGAGGAGAATCCTGATATGGAGCATGGGGGCAATAGTTTTTCCTATCGACAGCGTTCATTGCATTAGCGACTGCATCAGATTTTATTATACCATTTGCTAAAATATTGAGTTAACAATAAAGTTTATGTTTAATTACAACGAAAATCGGTTGGGCAAAACATAGATGTTGGCGAATTCTGCGGCGAATGGGCAATCAACTGACAACTAAAGCAGTGAACTAATAAATAATCGTTATTATCACCTCGTACTATATTACCTCTTAAGTTTCGAACGAGGTCAGCATTATTAATTCCATGACTTCTCCAAGCCATATTTAGTATAAATAAAATTACGAGCGGAATATAGATGTTAAACCATTGAAAATATTTTTTTAGAAACGTCGAAAATTTTGTGTTGTTTGTATTTGACATTTGGATGACACTTGTCACAATACGGCCCCTAATTGACAGACCAGCTATTTGATTTTTTTTGTAAGACGGAAAGATACACGTTATAGCTTTTAACACATTTTTTCCACTTAACGTTTTTTACAGCAATAAAACTCCAAACTTCTACAAAGCACTAACATGTGGACGCGTCGCAAGCACTTGCGGCAAATTGCCTTTGATTTGTGCACTAAATACTGCCTGTATGCCTAGTTGGATCGGCTGCAAACTTATACGCAAGCTCAGAAAAACTTTGTATCCACATGTGAGAGTTGGTCGAGGCTTGCCAAGCGTGCGGATGCCGCTTTATGTTTCTCGTTATAGTTAATTGTAATATTGTATTTTATTCATTCGAAGAGGTTTATCATATTGTTTGTTTTACAAACTTAATTCGTATACTATGATGTGATAGGTTGGCGAAAGTGGTGGAATGTTCTAGTAGCGTAAAGTGGAAAGTACTAACTCCAGCGAAGCCTCGCTCCTTGGGGCTTAATCATAGTTTTCCACAGACTGGTTAGCATGGCTTCTGGTCTTAGCCTGTTCCAATACGAATAACATTTTTTTTATGACATGACAATCTGTCAAAACCGATACATTTTATTTTTTTCATAATAAATAAGAACCCAATTATAAAAATTATATAGTATCGACTTATATATCTTCCTTAAATATTAAAAATGGTATGTGATGGTCCAGATCCTCCCGATGATTCTCCGCATAATATCATCCCACCTTCACGCCATGAATTGATGTCAAATGGAAATCATGAAGATAGTGATGAAGAACAAAGTGAACATTTTGGATATGAGCCTTTAGCTCAAGGCCCTGAATCGGCGCCAGCTGATATATCGTTAAGCGAGGATGAAAACGAAGTAAGCATATGACACATAAAAGTTAAAATATGATAGTTTTGTGAGCAAAATGTATCCTTAGATTACTTTTAACAGTATAAATTTCAAATAACTACTTAAATTTAAATTAATATTTATTATTTTATATTAATATAATTAAAATTAGGTATCAAACTATGCTTTTGAATGTCGACATATTATTCAATTAATGTTGTAATGACTAGCTTTCTGCTGTGTTATGTTTACTCTCTGAGTGTATTTATTTATTAATGTACACTTTGGTTTTAGTCGGATGATATAGGACAGGCGACTCCCAATAATGTGCTGCCCATAGAACCAATGGAATCTATAATAACTCGACAGGTCTGGAATACACCAAGACTCAATGATTCAATAGAAATGGATCATGAACGAGCTCAAGAGGTAATTATATATTTTTTGTAAAGTTTTCCTACTAGCCATTAGCATTTTAATTCGAAAAAATGTTCAAATTTACATATTGGGTGTATTTTTTTGCTATATAATGAATGCCTTGCTCAACATTGCTTAGCATTGTCTAAATAGTTAATTAGATCTGATTGGTTTATCATTTTGTGAATCATCTATCATAAATTTTAAAAATATGCTAATTTTGTTATAAAAAGCCTTATTTTATTGTTAACTAGTTGACAATAAACTAACTGATTTAGCCTAAATTCCATCACAATTTTGACGCTTAGCAGTTTCAGATAAAAATATGCCTTATAAAATTAAACATGACTTTTTGATGTCAGTTATCATAGATTTTCATATGCATTTAATGAAAGCTTCAAAAAGAAATATCATGTTCATGTCATAAGTGATACCTGAATGTAGCCTATTTTGTCTTTGATTTTAATACTTTTGACATTCAGGCTGATAGGCAAACAAGCCTTTTGAACCAGTTACTATCAAAACCCATAAGAATCTATACACCCAGAGCAAATATGTTGCCCTTATTTTCCTTATCCCAAACAAGCCACCAGAAACTCACAAAGTGTGTGAAACACTAATTCGCTGTCTCTTGCCCATAATGCAAATATCATATGAATGAGAGGTACCAATGTGGATGTGTTGGTCTAATTCAGCTTTGCTCTCAATAGCTTATAATACACATTACAGACTTATTATGCAACTCGAATTAACTTCATGTCATATTTTTTTTTGCAGGTAATGTCAATAATGGAAAATATTGCAATTCCACAAGCATCAATTCCCGAATGGGCTCAAAGTATTACTGAAGAACAGTGGAAACAAACTCTTAAGGACAGAATAGAAAAGCTTAGGAATAATAGGTAAATTAATTGAAATAAAGTAAAGTCTTCGTCACAAAATGAGTGTATGATATAAAATATGGTATATTATTAGAATTCTGTGACCTAAAATGTGATGATAAAACTGAAAATCTTATGTTCTTTTTTAAAACTAGAAAAGTGAATTTACATCTCACTCAAATATATAACATTTTTGTATTTTAAACTATTTAGAAGGAAATCTATAGAATAAAAATAGAAAATGTTTATAGTCAATAGTCCCCATATTATATGATAACATAAATAGGATAATTATGCTGTTGTTTACTTTTGTTTTTTGGAGCTCAATACTTCATCACTGTCTAATGTCTACTTATCTTGTTCGTAAGACTTGTTAATCACCATATATAATTTGAAGTGTGAAATTAAGTATGTTAATCTAATATTTACTTTTATATTGTTTTATATTAAGATATATAATTTTACTTATAATATTACATTTGTACAGTTAGCTAAATATTAATTTTTATTAGATAAAAAAACTCAAACAAAAGTGTAAACATGTGAAAATGCATTTCAAGATGTTGGATCATTAATAACTGCACTGAATGTAACAAGTTTGGTTTTTTCATTTCTTATAAACATGTAGAAAGGTGAGTTTGCATAGAACTGTTCAGCAGACCTGGCTAAGATAGCACTTGTTGCTGCAACCGCTTCTGTCCCATATTCTGAAATACCAATCAATTTGTTAATATTACCAGTAGTATAAACTATAAAATAGCACTAAACATACATTTGGCCACCGTCAATAATAATTTGATAAAATGAAATATAAAATATAATTATTTATTTATTTACAATATAACATTATATTCAAATTTGTTTTTTTTAAAGGTAATTATTCAAAGTAAAACAGTAAATTTTTTTTAAGTCTTAACAGTAGGCACCATAGCAGTAATAGTATGGTTGTACTTGCTAAATTAATGCTGTGTTAAATAACAGATAATTAAGATATAGAATAGCATAATAATTATAACAAATGGACCATTAAATCAAAGTTATATCGAGTTCTTGGTGCTAAAAGTTATATTGTATATGCACTATAATTTGGGTAGTTTTACATATCCTTGTACTATTGCTGGTTTCAAGCTTAATGCAAAAACTACTACGATCGTTCTTTACGACGACACTTTACTTTAGATAATTAAATCGTCGACTGCCGCCGCTACTAGAAATTATATGAGAAGGCATGCAGGTTTCCTTGCAATTTCCCGTACTTCGAGGGCGAATCTATGCCAGCCAAGTCGTAATCGCTTAATTATTATTACTTACCGTTAATACTTATCTGCACATCATGTATTATAGAGTCTATGTGGACTCCAGGATTGGGAAGACTAAAAATTTTCTTTATTAAATTATCACTATTCTCAAATATTATTAACGACTCAAGCGCTTCATCTTTAGTTTTGGTAACGTTTACATCAACATCACTGTCGATCATTAGAGCAAAATTTGCTTGTTTTGGCTGGAACACAGTTTGAATTCCCATTAGCTTTAAAGCATCCTCCAGATTGGTCGTACTTTGGATATCCATTCGTGGGAATCTTACTACAGCCTTTTGAAGTGTCAATTGATCTATAAGTTTGTCGATCTTTTCGCTGTCTAAAGAACTTAGTATCTGTTTTAAAGTCTTTTCTTTGGGTAGTCGTGGTTTCAAAGCGTATAATGTTGTTAGGCTATCGTTGTAAGGTAATGCAATCATTTGTAAATCTGAAATATGTATTAAAACATGTTATTGCACATATTGCACTGGTTGACACTGTGCTGCACCCCCGGCTGCATGGGTACAACAATCTTGCTTGTTCCTTCTGTGAAACAGCTTTGCTGTGTTTCGGAGAGGAGGGCAAGACAGGAAGTGTATTTACTGGCATCAAGACTTAACATCAACAACATATAACATCGAGACTAGACGAGAGATACATATAGATAGATAGACTCCGGATAGACAGGAAATAAACGAGTTGCCTGTGCTAGTTGCATGTACACTAGTTTATGATCATGGGTGACGTCGACCACACACCACCAGGTGGCAGGTCTACCAACTTGCCTACAATATACATACAAGTGACATATTAAGATATGAACTAAGTTACATCTTCTGCAATCTGAAGTGCCTATTCTTCAGAAAAAAATCGTCATAATAAATTATGTACACTTTGGCAATAACTATGCCGTCAGCACAGATTTATATATAAAGACAAATGGAGCATGCCACCCGAGTGACGCTTCAAAGCGAATACAAATTCAAAAGCGCTCCGAAGTGCTTGACATAGCGTCGTACTCTAAACGTCTATTAGATTGTGTTCGCTTTTGAATTTGTATTCGCTTTGGTGGCGTCACTCGCGTGTTCGGCATACATCTGCTCCATCTGTCTTTATTTATAAATCTGTGGCCGTAAGTATGAATAATCGCACCGCGTCCACATAGGTCACTAGTCAGCTTGTATGTATTTGTGTTACAGCCAGAGGAACTAATAATTCGCACTACTGAATTAATAACCTTTTGTACCCTGTATCGAGCATCGATCTATAAGTAAAATTCGATAAATATTTTCATGTTTTTACCATTTTCAATTGAGTAAATGTATTTGAATTCACCATAATTCAACATTAGATCAGTCATTTTTTCATCATTGGGTGTTTTAAATGGCAATCTGCAAATAAAATGACACTTTTTTTTAAATCTTAGATACAGATAAATAAAATTGGAGTCTGTTTGTAATATTACAATAACCACTATTTACTAAATTGTAGGTATACATGTCATAAATGCATAAAAAAGCGTTATTTTGGTACAAAAGTCGGTCGGTCTGTGTGTCTCTTTCTTTTGGCTAATCTCTGAAACAGCTATACCGATTTTGATGGGGCTTTCACTGGCAGATATTTGATGTTACACTGAGTAACTTGGGCTATAAAAATAATTATCATCGATCCGGAAACGTCCGTAAATGTAAGTGAACGCGGGCATTAGCCTGTCGAATAGTATAGTAGTGGGGTGAATGTATGGAGACTACTACGGGCCTGAAATGAATATTATAATATGTCATTTGGTTATAAACTATACAAATTATCTTACTGTTTAGTATATTCAGGTATAAATGGCATTTGCCATTGTCCGTTGAAGTACAGAGCGCTCAATAGAACAGCTTTAGTGTCCGCAGGTAGAGGTTGCTTTAGAAAATCTTCAATTTTTTTATTTGTGTGGTCACTTACCCATCTGAAAATTAAAAAAAAATGATGTCTGATAATGTGCAATTTTACAAGTAAAAAAAATTACAATTGTACAAGTTTCTTTAACAGATAAAAAAGAATATTGTAGGTTTTACTCATGA
Source organism: Lycaena phlaeas (assembly GCA_905333005.2). Classification (NCBI taxonomy): domain Eukaryota; kingdom Metazoa; phylum Arthropoda; class Insecta; order Lepidoptera; family Lycaenidae; genus Lycaena; species Lycaena phlaeas. The sequence goes on along the minus strand of HG995166.1, from coordinate 15,751,147 downwards.
TGACAAATGCGGTACAGGCATACACACTTTCAATCAGCAGTATTTTTTTTTTTTTGAAAATTAGGAAGTTTTTGATACCACATGTATATTTTTGTTGTTATGAGTGTAATTGGTACAGACGCGGAGCTTAGAATATAGAGTCTATATGAGATCCGTATTAATTTTTATGTTTACAAAAGTACTTTTTTGGGAAATAAAAAAGTCTTACTGTAAACTTAGCTTATGTTAGTAAGTTAAAGTTATCTATTTTAATTTCGTTTAAACCTTTGCCAACATTGTAAAAGTTTATTCATGGAAGATATATTTTGAGAACTTAGATTTTTAAACACGATCTGCGTCCGACTAACCATTATAAATATTCCTGTTTTTTATAAATCGTGTTTTACACACAGTACTATACCTACTATCTTCAGGCTTGTAAGACAGCTGCCGATGCCGCTATGAATACCAATGTCTTTAAGTTTAACATAACGTTATGGCGTCATAGTATGACTCGTCTGCGCGGTTAAATTTCCGAAATAGTATTTACTATAGGTACATAAAATAAAGCGTAATTATGTAGCTAAAGCGGCTATTTCGTATAAATATTCCCTTATCCTTTTTTTTCGTAAGTTTTGCATTTATAGATAATAGACTTTCTTTATTCAAATTTTGACAGCCATTCAAACGTGGAGGCACGGATCTTTTCTAGGTAGGTTTTAGTTCCCCTTTGATAGATCTACGACTTTTAGGGGTTTTATTCTGAAGATACTCTCACTTTTCAAGTCTAAGTTTACGAGGACAAACCCATGTATCCATCCATTGATGTCAAAAATGATAATTGATTAACGAACCGAGTGCAATCAGTGAATTCCATATAAGGAAAATATAATTTATTCTATGAAAACTTGTTTTAAGAGTTAAATGTTGGAAATAAAGCTAAACCAGAAATTTGTCAAGTCCATTCTCTGCACAATGTAGGAGTATAGGTACTGCGCTTCTTTATTCTTTTTACTTTAAGTCGTTCCGTTTAAATTCAGCCTAAAATGTTTGTAGATATTAGTTAATTTAAGAAATATCTAAAGTTAAAACTTTTTATTCCTAAATGTGTATATTTGGCCAGTTCTTATTCAGTTTCATATTTTTGTCTATCATGTACCTTATATGGTGGCGCAGGTACTAAGCTGCCAGGAACTCTTGGTCTGGGAAGTCACTTGATCCTGACTCCTGACCATTAAACTCTTAATGCCAACTAAAGTCCAACAATATGGCAAATAATAAAATGGTCAAACATAAGATTTTGCTTCTTTGTATAATTCATTAACAGCCCCTTTAAGGTTTTTGTTTTTTTTATCGCTTAGCTACTCCACTATGATTTCTTGCCCACGTACAGTCAGCGTCAGATTGATCTTAGCAGCCAAAGTGCTCAAAAAGATCTGACGGACAGAAATTCAATAATATCTAAGCATTCAAAGTTGTCATATTGATGTTAGCATCCAAAGTAGTCAAAACATCTAAGCAACACATTTTCCATATTTATCGGAGCAGCCAGAGTATTCATATACATCTTAGCATACAGACTGTTCACAGGTATCTAAGCATCCAGAGTGTCCAAAAATATCTTGGCATAACAGGAAAATCAATCTTATTACCAGTACTTAAAGTGTATTTGGCTTATATTGCTGGCAGACGTCAGTCTTGGATATACAATTAATGTCTTGTTAAAAGGAAAACATTACCTTATTAGACGTAGTTAGAGTGTAAAATTAATTAAAACAAACAATATTTACTATTGATCGTCAAAGTAGTAAATTAAAGAATTTTGCTTTTCTTCGATGTTTTTGTCTAAATTTAGATTTTAGATAATAATCAATAGACGATATTGCGAACATGAAATACCAAATAGCAAAATGAATATGTAATGGACACAAATTCTATATCTTTTATATAATATATAATCAGAATCTCGGAAAAAGCTCCAATGATTTTCATGAAATTTGTATACGCGGGGTTTTAGGGGCGATGAATAGATCTAGCTAGGATATGTTGTTGGAAAATATCGTTTTATTCGTGTTATCAGGTAATGATAAACCGCTACAATATTATTAGGATACAAACGTAAATTTCGCAATTAAATATTAATATTGAGTAGCTCAGTTAGAAAATCCAACTTTCTCGAATCCAAAAGAGCCTGGTTTGTATCTCTAGTGCAATAAATTTCTTTTTCTTTTTTTTTTTGTTCCTTCCTTCTTTTGGGAGAAAACCTTTATCATAATATCATATATAAGAGTATCCAAAACAAAACAAATAAAACCCAAATATTTGCTCGGTCAACCTGGTACTTCTATATTATTTGAGCATTCATATTTGTCATCTTGCTGTTGTCACGTAAAATATCATCATCATCGGTTTTTATCCATGCACTATTGAAAATAAGCTTCCTTTGATGAATGCCAAGACGGCCGATCCCTTGCGACTAGTATCTAAAACTGGCAGTGCACGGGGATCATCTTAGCACCTGGCAAATGGCCGACCAACACTTTGTCTAACTAAATACAACCTCCACTCTTTGACCAACCTTACCTACCGCCCTATCGACAACCCGGTACCTAAGTGTTTGATCAGCTCTCTGCCACTTCAACTCGCTTATTTTTCGCGTGATATCGGTAACTTTAGGTCTCTGGTAGAGATCTTCGATTCGAATCCTATCTGTCAAAAAAACACCCATCATAGCGCGCTCCATAGAACTTTGAGCTACGACAAACGTTCTGGTAAGTCGTATATTTACAGGCCACATTTTGGCCACGTACGTCATCACGGTGAATGATCATTGGTTGAAATCCTTCGTCTTGGAATTCTGAGGTGTAGACGACGCGAGAATATGACTGAGCTTCCATAGAACGGGCACCATTCCAAAGGTCTTCCCTCTCGAAATTCAAACTTTTGTCTAGTCCAAGTTTATTCTAAGGCCCACACGTCGAGTGGATTCACTTAAATTGCAGGAAGCATTCCAGCGATTTATAGCAGTAAAGATAGACGCGCAACAAAAACATTTTTATCGGAGTTAGAGCTGGAGTAATAATAAATGAAAGGAAAGTGTCAACCCATATAATATGTCCTATTCCTGGGCACAGGTCTCCTCCTCGAAATCAGACGAAGAAGCTATTGGACTACAGTTCACCGATGCTTTGGCTCAATGCTGGTTAGTGAATCGAGAGACGAGTGAGCGATGGTATCATGCTCAGAGTGTAATCAAAAATTTAGAAGCCCACGTTTCAAAGCACTACTTACGGTCATGATTGAACCTCGAGCCCTCACTCCAGAAGAGGCCAAGACAATACCTACGTTTAGCCAGGTGACCAGCTGATTACGTTTATGCAAGATGAGTGCTTATTCCACAAAGCAAGACTGGATCAAACATAATATTATGTTTCCGAAAGCAGACATTTAAATCTGATCGCTTTGATGGCGGCTACACGCGATTATTATTATATCAATTATTATTTTTCTGACCACTTCCAGACATAGGCCTTTTTCAAATATCATCAATGATGATCAATGATCAGTCGTCTATATAAATTTCTATATATTTTTCTCGATTCCTTTTTTGTAAAGAAACAACAGTATATTATGTCATCATTTATTCTGTTATTATACATTAATTTAAACTTTCAACTCTTAATTTTTGCTGTTATTTTTTCCTTAACTGGTCATCTTTTATTTTATGTATAAATTTTTTATTGTTATTGTTAACTTTGATTTGCCTAATCTGATTTGTTGAATTTTATTTCTTATAAGTTTTATTGCCTGTGCATAATAAATAATAAAATAAAATAAACTGTACAGGCAATAGTAATAATAATAATATTACTTAAAAAAATCACAAATATGCATCGCAATTTTAGGTATCATATGAATATGATAGAGGGAGCTAAGAAGTCGGACCAACAACAGGCAATTGGTCTAAAAGTTTTCCGTAGTTCAGTTTCCACTCTATTTCTAGTGGGACATTTTAGCCTTAGGTAGACTTGTTCTAGTTGTAATCAGTAAGAAAGTTAACCTTCAAAATTGATTGACGATCACATGACTAGATAATGGTTTGATGCTAATTGTAAATTTAAAAAAATCTTTCGGTAAGAAGCAACTTTCAGAAATACATATCGGCTTACGTAAATGGACGGATACAGGTTGATGATGATGATGGATAGAAAGTTAGTATTTTAATAAATCATTTATGCTGTCAAAATGGTAATTGTTAAGGACGCTCTACATTCTCGACAAAAGATTTCAGCGAGCGTACTATACTCTGAGACACGAGTCTGGGTCGGCTCTACACATTTTTGTTCATAGCACTTTTTCACTCGCTATATTATGCACGTTTTTTTGTAATGTAATATACTACAACATATATTTATCGTAGCAATTAATATTATTATTTTTTACGATCTCCGTGCAGTGGCAGGTCCGCGTTGGATGCGAGTAGCGAGGGATCGGTCGTCTTGGCGTTCATTGAGGGAGGCCTATGTTCAGCAGTGGACGGACGGACGGATAAAGGCTGATGATGATGATGATGATGATGATGATATACTTATCATTAACGACAAGTTTAAAGATAGTTTTCATATAATCTAATCGATATTTTTAAATATCTATATTAGTTTTATGTAATACAAGAGTCCTCTGATTTGGTCACAAACAAAAATTACACACATACTACATAGTCAATTCTTGCCGAATAGGCGAACTCTTGTGTTTGATAAACTTGAATACTTATAATTAATTTTGACGATAATGTGTAACACACTTTATGATCACATAATTAATGTTTTATATAAAATATTTGATTTCAACAAATTCTGAAATACAAAAATAACATGTCAAAAACCTAACACATTGAAGGAAAGGGATAGCTTATTAAAAAGACATATGAAGTAAATAAAGACAGATGATACTAATTGAGTATCTACGACTGACGTCTGCCATCAATATAAGTCACATACACCTTAAGTACTGGTAATAAGATTGATTTTCCTGTTATGCCAAGATATTTTTGAACACTGGATGCTTAGATACCTGTGAACAGTCTGTATGCTAAGATGTATATGAATACTCTGGCTGCTCCGATAAATATGGAAAATGTGTTGCTTAGATGTTTTGACTACTTTGGATGCTAACATCAATATGACAACTTTGAATGCTTAGATATTATTGAATTTCTGTCCGTCAGATCTTTTTGAGCACTTTGGCTGCTAAGATCAATCTGACGCTGACTGTACCTATATTTGAATATACAGAAAAGAAAGAACATACTTATTAATGGACATCTTCGCTGCATTCCTGTCTTTGAAGTCGATGCTTATTGCTTCACCGTCATAAACTCTATTTAAATATACGCGATAAGCTTCACGCAGCGAAGACTGGGTATCTACTAGAACAGCATCAGCATACATTGTTTTGCTCGTTTCATTTCCATTCAAAGATCGCAGCAAATTACCAAATTCTTCATGGTTTTTGCTGTTACTTCTTATGTCTGCAAAATATTTTTTGTTATTAATCTAATTATTCATGGCGTTTTGCTACAAGTGTGCCTAATCGTAGTTTATTGTTTTTTTACAAAAATTTACGCAATATTACACATTCACAGGCTAGCCAGAAGGAGATCTAGTATTAAAAGTTAAATAGAGCCTATCAAAGTGAGGTGCAACTCTGCCTTTGATGTGAGTCGTGACCATCAGGCTTAGACCTAACCTAAAGAGTAGTAATGTGAGCCATAAAAATGATTCGTCGCTGATGTAACAGCAATTCAACCAATCGATGATGTATCCATTTTCATAATTTTCATCAATCAAAACGCTGTGGAGGCGTATCGTCGCAGCACAAATTTGCCGGAATTTATTTTCAGTGATGAGAATTATAGAGAATTATATTCTTAATGGTCATGACTAACCAAACGAAGTACGAAGTGTTCAGAAATTTTCGGTAGGACAGTCTCAGATACGGCCAGGGTCCGGTGAACTGAACTAGCTGATACCTAAGTAGTAGCCAACTAGTCACAGTACACATTACGTAAAATTGTAAATATTCTGTCAACAATCAAATACAAACAGGGAAAACCGTACATGAGGTGTCATGGGTTCTTCAAGGTAACTTCCTTCAAGTCTTAACATAAATAGTTTGTGCGTACGCACGTTACGGTTAAATAAATGGAACGATATGTCGTGTTTCGGAGAAAATGGCAGGAAAGGCTGTGTAATTACTGGTACTGCTCACTGCTAAGCGTCATACTACACGCGAGCATTGTCGAGTATCATTCTCATACAATAAGTATTCTATTCTAATTTTATTCGTTTAGCGTTTGTGCCACTTGTCTAGGGAGGCAGAACAGTAATGGGGTTCTGGGGCTGGTCCACAAATTTTATAGGCTTTGATGATTATTGACCACCGAGCAGACGATACAACAAACATAAAAAATATACCGGTTTTACTCAAAATCCATATAATATATTATAAATATGTACCATTTAATACCTACACCGTCTGTATTTCTTTCCTTTTAATGACTTAATTATGATTAATGATATTTAAATTTTTTCCCTAAACGCGGAAATAGCGTTTTGTAATACGTATTTGTAAGTAAGTAATAAGTTAATGTTATTTTACCACGGGAAAATCCAAGCGCGTCCGCAATCTCATCATACGACCTCCCCACGCTGCCCAACAGTGTCATGGCCAGCAACCCTGGGTGTCAATACATCATTATAGATATAATAGTCGTATGCACATCATATTATACATAAAAGGTTACATTACCAACGGGGACAAATAAAATTATCCTATGTTGTTACTTGTTAAATATCATTTGTGATATTTTTGCTTCACTTAAAACCAAATCATGGATTCCACTTTCAATGTTTCTATACAAATCATTGCCATTTATTTTTTTTGCTTTGCCTTTTTATGAATCACAGTGCATGACTTGAAAATGGAATAAGTATTATCTAATTAAGACAAAAATATACTATATAGAATGAGGACGCAGATCTGGATAAAAATGACAATCTAGGTACACGTAAACAAATCGCGCATTCTAAAATTTATTGCTCGTCTTACCAGCTACACCCGTTGGTGATATTATAACATTTTCATTTGTATTGTCTTTCATCATTTGCATCAACAAATTATAACCAAACTTATTAACGGACTCTGCTATAAGATTTTCGTCTGGTTGCTCTAAACTAGGCTTGGTTATCCTAAAACAAAAAACAAGTGTAAACAATATAACTAAAAAATGTCAACCTGTAAACACGCTGGTGCAGGAAATGGTAGTCTATATATCTCTAGTATATCTATCTATGCGTGTGTTTGTGTGTGTGTGTACTCTCAGAATGTTTGTATCCGTTTTAAACTTTAGTCATTATAATATTAAGTAGTAAGAAGAAAGAGTTAACTTTTGTCGGGGAAAAGTCGGCAGGCGAGTAACCGATTCGTGGGTTCAATGTCGTCCGTTCACATTAACAGTTATTGACGTTGTTATAATAAACAATGATGTGTGACTCGAGCGTGACAATATGTGTTGCCAAGATTACAATAGCTAGTGACTGCTCATCTTCTGTAATGAGTAAGCTGATGTTGGTTGTACCAACACAAAGACGCACAGCATCCTAAATAATAATAATTAATAAGTAATAATAATATCTGTGGACGCTTTTACACCATGTCAATCTGGTCCCGTGGTAAGTTTCCGAAGAATTTGTGTTACGGGTTCCAGACAACGGAAATACATATATTAATACTTTTATATTAATACATATTATATTTAAGTTTCTTATTTTATAATACACATCCATGACCAAGAAACACTTTTCATTCCCTGGCGGGATTTGAACCCGCTGACTTCGGCTTGAGCGTTAACGCGCCACCATTGAGCCACAGAGGTCGTCAACTATTAATTTAATTCATACAAATGGAAATGAATAGATGATAATGAAGGTTAAGGTGATTACCTGGTTATTGCGATATTTACCTGGTTAAATTACTTAAATCATTTTCTTCAACTGGGTCTGATCCTGATACGGCATGGAATAGCAAAAGTAAACCTAATAATAGTGAATGCCAACACACTTGTTTACCCTGCATTTTGACCACCGTATGTTTATTATTAAGTACTATTTTATGCTGAAACAAAAATAATTTATTAAATCGATTTATATTAAACTCATCTACTTAAGTAATGCTTTGAATAAAATATGTATATTTTTTCATGGATCATAACTGTGATTATAAGTAAACAAACAGTGAGTAGAGCATTTGTGTTAAGTCAGGGCAAGTACAAGCGAGATGGTCCAACGTGTATGGCTCGGCTTCTGGAGACCATCGCTCGCTCACCGGTGAAAACATCGTGAGGAAACCTGCATGCCTGATGATATTGAAAATCTTTGAAGGTGTGTGAAGTTCACTAACCCGCATTGGGCCAGCGCATCGGTGAACTATGGCCCAATCAGGCCTCGTCTGATTTCGAGTAAACCCGTTGCCAGTAGGGCTATTCTGTAAGGTCGTTTTCGAATCTCGAAAGCGAAATCCGCGGTTATATGACGAATTTAACGGATTTGTTTTCTTTAAAACTCGACACTCTACCTATATCAATAAAGATCATTTTCGAAGTGACGTAATGTGAGCTCTATCACTCAGGTGAAGCTCGATATTGAAATGGTTTATTACAGAATAGCTGGCGTGAGACATGAGTTATTTCAGGACAAGTATATAAGTAATAGATTTTATCTATATTCTATATCTATACTTATAATAAAACTATAGAAGTAAAAAATCTGTATATTAAAAATAATTTAAACATTTTTTTTTCAATAAAGAATTAAAAAATAAAAATGAAATAGCACGGAAGTGTTACTAGATCGATAGGTACAAAATATATTTGAATATATTATTATCCGCTTGTTCAAGCATTACACTAAAACTACCCACCGATTAGACTACGATAAAAGTTGTTATAATTATACTTTACCATCCTGGGCCCCACCCTGTGTACTCTTATCCCGGAAAAGTTTACACTGTATGTACCAACCGCAAATAATAAGTTTGTCATATCCTACGTTAGTAATATTCCAAAAAAAATGTTGAAAAATGTTTTTAATATAGAATTCAAGCCTTTTTTTTCTAATACATGTTATGATGATAATATTATATACCTAGTGACATAGAGAATACATCACTGTTGTTATAAATGAATAAGAATTTTGTTTGCTTTTAGATCTATACCATTGCCTCTATACCAGGGTTTCTTAAACTTTTTGAAGTCACGGACCCCTTTCACAATTGAAACAATTCCACGAACCCCTCTCAAATTATTTTTTTGTAAGTAATTAAAAAAAATGCCTTATTTATATTAATAAAAAATACTTTTATTAATATTTTCATTCTACTTACAATTACATATCGCGCTACTGAATATTTCATTCGTCACTCGGTCTCGCCGAATTTACTGCACAATTCCCTAATAAATATGTTTAGAGATTGACCAAACAAAAAAAACATGAATTTTATTGTGATTTGTGCTTGCTATCAGTTACGTACCAAATAGCGAAATAATGGCTAAAATGACTAGCAACGTAATAGATAATAAAAAAACATAAATAACATATTTTTTTTCTACATTTTTACTCAAAACTCCCAAATGTACATCTTTTTTACGTGGTGGTGGTGTCACTTGTCAGGGTCGCTGGTCGTCAGGTTCTCGTTATACGTTTTACTGTAATTGTTTCGCTCATATAAGCAATTTCTTTAAAACTTGTTTTAAAGTTCATTATCTGAACCTGACATATTAGTCGTTAATCAAATTTTTTTGCTATTAAATTTATTTTAAATTATCATGGATACAATATTATATTATAGAATATTTTTATTTATTAGTTAAATACGAAATACTAGCAAGATCTTATTTTTTATATAAGTACTATCTTATGTAAAAAATTCTCGTGTCATATTTTTTAGTCACGTCCGATAGGGTATTGGGGGTCTTGCGGTCTTGCCTCCCTAACATATTAGTCAAGACTATACGTGGAGGCTGCTGAAGCCACCGGGTTGGATGTGGGTCCCAGTATTGCTGGCACCTCCCGCCGGGTCTCCACTTCTGTGGAATCACCTGGTGGGGGTAGTCCGCCTGTTTTTAGTGTTTAGGTATACTCTTCCGAAACGGCTTAACCGTAGGTCTAAGAATGGGTTTATAACATAGAAATCTAAATACCTAATAAGATAATAGAAGTGCTAAGTGCGCGTGACCTTGTCGCCACACTGGTGAAGCGGTTGGCACCAACGCGCGTACTTACGATCAGTCACCGCCACCGTGAAAAGGGGGTTCCAAATAAAGTTCGCCCTGTATCTCTTATACCTAGAAATGCTACATAAAATTTAATATTAAAATGACCAGATAAAGTTATATCGCCCAAAAAGAGAATTTGTTCAAAACATTTCAGTTATTTTTAAACGACTTCAAAGAAAGAGGCGTTTCTCAATTCGAACGTATGCTTTAAATTACGCTTTTTTTTCGTTGATTGCCTAAGTACAACTTTATTATATTTTCCATTTTACAATTAAAAGAAATAGAAGTAACTTGTAGACAATTTAATGCGATACAAATAATGTTTCACAAAATTTTCTTTAGCGTTACTTGCAAAGAGCAGATAAGATTCATTATTAGTTATATTACATATTAAGATATTTCACATGCCCCTTGGTTGCCAGTTTACGAGAAACATTGCGAAAAACCCTTTTCCCCCTTTTTTCCAATATAGCGGCCGCGAGACAAGAATAACACACATAAAAAAATAAGTTCTATGAAAAATGCATTACCTGAGGCCTAAAATGTGCCCTTTCAGTGGACTAAAGTATAATGACGTATTTCGTACCGATAGATAATAATAATAATAATAATATCTATTGACGCTTTTAACACCACGTCAATCTGGTCCCGTGCTAAGTTTCCGAAGAACTTGTGTTACGGGTACCAGAAAACGGAAATACATATATTTAATACTTTTATATTATTTAAGATTTTTATTATATTAATACACAAATTTAATACACATCCATGACCCAGGAACACAGATTTTTTTTTTGTTCCCTGGCGAGATTCGAACCCGCTACCTCCGGCTTGAGCGCCAACGCGCTAATCACTGAGCCACAGAGGTCATCGATATGAGATAAAATGTAAAAAACCCATGTAGATAGATGTGTTTTTCTGTGTAATATTTGTCCAATTCATTAAGATTTAAAGCTGTTGTACGTCTTATTTTTATGCGGGCGCATGAGTTAAGTGTGACGATCCCCTTACATTCCGCTTCAACAGCAGTAATCGTCAGCAAGATTCATAGATTGTGTAATAATTGATTTTTGCTTAGTTTATTAATAAATTAGGTATAAATAGTCTCAATAACTTAGATTAAGGGATTATTGTAAATTGTAAATTAGATGTAGTAACTCTGTTGGTAAGAAATAAAGTATTTTTTTTAAGAAGTTTATTCTACCAATTACTTCACTGGCTTTTTTTTTTTTATATTGTTGGTAACGGTATTATAATTACTTGATCATGTTTACTCGATGCATGGGTACTTACGACTTCAAACGGTTCTATTATTAACGCGTTTGAAAAATATTTATTCGCTATATTGGGGCTGATAAAAGATCGGCAACTGCCTGTATCTATCATAAATATAGAATTTATTTCCCAGACCTCCGGACGTCAAACTGGCTCTCTTCGCTGACGATACAGCTCTATACGTTACCCACCCTAATGCTAATAGAGCATCGCTATTTCTCCAACGTGCCGTCACCGAACTAGGCAACTGGTTCGCAAAATGGAGAATAGCTATTAACCCCGATAAAAGCGCGTCGATTCATTTCTCTCGTAAGAGAAAGACACGCTTACCTAAACGCAGACAAACATGGTTCACGATGAAACCAATCTTACTAAATAACGTCGTTATTCCCAGAGTTAGACAGGTCAAGTACCTGGGGGTCACCCTCGACAGGTCGATGTCGTTTAGACCACACATCGCCGCGATTTCTAAAAAAGCCCGTTTCGTCAGTAGTAGACTGTACTTCCTTATAAACAAAAAGAGCAAAATGCCCCTCAGGCACAAGCTCACCCTCTATAAATCATGTATCCGCCCCATCATGTCATACTCCTGTGTGGCATTCGCGCATGTGCCTCAGCATAGACTCAGAGGCCTCCAAACGATCCAAAATAAATTCTTACGTGTGGCAACCGGTTGCCCGTGGTACGTAAGAAACATCGACCTACACCGTGACCTCAGACTAGATTCGATTAGGGGCCATTTCAAAGCGATGTCAGAACGTCACTTCGAAAAGGCACTTCTCCACCCGAACCCACTCGTCGTGAGTGCGGCAAACTACACCCCCGATAGCTTAGCACCTAATAAGTCTAGGTTACCTAAGAATGTCATAACTTGAGAAATTGCTCGTTGAAATGTGGCAGGCGCAGTTTTTAAGCCAAATGGCATCCTATTGAATTCATAATGACCAAATGGGGTGCTAAATGCTGTTTTGGCCCTATCTTCTTCTTCTACTTCTAGTTGATGGTAACCACTCGCCAGATCTAGGGTAGTGAAGTAGGTACTATTGCCTAGCATGTCGAACAAGTCGGTGATATTCGGCAATGGATATTTATCATCTATCGTTATTTCATTCAGACGTCTGTAATCAATTACTAATCGCCATTTTTGCTGTCCTGATGAGTCTACTTTTTTTGGAACTAAGTGTACTGGGGCACTCCATGGTGAAAATGACTCTACTATAATGTTATCTCTAAGCATTTTATTTATTTGGTTCTTTATTTCAGTTTTTTGAGCTGGAGGTACCCTGTGTGATTTTATATTAATAGGGTCCTCATTTTTCGTACGAATCCTATGCCTGACCTGGTTCGAAAAGGATAAAGGAATATCCTCGCAATAAAATATATCCTTATATTCTCTACAAATATTTTCTATAGCCGCTTTTTCTTCGGAGTTCATGTGATCTAACTTTAATTTATTTAAATTTTTTGTTAATAAACTATCTATTTCATTATTATTCATTGTACAGTTAATATTAATTTTATTATGTGGATAATAAGGTTCCACCTTAAAAGGGGCGGTAACAACAAGAGATTTTTTTTCTGTGGTGCAATTTTGAATCACCGTTGTGGCAAAACCCTGTTTACAATTTACTAACGCAGCGGGCATCCTAACACCCTTCGTAAATTGTTTAAATTCTAAAATAGCCTCGCCGTCTAATAAGTTGACAGGAAGCTTTACCCTAAGTTCACTACGAGGAGGTAATTCATACATCTCCTTCATAGGTGGTGTATAAATAACAGGAATTTGAGTATTTTTTAAGTATAAGACTTGATTTTGAAAGTCTAAGTTTGCGTGTAATTGTTTTAATAAATTACTACCTATAAGACCGTCATATCTATCGTCTACCGAGTAAATATAAAATTTATGGAAATCTAAGCTACAAAATATTTTTGGTAATGGAATAAGTGCCGTTTCGTTATGTATACTTGAAGCGTGTGTACTCACAACTTCAAACGGTTCGTATTTCTTATACTCCGTAAAATACTTATTCGCCAGCTGTGGGCTAATAAACGACCTAGCGCTACCAGTATCTATCATAAAAACGGCTTTTAATTCTGGTATAAATATATGTGGTAAATTTCGTTTATCGAAATTAATTTTTATTCTTTCCCGGTTGATGAGGCCGGGATGCAAAAATTTGCCTCTTCCGAATCACAATAGCCATACCCATTTTCGTCCTTATTATATTCACAATTACGATCGGTATAATTAATACGTCTAGAACTGACTGTTCGCATTGTTGCGTCAGTGTTTGAATGCGATGCCTGCGGAATTTGATGAGGCTGCGAAAAGCGCGGAGTATTGACCGTGTACTGCTGATTTTGCAGTGGCATTGTCCTATTATTTGACGAACGATTAAAATTATTAAAATTATTCGAAAAATTTGTATTGAAATTATTATGAGGCTGTTTATGATTTCTAAATTGTAATGAATTATGTTGTTGATTAAATGAGTTATTCGGTACAGATGTACTTGGAAAACTTTTCATATGATTCTGTCTTTGAGGACTTTGGTTAAATGCAAAGTTATGATTATACTGTTTTGAAAAATTCTTCTTAAAATTATTTGGTATATAAGTATTTTTACTTTCGTAAGTTGTTCGGAAGTTTTCCTCCTCTAAAACAACTTTAATAGCGTCTTCCAAGGTAGTCGCCTTATGCCAACGTACTAACCGAACTAAATATTGAGGTAAATTAAATAAAAATACATTGAACGTCGTTTTATCATAAATAATATGCTTAGCTTTCTTTAAATCCTGGTCTGAAATTTCATTAATTTTAGAAAATAAAACATTTCTGATATGTTGTAATCTATGACAAAACTCTAAATAACTTTCTCCCCTAGACATTCTAGTGGACTCTAATTCCATCGCAATACATTCTTCAGTACGCGGATCGCCAAAATGTTGACTTAAAAGTTCTTTTAAGTTATCCCATGAATCTATAGAGTCCCTTTCTCCGATTAAACTAGCTGCGTTTCCGGCAAGCCTACTTGTAATTAAATGAAATAAATATTCCATTTGGAATGCATCCCCTTGGAATGATTTCAAAATATATTCACATTTTTTTATGAACAATGGTAAAATTCTGCTATCTCCATCAAAAACTGGGATAATTTGAACTAGTTCTTGTGGTACTCTATTAATTTTCTCCATTTTTAAGAAAATATTGTACAGTCAAATTACACAGTGTAACAATAATTAATTTTAATTATAATATTCAAAATATAATTCTTAAAGTTAAATAAAAAATTTATTCAATATACCCGTAAAATATGATTTTAATTATTGTGGCGTTTGGAATCCTCAATAACAAACACACTTTATCACAAGGTACAAATGGTTACATATAGGAAAGTTGAAAAGGAAGGTGAAAGATTTACTCACAGTTCCGCAACTTTTCCCATGCTTGGATTATCGTAGTATTGTCCCTCTTATGTAGATGCCCTTTAGTTTCTTCACAAATTTATTTTTTGTTCGATCCCAATCAAACCGTCAAGACGGACGTATGGTCATCCAGTGGTCGAGACTGCTATCGACGTAGTCCTGAATGTCGTACTATTGGGAGCTGTCCTCAGCGCCAGTGAAGTAATTGGTAGAATAAACTTCTTAAAAAAAATACTTTATTTCTTACCAACAGAGTTACTACATCTAATTTACAATTTACAATAATCCCTTAATCTAAGTTATTGAGACTATTTATACCTAATTTATTAATAAACTAAGCAAAAATCAATTATTACACAATCTATGAATCTTGCTGACGATTACTGCTGTTGAAGCGGAATGTAAGGGGATCGTCACACTTAACTCATGCGCCAAATATTTAAATTTAATAAAAAGTATCTGATATACATAAATATGCGGATATTATTATTCCGACGGGCTGTCTAGAAGCTGACTTCGAAAGAAATATTGACGAAATGGTATAATGATCGCCGCTTGCTTTGTTCGAAACCACAACATGTTAGCTCATAAACTTAGGTAATCATAAGGGCTATTTTACTGCCTACCATTGGTTCACTTTAATCCTAGCCCATCCATCGCGCGACTAATTGCGATTGGCTATACTATAGGCACACTGTATTGTTATACTCAGAGTTAAATAGGCCTGTTTTCATGTGGGCGAAGATGTTTGAAACCGTTCGAAACCAACAACTTTCACTAAAACGTATCTTTATAGTCAGAAGAAAAATAGAGGCTAGTTCTCAAAGGATTAAATTATTTTTCATACGTATTGCCAGCCTGTTTCACCCAAGTGGGTATTATTTTATGTACCTCGTAGGACACTTTTTTACCAGCTGTAGGTCTCCTTTACAAATTCTTTAATTAATTATACATTCCTTTATTTGACCCTTGACCTTATTCTACTTAACACAAATTAGTGAAGTGTAATGCTGTAAAAGATAGGTACTAGCAATATAAAAATCGAATTTTATTTTACTATGATTACACTTAGACAAAACATTGCTATCTTTTTTAATTATAAAATGTAATTATGTAGGTAATAAATGATGAACGTACCTGGCGATATAATTATTACTTATATTGAGTTTTTCCCTTTTGAATGTAATCATCCAACTTGTATCGTAAATCAAACTGCCCACAACGACACGTCTGCACTATGCAACGGTTTTCGAGGCGACTAAAAAATATTACTTGTAATACGGTGTCTACTGTCTAGTATCTACGTATAAAATATATTGTAATTTGTAAATAAGCGCGGATCCAACAGAATACAGATATTGTCCTGTCCTGTATATGAAAGCATGAAATATTTTTTACAGGACTGTACAAAATTTTAGTATTAGGCCGAATCGTGAATTTGAACCATTCCCGAATCCATTTGAGGACAAATTTAATGAAAATCGGTCCCGTCGTTTAATAGGACTTCATAGACTGAAGTACACGCACAGTAGAAGACACAACGCACAGAACATTACACAAAACATCGCGAATAAACATTCTTATGTTAACAGACAGATGGTCTGCGCCGTCTGCGTAATCAGCGTTGCCAATAAAATTAAGAGTTTATCCGGGCATGGCGTCATAGGCCATAGCGCGTATCATAGCAGCCCAGATAACTTATATCTTGCCTTTTTTTACGTCGCAAGTTAATGCTTTCGCATCATCCAAGTTTACCTCGGGTAAGACTCCCAGACCTCTGTGAGGACTCGCACTTGGGGAATGCACTACCCACAAAACCAACTGCGAGCGCCTTCAATTACTTTTTTAGGGTCATCGGATCTGTAAGCAACGAGATCGCCCCAGCTACGGGCTGGTCCCAGCAGAGGCCAGACTACCTTGTAAAGTGGGACTGCCCTGTGCTGCCGGATATAGGGGCGTTACTTTAGGCGTATGAAGTAGCGACGCACACGAGTTTTTCGCCCACTAGGCCTCTTCTCTCGCCCGCTCTCCCGGACATTACTACCTCCCAAAAGGAGACCATCGCTTAGCAGAGACAAGCCCTACGATAACCAACATCAGGTCAAGGTCTTGACGCAGCGCCGCCCACATTGGTCACAGTCCAGGGCCGACGCCACAATCATAGCATACCGGGCCCTGCGAGCTGTCCGGCACAGGTACCAAGTAACCATGCCCAGTGAGCACAGCTGTAAGAATTAAGGTTTGCGTTAATACATCGCATCCATCGCTCGAGGACCTGATGAAGAGTAGCCGTAAGGCTTTTGGTACACTGTTTTTTTTTTATATGTTATATATACAATATACATCATATCACATTCCGATGTAGCTATAAGGCCTTAAGATCAACAGACAACAGCATAGGTCCTTTCGAAAAAAAAAACAACAACAATAAACACAATCAATCACAGTATATGCGTGAATTTGCCATATATAGGCGTTGAAAACAATTTCTTATGCAATACATGTTTATATTGTTGCACCAGGTCCTTCCTCAACCTTCGCATTAGCGCCTCGAGGTTCGCGAGGAGTCTCATCGTCAGTAATTAATTACACTGCTTGTGCTGCTCTTTTTACCGAAACAATGAAGCTGTCAGAAGCGGATGGCGATATCCATGAAAACAGTCGTGAGACGAAACTCTGCTTTTTTCCAAATTTCATGATTGTGTCAATAGGTATTATAGCCTAAAATCTCAATAAGAAGTACCCGGTATACAGCGAAGAATTCCTACGTAAATACCGTTTTGTCGTTATGAGAATCAGGACACACGATTGATTTTGTTTAGAATCTGCTTTTTACGTACTACAAGTTGTTAAATGTCACCTACGAAATAAAAATATTATGATTTGATCTTCGTTTTTCTTTAACTTAATCTCATCTTTGTTTATTTTTTAATTAATTACATGACCTAATATAAACAGTCAGCAGCTTTATCAAATGATAAAATCAATATTTTTTTCAAACTATACATTAAGACTTAAAGTATTTCGCGCCTCTGCCTATATTACTTTATTTTTATAATACTGGTAACCTTTATTCTAATTTAATGTTCCCATATTGATAATTCTTATCTTATAATTAGTGTGTCAATGTTGTGTAATCCCTAATCGGATTT
This sequence comes from Lycaena phlaeas, assembly GCA_905333005.2. Lineage (NCBI taxonomy): Eukaryota > Metazoa > Arthropoda > Insecta > Lepidoptera > Lycaenidae > Lycaena > Lycaena phlaeas. The sequence continues at coordinate 15,732,982 of HG995166.1, read as the reverse complement.
TTTAAAATAAAACACAAAAATATCAATCTTTTATAAATATTCATAAATGTAAGTCAAATGCAGTACATACAATTAAAATCAGAGGAAATATTTTCAACTTCATATCAAAAAGGAAACATGCACACATTGTTTTCTACACTTTATCATAACCTAATCATGGACTGTTAAAATTAGTATATTACTATCTATAATCGTATAGGAACTTGAGTCAAACATAAGGAGATAGGGTGAAAACTTTAAATATTTAATAATTAAAAAGCGTTTGTGATAAACAAGTAGATTATGATTTTATGTACATTAATGTTCACCCTACCCCCACAATTTGAGACCCAAAAACTGAAACTATTTGTGTCACAACACAAAAATATCATTAGAGTGCTTAAAAAACGAAAAATAAAATTGAATTGATCATTACTAACATGTGAGGATGTCTTGATATGAATAATTCAAGAATATTTTTACAAACAAATTTACAATACATATAAACACTAAAATAATGGATTTAAAAAAATATACGATAGAGTGTAGAAAATGAAGAGTGGAAAGCAATTATGGTATAAAAATTCAATAAAACACAAGTCAGCTTCAATGTACCCTTAAAATTGTTCGTTAATAAATTAAATCATACAGATAATGCTAAAATGGTTGCATTCTTTTTATTATGTATTACAAACATACAATGTGTATGTATTATGTAGGCTTTATTTAAATAAAAAATATTTTAAAGAAGCAAAGATATTTCATTGAATTTTATGCCATAATGACACAGAAACAAAATGTGATAATGATTGTTTACGAACTAATTAATAAGAAATAACCATTTTAATACTTTAAGACATAAATAATAACACATTTTAAACAATTTAACTTGCTTCTTTGACTTAAAATCTCTTAATACCTAGGTATTTTTCTCTACTCTAATAGTATAACCAAGTCCGTTATGTTACATTGTTAATTAATTAATATTAATAATTATTCTATACTGACATAATGTAAAAGGCGGTAGGCAGACAATTTCTTAAAACTAATGACTCAGGAACAGAGTGTTAAGTTCCTAAGAGTGCAAATTTGTTATTTTAACCTTGGAAAAACCTAAACAATTTGATGGAGCATTCAATTTATGTGAAAAAATTACATATTATATTGAACAGAATCCAAATACTTAAATTTATTAACATAATAATTGCCCACATTTTTTTATTACTTGCATAATACAAATATAATATTATATTATCAAATGCACAAGCATTTTATTCATCTAACAGAGTAAGAGAGATTCTCGACATTATAATTACAAATATTGGGGATTGACTTAATTATTGCTAGGTCTCAATATAAGAATCTCTTTAAAACTGTAAGATGATAATAGAAAAGATTTTCACATTCTCCTATATTATCTTACTTATACATAAATAGCTACATAATCAAAATCCACACACACACACATCCTGGTGTCTTGAACTAGCGTAACTTAATAATGAATTAATGATCAGTCTTAATAAATCCATGTGGTTAAATATTTTAACCACAGCTGTTTTTACATAATACATTGTACACCACTCTGTTGCTGAGTCTAACTTAAAATAAATTCAAACTTACTCCAAAGTATTAACAAAAAAGCACTGCTGGTTAAATTTCAAATGAAAAAATTCAGCAAGTGTAAGCAAACAAACTGACTTTAGAATAAACTATCTAAAATTTGAGTCATTTCTAACTCCCACTATGACTATGAAGTCAGTTTATGAAACAAGTTCTCATATTATTTTATATTTAATACATGCAGATGATTAGATCATCCACTTGGTTAAGATTTGCCTAGTTTCAATATAAAATTCCAATACTAATGGGAGGGCTGACAGTTAAGAATTTCTTACAGGAAATCCACCTTAACACATCATTAACTATCCTTCTTATATGAAGATTATCAACATTCTAATGATACTTAATTTGAAACTTGAATTGAACTATTTGTGCCAAATACATTATTGTATATGATGGCCATGTAGCTAAGGACTTCATGATTGAAAAATTTAGTATTTACTTTATATACGATGATTAAGTTCTAAATAAGTCTTATAATACATAAAAGGAAACATTTGGACAACATGGAATGCTCTTCTAGACAAAACACTGTTAATTTACTAATATTTATATAATGCACTGGGATTAACACATACATTACACTGGATACAAAGTCGAATGGTTAAATCCTAACATATTAAAATTTAAGTGAGTCTAGAAACACTAAACTTATAGACAATTTTCAAATTATATTCTATCTATCAGAGCTATGGGTCAACTGTTGTGTGTCAAATAAATTAAAATTAACCAAAATGTATTACAAATAAATTTGTTTTCCATGTCCATAATTTTAGATTCTGTTATATCAGGAAGTATCAAAGTATTAAATCTTATTCATCATAGTTCCACTTAATTTCTACTTGTTTGAAAAAAAAAACATGAAAATGAAATTGGCACTCTGGGCATGGTGAGTTTACATTTCTCAATCTCCTCACTTCTTTCCTTACACAAGTCAGTCAATCCTCAATCCAAAAATCACGAGAAGCCTGAGTAGCCTTATATTAAAACATAATTATTTTGAAGACTAAACTAAGCACAGCGCCAATCAACTTATGCCACAACTCATTAAACTTACATTACATACATCCTCTTAACTGCAATATGTAAAAATTAACAAAACACAGACTTATAATTTGTCACTTTGGAAAAGACAATTAAACAACTAAAAGTTTTAAAACTATATTCGAGGAGGATCAGGAGTCTTCTTCCAACAGGTGCTAATTATAACAAGCTGAAAGTCTGGGACTAGTTTAATGCAATCACGAATGCTTCACCACAATCACACCAGGCCTTTGTGGGGGAGTGCGTTCAGGTTTTTTTGTCAGGGCAAGAGGGGCGTCACCTGCTTCCTCTCTGAACAAATGATCACCCTCTAAGTGACGAATAGCTTCTACGATGGTTTCTAAATTTTGACGGCTCGTGCTTGCCAAGTATAGGCGTGATGGAGCATCATGGTTAGGATCTGGTAGAACCTCTACCTCCACCCGAGGTTCTGCTTTGATGGCAGCTTCCAATAAAGGTGCAGGTGCTACTGGGGTAGGTTCAACAGGGGCTGGTGGTGGTGGTGGAGGAGGAACCTCTATTTCCTCTCTTTCAACCTTACATTCAGGTATTTCTGTTTTCTCATAATGTACCACGGAATGTGCAATCTCTGGGGCTGCTTCTGGATATATTTGAGACTCAAGGGTATGTACACGCTCTTCAAGAACACGTCTAAGCCGCCTTTCTCGCTCTAGTTGGGCTCGGAACTCACTACTTTCAGCTTCCTTCTTTTGTGCTAAGCTTGATACAGTTATCACAGCTACTGGCTCAGGCGATCTGGTATTGCTTACTGCATCATCAGTAGAATCAGGTATGATGGTGGGCACATGAGTTATAATTTCACTTTTTCTCTTCTTCAGAGGAATCTCACCTCCCTCGTGTTGATTAAGCAATCTCTTTAACTGACAGTTCTGTGATAAAAGTCTAGTCTTTTCTTGTTCCAAAGAATATATATATTCCGCTGTTTGTTGTAATATGGCAGCCTGAAACAAAGGACATAAAGATTATAAAATATATTGTTATATGAATTAATGGAATTTGTAGAATTTCATAAATTTGACAATTAACAATTAATATTGACTTAATGATAATTTGAAAAATATTTCATAAAGTTAGCATATCATATACCTTGCTAAGCTTCTCTCCCTCATGACGGGGCAGTAGAGTTCTCAAAGCCTGGAAACCAGCATTAATACTTTGCATACGTCGACGTTCATTGCTATTAGCAATTTCTCGACGAATTCTCTTTTCAGCCTCCATTGTTTTACTTCCAGAAATGGAATGCTTCTCACTCCTGAAATAAAATACAATAATATGTAATGCAAAAAATTATATAAATATAAACACAATTAAAAAGCTTATTATATAGTATAAAACTTATGTAAACATCTAGAAAAATTATTAAATTTTAATAATTAATTTAAAACACATACTGAAATTCATAACATTGTTAGAAAATAAAGTATTCTTCCAAATTAAAGTCACTTTAAAAAAATCAAAACAAATACACGTTTTCATATTGATATAATAAAATCACATGTAACATGTGAACATATTATAGTAAGATAGCAAGAGTGCCTACTACGCCTATTTCAATTGTACAAACATGGCGGCACAACAGCTGACTTGAGACCGGCACGTAGCGGGAGTGACCTCATATGGTCCGTATTTTCATGTCCCAAAAGTGATTGATGTGATAAAATTGTTATTATGTGTTAATAAATAATAAATATATGCATCTTTGACAACATTTAACTATCTAAATATAAAACCACGCCGGCTACACATACCTCGGAACAGCGTAATCAGATGCTTCTTCGTACAAGTTGTAATCTTCTATTTCTAATAAACAAACGTCATTACCGTGTACTGACATAACTTAATCGCAAATTCAGCTTACAACAATTATTCTACATCTAATTAAGTTATTGATAGCCGAAAATCGAAATTTAGGTAAAGTAAGAGCCACAATGGCGGGAAATGACAATGAGCCCAGTCAGGTGACGCTACGACAAATCTAGACCACACCACAAAACAAATCACTTTATGCACTTTACAGTCACTATATTACGATTTGTATACCACATTAACAACTCTTTTCGCTTTTTACTACACAGAAAACATTAGAGAAACAGTAATTTTATGGATGGAGTCAAGGGCAACACGAGAAACGCGACATATCGATGCATTCATCCATAGACATTTTAATTTTTTTAGCATATGGATTGATGTGACTTTATGAAGCAAAGAAATAACTATACTGACAATTGGTAAACCTATACATATAATATATTATACTCTTTGTGGTAAACCATTACGACATTAACATCGACAATTTTATTTTCTCAGTCCCTAAAAAAATTCATTTACATTAGAGAGATATTTGAAAACACTTATAAAGCGGAAATATAACTTTGCTATGCACAATTCATTCGTTTTAAATAATTAGAACAAAATTATGATATTTGCCACTTGTTAACTATAGTCTATACGTCAACAACTCAAGTAAAAAAAAAATATCGACCCTTTATGTCCCACTGCTGGGCACGTGTCTTCTCCTTGAAATCGGATGAGGAGGGTGATGGGCCATAGTTCACCGAAGCGCTGCCCAGAGAGGGTTGGTGAACTTCAAGACTTTCAATCTCATCAGGTATGCAGGTTTCCTCACGATATTTTTCTTCACCGGACTTCACTTACTCAAGTAGCGTGGAGTTTATTATGTTTAAAAAAAAGGCGTGTGTGCGATTTACACACGATAGAAGTGAAACACACGTTAAATGCTCAAATACAAGCAAGTATTAAACAGTGTGCAATATACATACATACCGACATTTGCTCTCTCGCTCTTTTGTATTTGTGTCTCTTACCTGTCGTTTTTTCCGTTGCATCCGGTTTGAAATCACAACGATTCTAAAGAAGTTTCACATCAATAATATATAAACGACTATAAATACAAGTTACTATTTTTGAATACAGAAAACTAGGCGCTACTTCCGTCAGAAGACAATTTGAGGTGTTATAATGTATAGTAAATACAAAGTAAGTAATATAAAATGTGTCGACTTTCTCGACTTTTGTACATGGCAATTGGCCATGATTTTGTATGACGATGGTGACACCATCAGTTCACATATAAGTAATTGGTAGCACTATACGAGCTTCACTTCGCCCAAAGAGTATAATAATATTATATACTTCGCCATTTGACCAATGTATGTAAGCCGACAGGAAAAGGATTTTTTTTAATACTGTACATTATATAATTCAATATATATTTAGGATAGTATTTACATTCAGGTTGGGTTTGATTTAATTTACCAATGTAATTCGCGATCTACTATTTTACGAATGAGGTATTAATAAATGGAAATTTTTAAATTGGCGGCGGCTTGCAAGAGTTAAACGTAACGTTACTGGAACTGTCATCCGCACCATGCTACAGCGCATGAGTTATAGTAGAGTTCATGTATATAAAGTGTTTCTATGCAATAGTAATTCATTTTGAAGTAAAACTTCTTTAATTTTAAACCGGACGTTGGAAATGTCTGTGTGTAATGCCAGTATCTTCGCAACTTTGCCTAAAGGGACACCTTTTAATAATATATTTTAATTATTAATATATATATAGGTATAGGTATATATATATATATAGGGTAGGGTATATATATATATATATAGGATTTTAGTTTTAGATTAATTCTTATATTATATTATTAACAGCTATTATTTTAGTATATTATTTAACAAATAAACACAAAATAAAATTTACATTTGTAGTTTAGCTAAAAACAGACAATAGTCTATGGTTTCTAACAAATTTGCTCTGTCAAGTTGCAATCTTGGTTATAAAATTATGTTGGCTGCAATGAAGCGTCCCGAAAGTTTTAACCAATCACAGAGAGTTACATTTTTGAATTCGTTCTCAGAGGGTGGAGATTTTGTCTCGTCGCCATATTGTGTTCGGCTGTGAGTTCTGGGTGTGAATAATTTTGATAACTTAAGTGTTACTTTATTGTCTCAATTATTCGGATTAATCAGCCTTAAGGTAAGTTTAATAATAATATAAGTTTTTGTCATGATTATTGTTGCGATATTGTAATAATATTTTTTTTTATAATATGCCGGCTAGATTCTATATTGGATTTCGTTGCTTTCAAATTATGCATTATATTTTCTGTTAGGTATGTACTTTGTGACTATTCAGTAATAAGTTAAATTGCTTCCTTTGCATATTATTAATATTTAAGAAAACATTTATTAAAGAGTAGGTAATAAATATTAATTAGAGCCCGTAGACGGTTTTAATATATATTATGTATATTCCGATATTGTATAGGTAATAGAAATATTCAATGTGAAAAAAATATTTTTGGCCCATAATTTAGTAAATATAAGTATATTTCTGGTAAATTGCCTAAATCCAATTAACTTATCGAACGATGAATCATCACTGCAAGTCGAACAGTTGCAGTTCGTATAACAAAGGTTTTCGTCGATAGTCTTTTGTGAAATAAACATCTTTTCAATGAACTATTACTTTAAATTTGGTCATTCTAAAATATTAGAACGTAATTATTGTCATTACCGTTGATTGTTCATTTCAATAAGTTCTTTTAGTGTTTCATCGAAAAGAGTTTATAATAAAGGGAAAGGTGCATTTAAGAGCTCCACCCATATTATTATGTATATTGTTTAATAATAAAACTATATTAAATATCGGGAAAGATTTATTATTTTGAATAAGTATACTTTTATCAAAATTTTGCAGCATATAGGACGTAAAGTCGGTTTTGACGAATAATGTATTCTCATTACGGCAGCTGCGTTCTTCACACGACCTGCTTTAGGCATTGGAATATGGCAATAAATTAACTCAATCTTGTACTTAGATATTTAATTTAGAGAATGTAAATGTATATGTTGGTGGTGATCTATTAAATGTCTGCAGTTAGTCTTCTTCTGGATTGCTATAAGTAGGTGATTATCCAACTGTAACACGATAATGAAGAATACAAATACACAACAAGAAGGTGATTTTTTATGAACTTAAAAGTTGAGATAAATGTGTGTGTAATGTGATCAAGACAATTGCCAATAGCTTTGCCTGTGGCTGTGCTAAAATCTTAGGTTAACAATGGTATAAGGACTTATGTTTATTTTGCTAATTAATGTTTTCTTAAAACACTATTATAATTTAAAGTTAAAATTGTGGAACTTCATCACAATCTGCTTAGCGGATTAGGTCTAAAAAATCAGAAGTAAACAGACAGAATAGAGTTGACTAGTAGATAATATTGTCTGTTAATACAGATCACATACCTATTATGTTTAAAAATGTGAAAATCAACTGCATCTTTGTTTATATTTCATCATTAGTTGTGCGTCACTTTAAGCTTGCAAGCTTTAACCAAAAATGAAGTGTTAGAATCCCACATATTACATATAGTTATTTTGTAAATGCTTGAAAATACATTATAGTTTATAAAAACTATTCATCTTTGTTACTTGTAAATTGGTTACCCTAACATGCACACAATATTTGATTACCATAACATACAAGAGATAACTAAAATTGGATGATAATATCCTGTTACATCTTCTATTCCCTAAGGCCCACACGTCGAGAGGATTCATTTAGACTGTGTAGCATCTCCTGAAACCCTTAAGCTTACTATAACTTTTGTTATAGATTCTCTAAAATATTACTGTTTATACATTATTGAACTCTGGTATGTTCATTTATAATCAATCTCCAGAGCTTTCAGCTGAGAATGGTTCTCTAGTGTCATAACCATCAACACCTACTAATATAACAAGAACTTTAAGCATTGTATTATTTTAATACTGGTACAACTGAATTTCAATTGTATAACTATCTAACGATGCACAATGCAGATAGCATTCTGCATCTCTCTTTATATGATGAAGTATTCACCTAATAATGTCGATAGTGTTTCCGATTGTCGAAGTTGTCACCAGTAAAATTATGCGCGTCGCGAGGCGTAGGTACGACGTCGTTTGTCCCTTGGAAATTATCCATGTGTACCTAAACTGCTTCTAAAACCTGTGCCTTCGGAAAATGAATAAAAAGTACTATCCATTTCAATTGTTTGTGCTTCGTGTTTTTAATCGTCAACAAAGAAACTAATTCTTAAGATCGAATATTACGTTTATTGTGGAGTGTGGACGTTCCGAACTTATCTTTTAGAATTTTGGAAATTAAAAGCTTACTAAAAATAAGAAAGAAAATTTTAACAACGTAATGTGAACTGAATCGAATATCGAGTTTACTTACACAATAAACAATTTTATTCACATAATATTTATACACCCCAACAAACTAAAGAGTTACATGTAATAACTACAACATTTAAAAGAAGTACGGAAGTAAGCTGTTGACCTTCAATTAAAGTCAAGGTCACCGTTGAACCTTTTTTTAAATAAACCTGAACTAGTTGTGGCCCGCTTAAGTACTCTTATTGTTATATCGACAAGTTCGGTTTGTCAGGGCCGAAAATAAGTAAAAAGAGCGGGGGAACGAATAAGGTTATTCACCTCTATTCTTGATTCGGTTATTTTAAACTGATGTACTACGTTATCTGCGTTATTATTGGTATTAATTATACATTGTAATACGCATTTCTAGGAATATAATTTTATAAATAATGTTGTGTTGCCGGTGGTCAGCTACTCTGGTTTTTTTAAAGTGACTATGTGTCATAGTATTTATACTCGCAGCCGTGATTGTATTTCGAGAATGCTTTTGTTGTATTTGTAAAGATAGGACGGTGTACTTTACTTATTATCGCGTGTCCGGTGTATCAGTATTATCGTCAAATAGTTATTCTATTTGTTTAATCGTAACGACCGAATTACCATAATAGACATTCCTGTCTGCGTTGGATGTTTGTGCCCATCGAGATAAGGCGACCTACGTGACTAATAAATAGTTTACTATGTAGGTATTTCATATTCCTGGTGTAAGTGTCAGGCCGTGGTGTCTCATGGATGACAAACATCGAATGGTTATGTTTGAAATCATTTGAATACAAAGTGCGTATTCCCATCGCTAACTTGGAATATTATATTTTCTTCATAACTTATTATACATATTATGTTGCCACTAAACGAGAGACGAAGCATTTAATTACAAGCTGTTTGTCACTATGAGACTACTGTTACGAAGTCAGTTACGCGTATCTTAATCGCATCATAAATTTGTATTACATATAACTAAGTTACTTTGTTAAATTATTATTAATTGTAATTTTCTTTGACGCAGATAAATTTTTATAGATGTAAGATACCTGTGCGGTGACTAATCCTATTTGGGATTTAAACTTTGGTCAGTGCAAACCAAAACTAAAATCACTACGAGTGCCTTCAGACGCTTTATGAGGGCCAGCGGTAGCCCCATCAAAACGGCCAGACTACTCTTCATATGTGGGGACTGCTTAGGTGCTACTAAGCAGTTCCCGCGACATCGCGCCATACTGGACCTAGGTTTCTGAACCCGACACAAGCACGGGGCGTTGAAGGCGTATTTTTCTACTCACCTCCACTCCTCGCCCGGGGTTGGGGGTCGGCGGCCTCCTTCTGGGACATTAGTGCTTCTCAAAAGGAGACCACTGCCGTCTAGACGCGTAGTCCTCAAGCATGGCGCTGATAATGCTCATCAGAGATAAGTCCACTCCGATGGTCCGATGTCAGACCGCGACGCAGCGCGCCCATCTCGGTACACCTCGCGGATGGGCCGAGTCCTTTGCCGCGCCACAATCGTTTTGTCACCGGCTCCTCGTGGGCCTTCCGTACATGTCATTAATACTCACTGAAGTAACCATGCCCAGTGAGCATTTGTGT